>JAQPPZ010001106.1:10000000-12532396 GCA_028583015.1 Wollemia nobilis
TCGAGGCAATCAGTGCCTGAAGTTTGCTTTTCTCAACTCTGTTTCTATCATTTTATTCTGCAAATTAGATGCTCTATTCAGTTTTTATGTTATTTTGCACTTGGAGTTCACCCATTTAGCTTAGATTGCATGCTAAGTTCATGATCTGCCATTAAAGTACAATAATTTGCTTTAATTTCTGTTCTTAAATATTGTTCAGTATTCATATTGCTATTTGGTGTAATTTGCCTCTGTTAGCACAGTAGAATTTCTTGTATTTTGCATCTATTTTCTGTTTTGCAGGTCTCTTCGACGAATTCGTCAGATCTCAGATGATTTTGTCAGTCTCAGATGATTCTGTCTGATCTCAGATGATTCTATCAGTTTCAGACGATTCTGTCAGATTGCAGGCGATACTATCGAATTCCAGACGATCCAGACTGCTTCAAACGTCAGAATCTTCTTCAGACATCCGGATCAGGTATTCCCCATTTTCCTCCTGTAAATTCTTTGTTTTTTGCTTTTTTTTAATCTGTTTGCTGTATTCATGAAAGTTGCATTTTCATGTAGTTTAATTTAGATTCATTCGGCCAAACCTAGGATATGAATGCTTAAGATTAAAACGAACTCATCTAAACACATTCCAAAACCTAGGCGTGGAAACTGCCGCCAAATGTTTCTTGGTGAACCCACCATCCATCGAAAAATCACCAAAATACACCTCCCTTGAGAGGCGGGACCTTCGCAAAGTCCTCTCAGTCCGAGGTACCGCACCATCCTTTTCCCATCCTCCTTCCGGCGTGGATCCTATAGCCTGAAGGTAGGGATGCGAAAAATTTGGAGCGATACATTTTGGTGAACCCGACGTGAATGCATCATAACCTTTTGAAAACAAAAACAAAAACAAAAACAAAAAAAATTAGAACAACTAAAACTTAGATGCATTTTAAAACATTTAAGGTTTAAAGTCATGTTTAGATGGTAGCTCCTAAAAAGAGGTTAGCAGTTACTATAAACGTAGAAAATCAATTGGCAGCTATAGAAGTTAATTCTGTCCTTAGTATCCCTGAAACGAGTAGAAATCAATCCTTGTGGGACGAACTTGACAGGAGACTTAGTATCATCTCATCTAGGTCCACACAACTTAAGCAAATTAAGAGGCTAGTCTTGGATAGAATCCTGGATCCTCATCAACTAGTTTTTTATCATGAACTTCAGAGAGCCTGCCATAGATGGTTAGCCTATAGGAGAGCTTTAGTATCCTCAAAGTTGTTCACCTTCGAGGAATACCTCGAGAACGCAGCTATTGTGCACCAATTCCTAGGCCTTGTAGAAGACCAAGAGGTTGTTCTTACGAGATAGGGAAATATGGAATAGAGTTCCTCGTGCTGTGTTATATCGAGAGTATTGCCATGAGCTTTACTTCTATCAACCAGCATCTGAGACAGATAATATCACCATAGCCCTTTTCATCAAATTCTTAAAAGAAAACTTTCAATTTGAAGAAGAACATTTCATGACCCCTGAACAACTTGAACCTATTAATGATATTCATAAGTTGTTTATAGAAAATTAAATTATTACTTCAGTATTATCTCTTGCATTATTGTGTTATTTGCTTTATTGTATTGTTTCAAAAAATTAAAGAAAAACTAAAAATCAAAAACTTAGCAAAAACTTAAACATTTCATTTTTCAAATATTGTAGTAGGTATATAGTAAATATATACCTCTTAATTTGTTGCATATATATATATATATATATATATATATTTGCTGAAATCAAAACTTAGCACCATGCCTAAACTTAGGAATGGTAAAGAAACTTTAGGGGAAGGAGAAGATTGGTTACAAGATACAACTGAAAACCCAAATGTCCTTCTTGGAGATACAAATCCGGAAGGAGAAACCCTAGGTCAATCAGATGAAGACTTAGGTGAAGATAAGGAACAAGAAGCAAGTGTTAAAGAGGATGGATCCTCATCCCCTAGAGTAGCTCCTAATGGAGCTATTGCCTTTGACAATGCAGAGCATTTCAAGAGATTTCTCATGGAAAACATTGATGACCTTAATGTGGCAATTCGCCTTGATAAAGGGCAAATTAGTAAAACTCAAGCAGCCATGGAATATATATGCAATATGCAGACTAACCCCTTGTCTTTCATTGATCAAGAAAGTGACAAGGGTGGACCATCCAATACGGATATGGTCACTATAGCCCAAAGCATGTCAAAACAACAGGTTACCCAACCTCCTAAGGAACCTATTACTCAACCTAAAATCACTCCCGCACAAAAGAAAATTCCCTTCACTACTTTGTTCCGCCAAACTATTGAGCAAAATGCTTTAAATAAACAGAAACCTAAAACAAAGCCAAATACAAACTTTCAACAATCCGGAATACAACATAATACAGCTTCAAAATTCCTCCATAATACTTTTCCTACCAATAATTTACACAACAGTAACATGGCATCTAATCTGCATGTTCCTCCATCCTACGCCCATAACACTCATGTCAATGCCCTACCAAACCAATATGGGGGGCAAGCTAGTAATCTGGAAGCCATGGTGAAACAATTGGCTTCACGTATGGACCAGATAGATCCCTACCGTCCCTCGTATAATTATCGAGAGATTTGTAGTCAACCCTTGGATCCCATAGTTGTAGCTCAACCATATCCTAAACATTTTCCCATGCCTGTTTTGCCTATATATAAAGGAACCGAAGATCCCATAGAGCACCTTCGCATGTTTAGGATAGCATGTCACGACATATCGCATGACGACTTGCTATTACTAAAAATGTTCCCCAAAAGTTTAGGTGGAATGGCATTAGAGTGGTACTATCAATTGCCCACTCATTCTTTAAGAAACTTCGAAGAAACAGCTGAATCATTTGTCCATCAATTTAGTGCCTACATCGAGAGGCATGTAACTATTAAAGACCTATACAATTTAAAACAAGATAAGGATGAATGCTTTGCCGATTTCTTAGCTAGATGGAGGCAATTGACAGGAAAACTGCACTTTGTGCTGCCTTATAGGGAAATGTTGGACATTTTCATCAACAATTTACAAGAACAGATATCTTATGAGCTATCAACCGCTACCCTAACTACCTTCGATCAAGCTATAGATTTAGCTCGAAGAGTAGAAGATGCCCTCATTAGGAGAGGCCAACTTAGGAAGAAGGATGATGAGAAAACATCTAGAAATCAATATAAAAACAAACAGGTTGTCGGTGATGGAGTCACTGACAGCAGAAATGTTGCTAATGTCAATGCAACGAAGACAACAGAAAAATTCATATTGAAACCTCCTGACAAGCCTCCTCGAGAATTCACTAGATTAAACCAACCTTTGTCAACTATTTTACCTCAACTACTCGAAAGAGGTTTAATCCAATTACCAGCTATCCGGGAACCTGACCCAAGTATACCCGGATATAGAGCTGATTTGCACTATGATTTCCATAGAGGACCTGGACATTCTACCAACGCTTGTAAGAGGTTGAAACATAAAATACAAGATTTGATTGACAATAATGAAATGGAAGTGCAAGCCTTCCAACCTAAACAAAACCCTCCTAATAATACTCAAAAGACCATTCCCCAAAATCAAAATCAAAATGCCAATCAAACTCTAGACATATTTCAACACCCTTTACCAAGACATGGTAAAGAGGTAGCCAATCAAATCGAACATCATAATGTTCCCCCTCCTACCCGATATGTAGGAACCATTAGCGGACAATTACCTGTTCAGGATCCTCAAATATTTGACACGACCTTATCCCTAGTTACGACCAGGCCCTTACATAATTTTCAAACTTCTGATTCTAGTGATATAGAATCAGATAGTGAAAGTGAACTAGACATTACTTCAAACCAATCGAATAGTTCTGAAAACGAATCAGATCCTATTCAACCTGTCACAGATGCTATGGTTCCAGAAGAACCATTTCCTAGAAGAGTCACTACTCGACCTTCTTCTAATATAGTCCTTCCTTATGAACAAGCCATAAATTCTCAACCGAGACCAGTTCAACGTCTTCACTATAACATCGTAGGTACCATTGGAGTCGTTACTCGACAACAAGCTCAAAACTCTCAACAAGAACCAAACCAGAACGATGGATCGGCTCCATTCGTTCTGAAAAACCCTAATAAAGGGAATCATGCTCCTAATATCCAATCTAAACCCCCTTACAGCATTAATGAGCAATTGTCCAATACCACGGCCAAAATTTCCCTCTTAGATTTATTAAGATCCTCTCCCACCCATAGGGATGAGTTGATGCTTACATTGAGTCAAATGATGGTACCTCAAAACATTCAACCTGAAGCTATGGCCAATACTATCATCACTCGAGAGATTGATTGTATTGACTTTCGGGATAAAGATATCCCACAACACAGTTTACATAAGGACAATCCCTTATACATTACTGCTTTAATTGGAGATGTAGCCATCAAAAGAGTTTTGATTGATAATGGCTCATCTCTAAACATTTGCACCTTTGACTTCTACCAACGATTTGGCTTTAGAAGTGATGAAATGAAGAAAACTGATATGATCATCAAAGCTTTTAATGATGAAACACAAGAAACATGTGGAGTTATTACCCTCCCATTGCAAGTTGGTCCTAGAACCCTAGAAACAACCGTGTTTATTGTACATTGCCCAGCATCGTACAATATACTTTTGGGTCGCCCTTGGATCAACGCCATGCGAGCAGTCCCATCAACTTTACACCAATGTGTTAAATTTGAGTTTAAAAATCAGTTGGTCACTATTCATGGTGACCCTAGACCTTTTGATATGTGTGCTTTGGCAGAACCAGTTGGAGTGCAATTTTGCCCAGCTCTGTCATCCACACATCCTAGTTCTTCTTTTTCATCTAAAACTATGAAACATAAACCCATAACTTCACCTAGTTCCCCTCCATTAGTTTCATCCTCCTATATAGATCAACAACCCTCTAAACAAATTATTCTAGAACCTCAAAACGATTTTAAATCTACAACCAATCCTTCAACTATTATCCCTACAAATTCAAAACCTCTAGACACATCTATCATATCTTCCACACCTCAAGACATAGGTAATAAGCCTTCTACATCTTATGCCCTTTCTGATGAACTTTTACCAGATTTATCTACAACCTTAATATCAGAAAAAATGAATGCTTTCATGCAAGATTCAAACCTTTTAAATAAATTGCCGCCATCTCCTCGTACTTTGGGCCTCCCACAACCTATGGGAAGTACTTACCAAGTCGGGAGTTGTGCCTTCATTTATAAAGGATATGACTGGGGAAGAATCCCTCGGAATATCAAAACTCATCATGAGGGATACGCTCGGTGTTATTTTACCAATGATTATATTAAAGCTAAACCCATGATGCTTAAAATGGGATATAAAGGGAAAGGCTTGGGACCTTTCCAAAATGGCATGAAAGAACCTTTCGAGGTAGAACCGTGGCCTGCCCGCTGTGGTGTGGGCCTATTTCCTAGTAAGGGACAACCCTTTCCTTTTGAAGAGGATGATCACCTCATATGCTATCAAGATTATTTGGATAGGCATGTTGATTTGCCTCTTAAAAATCAGTCGTTTTCATGCAACATGCTATCCATAGCATACCCTGAAATGATTGTTGACCCCGATGAAGAGTTGGAAGGAGATATCTTCCATGATGTCTCTGTTGAAGAGATGTTGCACAACGGGTTTTATTTTGATGGTTCGATACCAACTATAGCCCAACTTGAGGCCACTGATCCTCAGAATGAATTATCTAAATTAACCTTACAAGAATTACAAGAATTGGGCGTTTCACCCGCCCCACCTAATTTTGAAAGAGATCTACACATGGAGGTAGAAAATGTCATTAAAATTAACATTGGAACTGAGGACAATCCTCACATAATCAATATTGGAGCAGAACTAAGTCAAGAAAAACAAGAACAATACATTGCATTCCTTAAAGAGTATGAAGATGTCTTCGCTTGGACATACGAAGATATGCCAGGTCTAGACCCTTCCGTAGTCATGCATCATCTAGTGGTCCATCCGGATGCTAAACCGGTTAAACAAAAACTTAGAAAAATGCATCCCAAAGTGGCTCTGCTAGTCAAAGGGGAGTTAGAAAAACTCCTGAATGTTATCTTTATACAAGCTATTGATTATGCTGAATGGATCTCAAATGTAGTTCCGATCACCAAGAAAGAAGCTACCAAAGTTAGGGTTTGCACCGATTTTAGAGATATCAACGTTGCATGCCCTAAAGATGACTTTCCTCTTCCAAACATGGATCAAATTATTGACTTCACTGTCGGAAGTGGGATGATGTCCTTAATGGACGGATTCTCCGGTTATAATCAGATCAGGATAGCTCCTGAAGACCAGGCTAAAACAACCTTTATTACCCCCTGGGGTACCTTTTGTTGGAAAGTGATGCCATTTGGCTTAAAGAACGCCGGTGCAACTTATCAACGAGCTATGACCTACATTTTTCATGATATGATGCATGATATCCTACATGATTATGTGGATGATATTATAGCTCGCTCTCTTATTGAAGATCATCATTTGGATGATTTGCGAAAAGTTTTTAATCGATTACGAGAATATCTCATTCGATTAAATCCAACAAAATGCATATTCGGAGTTAAGTCCGGCAAACTATTAGGGGTTTTAGTTTCTTTACGTGGTATCGAAATTGACCCTCTCAAAATTGTGGCTATCACTGATATGCCCGCACCTACTAATATATTCGAATTACGAAGTTTACAAGGTAAACTTCAAGCTATCCGTCGCTTCATTGATAAGCTGGCGGATAAAACTAGTCCCTTTCTTAAACTCCTTAAGAAGGATGTCCCCTTTAATTGGGACACAGAATGTAGAGAAGCTTTTGAACTTCTCAAACAATACCTCCTTAATCCATCGGTGCTTTCACCACCTAAATCCGATCGCCCATTTCTCCTATATATTTCAGCTTCAGATTTTGCCTTAGGAGCTATGTTAGCTCAACTCGATGATGAAAAGTGAGAACGTGCTAATTATTATATTAGCCGAACCTTCATCAGTTATGAAACCCGCTATACAGCGTTAGAGAAGCTATGTCTAGCAGTCATTTTTGCTACGCAAAAATTATGACATTATATGCTTAGCCAAAAAACTTATGTCATTGCTAAATATGATCCCTTAAGATATCTCATGAGTCGACCTTATTTATCGGGTCGCACAGCCAAGTGGGTTCTTGCTCTAAGCGAGTTTGATCTCACATTCATAGGACAGAAGTCTGTTAAGGGTCAAATCATAGCAGATCAATTAGTTGCTGCACCCTTAGAGTCTACTCATCCCCTCATCATCGAGTTTCCAGATGAATGCCTTCAATTAGAGGCGGACCATCCTGAACAATGGTCCTTATACTTTGATGGAGCCCGATGCATGAGTGGGGTTGGTGCGGGTATTATTTTAATATCTCCGCAAAAACATCTTATTCCTCTCGTCCTTCAAACCGACCTTTGCTTGCACCAACAATACTGCTGAGTATGAGGCTCTAATCCTTGGATTACGAGCTGCTTTAGCACTAAAAATTAAACACCTTTTAGTTTTTGGTGATTCCCAATTGGTTATAAATCAAATTAATGAAGTTTATCAAACCCGAGATGATAAACTGCGCCCATATAAGGCCTATGTTTTACAACTAATGTCCTTGTTTGATCAAGTTACCTTGGAAGCTATTCCTCGAACTAGCAACCGTGCAACTGATGCTATGGCCGCAGCTGCATCTCTCCTGCCCTTGGAGTTAGATGACGAATATGCGACTATCATTATTCATCGACTCCAGGAACCCGCTTCAAATAAGTCATGCTTAGAGCCTTTGGATGTGTTTCTAATCAATGAAACTACTCCCGAACCTTGGTATACAGACATATTTGATTTTCTCCAAAATGGGACTTTCCTTGCTAATTCTAATAGAAACCAGCGTCGGTTATTACGTCGACGAGCAAGTCGCTTTGTAATAATTGGCAATACTTTATATAGGAGATCTTTTGAAGGTATCCTATTAAGATGTTTAAACTTAGAAGAGTCTAAATCAGCCTTGAGTGAAGCCCACGATGGATCTTGTGGAGGACACTTTAGTGGTAGTGCCATTGCTAAAAAGCTCCTTCGGGTAGGATACTTTTGGCCTACCATGGAAACGGATGCACATGAGTATGTGCGCCATTGCGACAAGTGTCAAAAACATGCTGACCTTGTCCATGCGCCTGCACAAGAGTTGCAGGCTATTTCATCTCCTTGGCCCTTTTCTAAATGGGGCTTGGATATTATTGGCAAAATCAATCCTGTGTCATCTGATGGACACAAGTTCATCATAATCGCCACTGAGTATTTCACGAAGTGGGTCGAAGCTATGCCTTTAGCTTCCTGCACTGGCTCACAAGTCTCTAAATTCATTTTTAATCAAATCATTTGCAGGTTCGGAATTCCTGCCAACCTCATCTCTGACAATGGAACTCCTTTCAAAAATAAAGATGTTAAAAAATTATGCCAAAAATACAAGATTCAACATCGTTGGTCCACCCCCTATTATCCTCAGGGTAATGGTCAAGCAGAAGCTTCTAACAAAACTTTAATCAAAATTCTCAAAATATTAGTCAATAAAACTGGCCGTGACTGGCATATTCAATTATATCCAGCCTTGTGGGCTTATCGAACTAGTGTTCGAACCCCCACTGGAACTTCACCATTTGTTTTGGTATATGGTGTTGAAGCAGTTTTTCCATTTGAATTGGAAGTTCCTTCTTTGGCTCTGCTACTTCAAGATACCGAAGTAGGAGATGAATATCGTGTCGTGCAGACTCAGTCGACTGGAACTCCTAGATGAAAAATGCATCAATGCTTTGGAGCATCTCCGTGCTTACCAAAACAAGCTTAAAAGATCATATGCTAAGAAAGTTCGTCATCGATCCTTTGAGATTGGCGACCTTGTTTTAAAAGAAAATCAAAAAAATACAAATGCAACTAAAGAACTTAAAGGTAAATTCGAGCCCAACTGGCTTGGACCATATATTATTACTGCTAAATTTGAATCAGGAGCATATAAATTATCTACCTTAGATGGTAAAGAACTTAAAGAACCCATGAATATTTTGCATCTTAAACGTTACTATGCATAAATTTGGTCATTTCATCCATGTATATATTTGTTCAAAATCACTATCTTGTATTTCTTTCAATTCATAAAAAATCCAAAAACACCAAAAACATTCATAAATCTCCAAAAATCTTCAAAAACTATCTATTGCATTTATTTAAAGCACTTGTTAAAAAAAATTTCTGCTCAAAATCAAAAATCAAAAATCAAAATAATGATAAAAATATAAAAACAACAATATTCTTGACTCTTTCGAAACCAAAACAATATACAGAAGAAAGAGAGAGTCAACATTCTCAAAACTTCTTAAAATTATTTATATCTATATTTTTCTTCCAATTATTGCAGTTATATGTTTCAACTTATTTTGGATAAAATTAGCATTTATTTTGAATCCCTCACTTGCACACTCACAACAATAAATATCTTGATTTTATCTGGCATGATTACTAATCTCTCTTATATCAAAGTCCACAAAATTCAATTAAATAAAGTTTGAGCATAGAGAATTGATCTTGTTATTTACTTAAACCAAGCACATCCTTTTCACAATAAAATGATTATATTTGTAATTTCCATGTTTTGCTACATAGTAGAAGTGATTTCTTGAGTGAAAAGTTTCCCCTGCTATCCTATCATGCACATGGTCTAGAATCTTTGAGAATTGGCAAAAGGACAAGCTCACCCCTACCCAGAATAAAAATCCCTTGCTCTACAGCTAATCCGAGCAAGTATCCCTAGCAAAGAAAAAGAAAAAGAAAAAATTCAAGAAAAAAAAAAGAGAAAAGAAAAATGTTCTTTTATATCAGTACCGCAATGTTCCAAGCATTATCAAGCAAAAATACAAGAGAAATACAAAAAGAAAAATAAGCAAAGTTCAAAAGAAAGCAAGAAAGCAATAAAATCCCTTTCCCTACCCTTTGAAAAGAAAAGAAGGGTTGATGAGCTTGAATCCCTGGAATTCTCAATTATTCGAAATCGTGAGGTAAGCCCCATAACAGGTGGTTTGTGCCCAACCCGCTTGGCCTTGGGTAACTCCTAGCGTGGCGATATGTCCGTCACATTAGCGACCTTCTTTTGTACAGACCTATGTCCGCTTATGGATTAGCTAGCTCTTGATAATCCGATCTACATAGTAGTCTAATATGGTTATATGCATCTACATCATGGTTAATGAACACTTATTTGGTTTCTTCAAATCACTTGTATCATAGTATCTTGCTCAAAACTGGTAAATGAACAATGCAATTGCACACACATTTGTATTTGAGAGATTTTGTCTATCATTATGATAAATCAAGATCGGAAATGAATTCACATATGCACATGGGATTCCTTATAAATCTAACTTTTGTCTTCAAAATACTTTGAAATATTATTTTTGCAACTTGTTGGAATAAATCAAGTACAGTTGTTTACTACAAAGACAACTATAGAAAAAAAAAATCAAAAATTTCTTTCAAAATACACAAATCAAATCATATATATCTGGTTGACTTTCGCGACGATGGTATAGTTTCAAAACCAAAATTGGAATTTTATGCCTAGCGCAAGTCCTCATTTTCATATTTTTTGTTCATCAAAAATCAACCATGCAATAAAACTATCTTTTTTGGATTTTCGCGATGATGGTATAAGTCTATACCTACATATTCTATGCCTAGCGCAAACCATTGTAACAATTTTTATTCCCCCATTTATCAAAAATCATAAAAACCATATGACTTCATTTATTATGTTACACAAATTATGCTTTTCAAAAGCAAACCCATTTTTTCACTATTTTTATGTCATTATGTCAACCTTCAACTTTGCAATGATGGTATAATTCCTAAGGAATTATTCACAAATTTTATCACACTTAGGAATTTATGCCTAGCAAAAATCATTTTAAAAATATTTCATGCACTAATATTTTTCATGAAAATCTGAAAACAAACCATCATCATCATCATCATCATTTGCACCATCACACCAAAGTCTTAAGACAGTCTCTTAAGCACTCTTTTACTTTTTCGCAATATTTCTATAAATGGGATTAGCTTGACGACCGAGTGAGCGACGACTCCATGAAATGGTCTATAATAGCGACAATGTCCTTTGAAATTATTGTTAAAAGTCCCCTTTTATTTTTATCAAATTATTGCATCACAAACAAACACTTTGTTACATCAGATTATTTCATTTACAATGTTATAGCATGACATTCAAATCATATTTCCAACGACATAATTACATCCAATTATCAAATCAATCAATCAAAACATAAAAGCATCATAAGCATCACAAAATACATAACACAATATAAGTCATATGATCAAAAATATCTCATCTATATATATATCACAAATATATATGTACATCATATCAGCTAGATTGGTATGCCACAATCCATATCTTGGCATACTCAATCAAATACCCTCTATGTAGTGTCTCGAGAGCCCCTCGAGCTCTCAGCCTCATCTCCTCCCCCCTGAGGTGGAGGAGGTGGCCCCATCGTAGTCCGTGTGGTGCCGTGAGTCCTGGATGCCGATCGTGATGATGTCCTAGATGACCCCATCATGACAGGCTCTGCAATGTGTGCTGGTAATGGCACCCTCTACTCCGTTGGCACCGCCTGGTAGTATAGAGCCTGATAGAAAGTGATCTGGGTGATAGCGCATGCTAAATCCCGAGTGCTCGCTCCTCCGCCTCGAGCTCTGAGCCGTGTAGCCTCATCCTGTAGTGTCTGCACCTGAGCCCGCAAGCGGGCAACCTCAGCTCGGAGAGTCGCTGTCTCGCTGCTCTCCCTAGTGTCCATGCCCTTGCCCTTATCGGGCGATGGTGGTCTCTCTCTCTCTGTGGAGATGGGGGTCTCTCCTCCCTCCTCTCCCACTGTCGCGGCCTCTCCCGTGCCTGTGGCCTCCTCTGCTCCCTCCCGCCGTGACCCTGGGCTGCCTCTATCACCGCCTGGCGTCGCCTCCCTATCCGACGCACAACCGCGTGGATCGGACCCTATGCCCTCGTCATCCGAGGAGGGCGGATGCCTACGTACCAGGCATCGTAGCCATCAGCTACTCCGTCATCGTCCCCATCCACTGGTTGGATGGGGGCATCATCTGCGTCCCGGCTCCAAAAGCGCTGCATGTCGGAGCCCCGCTAACCGTAGTGTTATCCCGGACAGTCCGAGAAAACTCGTAGTCTCTGAGAGATGGGATCCCCTACTGTAGACCGAACTGTCTCAAAACTCGATCATAGCGGTGGAGCTCCACCTCTCCTCTCTCCATCCTCAACCAGCAGACTCGCCTGATGCGAGCCAGCTCCTGTCCATCCTCTGGCCACCCTGGATGCTCTCTCCATGGTCTCCAGGTGATCTGGTCTGGGACCAAATCATCCAGTAGTCTCCGGGACATCGGCAGGTCGATCCGCCGCTGTGACCCTCTCCGGAGCCACCAGTAGAAGACTCGGGGCCTCTCCCCGTCTACCCCTGTCAGTGGAAGCCCTACCGGCCTCCGCACCGCAATGTGCTCCCAGCACCAAACTCGTAGGAGCGATGTCATCACCAGACATCGCCCGCCCTTGTACACGACCCCATACAGGATCCTGTACAACCGGCATAGAACATAGCTGCCCCAACAAAACCTGTACCCATGGTCCCGCATATCGTAGATCACATCTACGAGCATCCATGGTACCCTGCACCCACTTTGGTGGCACAGCAGAAGTCCACCAACCACTCCAGCTAGTACTCGTGTGAGTCGGGATGCCCCAGGCATCTGGCGTAGTGCCTCGATATTAACTCCGCCCTTCTCTAGGGCGAAGCTCGGGTCACCACACAGTCGTCCCATAGCGTGGCCCTGGTTGGCCGTAGGAGTGATCATCCGTCCTTGTATGGGGATTCTCAGAATCCTCCATACGTCCTCTAGTGTGGGAGTCATCTCCCCTGTCGGTAGCCGAAAACAGGAAGACCCCGGATACCATCTCTCTGCTAGGGCTGTTAGAAGCCCCATATCTGTGGATACTTGTGGCATCTCCGCCACATGCTGCAAGCCGGCCTGTGCCAGCTGATCTCGCTCTGCCTGTGTCAGAGCGGCCAAGTCATCTCTTAATCCTCCATATTTCCACTCCCTGCTCTTTAGTAAACCTCTCTGCAAACATAAACAACAAAACAATAAACAATCATTAATAACAATTCCAGTAATTAATAATGCAACTTAAAGATCAATTTCATGTAATTGATGATATCGCCCACTATTGGACGATATCGTCCCAAATTTGAGCATAATCGTCTCCGATTTCGTAGTTCGAAATCGTCTCTAATTTGACGAAATCGTCCCCCTTTCGACGATTTCGCCCTCGGCGAAATTGCCGAAATTGAGATGATTTCGTCGAAATCGGGACGATTTCGTCCCGACGACGTCGACGGCCCAAAAACGGCCGCGATGCTCAAAATTCATCTAAAATCTACCTAAAAAGCATGTAAAATCAAATTAAAGCATTCTAACCTAAGTTTAGACTCTTACCCGTAGACCGCGCCGGACCTCTGTTGATCTGTGCGTAGTCTCCACCATTTTTGCTTCAGAGCTCTAAAAACCAGAAAATGAACAGTAAAAATGAATTAGGGTTTTACCCTATTTTTCTTAATTTTATTCAACAATAATTTTTTGCTTTTTCGCGTTTTTACCTCAAACGTTCGATTTGGGTAAAAACACGGAGGGGGCACCATAGTAAGTTGTCGTACGATTCGACCAAGAATCGTCGCCTAAAAATGGGTATAATTTTTTGCTTTCTCGTAGATCGAGAAGAACTCATCTTTAACGCATTTTCTTCAAAAAATTCGCTAAAGAGGGGGCAAAATGTAGCACCCTAAAATTGGCGCAATAAAATTATAAAATTTACATTCACCTTAGTAAATAATTTTAAATTCAAATTTAACCTCCCAAACCGCCCGTTAACCGTCGAGAAATCCGTTTCCCCCTTTTTCATGCCATTTTTAGAGGTTGTTTTGACCGTTTGACGATATCGTCGCCGATCAGACGATATCGCCCCAGATTTGACGATTTCGTCTGGACTAGGACGTCCAGACGATCTTGTCGCAAAACTGAATTTGCATAGTTGGAATCTGTTCCAACGGGTCTCCAATCTGGGTAGAAGCGTGTCTGCGCCGTTGGGACCCTCCCCCGTTGGAGATCTCCCAAATTGGGATGATCTCCAACCTCCTAACTACTCCCCCTAAGCCTATTTAATCTCTAGAATTTTCCCTCCCCAACCCCTGGCTGAAATTATCTGCAAACTGATTCCCTCTGCGTCAAAACATCTTAATTTTGCTTTTACACTAGTTCCATAGCAATTTTGTTGTAGGTACATCACTATTTTTCAACCGGAGCCAGCACCCATCATCGTCGACGAACCTGTTCAGATCGGAGGCGATCCTGTCGAATTCGAGACGATTTCGTACTGATGCGAGACGATCTCGACTGCAGCCCACATCGAGGCAATCGATGCTCGAAGTTTGCTTTTCTCAACTCTATTTCTGTCATTTTATTCTGCAAATTAGATGCTCTATTCAGTTTTTATGTTATTTTGCACTTGGAGTTCACCCATTTAGCTTAGATTGCATGCTAAGTTCATGATCTGCCATTAAAGTACAGTAATTTGCTTTAATTTCTGTTCTTAAATATTGTTCAGTATTCATATTGCTATTTGGTGTAATTTGCCTCTGTTAGCACAGTAGAATTTCTTGTATTTTGCATCTGTTTTCTGTTTTGCAGGTCTCTGACGAATTCGTCAGATCTCAGACGATTCTGTCAGTCTCAGATGATTCTGTCAGATCTCAGACGATTCTGTCAGTTTCAGATGATTCTGTCAGATTGCGGGCGATACTGTCGAATTCCAGACGATCCAGACTGCTTCAAACGTCAGAATCTTCTTCAGACATCCGGATCAGGTATTCCCCATTTTCCTCCTGTAAATTCTCTATTTTTTGCTTTTTTTTAATCTGTTTGCTGTATTCATGAAAGTTGCATTTTCATGTAGTTTAATTTAGATTCATTCGGCCAAACCTAGGATATGAATGCTTAAGATTAAAACGAACTCATCTAAACACATTCCAAAACCTAGGCGTGGAAACTGCCGCCAAATGTTTCCTGGTGAACCCACCATCCATCGAAAAATCACCAAAATACACCTCCCTTGAGAGGCGGGACCTTCGCAAAGTCCTCTCAGTCCGAGGTACCGCACCATCCTTTTCCCATCCTCCTTCCGGGTGCGGATCCTATAGCCTGAAGGTAGGGATGCAAAAAATTTGGAGCGATACACATTGAGTCCATTGAAATATAAAGAGAAAGAAGTGGGTAGTAGTGCTAAAGTGCATTTAATATCAAGAAAATGGTTTCTAAGAGGGATGAAAAAAAAGGGAGCCTTCTTTGGTTTCATATCTAAACCCACGAAAGTTGGGGTAGTGGATAAAGTGGATGAAATTCCACATGAAGTGAAAACTATGTTGGAGGAGTATGTTGATATCATATCAAAGGAGTTGTCAAATGGTTTACCTCTCATAAGAAGAATCAACCACCATATGGACTTTATACTAAGAACAAGTTTATCAAAAATATAGTGTATATGATGACATATATGGAATATGAGGACATGAAAAGGCAAGTCCAAGAGTGATTGGACAAGAGTTTTATTAGAGAAAGTTTGAGACCATGCAAAGTACTAGTTGTACTAACATTGAAGAATGATGGAGAATCATGTATATGCATGGATTCATGAGCCACTAACAAGAAAACCATAAAACACATATTTCCATTGCCACACATGGATGACTTGACGTATTTCTTGAGTGGATTTGAGTATTTCATGAAGATATATTTTAAGAGCAGATATCACAAAATCTAGATTAGAGAAGGGGATGTGCGGAATATATCATTCAAGTCAAAGGATGGGTTGTATGAGTGGCTTGTTATACCATTTGGATCGATAAATACACCAAGCACATTCATGAAATTGATGAATGAAGTGTTTAAGCCATTTCTTAGTAAGTTTATAATTGTTTACTTGGATGATATTTTGATATTTATAAAAAATAAATATGAACATTTGATGCATTTGAGGCTTGTTTGCAAAGATTAAGGAAGGAAAAATTGCTTGTTAATTTGAAAAAGTGTAATTTTATGAAGATGGAATTAGTGTACTTCGGTTTTGTAATTTTACAAGAAGGTTCATGGATGGATCTTGAAAAAGTGAAAGCCATTGAGGAGTGACCATTACCAAAAGCATGTTTGAGATAACAATTTTTCATGGCTTGGCAAGTTTTTTTAGGAAAATCATCATAAATTCTAGTGTCATTTATGTACCTATCACAAAAATAATGAAGGATGGTAGAAGTAAATTTAATTAGATAGTTGCAACAGAGAAGTTTTTTTAGCTTTTGAAAGAAAAATTTATGGAGCAATTGGTTCTAGTATTGCTAGATTTCAACAAGGTCTTTCAAGTGGATTGTGATGCAAGCAAGACAATAATAGGTGGAATTTTGATCCAAGAAGGTAAATCCATTGCATACTTCAACATGAAATTAAGTGAATATAAGAAGAAAAGTTTTGTCTATGACCAATATTTTTATGTAACTGTTCAAGCACTCAAAAAATGAAGTCATTACTTTATATATAAATAATTTGTCTTGTATGATTGGTACTATACATGGCCTCAAACTCTCTCTAATAAAACCCTTGTCCAAAAACTCTTGGACTTGCCTCTTCATCTCCTCATTTTCCATAGATGTTGTCCTATATGCTACCCTTTTCGTTAAAATTGATTAAAGAATGAAATCCATATGCTGGTTTGCGATTCTCATGGGTGAAAAACCATCTGATAACTCCTTTGATAGGATATCAACATACTCCTCCAACATACTTTAGACTTCATGTGGAATTTCATCCACTCCATCTGCTATCCAACTTTTGTGGGTATGACTATGAAAGCAAAGAAAGCTTCCTTTTTATTCATCCCTCTTACAAACTATTTTTCGAAGATCAAACACACTTTAGAATTGCCTACCACTTCTTTGTCTTTGTATATTAGTGGAATCAATGCATATTTATTTCCATACTTCACTATAGTGTAAGTATTCATTCTACAATCATGCACAACCTTTCTATCAAATTGCCAAGACCTTTTAAAAAAACATGATAGACATCCATGAGCATAACATCACATAAGATCTCATCCTTGTATATTAGTAAGTCTTAGTTCAATCTCATATAACTAATGAAAAAAACAAATGTTTTCACAATCTATGTAAAATAAATGAATTTTAGGAATTTATCATGTTTTTATTGATTTGTATATCATAGTTTCAATGATTTTCACTCTTCACAACTAATTAATATTATTTTTACAGTTATTTTTTTGTAATATTTATTATAATTTTTTTAAAATATATATTTATATACATTTAATTATAAAATTTATATTATTAATTTTTTAATATGTGATTTTATAATATTCTTATTGAATTAATTTACAGTAACCATGAATAAGATGTTCAATGATGTTTTTCAACATGATTTTTCAATTGATTAGATAACAAACTTACCTCTTTTAAAAATAGTGATGTGATCATATATATTATTAAATCAGAATGGTCAATTCTTTATTTGCATTATTTGAAATTATGGTTCAGCATACACTCATCAATTGGATAGAGGAACAAGAAAATAAGCCACAATAACAAGCATATTTTACACCAAAGCACTAAAAAATAGACCACTACATCACATTAAGATAGATGTAGCATTGAAAAAATAAAATAAAAAAGGAGAACTTTATTGTGATTTTGTTCTTTGAGAATGCCTTTGGTATGATTCTTAGAAATAAAATTTGGAGTAGAACGAAGGAATTAGATATGTCAAATATGTATAGGATGGCTATTGGTAGAGTTTATGATGGTGTATGAGCCAAAATCTAGCATAAGAAACTTCTATATTTTGTTGTAAAAGTGATATAGGAGTTATACAAGGTTTCACAACCCTCTACATTATTTGGTTTATATATTGACAAATTATAAGAATGGTTATATTTGAAAGGTGACGATGAGGTCTAAGTAGATGCATATATTATGAAGCTTATTTATGTAAATGATTTATTTATTTTTTTTATTCATAGGAGAGTTGGTTACAACCACACTATTTTTAGTAGTTGCCAAGTGTAAAGTTCAAACCATAAGGGCTGCTCCCACCAAACCTATTCCACCTCATTGTTGTTGACCCGACGTGAGGGGGACCATCGGTCGCTGAGGATTCATACTATAAATTTTTAAATTTTATATAATATATTTTTAAATAAAATTAAAGATTATAATGTTTACATTTTATAGTTTAAATAAGATTTGCTAGTAGTTATGAAGAGGTTAAGGGTTTTAGTCCCTTCACCACCTCATAGTGTTTCTCATAGTCTCAAATCTCCACACTATATATATATATATATATATATATATATATATATATATATATATATATATATATATATATATATATTTATTTATTTATTTATTGTTGAAGTAAGGTGAAGTATAATGGGTTTCACAACTTGGAGGCCACTAGGGTTTCCTTCCTCTTGATTTGAACTTGGGTAGTCTCGCATAATAGTCCAATAACAAACCATTAGTGTCTCCCTACCATATGCATGCCTAACATTTAAAAATATTCAAAATTTTAAATAAAAATTAATATAATATATTTTATTAATAACATTTTTAACTATAACAAATATATTTAAACATTTTTATTATTAAACAAATTATATAATATTTGTTCATATCCACTATTTTGTTGTGTATCATATATATATATATATATATATATATATATATATATATATATATATATATATATATATATATATATATATACTTTTGAAAGGGTTGTTGTTTATTTATTTGGTATCCCCAAAATTTGAACCTTAATGTAGACTACATCAAAACCCTTGAACAATAAAATTCATTAATTAAAAAAATAGTAAATTTTTTAAATATTAATTAATTAAAATTATATATATGAATGAGGAAGCTTTTGAAAGGGTTGTTCTTTATTTATTTGGTATCACCGAAATTTAAACCTTAATGTAAACTACATCAAAACCGTTGAACAATAAAATTCATTAATTAAAAAAATTATTAATTTTTTTAAATATTAATTAATTAAAATTATATATATTCCTATTTCCACCCCTTTATTGTACCTAGGCCTGATTACAAAACAATAACACTCTTAGTGTATAAATACAAACTGATTTCCTCCAGAACAGTCCTTAAAATTTAAATACAAATTAATTTTTTCTATTAAATTCCATAGGAATAAATAGGCTTATCTTTTTAACAACAATACAGTGTTTGTAGTTAGGAAAGATCTCAATAACTTTAGTTTTTTATTAATATAAGTAATTTTTAATTTTATATATTTAAAATTTAAATTTTTTTTTTTTAAAAAAGGGGTAAAAATTTATTAGATCACATAAACCTTACAGCAGTGAACAAACAACTAGCAAAAATAGCCAACAAAAACCTCAAACAGACATATCTTCAGCAAGTAAATTATGAAGTTGCTGAGAACAATTTAAAGGGAGGTTATCCCAACCCTTAACAGACCAATTCCCCTGAAACTGAGAAGCCCATTTGGCCAAACAGTCCGCAACCCTATTCCATTCCCGAGGAATGTGAACAAAAAAGATAAACTCCAAATTACAACAGAGTTGAAGAATTTATTATTAAAATTTTAATAATAAAATTTTAAAATTTTATTATTAAATTATTAAATCTATATTATAAATATAACAAAATGTTTTTATTATTATTTAAATTTATATTTTTATTATAAAAATTAAAAGACACATTAACTTAAATCAAAACTATATAAATATTTTTTATAATTTTCTATACAACTTAACTGAAATTTTAAAAAATATTAAAACTCTAAAAAAAAATTAGATACAACTTAACTGAAAATTAAAAAAAAAAAACATTAAAACCCTGTCAAAAAAAATTTATAATTCAGGTTACATACCATACTTTATGAAATCAAGCTTCTCTATAACCGTACAACCTCAATAAAGGGGACTGTAAAATTTATAGAAGTGCAAATAAAAATACAAGGTTAAGTACAATAATTTAAAATTATAAAAAAGAAAGACATTCGATATAACTTTATAAGTATTACAAAATCATATATCGTGATCTACGGTGTATAAAACGTGGTATAAGAAGATACCACGCAAAATTCCACGCAACCTTAAAAAGAAGTAATAGATCAGATGCCGAGCTTCTTTTGGACCTCATATTAGTTTGTTGTTTGTATCTCATTGTACTCCTTTCCAAGTTTTCATTCACCTCCTAATGTAACTCATGCATTTATTAAAAAAATCCTCTGCTATAGCACTTGGTATTCTTAAATCAATTGTACTTCTCAACTCATCAACCCCTCTAGGACAATATCCATACACAATCTAAAAATGAATCTTTGTTGTACTTCTATTGACTAAATTATTGTAAGTAAAATCAGCTTGTGCCAATGTAGTATCCTATAGTCTTGGCTTCTTTCCAACCAAACATCTTAGCAATTTTTCAAGACTATTATTACAATAGGTTGAACTAGAACTCAACTTAGTGTCCAAATTTTTCCACAAGGTATATAAAAAATGGTCCACAAATTTTGCATCTCTATTAGAAATAATGCTTTTTGGAAACCCATGCAATCTTACCACTTATATGAATAATAGTGTAGCAATGTGAGTGGCATCATTTGACTTCTTACAAGGTATAAATTGTGCTATTTTTTAAAATCTATCTACAATAATAAAAACAGAGTCATTACCTTGTTGAGTTCTTGGTAGTCCAAGTATGAAATCCATACTTACATCTTCCCAAGGTTTATTTGGTATAGATAATGGCTAATATAAATTTATATTTTGGCTCTTTCCCTTGGCATGTTGGCAAACTTTACAATCCTATACAAATGTCTTCACATTTGTACTCATCCTTGGTTAATAATAACTCTCACATAGTTGTGCCAATGTTTTGCCCACCTCAAAATGTCCATATAGGCCTCCGCTATGCTTCTCTCTCACCAAGTTCTCCCTAATTGAACTATAAGCTATGCAAAAGCATTACCCCTTAAACAATAAACCATATTGAATGATATAATTTAACCATGAAGTTCTATTCCCTTTCGATTGGGTTATTATGTTGACTAAGTCTCCTTAAAATCCACATCATCCTCATACAACTATCCCAAGGATTCAAATCTAGAAACCTTAATTCACATTTTATTCAACAAGATACATATTCTACTCAATGCATCAACTACCCTATTTATCTACCACTTCTATGTTTTAAAAAATTAAATAATTTTGAAGAAACTCAACCCACTTCATATGACTTTGGTTTAAATTACCTTGGCTATTAATAAACAAAATTTCTTGATGATCCATGAATAGGACAAGTTATTTTCATAGAAAATAATATCTCCACTTTTTGAGTGCTTGAACAATCACATAAAACTCTTAGTCATAGACCAAATTTTTCTTCTAATATTAACTTATTTTCTTGCTAAAGTATGCAATGGATTTACCTTCTTGGATCAACACTCCACCTATTGTTATCTCACTTGCATTACAATTTAGTTGAAAGACCTTGTTAAAATTTGGCAATGCTAGAACTAGTTGCTCCATAACTTTTTCATTTAAAAGGAAAAAAATCTTATTTGCTACAACTATCTAATTAAATTTATTTCTACCATTCTTCATTATTTCTATGATAGGTGCACAAATACCATTAATATTTCTAATGAATTTCTTATAAAAACTTGCCAGGCCATGGAAACTCTTTATCTCAATTGTGCTTTTTGGTGATAGCCACTCAATGGCTTTCACTTTTTTAGGATCCATCCATGAACCTTCTTGTAAAATTACAAAACCTAAGTACACTAATTCCCTCTTCATAAAACTACACTTTTTCAACTTAACCAACAATTTTCCTTCCTTAATATTTGCAAAAAAAGCCTTAGATACATCAAATGTTCCCATTTAATTTTACTAAATATCAAAATTTCATCCAAGTAAACAATTACAAACTTACCAAGAAATGGCTTCAACATTTCATTCATTAATCTCATCAATGTGCTTGGTGCATTTATCAATCCAAATGATAAAACAAGCCACTTGTACAACCCATCCTTTATCTTGAATGTGATCTTTCATTCCTCCATTTTTTTATCTATATTTGGTGATATCCACTCTTCAAATATATCTTCGTGAAATACTAAACTTCACTCAATAAATCGATTAAGTCATCCATTTATGGCAATAAAAATATGTGTTTTATGGTTATGTTGTTAGTGGCTCATGAATACTTGCACATACATTATTATCCATCCTTCTTAAATGTTAGTATTATAGGTACTATACACGGCCTCAAACTCTCTCTAATCAAACCCTTTTCCAACACCTCTTGGACTTACCTCTTCATCTCCTCATTTTCCATATATATCCTATATGCTACCTTTTTCGATAAAATTGATCAAAGAATGAAATCCATATGGTGGTTGATGCTTCTCATGGGTGGCAAGCCATCTAACAACTCCTTTGATAGGATATCAACATCCTCCTCCAACATAATTTTCACTTCATGTGGAAATTCATCCAATTTATGTGCTACCCCAACTTTTGTGGGTATAGCTGTAAAAGCAAAGCAAGCTTCATTTTGTTCAACTTACAATTTTTTTTCCTAATATTAAACATACTTTAGAATTACTAACCACTTCTTTGTCTTTGTATATTAATAAAAAAATAAAAAATTATTTCCATCATTCACAATAGTGTAAGTATTCATTCTACAATCATGCACAACCTTTCTATCAAATTGCCAAGGCCTTTATAACAAATATGATAGGCATCCATGGGCATAACATCACATAAGATCTCGTACTTGTATATTAGTAAGTCTCAGTTCAATCTCATACAACTAATTAAAAAAACAAATGTTTTTCACAATCAATGTAAAAGAAATGAATTTTAGGAATTTATCATGTTTTTATTGATTATATATCATAGTTTCAATGCTTTTCACTCTTCACAACTACTTAATATTATTTTTACGGTTATTTTTTTACAATATTTATTATAAATTTCTTAAAATATATATTTATATACATATAGTTACAAATTGTATATTATTAATTTTTAATATGTGATTTTATAATATTTGAATGTATTTTATAGTAACTATGAATAAGATGTTCAATGATGTTATTCAACATGATTTTCAATTCATTAGACAACAAAATTAGGTATGCCTCTTTTAAAAATAGTGATGTGATCCTATATATTATTAAATCATTATGGTCAATTCTTTATTTGTAAAATTCTTTGAAATTATGGTTGAACATACACTCAACAAGTGGATAGAGGAATAAGGAAATAAGCCACAATAACAAGCATATTTTACACCAAAGCACTAAACAATAGATGCATTAGGATGTAGCATTAAAAATTTAAAATAAAAAAAAATAAGTTTATTGTGATTTTGTTCTTTGAAAATGCCCTTGGTATGATTCCTAGAAATAAAAATTGGAGTAAAAAAGATGAATTAGATATGCCAAACATGTATAGGATGGCTATTTGTAGAGTTTATAATGGAATTTGAACCAAAATATAGTATAAGCAACTTCTATATGTTAGTGTAAAAGTGATATAGGAGTTATACAAGGTTTCACACTACCCCACATTATTTGGTTTATATATTGACAAAGTATAATAATGGTTATATTTGAAAGGTGGTGATGATGTTTAAGTAGATGCATATATTATGAAGCTTATTTTATGTAAATGATTTCATTTTAATTATAAATAAAAGGCAAGGATTAAGAGATCATTTAAAGAATTTAGAACAATTTTGTAATGAAATAAGTGTATAAATACTAATAAAACCAAAATCTTGGTTTTCTTGGTGTAAAAGAAAAAACAATTAAATTTAAAAATGGTTGTCTTTTAGAAAATGTAACATAATAGAAATAAAATTATTAGAATTTAAAGAGGATGTATATATTTTTTACAATGTAAAACATATGTGGATATGTAGGAAAGAATTATAGGGTCGATAGACTATAATATTGTTATATACGTTATTGGTGGTACCCATCATATTTTATGGGTGTGACTTATTAACAAACATGGCATGGACTATGTATGTAACCAACTTTCCTATGGATAAAAAAAATAAACATGAAATATTAATTAAAAGGGAGACAAATATGTTGGATATGTCTCATTCTTTGTCGGAAAAGAATTGTATGACAGGCACTACAGCGCAAAAGACGACGGGTAGGGGGGGTCCGGGGGTGCCGAAGGCACCCAAGGACCCCCGGATATGATAAAGGTGATTACGTAATAGGTGATGGCTAGGGGTGCGTAGGGGGACGCCCTCGGATGCGGTGAAAGAGAAAGATGATGGCTACTTTTATCACTACTTTTCACCTACTTTTATCGCTACTTTTGGAGCGGCCCTCGGGATTCCCACGGTTGGTGGGTGGTTAGTGGGTGTGGGTGGTTTAGCCCACGGTGTTGTATCCACGGTACCCTAATACCACTTGGTGGTTTAGGGTTGTATGAGTTTCCTTATATAATTATTGTAATGCCCCATTTGAGGGACAAGAGAGAGAATAATATATCAAGGAGGATAGACTCTTGTTTGCTGGACTAGCCCAAATCGGGTGAACCAGGGTAAATATTGTGTGTTATATGTGCATTGAATGGTGTCATTATTTCCTTAGTTATTATTTCTGCATTATTTCTAGAATATGTTTCTGTAAATCTCTTCATTTGGTATCAGAGCCAAGTCATTAGCCATAGGGGGACGCCTTTATTGCTAGGGTTTAAATCCGTTTGAAGAAGATCTAGGGTTTCTAGGAGTGAGAGGAAACCTATTCGGAGTGGGAGTTATGCAGAAGGAGTTTGAAGGAAAAATGTTAGGAAATCATTCAAGGATAGAGATCGAGAAGTTTGACGGCAAAAATTTTGAGCTATGGAAGTTAAAGATGGAAGATATGCTCGTGGACAGAGATCAGTGGGCTGCTATTTCAGAAACAACACAACCTACGGGTATTTCCGATGAAGATTGGGAGAAGATGAATTGAAAAGCAAGGAGTCTGATTCGACTGTGTCTTGCAGATTTGGTGCTCATCAATGTTTCAGGAGAAGCTACAACAAAGGATCTTTGGGAGAGGTTAGGGGCTTTGTATCAATCGAAGTCCCTAGTGAACAAATTATTCCTCAGAAAGAAACTGTACAATCATAGGATGCATGACGGGGATTCGGTTGCAGATCATCTGAATGCATTCAATATAGTGGTAAGTCAACTAACATTTGTAGAAATTAAGTTGAGTGAGGAAGATAAATGCATTACTTTGTTATGCTCTTTACCAGATTCATGGGATAACTTAGTAGTAGCAATTGGTAGTACAACTTCATCCACATTGAAGTTTGAAGATATAGTGGCATCTCTATTATCCGAGGATATGAGGAGAAAAGCCATGGAGGGCACATCTAAGGAAGCCCTAACAGTGAGAGGGCGTGCCAAGGAGAAGGACAAATCTAGATATGGTGATAGGTCTAAGTCTAAAGGTAGATCCAAGTCTCGGGGGAAGTTTGAGAGAAAATGCTAGAATTGTGGCAAGCCAGGTCATATGAAGAAGGATTGCAGATCAAAGAAAGCTGATTCTGGGAAAAAGTCTGATGAATCGACTTCCACAGAGATGAATAAATCCATTGATGAAGCAGGGGATGTATATTTGGCATCCTCGCTCATCATGCTCCACACGATCGGATAAAAATGGTTGGTTGATTGATACTCGGTGCCTCTTTTCATATGACTCCTCATAGAGGGTGGTTCAGTGAATATGAAAGATATGATGGAGGGGAGGTACTATTGGGAGATGATTCACCACTCAGAATCATGGGTCGTGGAAGAGTGAAAATTTTGCTGCAGGATGGTAGGGTTAAGACCCTACCAAGTGTGATGCATATTTTGGGACTTGCTAGAAAGTTGATTTCGGTAAGCAAAATGGCCGATGCAGCAGTGAATGTCAGTTTTGGTAAGGATTCATGCAAAATGGTTCGTGGATAAATGGTGTTGGCAAGGGGAGTTCGGATTGGAACATTGTATAAGCTATTGGGAAGCACTATGACAAATGAGTGCAATAGCTCAACTGTTCCTGAGGTTGATTCTGATAAAAGCTCAACACTCTGGCATCAAAGGATGGGACATATTGGAGAAAAGGGATTGCGTACCCTGTACACAAAAGGTATGGTTCATGGTATCCCTAATTACTCAATGAATTCTGAGTTCTGTGAACATTGTATTTATGGTAAACGGAATCGGGTTAGTTTTCCATCTAATGCCACAAGATCTAGTGGGGTACTAGATTTGATCCACAAGTGATATTTTTGGTCCTGTTCCTATGCCGTCTCTTGGAAAATCACGGTATTATGCTTCCTTTGTTGATGATTTTTCAAGATATGCATGGATTTAATTTCTTAAGAGCAAAGATGAAGTGTTTGAAAAATTTAAGGAATTTAAAGCACTTGTTGAGAATCAAACTGATAAAAGGATTAAGGTGTTGAGGTCTGATAATGGATGGGAATATTGTTCTAATATATTTGAGAAATTTTGTAAGCAATGTGGTATTGCAAGACAGAAGACTACTTCATATACACCTCAACAGAATGGAGTTGCAGAGAGGTTGAACAGATCACTGATGGAGAAGGCTAGAAGTATGCTCAGTGGTGTAGGTTTGGCACAGGAATTTTGGGCAGAAGCAGTGAGTGCATCATGTTACTTGCAAAATCGGTCACCTACATCAGCATTGCCGGATCAAACTCCATTTGAAGCTCTATTTGGTAAGAAACCATCTATTTCACATCTCAGAGTTTTTGGTTGTGATGCATACATGCATATTCCAAAGGAGAAAAGAAGTAAGCTAGATAATAAGGTTGTTAAATGTATCTTTATTGGTTATAAATATGGTGTTAAAGGATATAAGCTTTGGAATCCAAAAACTAAAAGTACAATGTATAGTAGAGATGTGGTGTTTAGGGAGATGATCAGTGATTCTAGGAAGGTAGTTACAGAAGAGGATCCTGGAATGGTCCAATTTAATCTCATGGAAAACTATCGGACGAGTAGAGGATCCGGAAGAGGAGCATACGAGATGAGGATATGGAAGAGGAGCATACAGGTGAGGATCCGGAAGAGGATGAAGAAGAGGTTCATACACCTGTGGTAAGGAGATCAACACGGGAAAGGAGGCAACCTCGAAAGGTACGATCCATCCGCTTTTCCTACTTATTTTGTACTATCATTCATCGATGAAGATCCTAGAACAGTTAGAGAAGATGTTAATTCGGAGAGGCAAACCATTGGGAAGAGGCCATGGATGAGGAAATGATGTCCTTGAAAAAGAACGAACATGGGATTTAGTGAAATTACCAAGTGGTAGGAAAGCAATAGGTTGCAAGTGGATCTTTAAAAAGAAACAGAATGCTGAAGGTAAAGTGGAGAAATATAAAGCTCGCCTAGTTGCTAAAGGTTTTTCTCGAGTTGAAGGAATTGATTATGGTGAAGTTTTTTCTCCCGTTGCAAAGCTAACATCAATTAGATTTATGTTAGCTGTGGTTGCTGCATTCGATCTTGAAATAGAACGGATGGATGTGAAAACCGCATTCCTTCATGGATATTTGGAGGAAGAAATCTATATGAGGCAACCTAAAGGTTTCACTGTTGCGGGAAAGGAGGATCTGGTATGTAAGTTAAAGAAATCATTGTATGGACTGAAACAATCACCTAGAATGTGGTACCAAAAATTTGATACTTATGTTTTAGGAATTGGTTTTGTTCGTAGCAATGCTGATCATTGTGTGTATTCAAAGAAAATTGGTAATGTAATTGTCATTATAGTTCTTTATGTTGATGACATGTTACTAATTGGAAATAGCAAGAAACCTGTTCGGGAAGTAAAGTCTCGATTGGCATCACAATTTGACATGAAGGATCTTGGCCCCTGCAAATTTTATATTGGGTATGCAAATAAAAAGAGATCGCTCTAACAAAAGGTTGTGGCTGGATCAAAAAAAGTATGTTGAGACAGTGTTGAAAAGGTTCAATATGCAGGATTGCAAACCGGTGAAGGTACCTATTTCTTTAGGTGAAAAATTGTCTGCTGAACAATGTCCAAAAACAAAATAAGAGGTAGAGGAAATGTCACATATTCCTTATGCAAATGTCGTAGGTAGTTTAATGTATGCCATGGTTTGTACTAGAGCAAACATTGCCCATGCAGTGGGAGTCTTGAGTAGATATATGTCTAAACCTGGTAAAGAGCATTGGACTATTGTGAAAAGGGTGTTTAGATATTTGCGTGGCACCTCTGATTTTACAATCTGCTATGAGGGTACAGGTAAAGAAAATAGACAATTGGATATAGAAGGGTTTGTTGATGCAGATTAGGTGGAGATCCGGACGAGAGAAGATCTACTAGTGCTTATGTATTCAATTTGTTCGGAGGGGCCATTATTTGGATGAGCAAGAGGCAGATCGTTGTTGCTCTTTCAACTACCGAAGCTGAGTATATGGCTGCCATCGATGCAAGTAAGGAAGTTGTATGGTCTGCAAAGACTATGTGCTAAAATTGGGTTCTTTCAAGGAGTCAGTAAAGATAAACCGTGATGAGTCGAGTGCCATATTTTTGGCAAAGAACCCCGCTTACCATTCAAGAACGAAGCACATTGATACAAAGTTCCATTTCTGTAGGGACATGCTTGAATAGAGGAAAGTGTTGCTTGGAAAAGGTAGACACCAAGGAAAATGTTGCAGATGCTTTAACCAAGGCTGTAAGCACTGAAAAGTTTAGATTCTGTTCAAATGAAATGGGTCTGGCAAAGTATTCAACAAGTGGGAGAATGTTGGAAATGTCTCATTCTTTTTTGGAAAAGAATTGTATGACAGGCACTACAACGCAAAATACGATGGGTAGGGGGGGTCCGGGGGTGCCGAAGGCACCCAAGGACCCCCAGCTATGGTAAAGGTGATTACGTAATAGGTGATGGCTAGGGGTGCGTAGGGGGATGCCCTCGGATGCGGTGAAAGAGAAAGATGATGGCTACTTTTATCGCTACTTTTCACCTACTTTTATCGCTACTTTTGGAGCGGCCCTCGGGATTCCCACGGTTGGTGGGTGGTTAGTGGGTGTGGGTGGTTTAGCCCACGGTGTTGTATCCACGGTACCTAATACCACTTGGTGGTTTAGGGTTGTATGAGTTTCCTTATATAATTATTGTAATGCCCCATTTGAGGGACAAGAGAGAGAATAATATATCAAGGAGGATAGACTCTTGTTTGTTTGGACTAGCCCAAATCGGGTGAACCAGGGTAAATCTTGTGTGTTATATGTGCATTGAATGGTGTCATTATTTCCTTAGTTATTATTTCTGCATTATTTCTAGAATATGTT
Organism: Wollemia nobilis; assembly: GCA_028583015.1. NCBI lineage: Eukaryota > Viridiplantae > Streptophyta > Pinopsida > Araucariales > Araucariaceae > Wollemia > Wollemia nobilis. The sequence continues at coordinate 10,029,679 of JAQPPZ010001106.1, forward strand.
TCTGTAAATCTCTTCAAAATAGATAAAATTTATAAACACAAAATAATATGTAGATATAAAATGGTCCCCAGTGGGTTAGGTGGATTGGTAAGTGCTTGGACTTACCAATAATATACCCAAGTCCAAACCTTGGGGACAACCTATTTGCAAAGGTAGTAGTTTGATTTGAATCATTTGAGTGCCTACTAGACAGATGATGATGGTATGAATCCCGACTTGGACTTACCAAGAAGATACCCAAGTCCAAACCTTGGGGGCGACCCATTTGCAAAGGTAGTAGTTTTATCTGAATCCTTTGAGTGGCTACTAAATTGATGATGATAGTATGAATCCCGAGCGGCTAGTGGTCCTCTTCATGTCAAGTTAACAATAATGAGGCTAAATAGATATGGTGCGAGTCCCTTGTGGTTTAAACCTTGTGTTTGTCAATTACTAAAAATAATGTGGTTGTGACCAACTCTCCTATGTAACCCAATTTAAATATAGATATAAAATAAAAAATTTATTCACCCTTCTAAGGGCTGGTTTTGTTTTTTATCTCAGTCTCTACGATGTTGATTTTTTGGGTGGCCTTGCACCCCGAGATGTGATTTTTCCAGCTTTCTTTTTATTGTAACCTCTCTTATTTTTTATTTAATATGGTTGTTGGTTCCAATAAAAAAATAATTTTATATAATATATTTTTAATAAAATTAAAGATTATAATATTTACAATTTATAGTTTAAATAGGAGTGGAAGAGGTTAAGGATTTTAGTCCCTTTGCCACTTGATAATATATCTCATACTCCTAAATCCCCATCTACATGTCTAACATTTTTTAGGCCACATACTCCAAATCCTCATCTACATGTCTAACATTTTTTTAGGCCACATTCTCCGAGGGTAGAATCTTCTTCCTCGTGATTTAAACTTGGGTAGCCTCGCTAATAGTCCAATGGCATACCACTAGTGTATCCCTATTAGAAGCATGTCTAACATCTAAAAATGCTCAAAATATTAAATAAAATTTAATTTAACATATTTTATTAGCAACATTTTTAATTATAAGAAATATATTTAATTTTTTTTTTTTTATATATATATAACCTAACAAAATTCTTATAAAAAATATAACCTAACAAAATAATATAATATTTATTCATATCCACTTTTTTTTTAAATCACAATAATGTACTTACGTATTTATTTATTTAAAGTTTTGAAAGGGTTTTCTTTCCCTTTTACATTGATTTAGTTACATTGAGTTATTTGGTGTCAATATTAATTAATTAAATTTTCTTTCTTCAAAAATATTTAAATTTAAATATATATAGTCCTGTGGGACAGCAAGAGTTCGGGGTTTGACTCTTCTTTGAAAGGTCTGAGGTTTAAACTGCTGCATGTGTGGGCCTGTGCTTTAATCCCTATTGATAAAATTAGTTTTTTTTAATTACATAGGAGAGTTGGTTACAACCGCTATTGTAGGGTTCCAACAAACTTATTTGTATCGTTCTTGTTGATCCAGTGTGAGATGGGGACCACCAATAACTTGAGGTTTGTACCATCACTGGTTTAGACCACCGATAGCTCGAGGTTTGTATTGTCGTTGGTTTAATATGCACTCAGAGGATTTAAACCAGATTACTACCTTTGCAAAGGGTTGACTTCCTCCCAATATTTGAACCTAGTTCACTTCTTTGTAAATGCCCAACCACACTTGCACTTACCAATCCACCTAGCCCTTGAGGTGATAAACGTAGCTTTTGACTTTACAAAGAATCATAGCTAAAAATGATAGGAAGAGTTTGAGGTTTGGCTCTTCTTCAAAAGGTCTAAGGTTTAAACTGTTGTGTGTGTGGAGCCTATGCTTTAATCCCCTATTGATAAAATTAGTTTTTTTTAATTACATAGGAGATTTGGTTACAACCACTATCGTAGGGTTCAAACCACATAGACTGCTCCCAAAAAATCTATTCGTCTTATTCTTGTTGATCCTGCGTGATACGGGGACCACTGGTAACTTGAGGTTTGTACCATCGTTGGTTTAGCACTCACTCAGAGGATTCAAAGCAGACTACTACTTTGCAAAGGGTTGGCTTCCTCCCAAGATTTGTACCACCATTGGTTTAACACTCACTCAGAGGATTCAAAGCAGACTACTACTTTGCAAAGGGTTGGCTTCCTCCCAAGATTTGAACCTAGATCTCTTCTTGGTAAGCGCTCAGCCACACCTGCACTTACCAATCCACCTAGCCCTTGGAGGTGATAAACGTAGTTTTTAACTTTACAAAGAATCATAGCTAAAAATGACAACAAGAGTTCAAGGTTTGGCTCTTCTTCGAAAGGTCTAAGGTTTAAACTGTTCTGTGAGTGGGGCCTGTGCTTTAATACCCTATTGATAAAATTAGTTTTTTAATTACATAGGAGAGTTGGTTACAACCGTTATCGTAGGGTTCAAACCACAGGGACTGCTCCCAACAAACCCATTCGTCTCGCTCTTGTTGATCCAACATGAAATGGGGACCACTAATAGCTCGAGGTTTGTACAGTCATTGGTTTAGCACACACTCAGAGGATTCAATGTAGACTACTACCTTTGCAAAGAGTTGACTTCCTCCCAAGATTTGAACCTAAATCTCTTCTTGGTAAGTGCCCAGATACACCTGCACTTACCAATCTACCTAACCCTTGGAGGTGATAAAGGTAGCTTTTGACTTTACAAAGAATCATAACTAAAAAATACTCAACCTTATGCGTTGTCACACTACCTCTCTCTCTCTCTATATATATATATATATATATATATATATATATATATATATATATATATATTTCCACAACTTTGTTATACTATAAACATAAGGCTAATTACCAAACAATAACACACTTACTGTATAAATACAAATTGATTTCCTCAAGAACCGTCCTTCAAATTTAAATACAAATTGATTTTTTCAAGAATCATCTTTAAAAGAATTTCTTCTTTAATTTAAATTCCATAGGAATAAATAGGCTTATCTTTTTAAGAGCAATAACTATTTAAGAGCTGTACAGTGTTAGTAGTTAGAAAAGATCTTACTAACTTAGTTTTTTTTATTAATATGAACATTTTTATAACATATAAATTTTAAATATAAATTTTTAGAATTATAAAGTTTTATTATTAAATTATTTAAAATGTATTATATATATAATAAAATACAACAAAATATTTTTGTTATCATTCGAATTTGGATTTTTGGATTTTTTAACAAAAAAAACTTAAAGAGTTATATAAATATTTTTTATAATTTATTTATTTATTTATATATATATATATATATATATATTTAGATTTTTATAAAAAAAACTTAAAAACATAAAGACTTACAAATAAAAACTACATAAATATTTTTATAATTTATTTATTTCTAGATAATTTTATATCCAATTTAACTGAAAATAATAAAAATGACATTAAAACTCTATAAAAACAATTATAATTCAGGTTACATACAACCTCAAAAAAAAACCTGGAGCATAAAATTTATAGAAGTGCAAATAAAATCCAAGGTTAAGTACAATAACTTAAATATAAAAAAAAAGACATTTGATATAAGTAAAACAAAATCATATATCGTGATCTACGGTGTATAAAACGTGGTATAAGAAGAAACCACGCAAAATTCCACGCAACCTTAAAAATAAGTAATAGATCAGATACCGAACTTCTTTTGGGCCTCCTCGATCGTTCTCGCCGACAACTTGAGCCGCTTGCTTTCTTCGTCGGCCAACGGAATGTTGGCAACGCCCAAAACCCCTCCTCTTCCAAGTTGAGCGGGCAGACTCAGAAAAACCTCCTCCTCAATACCATAAAACCCCTTGGCCAACACGGAAACCGGATGAATCCTCCTCTTGTTTCGCAGCAAACTCCTAACCAGGCTAGCGGCCGAGTATCCAATAGCCCACGAGGTATACCCCTTCAACCTAATCACTTCATACGCACTATTCACCGCAGCCCTGTGAATGCTATCCAGCGCCTCCTCATAAGGGATCTGCTGCTTCTTTAGAAAGCTCGTGACGGGAACCCCTCCGACGGTAACGGTGGACCAGAGCGCCACAGAGCTGTCGCCGTGCTCGCCGATGATGTAGGCCTGCACATCTTGCGCGTTCACGTCGAGATGATCTGCGATGGTGAAGCGGAAGCGCGAGGAGTCGAGATTGGTTCCACTGCCCACCACTCTGTTGGAAGGGAACCTCGACAATTTCCACGTGATGTAAGTCAGCACGTCGACGGGGTTGGAGACCACCAGAAGAACGGCGTCGGGGCTGTATTTCACGAGCTCCGGAACGATGGAGTTGAAGATGTTGAAGTTCCGCTCGACGAGGGCGAGGCGCGACTCGCCCTCCCGTTGGCGGGCGCCGGCAGTGATGATGCAGACGTCGGAGCCCGCCGTGACGGCGTAGTCCGTGGAAGCCGAGATCTTCGTGCCGGGCAAGAAGGCGGCGGCGTGCTGCAGATCCAGCATTTCGCCCCGGAGTTTGTCAGGCTGGACGTCCACCAGTGTCAGCTCATCCGTGAGATCCTCCGTGAGAATCGTCTGGGCTATCGCCATGCCCACGTTACCTATTCCCACCACGCTTACCTTTGAGTTCCTGTTCGTAGGAGACAGCGGGGCTCCGCTCCTGCTTTGTTTGAAGAAGGCATCCGCTATCTCCGAAGCTAATTTTGTGGAGAGTTCCAAGTTTGGTTGCTTGCAGGCTCTGGGCATTCTAAATGCGATTGGATTTCTAGACGTCGTTTGATGCTTTTGGTTGAGCCGGAATCTGATCGACGGAAGCTGCAATTGCAGAGGAGAGGAAAGGCTTCTACTGAAGGCATCTTTAGGTCTGCAAAAGCAGTTACGGAGTGTTGCAGAGATCGACATGGTGCACATATTGAGTGGTATAGGGCTAGGATTATGTTAAATGCAAAGAGAGTTTGTGAACCTACCTACCAATTTCAGGGCAGCAACCTTAATGTCGAGGAATCATGAATATCAAGCCAAGCACAATGTTCGACTTCCAAATGCACAGGAAGGGAAGGCGGCTATAATGCCTGAAAAGAGGAGGCTTCAGAGGGTGGTGAAAGTATCCCAAGCCTTTCACTGTTATTCATATTCTTGTTTACAGCATGGTTCAAACAGATTTACTTTATCACCTCTGTTATTCATATTCTTGTTTGCGCCATGGTACAAAGTGATTTACTTTATCGCTTACAGTTCCAGACATGAGGACATTTTCTGTTGAAATATCTAGTCCTGGGTGTCACTAAGAATATTAATCTGCATAAGATTTATGGCATTCCTTGTTGACTAAGTTTACGGAGTTGCACCTAAATTGACGTAGCGGATTAGTTAGGCAACACACATGTATTGAGTGTATTTACATTTTCCAGCAAGAAATTGGCCAGAGTGTTATTAGCTTCGACTGAGACATCCTAGCATTGGGGAAGAGGTGATTAGTTAGGCAACACACATGTATTGAGTGTATTTACATTTTCCAGCAAGAAATTGGCCAGTGTTATTAGCTTCGACTGAGACATCCTAGTATTGGGGAAGAGATGATCGAGGTTGCTTTTCATTAGTGTTAACTCTGGCTTGAAGAGATTCTCCTCTTCCTCTCTAGCAGAAGATGGTCAAGATGGTCTACTGCTTTTGTTATAATTTTTATAATTTATAGGTTTCATAAATTAAGCAAACAAGGTAACACAAGAAGAAGTCTCATGGAATTAAGAACACAAGTGGACTTCCAAAATAATACTATCCTATTTCAATAGGATAGGTTGGTTAGTTATTTGCGTGTGGGGATGGGTTGGTTGGTTATTTGCGTGTGGGGTTAAGATTTATAGTGACGATTTATTTTCAATAACTTAGGTTGAAATTTCTTTTCACTTTAATACTATTTTTTTTAAATGTGATTTAGAGTCTCCTTCCACTTTAATACCTTTTCTTCTAAGTATGATTTAGAGTCTACCTCCATGCCCTGCATCGAGTAAAATGTGTTACCCCTACCCTTATGCACACAAGAAAACCTTATTTAATGGTTTTATTTTATTTTTATTTTATTTTATTTTAAATAATTTTTTTTTTATAAACATTTGGCATAAGGATTGAACTTGGGTCACATCATCGATAATGCAAGTGGTCTTTTTTTATTTATTTGTGAAAAACATTTTAAAATGGATGCCACTTTCGTGTAAGACCCAAGAAGGAGGCAGGGGTATTCATTCCACCAAAAATGCTTAGGACTCGACCCTGGCCTACCACCTTTGACATACTCAAGGAGCAAACAAACACACAAAAACTTTTTTTAAATAAAATAAAATAAATAACAATAAAAATAATAAAATAAAATAAAAAACATGTTCCTTGAGTGTGTCAAAAATAAAATCATAACCAAACACACACACAATAAGATAAAAATAAAACCACAACACGTACCACATAGAAAAAACACAAGAACAACATAACACAAACATGACAAAAACAACAAAAGACTACAAACACATAACAAAAAAAAATATGAAAAATAAACACAACAAAAACCTAAAAAATTAAAAAAATAAAATAAAAAATAAAAATAAAAAACAACCAACAACAGACAATAGACAAAAATAAAAAACATAGAAAACACTCACACATAAAAACACTAATTAATATAAACAAACAGAAACACAAGAACAAGAATGATAAAAACACAAGAACAATAACAAAAAACATAAAAAAACACAAAACAACAAAAACACAAGAAAAAAAAACAACACAAAGAACACAAAAACAAAACAAAAGAACACACCTTAAAAAACTAAACAAAAAAACAGAAAATAAAAAAGAAAAAAAATAACATAACAATGACCTTTCTAGACCAGAAGAATTTTAAGGCAAGAATCAATAGAGGAAACAAAAGAAAGAATAGATTGAGATAGGGAACTAAAATAACCTGAGGGAACCAAAGAGAAACAAAAATAAAGCAAGAAGAAACTAGGTACCTTCAGAACTGGAGCCATCCAAATAAATGATAGAAAGAAGAGCTTCCATAATTTGCGAGGCCCACCATATAGGAGGGTGGCCATAACAAGTACGATCACCTTTGTCCAAAGCACAATTAGCTAAAGCATCAACACTCTTGTTTTGATCTCTGACCACATTATTGTAATTAACTTTCAAAAATCCCATCTGGTTTAATTGAATCTTCTCAATAATTCTTTTTATTCTCTAATCAACCTTATGATTCTTAGAAGGAGTCTTCAAAATATTAATCACGAGTTGAGAGTCATACTCAACTAACACCTTTTCCCATCCAACCTTAGTAGCCTCTTGAATGCCTCTAAGGATACTATACCCCTCAACAAGGTTATTGGAAAGAATATCCAAATTCTTAGCAAAAGTAAAAAACCAAAGAACCATCTAAAAGTCTACCAATTCCTCCCGCACTGGCTTTTCCAAGGTTCCCTCTAGAGACACCATCAATATTAAATTTTCCAAAATTATTAGGATGAGGTTACCAATTTCTTGTCCTATCCATCTTACAAATAATCACATTCCCTTTAAGTTGGTTGCCCTTAGAATATTTAATATTCAATATTTGCATCACTTGATCCCATATTGGTGGGATATATGGGGGTGATTAAGGAGTTGATGGACTAATTCAACTAAGTTGGCTATGGTCTTTTGACAAATATAGTGAATATCCTTCCTATATTGATTAAAAATTTGGCTATTCCAAATATTCCAAAGAAGAATGGTAGAACCCATCCAAAATAATTGCCTAATAAAATGATCAACACCCTCTTGCTTAGGCCAATCCCTCCAAAGTTATTCAAAAGTAAAAAAATTGGACCACTGTAAGCCAAGTAAAGTGGTCATTCTCCTCCATAGCTCAGAGGCTAAAGTACACTCAATAAAAATATGGTTGAGATTTTCTACATTCTCTTCAAACATTTCAAATCTAAAAGGGCCATGAAAACCATGCTTCATAAGTTGCTCACCAGGAAGCACCCTGTAATGCAATAAAAGCCAAGTAAAGAACCTCACCTTAGGTCAAAAATTTTGATCCCACAACTGAGAAAATATGTCAAAAGATTGGTTGGGATTATTATGGCATAAGGTCAAATAACCTTGAGCAACTGAATAATCACCCTTAGTAGTGTTGTTCCAACCAAAAAAATCTTTTTCATGGGACCAAAAGAGAGATCTCATATGAAGGGTGCCTTGGATATCTTGTTTTTTCCTTTCTGGGATTTGAATAGACCAGTCCTCAATAGGGATCTAATAACTACCAACCTTTGAATTACCAGTATGGTACCGATAGTAATTAGCCACCTTTATCTAGTTAGCTCGGTGAAGCTCCTCCATCCAAGGCCTCCAATCGGGAAACTGAGTTATCAAAGGCTTGTGACCATCTCAAGGATCTGTCCAAAAATTTACCTTTTGACCATTATGAATGATCCAAAATAATTTTTTCTTTATCAAATCCTCACCAGTATTAAGAACTGCTAAAATGAGATAACCTTTGGTAGGAAGTTGATAGCGAACAAGGTCTTCAGAACTTTTATTCTCAGCATATTTAGCATGGAGATTATTGGCCCAAAGAGCATTGGGGTTATGCAACATCCTCCAATATAATTTAGTAGCTAAAGCTTCGTTGTTATTAATAAAAGACTAGAATCCTAACCCCCCTTCATTCTTAGGAAGACATAAAGGTCCCATTTTACCAAGGCCCATTTTCATTTCTCCTTAGTACCACTCCAAAGGAATCGATGACTGATTTGATCCAATTATCGAAGAACAACCTTTGGGATATTCAACACGGAAGATACATAAATAGGAATAGCTTGAAGGACTAATTTTACCAAGGTGATTCTACCCCCAGAAGAAAGTCACCTATTGGTCCACTTTCCAATTTTCTTCTTGAATTTGTCTAACAACCAATTCCAATATTTATTTTTCTACCTTTGAATATTTATGGGAATACCTAAATAAGTGATCGGAAGGGAGGTCTTCTTATATCTTAATTTATCCAAGACCATGGATTCTTGTCTGGCAGAGCAGTGAAAGAAAATAATTTTAGATTTGCCTTCATTGATCAACTTCCAAGTAACCTTAGAAAAATAGCTAATGATTTGCTTAATATTAGAAACTTCCTTAATTGTAGCTTTACCTAAAAGAGTAGATTCATCCACAAATTGAAGATGAGAGATAGGTCTAGCTCCATGAGCAATGGTAACTCTCTCAAGGGTTTTATTTTCCCTCTTTTTGGTTATAGTCCTACCCAAGAATTCAGCAAGAATGGTGAATAAATAAGGAGATAGTGGGTCACCTTGCCTAATACCTCTAAAATCTGGGAACAACTGAGAAGGCTTGCCATTGATAAGAACTAAGTAGGAAACTGAAGAGATACATCCCATAATCCAATCCATCCAATCCTTAGAGAAACCAAATTGCCTCAAAATTTTGATAAGGAAGTGCCAATCCACTCTGTCATAAGCTTTGGATAAGTCTAACTGAATGAACATGGAAGGAGATTTTTGCATATCCATGGAATGGATGGCTTCCTAAGCAAGAACTATCTCATATACTATTTGACACCCTTCCACATAACCCCCTTGCTTAGGGTAAATAACCTTATGCAAAAGAGGCTTCAATCTTTATGCTATGATCTTAGTAGTGATTTTAAGAAGAATATAAATTCTCTATATATATATCTCTCGGGTGCAGTGCAATGGTATCGGGAGGTCCAAGGTTTAAATTGCGACATGGGCGAGTGTGTGAGGGGGTGGGTGTGTGGTGGCTTTGTGTTAAATTCTCTATTGATAAGTATAGCTCTCGGCTTTACGAGGGGTCATGGTTGGGAGGAGACTGCTCAGCCCTGTGCGTCGGTCATAGAGGTTTCTCACAATAACCAAATAAAAAAATAAAAAATAGCTTAGGATAGACAATTCTATCAGAATTATTAGAATTTAAGGAGGATGGAATTTTTTTTTACAATGTAAAACATATGTGAGAAAGAATTATAAGGTCAAAAAACTATAAAATTGTTATATAAGTTGCACCTAGGGGTGTAGCACAATGGTTTAGGCTTTGGCTCTTTTTCGGGAGGTCCAAGGTTCAAACCACAATGTGGGTCATAAAGGTTTCTCACAATAACCAAATCAAAAAGATAAAAATTATTATATAAGTTACAGGTGGTACCCATTATATTTTATAGGTGTGAAGTATAAATTCTCTATTGATAAGTATAGCTCTCAAATTTACGAGGATCCACACCATACAAATCAAGTTCCTCAACTGGTCGTCTCACTCCAACTCGACTACAGGTATAAGAAGACGGAAATAAGCCATAATAATAAGCATATTTTAAACCAAAGCACTGAACAATAGACCACTACATCACATTAAGATGTAACATTGAAAAAATAAAATAAAAAAGGAGAATTTTATTGTGATTTTGTTCTTTGAGAATGCTTTTGGTATGATTCTTAGAAATAAAATTTGGAGTAGAATGAAGGGATTAGATATGTCAAATATGTATAGGATGGTTATTCATATATTTATTGATGGTGTATGAGCCAAAATCTAGCATAAGCAACTTTTATATTTTGGTGTAAAAGTGATATAGGAGTCCACATTATTTGGTTTATATAGAATGGTTATATTTGAAAGGTGGTGATGATGTTTAAGTAGATGTATATATTATAAATATTATTTTGTGTAACTAATTTAGTTTTAATTATAAAGAAAACACAAAAATTAAAAGAGCATTTAAATACTTTAAAATAATTTTATAATAAAATAAGTGTATAAGTACTAATAAAACAAAGATCTTGATTTTCTTAAAAGAAAAAAAAATAATAATTAAATTTTCACTTTTATGGTTGTCATTTAAAAAAGGTAACATAATAAAAATAGCCTAGGATAGGCACCTGGGGTGCAGTGCAATGGTGCAGGGTTTGGCGCTTCTTCGGGAGGTCCAAGGTTTAAACTACGACATGGGCGAGTGTGTGAGGGGGTGGGTATGTGGTGGCTTTGTGTTAGATTCTCTATTGATAAGTATAACTCTCGTTACGAGGGGTCATGGTTGGGAGGAGACTGCTCAACCCTGTGTGTTAGTCATAGAGGTTTCTCACAATAACCAAATAAAAATAAATTTAAAAAAAATAAATAAATAAATAGCCTAGGATAGGCAATTCTATCAGAATTATTAGAATTTAAGGAGGATGGAAAGTTTTTTTACAATGTAAAACATATGTGAGAAAGAATTATAAGGTCGACAAATTATAAAATTGTTATATAAGTTGCACCTAGGGGTGCAGTGCAACGGTTCGGGCGTTGGCTCTTTTTCGAGAGGCTTTTTCGAGAGGCCAAGGTTCAAACCGCAATGTGGACGAGTGTGTGAGGGAGTGAGTGTGTGGTGGCTTTGTGTTAAATTTTTTATTGATAAGTATGGGGTTATGGTTGGGAGGAGACTGCTCAACTTTGTACGTCGGTCATAGAGGTTTCTCGCAATAACCAAATAAAAAAAAATATTATTATATAAGTTATTGGTGGTACCCATTATATTTTATGGGTGTGAAGTATAAATTCTCTATTGATAAGTAACCAAATTAAAAAAAAAAAAAAACACATTATATAAATTATTGGTGGTACCCATTATATGTTATGGGTGTGAAGTATTAACAAAGAAACATAATTAAAATTTATAAACACAAAAAATAATATGTAGATATAACATAATTTTTTTATAAAATTAAATATTATAATCTTTACAATTTATAGTTTAAATAGGAGTTGCTACGAAGAGGTTAAGGGTTTTAGTCCCTTGGCCATCTCTCATAGTTTTAAATCCTCATCTACATAACATTTCTTTTGAAGTAAGGCCAAGTATAATAGGTGACACAATTGGAAGCCACATTCCTAGATGGTAAGGGGTAAGGTCTCCTTCCTCGTGTTTTGAACTTAGGTACATACCACTAGTGTGTCCCTACCATATGTATGTCTAACATCTAAAAATACTCAAAACATTAAATAAAAATTAATTTAACATATTTTATTAGCAACATTTTTAATTATAACAAATATATTTAAACATTTATATTATTATATATAACCTAACAAAATAATATAATATTTATTCATATCCACTATTTTTTTTGTGTATCACAATAATGCACCTTTATTTATATATATATATATATATATATAAATAAATAAAGGGTGTCACATTAAACTATTTGATGTCGTCTAAATTTAAACTTTGATGTGCACTACATCAAAACAATTAAAAACAAATTCCATTAACTAAAAATTCATATATATATATAAATTGATCTCCTTCAAACCGTCCTTAAAATTTAAATACAAATTAATTTCTTCCAGAATCGTCTTTAAAAGAATTTTTTCCTTCATTTAAATTCCATAGGAATAAATAGGATTATCTTTTTATCAGCAATACAGTGTTAATAGTTACAAACGATCTTATTAACTTAGTTTTTTTTAATAAATTTTATAAATATTTTTAAAATTCAAATTTTTATTATTAAATGGTTTAAGTTGTATTATAAATATAAAATTGTTCTAATTATTATTTAAATTTAAATTTTTATAATCAAAACCAAAAACATTACAAATAAAATTATATAAATATTTTTTTATATAATTTTATATATAACTTAACTGAAGAGACCTTACAACCCTATAAAAAAAATTATAATTCAGGTTACATACAATACTTTATGAAAACAAGTTCCTCTATAACCGTACAACCTCAATAAACTGGACTATAAAATTTATAGACGTGAAAATAAAAATCCAGTACAATAACTTAAATATTAAAAAAAAGACATTTGATATAAGTAATACAAAATCATATATCGTGATCTACGGTGTATAAAACGTGGTATAAGAAGAAACCACGCAAAGTTCCACGCAAACTTAAAAAGAAGTAATAGATCAGATGCCGAGCTTCTTTTGGACCTCCTCGATCGTTCTCGCCGACAACTTGAGCCGCTTGCTTTCTTCGTCGGCCAACGGAATGTTGGCAACGCCCAAAACCCCTCCTCTTCCAAGTTGAGCCGGCAGACTCAGAAAAACCTCCTCCTCAATACCATAAAACCCCTTGGCCAACACGGAAACCGGATGAATCCTCCTCTGGTTTCGCAGCAGACTCCTCACCAGGCTAGCGGCCGAATATCCAATAGCCCACGAGGTATACCCCTTCAACCTAATCACTTCATACGCACTATTCACCACAGCCCTGTGAATGCTATCCAGCGCCTCCTCGTAAGAAGTCTGCTGCTTCCCCAGAAAGCTCGTGACGGGAACCCCTCCGACGGTAACGGTGGACCAGAGCGCCACAGAGCTGTCGCCATGCTCGCCAATGATGTAGGCCTGCACATCTTGCGCGTTCACGTCGAGGTGATCTGCGATGGTGAAGCGGAAGCGCGAGGAGTCGAGATTGGTTCCGCTGCCCACCACTCTGTTGGAAGGGAACCCCGACAATTTCCACGTGATGTAAGTCAGCACATCGACGGGGTTGGAGACCACCAGAAGAACGGCGTCGGGGCTGTATTTGACGAGCTCCGGAACGATGGAGTTGAAGATGTTGAAGTTCCGCTCGACGAGGGCGAGGCGCGACTCGCCCTCCCGTTGGCGGGCGCCGGCAGTGATGATGCAGACGTCGGAGCCCGCCGTGACGGCGTAGTCCGTGGAGGCCGAGATCTTCGTGCCGGGCAAGAAGGCGGCGGCGTGCTGCAGATCCAGCATTTCGCCCCGGAGTTTGTCGGGCTGGATGTCCACCAGACTGAGCTCATCCGTGAGATCCTCCGTGAGAATCGTCTGGGCTATCGCCATGCCCACGTTACCTATCCCCACCACGCTAACCTTTGAGTTCCTGTTCGTAGCAGACGGCGGGGCTCCGCTCTCGGTTGGTTTGAAGAAGGCATCTGCTATCTCCAAAGCTGACTTTGTGGAGAGTTCCGAGTTTGGCTGCTTGCAGGCTGTGGGCGTTCTAAATGCGCTTGGATTTCTAGACGTCGTTTGATGCTTTTGGTTGAGTCGGAATCTGATCGACGGAGGCTGCGATTGCAGAGGAGAGGAAAGGCTTCTATTGAAGGCATCTTTAGGGCTGCAAAAACAGTTAGGGGGTGTTGCAGAGATCGACATGGTGCACATATTGTGTGGTATAGGGCTGCTGATTATGTTAAAATGCAAACAGAATTTGTGAACCTACCTACCAATTTTGTCAAAGTGTTGAAATTTCAGGGCAGCCTCTATTGACCCCGACTTCGGATCGAAGCAAACTTAATGTCGAGGAAACATGAATATCAAGCCAAGCACAGGAAGGGAAGGCGGCTACATTGCCTGAAAAGAGGAGGCTTCAGAGGGTGGTGAAAGTATCCCCTCGCAAGCCTTTCACTGTCATTCATATTCTTGTTTACGTTATGGTTCAAACAGATTTACTTTATCACCTCTGTTATTCCTATTCTTGTTTGCGCTATGGTACAAAGTGATTTACTTTGTCGCTTACAGTTACAGACATGAGGACATTTTCTGTTGAAATATCTAGTCCTGGGTCTCACTAAGAATATTAATCTTTATAAGATTTATGGCATTCCTTGTTGACTAAGTTTATGGAGTTAAAGAGACATGTATAGCCATTAAGACTGCTGTACGAAACAATACAGCTACACTCACTGTAAGAAAATTGTAATTGAAGTTTTTTTTTTGTTTTTTTTTATATCCCATTAAAAAATTTCTAATCCAACAAGTTATTAGAGTTAGTTTTATTAAGATTTTTTTTTATGAACACACATCCACCTTCGTATACACTCATTCAGTCACGATTTGAACCTTGGACCTCCGAAGAAGAGCCAAAACAAAGTATTTCCATGGGACATTTTTATTAGGATTTTAATATGTGCTGTAAGAAGATGTTAGAGTTAGTTTTATTAAAATCTTAAAACTAGTTAAAAATGAGAACCAATTATTATAATTTTAAATTTATTTTTTTTAAATAATTTTTACTTAAAAAATTAAATAATAATTATATGTTAGATTTTATTATAAAAATTTATTTAACGTTTGATTATTCTAGATTGAAATAGATCTTAATTATATTTTAAATTACATAACATTATTATATCAGTTTAGCAGTTTAACAATTATATATATATTGTTTTAGTCTTCTCTTTAAGAGAGATTTAACCAAGTTGAGCACATGCCATTTTATTTATGTTAAAATAATTTATTTACAATTGATATGTTGAGGTTTTATTTGTAGATTTACCATCAAAATGTAAATTATTAAGATTAATATTTACCTGGAATCAAATATATAGTTTTGGTTAGAATAAAGTTAGTTGTAAAATATTATATATATATATATATATATGTATGTATGTATGTATGTATGTGGGGTACTTCATTACACTAATATAACTCCTTAATATAATATTTAGATCAAATGTCTATTATATGGAGGATAATTAGTTATTTGTTAGCCCATAATACTCCCCTAAAAAATAATGATATTAAATGTCATATCTTAATGAAATAAAATAAAATAATTTTTAACATCGAGAGGGTTATATGATACTACCCTCATGGATGGAGGATGTTTTTTACCCAATATATGGTTATTCCTAAAGTATGGTATATAAACCTTTCTATCAAACCTTAGATCTCTATTCAAAGTTTCAAAGCCTCAAAAAAAATTATAATAAATATTAGTATTTAATTACAATTAATAAATTATTATCACTAATATTTAATATTTATATTCAAATTAAATATGCTATTACCAATTATATGATAATGTTATATGAATTTTATACTACATCATCTATTAAGGTTCATCTATAAGATTTGAACTTTGCTTTATAGAACTCCTAGTTTTCACTCGATATAAAACCTATGGAGAAGAACAATATTAATAATTATTACTATTTTAATTTAATTAATATTTCTTTTAGACATGACATCTTATGTTATTTTTATCTCTTAAATAATAATTATTGAATTTAATTCAAATTGTGAATGCAATAAAAGTTGAAAATTTGAAAAGTAATTTTAATATCCATGAGGGTAGATGCCAACATTATCCTCAATGAGGATGTTGTTTATACCTCTCAATGAAGCATAGTGTACAACCCTACCCGTTTTTGGATTCAAACCTAGTTCCAAAGTCTTCACCATTATGCAAAAGTTAAAAGAAAGGTAAAAATATTTATAGTCTAGCTAAGCTTCAATTCACACCAACTTAAATGTAAATTTGGGCAATGGAAAATACCTAAAGAGGTATTGATAGAATGAAGATGTAACTTTTGCACAATAGGGTAGTGGAGACCAGAAAACATTTTATAATGGATGCAAATCCTATAAAGATGATAGGAAATATGGATGTGTATGAAGACAACTTATAAATAAAATCACTTGTGAAATTTTTTGAACATTTTAGAATAGAAAAATAGGAAAACTTTCTATAAAATCAATAGAAGGTCTAAATAGATGTAATTGATCTTTGAAAAAGTATATTATGGTTTATTATATATATATATAAGGAAGATGGGTTAATTAAGCACATAAGGATATTTATTGATTAAAAGAAACCATAATATACAAGAATCTCCTTAGGATGAATTGTAGTAACCATAACCAATATTAGACATTGTAGTATATGTACAAATAACATCTCCTCTACAACTCTATAAGAGGAATTCAATCCAAGAATATCACCTCTTAAAATTTTCTTCAATATTCTATAATTACATAAGGAATACTTGGAAGTATGAATTTCCATTTTACAATACATCTCATTTTATTTAGAAACTTCAACTTACCTTTAGACCATTGATTTGTGTCACCCAAAGAGGCTTTGCATGAACCTATTTATGATAAGCCCATCATAAAATTATAAAAGTACCTAGACAAAATATTAAATATAGAAGAGATCATGAAGGGTTGGATATTCATTTATTAAATGAATCAACAACCCAAGCATTTGCTAAGAGGAAAAATAGACTAGAGCATATTTAGGAAGCTTTTTCTATGTGTTCAAAATACCCAATAAATACTTTTGATGTTACAAATCTATCTATTTCATAAATCTAGACCAAAGATTATGATTACATAGTATATTATAAATTCACCCCTTTAAATAGGAGCAATATGTTTTGAATATTGGATAATGATGCTCATTATTTAATGGTGTCAAAGGGTTTTGTGAAAAGAAAAAATCTGAGCAACAACATCAAAGGGCTTTGGGGAGAAAATCTTAGTGTTTTCAGAGGATTTCTATGGAAAAAAATATGAGCAGTGATGTCAGAGGGTTTTGGAAAAAAATCTGAGCAGCAACGTCAAATGGTTTCTATGGAAAAAAATTTGAGTAGTGGTTTCAAAGAGTTTTGGCAAAAAAATTTGAGTAGCGGTATCAAAGGGTTTTTTGTCAAAAATATAAGCAGTGGCATCAAAGGGTTTTGGGGAAAAATTTTGAGCAACAACATGAGAGGGTTTTTATGGAAGAAAAATCTAAGCAACGATGTCAGAGGGTTTTGCAAAAAAATATAATTAGTGGCATTAGAGGGTTTTGTAGAAAAATATTTGAGTAATAGCATTAAAGGGTTTTTGAGGAAAAAATCTAAGCAAAAACTTCAAAGGGTTCTAGATCAACCATAGGCTACAATGGTAATGACAACGATTCAACCACCAACTATTGAGGCAATGGACCAACCATAGGCCACTGAGGTAGTGAGGTAAAAAATTTTGATGGCTTCCATTGAGGGTTTTTTGGATAAGGTTGGAGGGCTTGAGGCTGATGAGGGGAAAAAATTTCATCCAAATCTAGATATACACAAACCTTGGGCAAATATAGTAATGGGAGGAGCGAACCCTAACAAGAATTTTTTTAATCTAAATTTGAATAAAATAGAGGAAGTGTTAACTCTGAGGGTTCCATAGGTTATTTTAAATAGAACTTCCAAAGAAGGAGAAAATAGTCTTGTTGGAAAATTCATTGGTATCAAGCCAAATCCAAATACAATCAAAAAATGGGCATCCCACAAGTAGAAACCTAAAGGTAACTTGGATATTGTTGCACTAGAAAAAGATTTTTTATTGTTTAAATTTATGTCTAGGGAAGATATGAATGGAGATCTATGGAAAAGCTCATAGTTTTTTGGAAGATGAGGGTTGTATCTCTGAAAATGGAAACCAGGATTTGACCCAAATACTGAGAATATAAATGTTGCACCATTATGGGTCAAACTTCTAGGGCTTCCAGTCAAGTTCTGGTATGAAGATGTCATTGAAGGGATTACTAAATACATAGTAAAATTAATAGCATTTGAACCATCTACTCGATCTAAAACAAAAATGGTTTTTGCTAGATTTTGTGTAAATGTAGATTTGACCCATCCATTACCTTCATCAATAAAACTTGTCTCAAATGTGGAAGTGTGGAGTCAACCAATTGAATATGAATCATCAATGGTATTTTGTTTCATATGGAATAAAATAGGGCATATTATAGATCATTACCCAAAAATAAAACAACCCAAGAGAAAATAAAAGGTGCAAATTTAGAAAAACAAAGAGAAAGAGATGAGACAAATAGATGTTTGGATACAGAAAACTGAATTGTTGAAGATAAAAAACCCAAAAACTAATAAATTCTAGGTCTCGTAACGTCCGAAGGAAGATATCATGAGCAAACCATATTTTTATGGGGTTAGAGAAGTTAAAAAAGAACTAGAGAATGTAGATCTATAGTCTTAAGAGGAGAATGTAGATCTATAGTCTCAAGAGGAGAATAAATAAAAATTTTTGAATAAATATTTAGACCCAAAATTAGAAGATGAGAAAGTAGTTAAAGAAACTCCTATAGAGGAAGGAGAGGTTGAAGAAACAAAGTTGAGAATAAAATTTGAACCAAATGAAGAATGGTTTTCTTCGAAAGAGCAAGAAGGCTTCAAAGAGGTGGTATATAAAAGGAATTTAAAAAGAGGTAAAGCTTTGGAGAACCAAGAAGTTCAACAACAACAAAATACCAATGGTTCCAAAGGAGAAAATAATTCTTCCATGTAAGAAACTATTACGATGAGGTTGATAAGAAATACACAAAAAACTGTATATCTAGTTAGTGTGACAAATCCTGGAAGATCCAAATTAGCATATATGAGGAATAAAAAAGCAACTAACGACATAACAAATGGAACTCAATAGGTTTTGGTACTGTGTGGGGTGAAAGCTCCCATCAAAGGTAAGAAATGAAAGTTATTTCCTAGAAAATTCGAGAACTAAATACCATGAACAAGCATAGGATAGTTAGAGATCTTAGAAAAATGCATGGGATAAATATCCTTTTACTTCAAGAAAGAAAAATTGGAGAAGGAAATTTAGATAGGATTAAAAATTTGGTATGGAATAAAGTAGAAGATACCTATAGGCAAACTAGAGGTGCTTTTGGGAGTTTATGGACTCTTTGGATTCCAAATAACCTATAAGGGGAGTGCATGCAATATAAGAAAAGATTTATTTTGGTCCTCTGTCGAAGTAAATTAACTAATTTTTTTTGTTTAGTTAAAAATGTCTATGCCCCTAATTCTCAAGTGGATAGGATAAGGATTTGGGATGATTTAGAGAGATTTGGTGCTTCAGTTAGTCTTCCTTGGATGATAGTGGGAGACTTCAACACTACTCTCCTACCAAGTGAGAGGCAAGGATTAGTTGACTTCACAAATAGTATGGAGGATTTTGGTAAGTTTCTCTCTTCTTTGGGCTTAATTGATGTGGATTTGTAGAGGGGCCAAGTTGACTTGGTTGAACCTAAGAATAAGAGGAGGTCTCATCCAATCCAAGATTGATAGAGTAGTAGCTTCTATTTATTGGTATGAAAACTTTTAATTTTTTCTTTGAGATATTTACCTAAAATTGCCTTTGACCATAGCCCACGTCTTTTAGAGCTTTCTAAGGAAACAAGGACAAAAAAATTTCCTCTCTAATTTGAGATGATGTGGTTGAAGCATCCTCCAATTTAGGATAGGATCAGAAATTTGTGCAACACATATGTGTATGGAACAAAAATGTTTCAAGTTACAAAAAAACTAAAAATCATAAAGGCAAATCTCAAGAAATGGAACCGAGATGTGTTTGGAAATATTTTCCAACAAAACATGAGATTTTAGATAACCAAAAGTAAGTGGAGTTGAAGCTTCAATAGGAAGGAAGAACTTTGGAGCTATATAAAAGAGAAAGAGAGGTTCTTACAAATTTTCATATTGTTTTAACAAAGGAAGAAACTCATTGGAAGCAAAAATCTAGGGCAACATAGCTAAAGGAAGGAGATCGTAACACGAAGTTCTTCCATATATCAACCATAAGGTATAGAAGTGCTAATAGGATAAAGGAGCTTAAGATAGATAATGGTGATGTAGTGAAAAATAAGGAGGAAATAGCAGCAACAATAGTAAATTTCTTCCAGACTCTAATTTCTAAAGATCAGGATGAAGATGAGGCAGCAATGGACTCCCTTCTTGGAAATATTCCTTCACTAATTTTAGAAGAAATGAAAAACTTATTACTTACTCCCTTATTGGAAGAAGAGGTCAAGGAAAGTGTGTTTGATATTGTAAAAGATAAGGCATTAGGTCTGGATGATTTTTTAGCTAGATTTTTTGGCACATTATAGGAAAATATGTTGTAGAGGTAGTAAGAGAATTTCAAGTCTCTAATTCATTACTTCATGATGGGAATTATACTTTTCTAGTTATGATACCACATAATCATGGAGCCTATTCCTTAAAATATTTTAGACCTATTAGCCTCTGCAACTCCATATAAAAAATTCTCACTAAGACATTGGCCAATAGACTCAAGAAGGTACTTCCAAGGATTATCTCTTCTATGCAGGGAGGTTTTGTTCAAGGGAGACACATAATAGATGGAATAATAATAGTATATGAACATTGCATTTTACAGATAAGAGGGGTGTTGTAGGTATGCTATTTAAACTAGATATAAATAAAGCATATGATTAGCTATCATGGATTTTCTTGGATAATGTAATGCAAAAATTTGGTTTTGATTTGAAATGGAGATAATGGATTAAAATATGTCTCTCTTAAACAAAGTTTTCAATCATATTTAATGGTAGATTAGTATGTTTCTTTAGGGGGCAATGAGGTCTAAGACAAGAAGATCTTATATCCCCATATTTGTTCATCATCATGGTTTAAGCCTTAGGTAGAACTTTGGGAGCAACCACTACCACAAAAATATAAGAGGGATTAAACTTGCAGGTAATGTCCCAGTAGTGTCTTACCAATAATTTGTGGATTACATTATCATCTTGGGTGAAGCCTCAATAAGAGAAGCAAATGAGATACTCAATATCTCCCATATTTATGAAAGATATTCCAATTAAAGTGTCAATTTAAAAGAAAAACATGTTTACTTTGTCAACACAACTAGACAGGTGCAACAGAGAATATCTAGGATTTTAAAATACAACATGGCATAATTTCTAGCTACCTACCATGGATTACCTCTTTTCACATGTAGAATGAAATAAGAAATGTGGGCTCCAGTAATAGACCAAATTCAAATAAATTTTGTTGGGTGGAAGGGTAATATGTTGTCTCAAGATGGGAAATTACAACTTCTAAAGGTAATATTAAAAGTATCTTAATTTACTACATATCACTTTTCATAATCCCCTACAAGGTCAAAAATATAATAGAGAAAATATTCAAAAGGTTTCTTTGGGCAAGGGTAGAAGAAAAATAAAGGCTTGCTTTGGTATCATGGGATAGATTTTTCTCTCCAAAGAGGGAAGATGGTCTAGGGATAAAACAGTTTTAGCAATTCAATAAAGCATTGCTAACTAAATCTGGTTGGAAATTAACCAAGGAACAAGATTTGCTTTGGGATAATATTATTAAAGCTAAGTACTTGGAATATTTCATACCCTCTTTAGAATTTTATACTATAGACACCAGAACAACACCTATCTGCATATGTGACTGCAAGCACTGATCACATTAACGCACACAACCCTAGGGTAGCCCCCAGAGGTTAAACAGTGGTCCTAACCACTCACACAGTAGTTTTGGAAGGCCAGGAGTCAATTTGGCACCTTCAAGCACTCTGCTCCATAATCATTCCACCCAGGGATGATTACAAACTGGTATTCGCCCCACCCAGGGATGATTAGCAGTATTCGCTCCAGAGTGGGGCTAATAGCAGGTTTGACAAGAAAAAATTCAAATCTTGACAAATGGCAACTCAGATCTACCACTTAATTCTTCCTTCATTGCATGGGAGTGTGAGTGAGCGTTTTAGAGCGTTAGAGGAAGTTACAAGGGCAGTCATGAAACCCCTAATCAGGGAGGAATCTTCCATCCCCTAGAAAGGCATAATTGCCAAGTGGCGCCTCTACATGCTCATCCAAAGAGACCTCCAGGTCTATAAATTGGTGAGTCTTCTCACCCCAAAGATATACAAAGAAGGATAATTTTGAGCAATGAAGTACTGTCATTTTACTTCCACACACACACCTTGTTGATTTGTACCTTTCACATCCTTGATCTCTTTTGGAGAGGAGGTCATAGGGTGATTATTGGAAGCACAAAATCTAGAACCAATACCCGACATTTGGCCACTATATCCCACCAAATTTTCCAATAATACTCCACAAGGGGTTTTGGACCCATTCCAAGTGGATTGGTGCTGAAATCAATCCCCAAACGGAGGGCGTCCTGCCCCTGGGCGCCCCCCACACTGCTGTAGTCCCAATCGTCCCGTCCTGGAGTGAATAGAAATCTATGGCAGATTTCCTTTTTGTTATTTTTGCATTTTATTATATGCTGCTTAGATAGGTTTTCAATCAAATTTCACATCGTTTTGAGCATTTTTGATCATGTTTCTATTTTTTTCGCCTTTACTAACATGTAGGTAGCATCATCAAATACCTGGTGATAGAGGCCAAATTGGGAAAATCTGACCTTCTGGTTCTTCCCAAAACACCCCCAATTAGCTAACCCATAACTTGTGATTTGGAGCTTCCCAAATATGACATTTGGGACAGTGCCTTTTGACATTTTGTTGCAGGTCTATTCGTCCTGCCCCGAAGCGAATACAAATCTATGATGAATTTCTTGACTGTTCCATTTACAATATTTTCCTTGTGATTTTCTGATTCCCCTGTCAAATTTTTATTTCATTTGGAGCTATGCTAGTTATCATTTTATTTACATATTGCTTGCACTAATTGAAGGTGTGGGGATTGCATGTTTTATTTTATCTACAGGTGCTACTGACTATTTTTTATTTCCTTGAATGCAGGATCTGGACATTGGAGGAGTAGCAAGGAGTCAACATTCATATACACAAGCGACGACAACATTTTGGTCCGCCCATCTTACATGTGGGCACGCGGAAGAAGGATGGCTATCCATGGATGTGACAAGAAACATATTTAATGCTCCTATCCCTTAAAATGGAAGGAGACGTATTGTAACATGACTTTAAAAGCATATCAATAAAGAGGGTTGTATTCCATATTGCTTTTATCTCATGTCAATTTGTTTATGTTCTTTCCTTTCATGCATTTTCAATATATAGGCTTTTAGCATTAAGTTTGGTTTTACACGCATCGTACTTGGCATTCTCCTTTTTGTTTCCGTATCCTCGTGCTTCCAGTGGTGATCACGGTGGCACATAGTGGCCAAATTTTGAGTATTGGTTCTATATTTTGCGCTTCCAATAACCACCCTATGACATCCTCTCCAAAAGAGATCAAGGATGTGAAAGGCACAAATCAACAAGTTGTGTGTGTGGAAGTAAAACAACAGCACTTCGTTGCTCAAAATACTCCTTCTTTGTATATCTTTGGGGTGAGAAGACTCACCAATATATAGACCTGGAGGTCTCTTTGGATGAGCATGCAGAGGTGCCACTTGGCAATCATGCCTTTCCAGGGGAGGAAAGATTCCTCCCTGATAAGGGGCTTCATGATTGCCCATGTAACTGCCTCTAATGCTCGAAAATGCTCACTTACACTCCCATGCAATGAAGGAAGAATTAAGTGGTAGATCTGAGCTGCCATTTGTCAAGATTTAAATTTTTGCCTATCAAACCTGCTATTCGCCCCACCTTGGAGTGAATATTGCTAATTGTCCCTGGGTGGGGCGAATACCAGTTTGTAATCGTCTCTGGGTGGAACGAGTATGGAGAAGAGTGCCTAAAGGTGCCAAATTGACTCCTGGCCTTCCAAAACTATTGTGTGAGTGGTTAGGACCACTGTTTAACCTCTGGGGGCTGCCATGGGGCTATGTGCATTAATTTAATCAGTGCTTGCAGTCACATACTCGGATAGGTGTTGTTCTGGTGTCTACAAATGCCCCTTTTTGTGATGCAATGTGCGTGGCGCAGTGCTGAGAAAAAATAGACAAAACCAAACTTAGCGCTAAAAGCCTGTATATTGAAAATGCATGAAAGGAAAGAGCATAAACGAATTGACATGAGATAAAAGTAATATGGAATACAGCCCTCTTTATTGATATGCTTTTAAATTCATGTTACAATACGTATCCTTCCATTTTAAGGGATAGGAGCGTTAAATATGTTTCTTGTCACATCCATGGATAGCCATCCTTCTTTCACGTGCCCACATGTAAGATGGGTGGACCAAAACATCACCACCGCTTGTGTATATGAATTTTGACTCCTTGCTGCTCCTTCAATGTCTAGATCCTGTGTTCAAGGTGTATCGCTCCAAATTTTTCGCATCCCTACCTTCAGGCTATAGGATCCGCGCCCGAAAGGAGGATGGGAAAAGGATGTCGTGATACCTCGGACTGAGAGGACTTTGCGAAGGTCCCGCCTCTCAAGGGAGGTGTATTTTGGTGATTTTTTGACGGATGGTGGGTTCACCAGGAAACATTTAGCGGTAGTTTCCACGCCTAGGTTTTGGAATGTGTTTGATGAGTTCGTTTTAACCTTAAGCATTCATATCCTAGGTTTGGCCGAATGAATCTAAATTAAAACTACATGAAAATGCAACTTTCATGAATACAACAAACAAATTTGAAAGCAGAAAATAGAGAATTTTACAGAATGACAATGAAAAATACCTGATCCGGATGTCTGTAGAAGATTCTGATGTTTGAAGTAGTCTGGATCGCCTGTAATCTGACAGAATCGTTTGTAATCTGACAGAATCGTTTGAGACTGACAGATTCGTCCGAGATCTGACGAATTCGTCAGACGAATTCGCCAGAGACCTGCAAGACAGAAAATAGATGCAAAATACAAGAAATTCTATTGTGCTAACGGAGGCAAATTACACCAAATAGCAATATGAATACTCGAACAATATTTAATAACGGAATTTAAAGCCAATTACTCGTAATTTAATAGCAGATCATGAACTTAGCATGCAATCTAAGCTAAATGGGTGAACTCCAAATGCAAAATAACATAAAAACTGAATAAATAATCTAATTTACGGAATAAAATGACAGAAACGAGAGTTGAGAAAAGCAAACTCCGTGCACCGATTGCCTCGATGTGGGCTGCAGTCGAGATCGTCTCGCATCGATACGAAATCGTCTCGCATTCGACGGGATCACCTCCGATCTGAACAGGTTCGTCGGCGACGATGGATGCTGGCTCCGGCTGAAAAACAATGATGTACCTGTAATAAAATCGATGTGGAACTAGTGCAAATGCAAGATTAGGATGTTCTAATGTAGAGGGAATCACTTTGCAGAAAATTTTAGCCAAGGGTTGGGAGGGAAAATCTTAGAGATTAAATAGGCTTCGGGGGAGTAGGTAGGAGGTTGGAGATCATCCCAATTTGGGAGATCTCCAACGGGGGAGGGTCCCAACGGTGCAGACACGCTTCGCCAGATTGGAGACCCGTTGGAACAGATTCCAACTATGCAAATTCAGTTTTGTGACAAGATCATCTGGACGTCCTAGTCTAGACGAAATCGTCAAATCTGGGGCGATATCGTCTGATCGGCGACGATATCGTCAAACGGTCAAAACAACCTCTAAAATTGGCACGAAAAAGGGGGAAACGGAATACCCGACGGTTAACGGGCGGTTTGGGAGGTTAAATTTGATTTTAAAATTATTTACTAAGGTGAATGTAAATTTTATAATTTTAATGCGCCAATTTTAGGGTGCTACATTTTGCCCCCTCTTTAGCAAATTTTTCGAAGAAAATGCGTTAAAGATGAGTTCTTCTCGATCTACGAGAAAGCAAAAAATTATACCCATTTTTAGGCGACGATTCTTGGTCGAATTGTATGACAACTTACTATGGTGCCCCCTCCGTGTTTTTACCCAAATCGAACGTTTGAGGTAAAAACGTGAAAAAGAAAAAAATTATTGTTGAATAAAATTAAGAAAAATAGGGTAAAACCCTAATTCATTTTTACTGTTCATTTTCTGGTTTTTAGAGCTCTGAAGCAAAAATGGTGGAGATGACGCACAGATATGCAGAGGTCCGGCGCGGTCTACGGGTAAGAGCCTAGACTTAGCTAGAACTGATTCAATTTAATTTTTACATGCTTTTTAAGTGATTTTTAGGTGAATTTGGAGCATCGCGGCCGTTTTTGGCCGTCGATGTTGTCGGGACGAAATCGTCCTGATTTCGACGAAATCATCTCAATTTCGTCAATCTAGAGATGATTTCGACAAGTGATATCGGATACGATTATGCTCAAATTTGGGACGATATCGTCCAATAGTGGGCGATATCATCAATTACATGAAATTGATCTTTAAGTTGCATTATTAATTACTGAAATTGTTATTAATGATTGTTTTTTGTTTTGTTGTTTATGTTGCAGAGAGGATTACTAAAGAGCAGGGTTTGAGAGATGACTTGGCCGCTCTAACACAGGCAGAGCGAGATCTACTGGCACAGTCCGACTTGCAGCATGTGGCAGAGATGCCATAAGTATCTACAGATATGGGGCTTCTAACAGCCCTAGCAGAGAGATGGTATCCGGGGTCTTCCTATTTTTGATTACCTACAGGGGAGATGGCTCCCACACTAGAGGACGTATGGAGGATTCTGAGAATCCCCATACAAGGACGGATGATCACTCCTGCGGCCAACCAGGGCCATGCTATGGGACGGCTGTGTGGTGACCCAAGCTTCGCCCTAGAGAAGGGCAGAGTGAATATCGAGGCACTATGCCAGATGCCTGGGGCATCCAGACTCACACGAGTTCTAGCTGGAGTGGTTGGTGGACTTTTGCTGTGCCACCAGAGCGGGTGCAGGGTACCATGGATGCTCGCAGATGTGATCTATGATATGCGGGACCATGGGTACAAGTTTTGTTGGGGTAGCTTTGTTCTATGCCGGTTGTACAGGATCTTGTATGGGGTCGTGTACAAGGGCGGGCGATGTCTGGTGATGACATCGCTCCTACAGGTTTGGTGCTAGGAGCACATTGTAGTGCGGAGGCCGGTAGGGCTTCCACTAACAGGGGTGGACGGGGAGAGGCCCCGAGTCTTCTACTGGTGGCTCCAGAGAGGGTCACAGTGGCGGATCGACCTACCGATGTCCCGGAGGCTACTAGATGACTTGGTCCCGGATCAGATCACTTGGAGACCATGGAGAGGGCACCCAGGGTGGGCCGAGGATGGACAGGAGCTAGCTCGCATCAGGCGAGTCTACTGGCTGCGGATGGAGAGAGGAGAGGTGGAGCTCCATCGCTATGATCGAGTTTTGAGACAGTTTGGTCTGCAGCAGGGGATCCCATCTCTCAAGGACTACGAGTTTTCTTGGACTGTCTAGGATAACACCATGGTTAGCAGGGCTCCTCACATGCAGCACTTCTAGAGACCGGACGTGAACAATGCCCCCATCCAGCCAGTGGATTGGGATGACGTGGGGGTAGTCGATGGCTATGATGCCTGGTATGCAGGCATCCGCCCTCCTCGGATGACGAGGGCATAGGGTTTGATCCACGTAGTTGTGCATCGGATAGGGAGGCGACACCAGGCAGCGATAGAGGCGGCCCAGGGTCACGACGGGAGAGAGCAGAGGAGGCCACAGGCACAGGAGAGGCCGCGACAACGGGAGAGGAGGGAGGAGAGACCCCCATATCCACAGAGAGAGAGGCCACCATCACTTGATAAGGGCAAGGGCGTTGACACAGGAGAGAGCAGCGAGACGGTGACTCTCCGGACGGAGAATATCCATCTCTAGACACAGGTGCAGACTCTGCAGGACGAGGCTGCATGACATCGAGCTGAGGTGACATAGCTCAAAGATGAGATTGCACGCCTCAAGGCACAGGGCGAAGGGGCGAGCACTCAGGAGCTGATGCGGTCGGTTGCTCAGATCGCATTCTACTAGGGGATCTATTTTCAGATGGTGCTCGAGAGCCAGAGGGTACAGCTACCAGCTGCTATTGCAAATCTGATCAGGACAGGGTCATCGAGGAGCTCATCCCGATCGACGACGTGGACTCGCAGTACCACACATACTATGATGGGGCCACCTCGTCCTCCGCAGGGCGGGGGAGGAGATGAGGCTGAGAGCTCTAGGGGCTCTCAAGACACTGCTCGAAGGACATTTGATTGAGTATGCCAAGATATGGATTGTGGCATACCAATCTAGCTGATATGATGTACATATATTTTTGAGATATATATGATGATATATTTTTGATCATATGACTTGTGTCTTGAGTATGTTTATGATGATTTTATGTTTTGATTGATTGATTTGAAAATTCATGTAATTATGTCATTGGAAATATTATAATTTGAATGTCATGCTATAAAATTTTAAATGAAATAATCTGATGTAACAAAGTGGTTGTATGTGATGCAATAATTTTGATAAAAATAAAAAGGGACTTTTAACAATAATTTCAAAGGACATTGTCGCTATTATAGACCATTTCATGGAGTCGCCGCTCACTCGGTCGTCAAGCTAATCCCCGTATAGAAATATTGCGAAAAGTAAAAGAGTGCTTAAGAGATTGTCTTAAGACTTTGTTGTGATAGTGCAAATGATGATGATGATGGTTGGTTTGTTTTCAGATTTTCATGAAAAATATTATGCATGAAATATTTTAAAATGATTTTTGCTAGGCATAAATTCCTAAGTGTGATAAAATTTGTGAATAATTCCTTAGGAATTATACCATCATTGCAAAGTTTAAAGGTTGACATAATGACATAAAATAGTGAAAAAAATGGGTTTGCTTTTGAAAAGCATAATTTGTGTAAAATGAAGTCATATGGTTTTTATGATTTTTGATAAAATGGGGAATAAAAATTGTTACAATGGTTTGCGCTAGGCATAGAATATGTAGGTATAGACTTATACCATCATCGCGAAAATCCAAAAAAATAGGTTTATTGCATGGTTGATTTTTTGATGAACAGAAAAGATGAAAATGAGGACTTGCGCTAGGCATAAAATTCCAATTTTGGTTTTGAAACTATACCATCGTCGCGAAAGTCAACCAGATATATATGATTTGATTTGTGTAATTTGGAAGAAATTTTTTATTTTTCTAATTCTATAGTTGTCTTTGTGAAAAATAATTGTACTTGATTATTCCAAACAAGTTGCAAAAATAATATTTCAAAGTATTTTGAAGACAAAAGTTAGATTTATAAGGAATCCCATGTGCATATGTGCATTCATTTCCGATCTTTATTTATCCTAATGATAAACAAAATCTCTCAAATACAAATGTGTGTGCAATTGCATTGTTCATTTACCAGTTTTGAGCAAGATACTATGATGCAAGTGATTTGAGGAAACCAAATAAATGTTCATTAACCATGATGTAGATGCATATAACCATATTAGACTACTATGTAGGTCGGATTATCAAGAGCTAGCTAATCCATAAGAAGACATAGGTCTGTAAAAAATAAGGTCGCTAATGTGACAGACATATCGCCACGCTAGGAGTTACCCAAGGCCAAGCAGGGTGGGCACAAACCACCTGTTATGGGGCTTACCTCACAGCTTTCGAATAATTGAGAATTCCTGGGATTCAAGCTCATCAACCCTTCTTTTCTTTTCAAAGGGTAGGGAAAGGGATTTTATTGCTTTCTTGCTTTCTTTTGAACTTTGCTTATTTTTCTTTTTGTATTTCTTTTGCTTGATAATACTTGGAACATTGCTGAAATAACATTTTTCTTTTCTCTTCTTTCTTGAATTTTTCTTCTCTTTTTCTGTGCTAGGGATACTTGCTCAGATTAGCTGTAGAGCAAGGGATTTTTATTCTGGGTAGGGGTGAGCTTGTCCTTTTGCCAATTCTCAAATATTTTATACCATGTGCATGATAGGATAGCAGGGGAAACTTTTCACTCAAGAAATCAGTTCTACTATGTAGCAAAACATGGAAATTACAAATATAATCATTTTATTGTGAAAAGATGTGCTTGGTTTAGGTAAATAACAAGATCAATTCTCTATGCTCAAACTTTATTTAATTGAAATTTGTGAACTTTGATATAAGAGAGATTAGTAATCATGCCGGATAAAAGCAAGATATTTATTTTTTTGTGAGTGTGCAAGTGAGGGATTCAAAATAAATGCTAATTTATCCAAAATAAGTTGAAACATATAACAGCAATAATTGTAAGATATAAATGATTTTTTGAGAAGTTTGGAGAATGTTGACTCTCTCTTTCTTCTGTATATTGTTTTGGTTTCGAAAAAGTCAAGCATATAGCTGTTTTTAGATTTTTATTTTGATTTTAGTTTTTGAGCAAAAGGAACTTAACTAGTGCTTTAAATAAATGCAATAGATAGTTTTTGAAGAGTTTTTCTGGGAGATTTATGAATGTTTTTGGTGTTTTTTTGAATAAATTGAAAGAAATACAAGATAGTAATTTTGAACAAATATATACATGGATGAAATGACCAAATTTATGCATAGTAAAGTTTAAGATGCAAAATATTCATGGGTTCTTTAAGTTCTTTACCATCTAAGGTAGATAATTTATATGCTCCTGATTCAAATTTAGTAGTAATGATGTATGGTCCGAGCCAGTTGGGCTCAAATTTACCTTTAAGTTCCTTAGTTGCATTTGTATTTTTTTTATTTTTTTTTAGAACAAGGTCGCCAATCTCAAAGGATCGATGACGAACTTTCTTAGGATATGCTCTTTTAAGCTTGTTTTGGTAAGCACGAAGATGCTCCAAAGCATTGATGCGTTTTTCATCTAGGATTTCCAGCTGACTGAGTCTGCCAGCATGATATTCATCTCCTACTTCGGTATCTTGAAGTAGCAGAGCCAAAGAAGGAACTTCCAATTCAAATGGAAAAACTGCTTTAGCACCATACACCAAAACAAATGGTGAAGTGCCCGTTGGGGTTCAAACACTAGTTCGATAAGCCCACAAGGCTGGATATAATTGAATATGCCAGTCACGGCCGTTTTATTGACTAATATTTTGAGAATTTTGATTAAAGTTTTGTTAGATGCTTCTGCTTGACCATTACCCTGAGGATAATAGGGGGTGGACCAGCGATGTTGAATCTTATATTTTTGACATAATTTTTTAACATATTTATTTTTGAAAGGAGTTCCATTGTCAGAGATGAGATTCGCAAGAATTCCGAACCTGCAAATGATTTGATTAAAAATGAATTTAGAGACCTGTGAGCCAGTGCAAGAAGCTAAAGGCATAGCTTCAACCCACTTCGTGAAATACTCAGTGGCAGTTATGATGAACTTGTGTCCATCAGATGACACAGGATTGATTTTACCAATAGTATCCAAGCCCCATTTGTTAGGAGGAGAAATTGAAGGGATTAAATTATTCATAAAAATGTGTTACATAAATAGGCACAAGGCCTATATGATGAACATGACACTTGTCAATGAAACTGACAAGTGTCAAACTGAAGGCATAGTGCACTTTAACTCTAACATTCCCCCTTAAAGTGCACTATCCTAACTAAAGAAAAAACAAATCAAGTCAACATTAGGTAACATTCCCCCTTAATGTTGACTTCTTTAAAAAATAACCTATCATCCTCTTTTTCTTTGGTCTAGGCTCGTGCTCTTTGCGCTTGGCTCTCCAACTATGAATAACGCTAGATCCACTGTGTATACATCTTGGTCTGTTGCCTCAGGGTCAGCCACTTCAACGGGTCTGTTGCCACTGGGTCAGCCATCTAAGTGCCTCAGGGTCATCATGGGTGCCTCAGGGTCAGCCACATCAGGGTCTGTTGCCTCTACAGGTCATCCTTAGAGGATGTTGCCACTCGTAGGTCACTAACTAGATTCACCATGTGGTGAACTCAATCTAGAAGGTGTCGGTCTCTGCCGAAAATGCACCTAATGAAAGGAAAAACGAGCCATATAAGAGTGTGGGTCTCTGCCAAAAATGCACTCAATACAATAAAATGAGCCATAGATCAAAATAGGAGGAGAGAAGAAGAAAAGAAGAGAATCTTCTGAAGTGTCTTCGTCTGTAGTCTTCAGAAGTAGATCCAGAAAAAACCTCGGATAGAGTCTAGGGTGTCTTTGTCTGTAGTCCTTAGTATAAGTGTCCTTATGGTGACCATGTCATCCCACCGAAATGCATGGGTAACCAGCCGCTGCATTCGCTAGGTGTATAGAAAAGGTCACTAGGTACAAGGATCACATATAAAATTACCTTGGGAGTGTTGGGTACAACCGAAAGTGCACTCCAAGGTAGAAAAAATTTTGAGGCTAAAAAACTCATTTGAAACAGCCTCAAAAATTAGAAAATGACACCACCATTGTGTCCGTCGCGGAAAAACCGTTTCCAAAGACTATAAATACCCCTATATTCCACCATCAAAGGGGCCTTCATCATAATGAAAAACAACATGCCTCTCCAAAGCAGCAACTTAAAACCTTGTACTATGGGCATAAAAACGGCATAAAAAAAATAGTCTCAGTTTCCCTCGTAGGGGAATTACATGGGCCATGTGGGCCTTCCATTCTCCATGTTGGCCTGATGCCATACTGGTTAAAATCTTAAATCATGAGCACTTTTCTTACATTTTAAAATCAAAATTGTCCACCCACTATAAAATATAGGAATTTAATAAAAAAATCCATATGCCCCACTATATAAGGCGGCCATCACTGGCATGCACTTACACATTTTTTAAAAAAGAAATACCCCGTCACTGGAAGAAATCAAACCAAAAACATAACGTTGACTGCGACTCCAACGACAATGCAACATTTGCGATGTAGATTGATGAAAACATTAACATCACACTAAGACGTCGTCGCCAAGTGGTCGCTGTGCGTGCTCCCTCGCCAGGTACTCATGCAGTGGCAGCCTATCTCCCTCATTGTCCAGGGCAGGCATTGGCAGAAGATTACGAGCAAAGCACTCAGCCATTTCTATTTTTGTTTCCATCGAGATCTCCGTCTGGTCAAATCGAAGAAATCTGAGCTCCTATTTTCGGCGGATTCATGACGAAAAACAATGACGGAATGATGAGACTCCTGGATCACCACTCATCATCAAGGCCATCAACTCGGACTGCATTCTTTAGGAAACGACATGACTGTCAATGGGCTTGGCATTAGCATGGGGCTGCTTCGAAGATGTCGTAGTTGGCGCCATTATGGGCATTCAGTGACGCTCCGCTTGAGCAGGGAGCCAACATGTTTTCCATGAACAACAGCTTCTGCCTAAACACCTCCATTCTCTCGTCCTTGGATTTCATTTGTTGTTCGAAGGCGTCCAGATCCTGACTTCACGGGGCTCGAAACAGAAAGTCGCGCCTTCTCATCCGTGAACATTTCTTCAAAAAATTCATCAACGTCTGGAAAATTTTTGACAGTAAAATTGGACAAATGGACATGTTCTCCCCTCCGACTGACAACAGCTGCTGCCCGCCATTCATGATCAAACCCAATATTTTATTGCCAAAAAATCAAGAAAATTAAAATTTGCGTCTCTACACCCACTTCATCTCGACAGTGGCAACCGTGGCTTCACCAGCAACGTCGTCGCCTTCACCTGCATCACCATCGGCATCGAAGCTGAGTAAATTGATTGGAAAATCCCACTCCCATGCCAAGCATGATAGAAGAAGATGAAGGAGCGGCATCGAACTGAGAAGTTTTTTATTTCTGTGCTTGAGCTTTTGATATTAAAAACATTTGACAGTGAAATGGCGGTGCGGTGCTGTATAGCAATAGAAACACTTCCACCCGCATGTGGACTGCAGGTTGTAGAGGGTACGACGGAAGCACAGTCTACTGTGGTGACGGTGCTCTTCAGCCTGTCGACGGTGGATGAGAAGAAGGCGAAGATTGGGGCGGCGGGCGCCATTCCTCCACTAGTGGCCCGCTTAGAAGAAGAGTGAATACATTCCCGACCAGGAATATAAGCATGGTAAACCCTACGTTGGCAGCAATTTTGAGTCATAAAGCAGAATACTGCCCACTCCTACGGTATGGCCTACGATGACGAAGGGTTCGCCATCAGCTACCTGCTCGCTGCTTGCCCATGCGCACGCCAAAAAATAAGACGAATGCCTTGCACGCTACCCAGATCTCTATGGCAGCGACCATCACGTCCAGGCCTGCCTCACTCAAATTATTACAGCAACATCATATGATAATACATTCAGAACAAAAAATCTTTAAAAAAAACTAAAAAAAAATTCCCAAATTTTAAAATTTTCACCATCTGGTTTCTGATCCATCAAACGATGGAGAGCATACTCCCTCGGTAGAAAATTAAAAAAAAAAAAAGAAAAAAAAGAGGGGGGAGGGAAAAAATGAGGGGAGGGAGGATTTCCATGAGGGAAATCCCCCCTCAAGAGTTTCACAGGCAGGAGAGGGAACCTGCTCTGATACCAAATGTTAGGAGGAGAAATTGAAGGGATTAAATTATTGATAAAAATGTGTTACATAAATAGGCACAAGGCCTATATGATGAACATGACACTTGTCAATGAAACTGACAAGTGTCAAACTGAAGGCATAGTGCACTTTAACTCTAACACCATTTAGAAAAGGGCCAAGGAGATGAAATAGCCTGCAACTCTTGTGCAGGCACATGGACAAGGTCAGCATGTTTTTGACACTTGTTGCAATGGCGCACATACTCATGTGCATCTGTTTCCATGGTAGGCCAAAAGTATCCTATCTGAAGGAGCTTTTTAGCAATGGCACTGCCACTAAAGTGTCCTCCACAAGATCCATCGTGGGCTTCACTCAAGGCTGATTTAGACTCTTCTAAGTTTAAACATCTTAATAGGATACCTTCAAAAGATCTCCTATATAAAGTATTGCCAATTATTACAAATCGAATTGCTCGTCGACGTAATAATCGACGCTGGTTTCTATTAGAATTGTCAGGGAAAGTCCCATTTTGGAGAAAATCAAATATGTCTGTATACCAAGGTTCAGGAGTAGTTTCATTGATTAGAAACACATCCAAAGGCTCTAAGCAGGACTTATTTGAAGCGGGTTCCTGAAGTCGACGAATAATGATAGTCGCATATTCGTCATCTAACTCCAAGGGCAGTAGATATGCAGCTGCGGCCATAGCATCAGTTGCGCGGTTGCTAGTGCGAGGAATAGCTTCCAAGGTAACTTGATCAAACAAGGACATTAGTTGTTAAAAATAGGCCTTATATGGGCGCAGTTTATCATCTCGGGTTTGATAAACTTCATTAATTTGATTTATAACCAATTGGGAATCACCAAAAACTAAAAGGTGTTTAATTTTTAGTGCTAAAGCAGCTCATAATCCAAGGATTAGAGCCTCATACTCAACAGTATTGTTGGTGCAAGCAAAGGTCAGTTTGAAGGACAGAGGAATAAGATGTTTTTGCGGAGATATTAAAATAATACCCGCACCAGCCCCACTCATGCATCGAGCTCCATCAAAGTATAAGGACCATTGTTTAGGATGGTCTGCCTCTAATTGAAGGCATTCATCAAGAAACTCGATAATGAGGGGATGAGTAGACTCTAAGGGTGCAGCAGCTAATTGATCTGCTATGATTTGACCCTTAACAGACTTCTATCCTATGAATGTGAGATCAAACTCGCTTAGAGCAAGAACCCACTTGGTTGTGCGACCCGATAAATAAGGTCGACTCATGAGATACCTTAAGGGATCGTATTTAGCATTGACATACGTTTTTTGACTAAGCATATAATGTTGTAATTTTTGCATAGCAAAAACGACTGCTAGTCATAGCTTCTCTAACGCTGTATAGCAGGTTTCATAACTGATGAAGGTTTGGCTAATATAATAATTAGCACGTTCTCATTTTTCATCATCGAGTTGAGCTAACATAGCTCCTAAGGCAAAATCTGAAGCAAAAATATAGAGGAGAAATGGGCGATCAGATTTAGGCGGTGAAAGCACCGGTGGGTTAAGGAGATATTGTTTGAGAAGTTCAAAAGCTTCTCTACATTCTGTGTCCCAATTGAAATGGACATCCTTCTTAAGAAGTTTGAGAAAAGGACCAGTTTTGTCTGCTAGCTTATCAATGAAGCGACGGATAGCTTGAAGTTTACCTTGTAAAATTCGTAATTCAGATATATTAGTAGGTGCGGGCATATCGGTGATAGCCGCAATTTTGAGAGGGTCAATTTCAATACCACGTAAAGAAACTAAAACCCCCAATAGTTTGTCGAACTTAACTTCGAATATACATTTTGCTGGATTTAATCGAATGAGATATTCTCGTAATCGATTAAATACTTTTCGCAAATCATCCAAATGATGATCTTCAATAAGAGAGCGAGCTATAATATCATCTACATAATCATGTAGGATATCATGCATCATATCATGAAAAATGTAGGTCATAGCTCGTTGGTAAGTTGCACCGACGTTCTTTAAGCCAAATGGTATCACTTTCCAGCAAAAGGTACCCCAGGGGGTAATAAAGGTTGTTTTAGCCTGGTCTTCAGGAGCTATCCGAATTTGATTATAACCGGAGAATCTGTCCATTAAGGACATCATCCCACTTCTGGCAGTAAAGTCAATAATTTGATCCATGTTTGAAAGAGGAAAGTCGTATTGATGGCATGCAGCGTTGATATCTCTAAAATCGGTGCAAACCCTAACTTTGGTAGCTTCTTTCTTGGTGACTGGAACTACATTTGAGATCCATTCAACATAATCAATAGCTTGTATAAAGATAACATTCAGGAGTTTTTCTAACTCCCCTTTGACTAGCAGAGCCACTTTGGGATGCATTTTTCTCGAGTTTTTGTTTAACCGGTTTAGCATCCGGATGGACCACTAGATGATGCATGACTACGGAAGGGTCTAGACCTGGCATATCTTCGTATGTCCAAGCAAAGACATCTTCATACTCTTTAAGGAATGCAATGTATTGTTCTTGTTTTTCTTGACTTAGTTCTGCTCCAATATTGATTATGTGAGGATTGTCCTCAGTTCCAATGTTAATTTTAATGACATTTTCTACCTCCATGTGTAGATCTCTTTCAAAATTAGGTGGGGCGGGTGAAATGCCCAATTCTTGTAATTATTGTAACGTTAATTTAGATAATTCATTCTTAGGATCAGTGGCCTCAAGTTGGGCTATAGTTGGTATAGAACCATCAAAATAAAACCCATTGTGTAACATCTCTTCAACAGAGACATCATGGAAGATATCTCCTTCCAACTCTTCATCGGGGTCGACAATCATTTCGGGGTATGCTATGGATAGCATGTTGCATGAAAACGACCGATTTTTAAGAGGCAAATCAACATGCCTATCCAAATAATCTTGATAGCATATGAGGTGATCATCCTCTTCAAAAGGAAAGGGTTGTCCCTTACTAGGAAATAGGCCCACACCACAGGCAGGCGAGCCACGGTTCTACCTCGAAAGGTTCTTTCATGCCATTTTGGAAAGGTCCCAAGCCTTTCCCTTTATATCCCATTTTAATCATCATGGGTTTAGCTTTAATATAATCATTGGTAAAATAACACCGAGCGTATCCCTCATGATGAGTTTTGATATTCCGAGGGATTCTTCCCTAGTCATATCCTTTATAAATGAAGGCACAACTCCCGACTTGGTAAGTACTTCCCATAGGTTGTGGGAGGCCCAAAGTACGAGGAGATGACGGCAATTTATTTAAAAGGTTTGAATCTTGCATGAAAGCATTCATTTTTTCTAATATTAAGGTTGTAGATAAATCTGGTAATAGTTCATCAGAAAGGGCATAAGATGTAGAAGGTTTATTACCTATGTCTTGAGATGTGGAAGGTATGATAGATGTGTCTAGAGGTTTTGAATTTGTAGGGGTAGTAGTTGAAGAATTGGTTGTAGATTTGAAATATTTTTGAGGTTCTAAAGTAATTTGTTTAGAGGGTTGTTGATCTATATAGGAGGATGAAACAAATGGAGGGGAACTAGGTGAAGTTATGGGTTTATGTTTCACATTTTTAGATGAAAAAGAACTAGGATGTGTGGATGACAGAGCTGGGCAAAATTGCACTCCAACTGGTTCTGCCAAAGCACACATATCAAAAGGTCTAGGGTCACCGTGAATAGTGACCAACTGATTTTTAAACTCAAATTTAACACATTGGTGTAAAGTTGATGGGACCACTCGCATGGCATTGATCCAAGGGTGACCCAAAAGTATATTGTAGGATGCTGGGCAATGTACAATAAATACGGTTGTTTCTAGGGTTCTAGGACCAACTTGCAATGGGAGGGTGATAACTCCACACGTTTCTTGTGTTTTGTCATTAAAATCTTTGATGATCATATCAGTTTTCTTCATTTCATCACTTCTAAAGCCAAATCGTTGGTAGAAGTCAAAGGTGCAAATGTTTAGAGATGAGCCATTATCAATCAAAACTCGTTTGACAGCTACATCTCCAATTAAAGCAGTAATGTATAAGGGATTGTCCTTATGTAAACTGTGTTGCGGGATATCTTTATCCCTGAAGTCAATACAATCAATCTCTCGAGTGATGATCGTATGGGCCATAGCTTCAGGTTGAATGTTTTGAGGTACCATCATTTGGCTCAATGTAAGCATCAACTCATCCCTATGGGTGGGATAGGATCTTAATAAATCTAAGAGGGAAATTTTGGCCGTGGTATTAGACAATTGCTCATTAATACTGTAAGGGGGTTTAGATTGGCTATTAGGAGCATGATTCCCTTTATTAGGGTTTTTCAGAATGAATGGAGCTGATCCATCGTTCTGGTTTGGTTCTTGTTGAGAGTTTTGAGCTCGTTGTCGAGTAACGACTCCAATGGTACCTACGATGTTATAGTGAAGACATTGAACTGGTATCGGTTGAGAATTTATGGCTTGTTCATAAGGACTATATTAGAATAAGGTCGAGTAGTGACTCTTATAGGAAATGGTTCTTCTGGAACCATAGCATCTATGACAGGTTGAATAGGATCTGATTCGTTTTCAGAACTATTCGATTGGTTTGAAGTAATGTCTAGTTCACTTTCACTATCTGATTCTATATCACTAGAATCAGAAGTTTGAAAATTATGTAAGGGCCTGGTTGTAACTAGGGATAAGGTCGTGTCAAATATTTGAGAATCTTGAACAGGTAATTGTCCGCTAATGGTTCCTACATATCGGGTAGGAGGGGGAACATTATGATGTTTGATTTGATTGGCCACCTCTTTACCATGTCTTGGTAAAGGGTGTTGAAATATGTCTAAAGTTTGATTGGCGTTTTGATTTTGATTTTGGGGAATGGTCTTTTGAGTATTATTAGGAGGGTTTTGTTTAGGTTGGAAGGCTTGCACTTCCATTTCATTATTTTCAATAAAATCTTGTATTTTATGTTTCAATATTTTACAGGCGTTGGTAGAATGTCCAGGTCCTCTATGGAAATCATAGTGCAAATCAGCTCTATATCCGGGTATACTTGGGTCAGGTTCCCGGATAGCGGGTAATTGGATCAAACCTCTTTCGAGTAATTGAGGTAAAATAGTTGACAAAGGTTGGTTTAATCTAGTGAATTCTCGAGGAGGCTTGTCAGGAGGTTTCAATATGAATTTTTCCGTTGTCTTCGTTGCATTGATATTAGCAACATTTTTGCTGTCAGTGACTCCGTCACCGACAACCTGTTTGTTTTTATATTGATTTATGGATGTTTTCTCATCATCCTTCTTCCTAAGTTGGCCTCTCCTAATGAGGGCATCTTCTACTCTTCGAGCTAAATCTATAGCTTGATCGAAGGTAGTTAGGGTAGCAGTTGATAGTTCATAAGATAGTTGTTCTTGTAAATTGTTGATGAAAATGTCTAACATTTCCCTATAGGGTAGCACAAAGTGCAGTTTTCCTATCAATTGCCTCCATCTAGCTAATAAATCGGCAAAGCATTCATCCTTATCTTGTTTTAAATTTTATAGGTCTTTAATAGTTACATGCCTCTCGATGTAGGCACTAAATTGATGGATAAATGATTCAGTTGTTTCTTCGAAGTTTCTTAAAGAATGAGTGGGCAATTGATAGTACCACTCTAATGCCATTCCACCTAAACTTTTGGGGAACATTTTTAGTAATAGCAAGTCATCATGCGATATGTCGTGACATGCTATCTTAAACATGCGAAGATGCTTTATGGGATCTTCGGTTCCTTTATATATAGGCAGAACAGGCATGGGAAAATGTTTAGGGTATGGTTGAGCTACAACTATGGGATCCAAAGGTTGACTACAGATCTCTCGATAATTATACGAGGGATGGTAGGGATCTATCCGGTCCATACGTGAAGCTAATTGTTTCACCATGGCTTCCAGATTACTAGTTTGCCCCCCATATTGGTTTGGTAGGGCATTGACATAAGTGTTATAGGTATATGATGGAGGAACATGCAGGTTAGATGCCATGTTACTGTTGTGTAAAGTATTGGTAGGAAAAGCATTATGGAGGAATTTTGAAGCTGTATTATGTTGTATTCCAGATTGCTAAAAGTTTGTATTTGGCTTAGTTTTAGGTTTCTGTTTACTTAAAGCATTTTTCTCAATAGTTTGGCAGAAGAAAGTAGTGAAGGGAATTTTCTTTTGTGCAGGAGTGATTTTAGGTTGAGTAACGGGTTCCTTAGGAGGTTGGGTAACTCTGTTGTTTTGACATGCTTTGGGCTATAGTGACCATATCCGTATTGGATGGTCCACCCTTGTCACTTTTTTGATCAATGAAAGACAAGGGATTAGTCTCGCATATTGCACATATATTCCATGGCTGCTTGAGTTTTACTAATTTGCCCTTTATCAAGGCGAATTGCCACATTAAGGTCATCAATGTTTTCCATGAGAAATCTCTTGAAATGTTCTGCATTGTCAAAGGCAATAGCTCCATTTGGAGCTACTCTAGGGGATGAGGATCCATCCTCTTTAACACTTGCTTCTTGTTCCTTATCTTCCCCTAAGTCTTCATCTGATTGACCTAGAGTTTCTCCTTCCGGATTTGAATCTCCAAGAAGGACATTTGGGTTTTCAGTTGTATCTTGTAACCAATATTCTCCTTCCCCTAAAGTTTCTTTGCCATTCCTAAGTTTAGGCATGGTGCTAAGTTTTGATTTCAGCAAATATATATATATATATATATATATATATATATATATATATATATATATATATATATATATATATATAAGCAACAAATTAAGAGGTATATATTTACTATATACCTACTATAATATTTGAAATTGAAGTGTTTAAGTTTTTGCTAAGTTTTTTGATTTTTTTTAGTTTTTCTTTAATTTTTTGAAATAATACAATAAAGACAACAAATAAAACAATAGATGCACGCAATAATAAGACTGAAAGTAAATGAGCTAGTTTTCTATGAATAACTTATGAATATCATTAATAGGTTCGATTTGTTCAGGGGTCATGAAATGTTCTTCTTCAAATTGAAAGTTTTCTTTTAAGAATTTGATGAAAAGGGCTATGGTAATATTATCTATCTTAGATGCTGGTTGATAATAATAATTCCCACGACAATATTTACAATATAAGATAGCTCTAGGAGTTTTGTTCCATCTTCTCCTAATTATAAGATCAGCTTCTAAGGAATCTATATGAACTAGAAATGGGCGCACTATAACTCTTCGAGATTTTCCTTGAAAGTTAAAATTTTTGAAGATACAAGAGCTCTCCTATAGGCTAACCATCTATGGCAGGCTCTCTGAAGTTCATGATAAAAAACTAATTGATGAGGATCCAGGATTCTATCCAAGACTAGCCTCTTAATTTTCTTAAGTTGTGTGGACCTAGATGAAATGAGACTAAGTCTCCTATCAAGTTCGTTCCATAGGAATTGATTTCTACTTGTTTCAGGGATATTAAGGACAGAATTAACTTCTATAGCTGCCAATTGATTTTCTACGTTTATAGTAACTGCTAACCTCTTTTTAGGAGCTACCATCTAAACATGAATTTAAACTTTAAATGTTTTAAAATGCATCTAAGTTTTAGTTGTTATAATTTTTTTTTTTTGTTTTTGTTTTTGTTTTTGTTTTCAAAAGGTTATGATGCATTCACGTCGAGTTCACCAAAATGTATCGCTCCAAATTTTTCGCATCCCTACCTTCAGGCTATAGGATCCGCACCCGGAAGGAGGATGGGAAAAGGATGTCGCGATACCTCGGACTGAGAGGACTTTGCGAAGGTCCCGCCTCTCAAGGGAGGTGTATTTTGGTGATTTTTCGACGGATGGTGGGTTCACCAGGAAACATTTAGCGGCAGTTTCCACGCCTAGGTTTTGGAATGTGTTTGATGAGTTCATTTTAACCTTAAGCATTCATATCCTAGGTTTTTCCGAATGAATCTAAATTAAAACTACATGAAAATGCAACTTTCATGAATACAGGAAACAAATTTGAAAGCAAAAAACAGAGAATTTTACAGAATGACAATGAAAAATACCTGATCCGGATGTCTGCAGAAGATTCTGACGTTTGAAGCAGTCTGGATCACCTGTAATCTGATAGAATCGTCTGTAATCTGATAGAATCATCTGAGACTGACAGATTCATCCGAGATCTGACGAATTCGTCAGACGAATTCGCTAGAGACCTGCAAGACAGAAAACAGATGCAAAATACAAGAAATTCTATTGTGCTAACAGAGGCAAATTACACCAAATAGCAATATGAATACTGAACAATATTTAAGAACAGAATTTAAAGCCAATTACTGTACTTTAATAGCATATCATGAACTTAGCATGCAATCTAAGCTAAATGGGTGAACTCCAAATGCAAAAACTGAATAAATAATCTAATTTACAAAATAAAATGACAGAAACAGAGTTGAGAAAAGCAAACTCCAGGCACTGATTGCCTCGATGTGGGCTATAGTCGAGATCGTCTCGCATCAGTACGAAATCGTCTTGCATTCGACAGGATCACCTCTGATCTGAACAGGTTCGTCGGCGACGATGGATGCTGGCTTCGACTGAAAAATAATGATGTACCTATAATAAAATCGATGTGGAACTAGTGCAAATGCAATATTAGGATGTTCTAATGTAGAGGGAATCACTTTGCAGAAAATTTCAGCCAGGGGTTGGGGAGGGAAAATCTTAGAGATTAAATAGGCTTAGGGGGAGTAGATAGGAGGTTGGAGATCATCCCAATTTGGGAGATCTCCAACGGGGGAGGGTCCCAATGGTGCAGACACGCTTCTGCCCAGATTGGAGACCTGTTGGAACAGATTCCAATTATGCAAATTCAATTTTGCGACAAGATCATCTGGACATCCTAGTCCAGATGAAATCATCAAATCTGGGGCGATATCGTCTAATCGGCGACGATATCGTCAAACGATCAAAACAACCTCTAAAATTGGCGCAGAAAAGGGGGAAACGGAATACCCGACGGTTAACGGGCGGTTTAGGAGGTTAAATTTGATTTTAAAATTATTTACTAAGGTGAATGTAAATTTTATAATTTTACTGCGCCAATTTTAGGGTGCTACACAAGGAAATAGAAAATAGTCAGTAGCACCTATAGATAAAATAAAACATGCAATCCCCATGCCTTCAATTAGTGCAAGCAAGATGTAAATAAAATGATAACTAGCATAGCTCCAAATGAACTAAAAATTTGATAGGGGCATCAAAACATCACAAGGAAAACACTACAAATGGAACAGTTGGGAAATTCATCACAGATTTGTATTCGCTCTGGGGCGGGATGAATAGACCTGCAACAAAACGTCAAAATGCATTGTCCCAAATGTCATATTTGAGAAGCTCCAAATCACCTATAAAGTTATGGGTTAGCTAATTGGGGGTATTTTGGGAAGACCCAGAAGGTCAGATTTTCCCAATTTGGCCTCTATCA
Source organism: Wollemia nobilis (assembly GCA_028583015.1). Taxonomy (NCBI): domain Eukaryota; kingdom Viridiplantae; phylum Streptophyta; class Pinopsida; order Araucariales; family Araucariaceae; genus Wollemia; species Wollemia nobilis. Next base: position 10,073,990 of record JAQPPZ010001106.1, read on the forward strand.
CCAGGAATTTGATGATGCTACCTGCATGTTAGTAAAGGCAAAAAAATAGAAACATGATCAAAAATGCTCAAAACGATGTGAAATTTGAATGACAACCTATCTAAGCAGCATATAATCAAATGCAAAAATAACATAAAGGAAATCTACCACATATTTCTAATCGCTCCGGGGCGGGGCGATTAGGACTACAGCAGTGTGGGGGGTGCCCGGGGGTAGGACGCCCTCCGTTTGGGGCTTGATTTCGGCACCAATCCACTTGGGATGGGTCCAAAACCTCTTGTGGGGTATTGTCAAAAAATTTGGTGGGATATAGTGGCCAAATGTCGGGTCTTGGTTCCGGATTTTGCACTTCCAATAACCACCCTATGACCTCCTCTCCAAAAGAGATCAAGGATGTGAAAGGCACAAATCAACAAGGTGTGTGTGTGGAAGTAAAATGACAACACTTCGTTGCTCAAAATGCTCCTTCTCTGTATATCTTTGGGGTGAGAAGACTCACCAATTTATAGACCTGGAGGTCTCTTTGGATGAGCATGCAGAGGCGCCACTTGGCAATCATGCCTTTCCAGGGGAGGGAAGATTCCTCCCTGATTAGGGGCTTCATGATTGCCCCTGTAACTGCCTCTAACGCTCAAAAATGCTCACTCACACTCCCATGCAATGAAGGAAGAATTAAGTGGTGGATCTGAGCTGCCATTTGTCAAGATTTGACTTTTTGCCCATCAAACTTGCTATTCACCCCACCCTGGAGCGAATATTGCTAATCGTCCCTGGGTGGGGTGAATACCAGTTTGTAATCGTCCCTGGGTGGAACGAGTATGGAGCAGAGTGCCTGAAGGTGCCAAATTGACTCTTGACCTTCCAAAACTATTGTGTGAGTGGTTAGGACCACTTTTTAACCTCTAGGGGCTTCCCTTGGGGCTGTGTGCGTCAATGCGATCAGTGCTTGCAGTCACATAATTGGATAGGTGTTGTTTTGGTGTCTACAGATGCCCATTTTTGGGATGCGCTATGCGTGGCACAGTGCTGAGCAAAAATAGACAACCAAAGCACTAATGATTAGGGTTCCTCAGTAACCTAACCAAATTTTGATGCCCCAAGTATGGAAAGGGCATGCATTCTTGAATCCTTGCTTCTGACGAGTGAAGTAACTCAATTCAAGTGTTAACCTTTTTCGATGAGGTGTTACTTGATCTTGGACATTGATCAGTCATGAATAGGCAAAGGGCGCAACCTTTTGTCTATGGGAACCTTGAGTTCATGATTCACGAATGCCAAGTGTTTGATCAGCTTGTGATTATTGCTTGTTTGCTACCCCAAGCAGGGGTGTGATTGTCTTTATCAATGATTCTTCGAATGCATGCCATTTTCATGATTGGGTGTGTATTTGTTGATTGTTGACTAAGTGTGACTACCCCCTCAAGCGACGAATCGATGAGGGAATGACCTACATGAGAAAAGCGATGAGTCACTTGACCCAAGATGACTTGTGTAAGGGTGCCTTCAGATGTTTTATCGTTGAATGTGTGTGTGGTTTTCTGACATTTAGACCTATTTTTGGTGGGTTTGAACCCTTTTTGGGACACCGTTTTGGGGATGAAATTCTCGGCAATCCGTCTTCCCGTGGAGTGGTCCGGCTATGGTAGCCTTCTTAGGGAGTAGGATAGTGAGGATTTGTGACACCGACATCGGTTTTGGATGCCAAGAATGTTAGATGCAAAGGCACATTTGTTAGGCAATGTTATTGCTATTTTTGGGTGGGTTTTGACCCTTTTGGTGATGTCATTTGGGGATGAAATTCTCGACAATCCGTCCTCTCGTGGAGTGGTCTAGCTATGGTAGCCTTCTTAGGGAATAGGATAGTGAGGATTTGTGACCCCGATGTCTATTTTGCATGCTCGAAATGTCAAGTGCAAAAGCACTCTCATCGGGCAATTTTATTGCTTGTTTTGGTGCATTTTTGTGCAGTTTTTGCTATTTTTGAAGTTTTTGCCCTGTATTCGTTCCTGGGTGGGATGAATACCAGTTTAGTATTCATCCCAAGGTGGAACGAGTGCTAACTAGAGTGCTCATCCCAGGGAGGAACGATTACAGGCCTAAAAGCCTATTTAAGGGCCAAAACTAGGATTTGGGCTCATTTGCATTCGAATTTTTTGGCGATTTGGAGCTCTGAGGAGGAGGAGGTTGATTCTGCGAAGCAAAGTGCTGCCAAATTTTTCCTGCTACCATGAGTGCATGAACCGGATCGAGCGGTGGAGCCAAAGCGAGACCAGTAAGTGATCTTCCTCGTTATTGCTTGTATTTTGTTGTTACAGTTTTTAATACCGTAATTTATTTGTTGTTTCTTTTGTAGTTTGTTGTTCAAATTAAAAATGAAAACCCTAATTAAATGTATGTCGTTATGCGTGACTTGTTGTTTTATGGCTTCATGAAAACTTAGGTAAAAACCCTAGGTAAACAAAGATCAAAAGTTAGTTTATAACTTAGCTGAAAACTTAGTTGAAAACGTAACTGAAAAACTTCACTTAACCCTAGTTAAACAAAGATCAAAACTTAGGTTAGAAACGTAGGGTAAAACTGAGCATAAAACGTAGCACAACCCTAGTTATTTTTTGTTGTTTTTGTGTGTGTTTTTAATTTATCAGTTGACCTCTAGAGTGAAACCCTAGGTACTAACAAACCGTTTTTTGAATTTTTTTGTTTGTTTTTAATTTATCAGTTAGAATTAAAAACCCTAGGACTGACAAACCGTTTTTTGAATTTGTTTGCTTGTTTGTTTTTAATTTATCAGTTAGAGTTAAAACCCTAGGACTGACAAACCGTGTTTTGAATTTATTTGTTTGTTTTGAATTTATTTGTTTGTTTTTAATTTATCAGTTAGAATTAAAAACCCTAGGACTGACAAACTGTTTGTTGAATTTGTTTGCTTGTTTGTTTTTAATTTATCAGTTAGAGTTAAAACCCTAGGACTGACAAACCATTTTTTGAATTTTTTTGTTTGAATTTTTGTGAATATTGTTGTTCGGCATTCGTCTATTTTTATTTACATTTGTTTTATGCATTGTTGTATATTCATGTTATTGTTGTACTATTTTTCATGATTTTAATGTTTTTATTTTGTTTTCCTTTGCAGGTTGTGAAGAGTCGGTACCGTGTGCCCACGGTTTTTACTAAAGCATGGGAGGCACTGACTTTGGCTGACTGGGAGTGGCTTGATGCCCTTGGGCTCAAGCAGGTGACTCGACTGGAGCCTATGGTCGGGGATCGGGCCTATCTGATGACCCTGATCAACTTGTGGGATCCCCGAACCAACACCTTCCATCTCCCAACAGGGGAGATGACAATGACCTTAGAGGATATCTATCGGATTCTACGGATTCCGATAGATGGATTTTCGATCAGGACGATGTCGCATGATCAGTGGACAACTGTAATGACATGATGCTTTGAGCACGGGGAGGAGGTGGGTGTGGATAGCCTAGTGGAGAGGGCAGAGGGTGACTGCCAGATTGGCGGGATTCTGGTTCGATGGTGGCTGGAGAAGGGGGTGTTGGGAGTGAGGCATGCAGTACTTATGGGCCTCATTTCCAACATGCTGCTACCTGACTCGTCAGGTGCGAGGTTCCCATGGAACCTATTGGATGTGGTCTTTCGACTGGTGGAGTGTTCGACGCATGAGCCCTTGATTATGAGGTGGGGGTAGATGCTGCTGGCACAGCTCTATGATGAGCTGTACGAGGTCCGCTGTCAGAGGTAGAAGGGTATTGGGTGTAGCTTTCTATTGCAGTGTTGGGCTTGGCAACACATAGCGATGGAGAGGCCAGTGGGGTTGTCGTGGATGACTCGGGCGGAGATGGTGGATAGGGATATAGGTTATGCGGCTCTGTGGTGACGGTCTGAGGAGCAGGGGCAGAGTCGATGGTGGGCAGGTGTCATAGGGCACTATGCCGATGCCTTCACTCGGCTTACTCCAGGGGAGGTGTTCTAGTGCCCCTATCGGGACTGTCCAGCCTGGCCTGAGGCTGGAGAGTGGCTTCAACGGGTTCACAGGGGGCGATGGCTGATTGGGCGGCATGGGACCGAGCAGGAGTTCTTCTCTTATAGTCGGGTGACATGATAGTTTGGGGTGCGCCAGGGGTTTCCTGGTGAGCCCGTGGTCTATCGACATCGGGGGGATGAGAGGACTCTGGCCTGGCCGGTCATTGCGTCGCTGGGCAAGGATTTAGATACAACTATTGATGTCCTAGATGTGGACGACGTTGGGACTACCGCGGAGTACGACCAGTGGTGGACACTACGACGATGGTGGGGAGAGGGACCACTGGGAGGTGTCGAGGTAGCAGCAGTAGGTGATGAGGGTGTAGAGGCACCAGGTGAGGGTTGGGGGGTTTCACTGGAGGATGCGGATATGGTAGAGGTGGATGATTTTATAGGGGAGGATTTTGGGGTTTTAGAGTAGCCGGAGATGCAGGACGTCCCGGAGCAGTGGGAGCCAGAGTAGGCTACTATTCTAGAGATGCCAATGCCTCAGGCAGTCTCGGAGGACACGGAGGTAGGGTTGCGTGCTGAGAATGCATGATTGGTGGGGCTGCTCTGAAGGCGAGATGAGGAGCTCGAGGATGCGCTATGGGAGAGGGATCTCCTATGAATGCAGCTAGCAGAGCGAGAGAACACACTTGCAATGTATCATCGATGGGAGGGGGATACCGATGCTGCATGGGAGGGGGATCTCCTGTGGATGCAGCTGGCACAGTGCAACAAGAATTTGGCTATGTATCATCAGTGGGAGATGGACTTGGTGCGGCATCGGTTGGAGCTAGAGGCAGAGATTAGCCACCTCGGTGGGTGGATCCCTGCGTTTAGTGGAGGTGGATCGTTGCACCACTCGAGAGGGAGTGATATTGAGCAGTCAACATCCTCTCGGTGCAGGCGACTGGATGAGGGGGGCTCTAGTAGGCATGATGTAGGGGCTAGCAGTAGCCACCCTGAGGGGTCCCATAGGACCCACACCATGGGGGGTAGTTCTCATCGCATCGATCCTGCGTGATCATGGTGGCCGACACCCTAGGCTTGGGGGTTTTTGAGGTTTTGCTTTTGCGGGGTCAGATGATCGGTTATTGTAGCCTGCGGGCATTTTTGATGATATATATACAAATGACTTTATTTTGTTTATACACATGTCGACATTTGATGTTATGCTCAATGATTGTTGAATGTGTATGTATGCATGTTAATTGATGTTGATGGATGCATATGTTATGATGAATGCAAATGTTTCTAATTTTTAGGATATGCAAATGGAATGGATGAATTAAATTTGTGATTTTTGGCGAGGGCACCATAGACTGTTTAGAACTTATGGCTTTTTGTCTTAGGTGATTGCTGTGGTAAATGACTTTTGCTGTATACATGCTATTTTTGTATTTTTTGATGGCAATTCGAGGATGACAGATTGCACAGGTGGTTTAGAATGTAGTTAAGGTTTTCTGAGACTCAGATGTTTTAACCAACTAGCCAGTACTGTAATGTTATCTTACAAGACTTTTGGACAAGGTATGAATCGGACTTGTCTTTGACCAAGTTATTTCACATCCCTATGTGTGCAATTGAGTTCATTTATGTGGTATTTGTCAGGATACCGCCAGTGCTAGATAGGCTGTCAACCAAACCTGTACTGAGGATCACCTAATTAGCTCCACTAACTCCTTTGTTGTATTTAGTTAGATTAATCTACGGTGCTATCTAGGATACCATAAGCTAGCTCATCCACATGCAAACATTGATCTGTACATGAGTTAATGTGACAGATATATCGTCATGCGGGAGGTTTACCACCAGTGACCGATAGGCTATCCACCAAACCGGTACTGAGGTTTACTTCATGACCTTCTGAATGCTGAGAGTTCCAGGGATTCAAGTTCGACTCCCTTATTTTCTTCAATTGTATTGGGATACTTGCTCTTTTGTAGTGATAAAAATCACTGTTTATTTTTATTATATATATTTTTTCTTTTGAGCAAGGGATTTGAATTTTGAGTGATGAGAATCACTATTGTATGTGCCGTTTGATGTATGCACTTTGGTGGTGATGTCAAATTTTTGGAGTTTTGAATTTTGCAAAATTTTATGATGTTTGCAACTTTTTGAGAACTTGGGATTCTTGGGGAATTGGGTAGGGAAGATGCTTGTCCTTTTGCCAACTCTCAGCATTCTCGGGGTCATTCACACAGGGGGATGAACAAGATAACCATTTCACTTATGGTGACCTGGATTGCTTTGCAGGTTTCATCTTTCGTTCACACAACTTTGGAATTTTTGTGTTTTTTTTTTTTTAATTTGTGTTGGGATGTTATGTAACAAGGTGTGATCCAAGTAAAACTCTACCTTTGGAAAATCTATCTGACTTTGTACAGTATTTGGCTAGAAGGCTAATGACAGCTGAATGACAAAACTCTAGATACATTAGAAGACCACTGACTATGATATGGTAAAATAACGTGAATGGTGGTTATTTTTGATGGACTGTTTACAGAATGGAGAAATGTGGGAACAGATGGATTTGCCGAGTAATTACAGTTCTATGGTGCCTTTGACCTGTATGACCACAAATATGCAATGTATGGATGTGATGCTTAATGCAGCTATTATTTTTGTGTTTTTGATGGATTGATTTTTTTGCGGGTATGAAGATGAGATGCAAAAAGATCTCTTTATTGTTGTGATGATTTTGAGCATGCATGGAAATGAGATGCAAATATTTGTTGTTTTTGATGATTTTATTGTTTTTGAATTTTCTTATTTTTGACCAAGCGATTGTGGGAATCCTTGGAGATTTTTGGTTTGACCAAAGGGGTAATGGGCACCTTTGGGGCATTTTTGGGGTTGACCAAGTGATTGTGGGAATCCTTGGAGCTATTTGGGATTGACCAAGCGATTATGGGCATCCTTGGAGCATTTTGGGATTGACCAAGTGATTATGGGAATCCTTGGAGCATTTTGGGATTGACCAAGTGATTGCGAGAATCCTCGGAGCATTTTGGGATTGACCAAGCGATTGCAAGAATCCTCAAAGCATTTTTTTGGGCTATGGCTCTTTTAAATATGGAATGTCCGCAAATGACTAATTTTCAAGGGTTCTAGTTCCTTGATTCCATCAAGAGAGGCTAGCCGGTATGTTCTAGGTCCTATTTTATTGTCGATGACATAAGGACCTAACCAGTTTGCCATGAATTTGTCCCTTAGATGGGGCGGTAAGTTAGAGTTTTGCTGGTTCTCTTTTAAGACTAAGTCACCAACCTGAAAGTCCCTCAGGTGAACCTTCATGTTGTACGCCCTATTAAGTCGCTCTTGATAGATACATAAATGCTCGAGAGCATTAACGTGTCGTTCATCGAGCAATGTAAGCTGGTCTAACCGGGCCTACCGTGCAGTGTCATCATCGATGAACTCTTGCATTGATATGCGTAGGGAAGGAATTTCCAACTCGAGAGGCATGACAGCCTCGGAGCCATACATGAGCGAAAATGAAGTTGCCCAAGTGGGCATCCGAATGCTAGTGCGATAAGCCCACAGGGCAAGTGGGATCTGAATGTGCCAATCCTTATGACTGTCTACGACTGTATTTTTGAGGATGGCAACTAGCATTTTGTTTGACGCCTCTACTTGCCCATTTGCCTGTGGATAATAGGGTGTCAAAAAATTGTGTTGAATTTTGTACTTTGTGGTCAAAGCATGCACATCTTTGTTCTTGAATGACATCCCATTATCCAATATTATCTTGGATGGAATACCAAAATGACATGATATTATGTAAAATGAACTCCAAAATGCGGGTTCCAGTCGTAGAGGTAAGCGGAATTGCTTCCACCCATTTGGTGAAGTACTCTATGGTCGTTATGATAAATGTGTGACAACCTGATGACGTAGGGGAGATCTTTCCAATTAGATCTAAACCCCACTACAAAAATGGCCAAGTCAATTGGATCTTCTACAAGGCCTGAGAAGGTACATGTGTCAAATTGGCATGGTGTTGACACTTCACGTACTTCCTTACATATGTGCAAAAATCTTGCTCTAAAGATGGCCAATAATAGCCCATGCAGAGAATGTGCTTTGCGATGGCCATACCACTGAAGTGGCCATCGCATGTACCATCATGTGCTTGGGTGATCACCCAAGTGGACTCTTGCTAGTCCAAGCAATGAAGGAGGATTCCTTCATAGCTGCAACGGTACAAAATGTCTCCTAACAAGACATGCTTTATCGCTTTCTACTTGAATGCTCATTTTGTGGCATGCATCAATCCAAGTGGGAGGTTACCTAACTTGAGGTAGTCACTTATGGGTGAATACCAATCCTGCTGATCAGAAGCCTCGACGGTATGAATAGCCAATCCCTCTTGAAGTTCATCCCTAGAAAAAATTAAGCGGGAAAGAACTTGTAAGAATAGTGTTGTGTTGCTATTAACGGGAGTAGGGGAGAATAAGGACCCCTAGTTGGCATGATTCAAAAAATCATGGATTCGAGAGAACATGTTCGGGGATGATTCAATATGGATCAGGTGGATTACTAGCATTAAGTCAGAGCTTGCACGCTCCATCGTGGATAGGTATTGTTCTGGTGTCTACATATACCCTCATAAAGGATCAAAAGTTTGGAATGGAATTTCAAAAACTAGGAAATTGTTGAGAGGTGGTCTAAGATGGGTGGTAGGAGAAGGCAAGAAAATATTTTTTGGACAGACACTTGGATTGTAGATAGTATTTTACAATAGATTAAAGAGTTTAGAAGACTAAAATATCCTTTGGTTCAAAAATATAGGCTTCTAGTCAAAGATTACATAGAATTTGAGGAAGGTCAGAGGTTTTGGAAAGAACTTTAGATTTTGTTTATTCAAAACTACAACAATCTCTACTAAATCTTAATAGGTTGTTGTAGTAGTACCACTTACCTCATAATGAATATAAGGACTCTTTTATTTGGTTTCCTACTTCCTTAGGGGAATTCTCTGTGAAATAAGCTTATGCCTTGCATTTCATAGGTATGAGGGGGACTTTCTTGTAAATAAGTTTTGGAAGAATGAGTTAATCCCTAAATTGGATTTCTTTCTTTGGTTATGCTTACAAAATAATATTCTAAATTTAGATAACCTAAGTAAGAGAGGTTTTCAAATAAAAAATATATGTTCTCTTTGCATGAAGGATGCTAAATCAATTGACCACTTGTTTATTCATTGTGAGTTTACAAGTAAGGTACTTAATAATCTAATGGAAGCTATATTTTTCTCTTGGGTGGTCCCTAGTACTTTAAGATAATATTTTAACCAATGGATATGCCCTTTTAGTAGCATTAGTTTATCAAAACTTTGGAATTTAATGTTACCTCATTTTTTATGGGGTGTTTGGTGGGAAAGAAATCGGAGAGTATTCAGTGAGGAAAGTAAGGATGAAATTTCAGTGTCTAATAGAATTAAAACTACAGTGAGGGAGAATTTGCTTGCCTTTGATAATAGTGTGGACTTTGAGAATAATTTGGAAAAGAGGATCACTAGTGAATGGCACTTGGGAGAACCTAGAGTAGCACCTTTTCCAATTAGTTTGAAAAGAGAAAACACTAGATGGCTAAAACCAAAGGGCTAGGTAAAGTTAAACTTTTATGAAGCTACAAAGGGTAAACCAGGTAGATTTGGTGGAGGAGGTGTCATTCAAAATAAGAAAGGTGAAGTTTTATGGGGTTATGTAGAAAATTATGGGATACAAAGCAATCACTATGCGGAAGCTAAAGCTCTATACTCTCATGTTATGTTGTTGAGAAAAAATAGTATAATGAAGGTCATCATAGAAGGGGAATCTATGAATATTCTCAAGGATCTTAAGAAAGGAAAAGCTGATAACTAGTAGCTGTCAATTTTTATTAAGGATACCTCATCCTTATTAAAAAAATGGTAAAGGTGAATATATTACATAAATTGGGAAGGAAATGCTACAATTGATTGTTTGACAAACATTGGAGTTCAATTTGATTAGAGGAAGATATGGGAAAATAATGTTCCCTTAGCTCTTTTAAGGATTACCTCATCAAAGATAGAAGAAATTATATTCCAAAGGGTGTTATCTTTTGTTGTTGTTAGTATTATTGTTGCTTTTGGTGTATTTTGGTGCTACTAATGTGACTATATATTGTTGTTATTATAGTAGTTATGTTTCTAGTAAATGCTATGGTAATGAGATTATGCTTTTTTACTGCTATTTCTATTACATATTATTGATAATTGGAGTGATTGCTACTAATATTGGTGTGGAAGGGAGGATTAAAAAACAATCAATTCGACCTTTTCTCCCTTGCTAGAAATAGATTTCGATGTCATCCATAGTGTTGTTTTTGTCTAGTTTTATTCTAGGATTTTTATTGCAACTTGGTTTTATTATGTTATCGAGGGAGGAGGTTGATGTTTATATTGTAACCTTGGATAAATTAATTTTGTAACAGGGTTGGGACCCCTCCAAAACCCTTTTTTTTCACCACTACCAAAAAAAACATCTTGAAGACAATCACTTAATGAGATGGTCATCCACTTGTATTAAGTTCTTAAATAAATACCACTAATGTAAAGAGCTAAAAAAATCATGCAATTTGAAAAAATAAAATAGACTCAAAATGCTTTCATATGCAAAAGTTATGGCCTCTAGAAATTTTCCTCAAAATAAACTTCAAAAAAAAAAAATTTAAATTATCATTTTTAAATTCCTTCTAATATTTTGAAAGGAATAATAATAAGAAATAAATTTATTATTTTTCTCCTGACTCCAAAAGGTAGAGTACCCTTATGCCATGCTTGTGTAACCTAACTGTACCCATCATTACTTGGGTCCAAAGATTCACCCTCTTAATGAAGGAGAGTCATGACCCATAATAATAAAGAACTCCAACCATTCAAACAAACATGGTGTAGAAGATTTATTTTGATGTAAATGAATGCATCTCCTTTTCCTTCCACAGTCCAAGGCACCAAAGCTCTCAAGGAGGATGAATACATCATAATTCTCTCTCCTTTGTAATAGTAAAAAAGTCCTCTTTATGAGAAAATAATGTTTGACTCTCTTTGAAGTGGTCAAGAAATTATTTTAAATTGAAAAACAATAATACTTCTATTACAATTGGTTTTAAATCTACATAAAATAGGTAAAAATATTCCAATAATAATGAAACATAACCTAGATTAAGCATAGATTTTTAAGAAAGAATTAGAATAGTTGAAAAATAAAAAATTAGATCTTCCCTTTGCCTATTTTTATTGAAGGTGTTTGTGAAGCTCTAAGAAGTAATTTGTCTAAAAATTAAAAGAAATATTGAAAACTACAAGCAAACATTTTATTTGTCTAAGAAATATCACTCTCTGACTTGAAACTATGTTAGAATTCACATCATTTTTCATAACAAATAAAAGCAATCAATCCACTCAAACCTTATGCATAAAACATAAAAAAGAACATTTTCTATACTTCCAAATCGTGCGAATTTTATAATTTCAATAATGCATTTTTATCTCCAATAAAAAACTCAAAATATAAACCTTTAATTTTAATTTAAAATAATTTATTTTCAAAATTATAGATTTTTTATTTTATTTTTAATGATACTATAAATACATACATATTCAAATTCTCTATACTAATTTATTTATTTATTTTAATTAGGTTAGTGTGAGAAACCCTTACGATTGACACTCATGGCATCACCATCCCCATCCCAACCATGACCTCTCATAAGGAAAAGAGCTAAACTTATCAATAAAGGCCAAAAATACAACCATACACACACCCACCCCCTCACACAAGCGGGTGTGAACCTTGAACCTATCGAAGAAGAGTCAAAGCCTGGATTGTTGCTTGTCCTCCTAGAACCTCTATTTTTTTAATTTACTTTTAATAATACCTTTTTTACATCTATTAATTCCATTATTCTTTGAGACTATATATATATATGGCATCTATGTTCACAAAATTTTTTAAATGTAAAGGCCTAACTTTTAATTAATTTCAAAATACAAGTCTTTACAACCAAAAAAATAGGTGGATCGGCACACCCCAATATGTAGTCATGCTAACTCAGGTGGAGTTAGGCAGTGTTACTAAAAACAATAAAAACAGGATTAAACCCATCACCAACCACAGTACCAAAAAACATGCATTAAATCATGTCAATCATGGAGGTATGCTCACGAGGTGAATGTCCATCACCTACCAGATGCTAACAATCGATATTAGAAGAAATGGAAATGAGCCACCCATCCTCCCCAGGCATGCCAACATTATCACTTGTACCAAAACCATCAATACCATCAGAGACAATATCGAGAATTTTGTATAGAAGGCACTTGGATGACCGTACATGGGGCATTACCCTAGTGCTGCATAAGAGTGTGAAGATGCTCCACCTCTGTATAAAATTTCTCCACTTGAAGTGAAATCTGGAGCCAAAAATTAGAGTATTGTGCACTTATTAGCAATTGAAAATTTATCTAAACTATGTTGCTGAGAAAAGAGAATTTTATTACAATTTTTCCAAATATGAAAGAGCACACTTATGTGAAGAATGTTCCACACTTCCAACAAGGGCAAGTAAACATCTGATGGGTCGCCAAAAAAATCATAATGCCAAGTGAATAAACTAGTCATATGAGGCTGAAAGAAGATCTCAAGCCAATCCTAGGCCATTCGAGCTTTCCTGCATTGCCAAAAAAGATGAAGTGGGTCCTCTGGAGCACCGAAAAAAATATAGGATGAATTCTCTATTCCAAGGTAGTTTAATCTTTTTCCAAGATGAATACCATAGGATAAGAGGCTCAAAGCAAAGAAATTATGTTTAGATTCAATATACCATGCCCAAGCTCTTTTAAATATTAGACTCCAACGAGTTTGAGTGGAAAGAAGATCCCACCTAGCATTGAGTCTTTGAACCATAGGGACATTGGGATTAAGCCAAGCATACCCTAACTTAGGTTTGTAAGTAAGAAGTGGGGTTTTCTTAAACCATCCCCAATTAGACCACCAAGGCTTTTGAGAATGTCTACAGATCATGGGCCAAAGGGAAAAGGGGATACAGTCCAAAATAGTGTCATAAGTAATCTTATCATCTGGTCGCAGACCAAACAATCTCCTAAAATCATCCCATGGGATCCAATCCCTAGAATATCTCAAAAAAAGTCTATCACTGTTGAAATCCCTTTCCTGAATAACCGTTGAGCATGAATCCATTGCACGAAAGCAAGAGGGGACCCTTTAAGAGTAATAAAATGTGACCACAAAACATTATAAGTGGAAATAGAAGCACCTTTCCGATGCCCATACCCTAGCCAACTCAACCAAGGCTTAATTTTCTCCCAAGCCCTCCATATGCTCTAAATGATAAAAGAGCCTTGAATTTTAACTAGGATAGCAGCAACCAAGAGAGATTGAAAATTCATGCCTTTCCAAGACTTCCTGCCAAGAGGCACACTAGTGGAGATGCAGTGTCGAATGAAAACTTTCCAAGCTTTAGAACCACTTAAGGCTCAAAGAATCCATTTAGCAGATAAATCAAAACCCTGTCTTTAACAATCATGCAGTCCCATACCTCCTAATTTTTGGGAAGACAACAGATTTTCTAAGAAACTTTATGAAACCCTTGTTTATGTGATGAGTTAACCCAAATAAAATCCCTTAAAATCTTTTCCAACTTTTTATAGTATGCTTCAGAAGGGACCCAACAATATGAATAGTAAACATGAGTAGAAGCAATAATTTTGGAACACACTTGAAACTTACCAGCTAGAGTAAGTTTTTTGGTGATCCAAAAGGAAATTTTTTCTCTACTTTTTGTAAGACATAATTCCACAAGACAGAAGGGGAACTCTGAAAATAAAATGGGATGCCAAGGAATTTAAACATCTCCCCTGGTTGGATCCAATACCACTGGAAGCTTTCAAGCCAGCTTGGAAGTTCCAAATATGATTACCTATAGCATGAGGTCTTCCTCCATTGAATGCTAGATCCTGATGCATTGTAAAATATATCCAAATAATCTAGAACTTGTTTGACAGAGCATTCATCCTCATGAATAGTCAAAAAATAATCATCTGCAAAATGTCCATTTATAAGTTGAGAAGATTCTCCATGTAAAGAAATACCCCTAATATTACCTTGACTCACTTGGTTAGCAAGAAGGTATCCAAAAGCTTCAGTTGCCAATATGAAAAGAGAAGGATCCAAAGGACAACCCTATCTAATAGATATGAACAATCCAATTGATTCAGACTGACAATTGTTCAAATTAAGCATAGTTGAAGCATCCGCAAAAACCATACTAACCAAGCTCAAGAAATGTGGCCCAAAACCAAGAGCTTGAAGCATGGTAAGGATGAAATTTCATTCAATCCTATCATAGGCTTTCTCAAAATCAATCTTGATGAAAAGAGTATTTTGTTGAGTGGCTCTAGCCCATTCAATGCCCTCCCAAATATTAATTACATTATATAGAATATATCTGCTCTACACAAACCCAGTTTTCTCAGGACGAATAATAAGTGGCAATAGAGGTCTAAGGCATAAGGCCAAAGCCTTAGCAATAATTTTGTAACTCACATTGAGTAAAGTAATAGGCCTCTAGTTGGTGAGAACTTCTGGATCCCCCTCCTTAGGGATGAATTTAATATTTCCCTTATGAAAATTTAGAATCTAAATATCCAAAATCCATTGCTTCTTGATAAACATATAGTAAATTTGGGTCAACCATGTCCCAATAGTCCTTATAAAATTCACAAGAAAATTCATCTAATCCTAGAGCTTTATCATTGGCCATCTTGGATAGGGCTTCAATAAGATCATCCAATGACAAAGGATGCTCACAAGCTTCCTTTTGAAGAGCTGAAAGCTTCTCAAGAACAACTGCACAACAAGATTGAATTGTAGCCTGTCGTTCAGGAGTTAACTCCTGAGAAGCAAAAACTTTCTGATAATGCTTGAAAAAAACTTTAATAATATTAGGAAGCAAAGTCCAACGAACCCCTACATCCTGAATAGCATTGAATTGAATGGATTTTCTTAAGGGCTTTATTTTTTGAAAAAAAACTTTTGAAACCCTATCGCTAATTTTTAGCTACTAAAGTTGAGCACGAAGTTGAGCTCCCCTTGCTTCATAAAGCTCAATTTTTTTTAATCTTATGCCTAAGACTTGCAACTTGGACTTGAATAATAGATCTTAGAGGGCTCACTTCTAGTCTGATAGAAGTGCAAGCCAGTTTAGCTTTAAGGGCTAAATTAGAGATTCGTCTCCACTTGACAACTTCAACTCCTAAATTCCTAAGAAGAACAGTTTTTTTGGAGATAACTTCATTCCACTAGGAAATTCTACCATGAATTCCAGTTGGTCTAGGAACTAGATTCCAAATCCTGTGAATATGAGCAAACATAGCTTGATGTTTCAAAAAAGAAACATTCAGATAAAACTGAGACTTGAACTAATGAGGCAGAGGTGGAGAATAAGATATGGAAAACACAATGGGAGCATGATCAGAAAGAGTGGTATCAGGAACAATTGAAACAAAGGGGGGAGAAGTCCATAAGTGATGGAAATAAAAATGAGAATGTTTAGATAGCATAGCTCTATCAAGCCACATCAAAATACGAGCATTGCCAACTTGAAAGTTGGACCAGGTATACCATATAGACTCAGGAAAATCAGAGGGTATAAAGCAGGAATTAGGGTCACTCATCCCAAGCTTATTTTTGAAAAAAACCATGCTTCCCTCTCACCAATATTCCAACTCATATGGAGTAAGCCAAGTTTATCAATCAGTTTTTCCACCATATTGAAATCTCCACACCCCACCCAAACCACTTCATGTAGGGAAAGAGCAAGAAATCGCCATAAAGCACACCTTTTCAACACATTATTAGAAGCATATACATTAATCAAACCAAAAGGGATACCACAAAATTCAAAAAGAGTCCAAACTACTTGATTTGATGGGTCCACCCCCCATGTGGCAAGATGAGAATGCCATTTGGGAAAAATGAAAGTGACAACTCCTCTTCCAGGAGTATGATGGGAACAAAAAAACTTACTTTTTAGACATAAAAAGGTACAAGTACTATCCAAAATGAAGTCAACCACCTTAACTTCTTGCAAACATAAAAAATCCAAACTACCATGCAGGTGAGCAACATTCTGAATCTCTCTGTGGACCTGATATTTTTGGACTGGATCCGTCAGTCCTCTTACATTCCAGGATAAAAAAATCTTTGCGGACAATCGAAGTTCATTCCCTCGAAAACATCTTCAAAATATCCCAACTCTCCTAGGGAAATGTACGAATTGTTGAGAAATTGTTCATGATTTTCTCTAAGAAAGTTAGTCTACCATCTCTTTTCTTGATGTAACCCCTCACAAGTCAGACTACGTGAACGATGGGAAATAGAGAATGATACATCCTCCGGTAATTCTTACTTAAGAATTGAAGGAGCAATATCATCAAGTGAAGAGGATACTAGAGGTGGTGACACTCCATCTGAAGCAAGTATAGAAGAGGACCCTCCTGAAGCCAAGGGAGATAGCTGCACTGGAGCAGTTGGAGCCAGAATGGTTGGCATGCATGGTGTTTAAGGTTGTTGTACCAGAGGGTTGATGGAAATAAAAATGAGAATGTTTAGATAGCATAGCTCTATCAAGCCACTTCAAAATACGAGCATTGCCAACTTGAAATTTGGACCAGGTATACCATATAGACTCAGGAAAATCAGAGGGCATAGAGCAAGAATTAGGGTCACTCAGCCCAAGATTATTTTTGAAAAAAAATCATGCTTCCCGCTCACCAATATTCCAACTCATATGGAGTAAGCCAAGTTTATCAATCGATTTTTCCACCATATTGAAATCTCCACACACCACCCAAACCACTTCAGGCAGGGAAAGAACAAGCAATAGCCATAAAGCACACCTTTTTGATGCATTATTAGAAGCATATACATTAATCAAACCAAAAGGGATACCACCAAATTCAAAAAGAGTCCAAAATACTTGATTTGATGGGTCCACCCCCCATGTAGCAAGATGAGAATGCCATTTGGGGGAAATGAAAGTGACAACTCCTCTTCCAGGAGTATGATGGGAACAAAAAAACTTACTTTTCGGACATAAAAAGGTACAAGTACTATCCAAAATGAAGTCAACAACCTTAACTCCTTGCAAACATAAAAAATCCAAACTACCATGTAGGTGAGCAACATTTTGAATCTCTCTGTGGACCTGATATTTTCGGACTGGATCCGTCAGTCCTCTTACATTCCAGGATAAAAAAATCTTTGCGGACAATCGAGGTTCTTTGAGAAATTGTTCATGATTTTCTCTAAGAAAGTTAGTCTACCATCTCTTTTCTTGATGTAACCCCTCACAAGTCAGACTACGTGAACGATGGGACCTAGAGAATGATACATCCTTCGGTAATTCTTGCTTAAGAATTGAAGGAGCAAGATCATCGGGTGAAGAGGATACTAGAGGTGGTGAAACTCCATCTGAAGCAAGTATAGAAGAGGACCCTCCTAGAGTCGAGGGAGACAGATGCACTGGAGCAGTTGGAGCCAGAATGGCTAGCATGCATGGTGTTTAAGGTTGTTGTACCAGAGGGTTGGAACTAGAACCTCCCTACAACGCCGACTGCTTAGGTGGACAGTTTTTCCTATTTTTAACTGTAGTCCATGCATTTGGAGGATTCTTGGATCCTAGATCTAGAACTATCGAAGCAAGGGGAGGAACAATAATATTGCATGATTTGAACTTATCAGCCATAAGTGGACAATCATTAATTTTTTTCTTTGTTGATTGACAACGGTAACAGGTGTTGGAAAAATTAATGTACACAACATGTTGTGTAAAAACCTTGTCACCAATCTTCAGGTCAATAGACTTAGTAAGTTCCTTGGAAAGATTGACTTTGACACACACATACCTGTTAGGGTAGGCATTATAGAATTTATTTGGTTCTAAGCAGACGACCTTCCCAAGGGTGGAAGCAATACTTTGCAAGAATGGCAAAAGGGTTGTCGAAAAACCAGGGAACTCAGCCCAAACAAGCACTTCCAGAGAAGCCTCATCATTGATAGAGAAATCTTTGGACCATTGTTGAAATATAAGTAAAGAGCTTCGGACATACCAGAGACCCCGACCAAAAACTTCTTGTGCATGTTAAGCATCAACAAAGCGAAAAATAAAAAACCCCTTTGACAAATTTTGGATATTCTCTATCTTAATGCCATAAAGTTACCAATACTGTTGAATCCAAGATCGGATCAAAGTATCATTCGAGATACAACCCAAAAAATATCCTATCAGGTATGCTCTTCTAGCCACTTGCATGCTTAACAAACTCAATAACAGGAATTTCAACAACAAGATTGACATTGTTATCTTGTAGAAAAATTTCAACATGAACTTATGAGACCTCTTCCCTGGCGCAATTTCTTGCTCTGATACCTTCAGCATAAGTTAAAGCTACTAGCTGTATGACAACCAGAAAACAGACGAAAGTGAATTCTTAGCTTCTAATATTTTCTCAGCTCCTAAGATTTTCTGTATACTCAAAAAAAATTTACTTCCTTTTGTTCACAAATTAACTTAAATTCATATTAAACCAAAGTATATCCACGTTAACTTAAAGTTGAATAATTATTCTTGTAGTATAATAACTTTATTCAACATATTATTTATTAATTGATTTATATAACAAAATATTTAATTTCACTCATTACTCACTATTTGAAACATCCACCACTCACATGGTCAATTACTTGAAATCAAAGTGCCTATAATCTGAACCTCTATATACAGTAGAGTTTGAATTTAAACTCCATGTGTGTCATAGAAACTGTGTCTAGGTTAGCTTATAAATTTTGCCATTGCTTTATAATACGTTGGACATAATATTTATTTTATTTTTTAAATAAAAAGGAACGGATAAGAATAAGAGTTTTAAAAAAAAAAATTACTTATCTGAATGGGCCAACCAGATCAGTTGGACTAGACATGTACCAAACCTTCTGCAGTGCCCGTGAATATCTCGTTTGTTTCGTCGTCATACAACAACGAAGTGACGTCTTCAAGAGCTTCTGCAACGGTGCTCTGGACTATCATAGCATTAGCCCTGCTCCGTGAAGCCACATGCAGATTTGGATCGGTACCTCTTAACGTGGCAAGCCGTTTTCCACTCAAAACGTTGCTTATATTTATTGACCCTCTACAGTAAGAAATAACCACATCCTGATCTTTTGAGACATCCAAGTTCATTATATTGTGGTCAGGAAGCCATTCAAAATGTTCATCTAGAGTTGACACATGCTCTCCTCGCTCGTTCCACACCTCAATTTTCTTATATTCATAGAACGTCAAAATTAACCGTCTCACTGGCAAGCCAAAACACATTAGAGGTTGTGGGTACCGTCTCCTACTGACTTCAGTCATCTGTCCATTGAAAAGATCAAGTATACTAAGCCTTCCACTTCCTATTCCTGTCTTTTGTTGTATCAAAACAAACCTGTCATTCAGCTGCTCAATCCAAAGCTCATCATCTTGGCGACATGGATGATTAAAGGCTTTTAAAGTAGAGCCATCTTCTTTGGATAAAATTTTTACGCTAACATCATTCTTCCTTGAACAATATCAACATACTGAATCCCTTCATCGGGTACTGCGTATAACTGTGTATAGTTATTCATGTCAAACAGTTTGCAAGTACCATCTTTGGCAGAGACTGTTACAATGACCTTCCCTTCAACATAACCTCGGAAATTCGGTGACTGTGTCTCAAGCACACCAAATCCTGCATCAGGTTGACCCCGCCTAATATACTCAAATAGTATTGTTCTGAACTTCTTTGAAAGAGGGTCGTTGAGATCGTTCTTTGATATTATGAAAAGAGAGTCACTGCTTTTGTTGTAATAGATGTTGTCAATCACTTCGTTGGGAGTAAGGTTCAAGCAAAAAAAATTTCTCTGTCTGTCTACTAAATGTTGCGCAAACGCTAGAATGTGTCAAGGCAAACACAATATCATTTGACGCAACTAAAATCTTAACTCTGGATCTCTCACATGTGTTAAGTTCTTGCAATTGAAAATTAGAGAATCTTTGCTTGGAAATGGTGCTACTCAAAGTCCTACTTCCAATCTCACGCGTTTGAAGCTGCTTCACGCAGCCATTAACCCTTTTCACCATTTTAATTGAATAAAATCTCAACTTGAAACATAAAGATTTTAGGTACAGTTCAACTGGAAACTAGTGTTGTAACTGCGCAAAAATTAATATTGATTGTGTTGGTATGTAAAAACATAATGCCATTCAATTTTTTTCAGCATTATTACTTTTAAAATGTTTAATTATATTGGCAATTTCATAGCAACCCTGGCTAAAGGACATCGTGACCATTGGAATTATCTAGCCTTTTTTAAAGTCTTATTTTTTATTTAATTAAGTCTGGGTGTTATGATTGTAATTTTAATTGGTGGAATAGGATTAAAATTGATCTACTTTTATTATATCATCTTATCTTAGCATAATATTTTAATAATTATAAGAGTTTATTGTCACAATTATGCATATTTCACTTACTATTATTACAAAAATAGATTTTCTTGTTGAAATTTTATATTTTTAACAGATGCTATCAAATATTATTATTAAAAGTTCTTGTTTTTTTTTAATAAGTTATGTTTGGCTTTTATTGGGGCCTACTTCCATTACAAAAACATTACATTAGTTTCATTACATACCCATATTTGTATTTTTATCAAAGATAATATCCATCTTCCTCAAACTGCTAAGTTTTCATAATCAACTCTTTTTTTAAGGAACTAACAACAAGAACAACCCTTACATGACACAACTCCAACACATATAAGGAAAGTAAACATAACAAACATCCATAAAACGGAAATGAGTTCCATTATTTTTCTACTTCTGTAGCATAGGTTCTTCCTCCTATAGAATGGCAAGATCTAAAAATACATTTTTGCACTTCAAGATCCTGAGGTAATATCTAGTTGAAACACATTTTGTAAGATCTTTATTTTCAAAAAATTGACCATCACCAATTATTTCATAATTAGCTTCAAGAATACCATCTGAGGTGCTAATATTTTTCATGGAATCATCCAGATAGTCTTTAGTAACCATTTGGCTTTTATCAATGATCTTATTCAAATTCTCCTTTTAAGGTTGAGTCTTTTTTGGCTCGCATGATTCCTACTAGATAATTGGTGCATCTAGACGATGGACTTCTTTATTTTAAATTAGGATATTTGAAGGTTTTAAATCATTCACTTACACGACCTTCTCCTCCACCAATGAGGAATCATAGGATGATCGAATGATAAGACATCTCTTCTTCAGTTGGCCATATTTTTGATAACCATAACATCTTAAGGAGAAGTTTTTATATTCAATATTTTGGATCCATTCCTCTTAGCTTGAGGAGACAGTAATGGATTGATGCCCAGGAATTAAAACATATATCCAAATAGCCAATCTTGCTTTACTCATATTAATTTTATTGGATGAATTTTCCTTTGTTTGGGCATCCATATATTGGAATGCACCAATGACATTACCAATTTTGGTGAATATCTTCTCTCCCCAAAACTCCATAGGGAGAGCATAAAACCATTAACTTCTTTTATAAAGGGGTTAAAATTCGAAGTCCAAGGTCTTATATAAACACCCCTTTATTCAAAAAATCAATTAAATCTATAATCCATTACCTTATCTCTATCATCTAAATTAGAAAAGGAAACAAAAAAGAATTTTTTGGGTAGGAGAGTTACTTGGAATTTTGGTCCACCAATATTTAATATATCCTTTGAACTCCTCCAAGCCTAGTCTTTTATCCTTACGTTTGCAGATAATTATTCGGGTTTCATGATCAATCAAATCCAACCCAAATTGTTAGGATCCTCCATCCGACTATTATTAGTTAGTATTATTAATCATTTAATTATTATAATATTAACTCATAAAGTGAACCATCACATCTCTTCATAACATGAACCATCATGTCTCTTCCTAACATGAACCATCATGTCTCTTCACCAACGTAGATTTAGATTATATATATATATATATATATATATATATATATATATATATATATATATATATATATATATATATATATATTAGGTTGGTCATTCACACAAATCATCCATGAAGAAGAATATATAGTTTTTTATTGAATGCATTGGATACCAGTGAAATAGTGTTTCTTTATCAAAGTGATTCTTTTAATTTAGATTCTATTTTAATTATTTTTTTATTAAAATTATGTTAGAACCTTCAAGGTTCTATCATTTGGTATTAGAGTCATGTGGGACCCAGCCATGTGAGAATTGATTAAGGTTCTTCATCAAAACACTATCGTTCATGAGTATGAAATTCGATTTAAGGATATCACCAAATACAACATAGGGTTGGATAAAGCATTTCTCATATACTGCTTTATCAATAGATTGAAAGAGGAAATTAAAATGGAGGTGATGAATTTCAAACCCTATACCATGATGCAGACCATTGGATTAGCCAAAATAGTGGAAGATAAATTAAATGCTCAACATGGGATAAGAAGGAATGAACAAGATCACAATAAAAAAAGCATGGAACTTCTTGACGGTATTTTGAGCGATATTGAGTATCTAATAAATACCAAAGTGGAAGCTAAATAATATGAGAAATATGAGGAAGATATAGAAAACAAGGACAATGAGCAAGAAATATCCCAAACACCTTATCACAATGATAAAGGCAATACGATTGATATACCAGAAGTGATTGATGCATCAGGCAAGGATGAGGTAGACATTTCCAAAATGACCCATTATGGCCAAACTTACACTCTACAAGAACTACACTCAAATTTCCTCCCAATTATGAGTTCTTGCCATATAACCAAGCCTATTCAAAAACAACACAGAAAGGTGATTACACACTCATTCACTATTGGCTCTCCTAGGGAACAACAAAAGGATATAAAAATGTTACCACCACTTTTGATGCATCCTTCTAAAGTGTTTTAGGAACCCCAAGGGTTGTCCTCCCATCATAATCATTATTCTCCTAAGGAATATTCTACTATTGTTCTTGGAAACCCCCCACTAACACTTCGACCTTCAAGATATCCCTACCTTCGAAAAAGTGATATTAAAATAGTACAAGAACTTGCAAAAATTTTGCTTGGAAAACAAAATATAAAGCTCCTCACTTTGAGATTGAAGGATAAAGCTCTTTTTAAGGAAGGTGGCATGTTAGGATCCTCCATCCTAACATTTTTAGTTAGTATTATTAATCATTTAATTATTATATTATTAACTCATAAAGTGAACCATCACATCTCTTCATAACATGAACCATCATGTCTTTTCCTAACGTGAACCATCACGTCTCTTCACCAACATAGCTTTAGGTTAGATATATATATTATGTTGGCCATTCACATAAATCATCCATGAAGAAGAATATATAATTGTTTATTGAATGCATTGGAGGGAACTTCCTACCAATGAAACAATGATTCTTTATAAAAGTGATTCTTTTAATTTAGATGTTATTTTAATTATTTTTTTATTAAAATTTGTTAGAACCTTCAAGGTTCTACCACAAATTCATCGTGAACAGAGGTACATCCATGTGCAAACCCAAAGATCCCTGAGAGATATTTTTTCTAATTGAAAAGAATTGCTCATAGAATGAAGAGATGGTCTACGAACAACCCTCTTCCTTCAACACTTGACTGCACCTAGGGTTTGCATCCCTTTCACAAAGACTATAGCCAAAATTTTCACTTTGTTTTATCGCTTGACTGCACCTTTTTTTCAATGAGTTTATAGATGTTTTTATAAAGGGTCCTGGTCCCCTAATATTGAGTGGGGTTTGAACCTGAACCTCTAGAAGTTGTTCTTGTTAATATAATAGAATCTAGATATTTTTGTACAAATATGTTTATAGGTATCCTTGACTTTAACATGCATTCCATAACAAATTTTTTATTAGAATTAGATTGGACAATATTTTGTTAGAATAATATAAATATATGTGGTTTTTAATATTCTATTATATTGGTTGTCGCGATATCGTGACATGTTGCGCCGTTGCGGCCGCCAAGGAAAATTTGTCGCGATATCGCGACATGTTGCGTCGTTGCGACCAAAGGAGGAAAGTTGTCGTGATATCGCGACATGTTGCACCGTCGCTGCCACCGAGGGAAAGTTGTCGCGATATCGTGACATGTTGCGCTATTGCGGTTGATGTGGAAAAGTTGTCGCAATATCAGGACATGTTGCATCGTCGCGGCTGTCGAGGAAAAGTTGTCACAATTTCGTGACATGTTGCACTGTCGCAGCCAAGGGAGGAAAGTTGTCGCGATATCGCGACATGTTGTGTCGTCATGGCCAAGGGAGGAAAGTTGTCGACGAGGGAAAGTTGTCACGATTTCGCGACATGTTGCGCCGTCGCGGCCAAGGAAGGAAAGTTGTCGTGATTTCGCGACATGTTGCACCATCGTTGCCGTCGAGGGAAAGTTGTCGCGATATCACGACATGTTGTGCCGGCATGGCCAAGGGAGGAAAATTGTTGCGATATCGCGACATGTTGCGTCGTCGCAGCCAAGGAAGGAAAGTTGTCACGATATCACGACATGTTGCTCCGTCGCGGCCAAGGATGGATTTTTGTCGCAATTTCGTGACATGTGATTTCGTGATAGGTTGACTTTTTTGCAGTCAGAGGAGTCTTGTGTCGTGATTTCGTGACTTGTAGCTTTTTCATGGACAGAGGTAAAGTTGGTGTTTGCTGCATGTTTTTGCAATAAGTTGTAACAGACCTATCAGCTCTCTCAGCTAGCTTGGTATTGGTTCAAGAGATTTGGATCCAGTGCAAATCTTCCTCTTCTCTTGTAATCATGTGCTTTCATTGTTTTCGGCTGAGATGTGTCTTATCCCAATTGTAACTGATCAATGTTTTAATATAATTTTTTTTCAAATTTTTCAAAAAAATATATTCTATTATATTAAGCAATCAATAAAATAATTAAAATACTAGCTCCACATCTAAAATTATCAATTCTAGGTTCAAACGCCACTTAGTATGAAGGGACCAGGACCCCAATTGGTTTTGAGAGTAAGGGGAACAAACTTCTAAGATTAAAATCTCAAGCTTCGTTGAACTGAACGCTTGTTTGTATTCCTAATGCTTTCATCCATATAAAATGATTAAAATAATAAGATGTAATGGTTATAGGAACGAACAACATAGATAACTATAATAGCTACCCATTCCACCATGAAAAAATAAAAAATAAATATCAATTCCAATTCTATTGAATAAATTATCTTATTATTCAAGATGGAATCAACAAACATTTGATAAAGACAATAAAATGTGTCAAAGGTTACACTATTCTATAATGTTAAGTTAAAAAGAAGTTACATTATTCTATAATGTTAAGTTAAAAAGAAGTGAAATTTTACACAACATACTAAATATTTTAACAACTAGATAAGACATGTTGTATTCAAAATATACATTTAAACTTTTTTATTCACAATTGTACTGATAAAAAAACATTTTAATAACCATAAAAATTATATACAACTAACTATTAACCAATGGTTTAAGTTAATAATATAGTAGTTAAGGCACTTCTGATTAATCTAAAAATAACATTTTTTCCTTCAATTTAATATAATAAAAAATTTAATTAAAGATATTGATTTAAACATATGATAGTTAAGTCACTTATAATTAACCTAAAAATAACATTTTTTTTCAATTTAATATAATAAAAAATTTAATTAAAAATATTGATTTAAACATAAAAGATATACTTTTCTTATCATTTGACCTTGCGTAAAATAACTATTCAAATACAATCTATTTCTATCAACTTGAAGTTGCTATTATTTGTCATAAATTATAATAACCAATTTTATTCAAATTATCACCAACCACCTTAGTGGTATAACCATAGTCGCCTCGCTTAGTTGAAAATGTTAATGAAGAGGTTTCTTAGTAAGCTTCCAACACTGACTATGATGAAACTGAAATTGAAATTGCAATTGCAAGGAACGTTAAGGTTTCACATCTCATTTATGCTATTCACGATATGCTCAAGATATTGTATAACGATTAGTGAATTGCATACCAATTTCTTAATTTAGATAAAATATAAGTTTCTATGGAACATTGGATTTAAGTTCTTTTTAAAAATCCAAATTGATGGATATATAAATAAATTTGTTAAAAAATATATATCTAAATTTTAACTTTAATTTTAATTTTAATTTTATTTAATATAAAACTAAATAATATATAATAATAAATCAATTTTATAATAATATTATTAGTAATAAATCCTTTACCTACAACAAGTATAACCACTATATAGTAGCATTATAAATTAATTTTAATAATTTAAAAAACAATTACTCTTATTAGATAAAAGTCGAAGCATACTTATAAATTAAAATAAGTACATGTTTAATTATAATAGAGTAATTGAAAATGAAATTGTTTCAATAGTAGTTAACATTAAATTTTAGGTAAATATTTATAAAAAGGAATCATTTTAAAAATTTCAGAGTTAAATATTGTATTTATATCTTTAAAACTAGGTATCAATACCTTCATTTTAATTATATTAACTTCATTTTAGAGTAGTTGAAAAAATTTATATAACTTTAAATATTTTTTATATTTTGTCCAATAAATACAAGATTTTACTTAAAAAATAATATTTTTTTGTATAATTCTTGTATCCACAAAATGTTGGTATTCTTGTATAAGGGATGGGAGGGAGAGAGAGATAGAGCAAACATGTTGAATAGGTTGGTTTTAACCAAGATTGGATGGATATAAACATGTTGAATGGGTAGGTCTTGATCGAGATTGGGATGGATTTGGACATGCTAAATAGGTTGGTTTTGACTGGGATTGGGATGGATCTGAACATTATGAATGGGTTTGTTTCGATCAAGATCCCTTGGATCCTTTGATTTCTATAGTTTTGGACGGTACGATGATCGAATGGAAGAGTTGTTGTGGTTGGATGAGTGGAAGCGATTGGGTGAGATGTCGTGGATGGCTAGATGGGTGCAGTTGTCTAGGTTGTAGTGGAAGTGGTTTGCTTTGCTAGAAGAGACCATTCTATGCAACAGTGCTCTGGCCCTATCCTTGTTTTTGCTTTTTAAATACCTTATTTCTCGATATTTTTCTTTCTAATTTTCTTAGAGACAAAACCTCGCCTAGGTTGGTCTGGCTTTAGGATTTCTTTAGATGTGTGTGTTGTTCCTAGGCTTGTGGTTCTAGTAAACTTCTTATTGACTTTTTCTGTCTTGGAAGGAATTCTTTGTTCTAGGGTTTGTTTAATCATGAGAGGGTCTCCAACCATCAGATGTTTGGTCACTAATCCTAAATTTTTTATCTATAAACTTGGGTCCTTTAGTGGATCTTGAGATGTTTGGGCAGACTTATGGCTTGGAGTCATCAAACTCCAATGTGACCTCAGTCCTAGTTGGGATGTTGGATTTGATCATTGATGTAAATAGGATTCCAACTCTGAGTTTTCTTTTTGATTTTTCTTATTGTTGAACCTAGATGTGTTTCACGTGTAACAGAATATCTCGTGTTTGTCATTTTTCTCATGTCCTTACAGGATTTTTTTCTCGAAGCTTTTATGCTAGGCGAGAACACAATTCAAATGTTGATTACTGAGTCAAGCATTTTTTGGTTACCTTCAGATCTTTGGGTGCTCAATGGTTGAAGCTCTTTTTAGACTTTTGGATGAGAAAATTCCAACTTAGTTTTGAGTTTTTTCCCCTGGTCATTTGCTTCAGGATTTCAAAATCCAAAGCAACATTAGAAATTTATTTTTGGTTGGGGCAAGAAAAAATTATTTTTGAATTTTGAACCAAAATTTGGTGAGAACTTGGCTAGTGATATGAATATGGGATTTTGGATAGTTCCTGCCCTCTAGGGTATCTTCCTTGAAAGGTTGCAAGTATGTCTTATTGGCTATACATTTTTATTGACCTTTCTATCAGTGTGCTGAGTGTGCACTATACTCTTTGTCTTTTCTCTTTTGAATCCCTCATAATTCTATCACTACTTCTACTTATATACAATAAAAAGGTGCACCATAGAAAACATGATAAATAAAGTAGTAAATATTATTATGCCTTCATTCTAATTTGATTACAATATTGGCCCTTGCAGGGGTTTTACAAGTCTTAAGGGATTGGTTTTCCTTTTACAATGTAGAATGGTGCCTCGATCCTTTTTTCACTATAGCAAATTATGGGATGGGTTTTTTGTGACTACCACTTCATTGGATCTACATATGCTAGAGGTGATGGACCTAGATCTACGCTAGACCTACTGGATCTACTGCATCTATGTCTAGATTGTGGGTGGCATCTGGATGTTGATCATATAAGGAGATGATGATTGAGTATGATGATCATCTATAGGTCATACAACTTCAAACTATGATCATCTGAGGTCGAAAGACTAAGAGCCAAAATTTGTTGTTGTTGTTGAGGGTCAAATATGATAGACCTATTATGTCTATAGGTTTTGCATCTAGGTTTACATGCTCTGGATCTGTGTTTGAATCTGTATGCTTTCAAATTTGAGTACCTGCACATAAAGAAATTGTAATCTTGTTAATATTTTGTATTGGGCCTCCTAAAGTGAGGCCTAGATTCAAAAAAATAAACTAAAAGTAGTAAATGAATGTTGAGATGTGCAAGAAAAGTAAAATAGATCGACCTTACCTTCCTGTATTGCTATTACTGTTGAATTGTACTACATTGTACTATTGCCATATATATTAAATTGAATATGCATGTTTATCCATATATGCATGTTCAAAATTGTTTGTGCATGTTTGAATTGTTTATGCAAATGTGCAAGTTGAACTATGAGTGCATGCTATAATTATTTTGGCATGTAAATTAAATATGTTTATTTAATTTAAATGTGTAAGATGAACTATGTGTGCATGTTGTAATTGTTTATGCATTTATTTAAATATGTTTATTTAATTTAAATGTGCAAATTGAACTATGTGTGCATGTTGTAATTACATGCATGTTGGAAATATCCAATGTGTAGATGGAGGTGCAATTGCAAGTTATGTCATGTGTAGTAAATTGAAGTTTATTTTTAGCAAAGGGTGATCATTTTTTTATGTGTGATCGGAATGGGATATGGGAGGTGGAACTAGAGTGTTGGGAACAAAAGGAGATGAGATATATTGTACAAGAACAAATTACAATATATAGGCATAAGCCTATATGCAAGACATGACAAGTGTTAATGAAACTGACAAGTGTCAAACTAAAGAGGCATAGTGCACTTTAATTCTAACATTCCCCCTTAAAGTGCACTATCCTAACTAAAGAAACAAACAAGTCAACATTAGGTAACATTCTCCCTTAATGTTGACTTCTCTATAAAAAAATCTATCATCCTCCTTTATTGATGATTTGGTCTAGGCTCGTGCTCTTTGCGCTTGTCTCTCCAAATGTAAATAATGCTAGATCAACGGTGTATACATCTCAGTTTGTTGCCTCAGGGTCAACCACTTCCACGGGTCTGTTACCACTGGGTTAGCTGTCTAAGTGTCTCAAGGTCATCATGGGTGCCTTAGGGTTAGCCACTTCTGGGTCTCTTGCCTCTGCAGGTCATCCTTAGAGGATGTTGCCTTTCATAGGTCATTGATTAGATTC
This sequence comes from Wollemia nobilis, assembly GCA_028583015.1. NCBI lineage: Eukaryota > Viridiplantae > Streptophyta > Pinopsida > Araucariales > Araucariaceae > Wollemia > Wollemia nobilis. The sequence continues at coordinate 10,103,785 of JAQPPZ010001106.1, forward strand.
ACCATGAATATCAAATCCTCCCTCATGGTGAACTCAATATAGAAGTTGTCGATCTCTACCAAAAATGCACCTTAATACAATAGAAAAATGAGCCATGAAATACAATAAAATGAGCCATAGAAGCCAAATGTGAAGGAGAAGAAGAAGAAATAAGAGAATATTCTGAAGTGTCTTTGTTTGTAGTCTTTAGAAGTAGATCCAAAAAAAACCTCGGATAGAGTCTAGGGTGTCTATTTCTATAGTCCCTAGAATAAGTGTCCTTATGGTGACCTCCTCATCTTACCGAAATGCATGGGTAACCAACCGCTACATCATCTAGGTCTATAGAGAAGGTGACTACTTAGAAGGATCACTTACAATTACCTTGGGAGTTTCGGGTACAACCGAGAGTGCACTCCAAGGTAGAAAACTTTTGAGGCTAAAAAATATAAGTGGAATAGCCTCAAAAATACAATTGGACACCACCATTGTGTCCTTCACAGAAAACATTTCCAACGACTATAAATACCCTTATGTTATTTTTCAAATAGAAACTTCATCATGTTAAAAAATAACATACCTCTCAAATTCCCTCACATGGGAATATTCTTCCTTCATGACTATTCAAAATACCCCATTCATTTTTTTCCATATTATAAAGTGCTTATATAATTCAAACCAAGTGGCTTTCCACTTTATAAAAGTGCTCCAATAAATATAGTGGTCCCATTTCCACTATATAAAAATATGTCCCTCCATGTATTGCCCTCCTGCTTCACACGACAAACTTACAACCATAGCAAGAGTTAAAATAAAATCACATAAATAGTGTAGCGACGGTGAGCAGACGAACTGTATTTTCTGTAGCTTGACCTTCTTCTGGTGTGTGATGGATGTTTCTCAACATACTTTACTTCTCCACCTGGTGCCTCAACGGCTCGCCACCTCGTATGGCCAGTTTGCCAATGATTCCTCTCTTCTTGTTCATAAAGTTAAACAACGTCCTCTCTTACGTTTTCTCTTTGTTGTTTCTACGTCAACAAACATAATAAAACATAAAGAACCCTCATTAAAAAAAACATGTTACAAAACAAGCACAACCACATCCACCATATCTCTTGAAGAGAAAACAAACGGTAACACTGCACCATGGGAACACTTTTGAGCTCCGTTGTCCTATATCGAAACTTGTGCGCTATGATCGCATAAGACATGGGTTAAAAAACAAATGTTTTGGGACCTTCGTTAGTGCAAAACGTTTGAAATTTGAAACAACAATAAATCCAACATTGCATAACAATACACATGGTGGAAAAAAAAATGTGCAACACAACTTGTGGAAACCAATTGCGATATTTTAACTGCCCCTCTCATTAAATCAAGCAAATCTCCATGGACCATTACAATTCTCTAAATCTACCGTTAATCTTGGTGCCCCATACATTAAACCAACAATGCATGCGCTGACCAGAAGGAGTTGAGTAACAACATATATACTATCTTGCAACTAATTTTTAGAGAGTCGTTATCGCCAGCAACTATAGAACCATACTGCAATAGCTTCCTATCATAAACACGCATATACATACAACAAAACCAGAAAATTCCTCATCACTCATCACTATTTCATCACTTGTCTCATAAAATCCTTTGTTTGGAAGTTGGGCACTCAAAAACAGATCCCTCTGCCGCATATGCTTAGATTTACAAACATCCATCATAAATGGACTTCGAGCAGCATTCGAATCTCCTTTCTTGCACTAGCCACGCATTCTACAACTCAACATGATTGGTGCACCACTACGTCATTTCTAGATCTGACAATGGCACCGTCATTTAAAAAATAAAAGCCCTCCATGTAAAAAAAATGCTCCAGTGTGTGGGAAATAAATGACTCCACTCAAGCCAGTGAGAAAATCGATGATGTCCTGCGTAACAGCAAACAAGAGACGGCCTCCACTGACATCACCAATTAATTTTGGTGCACAACTACTATCATTGATGCCAAAAAAATTTCTCGTCTGCACCACACGCTGGTTTCAATGAACACTGCTCTGCGCCATCATTTTCCATAAAACTTCATCGACAGAAAGCTCATAGGTGTGATCTGTTCTATTTGGATACCACTACGGCTAAATGTGCATCTTCCTAATTGCATCAGCCACGTCATTCACAGTGCCTCAAACTCCTTTTACTTTGTGATGTAAACGGCAGAAAAAAAAACACTTCCCATTGGTCCATTAATAGCTTCCTAGTAGCCAAATATTAGACTTCGCCATAGTATCCATTGGAAAAATTCACATCTCTGGCATGTGTACTCTATAGCGCCAAATCACCTTAGTTGTTATGAACATGAACAAAAATAAAGCAGTCATCTCCTCCAGTCACCAAAGTCTATCCACGTCAAGCATGGAGTGCACACGCGGGCCAAATTATTCCACGTGGCAAAAAAAATCATTTTTTTGATCTATCTCATTATAAACACATAACATCTCAAATCATCACGAGATAAATCTTGTTACACATTACCCTCAATTTATACCCATGATCGCCAGAAAATGGCTGAATTTTATTTCATTAGTCATAATTGTCACTGTTGTGTTGGCAGCATACCTGAAATAGTAGAATTCTTAACATATTTATGCGCTAGATGAAGCCAACATCTTCATCGCGCCATAGCCGCCGCTCCTCCAAGTGAAACAAGAATGCCAAATAGTAGTCGTTGGAACCCGTGAGCAAACTGGTGGAAAAAATTCACTGCCTGGTACTTTGGGTCCATGATCTCTCAGGCACATAGCTCGAATCATTAGAGCCTCTATATCAGTACGAGCATAGTTGTGCCATTTGCTCTCATTTTCTCTCGTTTATCCTCTGTATTGCATACATATTATAAATGCCATGCCTATGATCAACGCATTGATAGATGTCGGTATCAATCGATCGATTGCTTTATCACTGCACCTATAGGTTTAACGATCCCACAACCCATCTTTGTGGTTTCCCAAGTACTTGCACCAGTAATAAGCAAAAGGTACAACAAACAACGGAGCCATTACATCACTCGCAGGGGGACTCAATCTAAATCTGGTCATCCACGTACCTCTGGTAGAAGGCCATGAACACAAACATCATGCCTTCACACCACACCTTCGCTACCTGGCAGCCTCCCATCCAATTAATGAACTGACTTGTATCATTCAAAAAAATGTCAATGGCATTAATAAAAATTATTGTTTATCTCTTTTGGACTCCAAATAACCCAGCGATGTCGTTCTCCCGATGATGCCCGTATCAATAAAATTATCTGCCGCCACAAAATTACCATTATTATTTTTCGCATTAATCATATCTTTCATGCCTCTCATTTTTGGGTGCAGCAAAACGACTCTTCTCAGCACATCTGGGTAGTAGGCCACACCTCCAAAAGATAGACCATATCTCTCACTGTCGACAATCATAGAACAACCTACTCCAAGGTTTGACACCACAGCCTCTTTCGAACAACACATACCAATGCAAAATTATTATTTGCTAGAACTGAAAAAAGTTTTTATTACAAACACACATGCCCACGATATGCATATTTTTGAATAACACCTCCGTAGTTCAGTTTCTTCGCATTGAAAAAATAGCGCGCAAGGGGGAGGAAAGTGCTGGTTTTCATCTGGCGAGCCACATGCTACTGTTGAATCTGGAGCTGCAATTGAAATTCTTCGGTAGCATAAAAAGATCTAGAGCCTATCAAAAAAATGAAAACAACATCCAGAATCAAATTCTAAAAACCCATTCACCACCGCTCGCTAGCTCGTGGTGATAGGATGCTCATGATATCGATGAAATCCAACAACTTTTGGGCAAACTGCATATCTTAAAAAAAAATGATTTTCACAGATAAAATAAACATTAAACCTCCGCCTTCGAATGGATTTTTAGGGATGAAACGTGTATCTCATTTTTCGTTTCTTTGGTGAGAAACTACTTCTTCTCACAGATACCTCATGGGGTAGCCATTAATCTTTTAAAGTTCTAGTTTCTAATCCATTGTAACAATGGAGAGCATACTCCCTCGTTTAAAAGAAAAAATGGAAAATAATGCAGAAAAATATGATGGGAAGAAAATGAGAGGTGGATTTCCATGAGAGAAATCCCCCTTCAAGGGTTACACAGGCAGGAGAGCGAACCTGCTCTGATACCAAATGTTGGGAACAAAAGGAGATGAGATATATTGTACAAGAATAGATTACAATATATAGGCATAAGCATATATGCAAGACATGACAAGTGTCAATGAAACTGACAAGTGTCAAACTAAAGAGGCATAGTGCACTTTAATTCTAACATAGAGAACTGCGAGTGATGTGGTCATGGGATGAGGGGTGAATATTTCCGCAAGGAGGGGTGAGTGGTTGTGTAGCTTAGGTAGTAATCATTAATTTAATTAATCAAATAATTAATTAATACTTTAGGTAGATGAACATTAATTTAATTAATATTAAATATACTAATTAATTATGATTAATTAACTAGTATTTGTTATGCTTGATTTTGGTGTCTACACTACGTCATCCAATTTTTTATCATGTAATTGGTGTACCTACTCTTCCATTGAATGATCTAAAGTTCTATTGCCTTTTCCACTTGTTTATTTTTCATAATAAGGGTACAAATCTACCACATTGAAAATTGAAGATATATCTACTCCTTCCAAAGGTTCTATATTATAAGAATTTTCTACAAATTTCTTCATGACATTATAAGGCCTAATATTTTTTCATTTTAGTTTGTTATAAGTTCCTTGTGGGAACCTTTCCTTCCTCAAATGAGCTAAAACTAGTTCTCCAACTTTAAATTCTTGTTCTCTCCTCTTAATATTAGCTTGTTGTTTGTATCTCATTGTACTCCTTTCAAAGTTTTTATTATCCTCCTAATATAACTCATATGTTTATTAAAAATCCTCTGGTATAGAACTTGGTATTCTTAAACCAATTGTACTTCTCAACTCATCAACCCCTCTAGGACAATATCCATACACAATTTAAAAATGAATCTTTGTTGTACTCTTACTAACTAAATTGTTGTAAGTAAACTCAGCTTGTGCCAATGTAGTATCCTATAGTCTTGGCTTCTTTCCAACCAAATATCTTACCAAAATTTCAAGACTTATTACAATAGGATTAACTGGCACTCAACTTAGTGTCCAACGTTTTCCACAAGGTATATAAAAAATGACCCACAAATTTTGTATCTCTATTAGAAATAATGCTTTTTGGCAATCCATGAAATCTTACCACTTCTCTGAATAATAGTGTAGCAATGTGAGTGGCATCATTTGACATCTTACAAGGTATAAAGTGTGCTATTTTTTTAAAATCTATCTACAACAATAAAAATAAAGTCATTACCTTATGGATTTCTTGGTAGTCCAAGTATAAAATCCATACTTAAATCTTCCCAAGGTAACTTTGGTATAGATAATGGCTAATATTAATTTATATTTTGGCTATTTCCCTTGGCATGTTGGCAAACTTTACAACCTTATACAAATTTCTTCATATTTGTACTCATCCTTGGTCAATAATAACTCTCACATAGTTGTGCAAATATTTTGCCCACCCCAAATGTCCATCTAGGCCTCCACTATGCTTCTCTCTCACCAAGTTCTCCCTAATTGAACTATAAGGTATGCACAAACATTACCCCTTAAACAATAAACCATCTTGAATGAGATCATCTAACCATGGAGTTCTATTCCTTTCGATTGGTTTATTATGTTGACCAAGTCTCCTTAAAATCCACATCATCCTCATACAACTATCCCAAGGAGTCAAATATAGAAACCTCCATTCACATTTCATTCAATAAGAGATATATTATACTCAATACATCAACTACCCTATTTATCTACCACTTCTATGATTTAAAAAATTGAATAACTTTGAAGAAACCCACTTCATATGACTTTGGTTTAAATTACCTTGGCTATTAATAAACTAAAGTTCTTGATGATCCATAAATAGGATAAATTCTTTTCATAGAAAACAATGTCTCCACTTTTTGAGTGCTTAAACAATCACATAAAACCCTTAGTCATAGACCAAATATTTATTCTAATATTCACTTAATTTACTGCTAAAGTATGCAATGGATTTATCTTCTTGGCTCAACACTCCATCTAGTGTTGTCTCACTTGCATTGCAATTTAGTTGAAAGACCTTGTTAAAATTTGGCAATGCTAGAACTAGTTGCTCCATCAAATTTTCCTTTAAAAGCAAAAAACTCTTATTTGCTACAACTATCTAATTAAATTTATTTCTACCACCCTTCATTATTTCTATGATAGGTGCACAAATACCACTAAAATTTCTAATGAATTTCTTATAAAATATTGTGAGGCCATGGAAACTCCTTATCTCAAACATGCTTTTTGGTGATATCCACTCAATGGCTTTCAATTTTTTGAGATCCATCCGTGAACCTTCTTAGAAAATTACAAAATCTAAGTACACTAATTCCCTTTTCATAAAACTATATTTTTTCAACTTAACCAACAACTTTTCTTTCCTTAATATTTGCAAAACAAACCTTAGATACATCAAATGTTCCCATTTAATTTTGCTAAAAATTAAAATTTAATCCAAGTAAACAATTACAAACTTACCAAGAAATTGCTTCAACATTTCATTCATTAACCTCATCAATGTGCTTGGTGCATTTAGCAATCCAAATGATATAACAAGCCACTCATACAACCCATCCTTTGTCTTGAATGTGATCTTCCATTCCCCATTTTTTGATCTAGATTTGGTGATATCCACTCTTCAAATCTATCTTCATGAAATACTAAACTTCATTCAATAATCAATTAATTCATCCATTTATGGCACTAAAAATATGTTTTTTATGGTTATGTTGTTAGTGGCTCAATAATCCATGCACATACATCATTATTCATCCTTATTGAATGTTAGTATGACTAGTACTATACATAGCCTCAAAATCTCTCTAATCAAACCCTTGTCCAACACCTCTTGGACTTGCCTCTTCATCTCCTCATTTTTCATAGATTTTGTCCTATATGTTGCATTTTTTGATAAAAATGTTCAAAGAATGAAATCCATATGGTGGTTGATGCTTCTCATGGGTGGAAATCCATCTGAAAACTCCTTTGATAGGATGTCAACATCCTCCTCCAACATACTTTTCACTTCATGTGGAAATTCATCCAATTTATCAGCTACCCCAACTTTTGTGGGTATAGCTATGAAAGCAAAGCAAGCTTAGTTTTGTTCATCCCTCTTACAAACTATTTTCCTAAGATTAAACATACTTTAGAATTACCAACCACTTCTTTGTCTTTGTATATTAATGGAATCAATATATATTTCTTTTCATCCTTCACTATAGTGTAAATATTCATTATACAATCATGCACAACCTTTCTATCAAATTTCCAAAGCCTTTATAACAAAAAATGATAGGCATCCATGGGCATAACATCACATAATATATCATCCTTGTATATTAGTAAGTCTCAGTTCAATCTCATACAACTAATTAAAAAACAAATATTTTCACAATCTATGTAAAAGAAATGAATTTTAGAAATTTATCATGTTTTTATTGATTATATATCATAGTTTCAATGCTTTTCACTCTTCACAAATACTTAATATTATTTTTACAAAATTTATTATAAAATTTTTAATATATATAGTTACAAATTTTATATTATCAGTTTTTAATATATGATTTTATAATGTTCTTATTGAATGAATTTTATAGTAACTATGAGTAAGATGTTCAATGATGTTATTCAATATATTTTTTCAATTGATTAGACAACAAACTTAGGTATGCCTCTTTTAAAAATAGTGATGTGATCCTATATATTATTAAATCATTATGGTTAATTCTTTATTTTCAAAGCTCTTTGAAATTATGGTTGAGAATACAATCAAAAAGTGGATAGAGGAACAAGGAAATAAGCCACAATAACAAGTATATTTTACACCAAAGCACTAAAAAATAGACCACTACATCGCATTAAGATGTAGCATTGAAAAAATAAAATAAAAAAAGAAGTTTATTGTGATTTTGTTCTTTGAGAATGCCTTTGGTATGATTCCTAGAAATAAAAATTGGAGTAGAACAATGAATTAGATATGCCAAATATGTATAGGATGACTATTTGTAGATTTTATAATGGCATATGAACCAAAATCTAGTTAAACAACTTCTATATTTTATTGTAAAAGTGATATAGGAGTTATACCCCACATTATTTAGTTTATATATTGATAAATTATAAAAATGGTTATATTTGAAATATGGTGATGATGTTTAAGTAAATGTATATATTATGAAGCTTATTTTATGTAAATGATTTTATTTTAATTATAAAAAAAACACAAGCATTATGAAAGTATTTAAATATTATTGAACAATTTTACAATGAAATAAATATATAAGTATTAATGAAACCAAAGATCTTAGTTTTCTACACGTTAAAGAAAAATAATTAAATTTTCATTTTTAATGGTTGTATTTTAAAAAATTAATATAATAGAAATAAAATTATTAGAATTTAAAGAGGATAAATATTTTTTACTATTAGAATTTCACAATAATAGATATGCAAAGTATTACACAAAAGATGAAGAGAAGAGTGGAACTGATTGATTTATCTCTAGGATCAACTCTGTATAAATAGCAGAGTTGATCATTGAGAGCCGTTGGATTACAACAACTCATCAAACCTGATGAAGACACCACTGAGAGTTCTCCTGACACATGGAGGAGTGGAAACTCAAGTGTGTATCCTAGTGAAACTTAAGAGAATATTCACTTATTCTAACACCCCCCTTAAGTGATACTAGGGGAGATTCTACAAATGAGTCCCGACAACGAGGCCTGATTAGGTACTCATGTACAACATAGATAGTTGGTGGAAAAAACCCCTGTGGGGAAAAACCAACTATCACCCCTTTGTTTTGAAATGATGGTAAAAACCCAGTGGGAAAAGCCATCAATCAAAAGCAAAGAAGTATGAAAGAGGCTTGTCTTCGGATGGTGAAGATTGTCCTCTTTAACAAATAAAATATGAGTCCCGACAAGAAGGCCTGATGAGGTACTCATGTACAATATAGTGAGAGGTGGAAGACCTCTTTGTCAATGCAGTTGTAACACTCCAAGTTTTTCTCGCAACTGAAGGTAACGCGGAGAAGGAAATGACTTGGTGAAGATGTCTGCAAGTTGATTCTCTATCGAAATATATTCCAAGTGTATATCCCCATTTTGAATATGTTTCCTGATGAAGTGCATGTGGATCTCAATGTGTTTGGTGCGCTGATGCTCAACTGGATTGCGTGCAATATGAATTGTGCTTTGATTGTCACACCAAAGAGTTATAGGCCCCTTATGGAAGAAACCAAATTCTTTGAGAATTTGATGAAGCCAAAGGGCTTCCTGACTGGCTGAAACTACTGCTCTGTATTCTGCCTCTGTAGAAGATAATGCTACTGTTTGTTGTTTCTTGCATAACCAGGCTATTGGTGAAGAACCAAGGCAGAAAACATATCCAGAGGTAGAACATCTGTCATCTACTGATCCTGCCCAATCTGAATCTGTATAGCCAATGATATCCATGGAGTCTCCCTTATAGATGAGCCCAAAGTGTGTAGTACCCTACAAATAACGAAGAATTCTTTTAGCTGCTTGCCAATGACTGAAATGAGGGTTATGAGAGAACCTGGATATGAGCCCAACAACATAGGAGATATCAAGGCGAGTATGAGTAAGGTATAACAGACTACCTACAAGTTGACGGTATAGAGTAGCATCACAAGGAGGGGATGAGCAGGAAGTACTGAGATGAATTCCAGATTGAAAGGGGGTAGGAGAAGGTTTGCAATCTATCATTTTAAACTTTTGAAGGAGATATTGAGTGTACTTTTGTTGACATAAGGTGATTCCTACTTTATTTTATTTTATTTGAATTCCAAGGAAGAAATGTGCTAGACCTAGATCAGTCATTTCAAATTTTTTAGAGAGGGAGTCTTTTATATTCTGAATGTGAGTGAGGTTACTACCAGTGAGAAGAAGATCATCAACATAAAGAACAAGAATGGTGATATTTCCTTTACTTCTCCAAATGTAAACTGTATTGTCAGACTCACAATGAGAAAAACCTACTGAAAGAAGGAAGGAGTCCATATTTTCATACCAAGCTCTAGGGGCTTGTTTGAGGCCATATAGAGATTTTTTAAGCCGACAAACAAGAGAGGAGTCTTGAGTAAAACCAACGGGTTGTTCCATGAATATTTCTTCTTTTAAATTTCCATGTAAAAAGGCACTTTTTACATCCATTTGATAGACTGGCCATTTATGGGAAGCGACCAGAGCAAGAACCAATCTAACAGAATCCATTTTAGCAACTAGGAGCAAAGGTTTCTATATAATCAATACCCTCTATTTGAGAAAAACCTTTGGCTACAAGATGAGCCTTGTGTTTATCTATTTCTCCATTAGGCCCATATTTGGTTTTGAAGATCCATTTACAATGAACTAATTTTCTTCCCTTAGGTAAGGGAACTAAATCCCAAGTATCATTTTTGATCAAGGAAGAAAATTTGTTATCCATGGCATCTTCCCATTATTTTATACCTGAGGCTTCTTTGAAGGATTGAGGATCAGAGGAAATGGATTGACATACAAGACTAGTACCTATGGGGTTGGATGATCTATTTGAAGGAAGATTTTGAATGTAGGGAGTAGCTTCTTTAACAATGGTGCGGGCCCATTTTGGCATAGAAGAAGGAGTTGAAGGAGTTGAAAGACATTGAGAAGGAGTTACAGGTTCTTCATCTTGATTATCAATAACCAAATTAACTTCAAGGGTTGGCTCTTCATAATATTGAGGTTCTACTATAGGAGAAGGCTCAATGGAGGAAGAGGCCTTTGGAGGATCTTTTTGAGGGAATGTTTCATCAAATTGGACATTCCTATGAAAGAATACCTCATGAGTTGAGGGATCAAGAAGCCTGTATGCTTTCAATTCTTCACAATAACCGATAAAGATGAGCTTTCTACTTTTCTTATCAAGAGCCTTCCTTTTCTTCTTTGGGATGTGAGCCCAAGCAGTACATCCAAAAATATTGAAATTGGAAACATCTGGTTTTAAGCCAGACCATGCTTCTTCAGGGGTTATTTGGTCAAGAGCTTTATGAGGTGTGCGATTTTGAATATAATTTGCATAGTTAATAGCCTCTGCCCAAAAAACTTTTGGAAGATCTCTTGAATGGAGCATACAATTAGCCATCTCTTTTAAAGTCCAGTTTTTCCTTTCTGCAATGCCATTTTGTTGAGGATTATGGGAGACAGAATGTTGATGTATTATACCATGATTAGAAAGAAATATGGAGAACTCATTACTGTAGTATTCCCCCCATTATCAGTATGAATCTTCTTGATTTTGCAAGAAGCCTGATTTTCAACTAAGGCTTTAAAGACTTTAAAGTGGGATAACACATCACTTTTATATTTGAGGAAGTAGACCCAGGACCTTCTAGAAAAATCATCAATAAAGGTAAGAGCATACTTTGCTCCTTTGAAAGATGTTTCAGGAAAGGTCATTAAGTCACTATGGATTAAATCTAGAGGAGATGAGGTTTTTAGAGAACTACTTGGGTGGAAAGGATCTTGATGCTGCTTTCCAAGAGCACATCCAGGACAAACCCCATCACTGGAAGAGACTTGGGGTAATCCTTTAACCATATTATGGGTGCACAAATCCTTTAGGTAGTTATAATTAAGATGACCAAACCTTTCATGCCAAATTTGACTTTCAAGATTACTATGAGCCACAAAATAGGAGGCTCCTTCTGGATTTTGAAAGCCTTTGAAGTGGAAAAGATGAGATTTATGATCAATATTCCCTTTAGCTACAAGAGAATGAGGGAGTTGAAAATCTCTTATCTCAACTCCTGTTGGGGAGAAGAGAACAATTTTCCCATTTCCAGAAGTACAAATTTGATAAATGGATAGGAGATTGGTGGCAATGTCTGGAACATAGAGAACATTGTTTATAGAGCCACCATCAATGGTTATATCCCCTTTCCCTTTGATAGGGATGAAGGAAGAGTCCCCTACTTCTATGCTATGAGTAGAGCTAGAGGAGATAGAAGAGAAAGACTTGTCTGAAGCAGACATGTGATGAGTTGCTCCAGAATCTAGGACCCAGTAATTAGAGGAAGCATTGGAGGTTTTTCCTTGAACATTAAGGGCTTTTCCTATTTGCTTATTATTTTCTATATTTTGATCCTTTATAGCTGCCTCTAGTTGCTGTAATATTTTCCAGCATTTGTTAGCAGAGTGACCATTCTTTTTACAGTGAGTACAGGTAATGGGAGTCTTTTCCTTCTTTTTGAATTTTTCTTTAGAGGAGGTGGAGGCTACTAAGGCTTTTGAAGAAGAAGAAGAGATTTCATATCTAGCAAGTTTGGTTTCTTCCCTAGTTAATCTATCACAAAATTCTTCTAAAGAGGGCATTTTAAAGGTTGCACCAAGAGCATATTTAGTAGATATGAAGGTGGTTGCAAAAATTTGAAAAACACCATTTAGCTTAGAAAGGATTAGATAAATGCATTCTTCTTCTGTCTTAGTCTTCCCACTGCCTTTGTATTGAGTGAGGACTTCTTTGAACTTAGTGAGGAAGTCAACAATACTACTAAAATATTCAGGAGATAGAGATGTGAGTTCGGCTTCTAATTGCATTGATCTCATCTGATCTACTTTCCCAAACAGAGTCTTCAATTTCTCCCAACTTTCATAAGGAGTTTTGCAATCTGTAATATGAAACCACAAACTTTCATGAACATTAGAGCTAATAATACCCATAGTTTCGTGCATTTTTCCTTTATGAACAAATATTTCATATTCTTTATCAAATTCTGGTTGCTTTTCTTCTAACAAATGAGTAAGACCTTTTTGAGAGATAAGATTTAAAATTTTAGGTTTCCAAGTGTGAAAGTTATGAGGGGTGAGAGGTTCAATTGAATTCATATTTTTAAAAGGATTGAAGTTTTATAATTAACCAATATATCCCCCCTTAGAACTTCAATTAATTGATTAATGCAAATGGAAGAAAGAAAAGATATGAAGCTTTTCAATATATATTACTCAAAATACCCGCCCTAACGAGAGGGAAACTATAAGTATAATGAGTTTTTAATATTGTTTGCTTTGAGAGAGCCAAATCCTTTTATTCTTCACAATACCCACCCTTACTTGAGGGAGACTGTAAGTAGAGAGAAGAATTTGGAAGGGTGTTGGCTTGATATGCAGGGAAACAATCAGTTTATTTGGTGTTTTCTCAAAAACTTGCCCTTACGAGAGGGAAACTATAAGTTAGAGAGATACCCAAAGAAACGGATTATAGAAAAATATTTTCCAGGCCTTTATACCAATTGCCTCAAAAAACTCGCCCTTACGAGAGGGAAACTATAAGTTTTTATAGGTACTGATACATGGAACGTAGGCAAAAGATATTTGAAAAAAGAAGGAATTATTTTGAAATCTTGTAAATTTAAATTAATGATTTTTTTAAAAAACACTTAAAAGGAAATGATGGGAGAAACAAAATTTTCTTTTAAAAAATAATCTTATCTATGAAATAAACAAGGTTATAATGAACAAATATAATTTATAATTGCCAAAGAGAAAATTGTTTGTATAAAATAGATGGGCCTCTTAAATGTTTTGAATTTAATAGTAAACTTGAGAAATTTTAAAGTGTATATTAAATCAAATAAAAGACAAAGATAGCAATAATTTAAAGATAGGCCCCCCCTTTTTGTATAAAGCAATTTTAAGGATTTAATGTGATTTTCTCTATGAAATTTAAATTAACATTTAAAAAAATATAACCTCATAAATTTACTTGAAATAAAGAAAAGGCATAGATGAAGATAGACAAAAGAAAGCACACCCCCCCTTAAATGATGGACCAATTGAGTGCAAAAAATGCACTCACCCCCTTCCCAAAAAAAAACTTTTATTAAAAATTTACAATATGTGTCATCTGCCATTTTTGTGGAGAGCCACAATAATTAATTTGAGGCCTTCCAAAAAATGTAGACAAAGGAACTTCGAAACACCACGATTCGAAGGAATCGAATGCTAACAAAAGGAAATGCAAAAATAAAAATTTACAAACTTTCGGCCTGAAATAGCAAGTGGCGAAAAGCGAAACCAGGGAACGTGGAGAGAGGAAACCATCGAGAGAGAGGTCACTATGGTGTTACACCGGTGAAAGAGATAACGATCAATCCTTAGCTCTCAAAACACGTAACGCTGCAGAAATCGTTAGATAAAATAGCCCTAGCTCTCTAAACACGTAACGCTACAGAAATTGTTAGATAAAATAAAAAAATGATGAAATTAAAACAATTTTCAATAAGCATTTTCAAAAGAAAGAAAATGTTTTGGAAACCGTATGAAAGCAGTGAAATATTTCAAATAAATGTGTCGTTGCCTACGTTAAAACCGAGAGACCTGCAGAATACGTTAAAAGGAGATGCCTCTTCCTAAAGCGCCGTATGGGCGGAAGTTAGAGCGCTTCCTGGACGAAGAGTGAACCTGCACAATACGACTAAAAGGAAGGAGCACAATTTCACATTCACTTTAGACAACAAAAATAATCATAAAGAAATAATATTTTGAAATGAACTACAGGGAGATTGATATAAATACCGACTGAGAGAGAGAGCGCCGGTGGAAAATGACTCCGAGAGGAACAACGAACCAGACGGGCAAATGGGAGACGTCTAAATTCAACGTTGAGTGTGCCAGAGAGATTGTTAGAGGTCCAAGTAGTAACGGAACCAAGAACTCTTATTAATCCACCACAAACCCGTAACTCAACGTTAATTAATAATAGCACCAACGAGAGCGCCAGGCCCTCTCTAACATCGATATTATGAATTTAATAATAATACAGAGTGCCAGAGAACTTTGAGGTCCAACGTCGAGAGCGCCAGAGATCTTTGAGTTTAATAATAATGAGTGAGGGATTTTATTTCCTCCACGAGCGAATAAAAGAAACTCAAAAAAAATCTCTAAGATAACACTTGGAGTTAATCCGAGATTTTTGCTATAAGTATAAGCGGAAAAAAGGGATATAACTAGAAATGTGGGCCTCTAAGTGTTAGAATAACATGAATACGTTGAGAAAAAAATAAATAAATAAAATAAAGAGGCTATTTTCCTTTGAAAAAAAAAGGCGAGAAAAGCGCCTTCACATAGGGTAAACCGCGTGTTTTAAAGAAAGGAAATAGCTATATTTTCTTAAAAGTTTTCTTCAAGCACGAATTCAATATAGATATGAAAGAATATGCAACATATATAAAAATAAATATGCTGAAAGAGTAAAAAAAATAACAATGGATAAAAGGAGACTAATGCAAACTTTGAAGTTAGATAGCCAAAAAAAATTATCCAAAGTAAATGAATCAGATCCTAGAACCTTCAAGAGAGAATACTAGCAAAATCTATCCTGCTCTGGTACCATGTTAGAATTTCACAATAATAGATATGCAAAGTATTACACAAAAGATGAAGAGAAGAGTGGAACTGATTGATTTATCTCTAGGATCAACTCTGTATAAATAGCAGAGTTGATCATTGAGAGTCATTGGATTACAACAACTCATCAAACCTGATGAAGACACCACTGAGAGTTCTCCTGACACATGGAGGAGTGGAAACTCAAGTGTGTATCCTAGTGAAACTTAAGAGAATATTCACTTATTCTAACATTTACAATGTAAATATGATGCATTATTTTTTACAATATAAAAATATGTTGGAAAGAATTATAGGGTCGGTAGACTATAAGATTGTTATATAAGTTATTGGTGGTACCCATCGTATTCTATGGGTGTGGACGTATTAACAAACATGGCATGTAATTAACTTCTTTGTGGATAAAAAAAAAAATAGAGATGATATCTTAATTAAAATGAAGATAAATAGATAAAATTTATAAAAAAAATAATATGTATATATGAAATGGTCATCGAGAGGTTGGATGGATCGGTAAGTGCGTGTTTGGCCATACACTTACCAAGAAGATACCCAGGTTCAAACCTCGGCTTTGCTTATTTGCAAAAGTAGTAGTCTGATCTAAATTCTTTGAGTGCACGATAGATCAATGTTGATAGTATGAATCCCTGAGTGACTAGTGGTCCTCTTTATGTTGGGTTAACAATAGCGAGGCAGAATAGGTTTAGTGGGAGAAGCCCATGTGGTTTGACCCTACGCTTGTCAATTATTAAAAATAGTGTGTTTGTGACCAACTCTCCTATATAACCCAAAAATATATATATATATAATTATTCTTTTAATTTTATATAATATATTTTTAATAAAATTAAATATTATAATATTTATAATTTATATTTTAAATAAGAGTTTCTAGTTATGAAGAGGTTAAGGGTTTTAGTCCCTTTGCCACTTGATAATGTCTCTCATACTCTTAAATCCCCAACTACATGTCTAACATTTTTTTAGGCCACATTTCTAGATGGATTGTTATTTAAACTTGGGTAGCCTAAATAACAGTTCAATGACATACCACTAGTATATCCCTGTAAGAAGCATTTCTAACATTTAAAAATGCTCAAAATATTAAATAAAATTTAATTTAACATATTTTATTAGCAATATTTTTAACTATAATAAATATATTTAAACATTTTTATTATTATATATAATCTAACAAAATTCTAATAAAAATATAACCTAACAAAATAATATAATATTTATTAATATCCATTTTTCATCACAATAATGCACTTTCATATTTATTTATTTATTTGAGTAAGGTTTTGAAAGGGTTTTCCTTTCCCTTTTACATCATTTAGTTATGTTGAGTTATTTGGTGTCAATATTAATTGATTAAATATTAATTAAATTTTCTTTCTTCAAACATATTTAAATATATATAGTCCTCGGGGACAGCGTAAAAGTTTAAGATTTGGCTCTTTTTCGAAAGGTCTAAGGTTTAAACTACTGCTTGTGTGGGGGCTGTCCTTTAATCCCTTATGATAAAAGTAGTTTTTTTTTAATTACATAGGAGATTTGGTCATTGCTTCCAACAAACCTATCTCTCTTGTTCTGATCCGATGCGAGATAGAGACCATATCGCACTGGGTTTGTACTGTCGTCGATCTAATGCGCACTCAGAAGATTTAGAGCAGACTACTATCTTTGCAAAGGATTGGCTCTCTCCCAGGTTTGAACTTAGATCTCTTCTTATAATTGTCCAACCATACCTGTACTTACCAATCTATCTACCTAACCTTTGGAGATGATAAATATAACTTTTGACTTTACAAAAAATCATAACTTAAAAAATGCTTAACTTTTAATAACCCTAACTTTTAACTTTACAAAAGTTTATAACACTACCCATATGTATATATATATATATAATTTCTTATTTCCACCACTTTTTTATACTGTAAACCTAGGGCTAATTACCAAACAATACACACTTACTCTATAAATACAAATTGATTTCCTCGACAACCGTCCTTAAAATTTAAATACAAATTAATTTCTTCAAGAATTTCTTCTTCAATTTAAATTCCGGAATAAATAGGTAAATACAAATTAATTTCTTCAAGAATCGTCTTTAAAAGAATTTCAATAGGCTTATCTTTTTAAGAGCAATCCAGTGTTAGTAGTTAGAAAAGATCTTATTAACTTAGTTTTTTTATTAATATGAACAAATCTTATTAACTTATTTTTTTTTATTAATATTAACATTTTTCCCTACGGTTAAAAAGCAAAATAGTGTAAAATCTTATTTTTAAAAGATATAAATCTTATATATAAATTTTTAAGTTTTACAACTTAAATAATTTAAGTTGTATTTTTTTTTTATATATAGAAGCAATGGTTACAATCACGATTTTTAGTAACTACCAGCACAACTGGTAGGGTTCAAACTATCTACGAAGGCTCCCAGGACTTCCACCGTCTCGGTACATGGTAACCCGAGCATGAGATGGGGACCACCGGACGCACAGGGATTGCACCGTCGTCATCAATCTGGCGCACCACTCAGAGGAATTCGATCTGGGCTACTGTCTGTGCATGGGCAAGCCCGTGGGATTGGAACCTAGATCTCCTCTGGGTAAGCGCCTTAAGTTGTACTATATATACAACAAAATGCTTTCGTTATCATTTGAATTTTTGAATTTTTTTTTTTTTTTTTTTTAAACTTAAAAACATAGGGACTTACAAATAAAGTTATATAAATATTTTTTAAAATTTATTTATTTTATATAATTTTATATACAACTTAACTTAAAATAATTGAAAAGGACATTAAAACTCTATAAAAACAATTATAATTCAGGTTACATACAACCTCAAAAAAACTGGACTATAAAATTTATAGAAGTGCAAATAAGAATCCAAGGTTAAGTACAAAGTATTTGATAAAAGTATTTCAAAATATATTTAACAAAAAAACAGACATTTGATAAAAGTATTTCAAAATCGTATATCGTGATCTACGGTGTATAAGAAGAAACAACGCAACCTAAAAAAGAAGTAATAGATCAGATGCCGAGCTTCTTTTGGACCTCCTCGATCGTTATCGCCGACAACTTGAGCCGCTTGCTTTCTTCGTCGGCCAACGGAATGTTGGCAACGCCCAAAACCCCTCCTCTTCCAAGTTGAGCGGGCAAACTCAGAAAAACCTCCTCCTCAATACCACAAAACCCCTTGGCCAACACAGAAACCGGATGAATCCTCCTCTGGTTTCGCAGCAGACTTCTCACCAGGCTAGCGACCGAGTATCCAATAGCCCACGAGGTATACCCCTTCAACCTAATCACTTCATACGCACTATTCACCACAGCCCTGTGAATGCTATCCACCGCCTCCTCGTAAGAAGTCTGCTGCTTCTTCAGAAAGCTCGTGACGGGAACTCCTCCGACGGTAACCGTGGACCAGAGCGCCACAGAGCTGTCGCCGTGCTCGCCGATGATGTAGGCCTGCACATCTTGCGCGTTCACGTCGAGATGATCTGCGATGGTGAAGCGGAAGCGCGAGGAGTCGATATTGGTTCCACTGCCCACCACTCTGTTGGAAGGGAACCTCGACAATTTCCACGTGATGTAGGTGAGCACATCCACGGGGTTTGAGACCACCAGAAGAACGGCGTCGGGGCTGTATTTGACGAGCTCCGGAACGATGGAGTTGAAGATGTTGAAGTTCCGCTCGACGAGGGCGAGGCGCGACTCGCCCTCCCGTTGGCGGGCGCCGGCAGTGATGATGCAGACGTCGGAGCCCGCCGTGACGGCGTAGTCCGTGGAGGCCGAGATCTTCGTGCCGGGCAAGAAGGCGGCGGCGTGCTGCAGATCCAGCATTTCACCTCGGAGTTTGTCGGGCTGGATGTCCACCAGACTGAGCTCATCCGTGAGATCCTCCGTGAGAATCGTCTGGGCTATCGCCATGCCCACGTTACCTATCCCCACCACGCTTACCTTTGAGTTCCTGTTCGTAGGAGACGGCGGAGCTCCGCTCTCGGTTGCTTTGAAGAAGGCATCCGCTATCTCCGAAGCTAACTTTGTGGAGAGTTTCGAGTTTGGTTGCTTGCAGGCTGTGGACGTTCTAAATGCGCTTGGATTTCTAGACGTTGTTTGATGCTTTTTCTTGAGCCGGAATCTGATCGACGGAATCTGCGATTGCAGAGGAGAGGAAAGGCTTCTACTGAAGGCATCTTTAGAGCTGCAAATGCAGTTACGGGGTGTTGCAGAGATCGACATAGTGCACATATTGTGTGGTATAGGGCTACTGATTATGTTAAAATGCAAACAGAGTTTGTGAACCTACCTACCAATTTTGTCGAAGTGTTGAAATTTCAGGGCAGCCTCTATTGACCACGCCTTCGGATCGAAGCAACCTTAATGTCGAGGAAACATGAATATCAAGCCAAGCACAGGAAGGGAAGGCGGCTATATTGCCTGAAAAGAGGAGGCTTCAGAGGGTGGTGAAAGTATCCCCTCGCAAGCCTTTCACTGTTATTCATATTCTTGTTTATGTTATGGTTCAAACAGATTTACTTTAATCACCTCTGTTATTCCTATTCTTGTTTGCGCCATGGTACAAAGTGATTTACTTTGTCGCTTACAGTTCCAGACATGAGGACATTTTCTGTTGAAATATCTAGTCCTGGGTCTCACTAAGAATATTAATCTTTATAAGATTTATGGCATTCCTTGTTGACTAAGCTTATGGAGTTAAAGAGACATGTATAGCCATTAAGACTGCTGTACGAAACAATACAGCTACACTCACTGTATAGCCATTAAGAAAATTGTAATTGAAGTTTTTTTTTTTTTTTTTTTTAATATATCATTAAAAAAAAATTCTAATCCAAGAAGATATTAGAGTTAGTTTTATTAAGATTTTTTTTATGAACCCACATCCACCTTCTTATACACTCATTCATGTAACGGTTTGAACCTTGAACCTCCCCAAAAAGAACCAAAGCAAAGTATTGTCATGTCACCCTGGGACATTTTTATTAGAATTTTAATTTGTGGTGCAAGAAGATGTTAGAGTTAGTTTTATTAGAATCTTGAAACTAGTTAAAAATGAGAACCAATTATTATAATTTTAAATTTATTTTTTTTAAATAATTTTTACTTAAAAATTAAATAATTATTATATGTTAGATTTTATTATAAAATTTTATTTAATATTTGATTATACTAGATTGAAATAGATCGTAATTATATTTTAAATTACATAACATTATTATAGCAGTTTAACAATTATGTATATATTGTTTTAGTTTTCTCTTTAAGAGAGATTTAACCAAGTTGAGCACATGCCATTTTATCTATGTTAAAACAATTTATCAACAATTGATATGTTGAGGTTTTATTTGTAAGTTTACCATCAAAATGTAAATTATTAAGATTAATATGTCACTGGAATCAAATATATAGTTTGGTTAGAATAAATTTAGTTGTAACATATCATCTAATTATATATATATATATGGTACTTCATTGCACTAATATAACTCCCTAATATAATATGTAGATCAAATGTCTATTATATGGAGGATAATTAGTTATTTGTTAGCCCATAATACTCCCCTAAAAAATAATGATATTAAATGTCATATCTTAATGAAAAAATAATAATAATTTTTAACATCCAGAGGGTTATATGAAACTACCGTTATGGATGGAGGATGTTGTTTACCCAATATATGGTTATTCTTGAAGTATGGTATATAAACCTTTCTATCAAACCTTAGATCTCTATTCATAGTTCCAAAGCCTAAAAAAAAAATTATAATAAATATTAGTATTTAATTACAATTAATAAACTATTATCACTAATATTTAATATTTATATTCAAATTAAATATGCTATTACTAATTATATGATAATATTATATGAATTTTATACTACATCATCTATTAAGGTTCATCTATAAGATTTGAACTTTGCTTTATATAACTCCTAGCTTTCACTCGATATAAAACCTATGGAGAAGAACAATATTAATAATTATTAATATTTTAATTTAATTAATATTTCTTTTAGACATGACATATTATATGATTTTTGTCTCTTAAATAATAATTATTGAATTAAATTCAAATTGTGAATGCAATAAAAGTTGAAAATTTGAAAAGTAATTTTTAATATCCATGAGGGTAGATGCCAATATGATCCTCAATGAAGATGTTGTTTATCTAATGTGTTTATCCAACCATATTCTGCTTAATTTTGATACCTATCAATGAAGCATAGTATACAACCCTACCCATTTTTGGATTCAAACCTAGTTCCAAAGTCTTCACCATTATGCAAAAGTTAAAATAAAGGTGAAAATGTTTATAGTCCACCTAAGCTTCAATTCACACCAACTTAAATGTAAAATTGGGCAATGGAAAATACCTAAAGAGGTATTGATAGAATGAAGATGTAACTTTTGCACAATAGGGTAGTGGAGACCATAAAACATTTTATAGTGGATGCAAAGCCTATAAATATGATAGGAAATATGGATGCGTATGAAGACAATTTATAAATAAAATCACTTGTGAAATTTTTTGAACATTTTAGAATAGAAAAAATAGGAAAACTTCGTATAAAATCAATAGAAGGTCTAAATAGATGTAATTGATCTTTGAAAAAGTATATTATGGTTTATTATATATATGTAAAATGAAGATGGGTTAATTAAGCACATAAGGATATTTATTGATTAAAAGAAACCATAATATACAAGAATCTCCTTAGGATGAATTGTAGTCACCATAACCAATATTAGATATTGTAGTATATGTACAAATAACTTCTCCTATACAACTCTATAAGAGGAATTCAATCCAATAATATCACCTCTTAAAATTTTCTTCAATATTCTATAATTACATAAGGAATACTTGGAAGTATGAATTTTCATTTTACAATACATCTCACTTTATTTAGAAACTTCAACTTACCTTTAGACCACTTGATTTGTGTCACCCAAAGAGGCTTTGCATGAACCTATTTATGATAATCCCATCGTAAAATTCTAAAAGTACCTAGACAAAATATTAAATATAGAAGAGATCATGAAGGGTTGATCTTCATTTATTAAATGAATCAACAACCCAAGAATTTGCTAAGAGGAAAAATAGACTAGAGCATATTTAGGAAGCTTTTTATGTGTTCAAAAGACCCAATAGATACTTTTGATGTTAAACAATCTAACTATCTATTTCATAAATCTAGACCAAAGATTATGATTACATAATTTATTATAAATTCCCCCCTTTAAATAGGAGCAATATGTTTTGAAGATTGGATAATGATGCTCGTTATTTAATGGTGTCAAAGGGTTTTGTGAAAAAAAATTTGAGCAACAACGTCAAAGGGTTTTGGGGAAAACATCTTAGTGTTGTCAGAGTATTTCTATGGAAAAAAATCTGAGCAGTGATGTCAGAGGGTTTTGGAGAAAAATCTGAGCAGCAACGTCAAATGGTTTCTATGGAAAAAAATCTGAGTAGTGGTGTCATAGAGTTTTAGCAAAAAAATTTGAGTAGCGGCATCAAAGGGTTTTTTGTCAAAAATATAAGCAGTGGCATCAAAGGGTTTTGGGGAAAAAATTTGAACAAAAACATGAGAGATTTTTTATGGAAGAAAAATCTAAGCAGTAATGTCAGAGGGTTTTGCAAAAAAATATAAGTAGTGGCATCAGAGGGTTTTGCAGAAAAATATTTGAGTAATAGCGTTAAAGGGTTTTTGAGGAAAAAATCTAAGCAAAAAATTCAAAGGGTTCTAGATCAACCATAGGCTACAATGGTAATGACAACAATTCAACCACCAAAGGCAATGGACCAACCATAGGCCATTGAGGTAGTGAGGTAAAAAAAATTGACGGCCTCCATTGAGGGTTGTTTGGATAAGGCTGGAGGGCTTGAGACTGATGAGGGGAAAAAGTTTCATCCAAATATAGATATACACAAACCTTGGGCAAATATAGTAATGGAAGGAGTGAACCCTAACAAGAATTTATTTTATCTAAATTTGAAGAAAATAGAGGAAGTGTTAACTCTGAGGGTTCCATAGGTTATTTTAAGTAGAACCTCCAAAGAAAGAGAAAATAGTCTTGTTGGAAAATTCATCGGTATCAAGCCAAATCCAAATACAATCAAAAAATTGGCATCCCACAAGTAGAAACCTAAAGGTAACTTGGAGATTATTGCACTAGAAAAAGGATAAGGATAGGATAAGGATAGGATAAGGATTTGGGATGATTTAGAGAGATTTGGTGCTTCAATTAGTCTTCCTTGGATGATAGCGGGAGACTTCAACACTACTCTCCTACCAAGTGAGAGGCAAGGATTAGTTGACTTCACAAATTGTATGGAGGATTTTGGTAAGTTTCTCTCTTATTTGGGCTTAATTGATGTGGATTTGTAGGGGGCCAAGTTGACTTGGTTGAACCGAAGAATAAGAGGAGGTCTCATCCAATCCAGGATTGATAGAGTAGTATCTTCTATTGATTGGTATAAAAACTTTTAATTTTTTTATTTGAGATATTTAGCTAAAATTGCCTTTGACCATAGCCCACTTATTTTAGAGTTTTCTAAGGAAACAAGGACAAAAGTATTTCCTCTCCGATTTGAGATGATGTGGTTGAAGCATCCTCCAATTGAGGATAGGATCAGAAATTGGTGCAACACATATGTGTATGGAACCAAAATGTTTCAAGTTACAAAAAAACTAAAAATCATAAAGGTAAATCTCAAGAAATAGAACCGAGATGTGTTTGGAAATATTTTCCAACAAAACATGATATTTTAGATAACAAAAAGTAAGTGGAGTTGAAGCTTCAATAGGAAGGAAGAACTTTGGAGCTAGATAAAAGAGAGAGAGGTTCTTACAAGTTTTCATAATATTTTAACAAAGGAAGAAACTCATTGGAAGCAAAAATCTAGGGCAACATAGCTAAATGAAGGAGATTGTAACACGAAGTCCTTCCATATCTCAACCATAAGGTATAGAAGTGCCAATAGGATAAAGTAGCTTAAGCTAGATAATGGTGATGTAGTGAAAAATAAGGAGGAAATAGTAGCAACAACAATAAATTTCTTCCAGACTCTATTTTCTAAATATTAGGATGAAGATGAGGTAGCAATGGACTCCCTTCTTGGAAATATTCCTTCACTAATTTTAGAAGAAATGAACAACTTATTACTTACTCCCTTATTGTAAGAAGAGGTCAAGGAAAGTGTGTTTGATATTGTAAAAGATAAGGCATCAGGTCTGGATGATTTTTTAGCTAGATTTTTTGGCACATTATAGGAAAATATGTTGTAGAGGTAGTAAGAGAATTTCAAGTCTCTAATTCATTACTTCATGATGGGAATAATACTTTTCTGGTTTTGATACCAAAGAATCATGGAGCCTATTCTTTGAAATATTTTAGACCTATTAGCCTTTGCAACTCCATATACAAAATTCTCACTAAGACATTGGCCAATAGACTCAAGAAGGTACTTCCAAGGATTATCTCTTCTATGCAGGGAGGTTTTGTTCAAGGGAGACAAATAATAGATGGAGTAATAATAGTATATGAAACATTGCATTCGACGGAAAAGAGGGGTGTTTTAGGTATGCTATTTAAACTAGATATAAATAAAGCATATGATTAGCTATCATGGATTTTCTTGGATATGTAATTCAAAAATTTGGTTTTGATTGTAAATGGAGATAATGGATTAAAATATGTCTCTCTTCAGCAAAGTTTTCAATCATAATTAATGGTAGATTAGTTAGTTTCTTTAGGGGGGCAATGAGGTCTAAGACAAGATGAAAAGGATTGAAAATCCAACTAAGTGTTCTATTATTTACAATTCAATATATAGGCACTAATGGCCCAAAATACATAACCAACCCATGAAATCATGGATTTGATCCAATATGCTTAACCAAAAGCTACAAAGGTGCAAAGGAGAATGCACGTAAACTTCTAAGTTAAGAGAAAGGAATATTGCTAACTAGAAGATCCATTTTAGCTATCTTGAAGTACACACTTCCTACTTTGAGTTCACACTTACTAACTAACACTCTAAATGACAACTAGAAGACAACTAGTGCCCACAAGTGCATGTGAGAAAGAGACTCACTTACAATATGAATTTGCTAGAAATAAACTATGCAAACCTAGCTAGGAACTACTAGAGGGGTCATATGAAAGATCTAACATCAATCCTCATCATGCCTCCCCACAATAGAAGCATTGGACTCCAATGCTTTCAAAAGAATAGGAAAGTCACGGGACATATGATGAAAAGAAATCCAACGAGCCTGATGCGAGTCTGTCGAGTCTTCGTGTCATAGACCTGATCTGCATCCAATGGTAACTAAGCTTCAGGAACCACGTCCACAGGATGACTGATAGCGGGTGCAGTCTCCAATGTAGAGTCAAAGTACAACTTCAAAAGATCTACATTGACGACGTCATGAATTCCCAAGTGTGCGGGAAGATCAAGGCGGAAAGCATTCTCGGACACCTGCTGAAGAATAGTATAAGGCCCATAGCGAATTGGTTTGATTTTGCTATGAGTCTTATCAGTGAAACGCCGCTTGTCAAGATGCAACCAAACTTTATCACCAACCTGAAATGGATGAGGAATTCGATGTCGATCCATGGCCTTTTTCTGCTGCTGCTGTGTCTTTTGCAAAATCTCAACCACCTTTGATTGAAGATTGTGCAAGTGTTGAACAAATGAGTGTGCCTTGTCTTGCTCCTTATGAAGATGTGAAGTGACAGGAGAAGGCAAAGACAAAGGTAACTCATAAGGTGCCAAGGGCTGAAATCCCATACAAACTTCAAAGGGTGAATGACCTGTAGAAGAATGTAGGGCCCTATTATAGGCATGTTCAATATGCGTGAGACTCAAGTCCCACTTTTTTGGTGAAGCGTGATGATAGATTCACAAACTTTGCACAAGTGTACGGTTTACCACTTCAGTCCGCCCATCAGACTGCGGATGATAGGCAGTAGAAAAGTTAAGGGAAACTCCCAAAATCTTCCACAAAGAACGCCAAAAGTGACCCACAAAGCGTGAATCACGATCCGAGATAATGCTTGGTAGGTAGACCAAAGGAACGCCAAATGCTTGTCAAAGAAAAATTGAGCTAAGTCTGATGCAGAACTTGTCTTGCGGCATGGAATAAACTTAGCCATTTTGCTGAATCTGTCAACCACCACGAACACACAATCATGTTGGCGCACGGTCATAGGAAAACCACTAACCAAATCCATGGAAATGCTTTCCCAAGGATGGGAAGGAATGGGCAAAGGCATGCCTAAGCCAAACTTCCTATTAGCTGGTTTTGAGCGACAACAAACTGCACACTGTTTGAGAAATCTCAACACATCCCTCTGCATTTTAGGCCAATAGAAAAATCGTTGCAAATGATGAAGTGTTTTATGCTTCCCAAAGTGACCACCATAAAGTGTAGAATGAGCTTCCTTAAGAAGCGACACTCTAGGCTCACAAGGAACACAAACCTTGTCCAATTTGTAAAGAAGTCCTTCTTTGATGTAGAAATCTTGGAAAGGACGCAAATTGGAAGAAGAAGGCTTACTCACTTGCTCAAATATTTTTCCAAAATCGGGATCCTGAGAATACTGATTAGGCCAAGTCTGAAATCCCAAGTGCGAAGTGGACATAACTATTAAGGCAAGAGCGGCTGGAGGCCTACTCAAACAATCAGCAACAGTATTACTCTTCCCCTTTTTGTACTTGATCACCAAGTGAAATTGTTGGAGGTAAGAGGCCCACTTCATATGTCTTGATTCTTCAATTTTACTTTGAGATTGTAAAAACTTGAGAGGCATATGATCAGTGTGTACTACTGTATCTTTTCCCAAAAGATAGTGTCTCCAATACTTAATAGCTTGAACTAAAGCATACAACTCCTTGTCATATGTAGAATAGTTCAACTTAGCAGCAGAAAAAGTTTTTGAATGATAAGCAACTGGATGACCATTCCGTTTGAGCACAACTCCTAAGGCAACTTTAGAGGCATCTGTTTCAATCTCAAAAGGTTGAGAAAGGTCAGGTAAAGTTAACACAGGTGTTGTACACGGTTTCTTTTTGAGTTTCTCAAAGGCAACTTCTTGGCTTTTCTCCCAATGAAATGGAGTTTTGGACTTAGTGAGATAATGCAATGGAGTTGCAAGGGTGGAATATTGAGGAATGAACTTGCGATAAAAATTCGCAAGTCCTAGGAAACTCCTTAACTCAGTGAGAGTTGTAGGAGGGGACCACTTAAGTAAAACATCAACTTTTATGGGATCTACCTGAATTCCACTCTCACTAATCACATAGCCAAGGTAAGAAACTGAAGTATTGCCAAAAGAACACTTGGAAGAATTGGCATATAATTGATTCTTCGCAAGAAGATCAAGGGTTTTCTGGATATGCCTAAGGTGTTCCTCCCAAGTTTTTGAGAAAATCAATATATCATCAAGATATATTATGACAAATTTGTCAAGGACTTCACGAAATACATCATTCATCAACCTCATGAAGGTTGCAGGAGCATTAGTAAGACCAAAGGGCATGACCAACCATTCAAAGATGCCCATATTCGTCTTGAAAGTTGTCTTCCATGTATCCTCGGCTTGGATACGCACTTGATGATATCCACTTTTGAGATCTATTTTTGAAAAGAACTTAGCTCCTTGAAGCTGATCTAATAAATCATCAATGCGGGGTAAGGGATATCTATTCTTCACAGAAATTCTGTTCAAAGCACGAAAATCAATGCATAATCTCCAAGTGCCATATTTTTTAAGAACTAACAAAATAGGTGAGGCACAAGCAGAAGTACTTTCCTTAATGAAACCCTTAGACAACAAATCTTCTATTTGCCTTTTTATTTCTTCATTTTGCAAAATAGATTGTCTATACATGGGAGCATTAGGAAGAGAAGAACCTGGAATTATTTCAATGCTGTGATTAATTGTGCGAATTGGAGGAAGAGACTTTGGCTCCTGAAATATGTGTGAATAACTTTGCAATATTTTATCCATTGAAGAGTGTTGCTTTGTAATGGATGTAGATGTAGAAGTGTTTTGAGAGCGAATGAAAATGAGAGCAACATCACCACCTTTCTTAATTACTCTTTTCGTTTGCTTGGAACTTAGAATGATATTAGGAGTGTTGGTGCTTTTAATGAGAAAGACCTTACCATATTTTTGAAGTGTGTAGGTTCTTTTGAAAGCATCATAAACAGCTCTCCTATCATACTGAAAAGGTTGTCCAAGCAAAATCCCACAACAATCCATAGGAGTCACATCACAAGTGACTTGATCTATGAAATGTGGGCCAAGTGCAAATTTTAAAGTGCAAGTGTGGGTGATTTCTGAGCCTCTTCCACTATCCTTCCAACCCAAAGAATAAGGTTGAGGATGAGGCTCCATAGGTAACTTCAAACGCTCGACAATGGACCTCGCAATTAGATTTTTCTGCGAGCCATTATCCACTATACAATCGAGTTGCAAAATTATGAAGTAAGTGGGCTCGAGTGATGAACAAAGCATCACGAGCCCCTTCGAAGAACTTACATTTACTAAGGTAACTTCATTAAGCTTACCTCGTAATTCCGTATATACTCTACTCTCTCCTACAGACTCAAGGGGACCCTTGGAAGCATCCTCCTCTTGAGTAGTAATTACTAAACTCTTCTTTTTGAGCTTAAAGCAATCGGCTTTCTCATGCCCTTTCTTCTTACAATAATTGCAGAATTTCTTAGAAGAAGAAGAAGAAGATTTAAAGAAGAAGAAGAAGGAGTAGAAGCGGAAGGGGAAGGAGAAGAAGGAGATGGAGAAGACACATTCTTCTTTTGAGCAAAATTCTTCTTTTGTGAGAAAGAATTATTCCCTTTTGATGAGTTTGCAACCACTTGAGTAACAGGTGTGCGGAATGCCTGCGATTGCGCCTTAAACTTGTCCTCCGCAAGCTGCGCCTGGTTGAAAACTTGATCCAACGTTTCCATAGAAACAAACATTAGTTCCCTGTACAAATGCTCTAACAAGCCACTTTGAAATTTGAGAATCAAACCTGGAATATCATCCTCCACATTCACAAGTATTCTGAACCTGTTAAACTGGAAAATATATTCTTGTACAGACATATTAGTACCTTGGCGAAAACGAAACCATTTAATAACCAATTCCCTAGAATAATTTGAAGGATAGAAATTGGTCTTAAGACATTGTACAAGATCATCCCATGTAGTGAGTTCTTGTCCTCGTTTTCGTTCCACAAGTACTTTGGCTAAGCCAGAAAGTTTTAGCTTAGCATAAGGCACTATATCATCTTCTGCAAGTTGAGAGAAAGAAAACCAAGAACTCATGTCGAGAATCCAACTATTCAAGACATCAGGGTTCCTGGATCCATCATACAATGGAACTTCACAACGAACTCTCAGACGAGAATCATGAGCAGAAGTTGAAGCATTATGCAAAGAAATGTCATTTACCTTCATGGCAAGATTGCCAAGAACTTCTGCCATGGTAGTGTCATTAGCCTTATCTGCCAAAGCATTTACAACATGGGCCAATTCTGCCACTTGGGCAGCCAAGTCAGAAGCCATGTGTTCCCGGGTATAAGCCAGGAGTAAAGATAAGAAAGCACTAAATCAAGGAAATACAATGCAAATTTCCTTGTTACAATGGAGTGCTGCTTAACTGAAAAATTTACTCCTAAGGCTATAAATTTTGAAAAAAATTTAAACTAATATAAGGTGCAAATTAACATTTATTAATTTAAAAATAACTTAATTAAAAAAATTAAATTTCAATTAATCAAAGATTAATGAATTTTAATTAAGTTATTAAAAATTAAATTAATAAAATAAAATTTTTAATATGCAACCTTAAATAGTAAAAAAAAATTTAAAATTTTACAATAAAATTTACCCTTGAATCTGCTGTTGCAACTGAACATAAACTGCACTGTGCATGAAAATTTTGCATGCACCTAAATCGTCCACTACATGCTTCTCGAGGCACAAATTTTAGTGCCTTTCCTCAGACCGGGCGTGCAAAAGTTGTATGTTGTCGAGCCCTGTCAGGCTAGCCGCCGTTCAGGTCCGTGACAGCAGTGTTGTCACGCTTGACAGTCGGGTCAGGCTGCTCAGACCCTGGCAGCGAACAACGCTGGCAGCAAGGCTGCAGCGCCTGGCCAGCGCTGTCATGCCTAGCAGGCGTGTCAGGCGGTAGACCTACCGCTGCCAGTGGACAACGCGGGCAGAAGGCCGACGCACTGTCGGCTGTGATGACAATCAGGCCGCAGCGCCTGACCGACACTGTCACGCCTAACAGAAATGTTAGGCGACAGCCTGACGCTATCAGCTAATGCACAGGCTATAAGCCGAAGTGCTGTCGCTGGACAGCCATGGCCGCAGCCTGACGCTGTCATGCCGGACAACACCGAAAAAGACAGCCGAAGGCCGTCGGCTACCGACCGTCCCGTGCCGCAAATGTGCGCGTCGGGCGCTGCCGCAACTTGCTGGCCGGTCGCCTGCCGAACGCAGCCGAGGTCTGCCGAGGCTGTCGAATGCAGCCGAGGCCTGGCCGAAGCTGCAAATTTTAAAATAAATTGCTTTTTTTTTTTTTTTACAATATATTCAGCAGCAAGATAATATATTATTAAAATAATATATTGACAAAATTTTAAAGCTTTTCTAACACAAAATGAAAAAAAATTATAAATTAACCAGGGGGGTTAATCCTAAAATTTTAAAAGCTTAATTTGTAAAAATGTGAGCAACCAGCTCCCACCAGTAGCTCTCCTTTCAAGATCCGGTCGACACACGACCAGCGTTTGAAAGGCACCCAGATCTAAGTCGACACACGACCTAGCTTTGATGACCTCCTGGAGCTCTTCAGTACTCGAAAATGGGGGGGAAGTAGGGTCAAATGGCTCCCTAATCCTAATTGGACCGTAGCTACGATCCAATCCCTTCCATGGATCAGTATATGAAGAACTGCGGGGCAAACTTTTCCTATACCTCTTGAGCATAAGCAAAAAGTTGGAACGAGGGGTTTGTCGGCGAAGGAACTTCCTTCTCCGAATGGTTTTCAAGCTCCCTTTGGGCTTAAACCGAGTCCTCAATGAGAAAATATTTCTCATAATAATTCTATCTCCTATCCTCTCACCTCACAAGCCCTAGTGCAAACATGAACTAGGCTCTGATACCAATGAAAAGGATTGAAAATCCAACTAAGTGTTCTATTATTTACAATTCAATATATAGGCACTAATGGCCCAAAATACATAACCAACCCATGAAATCATGGATTTGATCCAATATGCTTAACCAAAAGCTACAAAGGTGCAAAGGAGAATGCACGTAAACTTCTAAGTTAAGAGAAAGGAATATTGCTAACTAGAAGATCCATTTTAGCTATCTTGAAGTACACACTTCCTACTTTGAGTTCACACTTACTAACTAACACTCTAAATGACAACTAGAAGACAACTAGTGCCCACAAGTGCATGTGAGAAAGAGACTCACTTACAATATGAATTTGCTAGAAATAAACTATGCAAACCTAGCTAGGAACTACTAGAGGGGTCATATGAAAGATCTAACATCAATCCTCATCACAAGAAGATCTTATATCCCCATATTTGTTCATCATCATGGTTGAAGCTTTAGGTAGAGCTTTGGGAGCAACCACTACCACAAAAAGATAAGAGTGATTAAACTTGTAGGTAATGTCCCAGCAGTGTCTTACCAATAATTTGTGGATGACATTATCATCTTGGGTGAAGCCTCAATAAGAGAAGCAAATGAGATACTCAATATCTCACATCTTTATGAAAGAGCTTTCAATCAAAGTGTCAATTTAAAAAAAAGTCATGTTTACTTTGTCAACACAACTAGATAGGTGCAACAAAGAATATCTAGGATTTTAAAATACAACATAGCAGAATTTCCATCTACCTACCTTGGATTACCTCTTTTCACATGTAGAATGAAATAATAAATGTGGGCTCTAGTCATAGACCAAATTCAAATAAATTTGGTGGGGTGGAAGGGTAATATGTTGTCTCAAGATGGGAAATTACAACTTCTAAAGGTAACATTAAAAGTATCCTAATTTACTACATATCACTTTTCATAATCCCCTACAAGGTCAAAAATATAATAGAGAAAATCTTCAAAAGGTTTATTTGGGAAAGGGTAGAAGAAAAATAAAGTCTTGCTTTGGTATCATGGGATAGATTTTTCTCTCCGAAGAGGGAAGGTGGTCTAGGGATAAAACGGTTTTAACAGTTCAATAAAGCATTGCTAACTAGTTCAGGTTGGAAATTAACCAAGGAAAAAGATTTGCTTTGGACTAATATTATTAAAGCTAAGTACTTGGAAGGTTTCATACCCTCTTTAGAATTTTAGACCCTCCTAAAGGATCAAAATTTTGGAATGGAGTTTCAAAAACTAGGAAATTGTTGAGAGGTGGTCTAAGATGGGTGGTAGTAGAAGGTAAGAAAATATTTTTTGGGAAGACACTCAGATTGTAGATAGTCCTTTACAATATATGAAAGA
This sequence comes from Wollemia nobilis, assembly GCA_028583015.1. Lineage (NCBI taxonomy): Eukaryota > Viridiplantae > Streptophyta > Pinopsida > Araucariales > Araucariaceae > Wollemia > Wollemia nobilis. The sequence continues at coordinate 10,136,929 of JAQPPZ010001106.1, forward strand.
GTTTAGAAGACTAAAATATCCTTTGGTTCAAAAATATAGACTTCTAGTCAAATATTACATAAAATTTGAGGAAGGTCAGAGGTTTGGAAAGAACTAACTTTAGATTTTGTTGATTCAAAACTACAAAAATCTCTGCTAAATCTTAACAGGTTGTTGTAGTAGTACCACTTACCTCATAATGAATATAAGGACTCTTGTATTTGGTTTCCTACTTTATTAGGGGAATTCTCTGTGAAATAAGCTTATGCCTTGCAGTTCAAAGGTATGAGGGGGACTTTCCTGTAAATAAGGTTTGGAAGAATGAGTTAATCCCTAAGTAAGAGAGGTTTTCAAATGAAAAATATATGTTCTCTTTGCATGAAGGATGCTAAATAAATTGACCACTTGTTTAATCATTGTAAGTTTACAAGTAAGGTACTTAATAATCTAATGGAAGCTATGTTTTTCTCTTGGGTGGTCCCTAGTACTTTAAGGTAATATTTTAACCAATGGATATGCCCTTTTAGTAGCATTAGTTTATCAAAACTTTGGAATTTAATGTTACCTCATTTTTTGTGGGGTGTTTGCTAGGAAAGAAATCAGAGAGTATTCAGTGAGGAAAGTAAGGATGAACTTTCAATGTCTAATAGAATTAAAACTATAGTGAGGGAGAATTTGCTTGCCTTTGATAATAGTGTGGACTTTGAGAATAATTTGGAAAAGAGGATCACTAGTGAATGGCACTTGGGAGAACCTAGAGTAGCACCTTTGCCAATTAGTTTGAAAAGAGCAAATACTAGATAGCTAAAACCAGAGGGCTAGGTAAAGTTAAACTTTGATGAAGCTACAAAGGGTAAACCATGTAGAGCTGGTGGAGGAGGTGTCATTCAAAATAAGAAAGGTGAAGTGTTATGGGGTTATGTATAAAATTATGGGATACAAAGCAATCACTATGTGGAAGCTAAAGCTCTATACTCGTGTTATGTTGTTGAGAAAAAAGAGTGTAAGGAAGGTCATCATAGAAGGGGAATCTATGAATATTCTCAAGGATCTTAAGAAAGGAAAATTTGATAACTAGTAGGTGTCAAGTTTTATTAAGGATACCTCATCCTTATTAAAAAAAATGGTAAAGGTGAATGTATTACATATATATTGGGAAGGAAATGCTACAATTAATTGTTTGACAAACATTGGAGTTCAATTTGATTGGAGGAAGATATGGGAAAATAATTTTCCCTTATCTCTTTTAAGGATTACCTCATCAAATATAGAAGAAATTATATTCCATAGGGTGTTATTGTTAGGACCCTCCTAACATATTATAATTATATATTTATTAGGGGTGCATCTTTCCAATCGCACCCCATCCTTCATATTTATGCACATCACCATATTCATTTCAGAACAGGAAATCAAATACATTTATATATATATATATATCAATATTGCAGGTTTAAACCCAATATTCCAAAAGTGATTCATATCATCAAGCGATACATTAATTTCTATTCTGCAATCCATTTTATACTGTGGTATCCTAACATTTGGATCAGAGCCATCATCCGCCTGCCACTGTTTACCCTCCGCTGCCATACTCCAACGAACGCTGCAAATTTTTTTTTCCATTCACCCTTCAACTGCATCCGTCCTGCTCATAGAACGAACAATTGAAATTTTTATATCTATTAATTGGTTTTCGAATTTAATATCAACTACGATTCCTTAAAAAAAAAAAAAAAAAAACGATCCTACTTATCATTTATAATTTCATTGCATTATTCCATAGTCTAGTATCACTCCAATATCAGAGCTAAGTAGAATTTTTATTTTATTTTTCTATAAAAAACGAATGATGGAAACGATCCTCTCTTAGAGATCCGATGCGGTTCATTCAGAAAAGAACAAGCGCAACAAAGATAAACACCAGTGAGGAAGCTAGTGAGGAAGTCACAGAGAACATCTGTAATGATTTTGGGAGAAACATTCGATACCTGGTTTGAAAACATCATCAGCCAGGCACAAACCTTTGATCTATACAATAAAATCCGCTAAAAATCCGAGCACAAACACCCTCTGATGTCGACTGTGATGCTCTCTGGCAGTTGCTGACAATTTCGGTGAAATCCCACAAACGACGGCAACAAAAAAATATTAAGAAGCAAAGGTTTTATTTTAATTAAATTTCTAGGCATCGGGAAATCTCCTTTACTATATCGAAAAAAGGGTGGACGTTTATACGGGATAATATAATTATCTCGCATTGCCCTGGTGAAGAGGTAATCGGGATATAAAATAAGAAATCGACATATTTAACATTGCCTAGCTTGCTAGGCACTCTGCTCCTTCCTCGCGTGCGAACCCATATCTATTCGTCCCCATATCCTTTGACCTCAAAAACCGTTCCCGCCTCCATTGATGTTGACCATTGATCGTACTACCGCTCCCTCTGTTGTACCACCTAGCCACCTAGAATTTGATGCTTGCTGCTACAATCAAACTGCTCCCTCTGTCATGCCACCTAGAATTTGGTGCCTTGATGCTATTGTCAAATTATAACAAAATATAGTGAATAGTAATAGGGTAGTAGCCCAACAAATTTCGTAAAAAGACATAATTTTTTGAAGAAGTGCAAACAAAAACCAAATAAAAAAGTTTCAAGTGTTACTTAAAATTGAAAACACCTAGCGCTCGGGTCGCAGTCCAAAAGTTGAAAAACACCCAATTCTCACTGACAAAAAAATTGACACCAATTTTTGTCAATTTTTGCTGCAACATTTGACGAAAATTGCTGACGATAAAATTTTGGATGACAATTTCTGACGACAAGTTTTTGTGACGATTTTCAGCAATTTAATAACAACTTCCTATGACGATTACAAAAATTACCGACAACGGAATATCTCATGACCCCAACCTACTTTTGCTGCTTAATCTTGCCCACCTACTTCAAATCACATCAATGCGTGTATATAAAATTCAATTTCAGGATATTACCAATCGCATCACAGGGTTGGACGAATCAGTCCTCATAAGTGGGTTCATCAATGGATTGAAAGAAGAAATTAGAGTGAAGATCATGATGTACACTCCTCGCACCCTACAGGAAGCCATTGGATTAGCCTTGTTAGCCGACGATACATTCAATGTTCAACGTCAACATGGAGAGCAACCTATTGATAAATCGACATTCACGCACACTATTCCAAAACACAAACCCTTGCCAGTTAAGTACCTTAGCCTACAATAAATGGAGGAGCGATGAGCGAAAGACCTCTGCTATACTTGTGATGAGCAATTTGGGCCCCTTCATTTTTGTGCTACACAAACATTGTATTTATTGAATATAGTTGATCCCTGTCACTCCATAGAGGAAGAAGGTGAGGAAGATGTGCACGACATGACCAAAGCACCTGATCATAACAATGAAGGAAATGAGGTCAATTTGCCGAAAGTGCTCGATGCACCATGAAACGATGAGGTAGACATCCATGCAGTAAATAATGAAGGCGAGACATACACTCTCAATGAACTACACACAAGTTCATCACCAATAGTGAGTTCTCATCGTATAGGCAGCCTGATTGAGAAAGGAGGCAAAATAGTGAGTGCACCTTTATTTTCCCTTCATTCTACACAGGAAGAATCGGCTAAAGCGGAAGCCTACCGTCATCACAATTCTCCTAAGGAAAATTTTACTATTTTTCTTGGAAATCCCCCACTAACACTCGACCTTCATGATATCCTTGCCTTCGAAAAAGTGACATCAAGATAGTACAAGAAATTGCGCAAATTCAACTTGGAAAACAAGCAACGAAGCTCCTTACTTTGAGCTTTGAGGACAAAGCTCTTTTAAGGAGGGTGGCATGTTAGGACCCTCCTAACATATTATAATTATATATTTATTAGGGGTGCATATTTCCAATCGCACCCCATCCTTCATATTTATGCACATCACCATATTCATTTTAGAACATCAAATCAAATACATTTATATATATATATCAATATTGTAGGTTTAAACCCAATATTCCAAAAGTGATTCATATCATCAAGCGATACATTAATTTCTATTCTTGTAATCCATTTTATACTATGGTATCCTAACAGTTATCTTTTTTTGTTAGTATTATTGTTGCTTTTGGGGTATTTTGGTGCTACTAATGTGACTATATATTGTTGCTATTATAGCAGTTATATTTCTATTAAATGCTATGGTAATGAGATTATGCTTTTGTTACTGCTATTTCTATTATCTATTATTGATAATTAGATTGATTGCTACTACTATTGGTGTGGAATGGAGGAATAAACAACAATCAAGTTGACCTTTTCTCCCTTTCTAGAAATAGATTTCGATGTCATCCATAGTGTTGTTTTTGTCTAGTTTTATTCTAGGATTTTTGTTGCAACTTTGCTTTTCTTATGTTATCGAGGGAGGAGGTTGATGTTTATGTTGTAACCTTGGATAACTTAATTTTGTAACAGGGTTGGGACCCCTCGAAAATCCTTTTTTTTCACCACTACCAAAAAAAATATCTTGAAGACAATCACTTAATGAGATGGTCATCCACTTGTATTAAGTCCTTAAACAAATACCACTAATTTAAATATATAAAAAAATCATGCAATTTGAAAAAATAAAATAGACTCAAAAAGCTTTCATATGCAAAAGTTATGGCCTCTAGAAATTTCCGTCAAAATAAACTTAAAGAAAAAAATTTAAAATTATCATTTTTAAATTCCTTTTAATATTTTGAAAGGAATAATAATAAGAAATAAATTTATTATTTTTCTCCTGACACCAAAAGGTAGAGTACCCTTATGCCATGCTTGTGTAACCTAACTGTACCCATCATTACTTGGGTCCAAAGATTCACCCTCTTAATGAAGGAGAGTCATGACCCATAATAATAAAGAACTCCAACCATTCAAACAAACATGGTGTAGAAGATTTATTTTTATGTAAATGAATGCATCTCCTTTTCCTTCCATAGTCCAAGGCATCAAAGCTCTCAAGGAGGATGAATACATCATAATTCTCTCTCCTTTGTAATAGTAAAAAAGTCCTCTTTATGAGAAAATAATGTTTGACTCTCTTTGAAGAGGTCAAGACATTATTTTAAATTGAAAAACAATAATACTTCTATTAAAAGTGGTTTTAAATCTAAGTAAAAATATTCCAATAATAATGAAACGTAACCTAGATTAAGCATAAACTCTTAAGAAATAATTAGAATAGTTGAAAAATAAAAAATTAGATCTTCCCTTTGCCTATCTTTATTGAAGGTGTTTGTGAAGCTCTAAGAAGTAATTTGTCTAAAAATTAAAAGAAATATTGAAAACTACAAGCAAACATTTTATTTGTCTAAGATATATCACTCTCTGACTTGAAACTATGTTAGAATTCACATCATTTTTCATAACAAATAAAAGCAATCAATCCACTCAAACCTTATGCATAAAACATAAAAAAGAACATTTTCTATACTTCCAAATCGTGCGAATTTTATAATTTCAATAATGCATTTTTATCTCCAATAAAAAACTCAAAATATAAACCTTTAATTTTAATTTAAAACAATTTATTTTCAAAATCATACATTTTTTATTTTATTTTTAATGATACTATAAATACATACTTATTCAAATTCTCTATACTAATTTATTTATTTATTTTAATTAGGTTAGTGTGAGAAACCCTTATGATTGACGCTCATGGCATCCCCATCCCCATCCCCATCCCAACTCTCATAAGGAAAAGAGTTGAACTTATCAATAAAGGCCAAAAAGACAGCCATACACACACCCACCCCCTCACACAGGCCCACACCCACCCCCTCACACAGGTGGATTTGAACCTTGAACCTATTGAAGAAGAGTCAAAGCCTGGATTGTTGCTTGTCCTCCTAGGACCTCTATTTTTTTTTTAATTTTAATAATACCTTTTTTTTACATCTATTAATTCCATTACTCTTTGAGAATATATATATATGGCATCTATGTTCATAATTTTTTTTTAATTTTAAGGCCTAACTTTTAATTAATTTAAAAATACAAGTCTTTACAACCAAAAAAATAGGTGGATAGGCACACCCCAATATGTAGCCATGCTAACTCAGGTTGAGTTAGGCAATGTTACTCAAAATAATAAAAATAGGATTAAACCCATCACCAACCACAATACCAAAAAGCATGCATTAAATCATCTCAATCATGGAGGTATGCTCATGAGGTGAATGTCCATCACCTACCAAATGCTAACAATCGATATTAGAATGAATGGAAATGAGCCACCCATCCTCCCTAGGCGTGTCTTATCACTTGTACCAAAATCATCAATACCATCAGAGACAATATCGAGAAGTTTGTATAGAAGGCACTTGGATGACCGTACATGGGGCATTATCCCAGTGCTGCATAAGAGCGCGAAGATGCTCCACCTCTATATAAACTTTCTCCACTTGAACTGAAATTTGGAGCCCAAAATTAGAGTAAACTGTGCATTTATTAGCAATTGAAAATTCATCTGAACTATGCTGTTGAGAAAAGAGAATTTTATTACAAATTTTCCAAATATAAAAAAGCACACTTATGCGAATTATGTTCCACACTTACAACAAGGGCAAGGAAAAATTTGATGGGTCACCAAAAAAAACATAATGTCAGGTGAATGAATTGGTCATATGAGGCTGAAAGAAGATCTCAAGCCAATCTCAGGCCATTCGAGATTTCTTGCATTGCCAAAAAATATGAAGTGGATCCTCTGGAGCACCACAAAAAATATAGGATGGATTCTCTTTTCCAAGGTAGTTTAATCTTTTTCCAAGAGGAAGACCATAGGATAAGAGGCTCAAAGTAAAGAAAGTTTGTTTGGATTCAATATACCATGCCCAAGCTATTTTAAATCTTAGACTCCAGCGAGTTTGAGTGGAAAGAAGATCCCACATAGCATTGAGTCTTTGAACCATAGGGACATTGGGAGTAAGCCAAGCATACCCTAACTTAGGTTTGTAAGTAAGAAGTGGGGTTTTCTTAAACCATCCCCAATCAGACCACCAAAGCTTTTGAGAATGTCTAAAGATCATGGGCCAAAGGGAAAATGGGATACAGTCCAAAATAGTGTCATAAGTAATCTTATCATTTGGTCACAGACCAAACAATCTCCTAAAATCATCCCATGGGATCCAATCCCTAGAATATCTTGAAAAAAGTCTGCCACTATTGAAATCCCTTTCCTGAATAATCGTTGAGCATGAATCCATTGCATGGAAGCAAGAGGGGAACCTTGAAGAGTAATAAAAGGTGACCACCAAACATTATAAGTGGAAATAGAAGCACCTTTTCGATACCCATACCCTAGCCAACTCAACCAGGGCTTAATTTTCTCCCAAGCTCTCCATAGGCTCTAAATGACAAAAGAGCCTTGAATTTTAACTGGGATAGGAGCAACCAGGAGAGATTGAAAATCCATGCCTTTCCAAGCCTTCTTTCAAAGAGGCGCACTAGTGGAGATGCAGTGTCGAATGAGAAATTTTAAATATTTAGAACCACTTAAGGCTCGAAGAATCCATTTAGCAGATAAATCAAAACCTTGTCTTTAACAATCATGCAGTCCCATACCTCCTCATTTTTGGGAAGACAACAGATTTTCTAAGAAAATTTATGAAACCCTTGTTTATGTGATGAGTTAACCCAAATAAAATCCCTTAAAAGCTTTTCCAAATTTTTATAGTATGCTTGAGAAGGGACCCAACAATATGAATAGTACACATGAGTAGAAGCAATAATTTTGGAACACACCTGAAACTTACCAGCTAGATTAAATTTTTTGGTGATCCAAAAGGAAATTTTGTTCTCTACTTTTTGCAAGACATAATTCCACAAGATAGCAGGGGAACTCTAGAAATAAAATGGGATGCCAAGGAATTTAAACATCTCCCTTGGTTGGATCCAATACCATTGTAAGCTTTCAAGCCGACTTGGAAGGTCCAAATATGATTGCCTATAGCATGAGGTCTTCCTCCATTGAATGTTAGATCCTGATGCATTGCAAAATATATCTAGATAATCTAGAGCTTGTTTGACAGAGCGTTCATCCTCATGAATAGTCAAAAAAGAATCATCTACAAAATGTCCATTTATAAGTTGAGAAGATTCTCCAAGTAAATAAATACCCCTAATATTACCTTGACTCACTTGGTTAGCAAGAAGGTATCCAAAAGCTTCAGTTGCCAATATGAAAGAGAAGGATTCAAAGTACAACCCTATATAAAAGATATGAACAAGCCAATTGATTCAGACTGATAATTTTTAAAGTAAGCATAGTTGAAGCACCCGCCAAAATCATACTAATTGAGCTCAAGAAATGTAGCCCAAAACCAAGAGCTTGAAGCATGGTAAGGATGAAATTCCATTCAATCCTATCATAGGCTTTCTCAAAATCAATCTTGATGAAAAGAGTATTTTGTTGAGTGGCTCTAGCCCATTCCATGCCCTCCCAAATAGCAATTACATTATCTAGAATATATCTACTCTACACAAACCCAGTTTACTTAGGACAAATAATAAGTGGCAATAGAGGTCTAAGGTGTAATGCCAAAGCCTTAGAAATAATTTTGTAACTCACATTGAATAATGTAATAGGCCTCTAGTTTGTGAGCACTTCTAGATCCCCTTGCTTAGGGATGAATTTAATATTACCCTTATTAAAATTTAGAATCTAAAGAGCCAAAAGCCATTTCTTCCTGATAAACATACAGTAAATTTGGGCCAACCATGTCTCAATAGTCCTTATAAAATTCACAATAAAATCCATCTGATCCTAGAGATTTATCATTGGCCATCCTAGATAGGGCTTCAACAAGATCATCCAATGAGAAAGGACACTCACAAGCTTCCTTTTGAAGAGTTGAAAGTGTAGACACCAAAACAGCACCAATCCGATTATGTGACAACAAGCGCTGATCGCATTGACACACACAACCCCTAGGGCAGCCCCCAGAGGTTAAACAATGGTCCTAACCACTCCCAAAAGTAGTTTTGGAGGTCAGAGGTCAATTTGGCACCTTTTTGGCACCTTGCTCTCTGCTCGTCCCACCCAGGGACGAATACAAACTGGCATTCATCCCACCCAGGGATGAATATCAGCATTCACCCCAGGGTGAGGCGAATAGCAAGTTTGACTGGCAAAAAGTCAAACCTCGACAAGTCCACCAGTTAACTGAGGCTTCAAGCCATGCAATTGTGAGGAATAGCTTTAAATCAAGGAGAGAGACTTCTGTCATGCATGTCTTTATTTTAGAGACCTCATGCAAGGAGATTCTAAATCAGGGAATTATCTTTTCTCTGAAAATAGGACAAACAACTCAAGTGGCGCCCTCGCATGCGTAATTCAAATAGAGAGACCCTAGGTCTATAAATTGGTGAGTTTTCTCACCCAAAATAGATATAGAGAAGGAGCATTTGAGCAACGAAGTGCTGCCAATTTACATACCTACTTGCGATTTGTGCCTTTCACATCCTTAATCTCTCATTCGAAAGGGAGGTTATTGGGTGATTATTGGAAGCACGAATCCGGACCCAAAACCCGATTTTTGGCCACAATATTCCACAAAATTTGTTGAAAACACCCCATAAGAAGTTTTGGACCCATCCCAAGTGGATTGGTGCCGAAACAGAGTCCCAAACGGTGGGCGTTCTGCCCCCGGGCGCCCCCCAAGCTGTCACAGCCCTAATCGCCCCACCCCGGAATGATTAGAAATATGTGATATATTTCTCTGATTTTTCTTTTGCATCTTATTCTAGGTCTGTTAAATAGGTTGTAGTTTAAATTTCACTTCATTCTGAGCAATTTTGACCAGGTTTTTATCATTTCCCGCCTTTACTAACTTGTAGATGGCACCAACAAAATCTGGGTGATAGAGGCCAAATTGGAGAAATATGACCTTCTGGGTCTTCCCAAAACACCCCCAATTAGCTAACCCCAACTTTGTAGGTCATTTGGAGCTTTCTAGATAGGACATTGAAGAGGGTGCTTTCTGACAAGTTATTGTAGGTCTATTCGTCCCACCCTGGAGCGAATACAAATCTGTGAGGAATTTCTAGACTGTTCCTTTTGCAGTGGCTTCCTGGTAACATATTTATGCTTCTGTTAAAATTTTAGGTCGATCCGAGGTCATTTGGTTATCGTTTTAATATTTTCATGCATACACTAACAGTAGGCCTTGGGAAATACATGTTTTATTCTGTCTGCAGGTGCTACTAATATTTTTTGTTTCTTTGAACGTAGGTTTTCAACATCAGAGGAGCAGGAAGGAGTCAAAAATCATATACACAAGTGGTGGTGACATTTTGGTCCGCCCATATTACATGTGGGCACGCGGAAGAAGGATTGCTATCCATGGATGTGATGAGAAACATATTTGACGCTCCTATCCCCTAAAAAGGAAGGAGACGTATTGTAACACGACTTTGAAAGCATATCAATAAAGAAGGCTATATTTCATACTGCTTTTATCTTGTGTCAATTCGCTCATGTTCTTTCCTTTATGCTTCTTTCAATATATAGGCTTTTAGCGTTAAGTTTGGTTTTACACGCATCGTGCTTGGCATATTCCTTTTTGTTTTCGTATCCTCGTGCTTTCAGTGGCGATCACGGTGGGACCTCTGTCCCTTGATTTTTAAGATTAAATTTTTGATTAAAGTTGCTTGTTTTTTGCTTACAGGTACCAAGTTTTCAAACGTTGGACTATTTCAGAGCAGAAATTCAGAGACATCCGATTTGGGCAAAGAAGAGGTAGAGGTCTTAAACACCTTCTATCAAAATTTTGTTGTTTGTTCTCTAGTTATTTTCTTGCATAGGAGAGTTTGAATGCTTGTTTTCTTCATTTATGCAACTTAAAAAGAACCCCACACACCACGTGGTAATTTGAAACAACAAGGAGTTGGTCGTAAAACCCCAACCCTTGAGCAAGACCAACGGTGGATTTCATCACCACCTTGGCTTGAGATACTGCATACATTACCCCGATCGTGACTATTGCTAGACGTAAATCCTGACGAAAGCTGACCAAGTGTAGCTGGGGTGATTCCCAATGCATGAGGATAAGTCTTCTATGGTAGGTGTCATAAACAGAGTGATTCCCCTTCCGTACCGCCTATGTTCCACGTACCATCTGCTCTCACGTACCAATAGTTTCCCTCACGTAAGGGCGGGTATATAGAGAGGTTGGTATATCGGTCTGGCAAAGGTATATCGAAGGGGCGACCATTTTTTGGGAGTCATAAGAGCCATCATTTTGCATTTAAACGTTCTTTCCACAAGCTTTCAAACAAACATCAAAACACACCAAATCAGATTCTAGGGCACACTTTTAATATTTAAACGAGATAACCATTGTGTTTATTGTGTGTTTCCTTTCTGTTTAAGTGTAGCATAAAAAATCCTAAAAGAGATAAAAATCTACTCATCTTTAGGAGCACATCACCATGGTGTACACTCGTAGCCGAGCCCAATCACGGGCAAGCACTGCAAAAAGTGTGCAAAGGGGGACAAGTCACCTCCGATATAGTCCTGAGGACTTAGCCATCCCACCTTGGCGGCAAGGCACCCAAGATAGTCCACATCATGCCATCACAGAATAGGACTATAGAGGCACCTCTTGGAGAGGCACCCCCACTCAAGCATAGGTCCTTTCAAGAGGAGAACCTACACGTAGCACTCAACGTAGACAGGAGACCTCCCTTAGAAGCTCATTATGGGTGGCCTAGTGATGAAGTGCTAGAGCAACAGAGGGTCCAGAAGGAGGGGCCACAGGATTTCATCATCCCTCCTCTACCCCGCATTACTGTTAGAAACACTAGACAATATCCAGAGTATCAGGCTCTCCAGACAGGGCAAGACAATTCTGCCCGCACCTTTTATGCATATGAAAGAGAGGGCGAGGAAGACCACTATGTTCCTCAAGAGTAGTACACAGTGTGGGAACGATGCACCTCCGCACCCGCTATGTATCAGGATCGCCCATTGAGGCCGGAGCCTCAGGTAAATGCCGCTAACCTCGATAGAGGGAAGCAACCCATAGGGGTCTCGGATCACCACGACCGAGATAGACATGTAGGAGAGGCATCTAGGCTTCCTAAAAATGAGACGGTGGAACAAAGTGACTTGGCATTTGCCAAACATGCCGCCCGCCAAGCGCAGATTACGTAGCTCAGGCAAGATCAACAATAGTTAGAACATCTGTGTCACCTTAACAAAGAGTGCATTCAGCGTCAGACAGCCGAATTGCTCCTGAACAATGTGCCTGAGAAGGTCCCAACTCCTCGTGCACATAAAGTAGAAGTGTATGAGAGGCATAACCCTTTGGTGCGAGACAGGTCTTCGCGACCTCGTCAAGTATTGCCTCCAAGACCTCCTAGACTTGAGCGGGAGGCCACTCCTAGAAACAATGATGGGCACCCTCCACGGGCACCCACCTATGCTTATAGGTCTCGGCCAGGCACTCCTCAAGAAGCCTATGAGGAGTATGAACAAGAAGAAGAGCGGGCTGAAATGCCCTACCAAGGCAGAGGGGCTGCTACCCAGCCACCCCTCCATAGGCTTCAAGTTCCCCGCAACCCACAACGGGAGCAAACCAAGGAGGAAGAAATCAAATCCTTCGATGCATATAAAGCACTGCTAGAGTGCTTAGAATCTATGGAGATCAAGACTTCTGGGCACCAAAATCCCACTTTACGCCAACTCCATAGTCATCCTGTGCATCCGTCAATGTCGACACCTCCATACCCTGAACACTTTAAACTGCCCTAGTTGGCACTCTTTAGAGGGGAGGAGGATGCCCAAGAGCATGTGACTAGATTCCTGAGCCAGTGCTTTGGCATTCAGGACAATGATGCTTTGTTACTAAGAACATTTATAACCACATTCATAGGCCCTGCCTCGGATTGGTTCACTCAGTTGCCCAAACATAGCATCAGTAACTTGGATCAGCTAGTGGACGCGTTCCTCGAATGCTTCACCTTCAACACCAAGAAAAAGGTATCATTAAGTGACCTAGCTAGCCTCAGGAAGTATGAGGAAGAGACCATGGCGGCATATGGGAACCGATGGAGGACGTTGCTTTCAAAGCTGCCCTACCTCCCTCCCATGTCCGACCTGACTCAGATGTTCTCAAAGAGCTGTTTGAGATCGATCTCCATGCTATTGTAGCTGCAGCAATATGCCACTTTAGAGGAAGCTCTGGCGCAAGCCAGAATCATTGAGGAGATCAAGATACAGGATGGCGAGATCACCAAACCTAAGAAGAAAGAATGGACCAAGAACACTAAAACAGGGACCACGCAACAGAAACCCGCTGTGGTCAATCAGGTTGCTATCAATGTCCCTAAGCTTGCACAAGCAACACAGCCTCAAAAGGCTAACTATCAGGTGGTGCCTCCTAAAAATTATGATAGAGAAAACCAGAGGCAGGAACAAAATTAGTAGCATCGCCCTAGGCGACAATTTACACCTTACACAGAGTCTAGGGACTCTCTGTTTGACCGCTTGTCAACGGTGAACTTGATCAACCTGCCAAAGATTCAAACTATAGACCCCAATGCACCGAAGCCTAAGGGGTACCGAGAGGACTTGTACTGTAGGTTCCATAGATGGAAGGGACATGACCTTAATGCATGTTGGAAATTCAAAGGTTTGGTACAAGACCTAATCGACAATAAGACATTGGCGGTGGACAACCCCGTAGCGCCAAACAACCAACATATGGGAGTCTTCAGAGACCCCTTGCCTACCCATGATGCACAGGCAAAACCCCTTCAAGTCAATGAGGTGCAACAGAATTGCCCCATGCAGGGGTATGTAGGGATGATAAGCATAGTGACTAGGAACAAGAGGTATCAAGGAGCTGCCCCTGCGGTAGCCACTGGAGAAGTTCCATCGACGTCACAACCTCAACAACACCCTACGCAACTTCCCCTACCTAGACCAGTGGCCACGATTCGGACTAGACTTACCCAAAGTCTAAGGACCACGTCGGCTAGGCTCTCCATATACGAGCTCATTCAACAATCAGTGCCCCATCGGGAGGCTCTAATGGAGATTTTAAAAGCCATCGAGCTGCAGCCCCATGAAGCAAACTCTTTCAACAACTTCGTGGGACATGTAAAACAATGTACAGAACCAGTCATCACCTTTAGAGAAGATGAATTGAAATCAGTGATTGGTGATGTGGTGGATCCACCCCTGCACGTTATTGCATGGGTCAACGAGATTCCATATAAGAGAGTGTTGGTGGACACTGGCTCATCCAGTAATATCATCACAACAGTAGCATTGAAACATCTGAAGTTGTCGGCATCTCACATCGTGGCTTCCACTTATACACTACGAGCATTCAATGATGCAATATGCTCGACGGTTGGCACAATTGTCCTACCTATCCAAGTGGGACAAAAGACTATTCATACATTGTGCCACATCTTGGAAGGTGAGATGGCTTATAATATCTTATTGGGCTGGCCTTGGATCAGGGACATGAAGTGTGTCCCTTCAATAGCTCATCAGTGCCTAAAGTACACATTTGAAGGATAGGTGCATGTAGTCCCGATAGACTTAGAGCCCTTCAAGTACTGCAATACGATGCAATTCATGCCGCAATCGACCCTTCCATCAACACATTTGGATTTTTAGTTGAATCCATCTAACCAGGGTCCGATTCCATAGGCATCCCCATTGCCGAGTCCATCGAATCCCCAGCCGGGTCCATCTTCCTCATCTAGTCCTTCAACAATGATGCCACCTACGGTGGCCACACCAAAGGACAAGGGAAAGAAACCCCTAGAAGAGGAACCACCCCTAGTCTCAACCATCTCTACCGAAGAGATGCCTAGCAGAATGGAAGTCGAGATGCCTAGTTCACCCCACATGGAGTGGACTCAAGAAGGACTCCCATTCGCTCCCCCTCAACCGCCAACGGTCACCGTTGAGATGGCCAACACGGGCCTGGGGGAGTATCTAGTGAGGAACATTGTAGCAACACCCACACTTGAGTCCATGCAGGACATGGGGAGGCCTCGACTCCCCATCGGCTCTGTGGTTCCTCTAGGCTACCCACCCAATCGGACAAACTTTGTTTATGGGGGCCTGGATAATGGCATTGAGACTTGTATGCAAGAAGACGAAGATGAAGAGCCCTTTGCTGAGGATGTCAACTATCTGTCCAACCCTGACTTCGCTTTGAGATATCTTGGCCAATGCAATTGGCATGGATATGGGTTGGGCAGGTATGAGCAAGGAGTGCGTGTTCTTTGCCAACCGAGATATCAAATGTCGTATGACAAGTCAGGAGTAGGGTTCAACCACCCCTTGCCCCTAGACATCTTGGTAGAGAACATGCAAGGCCTAGGGATAGGCAACAAGGATGGGTTGGCATCAGATCCATATGCCAATCCTAACACAACTTATACATTGGGAGATTATCTCCCATTGCTAACAACCAACCTTGTTGACCATAACAACCCTTTCCCTTCGGCCGAACAGGGAGAAAATTCGAGGACTCCCCTACAAGAGGGATATGGACAAGACCAAGAAGGGTCTTCAGAAGATGAGTCGGAATACGAGGTAGCACCTTGGGATCCTTTCGAGTCTGATAGCAATCATTCACAAGTACATCCCATGGATGATTATCAGGAGAGCTTCCTGACAATGTTCCCTTTGGATGCTCCAATTGAGCATATGCCACCTCAAGAGAATCAGGTCCCCCGTAGAGAGCGGAACAACCTCGATGGGACCACATTAATTTGCTCGAGCAAGATGAGCCTCATATGTCGCAAGCAGCTGTTGGAGCCAACGAAGGCCTTTGGATCTCTGACAGTGATTACGAAGATGAAACTGAGATGGCTTATCTCAATCATATGCGACAACAACAATATCCCTTGGACATAGATGACATGTTTGAACAGTTACACATAGGGCCAAGGCATAGGTGGCACCTCAACCCGACGTAGTTATAGCAATTACTGCACCCGCCACTCTAGGTACATAGAGAGCATCTTCCGCCTGGAGACCCTATAAAACCATCAGTGCCTAGGGTGGACCCTATCTTCGTATCCATGCATAGGGCTGATCCATTTGTGCCAGTACCCACAGAGCCAGATCCGGAGCACAAAGATCATCTAGGATGTCCGAGCAGTCATACCCACGGTAATGGAG
This sequence comes from Wollemia nobilis, assembly GCA_028583015.1. NCBI lineage: Eukaryota > Viridiplantae > Streptophyta > Pinopsida > Araucariales > Araucariaceae > Wollemia > Wollemia nobilis. Next base: position 10,153,118 of record JAQPPZ010001106.1, read on the forward strand.
ACCACAATCATTTCATCAACATGATCTCCATTGATTTAACCGCCCCCATCCATGATCCAGCCGACCCGACATGGTCATTGCATCTAGACCTAGATGCTATAGACTGGGATCGTGCTGACACACCGCCATCCCCATCAGAGTACTGGCCTTGCGGTGGGATGTTCCATTTCACCCCAGGATAGACTCAGGATGTCTTCCATGCTGAAGAGGAACCCGATGTTCCGAACGATGATCTCAATTCAGCAAATGATATCCACTTGATCCCAACTCCACACCAGTTGGAGGACGGGTCCCACATGTCGGTCGAGGAGACGACTGACGTAGACATCGGCTCAGATCCAATGAATTTGCAAATCATCAAGCTAGGGGTAAGTCTATCCCCCGAAGAGCAAGCCGACTACATTGCCCTTCTCAAAGAGAAGAAGGAGGTTTTTGCATGGTCATACAAAGACATGCCGGGGCTAGACCCATAGCTAGTCATGCATAATCTAACGCTTGATCCGAAAGTCAAGCCAGTAAAGCAAAAACTACGTAAGATGCACCCAACAGTGGCCTTAATGGTCAAATATGAGCTACAAAAGCTGTTGGATGCATAGTTTGTCATCTACGTGGATTACCCACCATGGTTGTCTAACATGGTTCCCATCAAAAATCCCGACGGGAGGATTCGCATATGCACCAATTTTTGAGATCTAAACAAAGCGAGTCCTAAGGATGATTTTCCCTTGCCGAGCATCGACGCATTGGTAGACGCTACAGCGGGCCATGAAATGCTTTCCCTCATGGATGGTTTCTCGGGATACAATCAAATTCGTATCAATCCCGAGGACCAACTAAAAATGGCGTTCACAATGCCTTGGGGGACATTTTGTTATAAGGTCATGCCTTTTGGCCTTAAAAATGCTGGTGCCACCTACCAACGTGCCATGACGTACATCTTCCATGATTACATGCACAAAACTTTGGAAGATTACATGGATGATTTGTTGGCCAAATCTCTTTTGCGCCCAGATCATCTCGATGACTTAAGCAAGATCCTCGATCGCCTCATGGAACATAAAGTCAGACTAAACCCCAAGAAGTGCGTATTTGGCATCACATCTGGAAAGCTCTTGGGTTACATAGTCTCCAAACGAGGAATTGAGGTAGACCCACACAAAGTCAAGGCAATCCTTGAAATGCTTCCTCCAACTACCATCAAGCAGCTCAGAAGTCTGCAGGGAAAGGTCGCGTCAATAAAGCGCTTCATAGCGTAGCTATCTGACAAGTGCCGACCCATGAATAAATTATTGCACAAGGGGGTAACATTTCACTGGGATGACGAGTGCCAGTCAACCTTTGATGACATTAAACAATACTTGGCTTCATCGCCAGTATTGGCACCACCTAGACCAGGAGTGTCATTCTATTTATACATCTCAGCTACTGAGGTGGCACTGGGTGCCATGCTGTCCCAGAAAAATGAACTACACAAAGAACAGGCTACTTACTATCTTAGCCGCACCCTGGTCAGTTATGAACTTAACTATGCATACGTTGAGAAGCTCTGCTTGGCAGTGGTGTTTGCTACCAAAAAGCTATGCCACTACATGCTAAGCAATACGATGTATGTTGTGTCTAAGGAGAATCCATTGCGATACATGATGAGTCGTACTTATCATAGTAGCCGCACGGTGAAATGGATCATGTTGTTGATGGAGTTTGACATAGAATTCATTGGACAGAAATCCATAAAAGGTCAAGTCATCGCCGATCAACTGGCAGAGGCTCCTCTTGAAGACGATCAGCCTCTGACCATAGAACTACCTGATGATGGGGTTTTTCATGTTTCAGAATCGCCAGATTCTGATGAGCCTGAGTCACAGGCTGACATGACCTTATTCTTTGATGGTTCTAAATGTGAGCAAGGAGGTGGCACGGGAATTGTATTCTTCACTCCACAAGGGGCTCCAATGCCTCTGTCATTTAAATTAAACTTCCCGTGCACCAACAACAATGCAGAATACGAAGCCTTGCTCATAGGTCTTCAGACAGCAATCACCATGAACATTAAACGTTTAAACATCTTTGGTGATTCGTTGTTAATTGTCAATCAAGTAAAGGGGATATTCCAATGTAAATGTCCAGTTCTGTAGGCCTACAAAGCCCTTGTGGACAAATTCCTGGCACAACTTGAATGGTATGACATCGAGGCACTCCCTCGATCATCGAATCATTTTGTGGATACTATGGCCTCCTTGGGGTCACTAATCCCGCAAGACCCTTCCGGTGAGATGACAACCATTCAGGTTAAAACATTATCGCAATCCGTGATGGAGCATGCAAGCTCTGACCTAACGCCAAGAATCCACCTGATCCAGATTGAACCATCTCAGGATAGGTTCTCTCGAATCCATGATTGTCTGACTCGAGCCAACTGGGGGTCCTTGTTCTCCCCGACCCCTCTTAATAGCAACACAATGCTATTTTTACAAGTTCTTTCCCGCTCAGCTTTTGCTAGGGATGGACTTCAAGAGGGATTGGTCATTCATACCATCGAGGTTTCTGATCAGCAAGATTGGTACACACCCATAAGGGATTACCTCAAGTTAGGTAACCTCCCACTTGGATTGACACAAGCCGTAAAAAGATCATTTAAATAGAAAGCGGCAAAACATGTCTTGTTAGGAGACATTTTGTATCATCGAAGCTATGAAGGAATCCTCCTCCATTGCTTGGACCAGCAAGAGTCCGCTTGGGCGATCACCCAAGCACATGATGGTACATGTGGTGGCCACTTCAGCGGTATGGCCATCGCAAAGCGCATTCTTTGCATGGGCTATTATTGGCCATCTTTAGAGTGAGATTGTTGCGCATATGTAAAGAAGTGCATGAAGTGTCAACACCATGCTAATTTGACACACGTACCTTCTCAGGCCTTGCAACCGATCCAATCGGCTTGGCCTTTTTCATAGTGGGGCTTTGATCTAATCGAAAAGATCTCCCCTGCATCGTCGGGTCATCACACGTTCATCATAACGGCCATAGAGTACTTCACCAAGTGGGTGGAAGCAATTCCGCTAACCTCTACGACTGGAACCCGCATTGCGGAGTTTATTTTGCATAACATCATATGTCATTTTGGTATTCCATCCAAGATCCTATCGGATAATGGGACGTCATTCAAGAATAAAGATGTGCATGCTTTGACCACAAAGTACAAAATTTAGCATAGTTTTTCAACACCCTATTATCCGCAAGCAAATGGGCAAGCAGAGGCGTCAAACAAAATGCTAGTCGCCATCCTCAAAAAGACCATTGCAGATAGTCATAAGGATTGGCACATTCAAATCCTGCTTGCCCTATGGGCTTATCGCACTAGCATTCGGACGCCCACTGGGGCAACTCCATTTTCACTGGTGTATGGCTCCGAGGCGGTCATGCCTCTTGAGTTGGAAATCCCTTCCCTACGCATTTCAATGCAAGAGTTCATCGATGATGACACTACACGGCAGGCCCGGTTAGACCAACTGACGTTGCTCGACGAACGACGCGTCAATGCTCTCGAGCATTTGCGTATCTATCAAGAGCGACTTAAGAAAGCATACAACATGAAGGTCCACCTAAGGGAATTTTAGGTTGGTGACTTGGTCTTAAAAGAGAACCAACAAAATTCTAATTTGCCATCCCATCTAAGGGACAAGTTCATGGCAAACTGGTTAGGTCCTTATGTGATTGACAGTAGAATAGGACCTGGAACATACCGGCTCACCTCTCTTGAAGGAATCAAGGAACTAGAACCCTTGAACATCAGTCATTTGAGGCCATTCCACATCTAGAGAGCCATAGTCCAACCAAATGCCCCAAAGGTATCCATAAACCCTTTGGTCAAACCAAAAGCTCCAAGAGTTACCATAACCGCTTGGTCAAAATAAATATTCAAAAACAAACAAAAACAATAAAATCATCAAAAATAAAAAAAAAAATTGCATTTCAATTCCATGCATACTCATAAAAATCAAAATACAAAAATATAGGTTGCATTAGGCATCACATCCATACATTGCATATTTGCTAGGTCATACAAGTCAACAGCACCATAGACTGTCATTACTTGGCAATTCCATCATTTTCCACATCAAATCCATTTTATAAATGCCTACATCCAGAATAACACCATCGCCATTTTTAGCATAGTCAGTTGTCTCCTAATGTATATAGGGTTTTCGTCATTCAGCTGTCTTTAAATTGCTAGCCAAAAACTGTACAAAGTTAAACAGATTTTACAAGGGAAAGTTTTACTTGGATCACGCCTCATTACATAACATCCCTACACAAGTTAAAACACATAAAATAATTCCTAAGTTGTGTGAATGCAAGAGAAACCTACAAAGCAGTCTAGGGTACCATAGGTGAAAGATTAGCCTATTCATCCCCCTGTGTGAATGGTTCAAGAATGCTGAGAATTGACAAAAGGATGAGCTCTTCCCCATCAATTCCCCCTAATAAATAGTGGTTTTCACCACTACCAAAAATCCCAATCACCATTGGTCCCCAAAGTTGTAAGGATTCATACTACACGTCCCTGCCAAGGATGGGTAGTCATCCCCAAGACCTAAAAGGATCAATGCCATTCAAAATCCAAATCCCAACAAACCATCATCATGACCATCATCACACTCACCTTTGGTCTCAAAGTTGTAAGGATTCGTACTACACGTCCCTGAACAGGATGGGTAGTCATCCCCAAGGCCAAAAGGATCAAGGCCATTCATAAGCCACAAACTTACAAGCTCAACCTTACAAATGCTCAAAATACAAAATCAAATAACAGTGGTTATCACCACTATTCAAAATCCTTGCTCAAAAAGAAAAACAAAAGAGAAAAATAAACAGTGATTTTCATCACTATGTAGACGAGCAAGTATCCCAAACCATTGAGCAAACACACAACCTGAACTTGAATCTCTGGAATTCTCAGCATTTGAAAACCATCTAGGTGATCCTCATTACGGGTTTGGTGGACAACCTACCTAGCAATGGTGGTATCCTAACCGCATGACGATATGTCTGTCACATTAGCTTTGCGTGTGCACAGACCAATGTTTGCATGTGGATGAGCTAGCTTATGGTACCTTAGATTGTCCCATGGATTAATCTTACTAAATACAACAATGGAGTTAGTGGAGCTAATTAGGTGATCCTCGAGTACAGGTTTGGTTGATAGCCTATTCGGCACTCGGCGGTATCCTGACAAATACCACATAAATGAACTCAATTGCACACACAGGGATGTGAAATAACTTGGTTAAATTCAAGTCGGATTTATACCTTGTTCAAAAGTCTTGCGAGATAAATGTACAGTCTTGGCTAGTTAGTTAAAATATCTGAATCTCAGAAAAGCTTAACTACATTTTAAAACAACTGGTACATTTCATTCCGTACATCACCATCAAAAAATATGCAAAATACAAAAACAAAGTTTTCACATGCAAAGTCATTCCACAAAGTCATCCCATTAGTACAGCAAGCCAGTCAAATCTTGCATAGTCTATGGTGCCATCGACAAGTTATCAACAACTCATTTCATTCATTCCATATGCATACATCATATAAATTAGAAACATCGCATTCATAATAACATATGCATACATCAATGTAAATACATGTACATAAAAACAAACCATGAAAAGTGCATAAACACCAAAAAAGAGTCATCTCATATATATATCATCAAAAATGCCCGTAGGCTACAATGAACCGGTCCTCTGACCTCGCAACAAAAGCCAAAAGCTCAAAAACCCCCAAGCCTAGGGCGTCGGCCACCATGATCACGCAGGATCGGTGCGACGGGAACTACCCCCATGGTGTGGGTCCTATGGGACCTCTCAGGGCGACTGCTGCTCACCCCTGCATCACGCCCACTAGTGCCCCCCTCATCTAGCCGCCTGCGATGAGATGATGTTGACTGCTCAGTATCATTGTCTCTCGTTCGACGTGAAGAGCCACCTCCAGGGGGCTCAGGTAACCGCCCACCGAGGTGGATAATCTCTCCCTCCATATCCATCCGATGCCAAAACCACTCTATCTCCCATCAAAACCACTCTACCTCCCATCGATGGTAATAAGCTACTACATCATCGCGCTATGCCAATGTCTTCTCCTTCTCCACCAGCTGCGCCCGTAGGAGATCCCTCTCCCATGCAGCATTGGTGTCCCCATCCCCTCGGTGGTACATAGCAAATGTGTTCTCCCGCTCCGCCAGCTGAGTCCGCAGGAGATCCCTCTCCTGCAAAGCCTCTCCTAGCTCCTCATCTCGTCTCTCCAAGCAGGTCCTCCAATCATGCTATCTCAGCGCAATGCCTTGCCTCCACATCCTCCGAACCTGCCTGAGGCCTCGGCATCTTCGAAAAGGCAGGCTGCTTCGGCTCCCACTACTCCGGGACGTCCTGCATCTCTGGCTGATCTAGCACCCCAAACTCCCCTCCAACATCCTCAACCTCCACCAAGTCCGCATCATCCACGGAACTCCCCAGCCCTCTCCTAGTGCCTCTGCACCCTCATCCCCTGCTGCACCCCCTAGAGGTCCCTCGCCTCGCCATCACCGCAAAGTCCACCACTACTCATACTCGATGGTAACCCCGATGTCATCCACATCTGAGATGTCAATCACTGTATCTGAATCCTCGCCAAGTGGCGCAACGACTGGCCGGTCTAGAGTCCTCTCATCCCCTGATGTCGATAGACCATGGGCTCACCAGGCAACCCCTGGTGCACCCCAAACTATCGTGTAACCCGACCATATGGGAAAAACTCTTGCTCAGTCCCATGATGCCCAATCAGCCACCCCCTCTACCACGAGCCACTCTCAGCCTCAAGCCAGGTTGGACAGTCCCGGTAGGGGCGCCAGAACACCTCCCCTAGAGCAAGCCGAGTGAAGGCATCGACATAGTGCCCTACGACACCTGCCCATCATCGACTCTGACCTTGCTCCTCAGACCTCCACCATAGTGCCCCATAACCGATCTCTCGGTCTACCATCTCTACCCGAGTCATCCAGGGCAGCCCCATCGGCCTCTCCACTACTATGTGCTGCCAAGCCTAGCACTGCAACAAGTAGCTACAACTAATCCCCTTTCACCTCCGATAGTGGACCTCGTACAACTCATCATAGAGCTATGCTAGCAGAGTCTGTCCCCATCTCATGATCATAGGAGCCTCCGTAGGACACTCCACCAACCGAAACACCACCTCTAGCAGGTTCCATGGGAACCTCACACCCGAAGAGTCGGGGAGCAGCATGTTGGAAATGAGGCCCATAAGTAATGCGTGCCTCACTCCCAACACACCCCTCTCTAGCCACCATCGAACCAATATGCCACCAATATGGCAGTCACCCTCTGCCCTCTCCACTGGGCTGTCCACCCCCATCTCCTCTCCATGCCCAAAATAGCGTATCAACACTATTGTCCTCTGATCCCGAGGCATCATCCGGATCGGCAGTCCATCTATCGGAATCCGAAGAATCCGATAGACATCCTCCAAGGTCACCATCATCTCCCCTATTGGGAGATGGAAGGTGTTGGTCCAGGGATCCCACAAGTTGATCAGGGCCGTCAGATAGGCCCGATCCCCAACCACTAGCTCCAGCCGAGTCACCTGCTTGAGCCCAAGGGCGTCAAGCCAATCCCAGTCAGCCAAAGTCAGCGTCGCACGTGCTTCAGTGAAAATAGTAGGCACACGATACCGGCTCTTCACAACCTGCAAAAGAAAACAAAATAAAAACATTAAAACAATGAAAAACTATACAACAATAACATGAATATACAACAATGCATAAAAATGTATAGCAAAAAACATAACAAAATTCAAAAACTAATTTGTCAATCTAGGGTTTTTAACTCTAACTGATAAATTCAAAAAAAAATAAAACATTCAAAAACAATAATTTGTCAGTCCTAGGGTTTTTAACTCTACAATGATAAATTAAACAAAAACATAACAAAATTCAAAAATAATTTATCAATCCTAGGGTTTTTAACTCTAACTGATAAATTAAAAAACATAACAAAATTTAAAAAAAAACTAATTTGTCAGTTCTAGGGTTTTTAACTCTAACTGATAAATTACAAACAAAAAAATTAAAACAACATAATTGTTTGTCAGTTCTAGGGTTTTTAACTCTAACTGATCAATTAAAAAACAAACAAAAAAATTCACAAAATAATTTCTCAGACCTAGGGTTTTTAACTCTAAACTGGTAAATTAAAAACACAAAAACAAAAACAACAAATAACTAGGGTTAAAGCTACATTTTTATGCTCAGTTTTACCCTACGTTTCTAACTTAAGTTTTGATCTTTGTTAAATTCGGGTTAAGCGAGGTTTTAAGTTATGTTCTAAACTAAGTTTTTTTAAGCTCAGTTTTCAACTAAACTTTTGATCTTTGTTTAACTAGGGTTAAACTAAGTTTTAAGCTAAGTGTTAATAGACTAGGGTTTCATTTTAAAAAATTTGACAAACAAGAAAAACAAAAAGACAAAAAAACAAATAACTTGTGGTTTTAACAACTGTAAAGTAAACAAACAATAAAGAGGAAGGGCACTTACTGGTCTCGCTTCGGCTCCGCCACTCGATCCAGTTCATGCACTCATGGTCGCGGGAAAAGTTTGGCAGCGCTTCGCTTCGCATAATTGACCTCCTCCTCCTCAGAGCTCCAAATCGCCAAGAAAAACAAATGCAAATGAGCCCAAAACTCAGTTTTGGCCTTTAAATAGGCTTTTGAGCCTGTACTCATTCCCCCATGGGATGAGCACTCTGGTTAGCACTCGTCCCTCCCTAGGACGAATACTAAATAGGAATTCATCCCACCCAGGGATGAATACAGAGCAAAAATTTCAAAAAAAGCAAAAACTGCACAAAATGCACCAAAAACAAGCAATAAAACTGTCCAATGAGAGTGCTTTTGCACTTGACATTTCGGGCATGCAAAACAGATGTCGGGGTCACAAATCCTCACTATCCTACTCCCTAAGAAGGCTACCATAGCCGGACCGCTCCACGGGAAGATGGATTTTTGAGAATTTCATCCCCAAACGACGTCACCAAAACGGGTCAAAACCCATCCAAAAATAGCAATAACATTGCCGAACGAAGGCGCTTTTGCGCCTGACATTCTTGGCATCCAAAATAGATATTGGGGTTACAAATTGTTCCTATCCTACTCCCTAAGAAGGCTATCATAGCCGGACCGCTCCGTGGGAGGACGGATTTTTGACAATTTTAGCTCCAAAATGCGTCACAAAAAGGGTTCACACCCACCAAAAATAGGTCAGAATGTTCGGAAATTGCTTTCGCATTCAATGGTAAACAACTGAAGGCACCCTTACCTAAGTCATCTTGGGTCAAGCGACTCATCGCTTTTCTCATGTCGGTCATTCCCTCATCGATTCGTCGCTTGAGGGGGTAGTCACACTTAGTTACCAATCAACAAAAACATACCCAATCAAGGAAATGACACGCATTCAAAGGATCATTGACAAAGACAATCACGCCCCGCTTGGGGCAGCAAACAAGCAATAATCACAAGCTGATCAAACACTTGGCATTCATGAATCATGAACTCAAGGTTCCCACAGACAAAAGGTTGCGCCCTTTGCCTATTCATGACTGATCAATGTCCAAGCTCAAGTAACACCTCACCGAACAAGGTTAACACTTGAATTAAGTTCCTTAGCTCGTCAGAAGCAAGGATTCAAGAATGCGTGCCCTTTCCATACTTGGGGCATCAAGAGTTGGTTAGGTTACTGAGAAACCCTAATCATTAGTGCTTTGGTTATCTATTTTTGCTCGATGCTGCGCCTTGCACAATGCTTCCCAAAAAGGGGCATCTGTAGACACCAAAACAACACCAATCCGATTATGTGACAACAAGCGCTGATCGCATTGACACACACAGCCCCTAGGGCAGCCCCCAGAGGTTAAACAGTGGTCCTAACCACTCCCAAAAGTAGTTTTGGAGGTCAGAGGTCAATTTGGCACCTTTTTGGCACCTTGCTCTCTCGCTCGTCCCACCCAGGGACGAATACAAACTGGCATTCGTCCCACCCAGGGACGAATATCAGCATTCACCCTAGGGTGAGGCGAATAGCAAGTTTGACTGGCAAAAAGTCAAACCTCGACAAGTCCGCCAGTTAACTAAGGCTTCAGGCCATGCAATTGCGAGGAATAGCTTTAAATCAAGGAGAGAGACTTCAGTCATGCATGTCTTTATTTTAGAGACCTCATGCAAGGAGATTCTAAATCAGGGAATTATCTTTTCTCTAAAAATAGGACAAACAACTCAAGTGGCACCCTCGCATGCGCAATTCAAATAGAGAGACCCTAGGTCTATAAATTGGTGAGTTTTCTCACCCAAAATAGATATAGAGAAGGAGCATTTGAGCAACGAAGTGCTGCCAATTTACATACCTACTTGCGATTTGTGCCTTTCACATCCTTAATCTCTCATTCGAAAGGGAGGTTATTGGGTGATTATTGGAAGCACGAATCCGGACCCAAAACCCAATTTTTGGCCACAATATTCCACAAAATTTGTCGACAACACCCCATAAGAAGTTTTGGACCCATCCCAAGTGGATTGGTGCCGAAAAAGAGTCCCAAACGGTGGGCGTTCTGCCCCTGAGTGCCCCCAAGTTGTCACAGCCCTAATCGCCCCACCCCAGAATGATTAGAAATCTGTGATAGATTTCTCTAATTTTTCTTTTGCATCTTATTCTAGGTCTATTAAATAGGCTGTAGTTTAAATTTCACTTCATTCTGAGCAATTTTGACCAGGTTTTTATCATTTCCCGCCTTTACTAACTTGCAGATGGCACCAACAAAATCTGGGTGATAGAGGCCAAATTGGAGAAATCTGACCTTCTGGGTCTTCCCAAAACACCCCCAATTAGCTAACCCCAACTTTGCAGGTCATTTGGAGCTTTCTGGATAGGACATTGAAGAGGGTGCTTTCTGACAAGTTATTGTAGGTCTATTCGTCCCACCCTGGAGCGAATACAAATATGTGAGGAATTTCTAGACTGTTCCTTTTGCAGTGGCCTCCTAGTAACATATTTATGCTTCTGTTAAAATTTTAGGTCGATCCGAGGTCATTTGGTTATCGTTTTAATATTTTCATGCATACACTAACAGTAGGCCTTGGGAAATACATGTTTTATTCTATCTGCAGGTGCTACTAATATTTTCTGTTTCTTTGAACGTAGGTTTCCAACATCAGAGGAGCAGGAAGGAGTAAATAATCATATACACAAGCGGTGGCGATGTTTTGGTCCGCCCATCTTACATGTGGGCACGCGGAAGAAGGATTGCTATCCATGGATGTGATGAGAAACATATTTGACGCTCCTATCCCCTAAAAAAGGAAGGAGACGTATTGTAACACGACTTTGAAAGCATATCAATAAAGAAGGCCATATTTCATATTGCTTTTATCTTGTGTCAATTCGTCTATGTTCTTTCCTTTCATGCATTTTTCAATATATAGGCTTTTAGCGTTAAGTTTGGTTTTACACGCATCGTGCTTGGCATATTCCTTTTTGTTTCCGTATCCTCGTGCTTTCAGATATGTTTCTCAGGAACAACTGCACAACAATATTGAATTGTAGCCTGTCATTTAGGATTTAACTCCTGAGAAGCAAAAACTTTCTGATAATGCTTGGAAAAAAATTTAATAATATTAGGAAGCAAAGTCCAACAAACCCCTACATCTTGAATAGCATTGAATTGAATGGATCGTCTTAAGGGTTTTATTTTTTGAAAAAAATCTTTTGAAACCCTATCGCTAATTTTCAGTTACTGAATTCGAGCATGAATTTGAGCTTCCCTTGCTTCATAAAGCTCAATTTTTTTAAGCTTATGTCTAAGACTTGCAACTTGGGCTTGAATAATAGAGCTTAGAGGGCTCGCTTCTAGTCTGATAGAAGTGCAAGCCAGTTTAGCTTTAAGGTCTGAATTAGAGATTCGTCTCCGCTTGGAAACTTCAACTCCTAAATTCCTAAGAAGAATAGTTATTTTAGAGATAGCTTCAATCCACCAGGAAATTCTACCATGAATTCCAGTTGGTCTAGGAACTAGATTCCAAATCCTGTGAATATGAGCAGACATAGCTTGATGTTTCAAAAAAGAAACATTCAGGTAAAACTGAGACTTGAACTAATGAGGCAGAGGTGGAGAACAAGATATGAAAAACACAATGAGAGCATGATCAGAAATGGTGGTATCAAGAATAATTGAAACAAAGGGGGGAGAAGTCAATAAGTGATGGAAATAAAAATGAGAATGTTTAGATAGCATAGCTCTATCAAGCCACTTAAAAATACGAGCATATCCAGCTTGAAATTTGGACCAGGTATACCATACAGAGTCAAGAAAATCAGACGATATAAAGCAAGAATTAGGGTCACTCAGCCCAAGCTTATTTTTGAAAAAAACCATGCTTCCCGCTCACCAATATTCCAACTCATAGGGAGTAAGCCAAGTTTATCAATCAATTTTTCCACCATATTGAAATCTCCACACATCACCCAAACCACTTTAGGCAGGGAAAGAGCAAGCAATAGCCATAAAGCACATCTTTCAGATGCATTATTAGAAGCATATACATTAATCAAACCAAAAGGGATACCACCAAATTCAAAAAGAGTCCAAACTACTTGATTTGATGGGTCCACCCCCATGTGACAATATGAGAATGCCATCTAGGAGAAATGAAAGTGACAACTCCTCTTCCAAGAGTATGATGGGAACAAAAAAACTTACTTGTCGAACATAAAAAGGTACAAGTACTGTCCAAAATGAAGTCAACAACCTTAACTTCTTGCAAACACAAAAAATCCAAACTACCATGCAGGCGAGCAACATTCTAAATCTCTCTGTGGACCTGATATTTTTGGATTGGATCCGTCAGTCCTCTTACATTCCAGGACAAAAAAATCTTTGCTAACAATCAAGGTTCATTCCCTCGAAAACATCTTCAAAATATCCCAACTCTCCTAGGAAAGTGTACGAATTGTTGAGAAATTGTTCATGATTTTCTCTAAGAAAGTTAGTCTACCATGTCTTTTCTTGATGCAAACCCTCATGAGTCAGACTACATGAACGATGGGACCTAGAGAATGACACATCCTCCGATAATGCTTGCTTAAGAATGGAAGGAGCAAGATCATCGGGTGAAGAGGATACTAGAGGTGGTGAAACTCCATCTAAAGAAAGTACAGAAGAGGACCCTCCTGGATCTGAGGGAGAAAGCTACACTAGAGCAGTTGGAGCCGGAATGGTTGGCATGCATGGTGCTAAAGGTTGTTGTACCGGAGGGTTGGAACTAGAACCTCCCTACAACATCGACTGCTTAGGTGGATAGTTTTTCCTGTTTGTCACTGTAGTCCATTCATCTAGAGGATTCTTGGATCTTGGAGCTAGAACTGTTGGAGCAAGGGGAGGAACAACAATATTATGTGATTTGAACTTATCAGCCATAAGTGGACAATCTTTAATTTTGTGCTTTGTTGATTGACAACGGTAACAGGTGTTGGGCAAATTAATGTACACAACATGTGTAAAAACCTTGTCACCAATCTTCAGGTCAATAGACTTAATAAGTTCCTTGGAAAGATCAACTTTGACACACACATGCCTGTTAGGACAGACATTATAGAATTTATTTGGTTCTAAGCAGACCACCTTCCCAAGGGTGGAAGCAATACTTTGCAAGAATGGCCAAAGGGTTTTCGGAAAACTAGGGAACTCATCCCAAAGAGGCACTTCCATAGAAGCCTCATCATTGATAGAGAAATCTTTGGACCACTGTTGAAATATAAGTAAAGAGCTTCGGACATACCAGAGACCCCAACCAAAAAAAATTTGTGCATGTTAAGCATCAACAAAGCAAAAAATAAAAAACCCCTTTGACAAATTCTAGATATTATCTATCTTAATGCCATAAAGTTACCAATACTGCTGAATCCAAGATCGGATCAAAGTATCATTCGAGATACAACCCAAAAAAAATTTCCTATCAGGATATGCTCTTCTAGCCACTTGCATGCATTATCAAACTCAATAACAAGAATTTCAACAACAAGATTGACATTGTTACCTTTTAGAAAATTTTCAACATGAACTTATGAGACCTCTTCCCTAAGGTAATTCCTTGCTCCAATTTTCTCAGCTTCTAAGATTTTCTCAGCTCCTAAGATTTTATGTATACTCAAAATTTTCTTACTTCCTTTTGTTCACAAATTAACTTAAATTCATATTAAACCAAAGTATATCCACATTAACTTAAAGCTGAATGATTATTCTTGTAGTATAATAACTTTATTCAACATATTATTTATTAATTGATTTATATAACAAAATATTTAATTTCACTCATTACTCACTATTTGAAACATCCACCACTCACATGGTCAATTACTTGAAATCAAAGTGCCTATAATATGAACCTCTATATACAGTAGAGTTTGAATTTAAACTCCATGTGTGTCATAGAAACTGTGTCTAGGTTAGCTTATAAATTTTGCCATTGCTTTATAATACGTTGGACATAATATTTATTTTATTTTTTACATAAAAAGGAACGGATAAGAATAAGGGTTTTAAAAAAAAAATTACGCTAACATGCCTTCCATGGGGAAGTTTCTTAAACACCAACATCATTCTTCCTTGAACAATATCAACATACTGAATCCCTTCATCGGGTACTACGTATAACTGTGTATAGTTCTTCATGTCAAATAGTTTGCAAGTACCATATTTGGCAGAGACTGTTACAATGACCTTCCCTTCAACTTCATCCATAAAAACATAACCTCAGAAATTCGGTGACTGTGTCTCAAGCACACCAAATCCTGCATCAGGTTGACCCCGCCTAATATACTCAAATAGTATTGTTCTGAACTTCTTTGAAAGAGGGTCGTTGAGATCGTTCTTTGATATTATGAAAAGAGAGTCACTGCTTTTGTTGTAATAGATGTTGTCAATCACTTCGTTGGGAGTAAGGTTCAAGCAACAAATTTTTCTCTTTGTCTATCTACTAAATGTTGCGCAAACGCTAGAATGTGTCAAGGCAAACACAATATCATTTGACGCAACTAAAATCTTAACTCTGGATCTCTCACATGTGTTAAGTTCTTGCAATTGAAAATTAGAGAATCTTTGCTTGGAAATGGTGCTACTCAAAGTCCTACTTCCAATCTCACGCGTTTGAAGCTGCTTCACGCAGCCATTAACCCTTTTCACCATTTTAATTGAATAAAATCTCAACATGAAACATAAAGATTTCAGGTACAGTTCAACTAGAAACTAGTGTTGTAACTGCGCAAAAAGTAATATTGATTGTGTTAGTATGTAAAAACATAATGCCATTCTAACATTTTTTTCATCATTATTACTTTTACAAAGTTAAATTATACTGGCCATTTGAGAATAACCCTGGCCAAAGGACATCGTGACCATTGGATTTATCTAGCATTTTTTAAAGTCTTATTTTTTATTTAAGTCTCGATGTTATGATTGTAATTTATTTGGTGGAATAGGATTAAAATTGATCTACTCTTATTATATCATTTTATCTTAGTATAGTATTTTAATAATTAATTATGATACAACTCCAACAAATAGAAGGAAAGCAACCATAGCATACATCTATCAAAAAGGAAATCAATTTCATTATTTTTCTTCTGCATCAGAGGTTATTCCTCTTAAGTTCTTCCTCTTATAGAGTGACAAGATCTGAGAATTGCATTTTTGCACTTCAAGCTCCTGAGGTAATATCAAAGAAAATATCCATCTTCCTCAAAGTGTTAAGTTTCCATAATAACTCTTTTTTTAAGGAACTAACAACAAAAACAACCCTTACATGACACAACTCCAACAGATAGAAGGAAAGCAAACATAGCATACATCCATCAAAAAGGAAATAAATTCCATTATTTTTCTTTTGTAGCAAAGGTTCTTCTTCCTATAGAGTGGTAAGATATGAGAATTGCACTTTTTCACTTCAAGCTCATGAGGTAATATCTAGTTGTAACACATTTTGTAGGATCTTTGTTTTAAGAAAATTGACCATCACCAATTATTTCATAGTTAGCTTCAAGAATACCATCTGAGGTGCTAATATTTTTCATTGAACCATCTAGATGGTCTTTAGTAACCATTTGGATTTTATCAATGATATGATTCAAATTCTCCTTTTAGGGTTGAGTCTTTTGTTGCTTGCACGATTCCTAATAGACAATTGGTGCATCTAGAGGATGAACTTCTTTCTTTTGAATTAGGACATTTAAAGGTTTCGAATCATTCACTTACATGACCTTCTCCTCCACCAAGGAGGAATCATAGCATGATTGGATGACCAGACATCTCTTCTTCAAGTAGTCATATTGCTGATTCTTAGGGAAAAGTTTTAATATTCAATATTTTCGATCCATTCCTCTTTGCTTGAGGAGATAGTAATGGATTGAGGTCCAAGAAGTGAAACATCCATCCAAATAGCCAATATTGCTATACTCATATTAATTTTAGTGGATGAATTTTCCTCTATTTGGGTATCCATTTATTGGAATGCACCAATGGCATTATTGATTTTGGTGAATATAGTCTCTCCCCAAAACTCCATAGGGAGAGCATAAAACCATTAACTTCTTCTGTAAAGGGGTTAAAACTTGGATTCCAAGGTCTTATATAAACACCCTTTTGTTCGAAAAACCAATTAAATCTATAATCCATTACCCTATCTCTATCCACTAAATTAGAAAAGGAAACAAAAAAGAAATTTTTGGGTAGGAGAGTTACTTGGAATTCTATACTGGTCCACCAATCTTTAATATATTCTTTGAGCTCCTCCAAACCTAGTCTTTTGCCCTTGAGTTTGCAGATAATTGTTCAAGTTTCATGACCAATCAAATTCAATCCAAATTCATCGTGCATAGAGGTACATCCACCTACAAACCCAAATATCCCTGAGAGATATTTCTTTTGATTGAAGAGGCTTTCTCATAGACTAAAAATACCGTCTACGAACAACCCTCTTCCTTCAACACTTGACTGCACCTAGGGTTTGCATCCTTTTCACGAATATTATAGCCAAATTTATCACTTTTTTCCATCACTTAACTGCATATTTTTTTCAAAAAATTTACAAAGGTTTTTATAAGGGGTCCTGGTCCCCTCATACTGAGTGGGATTTGTACTTGGACCTCTAAAAGTTGTTCTTGTTAATATGGTAGAATCTAGATATTTTTGTACAAATACATTTATAGGTATCCTTGACTTTAACATCCATTTTAAAACAACTTTTTAATTAGAATTAGATTGGCAAATATTTTATTAGAATAATATAAATATCTTTGGCTTTTAATATTCTATTGTATTAACCAATCAATAAAATAATAAAAATACTAATTCCACATCTAAAATTATTAATTCTAGGTTAAAACCCCACTTAGTATGAGAGGATCAGGACCTCTCATTAAAACCTGTATTTTAAACTTAATTTTTTAGCTCCGAGGTGTAGACCAATTGTTTTTGCTTTTGGAATACCTTGTTTCTCGATATTTTTCTTTTTGATTTTCTTGGAGAGAAAACCTGACCTGGGTTGGTCTCGCTTTGGGATTTCTTTGGTTGTGTATGTTGTTCCTGGGCCTGCGGTTCCATTGAACTTCTTATTGGCCTTTTATGTCTTGGAAGGAAGTCTTGTTCTAGGGTTTATTTAGTCATGAGAGGGTCTCTGACCATCAGATGTTTGGTCACTGATCCTAGATTTTTTATCTATAAACTTGGGTCCTTTAGTGGATCTTGAGATGTTTGGGCGGACTTATGGCTTGGAGCTGTCAAACTCCAATATGATCCCAGTCTCAGTTGGGATGTTGGATTTGATCATTGATATAAATAGGATTCTAGCTCTAGATTTTATTTTTACTGGTCCTAGATGTGTTTCACAGGTAACAGAGGATCTCATTTTTGTGAGTTTTCTTAGGTCCTTACAAGCTTTGTTTGTTGAAGCTTTTATGCTAGGTGAGAACATGATCCAAATTTTGATTACTAAGCCAAGCATTTTTGTTGCCTTCAAATCTTTGGGTGCTCAATGGTTGAAGCTCTTTTTAAACTGTTGGATGAGAAAAGTCCAACTTAGTTTTGGGTTTTCCCCTTTGGTCATCTACTTCAATATTTCAAAAATCCAAAGCGACTCTAGAAATTTATTTGTGGTTGGGGTGAGAAAAAATATTTTTGAATTTTGAACCAACATTTGGTGAGAAACTGGTTGGTGATGTGAATATGGAATTTTGGATAGTTCCTTCCCTTTGGGGTGTCTTCCTCGAAATGTTGCGGGTATGGCTTATTGGTTATACAATTTTATTGACCTTTCTATCTGTGTGTTGAGTTACTGGTTGGATGATAGTGTGGTTTCAGGGATCTTCTCATAGAATTTTTTTTATGCCTTCTAAAGATCTTGGCATAGTGCATCTTCTATCTCAAATATTGTTGGAGAAATTTATATGGGCTTAAGATGCTAGTTTGTTGCAAGCATCATATTTAAAAATTGTTGGTCAAAACTTGTTAATATTGAACCTATCAACCTATTGCAAAAAATTAGATCCAAAAATAGGGTTCTTGTTTGCATGGAAAGTTTTGGTTTTTGAAATTTGAAATATGTTCTTGGTTTAGCTTGGATGTGAACTGAATGTTCCCACCCCTGATCTTATTTTTCAAATTTCTATCTGGTCTATCTTTGCTTTTAGTGGGATCTTCCTTTTTGGATCTCTTAGTTCTCTCAAGATTTCTTGGATCATGCTTCTCTTGGCTTGGTGCTTTAAGGTGTTTGGTTTCTTTTCCCCTAGGGGGTATAACCTGTTTATGTTTCTCTTAGGTTTTGTAGACACCAAAATAGCACCAATCCGATTATGTGACAACAAGCGCTGATTGCATTGACACACACAACCCCTAGGGCAGCCCCCAGAGGTTAAACAGTGGTCCTAACCACTCCCAAAAGTAGTTTGGAGGTCAGAGGTCAATTTGGCACCTTTTTGGCACCTTGCTCTCTGCTCATCCCACCCCAAGATGAATACAAATTGGCATTCATCCCACCCAGGGATGAATATCAGAATTCACCCTAGGGTGAGGCGAATAGAAAGTTTGACTAGCAAAAAGTCAAACCTCGACAAGTCTGCCAGTTAACTGAAGCTGCAGGCCATGCAATTACGAGGAATGGCTCCAAATAAAGGAGAGAGACTTCAGTCATGCATGTATTTATTTTAGATACCTCATGCAAGGAGATTCTAAATCAGGGAATTATCTTTTCTCTCAAAATAGGACATGCAACTCAAGTGGCGCCCTCGCATGCGCAATTCAAACAGAGAGACCCTAGGTCTATAAATTGGTGAGTTTTCTCACCCAAAGATATATAGAGAAGGAGCATTTGAGCAATGAAGTGCTGCCAATTTACATACCTACTTGCGATTTGTGCCTTTCACATCCTTAATCTCTCATTCGAAAGGGAGGTTATTGGGTGACTTTTGGAAGCATGAATCAAGACCCAAAACCCGATTTTTGGCCACAATATTCCATAAAATTTGTCAAAAACACCCCATAAGAAGTTTTGGACCCATCCCAAGTGGATTGGTGCCGAAACAAAGTCCCAAACGATGGGCGTCCTACCCCGGGCGCTCCCCAAACTGTCGTAGTTCTAAACGCCCCACCCCGGGATGAATAGAAATATGTGATATATTTCTCTAATTTTTTTTTTGCATATTATTCTAGGTTATTTAAATAGGCTGTGGTTTAAATTTCATTTCATTCTGAGCAATTTTGACCAGGTTTTTATCATTTCTCGCCTTTACTAACCTGTAGATGGCATCATCAAAATCTGGGTGATAGAGGCCAAATTGGAGAAATATGACCATTTGGGTCTTCCCAAAATACCCCCAATTAGCTAACCCCAACTTTTCAGGTCATTTGGAGCTTCCTAAGTAGGACATTGAAGAGGGTGCTTTCTGACAAATTATTGCAGGTTAATTCATCCCACCCCGGAGTGAATACAAATATGTGAGGAATTTCTTGACTGTTCCTTTTGCAGTGGCTTCCTGGTAACATATTTATGCTTCTATAAAAATTTTAGGTCGATCTGATATTATTTGGTTATCGGTTTAATATTTTCATGCATACACTGACGGTAGGCCTTGGGAAATACATGTTTTATTCTATCTACAAGTGCTACTAATCTTTTCTGTTTCCTTGAACGTAGGTCTTCAACATAAGAGGAGCAAGAAGGAGTCAAAAATCATATACACAAGCGGCGGTGACGTTTTGGTCCGCCCATCTTACATGTGGGCACGCGAAAGAAGGATTGTTATCCATGGATGTGATAAGAAACATATTTGACGCTCCTATCCCCTAAAAAGGAAGGAGACGTATTGTAACATGAATTTGAAAGCATATCAATAAAGAGGGCTATATTTCATATTGCTTTTATCTTGTGTCAATTCATCTATGTTCTTTCTTTTCATGCATTTTGCAATATATAGGCTTTTAGCGTTAAGTTTGGTTTTAAACGCATCTTGCTTGGCATATTCCTTTTTGTTTTCGTATCCTCATGCTTTCAGTGGTGATCACGGTGGGACCTCTATCCCTTGATTTTTAATATTAACTTTTTGATTAAATTTGCTTGTTTTTGCTTATAGGTACCACGTTCAAACGAATGGACTATTGTTCGTCCTATGGCGAATATAGAGCTGGAATTCGTCTTACCCAAGACGAATAGGACTTTGTCCTACCTTGGAACAAATACATATTTGTTATTCATATCACATCGGGACGAATAGCACATCACCATGGTGTACACTCGTAGCCAAGCCCAATCATGGGCAAGCACTGTAGAAAGTGTGCAAAGGGGGACAAGTCTCCCTCGATATAGTCCTGAGGACTTGGTCATCCCGCCTTGGTGGCATGGCACACAAGATAGTCCACATCATGCCACCACAGAACAGGACTATAGAGGCACCTCTTTGAGAGGCACCCCCACTCAAGCATAGGTCCTTTCAAGAGGATAACCTACACGTAGCACTCAACATAGACAGGAGACCTCCCTTAGACACTCGTTATGAGTGGCCTAGTGATGAAGTGTTAGAGCAACAGAGGGTCCACAAGGAGGGGCCACATGATTTCTTCATCCCTCCTTTACCCCGTATTACTGTTAGAAACACTAGGCAATATCCAGAGTATCAGGCTCTCCAGACAGGGCAAGACAATTCTGCCCACACCTTTTACGCATACGAAAGAGAGTGCGAGGAAGACTACTATGTTCCTCAAGAGCAATACACAGCATGGGAACGATGCACCTCCGCACCCGCTATGTATCAGGATCACCCATTGAGGCCGGAGCCTCAGGTAAATGCCGCTAACCTCGACAGAGGGAAGCAACCCATAGGGGTCTCGGATCACCATGACCGAGATAGACATGTAGGAGAGGCATCTAGGCTTCCTAAACAAGAGACAATGGAACAAATTGACTTGGCATTTGCCAAACTAGCCGCCCACCAAGCGCAAATCATGCGGCTCAGGCAAGACCAACAACAATTAGAACATTTGTGTCGCCTTAACAAAGAGCGCATTCAACGTCAGACAACCGAGTTGCTTCACAACAATGTGCCTGAGAAGGTCCCAACCCCTCGTGCACATAAATTAGAAGTGTATGAGAGGCACAACCCCTTGGTGCGAGACAGGTCTCCGCGACCTCATCAAGCACTGCCTCCAAGACCTCCTAGACCTGAGCGGGAAGCCACTCCCAGACACAATGATGGGCACCCTCCGCGGGCACCCATCAATGTTTACAAGCCTAGGCTAGACACTCCTCAAGAAGCCTATGAGGAGTATGAACAAGAAGAAGAGTGGGCTGAAATGCCCTATCAAGGCAGAAGGGGTGCTACCCAGCTACCCCTCCAAAGGCCTCAAATTCCCCGCAACCCACAGTGGGAGCAAACCAAGGAGGAGGAGATCAAATCCTTCGATGCATATAAAGCGTTGCTAGAGCGCTTAGAGTCTATGGAGCTCAAGACTTTTGGGCCCCAAAAGCCTACTTTATGCCAACTCCGTAGTCATCCTGTGCATCCATCAGTGCCGGCACCTCCATACCCTGAACACTTTAAGCTGCCCCAGTTGGCACTCTTTAGAGGGGAGGAAGATGCCCAAGAGCATGTGACTCGATTCTTGAGCCAATGCTTTGGCATTCAGGACAATGATGCTTTGCTATTAAGAACATTTATAACCACATTCGTAGGCTCTGCCTCGGATTGGTTTACTCAATTACCAAAGCACAGCATCTGTAACTTGGATCAGCTAGTGGACGCGTTCCTAGAATGCTTCGCCTTCAACACCAAGAAAAAGGTGTCACTAAGTGATCTAGCTAGCCTCAGGTAGTATGAGGAAGAATCTATGGTGGCATATGGGAACCGGTGGAGGACATTGCTTTCAAAGCTGCCCTACCTCCCTCCTATGTTCGACTTGACTCAAATGTTCTCCAAGAGTTGTTTGAGATCGATCTCCGTGCTATTGCAGCTACAGCAATATGCCACTTTAGAGGAAGCTCTAGCGCAAGCCAGAATCATCGAGGAGATCAAGATACAGGATGGCAAAATTGCCAAGCCTAAGAAAAAAGAATGGAACAAGAACACCAAAATAGGGACTACGCAACAGAAACCCGTCGTGGTCAATCAGGTTGCTATAAATGTCCCTAAGCCTGCACAAGCAACACAACCTCCAAAGGCTAACTATCAGGTGGTGCCTCCCAACAACTATGATAGAGAAAACCAAAGGCAGGAACAAAATCAGCAGCGTCGCCCTAGGCGACAATTTATGCCTTACACAGAGTCCAGGGACTCCTTGTTTGACCGCTTGTCAGCGGCGAACTTGATCAATCTACCAGAAATTCAAACCATAGACCCTAATGCACCAAAGCCTAAGGGGTACAGGGAGGACTTGTACTGTAGGTTCCATAGATGAAAGGGACATGACCTTAACGCATGTTGGAAGTTCAAAGGTTTGGTGCAAGACCTCATTGACAACAATACATTGGTAGTGGATAATCCCATAGCGCCCAACAACCAACAAATGGGAGTTTTCAGAGACCCCTTGCCCGCACATGATGCACAAGAAAAACCCCTTCACGTCAATGAGGTGCAATAGAATTGCCCCATGGAGGGGTATGTAGGGATGATAAGCATAGTGACTAGGAACAAGAGATATCCTAGAGCTGCCCCCATGGCAGTCACAAGAGAAGTTCCATCGATGTCACAACCTCAACAGAACCCTACGCAGCTTCCCCCGCCTAGACCAGTGGCCATGATTCGGACTAGACTTACCCAAAGTCTAAGGACCACATCGGCTAGGCTCTCCATATACGAGCTTATTCAACAATCAGCACCCCATCGAGAGGCTCTCATGGAGATATTAAAGGCCATTGAGTTGCATCCCCACGAAGCAAATTCTTTCAACAACTTCGTGGGCCATGTGAAACAATGTACGGAACCAGTCATCACCTTTAGAGAAGATGAATTGAAATCGATGGCTGGTGATGTGGTGGATCCACCCCTGCATGTTATTGCATGGGTCAACGGGATTCCGTATAAGCGGGTGTTGGTGGACACTGGTTCGTCCAGTAACATTATTACAACCGCAGCATTAAAACATTTGAAGTTGTCGGCCTCTCACATCGTACCTTCCACCTATACTCTTTGAGCATTCAATGATGCGATATGCTCGATAGTTGGCACAATTGTCCTACCCATCCAAGTGGGACAAAAGACTATTCATACATTGTGCCACATTTTAGAAGGTGAGATGGCTTATAATATCTTGCTCGGGCGACCTTGGATCCGAGACATGAAGTGTGTCCCTTCAATTGCTCATCAATGCTTAAAGTATACATTTGAAGGACAGGTGCATGTAGTCCCCATAGACTTAGAGCCCTTCAAATACTGCAATTCGGTGCAACTAATGCCGCAGTCGACCCTTCCATCAACGCATTTGGATTTTTAGTTAAATCCATCTAAACAGGGTCCGATTACGCAGGAATCCCCATTTCCAAGTCCTTCAAATTCCCAGTCGGGTCCATCTTCCTCATCTGGTCCTTCAACAACGATGCCACCTACGATGGCCACACCAAAGGACAAGGGAAAGAAACCCCTGGAAGAGGAACCACCCTTAGTCTCAACCATCTCGACAGAAGAGATGCCTAGTAGAATGGAAGTCGAGATGCCTAGTTCACCCCACATGGAGTGGACTCAGGGAGAACTCCCATTCGCTCCCCCTCAAACGCCAACAATCATAGTTGAGATGGCCAACACGGGATTGGGGGAGTATTTAGTGCAGAATATTGTAGCAACGCCCACACTTGAGTCCATGCAAGACATGGGGAGACCTCGACTCCCCATAGGCTCTGTGGTTCCTCTAGGCTACCCACCCAATCAGACAAACTTTGTTTATGGGGGCCTGGATAATGGCGTTGAACCTTACTTGCAAGAAGAGGAAGATGAAGAGCCCTTTGTTGAGGACGTCAATTATTTGTCTAACCTGGACTTTGCATTGAGATATCTTGGCCAATGCAATTGGCATGGATATGGGTTGGGTAGGTATGAGCAAGGAGTGCATGTTTTGTGCCAACCAAGATATCAAATGCCTTATGACAAGTCAGGAGTAGGGTTTAATCACCCCTTGCCCCTGGACATCTTGGTAGAAAACATGCAAGGCCTAGGGATAGGCAACAAGGATGGGTTGGCATTAGATCCATATGCCAATCCTAACACAACTTATACATTGGGGGATTATCTCCCATTACGAACAAACAACCTTGTTGACCTTAACAACCCTTTCCCTTCGGTCGAAAAGGGAGACAATTCAAGGACTCACCTCCAAGAAGGATATGGACAAGACCAAGAAGGGTCTTCGGATGATGAGTTGGAGTACGAGGTAGCACCTTGGGATCCTCTTGAGTCGGATAGCAATCATTCACAAGTACATCCCATGGATGATTATCAAGAGAGCTTCCTGACCATGTTCCCTTTGGATGTTCCAATGGAGCATATGCCAGCTCAAGAATATCCCCCCAAAGGGGGGAAACCGGGGCCAAGGAGGAAGAGGAGAGGGGGGAATCATATGCGACAACAACAATATCCCTTGGACATAGATGACATGTTTGAACAATTACACATAGGGCCAAGGCATAGGTGGCACCTAAACCAGGCGTAGTTATAGCAATTACTGCACCCGCCACTCTAGGTATACAGAGAGCATTTTCCGCCTGGAGACCCTATGCAACCATCAGTGCCTAGGGTGGACCCTATCCTCTTATACGCACATAGGGCTGATCCATTTGTACCAGTGCCCACAGAGCCAGATCCAGAGCACCAAGAACATCTAGAATGTCAGAGTCATTACACCTGCGGTAATGGAGACCACAATCATTTCATCAACATGATCTCCATTGACTTAACCACCCCCATTCATGATCCAGCCGACCCAACATGGTCATTGCATCTAGACATAGAGGCTATAGATTGGGATCATGCTGACACACCACCATCCCCATCAGAGTACTGGCCTTGTGGTGGG
The DNA here is from genome assembly GCA_028583015.1 of Wollemia nobilis. NCBI lineage: Eukaryota > Viridiplantae > Streptophyta > Pinopsida > Araucariales > Araucariaceae > Wollemia > Wollemia nobilis. Next base: position 10,178,758 of record JAQPPZ010001106.1, read on the forward strand.
ATGTTTCATTTCACTCCAGGATAGACTCAGGATGTCTTCCATGCTGAAGAGGAACCTGACGTTCCCAACGATGATCTTAATTCAGCAAATGATATCCACCTGATCCCAACTCCACACCAGTTGGAGGATGGATCCCACATGTCGATCGAGGCGATGACTGACATAGACATCGGCTCAGATCTAATGAATCCATGGATTCTCAAGTTGGGGTAAGTCTCTCCCCCAAAGAGCAAGCCGATTACATTGCCCTTCTCAAGGAGAAGAAGGAGGTTTTTGCATGGTCATACAAAGACATGTCGGGACTAGACCCACAGCTAGTCATGCATAATTTAACGCTTGATCCGACAATCAAGCCAGTAAAGCAAAAACTACGTAAGATGCACCCAACAGTGGCCTTAATGGTCAAATATGAATTGCAAAAGCTGTTGGATGCATAGTTTGTCATCTGCGTGGATTACCCACCATGGTTGTCTAACATGGTGCCCGTCAAAAAGCCCGATGGGAGGATTCGCATATGCACCGATTTTTGAGATCTAAACAAAGCGAGTCCTAAGGATGATTTCCCCTTGCCTAGCATCGACGCATTGGTAGATGCTACAATGGGCCATGAAATGCTTTCCCTCATGGATGGTTTCTCGGGATACAATCAAATTCGTATCAATCCCGAGGACCAACTAAAAATGGCATTCACAACGCCTTGGGGGACATTTTGTTATAAGGTCATGCCTTTTGGCCTTAAAAATGTTGGCGCCACCTACCAACGTGCCATGACGTACATCTTCCATGATTACATGCACAAAACTTTGGAGGATTACATGGATGATTTGTTGGCCAAATCTCTTTTGCGCCCAAATCATCTCGATGACTTACGCAAGATCCTCGATCGCCTCATTGAGCATAAAGTCTGACTAAACCCCAAGAAGTGTGTATTTGGCATCACATCTGGAAAGCTCTTGGGTTTCATAGTCTCCAAGCGAGGAATCGAGGTGGATCCAAACAAAGTCAAGGCAATCCTTGAAATGCTTCCCCCAACTACCATCAAGCAGCTCAGAAGTCTGCAGGGAAAGGTCGCGTCGATCAAGCGCTTCATAGCGCAGCTATCTGACAAGTGTCGACCCATGAATAAATTATTGCACAAGGGGGTAGCATTTCACTGGGATGACGAGTGCCAGTCAGCCTTTGATGACATTAAACAATACTTGGCTTCGCTGCCAGTATTGGCACCACCTAGACCAGGAGTGTCATTCTACTTATACATCTCAGCTACTGAGGTGGCACTGGGCGCCATGTTGTCCCAGAATAATGAATTGCACAAAGAACAGGCTACTTACTATCTTAGCCGCACCCTGGTCAGTTATGAACTTAACTATGCATACGTCGAGAAGCTCTGCTTGGCAGTGGTGTTTGCTACCAAGAAGCTACGCCATTACATGCTGAGCAACAAGACGTATGTTGTGTCTAAGGAGAATCCATTGCGATACATGATGAGTCATACTTATCATAGTAGCCGCACGGTGAAATGGATCATGTTGTTGACGGAGTTTGACATAGAGTTCATTGGACAGAAATCCATAAAAGGTCAAGTCATCATCGATCAACTGGTAGAGGCTCCTCTTGAAGATGATCAACCTCTAACCGTAGAACTACCAGATGATGGGGTCTTCCATGTTTCAGAATCGCCAGATTTTGATGAGCCTGAGTCACAGGCTGACATAACCCTATTCTTCGATGGTTCTAAATGTGAGCAAGGAGGTGGTGCGAGAATTGTATTCTTCACACCACAAGGGGCTCCAATGCCTCTATCATTTAAATTAGACTTCTCGTGCACCAACAACAATGCAGAATATGAAGCCTTGCTCATAGGTCTTCAGACAACAATCACCATGAACATTAAACGTTTAAACATCTTTGGTGATTCGTTGTTAATTGTCAATCAAGTTAAAGGGGATATTCCAATGTAAATGCCCAGTTCTGCAGGCCTACAAAGCCCTTGTGGACAAATTCCTAGCACAACTTGAATGGTATGACATCGAGGCACTCCCTCGATCATCGAATCATTTTGTGGATACTATGGCCTCTTTGGGGTCACTAATCCCGCAAGACCCTTCTGGTGAAATGACAACCATTCAGGTCAAAACATTATCGCAATCCATGATGGAGCATGCAAGCTCTGACCTAACGCTAGGAATCCACCTGATCCAGATTGAACCATCTCAGGATAGGTTCTCTCGAATTCATGATTGTCTGACTCGAGCCAACTGGGGGTCCTTGTTCTCCCCAACCCCTCTTAATAGCAACACAATGCTATTTTTACAAGTTCTTTCCCGCTCAGCTTTTGCTAGGGATGAACTTCAAGAGGGATTGGCCATTCATACCATCGAGGTTTCTGATCAGCAGGATTGGTACACACCCATTAGGGATTACCTCAAGCTAGGTAACCTCCCACTTGGATTGACACAAGCCACAAAAAGATCATTTAAACAGAAAGCGGCAAAACATGTCTTGTTAGGAGACATTTTGTATCATCGGAGCTATGAAGGAATCCTCCTCCGTTGCTTGGACCAGCAAGAGTCCGCTTGGGCGATCACCCAAGCACACGATGGTACATGTGGTGGCCACTTCAATGGTATGGCCATCGCAAAGCGCATTCTTCGCATGGGTTATTATTGGCCATATTTAGAGCGAGATTGTTGTGCATATGTAAAGAAGTGCGTGAAGTGTCAACACCATGCTAATTTGACACACGTACCTTCTCAGGCCTTGCAACCGATCCAATCGGCTTGGCCTTTTTCATAGTGGGGCTTCGATCTCATCGGAAAGATCTCCCCTGCATCGTCGGGTCATCACACGTTCATCATAACGGCCATAGAGTACTTCACCAAGTGGGTGGAAGCAATTTCGCTAACCTCTACGACTGGAACCCGCATTGCGGAGTTTATTTTGCATAACATCATATGTCATTTTGGTATTCCATCCAAGATCCTTTCGGATAATGGGACGCCCTTCAAGAATAAATATGTGCGTGCTTTGACCACAAAGTACAAAATTCAGCACAGTTTTTCAACACCCTATTATCCGTAGGCAAATGGGCAAGCAGAGGCGTCAAACAAAATGCTAGTCGCCATCCTCAAAAAGACCATTGCAGATAGTCATAAGGATTGGCACATTCAGATCCCGCTTGCCCTATGGGCTTATCGCACTAGCATTCGGACGCCCACTAGGGCAACTCCATTTTCGCTAGTGTATGGCTCCGAGGTAGTCATGCCTCTTGAGTTGGAAATCCCTTCCCTGCGCATTTCAATGCAAGAGTTCATCGATGATGACACTACGTGGTAGGCCCGATTAGACCAACTGACGTTGCTCGATGAACGACGCGTCAATGCTCTCGAGCATTTGCGTATCTATCAAGAGCGACTTAAGAAAGCATACAACATGAAGGTCCACCTAAGGGAATTTCAGGTTGGTGACTTGGTCTTAAAAGAGAACCAGCAGAATTCTAATTTGTCGTCCCATCTAAGGGACAAGTTCGTGGAAAACTGGTTAGGTCCTTATGTGATTGACAGTAAAATAGGACCTAGAACATACCGGCTCGCCTCTCTTGAAGGAATCAAGGAGCTAGAACCCTTGAACATCAGTCATTTGAGGCCATTCCACATCTAGAGAGCCATAGTCCAACCAAAAGCTCCAAGGATTTCCACAATCGCTTGGTCAACCCAAAATGCCCCAAAGGTATCTATAAACCCTTTGGTCAAACCAAAAGCTCCAAGGATTCCCATAATCACTTGGTCAACCCCAAAAAATGCCCCAAAGGTATCCATAAACCCTTTGGTCAAACCAAAAGCTCCAAGGGTTCCCATAACCGCTTGGTCAAAACAAATATTCAAAAAAAAAAACAAACAAAAACAATAAAATCATCAAAAAAAAAAAAAAAATTGCATTTCAATTCCATGCATACTCATAAAACATCAAAAATACAAAAATATAGGTTGCATTAGGCATCACATCCATACATTGCATATTTGCTGGTCATACATGTCCCAAGCACCATAGATTGTAATTACTCGCCAATTCCTTTATTTTCCACATTTCATCCATTTTATAAACACATACATCAGAATAACACCATCCCCATTTTTTAGCAAAGTCAGTTGTCTCCTAATGTATATAGGGTTTTCGTCATTCAGCTGTCTTTAAATTTCTAGCCAAAAACTGTACAAAGTTAAACGGATTTTACAAGGGAAAGTTTTACTTGGGTCACGCCTCGTTACGTAACATCCCTACACAAGTTAAAACACATAAAATAATTCCTAAGTTGTGTGAACGCAAGAGAAACCTACAAAGCAGTCTAGGGTACCATAGGTGAAATATTAGCCTATTCATCCCCCTGTGCGAATGGTTCAAGAGTGTTGAGAATTGACAAAAGGACAAGTTCTTCCCCATCAATTCCCCTAAATAAATAGTGGTTTTCACCACTACCAAAAATCCCAATCACCATTGGTCCCTAAGGTTGTAAGGATTCATACTACACGTCCCTGCCAAGGATGGGTAGTCATCCCCAAGGCCTAAAAGGATCAATGACCATTCAAAAACAACATTCCCACAAGCCATCATCACAATCACCTTTGGTCTCCAAAGTCATAAGGATTCGTACTACACGTCCCTACTAAGGATGGGTAGTCATCCCCAAGGCCTAAAAGATCAATGCCCTTACTTCATCATCTCCATAATCCCCTTTGGTTCCCAAAGTCGTAAGGATTCGTACTACACGTCCCTGCCAAGGATGGGTAGTCATCCCCAAGGCCAAAAGGATCAAGGCCATCCATACGCCAAAAACATACAAGCTTAACCTTACAAAGCTCAAAAGCCAAATCAAATAACAGTGGTTCTCACCACTATTCAACATCCTTGCTCAAAAAGAAAAATAAAGAGAAAAATAAACAGTGATTTTTATCACTTTGTATACGAGCAAGTATCCTAAACCATTGAGCCAATAAAAATCCTGAACTTGAATCCCTGGAATTCTCAGCATTCGAAAACCATCTAGGTGATCCTCATTACGGGTTTGGTGGACAACCTACCTGGCAATGGCGGTATCCTACCCGCATGACGATATGTCTGTCACATTAGCTTTGCATGTGAGCAGACCAATGTTTGCATGTGGATGAGCTAGCTTATGGTACCTTAGATTGTCCCATGGATTAATCTTACTAAATACAACAACGGAGTTAGTGGAGCTAATTAGGTGATCCTCAGTATAGGTTTGGTTGATAGCCTATCTGGCACTGGCGGTATCCTGACAAATACCACATAAACGAACTCAATTGCACACACAGGGATGTGAAATAACTTGGTTAACCTCCAAGTCGGATTTATACCTTGTTCAAAAGTCTTGCGAGATAAATGTACAGTCTTGGCTAGTTAGTTAAAATATCTGAATCTCAGAAAAGCTTAACTACATTTTTAAAAACAACTGGTACATTTCATTCCGTCCATCACCATCTGAAAATATGCAAACTACAAACACAAAGTTAGCACATGCAAAGTCATTCCACAAAGCCATCCCATAAGTACAGCAAGCCAGTAAATCTTGTACAGTCTATGGTGCCATCGACAAGTTATCAACAAATCATTTCATTTATTCCATATGCATACATCATATAATTAGAAACATCGCATTCATAATACCACATGCATACATCATCATAAATAACTGGGCATAAACAGAAAAACAAACCATGAAAAATGCATAAACACCAAAAAAGAGTCATCTGTATATAAATCATCAAAAATGCCCACAGGCTACAATGAACCGGTCCTCTGACCTCGCAACAAAATCCAAAAGCTCAAAAACCCCCAAGCCTAGGGCATCAGCCACCATGATCATGCAGGATCGATGCGACGGGAACTACCCCCCATGTGGTGAGTCCTATGGGACCCCTCAGGGTGGCTGTTGCTAGCCCCCGCATCACGCCTGCTACCGCCTCCCTCATCCAATCGCCTACGATGAGATGATGTTGACTGCTCAGTATCACTGCCCCTCGTCCGACGCGAAGAGCCCCCTCCAGAGGGTGCAGGGACCTGCCCACCGAGGTGATCAATCTCTGCCTCTAGCTCCAACCGATACCGCATCGAGTCCATTTCTTGTTGATGATACATCACCAAAGTACCATCATGCTATGCCAGCCATGTTCACAGGAGATCCCTCTCCCGTGTAGCATCGGTATCCCCATCCTATCGATGGTACGCAGCCCATGTGTTCTCCCGCTCTGCTAGCTACGTTCGTAGGAGATCCCTCTCCTGCAGTGCATCCCCGAGCTCCTCATCCCGCCTCTAGAGTAACCCCACCAATCGTGCATTCTCCTCATCTCGCATCCGTAGCAGCTCCACCAATCATGCATTCTCAACGTGCAACCCTACCTCCATGTCCTCCGCCACTGCCTGAGGCATTGCCATCTCTGGAACAGTAGCCTGCTCTGGCTCCCACTGCTCTGAGATGTCCTATATTTTTGGCTAGTCTGGAACCCCATAATCCATGCCTACATCCTCAACCTCCACCATCTCCGCATCATCCAACGGAGCACCCCAACCCTCATCTGGTGCCTTTGCACCCTCATCCCCTACTGCTGCCACCTCTGCACCGCCTAGAGGCCCCTCGCCTCGCCATCGTTGCAAGGTCCACCACTGCTCATACTCAGCCATCACCTCGACGTCATCCACATTCGGGACGTCAATCGTGGCATTTGCATCCTCATCTAGTGATGCAATGACTGGCCAAGCTAGAGTCTTCTCATCCCCTTGGTGCCGATAGACCAAGGGCTCCCCAGGAAACCCCTGGCATACCCCAAACTATCGTGTCACCCGGCTATAAGGGAAGAACTCCTGCTCTGTCCCATGCCGCCCAATCAGCCATCGCCCCCTACAAACCCACTAGAGCCACTCTCTAGCCTCAGGCTAGGCTAGACAGTCTCGATAGGGATGCCAGAACACATCCCCTAGAGTAAGCCGAGCAAAGGCATCCGCATAGTGCCCTACGACACCTGCCCATCACCGACTCTATCCCTGCTCCTCAGACCGCCACCATAGAGCCGCATACCCGATATCCCTATCCACCATCTCAGCTTGAGTCATCCATGGTAACCCCATCGGCCTCTCCACCGCTATGTGTTGCCATGCCCAACACTACAACACATAGCTGCAACTAATCCCCTTCCACCTTCAAAAGTGGACCTCGTACAGATCATCATAGAGCTATGCCAGCAAAGTCTGTCCCCACCTCATGATCATCGGTGCATCCATCGGACACTCCACCAGCATGAATACCACCTCCAGTAGGTTCCATGAGAACCTCACCCCCGAAGAGTCGGGTAGTAGCATGTTGGAAATGAGGCCCATCAGTAATGCGTGCCTCACTCCCAACACTCCCTTCTCCAGCCACCATCGAACCAGAATGCCACCAATATGATAGTCGATCTCTGCCCTCTCCACTAGGCTATCCACACCCATCGCCTCTCCATGCCCGAAGTAGCGTGTCAGCACTGTTGTCCGTTGATCTCGCGACGTCGTCCTGATCGATAATCCATCTATCAAAATCCATAGAATTCGGTAGACGTCCTCCAAGGTCACCGTCATCTCCCCTGTTGGGAGATGGAAGGTATTGGTCCATGGTTCCCATAAGTTGATCAGGGCCATCAGGTAGGCCCGATCCCCGACCACCAGCTCCAACCGAGTCACCTGCTTGAGCCCAAGGGCATCAAGCCACTCCTAGTCACCCAAAGTCAGCGCCTCCCACGCTTCAATAAACACCGTGGGCACACGGTACCGGCTCTTCACAACCTACAAAAGAAAACAACATAAAAACATTAAAAACCATGAAAAACTATACAACAAGGCATAAAAATGTACAGCCAAAAACATAACAAAATTCAAAATCAATTTGTCAGTTCTAGGGTTTTAACTCTCAACTGATAAATTGAAAAACAAACAACAAAAATTCAAAAAATTATTTTGTCAGTTCTAGGGTTTTAACTCTCAACTGATAAATTAAACAAAAACATAACAAAACAATTCAACAAAATCATTTGTCAGTTCTAGGGTTTTTCACTATCAACTGATAAATTACACAAAAAACATAACAAAATTCAACAAAAACCTAATTTGTCAGTTCTAGGGTTTTTAACTCTAACTGATAAATTAAAAACAAAAAAATTAATTCCTTAAATCAAAATAATTGTTTGACAGTCCTAGGGTTTTTAACTCTAAAAAAATTGACTGATCCCTTACAAACACAAAAACATAAACCACAAAAAATAACTAGGGTTGAGCTACGTTTTTACGTTCAGTTTTACCCTACGTTTCTAACCTAAGTTTTGATCTTTGTGAAATTCGGGTTAAGCGAAGTTTTAAGTTATGTTCTAAACTAAGTTTTTTTAAGCTCAGTTTTAAACTAAACTTCTGATCTTTGTTTAACTAGGGTTCAACTAAGTTTTAAACTAAGTGTTAATTTTGATAAACTAGGGTTTCATTTTTAAATTTGAAACACAAACAAATAGACAAAAAAAAAACAAATAACTTGCGGTTTTCCAACTGTAACCAACAAACAATAAAGAGGAAGGGCACTCACTGGTCTCGCTTTGGCTCCGCCACTTGATCCGGTTCATGCACTCATGGTCGCAAGAAAATTTTGGTAGTGCTTCGCTTCGTAGAATTGACCTCCTCCTCCTCAGAGCTCCAAATCGCCAAGAAAAACAAATGCAAATGAGCCCAAAACTCAGTTTTGGCCTTTAAATAGGCTTTTGAGCCTGTACTCGTTCCCCCATGGGATGAGCACTCTGGTTAGCGCTCGTCCCTCCCTAGGACGAATACTAAATAGGAATTCGTCCCACCCAGGGACGAATACAGAGCACAAATTTCAAAAACTACACAAAAATGCACCAAAAATAGCAATAAACCTGTCCAATGAGAGTGCTTTTGCACTTGATATTCTGGGCATGCAAAATAGATGTCGGGGTCACAAATCCTCACTATCCTACTCCCTAAGAAGGCTACCATAGCCGGACCGCTCCATGGGACGACGGATTGTCGAGAATTTCATCCCCAAACGACATCGCAAAATGGGTCAAACCCCAACCAAAAATAGCAATAACATTGTCGAACGAAGGCGCTTTTGCACCTGACATTCTTGGCATCCAAAATAGACGTTGGGGTTACAAATTTTCCCTATCCTACTCCCTAAGAAGGCTATCATAGCCGGACCGCTCCACGGGAGGACGGATTTTTGACAATTTTAGCTCCAAAATGCGTCACAAAAAGGGTTCAAACCCACCAAAAATAGGTCAGAATGTTCAGAAACTGCTTTCGCATTCAATGGTAAACAACTGAAGGCACCCTTACCTAAGTCATCTTGGGTCAAGCGACTCATCACTTTTCTCATGTCGGTCATTCCCTCATCGATTCGTCGCTTGAGGGGGTAGTCACACTTAGTCACCAATCAACAAAAACATACCCAATCAAGGAAATGACATGCATTCAAAGGATCATTGATAAAGACAATCGTGCCCTTGCTTGGGGCAGCAAACAAGCAATAATCACAAGCTGATCAAACACTTGGCATTCATGAATCATGAACTCAAGGTTCCCATAGACAAAAGGTTGCGCCCTTTGCCTATTCATGACTGATCAATGTCCAAGCTCAAGTAACACCTCACCGAACAAGGTTAACACTTGAATTAAGTTCCTTAGCTCGTTAGAAGCAAGGATTCAAGAATGCGTGCCCTTTCCATACTTGGGGCATCAATAGTTGGTTAGGTTACTGAGAAACCCTAATCATTAGTGCTTTGGTTATCTATTTTTGCTCGATGCTACGCCTTGCATAGCGCTTCCCAAAAAGGGGCATCTATAGACACCAAAATAGCACCAATACGATTATGTGACAACAAGCGCTGATCGCATTGACACACACAGCCCCTAGGGCAGCCCCCAGAGGTTAAACAGTGGTCCTAACCACTCCCAAAAGTAGTTTGGAGGTCAGAGGTCAATTTGGCACCTTTTTGGCACCTTGCTCTCTGCTCGTCCCACCCTAGGACGAATACAAACTGGCATTCGTCCCACCCAGGGATGAATATCAACATTCACCCTAGGGTGAGGCGAATAGCAAGTTTGACTAGCAAAAAGTCAAACCTCGACAAGTTCGCATTTAACTGAAGCTACAAGCCATGCAATTGCGAGGAATGGCTCCAAATCAAGAAGAGAGACTTCAGTCATGCATGTCTTTATTTTAGAGACCTCATGCAAGGAGATTCTAAATCAGGGAATTAGCTTTTCTCTCAAAATAGGAAAAACAACTCAAGTGGCGCCCTCGCATGCGCAATTCAAACAGAGAGACCCTAGGTCTATAAATTGGTGAGTTTTCTCACCCAAAGGATATACAGAGAAGGAGCATTTGAGCAACGAAGTGCTGCCAATTTACATACCTACTTGCGATTTGTGCCTTTCACATCCTTAATCTCTCATTCGAAAGGGAGGTTATTGGGTGACTATTGGAAGCACGAATCAAGACCCAAAACCCAATTTTTGGCCACAATATCCCACAAAATTTGTCGACAACACCCCATAAGAAGTTTTGGACCCATCCCAAGTGGATTGGTGCCGAAACAGAGTCCCAAACGGTGGGCGTCCTGCCCCCGGGCGCTCCCCAAGCTATCGCAGTTCTAAATGCCCCACCCTAGGATGAATAGAAATCTGTGATAGATTTCTCTGATTTTTCTTTTGCATCTTATTCTAGGTTATTTAAATAGGCTGTAGTTTAAATTTCATTTCATTCTGAGCATTTTGACCAGGTTTTTATCATTTCTCGCCTTTACTAATCTGTAGATGCCATCATCAAAATATGGGTGCTAGAGGCCAAATTGGAGAAATATGACCATCTGGGTCTTCCCAAAACACCCCCAATTAGCTAACCCCAACTTTGCAGGTCATTTGGAGCTTCCTAAGAAGGACATTGAAGAGGGTGCTTTCTGACAAATTGTTGTAGGTTAATTCGTCCCACCCTGGAGCGAATACAAATCTGTAAGGAATTTCTTGACTGTTCCTTTTGCAGTGGCTTCTTGGTAACATATTTATGCTTCTGTCAAATTTTTAGGTCGATCTGATATTATTTGGTCATCAGTTTAATATTTTCATGCATACACTGACAGTAGGCCTTGGGAAATACATGTTCTATTCTATCTGCAGGTGCTACTAATATTTTCTATTTCTTTGAATGCAGGTCTTCGACATCGGAGGAGCAGGAAGGAGTAAAAAATCATATACACAAGCGGCGGTGATGTTTTGGTCCGCCCATCTTACATGTGGGCACGCGGAAGAAGGATTGCTATCCATGGATGTGATAAGAAACATATTTGATGCTCCTATCCCCTAAAAAGGAAGGAGACGCATTGTAACACGACTTTGAAAGCATATCAATAAAGAGGGCATCTTTCATATTGCTTTTATCTTGTGTCGATTCGTCTATGTTCTTTCTTTTCATGCATGTTGCAATATATAGGCTTTTAGCGTTAAGTTTGGTTTTAAACGCATCTTGCTTGGCATATTCCTTTTTGTTTCTGTATCCTCGTGCTTTCAGGTTCTCATTGAATACTTTTGTTGCTTTGTAAGAGGTTTGGAGACCCTTTTAAAACCCCTTATGTAAAAGGTTTAGAGACCCTTTCAAAACCTCTTCTTGCACCTAATATAAAAAATAAGCAACATAGACCTATGAGGGATACCATAGTGGTAAGTCCTTGGGTTTTCATCCAAGATATCCAAGTTCAAACCCTAATACGAGGGGACTGGGACCCCTCATAAAAACCCATGTAAACTCAAATTTGGAGTTATAGGATAATTATGTGGTGCAAGCCAATAGCGAGTGCAAGTCAGGAGCAAGTGCAAGACAGGAGTGAGGAGAAACTATAAGTAGGGAAGCAAGAGGTACAAAGCAAAGTGCGATCAAGGAAAAAGTACCACTTCTTGTTCTAGATCTTAGAAGAATTTAAAATATTCATTTGAATAAAATATAGGTAACATGGAAAGAAAATCATTTGTGAAAGTTCTTACTAAAAGTATGAATGACCAAGTTGGAAGTATGAATGCCCTAGTCAACAATAAGAGGAAGAGTGAATCTATGGCAAACCTTATCTACATAGCAGATACTATACTAGAAAGGATTATCAAGGATGAGATCATCAAGCATGATATTATGGTTCTTAAAACCAAAGGATAATATGTAAGTTTCATGGATACTAGCCAAGATTTTCTGAGATTCAAAATTGGATCAAGTGGAAGTGGGGATCGAATTTAAATTACTCCATGAATTTTATTCCAAAAGGATTTTTCCTCATTTTTTTCTCTAGTTTATAAATAAGGGATAAAATAATGGATGAATGCCTGTGGTTTAGGGGTAAATATGTATTATATTTAAGACCTTGGAGTGAGAATTTTTGTGGACATAGAAACTATTAAAAGGCTTTTGGTATGGATTAGGTTTTTTGTACTTCCTTATCAACTCATCAATAAGGATGTTTTGAATAATATTGGTAATACTCTAGGTGAATTCATATAGGAGGGACCAACTACTAAGGAGAGAATACATGTTGCATACACTTAAATATGTGTTGCCATGGATATGTTAAAACCATCATCGTAGTCGATTAGGATTAAATATGAATCAAGAGAATGGTATCAACAAATGGATTGTGAAAATATTGCATTTTGATGTCGCAAATGTCATGAAACTAGGTACATGGAAAGATAATGTAAAGCAAAAGTAATGAAGAGATGGAAATTTTTGGGCATGAGGGTAGCTTCGATTTGAAACAAGGAGATCATATCACAAGAGAAGCTAGGTCAAATAAAAAAATTTCCACTTCTAAGAAAGTGTCTAGAAAAAGCCCTCTACATTATCAGATGGAAAAGGTCATTATAATTCACTCGAATCAACCATTAGAAGAAAAAAAATGATATGAGGGATAATTAAGTATTATTTGCAAGTTCAAATATAGAAGGAGCTAAAGGTGCAAAGGAAGAGGGGAAGGCAAATTTTAAAGCAAAGGAATATGGGGAGGTAAATTTTAAAGCAAATGAGGTGAAGGAGGTCAAGCTTAATCCAAGTAAATCACCTTTATTTTCCTCAAGTAGCATAAAATCTTCTCCTTACAATAAAAATGAAAGTAGTATGGAGTGTATTCCTTGCACTTTAGGGTTTCAAGAGCAATACAATAAAAAAATATTATGGAGGATATTCAAGAAATTTTAGGGTTTCTAGGCCAATATAAGAAAGTAATGACTATGAAGGATCATCTCTACAGTTTAGAATTTTTAAGGCAACATATAGAAGAAAATTCTAATGAGGCTATTCCTTGCACTTTTGACTCTTTAGGACAACACAAATATTTAGAAGATAAGTCTCATTATGAACAATATAAAAAAAATAGAAAAAATTGAAGAGATTGATAAAGACGAGAATGTTGGTGGAAATGGAAGGAGAGGAAAGCCATCAAAGCAATAACAAAGAGAAAAAGAAACTCAAAAGGATATTGATCGAGGAAGCCAAATTAAAATATCATAGGTGTTAACAAGAAGAGGGGCTAAACCCATTAATAAAAATAAAAAGTGTTGATGATGAAAATGATATCATGGAATATTAGGGGTATGAATAAACCCCCCCAAAAAAAGAGTTATTAAGGAATTAATAGGTTGCTATAATCCTAAGTTTATTTTAATATAAGAAATAAAATTAAATAGTGAGGAATGTAAGGATGTTTTTAAGAAGATTTAGAATATGGATGATTGTTTAGCAGTTTCTTCTATAGGAGCTTCAAGTGGTATTTGCAATAATATGGGACAAATGCAAATGAGATGGAAAATTATTAGAAGCAAAAAGTAATTGGGTTGTTGGATTATTTTGTAGGAAAGAGAAAAACATCAAATTTGAGGTTATGAATGTATATGTCCCAACTTGATGAGTGTTGTTAATGCTCTTACTTTAATTCATTTGTTAAAACCAAGGTGACGTCCTAATATTATATGCGACAGAGGTCTTGGAACTACACCTTAGATATTAGAGCTCTAGACTATCCTAAGAAAATTGGAAATCACAATGCCTTTGCAAAAATAAATGAAACTATGCTAAATTGCGCAATTTGTATCGAAAGAAATTTTATCTAATTTGCAAAAATAAATCAACTAGAATTGAAATAACTACTCTAATTTCAACTAAAATAAAATGATAGAATTGAAATGCTTAAATAAAACTATTTTAATAGAATGGAAATTGCTGAAATTAACTGCTAAAATAGAACAAGATAAAACAAAAATTAAAGCAGGAAAAACAAGAATTAAATGTTGTAATTTAAATGCTGAAATAGAAATAAAAATTGCAAAAATTAACTAAGATGAGTTGATTTTGAGAAACCATAAAATAACATGATAAAAACATAGGAAAATAGAGGAAGAAAACACAGCTGAAAAATACAAAAAACAATAGATTTAAGCTAAAGTTAAGTTTCTAAAATAAAATGTAAAAATAAGAAAACCCCATAACTACAATTAGTATTCCTTCCACCAGTCCAGAGAGTGGGCCCTTGCTCTAAGGTCTGGTAGAAGGTGAATTTTGCAGCAGAAACTAAGCTAACTTACAAAGTCAAAAATTCATGCAAGAATTTGAAAAAATCAAACTTGGGAATTACTGCACTTCTATTGTTTCAAAATTGCATACAATATTTTGTTGAATCCTATTTTCTTATTAACTTCCTACTAACTTTCTCAAAGGGGCAGACAAGGAGTATTTATAACTAAATTCTCAACTAAATGCCTACAAATGAGGGTAAAAACAGGACACACTATGTTGTCTCATTAATTACAAAATTTTGTAGTCAATCTTGACTTTTCCAAAATTGGGACAGTAGGTTGGATAAAAAATATTGCTCTATTTTTGCACCTCCATTTGATGTGGAATGTCTTGGAATAGTATTAGGTAAGATCCATGTCGAATATTGACCTTTTAGTTCACCATTTTCACCTTGAAATCAATCAAAAATAGTTTTATTTTAATGTAGGAAAAACCTACAGTGCAATATGACTTTTCCATATTTAGCACAACAAATTAGTTTGAATATATTTCCTTATTTTTGCACCTCCATTTATGGTGGATTAACTTGGAATAGTCTTATGAAATATCCTTTTCAAATCATAACCCTCCAACTCATCATATTTACCTTGAAATCAGTCAAAATCAATTTTATTTTTATGTAGGAAAAGCCTGCAGTGCTCTAGAACATGTGACTGATTGCTCAATTTGTGCAACATCTTTTGTTGTTGGTTGATTAGTTGATCTTAG
This sequence comes from Wollemia nobilis, assembly GCA_028583015.1. Taxonomy (NCBI): domain Eukaryota; kingdom Viridiplantae; phylum Streptophyta; class Pinopsida; order Araucariales; family Araucariaceae; genus Wollemia; species Wollemia nobilis. The sequence continues at coordinate 10,194,128 of JAQPPZ010001106.1, forward strand.
GTACAAGGATATGATTCCCTTTTATTCTCCATTCATGGAAATTGCACTTTGATCAATAATTTTGAGCGATTTCCCCATTTTTTAGAAGACAACACTTGGTGTCTTGATGTTTTGAAGCAAACCCTGTAATTTTTATTTTAACAGTCCTGCAGTTTTCTAACACATGTGCAATTTGCATAGTTTGACTTCAAATTGTCTTAAAAGCATAAAACATGGGCGAAAAATACTTTCAATGCATTTTATTCCACTTTATTATATGCCTAATTAATTCTAAAATTAAGCAAATTAACCACAAAAAATGTAGAAAAAACTATCCAAACAACATATCATTTTCTATAATTTACCATATTAACATCAACATTAACATAAATAATAATTAAAGTACTTGACATAAACTATAGTATTTAGGTAAAATGGGAAAAATTATGTGAAATATCCTTGAAATAATGAGACATTTTTTTGTCTCATCACTCCTCTCTACATATCCATCCTGGTGCCATAATAGAATTCAGGTCCAACTTCTTGTACAAACTATACTAAAATTTTTTGGCTGCAATTTTTCTATGTCATGTTATTTTAGTATATCTTTCTATATGAAAATTGTTGAAACTTCTTTGTTTTTTCTTTTCTTTTTGCCAGTAAAAATTCCAATCAAAAATATACTTTTGCCAGTTGTAAATTTTAGCACAACTATATTTTTCAGCTAGAAAGCAAAATCTTACTTTTCTACCATGTGGGTTTGACTAGAATAATGTGTAGTTTTTTTTTTTAAATGCATTTATTCCTACACAAACTATGTTGAGTTCTTCAATGGCCTTGGCAACTATTTCTCTATCATATTTTTTTGAAAACTACTTTTGTGCAATTTGGTTGAACCTTGTTCACACATAACTATTGTGCCAAAGCATCTAGAGCAACTGCTTTTTCATTTTTAAATCTTTTAGAGATGAATCCCTTATAACCAAAGGTATGTCAAAATATCTTCTAAGGGTACTTAGTAGGGTATTTAATTTTTCCATTTATACATATAGATATGCCAAGCATTTAATCCTTATCTATGCAATGTTAAGGCTAATTAATAGTAAAATTGAAGAAAATGCATACCTTACTATTGAAGAGATTTCATGCACCTTTTTGGATTACTTGTTGATTGCACACTTATGATTTTTGAAATATAAAAAATACATAGATGCAATAATTAGAATTTTACAAATATTGAAAATTATTCAAGGCAAATAAGCCAAAAAATGGTTTTCATGTAAGCCTTAACTCAATAGCACCTCAAGGAGATTTTCACCATTGAATTATTATTACTATTTTTAGAAGAGGTCATCATTTTTGGTTTCCAACCAACTTCTATCTTGATTGCATCCATAATAAATTTTCACAATCGAGATTATTTTCTTTTTTTTTGTATGAGTTACAATGAGAGAGAATGTCTCTCATTTTATTTTGTTAAAAATAATCATTATTTCTCAAAAAGCACAACTATATTTTTCTACATGAAAACAACAATAATGAAGCATCAATCATTCTTTTCATATGAGCAATAAGAATACCCTTGTGTTCTCATTTCCTTATTATTACTCTCAATTGAAATTGATGCACGTCCTCATTCATCCTTATTTTATGGGAAATACCTTATGCTACAAATTTTTTTAATTCTTTTTTTTCATGATTCAAAGATATGATCATTCAGAATCTCTATTAGAAGAGGAAGCCTCTTCTATAACATGTAAGTCAAACTATGAAAATTTTTAATAAATTTCACTTTTTTTAATGGCTTATGGTACAATAATAAACGATGTCCATTTACCATCAATTTTCTCCTTGAATCATCAATAAAAAAAGTCAAACAAATCCATTCTTGAACACTTCTTCAATTTGGTACGGTTCTAACCACCGAGTCTATATCTTGCCCAAAAAATCAACATAGCAAGAATCAAAAAACAATACCTAATTACATGTTTATGCTTGTTGCTCCTAATGTGACTATTATACCACATTTTCCAAAGTTGAATGATCTCCATTTGGTGAAGTGCCTCCAAGTGAAGTTCATCAAATGCATTCAATTGTAAAATTCTATCTTGTTGTACCTAGGAAAACTCAATGCCAACTTCCAAAGATATATAAAGTGTTATTAATTTAAATTCAATTGAAAAAAAGATTTCTTACCATAGACCAATTCATAAGGTGTAAATCTTGTAATGGTTTTCCACGTAGTATTGTATGTCCAAATGGTCTTTGGTAACATGCTCATCCAATATTTTTTGTGAGAAGCCATTATTTTTGTTAGAATATTCTTTAATTCTCTATTTATGACTTTTACTTAATAATTTTCTTTAGGGTGATAGGGTGATGACTTCTTATGTTTGATTTCATACTTTTTAGTAAATGCTTCTATAACTTTAGATGTAAATTGGGGTTACTTTCTAATAGTGTGTTTTACCGGATATTGTCCTCCTAATGGTTCATCTTGACATGCACGAGGAATATTATACACCTCATATTTTTAATGTATCAACATAAAATGTAATTAGGTCTACACTTTAATAGTAGACCATTGGTCCACTTGATTGGTGAGCTTTGTTTCACTAATCATCATTTTTCTCTCAAAGTGAAATGAGAGGGAAATTTTTCTATTGCTATATAGTTAGCAATATCAACAAACCATGGTGATTGTACTAAAATTGTAAATAACCTTTCATCGAGAAAATAATCCTCTACTGGTTCATCCTCAATTGTGACATTCATTCTTGATAAGAAATCAACTACTACATTAGCTTTGCTTGGTTTATCTAATATAATGATGTCAAATTTTTGTAATAGTAGCAACCATCATATTATTCAACCACTAACCAATGGTTTTTTTATGAGGCATCTAATTGCAACATGATTTGTATGAACAAACACTTGATATCTATTGATGTAGTGATGAAACTTATTAATGGCTTATACTACAGTTAAAATTTATTTTTTGGTAGTAGTATAATTATTTTTAGCTCTTGTCAATTTTTTACTAATGTAGTCGATGGCATAATGTTCTCCATTTTCTACTTATCCTAAATTTTCTCTGATTGTAGTGTTAGATGCATTGGTTTGGATGTGATATGAAAGTTTCCAATTTGAACCTCGTAACACAGGTGGAGTAATCAATTTTTATTTTAAAGTATCAAACACAATTTGACATTTTTTTGTCCAATTGAATTCAAAATATTCATTTAATAATGTAAACATGGGGCTTGCAATTGTACTAAAGTTCTTAATGAAATGACGATAGAAACCAATATGACCCAAGAAAATTCTAAAATTTGTTTGAGTTTGGGGTGCAAACAAGTTTTTAATAATCTCTATCTTCTTAGGATCTACTTGTATTCCTCTAGATGAGATATGATGTCCAAGAACAATACCTTCATCCATAATCATAAAATATTTCTTAGGGTTTAATGCTAGATTGTAAGTTTCATAGCGGGTTAGTATCTTGTCAAGATTTTCTAGAGCTTCATCAAAGTTTTCACCAGATTTTGTAAAATCATCCATGTAGATCTCAACACAATCATTATTCAAGTAAGAGAAAACAACAAGAATAGCTCGTTGGAAAGTTGTTGCGGCATTGCAAAGTCCAAAAGGTAAAACTTGATAAGCAAAATTTTTCCATGGGCAAGTAAAAATTGTTTTCTTTTGATCTTCAGGTGTAACCTGAATTTGATTATATCCACTAAATCCATCAAGAAGATAAAAATAATTATTTTCAATGAGTGTATGCAACACTTGATCAATGAATAGTAATGGAAAGTGGTCTTCAACATTATTTTTTAGTTATCGATAATCTACACACACTCACATATTTCTATTTTTCTGAGTGGTAGCTAATGGAGGAACCCATTGGCTATCAGAAATAGGGTAGATGAATCCCACTTTTAATAATTTTTCAATTTTATCCTTAACGATATCACTTATATTAGGATTCAATCTCTTTTTTGGTTGTCTTCCAAGTTTAATATCCTATATATAAGTTCAATAAGTACATATATCTGGATGAATTTCTATCATATCTTCATATTCCCATGTGAAAGCATTAGGATGTCAACTTAGTACATCAAATAATTTTGCTTCTTGATCGTTAATTAACCAACTATTGATATTAAAAAAATTGGTTGTATTTTGATTTGTTTTGTACCAGGATGTGTTGAATTGATTTGTTCAAAATTACTTATTAATGAATTGAGAGGGAAATAGTGTGGTAGAAGAGGATGGAAAATTCATGTATCTTTATCAAAATTAATTTCTAACAAAATTAAATTTGATATACGAGAATGAAATATGAGATAAGATGATGATGCCATCCATGTGGTAAATTAAAAGAATTATCTTGTATTTAAATGGGTGATAAATATATAGACTCTTGTTCTTCATCATTCCATAGTAATCAATGGATAGTAACTGGTTCATCTTCAAGCTTTGAATCATACAATTTGTTAATCAAAATAGTTTCATCTTGAAAAATAACCCTTTTATATGGATCCAACTCTTTTACATGATCCTTTACAACTATGGTGGCTAAATTTGAAATGTTTTCTTTATTTTTCTCAGCTAATTCAAGAAACCATAGGCTTCCTGGATCACCATACTTAGGTGGAGTAAGTTTTCCTACAAGCAAGTCTACTAATTTTCTATCTACTTTTATGGTTTTAAGATATACTTTCTTCTTTCTTCCTGGTTTCTTGAAACACATTTTCTGAATAATCATAGTAATCATTGGTACATCTTTAATAGATCATAATAAATAATTCATGATATTAAAATATATTAATTCCTTTTGCTTTACCAAATTTTATTTTGAATATGTTAATTTTGATATCTCAAATTATTTAGGATATGGTACTTTCTTTGATGAATTATTTTGAGGAAGGTTTTTTTCTTGTTTTTGTTGTTGTTTCAATGTAGATGGGTCTTCTTATTTATTCCCTTCAACTCCTATTTTTACAATGATGGGTGGGGTAGGTTTAAGAAGTGTTATTCCTAAATGCAATTGAGTATTATCATAGTTGGTAACATTTATCATGGTTGTATCTTTTGATTTAACCATATAGATAGGGGCTACTTGTCTAGTATCATTAGGATTGGCAATAGGTTGAGCCAAAAGTAAAGATTGTTTTGTTTGTTGTTGTTGTTGTTGTCCCCAAGGAAAATTATGGGTAGGAGTAGGCAATAAAACTTTTTGTTGGTTTTGATACTGACGTTGCCCTTGGTATGATTGTTGTTGTTGTTGTACCCATTGTTATCCCTACATTTTTGGGTGTAACCATGGTGGATTTTGTTGATTCATCCATCGAGGTTAAGACCATTCCTAGGAAGATTCCCATGGTGGTTGACTCAAATGTTTTTGAGGTGGATCTGAAGTAGACCATGGCACATGGTAAGGATTATTTTCCCAAATTGTAGGAAATCGAGAAGCATTTTGATATGGATATTTAGGAAAATTATCCCCTTGTATTTGTCCTACAAAATTAAGTTCTTTCATAGGTTGAGACTTTTTCCAAGATGCTTTTGAGTCTTGGTAACAAATGACAATGATTTTTAGGGTGCCCTTTTTCACAAATGCTACAAATAGCATATATAGAAGTCTTATTCAAAGGACATTAATGAAGAGTGTGCATCTTCTTGTATCTTAAATAATAGATGGACAAAGGTTCAGTGGATCTGTTCTTTTTGTGTTCATTTCATCTAATGTTGAGTTAAGATGTATTAAAATATCAACTTTTAGATTATAAAATTCTTCCATGAATTCTTTAAAAGCATTTTTGTACAAGAATAACTCTTACATAGTTCAATGATTTCTTGAAATTCAAGTGTATTCTCATCTCTTGATTAATCTTGTAGTCCTCTCAAGAATATAGTTTTACTAAGTTCTGGTTCAACACGTCCACATATCTTATAAATAAAAGAAAATATATCTAGATAGTCTTCTAAAATTTCATCTTCCTCTTGTTTAATTATAAATAATCCATTCTTTTGATTATTTACTTAACAATATTCTTAGTTTTTATCCAAAAATACTTTTTCCATTTCATCCTAGGTTCGAATCAAATCAGGTGCTAAGGTCATGAACCATCAGGCTAAGTCTTTAAGAGTGAAAGGAAATAATTTAAGCTTTTTATTATCATTGGTATAATCATAAGTTTGACATACAATCTTAGACTCAAATAGAAATTGATCAAGGTCTTCAGATGTAACTTCCTTAAAAGTTGATAACACAAAAGATGAAATGACTTTCATGGGAGAGTTTTGATTAGGATCTAATCAAATAGGGTATTGGAAATTTCTAGCAGATGTACTAGTTACACCAAGGTGGAGCACATTACTAGCTCTTTCTAGATTCTCTTGTAAGCCTACCATTATGCGTTCCCAACACCAATTATAAATCCTTTTAAATTTTCCTAATCATATAAATTTATCAAGAAAAAGTGGTGTTGAACTACTAATTTTTCCTCCTTGTAATGCTTTCTCAAGGGATCCTACACTTCTTGAAGTAGATGATTGTGATTCTTTGAAAATTCCAATATTTTTTGGAATCATTAATTTAGACAACTCTGGCATAGGTTCAACCTCTTGTTATGAATGTCTTATTTCTATGGTTTATGAAAAGTTTATTTTATCTTTTGTCTCTAATTGTATTCATACTTTATAAAAAAAAAATATATTATAGTGTTCTAATGTCCAAAATGCAATTCCAAACAATGCAACTATTTTCAAGCAAAGTTGTTTATTTATTTTTTCACAAATTCACAAGACAAAAATTAACATTGAATGAATTATTTGTTCTCTAACAATACCAATTTGCTCCCTAATAATGATGCTAAAAAATGATGAATTTTATTCTCTCACTTTAATTCATTTATCAAAACTGGAGCGACCTTCTAAGGTTGTATGCGAGAGAGGTCTTGCAACTACACCTTAGATATTAGGGCTCTAGATTATCCTAAAAAAGCTAGAAATTATAATGCCTTTGCAAAAATAAATGAAACTATGCTAAATTGCATAGTTTGCATAAAAATAAATTCTATCTAATTTATAGAAATAAATAAATTGGAATTGAAAGAACTACTCTAATTTCAACTAAAATGAAATGACATAATTGAATTGTTGAAATAAAATTATTTTAATGAAATAGAAGATGCTGAAATTAATTGCTGAAATAAAACAAAAAATAAAGCAAAAAAAACAAGAATTAAATATTGTAAATAAAATGCTAAAATGAAAATAAAAATTGCAAAATTATCTAAGACCAGTCGACTGTGAGAACACATAAGATAACATGATGAAAAATAGGAGAAAACAAGGGAAGAAAACACAGCTGAAAAATAAGGGAAACAACAGATTTTATGCTAAAATTAAGTTGCTAAAATAAAATGTAAAAATAGCAAGAAAAACCCATAACTACAGTTAGTAGTCCTTCCACCATTCTAAAGAGTGGGCCCTTGCTTCAAGGTCTAGCAAAAGGTGAACATTGCAGTAGAGTTAAGCTAACTTACAAAGTCAAATATTCATGCAAGAATTTGAAATAATTAAACTTGGGAATTATTACACATTTATTGCTTCAAAACTACGTACAGTATTTTGTTGAATCTATTTTTCCTATTAACTTCCTAATAAATTTATAAAAAGGGTAGAAAAATAGTATTTATAACTAAATTTTCAACTTAACTAGCTACAAATGAGGATAAAAATAGGAAACAATATGTTGTCTCACTAATTACAGAATTTTGCAGTCAATCTTAACTTTTTCAAAATTGGAACAATAGGTTGAATCTAATAGATTTCTCTATTTTTTCACCTCCATTTATTGTGCAATATCTTGGAATAAGATCCATTTCTAATATTGGCCTTCCAACTTGCCATTTTCACCTTGAAATCAATAAAAATAGTTCTACTTTAATGCAAAAAAAACCTACAGTGCAATATGACTTTTCCATATTTAGGATAGCAGATTAGTTGGAATATATTTCTCTATTTTTACACCTCCATTTATGGTATATTAACTTTGAATAGTCTTAAGGAATATCCATGTCAAATATTGACCCTCCAACTTGTCACCTTCACCTTAGAATCGATGAAAATCAATTATGTTTTTATGTAGGAAAAACTTTTAGTTCTCCTAAACATGTGGTTGATTGCTCAATTTATGCAAAATATTTGGTTGTTGGTTGATTTACTGATCTCAAGTGCAAGGATATAATTCTCCTTTATTTCCCATGCATGGAAAATGTATTTTGTCTAGTAATTTTTGAATACATGTTAATGCTACAAGGTCATGTTTATTAGTTAGGTTCCAAATTAATTGTTGAGGATTTAAGAAGACCTCATTAGAATAGGTAATGTGTAATGTCATTTTATTTTCATTTGAATTTCATATAATATGGATTTGGGAACCCTAATCCTAATATCATTTTTCTCAATATATAATTCCATAACACAAAGGGAGAGATGTGATTTTTTCATTCTCTTCATTGTTGGAAATCTTCTCCTCCTTTTTTGTTGTTTCATATGGTTGATCTTGGGCACATAGCATTGATTCTTGCTACAAGTGGTATTAGAGCTTGTATGCTCACCCCTTCCACAACCAAGCTTGGAGAAGCATTGCATTCCCCTCCTCTTCTCCTCCACAAATTTATGTGTTGAGTTGAAGGAGAGCATGAGGATGTTGCATGAGGTTTCATAAAACCTCCATATATTTTATTTTTATTGCAAATATTAGCTTGTATCTCTATTTGCAGGTATCCAAAATTTGGATCTGATCAAGTTCGAAGACCTCTGTGTAAACTAACCATGTTCATTTTTTACATAGCCATACAATATCCAAAATTTGGATCTGATCAATTTCGGTGGCCTCTGTGTAAACTAATCATGTTCATTTTTATACAACCATACAGTATCAAAAATCCATATCTGACTAATTTCGATGATCTCTATGTAAACTAACTATATGTTCATTTTTTTACATAGCCATATAGTATCCAAAATCTAGATTTGACAGAATTCAATGACCTCTATGTAAAATGAAGTGATTATTTTTGTTTTTACACAACCATACAGTTAGATTAACCTCTATATAAACTAATTATATTTTTTTTTATAGCACAACAAGCTCCTAGCCTCTCCATTGTAGTTTTATAAGTGGATTACAAAATTTTCCACATTGCTTTTCGCTAACTTATAGCCCTCATTTGCAAAATTTATTCCACTTGGATGGTGAGCAAGGTCTAGTGGATCACACCTACCATACATACTACCACATTAGCACTGTAGTAGCACTCCATCTACACTCCAAGTCTATTTTTTAGTTTTTATTTACTTTCTTTCATTATAAATCGATTCACATATTTGCATCATCCCTAAAAGGAATGCATCTGATGACTCATTATATAGCCTATCCTCATGATAGGGCACCACTTCCTTGGTGGTGGTAAATTCGCATTAAAGGCCCTATGAGTTAAATTTGTATTGTACTTAACAAGAATACACAATGAAAGGAGTTAGCCATACCCACGCACCTTTGGAAAAGGATCATCCTTTTGCCTATGCTCAAAAAACTAAAAACTCTTGATCAAGATTAAAATTAAGTTGATCCAATATCCATAATAGTTGTGGAATATAGCATGTACATATCTTCAAAGAGTATATTATTGATGAAAGTAAACTAGGTGAGGACTAGTAGGACTTGGGATCCATCACGACTTGGATTTCATCATAAAGCATTTGTATGTGGGCATCCAGGTGAAGGCCTTAATTTGAGACAAGCTCATTATACCTCTCCAACTTTTAGCACCTCACCTACTTGCAATCATAAGATTAAGGTTACTAGTTTTGTACATCCCACACTTTGGTATTTAGTTGTGTAATCTAGTGTTGGAGATATTAGCCTACATATTTATCTATTGAATATATTAGCTTTTACATTCATTTACATTATTTCAGTTTGGGATACACACCTTTTTTTTAGTACTTAATATTTAGTCACATCATCATCCTATTGCATTAGGACTCATAGCCACGTACTTGTACAATACATCATTTGTAAAAGAGATTCCATTTGTATGGTAAGCAAGCTCTAGTGGATCACATTCATTCATCATCATCATTTGGCTCATTATTTGCTGACACATTTTGCCTCAGTCATATGTTCCTTATTCACACCTTGACACACTTATTTTAGGTCTTTATAGTGTCACAGGTCATAATGACTTCCAACTTCAAATAAAATGTTGGATGTACCCTTAAAGGTAAGGATAATTGGTATCAATGGTTCACAGGCCTTAGGATAGCTACAAAATTTGAGAACCTATGGCACAACCATCTGGATGCAAATCCCACACCACGTATAGATGTTGCTACCCTAGAAAAATGGTAGATCAATGATGATCGAATTCATGCCAACATCCTACTCGTCATAAAATATCACCTTAATAATTCTTGAAGTCTTTAATAAAAAATTTAACACAAAATATGACCTAGAATTTTTTCATCTTATTCTCAAGATGAATCAAATAAAGATGCAAAAAGGAAACTCTAGTTCAACCTCCTTCACCCTATTAAACAGGTCATTGATAAAGACTTTAAAAATCAATGTATCACATGAGCTTTCCTCATTCAGACATGTCTTCATATTCTAGACTACAATAACTTTCTTGCTAGTTTATTAGCTAGTGGATCCTTAAAAACTCTCAACTTTGAATCCTTAGCAAAAAAATTTGTTGAACTTGACAAAATATTTGTCATGAACTTCACCAGTTTTGACCCGGACGACTCAACCTCTCAGGTGGATGAAGATGCAAATTTTTTAAACAGTCAAGGAAATAGAAACTGTGGTTGAGACCATGGTCGGGGTAAAGGTAAAGGACAAGGACAAGGTTCTAACAATGGTCAACATGAACACTCATGACATAAAACTAGTCAAGGATAAATAAAATAGCCTAGTACCTCTCAAGGAACTAGCAACTCAAATATCGTATGCAAACATTGTAAAAGAAAATGGTACTATGCCACTGATTGTCAAACTACCACACACAAGAACAAGCAGTGTCAAAAGCACAATGCATATAATACAAATGAATATGACTTTGATCCAGATATCTTCCATAGTGCTCAATTTGTGTAGACCCATATCATCAACATGCGGGTACCTATATCACCATCTATTGACCATTCCAAAATTTTTATTGAGGCACATTCAAGATATATTGGTTAGGACATTTCTCATCCCACATCACGACCCATTGGAGTTTCTCATAGTGTAGCCACCCAACACTGAATTCACCCAACACATGACCTCCAACAAGGATTTTTAAAGAATGCAATTCAAAAGTACTTGTTGTAGTTTACATTTTAGTTTGGGCTACACACCTTTTTTTAGTACTTTAGATTTAGCCACATCATCATCCTATTGCATTAGGACTCATAGCCACTTACTTGTACAATTCATCATTTATAAAAGATATTCCACTTGGATAGTGAACAAGGTCTAGTGGATCACATTCATTCATTGTCATCACTTGGCTCATTATTTACTGGTATATTTTGTCTCTCTTAGTCATATGTTCCTTGTTCACACATTAGCACACCTCTTTTAGGTATTTGTAGTGTCACAGGTCATAATGACTTCCAAATTCAAACAAAATGTTGGATGTACCCTCAAAGGTAAGGATAATTGGGATCAATTGTTCACAAGCCTTAGGACTACTATGAAATTTGAGAACCTATGGTGCAACCATCTGGATGCAAATCCCACACCACCCACAAATGTTGTTTCCTTGGAAAAATGGCAAATCGATAATGATCGAATTTATATCGACATCCTACTTGTCACATAATATCACCTTCATAATTTTAGTGATGAAGCCAAGCATGACATAGCATGGCCAGTTCTTTAAGTCTTTAAGAAAAACTTTGACACCAAATCTAACCTAGAATTTGTTCATCTTGTCCTCAATATGAATCAAATAAAGATGCAAAAAGGATACTCTATTTCCAATATAAACCTCCTTCATCCTATTAAATAGGTCATTAATAGAGACTTCAAAAATTAATGTACCACATGGGATTTTCTCATTCATACATATATTCACATTCTAAACTACAATAATTTTCTTGCTAGTTTATCAGCTAGTGGAACCTTAAAAACTCTCAACTTTGAAGCCTTAGCAGAAAATTTTGCTAAGATTGAAAAGACCTTTGATACAAACTTCACCAATTTTAACCCTGGTGACTCAGCCTTTCAAGTGAAGGAAGATGCAATTTTTCAAACAGTCAAGGTAATAGAATTCATGGTTGAGTTCATGATCGAGGCAAAGTCAAAGGACAAGGATAAACTTCTAACAATGATCAACATGAACACTCATGACATCAAACTAGTCAAGGACAACACAGTCAAGGACAAATAAAATAGTCTAGTACCTCTCAAGGAACTGGAAACTCAAATATCATGTGCAAACATTATAAAAGTAAAGGTTACTATGCCATTGATTTTCAAACTACCACACACAAGATCAAGTATTTTTAAAAGCAAAGTGCACATAATGTAAATGAATATAACTCTAATATAGACGTCTTCCATAGTTCTCAATTTGTACATGCCTAGATCATCAACACATGGGTACCTATATCACCATATTTTTACCATCCCAAAACATTAATTGAGGCACATTCAAGATATTTTGGCTATGATATTTCTCATCCCACATCACAACCCATTAGAGTTACCCATAACATAGTCATCCAACACTAGATCCACCCAACACATGACTTACAACAAGGACTTCTTTGAATAATTTAACTCAGAAGTACTTGGTGTATTATGGCTAACAAATCCTCTCAACCAATTGGAGTTGGAACTATTTGATTGAAACTCCCTAGATTAGCTAATTTTTGGCTACTTGATGTACTTTACATCCCTACTCTGAAGCAAAATTTGTTTTCACTATCCACACTCATCTGCTATGGATTTGATCTAAGTGTCAACCAAATATAAAACTCTTTGAGTCATTTATCCACCCTCCAAAATAGTGTTCATGATCGATTCCTTAGATGGAAAACTCATTAGACTTACTGGACATCCTACTTCTGAAGTTCACATTGTTGAAGCTGACATGGCACTTAATGCCACCCTGACTCCCAAGAAACTTTTTGTTGATGCATTATGGCATGCTCACATGGATCATGTCAAACTTAATTGATTAAGATAAATGGATTCCACCATCAGGGTACTACCATACTTCTCTTCCAAACCCATAAAATGTGAAGCATGCATCATTATCAAATCCTCTCAATAGCCTTTTCTAAAGAGAATTGTTATGCATAAGCATGAAATGTCATAAATTTGATATATTTAGGATTTTCAAAATTTTAAATTTGCTAATTTTGAAAGCTTTCACTAGGTCCCATTCGCTTGAAATTTACGAGGTGGAAGTTTTTTTGGGGTTAATTTTCCCACCATTGATAATAATTATCCTATTTTTATTTTAATTCGTTGACCACTTTCGCCTAATTCCACAGACACTTCACCTTCAAATTATAAATAATTTTGTTTTTCTCACCCAATTTTCCACATATACTACCTGTATAAATATTGAAGGGGGTATCGATAAACATACATATAAAACACTCTGACTCAAAAATAGATTTGAAGCAACAAAAAATCTATTGTCAATTGATGTATTTACCAATTGTTTGTAGGGTATTATCAATTGGAATATACCGATCGGTTCCACAAAATTGACAAGGTTGTATAGGATTTTCTGTCAACATAAGTCGATCAGCTGTAGAGGAGTGTCAATCAACATAATTCGATCGGTTACAGAGGAGTGTCAATTAGCATAACTTGATCAGTTGCAGAGGAGTGTCAATTGATATAAGTCGATCGGTTGTAGAGGAGTGTCAATCAACATAAGCAGATCGTTTGCAAAGAATTGTCTGTCAACATAATTTGATTGGTTGCAGAGGAGTGTTATTCAGCATAAGCTAATCGGTTGCAGAGGAGTATCTATCGATATAAGTCAATCAGTTTTAGAGGAGTTTCGATTAGCATAAGTCGATCGGTTGCACAGTAGTGTCTATTAGTATAAGTTGATCGATTGTAAATAAGTGTCAATCGATATAAACTGATTGGTTGTATAGAAGTTTCAATCAACATAAAATGATCGGTTGCAAATAAGTTTTTGTTGGTATAAGTTTATCAGTTGCAAAGGAGTGTCAATCAATATAAGATGATCAATTGCAAAAGAGTGTCTATCTACATAAGTTGATCGGTTGCAGAGTTGTGTCAATCAGCATAAGTCGATCAATTGCAAAGGCATGTCAATCATTCTAAGATGATCGGTTGCATAGGAGTATCAATCAGCATAGACCAATCGATTGTAGAGGACTATCAATCGATATAGGTCGATCGATTGCAGAGGATTGTTGATCTGCATAGGCCAATCGATTACAGAGTAGTTTCAATCGATCGTGACCAAGAAGTTGCAATAACATTAAAGTGACTATCGATGATAGAAATTTGTGATGACTATGACAATAGGTAGAGTATTCTTCTTCCATAGTTTTGTTGTCCAAAGCTCCTTTTCTTCAATTTCATAGGCAGTCTAGATGCACTATCTACAAATGTGGTAGATAAGTATCCATGTCATGTTGTGTTTTAGGAGTATGTTTCTTGTTAGAGACTGCTTCTTGTCTATCAGAGGTCATTCTATAGGGCAGTGTAGGTTTATCTGAATATTCATATATTATTTATGAAATTACATTTTAACCTTGGTTACTTAGAAACACAAATTATTATTAAGGGAAGTATGCAAATTTTCTTTAATTTTATATTCATTTCCTAACATCTAAAGGTTTTTTTTTACAAATACAATGTCACCTACTGAAGATGGAAAGAACAGGAGGTCAATCTTCTGGTAGAAGGAAAATTTTGAAATATTTTACACAAATATCTAAATGCAGTGAGGTATCCACATCTACACAACATGCAAGTACAAACACCTTTAACCATCAAATCATTACTTTTTCTCTGTTATTCTTAAATATAAATCCTTTCTTTATTAATAGATAAATGGTTGTCTGTTTATCTACCTCTTTTTAAATGCTTTGTAAAACTGTATTTTTTAATTCTTTAAATAGTGTCTTTTTACATCCAAAAATGATACAAAACACCAAACATTTAATGTAGTAAACATTGTCGACCCTGATATGTGTCCACTTGAAGATATTCCAGCAGATGAGATGGGACCACATGATAATTTTTCTAATAACGATATTCAACAACCACTTCACGAGATGCCTAATACAGACTTATCAACTAAAAAAGGAAATAACAGTACAATTAAAATACAAACCACTAGAGAATCTTGTAGTCAAAAATCTAAACATCAAAAGATAAGCGAATGGACTATTATAAGGGATGTTAAAAATGAATGGGTATGGTTATATCCCTTTTTTTTGATAGATAAGATACTATAGCATTAATACCGAGTTTTACAGGTTGACCCAAAACCTTTTACAAAAATCAGCCTAGGGTTGTTGATGAACATATCCTTACTAAGGATCCTATATATGTAAAATCTACATGCCGCCAAAGCCATTACATCCGGTAAGGCACATAGCTTGTTATAAAAAATAAACTTCCCATACAACATTTTAGATATACCCCGAGAAAACACACATGCATCATAATTACAAAAAATAAATAGACACGGATCCCTTCCTTGAGACAATGGAGAAACAAAAAGTTGTAGACACACATAGCAGAGTACTAAAAAAAACTCCCACAAGCTTTGTATTGATAGTTACTCTTAATAATTCTTTGGTAATTGCTTTCTTTCGTATATGACATACTTTGGTACCACATACTATCTTGGCCAATCAGCCTTGAAGAAGTGAACATGCTGGCTATATTTATGGCGGTGGCTATTTGGTGGTCCACATGGCTTTGGTTCGAAGTCTTGTATTGTTGTTTCTTTCCTTCCCTATGATTATCAACCAACTTCAAATTACTAATATGACTAGGAGTCATGTTATCTGGCATGTGACTATCCCCATTAGTCTTTGTGGTATTTCCAAGCAGCATCCACGAAGACTGACAGATCAGATAATTTTTATTGTGAGTCCAATTCAAAAAATAGATGGGAATACTCCTAACCTTTGAACTTACAGTGCCTTCCCTGTTGGTAAATTCGACTATCTTTCTTGAGTGATATGAGACAGAGAAGTGTGTAGATGTGTTATTTGTATTTGGAAGCTAGGAAAGGATTATTTATTGCAAAATAAGAAATACACAATAGAAAAATATTGTGGGAAAGTTTACATCAAAGATATACAAAGTGATGGAACAATTAAGATATCTCATAGGTGGAAGGATGCATCAAAATTTGTGATACAAAAATGCAATGAAACACCAACAAACTCTCATTGAGAAGGGTGGAACAATCCAAACCCAATTTCAAAAATTAATAAGACTGTATTAGCCTTAAACATTTGCAATTTGTTGTAGTATACAGTATTCTAAAAAAAGGTCAACCCATGTCTGATTTTGCTGATTATAAGCAACTATTTCAACTAGCCAACGTACAAAACCTTACCAATTTCCATTGGTCAGATCGAAGTGGTTGGGAAATGGTAAAATGTTTATCACTGGTTGAGAAGGAGGACCTGAGAGAGAATGTAAAGCAAACCAAATTTATTTCACTTTCCATTTATGAGGTAACGGTTGTTGACAACACATATTGGATTTGCATACATGTTTACACATTCCAAAATCATTTGAGACAACCTCATTTACTAGCACTACATAAGATGATGGAAAATTGTAATGCAAAAAACATTTATAATGTTGTTGTAACTAGTTTAAAGGATATTGCAAAAATGGATGAAAAATAAACTGCCACAAAGTTAATTTGTGTTGGAGTTGATGGTGCGGCTAAAATGCAAGGACAAAGAAATGGTCTTTGTGTTAGACTTCAGGCATCAATTAACCCATATTTGATTCCCGTTCATTGCATGGCTCATCAAATGAATCTTGAATACAAAATTGTGAGCACATTTGATAATGTAGCCAGAGTATCTTATCTATGAAATACACTCTTAATTTTCATGCAGTCCAAAAATATTTGCAGAGTTTCAACGGTTTTCTCTAGGTATAACTAAAGGCAGAAAGTTGTTAAAATATGTGGACACAAGGTGGATTTCATTGTTTCTTCCTAAAAAAAGGGTTTTTTAGAATAACAATACTTGATGGGTTTTATGTATGCACATCGTAGGGATGTTGAAAAGGCAAAATATTTGCTATTTCGTATGACTGACTTGGAAACTCTTCTCACATTATGTGGTATTCTTCCATTGTTGCAAGAAATGAATTCTTTGATTAAACTCGTACAAAAAACAACAATTTATATTGTCAATTTCATTAGGATGAGAAAACAAATATGTATGATTATTAATAAAATTTACTTATCCAAAGAAAATTTTAAGGATCCTTTATTTGATAGTTGGAAGATGTTAGTTCAAGTCAATGATCCTAATAGCTTTTTTTTAAGTTCAGCATCAATGATAATATTTGTATTGCTATCCATGAAAAGATGATTCCTTTATGTCATTATGAAAAGTGGTTAGATACACTTATAGATGATGTTGAACAAGAGCCCATAACACATTGTAGATTCGATGAGGTTTTGGATAGTACTAAGAATAAATTGAAAAGAATTGCAAAACATTAATAAGTGAAATAAGAGAACATTTTCATAGAGATGAGATACTTGAGGCCATGGCTATTGTTAATACCATCTTTTGGAATCCTTTTCTTGACCATAGTAGTAAAAGTGAGTTGTTTGTAAAATATATGGGTACTCTTATGACATATTTCTCTAAACGTGTGGAAGTAAATGGCATTCAAATCAATGGCATTCTAAACAAAGAACTTTTGAGACAATAATAAACTGATTTTAGACTAACAATGGCTAATAAAATTGCACATTTCAAAAACCCACATGAGACTAGTCCCATCACATATTTTTGGAAAAAATTGTATCGAAGTAGTATCTTACAAGAAACTATGAGTGAATATTTTATTTTATATGAATTATGTCAAACAATGATTTTGGGATCTGTTGAAGACAAAAGGGTTTTCAATGCACTATCTTTTGTTAAATCAAAATTTTGTAATAGGTTGGACAAAAATTTTGAAAATTATTTGAGAATGTATGTGTCATCTTACGAGTTGGGTAAGTTTCCCTATGATAGAGCTTTGACATATTGGAAGTCCCCAATGGACAGAAGATGTCTCACTAATATTTTTGATAATGAGGATAATGATTTAGCTTGCAATGATGATGAGATTATGGAAACATAAAATTCACAAATGATTTCCGATTATTTTGGAGAAGTCGACGAGACTTTGTATCATCTTCCAACAATGTAAATTTTCAATGAGTTAAACAAATTCATATAATAAATGATTTTTTGGATTTGATATCATTTGTAAAATTTCAATGATTTGAAAAAATTCATATTATCAATATTTTTTCGTATTTGATATCATTTATGAAATTTCAATGATTTGAAAGAATTCATATAATCATTCTATAATCAATGATTTCTCGTTTTTGCTTTTTAATGTTATTGACTGTCTATGTTGATAAAATTTAATGATTTATGATTTAGCTTTGAGTAAACTAGAAATTTGAAAACCATGCATACATGCATAATTAGTAAATATTTCTTTTACAAAGTGTTGTATGTAGTCTAGAATAGTAGAAATCCCAATGCATTTGCATAAATATCAAGTTACGAAAATAAAAATACAATACAACAATGTTTTGTTATTGATTTAGTTGTCTATGTTGACAAAATTTTATGATTTATGCTTTAGCTATGAGTAAACTCGAAATTTGAAAATCATGCATGCATACATAATTAGTAAATATTTATTTTACAAAGTGTTGTATGTAGTCTAAAATAGTAGAAAGCACAATGCATTTAGCATAAATATCAAGTTACGAAAATAAAAATTCAATACAATAATGATTTGTTATTGAATTAACTATCTATGTTGACAAAATAAAATGGTTTATGCTTTAACTTTGAATGTATGTAAGTATGTATCATTAGTATGTATGCTTTGACTCTAGAAGACAAAATGCAAATAGCATATTACTCTAGATATGGAAATATAAAAACAATATAACATAATACATAAAAAAATACTCATTTATATATGCTAACAAGATTGACTTTGAATAAAATGAAAATTTAAACCCATGCATAGATATTTCCTTCGTAAACTCACTTGAAATATATAAACAATATAGCATAATACACAAGACAATACTCATTTTTATATCATAACAAGAATGACTTTGAAAAAAATGAAAATTTAAACCCATGCATACATATATTCTTCATAAACTCAAGCATATTTGAAACCCCATAATACTCAAATGATGAAAATAACACAAATATAAATGTAAATAATATAATAGTCAAGTAATTATAGCAAATGTCTTGTTTTCAAATGAAAACATATGATAAAATTGTCTTTTTTGAAAAATCAAATTTTCTAAAGCAATAACATAACCAACTGTCTTTTGGCTTTTCATTCCTTATATGGGGGGCTAGAAGCAGTTTCAACATATTTTTCCTTTTTTTGCTCCTTGCACATTCTACATTTCAAGAGGTCCTCCCTCAGGCTAGTTAACAGTACTCCCAATTGCTCCAAAACTGACAAGGATGTTCTCTACACTTTGCAAGCCTTTGAGCAAGGTGTTTTCCTCTTTTCCAACATATTCAAATATTGGTGCAAGAACTTATTTACCCTTCTCCTTAAGCAGAACATTAGGATCCAATATGTTTTGGATAATAATTTTCCTGAAAGCATTATTTTATTGAACTTCTTCTTGAGCTCTTTTTTCATTGCCATTGAAGTCGTTAAGAAATCCTTCACCATCTGGAGATAGTCTTGCAGGTTTTGAACCTGCTTCTTTAGATTATCAAACTTTACCTATAAAATGAAAAATAAATAGTCAGTAGATATTTAAATTGTAAAAAAGAGAATAAAAAAATTAGAACACATTAGTCTAATCTCAACAACATTCTTTGCAGATACAGCAACAACAACCATTTTCTTATCACATTCCCATTTATTATAATAATCTTGGGCTTCAACATTTAAGTTCTCCAATCTGTTCGACATAACCCTTAAATTTTCATCTTTGTAATATATAGTAACCTACATAATACCATATTAGCTTGATGTAGTAGAACATCAAACTTTTATGGTATATTTTCAACTAAAGAAAAAAGTTCTCTTTTTGAAAATTTTTTGAATCGGGCATTTATTTACTTTATCAAAACTTTGGCCTGATACTCCCATTTTTTTATTTCTTTTTTATCAGGATTTAGAAAATCATTAATGGTTACTTCAACTTTGTCAAAAACTAAATCATTTTAAAAAAAATTACTTTTTCATCCTCTGGTAGAGGATGAGCCTAAGGGATGTGTAGACACTAAAATCATATAAATCAGATAATACTACTATGAATCACTCTTATCGACATCATATGAACCCATTGGGCAACCCTCAAGGGTTAATTAGGGCTCCCAACCACTTTTGGGAGGGTTTACCCCACTTTTGGGAAGTTTTGGGGCATATAACCATGATCGTCCCACCCAAGGATGGTCACAGTTGGTGGTTGTCCCACCTAGGGACGACCACATTCAGTCATCCCTAGGTGGGACGACCATGCTCCAAACCCCCTAAAAGTCAAAGGGTGTGATAAATGGTAATCAATTCCTGTCATTTATCCTGCCCAATCACCCAAAATTTATTAGAAGGTTGTCATAAACATCAAGACCTGTAAATTGGAGGCCCCAAATGGGCAAGCTTTCCCACCCTATGCATGGAAAGGGCATTGACAAGTGGCAACACTTACCTTGCATGCTATAACTTACCTTTTTACACATATTGGGCCAATGTTGAGGACAAATGTCAACAACACTTCATGAGCAATGCTTGTTATTGTCTCCTTTTGAAATTATGTGGGAGTACCTCAATTTATATCCAAACTAGGGCAAATGTGCAAAGAGGCAAGTTACGGCATGTAGGGCAAGTTTTTCCACTTGTCAATGCCCTTGCCATGCATAGGGTGGGAAAGCTTACCCATTTAGGGCCTCCAATTTTTAGGCCTTGATGTTTATGATAGTCTCCCAATCAATTTTGGGTGATTGGGTAGGATAAATAGTAGGAATTGATTGCCATTTATACCACCCTTGACTTTTGGGGGGTCTGGAGCATGGTCATCCCACCCAGGGATAGCTACATGTTTTCATCCCATCCAGGGATGGGCACCAAATATGATTGTCCCTAGATGGTACAGTCATGGTTATATGCCCCAAAATTTCCCAAAAGTGGGGCAAACCCTCTCAAAAGTGGTTGGGAGCCCTAATTAACCCTTGAGGGTTACCCAATGGGGCCATATGATATCAATAAGAGTGGTGCATAGCAATCTTATTTGATTTACATGATTTTAGTGTCTATAGGGTTCTAGTTTCCTTAGGAGAATATTTGCTTGAACATTTTGCTCATTCTTCATTTTGAGGATCTTGAAGCAGATCTGTTACTTGAACAACAATGGGTATATTCCCTTGTAAAAATAAATCCTAATTAGGTGAAACATGTTCTAATCCAACACCAGAAGCTTCCTATACACCTGTAAAATTACCAAAATATATAGCTCTGAATCCTAAAAATTGCTTTTTTGCTTCTCTCTGTGGCCTAGATGGAAGAAAATATTTTTCACCCAAGAAGCATTGACCTTGCATTTGAGGTTGGTGTGGTGAAGTAGGGGGTGGCATCGATTGTTGACTTCCATGATGCAATTGTTGTATAGGAACTTAAAAAATCAAAATAAAAACTGGTTATAAAATTTGTGAAGGTAGATTATAAAATTTTTTTACAAAATTTGTTATAACACTTACCAACTGAAGAAGAGACCTCTTGCGAAGCCACAGCTGCAAATGGAATGTGGGTGTGATGTACATCTAAAAACACAATATAAAATTTAATAAAAATAGTAAAATTTGGTAATAAATTTTGTGAAGGTAGAATGGAAAACTTACTTCCCGAAGATGAGACCTCTTGCGCAACAACATCCATTCGTAGTGGACATGCAGGTGGAGGTTGTCAAGGATTGGGATAACTAGATATTACATGTTTCCTTATTATTTTTCTTAGTGGAGGTGTTGTTTCCTCCATAGGTGTTTCATAGTCTCCTGATTCCTCTAGATTATAACCTCTGAAACCAGCATCCCACTTGAGAAGGAAGAGGATGCCCTTTTTTGTATGTTGTATAAAATGTTAAAATTATAAAAATGACAAACATATGAAAAATAAAAAATTATTAGTTTAATATTAACTAAAAATCACCTAAATATATTGTTTTGTCATGGTTGCAATGGCTAGGGCTGAGTGCTAAGAAGTCAGTACTGCATTTTTTAGCAAATTATAATAAGATTCATAAAAAAACCAAGAATCTAGTTACATGTGCTTATTTTTGGCAAAGGTGAAGCATGAGTTATCATGTTTTGGATATCCATTCTGATCCGATGTGATACATAGGTGGACCAATAAAATTTTT
Source organism: Wollemia nobilis (assembly GCA_028583015.1). Taxonomy (NCBI): domain Eukaryota; kingdom Viridiplantae; phylum Streptophyta; class Pinopsida; order Araucariales; family Araucariaceae; genus Wollemia; species Wollemia nobilis. Next base: position 10,216,804 of record JAQPPZ010001106.1, read on the forward strand.
GGTGTGTAATACAATGAACCAAATATGCCAAGGCCCACATCAAAAAAAAAATTGTTTTCCTTGCAGAATGAGTCTAGCTAGGAAGAATTTGCAACATGCCCAAAGAAAATTATCTTGAATAGCTGGTACAATCAAACCCCTTCTAGATTTGGTAGTCGTAACTACAAAAAAAAATTAGTAATTGTAAACCCTAGAATTTAAATTCAATTAAATATAAAAATATGTAGTTATACCTTGAAAATATTTTGGCTGCACATTGAAGGTGGTCTCCAGGTAGATTTTTTCATCATTAGTTAAAGTGAATTTCAATGTGATTGGGTCACAATTGGTATGAGGTAATGTTTTCAATGTGGCAATATCAAAGGTTGTGAAAAAAAATATGACATTTTTGTTGTCAATGACAACATTTACCTTACCCGAATCAATGTCGTAACCTGTAATTATCTTCTCCAACAATTTAATGTTTGTGTCGAACTATGACATCAAAACTAGACCCCGAAGACCAGAGTCTTGGACCCATGACATGTCGTAATCTGGTGTTGATAAAATTTTGGAAATTAGGGGGCAAACAAGGTTTTTGAAATTAATTTTCAATATTGTAGGGGTGATAGGGGATACCATTAGGTTATTTTATTGTGTACGAGAGAATATGGATCAAGAGGTAGGTTGGAAGGTATTGGAAACTTGATGGAAAGCATTAGAAAGGGGTTCAAATAGAAGAAAAGGGTTAAAACAACATTAAAAAATATTAAAAAAAAATGATTGTTTATGCCTTTATATAGACTTTTTTGAATGAAACCATCAAATAAATAATGACACATGGCATTTGCATGTAATAATTTAATGGATGGTTGACACATGGTATAGATGCAATGCATCGTCAATGTAACTAATCGGTTGTGCTACAACTGATTGGATGTGCTACAATTGATCGAATTTGTTGCAATCAATCAGCTCTACTGCATTCGATCGACATTGGTGCAATTGATTGGCTCGAATGCATCTGATGGGCACTAGTGCAATTGATCATTTTTACTACAACTTATTGGCATTGCTGCAACTAATGGGTATTGCTACAACCGATCGGTATTATTGTAACCGATCAACATTGCTACAATCGATCGATATTGTTGCAACTGATCGATATTACTGAAACCTATCAACATTGCTGCAGTCGATCATTATTTTTTGATCGACACATCTATAGCCTATTAGTATTTTTTGACCATCATGTCTATATCATATCATCTCAGACTGATCGTTATAGATTTTTCCTATCAGCATTTTTCTATAGGTATAGTCTGATCGATATAGATTTTCCTATTAGCATAAAGTCTTTAATTGTGTCATACAGTGCTAGAATTTGGCAAACGATATTCATAGCCCCCAACACAAAAAAAATTGCCATAGTTTGAAAATTTTTGGTGAAAAATGAATGCAATTCACCATTTCTCCTTAGACATGATTTGCCAATATTTTTAGAAAATTTTCTTGGATTTTATAAATAGATTTTAGGGCCGACCCCTTATGCATAACCTTGATTAAAATTGAACAAAATTGGAATTACAAGTGAAAATTAAAAAAGAGAAAAAGAAATATTCCCGCCCACATTTGGAGAGAATGTGAAGCCCCAAGAGACTCTTCAAACAATCAAGAGACTTCCTATGCAAATAAGTTTAGGGCATTATATTGAAGTAGAATGTAAATATTTGAAGATTGATTTTATTAGAGGTTTTTGTGTAGTTTTATATTCTATTATTTTTCTTCTTTCTATGTTGTGGTAATAAAATTTTAGGGTATCACCACATCTCACTAGTATCATAGCTTGGATATTGGAGAATGGAGATGCCAAGATTTTGAATACTTTATTCTCTTTATCCAGAAAATTCAAAACTCAATTTTGTGGAGGAAAAATTCATACATTATTGTTTTACTTGTCATGGCTCATGGTAATTCTTCACTATCCATCCGAGAATTTAACAAAGAAATTTATGATTATTAGTGCATAAAGATGAGGACTTTGTTTATTTCTAAGAAAGTGTGGAGTGTTGTGAAAAATAGAATTGAGAAACTTACAAATTGGAGAATTTTATCAGCCACAAAAAAAAAAATATGGAGGAAGCACCAAGAAAAGATGCCTTAGCTTTATATCATATACAAGTAGCTCTTGATACAACCATTTTTATCACTAAGTGTTAAGACTACTAAAGAACCTTAAGACACCTTGAAGACAACCTATCAAGGGTTTTCTAAATTGAAATTAGTGAATTTACAAACATCGAAGAGAGAATATAAAAATATGAGAATTAAGGACAATGAGAATGTGAGAGGTTATTGTGTAAGGGTGCATGATATCGTGTACAAAATGGGTATCTATGTTAAAGAACTAGCACAAGGAGATGTTGTCAAAAATGTGCTAAGAAGATTGACATCAAATTTGAGTAATTTTGTAGTGATTATTATAAAAATTAAATATTTGAGAAATTTGGAGTTTGATGAATTGGTGGAATCACTTTTCCAATAAATAAATAATAATAAAATAGCAAAGAAAGTTAGAGCAAACTTTTGCTTCTAAGGTAAGATTATCAAACAAAATAGTCTCAAACTTCAATTCCTAATTTCAAATAGTGAAGCAATAAAATGAGCATTCTACAAGAGGAAGAGGTCATGGTAGAAGAGGAGGTTATGGTGGAAGAGGTAGAGGTATATTTATGGATAAGAGGAATGTTTAATGCCAATATTACAAAATTTATGGCCAGTAATGAGTGTCATTAATGCTCGCACTTTAAAGTATCAAATTGAGGTGGCATCAGATGGTTGTATGTGCTAGAGAGCAAGGAAACATATCTCAATATAGGATCTTTTAAGGTTTTCTACTTGTTGAAATAAAAATCACACTTGCACAAATTTAAATTACACTTGTATAAATTTAAATGCACACTTACAAAAAAAATAAAATCATACTTGCAGGAATTTAAATTACACTTGTATAAAAGGAATCACACTTACAATAATTTAAATCACACTCATAAAATTTTAAAATCATACTTGTAGGAATTTAAATCACACTTTCAAAAATTAAATAACACACTTTGTGGTAAATTAGCACACTTACAGAAAAACAAATTCTCATGATTGCAGAAAAAAAATTGAATCTTACATAAAACTAACCTAGGAAATTAAAATAAATAAATAAAATAATTTACAAATTAATTATAAATTAAAATAATATATAAAATACATTAAAATAAATAAATGAAAAATCATTAATTATTCTATAAACATATCACTTTTTATTGTGTTGATGGAGTGGGTCCTTAGCTCAATGAAAAGAAAGTTTCAATTCTAACTACAATTAAAAATACATACAAATAAGAAAAGGATAAAAAATACATATAGTTTTTTTTGGTAATTTAAATATTTTAATTATCAAAAGAGGACATTTGAAAGGCACCCCAATGCCTTGTACAACAGTGAAACAAGAAGAGGAACACAAGAGGAACCCAAAAAGGAACACAACAAAGAGGCAAAAAGCTTGCTACAATAAAAAGAATCCATCCTCAGACAGAAAGAAATAAAAAGAAACAGGCCAACAACCAGTAGGACTAAGTCAGACCAAAGGAATGAAAGAATTAGAGAAAGAGACAGCAGCAAATGGAACCACATCCTCGCTTAGATAGGAATGTCAGTATGCATATGAGAAGCGACAACAGTCTCTAGTGTGGTATCTTTTGCTTCATCCTTCGATGCATCCTTTGGAACATCCTTCAGAATATCAATGCAAGCTTCCTTTGCAATCTCCACCACGTCCTCATATTTGTCGTCACCCTTGGCATCAAAGGGACCCTTAGAAACGAAAAATGCAGGAATGTCCTCGAATGTATCATAAAATAACAGGAGACTGAGAGCTTGGCACTAATCCTTTAGCCTTGAAATTGATTTATCGATGGTCATGTGGGTTGTTTCCATATGATCAATTGTGGCAAAGGTTTCCTGGATAGCAAGTTTATGAAGGTATTTCTCCACAAGATCAGGTGAATTGGAATGGTCTTTTGTAGGTTTAATAGACATGGAAGGAGGGGTTTCAAAAATTTCTTTAAGCTTGAGCCTTTGGGAACATATAACAGGCATACTCTCAACCTTGACCTTTTTTCTGATGTTGAAATTAGGAAGAGGTTTGTCATTTTTCTCCTTCCTCTTAGGTCTAGAAATTTTAGGAGTGGGAGTTGAGGAAGAATTTTCTTCATCAGACTCCGAGGTGGGGATGTTTCCATTGGAGAATTTTGAAAGGATAAATCTGTAAAGGACTTTAAAAATCCCTTGATGACAGGGCAAACTCTTTTCCTTTTTATACTAGGTGGATATTATGGTATAATCTATGGACCAAAAGAGGGCAGCGGGAATGTTCATCATTTTGTCTTCGCGGAAGTGGTTTACGTAATTCAAATAGAAATAATAGATCTAGAATTTGGGATTATCATAGGTAAGGTATTGCATGATAGGTTTCAGAATTTCTTTCCAGGGAGTGGAGAGATGATGACGGTATAGACCTTTCTTGAACATCTTGTGAATCGCCGAGGATTTCTCAAAATACATCAGCTCTACTTCCCAATTATGTTTATTCCTTATGATCACCTTGTTTTCCATAGTTTATGAAGTAGGGGAAAATAGTGCACCTAATTATGAGCAACAATATATGTATCTATCTTATCTCGCTTATGAGCATCAAACGGAAGCATGCATGTGAAAATGAAGCAATACCAAAAAATAAGGAATGAAATGAAACAAGTCTCTTTCTTATTAATTTGGTAGATCAAATCCAAGGTTACACTGCAGTCCCCTTGAGGGCTCAAATTTGAAATAATTGTTACAAATTTTTGGTGCCCAAGTATCAAATCCTTCAATAAATTCAGGTGCACATCTAGTGTCTTTACTCGTACCCACAATCGAGGTGGGCAGGCAAATGCTACCGCTGCTTGTATATTTAATCTTTGATGTTTGATATTCATTACTAATTCCTTATAGGAACCTGTAGCTACACACAAGGAAGCAAGAAGGGTCAAATAGCAAGGACATGTGAAGGAAAACATGCAATCCCCACAGGCACAAAATGGCATATATATTAAAAACATATCAAATCAACTCATAATGACTTGAAAATTTATTGGGATGTTAAATAAGAGTTTTTTAGGTGATATCACCAAAAATAGATCTTAAATTACATCCGTAGACCTCTCGATTTTACCCCACCTGTCTACAACCTATGAAGACCAAGACGAACAATTTTTGCACCTAAACATGTCCAAAACACATGAAATTTGGATAGAATTAATAAATAAACATTTTAAGACAACCCATATGGTTATATTTCCAAAATGAGGTGCAGATCCACCTGCATGGAACTGGGGTGCCTAGATGGGCCCTACGAACCTACAAAACCTTAAAAATGTAATATCTCAGCCAATTTAACTCCAAATTGCATGAAATTTAAAATGTAGAATCATATGATAGTATAGAATAATACTAAAAAAATATTAGATAAATTATATAAGTATTTGTACTCATCCCCGGGGGACGGTGGTGACTACAACTAATTGGAGGGCACCCTGGGAGGGGATACCCACCAATTATGTACACTTTTTGCTATCAATCCCATTGGGGAATTATCCTAAATAGTCTAAGTGGTGTTGTCATCGAATTTTATGAATAAATTCACCCGTATGGAAAAGCTATGCTCAAATGACCCTCTTGAAGTCACCCGGTAACCTCCTTTGCAAAAGAGAGATTTCGAGGGCAAGAAGGCACAATAAAGTGAGGAGAAATTTTGGCAGCACTCCATTGCATATCCTAGAACTCCTCTCTATATATGTGTGTTTTTTTGTAAATTGTATCCATTTTATATCCCAAGGGGGCTTATGTGCAAAAAGGCATGCATGGCAGTTGTCAAAAAGGAGGTATGCATTGGGTGTGGAAGGGAATCTCCATTTTGGGCATCCATTATGAAGCATGTCATAAGGATGCAGTGCCCTCTAACCCACCTACTTCAATTGGCAGGGTAAATGGCAATTTTTGGGTGCCATTTGTCCCAGATTTAACTTTTTCTTGGTCAAACTTGCTTATCGTCCCACTCTAGGGTGATGGCTCACCACCATCCTAGGGTGGGACAGTGGGAATTTGCCACCATCCCAGGGTGGGACAGTGGTGAATTTTGGACCAAAACCTCCCAAAATTGGGCCAGAAGCCTCCAAAACTTCTTTCGGAGTGGCTAAAACCACTATGAGCCTTCTGAGGGCTGCCCAAGGGGCCATATGATGCCTAATTTGATCATTTTTTATGGATGCTTAATCGGGTTAACCATATTTTAGTGTCTACGGATGCCCCTTTTTGAGATGTGTTGTGTGCAGCACATCGTTGAGCAAAAATAGATGACTAAAATGTTGAATTATTAAGGTTACTCGATAACCTAACCAACTTTAGATGGCCCAATCATGGAAAGGGTGTGCATTCCTGAGTCCTTGTTTTTGACTCTCTAAATGAGCATGTCTATGCTTGAACATTGTCTGTCATGAAGGGACAGGGCCCATGACTTCATGATGTTGATAATTTCAAGCATTATTATGTGATATTGTGTGCTTGTTTACTACCCTAAGCAAAAGCATAATTGTCTTTATCGAAGATTCGTTGAACGAATGCAATTCACATAATTGAGTGTTTAATTTTTTATTTTTATTATGAACTTGTTAAGTATGACTAATAGGGTTAACCGTATTTTGATTATTTAATCATTGTTTGTGGATGCTTAATCGAGTTAACCATATTTTAGTTTCTACAGGTTGTCCTGTTAGATCCGCTCAAAAATACATATATTATTATTATTAACAAAAAATATTCAATCCAAATGCATCCTCCCTTTTTTTCTTCTTTGTCCTTCTCTAAAAACTATACATAAGTTAGGCACACATTTATATACAAGTAGCACCTAATAACACCCCTATTTTATTGGAAATATTCTTATACTTCTATAACCAATTTTAACAATTAACATATATAATACGTATACATTCTTTTTTTATTGAAAGCATCCCTACACTTTCTCTTAGCAAGAATAATACAAGTGGCACTTTACATCCATATTATATTAGAAGCATCCATACACATCCTTAATCATTTTCTAAGAATTAGCATGAATAATTCAAGTGGCACTTTATACTTATATTCCTTGGGAGCATCTCAACTACTTGATAATAATTAGCATAAGTCAAGTGGCACTTTACATCTCTTTTCTATTGAAAATATCCTTACACTTCCTCAACCACTTGTTAAGAATTAGCATGAATAATACTAGTGGCACTTTATACTCCTATACTATTGGGAGCATCTCAACCACTTGCTAATAATTAGCATAATTAATTCAAGTGGCACTTTACACTCTTATTCTATTAAAAGCATCTCAACCACTTGCTGATAATTAGTATGAATAAGTCAAGTGACATTTTACACTCCTTTTATTTAGGAATAATCTCCATATATATTGAAACTAACTATACAATATTAACCCAACATTTGGGAAGGAATTTTTGAAACTAACAACACAATTTCAACTCAATATTTGGAAAAAATTTATTGAAACTAACACAATTTTAGCTTAAGATTTGACAAGAATCTTGCTTTGGCAAGCATAAATTATTCAACCCATAAAAATATTCACTTAATTTCCCATATGCAAGATCCATTCCATGTTACATTTTTGTTTTTTTTAGCCTCTACTTTTTTGATGCATATTTTTGCAAAGACTATTCTGGTGCACTGTGATAGTTTCTAGTGCATTGTGATAGTTTCTAGTGCACTATGATAGTTTCTGGTGCACTATGACAGTTTTTGGCACATTGTGACAGTTTTGGCACATTGTGATAGTTTCTGGTGCACTCTTTGTTTCTAGTGCATTAGCACTTAAAGACTTGCAAGACATCATCATTATATATGGTTTCATTAGTATAACATCTATAAACCAAATAATCATAACTGAATATAAAACTAAACTCAAAATCACATAAAACCTATCCAAAATAACATAGTAATGCATTTTACCTATTCACCTTGTCTAGCCAAAATATTAGTATAAATTACAACCTAGTCCACAATTAATTATTCTTTACCAACACATTAAGGAAGTCAAGAATTGTTGCTTTGAGATACAAAATAAGGCATTTCAAGGCCTCATCACTTCCCCAACTTAAATTGATATATGTCCTCATGCATTATTTTTTTATTTTTATATTGTGATGATAACATGGCACACAATTATTGTGCTAATATATTGTCTTTTCTCCCCCAATTTGATGGATGACATATTCTCCCCCAAGTTGAAAGAAAACATGTCCATTTTTTAAATCTTTTTTTAAATCACTTTTTATTTTTTGAAATAGTGGGGGCTAAAAAACTACCACCATCATTAGGCATTGAAATGGATTTTAGAATATTTTGCCAATTATGGAGCATAAACAAATTTTGGCACATCAAATAATGGTCTTTTTTAATTTTTACTATGCAAGTTGCTCTAGAGTAGAATGTTTTGTATATATAATATAAACTAGATGTAATTATATATAGTATTAAAACTAGATAATTACATACCTTGTTATCACATGGCTTGATGCTCCTCCAAGGTAGCTTTAAATATTATATTCATGGAGTTGGCCATAAGAGCAAGACTCTAAAGCAATTATGGAGTTGTAATCGATAGCTGGCTTGTGTAGACCTCCATTTTTTCCAAAAGAGGCCATCATTTATTGTTTTCAACCATCTTCTTCCCTTACTATGTCCATAGGGGATTTTCACAGTTGAGTTTTTTTTTATCAAGACAAGCGCACCAAAAATCAATTTCTATGTAAGCCTTGGTCTAGTAGCACCTCAAAGTTATTTTCACCACTAAACTCTTTTTTATACATGAAGAAGGAATCAAACATTCTAGCACATATTTTGATGCTAGATAATTATGGTGCATTATCTATTTTTGATGCACTATAGACTAGCCTTAGAATATTATAGTTTTGTATTTTTGGCACTTTTATCAAGATTTTCCTTCTTATTGCTCAAAATGAGGTATTGACCTCATTGCTCCTCTCATAACTAAAATTAATGCATAGCGTCATGCATCCTTGTTTTATGGAAATGTATGTAATGACATGTATTTGTTGATGTGGCATATTGATGGTTGACACACATACTCCAACTTGGATAGAATCATTGCCTTGTCTTGCAAACTATGACCTTTATTTTCTTCATTCAAAATAGGCTACTATTTTTTGTTTTCAATCATCTTTAGCATTGATTATGTCCACAAAATATTTTTACAACTGAGGTTTTTTTATTATTTTGTATTTTGGTGTAGATATAGGTATTTTATGATTCACCAATGCCTCATCCTTTTTTGGTGATCCTTATGATGTGACTCATTTTTTGGTGCTCTATAAAATTTTGACACCATATCATTTCAAAAAAAATTTATACCATACCATTCCAACAAATATTCTGGCACTATATCACTCTAACACATCAATGCTTCAATTACTTTGTACATCAAGAACTGCGTACTTTTTTCCTTATACCTCTAATTCTGCATGCCAAACATGTATATATATGTGGTTATTCATAATATTAAACTAAACAACAATGAAAAAGCAAAATGCATATATTAATACACCATAATGGTTTATGTATGTCCAGTTTTGAAAATCAAGACTCAAAGTCATCAAAAACTAAACTCATCATAAATGTTCTCTCCTGTAATTGTTTTATGTGAGCACCTATATAGGAAGAGAATACATATTCCACAATGTGCAAATTTGCTTATGTTTTCAAGTTTTGTAGGTGTAGACATGTGATGCATATTTACTATTATTTGGATTAGCCATAGGTTCTGTAAGGAATAGAGGTTTTATAGTTTGTTGTAGTTGAGTCTTTAGGAGTAGATGAAAAAAAATTTGATATAGATAACAAAGTCCTTTGAATTTAAATAAAAATTACTCAGGATCTTTCGATATAATTCTCCTAGAATTTGACAATATATATGGTGAAATGTTTTTCATAGGGCCTTCTACCTCAAGATCTAACTAAATTGAATATGTAGATGTTCTAGTTACATTGTTATCTTGTACGACAACGTTTGTCTTACTTTGTCCTTTCGTTATAATGATTTCCTATAAATATTATATATTTTCTTAAAAACTTGGAAACATGGTGTCTTGTATGGACTTGGCAGGAAAAAAATACTTGATTGAGTGTTCAAACATTCCTCACGACTTTTAAGCTCTAGATATTTAAAAGTGGGTGATGATTATTCTCTACTAGATGTTTCTCCTATGTTTGTCTCAACTATATAAACTTCATTGTTTTGTTCAAGCTCTTAACATTGATTCATATTTCCTATGGCTCGTGGGGGATTTTGATTACAAATCATCCCTTTTTAATTTTAAATCTATTGATGCATTTTAATTTAACATAAACAAAAACTACTTGTTAAAATAATTAGAAGCAAAAATCATTAATATTTAAAAGATCTAATACCTTAACTCACCCCTTGACAACACTATCTTTATGCAAAATATTGTTTTATTCTTCTTATTTTCATAACAAATATAGTATCATTCCAGTGACACAAATCACTAATTTGACTAAAAGATAGTTTTTAGGACCACCTCAAGAAAAATAAAATTTTGTTTTAGAGGTAACAACAGATCAACTATAACTAATATGGGTTGTGAACAGGGAGATGTGGTTTAGTGCTTTGTCTCACTAGGTAATTATTGATGATAACATAGTTAAAGGATCACATTTTGTTTGTGATAATAGATCGACCACAATTGATAAAGATGAAAAATAAAGAGATTGAATTTAGCACATCTCTATAGTTTGACTAAAATGAGAATTTTTTTTTAATGATGATAATGTTGAATGACCACTAAAACTCTCTAGCAATGTTGTATCCCTAGCAATAGTATCAAAAATTAACAAGTATCGTTAATCCTCACACTTCAAATTATCAAACTAGGGTAGCGCTCGATGGGTGTATGTGCTAGAGAGTAAGGAAACATATCTTGGTATAGTATATTTTAAGGATTTCTACTTGCTAAAATAACAATCACTCTTGTACAAATTTAAATTACACTTGCAAAAATTTAAGTGCACACTTGCAAAAAATAAAATCACACTTGCATGAGTTAAAACCACACTTATAGAAGTTTAAATCACACTTATAGAATTTTTAAATCACACTTGTAGGAATTTAAATCACATTTGTAGAAATTAAATAACACACTTTGAAAAAATGGATTAACACACTTACAGAAAAAATAAATTTTCATGCTTACAAAAAAATAAAATTTAATCTAGCAGCAGCATAAAACTAACACAACAGATTAAAATAAATAATAAAAAAAATTCAAAAATTAATTAATACAAAATGCATTAAAATAAATAAATGAAAATTCATTAATTATTCTATAAATTTATCAACAAGAAGTAATAATTTTCATATCAAGTGGCATTAGCTCAACTAGTTAGATTCCTCAATATTTCAAGGAGACCCAGGTTCAAATCTTGCCAAATGATACATGGATAATATCCAAGATTTGTTGTAATACCACTATGTGGTGATGATGTAATATGGGTCGAGCCTGTTTAATCCCATATAACCCATTGAAAAAATTAAAAATAATGTACATTGTGTTGATGGAGTGGGCCCTTACTCCTCAACTAAATGAAAAGTAAATTTGAATTCTAAATACAATAAAAAATATATACAAACGAGAAAAAGGAAATCATTTTTATTATTAAAATGATGATGGAATTACTCTTTTACAAAATATTTAATCCAAATGCATCCTCACTTTATTTTTTTCCTTGTTCTTCTCTAAAAATTATACATAAGCTAGGCACAAAATTTTATATAAGGAGCACCTAACTACACCCTACTTTATTTAAAATATATTTATACTTCTATAACCAAATTTAAATAATAGAAATAGATAATGCATATACACTCGTATTTTATTGAAAGCATCCATATACTTTCTCTTAGCAATAATGCAAGTGGCACTTTACATCCCTATTCTATTATAAGCATCTCTACATTTCCTCAACCATTTGCTAAGAATTATCATGAATAAGTCAAGTGACACTTTATACTCCTATCCTATTGGGAGCATCTCAACTACTTGCTAATAATTAGTATGAATAAGTCAAGTGGCACTTTACAACCTTATTGTATTAATTATCCTCCCAACTTGAAATAAAACATGTCCATTTTTAAAAAAAAATTAAATCACTTTTTGTTTTTTGAAATAATGGGGACTAAAAAACAATCATTGTGGCATTAGGCATCGAAATGGATGTTAGAATATTTTCAACACTTGTGGAGTGTAAATAGATTTGGGCACATCAACTAATGTTTATTTATTTTTATTGTACAAGGTACTCCATAGTAGAACATGTATAAAATGTAGACTACATGCAATTATACATAATATTAAAACTAGATAATAATCAAACTAAAAATACATATATTTTTATTGCATGGTTTTAAGCTGCTCCAAGGTAGATTTAAACATTGTCATCATTAACTTAACCATAAGAGCAAGAATCTAGAGCAATTATGGAGTTGTCATCGATAATTGGCTTGTGTGGACCTACAATATTTTTTTAGAAGAGGTCATCATTTTTTTTTTCAACCATCTTCTACCCTGATTGCATCTATAAGGGATTTTTACCATTAATGTTTCTATTTTTTAATCAAGACAAGCACACCAAAAATTGGTTTTCATGTAAACCTTGGTCTAGTAGCATCTCAAAGAGGTTTTCACCACTAAAATCTTTTTTTTAATGAAGAAGGAATCTAACATTCAGGCATATATTTTCTCATCAAACTATTTTGGTGCATTGTCTATTTTGGTGTACTACAGTCTTGCATTAGAATATTAGTCTGGAATTTTTGAACTTTTCTCAAGATTATCCTCTATATTTTTCAAAATGAGGCATTGGCCTCATTACTCCTCTTGTAAATGAAATTGATGCATGGCCTCATGCATCCTTGTTTTGCAAATATGTTTGTGATGGCATGTCTTTGTTGATGTGGCATATTGATGGTTGGCACACCTCTTCCAACTTAGACAGAAGTATAGCCATGTATTGCAAATGATGACCTTTTTTATTTCATTTAAAAGAGTTCATTTTTTATTTTTAGCCATCTTCAGCCTCAATTGCATCCACAAAGGATTTTTACAACTAAGGTTTTTTTGTTATTTCACATTCTAGCATAGATATAGGTCATTTTTTATGCACCAATACCTCATCATTTTTTATATTTTTTGTAATGTAACTATAATTTTTTGATGCTTTATAAAATTATGGCTCCATACCATTTCAATGCATATTTTATCTTTAGCCCATTTTGACATATATTCTAGTGCCAAACCACTTTGATGCATCAATGCTCTAATTATTTCAAACACCAAGGATTGCCTACTTGTTTCCTCATACCTCTAATTCTATATCATATACACTTAAAAAACCAAATGTGCATATATATGTGGTTATGCATAATAATAAACTAAAAAACAATGAAAAGCAAAATATATACCTTAATACACTAGAATGGCTTGTGCATGTCTATCATTGAAAAGCAAGACTCAAATTCATCAAAAAATAAACTCATCATGAATTTTCTCTTCTATCATTTATTTTACGTGAGCACCTGTATGGGAAGATGAGACCTCTTCCATAATGTGCATATCTACTCGTGTTTTTGAGTTTTAGAGGTATAGAGAGGTGATGCATGTCTACTATTATTTGGATTGACCACAAGTTGTGCAAAAAATAGAGGTTGCTCAGCTTGTTATAGTTGAGTCTTTAAGAGTAGATGAAAAAATGACAGGTGACAAAGTACTTTAAATTTGAACAATAATTAGTTAGGATATTCCAATATAATTCTTTTAAAATTTGACAATATACATGGTGAAATTTTCTTCATAGGGATTTCTACCTCATGATCTAACTAAATCAAATATGTAGATGTTTTAGCTACATTTTTATCTTGTTTGACAATGTATGTGTTACTTTGTCCTTCCACTATAATGTTTTTCCATAAAATATTATAGATTTTCTTAAAAATTTGAGAATATGATGTCTTGTATGGGCTTGGCAAGAAAAAAGTACTTTATTGAGTGTTCAATATTTTCTAATGACTTTCAAGCTATAGATATTCAAAAGTGGGTGATGATTGTTCTCTACTAGAGCTTTCTCTTATGTTTGTCTCAACTATGGGTAATTCATTATTTTGTTCAACCTCTTAACATTGATTCTTAAATTCTATGCCTTATGGGGATTTTGATTAACAAAACATCTATTTTTATTTTTAAATGTATTCATGCATTTTAATTTAACATTAAAATCCTACTTGTTAAAACAAATGAAAGCAAATATCATTAATCCTTAAAATATTCTAATATCTTAACTCACTTCTTGACACAGCAACTATCCTTATGCAAAATATTATTTTAGCCTTCTTATTTTTATAAAAATAATAGTATCATTCTAGTGTCATAGATCATTGATTTGAGTAAAAGATAGTTTTTAGGACCACCTCAAGAAAAATAAAAATTCATTTTAGAGGTAACAAATCAACTATAACTAGTATGGGTTGTGAACAAGAAGATGTGGTTTAGTGCTTTGTCTCACTAGGTCATTAATGATGATAACATAGTTATAATATCACATTCTATTTATGATAATAGATCGGCCATTATTGATATAGATGCAATATAAGAAGATAGGGTTTAGCACATCTCTATGGTTTGACTAAAATGAGATCTTTTTCAAATATAATGATAATGTTGAATGACCATAAAAACTCTATAACAACATCGTGTCCCCAACAATTGTGCTAAAAATTAATGAGTGTCATTAATGTTTACAATTTAAATTACTAATATGGGATGGCATCTGATGGTTGTATGCGCTAAATAACAAGGAAACATTTCTTAGAATAAGATATTTTAAGATTTTCTACTTGTTGAAATAAAAATCACACTTGCACAAATTTAAATTACACTTGTAAATATTTTTTTTATGTAATACTTCTTATACACACATCCACCATGGGGATTGAACCTGGGTCACATCACCAATAATGCAAGTGGCATCCTTCCCAGTAGACCACACTCACGGGGATCACTTGTAAATATTTAAATGCACACTTGAAAAAAAAATCACACTTGCAAAAATTTAAATCAAACATGCATAAAACAAAATCACACTTGCAAAAATTTAAAACAAACATGCATAAATTAAAATCACACTTGTAGATAGTGAGAGACCTATCAAATTGATTTATCTCCCTAGTCTTCCTTACTATCTATGGCATGACGATATTCTAAGATGAGTGGCTAAGGCAATGGGAGACCTTATTCAAATTGATTCTACAACTAGAGGAAAATCTATAATGGTGTTTGTGAGATTGTGTTATAGCAGATCCGAAAGTGTATCCCCCTTCTTCAATCAAGCTTACCTTGTACTTGGGTACTTGGTTCCAGCCCATTATATATGAAAACAGACCAACAATTTGGTCTAGATGTGGAAATCTTGGTCATCCGATGGACCAATACCCCCAAAAGAGTAAGATAAATAGGGATAATTCAGCTCAAGAGAAACCCTCAAAGAAGATAAATTCACAGTGTAAATTTATGCAAGAGGATCCCCTAAATAATACAGTCAATAGCCAAGTTTTTGAGTCCATTGAGTTCCAATAAGTTGAGGTAGTTGATATTCCAAGATCTAAGGTTATTGCAGACCCTCCTCTTCAGTGTGAGAATCCACCCCTGGTTGAAGACCATGATGTGCCTTCCCTTTAGGCTAATATACCTCCCCTAGTTGAATATCAATATATACCTCCATATAATTTTGAATCTAAGATTCAAAAACTCTTTGAGCAGGTTAGTACCCCTCCTTCGGTATCCCCATTGATTTTTTAGAACTTATTTGATTACCTCAATCTCCCTAGGCTAGATATTTTGGTAAACTCGATAAACCCCCTATCCACTTCTTTGGAGAGGATGGTGAAGCTAGAGAAAGGATCCCCAAACCCTAAACCAAAAGTTATAAATATTTCTTGAAACCCTTCTTGGAGAAGGGATTCCTTGGCTCTAAATCAAGAAGTCTTAAAAAGGGTTTTGTAGATGTTGGGGTAGAGCATAATGTTGGGATACCATCATTTAAATATCTAAGGAATAAGGTGATAGAGGTAGAGATCACCAATGGCTCTTAGTCTTTGTTGAAGATGGATATTAGAAATTATCAACCTTCCCAACCCTTTTCTAGGGGAAAGAGATCCAATCCTAATTTTTGTTAATGGGTGAAAGATTGTTCTGTGACCTTCCTTCTATATTCTTTGGTGCAATTTGATCATATTGTGTTTCAATCAGAGCCCACAAAGGTTTTAAAAATAGGGTTTCTAGTTTTAGCAGGATTTTTTTTATTTTGAATCAAGTAGATGCTTATTTTGGTCCCTTGAGATCTGAAGTTAATTTTGGATTGTGCTGATGTAGGTTGCTAGAGTTTCCAAAATCTAGGGATCTTGGTTTGGGTGGGAAGATCTTGGTGGTAAATTACCAGTCTTCTCTCATTGGTATGCTTAAAGGCTATGCTCATGTGGTACCAAGGTCCAACCTTTGATGGGGTGATGGATCCCAAGAGGTGTGAGGTCACCTATTGTGACTTCTATCCTACCCGTCTAGTGGTGCTCTCAGCTTGTGTCAGTTTTATGTTTTAGTTGGTCCTTGGCTATGTTGTTTTGTCTCTTATACCTCTCTTTTAATATGGTATTGGTTTGCTTGGTGATGGGTTTCCATCAGTTGTGTTTTGTAGTTATTATTATCTTAGTGAAGTTGGTTTTTTGTCAAGTCTTGTAAGACTTCTCCTAATATATAAGGTTCAAGGACCCTTTCAAAACCCCTTCTATATCTACTAAAAAAAAATCACACTTGTAGTAATTTAAATCACTCTTATAAAAATTAAATAACACATTTTGCAGTAAAATAAATTAGCACACTCTTCTAATTCTGCGTGCAGATCCTATTGGGGAAAGTCTATTTTGCTTTCCTCTTATTGTTTCTTTCCTTTCTTCCAGAGGTTTTGTCCTTTTGGTTCTTCTGGATGGTGGTTGTTTTGCTGTTGTTCCTTTCCACCTGAGGATTTTGTTCTTTTTGGGTTATGTTGGCTTTCGACTATTTTTTTCTGCTCCTCCTTGTGTTTCCTCTGAGGAGTTTTATTTTCTGCTTTGCTGATGTACTTGGCGTTGGGGCATCTTTCAAATGCCTTGTTTAATGAAAATAATTAACTTTACCAAAAAAAAAATTAGCGCACTTATAGAAAAATAAATTTTGATGCTTGTAGAAAACTAAAATTTAATTTATCAGTTGCATAAAAATAACCTATCAAATTAAAATAAATAATTTTAAAAAATTACAAATTAATTATAAATTAAAATAATATCCAAAATACTTTAAAATAAATAAATAAAAATTCATTAATTATTCTATAAACATATAAACAAGAAATAATAATTTTCATTGTGTTGGTGAAGTGGGTCTTTACTCCTCAACTCAATAAAAAGTAAATTTCAATTCTAAATACAATTAAAAATACATACAAATGAGAAAAAGGGTATTTTTTATTATTATTAAAAAAAGGAGGGAATTGCCCCTTTACAAAATCTTCAATCCAAATGTATCCTTCTTTTATTTTTCCTTGTCCTTCTCTATAAATCATATATAAGCTAGGCACAAATTTTTATATAAGTAGCACCTAACTACACCCTACTTTATTGAAAATATTTGTGTACTTCTATAACCATTTTTTAATAATTGGCATAGATAATACATATACACTCCTATTTAATTGAAAATATCCCTACACTTTTTCTTAGCAAGAATATTACAAGTGGCACTTTACATCCCTATTCTATTAGAAGCATCTCTACACTTCCTCAACCATTTGCTAAGAATTAGTATGAATAAGTCAAGTGGTACTTTATACTCATATCCTATTGGAAGCATCTCAACTATTTGCTAATAATTAGCATGAATAATTCAAGTGGCACTTTACAACCTTATTCTATTGAAAGCATCCTTACACTTTCTCAACCACTTGCTAAGAATTAGCATAAACAATACAAGTGACAAATTATACTCTTATACTATTGGGAGCATTTCAACCACTTAATAATAATTAGCATAAATAATTCAAATGACATTTTACACTCATTTTTATTTAGAAATAATCTCCCCATATCTTGAAACTAACTTTACAATCTTAGCCCAACATTTAGAACAGAATTATTGAAACTAACATAATTGAAGCCCAATATTTGGTTAGAAATTATTGAAACTAACATAATTTTGGCTTAATATTTGAGAGGAATCTTGCTTAGGCCAACTAAAATTATTCCTATTCAACCCATAAAATTATTCACATTATCTTCCACATGCAATTCCATGTTACGTTTTTGTCTTTTTTGGCCCTTACTTTTTCGACGCATATTTTGGTGCACTATTTTTTATGGCACATCAGCATTTAGAGACCTACAAGGCATCTTAATTTTATCTTGTTTTATTATTTTAACACTTATAAACTGAGTAATTACAACTAAATATAAAATTAAACTCAAAGTTATATAAAACCTATTTGAAATAACACAATAATACATTTTACCTATTCACCATGTCTAGTCAAAATAATAGTATAAATTACAGCCTAGTCCACAATTAATTATTTTTTACCAACACATTAATGGAGTCAAGAATCATTGCCTTGAGATACAAAATGAGGTATTTCAATGCCTCATCACTCCCCTCAACTTAAACCAATGCATGTCCTCATGCATCTCTTTTTTTAATTTTTATATTATAATGATAATATGATGCACAATTATTGTGTTGATATGTTGCTTTTCTCCCTCTAACATGATGGTTGACATATTCTCCCCCCAACTTAAATGAAAACATATCTATTTTTTAAATATTTTTTAAATCACTTTTTTATTTTTTGAAATAGTGGGGGTTGGAAAACTACCATTGTGACATTAGGCATTGGAATGGGTGTCAAAATATTATTGGCATTTATGGAGTGTAAACATATTCTGACGTATAAACTAATGGTTTTTTTTTTATTGTGCAAGGTGCTCTACAATAGAATTTTTTGTATATATAATGTGGACTAGATATAATTATACATAATATTAAAACTAGACAATAATGAAAAAAATACATACCTTATTATCACATGGCTCAATGCTTCTCCAAGGTAGCTTTAAACATTATCATCATGAAGTTGGTCATAAGAGCAAGACTCTAGAGAAATTATGGAGTTGACATCAACATTTGGCTTATGTAGACCTAAAGTTTTTTTTAAAAGGCCACCATTTTTTGTTTTCAACCATCTTTTGTCTTGGTTGTGTCCATAAGAGATTTTCACAATCGAGTTTTTTTAAATTAAAACAAGCACATCAAAATCATTTTTATGTAAGACTTGGTATAGTAGTGCCTCAAAGAGGTTTTCACCACTAAACTCTTTATTTTTTGGCATGAAGAAGGAATTTAGCATTCAGGTGCATATTTTGGAGCTAGACTATTCTATCACATTGTTTGTTCTTGGTGTATTGTAGTATAGTGTTAGAATATTATAGTCTAGCATTTTTTATACTTTTTTCAAGCTTTTTCTCTTTATTGCTCAAAATGAGGCATTGACCTCCTTACTCCTTCTATAAATAAAATTGATGCATGACCTCATGCATCTTTATTTTGTGAAAATGTATGTAATGACATGTCTTTGCTAATGTGATATATTGATGGTTGACATGCTTCCTCCAACTTGGATGGAATCATTACCTTGTGTTGTAAACTATGACCTTTTTTATTCAAAAGAGACTATCATTTATGATTTTTAGCTATCTTCAATCTTAATTGTGTTCACAAAGTATTTTTACAATTTGCATTCTAGCATATATATAGGTCTTTTTCGGTGCACCAATACCTCATATTTTTTTGGTGCTCTATCTAATGTTACTATATATTTTTGATGATCTACAAAATTTTGGTGCCAAATCATTTCAATGCATATTTTAGTGCCAGACCATTCCAACACATATTACAATGCCACACCACTCTAATGCATCACTGCTTTGGTAATTTTGAACATCAAGGACCATCTATTCGCTTTATTATACCTATAAGTTAGAATCATATACACTACCAAAACCAAATGTGCATATATATATGTGGTTCTGCATAATATTAAACAAAACAATAATAAAAAAGTAAAATTCATACCTTAATACACTAGAATAGATTTTACATGTCCATCATTGAAAAGCAAGATTCAAAGTCATTGACAGCTAAACTCATCATGAATGTTTTGTTCTGTAATTTCTTTTTTATATGAGCACCTATATGGGAAGATGGGACCTCTTCCACAATGTGCAAATCTACTCATGTTTTTAAGCTTTGGAGATGTATACAAGTGATGATATCTACTATTATTTAGATTAGCCATAGGTTGTGTAAAAAATAGAGGTTATTTAGCTTGTTGTAGTTGAGTCTTTAAGAGTAGATGGAAAAAAATTGACATAGGTGACAATATTTTGAATTCAAAAAAGAATTAGTCAAGATATTTTAATATAATTCTCCTAAAAATTGACAATATATATGGTGAAAAAAAAATTATAGGGGCTCCTACCTCAAGATCTAACTAAACTGAATATACAAATATTTTAGCTACATTGTTATCTTGTTCAACAACATTTGTATTAATTTGTCCTTCCACCATAATATTTTCTCATCAAATATTATAGATTTTCTTAAAAACTTGTAAACATGGTGTCTTATATAGACTTGGTAGGAAAAAAGTACTTGATTGGGTGTTCAATCATTCCTCATGACTTTCAAGCTCCATATATTCAAAAGTGGGTGATGATTGTTATCTACTAGAGCTTTCTTTAGTGTTTGACTCAACTATGGGTAATTCATTGTTTTGTTCAACCTCTTAACATTGAAGTTTATTTCCTATGACTCATGGAAGGTTTTGATTAACAAATCATCTCTTTTTATTTCTAAATCTATTCATGCATTTTAATTTAACATAAAAGAAAACTACTTATTAAAACAAAAGAAAGCAAAAATTATTAATCCTTAAAAGATCTAATATCTTAACTCGCTCCTTCACACCATTATCCTTATGCAAAATCCTGTTTTAGCCTTCCTCTTATTTCCATAAAACTAATATTATCATTCTAGTGTTGCAGATCACTAATCTGACTAAAAGACAATTTTTAGGACCACCTCAAAAAAAATTGTTTTAGAGGTAACAACAGATCAACTATAACTTATATGAGTTGTGAACAGAGATATGTGGTTTAGCACTTTGTCTTACTAGGTAATTATTGATGATAATATAGTTATAATATCACATTTTGTTTATGACAATAGATTGACCACAATTGATAAAGATGCAAAATAAGGAGATAGAGTTTAGCACACATCTCTATGGTTTGGCTAGAATGAGGTTTTTTCAAAAATGATGATAATGTTGAACGATCAAAAAAACTCTATAACAACATCGCATCCGCAACAATGGCACCAAAAAGTAATAAGTGTCATTAATTCTCGCAGTTTAAATTATTAATATGGGGTGTTGTCTGAAGATTGTATGCACCACAAAGAAAGAAAACATATCTCAACATTTTATATTTTAAGGTTTTTTATTTGTTGAAACGAAAATCACACTTGCACAAATTTAAATTACACTTGCAAAAATTTAAATGCACACTTACAAAAAATAAAATCACTTGTAAAAATTTAAATCACATTTTCATTTCACATTTTTAGGAATTTAAATCACACTTGTAGAATTTTAAAATCACACTTGTAGGAATTTAAATCACACTTGCAAAAATTAAATAACATACTTTGTAAAAAATAAATTAACACAATATAGAAAAATAAATTCTCATGCTTGCAATAAAATAAAATTTAATCTAACATCTGTGTAAAACTAACTTGACAAATAAAATAAATAAATGAAAATTTATTAATTATTCTAAACATATCTACAAGAAATAATACTTTCCATTGTACTAATAGAGTAGGCCCTTGCTGAGTTGCAAGCTTACTGCAGTGGTAAGGATTTTGGCCTCTATTTGAGAGGTCTAAGGTTCAAACCCACTTAGTATGAGGGGACCAGGATCCCTCATAAAAACTTGTGTAAACTTATTAAAATGAAGTGATATTAGCTCAATCGGTTGAATTCCTCAACATTTAAGGAGGAAACCAAGGTTCAAATCTTGCCAAGATATACATTGATAATATCTAAGCTTTGTTGTAATACCACTATGTGGTGATGATGTAATACGGGTGGGGCCCATTTCAATCTCATATAACCAATTGAAAAAATAAAGTAGGCCCTTACTCAGATCAATGAAAAATAAATTTCAATTCTAAATACAAGTAAAATTACATTCAAATGAGAAAAGAAAAAATATATATTAAAAAGAGGGAGAATTTCCCCTTTTAAAAATCTTCAATCCAAATGCATCCTCCCTTTCTTTTCTTCTTTGTCCTCTAAAAATTATAAATAAGCTAGGCACACATTTTTATACAAGTAGCACATAACTACAACCCTATTTTATTAGAAATGTGCTTATACTTCTATAACCAATTTTTAATAAATGGCATTAATAATACATATACACTCCTATTTTATTGAAAGTATCTATGCACTTTCTCTTAGCAAGAATAACACAAGTGGCACTTTACATCTCTATTCTATTAGAAGCATCCCTACAGTTCCTCAACTATTTGCTAAGAATTAGCATGAATAAGTCAAGAGGTATTTTATACTCCTATCCAATTGAGAGCATCTCAACTACTTGCTAATAATTAGCATGAACAATTCAAGTGGTAATTTTCATTCATATTCTATTGAAAGAATCTTTACACTTCTTCAACCACTTGCTAAGAATTAGCATGAATAATACAAGTTACACTATATTCCTACACTATTGGGAGCATCTCAACCACTTACTAATAATTAGCATAAATAATTCAAGTGGCACTTTATACTCCTATTCTATTCAAAGCATCTCAACCACTTGTTGATAATTAGTATGAATATGTCAAGTAATATTTTACACTTTTATTTCGAAAAAATATCCCCGTATCTTGAAACTAACTATACAATATTAGCCCAACATTTGGAAAGGAATTATTGAAACTAACAACACAATTTTAGCCCAATATTTAGAGAGGAATTATTGAAACTAACATATTTTAGCGTTAGATTTGAGAGGAATCTTGCTTTGGATAGAACAAATATTTCAATCTGCAAAATTCTTCACTTTATCTCCTACATGCAAGTTCCATACCATGTTGCATTTTTATCTTTTTTGGCCCCTTCTTCTACGATGTATAATCTAGCATCAAACCATTTTGGCACATTATTTTTTTCTAGCACATCAGAACTTAAAGACATGCAAAACATCACCATTCTAACCGATTTCATTTATCTAACACTTATAAACTAAATAATCATAACTAAATGTAAAACTAAACTCAAAATTACATAAAACCTATCCAAAAATAAGATAGTAATGCATTTCACCTATTCGCCATGTCTAATTAAAATATTAGTATAAACTATTCTTTACCAACACATTAAGGGAGTCAAGAATTATTGCTTTGAGATACATAATGAGGTATCTCAAGGCCTCGTCACTCCCCCAACTTAAACTAATGCATGTCCTCATACATCTCTTTTTTCAATTTTTATATTGTGATGATAACATGGTGCACAATCATTATGTTGATATGTTGTCTTTTCTTCCCCCAACTTGATGGCTAACATACTCTCCCCCAACTTGAAAGAAAACATGTCAATTTTTTAAATCTTTTTTAAATCACTTTTGGTTTTCTAAAATAATGGGGGCTAAAAAACTACCACCATGGCATTATATGTTGGAATGGGTGTTAGAATATTTTTTATACTTGTGGAGTGTAAATATATTTTGACACGTCTACTAATGGTTTTTTCTTTAATTTTGATTATAAAGATACTCCATAGTAAAATATGTTATATATGTGTGTGTGTGTGTGTGTGTGTGTGTGTGTGTGTGTGTGTGTGTGTAATGTGGACTAGATGTAATTATAAAAAATATTAAAACTAGATAATAATGAAAAGAAAAATACATGCCTTGTTATCACATGGTTCAATGCTCCTCTAAGGTAGCTTTAAACATTGTCGTATTGAAGTTGGCCATAAGAGCAAGACTCTAGAGCAATTATGGAGTTGTCATTAACAGTTGGCTTGTGTAGACGTACATTTTTTTCAAAAGAGACTATCTTTTTTTATTTTCAACCATTGTCTACCTTGGCTGCATCCACAAGGGATTTTCACAACCAATCTTTTTTTATCAAGACAAGCACACCAGAAATCAATTTTCATGTAAGCCTTGGTTTGGTAGCACCTAAAATAGGTTTTCACCATAAAATATTTTTCATGAAGAAGGAATATAACATTCTAGTGCATATTCTAGCACTAGATTATTCTGGCACATTGTTTGTTTTTGGTGCACTATAGTTTGGCGTTAGAATATTATTGTTTGGAATTTTTGGAATTTTTCTCAATTTTTTCTTCTTATTGCTCAAAATGAGGCATTGACCTCATTACTCCTCTAGTAACTAAAATTGATGCATGGCCTTATTCATATTTATTATGTGAAGACGTATGTGATGATGTGTCTTTGCTAATATGGCATATTTATGGCTAACACACCTCTAACTTGGATGGAATCGTGATCTTATGTAGAAAATATGACCTTTTTTCTTTCATTCAAAAGAGGCTATCATTTCTTTTTTTAGCCATATTTAGCCTTGATTGCATTTGCAAAGGATTTTTACAATTGAGGTTTTTTCTTGTTATTTTGCATTTTGGCATAAATATAGGTCTTTTTGGTTCACCAATACCTCAATATTTTTTCACTCCATATGATGTGACTATCCTTTTTTGATTCTCTATAAAATTCTTACGCCAAACCATTTCAATACCACACCATTTTGGCACATATTATGATGTCAAACCACTTTGATGTATTAGTACTCTAATTATTTCAAACATCAAAGACTACCTACTTGATTTCTTATACCTCTAAGTCTGCATCATATACACTAAAAAAACAAATGTACATATATTTATGGTTATGCATGGTATTAAACTAAACAACAATGAAAAATAAAAATGCATACCTTAATATGCTATAATGGCTTATGCATATCCATCATTGTAAATCAAGACTCAAAGTCATCAAAAACTAAACTTGTCATGAATGTTATGTTCTATAATTTTTTGTTATGTGAGCACCTGTATGGGAAGGGGAGATCTCTTCCACAATGTACAAATCTACTTGTATTTTAAAGTTTTGGATATATATACAGGTGATGCATGTCTACTATTATTTGGATTATTCATAGGATGTGCAAGTAATAGAGGTTGTTTAGCTTGTTGTAGATGATACTTTAGGAGTAGATGAAAATAATTTTAACATAGGTGACAAAGTCCTTTAAATTCAAACAAGAATTAGTCAAGATCTTTTGATGTAATGCTCCTAAAATTTGATAAAATATATGGTGAAATGTTCTTCATAGGGAATTCTATCTCAAGATCTATCTAAATCAAATATGTATATGTTTTAGCTACATTGTTATCTTGTTAAATAATGTTTGTGTTATTTTGTCCTTCTACCATAATATTTTCCCATAAAATATTATAGATTTTATTAAATACTTGGTAACATGGTGTCTTGTATGGACTTGGTGGGGAAAAAGTACTTAATTGAGTGTTCAATTATGCCTAGTGACTTTCAAGCCCTAAATATTTAAAAGTAGGTGGTGATTGTTCTCTACTAGAGATTTCTCCTATGTTTGTCTCGACTATGGGCAATTCACTATTTTGTTTAACCTCTTAACATTGATGCTTATTTCCTATGGTTTATTGGGGGTTTTGATTAGCAAATTTTTCCTTTTTATTTTTAAATCTATTCATGCATTTTAATTTAACATAACAAAAAACCATTTTTAAATATATTAAAACAAATGAAAGCAAAAATCATTAATCCTTAAAATATCTAATACCTTAACTCACTCCTTAACAATACAACTATCCTTATGCAAAATTTTATTTTAGACTTTCCCTTATTGCCATAAAATAATAGTATCATTATAGTGTTATATATCACTCATCTAACTAAAAGACAATTTTTAGGACCACCTCAAGAAAAGTGAAATTTAATTTTAGAGGTAACAACAGATCAACTATAACTAATATGGGTTGTGAACAAGGAGATGTGGTTTAGTGCTTTTTCTTAGTAGGTCATTAATGATGATAACATAGTTTTAGGATCACATTTTGTTTGTGACAATAAAATAACCATAATTGATAAATATGGAAAATAAGGAGTAGGGTTTAGAACGTCTCTATTATTTTGCTTGAGAATAAGGGGTTGTACTCGGGTCCTCCACCCTTAAAAAAATACAACTCCGTCCTTTAAAGCTTGAGAGTTTACAAATAGATTCAATTCTTATCTTAATTTAGTTGCTATAGCTAGATACCCACATCAATCTTCATTGAAAGTCTAAATTATTTATTTTCATTTTCTAGATCTTCAATTTTTTGTGTGAATGCGGATATTCTAGAATTCAACATCCTTATTAATATTTTCTTATAGCATACTTCACAATATTGAAACTCCACATATCTTGTCTATGCATTGCATCTTTGTAGAGTAATATTTCTAAAATATCATACTATTATTATCTACTTTACCAAATCTTGAATTACTAGTTTCCTTCCTAAAGGATAAGTGCAACCACACACTTTTTAATAAATAGTTTATATGAAAACACATTAAAGTTATAAAATAAAACAAATATTACTAATGAAAAGCATTAAAGTAAATCTTAATCACTATTTGATTCAAGTAGCCAACATTTTTTGTCGACTTCAACTAAACTTATTACTTTTCTAACCCAGGAAAAGAGAATTTATCTTCATGATCCTCAATTAAAACACCCCTATTTGCTAGCCTATTTGCACATGTGTTTTCTTAACTTAACATATGTGTAATCTATTTTCTTCAAAATCTATAGCAAGTTCTTGTATTTCCACTATGTTGGTTTTTAAGCCTAACTATCTCAAAATATCACAGGTCTAAATATAAATAAGCCACAATATAATAGGTCAAAATATCAATAATAAAGAGTAGAATTATATATATGAGCAATCAAATATATATCTAGGCCATTATAATAATGAAATAAAATTTACTTATAATATCAAATATGAATGTAAATGGCCAAAATAATTCATGTACATGCATGAAGAATACTTACAATAATAAATTGCTCAAAATCTATATATAATATTTATTATCAATGCTTGCTATGTGGTGATTGCTATAGACCATTTTTCCTTATATTATATGAAGCTTTGTCTCCATAATATAGACATAGTAATGTGACTCTTCAATACTTATCTATTGCACTCCTCACATATCTAAGAGATGCAACCTTTCCTATTATTGACCTTTGGCTTCTCATCTTATCACTTGTATACTAGACTCTTCACTCTCTTCTTACATGTATACTTGACTCCATGACACTTGCACACCTGTACATACTCTTACTCTCCCACATGCACTCCTAAACAAGACACTTGTGCTCATCCTCACATTACATATTTGCACACTTACATACATGAAACTTGTGTACATTCTCTCAATACACACATGACACTTGTGCATATCCTACATATTACACTCTTACATGACACTTGTGCATATCTTACACATTGAAACTTACATAAAATGGAAATATAAATCACCCATATAAACTATAGACTCAACCCTGATCTATTACATATTTACATTTGTACCATGAAGGCACCGTGGGGTACATTAGCATGTACCAAATAATGTAATATTCTCCAAAATAATTATCTCTAATATATTCCATGGAGCCTTTGCTTTCCTCAAAATTACATGTATTACTATTAATAAATCACCTTCCATCCATAATTTGTTCCAAATCATTTGTTTGCATATTTTAACCTTCCAAAGCCGCCCAAGATTTAGCTTCATTACTTATCTTAAATCAACTATTGAAAGAGTAATGATACAATATCTCTCCTCTATTAGTTCTAATTATTCCTCCTCCTATTGGTCTTATATTTCCTTTAAATGTTCCATAAAAATCCAATTTGACCAACTTCTGATAGAAATATTGAAAGACAATATTAAAACCAAGAAACTAGATATGCAAAGTATTACTGAAATATCAAGAACTGATTGATTTATTCCATGGGATCAACTTTGTATAAATAGCAAATTTTATCAATGTGATATGTTGGATTAGAACAACCCAATAGATCTGGTCTAATATTAACTGGGAGTTTACCTACCTCATGCAAGAGTGGTAACTCAAGTCAGACTATCCTAGTAGAACTTAAGATTTATTCTAACACCCCTCCTTAAGTGATACTAGGGGTAAGTGGAACAGCAAGAAATAAGTCTCAATAACAATGCCTGATTAGGTACTCATAAAAAGAGTGGCACATCCACTAAAAATAAGTCCCGGTAACAAGTTCTAATTAGGTACTCATGTACAATATATAGCAAAACTTATTTTGGAGAGATGATAAAAAACCACATGGGAAAAAACATCTTCCAAAATAGGTATAAGAATAAGGAGGAAGAGGATGGAGAGGATAAAACCTCATAAACACCCCCCCTAAGATAGCTTCCTTACCCCAAGTTTCTCACGCAATTTATGGTAGCGTGGGGAAGCAAAGGATTTGGTGAAGATATCTGCAATCTGACTCTATGTCGAAATATACTCCAAGCAAAGATCCCCATCCTAAATGTGTTGTTGAATTAAGTGCATGTGAATATCAATGTGCTTGGTGTGCTGATGCTCAACTGGATTGTGAGAAATATGAATTGTACTTTGGTTATCACACCAAAGTATAATAGGTTTGTCATGGAAAAAACCAAACTCTCTCAATATCTGACAAAGCCAAAGAGCCTCCTGATTGGCCAAAAATACTACCCTATACTCTGCCTCTATAGATGATAATGAAATAGCCTATTATTTTTTGCATTACCAAGAAATAGGTGAAGAACCAAGACAAAAAACATAGCCAAAGGTCGAACATTTGTCTTCAACTAAACCTGCCCAATCGTAATCAATGTATCCTACAATCTCTATAGATCCACTACTCTAGAAAAATCCAAACTAAGTGGTCCCCTATAAATAGCGAAGAATTCACTTTACTACCTACCAATGGCTAAGATGAGGTGTCTAGGAAAATCTAGAAATTAAGCCAACAACATAGGAAATATCAGGGCGAGTATGATTCATATACAATATACTCCCTATGAGTTATCTGTATAGAGTGGCATCACATAGAGGTGAAGTGCAGGAAGAAGTTAAAGTTACTCCAAACTGAAAAGGCATTGGAGAAGGTTTGCAATAAGCCATATTAAACCACTGAAGAAGATCTAGAGAATTCCTCAATATTTTTGAGTGATCTAAAATCCAAGGAAGTAATGAGCTAAACCCAGATCAACCATCTTGAATCTCTTAAAAAGAAAGTTTTTTATAGTCTGAATGTGAGAAGTGGAACTACCAGTGAGAAGTAGATCATCAACATAGAGAGCAAGAATGGTGATGTTATCTTATTCTTGCCAAATATAGACTGTAGCATTAGACACACAGTGAGAAAATCTGATGGTGAGAAGGAAAGAATCTGTATTCTCATACCAAGCTCGAGGAGCTTGTTTGAGTCCATATAGAGACATTATTAGTCCATATAGAGCTTGTTTGAGCTTTATGATCAATGTCATCTTTAGATATAAGGGATTATGGTTCTTTCAAGTCTTTTATTTCAACTCTTATTGGTGAGAACAGAATTGTTTTGCCCTTTCCATATGTACAAATTTGGTAGATAGAGAGAATATTTGTAGAAATATTTGGGACATATAGAACATTATTGATATGACCACCATCAATGGTAATGTCACATTTTCCTTTTACAAGGATAAAGGATGAGTCACCAACTGTAATACTACAAGTTGAGCTTGATGAAAGGAAAGTAAATGACTCATGTGAAGAAGTCATATGATGAGCAGCCCCTGAATCTAGAACCCAATATTTTGATGAAGTTTTAATAGCTTTACCTTGTTTAAGGCTTTTCCAATTTGCTTTTTAATGTTATTTTTATGATCCTTCATTGTTACTTTAAGCTGTTGTAGTCTTTTCCAACATCTACTCACTGAATGACCATCCTTTTTGCAATGAGTACAATTTATAGGTGTTTTTTCTTTCTTTTTGAATTTTTCTTTAATGGTTTTGGAAGCTGCTAAGGCTTTTGAGAAGGAGGGAGAGGTCTCAAATTTTGAAAGCTTCATTTCATCTCTAGTTAGCCTATCACAAAACTCCTCTAAAGTGGGCATTGTAACACTTGTACCAAGTGCATCCTTTGTAGACAAAAAGGTGCTTGCAAAAATTTTAAATGCTCCATTTAATTTAGATAGAATAAGGTAGATGCATTTTTCTTCTATTTTATTTTTT
The DNA here is from genome assembly GCA_028583015.1 of Wollemia nobilis. Lineage (NCBI taxonomy): Eukaryota > Viridiplantae > Streptophyta > Pinopsida > Araucariales > Araucariaceae > Wollemia > Wollemia nobilis. Next base: position 10,247,526 of record JAQPPZ010001106.1, read on the forward strand.
CCACTGCCTTTTAATTGTATGAGGACTTCCTTAAATTTGGTGAGAAATTCTATAATTGTGTTGAAGTCTTCATGTGATAAATCTATTAAATCTACCTCAAGTTGCATTGATCTTGTTTGATCCACTTTGCCAAATAATGTCTTTAGTTTATTCCAACTCTCAAAAGGAGTTTTACATTCAGAAATGTGAAACCATAAGCTTTCACTTACATTTGTGCTTATAATTTCCATTGTTTCATACATTTTTTCTTTATGAACAAATATTTCATATTCTTTTTCAAATTCAGGCTGCTTTTCTTCTAGCAAATGTGTGAGACCTTTTTGAGCAATGATATTTAATATTTTGGGTTTATAGGTGTGATAGTTATGAGGTATGAGTGGGTCAATTGTATTTAGAGTATTCATTGTGCCCAAAAATAAAGAAATGCAGCAATAAGACCCTCTCCAGAAAATATAATGACAACTCCCCCATGAACAAAGGAAACAAAAAGATCCTCTCTAGAAAAGATAACAACAACTCCTCCCTGGGCAAACAACAACAAAATGGTGCAATAAGCAGCACCAAAAACCCCCCCCAAAAAACTTTTTATTATGTTTTTTTACAATGAGACTTCTCACTTTGAGTGCCTTTATAGAATAGGCAAAGGAAAGTGAGAGTAGTCCAAGAAGATGGATAGAGCAATATTACAATAGAAAAATGAGTTCTAAGCATACATTTTAGATTGTAACATCAAAAGTTTCATACCATCTTCAGTTTCACAAAAAAAGTCCTCACAGTGCACCAATTTGTAGTAGTGAAGAAAAGCAACTACCCAACAAGGTCCCTATCTAGTAGGCCTTCTCAAAGCACCTAATCCTACACCTGCATCATAAAACAACTACAACAACTACAAATTTATCTCAAGTGGCTCTTCTGTAAGGTTGTTCCTGAAACCAAACTGCACCTGTATCTTAAAAAAATACATAGCTTTTAGAGCATTAGTGGCAAGGGGTTGTTCAGGAAAGTGGCCATCCAGTGATAGATCAGCATAGAAGAAAAAAATTGGATTCACAAAGGAGAAAAAAAAAATCCTATTCCAACCCTATTCGCGTCGTCCCAAAGGTGCCCAAAGGCAGTTTCAAAAATAGGTCGCAGAAGATTGTAAATGTAGAAATGAAAAACTCTTAAAGTGTATGCTTCTTCGTCCAATTGCCCATCAAAAATGATCTTGTCATGGACTGTTGCCTCATCACGTTATCCTAGTATTACAGCCCACTTTTGTTAGTATATTCTTGTGTTCTTACAGTAAGGTGAACTACACACATGAAGAGAGAAAACAAAATGAAACTCCAGTGCTTCTCCTGCAGATGGAAAAATAAAGAATGGATGTCTAATATACATATATTGGATGGCTTAAATAGATCGGCTCCACGAAAAGTGTAGGCCTCAATAGTTTTTGGGATATTTTTTCCAATGTTCACAAGCTACGTTGAGTGGAGGTATCCGACATTGAAGGCTATCCCACCAATTACGATCACATGAGAGTTATTACACTAAAATAGTCAAAAGGATCACTTCACTGGCATTGATTTTGATAGAGAACTAAATGATACCATGCACAACATCAATGTGCCTTTAGATCTTCAATATTCTCTATGTTCACTTCAACATACGAGATGCGCACCTCCAGATTAAATACTGTAAAGTGATCATGGAGGGGCTTACACTTAGTGCCTTCAGATCTTCGAGAGTTATTCTTGATGAGATAGATTAATCTCTATCACCTTCTCCACGTTCACTTCATCATACGAGATGTGCACATCTAGATTAAATATTGTGCAGTGTTCGATGCCGGGAAAGAGTGCCTCAAAGTTTTCATCATCTTTGCATGTACTAAATCTAGTACGAGTGTTGTAAAAAAAATGAAGGCAAAAAGAGCCTTTCAGATATGCACCACTACCACCTTTATCACATGCTGGAGTTTGGACACTCTGAATCTTTCTCCACCAAAAAAAATTAAGAAAAAAAACTTTATGCTTCTTTTTATTGAAAAAAATGGTTGCCTAGGTAGATACGTCGCTCGTGTTGGAGTTGATGTCATCACTCTCGATGTATATCACAGTGTTCAAAATGCAGTGTCTTAAAAGGTAAAAATAATTATGTGGGCATTAATTGCTTAGAATGTTATTGTGTCCTAAGCATGGCTGTGGAGAGAGACAACACTTCTCAAAGGAGATAGCATCCAAATGGTGTCTTCAAAGCCAGATAAGTACATGGGCATCAATGTTGTTGCTCGTCCTTGATTCCTCCATAAGAAAGCAAACAAAAAAAACAAGATTAATGCCTTACCCGAGTCCTTCACAATTGTAACTTGAATAATGATCTATATGAGATAATAGATCATAAAAAAATATGACTGCCCTTCAACTTCCAAATAAGTTAAATCAGTCAAAAAACTTATCCAAAAATGAGGACAAGCTTAACCAAATCTATGAAAAACTTGAATGCTTGTAAAAATCTAACCTCGCTCTGTTACCATGATAGAAATATTGAAAGACAATATTAAAACCAAGAAACTAGATATGCAAAGCATTACTGAAAGATCAAGAACTGATTGATTTATTCCATGGGATCAACTTTGTATAAATAGCAAAGTTGATCAATGTGATCCGTTGGATTACAACAACCCAATAGATCTGAGCTAATCTTAACTGGGAGTTTACCTACCTCATGCAAGAGTGGTAACTCAAGTTAGACTATCCTAGTAGGACTTAAGATTTATTCTAACAACTTCACATCTGGTGGTTTCCACTTTATATTATTTGCCTTATTTTTGTTTCTCCTATACCCAATATCATAATTTCATTGATGACTTAACTTCATCTATAAAATCTCTCTACTTCTAGAGTAGGGATTAGGTGAGTTGATAGTATTTGTTTAGACTCCTTCATGGATAAATAAATCTTCCTTTTCATTACCTCTAAATTGTTTTTCTTTCCTTTAAATATTCTTCTATCCCTTTCTAGAAAATTAGTCCAAAGTATTGTATCTTTTAATATAGCCTAGATTGTTTGTAAAGCCTCACTTTTAAAATTATGCTATCATCGTTTTAACCATTCTTTAATTCTATCATTCATCACCATGTATTTACCAAACATATTAAGAATCCATTGCCATAGTTTCCAAACTATTAAGTAGTGTCCCAAGATATGGTCTAAACTCTCCTCCATTTTACAAAGAATACATTGTGAGGGGCTATGAAAATCCTTTTTCATATGGTTATCCTAGGATAAAATTCTTCAATGACCTACTAGCAAAACAAACATTTTAACTTTAGGATTGCTCTGGATATCCTAGATATCTATTCATATTCTTATGATATTCCTATTTTGTTGGTGTTTTACATTATATCCACTTCTTGTTGTGTATTCTCCTAAGCTATTCAGCTTCTAAATAATCTTATCCTTAGCTCCCCTCAAAATTATCATTATAGTTATCTTTCTACTAAACTACGTCCTAACATCAATGTCATGTATAATTGTAAAAAAAATATTTCCATTTGTATCTTCCTTCTTGATCCTTGTACTTAATGTTTGAAATCTTATCACCATATTTATCTTGAAGTAATCTCATCCATGGTTTCAAAATGAGAACTATATTTAGTGGTTTTTTATCACACCAAGTATCCATCCAAATAGAATTTTTTTCTCCAAATCCCACCACCCACCTTAGACATTTAATCACTAAATCAATTAATTTTTTTGAACTGATCCATAGAGCGGAACCTTTTGGTTATGAGAATGCAATAAATATTAAGCTTGGGTCATTGGGCTCAACATATTTACTTAGAAGAATTATTTTCCATTGCCTTTGACTCTCGATGCACAATCTATATTCTATTGAAAGCATCCTTACACTTCCTCAACTGCTTGCTAAGAATTAGCTTGAATAATACAAGGGGCACTTTATACTCCTATACTATTGGAAGCATCTCAACCACTTGCTAATATTTAACATAAATAATTCAAGTGGCACTTTACACTCCTATTATATTGGGAGTATCTCAACCACTTGTTGATAATTAGTATGAATAAGTCAATTGACATTTTACACTCTTTTTATTTAGGAATAAACTTTCCATATCTTGAAACTAACTATACAATCCTAACCCAACATTTGAAAAGGAATTATTGAAGCTAAAAACATAATTTTAGCCTAATATTTGGAGAGGAATTATTGAAACTAACACAATTTCAACTTAAGTTTTGAAATAAATCTTGCTTTGGTTGATAGAAATTATTCAACCCATAAAATTTTTGACTTTATCTCCCACATGCAAGTTCTATCCCATGTTGCATTTTTGTCTTTTTCAGCCCCTACTTTTTTAGCACATATTCTAAAATCAAACCATAATGGCACATTGTGATAGTTTTTGCATCAATACTTAGAGACATACAAGACATCATCATTGTATCTACTTTCATTAGTCTAACACTTATAAACTAAATAATCACAACTAATTGTAAAACTAAACTCGAAATCGCATAAAATCTATCCAAAATAACATAGTAATATATTTTACCTATTCATCGTGCCTAGTCAAAATATTAGTATAAATTACAACCTAGTCCACAATTAATTATTCTTTACCAAAACATTAATGTCTAGTCAAAATATTAGTATAAATTACAACCTAGTCCATAGTTAATTATTCTTTACCAACACATTAAGGGAGTCAAAAATTGTTGCTTGAGATACAAAATGGGACATTTTAAGGCCTCATCATTCCCCTCAAATTAAACTAATGCATGTCCTTATGCATTTTTTGTATATTACGATGATAACATGCTACACAAATATTGTGCTAATATGTTGTATTTTCTCCTCTTAACTTGATGGTTGACATATTATCCCCCCAACATGAAAGAAAATATGTCCATTTTTAAATCACTTTTTATTTTTTAAATATCAGGAGCTAGAAAACTATCACTATGATATTAGGCATCAAAATGAGTGTTAGAATATTTTTGGCACGAGTGTAAATAAATTCTAGCACATCAACTAATGGTATTTTTTAATTTTGATTATGCAAGGTACTCCATAGTAGAATGTGTTGTAAATAAAATGTAGACTAGATGTAATTATATATAATATTAAAACTAGACAATAATAAAAATAAAAATGCATACCTTATTATCACATGGCTTGATACTCCTTCAAGGTAGCTTTAAACATTTTCATCATGAATTTGGCCATAAGAGCAAAAATCTAGAGAAATGATGGAGTTTTCATCGACAGTTGGCTTGTGTAGACCTGTAGTTTTTTTCAAAAGAGGTCACAAACAATTTTCACAAATGAGGTTTTTTAATTATTTTACATTCTAGTATAAATATAGGTCTTTTTTAGTGCACCAATACCTCATCCTTTTTTGACGCTCTGTTTAATGTGACTATCATTTTTTTGTGCTCCACAAAATTCTAGAACCATATCATTTTGATGCATATTTTGATGTTAGACCATTCTAGAACATGTTTTGGCACCAAACCAATCCTATGCATCAATGCTCTGATTATTCTAAATATAAAAGATCATTTGATTGCTTCCTTATACCTTTAAGTCTACATCATATACATACAAAAACCAAACGTGCATATATATGTGATTATGTATAACATTAAACTAAACAACAATAAAAATCAAAATGCATACCATAATATGCCAAAATAGGTTATGCATGTCCATCATTAAAAAACAAGACTCAAAGTCATCAAAAGCTAAACTCATCATGAATGTTTTGTTTTGTAATATTTTTAATGTGAGCACCTGTATGGGAAGAGGAGACCTCTTCCACACTGTGCATATATGCTTATTTTTTTTAAGTTTTGGAGGTGTTGAGAAGTGATGTCTACTATTTTTTTGGATTAGCCACATGTTGTGAAAAATAGTTGCTTAGTTTGTTGTAGTTGAGACTTTAGAGTAGATGAAAACAATTTTGATGTAGGTTACAAAGTACTTTGAATTTGAACAATAATTACTTAGGATATTTTGATATAATTCTCCTAAAATATAACAATACATATGGTGAAATGTTCTTCATAGGGCCTTCTACCTCAAGATCTAACTAAATCAATTATGTAGATGTTTACCTATATTAGTATCTTGTTTGATAATGTTTATGTTACTTTATCCTTCTACCTTAATGTTTTCCCATCAAATATTATATATTTTATTTTAAAACTTGGGAACATGGTGTCTTGTATGGACTTGGAAGGAAAAAATATTTGATTGAGTATTTAGTTGTTCCTCATGGCTATCAAGCTCTAGAGATTCAAAAGTGGATGATCATTGTTCTCTACTAGATTTTTCTCATGTGTTTTTCTCAACTATTGGCAATTTATGGTTTTGTTCAACCTCTTAACATTGATGCTTATTTCCTATGGCTCATGGAGGGTTTTTATTAACAAAACATATTTTTTTATTTTTAAATCTATTCATGAATTTTAATTGAACATGAAAAAAAAACTACTTGTTAGAAAAAAGGAAATCAAAAGTCATTATCCTTAAAAGATCTAATACCTTAACTTGATCCTTGGCAACACAGTTATCTTTATACAAAATTTTATTTTAACCTTCCTCTTATTCCCATAAAAATAATAGTATCATTCAGGTGTCACATCACTAATCTGACTAAAAGATAGTTTTTAGAACCACCTCAAAAAAATGAAATTTTGTTTGAGGTAACAACAGATAAACTATAACTAGTTTGGGTTATGAATAGGGAGATGTGGTTTAGCACTTTGTCTTACTAGGTCATTAATGATGATAACATAGTTATAATATTACATTTTGTTTGTGATAATATATTGACCACAATTGATAAAGATGCACAATAAGTAGGATTTAGTATACGTCTCTATGGTTTGACTAAAATGAGATCTTTTCAAAAAATATGATAATGTTGAATGACCACTAAAACTCTCTATCAACACTACATCCCCAGTAACAACATCAAAAAGTAACAAGTATCATTAATTCTTACACTTTAAATTATCAATTTGGGGTAGCATCCAATTGTTGTATGCGCTAGAGAGCAAGAAAATGTATCTTAGCATAGGATATTTTAAATTTTTCTACTTGCTGAAATAAAAATTATACTTGCACAAATTTAAATCACACTTGTAGAAATTTAAATGCACACTTGCAAAAAATAAAATCACTTGCAAGAATTTAAATCACACTTACACAAATTAAAATCACACTTGCAGGAATTTAAATCACACTTAGAGAATTTTAAAATCACAATTGTAGGAATTTAAATCATACTTGCAAAAATTAAATAACAAACTTTACAAAAAAATAAATTAACACGGAAAATTAAACTCTCATGCTTACAAGAAAATAAAATTTAATCTAACAACTACGTAAAACTAACCCAAGAAATTAAAATAAATAATTAAAATAATTTACAAATTAATTATAAATAAAAATAATATACAAATTAATTACAAATTAAAATAGACCCGTGAGGGATACCATAGTGGTAAGTCCTTTGTTTTTCATCCAGGAGGCCCAAGTTCAAGCCCCGGTACAAGGGGTTCGGTAACCCTCATAAAAACCCATGTAAACTCAAATTTTATCAAGTGGCATTAGCTCAATTGGTTAGATTTCTTAATATTTCAAGGAGGAGATCTAGGTTCAAATCTTGCCAAATGATACATGGATAATATCCAAGCTTTGTTGTAATACCACTATGTGGTGATGATGTAATATGGATGGGACCCATTTCAACCCCATATAACCATTGAAAAAAATTACAAATTAAAATAGGATATGTCTAGTCATTAATATCGGAAGATAATATTACTAACATGATGACCAACAAAGAGAAGCAAATAAAATATTACTAGCAAAGAGAAGTGATTTGAATTTCAGCTACAATTTCTTGTTTACTAGGAAAAAAAAAATTTAGCATTATCATCGTTACCATTGAAACCATCCATGCTTCTTTACACCAGCAGCAGTATACACAACAGTGTTGAAACCTTTGGAGAAGCATGGTAATGGATTAATAAAAATTTCTAATGGATGGTTGGATTCCTTTTTCATGTCAATAATTTTGTACTTAAATTTTTCTCTTGATAATAGTAAGGATTAGAGGAGATCCAAAAATAATAATAAAGAAAATTTTGAAAAATCCTAGGTTTTTTTCCAAAACCCTAGTTGCTTTTGGAATTTTTTTGGATTTAGATCATGGAGTTACCAATTTTCACTGGAAAATATGACATTGATGCTCAAGAATGGTGGATGAAATTTAGATCTCTTATATTCTAATGACCATTTTTGAGAATGTAAACTTTTCTATGTTTTAAGAGAGGAAGCTTATGATTGGTAGGCAATTCTTGCTAAGGAAAAGAATGGCAGTTTCACCTGGGATAATATAAAGCATGCATTCTTGAGTTAGTGGAACCCATATAAAAAGATAGCTAGTTTGAATGTCATCATCAAATGATATGAAGAAGATACAAAAGGATTTAGAGGGAACTAAGAGAAATGAATAAAGATATAATAATAGAAGAAAAAATATAGATGACAATGTGTAAATTTATGATCGCATCCAAAAGGAAAAGCTTGAGAAGCAAGGATCCAAGGAGAAACAAGAAGCAATTATGGCAAGGGAACAAGTTGAAGAACCATTAGAAAACTCAAAATTTGAATTTACAATAGCAACAACAATAGAGCCCATGGAAGAAGTAACAACAAAGTCCAAGGAAGCCTTGTTAGAAGTGCACAAGGATGCACCAAAATAAAAGGATAAGAGAGAAGATTGTAAAGAAGAATTTAAAATAAAAGAACAAATTTTTGAAGAATTAGAGGAAACAAAATGTTAGGTTAAGGTTGCAGCATATTGACACCACGCCACCTTGAGCGGGAATAATCTTATAGGTATGACTTAAGATATCAATATTATAGATCTACATAGAGTTAGAAAGGTATCAAGTATGGCAGTGTTTGGCAGAAAAAGCATAATATTTCTAGATTTCAAAGAGGTACAATAGCATAAGGGAAGAACATCATAGTGGAGCAATAGAAGCATGGAGCCAAAAAAATAGTTATGGATATTCAAGTGGCATAATGGCAGCTAGGCATCATTAAATATTACCTCTAATCAAGATTTCACTTTGATGGATGGATGAACAAGATTGAAAATTATTAAAAAAAATGATGTTAAATATTCATATTTACAAAAAAAATTGAAGATCTAGAAAATGAATATAAAAAAAATTAGGCTTTTTGTGAAAAAAGATGTAAATATCTAGTTATAGCATCTAAATTGAGATGAGAATTGAATATGTTTGTAATTTCTTAAGTTTTAAAAAAGAGAGCTATGTTTTTTCAAAGGTGGGACCCAAGTACAACCCCTTTTTCTCAAGAAAAAAAAAATTACAAATTAAATAATACAAAAAAATACAATGAGATAAATAGATGAAAATTCACTAATTATTCTATAAACATATCTATAAGAAATAATACTTTTCATTGTGCTAATGAAGTGGGCCCTTACTCTTCAACTCAATGAAAAGTAAGTTTCAATTACAAATACAATTAAAAATACATACAAATGAGAAAACGATAATTTTTTTATTATTAGAAAAGAGGAGGGAATTAACCCTTTACAAAATATTAAATCCAAAGGCATCCTCCCTTTATTTTCTTCCTTGTCATTCTTTTAAAATTATACATAATCTAGGTCCACATTTTTATACAAGTAGCACCTAACTACAACCCTACTTTATTAAAAATATTCTTATACTTCTATATAACAAATTTTTAATAATTGGCATAGATAATACATATACACTCCTATTTTATTTAAAGTAACCCTCCACTTTCTCTTAGCAAGAATAATATAAGTGGAACTTTACATCCCTATTCTATTAGAAGCATCCCTACACTTCCTCAACCATTTTCTAAGAATTAGCATAAATAAGTCAAGTGGCACTTTATACTCCTATCTTATTGGGAGCATATCAACTACTTACTAATAATTAGCATGAATAAATAAAGTGTTACTTTGCATCCCTATTCTATTGAAACCATTCCTACACTTTCTCAACCACTTGCTAAGCATTAGCATGAATAATACAAGTTGCACTTTATACTCCTATATTGTTGGGAGCATATCAACCACTCACTAATAATTAGCATAATTAAGTCAAGTGGTACTTTACACTCCTATTCTATAGGGAGAATCTCAGCCACTTGTCGATAATTAGTATGAATAATTCAAGTTTCATTTTACACTCCTTTTGTTTTAGGAAGAATCTCCTTATATCTAGAAACTAACTATACAATCTTAGCCCAACATTTGGGAAGGAATTATTAAAACTAACTACACAATTTCAGCCTAATATTTGGGGAGGAATTATTGAAACTAACATAATTTCAACTTAATATTTGAGAGGAATATTGCTTTGGTTGGAAAAAAATATTCAACCCACAAAAGTCTTTCCTTCATCTCCCACATGCAAGTTCCATCCCATGTTGCATTTTTGTCTTTTTTTACCCTATTTTTTATGCATACTATGGCACCAGACCATTCTGGTACATTGTTTTTTTCTGATGCATTAGCACTTAGAGACCTACAAGACATCATCATTTTATCCAGTTTCATTAGTCTAACACTTATAAACCAAATAATCACAACTAAATGTAAAACTAAACTTGAAATCACATAAAACCTATATGAAATAACATAGTAATGCATTTTACCTATTCACCATGTCTAGTCAAAATATTAGTATAAATTACAACCTAGTCCATAGTTAATTATTCTTTACCACACCTTAATAGAGTCAAGAATTGTTGCTTTGAGAAACAAAATGAGGCATTTCAAGGCCTCATCACTCCCCCCAACTTAAATTGATGCATGTCCTCATGCATCTCTTTTTTAAATTTATGTATTACATTGATAATATGGTGCACAATCATTATGTTGATATGTTGTCTTTTCTTCCCCCAACTTGATGGTTGACGTATTCTCCTCCTAAATTGAAAGAAAACATGTTCATTTTTTTAAATCACTTTTTTTGTGAAATAACAGAGGTTATAAAACTACCATCGTGGCATTAGGCACCACAATGGGTGTTAGAATATTTTTGACACTTGTGAAGTGTAAACAATTTTTGGTGCATCAACTAATGGTATTTTTTTTTTTTTTAATTGTGCAAGGGTCTCCATAGTAGAGTGTGTTGTATATAATATGGATTAAATGTAATTATACATAATATTCAAACTAGACAATAATAAAAAGAAAAATATATACCTTATTATCACATAGTTTGATGCTCCTTTAAGGTAGCTTTAAACATTGTCATCATGAAGTTGGCCATAAGAGCAAAACTCTAGAGTAATTATGGAGCTATCATTGGTAGTTGGCTTGTGTAGATCCTATAGGTTTTTTCATAAGAGACCGTCATTTTTTATTTTCAATCATCTTTTGCCCTGACTACATCCACAAGGGATTTTCACAATCAAGTTTTTTAAATCAAGACAAGCATAGTGAAAACTGGTTTTCATATAATATTTGGTCTAGTAGTGCCTCAAGGAGATTTCACTACTAAACTCTCTTTTTTACATGAAGAAATATAAAATTCTAGTGCATATTCCAGTGCCACACTATTTTGGCACATTTTTTGTTTCTGGCGCACTATAATCTAGTCTTAGAATATTATACTCTAGCATTTTTGTAACTTTTCTTAATATTTTCTTCTTTGTTGCTCAAAATGAGGCATTGGCCTTACTATTCCTACTGTAACTAAAATTTATGCATAGCCTCATGCATCCTTGTTTTGTGGAGGTGTATCTGATGACGTATATTTGCTAATGTGGTATATTGATGGCTGACACACCTTCTCCAACTTGGATGGAATCATGCCATTGCATTGCAAACTATGACATTTTTTCTTAATTCAAAAGAGGTTGTCATTTCTAGCTTTAGCAATCTTTAGCCTTGATTATGTCCAAAAAGGATCTTCATAGCTAATATTTTTTTATTATTTTGTATTCTAGAATAGATACAAGTCTTTTTTCAGTGCACCAATACCTCATCTTTTTTTATGCTCCATATGATGTGACTATCTTTTTTCGGTGATCTACAAAATTTTGGCGCTAGACCATTTCAATGCGTATTTCAATGCCAAATCATTCCAACATATATTTTGATGCTAAACCACTCTAATACATCAATGCTCCAATTATTTTAAACATCAAGGAATGTCTATTTTCTTCTTTATACCTTTAAGTTTGCATCATATACACTACAAAAATCAAAGGTGCATATGTATATGGTTATGCATAATATCAAACTAAACAACAATGATGAATGAAAAAGCAAAATAGATACCTTAATACATCTAAATGGCTTGTGCATGTTCATTGTTGAAAAGCAAGACTCAAATTCATCGAAAGCTAAACTCGTCATGAATATTCTATCCTTTTTTATGTGATCACTTGTATGGGAAGAGGAGACCTCTTCCACAATGTGCATATCTACTCATGTTTTCAAGTTTTAAAGGTGTAGACAAGTGATGCATATCTACTATTATTTGGATTAGCCATAGGTTGTGCAAGGATTAGAGATTACTTACCTTGTTGTAGTTGAGTCTTTAAGAATAGAAAAGAACAATTTTGACATACATGATAAAGTACTTTAAATTTTAAGAATTAGTTAGGATCTTCTAACATAATTTTCCTAAATTTGATAATATATATGGTAAAATATTTTTCATAGGGGCTTCTACCTCAAGATCTAACTAAATTGAATATGTAGATGTTTCATCTATTTTGTTATCTTGTTTCATGATGTTTGTGTTACTTTGTCCTTCCACCATAATGTTTTCCCATAAATTATTATAAATTTTCTTAAAAACTTGGGAATATGGTGTCTTGTATGGGCTTAGCAGGAAAAAAGCACTTGATTGAGTGTTCAATCATTCCTCATGATTTTTAAGCTCTAGAGATTCAAAAGTGGGTGATGATTATTCTCTACTAGAGCTTTCACCATTGATTGTCTCAATTATGAGCAATTCATTGTTTTTTTCAACCTCTTAACATTGATTCTTATTTTCTATGGCTCATGGGAGGTTTTTATTAGTAAATCACATTTTTTATTTCTAAATCTATTCATGCATTTTAATTTAACATATAAAAAACTACTTGTTAAAACAAATGTAGGCAAAAATCACTAATCCTTAAAAGGTCTAATACCTTAACTCACTCCTTGACAACACAACTATCCTTATGCAAAATCTTGTTTTAGCCTTCCCCTTAATTGTATCGTTCTGTTGTCATAGATCACTAATCTAACTAAAGGATAATTTTTAGGACCACCTCAAGAAAAATGAATTTTTTTTAAAGGTAACAATAGATCAACTATAACTAATATGGGTTGTGAACAAGGAGATGTGGTTTAGAGCTTTATCTCACTATGTAATTAATTATGATAATATAGTTATAGGATCACATTTTGTTTGTGACAATAGATCGACAAGAATTGATAAAGATGCAAAATAAGAAGATAAGGTTTAGCTCACATTTTTATGGTTCGACTAAAATGATATTTTTTCAAAAATGATGATAATGTTGAATGGCCATGAAACTCTCTAGCAACATCACATCCCCAGCAACGACGTCAAAAAGTAATGTGTCATTAATGCTCACACTTTAAATTATGTGTGTTTGATGGTTGTACATGCTAGAGAGAAAGGAAACATATCTTGGTATAGGATATTTTAAGGTTTTCTACTTGCTAAAAAAATCACACTTGCACAAATTTAAATTACACTTGCAAAAAATAAAATCACACTTGCAAGAATTTAAATCACATCTACTTAAATTAAAATCACACTTACATGAATTTAAATCACACTTGAATTTAAAAATTACGCTAGGAATTTAAACCACTTGCAAAAATTAAATAACACACTTTGTGGTAAATTAACACATAGAAAAATAAATTCTCACGCTTGCAAGAAAATAAAATTTAATATAATAGTTGCATAAAACTAACCTAGCAAATTAAAATAATTAAGTTTTAACTATAAATAAAAATAATATACAAAAGCCATTAAAATAAATAGATGTAAATTTATTAATTATTTTATAAACATATCTATAAAAAATAATACTTTCCATTGTGTTGATAGAGTAAGACCTTACTTCTCAACTCAATGAAAAGTAAATTTCAATTCTAAATACAATTAAAAATACATACAAATAATAAAATGATAATTTTATTTATTAAAAAGATAAGTGAATCATCCCTTTACAAAATCTTTACTCCAAACGCATCCTCTCTTTATTTTATTCCTTGTCCTTATCTAAAAATTATACATAATGTAGGCACATTTTTATACAAGTAGCACCTAACTACACCCCTACTTTATTGAAAATATTTGTATACTTCTATAACCAGTTTTTAATAATTGACATAGATAATTTATATACACTTCTATTTTATTAAGAGCATCTATACACTTTCTCTTAGCAATAATAATACAAGTGGTACTTTACATCCCTATTCTATTAGAAGCATCCCTACACTTCCTCAACCATTTGCTAAGAATTAGCATGAATAAGTCGAGTGGCACTTTATACTCCTATCCTATTAGGAGCATCTCAACTACTTACTAATAATTAACATGAATAATCCAAGTTGCACTTTACATCCCTATTCTATTGAAAGCATCCTTACACTTCCTCAACCACTTGCTAAGAATTAGCATGAATAATACAAATGGCACTTTATACTCTATACTATTGGGAGCATATCAACCACTTGCTAATAAATAGCATAAATAAGTCAAGTGGGACTTTACACCTATTCTATTTGGGGCATCTCAACCACATGATAATAGTTAGTATGAATAAGTCAAGTGATATTTTACACTCTTTTTATTTAGGAAGAACTTCCACATATATTGAAACTAACTCTACAATATTTTTTTTATTTGTAAAGAAGGGGTTTTGAAAGGGATACCAAACATTTTACAAAGAGCAAACAGGACCTCATAAGTTCAAAGAGAAGCATAGAAGAGGACACAAATCAAAATAAACCTTAAACCATCAAGCAAGGGCCAAAGGAAGACACAACAAAGAAAGACAAAGAAACCAATTGGACAAAGGATGCAAATCCGATGAGGGATCAAACACCCAAACAGGATTCAGTTCTTGCCTTTGGGCTTCTTCCCCAAACTATCTAGCTCTTCTTTGGGTAGATGTCAGCCATTTTCTTTTTAACATCTTCTAGGTGGGCAACCACCTCTTCAACCATCATACTAACCATTCTATTAATTCTCATAACATAGTCATTCAAATATCTGATTATTACATAGTTGTTGCACAAATAAAAAAATGGGATCCACATCCCAAAGCCCCATTGAATTTTGAATATTATGCCTCCAACCCTAACAAGGCACACCTCCAAATCTATTCCTTTTCAACTGACCATAGAAAACTAACATATTATCGAATAGTGTGATAAAAATCATAGTTTTTTATTTTTCATTGAAAATACCACAATAGAAGGTTAGAAAAATAAAACCACTTTTGAGATTGGGCACAACTAGGCAACCTAACCAATCACCAAAACCTACAACATTGATATAAACAAGAACCCACTTCCTAATAAATAAAATAAAATAATCCATATCTAGAAACTCAAGCTTACAGGACATGGAACTCACAGAAAAAAATTGTACCAAAAGGTCACCCAAAAAAAGAGAAAATAAACCCAAAAATAGGACCACTCTGAATTCTCCCACCCAAAGCCAAAATCAAAACAATACTTCCAGCCTAAAAGCAAAAAACATGAAGGAGCAACATAGAGAACCAAACCAGAAACCTAGGTAAGAGAAGAATTGAGGTTTAGCCAAGCACCCAAGCATGAACTAGCCCCCTAGAAACACCTACTAGACAAAACAAACACCTTGGACAATAGGAAAGGGCTAGGGTAAAGAGAAACTCTACCCCTAAACACATTGCAGACTCTCCCATCATCATAATTGAATCTATTGGGCCTATCACTCCCATCAAGGAGACCTAAAAAACAACTTCAAAGAACCACTCAGCCATTCATATCAACCATAGGAGTGTCCTTTTTTACTACCTCAAGAAGTACAGGAGGAAAATATTGAATCCACACTATTAGCTCCTTAAGGTCCACCTTAATTTTGGTCATACAGCCCATTGAAGCATTTTCTTCCCTATAAATATGATTAACCTGGTTATTCTCCAAGACCTGTAGAATTTCTTTAACCTCTATCAACATATCCTCTATGCTCCAACTAGGCTAATGCAGGCCTTTGACATAATTTATAATGTTTAGAGAGTCATCTTCTATTATAAATCTATTGATATTTATTTTTTCATCATATTAACACCTTGATATAGAGCTCATGCTTCTACAAAATGACTGATTTGATATCCTAAACCTTTTGCATACGCAGCAATTAATGTTACATTTTTATCTCTAATAAATCCACCAGCACCAACTTTTCCATGATTACCCTTTGTTGCACCATCAAAATTCAACTTATCCCAACCATCCTATGCAGCTTTCCATCTGGTTTGAGAGCGAATCGAGGTCAGGATCTAATTAGAAACTTCCACAATCCTGGAAAGACCCCATCTTTCCACAATAGCTAGATCTTCCTTTGCCTCTCTAGGAATTTCAAAGTTTAGGCTATGAATATTTTCAATCAAAGTGACACATATCCTAGCTCCAATTAAGTTATAGTCCTTCTCATTGTTAAAATCTCTTCTATTCATTTCTTTCCATAGATATCACATTGATGTGAACTCAGCTACAAGAGACCAACAAAATGGACTCCAATCACATAACACAAATGCAATATAATGGAAGAAACCTGCAAATTGATATTCTTCTCATTCCTGAATTCACACCCCTTCTCCAAAATATTACAATCCATCATATAGCAACCGAAAACCAAAGAAACCCTAAAGAAACCCTAAAACATATTTTTCTAAAAACTGCTAAAAATAGATCTTTTTTCTAAAAACTGCTAAAAATAGAAATGAGTCGGATTGCACCCAAATTTGGTGCACACATCCCTCTTACAATAACAAACCTTACTTTAAAATATTAGGTCTCAACTTAAGGTATAACAAAATATAATAAACTTCTAACATGCAAAAAAACCCAAAAAACCCGAGAACCTATTCTAAAAGCTAATTTTGGGACACTAGATGTCGGAGTTAGGT
The DNA here is from genome assembly GCA_028583015.1 of Wollemia nobilis. Taxonomy (NCBI): domain Eukaryota; kingdom Viridiplantae; phylum Streptophyta; class Pinopsida; order Araucariales; family Araucariaceae; genus Wollemia; species Wollemia nobilis. The sequence goes on from JAQPPZ010001106.1 coordinate 10,264,785, forward strand.
CCCAAAAACATGATTTTTGGAGAGTCAGACCAATCAAAGATTTTCTTGATGCAGAACATGCATGCGGAACCACCTATTAAATTTCAAGGCAAACGGGCGTACGGTTCACAAGTTATGGCTCCAGCAAGGTGCATCATTCTCCTCTGGTGAAAAAGAACTCAGCTCCTGCGAGTTCAGCTGAATTGAAATCCTGTAGCTTCTGGTTATCAATTTTCTTTAGCTCTGACTCTAAAACCCAAGTGTTATCTGACTGTGGTAATCCTTCCCACTGAACCAGGTATCTGTTGTAGCTCCCATGTCTGGTGGTGATCACCTTCTTATCGAGCACCTGTGCAACTCTATATTTTTTCTTCTTAGGCATCTGTCATGCCCAATTTGTTGTCTCCTGTAATTCACCATCCTCGGTAGTACCAAGATACTGAAATAAATCAAAAACATTAAAAATGGGTGAAATATCAAATTCATCGGGCAACTCCACTTTATAGGCATTATCATTGATCTTCTTCAAAATCCTGCATGGCCCAATTTTCTTAAGTTTCAGTTTGTTATACGTCCCCTTAGGAAATATTTCTTTCCTAAGATGAACCATGACCATATCACCCTCTTCAAACACTTTCACCCTTCTGTGTGCGTCAGCAGACTCTTTGTAGTGAGCATTACTACTCTGCAATTTTTCCCTCACTGACTCTTGCACTTTCTGGATATGCTCAGCAAATGCTTCTGCATCATCACTAACTCGTTCCCCAATTGGTAACTCAACCAAATCTAATACACCTCTAGGATTTTGACCATAAATAATTTGGAAAGGAGATTTACCTATCGACCTATTCACTGAACTATTGTATGCAAATTCGGCTTGTGACAAGGCTAAATCCCATTGTTTTGGTTTTTCTCCAACTATGCACCGTAAGAGGTTTCCCAAGCTTCTATTCACTACCTCTGTTTTCCCATCGATCTATGGGTGGTAAGCACTACTGAACTGCAACCTGGTGTTCAACTTCTTCCACAATGTCCTCCAAAAGTGACTCAAGAACTTAGTATCCCGATCAGAAGTAATAGTCTTTGGAACACCATGCAACCGCACAATCTCATCAAAGAATAAGACTGCAGTCCTAGTTGCATCATTAGTTTTCTGGCAAGCAATGAAATGCACCATTTTTGAAAATCTATCTACCACAACAAAAATTGAATCCTTACCCCTCTATGTCTTGGGCAACCCCAACATGAAATCCATACTCAGATCGGTCCATGGTCCTGTAGGAACTGGAAGTGGCATATACAACCCTATATTTTGTGCATGGCCCTTAGCCATTTGACATACTCTGCATCTAGAGACAAACCTGATTATGTCTCTCTTCATTTTTGGCCAATAGTACTTCTCCTCTACAAGAGTGGTAGTTTTGGCTACTCCAAAATGACCAGCCAAACCCCCACTATGTAATTCCCTCAAGATGTTCTCTCTCATAGAGCCATTGGGAATGCATAATCGATTACCCTTAAACAAGTAACCATTCTATAAAAAATACTCTTCAAAAATAGTACGAGACTCACCCTCTACTGCACTTTTACACTATTGCACAATATTCCCAAAATCTGCATCATATTCATACAGATCTTTAATCCCCTCAAATCCTACCACTTCATTCTCCATAGTGGTCAACAACATGACTCTCCTACTCAATGCATCAACAACCTTATTTTGTTTTCCCGATTTGTGCTTCAGGACAAATGTATACTGTTGCAAAAATGAAACCCATTTGGCATGCCTACTATTTAACTTTTTCTGAGAGTTGACATACCTCAATGCTTCATGATCAGTAAACAACACAAACTCCTTTGAGAGTAAGTAGTGCCTCCAATGTTGCAATGCTTGCACAATTGCATAAAATTCCACATCATATGTAGAATAATTCTTCCTTGCATCATTCAACTTCTCACTAAAAAATGCTACAGGTCAGCCCTCTTGACTTAAGACACCACCAATTCCAACAAATGAGGCATCACAATCAACCTCAAACACCTTACTAAAATCTGGTAACACTAGAACAGGGTCTTCCGACACCTTCTTCTTCAAGAGTTCAAAACTCTTTGTTGTTGCCATAGTCCATACAAACTCTTTCCCCTTCGTGCACTCAGTTATAGGGGCAGCTATACTACTGAAGTTCCTGATGAACTTTCTGTAAAAGGTAGCTAGGCCATGAAAGCTCCTTACTTCTGTTATAGTTCATGGAAGAGGCCATTCCAGAATCACCTTCACTTTCTCGTCATCCATCCTCATGCCATCTCTTGAGATTACAAATCCTAAAAACACTAAACTATCCTGAAGAAATCTACATTTCTTCAAGTTGACATACAATTTCTCCTTCCTGAGCATGTCTAACACTAATTTCAGGTGTAACAAATGCTCCTCTTCACTTTTACTATAAATCAAAATATCATCAAAATACACAACCACAAACTTACCATTATATTCCCATAGTACTTTGTTCATCAACCGCATAAATGTATTGGGTGCATTAGACAACCCAAATGGCATCACCATCCACTCGTACAACCCATATTTTGTCTTAAAAGTTGTCTTCCATTCATCCCCTTCTCTAATTATGATCTGGTAGTAGCCACTTCGCAGATCAATTTTACTGAAGTATTTAGCTCCAGCCAATCCATCCATCATGTCATCCACTCTCGGCATAGGATACCGATACTTTATTGTGATCTTGTTTATGGCTCTACTATCCACACACATCCGCCAATCACCATATTTCTTTGGGGTCAACAATGCTGGAGTTGCACATGGACTCATACTCTCCCTAACTAATCCCTTCTTTATCAACTCTGTCACTTGCCTACTCAACTCTGCATTCTGTGTTGGGTTCAACCGATAAGCTGCCTGATTTGGGAGCGTTGATCCTGGAATCAAATCCATGTGATGTTGGATATCCCTCTTTGGTGGTAGCCCATCTGGTAACTCCTCTGGTGTGACATCTTTATATTCACTTAGCAACTTAGTTGTTGTTGTCGGCATAACAACTTCCTCTATTTCTAGCTTCCTAGCTGTTAAGGCATAACAGAAGCTAACATCCTTGATCTCTGCAAGAAACTCCTTCATCATCAACAAGCTCTCACTCAGCCCATCCTCCTTCAGAGGTACAAGAACTACCTTTACATCGTCCTTCCAGAATGTGTAAGTATTCTTTCTCCCATTATGGTTAGTAGCCCTGTCGTACTGCCAAGGTCTTCCCAACAGAATGTGACATGCATCCATCGGGATCACATCACACCACACTTCATCCTTGTAAGTACTCCCAATTGAAAATTTAATTAAACACCTCTGATCTACTGTTACCTCATTCCCCTTCTTAACCCATGAGATGCGATATGGATAAGGATGCTTTTTCGCATTCCAGGTTCATTTTATCAACCATGACATTTGACACCATATTTTCACAACTACCACCATCAATGACAATGTTACATACCTTCCCTCCTGATGTACACCTTGTTCGAAAGATGTTTGTTCGTAGCCCAGAATCATCACCATCTATGGTCTGCCCCTTCGCTTTGCTCTGCACCTTCTCTTTATTAGGAACAATCAGCATCCTCCTTATCATAAGTGCTTCCCCCATGTCAGCAACAACTTCATCCTCATCCTGCTCTTCCATCTCAACCAGATTGACCCTTCCTTGTCCTCCTTGACCCCTTTCTTGGACATCACGTTGGGGACACTCAAATGCTCTGTGCCCCTCCTCACCACATCCATAATAGGTATACGACCTTCTTGGATCATTCCCATTTCGTCCACCACCGTAACCTCTACCTCGTTGGTATCCTCTTCCTCTCAGATTTTGCCCATCTTCTTCTTGTTTAGCAGGTATTGAGGATTCTCCCTTGAGAAAATTAGATCCACTTCGACCCCAACCTGAAGAGGGTGTGAATCCCTTCTTACCTCTTCTATTAACCCTTTTCAATTTCTCCTCTGCCTTAAGGGCCATTTGATATGCATCCTCCACTGTAAGAGTGTGATGCATGCTCATCTCATCTTGGACAACAAAACTTAGGCCATTTACATACCTAGCAGCCTTTTGGTCCTCTGTCTCATTGTGCTCCACTCGAATGGATAGCTTGTAGAATTCATTAGTATAGTCCTCGATGCTTTGATCCTTCTGTCGGAGATTCTAAAATCTACGAAATAGGGTTTGGGAGTAGTCTACAGGTATAAATTTTTCTTGTAACTTCTTCTTCATCTTTGTCCAATCCTTGATCTTTTCCTTTCCATTCCTCTGTCGTGTAGTCTGTAAATGATCCCACCAAATCAATGCATGTCCCTTCAACTTTGTGCATGCGAGCTTAACCTTCTTCTCTTCAGCAAGGTTACTCCATTCAAAATATTTTTCTAGGCTATTGATCCAATCGATCAACTCCTCTCGTTTCAACCCACCAACATACTCGAGAACCTCAATCTTGATCCCATATCGATTCCCCTTAAGCCCCTCTAGAGCTCGTATCAGCCGATTTTCAAAACCGTGCCCTTCTTCCTCTAGACCCTCTGGTTCTGCTTCTACGTGGACCTCAGATCCACGTTCCTCAGGTATGTTTTCATCATCAGATCCTTGATCTGCACGCGCCTTGGGACGTCTCTCTCCCATGCGATCAATCACACCAGTCAGCCATGCTATTTTTGCATTCAGATCCTCGATCTGCCTATTCATCTGGGCATATCTTCTAGGTGGCATCTTCCCTTCACTAGCGAGATCACACCCACTCTGATACCAAATGATGTGAACTCAGCTACAAGAGACCAACAAAATGGACTCCAATCACATAACACAAATGCAATATAATGGAAGAAACCTACAAATTGATATTCTTCTCATTCCTGAATTCACACCCCTTCTCCAAAATATTACAATCCATCATATAGCAACCGAAAACCAAAGAAACCCTAAAAATGTCTTTTTCTAAAAACTGCTAAAAATAGATCTTTTTTCTAAAAACTGCTAAAAATAGAAATGAGTCGGATTGCACCCAAATTTGGTGCACACATCCCTCTTACAATAAAAAACCTTACTTTAAAATATTAGGTCTCAACTTAAGGTATAACAAAAGATAATAAACTTCTAACATGCAAAAAAACCCAAAAAACCCGAGAACCTATTCTAAAAGCTAATTTTGGGACACTAGATGTCGGAGTTAGGTCCCAAAAACATGATTTTTGGAGAGTCAGGCCAATCAAAGATTCACCTGATGTAGAACACGCATGCGGAACCACCTGTTAAATTTCAAGGCAAACGGGCGTACGGTTCACAAGTTATGGCTCCAACAAGGTGCATCACACATGATATGGGAAAGACTAAACATCTAGAGAGACTTTAAACAAGGACTAGAATAGAGGAAGAACCATTGGAGGTAAATATCTACCATATTATTTGGAAGGACCCAAGAGATACCAAAATTTTGTAAAATTAGGGACATCACTTCCAGCAAAAATGGGTATTCCAAAAATAAGTGTTTAACACATTCAAAGTTATTTTTGCATAAATAAAAAAAAAATTGGTAAGGCCATACCTCTCTTTTTAAGGTTATCAATTATCAAGATTTTGATTTGGATACATAACCAATAAAAGAAACTAATTTTAGGAATCAAGCCTTTTAGCCAAATTTTGGAAGCTAGGAACCAACTTTCCTCATTACCTTCCAACAATTGATATGTCGATTTCATAGTAAACTACCCTTGTTTGTGCATTTTTCAAAAAAGAGAATCCTTCTCTCTAAAATTATTAAGACTTTTCATTCTCAACAAAGCTTTTAAATTTTCTAGAGCCTATTTACCATTTTGGTCCAAGTCTGCTATATGAATGGGTTTCTAGTTTTTTCCATTTTCATCCTTTTGAATAAATTCTAAGATCAATTTATCATAAGTTTGAGTTAGATGAGGTTCCAGGATTGCCAAATTTTGATTATCAATCAACGGGGTCTATTGTACCCAGTAATGCTTTCAAAAATCAACCTTACCACCATCTCCAATTTTCTATCCAACACCTCTCCTTAGAAGGGCTTTGAATGTGAGCACTCGATGTTGGTTTTTCTCTTCCATGAGGTTTTATCATTGTTGAGGTATTTTGCTTTGAGAATTTTTGGCCACCTTTTTTGGACATTTGTAAGAAGATTTCATCCAATTTTAGCAATTAATGCCTTGCTCATCCTATTTAATTTTCTCAGACCCAGGACTCCCTTTTTCTTGGCTACACAAACCTAATCCCACACCACCAAGGCTAACCTTCTCTTTTTCTTTGTGCCAATAAATGGAAGATCTGAATTTAGCAGGCATCTTGAACATTGATAAAAAGTATATTGGGATACTTTGGAGCATGGATTTAACCAGTTGGACTTTCCCAGCTTAACACAAAAGGGAACCTTTCCAACCTACAAGTATTATTCTAATTATTTCTATCATAGGATCCCATTGGGTGGATTTCATATTACCTTTGAATAGGGGCATTCCAAAATAAGTATATGGTAAACAACCAATCTCATAGCCAAGGATTCTAGCTAATTTACCTTACCTTCTCATTGGGGTGTTCAAGAAATAGACTTTACTTTTCAAGAAGTTTATTTTTTTCCCTGCTGCTAATTAATAGTTGGTTAGAAGGTATTTGATTTCTTTGACTTAGTGCATTGAAGCAATGTTGGAAATAATGGTATCATCCATAAACTATTGATGGGAGATCAGTTGAAGAGAAGTGATCGGTTTGATACCAGCAATCTTACCAGCTTTAGTAGCTATAAAAATATCTCTACTAAGGGCATATACCATAATAATGAAAAGGTAAGGGGATAGAGGATCCCCTTGCCTTAAGCCTCTCTTTCTAGGAAAGTAACTTGCAACTGCTCCATTCACTAAAACTAAGAATATGGTAGAAGAAATACACTCTTTTATTAGCCTGATCCAATATTCATGGAATCTAAATTTAGAGAGGACCCACAACAAGAAATCCCAATTGACTCTATCATAGGCTTTGTTCATGTCCAATTTCAACAAGAGCCTTGTAGATCCACTTTTATCAATAGAGTGGAGAACTTCATGTATGGTGATTATTCCATCTAGAATTTGTCTACCCAAAATAAACCCTCCTTGGTTAGCACTAATAATAAAGGGTATAATAGTTTTAAGTCTAATGGCTAAAACTTTGGTAAGGATTTTGTAAAAGGTATTACATAAACTAATTGGATGAAAATCCTTGAAGTATTTAGCTCCAACAACTTTTGAAATAAGGGCCAGAAAGGTAGAGTTGACATCCCTAGGGATAAAGAAGGTTATTTGTATTTTAGAAATGGCACCACAAACCAAATTTTTTACAACATGCCAAAATTTTGGAAGAAAAGGGTAGAAAATCCATCTGACCTAGGGGATTTATCTCTTGCCATCTCAAAAACAACATTTTTAATTATGTCTTCAAAAAAGGGGCTATTCAAGAACGTGTTCTACTCTTTCGAGACCAGCTAAGGAATATTTTGAAGAAAAATGGAGGCTTCATCAATAGCCATCTCTTCTACAATGCTAATAAGATTTATAAAATATCTAATTGCCTCTTCCCTAATTTCCATAATATTTTCAGTAATAGAACCATCATTTCTCAAAATTTCTTTAATTTTATTATTGCTCCTATGCCTCAAAATAGTAACTTAAAAATATTTAGTATCCCTATCTCCCTCTTTGAGCGAGAAATATTGGCATTTCTACCTCTAGAAGGTTTCCTCTAAGGCTAAGGTACTATGGAATTCTTATAGGATATATTTTTCTCAATTTCTTAACTCTAGAGAGTACCCTTCCCCAATAACTTTTGCTTCTAAGGCCAAAAGTAGTTATTTCAAATCTATCCTCTTCTAAAATATATTCCCAAAAATGTGTTTATTCCACTCTTTCAATTTGAACTTAATAAATCTAATTTTTTAACAATATAGGAAGCAAGTGGGTCAGAAAGAAACATATCCCACTAATACTTAATACAAGGCTCCAAATAAAGGTTGCTAAACCACATAGGCTCATATCTAAAGGGGTTAGATAACTTTATTTTTCCATACATAATTTGAAATAACAAAGGATTGTGGTCTGATCCAATTTTAGGGAGGGCAGATAAAGAGGCATTTCCAAATTTTAATAATCCTTCTTGGGAGACCAAAAATCTATCCAATATTATTTGGATAAGTTAACTGCCTAATCTCATATTTCTCTAGGTGAAATTAACCCCCCTGAGACTAGTTTCCATCATCCCATTTTTTGAAATGAATTGTTCAAAATCCAACATACTCTCAGACCAATTGAGGGTTCCACCCATATTATCAAAAGGGAATCTAGAGGTATTAAATTCCCCAACAATGACCCAAGCTAGCTAATGAAAGGTTCTCCTCATAGTGGTTAGATCATTCTAGAGTTGTCTTCTACCTGAAATAGAGTTAGGGGTATAAACATTAGTTAAACCTAGGTTACCATTGTGGATTTGTAATGAAAAACACACGGATAAGCCTATCAGTAGTTAATAACACTTTCCCTTCCACCTGACTACTATCCCATAAATAAAGGAGTCCTCCTGAAGCACCATTCGCTTCACTAGTAGCAAAGTCGGCTTCTTTCGAGACACTTTGCTTAACCCTTTCAATATTATGACTACTCAATTGGTTTCCTGTAACAATAAGATTTGGGGCTTAAGATATTTTCTAATATGCTAGAAAATTTAATGTTTGGAGGGTGCATTGAGCCCTCTAATATTCCAAGATATGATTCTCATTTTTGGAGTTTATATTGGGTATTTTTACCCCCAAAATTCAAAGTTGATTGATTTTTTTCTGCCACTTCTTTGGTTTTTTCTATAGGTAGCAAATCCACCTCTCAAAAGAAGATAAAGTGATCCCTATATTTGCATATTTTTATTGGGTTTTGCTCAATTTTGATTAAATATACAAGTGTCAAAACGTACAAGCAAAGAGCAAAACATACAAGGTTGCACATGTATGATGTGAAATGAAATGAAATTAAGTTAGAATGTACATTTGGGGTTAATTTGATAAAAATCGAATTAGACCTTAATAAATCTTGTAAAAATATTTTTTTTGGAAATTCATTTGGAATGGTATTTGTAAATGATGTGATGCTTCATAAACCGCTTTGGAATGGTTTGGGCATGCATTATATAGCCCTCCTTATTCATTTTTTAGTTGTTTATTCATGTTCATTAATTGTTTACTATTGCAATATTAATATAGAATTCATGGAGTATGGATTGTGGAGTAGAATTGTTGTTCATTGTTGATATGGTAATGAATGATGGAATAATATTGATAATATGAATATGACAATCATTTTTTTTAGTTCCTTGTCCTTGTGAATTCCCCCATATGTTTTGGTTGTTGCAGGTTGTGTAGTGATTGTTTGGTACATAACTTGGCATGTATATGGATGGAATTATATTGTGAATAATCTTGGTTAAACCTAAAAATTTGGTGTGAAGCATGGAATGGATTATAAGACAAGTTACAGTCATATTTTGACATTTTCCAATAGTTGTACAATTTCTAGAATCATCAATGGTAAATATAATTCATTACTAGTGAATTAGGGTTTTGCATGTTATGGAGAATTGGAGCAATTGAATCATTTCCATAGCTTCTAAACTACCTCACCATCAGGAATACTACACTACTAGAATCTACATTTTGTGGTTTCTAAAGCATCGCATCATTTACAACTACCATTCCCAACGGATTTCCAAAACAAATCTTTTTACAAGGTTTATTAAGGTCTAATTCGATTTTTATCAAATTAACCCCAAATGCACATTCCAACTTAATTTCATTTCATTTCACATTGTACATGTGCAACCTTGTATGTTTTACTCTCTACTTGTACATTTTGACACTTGTACATTTTAATCAAAACTTAGCAAAACCCAATAAAACTGTGCAAATCCAGGGATCACTTTCTCTTCTTCTGGGAGGTGGATTTGCTACCTAAATCTGCCCTCTCCTTTAAATTAGGTGGTGTCATCATCATCTCAATATTCTTCATCTTATCTGATGCCTATTTGTAGTAATAAACAAGCAAAATTTGCAAGTTGGTGTGCTAATCCTTCAAGCTAGTTGCATACTGATTAACTTCCAGGGCTTTCAACCCGTACTCATTAGCCTTCTCTTCTATAATAGATTGTAATGCTCCTAGCTCCTTTTCACGCTTAGATGCTCCCTTGCATAGCTTTTTCATCAACGTGGCTTCTATTCAGGATGCTATGGCTAACTCCTCATTCTTCTCAGTAATAACCTTTAGATGTTGATAAAGGTCAGCTTCATATGCTACCATAGTCTCATCCTTAGCCTTCAACATAGTCTTATGATCCATAATAATTTTATTATAGTGTGTGGCATCTTTTCCATCCATTCGATCTTGCGGTTCTTTTCCTGGAGTTATTCCTCTACCACCTTCAACTGATTAGCCTAGTTTTTCAACTATTTATTTTGTGATGCCAGCTACACTTCCAATTGCTTCATATATTTTCATCTCTTGGATCACAAGGTGTTTTTCTATTTTCTATGAACGGAGCTGATCTTCATAGGTCTACTTCATGCTTGCTAACTATGTTTCCACTTTCTTTATTCTTTCCTCAACCATGGTTTTGGTGTGTGTTAGTTCTTCTTCCATTGCAACCATCTCCTTTCTAGTAGCTTCTACCTCCTCTCATTGTGTTTCTTTAGCCCGATAAACCTATTTAAGACCCAAGTTGAGCCAATCGATCTAGCATGTCAAGAAATTAAATTTTCTCATGGTGAAGGCCAATTCCTAAGGCACTCTTTGAAATTATGTACCTGTTGTATTCAATGGATAGATCTAACAGGTTGTCCTATCCATATACTCTTGTGGATCTGTACAGTAATTGGTCTTCACTCTGTCTAGTAAATCCTTTATTCCAAGCATCATGGTTACATCTCCTCTTGGTAATAACCATGGATGTTGTGAATGGATGTGTACTATCTACCTCGTATGATCCTCATTGCACACCCACCCCATAATATTTTCTAATTTAGTGAAGGTGTGTTTCCTTTATTGTTTCAATTGCCCAACACCACCAATACAAAACTATAATCTGGCATTGGCAAATTTTTCACTAGCTTGTCGAAAGAAGTATTCCACCTGTTCATCGATATTTTCACCCACATCCTCCACCTAATCAAAATGAGGTACTTCCACTAGAAATATTGTATGAATCTCCTCTATGTAATCCTGTGGTGGGGTTTGTCCTTCTTCTTCTTCTTATGGATGAGAACTTCCTATGACTTCTTTCATCATGCTAGTTATTGTTCCCTCTAGTGGAGGACTGTGTGCTGCCACCTTACTCGTCTCTTCTTTTATCGATGACTGTGTATATTTTGCATTAGTAACTTATTTTTAAGACTACTACTCTTACACCGGTACTTGGACTTCCTTTTACGACTCAGGCAAGTCCTCTTGTTGCACTTGTGTCAACCCTTCTTCTTGCAATTTTAGGTGCACTCCCCTTTGAATTGTAACTGTCTGGTTAGGAGCAAGCTCTTCTTGTTGTACGTGTGCATTTTTATACTCCCCTTGATTGTGACCACCTCTCATCATAATTTTTATTTTCTTTGTCTCCTTAGGTGCTTCCAATGGCATCTCCAGTATATCTTTTGCTTTTGCAAATGGTGGTACTATCACCATTTTGGTCAAGTATCTGGATGAATCCAGAAGTTCAAAATCAAATATCTAAAGTAATTTTTGGGATCCCAATGTTTTTCCCATCCCTTCCAGACCTGGTATATTCAAATTTAGTAGGTCTACCCCCTTCGAGTCAGAGTACCCTTCCTCTGGTGCTGACTCAAGTTGTACTTTATGTATGAACTTCACATGTTTCTCCTTTTGTCATCATGTTTGAATTTGTACAAGGCTATATTTTTGCTCTACTCTCTCCTCCTCTTCAAAAGAGCTAGGCTACTTCTGCATCTTGTGGACTTGGGTCTATTGTTCTAAGGCTGGTTCCAACTGTCTCCTTCTCTTTCTCTTTGGATGAGCATCATCAGATGTAGTCTCAGACACATCCTGTATCAGTGGTGTTGGTTACTTTGTACTCTTCTTAGCCTTATTTTTATCTAGATTAGCTTTCAGTAAAGGTATAGTATTTACCATTGTAGTATGGTAGGCTGACTAGGTACTATTCCTTGGGTTCTCCTAGGGAAGTGAATTCCTATTCCTGACACTGCATCCAATAACCAGGGTTATGCATAAGGGGTCGGCCCCAAAATATATTTATAAAATCAAGGTGAATTGTCTTGGAATCTCGATGAAATTTGTAGAAGTATACATGGCAAATTGCATTTATTTATATCTAAAAATTTTCAAACCGTGGCTGATCTCATTAATTTGTCTCAAAAAAAATTCAAACTGTGGCAAAATTTTTTGTGTTGGGGGCTATGAATATTGTTTGTAAAATCTAAAAATGTATGGTATACTTAAAATCTTTAGGTCGATATGAAAGAATTTAGGCTGACATGATGACCAATGGCATGATGATCAATTGTAGTCATGGCAATCGGTTGCAGCCATGATGATAGGTTGCAGCTATGGCGATCGGTTGTAGCCATGATGATCGATTGCAGCCATGTCGATCGGTTGTAGTCATGATGATTGGTTGTAGCCATGATGATTGGTTGTAGCCATGATGATCAGTTGTAGCCATGACAATCGATTGTAGCCATATCAATCGATTTTAGTCATGATGATAGGCTGTAGCTATGATGATCGGTTGCAACCATGATGATTAGTTGCAGCCATGATGATTAGTTACAACCATGACAATCGGTTGTAGCCAATATATCAATGAAAAATATTAATGTCAAGAATGTCATCATTTATGCTAATAGACACAGCCCTGCAATTGATCTCCTTATATCGACAGACATGGCCCTACAACTGATCAGCTTATATTGACAAACATGGCTTTGCAACTGATCGGCTTACACTGATAGATATAGCTCTGCAACTGATATCCTTATATCGATAGATACAACCCTACAATTGATCAGCTTATGTTGATAGACATAGCTCTACAACCAATTCACTTACACAAATAGACATGGCTTTGCAACTTATCGGCTTATATCGACAAACACAACTTTGTAACCAATTGGCTTATACTAATAGACATAGCTCTACAACCGATCGACTTATACTGACAAACACGGCTCTGTAACTGATCAGCTTATTTCGAAAGACACGACTCTATAACTGATTGGCTTACATCAATCGACACGGCTCTACAACCGATCTACTTATGTTGATAGACACGGTTATGAAATCAATTGACTTATGTTGATAGACACGGCTCTACAACCGATCGTCTTGCATCGATCGACACTCCTCTGCAACCGATCGGTTTATTTCAACAATCACTCCTCTATAACCTTCTCAAGTTTTTCATTATTTTAAAGCTATTTTTGAGTTAGAGTATTTTTTATGTATGTTTATCGATACCCAGTATAGTATATATATAGGTAGTATATGAGGCGATTTGTATGGAAAAAATAAAATCATTTATAATTTGAAGGCGATTTGGACAGGAAATATAAAATCATTTATAATTTGAAGGCGAATTAGGCGAGAAAATCAAAATCATATGTAATTTGAGGTTGAAAAATTAAAATAAAGTTAGGTTCATGATTATCAACGACAAGCGAATTTACCCCAAAAAAAATTCCACCCTGTAAATTTTGAGCGAATGGGCCCCAGTGAAAGGATCCAAAATTAACCTTCTCAAAATTTTAAAAATCCTAAATAAAGACAATTTATGATATTCCGTGCTTGTGCATAACCCTACCAATAACAATGCAATGGCATGAAAGGTCATGGTGAATGTCTTCCTACTCACTATTAGTGATTGCTACATCTGTTCATACAAGTATGCTCCCCAATCGTACTTCATGCCCTTATAAACACCTTCCACATATTGTGCCATCCTGATTGGCATCTTCGAAGCTCATGATTCTCCAGACAATTAAGCCATAACAATGTTCATCATGCAATCCAATTCATCTTTATTTAACTGACTTTGTTTAATCCCATGGGTTCCAGTACCCAACATCTTGACATCCATAGGTGACTTCACAGATGTGAGTGTCATGATCAACCTGTGCATCTCAATAGGATCAACTATTCTTTTCATAATTGAGTCTCCTTTCATGGGAAATTTGAATTTCTGGTAGAATGCCTATGTCGTGAACTCCACCTTAACATATCTGTTACCCACTCATACCACCATGCAGTTCTCAGTAGGTTCATACGATTAGAGAATCTGCAATAAGTATTCATTGAAGAATACCTTGTCTTGTGGTGGGATCTGTGTTAAAATACTCACTCCAGCCTTATTTAGCACCTCCTTAAATGGATTATTGGCATCATTATTTACCCACAACTTCTTGCAAAATTCTCCTGTTGGTTTCCCAAAAGTGACATCCTTGATGTCCACTTGCTCCTCTTCTACTTCACTGGGCAGATTCTCCTATTCTTTCAAAGTCTTTTATTGGTGAACTTCACTGTAAAGTTCTCTTTTGGGTGCTCTCGGTGGTTCCATATCTTCCCTAATGTATTTTTGTGGTGTTTTCGTCCATGGACTTCCTCCTCTCCCTCTCCAAGGATAGTTACCATGCCTCTTAGGAGACTAAAATCATCATCCTTGGTCTTGAATGGGTACACTAAGGGAGATCGCCTAGGTCATGATTCTATTTGGTGTAATGGTAATGGTTATATATCTACCATAGATGCAACCATAAAATTATAAGGAGATCTAAATTCTCATTGAGAGCTCATACTTCTACCATTGCTGAGTGAAACCCTCGTTTGCACACCTTTTCCTTGATTCAGCAATTTTGGACAATACTGCATAAAACTGTTACAAAATTTCATATGGTTACCTCCAAAATGTACAACAACTATCAAGGTCATATAAGGCCTCAACCAAGTCATATTTTATGCTTTCAAATCACACAATCTTACCCATATTGTACGACTCCAGTCGGATCTATTCAATTGCACCCGATTTCATATGCTTGCAGTAAATCGCATAACTGGCACTTCAAATCATACATATGTGATCCAAAATTATACTAACTGATATAAAATTAGATAGGGGTGCCTCCCTTCTATAAAACCTCACTAGGGTTTGTACCATTGCAAAAAATTATGTACAAAGTCCTCAAAACTACACAAAATGGGTCTTTGAGATCCTGGAAATCATACAATATATCTTAGAATCACACCATTACTACTCCAAATCATACATACGACCTAAAAAATCATCACTTGATCAAAAACCCTCATTTCTCTTTCCCAAGTGTGAAATTTTGTGAAACCCTTTTGCTGGAATCCTTCAATCTCCTTATTTAATGTAATTTTAGGGCAAATCATGCAATTTCTCCTTCCTTTGGTGCAATCTTCCTCCAAAATGGATTTTTCCCATAGTATGGCAACGTTGTATGGCCATACCTTCAAAATTCTTTACACATGTATATTTAAAAAATGTTTCCATGTTTTTTATGGAAAATTCCTGCTCCAAGGTCTGCTTATTTTATCTCCATGCAATTTTCCATTTCTCTTTTCTTGGAAAATTCAAACCCTAGCTCTATGTTTTTGCACTAAGGATTTACTGGGTGCTTCCTTTCCTCAAAAACTTGCTCATACAACTGATTTGCTTTACCTACAACTCAATTTTTAAAAAAACTTGTTTTCTCCAGAGTAAAACTCTAATTCGATAACTTCTTTCTCCAAACGGGTTGCTTTTCTGAAAACAAAAATCCATATGGTGCACAATTAAAATGGGTCACAAAATAATGGAGTAAACTAGTGAATTTATACTTCCCATATAGAAATGTATTTCAGCTGCATTCTTTTTGCCTTTAATTCTCTAAAATTCCAATGTTGCCTTGTATGATCTATGAGCGGGAAAGGGAATTTTTGCATGGTGTTTCCTTTATATAAGTTTTCAAACCCTAACATCTTAATTCATGACATTCTGCCACCTTAGCTCTTCTGCATGCGGTTTTGTCTTCTTTTGTAGATGATTGACAAATCGTATTCTTGGTGCATGTGATTTTGTCTTTTTTCCTATTTTATCCTTTTCTTGCCGCTTTTATTTCTTTTTCTTTTTCATTTCTTTTTTTCTTTTCTTTATTTTTTTCCTAGAGGGGGGCACTGTTATTGGTTTTCAACCACCCTCCATCTTAATTGCATCCCAAGGGATTTTCATAATTAAGATAATTTTCTTTTTCTCTCTTTTTTTTTTCTAGAAGGAGCCGTCGTTTTCGTTTTTCAACCCCTTCTATCTTAATTGCATCCCAAAGGATTTTCACAGTTAATGTATTTTTCTATTTTTTAATAACTATTTTGATGCTTATCATAGTGGGAATCGTATAGTGACATTCACGTATACGATACCATATTTTGACTCATAAGTTGGGTTACCCACTTCTACATTGTGGGTGATCATATAATTAGATGCCAACTGATCCTCTGTTCGATCTCCTTCTCTTTGATTGTCATGTGTACAATTTGAAATCGTGCAATTACAATATTTAAGACTCCCTCTTGGCAATACTTATTTTTGTCATTATTTTTATTAACCATGAGGTAGGGTTACGCTTATTGATTCACTATCATTGGAGTGACTTCTTTACCTATCTCCTCATATCAAATCAGCTTCTAAGCTTGGTGAATGAGTTCTTTGTAGTCCTTGACTCCTTTCATCAAAAAAGTGTATTCTTCCTCTATTTACAAGGTCTCTTCCTTGCATAGGTCTTATCTGATCACATCCTCTTGATACAAGATCTCTATGAACCTTCCATAGGACTTCCCTTTTCTAGACCCATCGTCTTTCGATTTCCACACTTCTTGGTCTAGGTTGGTTTAGTGGAGGTTGTCCCCATCGTTGTCTTCCTCTTAGGTTGGGTACAATCCCTCTCAACTAAGGGATGCCTTATAGGTTCCTGGTCCAATTCAAACAGGTTAATGGTGTATCTCTTGGTCATCTAGGAGTAGGGGGTAAAATCCTTCCCCGTCCTCTACCTCATCTAGGCGGAAAATCTCCTCTACTCCCCCAGTACTTAGCGGACGTACTCCTCCTCCATGGCCTTTTTTTTTTCTAGGGGGTTCTTGCTAATTTCTTACTGGGTTTATATCTACCAATTCTATATTGGACAAGTGAATTTCATTTCCTTGTGTTACAAGTGACAACTATTGTAGTGCTCTCACTCTACAGTTTGCACGTAATAGTCAGCATGTCCATAACCTTTACTCCCAATGTCATTGTGGAGACATATTTTCCAAGGTCTCCTTATATGGTTTCAAGAAATAAGACTCATAACTAGAATCATTATGGTCGTCATATATTTGTTTCGACTAGTTTACTACCAAGGTCATTAGTCTTTGAAGTCTTCATACTTCTATCCTTTGTTGCCTCAACTACCAATAGGTGATTGCATAGGTCTCAATATCAGGCCACACATGATAGTTCTAAGAAGTCATCATCACCACTATCAAAACTTTATTATCTTACTAGCCAAGGCAACTCCCCATCACTAGATTTGCTTGAATCCTCGTGTATACTACCTTGTGGTCTAGGTGGTGGAATATATTCTTCAATGTATCACCAAGCTATATCCTCATCTTCTTCTACTATTGATGGGTCATTGGGCATCCCATGAGGTGCTCTCTGTGAGTTTTCTCCTTTACTTGTACTTGCACCATCATGTCATGAATTACTCACTTGTGGTGTCATCTCATGTTCTTTTCCCTTACCTTCTACTTCTTGTGATGTCACTACTCTTTGCTCCTCCATCATTAGCATTGTATCATCTAATTCTTGGATAGTTTGTTCTTGGAGTCTTGCAGTGTGATCTTACAATATTTCATACTCCTCTTGCAACTGTTGGATCTGGTGTCGCATCCTCTGTTGCAATCATCCTATTTGATCTAATGGAGAGAGTTTGGTGAGTTCGTCTTCCATGGTGTCACCTCCTATCTCTTTTAGAGCTTCCATATCAAATTTATCCATCCTATCCATATATCGAACCATTAGTTTCATTCTTCTTTGGTCTTTTGATGGTTGAGGTAAGTCATTATACTCCAACTATGAATACACCATCCCTTAATTCTCTAGATTTCTTCTTTTTGTTGGAGAAATCCCTCTTTCATCATCTTCCTCTAGCCTTCTAGTCCCATCTACAAACCTCACATGGACTCATGTCCTACTTCTCTCACTAGGTCGAGATACCAATTCTTCTTGTTTAATAATTGGTCTTATATCCTCCCCTTTTGTGAATAGGAGTGTGAGTCCCATGTCAAGGTCCTCCTATGGTGGGCCTTAAATTTTACTTTGCTAGTCATCGAATTGGGCTTGCTTTATTCATTCAACTTCTTTTACGATGATAAATAGACACTATACTTTGTATGGTTTTAACTTTGAACTATTTACATTATCTGGTACTTCCATACCATTCAAGTTCTATAATTTCACTGCTTCATTTTTCCTAAATTTGACAACTCATAAGGGACCAAGCCATAATATTTTTAACTTACCTAGCTTGATTTCTTATTTCCCATTAAACTTTAGAACTAAGTCACCCTGCTAAAGTTCTACTTTTCTGAGATGCTTCTCATGCCAAAACTTTATTCTCTTCTGGGTCACTTCAATCACCCATTGTGCCATGACTCTTCTCTCATCCAGCTTAATCAATGTCATTAGTCATTCTTCCATATCTCTTGGCCCCCTAAGTAATGCTCCACCGCTATCCGTAGGCTTGGTACCAAGAATTCCACTGGAACTACTGCCTCCTAACCATACATTAGTTGAAATGGTGTATGGTCTATTGTTGGCTTAAAGGTAGTTCGATATGCCCAAAGAACATATGGTAACCTTTCCTCCCAATTTGCTCCCTCTATTCCACAGGTTTTGTATAATTTTGACACTAATAGGTTGTTAGTCATTTATACCTACCCATTAGCTCATGGGTAATATGAACTAGACAAAGAGTGCCACATTCAAAATTTAGTCATCAACATTTTGATGATCTCATTCACAAAGTTACCTCTGTGATCACTCATTATTTTTAGTGGAATGTCAAATCTTGTAATTACTTGCTTGTACAAGAATCGTGCTATACTTTTTGTCGAGTTATCTGGTAGTGGTCGTGCCTCAAACCATTTTGTTAGGTATTTAGTGGCTATTATGATAGACAGACACTTTTTCTTATGAGTTGTTTTTAGTGGTCCAACAAATTCCAACCCCCACCTTTCAAATAGTTTCTAGGGTTGTGATGGGTGTAATTGCATAAAGTCTCGTCGCACTAGCTTCCCTGCTCTCTGGCAAGTATCACATGCTCTTACATATTCCTTTACATCATTATATATTGTGGTCCATCATAGTCTAGATAAGAGTACTTTTTGAGTAGTGGCATCAGGTCCCATGTTTCCTCTTGCCAATCCTTCATGAGCTTCTTTCAATGTAAATTTAATTTCTTTGTCCATTACACATCCTCTCAAGATACCATCAATTCCTAATTTGTACAGCAATCCCGCTATCAATTGGAAAGTTGTTGACTTTATGATCACCTTATTTTTCTCTGTTGTCATCAAATCTTGTGGCAACTCATCTATGGATAGGTATTGTTTAGTCAACTTGTACCATGATGGCACAATATTAATCATGAACAACTAGACATCAAGAAATTCATCTAGAATCCTCGCTCCTGCAGGTTCTCTTAATCGTATTCGAGACAATTGATCTGCAATCACATGCTTCTTGCTAGGTCACACCACTACTTGAAATACAAACTCTTGTAAGGTGACAAGCCACCTGCTGACTTATCCTTGTATAACTAGCTTATTTATCAAGTACAATAAATCCTGATGGTCAACGTAGAAGGCAAAAGGATTCACAAATAGGTAATGCCTAAACTTTTGCACTGCATATACCATCCCTAGAGCTTCTCATTTTTTTGTACTATAATTTCTCTTCCCCCTTGACAATAGACAGCTTGCAAATAATATAGGCTAATCCAGCTTAAACTATCCTTCCTGTGCCCATGCACATCCGACTACAAAGTTTGAGGTATCAATATGGACATGGAATTCTTTATCCCAATTTGGGAATACCATAATGGGACTACTAACTAGCTTAGCCTTTAACTCCTCAAAGGTTCCTTGGTGCTCCTCTATCCATATGAAGGGAATATTCTTCTTAGTTAAAGAATCTAATGGGTAGGACACATGCGCATATTTCCTGATAAACCTTCGATAGTATCCTTTAGATCCTAGGAAGGTTTTTGAAGAGCTCACATCATATGGCTCCTCCATGTGTAGTATGACACAAATTTTGTCAAGATCGGTCTCCAACCATTTGTTGCATACTATATGTCCCAATAGTTTTCCATACGGTACCATCATAAAGCAGTTTGTTGGATTTAGGGAGATTTGTGCATTCCTACACCTACTCATGCACTCACTGAGACTAGGTAAATGATCTTTGATATTTCCATAGATGGCCCAATCATCCAAGAATATCTTGAATTTTCCTATGGCTAATTTATCAAATATATACAAAATAATATGCTAAAATGTAGCAGGGTAGTTACATAGCCCAAATAGCATTTGATTATATGCATAGATTTCATTCTCCATTATGAATGTGGTCTTCAACTTATCCTCTTTGATGATACTTATTTGGTTATACCTAGAAAACCCATCCAAGAATGAATAGATTTCATGCCCTGTGACTTCTTCTAGAATTGAATATGTGAAGGGAATAAGAAAGGGATATTTAACTGTTACTACATCCAGACTCCTAAATTCTATGTATAATCATATTTTATCCACTTCCTTCTTCAGATTTACCACAATAGGTGAAACCCATTCACTGGTAGTGAATCTGAAAATTATACATGCCTCCAACATCTTTTCAATTTTTGTGTTTACCAATAATGCATACTTAGGATTCATCCTAAATGGTATTCTTCTCACTGGATGTACCTTGGGCATTAGCGTAATCTTGTGGACACATAGCTCAGGTGGTACCCCCTTCAGGTCCTTATACGTCCAAGCAAAGACATCCTTGTATTCCAAGAATATCTTTAAAGTTGTTGCTTTTAGTATTGGGTTCCAGTCATCACCACAGTGGATCATCCTAAGCTCTCCTTCTATTCCTAGGTGAAGGAGGGAAAAAATATGCACCAAATTATGTGGAACAATATGCGTATCTACCCCATCTCGCTCATGAGCATCAAAAAGGAAGCATGCATGCAAAAGGAAAGAATACCAAACAAAAGGAAATGAATCAAAGCAAGTCTCTTATCATTAATTTGTTGGATCAGATCCAAGGTTACATAGAAAGTCCCCTTGAGGGCTCAAAATGGTGATACAATTTTTACAATATTGGGTGCCCAAAGACCAAGTCTTTCACAGAATCAAGGTGCACATCCAATGTTTCTCCGCGTACCCACAATCGAGGTGGGTGAGCCAATGCCACCGCTGCTTGTATCTAGGTTCACTAATGTCTGATATTTCTTCCCAAATCCTTCTTAAGACCTGCACCTACACACAAGGAAGCAAAAGGGGTCAAATAGCAAGGGTGTATGGTGAAAACATGCAATCCCCATAGGGGCAAAATGGCATATAATTAAAAATGCATCAAATGATATCCAAATGACTTGAAAATTTGCAGATATGTTAAAGAGGAGGTTTTGGGGGAAGATATCACCCAAAAAGTATCAGAAATTGCACTCGTAGACCCCTCGATTTAGCATCGCTTGCCTGCAACCTACGAAAAGGAGGACAAGAAAATACTGAACCTAAACATATCCAAAACTCATGAAATTTGGTAAGTATGCATAAATTGACATTTCAAGACAACCCATATGATTATATTTTCAAATTGGGTCCCAGATCCACCTGCATCAAACTGGGGTGCCCGGATGGGCCCTACGAGCCTATGAAAACTTAAAAATGCTATAACTCTTTCATTTTAACTCCAAATCACTTGAAATTTGAACTGTAGCATCATGGGATAATATAGAAAAATACTAATTAAAAATAGTAATGAAATTGTTTAAGAATTTACCCTCGTCCCGGGGGCGATGGTGACTGCAACTATTTTGGGGGCACCCTAGGAGGGGATACCCACCAAATTCGGCCACTTTTTGCTACCAAATCACTAGAAGATGTTCCTAAACAACCTAAGGTGTGTTTTCATTGAATTTTGTGAAGAAATTCACCCAGATGGAAAAGTTATGCTCGGATTACCTTCTTGAAGTCACCCGGTAACCTCCTTGGCAAAAGGGAGATTTCGAGGGCAAAAAGGTGCAATAAGGTGAGGGGAAATCTTATAAGCACTCCATTGCATATCCTAGAACTCCTATATATATTTGTTTCTAACTTTTGTGTGGATATTGCATCCATTTTATAGCCCAAAGGGGCTCATGTGCAAAAAGGCATGCAAGGGCATGCATGGCAGGAGGCGCCACTTGTCAAAATGGAGGCATGCATTGGATGGGGAAGAGAATCTCCATTTTGGGCCTCCATTAAGAAGTGTGTCATAAGGCTTCAGTGTCCTTCTACCTGCATGCTCCATATGGCATGCTAAATGGCAGTTTTTGGGTGCCATTTGGCCCAGATTTGACTTTTTTGGGTCAAACTTGCTCACCGTCCCACCCTGGGACGATGGCTCACCACCATCCCAGGGTGGGATGGTGGGAATCTACCACCATCCCAGGGTGGTACGGTGGTGAATTTTGGGCCAAAACCTCCCAAAATTGGGCCGGTAGCCTCCAAAAACCCTTTCGGAGTGGCTAGAACCACTGTGAGCCTCTTGAGGGCTGCCCAAGGGGCCATATGATGTCAATTTGATCCTTGTTTGTGGATGCTTAATCGGATTAACCACATTTTAGTGTCTACAGATGCCCCTTTTTGAGATGCATTGTGTGCAGCACAGCACTGAGCAAAAATAGATGACCAAAATGTTGAATGATTAAGGTTACTCGATAACCTAACCAACTTTAGATGCCCCAATCATGGAAAGGGTGTGTGTTCTTGAATCCTTGTTTCTGACTCATTAAATGAGCATGCCTATGCTTGAACATTGTTTATCATGAAAGGCTAAGGCCCATGACTTCATTATTCCAATAATATCAAGTGTTATGATGTGATATTGTGTGCTTGTTTGTTGCCCCAAGCAGGAGCATGATTGTCTTTATCGAAGATTCATTGAACGAACGCAATTCGCATAATTGAGTGTGTGCTTGCTGATTTGGACTGAGTATGACTACCCCCTCAAGCGATGAGTCGATGAGGGAATGACCAGTGAGAAAAGTGATGAGTCGCTTGACCCAAATTTGACTTAATTTTGGTGGGTTTTGGACCCTTTCTTTAGCTTTTTGTGTTGTTTTTGTTGTGTTTTAATTTTAATTGTTTTTGAATTTTTGAGTTTTGATGAGATTTCATAGAAGAATACCTCATCAACATTGGATGCCCCAACCATGGAAAGGGTATGCCTCTTAGAATTAATGCCTTCGACAAGTTAAGGAACTTGATTTTGGTGTTCTTTGGCATATTGGCAAACAAGCTTAAGTCTAATCCTAGCCTTGGTGGCAGTTGGAAGATGAGCTCAAGTCTACGCTTTAGCCTAGCCTTGATGGAAATTATGAGATAAGCTTAAATCAAATCCTAGCCTTGATGGCAATAGGAGATAAGCTTAAATCAAATCCTAGCCTTGATGGCAATAGGAGATAAGCTTAAATCAAATCCTAGCCTTGATGAAAAAAATAGAGATAAGCTTAAATCAAATCCTAGCCTTGATGGCAATAGGAGATAAGCTTACTAGTTTGCTTGAATTTGCTTTTGATCTTTTGCTTATTTGCCCCAAGAAAAGGGGGTGCATGATTGTCTTTGGCAATGATTCACAAGATGAACATGATTAACTTGATTAAGTTATCCATTGTTGATTTGGATTAAACATGTTGTTATTATGACCAATGGACTTAGTGGATGCCATTGGGGCATTTGGGGTGACCAAAGGGTTTATGGATACCTTTGGAGCTTTTGGGTGACCAAAGGGTTTATGGATACCTTTGGGGATTTTTGAGGTTGATTGCTTAACTATTTTATTGCTGATTAATGGAGGTATGATACCAATAATGCCCCAGTTGATGTTACAAAAATGTTTTCTTGATTTACAATTATGATAATTTGGAGCGTTAGATGCATTATGTGTTATGATCTATGGATGCATTGATGGATGCATGTGTTGTACTATGATGTTATTTGATGATATGCAATGTGTGTATGCATAATGAAATGGATGATCTATTGATGTGTATTGATGGAATATGAACACTATATGACATACTATGTTAGCACCATAGACTGTATAGAATTCATCAATTCATGTGGAATATTGTCATGAGACTATGTAATGGATTTGTGCAAATGGAAACTGACATACATGTGATAAAATGGAATGAATAAAATGAATGTTCTAGAAGGCCTATGAGGTTTTCATGAGACTCAAACACTCTAGTCAACTGATCAAAAGTTGTATACTAACCATGCAGGACTTTTTGACAAGGTATGAATCTGTTAGGATGACCAAGATACTCAATATCCCTATGTGTGCAAGTGAGTTCATTCTTGCGAGATGCATAAAGATACCGCCATTGACAAGTAGGCTATCCACCAAACCTATAATGAGGATCACTCTATGAATGCCACAATCCAAAGTTTTGTACTTAGTTGGATTAGACCACTAGGTAGTATAGGTGACCAAAAGCTAGCTCGTCCACATGCAAACATTGGTCTACACACACGCAAAGCTAATGTGGTAGACATATCGTCATGCATTTAGGATACCATCATTGTTAGATAGGCTATCCACCAAACCCGTAATGAGGATCACCTAAATGGTTTTTCAAATGCTGAGAATTTCAGGGATTCAAGCTCAGGCGCCTTTCTTTTATTCAATTTTATAGGGATACTTGCTCATATGTAGTGATGATAATCACTATTTATTTTTTTTAGTGACTATAATCACTATTTATTTTGATTTTTTTTTTCTTTGAGCAAGGGATTTGGGGAGTGGTGATAACCATTGTTATTTTTTATTGTTGCTTTTTGAGGATTTTGATTTTGAATTTTGATTTCAAAGTTGAACTTGTGGGATTTTTTTGGCTTGTGAATGGTATTGATCTTTTAGGCCTTGGGGATGACTACCCATCCTTCTCAGGGACGTGTAGTATGAATCCTTATGACTTTAGGGATCAAGGGTGTTTGGGAATTTTTCTTTGGAATGGTATTGATCTTTTAGGCCTTGGGGATGACTACCCATCCTTCTCAGGGACGTGTAGTACGAATCCTTACGACTTTAGGGATCAAGGGTGTTTGGGATTTTTGATAGTGGTGAAAACCACTATTTATTTTGGGGAATTGGGTAGGGAAGAGCTTGTCCTTTTGCCAATTCTCAACATTCTTGAACCATTCGCACAGGGGGATGAGCAGGATAAACTTTTCGCTCAAGGTACCCTAGACCACTTTGTGGGTTTCATATTTCCTTTCATGAAACTTGGATTTATTAGTGTGAAATGTGTTGGGATTTGATGTATACGAGGCACAATCTAAGCAAGACTCTACCTCCTAAAAATCTCGCTAGCCTTCTACAAAATCTGAGAAGAAACTAGATATGGCTAAGTGACCGAAAACCCTAATGACATTCTAAAAACAAATGACTAAGTGAAGGGAATGGACACGACTATGGTAATGTATGAAATGTAGATGGAAATGATAAGTAACTATGGAATGAGGTGAATGATGACCTTGACAACATTGATTGTGAATTGTGACTAGTGTACCATCTTAGTGCTAGACATGTATGAGCCACTCTAAAATGCAAAGTGTAAATGATGATTATGCCTAATGCAAGCGATAATGCAATGGTATGCAACTTGATGAGAATGCAATATTTTTTTTTGAATTTTTGAAATTTTGATAATGCCCTTCTTTGTGAAATTTGGATTGGTATGTATGTA
Source organism: Wollemia nobilis (assembly GCA_028583015.1). Classification (NCBI taxonomy): domain Eukaryota; kingdom Viridiplantae; phylum Streptophyta; class Pinopsida; order Araucariales; family Araucariaceae; genus Wollemia; species Wollemia nobilis. Next base: position 10,290,900 of record JAQPPZ010001106.1, read on the forward strand.
TGAAAGTGCAATGCGATGCAGTGTTTTTGTATTTTGATGTTTTGATGATGTTTTTGAATTTTTATATATATATATATATATATATGTACCTGTGACCAACGGGCTTATTGGGGCCATTGGGGAATTTGGGGGGACCAAAGGGCTTATGGATGCCTTTGGGGATTTTTGGTTGACCTAGATGGTTCTAGACCGTCTAGGAGCATTTAGGTTGACCAAGTGGGATATAGGCACCCTTGGAGCATTTTGGGGTGACCTAGACGGTTCTAGATCACCTAGGAGCCTTTTAGGTTGACCAAAGGGCTTATGGATACCTTTGGAGCATTTAGGGTTGACCTAGATGTCTATTCAGTTTCTACGAATACCTAGGGGTATTTGGTTGTGACCAAAGGGCTTATGGATGCCTTTAGGGCTTTTGGGTTGACCTACATGATCGTAGATAGTCTAGGAGCATTTTTACTTGACCTAGATGGTGAAAACCTACTAGGAGCCTTTTGGGTGACCTAGACGGTCAACGACACTTAGAAAGTGTCTACGACTACCTAGGGGTATTTGGTTATGACCAAAGGGCTTATGGATGCCTTTGGGGCTTTTAGGGTTGACCTAGATGATCGTAGATAGTCTAGGAGTATTTTTACTTGACCTAGATGGTGAAAACCTACTAGGAGCCTTTTGGGTGACCTAGATGGTCAACGACACTTAAAAAGTGTCTACGACTACCTAGGGGCATTTGGTTATGACAAAAGGGCTTATGGATGCCTTTGGGGCTTTTAGGGTTGACCTAGATGATCGTAGATAGTCTAAGAGCATTCTTACTTGACCTAGATGGTGAAAACCTGCTAGGAGCCTTTTGGGTGACCTAGGCGTTCAGTAGCACTTAAAAAGTGTCTACGACTACCTAGGGGTATTTAGCTATGACCAAAGGGCTTATGGATGCCTTTGGGGATTTTAGGGTTGACCTAGATGATCGTAGATAGTCTAGGAGCATTTTTACTTGACCTAGATGGTGAAAACCCGCTAGGAGCCTTTTGGGTGACCTAGGCGTTCAACAGCACTTAAAAAGTGTCTACGACTGCCTAGGGGCATTTGGTTGTGACCAAAGGGCTTATGGATGCCTTTGGGGCTTTTAGGGTTGACCTAGATGATCGTAGATAGTCTAGGAGCATTTTTACTTGACCTAGATGGTGAAAACCTGCTAGGAGCCTTTTGGGTGACCTAGGCATTCAACGACACTTAAAAAGTGTCTACGACTACCTAGGGGTATTTGGTTATGACCAAAGGGCTTATGGATGCCTTTGGGGCTTTTAGGGTTGACCTAGATGATCGTAGATAGTCTAGGAGCATTTTTACTTGACCTAGATGGTGAAAACCGCTAGGAGCCTTTTGGGTGACCTAGGCATTTAGTGGCACTTAAAAAGTGTCTACGACTGCCTAGGGGTATTTGGCTGTGACCAAAGGGCTTATGGATGCCTTTGGGGCTTTTAGGGTTGACCTAGATGATCGTAGATAGTCTAGGAGCATTTTTAGGTTGACCAAGCGATATGTAGATACCCTTGGAGCCTTTTGTAACTTTGCTTACTTTGTGTTCTTAGGAGGAAGGTGCAATACCTTATATACCCCCAACATTTACTGTGATTGATGTGATGTTAAACATGACCTATCCTAATGCAAGTATAATGGCTGAAAAATACCTAATGCAATGCAATTAAAGTATGCAAGGGTACATGCCAAATGTTTTTGTGTTTTAATGTTTTGCAATATTTTTGAAATTTTGATTATTTTGAATGTTTGTGGATTTTGACATTTTATGATTTGTTTGGATTTTTGGTGTTTTAAATTGTTTTTGAATTTTGAGTGTTTTGCGAGGGGGAAGGCACGATACCTTAGGCACCCCTAATGTGTGTGCTACTCAATGAAGGTGAGAAAGGTGTGATATCATTAGATTTCTCACTATGATTCATTGGTTGTGATGTGGATGGTGGGGAAGGTATGCTACCTTTGGGTTGCTCAAAGTGGTTGGCAGATGTTGTGTTTACTTCGTGTATGGGCTAGAGGTCTTGGAAGTCTCCTATCGGTTGGTTGCTAGGAGCAAGAGGATTGCCCACTAGAAGCTCTTGCCTCTCGATCATATCCTAAACTAAATCTCTAAAAGGATAACATGTCTGGATGTCATGACCTCTTTGTCTATGGTAAACACAGTATAGATCTTTCCTGTGTGCCTTTGATCTACGTTTGTTAGGTTTCAATGGATGGATCTTGGGAAGCGTGATTGCTCGTGCCTCATACAATCGATTGAATATTGATGCTAAGGGCTCTGATAAATGAGTATATTGTCTTTGCTTTTGTTGTAGGTGGTTTTTGGCCAATGGAGGCTGAGCCTGGTAATTAGGTTGCACTAGTAATTGCGGTGGGGGAGCTTGGTTTAAGGGTTCAGAGATGCTTAGAACCACTTGATTGATTGGGGCTACATTTTGTTGTGTGTTACCACCTTTAATGTTCTTGTTTGGTTGTTCCCCTTTGTGGAGTCGTACATCACCCTCCTAGACCTTGATGTCCTCAATGATTTGGGCTTGTGCTAAGGCCTCCTCGAATGTTTGATATCGTTGTAATTGTAAAAGAAGTGAAATCTACTTTGAACAGCTTCTAGTAAACATTTGGATGAGTTTCGTTGTGGGTAGGGTGAAAGGTAGTTTTAACATCACCTTTCTCCATCTATTACCATACTCCATGATTGGCTCATCATCAAGTTGATGAAGGCTAGACAAGTCAGTCAAGTTTGTCCTTTTCTTAGCGCTAGAGGCAAAACGTCCCAAAAATGCATCGGCCAATTGCTCAAAGGTGTTTATGCTATGATGTGGTAGATGATTATACCATTCTAAAGCATCTCCAGATAATGTTGTAATGAATATTCTCAACATCAAAGGATCATAATCTTGAATATGAGAGCACTTAAGAATGAAGCTTGCCACGTGCTCTTCTACATCTTCATCATCTTTGAAATCTTCAAGCTTGGGCATCTGGAAATTTGATGGGTATGTCAGTGATGACACTGATGGATGTACAGGCTGATTACTAAGCTACTTTAGTGTGGGTTTTTGATAACCCAAAATTTGATCTGGCTTTTCTAATGCCTTCAACCGATCAGCTAGCACTTTGTATGGCCTTGATGACATAATATGATCATCCTGTTGTCACCCTTTATTAGATGAAGGAGGTCACTTTTGATGTTGAGGTGGATGATAAGTATGATCATTAGGTACCTCATCATAACTGGGTTCAGGGTAGGCATCTATTTGATCCTGATGTTCCCATTGGGACTCTTCATATGATTCCTCCTCATATTGATCTTGGTACTGTTGAGGAGTATGAGGCTTTTGATGATAACTAGATAATGGCCTTTGATGTTGAATGCGATTTTGGCATGGCCGAGGGGGAATATTTTGATATTGTATTGGGCATCTTGCTCGTTGTTGCATCCTATAGGTGCTAGGTATAAGCACAAATTTAGGTACTACATTATGTAATTTCTCTTGTTGTATCTTTTGTTGTTCTTGTATCTTTCGTTGATACAACTCTTGTAGGTGTGCTCATTGTGAGTCCACCCATTGTTGATGTACTTGTTGTTGAGCCAACTAGAGTTGATCCATATGTTGTTGCCTATTAATATTTGGCCTAATTTCCTGATGAGTATGATCTAGTTGCTTCATTGCATGGGGTTTGTGTATCCTCATATTTGAAATATGGATGGGTTTATCATGTCTTTTCCCCCTAGTAGGGTCTAATTCTTGTTTTCCATGCCCGCTAAGGATCACATTACCTTAAGACTCTGATTTATGAATTGGCTCTGTATAGTCCAATGATGTAGAGCCACCATATGGTTGCACAAATTACTCTTCACGATGAGTAGGTATATGGTTGGGATCTTCTCCCTCATCTATTAGGAAAGCCTCATATTCAGTTTTGTATGTAATCTCTATATATTCAGGCTATACAGAAGCATGATATGTGTATGTTGAGTGCTCTCTATGAGAAGTATGAGGGCGACTTGCTCAATCGAATGGGGTAACCAAAATAAAAGTAGATTTTTTTTTTGAAACCCTATTTTTTTTTTAAATTATGGTTAGTATTTCGTCCCAAATAACAAAGAAACACACAGCATATAATATGATTATCTTTTTACTAATTAAATGTGTGTCCTAAACTAGTTTCAGTGTGTTGTTGTTCTTTGCTCTTGTTGTAAAATTAGAATGAGGGAACTCAACCAAAGTGGTGACTAGGGACACTAGTGCCAAACATGATTTCTCAAAATATTCTAGGGTACACCACTTAAATCCTAGTGGGGGGTTCGCCTAGCTCTTCCACTCTAAAACAATGTTTCCAACAGTGGGAGGCAGTTTGAACATTGGTGACCTATTCTATCTTAAGAGAGTTTTCTATTCTATTTAAGGAATATATGGGCAAGCTTGTGGAAGAAGCTAAAATCCAATGTCACCAGTCTGAATTGGGGGTTGGTGATGAAATCCAACCTTACCAATGTTATAGTGAAACGTGCAAGTGTGTGTGGTTCTTTTTAAGCCCAAAGAAAGTAAGCAAAGAAGCATTCGATGATCATTCACTAAATGCATGCAATAGGTGTGTTTTAATTTCAAAAATCTAGGATAAAAGGAACCTACAAATGTCACTTATATATGCAAGCCCTAAATGCTATCTTACCCAATGGGTAAGCCAAAAGCAATCAAGCCACAAAGATGCATTGCTACTTCAAATTTCTTTCGATTTTTCTTCTTTCTTTTGCTATGAGATGTTATAAGAAAAGCAAAAATTTAACTTTTCACATTTCTATGCAAGCAAATGAAGCAAGAAAACTCATTTTTGAAAATTTCTAAAAATGTAGCAGAAAAACAAAGGGTTTAGGCACTTACGTTGTCCATTTTGAGCTCTCCAAATTCTGAATTTTTGGGAAAAAATCTCTCTATTTCACCACTGCTCCAGGGTGGGGCGAGTAGAAGCTTCACCACCATACCAATATGGGATAGTGAAGCCACTTTCCTAGGGTGTGCCAGATAAATCCTCTGCCACCATTCCAGGGTGGGGAGGGGAGCACCTGCAACACAAAAAGGTCAAAAATTACAAAATTGAGGTCAGATTTTCACCCAAATAATAAGGTACAAGGGTCCCACCGTGATCACCACTAAATTAGGGAAAAATAGTGCACCAAATCATGTGGAACAATAATTGTATATACCCCATATCGCTAATGAGCATTAAAAAAAAGAAGCATGCATGCAAAAGGAAAGAATGCCAAAGAAAAGGAAATGAATCAAAGCAAGTCTTTTCTCATTAATTTGTTGGATACAATCCAAGGTTACAGTAGTACTCTTGAGGGATCAAAATGGTGATACAATTTTTATAATATTGGGTGCCCAAAGACCAAGTATTTCACGAAATCAAGGTGCACATCCAATGTTTCTTCGCGTACCCACAATCGAGGGGGGTGAGCCAATGCCACTGCTGCTTGTATATAGGTTATTTTATGTATGATATTACTTCCCAAATCCTTCTAAATACCTACACCTACACACAGAGAAACAACAAGGGGTAAAATAGCAAGTGTGTATAGTGAAAACATGCAATCCCCATAGGGGCAAAATGGCATATGAATTAAAAGTGCATAAAATGATATCCAAATGGATTTAAAATATGCAAAGATTTTAAATAGGATGTTTTGGGAAGATATCACCTAAAATATATTGGAAATTGCACCCGTAGACCCCTCTATTAAGCGTCGCTCGCCTACAACCTACGAAAATGAGGACAACAAAAATCTCGAACCTGCACTCATAAAAAAATTATGAAATTTTTTTAGTATGCATAAATTGTCAATTCAAGACAACCCATATGATCATATTTTCCAATTGGATCCTTGATCCACTTGCATAAAATTGGGGTGCCCGGATGGGCCCTACAAGCCTACAAAAACTTAAAAATAGCACAACTCATTCATTTTAACTCCAAATGACCTTAAATTTATACTATAGCATCATGGGATAATTTAGAAAATAAAAAATTAAAAATAGTAAAGAAATTGCTTAATAATTTACCCTCATCCCATGGGGGGTGATGGTGACTGCAACTATTTGGAGGGCATCCTAGGAGGGGATACCCACCAAATCCGGTCACTTTTTGTTACAAAACCATTGTTAGATGTTCCTAAACAACCTAAGGTGTGTTTTTGTCGAATTTGGTGAATAAATTCACCCGGATGGAAAAGTTACACTCAGATTACCTTCTTGAAGTCACCCAGGAACCTCCTTGGAAAAATGGAGATTTTGAGGGCAAAAAGGTGCAATAATGTGAGGTAAAATCTCGACAACACTTCATTTTATATCCTATAACTCCTTTATATATGTATGTCTAAATTTTGTGTGGAAATTGCATCCACTTTATAGCCCAAAGGGGCTCAAGTGCAAAAAAGGCATGCATGGCAGGAGGCGCCATTTGTCAAAAAGGAGTCATGCATTGGATGGAGAAGATAATCTCCATTATTGGCCTCCATAATAATGTGTGTCATGATTATTTAGTTTCCTTTGCCCTGCATGCTCTGTTTTGCGGGTTAAATGGCAGTTTTTGGGCGCCATTTGGCCCAGATTTGACTTTTTATGGGTCAAACTTGCTCACCATCCCACCCTGGGATGAGGGCTCAACACCATCCTAGGGTGGGATGGTGGGAATCTACCACCATCCCAGGGTGTGACGATGGTGAATTTTGGGCCAAAACCTCCCAAAATTGGGTTGGTAGCCTCCAAAAACCCTTTCGAAGTGGCTAGAACCACTGTGAGCCTTCTGAGGGCTTCCCAAGCGGCCATATGACGTCAATTTGATCATTTTTTGTAGGTGCTTAATCGGAGTAACAACATTTTAGTGTCTACACCAGGTTTACATCCACCATCCAAGGTCCTTCATACTTAATTTTTGTGATATTTGTTGCTACCTTTTCCACAATAGCAGGATATACTAGTCTCGCATCAATTTTAGCCTCTCTTGTTATGTATTCTGTAAACTCTTCAAAAATGACCATTTCTTCGCTTTCTCTTTCTTAGGTTCAGGGATGACCTTCGTCTTATCTTATTTTTTCATGGTCTCCTATATGTTAATACAAAGGTATGTGGGCTAAAAAACCTTGTACTCCTCCATTTGCCAATGGAGTAGTCCATTATCAGATTGAGTTTTGTCTTCACTATAGTATTCTAGGTATAGCATCCCTTCTTCATTAGGTCCATAAATTTCATCATCAGAAGAACTGCTCGACTCATCAGTCATGGCCATATCCTCATTGATCCTTTGGTTATTCAAATTGATCATATATTTATTTTGTCCTTTCTTAAAAATGATTTGATATTTTCCCAAGTTGTGATTAACTTTGACTATTCTCAGCCATTCTCTCCCCAACAAAGCATCGTATGCTGACTTTTGCATTGTAATCACAATAAAATTTAAGATAAAATTTTGGTTAGCTATTTTAAATTGTTGTGTAGTTAAGACACCCTTTGTCTCTATTCCATACTGGTCAGCACCATATAATCAAAATCTAGTTACCCATAAGGATAGAACACCAAGTTCTTGCCAAGTCTTATCAAGTAGCACATTAACGCTAGATCCTCCATCTACTATAACTTGCATCAATTTGTGTCCTAATATTTCCATATGAACCAATGCAGTTTTCTTTCCAACACCAATCATTAATATTATGGGATCCATCAAATAATTATTTTCTTATTGTTTGATTGGCTAGCTTTCTACCTCCATCACCTTATGATGTTTTAAATATTTTGCCATCGCTTTATGCAACGATGGGATGGCTTCTAGTAAGCTTGCCATATTAATTTTAACAGTCATTTTTAGAACTTGTGCTACCATATTTTGCATAACCATTGTGTCTTATAATGGTTTCTTTAACTCTTTTTCTTTTTCTATTCTCCATTCTCTTGCCTTCTTTGCTTCTCCATCAAGTACCTTCTTTGTCACTTGCCATCGCTTATTTTATTTGGTAGGTTTTGGATACTTGACTTGCCTAGCCTAATTCATTATTACAGCTAGTACCAATCTTCAAGATGCACACAGATCGCAAATCGGATCAACCGTTCACCCGGATCGATTGTCCGTTGGACCATTTTTCCACCTGAACTGACTATCGATCATCATTTCCTACACGAACCGCTCGATGGATTTCTTTTCAGACGGACCTTTTCTTACAATAGGTACTATGTTTCTCTTTAAACATTTGAATCTGTGATCCTGTGTTTTTTGGTTTTAAAGAGAATAATAGTTGTAGCACTTGTAATAATATCTATTTTTTTATCATCTAATTTCTGGTTTTTCTTTAACTGTGTTTCTATCATTTACTAAAAATAAGTCAATGCTTTGTTCTCCATTTTTCTTCCTAATTTCTATGTTAAAACTCTTTGATTATCTATTTCCATTAAGGTCCCTTTTTCTATTAAAATATTTTTAAATAGGTAAATACTGTGGTTCTCTATGGACATAGTGATGTTCTACTTCTTGTCTATTTTGTACTAGAATTTTATATTTTTCAACATTCGTATATTTTATTGTATCTCTGATTAAATTGTATTTCAAATTTATATTGATTGGTTTTTTGCTCTTATTAGTTACAAGTACTATCTCCAAAAAAAAGAGTATTTGAATACCCTAAAAAAATAATAATAAAGAATGACTGGAAATAGGTATTTATTTTCTTCCAACCATCTATACGTTTATTCTGATTACAATATTATCTTAAGGTTTCACAGAAGTAAGATGTGTTCAACATTTTATTACTTTTTGAAGAACACGGGCTTATACTGATAGGGGGGTGAACAGTATAAGACCACTTTTTACTTTTTCTTCCAATTCAATATTCTATTGTGTAAAGATAGCAGTAATCAAAGCAATGCACAAAAACCATACACAATAGAAACACAATTTTGTTGAGCAAGGTGTAGCAATAGTATTGTCATTGTTGTCAACACAGTTAGATAGATCTGTTGATGTAGTGGACAGGAAGTTCAAAAGCTATTCAGATGTAGAAGATAGGAGTTCAAAGGTTATTCAGAGTATGTACAGTGATTTTCCAAGAAGACCGAAGTGGCCCATATGCAAAAGATCAAAGAAAAAGACAAGTAAGAAAAGTGTCGCGATATCACGACATATACAACAGGCAAGAAAAACTATCATGATTTTGTGACATGTTGGAAGAGAAAGAGAAAGCAGGAAAAAGTGTCACGATTTCGCGACAAGTTCGAAGAAAGAGAACAAGTAAGAAAAGTGTCATGATTTCGCGACATGTCGCATTTTTGCGACTAAAATAGGAGAGAGAAAGTAAGTTGGAAAAGTGTCACGATTTTGCGACATGTCGCATTTTCGTGACTAAAATAGGAGAGAGAAAGTAAGTTTGAAAAGTGTCACGATATCGCGACATGTCACATTTTCGCAACAAAAGAAAGAGAGGAAGCGTACGGAAGCAGAACTGTCACGATTTCGTGACAAAAGCAGAAAGCAAGACTTCGAAAGCAAAAGTGTCATGATTTCGTGACAAAAGCAAAGAAGTAAAGTACGAAAGCAGAAGTGTCACGATTTCGCGACAAAAGCAGAGAAGAAGACTTCGAAGGCAGAAGTGTCATGATTTCAAGACAAAAGCAAAGAAGCTAAGTACGAAAGCAGAAGTGTCATGATTTCACGACAAAAGAATAGAGAAAGCGTACGGAGGCAAAAGTGTCGCGATATCACGACATGTATTTTCGTGGGCCAAAGCTAAGAGAAAGAGCAAGGAGAAAAAGTGTTGCGATATCGCGACATGTAGCATTTTTGCGGTCCGATGCAAAGAGAAAGAGAGAGAAAGAAAAAGTGTCATGATATCGCGACATGTTGTATTTTCACGGTTGAGTTGAAGCCAACGAAGACCGATGACAACCGACTAAAATTAGGGTTTACAGTTGTTATGAAAGCCGACTAAGATTAGGATTTACAACCGACTAAGATTAGGGTTTTCATCATAAAAAATATTGTTATAAAAGGAGGGTTGTTTGGAGAATTGAGAAAGTCATCGAATGTGTGTGAGATACGGTTGGTGTGCACAGAGAGCAAGTCGTGTCGAATCGTGCTAAGTGCAAAATTCGCAAAGAGAGCAGAGTGCGCAAAAGGGAGAAGATGATCATGAAGTTTGAATTTAACGAAGTAGAGTGTGCGAAGTGATTACGCAAAGAGCAGAGTGCGTAGAGAGCAAAAAGGTTGAAGTTCGACCAGGTGCTGCTATGATTGCACAGAGAAAGCAGAGTGCACAGAGAACGCAAAGGTGAAGAAGACCAATCAGGGTCTTGCAAAAGCAAAGGTATTTTACTATCAATCTTCTAGTTTCAGAATTGAAGTCCAAGTTGGTGCTTGGCATCAGGGGTTGGTGCTCCTTCTAGTTGGTGCTGGTAAATCAGGGGTTGGTGCTCCTTCCAGTTGGTGCTGGTAAATCAGGGGTTGGTGCTCCTTCCAGTTGGTGTTGGTAAATCAGGGGTTGGTGCTCCTTTCTATTGGTGCAGATAAATAAGGGGTTGGTGCTCCTTCCAGTGGGTGCTGGTAAATTGATTGTAAAGTTGGTGCTTTGCAAAGGCTGGATTTGGATGGTAGTCCAAGCAGTCATTCTTGAGGAGTAGCCACATTGGTGAACCTCGTTAAATCTTGTGTTGTGTGATGCTCTCTTGTGATACTTGCTTTATCTAGTTATAAGGTTTCATTATTTTAGTTTTAAGAGCTATGAATTTAAGTTTAAAGAACTACACTGATTCACCCCCCCTCTCAATGCCATTGTAAGACTAACAATTGGTATCAGAGCTAAGTTCCTGTACAAGCTTAACCGGCTAGGGTGATCTTGGAAGTAACACAATGGCAGGTGGTGAAGGCTTCTCATCAAACAAAGCACCATTGTTTGATGGATCTAATTACGCATTCTAGAGAATCAAGATGCAGACATATCTCTGTGCTTTGGGATACGACATCTAGGATTCAGTAGTTAGTGGATACACAATACCCATCACTCCTCCAAAAGAGGCTGACGAAAAGAAACTGTTTGAAAATAACTCAAAAGCAAAGAATGCTATCATGTGCGGATTAGTAGACAATGAACTAGTAAAGATCATGAGCTATAAAATGACAAAAGAAATATGGGACAAACCGAGGAGTATTCATGAAGGAGACGATAAGATCAAGGAGGCCAAGTTACAGACACATCGAGCTCGGTTCGAAGCATTAAAAATGAATGACGATGAAAACATTGAGGCATATATGCTGAGAGTTAATGGAATCATTAATGCAATCAGAGGACTCGACGAGGATATCGAAGACTCTGCCATCATGAAAAAGGTATTAAGATCTCTTCCTCAAAGGTTTGATTCTAAAGTCTCAACGATAGAAGAAGCTAAAAATCTAAATTATTTTAGTATAGATGAGATGTATGGTTCTTTGACTGCATATGAGATGAGGATAGGAAGATCTAAACCCACAGATAGAGAAGCAGCTTTTAAAGCCCTTAAAAATAAAAACGCAAAACAAGAGTCCGAGGAAGAAGAGACATCAGATGAAATGGAAGCAAACTTTGTTAGAAAACTAAAAAGGGGAAAAGGAAAATACAGAGGAAAGCTACCATTTAAATGTTTCAACTGTGGAGGCATTGGGCATTTTGCGACTAAATGTCCACTTAATGAGAAGAACAAAAATGATGAAGGATCGCACCAAGAAAGAAGTGACTGGAAGAAGAAAATGAATTTTAGAAAAGGCAACTTCAAGAAGAAAAGTTTCATCTCCAGGAATGCCAGTTCATCAGAAGACAACTCTGGTGAGGATTCTAAAGAGGAAACAGGTGAAGCTCTTTTCATGGCATTTGAAGAAGTAAAATCAGAAAAGGAAGAAGGAGTGAACTCTGAAGTATGTGGTGAAAACCCTGAGGCTGAAGTAGATCTAGAAGATTATTGCAGCAAGCTAGAAGAAGAGATTGTTTTATTGAAGAAACAACTAGAAGAGGCCAATACAAATCTCAAATTTGAGAAGAGCACAGAGTTGCTAGATAAAATGATAAGCCAACAAAGAAGCTCCATGGATAAGCATGGTCTTGGATATGAAGTTGAACAACCTTCATCTTCCAACTCGTGAGAGAAGAAGAAGTTCACTGTTGAAGGATCGAAGCAAGAAAAGTTTGAAGCTGAATCTTCAAAAGGAAGAAAATATCAAAGGAGATCTACAACAAAGCAACTACATCAAAAGAGGTTCTATCACTCTCACTCTATTCATAATAATACTTTTAATGGCTATTGTTTTAGATGCAACCAATATGGTCACAAGGCAACTTATTGTGGATTGAATAATAAATCAAAGAGTTATGCTTGGTAGAAATACATCTGCGTTTTTGAGTGAACACTATGTACAATGTTTTCAATGTAATGGTCATGGGCACATAGCAAGGTTTTGTCCAAGCACTTTTGTATCTAATCTAAGGCAAAACAGTAGATTTCATCAGACGCAAAGAACGCAACACAGACAGGGAATAAATCATGTACATAAAAGAAAGGAAAATAATCATTCATCAAGGATGCACAAGAGACAACCACACAAGAGAAATGTTTGAGTTCACGAAAAGGTGCAAAATAGGGATGTAGTTGAAAAATCCAAGCCCGAGTTCAAGAAAGTTTGGAGAAAGATAGAAGAAAGGAAATTGTGTCTCCTTGGACTGAAGGAGACTACTCCTCTATTGCACTAAGCAACTCCAGGTAGCACATCCTCAGGGGGAGCAATCTTAAAGTTTTATTTTAATGCTCCTATGTTGTTTGGTTAGCTGAGGATGAAAGGCAAGCAGTCAGGGGGAGTTGTCATATAGTTGTCAAAGTGTGTTTCAGTTCATGTAGTTGTTTGTGGAGGTAATAAGAGAGCATTAATTTTCTCTAAAGAAGCAGCCATTATAAACCAGAGACATTGAGCTGCACAACTGATGCGAGGCAAAGTCATCAGTCACGGAGGAGATGGTAGTCAAAAGGCTGAAGAAATTACATGCAGGCTACCTGGAGAGTCGATCACTTTTGTTTTGGGAGTAACTTTTGTGCAGCTGAAAGTTGAGTGTTGATCATACTATACTAAATAAGTAAAAGCAAGGTACAACAAGAATTCTAATATGATGAGCAGAGATTAGAGTTCCTATCCAAGAAGACCTTATGATAGAAAGAGTACCAGTGGAGGTGCATTCTATCTTGGAGACAGGTTGGTCGCGTGGAACAGTAAGAAACAAGAGTCAGTTTCCTTATCCACAGCAGAGGTAGAATATATTGCAGCGACAACGTGTTGTACGTAGGAGAAAGTTGCAAAAAGTGAGGTTAAGTTGGATTTTTGTTCCAACAACAGAGCAAGTAGCGGATATCTTCACAAAACCATTGCCCAAGGAAGTTTTTGAGTACCTTCGCAATAAATTGGGAGTGGTCATGTTTCCCAAGAATTGACTAGCTATCGGGATCACATTCTCAGGGGGAGCATTTAAGTATTTGATTATCTTTTTGCTCATGTTCATGATTTTTGCTAAGTGTAATAAATTGTGCTTGAGAATGTTGTGCATGGACTTAGGGGGAGTCTGTAGTAGCCCTTTGGTATTATTTTCAAAGGGGGAGAAGAGTTACAAGAAATTGCACATGTGTTGCCAACAATTCCAAAGGGGGAGATTGTTGAGCAAGGTGCAGCAACAGTATTGTCATTGTTGTCAACACAGTCAGATAGATCTATTGATGCAGTGGATAGGAAGTTCAAAAGCTATTCAGATGTAGAAGATAGGAGTTCAAAGGTTATTCAGAGTATGTACAGTGATTTTCCAAGAAGACCGAAGTGGCCCATATGCAAAAGATCAAAGAAAAAGACAAGTAAGAAAAGTGTCGCGATATCGCGACATATATAGTAGGCAAGAAAAATTGTCACGATTTTGCGACATGTTGGAAGAGAAAGAGAAAGCAGAAAAAGTGTCACGATTTCGTGACAAGTTCGAAGAAAGAGAACAAGTAAGAAAAGTGTCACGATTTCACGACATGTCACATTTTCGTGACTAAAATAGGAGAGAGAAAGTAAGTTGGAAAAGTGTCACGATTTCGTGACATGTCGCATTTTCACGACTAAAATAGGAGAGAGAAAGTAAGTTTGAAAAGTGTCGCGATATCGTGACATGTCGCATTTTCGCGACAAAAGAAAGAGAGGAAGCGTACGGAAGCAGAACTGTCATGATTTCGCGACAAAAGTAGAAAGCAAGACTTTGGAACTAGAAGTGTCACAATTTTGTGACAAAAGCAAAGTAAATTACGAAAGCAAAAGTGTCACTATTTCATGATAAAAGCAGAGAAGAAGACTTTGAAGGCAGAAGTGTCATGATTTCACGACAAAAGCAAAGAAGCTAAGTACAAAAGCAGAAGTGTCACGATTTTGTGACAAAATAATAGAGAAAGCATACGGAGGTGAAAGTGTCGTGATATCGCGACATGTTGTATTTTCACAGGCCAAAGCTAAGAGAAAGAGCAAGGAGAAAAAGTGTCGCGATATCATGACATGTTGTATTTTCACGGTCCGATGCAAAGAGAAAGAGCAAGGAGAAAAAGTGTCGTGATATCGTGACATGTATTTTTGTGGTCCGATGCAAAGAGAAAGAGCAAGGAGAAAAAATGTCACAATATCGCGACATGTAGCATTTTTGTAGTCTGATGCAAAGAGAAAGAGAGAGAAAGAAAAAGTGTCATGATATCGTGACATGTATTTTCGTGGTTGAGTTGAAGTCGACAAAGATCGATGATAGCCGACTAAAATTAGGGTTTATAGTTGTTATGAAAGCTGACTAAGATTAGGATTTATAGCCGACTAAGATTAGGGTTTTCATCATAAAAAATATTGTTATAAAAAATATTATGTTGTGTAAAGATAGCAGTAATCAAAGCAATGCACAAAAACCATACACAATAGAGACACCACAATTTACGTGGTTCACCCAATGTGGGCTACTCCACGGAGAAAATATTTTACTAAAACTTTCTCAATCAATCTCTTTGGGAATCACTCCCAATTACAATGTTTATGGATCTCTATCCAAAGGAGATGTTGATCCCCTAATATCAAGTTCATGGATCTCTTCCACAGGAGAACTCTTTCCCCTTCTGCTCTGGCTATGTGATCTTCTAGAAGACTTTGTCTCTCTACTGCACTAACTGGTGGACCTCTCTCCACTTGAAGACTCCTCACTCAGATCTATCTTCAACTATGTTGGCTGCTGGATCTCTATCCACTGAGACTCTATCCTCTATACTCTATCACCTCCAAAGCTCTATCAATAGGCTCACTAAGAACCTGCTCAATAGGCTCACACAGAACCTGCTTAACAAGCTCACATAGAACTTGTCAAATCTAATAGCAAGCTCACCAAGAACTTGTCCAATTTCACAAGCTAACTCACCAAACTTACCCAATGCTCTAGCAAGCTCACCAAGAACTTGCCCAAATCTGCTCTAGCAAGCTCACCAAGAACTTGCCCAAATCTGCTCTAGCAAGCTCACCAAGAACTTGCCAAAATCTCTCTAAAATTCCACAAATTTCCCAAACTATCCTCAAATCTATCCTCAAACTCATTCCCAAAGGCCTTCTCAAAGGCTCAATCAATCATGCTCAAGTAGCACTCAAATTCATCCACATCTATCATGAAGCTCAAATATGAACTCAACAATGAATGCAATGTACTCTTCAATTGAATTAATCAAACTCAATCTCAACTCAACTCATAGAAGCATAAAGAGAATTGTTAGAGACTCAATATGTTCTAACTCAATCTCAACTAAATCTCAACTCAAATCAATCTAATCAACTCATAGAAGCATAAAGAGAATTGTTAGAGACTCAATATGTTCTAATCTAACTCTCAACTCAAATCAATTCAATCTCAAATCAACTCAAGTCTTATAGAACCATAAAAGAATTTGTTAGAGACTCAATATGTTCTAATCTCAAACTCAACTCAACCAATCATCACAAGGGACAACTCTTTCTCACACAACCCTAGTCCAAGTATGTATCAACCAACTCAAATATTTCCAATAATGCTCAACCACAAATCTCACATAACAATGATACTCATGTTCTTTTCTAACTCAAGTTCTTTTACAACCAATGGGCTTCAACAACTATGCTTATCAAACAAGGTTTAAACACAACTCTCAATTCATAAAACCTTGAAGCATTCAACCAACCACTTTCGAAAAGGAAACCACAAACAATCCTTTTCCCTCCAATGATATTTCAGAAATCAACCACCATAAACAATCAATAGGAGAATGTGCCCATACCTTTTATGAAGATGAAAAAACCTCTTTGTAAATCTGCCACAATCACAAAATTCTTTTGCCAATCTTCACAAGGGTTAGTAGATCACAAAATAATCAACATTACTCCACTTTTCAATAATCATCACCAAGGCCTTTAATTGCACAACTTCCTTATCTCTCCTAAAACCACTTGTACCATAAAATAAAATAAATCAAAACATTGCATAACCTTTTCACTCCCAAAACCACTTATACCATAAAATAAAATAAATCACAATATTGCATACCTTGTCACCTCATGAAAGAATTAATCCTCTTGAAAAAGAACAAGGCAAACTTCACTTTTGGAACCCCTTTGCAAAATCAGAAATATCTCTTTACACACACCTTATTTCTCCTTCTAAATAAGTTAGTCAAATAGCCCTCGAAATAAGCTTTCCGACGATATATAATATGCCCCCTTTCCAAAATAAATTGAAACCTTTACATATATATATGCCAACCTCCATTAATTGCACATAGGTCGGCCCTCCATTAATTTAAACTTAAACTTTAAACTTTAATATCTTCATCACCGGAGGTCCTTTTTCGATGAAACAAAATTCCACCTTGGCTTTTAAGAAAAGCCCTTTCCACATAAGCCCACCATGGTTTTAAATAAAACCTTTTATTTTACCTACCTTGGTTTTCATAAAAACCATGTAAATAGCCATGCTCTCCAAAATATCATAAATGCTTATCTATGAAATATTTTTGCCACCAAAACTCAATGTGACATCAATGATCCATGTGACATCAATGACAACATAAAATACCTCAAATTAACTCAAATTTCCAACAATCTCCCCCTTTGTCATTGATGGCAACACCTCTAATGCAAACACCACAATCACTGCAAAAACCATCTCTGAGAATCAAAGTTGCTCCCCTGACTCAATACTCTCTATGGAGGCTGCTCCCCTAACTCAATACTCTCTTTGGAGGCTCCCCCCTAACTCAATACTCTCTTTGGAGGCTGCTCCCCCTAACTCAAATCTCTTCCCCTTACTCAAATCTCTCCCCCTTTGACATCAATGGCAAAAGGGACACCTATGGGGCTAAAAGATATGACTCTTAAGCTTAGCCCCCTCACCCCCTTCTCTTTTGAGGTGATTAATTTTGGGGTGGGAGTACTTTTACTCCCATATCACTTTGTTTCTTTCCTCTATCAACTTCCTTCCATGTTTTTCTGATATCCTTCTCTTGATGAATTACTTGATCTTCTTGTCTAGAACCTATTTGACCTTCTTGCCTTGAACCTGTTTGGAATTGAGTCCTACACCATCTTGCAATATGCCCAAAGTTATTGCAATTAAAACACTTGATATTGTAGCCTTTGGTTGGTGCCCATGTCCTAAAATTATTCTTAAAATAATTTCCATATCCATTCCTTTCCTGAACCCTGTATTGTGAAGCTCTATTTTCATGACCATTATAACCATGACTTCTGAATTGTGTAGCTCTAAAACCAAAACCATGTTGCTCATTTCCTTTGCACTGAAAATCTCTATGACCAATCCTGTTGCATGAGAAGCAATGTCCCTGAAAACCATACCTTCTTCCCTTGAAGTTTCTTCTAGAAAAATCAAACTTCTTTGATCCATGGACCCTGCAATGTATAGCCCTGTGTCCAAATCCATTACAAGAAAAACAATATCCTTGAAAAGCCCTTTGTTCATGCCTTGGTTCCTCATACCTTTCTTGACCATTATCCTTATGATCATCTTCAACTTGTGCATTGCATTCTTGAACCTTCTTTGTAGCATCTAAAACCTCTTCCTTGCCTTTCTCTTCAAGAATTTCTTTTCCCTTTGAACTTGATTCACCTATCTCAAAACAAGAACCAAACTGAATATTTGGAGCCATAGGAACTTTGGAACTTTCCTCACAAATCTTAGGTGCTTCCTTGCTTTCATCTTTTAGAACTTCCTTTCCTTTTGAGTTACTTTTCTTGTGACTTTTCTTGTAAGTATACAACCTTAAATTAAGTTTCCACTCCTTTTTGAATATTTTCATCTAATGTATCATGTCTTGTCATTGTTACCCTTAGTTCTTCATTCATCCTCTCTTCTATCCTTTTTGCATTTTGAAGCTCTTCTCTGAGATTACTGATTGTTTGAAGTAGTTCTTCTATGATTTTGACATCTGTTCGAATCTTGTTTTCAAGATTCTTATATTCTTATTTTAACCTTTTGATTTCTGATTTTTGTTTACTTGGCTCATCCTCTTCCTTTTCTATTACCAAAAATGAGACTTCTTTGTTTTCACTACTACTTGGAATTGTCACTAGAACTACTTGCTTTCTTTTTCAAATACACTTTCCTTGTTGTAATTGTTGTAGTATGTGCAATCATCATCTATATGCCCAAAATCTCCACATATGAAGCATTTTAGTATCCTTAGACCTTTCTTGTACCTATCTGCTTGCTCAATGGCTATGGCAAGCTCTTCATGTCTTTCTTCAATAGGCACATCCTCTTCTTTAACTTCAATACCTAGGAATAGATGTTCTTGTTTTTCTTCATTTATTCCAAAGAATGTACATTCTTCTTCATCTGATCTTTATCACTATAATCTGAACTATCACTTGCTTCTACAATGTAGTAAGATTTCTTTGCCTTACGAAAAATTTTCTTCTTCTCATACATGTTTTGCTTGAATATATCATCTTTGTCATGCTTATGCTTTCCATATTATTTTCTTCTATGACCCTATTTTTCATCATCACTGATTTCTTCATGTGGACACTTGTATGCATAGTGACCAAGATCACCACACTTGTAGCACCTAAATTTCCTTATATCTCTAAAATTCCTTGAGTCCTTATTCCTTTTGATGAAGTTAGCTTCCTCATCATTTTCTAAAACTCTATCTATTTTTAAAACTTTCCCTTTCTCTTTTTTTAAAGCCTTGAAAGCAATCTCTTTTATTGGAGCTTGATGCTTACTTACCCTCATCTCATAAGTTGTGAGAGTACCTTGCAATTCTTCCATTGTTAACTTGTTGATATCCATTGTTTCTTCTATTGCTGAAACCTTTGCATCATATTTCATGGGAAGTGATCTCAAAACCTTTTGAGTAACTTATGATTATTTCATCTCAAAACCTAGGCCTCTCATAGTGTTAGTAATATCATCAACTCAAAGTAAGAACTTTGCAATATCTTCAGAATCTTCCATTTTCAATTCCTCAAATATTTTTCTATGAGTTTGTAGTTTTGCCAACTTTACCTTGGAATCTCCTTCATAAGTATTCCTCAACTTGGTCCACATCTCATTAGTTGAAGTACATACCATGACCTTTGCAAAATCTATCTCACGTAGCCCACTCAAAATACAATTCATTGCTCTTGCATTGATCTCAACCAATTTCCTAGTAGTCTTATCTTCCTCGGGATCACCTTCAACCTTATACTCTTTTTCAACCATCTGCCATACCTCATATCCTTGTGATATCAAGTAGTTCTTCATCCTCATGCTCTAGAAAGCATAATTGTTACCATCAAACAATGGAGCCTTATTTGTAGATAATCCTTTCTGTGAAGCCATCTGTGTTCTTGTAGAATCTGCCCTCAAGTTGTTAGCCTTTTCGAAGGAACCCACTCTGATACCAATTGAAGAACACAAGCTTATACTGAGAGGGGGTGAACAGTATAAGACCACTTTTTACTTTTTCTTCCAATTCAATATTATGTTGTGTAAATATAGTAGTATCAATAGTAGTAATCAAAGCAATGCACAAAAACCATACACAATAGAGACACCACAATTTACGTGGTTCACCCAATGTGGGCTACTCCATGGAGAAAATATTTTACTAAAACTTTCTCAATCAATCTCTTTGGGAATCACTCCCAATTACAATGTTTATGGATCTCTATCCAAAGGAGATGTTGATCCCCTAATATCAAGTTCATGGATCTCTTCCATAGGAGAACTCTTTCCCCTTCTGCTCTGGCTATGTGATCTTCTAGAAGACTCTGTCTCTCTCTGCACTAACTGGTGGACCTCTCTCCACTTGAAGACTCCTCACTCAGATCTATCTTCAACTATGTTGGTTGCTTGGATCTCTATCCACTGAGACTCTATCCTCTATACTCTATCACCTCCAAAGCTCTATCAATAGGCTCACTAAGAACCTGCTCAATAGGCTCACATAGAACCTGCTTAACAAGCTCACACAGAACTTCCTAACAAGCTCACACCCCTCTAACAAGCTCACCAAGAACTTGTCCAATCTCTAGCAAGCTCACCAAGAACTTGCCCAAATATGCTCTAGCAAGCTCACCAAGAACTTGCCCAAATCTGCTCTAACAAGCTCACTAAGAACTTGTCCAAACATTATCCTCAAATCTATCCCAACACTATCCTCAAATCTATCCCAAAGGCCTTCTCAAAGGTTCAATCATTCTCAAGTAGCACTCAAATCTCATCCACAAATCTATCAAGGCAAAACTCAAATATGAACTCAACAATGAATGGCAATCTCAACTCAAATCAACTTCATAGAAGCATAAAGATAATTGTTAGAGACTCAATATGTTCTAATCTCAATCTCAAACTCAATATCAATCTCAACTCAATTCAATCTCATAGAAGCATAAAGAGAATTTTTAGAGACTCAATATGTTCTAATCTCAATCTCAACTCAAATCAATCTTCAACTCAAGCTCATAGAACTATAGAATTGTTAGAGACTCAATATGTTCTAATCTCACTCTAAACTCAATCAACTCAACTCAACCAATCATCACAAGGGACAACTCTCTCTCACACAACCCTAGTCCAAGTATGTATCAACCAACTCAAATATTTCCAACAATGCTCAACCACAAATCTCACATAACAATGATACTCATGTTCTTTTCTAACTCAAGTTCTTTCACAACCAATGGGCTTCAACAACTATGCTTATCAAACAAGGTTTAAACACAACTCTCAATTTATAAAACCTTGAAGCATTCAACCAACCACTTTCGAAAAGGAAACCACAAACAATCCTTTTCCCTCCAATGATATTTCAGAAATCAACCACCATAAACAATCAATAGGAGAATGTGCCCATACCTTTTATGAAGATGAAAAAACCTCTTTGTAAATCTGCCACAATCACAAAATTCTTTTGCCAATCTTCACAAGGGTTAGTAGATCACAAAATAATCAACATTACTCCACTTTTCAATAATCATCACCAAGGCCTTTAATTGCACAACTTCCTTATCTCTCCTAAAACCACTTGTACCATAAAATAAAATAAATCAAAACATTGCATAACCTTTTCACTCCCAAAACCACTTATACCATAAAATAAAATAAATCACAATATTGCATACCTTGTCACCTCATGAAAGAATTAATCCTCTTGAAAAAGAACAAGGCAAACTTCACTTTTGGAACCCCTTTGCAAAATCAGAAATATCTCTTTACACACACCTTATTTCTCCTTCTAAATAAGTTAGTCAAATAGCCCTCGAAATAAGCTTTTCGACGATATATAATATGCCCCCTTTCCAAAATAAATTGAAACCTTTACATATATATATATGCCAACCTCCATTAATTGCACATAGGTCGGCCCTCCATTAATTTAAACTTAAACTTTAAACTTTAATATCTTCATCACCGGAGGTCCTTTTTCGATGAAACAAAATTCCACCTTGGCTTTTAAGAAAAGCCCTTTCCACATAAGCCCACCATGGTTTTAAATAAAACCTTTTATTTTTACCTGCCTTGGTTTTCATAAAAACCTTGTATATATCCATGCTTTCCAAAATATCATAAATGATTATCTATGAAATACTTTTGCCACCAAAACTCAATATGACATCAATGATCCATGTGACATCAATGACAACATAAAATACCTCAAATTAACTCAAATTTCCAACAATCTCCCCCTTTGTCATTGATGGCAACACCTCTAATGCAAACACTACAATCACTGCAAAAACCATCTCTGAGAATCAAAGTTGCTCCCCCTAACTCAATACTCTCTATGGAGGCTGCTCCCCCTAACTCAATACTCTCTTTGGAGGCTGCTCCCCTAACTCAATGCTCTCTTTGAGCTCTCCCCTTACTCAAATCTCTCCCCCTTTGACATCAATGGCAAAAGGGACACCTATGGGGCTAAAAGATATGACTCTTAAGCTTAGCCCCCTCACCCCCTTCTCTTTTGAGGTGATTAATTTTGGGGTGGGAGTACTTTTACTCCCATATCACTTTGTTTCTTTCCTCTATCAACTTCCTTCCATGTTTTTTGATATCCTTCTCTTGATGAATTACTTGATCTTCTTGTCTAGAACCTGTTTGACCTTCTTGCCTTGAACCTATTTGGAATTGAGTCCTACACCATCTTGCAATATGCCCAAAGTTATTGCAATTAAAACACTTGATATT
Source organism: Wollemia nobilis (assembly GCA_028583015.1). Lineage (NCBI taxonomy): Eukaryota > Viridiplantae > Streptophyta > Pinopsida > Araucariales > Araucariaceae > Wollemia > Wollemia nobilis. The sequence goes on from JAQPPZ010001106.1 coordinate 10,313,698, forward strand.
GTAGCCTTTGGTTGGTGCCCATGTCCTAAAATTATTCTTAAAATAATTTCCATATCCATTCCTTTCCTGAACCCTGTATTGTGAAGCTCTATTTTCATGACCATTATAACCATGACTTCTGAATTGTGTAGCTCTAAAACCAAAACCATGTTGCTCATTTCCTTTGCACTAAAAAGCTCTATGACCAATCCTGTTGCATGAGAAGCAATGTCCCTGAAAACCATACCTTCTTCCCTTGAAGTTTCTTCTAGCAAAATCAAACTTCTTTGATCCATGGACCCTGCAATGTATAGCCCTGTGTCCAAATCCATTACAAGAAAAACAATATCCTTGAAAAGCCCTTTGTTCATGCCTTGGTTCCTCATACCTTTCTTGACCATTATCCTTATGATCATCTTCAACTTGTGCATTGCATTCTTGAACCTTCTTTGTAGCATCTAAAACCTCTTCCTTGCCTTTCTCTTCAAGAATTTCTTTTCCCTTTGAGCTTGATTCACCTATCTCAAAACAAGAACCAAACTGAATATTTGGAGCCATAGGAACTTTGGAACTTTCCTCACAAATCTTAGGTGCTTCCTTGCTTTCATATTTTAGAACTTCCTTTGCCTTAGGCTTCTTGGAAGTAAGATACAACCTTAAAATAAGTTTCCACTCCTTTTTGAATCTTTTCATCTAATGTATCATGTCTTGTCATTGTTACCCTTAGTTCTTCATTCATCCTCTCTTCTATCATTTTTGCATTTTGAAGCTCTTCTCTGAGATTACTGATTGTTTGAAGTAGTTCTTCTCTGATTTTGACATCTGTTCGAATCTTGTTTTCAAGATTCCTGTATTCTTCTTTTAACCTTTTGATTTCTGATTTTTGTTTACTTGGCTCATCCTCTTCCTTTTCTATTACCAAAAATGAGACTTCTTTGTTTTCACTACTGATGGAATTGTCACTAGAACTGTTGCTTTCTTTTTCAAATACACTTTCCTTGTTGTAATTGTTGTAGTATGTGCAATCATCATCTATATGCCCAAAATCTCCACATATGAAGCATTTTAGTATCCTTAGACCTTTCTTGTACCTATCTGCTTGCTCAATGGCTATGGCAAGCTCTTCATGTCTTTCTTCAATAGGCACATCCTCTTCTTTAACTTCAATACCTAGGAATAGGTGTTCTTGCTTTTCTTCACTTATTCCAAAAAAAAATAATGTACATTCTTCTTCATCTGAATTATCTCTATCACTATAATCTGAACTATCACTTGCTTCTACAATGTAGTAAGATTTCTTTGCCTTACGAAAAATTTTCTTCTTCTCATACATGTTTTGCTTGAATCTGTCATCTTTGTCATGCTTATGCTTTCCATATTATTTTCTTCTATGACCCTATTTTTCATCATCATTGATTTCTTCATGTGGACACTTGTATGCATAGTGACCAAGATCACCACACTTGTAGCACCTAAATTTCCTTATATCTCTAAAATTCCTTGAGTCCTTATTCCTTTTGATGAAGTTAGCTTCCTCATCATTTTCTAAAACTCTATCTATTTCTAAAACTTTCCCTTTATCTTTTTTGAAGCCTTGAATGCAATATCTTTTATTGGAGCTTGATGCTTACTTACCCTCATCTCATAAGTTGTGAGAGTACCTTGCAATTCTTCCATTGTTAACTTGTTGATATCCATTGTTTCTTCTATTGTTGAAACCTTAGCATCATATTTCATGGGAAGTGATCTCAAAACATTTTGAGTAACTTATGATTCTTTCATATCAAAACCTAGGCCTCTCATAGTGTTAGTAATATCATCAACTCAAAGTAAGAACTTTACAATATCTTTAGAATCTTCCATTTTCAATTCCTCAAATATTTTTCTATGAGTTTGTAGTTTTGCCAACTTTACCTTGGAATCTCCTTCATAAGTATTCCTCAACTTGGTCCACATCTCATTAGCTGAAGTACATACCATGACCTTTGCAAAATCTGTCTCATGTAGCCCACTCAAAATACAATTCATTGCTCTTGCATTGATCTCAACCAATTTCCTAGTAGTCTTATCTTCCTCGGGATCACCTTCAACCTTATACTCTTTTTCAACCATTTGCCATACCTCATATCCTTGTGATATCAAGTAGTTCTTCATCCTCATGCTCCAGAAAGCATAATTGTTACCATCAAACAATGGAGCCTTATTTGAAGATAATCCTTTCTGTGAAGCCATCTGTGTTCTTGTAGAATCTGCCCTCAAGTTGTTAGCCTTTTCGAAGGAACCCACTCTGATACCAATTGAAGAACACAAGCTTATACTGAGAGGGGGTGAACAGTATAAGACCACTTTTTACTTTTTCTTCCAATTCAATATTATGTTGTGTACAGATAGCAGTATCAATAGCAGTAATCAAAGCAATGCACAAAAACCATACACAATAGAGACACCACAATTTACGTGGTTCACCCAATGTGGGCTACTCCACAGAGAAAATATTTTACTAAAACTTTCTCAATCAATCTCTTTGGGAATCACTCCCAATTACAATGTTTATGGATCTCTATCCAAAGGAGATGTTGATCCCCTAATCTCAAGTTCATGGATCTCTTCCATAGGAGAACTCTTTCCCCTTCTGCTCTGGCTATGTGATCTTCTAGAAGACTTTGTCTCTCTGTTGCACTAACTGGTGGACCTCTCTCCACTTGAAGACTCCTCACTCAGATCTATCTTCAACTATGTTGGTTGTTGGATCTCTATCCACTGAGACTCTATCCTCTATACTCTATCACCTCCAAAGCTCTATCAATAGGCTCACTAAGAACCTGCTCAATAGGCTCACACAGAACCTGCTTAACAAGCTCACACAGAACTTGTCCATCTTAACAAGCTCACCAATTGCCCAAATCTACTCTAGCAAGCTCACCAAGAACTTGCCCAAATATGCTCTAGCAAGCTCACCAAGAACTTGCCCAAATATGCTCTAGCAAGCTCACCAAGAACTTGTCCCAAAAATCCACAAATCTTCCTCAAATCTATCCCAACATTATCCATCAAATCTATCCCAAAGGCCTTCTCAAAGGCTCAATCAATCATGCTCAAGTAGTACTCAATTTCATTTAAAGTAAAGATGAACTCAACAATGAATGGATACTTTAAAAACATAATCTCAACTCAACTCAACTTCATAGAAGCATAAAGAGAATTGTTAGAGACTCAATATGTTCTAATCTCAATCTCAACCCAAATCAATCTCAACTCAACTCAATCCAACTCATAGAAGCATAAAGAGAATTGTTAGAGACTCAATATGTTCTAATCTCTCAACTCTCAACTCAAATCAATCTCAACTCAATACTCAATTTATAGAACAATAAAAAAATCTTTAGAGACTCAATACTTGATCTAATTCTCTCTCATCTCAATCAACTCAACTCAACCAATCATCACAAGGGACAACTCTCTTCTCACACAACCCTAGTCCAAGTATGTATCAACCAACTCAAATATTTCCAACAATGCTCAACCACAAATCTCACATAACAATGATACTCATGTTCTTTTCTAACTCAAGTTCTTTCACAACCAATGGGCTTCAACAACTATGCTTATCAAACAAGGTTTAAACACAACTCTCAATTCATAAAACCTTGAAGCATTCAACCAACCACTTTCGAAAAGGAAACCACAAACAATCCTTTTCCCTCCAATGATATTTCAGAAATCAACCACCATAAACAATCAATAGGAGAATGTGCCCATACCTTTTATGAAGATGAAAAAACCTCTTTGTAAATCTGCCACAATCACAAAATTCTTTTGCCAATCTTCACAAGGGTTAGTAGATCACAAAATAATCAACATTACTCCACTTTTCAATAATCATCACCAAGGCCTTTAATTGCACAACTTCCTTATCTCTCCTAAAACCACTTGTACCATAAAATAAAATAAATCAAAACATTGCATAACCTTTTCACTCCCAAAACCACTTATACCATAAAATAAAATAAATCACAATATTGCATACCTTGTCACCTCATGAAAGAATTAATCCTCTTGAAAAAGAACAAGGCAAACTTCACTTTTGGAACCCCTTTGCAAAATCAAAAATATCTCTTTACACACACCTTATTTCTCCTTCTAAATAAGTTAGTCAAATAGCCCTCGAAATAAGCTTTTCGACGATATATAATATGCCCCTTTCCGAAATAAATTGAAACCTTTAAATATATATATGCCAACCTCCATTAATTGCACATAGGTCGGCCCTCCATTAATTTAAACTTAAACTTTAAACTTTAATATCTTCATCACCGGAGGTCCTTTTTCGATGAAACAAAATTCCACCTTGGCTTTTAAGAAAAGCCCTTTCCACATAAGCCCACCATGGTTTTAAATAAAACCTTTTATTTTGTCTGCCTTGGTTTTCATAAAAACCTTGTAAATAGCCATGCTTTCCAAAATATCATAAATGCTTATCTATGAAATATTTTGGCCACCAAAACTCAAATGGCATCAATGATCCATGTGACATCAATGACAACATAAAATACCTCAAATTAACTCAAATTTCCAACAATCTCCCCCTTTGTCATTGATGGCAACACCTCTAATGCAAACACCACAATCACTCGCAAAAACCATCTCCGAGAATCAAAGTTGCTCCCCTGACTCAATACTCTCTATGGAGGCTGCTCCCCCTAACTCAATACTCTCTTTGGAGGCTGCTCCCCTAACTCAATGCTCTCTTTGGAGGCTCTCCCCCTAACTCAAATCTCTCCCCCTTTGACATCAATGGCAAAAGGGACACCTATGGGGCTAAAATATATGACTCTTAAGCTTAGCCCCCTCACCCCCTTCTCTTTTGAGGTGATTAATTTTGGGGTGGGAGTACTTTTACTCCCATATCACTTTGTTTCTTTCCTCTATCAACTTCCTTCCATGTTTTTCTGATATCCTTCTCTTGATGAATTACTTGATCTTCTTGTCTAGAACCTATTTGACCTTCTTGCCTTGAACCTGTTTGGAATTGAGTCCTACACCATCTTGCAATATGCCCAAAGTTATTGCAATTAAAACACTTGATATTGTAGCCTTTGGTTGGTGCCCATGTCCTAAAATTATTCTTAAAATAATTTCCATATCCATTCCTTTCCTGAACCCTGTATTGTGAAGCTTTGTTTTCATGACCATTATAACCATGACTTCTGAATTGTGTAGCTCTAAAACCAAAACCATGTTGCTCATTTCCTTTGCACTAAAAATCTCTATGACCAATCCTGTTGCATGAGAAGCAATGTCCCTGAAAACCATACCTTCTTCCCTTGAAGTTTCTTCTAGAAAAATCAAACTTCTTTGATCCATGGATCCTGCAATGTATAGCCCTGTGTCCAAATCCATTACAAGAAAAACAATATCCTTGAAAAGCCCTTTGTTCATGCCTTGGTTCCTCATACCTTTCTTGACCATTATCCTTATGATCATCTTCAACTTGTGCATTGCATTCTTGAACCTTCTTTGTAGCATCTAAAACCTCTTCCTTGCCTTTCTCTTCAAGAATTTCTTTTCCCTTTGAGCTTGATTCACCTATCTCAAAACAAGAACCAAACTGAATATTTGGAGCCATAGGAACTTTGGAACTTTCCTCACAAATCTTAGGTGCTTCCTTGCTTTCATATTTTAGAACTTCCTTTCCTTTTGAGTGTGACTTTTCTTGGAAGTAAGATACACCCTTAAAATAAGTTTCCACTCCTTTTTGAATCTTTTCATCTAATGTATCATGTCTTGTCGTTGTTACCCTTAGTTCTTCATTCATCCTCTCTTCTATCCTTTTTGCATTTTGAAGCTCTTCTCCGAGATTACTGATTGTTTGAAGTAGTTCTTCTCTGATTTTGACATCTGTTCGAATCTTGTTTTCAAGATTCCTGTATTCTTCTTTTAACCTTTTGATTTCTGATTTTTGTTTACTTGGCTCATCCTCTTCCTTTTCTATTACCAAAAATGAGACTTCTTTGTTTTCACTACTATTGGAATTGTCACTAGAACTGTTGCTTTCTTTTTCAAATACACTTTCCTTGTTGTAATTGTTGTAGTATGTGCAATCATCATCTATATGCCCAAAATCTCCACATATGAAGCATTTTAGTATCCTTAGACCTTTCTTGTACCTATCTACTTGCTCAATGGCTATGGCAAGCTCTTCATGTCTTTCTTCAATAGGCACATCCTCTTCTTTAACTTCAATACCTAGGAATAGGTGTTCTTGCTTCTCTTCACTTATTCCAAAGAAAACCCTTCTTCATCTTCACTCAAGATATTATAATTTCTAAAAAAAACAAAATTTTGAATGTATGTATTATCTCACTATAAAACATGCAATATCATCTCTTGCACACAAAAATGTTCTCTTTCACCTTCTATTCAGAATAGAATGTTCTTCCTTTTCATCATCTGATTTATCTCTATCACTATGATCTGAGCTATCACTTGCTTCTACAATGTAGTAAGATTTCTTTGCCTTACGAAAAAATTTCTTCTTCTCATACATGTTTTGCTTGAATCTGTCATCTTTGTCATGCTTATGCTTTCCATCTTCTTTTCTTCTATGACCCTATTTTTCATCATCACTGATTTCTTCATGTGGACACTTGTATGCATAGTGACCAAGATCACCACACTTGTAGCACCTGACTTTCCTTATATCTCTGAAATTCCTTGAGTCCTTATTCCTTTTGATGAAGTTAGCTTCCTCATCATTTTCTAAAACTCTATCTATTTCTGAAACTTTCCCTTTCTCTTTTTCTGAAGCCTTGAATGCAATCTCTTTTATTGGAGCTTGATGCTTACTTACCCTCATCTCATAAGTTGTGAGAGTACCTTGCAATTCTTCCATTGTTAACTTGTTGATATCCATTGTTTCTTCTATTGCTGAAACCTTAGCATCATATTTCATGGGAAGTGATCTCAAAACCTTTTGAGTAACTTCTGATTCTTTCATCTCAAAACCTAGGCCTCTCATAGTGTTAGTAATCTCATCAACTCGAAGTAAGAACTTTGCAATATCTTCAGAATCTTCCATTTTCAATTCCTCAAATATTTTTCTATGAGTTTGTAGTTTTGCCAACTTTACCTTGGAATCTCCTTCATAAGTATTCCTCAACTTGGTCCACATCTCATTAGCTGAAGTACATACCATGACCTTTGCAAAATCTGTCTCACGTAGCCCACTCAAAATACAATTCATTGCTCTTGCATTGATCTCAACCAATTTCCTAGTAGTCTTTGATGAGCACCAAAAATGCTCATATTTTGTACATATTTCTTTGATCAATATGTGGCTGTATAATAAGGATTGCATACTTTTATGAATGATTATATAGATATTTGATATAATTATGCGTGTTATCTAATTTGTGTGCTTTTAGTATGTTTTGTGGAATTGCAGTTGATTTAGTTAGATTTGGAATAGTCGAGGTCCTTTTGATGGACCGGGCACTTTATTTCATTGGGGGTCAATATAGAGAACATAGGCGCCTCCCTGCAACCGGAAGGCGCCAAGGGAACAAGTGCCTCCCTACAGTCGAAAGGCGCCAAACCAAAGACGAGCGCCTCCTTGTAGTCGAAAGGCGCCAACTGAATACCAGCGCCTCCCTGCAGTCGAAAGGTGCCAACTAAATACGAGCGCCTCCCAGTCGAAAGGCACCAACTGAATATGAGCGCCTCCCTATAGTCGAAAGGTGCCAACTGAATACTAGCGCCTCCCTATAGTCGGAAGGTGCCAACTGAATACTAGCGCCTCCCTGTAGTCGGAAGGCGCCAACTGAATACTAGCGCCTCCCTGCAGTCAGAAGGCGCCAACTAAATACGAGCGCCTCCCTGCAGTCAAAAGGTGCCAACTGAATATCAGTGCCTCCCTGCAGTCGAAAGGCGCCAACTGAATGCGAGCGCCTCCCTACAATCGAAAGGTGCCAACTGAATGCGAGCACCTCCCTGCAATCAGAAGGCGTCACTGATTCTTTGCCCGTTGACTAGACTCAAAGGACGTGGACAGTAGCGGCTAGTGTAGTTCTAGCTCTACGTCATGCAGAGCTAAATTGGAGATAGCACCAATGTATCAAAACGTCTTACGGATGCCAGGCAAAGCACGAACCGAAATGAACATGCCGCCATCAAAACAGAATGCCAGACGTCGATTGCATTCGCCAGACTGTTCTAATTTAGTCTAGGAAGAATCGACTATTGTAACCACTTCTGTAATAGAAGTTCTACGGGTGTGTTATATAAACACACGTAGATCATTCTGAAAAGATATATAGAAAATATATGTGGAGATAGAGAGATATTTAATAAAGATCCATTTTAGAGTTACATTGTAATGCGTTGATAAATATATTACAGTTACAGAAGTTCTAAAGCACGTGTTCGATCGGGAAGAAGCTGCTGGAGCCTGGGCCCACTCCAAGCCAGTATTTCTTCCCCATTTCCTTTTTGTTCATTTATTTTAATTAGTTTATTGCTTTCATAGGAATGTTCATTGGTTTGCTAGTTCCAGTATTTGTAGTAGATTCATTTTCAGGAATATGTACATGATTTATTTTTGTAGATTTAAATTATGTTCTTCTTACGTAATTTATTGAGGAGTGCGGGAATGATTGACAACCATCTCAAGAACACCCCCCAAATGTAGGATTAGCAGATTCACCTCCAAGTGGTATTGTAGTAACCTAATTTCGACTCTTCGCAAGTTTACGAAGCTCCTTGGGTTGATAATTAAATGCACGGGCATGTGACAAAAATAGGAAACCATTCACCTTGTTTGGCCCGCAACATTTTGGCGCCATTGTTGGGGAAGCGTCTTAATTAGATTACTTACAATACCCTGAAACCTTCTATCCGACCTTGTATGAGTTCTTCGAGAAGAAGAGGACCTGACGGTCGCTTTATAAGAACTAATCCATCAGGACCTGAGTCAGCTGAGCATTTTGGATTTGAGTTAGACCCGCCCGACCTACCAGCAGTCCATTGGAGTGAGGAACCGCACTTTGTGCAAAGTGCCACCTCATCCCATCAACAAGGGGATGAACGAATCATCACAAATCCCTTGTTTAATAGGACTCCTCTAGAGGAAGCCCTATTGTGGAAGGCTGTGGAGGATCAGACGATCTCGCCAGACAACCTTAGAGCATTGACTCAGAAAGTTTTAAATGACCGAAAGGCCATAAACGCTGCATTAGAAACCACATTTCCTAAAAAAATGGCAGATAACGATGAAGTCTCATCTGGCTTTAGTTTCCCAATAGAGGAGGGAGTAGGAGATACCAAAATGAAAAACATATCCCCTGCTCACCTTCCGTCCTTCAAAGGACACCCGACTGAGGACCCTGACCTGTTTTTATTCAAATTTGATGTTTTGTGCAGGTCTGTGGATTACAAATCAAATGCGCAGAAGTTGAAATTATTTCCTTCTACATTAGATGATGCAGCTCTACGATGGTTCATCGGTCTGGGAGACAAACACATCACCACCTGGGACCAGATGAAGACGCTCTTTCTAGAGCAATATCAAGATTTCGGGAGAGCAAGAGACTCCAGGGAGGAGGTCTTGAGCATGACACAAAGAGAAGATGAGTCTCTCGAGGAGTATTGGGAGAGATTCACCTTTAATCTTCAACGGTCCCCTCACTCGAAGCTATCTGATAAGTCCCTCAAAAGCATCTTCTTGAGGGGACTTACCAATGAGTCACTGGAGGCTCTCAACATGATCTCTGGAGGTGATGTCTATCAGCATGCTATGGACGACATCCGGCAATTATGTCGAAACTACTCGAGAAGGCGAGGCAAAATCATCGCCAAGACCATGAAGGCGACTCTTCTATCACCAAAATAGAAATAGGCAACATGTTGGAGGATTTGAAGAGCGAAATGCTCTCATCTCTAGCACTGCAGATGGATACGCTGTTGTTAGAAAAGAAGAAACAAGAAAATGATGCAACATTAGCCTATTTCTGCCCAAAATGCAGAGGAAGGCACGCAAAGAATGCATGTCCAGAAAACAAGGTCAGAGTATGCGTAGTTTGTAGGCTGAATCATAAAACTCGATTGTGCCCACAACTGCCCAGTAACCAGGAAGCGGTTGAGAGCACGGAGGCCTACTTCATAGGCAATAGGAAGAGTTGGCCATAGCCCCCCATGGGGAATATACCAACCGAAATGCCATCATATGGGGGAGGGTCATACATGCACCAAGGACCCCCTCAACCACCTAATATGGGGTGGTGGGGACCGTCACCCTGGACGAACGCACCCCCAGTAGCATTCCTGAATTAGCAGCCATGGATGCCATATCCATATCCTGGGCAGCAGTGGAGAGGCCACAATGCATGGAATCAGACTCCACAGAATGCAACTCCTGCTCACATCCAATAGAACTTACCAACATTGCCAGCAGCAAGACCTACGCAGCTACCAAAGACAACCGACAACAAACCCAAACAACAGAGTAAATCAGCCGACATACAACGTAGAAGGTGAGATGTACCATATGTACAATATTCAGCTTAGATCAGGTAGGCAGCTAGGAGTAGAGACACCGCCTCTGGTAGAAGAGGAGGAAGAAGTGGTAGAAACTCCTCCACTGGTAGAAGAGGAGGAAGAAATAGAGGAGACACCTCTGGTAGAAGAGGGAAAAGCACTTGAGAGAGCGGAGGCTCCATTTCCTAGCCGGTTGTAGGAACAAAGAAAAACAACACAACCAAAATTTGACATCTTGTCGAGCTTGAAGAATCTCACGGTGACGATCCCATTATTTCAAGCAATTCGAGATGTCCCCATTTACACCAAGGCAATTAGAGAAATGTGTCTAAGGAGACCGGGATGAAAAGCTACCCAGACTATCAACGTCATGGGTAAACTGGCAGATCTAATGATGGGTAGAACACGTCATCCAAAGTATGCAGATCCAGGCAGCCCAGTGCTGACCGTAAAAATTGGAGGACATTTCTTGTCCAACACATTGGTTGACCTCGGGGCAGCTATCAACGTGATGCCTCAAGAGACCATGCAGAGGCTGCGGCTCACGAACCTGAAGCCAACCACGACAGTGTTGTAGTTAGCCGATCGATCAACCGTGTCGCCGGAAGGGATGTTGGAAGATGTGATCGTAACAATCAATGCATGGGAATATCCAACCGATTTTTTAGTTTTGCAAACCAAGACCAGGTCAGGCGGTTACCCGCTCATTTTGGGGAGGCCATGGCTGGCAACAGTTGATGCCTACATCAGCTGTCGGGATGGGCTAATGACCATCTCCAATGGGAAAAATGTCAAAAGGCTGACCATTTCACCGCTAGCTCAGTCTATGGACTCGACAGAAGAACCCAGGATCACCGAGCATGGAACTACGGAGTTGTCCATAATCCAGTCGGTGATGACCTTGGAGGAGGTGGTAGAAGAGGACGAGGATGGTGCTATCATGGAGTTTCTCCATGGAGAATCATCCACCCCCACACCTGGATCGTCGTTGACTGGCACCCAAGATCAGCACATCCGACAAATACACGTTGGGCCAGGGAGGACATTAAACGTCAACAGTAGGTTGATGCCCACATAGCTAGAAAAATTGGAGGAGCTTCTGGTAAAACACCAGCAAGCATTTGCATGGGACTACGTAGATATGCATGGCATCAGCCCAAAAATATGTACCCATCGGATTTATTTAGATGACCAGGCAACTCCTAGTCGACAGCCACAGAGAAGGATGAACCCAACAATGAAAGACATTGTCAGAGAAGAACTGCACAAACTTCTGGTTGTCGAACTCATATATCCAATTTTTGATAGTGAATGGGTATCACCATTAGTGGTGGTCCCCAAGAAGAACGGGAAATGGCGGATCTACGTGGACTACCGGGCATTGAACAAGGCGACTAAGAAAGACCACTTCCCGCTCCCGTTCATCGATCAGGTCTTGGACACACTCTCAGGAAGAAAATACTTCTCCTTTCTGGATGGTTTCAGCGGTTACAACCAGATCCAGATAGGGGAAGAAGATCAAGATAAAACAACGTTCACCTATCCATGGGGAACGTTTGCCTATAAGGTATTGCCTTTTGGACTGTGCAACGCACCGGCCACCTTTCAAAGGGCGGTGCTTAGCATATTCTCTGATATGATAGGAGACGGGGTGGAAGTATACATGGACGACTTCACCGCCTATGGAGAAACCTTCGAAGATGCAATGACAAATCTGGAAAGAGTGCTCGACAAGAGCAAGGAGAATCATTTGTCCCTAAGTAATGAAAAATGTTTTATGATGATGCAGGAAGGCATCGTGTTGGGACACCACCTCTCTACGAAAGGAATAAAAGTAGACAAGAGGAAGATTGAGGTCATCAGAGACCTACCTAGCCCCAGAAAGCGTAAGGAGGTAAGAAGTTTCCTTGGATCAGCCGGGTACTACCGGACGATTTATCGCCGAATTTAGTAAGATTGCCAAACCACTGCACACCCTACTTTCTAAGGACGTAGAGTTCAATTGGACGGGAGACTGCGAAGAAGCATTCCAATTGTTGAAAGAAAAATTGATATCTGCACCGGTCTTGAGAGGACCGAATTGGGCCATACCGTTCCATATTTACTGTGATGCATCTAACGGTGCGATCGGAGCAGTCCTCGGGTAGAAAGACGATGAAGAATTTTATGCCATCTATTATGTCAGTAAAAACTTGGCGGGAGCAGAGCTCAACTATACAGTGACAGAAAAAGAATTCCTCGTAGTTGTCCATGCAATAAACAAATTCTGCCACTATATAACGGGATACAAGGTCTTCGTCCATACGGACCACGTGGCTATCAGGTATCTGATGAGCAAGCCGGCCATTGGTGGCAGAATTATCATATGGCTATTGCTATTGCAGGAATTCGACATCACTATAGTCGATAAACCGGGCAAGGACAACGTCATGGCGGATTTTCTGTCCAGATTGATACCAACAGATCATCAAGCAATGGAAGATCAGTTTTTGGATGAACATTTGTTCGCTATTAGTGAACAAACTCCGTGGTATGCAGACATAGCCAATTACTTGGCCACCGGAAGGACCTCACCTGCTCTCTCCTACCGAGAAAAGCAGGCGGTCATAGAGAAGAGCGCATCATTCCTTTGGATGGATGGTCTCCTATTTAAAATAGGATGGGACCAAATAATAAGAAGATGCATAGCAGAACAGGAGTTTTCAGAAGTGCTCAAGGCATGTCACGATGAGCCATGCAGAGGACACTTTGTAGGGAAACGAACTGCCTACAAAATCCTGTAGGTTGGGTATTTTTGGCCCACTCTGTTCAAGGACGCGACAGCGTATACCAACAAGTGTGACGAGTGCCAGAGGATGGGTAGACCAACCCACCGAGATGAAATGCCCCTGCAGCCCCAGGTACACCTGGAACCTTTCGATAAATGGGGCATGGACTTCGTGGGACCATTCAATCCACCTTCGATGGGAAGGAGGTTTATTCTGGTCTGCACGGATTACGTCACCAAATGGGTGGAAGTGCAGGCATTAAGGGACTCAAAGGAAAGAACGGTCACCGATTTCTTATTTGCCCATATTTTCACATGATTTGGGGTCCCTCGGGAGATAACAATAGACCAAGGGCCCCAATTCACCTCCAAATTGATTGAGGAGCTGATGGAGAAGTATAGAGTTTGGCACAATAAAACCATGCCCTACCATCCGCAAGCGAACGGGCAAGTAGAAGTGACAAACAGGGAGATAGAAAACATCCTGACCAAAACCATGCAGCAACACAAGAAATATTGGGCCACACGGTTGCCGGAGGTAGTTTGGGCATACAACACCACGTGGAAATCCACCACAGGATGCACACCTTTCCAACTGGTCTATGGGAAAAATGCGATGATGCCCATCGAGTTCGAAATCAAAACTCTGAGGACGGCTTCAGAATTAAATTTGAGCTTGGACGAAGCTCAAAAATAGAGGATTCACTAGCTAGATCAGCTGGACGAAATCCGACTGGATGCTTTGCAGAGGACAGAGATTATATAGAAGCAGAGAAAGAAGTGGCATGATAACCACATCAAGCTGAAGAAGTTCCAGGTAGGGGAATGGGTACTGTTGTACGATTCCCGGTTCCAGGAAAGGAAGGGCAAACTTATGCAGAGGTGGATGGGGCCGTATGAGGTGGCAGAGCTCATTAGGAATGGGGCGATGCGCGTTAAGACAATTGACGACAGCAACACCATGTTCACAGTCAATGGCCACCGACTACGCCCCTATAATACGTCCGAAACGTTACAGGTGGAATCCAGAGTAGGCGTGGGGGAGACCCCATCTTGCTAGATCTGGACCGAACTCTCACAGGTGAAATGGTGGGCATGAAAGTGCTCACCCAATTTTTTAGTTAATATAGTTTTTTTGTAATGTGTGTTTTTGCAGGGACGACGCCCGCATGCAAGCTGCAGGCATCCTAATCCAGGGCCTAACAAGCACGGAACGCGTCTAACTGCCTTTATTTTCCTTTTTTTTTTTTTGGTTGCTTTTTGCAGGTGGAGGACCTGACAGCACGAGGGATAGGTATCTGGGAAACCAGGCCTGATTCGGCTCAGCATTTCGACACCGGCTCGTAGGTAGAATCTGGGCAGCGTGAAAAAACTGGGAAGGCTTGATCACCCTTTTTCCAGTCAAATCGCCATCCAGAAGAAGGCGCCTTACGATAGTCAGAAGGTGCCAAGTCTAGAAGAAGGTGCCTTACGGCAGTCAGAAGGCGCCAAGTCTAGAAGAAGGTGCCTTACGGCAGTCAGAAGGTGCCAAGTCCAGAAGAAGGCGCCTTACGGCAGTCAGAAGGTGCCAAGTCTAGAAGAAGGCGCCTTACTGCATCCAGAAGGTGCCAAGTCCACAAGAAGGCGCCTTACCGCACCCGAAAGGTGCCCATCCAGAAGAAGGCACCTTACTGCATCTGGAAGGCGCCAAATCGGAAGACAGCGCCTTCCACCTATGAAGTTCAAAAAAAAAAATTATTAAAATAAAATAAATATGTAGGCGCCTTCCGTGGCAGGAAGGCACCAAATAAAAAAAAAACCAACCGAAGGTGCCTTCCAACATCGGAAGGAAGGCTTCCAACATCAGGAAGGCGCATTCATCCAGTCGAGGCGCCTTCCAACATCAGGAAGGCGCATTCATCCAGCCGAATACGCCTTCCAACATCAGGAAGGCGCATTCATCAAGATGAATGCCTTCCAACATCGGGAAGGCACGAACCAGAAGGAGGCGCCTCCCACATTGGGAAGACGCATGCAGGAAAAAGCGCCTCCCAGCCAATCAGAAGCGCCTCCCTACAGTCGAAAGGCGCATTCGTTCGACGAAGAGCACCGACAACGTTGGAAAGGCGCTACAAGGGCACCATCCACATGGGGAAGGTACCGGATGCCTCGGGCAGAATGAAGCATCGCACGAATCAACGACATCAAATGACCACACCCCTCCCTCGTGTCACAAGTCAGCAAATCAGCGGCTACCACGACAACTGGAATGCCGAATCAGGTACGCGCATACTAAATCAAATCGTTTATATAATTATTTATAAATACGCAGTACCAAAAAATACCACCGTCATAGAGATCGTATCCCCCCAAAGCCAAAAATGCATGCCAATGATAGGGCACCTTCCATAACTGCTAGGGTTAGGCATCTTTTCTATAAGAAGGCGCCTTCCTGTAGAAGGAAGGACAAAAAAAAATACAGCACCGAAAGGCGCCATGGGAGGAAGGTCCAAGAACCACGCGATCAAGAAGAATGAACCCAATGATACTGATGGAATCAGAGGGGCATTGAAGACCCAATTCGAAGCCGAGGGGTGGCTCAAATACTGCACCTTGGTCAATCAAGGCCAGGATGTGGAGGCAGCTAGAGAATTTGCCACCTCTTTGAGGGGCGATGCGGCCCAAGTACGAGGGGTGGAAATTCTAGTCACCCCTGAGTTCATCTCACAGGCGACTGGATTGCCTCTCACGGGGGAATGTGCATACAAGGGCGGAGTGCTAAAGCTATACACCGAAATACTGCTGCCAGGAGGAAATGTGCAGATAGACAGGGAGGGGTTACTCAAAAATAGTCTCCCCATGAATATACGAAAGATGTTCGAGCAGATTGCTCGATTCTTCACATGCATAGGGAAGTATACGCATCTGAACATTAATCATGTGCACTTCCTCAATCACCTAGTGCATGGGAGGAAAATAAATATACCCTTCTACCTGGGAGACTGCTCTAAAGGATGAAGCGGCTCGGTACCAGAAGGGGGCACCGTCCGCCTTAGCCCACCATGGGCTGATATCGGCATTGGTCCACCACGTAGAAGCACAAAGATAGAACCGTGACACAGAGGGAGATGGCGGCCAAATAGAGCAACACAATGCGGTTGCCGAATTAGGGCAAGGTGAAGCATCCCCTATAGAGGAGACAACAAACATCGGGCAATTGGTGTCACCCTATTTTCCAGGAAGGGCAGAGCAGTCACCGGTGCCCGAAGACGTAGAGGACAGAGGGCATTCCCTAGTGCCCGAGTATGAGGAGGAAGGAGCGCCACTCGCTGGTGGTGAGGACGAACCAATCCCTAGGAGGAAACATCTATGGTGATTCCTCTCGATAGAGGAAGGATAGAGTGACCCAGAGATAGACGTTGCCGCCCAAACCCTCCAAGAATTAATGAACCAGAGCCCACGGAATGAAGGAACTTCCGGGAGTAACGACCAGATCGATGCGGCCTTGGAGGAGGCGCTCGAATGGCAAACCGATTGCTGGATGGCACAGCAGACTCTGGAAGATTGCTAGAACTAGCATAAAAGGGAATTGGAGGAAAGGGATAGACGAATCGCTCAGCTCGAGCAGCTGGTCCAGTAGTTGCAGGAGGAAAATCAAATGCTCCAGGACAGAGGAACAACAAGACAGGAGGCGGCCACTCAGACTGATTGGGCAGAAGAAGTGCCGACGAACTCTCCCACATCTATCGAACGAGTATTCTCTTCAGGGGAGATTCGATCAGATGCCCGATAGAGCAGCCCGAGAGAGGGGAGGATTCCTCTATTTTTAGGGGTGAAAAGGAAAGAAGTCCTACGATGCCCCCTGTCATTGTCCTGAGTGACACAGAGCAGGACGAAGGTCTCCAATAGTAGATAAGACCAGAGGATACGGAGGACCTCCCCAGGCCTGAAGAAGGAGAAGAGCCTGAGGGGTCGACACCAGGTAGATAGGAGAACGAAGGATCACCCCCGGAGATAGCAGCACAGCCGATCCTTCGGAGTAAAGAGAAGTCCCCAGAGAAAGAAGAGACCCCGGTCCGAGCCACCACATTTTTTGTAGAGGCCAAGGCAAAGAGGCCCAGGATGGCTCGACAGAAGGTGAAAGTGACCTTCGTCGAGTCAGAGGAGGACGAATGGGACATGCAGCCATTCGTCGAAAGGCAAAAATATTTTGAGCGACTGCGCAACGAAATGAAAGCAGCCAAGGAGGCCAGGAAGGCATCCTCGAGGGTAAAAGGAGATTCTGGCATCTGCGTCAATCCGACAGAAGACAACCAGTTTTGGGACATCTATGGTTCATCCCGAGGGCGGCCTTCCATGATGAGGAGGTACTTGGAATGGTGGGGAGTATATGGCCCACAATTGGAGGCCGCTGCAATTGCAAAGGAGAATGCAGGGCTTACCCCTGAAGTGGTCGGATTATACAAGGCCCAAGTAGTGCCTTCCAGAGAGGATAACTCGGATATCCCTCTGGCCATGGTCAAACCTCCAGACGCCGACCTCTGGCAAGCTGCCGAAGCTGCATTTCAATCGGCAGGAACAACGTTGGCTAGGCCACCACCAGTAGCGGCCAGAACAAGAAGGGGACAATTGACAACCGTAGTTTCCCATAGGCACAGACGAACCACACCTTCACATGCCGGCACGAAAAGACAGACTCGGGCCGCAGGGGCAGTCGAATCCTCCAAGAGATGGCGACGATGAAAAGTCTGAGGGCTACCTACAGTTTGGATGCCACGAGGGCGTGGCATATGTTAGGCATGGGGGGATGATGAGCACCAGAAATGCTCATATTTTGTACATGTTTCTTTGATCAATATGCGGCTGTATAATAAGGATTGCGTACTTTTATGAATGATTATATAGATATTTGATATAATTATGCGTGTTATCTAATTTGTGTGCTTTTAGTATGTTTTGTGGAATTGCAGTTGATTTAGTTAGATTTGGAACAGTCGAGGTCCTTTTGATGGACCTGGCACTTTATTTCATTGGGGGTCAATATAGAGAACATAGGCGCCTCCCTGCAACCGGAAGGCGCCAAGGGAACAAGCGCCTCCCTGCAGTCGAAAGGCGCCAAACCAAAGACGAGCCCCCCCCAAGCCAAGAATACAGCGCCTCCCTAGTCGAAAGGCACCAACCGAATACTAGCGCCTCCCTGTAGTCGAAAGGCGCCAACTGAATACTAGCGCCTCCCCGAGTGGAAGGCGCCAACTGAATACTAGCGCCTCCCTGCAGTCGAAAGGTGCCAACTGAATACTAGCGCCTCCCTGTAGTCGAAAGGCGCCAACTGAATACTAGCGCCTCCCTGCAGTCGGAAGGCGCCAACTGAATATCAGTGCCTCCCTGTAGTTGGAAGGTGCCAACTGAATGCGAGCGCCTCCCTACAGTCGAAAGGTGCCAACTGAATGCGAGCACCTCCCTGCAGTTGGAAGGCACCACTGATTCTTTGCCCATTGACCAGACTCGAAGGACGTGGACAGCAGCGACTGGTGCAGTTCCAGCTCTACGTCATGCAGAGCTAAATTGGAGATAGCACCAATGTATCAAAATGTCTTACGGATGCTAGGCAAAGCACGAACCGGAATGAACATGCCGCCATCAAAACAGAATGCCAGACGTCGATTGCATTCGCAAGATTGTTCTAATTTAGTCTGGGAAGAATCGACTGTTGTAACCACTTCTGTAACAGAAGTTCTATGGGTGTGTTATATAAACACACGCAGATCATTCTGAGATATATAGAAAATATATGTGGAGATATAGAGATATTTAATAAAGATCCATTTTAGAGTTACATTGTAATGCGTTGATAAATATATTACAGTTACAGAAGTTCTAAAGCGCGTGTTCGATCGGGAAGAAGCTGCTGGAGCCTGGGCCCACTCCAAGCCAGTATTTCTTCCCCATTTCCTTTTTGTTCATTTATTTTAATTAGTTTATTGCTTTCATAGGAATGTTCATTGGTTTGCTAGTTCCAGTATTTGCAGTAGATTCATTTTCAGGAATATGTACATGATTTATTTTTGTAGATTTAAATTCTGTTCTTCTTACGTAATTTATTGAGGAGTGCGGGAATGATTGACAACCATCTCAAGAACACCCCCCAAACGTAGGATTAGCAGATTCACCTCCAGTGGTATTGTAGTAACCTGATTTTGACTCTTCGCAAGTTTACGAAGCTCCCTGGGTTGATAATTAAATGCACGGGCATGTGACAAAAATAGGAAACCATTCACCTTGTTTGGCCCGCACAGTATTATCTTCTTCGGGATCACTCTCAACATTATACTCTTTTTAAACCATCTGACATACCTCATATCCTTGTGATATCAAGTAGTTCTTCATCCTCATGCTCTAGAAAGCATAATTGTTACCATCAAATAATGGAGCATTATTGGAAGATAATCCTTTTTGTGAATCCATCTGTGTTCTTGTAGAATCTACACTCAAGTTGTTATCCTTTTTGAAGGAACCCGCTCTAATACCAATTGAAGAACACAAGCTTATACTGAGAGGGGGGGTGAACAGTATAAGACCACTTTTTACTTTTTCTTCCAATTCAATATTATGTTGTGTAAAGATAGCAGTATCAATAGCAAGTAATCAAAGCAATGCACAAAAACCATACACAATAGAGACACCACAATTTACGTGGTTCACCCAATGTGGGCTACTCCACGGAGAAAATATTTTACTAAAACTTTCTCAATCAATCTCTTTGGGAATCACTCCCAATTACAATGTTTATGGATCTCTGTCCAAAGGAGATGTTGATCCCCTAATCTCAAGTTCGTGGATCTCTTCCATAGGAGAACTCTTTCCCCTTCTGCTCTGGCTATGTGATCTTCTAGAAGACTCTGTCTCTCTACTGCACTGACTGGTGGACCTCTCTCCACTTGAAGACTCCTCACTCAGATCTATCTTCAACTATGTTGGCTTATTGGATCTCTATCCACTGAGACTCTATCCTCTATACTCTATCACCTCCAAAGCTCTATCAATAGGCTCACTAAGAACCTGCTCAATAGGCTCACACAGAACCTACTTAACAAGCTCACATAGAACTTGTCCAAAACTGAATAACAAGCTCACCAAAATTTCCAATCTATAACAATCACAAACCCCAATAACAAGCTCACAGAACTTATCCAATGTTGAATAACAAGCTCACACAAAACCTGTCCAATGCTACTAACAAGCTCACAAAGAACTTGTCCAAATACTGCTCTAGCAAGCTCACCAAGAACTTGCCCAAATCTACTCTAACAAGCTCACCAAGAACTTGCCCAAAATCTCTAAAACTATCCACAAATTTGTCCCAAAACTATCCTCAAATCTATCCCAAATATGTCCTCAAATCTATCCCAAATGCCTTCTCAAAGGCTCAATCAATCATGCTCAAGTAGTACTCAAATCTCATCCACAAATCTATCAAGGCAAAGCTCAAAGATGAACTCAACAATGAATGGCAATGTACTCTTCAATGGATGACAACAATGATCCACAATGATCTCAACTCAAATCAACTCATAGAAGCATAAAGAGAATTTTTAGAGACTCAATATGTTCTAATCTCAATCTCAACTCAACTCAAATCAAATCAATCTCAACTCAACTCAAGTCAATCTCATAGAAGCATAAAGAGAATTGTTAGAGACTCAATATGTTCTAATCTTACTCTCAACTCAAATCAATCTCAACTCAACTCATAGAAGCATAAAGAGAATTGTTAGAGACTCAATATGTTCTAATCTCAATCTCAACTCAACCAATCACCACAAGGGACAACTCTTTCTCACACAACCCTAGTCCAAGTATGTATCAACCAACTCAAATATTTCCAACAATGCTCAACCACAAATCTCACATAACAATGATACTCATGTTCTTTTCTAACTCAAGTTCTTTCACAACCAATGGGCTTCAACAACTATGCTTATCAAACAAGGTTTAAACACAACTCTCAATTCAGAAAACCTTGAAGCATTCAACCAACCACTTTCGAAAAGGAAACCACAAACAATC
The DNA here is from genome assembly GCA_028583015.1 of Wollemia nobilis. Lineage (NCBI taxonomy): Eukaryota > Viridiplantae > Streptophyta > Pinopsida > Araucariales > Araucariaceae > Wollemia > Wollemia nobilis. The sequence continues at coordinate 10,335,020 of JAQPPZ010001106.1, forward strand.
CTTTTCCCTCCAATGATATTTCAGAAATCAACCACCATAAACAATCAATAGGAGAATGTGCCCATACCTTTTATGAAGATGAAAAAACCTCTTTGTAAATCTACCACAATCACAAAATTCTTTTGCCAATCTTCACAAGGGTTAGTAGATCACAAAATAATCAACATTACTCCACTTTTCAATAATCATCACCAAGGCCTTTAATTGCACAACTTCCTTATCTCTCCTAAAACCACTTGTACCATAAAATAAAATAAATCAAAACATTGCATAACCTTTTCACTCCCAAAACCACTTATACCATAAAATAAAATAAATCACAATATTGCATACCTTGTCACCTCATGAAAGAATTAATCCTCTTGAAAAAGAACAAGGCAAACTTCACTTTTGGAACCCCTTTGCAAAATCATAAATATCTCTTTACACACACCTTATTTCTCCTTCTAAATAAGTTAGTCAAATAGCCCTCGAAATAAGCTTTCCGACGATATATAATATGCCCAATTTTCGAAATAAATTGAAACCTTTACATATATATATATATATATATATATATATATGCCAACCTCCATTAATTGCACATAGGTCGGCCCTCCATTAATTTAAACTTAAACTTTAAACTTTAATATCTTCATCACCGGAGGTCCTTTTTCGATGAAACAAAATTCCACCTTGGATTTTTAAGAAAATCCCTTTCCACATAAGCCCACCATGGTTTTAAATAAAACCTTTTATTTTGTCTGCCTTGGTTTTCATAAAAACCCTGTATATAGCCATGCTTTCCAAAATATCATAAATGCTTATTTATGAAATATTTTGGCCACCAAAACCAAATGCTGATCCATGTGACATCAATGACAACATAAAATACCTCAAATTAACTCAAATTTCCAACAATCTCCCCCTTTGTCATTGATGGCAACACCTCTAATGCAAACACCACAATCACTACAAAAACCATCTCTGAGAATCAAAGTTGCTCCCCATGACTCAATACTCTCTATGGAGGCTGCTCCCCCTAACTCAATACTCTCTTTGGAGGCTGCTCCCCCTAACTCAATACTCTCTTTGATCTCCCCCTTACTCAAATCTCTCCCCCTTTGACATCAATGGCAAAAGGGACACCTATGGGGCTAAAATATATGACTCTTAAGCTTAGCCCCCTCACCCCCTTCTCTTTTGAGGTGATTAATTTTGGGGTGGGAGTACTTTTACTCCCATATCACTTTGTTTCTTTCCTCTATCAACTTCCTTCCATGTTTTTATGATATCCTTCTCTTGATGAATTACTTGATCTTCTTGTCTAGAACCTTTTTGACCTTCTTGCCTTGAACCTATTTGGAATTGAGTCCTACACCATCTTGCAATATGCCCAAAGTTATTGCAATTAAAACACTTGATATTGTAGCCTTTGGTTGGTGCCCATGTCTTGAAATTATTCTTAAAATAATTTCCATATCCATTCCTTTCTTGAACCCTGTATTGTGAAGCTCTATTTTCATGACCATTATAACCATGACTTCTGAATTGTGTAGCTCTAAAACCAAAACCATGTTGCTCATTTCCTTTGCACTAAAAATCTCTATGACCAATCCTGTTGCATGAGAAGCAATGTCCCTGAAAACCATACCTTCTTCCCTTGAAGTTTCTTCTAGAAAAATCAAACTTCTTTGATCCATGGATCCTGCAATGTATAGCCCTGTGTCCAAATCCATTACAAGAAAAACAATATCCTTGAAAAGCCCTTTGTTCATGCCTTGGTTCCTCATACCTTTCTTGACCATTATCCTTATGATCATCTTCAACTTGTGCATTGCATTCTTGAACCTTCTTTGTAGCATCTAAAACCTCTTCCTTACCTTTCTCTTCAAGAATTTCTTTTCCCTTTGAGCTTGATTCACCTATCTCAAAACAAGAACCAAACTGAATATTTGGAGCCATAGGAACTTTGGAACTTTCCTCACAAATATTAGGTGCTTCCTTGCTTTCATATTTTAGAACTTCCTTTCCTTTTGAGTGTGACTTTTCTTGGAAGTAAGATACAACCTTAAAATAAGTTTCCACTCCTTTTTGAATCTTTTCATCTAATGTATCATGTCTTGTCATTGTTACCCTTAGTTCTTCATTCATCCTCTCTTCTATCCTTTTTGCATTTTGAAGCTCTTCTCTGAGATTACTGATTGTTTGAAGTAGTTCTTCTCTGATTTTGACATCTGTTCGAATCTTGTTTTCAAGATTCCTGTATTCTTATTTTAACCTTTTGATTTCTGATTTTTGTTTACTTGGCTCATCCTCTTCCTTTTCTATTACCAAAAATGAGACTTCTTTGTTTTCACTACTATTGGAATTGTCACTAGAACTACTACTTTCTTTTTCAAATACACTTTCCTTGTTGTAATTGTTGTAGTATGTGCAATCATCATCTATATGCCCAAAATCTCCACATATGAAGCATTTTAGTATCCTTAGACCTTTCTTGTACCTATCTGCTTGCTCAATGGCTATGGCAAGCTCTTCATGTCTTTCTTCAATAGGCACATCCTCTTCTTTAACTTCAATATTTTGGAGTGAATGTTCTTCTTCTACTTCTCTTATTCCATAGAAAAACCCTTCTTCATATTCACTATCACTAAGATCATTATAATATTCTATAGAAACAAACTCTCAAGATTTCTTTGACCATGCTATTTCCTTGATGTGTCATCTCATCTTCACTATCACAAACCATTGCAATATCCATATCTCTTTGACCAAAAACAAATTCTCTTTCACCTTCTATTCCTAGGAATAAATGTTCTTCCTTTTCATCATCTGAATTGTCTCTATCACTATGATCTGAGCTATCACTTGCTTCTACAATGTAGTAAGATTTCTTTGCCTTACGAAAAAATTTCTTCTTCTCATACCTATTTTGCTTGAATCTGTCATCTTTGTCATGCTTATGCTTTCCATATTCTTTTCTTCTGTGACCCTATTTTTCATCATCACTGATTTCTTCATGTGGACACTTGTATGCATAGTGACCAAGATCACCACACTTGTAGCACCTGACTTTCCTTATATCTCTAAAATTCCTTGAGTCCTTATTCCTTTTGATGAAGTTAGCTTCCTCATCATTTTCTAAAACTCTATCTATTTTTGAAACTTTCCCTTTCTCTTTTTTTGAAGCCTTGAAAGCAATCTCTTTTATTGGAGCTTGATGCTTACTTACCCTCATCTCATAAGCTATGAGAGTACCTTGCAATTCTTCCATTGTTAACTTGTTGATATCCATTGTTTCTTCTATTGTTGAAACCTTAGCATCATATTTCATGGGAAGTGATCTCAAAACCTTTTGAGTAACTTTTGATTCTTTCATATCAAAACCTAGGCCTCTCATAGTGTTAGTAATCTCATCAACTCGAAGTAAGAACTTTGCAATATCTTCAGAATCTTCCATTTTCAATTCCTCAAATATTTTTCTATGAGTTTGTAGTTTTGCCAACTTTACCTTGGAATCTCCTTCATAAGTATTCCTCAACTTGGTCCACATCTCATTAGCTGAAGTACATACCATGACCTTTGCAAAATCTATCTCATGTAGCCCACTCAAAATATAATTCATTGCTCTTGCATTGATCTCAACCAATTTCCTGGTAGTCTTATCTTCCTCGGGATCACCTTCAACCTTATACTCTTTTTCAACCATCTGCCATACCTCATATCCTTGTGATATCAAGTAGTTCTTCATCCTCATGCTCCAGAAAGCATAATTGTTACCATCAAACAATGGAGCCTTATTTGTAGATAATCCATTCTGTGAAGCCATCTGTGTTCTTGTAGAATCTGCCCTCAAGTTGTTAGCCTTTCCGAAGGAACCCGTCTGATACCAATTGAAGAACACAAGCTTATACTTGAGAGGGGGGTGAACAGTATAAGACCACTTTTTACTTTTTCTTCCAATTCAATATTATGTTGTGTAAATATAGCAGTATCAATAGCAGTAATCAAAGCAATGCACAAAAACCATACACAATAGAGACACCACAATTTACGTGGTTCACCCAATGTGGGCTACTCCACGAAGAAAATATTTTACTAAAACTTTCTCAATCAATCTCTTTGGGAATCACTCCCAATTACAATGTTTATGGATCTCTATCCAAAGGAGATGTTGATCCCCTAATCTCAAGTTCATGGATCTCTTCCATAGGAGAACTCTTTCCCCTTCTGCTCTGGCTATGTGATCTTCTAGAAGACTTTGTCTCTCTACTGCACTGACTGGTGGACCTCTCTCCACTTGAAGACTCCTCACTCAGATCTATCTTCAACTATGTTGGTTGTTGGATCTCTATCCACTGAGACTCTATCCTCTATACTCTATCACCTCCAAAGCTCTATCAATAGGCTCACTAAGAACCTACTCAATAGGCTCACATAGAACCTACTTAACAAGCTCACACATAACTTGTCCAAAATTGAATAACAAGCTCACACAAAACTTGTCCAATCTGAATAACAAGCTCACATAGAACTTGTCCAATGCTATAACAAGCTCACAAAAACTTATCCAATCTACTAACAAGCTCACCAAGAACTTGCCCAATCTGCTCTAGCAAGCTCACCAAGAACTTGTCCAAATCTGCTCTAGCAAGCTCACCAAGAACTTGCCCAAATATGCTCTAACAAGCTCACCAAGAACTTCCAACAAACTATCCACAAATCTTCCCAAAACTATCCTCAAATATTCCCAACAGCTTTCTCAAATCTATCCCAAATGCCTTCTCAAAGGCTCAATCAATCATGCTCAAGTAGCACTCAAATCTATCAAAAAAAAGATGAACTCAACAATGAATGGCAATTACTCTTCAATAAAATATCAATAATGATCTCAACTCAAATCAACTCATAGAAGCATAAAGAGAATTGTTAGAGACTCAATATGTTCTAATATCAATCTCAACTCAACTCAACTCAAATCAATCTCAACTCAACTCAATTCAATCTCATAGAAGCATAAAGAGAATTGTTAGAGACTCAATATGTTCTAATCTTACTCTCAACTCAAATCAATCTCAACTCAATATTTTCTCATAGAACTTAACAATCACTTCCAAATCACTTACTAGGTTCTAACTCAACTCAACCAATCACCACAAGGGACAACTCTTTCTCACACAACCCTAGTCCAAGTATGTATCAACCAACTCAAATATTTCCAACAATGCTCAACCACAAATCTCACATAACAATGATACTCATGTTCTTTTCTAACTCAAGTTCTTTCACAACCAATGGGCTTCAACAACTATGCTTATCAAACAAGGTTTAAACACAACTCTCAATTCAGAAAACCTTGAAGCATTCAACCAACCACTTTCGAAAAGGAAACCACAAACAATCCTTTTCCCTCCAATGATATTTCAGAAATCAACCACCATAAACAATCAATAGGAGAATGTGCCCATACCTTTTATGAAGATGAAAAAACCTCTTTGTAAATCTGCCACAATCACAAAATTCTTTTGCCAATCTTCACAAGGGTTAGTAGATCACAAAATAATCAACATTACTCCACTTTTCAATAATCATCACCAAGGCCTTTAATTGCACAACTTCCTTATCTCTCCTAAAACCACTTGTACCATAAAATAAAATAAATCAAAACATTGCATAACCTTTTCACTCCCAAAACCACTTATACCATAAAATAAAATAAATCACAATATTGCATACCTTGTCACCTCATGAAAGAATTAATCCTCTTGAAAAAGAACAAGGCAAACTTCACTTTTGGAACCCCTTTGCAAAATCAGAAATATCTCTTTACACACACCTTATTTCTCCTTCTAAATAAGTTAGTCAAATAGCCCTCGAAATAAGCTTTCCGACGATATATAATATGCCCCATTTCCAAAATAAATTGAAACCTTTACATATATATATATGCCAACCTCCATTAATTGCACATAGGTCGGCCCTCCATTAATTTAAACTTAAACTTTAAACTTTAATATCTTCATCACCGGAGGTCCTTTTTCGATGAAACAAAATTCCACCTTGGCTTTTAAGAAAAGCCCTTTCCACATAAGCCCACCATGGTTTTAAATAAAACCTTTTATTTTGCCTGCCTTGGTTTTCATAAAAACCCTGTATATAGCCATGCTCTCCAAAATATCATAAATGATTATTTATGAAATATTTTGGCCACCAAAACTCAATGACATCAATGATCCATGTGACATCAATGACAACATAAAATACCTCAAATTAACTCAAATTTCCAACAATCTCCCCCTTTGTCATTGATGGCAACACCTCTAATGCAAACACCACAATCACTGCAAAAACCATCTCTGAGAATCAAAGTTGCTCCCCTGACTCAATACTCTCTATGGAGGCTGCTCCCCCTAACTCAATACTCTCTTTGGAGGTTGCTCCCCTAACTCAATGCTCTCTTTTCCCCCTTACTCAATATCTCTCCCCTTTGACATCAATGGCAAAAGGGACACCTATGGGGCTAAAATATATGACTCTTAAGCTTAGCCCCCTCACCCCCTTCTCTTTTGAGGTGATTAATTTTGGGGTGGGAGTACTTTTACTCCCATATCACTTTGTTTCTTTCCTCTATCAACTTCCTTCCATGTTTTTCTGATATCCTTCTCTTGATGAATTACTTGATCTTCTTATCTAGAACCTATTTGACCTTCTTGCCTTGAACCTATTTGGAATTGAGTCCTACACCATATTGCAATATGCCCAAAGTTATTGCAATTAAAACACTTGATATTGTAGCCTTTGGTTGGTGCCCATGTCCTAAAATTATTCTTAAAATAATTTCCATATCCATTCCTTTCCTGAACCCTGTATTGTGAAGCTCTATTTTCATGACCATTATAACCATGACTTCTAAATTGTGTAGCTCTAAAACCAAAACCATGTTGCTCATTTCCTTTGCACTAAAAAGCTCTATGACCAATCCTGTTGCATGAGAAGCAATGTCCCTAAAAACCATACCTTCTTCCCTTGAAGTTTCTTCTAGAAAAATCAAACTTCTTTGATCCATGGATCCTGCAATGTATAGCCCTGTGTCCAAATCCATTACAAGAAAAACAATATCCTTGAAAAGCCCTTTGTTCATGCCTTGGTTCCTCATACCTTTCTTGACCATTATCCTTATGATCATCTTCAACTTGTGCATTGCATTCTTGAACCTTCTTTGTAGCATCTAAAACCTCTTCCTTGCCTTTCTCTTCAAGAATTTCTTTTCCCTTTGAGCTTGATTCACCTATCTCAAAACAAGAACCAAACTGAATATTTGGAGCCATAGGAACTTTGGAACTTTCCTCACAAATCTTAGGTGCTTCCTTGCTTTCATATTTTAGAACTTCCTTTCCTTTTGAGTGTGAATTTTCTAAATAAGTTTCCACTCCTTTTTGAATCTTTTCATCTAATGTATCATGTCTTGTCGTTGTTACCCTTAGTTCTTCATTCATCCTCTCTTCTATCCTTTTTGCATTTTGAAGCTCTTCTCTGAGATTACTGATTGTTTGAAGTAGTTCTTCTCTGATTTTGACATCTGTTCGAATCTTGTTTTCAAGATTCATGTATTCTTCTTTTAACCTTTTGATTTCTGATTTTTGTTTACTTGGCTCATCCTCTTCCTTTTCTATTACCAAAAATGAGACTTCTTTGTTTTCACTATTGCTGGAATTGTCACTAGAACTGCTGCTTTCTTTTTCAAATACACTTTCCTTGTTGTAATTGTTGTAGTATGTGCAATCATCATCTATATGCCCAAAATCTCCACATATGAAGCATTTTAGTATCCTTAGACCTTTCTTGTACCTATCTGCTTGCTCAATGGCTATGGCAAGCTCTTCATGTCTTTCTTCAATAGGCACATCCTCTTCTTTAACTTCAATACCTAGGAGTGAATGTTCTTGCTTCTACTTCACTTATTCCATAAAAAACCCTTCTTCATCTTCACTAAGATCATTATAATATTCTATACAAACTCTAAAGATTTCTTTGACCATCTTTTCCTTGATGTGTCATCTCATCTTCACTATCACATTGAATATCTTGATCTCTTTGACCAAAATTGTTCTCTTTCACCTTCTATTCCTAGGAATAAATGTTCTTCCTTTTCATCATCTGAATTATCTCTATCACTATGATCTGAGCTATCACTTGCTTCTACAATGTAGTAAGATTTCTTTGCCTTACGAAAAATTTTCTTCTTCTCATACCTGTTTTGCTTGAATCTGTCATCTTTGTCATGCTTATGCTTTCCATATTCTTTTCTTCTGTGACCCTATTTTTCATCATCACTGATTTCTTCATGTGGACACTTGTATGCATAGTGACCAAGATCACCACACTTGTAGCACCTGACTTTCCTTATATCTCTGAAATTCCTTGAGTCCTTATTCCTTTTGATGAAGTTAGCTTCCTCATCATTTTCTAAAACTCTATCTATTTCTGAAACTTTCCCTTTCTATTTTTTTGAAGCCTTGAAAGCAATATCTTTTATTGGAGCTTGATGCTTACTTACCCTCATCTCATAAGCTGTGAGAGTACCTTGCAATTCTTCCATTGTTAACTTGTTGATATCCATTGTTTCTTCTATTGCTGAAACCTTTGCATCATATTTCATGGGAAGTGATCTCAAAACATTTTGAGTAACTTCTGATTCTTTCATATCAAAACCTAGGCCTCTCATAGTGTTAGTAATCTCATCAACTCGAAGTAAGAACTTTGCAATATCTTCAGAATCTTCCATTTTCAATTCCTCAAATATTTTTCTATGAGTTTGTAGTTTTGCCAACTTTACCTTGGAATCTCCTTCATAAGTATTCCTCAACTTGGTCCACATCTCATTAGCTGAAGTACATACCATGACCTTTGCAAAATCTATCTCACGTAGCCCACTCAAAATATAATTCATTGCTCTTGCATTGATCTCAACCAATTTCCTGGTAGTCTTATCTTCCTCGGGATCACCTTCAACCTTATACTCTTTTTCAACCATCTGCCATACCTCATATCCTTGTGATATCAAGTAGTTCTTCATCCTCATGCTCTAGAAAGCATAATTGTTACCATCAAACAATGGAGCCTTATTTGTAGATAATCCATTCTGTGAAGCCATCTGTGTTCTTGTAGAATCTGCCCTCAAGCTATTAGCCTTTTCGAAGGAACCCACTCTGATACCAATTGAAGAACACAAGCTTATACTGAGAGGGGGTGAACAGTATAAGACCACTTTTTACTTTTTCTTCCAATTCAATATTATGTTGTGTAAAGATAGTAGTATCAATAGCAGTAATCAAAGCAATGCACAAAATACCATACACAATAGAGACACCACAATTTATGTGGTTCACCCAATGTGGGCTACTCCACGGAGAAAATATTTTACTAAAACTTTCTCAATCAATCTCTTTGGGAATCACTCCCAATTACAATGTTTATGGATCTCTATCCAAAGGAGATGTTGATCCCCTAATCTCAAGTTCATGGATCTCTTCCACAGGAGAACTCTTTCCCCTTTTGCTCTGGCTATGTGATCTTCTAGAAGACTCTGTCTCTGCTGCACTAACTGGTGGACCTCTCTCCACTTGAAGACTCCTCACTCAGATCTATCTTCAACTATGTTGGCTGTTGGATCTCTATCCACTGAGACTCTATCCTCTATACTCTATCACCTCCAAAGCTCTATCAATAGGCTCACTAAGAACCTGCTCAATAGGCTCACATAGAACCTGCTTAACAAGCTCACACAGAACTTGTCCAAAACTGAATAACAAGCTCACACAGAACTTGTCCAAAACTGAATAACAAGCTCACACAGAACTTGTCCAAATTTGCTCTAGCAAGCTCACCAAGATCCCTTCACCAAGCTCACCAAGAACTTGCCCAAATATGCTCTAGCAAGCTCACCAAGAACTTGCCCAAATCTGCTCTAGCAAGCTCACCAAGAACTTTCCCAAAACTATCCACAAATCTTTCCCAACACTATCCTCAAATCTATCCACAACACTATTCTCAAAACTATCCCAAATGCCTTCTCAAAGGCTCAATCAATCATGCTCAAGTAGCACTCAAATATCATCCACAAATCTATCAAGGCAAAGCTCAAAGATGAACTCAACAATGAATGGCAATGTACTCTTCAATGGATGACAACAATGATCCACAATGATCTCAACTCAACTCACTACATAAAACATAAATAAAATTTTAAGACTCAATATGTTCTAACTCAACTCCTCAACTCAAATCAATCTCAACTCAACTCAAGCTCATAGAAGCATAAAGAGAATTGTTAGAGACTCAATATGTTCTAATCTAACTCTCAACTCAACATAAAATAATTTAAACTGACAATATATTCTAATCACTCAACTCAACTCAACCAATCACCACAAGGGACAACTCTTTCTCACACAACCCTAGTCCAAGTATGTATCAACCAACTCAAATGTTTCCAACAATGCTCAACCACAAATCTCACATAACAATGATACTCATGTTCTTTTCTAACTCAAGTTCTTTCACAACCAATGGGCTTCAACAACTATGCTTATCAAACAAGGTTTAGACACAACTCTCAATTCAGAAAACCTTGAAGCATTCAACCAACCACTTTCGAAAAGGAAACCACAAACAATCCTTTTCCCTCCAATGATATTTCAGAAATCAACCACCATAAACAATCAATAGGAGAATGTGCCCATACCTTTTATGAAGATGAAAAAACCTCTTTGTAAATCTGCCACAATCACAAAATTCTTTTGCCAATCTTCACAAGGGTTAGTAGATCACAAAATAATCAACATTACTCCACTTTTCAATAATCATCACCAAGGCCTTTAATTGCACAACTTCCTTATCTCTCCTAAAACCACTTGTACCATAAAATAAAATAAATCAAAACATTGCATAACCTTTTCACTCCCAAAACCACTTATACCATAAAATAAAATAAATCACAATATTGCATACCTTGTCACCTCATGAAAGAATTAATCCTCTTGAAAAAGAACAAGGCAAACTTCACTTTTGGAACCCCTTTGCAAAATCAGAAATATCTCTTTACACACACCTTATTTCTCCTTCTAAATAAGTTAGTCAAATAGCCCTCGAAATAAGCTTTCCGACGATATATAATATGCCCCCTTTCCGAAATAAATTGAAACCTTTACATATATATATATATATATATATATATATAATATATATATATATATATACATCCATTAATTGCACATAGGTCGGCCCTCCATTAATTTAAACTTAAACTTTAAACTTTAATATCTTCATCACCGGAGGTCCTTTTTCGATGAAACAAAATTCCACCTTGGCTTTTAAGAAAATCCCTTTCCACATAAGCCCACCATGGTTTTAAATAAAACCTTTTATTTTGCCTGCCTTGGTTTTCATAAAAACCTTGTATATATCCATGCTTTCCAAAATATCATAAATGATTATTTATGAAATATTTTGGCCACCAAAACCAAATGTGATCCATGTGACATCAATGACAACATAAAATACCTCAAATTAACTCAAATTTCCAACACTTTTCTAAATTGAAAAATATTTTCTTTACAAGTAAAATGTCACCTACTGGCGATGCAAAGAAGGGGGCCAAATCTGAAAAGAGTATCCTGAATTATTTTAGCCATATGTTGAAATCGAGTGAGCCATCGACATCTGTGCAAATTCAAGGTACAAATGATTTTTGACTACTTAATAGTTAGGTGTATTTGTTAGTTTAAATAATGTTTTCTTCCTCAAATGGTTAGGGTGCCTCTAGCCATATTGCATGATGATATAAATCATATTTCTATTTGTTAGTTTATTTTGTTAAATTAAAAAATAATTAAGAATAGTATTGTATGCTACTATGTAGAATACCATGTGGACCCTGATATGCCTCCGCTTGAAGATATTCATCACCAAGAGATGACTTCTAATGAAAATTCTCTTAACAATGACATCCAACAAGCACTTGAAGATAATCCTCAAAATAACATAGTTGAAAATGAAAGCGATAAATCAAATACATTACAAACTTCTTTTGAATCTACAAGCAAAAAAAATAAAAAGCGGAAGGCATCTAACTGGGCTATTGGAAGGGCATTTAAGAATGAATGGGCAGAAAAATTTCCATGGATAGAGCCTATCCTAACTAATGATAACCAAGTCGATGATAAAGTATGTAGATGCAAAATTTGTAGTTGGAAACTGGGCAAGGAGCATAGGTTGCAAAATAAGATAGATACAATAGAAAAACATGTTGGCAAAGTTTATGTAAAATTTAAAGGAAGTGATGGTGAAATTATTAAAACAATTAGGTGGAAGGATGCATCAGAATGTATGCATGTCAGATATGCAATAGAATATGACAATCACTTAAAGGAACAACAATCTCTTGTTGAGAAAGGTGCAACAATTGAAGCCCATTTTCAAAAAATGAAAAAGATCACCTTAGGGGTAAAAGGTTTATAGTTTGTTGTTGTACTTAGTATTCTCAAGAAGGGTAGACCCATGTCCAATTTTATTGATTATAAGCACCTATTTCAGCTGGCTAGTTTGCAAAAAATTTCGAGTTGCCATTGGTCTGATCGAAGTGGTTGGGAAATGGTAAAATGTCTATCATTAGTAGAGAAGGAGGACCTGAGGGAGAAAGTAAAACTTTCTAGATTCATTTCACTATCTATTGATGAGGTGATGGTTGTGGACAACACATCCTGGATTTGTATGCATGTGTATACTTTTCAAAACAATGTCAGGCAGCCTAGTTTGCTAGGATTACATAAGATGGTTGAAAATTCAAATGCAAAAAATATTTATAATGTTGTTGTGACTAGTTTAAAAGATATTGCGGGAATGAATGACATAGACATAGCCTCAAAGTTAATATGCGTTGGAGCTGATGGAGCTGCTATAATGCAAGGGCATAGGAGTGGTCTCTGTGTTCGACTGCAAACCACAATTGCACCATATATGATACCCATTCATTGCATGGCTCATAGAGTGAATCTTGCATATAAAATCGTGAGCACTTTTGAAAATGTTGCGAGAGTGGAAGACCTCATTCATGAAATACATTCTTATTTTTCTTGTAGTCCAAAAAGGTTTTCAGAGTTTCAACAGTTTGCACTAGGAGTTACAGAAGGAAAAAAATGTTAAAATATGTAGATACAAGGTGGATTTCATTGTATCAACCTGCACACAGAGTTTTTACAGAATATCAATCATTAACAGGGTTTATGTACGCAAGTAGTCGGGGAGTTGATAAGGCAAAATATTTATTATTTTGTTTGACTAACTTTGAAACCCTATTGACGTTATGTGGTATTCTTCCAATGTTACAAGAAATGAGTAGATTGATAAAATTTGCACAAGAGAGATCCATCTATATCATTGATTTCATAAGGATGAGAAAATAAATATGTGTTGTTATTGAAAATTTTATGTGTTCAAAGCAGATTTTAAAGATCCCTTGTTTCATAGTTGGAATACATTGACAAATGTGAATGATCCAGGAAGCTATTTGAAGTTTGACATCAATGATCATATTTGTATTAACAATCATGGAAAGTTGATACCTCTTTATTGTTTTGAAAGGCAATCAAGTATAGGTATGGATGGTGTTGAACAAGTTCCTGTAACACACAATAGATTTCATGTTGTATTACAGAAAACTAGAACAAATTTGTCCAATATAGCAAAATCTTTGACAAGTGAGATAAGAGATCGGTTTCAGAGAGATGAGTTGCTTGAGGCCATGGGTGTGGTTAACCCCATGTTTTGGGGTTCTAATAGTGACTTCAATTCTACAAATGAGTTGTTTGTTAAATATATGATGATACTTATTCAACATTTCAGTAAAATTGTGGAAATGAATGGTGTTACAATCAATGGTATACTCAACAAAAATATTTTGAAAGAATAATCAACATATTTTGGAAGAACAATGGTTGGGCAAACATCACTTTTGAGTAACATCCATGAGACTAGTTCCATTGCACGTTTGTGGCAAAAATTGTATCCAAGTACTATCCTACAAGATACTATAAGTGAATACTTCTGTTTATATGAATTATGTCAAACAATGATTTTGGGATCAGTGGAAGATGAGAGGGTTTTCAGTGCACTATATTTTGTGAAATCTAAGCTTCGTAACAGGTTGGACAAAAATTTAGAAAATTGTTTGAGAATTTATGTATCATCCTATCAGTTGGAAAATTTTCCCTATGATAGAGCAATTGCATTATGGAATTCCCTTGCAGATAGAAGGAGTGTGTTGAATATGATCGATATGGAAGATAATGATGCTTTCAGTGATCAGATTGTGGAGATACAGATATCCACTATGCTTCATAGTGATGTTGAACAAGCAGAAAAATATTTGTTTAAGCTACCTGATTTGTGATTTTTTTAGTATTATAATTTTTCAAGTATTTCACAATTTGAATTCATTTGACATCAGATTTCACAATAGAGATTCTGGACAAGCTGAGCATTGTTTGTTTCAGCTACTTAATTTGTGATTTATCTAGTATTGTGATTTTTCAAGTATTTCATAATATATTGGAATTGATTTGATATCATATTTCACAATATATTAGTTTTCTCAAAATTTGATTATTAAGAAGTTTTCATGTTCTACCCTTTGTTGTTTTTGAAATAGTTTTAATTGCCTTTATATCATAGTATTTGTTTGAATTGTAATTTTTTTACAAGTATTTACAACATTGATCAATATGAATTTGTTAGTTATCATTTTCATCTATAAATTTTTTACAAGTATTTACAACATTGATCAATATGAATTTGTTAGTTATCATTTTCATTTTCAATATGAATTTGTGTTTATTTGTTATCACAAGATTGTTTCATCTATCTTAATTGTAACTATGATTTATAACACAACATTATCTTTCAAATTATATGTTTTATGATTTATAACATAGCATTGTCTTTCATAACCGATTATAAATGTATGAGTATTGTTGTTTTTGAAATGATTTCAACTACATTCATATTGATTTTAACTACATTCATATTGATATTGAGATTATAAATAGTTAAAATCATTTCAAAAATAAGAAGAGCATTCATATTGACACAAGAAGAGCATTCATATTGATTTTATCTGACACAAGAAGAGCATTCATATTGACACAAGAAGAGCATTCATATTGATTTTAACTGCATTCATATTAAAAAAAAAAATCATATTAAAATTCATATAAAAGACATTCATATAATAAAACATATTACAAGAAGAGCATTCATATTTATCATTTTGGACAAGAAGAGCATTCATATTGATTTTAACTGCATTCATATTCATATTGAGATTATAAATAGTTAAAATCATTTCAAAAACAAAATATTCATATTCATATTGCCATAGACAAAAAATGCATCAAAATATTATAAATAAGAAGAACAACAAAATTAAAGAGGATACAAAATTTATAAATTATATTTTTCATATATAGATTTAAAATATATTATAATGTCTTTAACTATTCTGAAAAACAACACAATTTTCATTCAACATGGAAATTTTTCAAACTACTTTTGACATTTCGGATGCTCTACCGATGATTGTCCTGGACCTGAGGTTTCTCCTGGACCTGCATGTTCTATTACTTTTTCTACATCTTCTACACCAGGCGTTGACAGTGCTCCGGATCTGACTAAACTTTCTTGTCCTTTCTTAAAATTTTCCAACAACCCAACTTCTTCTTTGGCGGGATCTTGAAGCACTTTCAAACCAAGATTTTTCTCCAGTCCTTCCCTTATCAGGAGATCTAGATCCACTTTAAGTTTATCCCGCAAATATTTTTTGAGAATGTTATTATCTCTTACTTTCTGTTGGGTTGTTCTCTTCATAATAATGGTCATTTCCAAAAATTTCTTTGCAGCCTCTATGTTGACTTGCATGCTCTGAACCTGTAATTTCAAATTTTCAAAATTTGACTGCAAAAGAAAAAAACATAAGTTAGTAGAGTTATATGACATAATTTAAGCAACTTCAATAGTTTTATGACATAAGTTAGTAGATTTAGAAAAAGAAAAATATGCATCTAAATTCTCACCTCGGCCACATCTCTTGCAACTAAAGCAACTTCAACAGTTTTCTTGTTGAAAGCCCATTGGTTATAGTACGCTTGGGCTTCAACATTGATGTTCTCAATTCTATTCAACATAATATTTAAAACTTCATCATCGGATGAAGTCCTACACATCACTAATCCTGAACTGGCCTATTGTAGTAGACCACTAAGCTTCTCTAGTTCATTCTCATATCGAGAAAAAAGAGTCTCCCTTCTATTAAAGTTTTTATAATGGGCATTTATTTGCTTAATAAGCACTTTAGCCCGAATTTCCCACTATTTCATAAATTGTAAATCTTTAAGCACCCTCTCTTGGAGGGTTGCTTCAATACCATCACTCATAGATGACTGAATATCAAATTTAACTTTGTCATCCTCGGATTGAGGATGACAGTGGGCTTCCATAGCAAGAGCGGATACTATTTGCTCAGTTGTTGTGGGTGCTTGGTTCTTCTACCTCTGCATGTGGATCTTCAAGCACATCTGTCGCCTGAAAGCCCTCAATGTTTCCTTGCAAAAAAATTCATCATCAAGCGGAATATTATCTAATCCAACATTTGTGGTTGACACCTCTAGTACTTGACTTGTGTTAAATGAAAAAGTGGGGAAAACACCCTACGATCTTGGTTGCATAAGTATTTTACCCCTTCCATGGGCCATATTGATTTTCCCTCTCATTTGTTGCACCTATGGTTGTTGTCGTGGTGGTGGTGGCCTCATGACTTGCTGCTCCTGGCTTCTCACGATTTGATCTTGAGAGCCACCTGACATTCAAATAAGAAATTGCCAAAATTATTTTCAAAAAAAAAATTAATAATTTCAAGAAAAGAGAATGATTTACCTGACGACGATTGGATCTCATGTACAATGTTGCGGTCTGGGGGTTGTGCGCAATTTTGAAAATATGAAAATTTTAATAAAACTTATTATAATTTTATGTAACACACTAAGAAATATACTGATAAAATATTGAAAGTGAAACTTACATGTAGGACGGTTGATCTAACTAGATTCAGGTTGAGGTCGATGAGGAGGAGTAACCTACCATGTACATTTTTTTGGCCTCGACAATGGTGATGATTCTGATTCATTTTCTTCAGAATCACCACATACCTCATGCATGTGACCCCTTACACCAACATCCAATTTTTTAGTTTTGGTCACTACCTTTCTCTGCAATCAGGTGCAAAAAAAATTAAAACTAAAAACAGAGCTAAAATATATTAAAAAATGGATGTGAAACATGGAATTACCCTCAATTCCTCTGAACTCATACCCAAGCTCAGCAGTGTGGGATGCAATGTTGTTGGTACTTCAGTATTTTTTAAATCATGAAAACTTTCATAAAAAAGAGCTAAAATAAAGTTAACGTTCACCACCATTTTGACTTCCTTTGTCCCGACATCGTGCAACTCTGTTCTGATGTGTTCTAAAATGTACATGCACGATTCAAACTATGTGCCTTGAATAGTGTGAACGATATAGGTCAATGCCCATAATGGAAGTTCTATTCTTCCAAGAAAAAATAGTCTTGCTTGGAAGAACTCAATAATGGCCTTCAAATTTTTTATTTTCAACACAACTGTTTATTAAGCCTCTCTTAGACTTAGCCATGAAAGCTGCATCAAAAAAATAGATGAAAAAATGTTAAATTTTGAACAATAATAGAAATAATTGATGGGAATTATACCTTCAACCACTTTCCAAGGAAGATCGTATTCATCCTCCAAGTATTTTTTATCACGCTTACCCATAGAGAACCTCGGAGACACGACAAGGAAACTCTTGTGTGGAAGTTATGTTAACCTCTGTATGTCCAAAGGTGTGATGGTGAATGACACTTGTTTATTCCAAAATATGACATTCACTATTGCATGGTCATGGTCATAACCATCAATGATACTCTACAAAATGTGCTTGTCGGTCTTGAACTGCGACATTGTTAGCAAGTATTACAAACTTGATGTAGAGAGCCATGTATTGTCATAACCCGGGATGGTTGACAAATCTATCATGGTGGTGCAAGTAGCATTCTTGAAAACCAAATTTCTAATGGCAGTTTTATTAGACGTGGTATGATTGACCATTGTTTGATAAAGTAAAAGGAGAAACATGATTGCAAAGAGTGTGGGGTGATGGTGTATTGGGAAGAGTTTGAGAGCAATCACAAAAATGTAACCAAAAAATGACTTCTCGATGTCTATTTATAGATAGAAATGATAGGATTTGGACACATGGTAGAATGTCATTCGGCATGCACTGAGGCTGACCGATAGACTGACACATGGTAGAGTAAATATTGGTCCAGTGATGGATTTTACTTTCCACCCGATTGGTATCTCAGACTTTGTTTTCACCCAATCTATTTCTAGGACCTTGAAAATCACCTGATCCATTAGCTAGACTATGGTTACCATCTAGGACATTTTTCGGTCAATGGTTTCCATCCGGGTCATTTGTCGGTCTATGATTTACATCTGGTCCACTATCTGGACCTTATTTTTCACCCGGCTCATTAGCCGGTCCTCGAATTCCACCCGGGCCATTGGTCGGTCGTGGATTTCCATCCGGGTCGTTACCCTCGATTTCCACCTGGGCCATTGGTCGTACTTTGATTTTCACCCAGCCCGTATCATCGGTTCTTGCTTTCCACCTTATTGGTCACCGGTCCATGTTTTACACCTGGTTCGTATCCTAAATTTATATATTACCTGGTACAAAATTGGGTTTGTGTTTTCACCCAATCCATTCCCGGATTGTGTTTTCCTTCAGTTCACCAATTTTTTCCAATTTTTTTCAAAAATTAAGATAATTCACCATGTCCTCCTACATGAGGTTGACCTCTATTTGCTAGGGATTCGCAATGGATTCAAATTTTTTTGCAAGGATATTTTGGGTCCGACCCCTTATGCATAACCCTGCTTTGCACCCCCTTAGCCACTCACACAACGACATGTGATGGTCTCCCATTCGCTATAGGTACTGAAATATTTTTTCAAAGGTTTTGGAGGTATTTTTTGTGATTTTAGGACAAAAATTTTGGGGGCCATAAATTTTGCATATAGAAGCATTTTGAGTCCTTTTTTTCAAATCATATAGTTTTTTGAGATCTCTGCATTGGTGGTGTTGTTTCTAGTCACAATTGCATGTATATTTTTGTATTTTGGTAGAATAGTTATGGATCACCATGTGCCCTTGTTGAGTGGTCCAAACTATGCTACCTAGAAGATCAAGATTGAAGCTTTGCTCCAAAGCAAGGGGTTGCTCAAATATGTGAATGAGAAGCCTCATGATACTAATTCTGAAGAAGTGAAGCAGCTCTACAGGGACAAGAAGGATGAGGCTCATGGTGTCATTGCTCTTCATGTTGACAATGTATATGACACCCATGTTAGCAGCACCACGGATCCTAAAGTGTTGCTTGAGAAATTTCAGGGGTTGTGTGATCGAATTGATTCCACACAAATCAGTAGATTGGAGGCTGAGCTTGCAACCTTGTCCATGGACTCATTTGATACTATTGATGAGTATATCAGTCGGTTCAAGAAACTACAAGAAGACATCTGAATTGCAAGAGGACTGCCCAAGGAGAGAAGAGAAGGACAGGAAGCATTGGAGAAGGAAAAGAACATTGAACTGCTCAACATTATCTTCAACAATGTGTCAGAAACATATGAGATAGTTGTTATTTTTTGAGATGCTTCGTATGTACTTTCCAGATTCTCCTACACCACCTATTGATGAGGTATTTAAGTACTTTTTGCACCATCAGGCTAGAAGAAATAGGCATAAGGGAAATTCTATTTTCAATTAGGCTCACCCAAAGGAAGTTGTTGCCAAAGTCCAAAATGACAAGAAGCCAAAATAGAATGAGAAGAAGCCCAAGAAGTCTTTCAAGAAGCCTACTTGTGAGTTTTGCAAAAAGGAAGGGCACAAGGTAGAATTTTGTAGGATTCAGATCAAGAAACTTGAGGAAGCAACAAGAAAGGGGGTGTTGATGTTGCTCTCTTCTATGCACAAGGTGAGGATAGTTTTGATGGAGAAACCTCACAAGCACATGTAGCGGTTCATTTTGCATATTGGACATCCACTTCCTTAGATGAGTGGATTGCAGATTCAAGGGCAACTAGGCACATGATGAAGCACAAACATCTCCTATAGGGCTACAACAAAGCACATGCAAGGGAACATGTTGTGATTGGAGATGATTCTTCATTACAAGTTGTAGGGTGTGGAGACATCAACATTGGATCTTTATCTTTTGATGAGGTACTTCATGTTCCTAATGTTGGCCCTAACCTTTTGTCTATTTATCACATTACTCATACAAATAAGAAGGTAGAATTTTGGCCTGATAGATGGGTAATTAAGGATATAGACAATGGGTTCAAAATTGTTGCTTCTAGTTATTGTGATGAGACTGACCACATGTATAAGTTGGGAGAAAGACCTACCTCTTTTGCCCCTCCTCTAGGAAGAAAAACTTTGTTGCTATGGTTGCTCATGCAGATAATGAAAGTCAAAAGTGGCATCATAGGCTTGGGCATCTTAGCTATGGATCTTTGAGATACATGAGTCAGCATCAGATGGCCATTGGGCTTCCACACATATCCCCTCCAAGTGGTGCATGTGAGGGATGTATTCTAGGGAAGCATCATAGGGAGACCTTTCCAAAAGGGGTTGCAAGGTGAGCCTCTCATCCCTTGGAGATCATACATAGTGATATTTGTGGACCTATGGGTACACCATCTCTCTCAGGAAATAGGTACTTCCTTCTTTTCATTGATGATTTTTCTAGATATGTGTGGTTGTACACTATTCGCACTAAGGATGAGGTCTTTGAGAGGTTCAAGACCTTCAAGGCTCTTGTTGAAAATTAGTTGGATAGGATAATCAAATGTCTAAGGATAGATGGGGGAGGTGAATATGTTAGTTATGCTTTTCATGATTTTTTGGCTTCTCATGGGATTGCATATCAGAGGATTGTTCACTATACTCCTAAATATATAGAAAAAAAAAAAATGTGTGATGTATGATTCATGCCAAGGGGATGGATCATAAATTATGGGGTGAGGTTGTCACTTATGCAACATACATCATCAAAGTTCCTACCAAGGTAGTCCAAGGCATGACACCTCTTGAGAGATTGACAAGGGATAAGCCTGATGTGTCCCGATTTCATATCTTTGGGTCTTTAGCATGGGCTCACATACCCAAGGATCTTTGAAGGAGGAGGCACCAAAGAGTCATAAGTGTATTTTTGTGGGGTATTTAGATACCTCAAAGGTATATCATCTTTATGATCCTCAGAGGCATGAGGTTTTGATCTGAAGAGATGTCATCTTTGATGAGGTTCTTCTAGGTACTCCTTCCACCCCACCACCTGAGCTTTTGGTAAATGATTCTTCTAACCCTTTGACCATCTCAAATTCAATTGTTTCTTTTAAGATTTTGGTTGGCTCTATTCCCATTAGAGCATCTTCTTCATATTCATCTTTGAGTGGAGGTCCATTGCCTATTGATTTGATCCCTTCATGAGCAACACCAATTCCAAATTCTTCAACCTTATATGATGAGGTGAGTGGTGATTTTGAGTTGGATTCTTCAAGATTAACTTTTGATGTTGAGTTGTCATAGAATATACATGATTCTTCCTCAGTTCGTCCAACACCCAAGTGGGTTAAGATGCTTCTGAAGGATGCTCAACCTATTCTATCTCTTGAGCGACATTGAAAGGCTCTTTCTCAAGCATTGCTTTTGAAGGTAGCACATTCTCAAGATCCTCTCACATATTCTCAGGCTAAGGGCCAACTAGAATGGGAAGATGCTATGTTGGTAGAGTATGAGGCTCTGATGAAGAACAGGACTTGGGAGTTGGTTCCTCTTCCAGAAGGGAAGAATGTTGTTGGTTGCAAATGGGTCTACAGGACCAAATATACTTCAGATGGTCAGGTAGAGAAGCACAAGGTACACCTTGTTGCTAAGGGATTCTCTCAATAAGAGGGAGTGGACTATTCTAAGACATTTGCACCAATGGCCAGGATGGACTCAATCAAGATGATTCTCTCCATTGTTGCCTCATATGGATGGAAGGTACATCAGATGGATGTGAAGAGTGCCTTTCTACATGGGGAGCTTTAGGAGGAAATCTACATGTAGCAGCCACCTAGTTTTGAGCTTGAGGGACCCACTCCATTGGTTTGTTATCTGACTAGGTCCTTGTATGGACTTAAGCAGGCTCCTCATGCATGGTATGAGAAGATCCATTTCTTTTTCCTCAATTGTGGGTTTCAATGATGTGAGGTTGAACATGATGTTTACATCAAACATCAGGATGGGAAAACTTTGGTGATTGTGTTGTATGTTGATGATCTTCTCATCATTGGCAACTCTTCTACTTTGATCTAGGATATGAAGTCATGACTTTATTCCACTTTTGAGATGACAGATTTGGGACTTTTGCATTATTTTTTGGGGATTCAGATTGATCAAACAGATTTTGGCATCACCATTTCCCAACCCAAGTATGCTTTGGATCTTCTTCAACATTTCAGGATGGAGGATTGCAAGTCTACTTGGACTCCTTTTGCCTCAGGCCTAAAGCTTTGGGCTGATTGTACCACTCCTTTGGTGGATGCTACGTTGTATTGATCTCTTGTGGGAGGACTTCTCTATCTTACTCACACTAGACCTAATATAGCCTTTGTTGTTAGTTATTGTTCCAGATATATGTAGGCACCCTAGGAGAGTCATTGGATAGTAGCTAAGAGGATTCTCAGATACATTTGAGGGACCTATCAGATGGGTATTCACTACTCCATTGGCTCCCCTCCAATTTTGATAGGATTTTCAGATGCTGATTGGGATGGTGACTTGGATGAGTGATGGTCCACCATAGGATTTGTGTTCTATTTGGGATCCATCCTAGTTTCTTGGTGTTCTAGACACCAATCCACTATTTCTTAGTCCTCCACAGAGGTTGAATATTGTGCTGCCAATGAGGCAGCTAAGCATCTTAGGTGGATGCTCATGATTTTGGAGGAGATTGGCATTCCTCAGAGTTTTCCAATCACTCTTCGATGTGACAATCAGAGCACCATCTAGCTTGTTCGTAATCCAGTGTTTCATCAATGGACAAAGCACATAGAGATATGGATGCACTTTGTGAGATGGCTTCATGCACATGGGATGCTTGATCTAGTTTTTGTGCCTTCATCAGAGTAGGCAGTAGATATTCTGACCAAGGTCATGCCCAAGGTCACTTTTGTGCGCATGTGGGAGCTTCTTGGAGTTGGAGAGTGTCCCTTAAGGGGGGATGACAAGTAAGGGTCTCTCTCTATGTCCCTTGTTCAAATTAAAGGGGGATGTTGGAATATGTGGTGGTTAAGCTTCTCTTGAGGCCACGACCAACTTTTGTACTTGTATTGATCATATTTGCCCTTTGGGCCCATGTAAACCTTGAAAAAGGTGCTTTTGTAATTTTTTATAATATTTTATTCCTGAAGGTCAGTCTCACAACCTTGACCTAAAGGTAACTTGTATTTGGGTATAAATACCCCTTCATACCAACCATTTTGCCCATCAATTGGAGTGTCATACCTCACCTTGGCAAGACTTTTGCCTGATAGACTATGTATTGATAAATAACTAATGGATGCCTAGTTTAAATGCTTTGAATTATTATTGCATGGTTATAATAATTTATCTTTGAATAATATGGTACTGCTAATGAATTATCGATGTGCAGCACCAAGTACATTCGTGGGTGGAAAAGGTTGAATCGACCATCGAGAGAAGGGTAATTGAAAAGAGAAGTGATGATTTAGGCAACTCAGGGTAACATGAATTACTAACCTCATATAGACATGCATTCTTGCTTCTAAGGGTGGACTTCGGTGGTCCCACCACCTAGATCCAAAGTTGATAGCCTCAAAGCTATCGTAAACCCTTGACCAGGACAGGTGATTGGGTTGACGATAAACCACCCACCTTGTTTTGATGCACCTGATTTTTTGGTTTGTTTGTTTGTTTATTGTGTGTAAAAATTATTGGTTAAGGAACTCCTTCAAAAAAGGGATAATGGATATAGAGGATCCTGTTGTAGCCAAAAATTATACAACATAAATGTACCCCTAATTTCAAAATTTTGAAGGTTATTAAGAGGTCCATGAATTTTGTGATGTGTTAATGAAAATTTTAAATCTTGAGCTATAAAGAAATAAACATCTCAAAAGACAACAATGGATTTATATGTTTCAAATATTAATAAAACCTTCAAATGCTTAATTCATCTGCTTTCAATAACTCTATCATCATGTTAGTCACCCTTCATATTTGGCCTAAATTGTATGAAAACTCTGAAACTACCTTGTACTCTTAAAATCCTTTTAAATAAAGCTTAAGGGGTCCTCTACCCACATTTCCCTAAGTTCGCAAGCTATTGGTCTGATCGATCAAAAATTGGAAACTACGTAAAAGCTAAGCTGATCGAAAAGAGATCGATCAATCGATCGACAAACTGTAGGCCATCACTGAAAAAAGAAATCCAATGAATCGAGTAATAAAGTATTTTGGTCGATGGGAAGAAAATATCGGTCGAGTGATCAATCAACCATCTCATGAAATAAGCACAAAGACCCACCATCCGATTGACGAGAAGAAAAGGTAATTCGAGCGATTGACCAATCGATTCGGTAGGAAAAACAAACCAATCGATTGAAAATGGTCAAATCACTTTGTCAAAGTGACATCCAAAAATACATGCACCAGCACTCAGTCATAGAGAGTAAGAAA
The DNA here is from genome assembly GCA_028583015.1 of Wollemia nobilis. Lineage (NCBI taxonomy): Eukaryota > Viridiplantae > Streptophyta > Pinopsida > Araucariales > Araucariaceae > Wollemia > Wollemia nobilis. The sequence continues at coordinate 10,359,940 of JAQPPZ010001106.1, forward strand.
TTAGTCGATCAATTTGACATGAAAAAGCAATTCAACCAAAGCTAAAGCTGAGAACCTGATCAAAGTCAAAAACCTAAAAGTTAATAAGTGTTCGGTTGAGAAGTGGAAGCAATCGATCGATCATGTGGTGCAAAAAGATATCATCAATAAAAATCACATCGACGGCCCTAATCAATCGATCGATATTTGACAGAGATCAATGATCAATAAAAGCACCCAAAGCCTATCGATCGAAAGTCATTCAAACCCCTCAATCAAAGCCAACTGAATAATTTAAACTTATACCCTTCAATCGAATAAATAAACCCATGTGGTAATATCAAGGCCATTCGACCAAAGAGTAACATAGATCGACCTACAAATGCCAAGTGAGATTAAATATGCTTGGTCGACAAAAGCAGTGGCATGGTGAAATCTGAGCCATTGAAATATTTTTTGGTTGAGAAGAGATAAATACCCAGAGTCGTCGACCGAACAGATCATAGTCATCATAGGGTATCGGTCGAGAGAAGTGGACGGTTGAGATGGGCCAAACCAAATAAAGGTAAATGCAACCAGACAAAGTTCAAAGGTATGCATATTGTTTAATTTTAAATATATAACCCTTGATTTAACTAACTCCAGTATTCTCAAGCTAAAGTGGATTTTGATGTAAAGGAGGATAATGGTGTTCCAAGCCACTCAGTTTAAAGTAAATGCTAACCGGATAAAAAGAGGTAAATACCCAATTTTATCAATCGAACAGAGCTGGGTCATTAAAGATTAAACCAAATGGTATGGGTGTTCAAGATGAACAAAACAAGGTAAAGGCCAATCTCACACCTTGATAGTCGTCGAACAAGAACTAATAAATGTACAAAATCCATCGATCGAGTTCCAACCGACAAATAAAAAAAAATTGATCAAATCACAAGTGAGATCAACTAAAAAAATTTAGAGTAAAAGTGAATTAAAAGCTCAGTTGGCCGAGCAATTATTAGTGACCACGAATGCGCACGCAACATGGTACCCATAGCACATGTCACCTAGTCGATAGCACGCACAAAATGATAACATATTGAGCCTAAATATTTGAGAGATCGTTAGTTTAAGAAAATTTAGCATGATGCTCGAAGTGATAATGATCTTGTTGATACAACTAAGGACCAATCAAGGATTTGCAGACGTGTAGACTCTATTTTAGATCTATACAACAAAATTATGCAAACTCATTGAAAAGGAAAATAAATTCACAATAGGTTGGCTTACTACAAAGAGTGAGGTGGCAGGATAAGTAAATTAAACACAATGATGAATACGTCGAATGCAATGAACTCAAAATCTAGCCAAGTCAAAATCCATAAGACTTCGCATATCACAGACAAAATCGGTGAAATGAAGTGAATTGTCATGGATTGAACAAACGGAGGATAGTCTTTGAACCAAATGACGTAAATGTAATATCAAGCTAATACAAGATCATCAATTCAAAGCAAACTAACTTATTCTTAAATTAACAGAACATGGCTTATTCGTCGTCAGCTGATATAATAATCCACCCTAGGTCATCCTTTATATGGGAAGGCACTCATTCTAAGATCCAATAAAATTTTTAGATAACAAAGATGGATCAAAGTGTGCTAGTAGCAAGTTACGAAAAAAGAGAAAGGCGCTTCAAGAGGTCATGGTTCACCAATGGTAGAAGAAACAAAAGGTATAAATCAAACAAAAGGATACCACTAGAAGGTTACCACACCCTGATGGAATATAGTTCTAGAAGTGTTACCCTGATGGAGTATAGTTATTGAAGTACCATGTTGTTGATAGTTTCCTTATTATGTGTACTTCCAATTCCCTATTTTTTTCTAACTCCACCTCTCAACATGGTATGATTGTTCCTTCTTCACCACTTCTAGGGGCCTAATGTATGAATTTTTTGCAATGAACTTTTGCTTCATGTATGATGTGTTTGTTAAGCCCTCGTTTAGTTAAAAATACACCGTTTCTTAGGCAATATGATCAATTTTAGTAGTATTTTCAATCCTAACAGTTGAGATAATCAACTGCAAAGCATCAGGTCACGGTAAAATATATATGTGATGGCACTTAGTTAGAAAGGAGCTCCCTTTAGGACAAGTAGAGAAAGTCACAAGAACGAATCAAAAGATAAGGACCTGATGGATGATGACTAGGCAGAATTATGATATATTAAGAATAAATTCTCATTTTGAGATAGCCAATGACAGGTTGTATGACACCCATCCAATGACAAGGTCGTAAATGGCACCAAGTAGAGGGTCCATATTAAAGCAGCTTTGACAGTTACAGGGTTGTCGCAGCTATAAGGACGTCCACAGCCAAAAAAATGATCAATCTTTTGGCATAGCATATTTTTACTAAGAGGTATACTTGAGTGCCCCGTTATTTTCTATTGTATTCCCTTTGTGTCTTTCTTCTTTTTCCATCTCTTATTCTTCCCATTATTGTGCAGGTTTTGATAGGAAAGTGCCCAAGAAGCTGAGATTATTTCCATATTATTGAGCCAGAGGTCTAGAGACTCGATTGTTACTAGATTGGAATGGGAGAGTGGAAAGTCCTTGTTACGATATTCGAACAAGGATTTTTGTTGTATTAATATTTAAAGAGTCCAGTGGCAAATTCAATCCAAATCTTCAATTAATCAATTCCAATATTAATACAATTATGGGTTTCTTTCCTGTTATAACTTTGTTATCAATTTTGTGTGTCTTTATTATGGGTTACATTATTTGAACGCATAGTGGGTGTTTCTTTTGTTGGTCAACTATTATGTTCATTACGATATTTGAATGAATGTAATTGTACCAATTCCTTCTTTCTCCATTCTTTCCATTTCATTGAATTGTTATTAAATCTTGCTACAATAGCCCAAAGGATTAAGGCACCGATCATACATAAGGTATAATTGAACTGTTATTGTTTTAGCTTGGTCAACTTTATAAAAATGTTAACACCATAAATCTGGAAGAGCATGAACATAAAATGTTAAAACCTTTAAGTTCACCTCAAGGGTTTCCTTACCATACCTGGTTTGTTTAGAAAATATTAAAGAACTCTATTTCTAGGTTAAAGAGGTTGGTTGACTAGATCCTGTAATTGCTCGTTGGTAGTTGGTTTTTTGTAATAACGTGACAGCTTATCTCAAGGATGCAGGGAAACATCTCCAATAGGTCCATTATCCTAAGTCCCCTTTAAAAAAATATAGCATTCTAATGTTTGATATTAGTATAGGTATACTATTTAAATAATAAATGGTTTTTATTTAAATAAAGGAAACCAGTATTATTTAAAGGATAAATGATTTTTATTTTCTTGGAAGAAATAATTATGTTTTAAATGGTTTTTATTTAAATAACAAAAGGGCTTTTAATTTTAAAAAGAAGGGATTATGCATACTTTAATACATAAAAAGTTTTATTAAAAAGAATATATATATATATATATATATATATATATATATATATATATATATATATATATATATATATATATATATATTATCCATGCCTTAAAAGGTTTCTTTTAAAAATATATATTAAAATAATCTAGATATTTTTAAAAGGAAGGAGGATATGTTTTTAAAATGAGGAAATATCTCCCTTGACCGCCTAGGGAGTAATGGGCACTTATGAGAGGGGGAGACTTAGGGAATAAGTAGATGGATAGGATAAGAAGGGGTTAAATGGATAGGGGAGGGGATTTTTGGAGGGAGACAAAGACTGAAAAGGGTGAAAGAATTGAGCAAGGGATAAGTGTTTGTTGTTTCAACCACTTCAGGTTGGAAATTAGAAAGAAAAACTTTCCCTTTTTCGTTTGAATGAACATAGCGAAGTCTCTGTTTAATTTATTTATAAATGTTGTTTTCTTTTTCTAAGTATATTTTCTGGTTTGGAAAAACAAGCTCTTAAAAATTTATTTTTTATTTATATATAAATTGTGCATTCGATTCATATATTACTATGAGGGAGCGGTGTCCCTCACAGTATAGTGAGAGAAATTTCACAAGCGTGACGTTCGCACTCACTATATTGTGAGGGAAGTGTCCTTCATAGTACAGGGAATAGGATGTCACGAGCACGTCTCCACTCATTGTACTATGAGGGCGGCTTTCCCCTCATAGTACAAGGGTGGAGGGTATCGTGAGCACAACGTTCATGCCCCTTGTATTGTAAGAGCGATGTTCCTCATAGTACTGTGAGGGCAGCTTTCCCCCTCATAGTACAAGGGGAAAGGGCATCGCGAGTGCGACATTCGTGCCCCTTGTACTGTGAGGGTGACGGCCCTCATGACACAAGGGCAAAGGTCATCGCAAGCGCGACATCCATGCTCACTGGGGAGCGGGCCATCATGGACGTGATATTCGTGCTTGTTGTGAGGGTGGTGCCCTCACTAAGCGAGTGGGGCATGGTGGACACGACATCCCTGCTCAATCTATTGACTATAACCTTAAAAATATAATAAAGAAATATTTGTATTTTAAATAAATGAAGTCTAAAAAATATTTATTAGGAAAAAAAGAAATATTTTTATGATTATTTTAATAAATCATGTCTGAAAAGATTTATTAGAAAAAAAAAGAAAGCATTTCAATAATTATTTTAATAAATTATATCGAAAAAATAATTTATTAGAAAGAGGAAGTAATTTAATGTTTATATTGATAAATTATATTTGAATTTGATTTTTTTTATTAAACTAGAGGAATCGGTAACTTGTTACAATTTTCTACGCCTCTTCATGGGTTCGAATCTCACTCCTTGTCGCCACTATAACCTCCAATTGTATCGGTTAAACCTTTAACGTAGAATATTTGAATTTGATTTATTAAATAAAATGAAAAAATTATAACGTTTCATATTGATAAATTACATTTAAATTTGTTTTTAATGTTATTTTAAATAAATTGAGTCTGAAATTGATTTATTAAAAAAATTAAATGATTATTTTAAATAAATTATGTTTGAATTGATTTATTAAAGAAAAGGAAGAGAGTTAAATGTTTATGTTAAATAAATTGTATCTATTTTTTATTTATTAAAGAAAAAGGAAAAGTATATATGATTATGTTAGTAGATTAAGTATTTAATTGGTTAGGTTTATGGGGCCCTAATTAGTTAAAGAAATGAATTTTCAAGTACCTAATTAATCAAGTTTATAGGGCTTTAATTGATCTAGGAGATGGCTTTTATATTAGAACATAAACCTTTGAATGATAAAAGGATGGTATACCGAATTACTCATGTTAATAAATTATTATTCTTCTAATATTGACTGAATGATTCATGATATATAATTGGTGATTGTATAGTTGCAATTTGGCATATGGACATTATAAATGCAATAGATTAAAGAATCATTTATTATATGCATTAGTTACATGCTTCATAGATCAATCAGTTGTCTTGATCCCTTACTACCATAAATTGAGAGATTTATGGTATATTTAAGTATGATGATATGTTGAATATGTTTGTTGTGGAGCCTAATTAATTTAGAGGTCTTGTTTCCAGCTACACTTGGACCCACTCCATGAAGGAGGGGGGTGTAGGGATGTCACCATAGGACTAAACTTGAGGTAAAATCCAAGAAGTGTTTTTTCATTGGATATGGAGTTAATGATTTTGGTTATCGCTTTTGGGATTATGCAAATCATAAAATCATTAGGAGTAGAGATGTGATATTCAATGAGAAGGTCATGTATAAGGCTCAGTTGCAGGAAAATAAACATGAAAAAGAAAACTCATAATACACAGTGCTTGATGAAACTGAAACTCCAAACGTGCTAGAAAATTAACAACAGCAGCAACAAGCACCTCAAAATCCCACAACTATTGTTAGAAAATATACTATGATAAGTAGACCTCCTGAACGTTACTCTCCTTAATTATATTATGTATTATTGTCTGACTTTGGTGATCCAGAAATATATGAAGAAACAATGCAGGTAGAAACCAAGAAGTAGGAGCAAGGCATAAAAGAGGAGATGAACTCCTTGACAATTACTCAGACTTGGGATCTGGTTCAGTTGCCTGCAAGAAAAAGAGTATTGCATAATAAATGGGTTTACAAGGTGAAAGAAGAATATGGAGGTAAAAAGAGGTATAAGTCTAGACTGGTTGTAAAGGTGTTTGCACATACGAAAGGTATTGATTATGATGAAATATTTTCTCCTATTTTTAAAATGACTTTTATTAGAACTGTTTTAAGCTTAGTGGTTGTAGAGGATTTACATATTGAACAGTTAGATGTAAAAATAGCTTTTCTCCATGGGGATTTGAGTTCAAAGGAAAGGAGGAACTAGTATGCAGGTTGAAAAAGAACATGTATGGCCTGAAGCAAGCTCCAAGGCAGTGGTATATGAAATTTGACAGGTTTATGTCAGATCAAGGTTATAGTAGATGTTATTCTGACCATTGTGTTTATTTTAAAAAATTGGATAATGGTAACTATATTATCCTATTATTTTATGTAGATGGCATGCTTTTTGCAGGGTCTAACATGCAGGATATAATTGTGCTCAAAATAAAATTAGAAGATTCATTTGCAATGAAGTATTTGGGTGCTGCAAAGCAAATCCTTGGTATGATAATAATAAGAGACAAAAAAATCATAAATTAACATTTTCTTAGAGTGAGTACATTGAGAAGGTGTTGGAAATATTCAGTATGCAGGATGCAAAACCTATTAGCACACCTTTGGCCAATCATTTCAAACTAACCAAAGATATGTGTCTTAAGACACAAGGGGAGATAAATTATATGTCCAAGGTTCCTTATTCATCATTAGTTGATAGTTTTATGTATGTGATGGTGTGCACAAGGCCAGATATAGCACATGTAGTGGGAGTTGTGAGCAAGTTTATGAGCAACCCAGGAAGAAGGTATTGGGAGATAGTGAAGTGGATTCTTAGGTATTTGAGAGGTATAATCACTCAAGTATTATGCTTTGGATGTTCTAACACTACTTTATAGAAATATGTCGATTCAGATATGGCAGGTGATATAGACAGCAAGAGGAGTACCACAGGGTATATTTTTATTGTAGGTGGAACTGCAGTAAGCTATATTTCAAAATTATAGAAGGTTGTTGCACTCTCAACAATGGAATCAGAGTATGTTGTTACAGAGGCTAGTAAGGATATGATTTGGTTACAAAGTTTTATGGAGGATTTGGGAAATAAGTAGGAGAATAGCATATTATATAGTGATAGTAAGAGTTATTCATCTTGCAAATAATTCAACTTTCCATTCTAGGACTAAACATATACATACCAAGTACCATTTCATATGCTTAGTGTTGGAATATGGACAGTTAAAAATGGATAAGATACACACTATCCAGAATCTTGCAGATATGTTCACAAAGGTAGTAACCAAGGAGAAACTAAGTTCCTACTCAGTTTGAGTTGGTCTTCAAGCATGACAATAAAAGGTGAGAAAATTTCTAGGTTTAAAGTTGAAGCATAGTCCAGCAGGTGCAGCAGCAGTGGAGTTATTGTGATCAGTCTCCAAGTGGAATATTGTTGGATGTGGAGCCTGATTAATTTAGAATTCTTGTTTTCAACCACACTTGGACCCACTCCGCAAAGGAAGGAGGGTGTAGGGGGGCATCATCCCCCCTACTTACCATGGGAGGTCTAGGGGGGGCCATGACATAAGTATATCTGGACAAAAATTTGGACCATTTGTTATTAGGTCACATATTGGATGGTGGATTTTAGGCGGGTTATTTACCCTAAAATTGTAATGTGCTTTTATAAGAGGATGATGTATGGCAGCTTATTGTAATTTTTGGTGTGCGTGGCTATGTAGAGAAGGGTTTTTTGGAAGGAATAAAAGGTCTGGTTATTTTCTCTGTGGATGTAGCCCATATTGGGTGAACCACATTACATCTATGTCTCTTGTGTATTGCATTATTCTTCTATGTTTTATTTTTGCATTTAATTATTGCTCGTGTTTTGTTATTTAATCCTAAAAAAATAGGGTAGAAGAACCTAAGGGATTTATGGGATCCCTTAGGATCAATTTTAAGTGAACTTAATTTAAGGAAACTAAACTTAATAGAATTATACAACCAAATAGTTATAAAATGAATGTAACTATCTAAAAGGATTAAGTTACTTCATCGTAAATATGAGACAAGTAGCTTATTTGCAGTATGCGTAATATACCTACATAGATAGACTTGTGTATGGTATAAGTATGGACGTACCCTTCAATTAATAGAAGGAGATAAGATATCCCTAATAGAAATGTGGCTAGTAGCTTATCACAATACGCGTAGTATACCTACATAGATAGGCTTGTGTATGGTATGGATATGGGCATATCCTAATAGATTTTAGAGAGGAGGTTGGTTTTTGAAAAGAAAAATAGACAACTTTAAACATTAAGTTATCTTAGATATCTTTGTAGTTATGCATATTTCGATTGGGATAAATATCTCTCTCGAATATGTGTTAGTTGTTAATATTTCAAAAAAATACAACCCCCTTAGTTAGAATTTTAGGTTGTTACATTTGGTATCAGAGCTCTAAGTATGAGGGACTAGAGCTTCATGTTGTTCTTGGGATTTGGGTATCCTCTTATGTAGGCCTTGCTTAATTCTTAAGCCAAAGTTGGGAAGACCTAGAATTCCCCACTTGCTAGAAATATAAAGGGTGATTAACCCCATAAGTAGTTAGTATGCTTGACACCTTATGTATAGTAAGTATGGCCATTGGCATAGAGTTATTTAATAGTTAGAGTACCACCTCTCATATTATGAGAGTGGTTTGGACAAGGAGACTCTATGTCTAGCTATAATTAGTAGTACAGTTCAAGGTGAAGTTGTAACCTAATCTACTCTTTATTGGATAAGACTAGGATAAAAGGAACCAAGGAGAGAGAAGCCTAATCCTTCAACTAGGTAAACCTAATAGAGCAATGTTGAGGAAGAAATCTGGGATAAAAATTTGAGCAATCCTAATATAAAGTTAGATAACATCATTGCAATGGTCACTACAATGCAAGATCAAATGAAACAATTGCTAGAAAACTTGGAGAATCAAGATTTGTAAGAGAGGAGCTCAAAGGTTGGGTAAGCCGATGAACTAACCATGGAAAAATAAGAGGCCAGAACTCTATTAGAAAAATAAATGGTCAAGGACCTAAATAATGTCCACATATCTAAATTTAATGGAGAAGTGGAGGGTGATGCAGTCGAAGCTTGACTGAGGAATCTAGAGATATACTTCACAATGAAGAACTACTCCAGTAGAACATGAATAGTTTGGGCAACAATCCATCTTGAAAGGGTTGGATTAGATTGGTGGGAAACCTACCAAATAGAGCAGAAGATCAAAGCTATCGATCTAAAGTGGAAGGACTTCATCATAATTTTCAATAAAAGGTTCCTCACTGAGCATTTTTATGCATTGAAATTTGAGGAGTTTACCAACCTTTGACAAGGGACCAAATCTATGGAAGTATACTATAAGAATTTGGTTAAGTTACTAAAATATGTACCAGCTTATGATAAAAATATGAGAATCCATAAGTTCATCTTAGAAATGAAATATAGTATTAGGCATGATGTCAACATGCACGAACCAAAATAATTGCAGAAGGCTTATAATTTAGCAAAAGAGGTAGAATCTCATCTTTAGTTTGATCTGAATAATATCATCAAGCACTCAGGAAAAGAAATAGTGAGGGCTTTATAAAGTGTTAAGGGGAATAAAACCATAAGGGTAAGAACTTTTTGAAAAATGAAAGGAGAAGTGATGGGAAACAAGAAAGGTTCAGAAGGAACTTCCAAAAGAAAAATGACAACAACACCAACAATACAAAATCCCAGCCACAAAGGCAACATGATTTCGTTCTAGTAGGTACAGCACGGCAACAAAAATAGGGAACTCACCTAGGGTCCAAGAGTTGGTGTTACAATTGTAGAGGGCCACACTATGCTAGCAATTTTCCATATCAACTAAGACCAAGCACATCTAGTGCAAAGGGAAAGAAACCATCTCACAAAATCTATGTGACCACAGGAAGAAAGAAGTTAGAAGGACAAGCTACACCATTATGCTTAAAGGTTAAGATTTTCAATAGAGAAGTAGATATTTTAATTGATAGTGGAGCTATATATAGTTTTATTTTTGCTAGACTAGCCAGGGATATGCCAAAAAGATCAGGATATTTAGCTCAAGTGTGGAAGGTTGACTATGGTTCTGGGTAAACCTACTCAATGGATCAATGTTTATCTATGGCAAAAATTACAAAGGATATTTGTATGTAGCACCGCTACATGTCTTTGATGTTATCTTAGGGATAGACTCGTTACAGGCTCATAAAGCTTTAATCAACTTTTAGGATAGGTGGATAGAGTTTTCAGAAAGGGACAAAGGAAGAATAAGGATCCATAGTGAGCAAGGATAATTCAAACCCCAATTGCTATTTGTTATGCAACTAAAGAAGACCCTCAAAAAAGGAGGGATGGTTTATGTGGTACAACTCAATGAATTCAGGGAAGATCAAAATAAGGAGGTGTTTTGAAAACACCCAACCTTACAAGAATTTAATGATGTATTTCCTGAATACGTACTCGAACTTCCTCCTATACGTGATTTTGGCTTCACTATTGAGTTAATGACAAGAGAAAAACCCATTCATAGAGCTCCTTATAGGATGAATCCTATAGAGATGCAAAAATTTAAAGGTAAAACTCTAAGGGTTATTGTAAAAGGGTCTGATAAAGCCTAGTGTGTCACCATGGGGTGCACCAGTTCTCTTCATTAAAAATAAATATGGTTCATTGCGACTATGTATTGACTATAGGATGCTCAACAAATTGACCATCAAAAATAATTATCCTTTACCTAAGATCTAATACCTATTCGATCAATTGAAAGATGACATAATCTTTACGAATATTGACTTAAATTCAGGATACCATCAACTAATAATATGTGATGAGAACACTCAAAAAATAGCATTCAAAATAAGGTATGAGCACTATGAACTCGTAGTCTAACCCTTGGGCTGACTAATGCCCCAACTGCATTCATGAATTTGATGAACACAATGTATTCAAGAGGTATCTGGATTAGTTTGTCTTCATGTTTTTAGATGGCATCCTAATGTATTCCAAAGATAATAAAGAACATGATAGGCTCCTCAGGATCGTGCTAAAATTATTGAGAAAAAATCAACTCTACGAGAATTTAGCAAAGAGTGATTTATATGTCTGAGAAGTAAGATATCTTGGACATATAATATCTTTTGAGGGAATCACAATAGACTCAAAAAATATAGAGGCCATTCTGAATTGGCTACCACCTATCAATGTGATTGAAATAAGAAGCTTCATGGGTATGAAGGGTTATTATAGACGATATGTAAAGGATTACTCCAAGATAGTTGTTGTGATAACAAATATCCAAAAGAAAGGAAAGGATTTTAGGTGGATTGAAAAGTGTGAGATTTATTTTGCATTGCTTAAGCAAAAACTCACCACAGCACCAATACTCAAGATTCCAAATCCGTAGGGGAATTTCATAGTGTGCACTAATGCATCACTAGAGGGATTAGGAGGACTACTATCTCAAGATGATTTTGTCATAGCATATACATCAACAAAACTTAAGAAACATAAAGTTAACTATGCTACGTATGATCTAGAGCTAGCAGCAGTTGTTCACACTCTAAAGAGCTAGTATCATTATCTGGTAGAGATAATTTTTGAACTAAGAATAGACCACCAGATCTTGAGATACATATTCACCCAGCCTATGCTCAACATAATATAGAGAAGGTGGATCGAGTTCTTAGCTGAGTATGACTTTGAGATTGAATACATCAAAGTAAAAGAGAATAAGGTGGTTGATGCCTTAAGTAGAAGAAGGCACATAGTAGCCTTGACCTAAAATCATATAGATTTACTCGACCAAATTAGGAAAATGCAATCTCAAGATGAGTATTGCAAAGAAATTCGGGTCAAAATGGGCAAAATTCTAGAGAAAAATAAGGATTTCTGCATAAAATATGGTCTTTTATGTTATAAATATAGGATCATTGTACCAAAAATGGGTGACTTAAGAAGACCAATCATGCAAGAAGTGCATAGAACTCTTTATTCTACTCATCTAGGAGGAGATAAGATGAGGTAAAATATCAAAAAGGTATTTTTTTTTATAGGGATGAAGGACATCATCAATTTTGTTGCTCGGTGCTTAGAGTACCAGAAGGTGAAGGTGAAACGTAAACATCCTACATGGTAATTGTATCCACATGATATACCTATGCAAAAATAGTAGGTTATATATATGGACTTAATAATAAGTTTACCCAAGACCAAGTATCAACATGATGCAATCCTTGTGGTAGTTGATAGATTGACTAAGGTTGCACATTTCATACTAGGAAACATCAAAGATGATGCTCAGGTAGTGGCTGATAGATTTACCAAGGAGATATTCAAGCTTCATGGGTTTCCTAAAATAATAATTTCAAATAGGGATTTCAGATTCACCTTTGAATTTTTGAAGGTCCTACATCGTGTAATAGGCATAAAATTGAATATAAGCTCTGCATATCACCTTCAGACTAATGTTCATACTGAGAGGATAAATCAATACTAGAAGATATGCTTCGCATGTACTACATAGATCACAAGTCTAGGTGGGAATACTATCTACATCTTTTTGAGTTCACCTACAACAATGGGCATTGCTCTTCTTTGTGTATGGCCCCATTCGACGTCTTTTATGGAAAGATATATAGGACACCATTGTCATGGTATAATTTAGAGGATTGAGTTGTGATTGGACCTAACATGGTCAAGGAGATGGAAGATCAACTTCAGATAATTAGGTAAAGGCTTCAAGAAGTTGTTGACCATCAAAAAAGCTACGTTAATCTAAATAGGACACCAAGAGAATACTCCATAGGAGAAAGAGTGTATTTAAGGGTCAAGCTAATGAAGAGCATCATCAAATCCATGAAATTGGATCCTCGGTTTTTTTGACCCTTTAAGATCACTAAGAATATTAGCCTAGTTGCGTACAAACTCACCTTGTCGTCTAACTTGTCAAAGATCCATGATACCTTACACATATCCCTACTTAGGAAGTATGTTGTTGAACCTGATCATGTGTGGAATGTTTTTAAACTATAGATGGCAAACCTTGAGGCTATTGAAGTGATGTCGATGAAGATTCTGGAATTTTATTCCAAGTCAATGAGAAAACAGATTCTAGGACAATGTAAGGTCCAATGGGATCAATATTCTGAGAGGAGTGCCACTTGAGAGAAATTCAATGATATGAAGAAATATTTTTCCTTTTTCTTTGAAAATTTGTAATAACATTTTTATGACAGAAATCCACGGGACTGGGTTTAACCCAAGGGGGGTAGTATGTCATACCCCACCTTGGCAAGACTTTTGCCTAATAGACTATGTATTGATAAATGACTAATGGATGCCTAGTTTAAATGCTTTGAATGATTATTGCATGGTTATAATGATTTATCTTTGAAGAATATGGTATTGCTAATGAATTGTTGATGTGCAACACTAGGTACATCCGTGGGTGGAAAAGGTTGAACCAACCATCGAGAACAGGGTACTTGAAAACAAAAGTGATGATTTAGGTAGCTCAGGGTAACATGAATGACTACCCTCAGATAGGCATGCATTCTTGCTTCTAAGGGTGACCTTTGGTGATCCCGCCACCTAGAGCCTAAGTTGATAGCCTCAAAGCTATCGTAAATCCTTGATAAGGACAGGTGACTAGGTTGACAATAAACCATCTGCCTTGTTTTGATACACCTAATTGTTCGATTTTTTTAGTTGTTTGCTATGTGTAAAAAGGATTGGTTAAGGAATTCCTTTGAAAAAAGGATAATGGATGTAGAGGTTTCATTATCCTATGTCCCCTTAAAAAAATATATTATGCTAATTTTTTATATTTGTATGGGTATACTATTTTTTTCAATGAGTTTGTACATGCTTTTATGTAGGGTCATGGTCCCCTCATACTGAGTGGGATTTGAACCTTGGACCTTTCAAAGATAAGCCAAAGCCCTTACCACTACAGTAAGCTTGCAGCTCCAAAATTCAATGAGTCTACACAGGATTTTATGAGGGGTCATGTTCCCTCATATTGAGTGGGATTTGAACCTTGGATCTCTCAAAGAGAGGCCAAAGCCCTTACCACTACGGTAAGATTGCATCTAGTATGGGTATACTATTTAAGTAATAAATGGTTTTTATTTTATTTTTTTAAAGAGAAATTAGCTATTATTTAAATAAAAAATAGTTTTATCCAAATAGAGGAAATAGCTATTATTCAAATGATAAATGATTTTTATTTTCTTGGAGGAAATAATTATGTTTTAAATGGTTTTTATTTAAATAAAACAAAGGACTTTTATTTAAAAAGAATGGATTATGCATGCTTTAATAAATAAAAAGTTTTATTAAAAAGAAAAAATAAAGAAACAAAAAATATTATCCATGCCTTTTCTTTTAAAAATAATAATAATAATAAAAGAATCTAGATATTTTAAAAGGAAGGAGGATATATTTTTAAAATGAGAAAATATCTCCCTTGACCGCCTAGGGAGCAGTGGGCATTTATGAGAGGGGAAGACTTAGGGAAGAAGTAGATGGATAGGACAAGAAGAGGCCAAATGGATAGGGGAGGGGATCCTTGGAGGGAGACAAAGATTGAAAAGGATGAAAGACTTGAGCAAGGGATAAGTGTTTGTTGTTTCATCCACTCCAGGTTGGAAATTAGAAAGAAAAACTCCCCCTTTTTTGTTTGAATGAACATAGTGAAGTCTCTATTTAATTTATTTATAAACGTTGTTTTCTTTTGTCGAATATATTTTTTGGTTTAGGAAAATAAGCTCTTAGAAACTGATTTTTTTAATTTATATATAAATTGTACCTTTGATTCATAGATTACTGTGAGGGAGCAATGCCCCTCATAGTACAATGAGTGAAGCATCACAAGTGCGACGTTCATGCTCACTATACTATGAGGGTGGCGTCCTTCACTGTATAGGGAGTGGAACATCACAAGCATGACATTCGTGCTCACCTTAATACTACGAGGGCAACTTTCTCCCTCACAGTACAGGGGTGAAGGGTGTCACAAGTGTGACGTCCACACCTTTTGTACTATGAGAGTGGCATCCCTCATGGCATAGGGGCAGAGGGCATCATGAGTGTGACATCCAAGTCCACTAGGGAGAAGGGCATCACGAACACGACATTCACGCTCGCTATGAGGGAAGTGTCCTCACTGAGCAAGCGAAGCTCGTGGAATAAAGAAATCTATTGATTGTAACCTTAAAAATATAATAAAGAAATATTTTTCTTTTAAATAAATGAAAATTGAAAAGATTTATCAAGAAAAAATATATTTTTTATGATTATTTTAATAAATCATGTCTGAAAAGATTTATTAGAAAAAAAGAAAGCATTTCAATGATTATTTTAATAAATTATATCATTAGAAAGAGGAATTATTTTAATGTTTATATTGATAAATTATATTTTAATTTGATTTATTAAAGAAAAAGAAGGAATTATAATGTTTCATATTGATAAGTTATATTTAAATTTGTTTTTAGTGTAATTTTAAGTAATTTTTTTTATTAGGGTAACAACGGGATTTTGAAAGGGCCCAAACCCTTCTACAACATAAATTTAGCCCATCAATTACATAGCTTCCAAGGGCAAATAGTCATAGATCCCCTGGATGCGATACAAATGGTATCCATCCTAGACCCCAATTAGTTGCAGTCCTCTGTTGTGAACTTTTCTAAGTCCTCATGGACCACCGCAGGGGGGATCCATCTTGTATCCTCTTCTTTAATGGCATAAAATTTTGCTAGCTAGTCTGTTGGTTTGTTACCTTCTCTATAGACATGAACAAAGTCAATTTCTTCAAAATACTTTACAATCTCTTTAATATCTTGCACAATGTAATCAATTTGCCAATTAGCTTCTCCCTCCTTTTTCAAAATATTGATAATATTCAAGGAGTCTCCTTCAAATATAACTTTTTTAGCACCTAGATCCTTGGCTAGCTTTGCACCCAGATGCAAAGCATTAACTTCAGCTTTATGACTAGTAGTAACTCCCAAAAACTTGCAGACTACCCCCACAAATCTACCCTGATTGTCCCTCAAAATTGCTCCTGCTCCGACCTTACTTGGGTTACCTTTGGATGCCCCATAAAAATTTAACTTCAACCAGTCATCTCGAGGTGGTTGCCATTTTACATCAGTTCTAACCTAAATATTTGTCTCTCCACCACTAATAAGTTCCAAATTCCATGCCTTATCTATCATAATCTCTTCAGTATTCTCTGGCTTGATAGGGTACTTAATAGTTTTAACATTCTCCTCTAAAAAGTGGGTGATACTTCCAAAACTTCTCATTGCAGACCTTTTTTCCCCTTTAAAAATTCTCTTGTTCCTCTCTAACCAAACTCCCCACACAAAATGAAATGAAATCAAGTTTCAAATTACATTAAGACGAGGACTAAAAAAGGGGTTCTTCCATTGTTGTAACCATATAACCATATTAGAAGGCATCACCCAAGATATGCCCATCCTATTGATGAGGAGCTAGAAAATATTTAGAGCATAGGGACATTCCAAGAAGATGTGTTCCACTAATTCTTCTGTCTTTTCACATAAATTACATCTATTAGAAAATTGAAAACCTCTCTTTTTAATATTATCCATTGTTAGGATCTTATTTTGGACTCCTTCCCAAAGAAAAATATCTAGTTTAGGAATAGCTTTCTTACCCCAAATTCTATTCTAAAGGAAACCATTATCTACAGCGAAATCCAAAATATCATAGGTTGTCTTCATGCTGAATTCCCCATTCTTAGTTCTTCTCCAAACCACGAAGTCTCTATACCTGACAACACCTAAGTAATAAGTCTTTAGTTTAACTTAAAGGAGGTTTAAAGCCTCCAAATTCTCATGTTCTGCCTCTAAACATTTCCAGATCAACTGGTGATCCACTAAAGTCATGTAATCACAAACCTTTTTACCATATCTATCTTCTAGATCCTCTTTTAGATTAGAGAAAATATTATTGTTGGCTAAAGGGTTTTCATCTAACCAGGCATATTCCCAAAAACTTATAGAGGACCCATCTCCAACACGTCATTTCACACCCTTCCACAAGGCCTCCCTAGCCTCCACCAAGTGGTTCCATAAATAAAAGCCACGACAAGGGTCTTGAATTGTGAGAAATTTGGTATCCTCCTGCCTGTCAAGATAATTTTCTTTAAGAATACTTGCCCAAAGAGTCTGATCATCCCTTAGAACTCTCCATTCCACCTTGGTTGCCATAGCACTATTAACTAGGTTGAGTCTCCTTAGACCAAGACCACTATGCTTATTTTGATGGCATATTTTTTCCCAAGCTACAAGATGAATCCTCCTCCTCTCTTCAAATCCTAACCATAAGAATTGTTTTTGAATTCCTTCCATTATTTTTGAAACTTTAGTAGGGATCTTGAAAAGGAAGAGAAGATAAATGGGGATAGCCTGCAAAATACTCTTAACCAAAAACACTTTACCTGCTTGAAACAAGATATTACCTTTCCATCCTACAAGTTTGGATTGAAACCTATCAACCAAACCATTCCAAAGAGGTGCCTTACAAGTTCCCACCAACATAGGCGTACCAAGGTAAGAAGAAGGTAGGGTTGACATAGGACACCCTATCACTCTAGCCACCCTTCTCTAGAGAGCTACTTTAGTGTTAATGAAGAATATATTACTCTTGTCCAAATTAATCTTTTGGTGAGAGGCACGTTCATAGAGGTCTAATATTCTTTTAAATTCAGTTGCCTCTGCCATAGTAGGATTACCAAGTAAAATGGTATCATCCACAAATTGTAAATGAGTAATACCCTCAATATTATGAGCTGGTTTAAGGCCCCCTATCCGTCCAGAAGCCTTGAGATTAATTTATTAAAAAAAAAATTAAATGATTATTTTAAATAAATTATGTTTGAATTGAATTATTAAAGAAAATGAAGAGAGTTAAATGTTTATGGTAAATAAATTGTATCTACTTTTTATTTATTAAAAAAAAAAGGAAAATTATATATGATTATGTTAGTAGATTAAGTTTTTAATTGGTTAGGATTATGGGGCCCTAATTAGTTAAAGAAAATAATTGTTAAGTACCTAATTAATAAAGGTTATGGGGCTTTAATCAATCTAGGATATGGCTTTTATATTAGAACATAAACCTTTGAACGATAAAAGTATGGTATACTGAATTACCCATGTTAAAAAATGACTATTCTTCTAATGTTGAGTGAATGATTCATGACATATAATTGGTGATTGTATAGTTGCAATTTGGCATATGGACCTTATAAATGCAATAGATTAAAGAATCATTTAGTATATGCATTAGTTGCATGCTTCATAGATCCATGAGTTGTCTTGATCCCTTACTACCATAAATTGAGAGATGGGGAAACTAGAAAGGACCAAGGAGGACACATAAGAACCAAACAACTACCTTTGATCTATGTTTGGTAAATACTTTATGTAGAAACCTATTAAGGAGTAATCTCTAGTGGAGCAATCTCCTATTGATATTGATGTAATATTTTATTCTTTAAAATTTGGATTACTCCTACCATACTTGGACTATGTAATGAATGGTTTAAATGAATGGAAAATGTATCTCTTACTAGTTTTTTAATAAGGTATCTTTGATGTTATAGTTCCACAAGCTAATTAATTACTTATTCTTTAGTAAGATTTTAATATATCTTTACACATCTATTTTAATGTTTTTCTTAGATATCCTTTTCCATGCTTGATTAACATAGATAGAATTAAAAATTACCCTCCTATATTTTGATGGATCTTAAATGTTTAAAATAATTAAATAAACTTCATGGATATTTAAGTATGGTGATGTGTTGAATAGAGTAGAAGAACCTAAGGGATTTATGGGATCTCTTAGGATCAATTTTAAGTGAACTTAAGTTAAGCAAACCAAATTGAATAGACTTATACAACCAAATAGTTATTAAATGAATATAACTATCTAAAATGATTAAATTACTTTGTCGCGAAGATGAGATGAGTAGCTTATTTGCAGTATGCGTAGTATACCTACATAGATAGAGTTGTGTATGGTATAGAAATGGGTGTGCCCTTCAATTGACAAAAGGAGATAAGATATTATGCGTAGTTTACCTACACATACATGCTTGTGTATGGTATGGATATGGGTGTATCCTAATAGATTTTAGAGAGAAGGTTGGTTGTTGAAAAGAAAAATAGACAACTTTAAACATTATGTTAGCTTAGATATCTTTGTAGTTATGCACATGTCGATTGGCATAAATATCTCTCTCGAATATGTGTTAGTTGTTAATGTTTCAAAAAAAATACAACCCCCTTAGTTATAATTTTGGGTTGTTACATTTGGTATCAGAGCTCTAGTTATGAGGGACTAGAGCTTCATGTTGTGCTAGGGATTTGGGTATCCTCCTATGCAAGCCTTGTTTAATTCTTAAGCCAAAGTTGGGAAGACCTAGAATTCCCCACTTGCTAGAAATATAAAGGGTGATTAACCCCATAAGTAGTTAGTATGCTTGACACCTTATGTATAGTAAGTGTGGCCATTGGCATAGAGTTATCTAATAGTTTTAGAGTACCACCTCTCATAGGAATAGGGTGGTTTTGGCAAGGAGAATCTGTATCTAACTAGAATTAGTAGTACGGTTCAAGGTGAAGCTATAACATAATCTACTCTTTATTAAATGTGACCAGGATAAATGGAACCAAGGAGAGAGAAGCTTAATCCTTCAACGAGGTGAACCTGATAGAGCAATATCGAGGAAGGAACCCAAGATGAAAAATTGAGCAATCTTAATAGGGAGGTAGAGAACCTCATTGCAATGGTCAGTACGATGCAAGATCAAATAAAACAATTGCTAGAAAACTTGGCAGATCAAGATTCACAAGGTAGGAGCTCAAAGGTTGGGTAAGATGATGAACCAACCACATAAGAACAAGAGGCCAAAACTCTATTAGAAAAAGAACTCACCAAGGACCTAAAGAATATCCACACCTCCAAATTTAATGGAGAAGGGGAGGGTGATGTAGTCGAATCTTGGCTGAGGGATCTAGAAATATACTTCATAATGAAGAACTACTCCCCTGGAATGCAAAAAGTTTGGGCAACAATCCATCTGGAAAGGACTGGATTAGAATGGTGAGAAATCTACCAAATAGAGCAAATTATTAAAACTATCAATCTAAAGTAGGACTTCGTCATAATTTTCAAGAAAAGGTTCCTCACTAAGCATTTTTATTGGTTGAAATTTGAAGAGTTTTCCAACATTTGATAAGGGACAAAATACGTGGAAGCATACTATAAGAAGTTGGTTAAGTTGCTGAAATATGTACCAGATTATGATGAAAAGATGAGAATTCATAAGTTCATCTTACGAATAGAACCTAGGATTAGGCATGATGTCAACATGCACGAACCGAAATCATTGCAAAAGGCTTATAATTTAGCAAAAGAGGTAGAATCTCATCTTCAATTTGACTATGCAACCCTATCTGAAGGGAAAAATAAATAGTGAGGGCTTCATAAAGTGGGAAGGGGAAAAAAACCATAAGGGTAAGAACTTTTTGAAAAATGAAAGAAGTGATGGGAAACAAGGAAGGTTCAGAAGGAACTTCCAAAAGAAAAATGACAACAATGCCAACAATGCCAACAATAAGAAACCCCAGCCACAGAGGCAACCAGATTCAGTTCTAGTAGGTAAAGTAGGGGAACAGAAATAGGGAACTCACCTAGGGTCCAAGAGTGGGTGTTGCAATTGTAGAGGGCCGCACTATGCTACCAATTATCCACATCAATCGGGACCAAGCACATCTAGTGCAAAGGGAAGGAAACCATCTCACAAAATCTATGTCGCCATAGGAAGCCAAAATTTGGAAGGACAAGCCACACCATTGCGCTTGAAGGGTAATATTTTCAATAGAAAAGTAGATATTTTAATTGATAACGGAGCTACAAATAGTTTTATTTTTGCTAGATTAGCCAAGAATATGTTGAAAAGGTTAGGATATTTAGCTCAAGGGTGGAAGGTTAAGTATGGTTCTAGGCAAACCTACTCAATGGATCAATGTTTCTCTATGGCAAAAATTATGAAGGATGTTTGTATGTAGCACTGCTACATGCCTTTGGTGTTATCTTAGGGATAGCCTCGTTATAGGCTCATAAAGCTTTAATCAGCTTTCAGGATAGGTGGATAGAGTTTTCAGAAAGGGAGAAAGGGAGAATAAGGATCCATAGTGAGCAAAGATCATTCAAACCCCAATTGCAATCTATTGTGCAACTAAAGAAGACCCTCAAAAAAGGAGAGATGGTTTATGTGGTACAACTCAATGAAGTCAGGGAAGATCAAAAAATTGAAGGTACAACTTCAAGGGTTATTGGAAAAGGGGCTGATAAAGCCTAGTGTGTCACCATGGGGTGCACAAGTGCTCTTTGTTAAAAAGAAATATGGTTCGTTGCGACTATGTATTGACTATAGGATGCTCAACAAAATGACCATCAAAAATAGTTATCCTTTACCTAAGATCGAAGACCTATTCGATCAATTGGAAGATGCCATGATCTTTACAAAGATTGACTTAAATTTAGGATACCATCAACTAATAATACGTGAGGAGAACACTCACAAAATAGCATTCAAGACCAAGTACAAGCACTATGAATTTACAGTCTTGCCCTTTGGGTTGCCTAATGCCGCAACTACATTCATGAATTTGATGAACATTGTATTTAGGAGGCATCTAGAATAGTTTGTCCTCTTGTTTTTAGATGACATCCTAATTTATTCCAAAGATAAGAAAGAACATGACAGGCTCCTTAGGATCATGTTGAAATTATTGAGGGAAAATCAACCCTATGAGAATATGGTAAAGAGTGATTTATGTCTTAGAAGTAAGATATTTGGGATATATAATATCTATCGATGGAATCGTAATAGACCCAAAAAAATAGAGGCCATTCTGAATTGGCCACCACCTATCAATGTGATTGAAATAAGAAGCTTCATGGGTATGACGGGTTATTATAGACGATATGTAAAGGATTACTCCAAGATAGCTATTGCGATAAAAAATCTCCAAAAGAAAGGAAACGAATTTAGGTGGACTGAGAAGTGTGAGATTGCTTTTGCATTGCTTAAGCAGAAACTCATCACAACACCAATACTCAAGATTCCATATCCGTAGGGGAATTTCATAGTGTGCACTAATGCATCGCTAGAGGGATTAGGAGGAGTACTATCTTAGGATGATTCTATCGTAGCATATACATCAAGGAAACTTAAGAAACATGAAGTTAATTATGCAACGTATGATCTAGAGCTGGTAGCAGTTGTTCGTGCTCTAAAGAGTTGGTATCATTACCTCGTAGGGGGACTTTTCGAGCTAAGAACAGACCACCAAAGCTTGAGATACATATTCATCCAACCTATGCTCAACGCAAGATAGAGAAGGTGGATCGAGTTCTTAGCTGAGTATGACTTTGATATTGAATACATCAAAGGAAAAGAGAATAAGGTGGTTGATGCCTTAAGTAGAAGAAGTCACATAGCAACATTGACCCGAAATCATATAGATTTACTTGACCAAATTAAGAAAATGCAATCTCAAGATGAGTATTGCAAAGAAATTTGGATCAAAATGGGCATAAGTCCAAAGAAAAATAAGGAGTTCTACATAAAATATGGTCTTGTATGCTATAAAGATAGGATCGTTGTACCAAAAATGGGTAACTTAAGAAGACTAATCGTGCAAGAAGTGCATAGAACTCCTTATTATACTCATTTAGGAGGAGATAATATGAGGGAAAATATGAAAAAGACCTTCTTTTGGACAGGGATGAAGGACATCATTGATTGTGTTGCTCAGTTCCTAGAGTGCTAGAAGGTGAAGGCGAAACGTAAACATCCTGTAGGGCAATTGCATCCACATGATATACCTACGCAAAAATGGTAGGTTATATCTATGGACTTCATCGTAGGTATATCCAAGACCTGGTATCAACATGATGCAATCCTTGTGGTAGTTGATAGATTGACTAAGGTTGCACAAAACATCAAAGATGATGCTCAGGTAGTGGCTAACAGATTTGCCAAGGAGATATTCAGGCTTCATGGGTTTTCTGAAATGATAATTTCAGATAGGGATTTCAGATTCACCTTTGAATTTTGGAAGGCCCTACATCGTGCAATAGGCACAAAACTGAATATAAGCTCCACATATCACCCTGAGACTGATGGTTAGACAAAGAGGGTAAATCAAGTACTAGAAGACATGCTTCGCATGTACTACATTGATCAAAAGTCTAAGTGGGAAGACTATCTACATCTTGTTGATTTCTCCTCCAACAATAGGCATCCCTCTTCTTTGGGTATGGCCTCATTCGACGCCTTGTATGGAAAGAGGTGTAGGACACCATTGTCATGGGATAATTTAGAGGATCGAGTTGTGATTGGACCTAACATGTTCAAGGAGATGGAAGGTCAAATTAAGATAATTAGGTAAAGGTTTCAGGAAACCGTTGACCATCAAAATAGCTACGTTTATCTGAAGAGGACACCAAGAGAATACTCCATAGGAGAAAGAGTGTTCTTAAGGGTCAAGCCAATGAAAAGTGCCATCAAATCCATGAAGATGGATCCTCTGTTTGTTGGACCCTTTGAGATCACTAAGAAGATTAGCCCAGGTGCGTACAGACTCGCCTTGTCGTCTAACTTGTCAAAGATCCATGGCACCTTCCACATATCCCTGCTTAGGAAGTATGTTGTTGACCCTGATCATGTGTGGGATGTTTCTAAACTACAGATGGCAAACCTCGAGGTTATTAAAGTAATGTCAATGAATATTCTAGAATTTTGTTCCAATTCAATGAGGAAACGAATTCTAGAACAATGTAAGGTCTAGTGGGATCGATATTCTGAGAGGAGTGCCACTTGGGAGAAAGTTGATGATATGAAGAAACATTTTTCCTTTTTATTTGAAAATTTGTAATAACATTTTTATCACAGGAAACCCACAGGACTGGGTTTAACCTAAGGGGTGTAGTATGGCATACCCCACCTTGGCAATACTTTTGCCTAATAAACTATGTATTGATAAATAACTTATCGATGCCTAGTTTAAATGCTTTGAATGATTATTGCATGGTTATAATGATTTATTTTTGAAGAATATAGTACTGCTAATGAATTGTCGATGTGCAGCACCATGTACATCCGTGGGCAAAAAAGGTTAAACCGACCATCAAGAGCAGGGTACTTGAAAAGAGAAGTGATGATTTAGGTAGCTCAAGGTAACATGAACGACTATCCTCATATAGGCATCCATTCTTGCTTCTAAGGGTGACATTTGGTGATCCTTCCACCTACAGCCGATGTTGATAGCCTCAAAGCTATTATAAATCCTCGACCAGGATAGGTGACTAGGTTGACAATAAACCACCCGCCTTGTTTTGATGCACCTGATTGTTCAATTTGTTTGTTTGTTTGCTATGTGTAAAATGATTGGTTAAGGAACTCCTTCAAAAAAGGGATAATAGATATAGAGGGTCCATTATCCTAAGCCCCTTAAAAAATATAGTTTTTATTCAAAAAAAATAGCTATTATTTTAATTAATAAATGGTTTTAATTTAAATAGAGGAAATAACTATTATTTAAATGATAAATGATTTTTATTTTACTGGAGTAAATAATTATGTTTTAAATGGTATTTATTTAAATAACAATAATATTTTTTTAAAAGAAGGGATTATGCATGCTTTAATAAATAAAAAAAATTATTAAAAAAGAAAAAAATAAATAAATAAACGAAAATATTATCCATGCCTTAAAAGGTTTCTTTTAAAAATAATAATAATAATAAAAGCATCTAGATATTTTAAAAGGAAGGAGGATATGTTTTTAAAATGAGGAAATATCTCCTTCTAGGGAGTAGTGGGCATTTATGAGAGGGGAAGACTTAGGTTAGGGAAGAAGTAGATGAATAGGACAAGGGGTTAAATGGATAGGGGAGGGGATCCTTGGAGGGAGACAAAGACTGAAAAGGACGAAAGACTTGAGCAAGGGATAAGTGTTTGTTGTTTCAGCCACTCCAAGTTGAAAATTAGAAAGAAAAACTCCCTCTTTTTCGTTTGAATAAACATAGTGAATTCTGTTTAATTTATTTATAAACATTGTTTTCTTTTTTCGAATACGTTTTTTGGTTCAAGAAAACAAGCTCTTAGAAATTGATTTTTTTAAATTTATATATAAATTGTGTCTATGATTCATAGATTACTGAGGGAGCAGTGCCCCTCATAGTACAATGAGAGGAATGTCGCAAGTGCGACGTTCATACTCACTGTACTATGAGGGCAACGCCCTTCACAGTATAAGGAGTGGGACATCACGAGCACGACGTTCATGCAACGTTCCGCTCATTGTACTATGAGGGCGACATCTTTCACAGTATAGGGAGTGGGACATCACGAACACGACATCTATGCTCACTGTACTGTGAGGGCAAGGACTGAGAGCGTCGCGAGCATAGTGTCCACGCCCCCTGTACTGTGAGGGCGGCTTTCTCCCTCACAATACAGGGGCAAAGAGTGTCGCGAGTGCGACGTCCGCACCTTTTGTATTGTGAGGGTGGCACCCCTCACCGCATAGGAGTGAAGGTGTCGCGAGAGCGACATCCATGCCCACTAGGGAGTGGGGCATCGTAAACACGACATCCGTGCTCGCTGTGAGGGCAGTGCCCTCACTGAGCAAGCGGGGCTTGTGGATGCAACGTCCCCACTCAATCTGTTGACTGTAACCTTAAAAATATAATAAAGAAATAATTTGAAAAAGATTTATTAGGAAAAAAAGAAATATTTTTATGATTATTTTAATATATCATGTCTAAAAAGATTTATTAGACAAAAAAAAGTATTTTAATGATTATTTTAATAAATTATATCGAAAAATAATTTATTAGAAAGAGGAAGTATTTTAATGTTTATATTGATAAATTATATTTGAATTTGATTTATTAAAGAAAAGGAAGGAATTATAATGTTTCATATTGATAAGTTATATTTAAATCTATTTTTAATGTTATTTTAAATAAATTGAGTCTTAAATTGATTTATTAAAAAATAAAATTAAATGATTATTTTAAATAAATTATGTTTGAATTGATTTATTAAAGAAAAGGAAGAGAGTTAAATGTTCATGTTAAATAAATTGTATCTAATTTTGATTTATTAAAGAGAAAGGGAAAAGTATATATGATTATGTTGGTAGATTAAGTTTTTAATTGGTTAGGGTTATGGGGCCTAATTAATTAAAGAAAATAATTGTTAAGTACCTAATTAATTAAGGTTATGGAGCTTTAATTGATTTAGGAGATGGCTTTTATATTAGAACATAAACCTTTGAATGATAAAAGGATGGTATACCGAATTACCCATGTTAACAAATGACTATTCTTCTGATGTTGAGTGAATGATTCATGACATATAATTGGTGATTGTATAGTTGCAATTTGGCATATGGACCTTATAAATGCACTAAATTAAAGAATCATTTAGTAGATGCATTAGTTGCATGCTTCATAGATCCATGAGCTGTCTTGATCCCTTATTACCATCAATTGAGAGATAGGGAAACTAGAAAGGACCAAGGACACCTAAGAACCAAACAACTACCTTTGATCTATGTTTGATAAAGATTTTATGTAAAAACCTATTAAGGGGTAAGCTCTAGTGGAGCAATCTCCTATTGATATTGATGTAATGTTTTATTTTTTTAAATATGGATTACTCCTACCATACTTGGACTATGTAATGAATGGAAAAAGTATCTCTTTCTGTTTTTTTAATAAGGTAGTTTGATGTTATAGTTCCACAAGCTAATTAATTATTTATGCTTTAGTTAGATCTTAATATCTTTAAGCATCTCTTTTAATGTTTTTCTTAGATATCATTTTCCATGTTTGATTAACATAGATAGAATTAAAAATTACCCTCCTATGTTTTGATGGATTTTAAATGTTTAAAATAGTTAAATAAACTTTATGGATATTTAAGCATTATGGTGTTGAATAGAATAGAAGAACCTAAGGGATTTATGGGATCCCTTAGGATCAAGTTTAAGTGAACTTAATATAAGGAAACTAAACTGAATAAACTTATACAATCAAATAGTTATTAAATGAATATAACAATCTAAAAGGATTAAAATACTTCATCATGAGACAAGTAGCTTATTTGTACGCGTAATATACCTACACAGATAGACTTGTGTATGGTATAGGGATGGGCATACCCTTCGGTTGACACAAGGAGATAAGATAGCCCTATAGAAAATGTGGCTAATAGCTTATCGTAATACGCGTAGTATACCTACACAAACAGGTTTGTGTATGATATGGAGATGGGCGTATCCTAATAGATTTTAGAGAGAAGGTTGTTGAAAAGAAAAATAGACAACTTTAAACATTAGTTTAGCTTAGTTATCTTTGTAGTTATGCACATATCAACTGGGATAAAGATCTCTCTCTAGTATGTGTTAGTTGTCAATGTTTCAAAAAAAAAAAACACAACCCCTTACTTAGAATTTCAGGTTGTTACATGAAGTGTAGTTTCATTTCCATCTAGTGAGATTATTTGGTGTCCACAGACACCCCCAATATATTGTGTTCTTCATTCTTCATTCTATTTATTTCATTTCAAACAATATTGGGTAAGTTTGATTCCATTTGCTTTTAGAAACTATTGTAAAATCTCACAAATCATACCATTGCTTTGAATATAGATCATGCAAGTATGCAAAAGATAGCAAACTAAAAAGATATGGAGATAAAGAGAATTGAAAGGACAAGAAAAAGGGAACTTTTATCAAAGTGACAAACTATATAATTATTCCATTTGATTAATAGTTAGGCAAATCCCAATAACTAGATAAATCCTACTCTTTGAAAAAATAAAAAAGCTTTGCCCCTGAGGTTATGGATTAAAATAAAATAAAATATTAGAACAGAATATGTTAAAAATCTTCAAACTTCAAAATCCATATAACATCTTGTACACAAGAATTTTTAATGTAATTGTAATATAATATAATCTTGTATTATATTTTATGGTTGTAATACCGTTGCACAATCTTATTTTATTTTGTCTGATTCCATTTTATATGTATTTTGTCTTAAGGAAAATTAAAAATTAAATTGGATTTTTACTTTATTGAAGTCAAGTCATACACTGTTAGAAAACCTAGCCTTCTGGGATTATTTCCTTCATTTCCCCTTAATTCTTGAATAAATCTAAAGGGTATCTCAATGTTGTTACTGTGACTAGATTCAACAACAACAGAACCTCTAGACACTCTTGCACACAAAAGGAAGAACATTAAGCTTATAAATCCGTTGGAATAAATTTTTAGCTACATACTAAGCATTCTTATTCTTGAAATCAAACACATTTAGTAGGGTGAACATAGTAGCATTAAAACAATATTGCAATATTACTTTCGTCATCATGAAGAAAAACAAATATTTCCTTATTTGAAAAAAAAAAGGTCAACGCTGGAATAAAACCTCTCCCCCATTGCTTTTTATATTTCAAACACCAAATTACCTTGTTGTCCTTCTTGCATTTCCATAAGGGTTATAAACTGAGGATATTATTAAACTTGCATAAAAAATCATTTTCTTTTCATACAAAATGGTCATCTTCGACGTTAAGGGCATAAACGGAGACAATACCGAACTGCAAGGGGGAACACCATAATCAACCAATACTGATATCAACAATTAATAATCAGGATGATTTGTGCCTCCTATACTATGAAAATAATTAGGAGGAGAATCTAGCCAAATATACTTCAAAAGAAACTCCAATTTAAGCCCCTACCATTTCAACTCCTGCAATTAAAGAAAAACAAATCAGTGAACTGCCCTTTGGAATGTCTAAACATTCAAACTTCATATCGAAGGCTTCCAACTCCTCGCATTCTTCTCCTCCCCTTCTTTTTGATGGGTAATTTGGGGCTCGAAAGGGGACACCTTCATATTACAACATAATCCTATTATCATAGACCACCTTATCACATGGATGTTTGTAGATATTGACTGTCTTATCACAGTATTAGGATTTGAACATGAGTTGTGCTCTTACAAATGCACCTAACTTACTATTACTCCACAATACCTTGGACCCAACTCACATTTCAAACTGAAATTTTTGATTCGTTATTTACAGCCTCTTCAAAAATCAGGAATCCTCATCATCCCTTCAACCCTGTTAAAATATTTTTCCTCACCAGTGAGGGGGTCTTCTTTGTACCCTCTTCTTAGTATCAATCTAAACCCTATTGTCCACCTCTAGCAGTTTGGAAGTGAACCCACTAACCTCATTGCAGATCATGCGATGAGGATCAGATTCCACTTCATCAATGGAAGGGAGGAATTTAAGTGCATTCTCAGACTGATATAACGTACCTTAACAATTCTTCAAATCTTTAGTTTCTTATGTAGATGCTTTAGAAGCAGTAACTTGTTATCCAGGAATGACACAATATAGACCATATTTAGGCAAAGCAGGCCAAAAGCCTGCCCAAACCCTTAAACTACAGCCACATTTTAAACCACCAAACTCGAACTTCAAAATTTCTGGCAAATGTGCCAAAGACTTTAAGGCCAAGAGGACATAGCATTACAGTGAGGGAACAATGAAAAGGTGCTTTCAACACTCAACAAATCCCCAAAAGATTTTAATAGCCCCTTCAGAAATTCAAAATAAATCTGTGAAAGATTACATACCTCAACTCGTCTATGTTCAACAAGACTTTTAATTTGTTTGACATGAAAATAAGCAAACCTGGGAAATGCTTTCAATGACATTTTTCCACAGTACCAAATAGACTGGATAAAGGGGAGGATGGAAATCAGACTTCTCTAACCAGTAGTATTTGACCCAAGCATCTAGAAAACTATGATGAAGGGGCGATTTACTATAAGAAAAATCCCGAGACATAAATCTTTGCTCTTTTAGAGCTATTGCAGACAAAAACATACAGACCCTTGTTTGAAAAATCACCAAGAACCTGCAACTTCTCGCAAATCTCAAGAAATTGTGAGCGGTAATATTTTTTTAAAGTTCTTGGCGCTGAGAAAATCACCGACTCACAGTGAGTTTTCGTGGAAAAAAATTGCAGATTTCTCATGAGAAAACTAGCTGAGCACACAAAAACATGGAACGGGCAGAATTTTGTTTTAAAAGCCATTTTTCCTCATTTGCTCACTTTTCCTTCTCTCCGGCTGTGTGGACATTGTTCTCAGAGGTAAAAACACCGATTCTAAACCAATTGTCAAGATCACATCAGAGATTTGACACCATGTCAAGGAGATTGAATTGGATGAGCTAGATCCACTATATGATTGGATTTCCAAGAGTCCTATGGATACCGAGTTTACTGCAGAGGACATTGAGGCACTTGAGGAGGAAGCGGAACATTTAAGAGGATTGACCGAGATATACCGTGATGATACTGTACCTGAGGAGACTCCAACTGGACCACCTGTTCAAAGCCAAGGCCAACCATATAGCGCAAAGGGGAGAAGGGGAAAACAAAAAGCAGTTTAAAAACAGCTTCATATTTTCCAACGTTGCATTTCTATGATGTATTTGGTCGGATTTGATGATCATGAATGGTAATTGTACTCTTTTATGAATATCTAATATAATATCAACTTTCTGGCTCTCCAATTGTTGTTTAAAATGTTCTTTTTTTTTTTAAATGAAAAAAATTCTTTGGTTTTTTTTTTTGGCCGAGTTTTCCAACTATAATACAGACAACATAACATCATCTGAAGATGGTCTGAGAGAAATATTTCACTAATTCTTTATCTTCTTCTCAAAATTAGCAGCCACTGTGCTTTGTCCATCCATTCCCTACAACAACAAAAAACTTGGTGCAAAAGTAGAAGCAGCTGAAGATCCGCACGATATCCAGCAGAGAAGACTTCTGAAAGTGAATATCAAATACACCCTTAGCATTAAAGTACCTCTATTTCTCCTGAAATTAATGTCAATATTTTCCCCTCTTGTGCTAGGGCCAAGATTTCCATTATTACCCTCCCCCTACCTTTATACACAGTAGAAATTAATGTCAATATTTTCCCCTCTTGTGCTAGGGCCAAGATTTCCATTAACTACTAATATTTCACGCAAAAGCAGAAAGTCTATGATTGATCTCCAATGGCACCTGACTACTGGTCTTCCCCCATGTAGAGGTCCTCCAGAGACCACTCCTGCAGCCCCAGAATCTGATATCTTACCAATGTAACAACCAATTCACCAATACAAGTTAAACAACAAACAATCATATAGCATAAATGCATGTGGAGAGAGAGAGAGAGATTTCAAATTGGCAATGTTTTTCATGCATAGGATGCATTGTCACCCTTTCTTAACTTAGTCATTATAACATCAACAAACACAAAAATTGCCAAAAACTCATCCAATTCATATACCTTGTACTAGAATGTTCTAGCTGACAAATATATATATTTGCAATGGTTACAGCAACAGAGAGAGATTTCAGCCAATCACATTTTCAAAGGTAACTAAGCAGGCAGACCAGTGGATATGTTAACAAGTCGAGAAGCATTGTCTATATCTTCCTTCCAAACAATCACAGCACCAGAGGTATCAATCCTATGATATAATCAGGTCTATATTACTAATATTTTCAGCACAAGTGCAAATAAGTCAAGAATAAGCATATGTGACAGGGCATTAAGGATTTGTTTCATTGAATGCTTAGGTTCAGTCAATTTCAATCGTCTAATAATGCCAGTCTCTAGAAAATCTCAGAGAGAGAGAGAGAGAGAGAGAGAACTGGTGAGTGTAATCATGTTGCATTGCATGGCAACCGTTAGGACTGACCTGATCTTATCTTTCTCCATAAAAGTTATAGCTGACATTCAAAAACAGTCTGATGGGAGTCTGAATAGTTTAGAATGAATATAGGAAATGGAGGAAAAACAACTCCTCCATCGTTTCTCCATTCTCAAAGAAAATATTAAAGCACAAATCTACTACTAATCTCAGCAAGGCCAGGCACACAAAGGGTGACCAAGTGCACACTCAGATGAAGAATTTTCATACTTTTTAAATAACAATTTACCATTTCAGCTAATATCCTTTAAAATTGCCATGCTTACCATGCTTAGCATGCTTTCCATGTTTTTCTTCCTTATACTTCCCGTGTTTCCCTCCATGATGATCTCCTGAGACAGGATATCCACCTGGAGTATGGTGAGTGGATCCACCCATGTATGGTGTGGGCGGGTAGCCTGTATGAAGATCATGATGATCATCAAAGCTACCATATTTCTTTTCTCCTTTGTCTTTCCCAAGCTTGCTTCCATCATGTTTCTTTCCATGTTGATCACCTGAGACATGATACCCACTTGGAGCATGAGGAAAAGGAGTTCCTTGATATGGTGCTTGTGGATAGGCAGAATGCTTATCATGACTGTCAAAGCTGTTGTGCTTATTTTCTTCTTTGTTTTTTCCTTGCTTACCCTCATCATGCATGCTCCCATATTGACCACCTGGGACAGGATATGTATCCGGTGCAGAGTAAAAGGAACCTGGAGCATATGGTTCTTGTGGGTAGCCAGTTTGAGGAGGACCATCAAAGCCACCTTGTTTTTTTCCTTTAGCAGACTTTCCCAATTCAACTGGTGTTTGAGATGTAGGATATCCAGCCGGTGGATAGGCTACAGTAGGACTTCGTCCTGTATAAGAACCATCAAACTTATCTTGTTCCTTTTCTTTATGAGTTTTTCCTGCTTCAAAAGATGTTTGTGCTGGGGGATATGCAGCCACTTGATAGCCTGCATCAGGCCTTTCTCCTGCTGCTGAATACGCATATGCAGGTCTGTAAGTAGATCCCTCTGGAAAAGATTCATGTGGATAGGCAGTATGAGGACCATCAGTGCTATCCTGTTTCTTCTCTTTACCAGGCTTTCCTGATCCAAAGGATGGCCCAGATGGAGGATATCCACCATATGGATAACCTGTAGCAGCAGGATTTTCTCCCTCTCTCAAGTTTCCATACATAGGCTTTTCAGTCCCTCCTACTAGGTAAGGTTCTTGTGGATAGGGAGTATAGGACCCATCAACTTTACCTTGTTTCTCCACCTTACCTGGTTTACCATATTCATCTACTGTTACTGCTCTAGAGTATCCAGCTGGTGGATAAGATGCTTGTCGGTCACCTGTTTGGAAACCATCAATATTATTCTGTTTCTTCTCTCTACTGGGTTTTTCTGGCTCAGAGTACACACCTGCTGCAGGGTAGACAGCTTGTGGATAGCCTCCTGCATGGCTTTCTCCTGCTCCTAAATATCCATATGGAGGATAAGATTCCCCAGGCTTAGCTTTGGAATTCTGTTCACCTGAAAAACCA
Organism: Wollemia nobilis; assembly: GCA_028583015.1. Lineage (NCBI taxonomy): Eukaryota > Viridiplantae > Streptophyta > Pinopsida > Araucariales > Araucariaceae > Wollemia > Wollemia nobilis. The sequence goes on from JAQPPZ010001106.1 coordinate 10,393,518, forward strand.
TATTCAGTTGAAGGATATGGAGGTGAATAAAAGGTCATACTATCTTTGTTGTTTGAAGGTTTTTTGCCCAAACTTAATTCTTCCATCCTTTTTACTGGAATGTCAGACTCTAATTGAGTTGGATGAGGAGGCCCTGGGTAGGACCCATGCATCATATTTCCTTTGTATTGATCTGTATTTCCTCCAAATTGTGATGGTGGACGAGGATACGTATTTTCTGCAGTAGGATAGTTGGAGGAACCAGAAAGGTGAGACTGCTGTGAATTGTATGGATGAGGCACAGGAGGATACGATGAGGGTGGATATGCAGATGGCATGCTTATAGGTGGAGGATATCCAGGAAAAGGTGAAGGTTGAGAATGTTGTGAGCTCTGTGGCATGGGTGATGGGCCAGGATTCTGTGATGAGGGGGATGAATTTGAATGATGAAATGAATAATTATGAGGTGAATATGCTCCCATTGGCTGTTGCACATCTCCATGCGTAGAGGGCTGAATTCCATAACTATCATTCCTTCCATAAGGAACATGTGGATATGCAGCTTCATGGGAAAAAGCTCCTCCTGGAGCAGCAGAAATCTTTTCAGAAGAATCCTGCACAACTGATCGAAAGATGAGACATCTCTAGTAGATTTACATAGACATCAAATACAAGTCCAGGGCCATTGTGCGAGCTTGCCAGTTTGTTGAAGACAAAATACAGGGAAAAAAGTGAGTGCTAGTTCATTTAATTATACTGATTTAAAGATAACTAGATCAACACTCATGCAAAAAAAAAATTCTGGCCTTTGTAATCAATCAAGCATTGTTTCCCATGTCATGTTTCAGCACTGCAATGATTGTTACTTTCCATATTTGCACTTAGAGCTGCTATTATTTCTTTACACATAACAGAATTATAAGAGTTGAAAATTAGACCTATTTCTCTCACTATAGATTGATATGCATCTACATCTTGCTGGAGATGACTGAGAAATATTTATATATAAAGTTATAAACACAAGCATTCAATGTGATATTCAAGCTACTAATTTGACTAGCTGAAAAGTTACTATCAGCAACTGGAATGAAAACTGTTAGCATCTTTATCCACAGAAAACCTTGCAAGCTTATGCTCTGCTTTACATAAGTATCTAAAATGCTAAGTAGACAAAAATTTTGGTCTCAAAAATTGAATAATTCAAAACGTGCTTACACCTCTAACAAACCCAAAAGCAACAGGCATGCAAACTATCACCAGACCAAAATTTTGGTCTCAAAAATTGAATAATTCAAAACTATCACCAGACCATTTGTAGCAGGTCAGATTTACAGGCCTTCACAACTTTCAATACGGCTTTAAGATTATGTTTATAAATAAAATCAAGCATTCAATGTGAAAAAAATAACAACAGAAGATGTTCAAAATACTAATTTGACTAGCTGAAAAGTGACTTTCTAAATATGGAAATAGTTCCCCTCCTTGTGTGCAGATAACTTTGCAAGGTTACAGTTTCTGTTCAGAGAAGTATCTAAATAAGATATCAAGTTGCCAAATATTGTGGTCTTAACAGTTAACAAGATAACAATATCAAAGAATGCTTGCATTGACACTAAAGGTAGCAGATGTGTGAACTATCATCACTTTTTCAATTTCTATATTAGCAGAACCAAAGGTTTGACCAAACTATCCTCTGGATTATCTGAGAATATGTGAACAATAATGTTCAACAAACAACCCTCTCTAAGAATCACACACTAGACAAGGAACCTGAATATGATCAATTCTCCCTTTTATGCCAGTCACTAGTGGCAACAATAGCTCAAGCCTGCATGTTCTTGCTCAACACAGAGTATAGGCATCTTAGGCTTGCTGTCTATAACATTTTAAAGCCAAGAACACCACCTCCACACACAATAAGTGCCATGTGTCTAAACTCTCAATTAAGAGAACGGGGTATTTGACCCAAAATTATTTATTTAAAATCACTAAGAGAAAATGTAATCATTATATCGTTATGAAAAGACAAGATGATTGGGGGGTTGGCCACATGTCTACTTGAAATGAATAAAAGATAGGGAAGAAAGTAAGGATGAGATAGATTCCAGAAGCGACAATATTATGCTTGATGAATGCAAAGACAGAAATGTGGAAGCAAGAGAGACGAACAACATGAGGGTTCCCCAGGGTGGCAATAGAAGCATAGTTTGCCCTCGAACCAAGGAAAATTGCAAGGGATGGGAAAACTCTTTCATTTATTTATAATATATATGTCTGTGGTGTGTGCATGTGTAAAATTAAGGATTATAGGCTAATGTTTGAGAAAAAAATATAAAATGTACTATCAATACTTTTAAACTTAGGTAAATCTAGCTTTATGTATTTGGTAACAAATAAAGAAACAAGCTGATTCAGAATGTGTAGCTTCATTAGTGGAACTAAGCTACATAAAGCTACTTCTGATTGGGTAAAAACTTAACATGCTGCTATTGTGTGTACCATGTGAGAAGGGTCTCCACAAGAAATTTAACTATGTTCATATTATCCTTCCCTAGAGACATAGTGTGCACTATGAAAGACCAATCCTTAATATTGGCCAATATTCTCCAGGATATAACAATCAGCATTGACGATTACATTCACAAATGAGAACATAAGTCAGCTGGAAAGGAAGAGAAAGTTATCTAGACCTCCAACTATAATACAGAGCTCTAAGTCCATGATAGGATCCTCATCATCATCATATCTAATAAGCATAAAACTAAAACTTGCATTGTCCCTAGAGTCTTCAAAAATGCTAGGAAAGGGCATATATTAAGTTCGAAAGCTTACCAGAATATTCAATTCCTAAAGCTTACTATTTCTATGTGTCACAGTATACATGTCATGATAGAACAAAATAATATGCCCATGAAGCATGAAATTGTATGCCTTTAATACCCCTCAAGGGTCCTGGGATAATAAATAAAATGTTGACAGAAAAAATTACTGGCATTGAGAAAACACAGTATAACCTATGTCTGTGTTGAGATAAAGACATTGCAATCTATCTTCAGAACAGAAAATGTTTTACAGAGTACAACTTCATTGGGCTTCACAGTGAAGACATTAGCACTTCAAATAGGAGATCCAAGCTTCAAAGCTGGAAGGGGGTAGTGTTGTACAGACTTTGATAACCGACGTCTGGGTAGCTTAACACATATATTGGATGAAAAACATCATCCCATACAGCCTATGGCCTCGTGGACATTAAAAACTACTTTCCTTTTCTTTCCTTTCCTTTCCTTTCCTTCAGCTTCACATAACGACTAATAAATGAAAAATGTGCATAAAAAACAATGTCTTCGAGAAAACACATTATAATCAATCTTGCAAAATTGGAAATGTTTTAATATTTATCCTAAGCTTGAAAATATTAGCAATAAATAACAAATAAGCATAGAAAAGGATTCTATGGCTAAGCCAGTATTGCAGGCAGGTTTTGGGAAAATAAAAATACCTTTGGTGTGAAGTTTAGTTCTAATTTCACTGTTCCTTGAGTTCTCCCAGACGGACGAATTACATTGTATGCGGTAGATGGTACTTTGCAATCGCTGAACACCTTGGCTAGCGGTATTCTGTCCAGTGGAAACATCCTCAAAGAATGACTATCTACGAGTAGTGAGGAAAAGGAAGAAAAAGGAAAGAATAAGCAATGAATTATTAAAATACATTCTAGCCTAATGGTAAGCGCAGGTGCTTACCATGAAGATGGCCTAAGCTCAAATTGGTCAGCTTATGACTATGTGGTGTTAAGATTCAACAGTTATAATGCCAGTGTTAGTGTGTGGATGCATGGAGTTTCATACCGTCTCGAGAATCAGAACGGGTTTGCTAAGTGAATAAATAGAATGATAAATACAAAACCATCGCAAATTTTCAGAATTTTCTAGAAGAGCCACAATAAAATATATAACGCGTAAATGACCTTGATGCTTGAATAATTAAGAGAATGGAAAATAAAATGCTCACACTGCACTGCCTATTTCATCATCTTGAAGCACATTTTCATTGTAAATTCTCACTGTTAATTGATATGTCCCTTCAACAATATGAAAGACTAGTTTTTGGTTCCAAACAGGATGCGAACCTTGATCTGAAATCAAAAAAGGATGTCAAATTAAATAGGAAAATAACAACTTTAAGTATATAACAATGTAAAGAATCAAAGCACAATACAGACTGACAACAGGTGTTACACTGGAACAATTCACAACTACTGAAATCACTTTCATTTTATCATTGTCTACAGTGCACTAAATAGTTACTGAACATAGATCATTGGCATGCCATCTGTTTAATGCTACACTGCAATTTCATCTACATGGATTCACTTTGGTTGCTACTTTTTGTTTCTATTGTAATATGTTGTTCTGCAGTAATATCACCCAGAATATCGCTGTCAAGTCATATTTGTCATCCCTACATTTCATTTGCCATAGAAATGTTGAGTCATTTACAGTTTGTCAGGGTTCCGAACTAGCAATGGGCAGAGACATATCATGGACTTCTTCAGCTCCGGTACTTCGGCCTCAACTGTTAGGAGAGATTAGTTTTTGGGGGATTCTCGGAGCTTGCCCCTCCTGGTCTGCTCCCTCCCCCCTCCTTCTCTCTCTCCGTTCTTCTTGGCATGCAATTCTCTCTGTTGGACTGCAGCCCTTCCCCCCTTTGCTCTCCCTTTTCTTTTTTTTTCCCTTTCTCTTTGGCCCGTTTGTCGGGTTTGATCTTGTATTTTTCTTAGTTCTTTTCTTTCTTGGGCTTTTTAGCCTGCTAGCTGGCAGTCATTATTGTACTTCTTATAGTCCCTTGGGTCTTATTTTGGCCCACTGCGCACATCAATAATATTCATTTCATTTGCCATTTGTTTCTAGTATACCATGGTTGTGCGCTTATAAGTGATAATTTTTTTAATGTTATAAAGTTGGCTGTAGTTTGTATTCAACTTTAAATATTTTAGATACAGCCTCAGCTCTTGTATTTATGGCCTGCGTAACCTACTCATTTCTCATTATATGCTTAACCCATAGAACATCCTTCATTCCATAGCTTTGCATAGAACATGTTTTTGCTCTACTAAAGCAATTAAGATGACCCGTATTTCATTCCAGTCTAGAAATCAGACTGGATCATCTTACAACAATGGAAACAACTTTCATATTGTCATTGTCTGCACCACTTAATAGATACTGAACATTGATAACTGACATGTCATCTGTTTCAATGATTACATTCTTCATCACATGCAACTGCATCTACATGGATTCACTTTGGTTGCCCAATTTTGTTTCTATTTTACTGTGGTTTTCTGTGGCAATATGATCCAGCATATCTCTGTCAGGCATATTTGCCATCCTTATATTTCATTCATAATGGCATTGTTGAGTCATGTCAATAAGCTATTTGTTTCTCCTGTACCATGGTTGTACACTTGTAATTTTTTAAATTTTCTAAGATTGATTGTATTCACATTTAACCATTTTAAATATGGGCACAGCTCTCGATGCTTAACCCCATAACACATATCCTTCATTCAACACCTTTCCATAGAACATTTTTTTACCCTGCTATCATGATTAGGGTGGCCCATATTTCATTCCAGTCTAGATCTCAAATTCCCTTATATGACCTACTAAAAACTTAATTGGATTAATGTCAATAAACCTTTGTTATCTATTACACTCATCATCTTTTTTCCCACAAATGTTCCGTTTTAATGTGCAGAAGAAAAGCAATCTAATAAGATTTACCTTAAGGTTATGGCTCATTCACATCACATGGTCTCATCTGAACTAAATTTTGTGGTTATTCTTGCCTCATATTAGTTGTCTTTGTGATGCACTCCTAAATGCCACATAGGATACCAAATGCGTGGATTCTGTCAATACTTCCTCTCCTGCTACATGTTTCTTGAAAGTCTATAACAATCCCACATCAAAAATAAATGTGACTTGCGAATGATGCATGAACACTCTAATGCACCAAAAGCTTTAGGAATCAAGAAGCTAGCATCAACATGAAGATCCCTCGGTTGTTTTAGACTTTATTGAGCACGCAGTCCATATTCTTTACTAAGTATCGCTTGGCTGTGTGTGACCCCCTTGTTTAATTTCTCAAAGATTCACATCCTTGCTGCTGAAATTTCTCTTCTTTTTTTTTCCACAACACCTACTTGCATATGTAGTGATCATTTTTTTTTGCAATACCTATTAACGCTTTCTCAATATAATTTAACAAATTCATTACATTTGTTTCTGGACCTGATTTTTGCATGCTACACTACACATTTGAGCATTTGAGCTTTGTAGGAATAGAGAGGCGTCAAATCAATCTGTATCCATTTGTATGTATTGACTCTTAGGTAGGAATAGAGCAAATACTTCTCTTGAGTTATCATCTTTAAAGAAATTATTTTTTGTTCTCTATTTTGCAGCTTAGAGATTGTAATTTTTTATTCAAGGTTTTTTTTTTTCCTCCAAACTCTTTGGAGATCAATTTTTCACTAGATCTACATGCTAGTTGCTGTTAGACAACCTTAAAGACCATCACAATTGATCTTTCTCAATCTGTATGCATTGAATTTGATAGGCATTAAACTTGTAAGGCTTTCACAGTGAGCAATTGTTGTGTCTAACATGGCACTGTGTTGTCAAGGCAGTTCTCCAATGTTTCTGATCTCATCAATAGATCCATCTTCAGGGGTCTAATAAGAGAACTCAGGTCTTACAATGCCCATCTAAATAGGGTTTTGGTTCTTCCTATAAACATGAGGAAAAACCATATCATTAACCCTATGTTGTTCAGGTGTACATGCTCAGCCATTTTTTGTGTACACCAAAGATACATCCATACTGAGCGCTCAGCTATCGGTGCAAACTACACCCCTTCCCACACTTGACACAGCCAGTGCTAGATGGTGCACCCGTGACACACCCTGAACATTAACCCTCATTTATGGACACACCTAAGTCAAAACCTGTGATTAATTGAAAAAGGAAGAAAATAGCAATACGAGAAAGATAAGGGAGAAAGGAAATTTGCCATTCGCTCATCCCAGGTCATTCAAACGCTCTGATATAACTCTTGTTCAATGCCTCTACAGCGCTCGTACTTGAATTTAATTTAGTGTTTTACTAAGTTTTGTATTGGTCTTATGCCAACTTTGTGGTCTTACAGAGTATACCCAAGTTCACGTTTCAACTTTACCATTTCACAACATACACAGGTTCAAAGGTCTGAAACTTGCTTACCATTGTGCCCTCAACCTGCCTATGCCCTTGTGCCCTTGCACCCTTGCACCCATGTACTCCAATTTTGGAAGTAAACACCGGGTGCTCTGAATCTGCACATTGGGTACCGCAGCACCCATACAATCTTGACATAATATCTTTAGAGAGAGGTTTAATATTTATTTGATGAGGTGTTTGATCTGCACTGCGGGGCCCAGGATGTGGTGGCACAGACGACAACTCTCCTGAACCAATTTCTAGAGTCAAGTGACTTATGTTTCAAAGTTGTGCAGCAGCACACGCTCAAGAAAATCTTTCCAGAGCAATGAAGAAAATTTATTTACAGAATATGTAAATGTATATTGGCTGCAAAATACAAGACCCATGTACCAGCATAGGCAACAATACAAATATCTAATTACATGAGGAATGTTGTGCACGAGACACTTGTATGCTCTATTCTTGTGCAGTGAAAGAAGTAGCAAAACAAAAGCTTAAGGGAATTCCAAGGACAGCATGGTCTGCAGGGATAAGGAGATAAGAGACCAAGAATTAGAAGACAAAGAGGAAGAAGTAATAAACTATAATCCTCTGACATATACATGACATACAATAGTTTAAAAACAATTGGAAGGGTAAATGTTTCTGCCTCCAGCTGATCAAGAAGCAATTTCAGAAAACAGTTATAAGGTGGCAAGTGGCAAGACTAGACAGTTGCAGCTTTGCCTCTAACGCTTGGCACTGGGAAGATGCTCCATGCAGAGTTTAGCATCTGGCGGTGACACAAGATGTTGGCACTACAGGCGTTTTTGTCTAGATGCAGGGGTGCCATAGGCATTGATGCCATCTAACATCCCTGAGGTAGCCACATCGGCTATCTTTATATGATTGGCTCAGGTCCTTAGGTTAAGATTAGTCGACCCTTGAGCATTTTGGGTTAGGGTTTGCTTACTTGTTAGAGTATAAATAGGAGGATATGTGAGGTAGTTGAATCATCAATTCGTTCTTCTAACTTTTATCGCCTCTGTTGCACATAATAGTCTTTTCGCTCTCTAAGTGGCTAAGAGACTTTGCCCTCTTTGAATGGCTAGCACTACTTCTAAGATTTGGATCTGCATCTATGATATTTTACTAGATGCTCTGTGAATCTGTTTCTGTTGTGAATACTTGGTGAATGTCGTGGACTATTGTAATTTCGTTACAAATGGTACTTGGACCTCTTGCACTACTATCTCAAGATTTAGGAACAGAGAACAGTGTTTCTGTCTCACAGACTATGTATGTAACTGAACTTTTCAAGAAATTCAATATGAATGAATAGGTTGCTACTGTAATACCAATACATGAGAATCTAAAATTTCCAAAACATGGAGGTGATATATCCATTAATAGCACTAATTGAAAGTACATAGTAGACATTTGATTTATTGAATCACCACTAGACATGATATTACTTTTGCTATCATATTCTTTTGAAATGCATGGACAATTGTAGAGGAGGTCATTCTAAAGCAGCAAAAAGGATTTTGAGATACATTAGAGGCACTACAATTTAAAGGCTCATTGCAAGAGAGATCAGTCCTAGTTGTTTGGCTATTTAGGTGCAGATATGAGAATATTGATTGCAGGAAATCTATGATAGGATATGCTATGCATTTGTCCTTACTAGTTTTTGGATGGAGTTGCAAGAAGCAAGAATTTAACAGTTTCTTCAACCTATATAGCAGCATTCCATGCCACTTCAATAATTAGTTGTTTGGGAAGAGTTGGTAGATAACAAATTTAAATTAGACAGGAGTGATAATTCTAGGGATTAATAACCAATGTGCAATGAAGATAGTAGAAAATCCAGTTTATTACCCAAGGACGAAGTATATCCATAAAAAAATACCACTTTATCAAGCCACTCATTGCAGAATAAGTCATTGCTTTGAAGCACTGTTCTACAGGTTATTGGGCAGTAGACACATCTATGAACTTCTTCCCAAAATTGAAGTCTTGTAAGTTCAAAGATGTAGCTGGAGTCAAAGAAAACTCATTTATGGTTAAGGGGGTAAAATGTAAATAATCATAGAGGGATTTCTTTGCAAGTGATAAGCTCCTGTAACAAGGTCTTCAAAAGAGTCTAAATCAAAAGTTAGCGTCATAAGTACTTAAATGGCAAGTCACTCTAGAAAGAAAGTTGAATGAATTGTACGGAATATTAGTCCTATTCAAACAAGTTATCAGGTCCACATTTTGTAAACCTCTTATATATCTCCAAGAAATGATTTCTTCTCTCTATCATTGTGGCTGCCACACTATGACAAGATTCTTTCTAACTCGCCATGAAGCCTAAGATACTTCATAAAGGCATGCCTAATTGCCATGATTCCCCCTTATGGGTTACAAGGAAAGTTCACTTTGCCTATTACAAATGGATACATGTATAGATAGGTAGATTGAGTTTTGACCTTTTGACCAAGATCATATCATAATAAATCAAGCCTTGCCAATCTGTCTAACCTTGAGGCCTTTTTCTTTCTTTTTTTTTTTAATTCTATTTCCTCTGATCTTCTTTGGAACCTCCTCAGGTTTAAATCCATTCAAAAAGTTTTAAGTACATTGAACCTTGCTAATCTATCCAAGCCCAAGGTCATAAATTCATTACAAAAATATTCTAACCTATAACAAAGTTCCATGTAACCTCATTATGATCTCTGATGAGATTATTCATATTTCTTATGACATGAGGAATAATTATAATAGTCTTACAACTTACATCACTGAATGCAAATAAGCACTAGCCTTACTACCTTTTCACCCCAAATACAACCTATAATATCATAACAAAAACACCATACTTTTTGGTTAATATTTTTATGATTTATCTATAACACAAAACAACTATTTCTTCTATCATATCTTTGGATAAAAACACTGAAATGGGGGCATTGCATTACTAAAAAAATTACACGGTGTTTTCTTTTAACATGTGTTTGGCCTGACAATAGAAGAAATAAAGAACAATATTTAATTGTCATACCTTGTGCAGTGGATGTCCTCAGCTTTTTTTGTCCACATGTCAATACTGCATAGGGATCCGACTTCCCTGGATTCAGAGACAACTATATTTAGCATAGTTCATTGGATCAGATATGACCTAAAATAGATTTGACAGAGTTCAATGAGAGAAAAATATCATCTTTTTAAAAGTACTGCAAAATATAAAAGCTTACAATATAACAATGAAAGAGAACCTGTATGGAACTTGAGTTCCCACATCAAATGCCTATTTCAAAATGCTATTGCCCCATTCGATGCTCATCAATACTTTCTTTAATCTGTATTTTTCTTCCTTTACAAATCTCCATCATCATAATTATAATTTTGAATTTATTATAGACGTAAAGACTTATTGCTTGTAGAAAACATTTTTGAACAATGAGCTTTAGGAGACAATCTTTTCTCCATTTTTTTCTCATTAACCAGTGTTCTGTGAGGTGTTTTATTAAATCTTCCATTTTGTGTATCAGTATTTGTGGCACTGAGAAATGTGAGATTGCATACTAAGTTATATGTGGCTTCTATATTAGGGGACTCTGATTAAAATATCAAATAATTGCATATGCTATTAGGTTAACTATATCATATCCAAGAAACATTTTGATGAACTGATTCATATATATTTGTAACAAGTCACTTGAGAGTATGACAAGTTAATGTCAAGGAAGAACAGTCAAGTTATGGTGACCTGACAAGCATCCAAAACAGGGCAGCTTAGTATTTTGGCCATAACTTTTTCAAATGAAGTTGGATTTAAATGAAACTTTAAAGCAAGATTTCTGATATCAAGCAAAATGCTCAGATTAATTTGAGCTCAAAAATGTATCATCCAGGCCCAAAAAAAGAAAAAAAAAACAGTCAAGACCAATGAGTAGTATTTTAGATATAAGTCAACCAAATCAAAGTCCAAATTCAGTGATTCTTTTTGCGGGTAGAAGAGAATTCAGAGGGCTATATCTAATAAAACTTCATGCCAAAATACATCTGTTTGGCCAGTAAAAAGGGAAAAATAGAGTCTTCCATACAGTCCTATTTTCTTTCTCATGAGAGCTCTAAATACGACAAAACTTATACAAAAGGTTCTTGACATCACTGCACATATGCCTACCTAATTTCAGCTCAAAACTCATCTGTTTGGACCTTCAAAAGTCCAAAAAACAATCCGGCCAACAAGCTGGCAGGGATCAGGCTGAACTGGCATGTTGAAGGTGACCTATAACTAATTTGGACAAGTGTCAGGAAAATAAGTGCAAGGGAAAGCATGAAATCATCTTCATGCATATTTGACACTTTGAAAGAGCTCAATAATCAAGAAACATCAGTTGCCCTCTCAGATTTCAAAGAGAAGGAAACTAGATGAGGCTTATTTGGGCCAAAATTAGCAAGAAGAAAAGGGATTGGAAGAGCTAGCCGCTAGGAACAGGGACAGAGCATTCTTAGCAATAAGAGCAAAGATACCACTATGTGGCACTATCTGAAGCCACAAACAAGGGCATGGTGGTTGTTCATCTTAGTGAGGGCCAAGGTGATGGTGACAACAATTGTAATCTCACTATTTTAGATGGAATAAGAAGCTCGAATTACTCATTTGTGGTTTTTCTTTCTAAAAGGGTTTCTCATATTGTTTGTTGCCGTATACATGTTCTTTCTAAGCATTTTAGGTGTTTGCTTACATTGTCTTCACTCTATGGGATTTTAGCAGGCTTATATGCCTTCCTTGCTTGGGAACTAGCTAGTTTGAGCTAGTAATGGACAATAGTTTGATACAGCATGATCATTGCATCAAGTCTCTATGGACTGTCCATACTTTGTCATTGTCATACATGAGTACTCTTCATGCAATATCAAAGGTTTCGTCAGTGACTAGTGACTAGTTTTACAAGAGACTAGGTGAAACTAATCCAAACAGCACTTCAGTTCTTTGGAAAGGATCTGTTTAATGTTCCACTCGTGGGAATTACAGATCATAAACTGTTCTCAACTCAGCTTTCAAAAGAAGATCTTCTCCAGCTCCCTCTTCTTCCTACTTCTCAGACCCCTACTTTTTCTCTATTAATTCCTTGCTATCATTTTCATTGAAAGATGTAATCTCCCTCAATAGCTACTTTCTAGTATTTGAATTTCACCAAGTGAAATATTAACACTGTAATTGGCTAGTTATCCACCACCATATTCCTTTCCCTTTGGATATGTTGACATTTCCAATATACCACATCCATCAATAATTTCCAGATTCTTTTGAATGGCTCCCTACATTCCTTACTACCTATTTTTGTCTCTTGTATTAAAATATAGTCAGGACTATGATAGCATATTAATTCCTGGAATACTCTTTTTTTGGGGAATAATATTCATACCCAGAATATTCAAAGATACCATTTTAATCATTATTTTTCATTCTTGTTTATAGATCTAACCCCACGTCTTGTTAAGATATGTGATATTTACTATTGACTTCCCAAATTAATTGGGTTTCTTATTCTGTTTGAATCTGTTTTGGAGTCTTCCTATCTGCTTGTCGTTCCCACCAATGTTTTCAACTTCCTCAATCTCTAACATTTTTCCAGACAGTTGCCAATTTTATTTTTTATTGCATTCTTCTTTATTGCACGGATATGGTTTTCTAACATTTGGAGAGGATGAAGATGATTTACCTAAATTGGAATCACCCTCTTCAGCCTTCTTCCCTTTGGAAACTAACTCAAAAACTTCCTTCACAGCTTTGGACCCTTCTGAATTTAAATTCTTACATTATAGTTGTTCATCTAGTGTATCCTTCTTGGTTGCTCCTAATGTTTGCTCCAAATGATCTGTTCTTGCCTTTGTCATATGATGAGGAAGAGGGTCTTTCTTTGCCACATTTTTACAAGTGGAAATTCCTTGGTTTGAGCCATCTTCTATTGCTCCCCAAGCCCCTTGCTTCAACTCCAGGCTTGTCTCAAAACCTTTCACAACTTTCTCAACAATTTTCATTTTGCAATCTCTTGGCATGTGTCTGGTTCTCATGGAGCAATTGGCTTCAAAATACAATATTTAATAACAATGGATTTTGGCAAAAGTTCTGAAATATCCATGGCAATGCATATCAGCATACACGCAGCTAGACACCACTCCATAAAGTTTGGTGACACCTGGATGAACTCCCTCAAGTTATTACCAATAATTTTCAAAACCTCCATTTTGATAACCTATTATAGAGAAATCCAAATAACCTCACCCACACTAGAATTCTTTCCAAAGTTTTCATCTTATGAGAAAGAATATTTCACTCTATGGTCTTAAATTTTACTCTATTGTCGTATACTGCAATAACAAACTAAAGGTTGCCAGAACTATACGTTCCATTTTTTGTTTCCATGTTTGACACCTGTAATTCAGATACATCCAATTGTTGTTTTACATGTTCCACACCTTTTGTTTGGATTTGACACAGAAATATTGATGCAAACGATGTTTGCAACAGCAAACATATGGAAAAAAATACATAAAATTACAGGGTCACTAATAACATGTAAAAAGGTACCCCATTGTATGATTTAGTAATTCTCCTGTATAGAAGCTGGTTTTTTGGATAAGCTTGAAGTTGAATATGGTATGCTTTCCCAGAGGTAAGCATAAAGGAACCAATCATTCTGTCAAAATTCATTCTTGTGTGCTACAGCAGTCACATAAGAGCAAACTCATAATAGAAAGCAATTTTGACAACCAAGATAAGAACAGAGATAAACCTTCTGAACTGCGGGAATTTCCACTGGCACAAAAGATGTGGCTGGTGCTTTCTTTCAGTCTGTGAATAGCCAATCGAATGGAGATAGCTGTCTCAACTTAAAAAATATACTTTATACTTTAAATCTTACAGGATATGCCCATGCCCTTTAGAGAAACATGAGGCTTGCCATAACAATTTAATTCATCATATTTGTGCTTTATATTCAGCAAGTTTTAGCCTTCCCAACAGCAGCCATAGAGAACAAATGCAAAACACTGGATTATGCAAGTAAGCTATGATGAATTCCAATTCTAAAATACAAACTTCATGAAATCTGTTGGAAATAAAGCTGTGCATCCAACCAAAATTCGGCTGCGGCTATTATTTATCTTGTCTAAGTGTGTTCTTTGCAATGTTTGGAAGTTTAAAAGTTCAACTGTTTTATGCAGAAATGCTCATCCAAAAATTGAAAAGATAAGTGCTCCAGCTATCTTGAAAAGAAAGATAGACCATGAAATGCAGGGTAGCACTTAAGAAGAGTCACTGCCCTTTGTGGGCAGCCATTCTTGTACGTCTAAAGAATTCTTGCTATAAATAATATTTCTGTCCAGTCCAATGAATTCATGGCCATAATCCTTCTTTTCTTGTTTGAAAATTTCTGCTGCAAAGGCCCCACTCTAATTACATTGTTACCATCAAAGTACATTCCATATGGTAGAATCTTAAAGACAAGAAAAAAAGTCCAATAAAAAAAAAACAATAAATGCAGAAAAAAAGGTAAATTTTATATTTAAAATATATGACAATTTTATGATACTTTTGATTTGATGTTAAAAAATATTAATATAGTTCATTATAACATAATCTTGCTATTGCTTTGAATTTCAAGCAATTATATATATTTTTTCCAAGTCTTACAGCGGCTTGGCCGGTAAAAGTTTTAAAATATAAATCAAACTTTATTCAACCCGTCAACTTGACACCATATCTTTACTCAAGCTGTCAAATCGGGATGACCTAATTTTTCATCTTGTTCATCAAAACGACCACATCTTTATTCATGATCTCAAATCGGGATGACTCAATTTGTCATCTTGCTCATCAAAGATTGCCCAATTCCATTCCTGCCTACTTTGTCTGAATACTCTTCTCTAATCGGAATTCAACCTTTTACAATGCTCAACAGCAACTTCTCTGCTTGTCCACTGAACATTTTCATTGTTTACTTACTCCCATTTGGAAGAAGCGAATTTCTTTTGTTGACTCTCCTTTCGCCTGTCCACCGAGACCATGTTATTTCACTTTAACCATTTTCATCGTTTACTTATTCCCATTTGGAAGAAGCGAATTTATTTTGTTCTCTCCTTTCACTTGTGCACGGAGACCATGTTATTTCACTTTCCTTTAGGAGGAATGTGTTCGTCTCATGATGGAGTTCTGCCCGGCTGGAGATCTTTTTGATCAAATCATCCTGAAACAAGGATTTTAGCGTTTTTCTGCCCAAGCTTCGTCAAGACCTCAGATTGAAAATTACGCAAGATCTTTTCCAATTTTTTCATTGATTCGTTAATTATTCGGAGTTGCGGAGCTTTTTCTTTGTAATCCTATACCTTTTAGACCAAATCTAACAGATGTAGAATTTGACAAGGTTTTTTTGGTCTGACCGTCCCAATATCCTCCGCTATTTTCCATTTTAGAACGGCATTCTTAAGGTACAATGAAAATACAGTATTCTGGTTATTCATCCTTACCGTACAGAACAAATATAACCATGATTACCATCGTATAACTCACTTCATTGTAAAATTAAAAAAAAAAACCCTTATAGATATTTGCTAATAGTAATATTTGAACCCTTCTTTTTAATTTTGACCATTTGCAGGCGGCTTCAATCCATCAAAGAGTTCCCCGCGGCAAGTGTGAAAATTAATTCTTATTTATGAGCTGGCAATTAGCACTGTAAAACATCAAACCCCATGTATAGATATTTGATAATGGTAAGATTTGAACCCTTCTTTTATTTTTGACCATTTGCAGGCGGCTTGAATCCCTGTCAGAGATCCCCGCGGCAAGTGTGAAGATTAATTCTTATTTTCGAGGTGACAATTAGCACTGTAAAATATCATATAAATTGAAAACTATATTAAATCATACCTATATTTTTCAAATTATTAAAATAAAATAATAATAAATATATAGATGTTAATCAATTGTAAAACTATTAAAATCTGACTATATCATCAATAATATAACCCGGATGAAACTCCTTTAAAACTCATATAACGAACTCAAAATTAGAACTATAAAACAAAGCCAATAAAATTCAAAAGAGGTAAATAATACTAACCAAAGATTTCAGTGTCTTTGATCCCTTTGGCCTCCTGCACCATCACCTCCAATGTCCCAGCAGGCATTTTGATCTCTCCTTATCAACTCAAAACTAGAGAAATTCAGTTGCAGATATGTTTATTTTTGTGGTGAGATGTTATGTACTCACAAGTAACCTGAAACTACGAAAGACATTGTCCTAATGTCGAGCATACTCATACCCTTCAATATTTGTTGACTTTTGAATTGGGGTTTCGCGAGAAACAACTTCAGCCTCCTTTTTCTTCCGCTCCTTTATCGCCCTCCAAACATCACAAATCTACTCGAACGAGTAATTTGGATGGTGACTTCGATGGAAGTTTGGATGTGTGAAAGTGATCAGTGTTTCGGACAAACAATTGCCGGCTTGGGAGAGATCGAAATAGAAAATAATGTCCGAAACAGAAGAATTTGCAATGAACGAACGTGGCGCTTCAGGGGCGGGAAGAAAACGAAAACAAACAACAAAAACGGACGAAAAATTCAATTTATATGGTTTTTTCCGCCATAAGTGAAGAAAATCTTATATTTTTATAATTTCTTGATAAAAGAAAGTTAATAAGATTCAACTTTTAAAGAATCGTACAAAAACAATACACTAGTAAATAGTCAATCATTATTAATAAATCCTTCTCTTTTAGACTAGAGGTTATAACTGTATCGGGAATGGCTCCGAATTCAGAATAAGATAACGAAATGGATCCAGTCGACGCCCAAGAACAAATCCCTTCTTTGTAGGAATTTGGTAAGGAAATTATTTTTAAACTTTTGCGCACTACCCACGTTTATTAAGATATTTGAGGTCGTTATGAATACCCAATTCAAACCAAATTGGCAAGTAAGATTGTAAATTAAAATCAAATAGTTGTGATTTTGGTTAAGCTTTAAAACCAGGTGTATCATATCATATGTAAGCACCGAATGAGCCTGACTAGTAGAAGTAATTGTTACGATTTTGAAATATTAAATAGCAAATTTTAATTTTAAATTCAAAAGAAATATAATGATATATTTTTAGGTTTGAAATTTTTATTTTTATTTTTAGATTTAGTTATTGTAAGAAAGAAGGAGTTAAGAGGTTAAACATATAATTACGCGAGACGCGTTCCTATAATGGCAGACAGGGGGTGGGAGGCAAAGAGGCCATTCATGTCACGCCGTAAACAATATTTTTTTTTATTAAAAAAGTCGACGTTAACAAAAAAAAAAAAAAAAAAACATTTAAACTAGCTTAGATATAAAGGATATATATCTAAAAACGCCTAGAGTTATCAATCTCGAGGCGCCTATCTCATTTCTTGGGGGTAACTCTCTGGCGTTTTTAGATATATATCCTTTATACTAGTTTAAAATGTAATAGGAATGAGTGTGAGTTAGAAATGAATAGGAAATAAAAATAAATTGCAAATAATAAGTAAGTATTTTAAATTTTAGGAAAATTTTAAAAATTAAAGAATTTATATAGAAAAAAGTTAAGTAAATAATTATTTTAAAGTTTTTTGAAGATGTCTTAGTTAGAAGTAAGGATGTTCCAATTAAAAGTACATATGCTTTTATTAATGATAAGAGGAAGAGTAAATTTATGGCAAACATTATCTATGTAACATATTCTATACTAGAAAGGATTATCAAGGATGAGATGACCAAACATGATATTATGGTTCTTAAAATCGAAGGGGTAATATGTAAATTTCATGGATACTGGCCAGGTTTTTCTTAGATTTAAAATTGGATCAAATGGAAGTGGGAGTTGAATACAAATTACTTCATGAAATTTTCTTCCAAAATATTTTTTTCTCATTATCTCCTTTAGTTCAAAAATAAGAAATAAATAATAGATGGTGACCCTTGGTTTAGGGGCGAAAAAAATTATATTGAAGACCATGGAGTGAGAAATTTTATATGGAGACAAAGACTATAAAAAGGCTTTTCGTGTAGATTAAGCTTTTTGTGTTTTCTTATCAACTTATCAATAAGAAGGTTTTGTAGAATATTTATAGGAGTTTATCCAAGAGGGACCAACTACTAAGGAGAGAAGGCATGTTGTAGGCACTAGAATATGTGTTGCCATGAGTCCATTAGAATTAAATTTGAATCAAGAGAATGGGATCAACAAGTGGGTTATCAAAATATTTCATTATAATGTCACAAATATTATGAGACTAGACACATGGCAAGAGATTGCAAAGTAAAAATGATGGAGAAAGAGGGAAAATTTTGGGCATGAAACAAACTTCAACAAGGAGATCATGTCATAGTCGAAATTAGGTCAACTCAAGGATTTTCCACTCCTAAGAATGTAGCAAAAAAACTCCTCTGCATCATCAAATAGCAAAGGCCATTATAGTTCACTCAAATCAACCATTAGAAGAAAAACATGACATAAGGGATGAGGAAGTACAATGTGCAATTTTAAACACAAAAGAAGTTAAAGGTTCAAAGGGATATTGGAAGGTAAAATTTAAAGCGAATAAGGTAAAGGAGGTCATGTTTAATTTAGGTAAATCATCTTCATTTTACTCAAGAAGCACAAATTCTTCTCCTTGCAATAAAAAGTAGTACTGAGTGTATTCATTGCACTTTAGGGTTACAAAAGTAGCATAATAAAGAAATGCATATGGAGGATATCTTGTAAATTTAGGGTTTCTAGGGTAGCATTAGAAAATAATTACTGTGGAGGATCATCCTTGCATTTTTGGGGTTCCAAGGCAACATAAAGAAGAAAGTGTTTATGAGGTTATTCCTTGCATTTCAAATTTTATAGGGAATCATTAATCTTTAGAAGATAAGTCTCACTATGAACAATGTGGAAAAATAGAAGAGATTTACCATAACCCAAAATTCCAACCTATAATTCCATACTTAACAAGTTTTTTTCCTAAAGGTTCGCTTTAAGACTTTAGCAGTTCCTAACCAACTAGTTGACCCATCTCCATGTTGTGATAGATTTTTTCCTTTAGATCTCCACAGAGTTAAAAGTACATCCATCTTTGCATCTGACACATTTCCTTATATGTAAGTGCACTAGGTGTAGAGCTCAATCAAACTATCCATCTCGCTTTTCCATCGAGCTAGCTTATCCCCTTTCCTTATCTTGGAAATAGGTGCGCAAATCATTACACTATACGTAAATCTATCTACATAGGTGTACTAAGCGTGTTGAGAGCAAGTTATCCTACTCATCTCTCGATGAGCTAACTTAATCATCATGGGTCCCTCAATTCGCCCTAAATCAGTTTTACTTAATCATTTAATCATTTTCTAATATCATCATGAGCAAGTTATCCTACTCATCTGTTGATGAGCTAACTTAATCATCATGGGTCCCTCAATTTGCCCTAAATCAAGATTACTTAATCATTTTCTAATATCATCATTAGGTACTTTATTAAAGGATTAATTCAGCATGGTACGCATTAATGAGTTCCTCTTTCATCACTCTCTTCATGCAACATTTAATGGTTATAAAGTCCCTATAAAACTAATGGTTTATTCTAAAGGTGTTCTTTAATCCCTTTGAGGTTCATTTATTTTCAACTATCAATCTATATTTAACCTCTCAAAGATCCTTTATTGATAAGTATTTATCAATAAATATCAAAAGTTTACACCTCCTAAGTTTCTTTTTAGGGTTCTTGCATGGTAATTTGTTCTTTATAAAGGATAGGTTTTACTCCAAACCCCTAAACTGCTTTTGTTCCAAGAAAACATAAGGATTGTAGCACTATTTCGTTATACAAACATTACCAACTTCAGAGTGCACATAAAATAATAGACTCAAAACATATGAAGTAATTATGAGGGTTTTAAACAATCCCAATGCAAGAGCAAGAGACCTCCCGCTCTGGGCGAGAGGTCACTTCTTCATCTTATTGCTCTCTTTTTTGCTTTTCCTAGGGTTCTCAAGCGGATCTCTTGCTTTGCTAATGAATTCTAGGCTGATCTCCTAGTTTTCCTAGGTTTTGTGGCCTTTCTTAGCTACTGCTTGGTGCTTGGAGGATCTCTAAGACCTTTTCTACTTCCTCCTGAGGTGTTCCAGGAAAGAGGAGGCAGATCTCCTTTTCTTTTGGTGGATCCGTAGCACGCTAAGGAGGTGCCTTGGTGCGGGAGCAAGAGACCTCCCACTCTAGGTGGGAGGTCACCTCTTCATCTTCTTGCTCCCTCTTTGGCTCTTCCTAGGGTTCTCAGGCGGATCTCTTGCTTTGTTGAGGAATTCCAGGTAGATCTCCTAGTTTTCCTAGGTTTTATGACCTTTCATGTCGTTGCTTGGTACTTGGAGGGTCTCCAAGACCTTTTTTGCTTCTTCTTGAGGTGTTCCAAGAAGTCTTCTTGGGTGTTGTTGTGTGGTTAGACAAAACTGAGTTTTTGGTCACAGTGTGGGGGTTTTTGTCCTTGCTCGGTTTGGGGGGTATATAGAGCTCTTCCCTGTAGTTTTTCTTTGGCTATGGGATGGGGCCATGCACTTTACTACCTATAGGGGAAACTCTTTTTTCCTCTCCAGATCTTGGTATTGCATCGGAGTGGGATCCAGTTCTTTCATTTTGCTTGTCGGGATGGTCATTCATTGGTTTTTTCTAGGCTTGGGGGAGGCCCTGATTATTCTTAGCTGAGTGTTTTCCATGGTTTGCGATTCATGGTTGGTGGTTTAGGGTTTTTGATGACTTTGATTTGTTTGTTTTGCTTTTTGGGATGGTCTTTCTCTGTTTTATGTGGGCTTGGGGGAGGCCCCAATTGTTCCTAGTTGAGAGTTTCCCATTATTCACGATTCATGGCTAGCATTTCAAGGTTTTTGTAGGATGCATTTCTCCTGATCTGCTTGCCAGGATGGTCATTCACTACCTTTTTTGAGCTTGGGGAGGCCTCAGATTCATTGTGGAGTATTTCTCGTGGCTTGGGTTTTGGGGCTTGTGTCTAGGAGTTTCTTCTGGATTCCTTCTCATATTTTATTGGTCTTGAAGGGGACTATGTGCTTCTTTGTATTGCATAAGGGTTCCATGGTTTCTCTGCTGGTGGTTGGGTTAGGGTTTCTTGTTGATATGGGCGTCCTCTTTCCAAGTTTTATCTTCGGCTATGCTTCATTATTCTTCTCTGGGAGATTGCATGGAGGCTCTTGTGGATGGTCCAGTGTTGGTTTGTGGATGACCCTGGGCTGGTTTGTGAATGACCTTGGGCTGGTTTGTGGATGACCCTGTTTGGTTTTTGGGTGATCCCTTTTTTGTTGTGGTGGGCCCTATTTCTTTTACGTTTTGTCTTGTGTGGTTTGTGGATGGTCCTGATTCCTTTGCGGATGGTCCTAATTCAGTTTGTGGATGGTCATGTTTTGTTTTGCAGATGGTCCTGTTTATTTTATAAATGGTCATGATTCATTAGCGGATGACCTTCTAAATCTGAGGTTTTTCTCCTATGTGGGAAAACCCTTTTCAAATTGGTGTGAGGTTTTCTCCTATATGAAAAACCCTTTTCAATTTTGTGTTTACCTATGAGGTTTTCTCTACTGCCCCTACGAGGGCTTCTCTTCTCACCTAATGCAGCTTCCTCTCTTGCTCCTGTGTGGGCTTCTATTTTTTTGTTTTAGCTATTTTTCTCCAATAGCCCATAGAGGGTCTATTTCTTCAGCTAATTTTTGGTTGGGATCTCTTCTCCCAACCTTCATATTTTTGTAAAATGTTATGGGATCCTTTCAAAATCCCTTTTACCAATCAAAAAAAATTATGAGGGTTAAAATACACTTTTTAATTAAAACTATCAACATATATATTTTCTTATATATCGCTCGATCTAACGGCCCATCAACAAAGATGATAAATTATTCATAAATTAAACCCCTTTATACATACTAACACAATCAACAACACTTTTTAGTAGCGTTGTTTAAATTAAATTGTCAGAGGAAAAAATAGCATCATAACATTGTTCAAATTTAGGCAACTAAATTGAAACAATTCTTAATATTCTCTTTATCACGCATTATCATATTATATCAACCACGATAAGGTACATATCTCTCAGAAAGTTCATGTCTATCGAGCATTTACATTTCGATAACATTTATAGTGATATACATGCATTTCAATGTCATTTTCCATATGGACGACCACTGTTACATTAATCATTCAAGGTATGGATCACATAAATGAAACAAGTATTTCCTCCCGTTAGTTCTTTATATCTACATTTCTAGGAGGCCCGATCGCAGGTTCTCCTTAAGCCAACCTAGGAAGATATGAATCGAGGGATCAAAGACAACTCCCTGCATGAAATGCATTTCCTGTATGCATGTTTTTCAAATGCAAGCAACTCAACTATGCTATCCAAGCCATACATGTTTTACTCTTCCTTAAACTCGCAAACAAATTTTACTTCTTTTCATTCCAATAATAAAGCTTAATTTAAACCACATAAAATACTTTGACACAATAGGCTCCCTGCCCAACAAATCAAAGCAGTCCACAAGCATCCACCACTTGCTTCATCCTATGGGAGTTTCATTATCTACATTACTATCAAATGAAATCCATTTCTATTTTATTAAGTAAAAACAACGCTACATCAATCCTTTCTGATCTATGCTTAAATCATTCTTATTCAATAATAAAATCAATTAGACAAAATACATTACCATTTCCTTCCAACTACTCACTTATTGGAGTTTACATTCACCAATTAAAAGTAGTTACAGGTGTTGTCTTTATTTTTACTAAGCAAATGTACAACATTTTTTTGTAACTAACAAATAGAGATGATTAGAACAACAAAATCACTCTTAATCATTCAAAGAAATTTTGAAAACCTTATCTTAAATAATCTATGACATCCGATACATTCTGGTGTTCTCCTTTCTAACAGATTGAGGCAAGTAATTAAATGAAAATCAAGTCTTGTCTCAATATTTTTAGTCAGGAGGACAAAATAAAAGGTTTGTTGCCAATTCACAGCCAACATACAAACTACATAGGTCAACCCCCCCCCACAATGAGCAACTTGTAAATCATTCATGTGCCTAGGAGCATTCCAATGCTCCTCCAAGCTCAAATATAGGTTAAAGAAGATTTAGATACTCTATCTATCCATAAGTATTTTCACTTGGTAATATTTTTGTAGCACCCTAAAATTGGCGCAGTAAACCTTAGCAAATAATTAAAATTACCTTAGTAATAATTCAAAATTTAAATTTTAACCCCGAACCGCCTGTTAAACCGCTTTCCTTGTTTTTCATGCCATTTTTAGGATTTGTTGTGACCGTTGGACGATATCATCGCCGATCAGACGATATCGCCTCAGATCGAACGAATTCGTCTAGAATAGAACGTCCAGACGATTTCGTCCCAAAACTAATTTTTCATAATTAGCTTCTGTTTCAACGGCGTCTCTAACTTGGGCAAAAGCGTGTCTACGCGGTTAGAGACCTCCCCCATTGGAGATCTCCCAAATTGGGATGATCTCCAACCTCCCAACCTCCTTCCTATGCCTATTTAATCTTAGGCCCTCCCCTTGACATTCCCCTGGCTGAATTTTACTGTACTTCAAGTTTTACATGCATTAGAATGTCTTAGACTACTGTTTGCCTTTGTCCCTTTTCGAGTTTTCTTGCAGGAACTCTGTTATTCTTCAGTCGGAGCAAGCTCAGATCATCGCAGATGATCTTGTACAATCTCGGATGATCACGCCCCAATTCGAGACGATTTCGCACTCTACAGACGATTTCGACTGCAGTCAACATTGGGGGCAATTAGTGCCCAGAGTTTGCACTTTTCTCTTTTCTTCTATTGTTTCATTCTGCATTTAGATCAGTTTATTGTTATTTTCTGCTATTCTGCATTTTGGAGTTCACCCATATAGCTTAAGTGCATGATAAGATCATAATTTGTCATTAGAATACTATAATTTACTTGAATTTCTATTCGTAATTATCGTTTTAGTATCTATATTGTCATTTCACACCATTTTCCTCTATTAGTATTGCTGCATTTTCTGTGTTCTGTGTCTATTTCTCTGATTGCAGGTCTCTGACGAATTCGTTTGACGAATTCGTCAGATCTCAGACGATCCTGTCAGATCGGAGCGATCTTGATTGCTTCAAAAATTAGAACCTCCATCGGACATCCGGATCGGATATGGTTTTTCTAATCTAGTATATTTCCTGTATTTTCTGTTTAATTCTATTTTTTGTATTCATTTAAATCTGCATTTCATATAGAACAGTTTAGATTCATTTGGCCAAACCTAGGATTTGAATGATCAAGCATAAAACTGAACACATCAAACACATTCCCAACCTAGGCGTGGAAACTGCCATTCAAAAGTTTCCTGGTGAACCCCACCATCCATCAAAAATTCACCCTTATACACCTCCCCCGAGAGGCGGGACCTTCAAAGGGCCTCTCAGTCCGAGGTATTGTCCCATCCTTTTCGCATCCCCCTTTCGGGCACGGATCCTATAGCTCTGAAGGTAAGGGTGCAAAAAATTTGGAGCGATACATTTTGGTGAACCCGACGTGAAACTAAAACCTTTTGAAAACAAAAAAAACATAGATGCATTTAAAATCATTAGAAAACTACTAAGTTGCATATCATGTTTAGATGGTAGCTCCTAAGAAAAGACTAGTTGTCACTATTAATGTTGAAAATCAAATAATAGCCATAGAGTTTAATTCTTTGCTTAGACTATCTCAAACATATAGAGTTCCACCTTTGTGGGACGAACTTAATAGGAGATTGGGTATCATTTCATCTAGATCAACCGAACTTAGGCAAATTAAGAGGTTTGCCCTAGATAGAATCCTGGATCCTCATCAACTCATTTTTTATCATGAACTTCAGAGAGCTTGCCATAGGTGGTTAGCTTATAGGAGAGCTCTTGTGTCTTCAGAATTGTTCACCTTCGAGGAATACCTCGAGAACGCAACTGTTATACACCAATTCCTAGGTCATGTAGAAGACCAAGAGGTCGTTCTTACGGATAGGGAAAGGTGGAGGAGAGTTCCTAGAGCTGTGTTATATCGAGAGTATTGCCACGAACTTTATTTCTACCAACCGAAATCTGAAACAGATAATATCACTATAGCACTTTTTGTCAAATTCTTGAAAGAAAATTTTCAATTTGAAGAAGAACATTTCATGACTCCTGAAGAACTTGAGCCCGTTAATGATATTTATAAATTGTTTATAGAAAACTAGATCATTGCTTTCATTATTATTATTTCTTGCATTTAGTGTGTTGTTTGTTATCTTTATAATATTGTTATAAAAACACAAAAAAAAAAAACAAGAAAAACCAAAAACATAACAAAACCAAAACATTTTATTTTAAATACTATAGTAGGTATATAATTAAAATATATACCTCTTAAGCTTGTTGCATATATATATATATATATATATATATATATATATATATATATATATATATATATATATATATATATATATATATATATATATATATATATATATTTGCTGAAATCTAAACTTAAGCACAATGCCTAGACTTAGGAATGGTAAACAAACCGAAGAAGAAGAAGAAGAAGATTGGCTAGGAAACAAAACAAAAAACCCAAATGTCCTTCCTGAGGATTCAATTCCGGAAGGAGGAACTCTAGAACAGCCAGAAGATGAGCTTGTTGTAGATGAACAAGAAGAAAATGTTAAAGAGGAAGGATCCTCATCCCCTAGAATGGCTCCAGATGGAACTGTTGCTTTTGATAATATAGATCATTTCTGGAAATTTCTCAGTAATAACATTGGTGCTCTTAATATGGCAGTTCATATTGATAGAGGACAAATTAGTGACACTCAAGCAGCCATGGAACATATGTTTAACATGCACACTAATCCTTTGTCTTTTATCGATCAAGAAAGTGATAAAGCTGGACCATCCAATATAGATATGGTCACTATGATTCAGAACATGCAAAAACAACAGGTTACCCAACCCCCTAAGGAACCTGTTATTGAGCCTAAAATCATTCCCACACAAAAGAGACCTTCATTCACTGCTTTATTTCGCCAAACTATTGATCAATATGCTTCAAATCGACAAAAACCTAAAATGAAGCCAAACACCAATTTTCAACAATCTGGGATACAACATAATACAACTTCAAAACTTCTTCATAACACCCTTCCTACCAACAATTTACACAATAGCAATATAGCATCTAATCTTCATGTCCCTCCATCATATGCTCACAAATCCCATATTAATACCCTACCGAACCAATATGGTGGGCAAACCAGTAATCTGGAAGCCATGGTGAAACTGTTAGCTTCCCGCATGGACCAGATAGATCCCTACCGTCCCTCGTATAATTATCGAGAGATGTGTAGTCAGCCTTTGGATCCCATAGTTGTAGCACAACCATACCCTAAGCACTTTCCCATGCCCGTCCTGCCTATATATAAAGGAACTGAAGATCCCATAGAGCATCTTCGCATGTTTAGGATAGCATGTCATGATATATCACATGATGACTTGCTATTACTAAAAATGTTCCCGAAAAGTTTAGGAGGAATGGCATTAGAGTGGTACTATCAATTGCCCACTCATTCTTTGAGGAATTTTGAAGAAACCAGCTGAATCTTTTGTCCATCAATTTAGTGCCTACATCGAGAGACACGTGACCATTAAAGATTTATACAACTTAAAACAAGACAAAGATGAATGTTTTGCTGATTTCTTAGCTAGATGGAGGAAGTTGACAGGAAAACTGCACTTTGTGCTACCTTATAGGGAAATGTTGGACATTTTTATTAATAATTTGCAAGAACAAATATCCTATGAATTATCAACTGCTACCTTAACCACCTTCGATCAAGCTATAGACTTAGCTCGAAGGGTGGAAGATGCTCTCATTAGAAGAGGTCAGCTCAAAAAGAAAGATGATGAGAAAACATCCAGAAATCAATATAAAAACAAACAAGTTGTAGGTGACGGAGTCACTGATAGTAGAAACATTGCTAATGTTAATACTACGAAAACAACGGAGAAGTTTATATTAAAACCTCCTGATAAACCACCTCGAGAGTTTACTAGATTGAATCAACCATTATCAACTATTCTACCCCAATTACTCGAAAGAGGTTTGATTCAATTACCAACTATCCGGGAACCTGATCCAACTATACCCGGATACAGAGCTGATTTACATTGTGATTTTCATAGAGGACCTGGACATGCTACAAACTCTTGCAAAATATTAAAACATAAAATACAAGACTTGATTGATAATAATGAAATGGAGGTGCAAGCCTTTCAACCTAAACAAAATCCTCCTAATAATACTCAAAAGAACATTCCCCAAAATCAGAATCAAAATGCTAATCAATCATTAGATATATTTCAACATCCTTTACCAAAACATGGTAAAGAGGTGGCCAATCAAATTGAGCATCATAATGTCCCTCCTCCTACCCGATATGTAGGAACTATTAGCGGACATTTACCTAATCATGATTTACAAAAATTTGACACAACTTTATCCATGGTTACGTCCAGGCCCCTATATAATACTCAAACACCGGATCCTAGTGATGTAGAATCGGATACTGAAAGTGAAATAGACATCACCTCAAATCAATCGAATAGTTCTAAAAATGAATCAGATCCTATTCAACCTATCACAGATTCTATGGTTCCGGAAGAACCATTTCCTAGAAGAGTTACTACTCGACCCTCTTCTAATCGGTTCCTTCCTAATGAACAAGCCATAAACGCTAGACCGAGACCAATTCAGCGTCTTCAATATAACATTGTAGGTACCATCGGAGTTGTTACCAGACAACAGGCTCACAATTCTCAACAGGATCAAACTCAGAATGATGGATCAGCTCCATTTATTTTGAAAAATCCCAATAAAGGGAATCATATGTCTAATGTTCAACCTAAACCTCCTTACAATATTAATGAACAATTATCCAATACTACAGCCAGAATTTCCCTTTTGGACTTGTTAAGATCTTCTCCTACCCATAGGGATGAATTAATGCTCACATTAAGCCAAATGATGGTACCTCAAAATATTCAACCTGAAGCCATGTCCAATACTATCATCACTCGAGAAGTCGATTGTATTGACTTTCGAGATAAAGATATCCCACAACATAGTTTACATAAGGATAACCCCTTATATATTACTGCCCTAATAGGAGATGTAGCAGTCAAAAGGGTCTTGATTGATAATGGTTCATCTCTAAACATTTGCACTTTTGACTTCTACCAAAGATTTGGGTTTAGAAGTGATGAAATGAAGAAAACTGACATGATCATAAAAGCTTTCAATGACGAAACACAAGAAACGTGTGGAGTTATCACCATCCCATTGCAAGTTGGTCCGAGAACCTTAGACACGACCGTGTTTATTGTACATTGCCCCGCATCATACAATATACTCTTGGGTCATCCTTGGATCAATGCAATGCGGGCTGTCCCATCAACTTTACACCAATGTGTTAAATTCGAATTTAAAAATCAGTTGGTCACTATCCATGGTGATCCTAGACCCTTTGATATGTGTGCTTTGGCTGAACCTGTTGGAGTTCAATTTTGCCCTGCTCTGTCATCCACACATCCTAATTCTTATTTTTCATCTAAACGTGTGAAACACACACCCATAACTTCATCTATTTCTCCTCCATTAATTTCACCCTCATATATAGCTCAACAATCTTCTAAACAAACCACACTAGAACCTCAAAAAGATCTTAAATCCACAACCAATCCTTCATGTTCCATCCCTATAATTTCAAAACCTATAGACCCATTTATTAACACCTCCACATTATCTACATCTATCATACCTTCCACATCTAAAGATATAGGGAATGATCCTTCTACCTCTTATGCTCTTTCTGATGAACTCTTACCTGATTTATCTAAAATTCTTATATCAAAAAAAACAAATGCTTCTATGCAAGATTCCATTATCTTAAGTAATTTGCCGCCTTCTCCTCGTACCTTGGGCCTCCCACAACCTATGGGAAGTATCTACCAAGTCGGGAGTTGTGCTTTTATTTATAAAGGATATGATTGGGGAAGAATACCCCGAAACATCAAGACGCATTGTGATGGATATGCTCGATGCTATTTTGCTAATGAATATATTAAAGCTAAACCCATAATGCTTAAATTGGGATATAAAGGGAAAGGCTTGGGACCTCTCCAAGATGGTATGAAAGAACCCTTTGAGGTAGAACCATGGCCCGCCCGATGTGGTGTGGGCCTATTTCCTAGTAAGGGTCAACCCTTCCCTTTTGAAGATGATGATCAACTCATATGTTATCAAGATTATCTAGATAAACAAGATTCTTTGTATCCCAAGAATAATTCTTCTACATGCAATATGCTATCCATAGCCTATCCTGAAATGATTGTTGAATCCGACGATGAGTTGGAAGGAGATATTTTCCATGATGTCTCCGTGGAAGAGTTGTTACACAATGGTTTTTATTTTGATGGTTCTATACCTACTATAGCCCAGCTTGAGGCCACGACTCCTCAAGATGAATTATCCAAGTTAACCTTAAAGGAATTACAAGAATTGGGCGTTTCACCTGCCCCACCTAATTTTGAAAGAGATCTACACATGGAAGTAGAAAACGTCATTAAGGTTAACATTGGAACCGAGGATAATCCTCACATCATCAGTATTGGATCAGAATTAAGTCAAGAAAAACAAGAGCAATACATTGCATTCCTTAAAGAATATGAAGATGTCTTCGCTTGGACATATGAAGATATGCCAGGTTTAGACCCTTCCGTAGTCATGCATCACCTAGTAGTCCATCCGGATGCTAAACCTGTTAAACAAAAACTTAGAAAAATGCATCCCAAAGTGGCCTTGCTAGTCAAAGGGGAGTTAGAAAAACTCTTGAATGTTGTTTTTATACAAGCTATCAAACAATTTATATTACTAAAATCAATATCAAATCATTATATCACTTTGTAATTACCAGGACTTCACCTTTTGGTTTTGGTGGAGAGTTTTCCCTTTGAATTAGAAGTTCCTTCTTTGGCTCTACTACTTCAAGATACCAAAGTAGGAGATGAATATCAGTTGGAGACTCGATCAGTTGGAACTCCTAGATGAAAAGTGCATCAATGCTTTGGAGCATCTTCGTGCCTACCAAAACAAGCTTAAAAGATCATATGCTAAGAAAGTTCGTCATCGATCCTTTGAGGTCGATGACCTTGTTTTAAAAGAAAATAAAAAAAATACTAATGCAACTAAAGACCTTAAAGGTAAATTTGAACCCAACTGGCTTGGACCATATATTATCACTGCTAAATTTGAATCGGGAGCATACAAATTAGCTACCTTAGATGGTAAATATTTAAAAGAACCTATGAATATTATGCATCTTAAGCGATATTACGCATAAAATTTGGTCATTTCATCATTTGTATATATTTTGCATGTTGTCTCATTTTAAAAATATATAAAACTATTTAAACAAAAACAAACAACAATATTATTGACTCTTTCGAAACCAAAAAAAAAAATAGAAAAGAAAAAGAGAGTCAAAATTATCAAACTCCTCAAAAATATTTGTTGTATATATTTCTTCTTAAAGTATTGCAGTTATATTTTCAAATTATTTTGGATAAATTAGCATTTATTTGGAATCTCTCACTTTTGCAAACACAAAAATAAATATCTTGATTTTATCTGGCATGATTACTAATCTCTCTTATATCAAAGTCCACAAAATTCAATTAAATAAAGTTTGAGCACGAGAGAATTGATCTTGTTATTTACTTAAACCAAGCATATCCTTTCACAATAAAATGATTATATTTGTAATGTCCATGCTATGCTACATAGTAGAAGTGGTTTCTTGAGCGAAAAGTTTCCCCTGCTATCCTATCATGCACATGGTCTAGAATCTTTGAGAATTGACAAAAGGACAAGCTCACCCCTACCCAGAATAAAAATCCCTTGCTCTACAGATAATCCGAGCAAGTATCCCTAGAATAGGAAGCAAAAGAAAAAGAAAAATCAAGCAAAATCATGAGAAAAAGAAGCATTATTTCAGAATCATTTTGTACTCTCTTAGCACTATTTCAGCATTATCTCAAATATCAAAGCAAAAGATACGAAAAAGAAAAATACAAAAAAAAAAGAAAAGAGAAAAGCAAAGAAAGCAAAACAAGCAAAAGCAAAAGCAATAAAATCCCTTTCCCTACCCATTGAAAAGAAAAGAAGGGTTGATGAGCTTGAATCCCTGGAATTCTCAATTATTCGAAAACTGTGAGGTAAGCCCCATAACAGGTGGTTTGTGCCCAACCCGCTTGGCCTTGGGTAACTCCTAGCGTGGTGATATGTATGTCACATTAGCGACCTTCTTTTGTACAGACCTATGTCTGCTTATGGATTAGCTAGCTCTTGATAACCCGACTTACATAGTAGTCTGGTATGGTTATATGCATCTAAATCATGGTTAATGAACACTTATTTGGTTAATTCAAATCACTTGTATCAAATTATCTTGCTCAAAACTGGTAAATGCACAAAGCAATTGCACACACATTTGTATTTGAGAGATTTTGTGTATCATTATGATAAATCAAGATCGGAAATGAACTCACATACGCACATGGGATTCCTTATAAATCTAACTTTTGTCTTTAAGATACTTTGAAATATTTTTGCAAATTGTCTGGAATAATTTCATTTTCTTATCTTGAGAACCAGTTGTTTAGTATAAAGACAACTACATGCATTATCAAAAAAATCAAAATCATTTTCAAAAAACATGCAATAAAGTTACATTTATATATAACTTTTTGACTTTCGCGATGATGGTATAGTTCCAAAACCAAAATTGGAATTTTATGCCTAGCGCAAGTCCTCATCTTTATATTTTCTATTTATTTTCAAAAATTAAAAATCAACCATGCAATAAAACTATTATTTTCTTCTTTGGATTTCGCGATGATGGTATAAGTTTATACCTAAATATTCTATGCCTAGCGCAAACCATTGTACTAATTTTATTTCCCATTTATTTAAAATCATAAAAACATATGACTTAAATCATTATGTTACACAATTATGCTTTAAAACAACGCACATTGTTACTATTTCATGTCATTATGTCAAACTTCAATTTTGCAATGATGGTATAATTCCTAGGGAATTATTCAAAAATTTTATCACACTTAGGAATTTATGCCTAGCAAAAATCATTTAAAAAAAAAAAAAATAAATATATATTTCATGCATAATATTTTCATGGAAATCTGAAAACAAATCACCATCATCATCATCATTTGCATCATCACAACAAAGTCTTAAGACAGTCTCTTAAGCACTCTTTTACTTTTAGCAATATTTCTATACTAGGATTAGCTTGACGACCTAGCGAGCGGCGACTCCATGAAATGGTCTATAAATAGCGACAATGTCCTTTGAAATTATTGTTAAAAGTCCCTTTTATTTTTATCAAATTATCCCACAAACAACCAATTTGTTTACATCAGATTATTTCATTTAAATTTTAAAAGCATGACATTCAAACCATAATATTTCCAAATGACATAATTACATGAATCATCAAATCAATCACATCAAAACATTAAAGCATCATACAAACACATAAGACAAGTCATATGATCAAAAATATCTCATCTATATATATATCAACAATATATACATCATCTCAAAACTGGATCGGTATGCCACAATCTGTACCTCGGCATACTCAATCCTCTATCAAAAATAATAAACACTATGTATCAATCTGTGTAGTGCAGTCAGTAGCTAGCCTCGAGAACCCCTCGAGCTCTCAGCCTCATCTCCTCCCTCGCCTCGAGGTGGACGAGGTGGCCCCATCGTAGTCCGTGTGGTGCTATGAGTCCTGGACTCTGATCGTGATGATGTCCTCGATGACCTCATCATGACAGGCTCCGCAATGGGGGCCGACAGCGGTAACCTCTGCCCCTCTGGCACCATATGGTGGTATAGCATCGATAGAATGTGATCTGGGCAATAGCCCATGCTAGGTCCCGAGTGCTCGCCCCTCCGCTCCGTGCTCTAGGCGTGCGACCTCATCTCCCGAGCTGTGTGGCCTCCTCTCGGTGTCGTGCAGCCTCATCCTGCAAGGACTGCACTGAGCCTGGAGACGGACAGTCTCCGCCCAGAGAGTAGCCATCTCGCTACTCTCTCCTACCTCGACACCCTTGCCCTTATCGGGCGATGGTGGCCTCTCTCTCCATGGAGAAGGGGGTCTCTCCTCCCTCCTCTCCCGCTGTCGTGGCCTCTGCCGAGCCTGTGGCCTCCTCTGCTCTCTCCCGCCGTGACCTTGTGCCACCTCAATGGCCGCCTGGCGCCGCCTCCCCATCCGATGCACAAC
The DNA here is from genome assembly GCA_028583015.1 of Wollemia nobilis. NCBI lineage: Eukaryota > Viridiplantae > Streptophyta > Pinopsida > Araucariales > Araucariaceae > Wollemia > Wollemia nobilis. The sequence continues at coordinate 10,427,232 of JAQPPZ010001106.1, forward strand.
TGCATGAATCGGACCCTGAGCCCTCGTCATCCGAGGAGGGCGGATGCCTGCGTACCAGGCATCATAGCCGTCAGCAACCCCTACGTCATCCCCATCCACTGGCTGAATGGGGGCATCGTCCGCGTCCTCACTCCAGAAGCGTTGCATATCTGGAGCCCCGATGACTATAGTGTTATCCCGGACGGTCTGGGAAAACTCGTAGTCCCTGAGAGATGGGATCCCCTGCTTGTAGACCGAACCGCCTCAAAACTCGGTCATAGCGGTGGAGCTCCACCTCTCTCCTCTCCATCCTCAGCCAACGGAGGTTCGCCTAACATGAGCCAGCTCCTGTCCATCCTCGGCCCACCCTGGATGATCTCTCCAAGGCCTCCAGGTGATCTGGTCGGAGACAAGGTCATCAAGTAGTCTCCGGGACATTGGCAGATCTATCCGTCGTTGTGACCCTCTTCGGAGCCACCAGTAGAAAACTCGGGGCCTCTCCCCATCAATCCCTGTTAGTGGGAGCCCTACCGGCCTCCGCACCATGATGTGCTCCCAGCACCAAACTTGCAGTAGTGATGTCATGACCAGACATCGGTCGCCCTTGTATACGACCCCATGCAGGATCCTATACAATCGGCATAGTACAAAGCTCCCCCAAGCAAACCTGTACCCATGGTCTCTCATGTCGTAGACCACATCTGTTAGTAGCCATGGTAGTCTGCATCCACTTGATGGCATAACAGCAGACCACCTACCACCCCAGCCAAAACCTGTGTCAGTCTAGATGCCCCAGGCATCTGGCGTAGCGACTCGATGTTCACTCCGCCCTTCTCCAGGGCGAAGCTCGGATCTTCGCACAGTCGCATCATCGCGTGGCCCTGATTGGCCATGGGAGTTATTAGCCATCCTTGTATGGGGATCCTCAAAATCCTCCATACATCCTCCAATGTGGGAGTCATCTCCCCTGTCGGTAACCAAAAATAAGAACCCGGATACCACCTCTCTGCTAGGGCTGTCAATAGCCCCATATCTGTAGAAACCTATGGCATATCTGCCACATGCTACAAGCCGACTTGAGCCAACTGATCTCGCTCTACCTGAGATAGAGTGGCCAAGTCATCCCTCAGCCCATCGTATTTCCATTCTCGGCTCTTTAGTAATCCTCTCCGCAACATAAACAACAAAACAATAAAAATCATTAATAAAACAATGATTAAAAATGCAAGTAAAACAAGTTCAATTTCATACAAATGATGATATCGTCCACTATTGGATGATATCGTCCAAAATTTGAGCAAATTCATCTCCGATTTTGCAAGAGGGAATCATCCCTTATTGTACGAAATCGTCCCCATATCGCCGATTTCGCCCTTGGACGAAATCGGCGATATCGAGACGATTTCGATGAAATTGAGACGATTTCGTCCCGACGACGTCGACGGCCCAAAAATGGCCGCGATGCTCAAAAATCATTCAAAATTAATCTAAAAAGCATGAAATTCAAAATTAAAGCATTCTAAATTAAGTTTGGACCCTTACCCGTAGCCCGCGCTGGACCTCTGTCGATTTGTGCGCTGTCTCGACCATCTTGTCTGCAGAGCTCTAGAAACCAAGAAAATGAATAGTAAAAATGAATTAGGGTTTTACCCTATTTTTCTTAATTTTATTCAAAAAAAAATTAACAACATTTTAAATTTTGCTTTTTCGCGTTTTTACCTCAAACGTTCGATTTGGGTAAAAACACGGAGGGGGCACCATAGTAAGTTGTACGATTCGACCTAGAATCGTCGCCTAAAAATGGGAATAATTTTTGCTTTCTCGTAGATCGAGAAGAACTCATCTTTAACGCATTTTCTTTGAAAAATTCGCTAAAGAGGGGGCAAAATGTAGCACCCTAAAATTGGCACAGTAAACCTTAGCAAATAATTAAAATTACCTTAGTAATAATTCAAAATTCAAATTTTAACCCCGAACCGCCTGTTAAACCGCTTTCCTCATTTTTCATGCCATTTTTAGGATTTGTTGTGACCGTTGGATGATATCGTCGCCGATCAGACGATATCGCCTCAGATCGGACGAATTCGTCTGGAGCAGAACGTCCAGACGATTTCGTCCCAAAACTGATTTTTCATAATTAGCTTCTGTTTCAACGACGTCTCTAACCTGGGCAAAAGCGTGTCTGCACGGTTAGAGACCTCCCCCGTTGGAGATCTCCCAAATTGGGATGATCTCCAACCTCCCAACCTCCTTCCTATGCCTATTTAATCTTAGGCCCTCCCCTTGACATTCCCCTGGCTGAATTTTACTGTACTTCAAGTTTTACATGCATTAGAATGTCTTAGACTACTGTTTGCCTTTGTCCCTTTTCAAGTTTTCTTGTAGGAACTTCGTTATTCTTCGAGCCGGAGCAAGCTCAGATCGTCGCAGATGATCTTGTACAATCTCGGACGATCACGCCCCAATTCGAGATGATTTCGCACTCTATAGACGATTTCGACTGTAGTCAACATTGGGGGCAATTAGTGCCCGGAGTTTGCACTTTTCTCTTTTTGTCTACTATTTCATTCTGCATTTAGATCATTTTATTGTTATTTTCTGCTATTCTGCATTTTGGAGTTCACCCATATAGCTTAAGTGCATGATAAGATCATAATTTGTCATTAGAATACTATAATTTACTTGAATTTCTATTCGTAATTATCGTTTTAGTATCTATATTGTCATTTTACACCATTTTCCTCTGTTAGTATTGCTTGCATTTTCTGTGTTCTGTGTCTATTTCTCTGATTGCAGGTCTCGACGAATTCTCCGATGAATTCGTCAGATCTCAGACGATCCTATCTGATTTCAGACGATCCTGTCAGATTCGAGGCGATCTTGACTGCTTCAAAAATTAGAACCTCCATCAGACATCCGGATCAGGTATGACTTTTTAATCTAGTATATTCTCTGTATTCTCTGTTTAATTCTATTTTCTGTATTCATTTAAATCTGCATTTCATATAGAACAGTTTAGATTCATTTGGCCAAACCTAGGACTTGGATGATTAAGCATAAAATTGAACACATCAAACACATTCCCAACCTAGGCGTGGAAACTGCCATTCAAAAGTTTCCTGGTGAACCCCACCATCCATCAAAAATTCACCCTTATACACCTCCCCCAAGAGGCGGGACCTTCAAAGGGCCTCTCAGTCCGAGGTATTGTCCCATCCTTTTCGCATCCCCCTTTCGGGCACGGATCCTATAGCCTGAAGGTAAGGGTGCAAAAAATTTGGAGCGATACAATTTCATCTAATAACACAAGGAATGATATTTCAATCAGTCACTATTCCTAAAACTAAACATGTAAATTGCACCAGGTTCGGTGATGAAGGAAAACATTTCAATCAAAACTTCAACCCATTCACTAATAGGTTTAATTCATGTTCAGATGGATTCCAATTGTAAAACATAAAATCAAAGAGTCTATTCATATCTACTGAGACTTTTGTTCTATAGGGAGTTAGCTCTTATTTAGACTTGTACTCTTTAAATTGCATCCAAACATTTTAGCACTCTAGACTTATACGCACACTGATCCGAGTGGTGAAAATATCACAAAATCTAAATGTTATCCAAAGGTTTCTAGAAATAATACATATATCCACCTCTTTACTTCACTCCTTTAGATAAACTCGAAAAATCATGAAGATGCAGGAGTCTATACACTCACAATAAATTAGCAATATCTATATTTTTCCTTAAACAAAGAGAAACATTTTCTATTGTGCAAATAGATCCTTAAAGCAATGAAGCATCACATCATAGACTTAGATTCTATTAAGCAATTTCACCACATTTTATCCTGAAGGATCGAGTTCCAAGATCTACCTGGGAATCGCAAACCAAATCTAGTTGCAAATTTTTGTAACACCTCTCGTATTTTTTTTTCATAATCCAAGCTCTCCTCTTTTCCCCCTTTCCCCCTTTTTTCTTTTTCCCCAAAAATAACACAACTTCCATCATCCAGTTTTTTTTGGAGCATCATTCACGATTGTGCGTTATCTCAAAAAACTTGCACACATCCCCACTCTCTTCTATGTGTTGTAGCAACTACCATACCAGTGCTTGTTGATATGCTTCCTAAAACTTTCATCGACGTTATGGCAAATGATCTTAATTATACCATCTTATGATTGCTAGTTCAAAAAATATACTTTTCCTTACCAAAATAATAATTCAACCAATCCCAAAATATAAGGTTGTTAAGACCTTACTCAAAGAATCTTTTCATCAATCGTATTTTCCTTTTGATAAATTAAAACACCAAAATAATCATTAATAGAAATGTTAAAGAAAAACTTTAGTTACTATGGAGTTCAACAAATAATACTAGCAACGATCCTTGCATAATAATTATCAAAACTATCATTTCAACCAAAGGTAATCCTCTTTTAAAAAACAAGGCAAAATAAAGACAAACATATGTTCTACTTAGTAAAGAATCATTTCATACCCACTAAAATTTTAGTTCAAATAAAATTATAACCAATAAATTCACATCTAAAGAAGACTATCAAGCAACAAACAATTTCATCCAAAACTTGATATTCCATTCTCATGCAAATCATGATATACAACTATATGAAAAGAGAAGTTATCCTTGTTGCTCGAGCTACCAATGAAATATATCATCATATCATTTCCCTTCCTAACAAAATCTCATCTCTGGTGGTTAGTTCTTTCTTCCACTTGCAAGCAAACCTATTCCTGTAAAAATTCAATCTATCAACAACATCAAATTCTTCCATAAAATATGGATATGTTTTTTGGAAATTAAACATGAAATAATCAATCATTTCATCAACAAGATACATCATTTTCTTTCATAAAATATATTTCTGCAAAAAGTAGTCATGAAATAGTCAATAATTCCATCAACAAAATATCATAGCAAAACATAAATCCATCTAGTGAAAAGTCTGCCAAGGGAGGGTCATGACATCCTGCCCCCCTTAGACTTAACATAGTCCTTTGTGTTTTAAATAGTTCAAACATATAATAACAATTATATATCATTCTCAAATAGGAACGAAAAGTATCTCTACATATCTGCCACTTTCTCCCAAGTAGTATTTTTCTCAAAGTAGCAGTCCCACTGGACCTTGCATTGCTCCAAAGTCCCTTTCCTCATCGATTTGGAATGGAACTCAAGGATATTTACTAGACGCACCTCTATAGCCTCTAGGTCCACCATCTACAAATTAGAAAAGTCCCACACATGATAAATATTAGTAATGTACTTTCTAAGCAAGGATATATGAAAGATGTCGCAAATATTTGACAAACTTGGTGGTAGGACAAGTTGATATGCCATAGGACTAATCTTCTCTGTAATTTTGAAGGGTCCAAAAAAATGAGGGTCTATTTTTGTAAACTTAATAGTACTCTTCCTTGGTATCAACCTCAGAAATACCCTGTCACCAACTGAAAATTATCTTGGCAATCTTTTAAGATCGACATAATGTTTCTAGCAATCAGCAGCTTCCTTAAGCCTTTCTCTGATTATATTCAACTGATTCTCCATTTCCCTAACCATGTCTAGCCCAAGTACAAATCAGTCCTCTAAATTATCCCATGATAAGGGTGTCCTACACCTCCTTCCATACAAATATTCTAAAGGAGCCATACCTAAGGTCGTATGATGACCATTGTTGCATGCAAATTCTACTAGGTGTAGGTAATATTTCCATCGGGTCTTCTGATCTATACAATACATACGAAGCATGTCCTCCAACACCTGATTCACCCTCTCAATTTGCCCATCAATTTTTGGGTGATAAGAAGAACTAATGTTTAGCCTAGTGCCAATGGCATGATGTAAGGTTTGCAAAAACTTGGATGTAAAACTCGAGTTCCTATATGATATAATCACTTTCAAAAAATCATGAAGCCTGAATATCTCCTTGGCAAATTTGTTAGCCACAACTACGGTTTCATCCTTGGTATTCCTGGGTATAAAATGCACAACTTTGGTCAATCTATCGACCACAACTAGGATTGCATCATGTTGAAAACTGGTTTTGGGAAATTCTACAATGAAGTCCATAGAAATCATCTACCATTTTTGCATGGGTACTTCACGTGGATACAGTAGTCCTACAAGATTTTTGTGTTTTGCCTTAACCTTTTGGTATTCCAGACATTGAGCAATGAATTTAGTGATTCCCTTCTTCATTCCTGGTCAATAAAAGGTTTTCTTAATATTTTCTCTCATCTTTGCTCCTCTTGGATGAGCATAATAGGGAGACCTATGTGCTTGATTCATGATAATTTTCCTTAGATCACATACCTCAAGAATTATTATCCTATCCTTGAAGCATAATTAACCATCCTTGATGTTGAAATCCTTGTTTTCCTCATGTTTCCTTTCCATATTTACCTAAATTTGGTTGCAATACACATTATGATGTTGCATTTCTTTAACTTGTTCCATCAAGTCTACATTGATGCGGGTCAAAACAACAATGTGTCTTCTTCTACTAAGGGCATAGACAACCTTGTTTTTCTTCTCTTTGATGTATTTGATGCTAAAATCATACTCGACAAGAAACTCCATCCATCTACTTTGTCTCGCATTAAGTAAAGGTTGAGTAAATATATACTTCAAACTTTGATGATCAATTTTTTAATTCAAAAGATCTTCCTATCAGATAGTATTGCAAGACTTTGAGAGCGTACATAATTACCTCCAATTCTAGGTCATGAGTAGCATAGTTAATCTCATGTCTCTTAATATTTCTTGAGCCATAAGCTACAACTATTCTATTTTTTTGAAAGCACCCCACCCAAACCTTTCAAAGGTGCATCGGTGCACACTAAAAACTACCCTAAGGATTTGGAATTTTTAAGATAGGCACTATGGTGAGTTTATGTATGAGCAAGTTAAAAGCTGCCTCATATTTATCTCACCACTTGAATTATTTCCCCTTCCTTTGAAGGTTAGTTATTGCAACTAATATCTTGGAGTAATATTTCACATAGCACCTATAGTATCCAGTCAAACCCATGAAGCTTCATTCTTCAATCATATTTGTAGGCACCAACCAATTCAGTATAGCTTCAATCTTCTTGGGATCTACTGCTATCCCTTTAGATGATATTATATGTCCTAAGTATTATACTTTTGACACATAGAAGTCGCACTTAGATTTTTGTATAACTAATTATTCCTTAGTAACTCCAACATAATTATAAGATGTCTGTCATGCTCTAAATTATTACAAGAGTATACAAAAATATCGTCCAAGAATATAAGGATGAATTGATCAGGTGTTTCTTGAAAACACTATTTATTAAATTCATGAATGCTATTGGAACATTCATAAAAAAAAATACAAAATTATAAACTCGTAGTGACCATACCGAGTCTTAAATATTGTCTTATGGGTGTCCTCTTCATCGATTCTTAATTGATGATATTCAAATTTTAGATCAATCTTTGAAAAGATGATAGCATCTCTTAATTGATCGAAAATATCCTTAATTCTAGGCAGAGGATATCTATTTCTAATGGTTGCCTTGTTGAGCATTCTATAATCTATGCACAATCTCAAGGAACCATCCTTTTTATTAACAAATAACATTGGTGCACCCCATGGTGACACACTCGATATGATTAATCCCTTCTCCAACAACCCTTGTAGCTGCACTTTCAACTCTTGCATCTTGATGGGTTTCATTTTGTAAGGAGCCCTATGAATAATCTCTATCCTAGGTTTAAGTTCAATTGTGAAATCAAACTCACGTCTTGGTGGTAATCCAAGTAAATCCTCTAGAAATACAACCCTAAACTCCTGAAGTACTAGGTGATTCTCAAATACTTCTTCCTTCTTTTCCTTTTCAATTTCATTTATCTTAACCACATAAATTGTTCCTTCCTTTTTAATGGCTTTCTTAAGTTGCATTTTCAAGAGAATCTGAGGTTGAAAAGTCCCTTGCAAGCTATACACCCTCTGTACCTTCCTACCATCCTTAGAATATTCAATCTTTCTATCCTGGAAATTAATTATAGCCTTATGTGTTTGTAACCAATCTATTCCTAGGACTACATCAAAAGCATGTAGTAGTGCTACATAAAGACATCAAATGGTCATACCACTAGGTAAAGTTATTCCTATCATAGGGTAACACTGATCTACACAATAGTCTTATATTGAACCATACTCGACCTTCCACCCATGTGCCAAGATTCATGGTCTTTCTGGTATATCCTTAATCAAATTAGTAGAAACAAAGCTATCTGTAGCTCCACTATTTATTAAAATTTTAACATTTCTACCAAAAATCTTACCCTTAATAAGCAAAAGAGTGGCTTGCCCTTCTAGATCTTGACTCCCTATTATTGCATAACTCTTATGGGTAGATTCCTTGTGCATAGGTTCTTTGTAAGCAGGTTTTTTTCCTTTTGAACTCGGTCCTACTCTGAGCGGGTATATGTTGGCATAATGAGGACCTCCACAATCAAAGCATCTTCCTTTAGGACCTGGATGTGTTTTCTAATTTTCTTCTTCTGCTTTCATTGCTAATGGAGGGTTAGGTTTTACCTACAGTGGTGGCTTGTTATTACCGTTGTTGCGATTGTTAGGATTGTTGTTCTTTCCCTGAAATGTATTCCTAAACTTTCCCATTTTCTTGTACTTTCTTTTGTCTTGCCCTTGGGAGTTTTTATTGGTCTATTCTCTTTCCCATTTCATGAAACCTGCACTATTTGTTTTTATGAGTGCTTGTTTGTCTTGCTTGAAATATCCTTCATAATAAAAATAGGGCTTAAGATAAGTCTCAGCTTTCCTGGCCAAGTCATAGGCCTTCTAAAGAGTATTAGGCTCTCACATGTTCACTTCATACTCTATATTGGGATCAACTTCTAATATGAACTTATGAATATTCATATTTTCATTATACTCAAACACATACTTCAATAACTTAACAAATTTATGGTAATAAGCCTCCACTGTCTTATTTCTTTCTCGAAGATTGGTAAATTCTTCAAATTTCTTAGTTTAGAAATGCTTTGTGAGGAATCTCTCTTTAAAGGCTACCACAAAGTCTTCCCACTTTAGATCAACTATTGCATTGATTCCTTTTGTTGTGCTAAAGGTCTCACACCAATCTAGCCTAACACCCTCTAAATATAAGGTGGCATAGGATGTTCGGTTTTCAGTGGAGTAATTCTTCATATTGCAGAAGGTTTCCAATTCCTTCAACCAAGCTTCGACTGCATCACCACCTTCCTCTCCATTAAATTTGAAGGATTTTACGTGTTTCAAATTTTTACCCATTTTTGCTTCTAATTGTTTCCTTGTCTATTGTGCCTTGGTAAGAGGTTCGTTGGCTTGTCTATTCCCAGAGCTCCCAGCCTGTGAATCCTGATTAACTATGGATTCCAATAGTTTAACTAAATTGAAACACTTCTTAATATTCTCTTTATCACACATTAGCATATTACATCAACCATGATAAGGTACATATCTCTCAGAAAGTTCATGCCTATCGAGCATTTACATTTCGGTAACATTTATAGTAATACATGCATTTCAACATCCTTTTCCATTTGGATGACCACTGTTACATTAAATTTTCGAAGTATAGATTACATAAAGGAAACAAGTATTTCCTCCTATTAGTTCTTTATATCTATGCTTCTAAGAAGTCTGATCGCAGGTTCTCTTTAAGCCAACTGGGGAAGAGATGTATCGAGTGATCAGACACAACTCCTGCATGAGATGTATTTCCTATATGCATGTTTTTCCAATGCAAGCAACTCAACTATTCTACCCAAGCCATACATGTTTTGATCTTCCTTAAACTCGTAAACATATTTTACTTCTATTCATTCCAATAAGTAAGCTTAATTTTAACCACATAAAATAATTTAACATAATAAGCTCCCCGTCCAACAAATTAAAGCAGTCCACAAGTGTCTACTTCTTGTTCCATCCTATGGGAGTTTTGTTATCTACATTATTGTCAAATGAAACCCATTTCTATTTTATTAATTAAAAGCAACGCTACATCAATCCTTTCTAATCTACGCATAAATCATTCTTATTCAATAATAAAATCAATCAGACAAAATGCATTACCCTTTCCTTTCAACTACTCACTTTTCAAAGTTTACATTCACCAATTAAAAGTAATTACAGGTGTTGTCTTTATTTTCACTAAGAAAACATATAACAATTATTTTTAACTAACGAATAGAGACAATTTATAGTAGAACAACAAAATCACTCTTAATTATTCACAAGAATTTTAAAAACCTTATATTAAATAATCTATGACATCTGGTACATTTCAGTGTTCTCATTTCTACTAGATTGAGGAAAGTAATTAAATTAAAATCAAGTCTCATCTCAATATTTTCAGTCAGGAGGACAAAATAAAAGGTTTCCTGCCATTTCACAACCAACATACAAACTACAAAGGCCAATCCCCCCCCATAATGAGCAACTCGTAAATCATTCATGCACCTAGGAGCATTCCAACATCCCTTTAAGCTCAAATATGGGTTAAATATGATTTAGATACTCTATCTATCCATAAGTCTTTTCACTCGATAATAATTTGTCTACTAACATAGGGAATGAGATTTCAATCAATCACTATTCATAAAACTAAACATGTAAACTGCACCAGGTTCGGTGATGAAGAAAAACATTTCAATAAAAACTTCAACCCATTCACTAACAGGTTTAATTCATGTTCAGATGGATTCCAATTATAAAATATAAAATCAAAGAGTCTATTCATATCTACTCAGACTTATGCTCTATAGGGAGTTAGCTCTGATTTAGACTTGTACTCTTCAAAATGCATCCAAAGATTCAACACTCTAGACTTCTACACTCACATTGATCCGAATGGTGAAAATATCATAAAATCTTAACATTATCCAAAGGTTTCCAAAAATAATACATATATCCACCTCTTAACTTCACTCCTTTAGATAAACTTGGAAAATCATGCAGATATAGGAGTTTATACACTCATTTTAAATTAACAATATCTATTTTTTTCTTAAACAAAGAGAAACATTTTCTATTGTGCAAATAGATCCTTAAAGCAATGAAGCATCACATCATAGACTTAAATTCTATTTAGAAATTTCACCAACTTTTAGCCTGAAGGATCGAGTTCCAAGATCTACCTAGGAATCACAAACCAAATCTAGTTGCAACTTTTTGTAACACCTCTCGTCTATTTTTTTTCTAGAATTCGAGTTCTCCTTTTTTCACCCTTTCCACCCTCCTTTTTCCCCAATGCCTTCCATCATACAATTTTTGTTGGTGCATCATTCACATTTGTGCGTTACCTTAACAAACTTGTGCACGTTCCTACTCTCTTCTATGCGTGGTAGCAACTACCATATCGACGCTTGTTGATATGCTTCCTAAAACTTTCACCGACGTCATGGCAAATGATCTTAATTCTACCATATTTCAATTGCTAGTTTAGAAAATATACTTTCCCTTGCCGAAATAATAATTCAACCAATCCCAAAATATAAGGTTGTCAACACCTTACTCAAAGAATCTTTTCATCAATCATATTTTCCTTTTGGTAAATTAAAACACCAAAAGAATCATTAATAGAAATGTTAAAGTAAAACTTTAGTTACTATGGAGTTCAACAAATAATACTAGCAACAATCCTTCCATAATAATTGTCAAATTTGTCATGTCAACCAAAGGCAATATCCTTTTTAAAATAAGGTAAAATAAAAACAAACATATGTTCTACTTAGTAAAAAATCATTTCATACCCACTGATATTTTAGTTCAAATAAAATTATAACCAATAAATTCACATCAACAAACAATTTCATCCAAAACATGATATTCCATTGTCATGCAAATCATGATATGTAACTATAAAAGAGTAATTATCCTTGTTGCTTGATTTGTTGATGAAATATATCATCATATCATTTACCTTCCTAACAACATCTCATCCCCAATGGTTAGTTCTTTCTTCCACTTGCAAGTAAACATGTTCTTGTAAAAATGCAATCTTTCAGCAGTAGCATATTCTTCCATACAATATGCATATGTTTTGTGGAAACTAAACATGAAATAATCAATCATTTCATCAACAAGATACATCATTTTATTTCATAAAATGTATGTTTGTGGAAACTAATCATGAAATAGTCAATCATTCCGTCAAAAAAATATCATAGCAAAACATAAATCCATCCAACAATTTTTTTTCCAAGGAAGGGTCATGACATCCTAACCCCTTAGGCTTAACACAATCATTTGTGTTTTAAATAGTTCAAATATAAAATAACAATTACATATCATTCTCAAAAAAGAATGAAAAGTGTCTCCACATATCTGCCACTTTCCCCCAAGTAGCATTTTTCTCAGAGTAGTGGTCCCATTGGACCTTGCATTTCTCCAAAGTCCCTTTCCTCATCGATTTGTAACAGAACTCAAGGATATTTACTAGACACACCTCTATAGCCTCTAGGTCCACCATTTGTAAATTACAAAATTCTCACACACGATCAAGATTAGCAATATACTTTCTAAGCAAGGATATATGAAAGATATGAATCTTCGATAAACTGGGTGGTAGGGCAAGTCGATATTCCACAAGACTAATCTTATTTGTAATTTTGAAGGGTCCAATAAAATGAGGGTATAGTTTTGTGGACTCAATTGCACTCTTCCTTGGTCTCACCCTAAGAAATACCCTATCACCAACTAAAAATTGTCTTGGCAACCTTTTAAGATCGACATAATTTTTTTGGCAATCAACAACTTCCTTAAGCCTTTCTTTTATTATCTTTAACTAGTTCTCCATTTCCCTAACCATGTCTAGACCAAGTACAACTCGGTCCTCTGTATTATCTCATGAAAAGGGTGTCCTACACCTCCTACCATACAAATCTTCGAAAGGAGCCATACCTAAGGTTGTATGATGACCATTGTTATATGCAAATTCTAACATGTATAGATAATCTTCCCATCAGGTCTTTTGATCCATACAATACATGTGAAGCATGTCCCCCAACATCTGGTTCACCCTCTTAGTTTACCCATCAGTTTTTGGGTAATAAGCAGAACTAATGTTTATTCTAGTACCAATGGCACAATGTAAGTCTTACCAAAACTCGGATGTAAACCTTGAGTTCCTATCTGATATAATCACTTTTGGAAAACCATGAAGCCTGAATATTTTCTTGGCAAATCTATTAGCCACAACCATGATTTCATTCTTGGTATTCCTGGGTATACAACATTGGTCAATCTTTCGACCACAACTAGGATTGCATCATGTTGGAACCTAGTTTTGGATAATCCTACAATGAATTCCATAGAAATAACCTGCTATTTCTACATGGGTACATCATACGGATATAGTAGTCCTACAAGATATCTATATTATACCTTAATATTTTGACATTCTAGGCACCAAGTAAGGAATTCAATGATTCCCATATTCATTCCTATCCAGTAAAAGGTTTTCTTCATATTTTACTCTCATCTTTGCTCCTGTTGGATGAGTCGAATAGGGAGACCTATGTGCTCCATTCATAATAATTTTTCTTAGATCATCTACCTTAAGAATTATTATCCTGTCCTTGAAGCATAAGAAATCATCCTTGATGTCGAAATTCTTATTTTCCTCATATTTGATTTTCATATTTACTCGAATTTTGTTGCAATACATATCCTAATGTTGCATTTCTTTGACTTGTTCCATCAAGTCTACATGGATGCAGTTCAAAACAACAATTTGTCTTCTCCTACTAAGGGCATTGACAACCTTGTTTTCATTCCCTTTGATGTATTCAATTTCAAAATCATAGTCGGTAAGAAAATCCATCCATCTCCTTTGTCTGGCATTGATCAAAGGTTGAGTAAATATATACTTCAAACTTTGATGGTCAATTCTCAATTCAAAGGGTCTTCCTACCAGATAGTGTCACCAAACTTTGAGAGTGTACACAACTACCATCAATTCTAGGTCATGAGTAGCATAGTTAATCTAATACCTCTTGATATTTCTTGAGCCATAAGCTACAATTATTCCATCTTGTGAAAGCACCCCACCCAATCCTTCCAAAGATGCATCAGTGCACACTGAAAAACCACCCTAAGGATCTAAATTTTTTAATATAGGTATTGTGGTGAGCTTATGTTTGAGCAAGTTAAAAGGTGCCTCACATTTTTATGACCACTTGAATTATTTTCGCTTCCTCTAAAGGTTAGTTATTGCAGTTGCTATCTTGGAGTAATATTTCACATAGCACCTATAGTATCCAATCAAACCCATGAAGTTTCATACTTTAGTCACATTTGTAGGCACCGACCAATTCAATATAGCCTCAATCTTCTTGAGATATACTGATATCTATTTAGATGATATTATATGTCTTAAGTATTGTACTTCTAACACATAGAAGTCACACTTAGATAGATTTTTGTATAACTGATTCTTCCTTAGTAACTCCAACACGATTCTAAGATGTCTGTTGTGCTCTGACTTATTCTGGGAGTATACCAAAATATTAACCAAGAATATAAGGATAAATTGATCTAGGTATTTCTTTAAAACACTATTCATTAAATTCATGAATGTTGGTGGAGCATTTGTCAGACCAAAAGATAAAAATGTAAACTCATAGTGACCATACCGAGTCTTAAATGGTGTCTTATGGGTGTCCTCTTCACCGATTCTTAGTTGATGATATTCAAATTTTAGATCAATCTTTGAAAATATGGTAGAATCCCTTAATTGATTGAAAATATCCTCAATTCTAGGTAGAGGATATCTGTTTTTAATGGTTTCCTTATTGAGCATTCTATAATATATGCACAATCTCAAGAAACCATCCTTTTTCTTGATAAACAACACTGGTGCACCCCATGGTGATACACTCGATCTGATTAATCCCTTCTCCAACAACCCTTGTAGTTGTACTTTCAACTCTTACATCTTTATGGGATTCATTCTTTAAGGAGGCCTATGAATAAGCTCTATCTTAGGTTTAAATTCAATTGTGAAATCAAACTCACATCTTGGTGGTAATCGAAGTAAATACTCTAGAAATACATCCCTAAACTCTCAAAATACTAGGTGTTTCTTAAACACCTCTTCCTTAGTTTCCTTTTCAATTTCATTTATCTTAACCACATAATCTGTTCCTCCCTTTTTAATGGCTTTCTTAAGTTAAATTTTCGAGAGAATCTGAGGTTGAAAAGCCCCTTGCAGACTATACACCCTCTATACCTTCCTACCATCCTCAAAATATTCAATCCATATGTCTTGGAAATTGATTACAACATTATGTAATTGTAACCAATTTATTCCTAGGACTACATCAAAAGCATGTAGTGGTGTTGCATAAAGACATCCAATGGTCGTACCACTAGGAAAGGTTATTTCTATCATAGGGTAATACTGATCTATAAAGTAGGTTTATCTTGAACGATACTTGACATTCCACCCATGTGCCAAGATTCCTAGCCTTTCTGTTATATATTTAATCAAATAAGTAGAAACAAAGCTATCTGTAGCTCCATTATCTATTAAAGTTTTAACATTTCTACCAAAAATCTTACCCTTAATAAGCAAAGGAGTGGATTGTCCTTCCATATCTTGACTCCCTATTGTTGCATAAATCTTGTGGGTAGGTTATTTGTAAGCACGTTATTTTCCTTTCGAACTCGGTCTTGCTCTGAGCGGGTATTTGCTGGCGTAATGAGGACCTCCACATTCAAAGCATCCCCCTTTAGGACCTAGATGTGTTTTTTGCTTCTATTCTTCTGCTTTCACTGCTAATGAAGGGTTAGGTTGTCCCTACAATGGCAGCTTGTTATTACCATTGTTGCGATTGTTAGGATTGTTGTTCTTTTCTTGAAACTTCTTCCAAAACTTTTCCTGTTTCCTATCCTTTCTTTTGTCATGCCCTTGGGAGTTTTTATTGGTCTATTCTCTCTCTCGTTTCATGAAACATGCACTATTTATTTTCTTAAGTGTCTGTTTGTCTTGTTCGAAAACTCCTTCATAATCAAAATAGAGCTTAAGATAAGTCTCAGCTTTCCTAGCCAAGTGATAGGCCTTCTAAAGAGTATTAGGCTCTCGCATGTTCACTTCATGCCCTATCCTGGGATCAACTTGTAATATGAACTTATGAATCTTCATATTTTCATTATACTTAGACACATACTTCAACAAATTAACAAATTTATGGTAATAAGCCTCCACTATCTTATTTCATTGTCAAATATTGGTGAATTTTTCAAATTTCTTAGTATAAAATGCTCCGTGAGGAACCTCTCTTTAAATACTACCATAAAGTCTTCCCACTTCAAATCAATTGTTGCATTAATTCCTTTTGTTGTGCTAAAAGTCTCCCACCAATATAGCCCAACACCCTTTAAATATAAGGTGGCATAGGACGTTTGGGTTCCAGTGGAGTAATTATTCATATTGTAGAAGATTTCCAATTCTTTCAGCTAAGCTTCGGTTGCATCGCCACCTTCCTCTACATTAAATTTGAAGGATTTTACGTGTTTCAAATCTTTATCCATTTTTGCTTCTAATTGTTTCCTTGCCCATTGTGCCTCGGTAAGAGGTTCATTAGCTTGTCTATTCCTAAAGCTCCTAGCCTGTGAATTTTGATTAACTATGGATTTTAATAGTTGCTTCTGTGTTTCTATTTCTTCACAAAGTATAGCAACCATAGCAGCGAGGTCTTCCCTCTTGTTATTAGGATTGTTTGTACCTACATCTGGGGTCTTGAAATCAACCTTATTTCATCATATCTGCATCATTGATGGGGAACCACTCTCTCTCCTCTTCTTAGGTAGCATTATCCCTGGCCACACATGGGAGAGATTGTAGAAATTAGATCACAATTATTTATTCGAATCATTCCTCCTACTATTAATTATATTCCTAGTTATCTCAACTAGACAAGTGGGGGTTATCTTTCAACAGATACTATATTTATGTAAAGTATAGTCCTTATGTGGGTATGTATCCTATTACATACCACCATATATCCTTACACAAGGAAGCTTATATCCCTATGAACCTAGGGCTCTGATACCAAATATCTTAACCCAAAATTCCAACCTATAATTCCATTCTTAACAATTTTTTTCCTAAATGTTCATTTTAAGACTTTAGAAGTTCCTAACCAACTAGTTTAACCATATCCACTTTGTGATAGATCTTTTCCTTTATATCTCCACAAATTTAAAAGTACACCCATTTTTGCATCTTACACATTTCCTTATCTATAAGTGTACTAGGTTTAGAGCTCAATCAAACTATCCATCTCGCTTTCCTATCGAGCTAGTTTATCCCTTTTCCTTCTCTTGGAAAGAGATGTGCAAATCATTACACCATACGTAATTCTATCTACGTAGGTATACTAAGCACGTTGAGAGCAAGTTATCCTACTCATATCTCGATGAGCTAACTTAATCATCATGGGTCCCTCAATTCACCCTAAACCGAGATTACTTAATAATTTAATCCTTTTATAACGTCATCATTAGGTACTTCATTAAAGGATTAATTCAATATGGTACACATTAATGAGTTTCTCCTTCATCACTCTCTTCATGCAACATTTAATGGTTATAAAGTCCTTTTAAAACTAATGGTTTACTCTAAAGGTGTTCTTTAATCCCTTTGAGGTTCATTTATTTTCAACTACCAAATTTAAAAGATCTATCAATCTATATTTAACCTCTCAAATATCCTTTACTGAGAAGTACTTGTCAATAAATATCAAGAGTTTACACCTTCGAAGTTCATTTTTAGGGTTCTTGCACAGGAATTTGTTCTTTATAGAGTATAGGTTTTACTCCAAACCCTTAAATTGCTTTTGTTCCAAGAAAACATAAGGATTGTAGCAACATTTTTTTATACAAATGTTACCAACTTCAGAGCGCACATAAAATAATAGACTCAATGCATATGAAGTAATTATGAGGGTTTTAATACACTTTGTTTATTAAAACTATCAACATATATATTTTCTTATATTCCATTCGAGATAATGGCCCATCAAAAAAGGTGATAAATTATTCATAAATTAAATCCCTTCATACATACTAACAAAATCAATGACACTTTTTGGTAACGTTGCTTTAATAAAATAGTTGGAGGAAAAAATAACATCATAACATTGTTCAAAGTTAGATAACTAAATTGAAATAATTCTTAATATTCTCTTTATCACACATTAACATATTACATCAACCACGATAAGGTACATATCTCTCAAAAAGTTCATGCCTATTGAGCGTTTACATTTCAGTAACATTTATAGTGATATACATGAATTTCAGTGTCCTTTTTCCACTTGGATGACCACTGTTACAATAACCATTTGAAGTATGGATTACATAAAGGAAATAAGTATTTCCTCCAATTAGTTATTTATACCTACGCTTCTAGGAAGTCCAATCGTAGGTTCTCTTTAAGCCAACCGGAGAAGAGATGTATCGAGGGATCAAAGACAACTCCCTACATGGAATGCATTCCTATATGCATATTTTTCCAATGCAAGCAACTCAACTATGCTACCCAAGCCATACATGTTTTACTCTTCCTTAAACTCGCACACAAATTTTACTTCTTTTCATTCCAATAAGCAAGATTAATTTAAACCACATAAAATATTTAGACACAATAGGCTCCTCGCCCAACAAATCAAAGTAGTCCACAAGCATCCACCACTTGCTTCATCCTATGGGAGTTCTATTATCTACATTACTGTCAAATGAAACCCATTTATATTTTATTAAGTAAAAACAAAGCTACATCAATCCTTTATGATTTAGGCATAAATCATTTTTATTCAATAATAAAATAAACTAGACAAAATACATTACCCTTTCCTTCCGACTACTCACTTTTCAAAGTTTACATTCACCAATTAAAGCCACATGTGTTGTCTTTATTTTCATCAAGCAAACATACAACAATTGTTTGTAACTAATGAATAGAGACGATTTATACTAGAACAACAAAATCACTCTTAATCATTTATAGGAATTTTAAAAACCTTATCTTAAATAATCTATGACATCCGGTACATTACGGTATTCTCCTTTCTAGAAGATTAAGTCTCGTCTCAATATTTTCAGTCAAGAGGATAAAATAAAATATTTATGCCATTTCACAACCAACATACAAACTACAAAGGTCAACCCCCCCACAATGAACAACTCACAAATCATTCATGAGCCTAAGAGCATTCCAACACCCCTTTGATCTCGAATATGGGTTAAAGATGATTTAAACACTCTATTTGTCCATAAGTCTTTTCACTTAACAATCTTTCGTTTACTAACACAGGGAATGAGCTTTCAATCAGTCGGTATTCCTAAAACTAAACATGTAAACTGCACTAGGTTCGATGATGAAGGAAATTTTTTTATTCAAAACTTCAACCCATTCACTAATAGGTTTAATTCATGTTCAGATGGATTCCAATTGTAAAACATAAAATCAAAGAGTCTATTCATATCTACTCAGACTTATGTTCTATAGGGAGTTAGATCTAGTTTAGACTTGTACTCTTTGAAATGCATCCAAAGATTCCAACACTCTAGACTTCTACACTCACACCAATTTGAGTGATGAAAATATCACAAAATCTAAATATTATCCAAAGATTTATAGAAATAATACATATATCCACCTCTTTACTTCACCCCTTTAGATAAACTCGATAAATCATGTAGATGTAGGAGTCTATACACTCACAGTAAATTAACAATATCTATATTTTTACTTAAATAAAGAGAAACATATTCTACTGTGCAAATAGATCCTTAAAGCAATGAAGCATCACATCATAGACTTAGATTCTATTAAGAAAATTTACCAACTTTTAGCCTAAAGGATCGAGTTCCAAGATCTACCTGGGAATCGCAAACCAAATCTAGCTGCAACTTTTTGTAACACCTCTCATCTTTTTTTCTCTAGAATTCGAGCTCTCCTTTTTTCTCCTTTCCACATTTTTCCTTTTTCTCCAAAAATACCATACCTTCCATCATCCAATTTTTTCTAGCACATCATTTGCGGTTGCATGTTACCTTAACAAACTTGCACATGTTACCACTCTCTTCTATGTGTGGTAGCAACTACCATATCAATGCTTATTGATATGCTTTGTAAAAATTTCATCGACATCATGATTTTCTACCATATTTCGATTGCTAGTTTAGAAAATATACTTTCCCTTCCCGAAATAATAATTCAACCAATCCCAAAATATAAGGTTGTCAAGACCTTACTCAAAGAATTTTTTTATCAATCGTATTTCCTTTTGGTAAATTAAAATACCAAAATAATCATTAATAGAAATGTTAAAGATAAACTTTAGTTACTATGGAGTTCAACAAATAATCCTAGCAACGATCCTTCCATAATAATTGTCAAAACTATCATGTCAACCAAAGGCAATCCCATTTTAAAAACAAGGTAAAATAAATACAAACATATGTTCTACTTAGTAAAGAATCATTTCATACCCATTAAAATTTTAGTTCAAATAAAATTATAACCAATAAATTCACATCTAAAGAAGACTACCAATCAACAAATAATTTCATCCAAGACTTGATATTCCATTATCATGCATTTCATGATATGCAACTATATGAAAAGAGCAATTATCCTTGTTGCTCGAGCTACCGATGAAATAGATTATCATATCATTTCACTTCCTAATAACATCTCATCCCTAGTGGTTAGTTCTTTCTTCCACTTGCAAGCAAACTTGTTCCTATAAAAATGCAATCTATCAGCAACATCATATTCTTCCCTTAAAATATGTATATGTTTTGTGAAAACTAAACATGAAATAATCAATTATTTTATCAACAAGATACATCATTTTCTTTCATAAAATATATGTCTGTAGAAACTAGTCATGAAATAGTCAATCATTCCATCAACAAAATATCATTGCAAAACATAAATCCATCTAGCAAAAATTTTACCAAGGGAAAGTCATGAGAAGATTTGTGAAGATGAAATTACTAGTGGGAATGGGCAAAGGAGGGGAAGGTCATCAAAGCATGAATAAAGAGAAAAAGAAACTCAAAGGGATATCAATTTGGGAGTCCAAATAAAAATATCATAGGTGTTCATAAGAAGTGGGGATAAGCCTACTAATAAAAATGAAAAGTGATGATGAAATAAAATCATAGAATATTAGGGGTATGAATAAGACCCATAAAAAAGGTTATGAAGGAATTAATAGGTTGTTACAATCCTAATCTTATTTTAATACAAGAAACAAAACTAAGTAATGAGGAATTTAGGGTTCTTTTAAAAATATTTGGAAGATGAGTGATTGTCTAGCAATTTTTTGTATAGGAGCTTCTCATAGTATTGCAATAATATGAGACAAATGCAAGCGAGATGGACAATTATTAGAAGAAAAAAGTAATTGGTTTGCTAGACTATTTTGCAAGAAATAGGAAAATATTAAAGTTGGGATTATAAATGTATATGCTCCAACTATAGTTACTCCTCATGAAGGATGTTGGAAGGACCTTATCATATTTTTGTCAAACACAATGATGATTCATAATTGTGATTTATAGATTCTTGGGGTGACTTCAACATAGTTCTATCTCCTTTGTAAAAGAAGGGTCTTACATTGGGATGGTCTAAATCAATACAATATTTACTTTATTTGTTATTCCTTCAAGTTTTTAGTATACATGGGATAATAGACGCATCAGAAAAAATTATATAGCAAAAATATTGGATAGATTCTTGTTATCCAACACACAGTTCTAAACAAAATATACAATCTCTTTAGATATTTTGTTTGTTAGTAATATTGGATCACAAACCCTTTCTTTTGAATTGTGGTTTACCCAAGAATGGTCATCCAAAGTCATTTCACTTATAATCTTTGTAGATCCAAGAACTTGATTTCTTTCAATTGGTTATGTTAGGGTGGGACGAAGCAAAATTTGAAGAATCATATATGTATAGGTTTGTTCAAAAGATGAAATATCTAAAGGAACAAATGAGGACTTGGAATACCAAATATTTTGGTAACATCTTTAAATAATAGAAGGAAATTGAATCCAAGATTAAAAAACTACAACAGATGGTAAAAATCAATGGAATGGACTAGAATTCTTATGTGAAAGAAAATAATTACCTTCTTATTATCATAATGCATAAAAAAAGAGAGTCATATTGGTTCTAAAAATCTAGGGAGAAATGGCTCAAGGAAGAAGATAAAAATACAAAAATTATCATGCTATAGTAAAAAAAATCATCGCATCAAAAATATTTTCATTCCAGATGGAATAAATATTGAGGAAGAAGAAGAAATCAGGAAGAAAGCAATTAAAATATATATTTTTAAATTGTCACAAACTCGGTAATATAAGAAGACATAAGATAAGATTTTGCACAATATTCCATCAATGATCACATGGGAACAAACTAGAAGCTTGATGAAGAAGATATCTCTGGAGGAGCTACATAAAGTAGTTAGCTCTCTCCATCCTAATAAGGCACCTGGTACCAATGGATTTTTTGTATTTTTATTTCAATTTTTTTAGGATTTATTGAAAGAGTGATATGTTGGTTATAGTTGAAGAGGCCCATAAAGGAAGGCTACACTAAGTGAGATCAATAACACTTTTATTGCATTAGTTTCCAAGAAATACAAGATAAAATATTTTGATAATTCTCATCCAATCAACCTTTGTAATATGGTTTATAAAATCATTTCAAAAATTATGGTAAACAGGTTGAAAGGTATTCTAGATTATGTTATCTAAGAAGAACAAGGTGGTTTTGTTCATGGTAAACAAACTCTTGATGGTGTAATCCTTACACAAAAGGCCACACATTCTCTTTATTCCATGAAAAAACCAACTATGCTTATGAAATTAGATATGAACAAAGCATATGATAAGGTTTCCTAAAGTTTTCTATATGATACGCTCAATATATTTTATTTTTATTATAGTTGGTATAAATGGATTAGATGTTGTTATTACATTGCTGAATATTTTTTTTTATCAATGGTTCTCTTTCTTGTTACTTTAAGTCATCTTGTGGACTTCACCAAGGTAATCTACTATCTCCTTATCTATCCATTATTCTTGCAAAGGTATTAGGGAGAGATTAAAGGCAAAAATGGAAGGAAAAATTAAAGGTATTCAAGTTGTGAAAAATGGTCCCTTCAAATTTCATCTCCAATTTGTTGACGATACTTTTATTTTGGGGCATCCTTTAGTCACGAGGCTATGGAGTTTAAATCAAAATTATTATGCCATGAGAAGGCTTTTGGATAGTTGGTTAATACTACAAAACCTAGGTTTTTCATTAACACTACCCTATATTTAAAATGAATTATTATAGATATTTTAGGGCTTAAAATTAAACAAATTCTTTCAAACTACTTGGGTATTCCTTTGTATCATAAAGGAAATAAAAAGGAGCTTTGAGTCTCTTGTTTGGATAGAATGAAAGCTTGTTTGGTAGGTTGGAAAGATAAGTTCTTAACCATGGTAGGAAGGCTACAACTCATAAAGACTACATTATAATCCATTCCTATTTATATGATATCACTTTCAATATTGTGAGTAGGTATAGCATCAAGAATTGATAAAATTTAAAGAAATATTTTTGGAAAGGATGTGAGAAAAATTTAGGTTTCCCCTTTATAAGTGGGATAGGGTTTGCAAGGAAAGAATTTTGAAGGAGTATGCTTGCATAATTACAAACTAATGAGTTTGTCCTTGGGTGGAGATTATTTAGAGATCAAGAAAAGAACTGAGCAAAAATGTTACTTTTAAAATATATAGGTTCTCTTGATATAATAAAATCATCTAGGGTAAGAACCCTATTTAAAGGATCACAAACATGAAACTTCGTATCAAATAGCTGCCAATTAACCAAGAAGCATATTAGATGGTTAGTAAATGAGGGGAGTTATACAAAATTTTGTTTTGATGTTTGGTTGATGCCTTATCCACTTATCTTTGATTCAAAATGACAATCATTGGCTCAAACATGCCTTCTTGTAAAGGTCCAAAGGTCAGTTATTATATTAATCTGAGCAACGACTCTAGATCATGGATTTCTATTAGTAACTTGGTTGAAGGAGAGGAACTCAAAAAAATTGTAGATAAGCTTCAAAAGATGCTTCAAGAGTTATATTTCTCAATTTTTACACGAAAGGATGAGTTGATTTGAAATTTATCAAAAGATAATGGATTCTTAGTCAAGTTGAGATATAAGGATTTAGAGCAATAAAAAATCCTACTCCTAAATATTTCCCTTAGAAGAATGTTTGGTCACTAGAGGCTTTGTCGAGAGCCTCAACATTCCTTTAGTTAGCAATTCAAAGTAAGATTCTTATAAGAGAGAGTCTATAAAGAAGAAGATATCTTGGAACTTTCAAATGTGCCTTGTGTGAGAAGGGTTTTGAAATGTCAAACCATTTACTTCTTTATTATTCCTTTGCTCACACCATTAAGGGTTACTTTTTCAAAGTATGAAAATATATTGGGTAAATCCATCAAGATTAAAAAATTTGATGAAATATTGGATTAGTTATTTCAAAGCTAAAGCATTATGTATCTTGTGGAGGATTAGTCCCGTCATTATTTATTGGAATTTATGGCTTAAAATTAATATTATTATTTAAAAAAAAATTTCCAAGTCATGCCTAAGTTTGGAATCATGTTATTGCATCTCTTGTAGAATGTTTACATATATGGTGCTCATCATGGGAAGTCTAAGTGTGGAAAATAGGTGGTAACAACTTAATTATAGGATTTAAACATACATGGAAAAGTCATTTGGGACAACGACAACAAAACAAAGAATTTGCTTCGACCAGAATAAAATAAAAATGTCTTGAAATCAAGTTTATCAAAATTAATTTTGACGGTGCTTCCAAAGGAAATATAGAGAAAGCCAATAGAAATGGTGTTTTTGAAAATAATGAAGATAATTTTTTTTTCACTCAGAATCATATGGAACTTTAACTAACAACTACGTAAAGGCTAGGACACTTCTTATAAGGATTAATATAATTGAAAAATAATAAAAATATATTTCAATTGAGGGGGATTCATAAATTATCATTAATACTATTAACAAAAAGGGATGTGGGGATTGAATAAAAAATAATATATAAAAATAATATTATTGTTGATGTTCATCATTTATTGTTGGAGGTAATCTTGCAATTGAAAAACGATAAAAATATATTTCAATTGAGGGGGATTCATAAATTATCATTAATACTATCAACAAAAATGGATGTGGGGATTGGATAAAAAATAATATTATTGTTGATGTTCATCATTTATTGTTGGAGGCAATCTCTTGGAAATGTGAGAATATCTACAGAGTAGCAAATAATTTAACCAATCATAGTGTTGATCTTCGTCTTAATAAAATTTAAATTTTAAAAAGTAATTGGTCAAGTGAGATTTTCTCTTCTAATAAATGATGTCAAACAGACGAAAACATAACACTTTGAAAAAAATAAAAATATATTTAATAGGAAAAAAATAAAACTATCTAAAATAATTTAATTAACCTTACAATAAATATAATATTTTATTATTTTAATAAAAAAAATCTTAATAAAAAATATTTATTTAACAAAAAAAATCTAAAATATAAACAAATCATATTTCACTATAGTATGGTGCTATTAATAACCTATTAACTTCAGTTTAAACATACTTAAGGAATGCAAGATCATGGATATTTTACCTAAAAGATAATGCACTTGTAAAGAATCCTAAAAATATAAACTATGAAGTGTTTTCCATGAACTATAGGTGAAGGGAAAGAGCAATAATTGAATCACCACTTTTTGTTTCTTCTAGGCACGGATAATCAGTCCACTAAGGATCATGTATTCTAATTTATTTTCATTTTCAGAAATTTACATTAAAAAATTAAGTCGTATCAACTTTATTAATGATGTAAGAAATTTTACATTAAGCATCTTGCATGGAGACAAATGAGTCACTATCAATTAATTTATTTTTTAAATTCAAAAAAATATAGATACATGACATGAACCTTAAAATGTTATATACATGAATGAGACAGAGTGGTGGATAAAGTGTTATTAATAAAAAAATACATATACAAGACATGAACCTTAAAATGTTATATACATGAATGAGACAAGTGGGTGGAAAAGTGTTATAAAGTTTTGATAAAGAAATTCATGATCATATTTTGACAAGTGGGTGATTTTAAACATAGATCATAATTTGACGGATAAAAAAATTCATAACAAATATTTGTTAGTGAACTTTCAAGTTGAATAAATATTTAGAATTTTTTTATTATTTTATATAATTGATATATATTTTTAATAATTTTATTTTAATGACAAAAAAAATAAAGTAGTTTTTATGAATAATCCTTAACGTATATGAGGCCATATTTTATTTTATTTTTTTAAAAGGATAGTAAAATTTAAGGTTCATAAGATCATAAATTATATGGGATGATCTTCATGGAGATTGTTATTTATTTGATATATATATATATATATTTTGGATTTGGTTATTGTGAAAAACTTTCTATATGATAACCATGACCCCTTATAAAGTTGAGAGCTATAATATCAATAGGAAATTTAACACAAAGCCACCACACACTTATCCCCTCACACACTCGTCCACGCCATGGTTTGAACCTTGGACCTCTCGAAGAAGAGCCAAAGCCCGAACAGTTGGTGCTATTCGATATATTTTTATTTGGTTATCCTTTGGGTATTAAAGTGTGATATTGAATCTTACTCTATTGAATTCGATTATTGGACCTATTATTTAGACTTTCAAAGTCTTCAAAGGTAATTATAATATTATTTTAAATTATAAAAACTCAAAAGTTATTATAAATTGTTATTAGTTCAATCAGTTAAATTTTTTATTTAAGGAGGAAACTCAAGGTTGGATTTTATCAAGCAATACATGCATAATAGTCAAGTAGTTGTAATATCATCATGTGCTCATGATGTATTAAGGGTGCAACTCATCTTAATTCCATATAACTAATTTTAAAAAATGTATGGTTATTATATTTTTGATGAAAAAGCCATTATATTAATAAAATAATGTTTAATCATACAAAAAAGGGTGGGTGGGATTAGCACACCCCGTAAACCAATACATTAACCATTGTGGTTAAGAGTATACAAGAGTGTCGAAACAACCCACAAACCGCCAATAACAACTCGCCAAAACAATATTAAATATGCATTCGAAAAGAAAGAAGCCGAGAAATTACTGCCACCTGGAAGGGGAAGGAAGATGCACATGACTCATAATGCAGGGTGCATTCCCCCAATGATCCATGAGGGTACGCAAGTACCGCAGCTCCACCTGTACTTTTTTAACCTGTACTTGAATCAGTAACCAACAATCAAAGAATATATCATATTTATCAAGAACAGAGAAGACATGTCCGACATCTTGCTGAGAAAAAATAGCTCTATTCCGGGACTTCCATAGATAAAACAAGGTACCAATTCTAAAAATATTCCAAACAACATCCAAGTTGAAGGAAAAAGCAATAGGGTCACCCAAAATAGCATGCACCCAAGTAAAATCCTCCCGCATAAAAGGTCCGAAAAATTCAAGAAGCCACTCCCAAGCCGACCGAGCCCGATCACAAGACCAAAAAACATGCAAGAAATCTTTCGCTTGTCCACAAACCGGGCAAATGAGATTATGAACACCCGGATGCTTGAGCCTACTGCCAACAGGTAACCCTTGATGTAAGAGACTCCAAGCAAAAAAACTCTGTTTAGGTTCAATATAAGTAGCCCAAGCAATCTGAAACCTCTTATTCCATTGGGAGGGAAGAGAGACTAAATTCCATCTCAGAGTGAGCTTATCAACCATTGGAACTTGTGGGGTGAGCCATTTGTAACCAAGATGAGCTTTATATTGCAAAACAGGAAGCTCCCTAGGCCAACACCAATCTGACCACCAGGGTTTTTGAAAATGCTTATGTAGTTTGCTCCAAATAGAAAACGGAATACTATCAATAACCACCTCATAAGTGTCTCTATCACCAGGATTTAAATTGTGAATTTGATGAAAACTTTCCTAGGGTATCCAACACCTGGCATGTCGGGAGAAGAAATAAAAAATGGAAGCAATACCACGCTTATAGAACCTCTGCGCTCTGACCCACTGCACCGGAGCTAAGGGAGAACCTTGCCAAGTGATAACAGGAGACCACCAAATATTCATGGAAGACAAAGAGGCACCCGCTTTGCGAAAACTCCCTTTCCAACTAAGCCAGGGTTTGAAGGCCTCCCAGGCTTTCCAAATACTCGAATGACAAAAGAACCTTTAACTTTAATAGGGACAAGGGGAAGAATGGATTGCAATCCCACCCCTTTCCAAATTTTCTTCCCCGAAGCAAACCAAGAAATGCAATGCCTGACCAGCACTTTCCAAGATTCATCCCCAATTAAAGATCGGGTGATCCATTTAGCACAAAGGGCAAGACCTTGCTCGGTGACAATCAAACAAACCCATGCCTCCACAATCCTTGGGCAAACAACAAATTTCCTATGCTACCCGATGAAAACCTTGCTTGACAGAGTCTTTGGCCCACAAGAAGTCTCTCAGAAGCTTATCCAGCTTTTTATAACAAGATTTGGATGGAACCCAACAAGATGAATAATAGACATGGGTAGTGGCTAAAACCTTAGAACAAATCTGAAATTTTCTTGCTAGAGAAAGTTTCTTACTAGTCCAATAAGAAAGCTTCTTGTCCACTTTATCAATAACATACCACCACAATTGAGCAGAGGAACCATGAAATGCAAAAGGAATTCCAAGAAATTTAAACACCTCACCCGGATGAATCCAAGTCCATTGGAATTGATGTAACCAATGTGGCAGTTGAGATTGAGATTGCCAAAAACAGGATGTTTTTTTCCATTGTATAGAAGAACCAGAGGCTAAACATAACACCTCTAAGCAACTAATAGCCG
This sequence comes from Wollemia nobilis, assembly GCA_028583015.1. Taxonomy (NCBI): domain Eukaryota; kingdom Viridiplantae; phylum Streptophyta; class Pinopsida; order Araucariales; family Araucariaceae; genus Wollemia; species Wollemia nobilis. The sequence goes on from JAQPPZ010001106.1 coordinate 10,456,270, forward strand.
AGGAAAGGGATTGCTCATCTTCTTGAAGCGTTAAGAAGGAATCATCTCCAAAATGACCATTGACCAACCGACGGTCGAATTAGGGAGAGCAATACCCTTGATTAATCCTTGATCCATCTTATGGGCCAACAAATAGCCAAAAGCCTCTCGTAGCAAGAATGAAAAGAGATGGAGCAAGAGGGCACCCTTGTCTCACAGAGCGACCAAGAGAAATTGACTGAGATTGACTATTATTCAAGGTAAGAACAACTGAAGCATCTTGAAATAACATAAGAATGGTGCTCACAAATACTGGCCCAAAACCTAGAGCCTAAAGCATGGCAGTTATGAAGTACCACTCCATCTTATCATAGGCTTTCTCAAAGTCTATCTTAATGAATAAAGCATCTTGTTCAGAATTTCTTGCCCACTCCATACCTTCCCAAACAACAAGAACATTATCAAGAATGTATCTTCCCTTAACAAAGCCAGTTTGTTCAGGTCTGATAATCAAAGGCAGAATAGATTTAAGCTTAAGCGCAAGGGCTTTAGCAATAATCTTGTAGCTCACATTAAGCAGGGTGATCGGCCTCCAATTGGTGATGAGCTCAGGATCTCCAGACTTAGGAATAAATTTAACATTGCCTTTGTTAATAATGGAACCCAATGAACCACATTGCAGGGCTTCAAGATAAACTTTGTGGAGATCATAACCAAGCATATCCCAAAATTCTTTATAGAATTCACATGGGAAGCCATCAAGCCCAGGTGCCTTATCATTGGCCATAAGTGACAAGGCAGTTTTTAGATCTTCCAGAGAAAGAGGAGTGTCACAAAATAACATTTGCTCAAGAGAAAGCTTGTTGGGGACAACAACGGTACAATCAGCAAGAGCTTGCCTTCTAGCATCATCAAGGGGTTGAGAAGCAAAAACACCTTGATAATGTGAAACAAATACTTTGACAATGTCTCGAAAGATCTCGTAAATCTCTCGCCCATCAACTTGAATGGCTTGAAACTGAGAATGTTGAGCAGGAGGTCTGAGGCGCTGAAAAATTCTTTGGTCACTCTGTCCCCCACTTTGAGCCAATGCATTCGAGCACGTAATTGAGCCCCCTTGGCTTCATACAAATCAACCTTTTTAGCTCATGCCGAACGGAAGAAACTTGGGATTGAGCAACAGAGTTGAAAGGAGAGGCTTCAAGCCTGAGACAAGCTTTGGATAGCTCACTTTGCAAGGCAGACTTAGCCTGTTTTCATCATTTTGCAACTTCAACACCCAGAGTTCGCAACACCTTAGTGGTTCGTTGAATGGCAACATTCCACCATTCAATCCTTCCATAAATACCATCAGGTCTAGGAATCAAATTCCAAATGCGGCATATATGAGCTTTCATGCTAAAGCTATGCAAAAAAGAAACATTTAGGTAAAACCGTGAAGAATGCACTCTAGGTTGAAAGTTTAACATTGCCACCGAGAATAAAATAGGTGAATGATCGACATGTAGTACCAAGCAAAGTCAACACATACGGTGAAGAAGGCAAAAGACGGGAGAACTAAAAGTTGTCACACTCAAAAATCATGGCTCTGTCCAATCTTACCAAAACCCTAGAAGAAGCAGCCTAAAAATTGGACCAGGTGTACCAAAGAGCCTACGGGAAGTCGAAGGCGAGAAGCAGGAATTAGGGTCATAAAGGCGAAGCTTGTTTTTCATAAAAAACCAAGCTTCTCTTTCACCTAAACACCACCGCATCGGGACATGACCTGACCTTATCGAAAGATTTCTCCACCATATTAAAATCTCCACAGAGCACCCAAGTGGCAAATGGCAGATTCATGGCAAGCCATCTCCACAACTCGCATCCGTCGAAGCGACATTTGAGGCATACACATTAACCACCCCAAGCGGTTTTCCATAGATCTCGAGCAAAATCCAGACAACTTGATTGGATGGGTCAACACCCCAAGTCACAACATTCTTCTGTAATCGAGGCCCAAGGATAGTGACGGCTCCTCCTTTTCCTAGGGAATGCTTTGTGGCAAAAGAGGTACTTCATGGCCACAAAAAATCACATGTACACTGCAGATTGAAATCAAAAATCTTAACTTCTTGTAGACATAAAATATCGAGGCTTCCATGCATTCGAGAAACATTTGACATCTCATTTCGGACCAAATATTTTTTGACCGGGTCCGTCAATCCTCGAACATTCCATGATAAAAAAATCATTGGGATTTGTCAAGATGCATGATCTCCATGACATCCTCTACATCACCCAAACCTTTAAGTGAGCCAAAAGAGTTGGAGGCCGCATGGAAAGCATTACTGTTTAGTTGTCGATGTTTATCATTTTGAATAGGACTACGAGAGCGACGGACCTTCAAGGCCCGACCTTCCTCCACTAACAAATTATCTAGAGCCGCCACCACCGAGGCCAAAGAAGGGCCCGACCAAAGAAGTTGAGACACCGGTGGAACTGGGGGTTGCATGTCAACAACCGGAGGGGCCGTATCAACAGGATTCTCGAACAACTTCAGCAGAAGCTTGCATGTCTTGAGAAGGAGAAGGGGCAAGTTGTGCAAGAGAAATCGAAGCTTCTTGTTGCTTAGTACCACGAGATTTCTTGCTAGAGACAGTAGTCCATTCTTCAATGTTTCCCCACGAGCCATTAGCAGGAGCCGCAGGAGTGGGCGAGGGATTTGCCTTATATTTCCATTCCATCAAAGGGCACTCCCAAATTTTGTGAGCCGCAGATTGACACCGATAATGGTATTGGGTAAATTGATATAGGCAACTCTTTGCCTTATGGATTGGTCCCTGATTTTAATATCAATAACCTCCCGCAAATCCTTAGTAAGGTTAACTTTGATACAAACCCTTCTAGTGGGTCGAGCGGAGAAAACTTTTTTGGCTCAAGGCAAACAAACTTACCTAAGGGGGCAACTAAAGTCCGCAAAAAACCCCAAAGAGGAACAGAAAGACCAGGGAATTCAACCCACACCGGGACTTCCAATGCAGCTTGATCACTAACTTGGAAATTTCGAGAGTAGGGTTGCAAAATCAACAGAGAATTACGGACAATCCATGGACCCCTAGACATAACCTTCTGTGCTTGAGCTGGATCTAAAAAGCGAAAAAGGAAATACCCTTTTGTAAGGTTTTGTACATTCTCCACTTTGACTCCATATGGGCCCCAAACTTGCTGGACCCATGAACGAATAAGGGTATCATATGGGATACGACCCAAAAAATAACCCACCAGGGTATGACTCTCAAACCATTCACAAGTTGTATGGAATTCATGCAAAGGAATAACAGCTTTCAGGGACAGTGGCCTTTACCTCGTGATACATTGTCAGAATGAACTTGCACGGACGCTTCCCTGGTACCATTGAGCTCTCCAACAGACTCAGAATAAATGGAACTGACTGCATGAGCATATATCACCTTATTGACCTAAGATATATTCGAATGACTTGCAATTAATTTATTTGTTTCAAGTCATGAACCTTAACATTTTTCTCAAGGATGTAGGACAAGTGGTGAAAATAGAGAAATTTTATATAATAATTCATAATTTAATTATATAGATGAAGCTTAATATTTATCAAATGATATGGATTTAAGGGTTTAAAAATACATACTTTTTAAGGGAGAAACTTAATATCTTACCCAATAATATATATATTATTATCTAATATCATTATATGATTTTTTGAAATACTATAATAATAGTTATGGCATAGAGAAAAGGGAAATGTGTCACAAAGGCCTCTTCATGACACTTTTCCACTTTCCTTTACGTCAATTCAAGACTAGGGGCAACTGGTGTGCATTTTGTATTTAATGGATTTGTTGAAGAACGTCTATGTTTTTCTTAAGATACTTTTTGTCTAAGCTTTACCCTAATCTAATCCTAATGTAGCATAAAATTATAACAAACAAGGCTTAAAGCTAAAATGCTCTTTACTTTTGATGAGGAAATAAATAATGATTTACCTTTGAGAGGTAAGGGTGCAAGAGAATGCAGTAAACAAGTCCTACATATAGCTACATGTAATTTTGATTTAATGCCAAGGCTTAATGATTAAGTTGATCTTCCATGTGATCAAAGACTAAACTAGTTCTTTCTTTTTCCTTTGCTTATATTACTAATAAACAAAACATAGAACCTAGTTTGAGCAAACAATAGACAAAATCTAAGTCCTAGATGCTTAAATAGCAAGGATTAGGGGTAGACGAACTCATTTTAGTCATACTGGTAAAATCATTACTAGTCTGTAGAAGCACCATGGACACTTTTGATTATCGATAACACTATCACTTACCTACAAAATAGACAAGATCAATGATAAAAGGGCCTGTTTGAGCTGGTAGAGGATAGTTGACTTCCTTAGACAACAATCACACCCCTATTTAAGTAGATAAATATGATGAAATGATAGAGTACATGAAATAAATGCTTAGTGGTAAAGCACTACTAGGTCATGATAGCACTATTGATGCTTTCACTTGATGCCTTGCTTTTGCTTTGTATAAACCAAAGAGCAATAACACCATTGACTTTAATTTTGATGATACTTTCACTTCTAAGAGCTAAACAATAAGATTAAATGCAAGATAAGTTAATATTATTATGATAATGATGAAGGGATTTGACTTAGGAGTACATATACCCTATCAAACAATAGAAAAACAAAGATTTACTTGTTTGAGATGAAGATTTAAATGATAAAATAAGATGGTAACTAAATTCAAGTGCAAGATGCAAGATTAGTTATAATGCAACAAGATAAAAAATTAAAGCCACAAGGTTAGAAAGAGCCAAAAGCAAATAAGGGGAAGAGCACAACCCAAGGCACAAGGCTATCTCCTCCTTGTTTGTAAAAGCTTGTTGGAAGTTTGCTAGCTTTCTTGTTGACTGTTGAATGCTTGAGCTTGTTGGCTTGGATGCTTGGAGACTTGATGATTACTTGAGTGCTTGAGATTGCTTGCTTGGAGAAAGAATGTAGAATTGATTGCTTGGATACTGGCAATAATGTTCATAGCATGTTTGCAAGGAACACACGCTTGAATACTTGCAAAGATGACCTTCATAAGATTGTGACAAGATTTTGGCATAATATTGCTATACAAAATGATGAATGCCTATGATTCTAAAAATATTTTGATGAAATTTTGTTACTCTAAAGTCTTGATTAAATGGCACCCAAGTGTTGGTTAAGCCTTGGCTCGTTAAGGAAAGAATTACATTAAATATGACAAGATTGGAGATGGTAAGAATTTAAAAATATATTAAGAAACCATTAATAGAAGAAGATAAGAATGGCAATTCTTGGATTTGGGATTTCTCTAGGAGTTGTAGATCAGATTTTTAGGGTTTTAGTTCATTAATGGTGGGTGGCTTGAGAAAGATAGAAAGTCAAATTCTTGATTTTGGCATATGAGTTAAAAGTGCTAAGTGGTAAAAGTGTTGCCCATGATTTTGCAATGGTGCTTTTTCTATCATGACCATTGGAGGTCAAAAGTAGATGGGAAAGGTCAAAATTTAAAATTTTATCAAAAGTGTCATTGGGTTGTGATAGCACCACCAATGCTATCACTCATGCCCTTGTGCTTTCATTGTTGGAGCAAGAAATGCTCCAAATTTTGGCTTAAGGGAGTTGATTCAATTTGTCTAATTGAGATATTAGTTGATGAGGGTCCTGACAAGATTGAAGAGTATCCCTATGCACAAAATTGAGTGGCTATATTTATCTCTTTTTTATGCATTTATTGCATAATAAATATATAAAAAACTAGCATAGATGGCCCAATTTTGAAATAGAAATATTTTATGTTGCTTATGGTTGATGATGTTAGATGAATAATATTGTGATTATTTGTTTAGAAGTGATGTTAAAATTTGTATTTCATATAACATTAAATATTATCATGCCTCAGTGTGCACCCTCAAGTTTTAGAGGAAAAATCAAGTTAGATAAAGGAAATTCGATACGATTATGATCCACACAAGCATAGTGATAAGAAACTAAGGGAAAACAATGAGAAATGACTCAAGAAGTTAAGGGAGGGGGTAAAAGAAATTGGGGAAATAAACTATTTTTCATCTCATGGAGGAGGAAAAATAGATCTCTAGAGGCCTATTTTTGACATAGACTTCTATGGTGTGATAGGTGATATTGGTATATCAATCAAATGTGGTATGAGCACCAGTCATAGCTGGTAGACCATGAGCACTAGTAAGCCACAAAAAGACTACTTTGCATGTATTTTTATTTTTCAAAAATACATCAAAAGAAGGTGATAATGCTATCACAAGTTGGTGGCACTTTTGTACCCAATGACGCTATTATCATACGATGACACTATCACTTGGTGGAACTTTCATACTGTGCTAGCACTTTTATAATTGGATAAAAAACTATACTTTTTATTTATTTTTTTCTTGGATTTTTACTAATGCTAATTTAGACTAACACAATGTTTAGGTTGGATTGGATACTAGTGAAACTAGAATTTGGAGTGTAGAGAGTAGTGACCACATGCACTTAAGATGATCTAGGGGCTACTAGACGTCATAGACTATGTATTGATAGTAAAAATGAGGCTATATCATATAGCCCTAATGTAGAAGGTCAAGTTTGATAGAGCTCTCCTCATAGCACTAGTAGAGTGCTGATATTTAGAGATAAACACCTTCTAACTACCCATGAACAAGATGACTCTCACACTAGAGAACATAAGGTGTATCCTATGAGTGCTCTTTAAAGGAGTAGAGGTTTAGGTGGGATACAACTAGATTTAGGATGTGATGAGGATGAAAGGATATATGACCTTCTCATTGATTAGATCTGGCATTGACATCAATGTAACATATGTAGAGGGCCAACTAGATAGGCAAACCACCCTCATTTATGCCTTGGTATTTGACATATTGCTCAATAACATGAGCAATAAGGTGGTACACTATGGATGGGGAAGATGGTGATAGAAATACAAGACTAGTAGGTGGTCTTTGCATGGGGCTTGGTGGTGCATGTCTATACCAGATGCTACATCGGGTGGTCTATAGAGGGGGGTGGAGCCTGACCTACTACACATTACTCTAGGTGTGGCTCTAAGAGCATTTTACCATCATGAGACCACTAGGGCTACAAAGGTAAGTGGATGACCAAGAGGTACCTATTGTATATAGATGAGACTAACAATATTTGGTCGAGTAGGAGAGGCCATAGAGGGGGATTTGATAGTGGTATAGAGGGTGATTTATGATCTACAAGTAATGTAGATTACATGGAATACATATACATATCATCCTGGTTGGCAAGAATATGCCTATCATCTAGCTCATATGATGTAGGTGAGATGGTCGTTTGGACCATGGGGAGAGAGCTCTAGCATTTTCAAGTGGTCTACCAATACTACACCCAACAAGGTTGGTATGGTACAAATGATTTATACAAGAGATAAAAAGAGTTTAGGGAATCACCAGACCCAAATTATATGCTGAGGTGGATCTTAATGATCCTATGGTATTTGATCCTAGGCAAGACAATCTTATAGTGGTAGCCGACTACATTCAGTGGTACCAGGTGTTCCAACCCAAGAGGGTGATGGTTCTAAGGGACTACCATAGAGGTAAAGGTATGTTATGTCTATGTGGATATGCCACTATAGGGAGGCATGTACATGTAGAGAGAGATCGAGGTAGGTAGTGGTAGCAAAAACATTAGCAACAATACCACCACTACTAGCGGTGCTCCCACTAGGGAACCCAACTAGCAAGGGGGGATTGAGTGGGTCACCCTGGTTAGTAATCAATGTAGAGAGGGACGTGTTGGCCTAGAAGGATGAGATCTTATGGGATGCTTTGGCAATGATATAAGTAGAGACAACCACATAAACAACAAAGATAGATCAACTAGTAGGGTAGATCATGGGGATGTAGCAAACTATTTAGAGTTTGATTATAGATTAAGATGTAGCAGTAGTAAGAGTTGTATTGACAACATGAGCAATTAAATAGGGCTAGATGATCTAGATGCTACTAGGAAAGCTAGCACAAGTGTAGGGGAACTTGCAGGTGGTATAGTAGGACCTACAAAGTAAGATTGAGTAGGCAATAATACCATGTAACTATATCCTTTGATTGAAGGCTTCCATTACCTACAAGGACACACTCACAGACCCACTATAGGTCCATGACATACAAGCATAGTGGTAAATAAATATGTTGCCACCTATAGGAGGAGGAGGGGGAGTGCTAGAAACAAGCTTCTAGAGCTAGCTAGGGTGGCTAGGCTAATTTTAGACTATTTATATTGACTTTTGGAAAGGGTTTTTGACTTTGATTGTGTAGACACACGATGTATCTATGACATTGAGATTGATATATCAAATTTTAATGGTTTGTTGTTATTATAATGTGTGGCTTATAATGATGATGTGATTTAACTATTTTATGTTGGTTAATGATTTTGTGATGATGTTGATTTGATTAGTTTGAATGTGATTTTATTTAAAGTTGAAAATATATTTGTATATTAGGTGAGGATGGTTTGATTTTAGGTTTTAAGTTGCACAAATTAAGATTAAATGTATTATTAATGATGAATGATATTGGTTTAAGAGATGAAATATGAACCAATTAAGTGAAGAAAGATGCATGATGAGAGAGTAAGATGAAAGATGCATGATGCACCTAAGAGGGCACTACTATAGTACAACTATTTACATGTATATATAGCCATATACATAGTCATTTACACAAGGGAACTTTAGTTAGTTTTTTCCAAGGTTCTTGGTTAGCTTCTATGATATAAAGATATGTACAAACATGAAAGCAAATTATTTACATTTAAACAAATACTTAAAGGACTTATACCTTGCCTATAGAACTTTTTATTTACCTTTAAATAAATGTTTAAAGGACTTTTACTTTACCCATAGAACTTTTGATTTGAAATTTTCCTTTAAATAAACACCTAAAGGACTTATGCTTTACCTTTAAACAAGTGCTTAAAATAGTTTTGCTTAGATTGATTTGCTTTATAGAAAAATGCTATATAGGACTTATGATTAATTGGTGTAGCAATGAATGATGCCTCAGTTAGGAGTACAAGTTTGTTGTTGACTAGTTGTCCCCATGTAATATGGTTCATGAAAGATAATAGATGATGATATTGATATGGCTATAAAAACTTGTAAGCTTTATAATATTAATCATATAGAGATTGATTAGATATAAATATTTGAATTTATTTTGCCCTCAAAATATATGAACTTCATAGTTTTCATCATGCAATGAGAGATTGGTAGTTTGGAAGAGTTAATAAATAAGGTTTGAGGTAAACCATATTAAGATAAAAACAAATGATGATAAATATAGATGATTATGCAAACCTTGATTTGATTTATAAATAGGGTACTAGGAGGATCCACTTGCATCAATCACCTAGTGTAATAAGGAATGAATTACCCTAACTAGCATCATTATTTGCATGTCATCATGGATCCTTGACTCAAGATGCAGTAAGCAGTCTAGACAAAGACAAGCACGTGTATGTAGGAAGATATGAAATCAAGTAAGATACAAGTAAGTAGGTAACATACAACTAAAAGAAATAGACAATCAATGAAAACTCAAACATTATACCTTTTAAGATGCATTATGTTCATTGGTTCTTTAAGTTCTTTATCATCAAGCATGGCAAGGTGGTAGGAACCAAATCAAAATTGGAAATTATGATGAATGGACCTTGCCAATTAGGCTCAAATTTACCTTTGATATTAGTTTTGGCATTAGTGTTCTTTTGATTCTCTTTAAGAATAAGATCATCAATTTTTAAGGAACAAGATCACCAACTTTTTGCTATAGGCATATTTAAGCCTTTGCTAGAAGACTTATAGGTTCTCTAAAGGTATGAATCTACTTTTCATCAAGTAGTAACTATTGGATAATATAGGTGAAACAATATTCATCTCCAACCAAGTATTCCTACATACAAATGTGCAAGAAAGGAACCTCTAGCTCAAAAGGGAAGATGACTTTAGTTCTATATACCAAAGCATAGGGCTTCACACTAGTGGTAGTTTGAACACTGGTGCAATAAGCCCATAATATGAGATACAATTAAAGATGGTACTATTCATATATTTTATTGATGAGATTCTTAAGGATCTTGACAAGAGTCTTGTTAGAAGATTTAACTTGGTCGTTACCTTAAGGATAGCAAGGCTTCAACCATTTGTGTTGAATCTTGTATTTAACACAAATTTTCTAGATATCTCATTTTTTGAAGGATATTCCATTGTTAGAGATTAGAATGGAAGGCATGTAATAACTACTATGGATTTTTTGATGCTAAAGACATGGATTTGAACCATTTAGTAAAGAACTCAATAGCTAATATGATGAACTTATGCCCAACAAATGATACCAGGTTGATCTTCCCAATGGTGTCCAAGCTCCAAATAGAAAAAGACCAAAGAGAAGTCAAATATTATAGAGCTTGGGATAGACCATGGATAATATTGTCATTATTTTAACACTTATCACACCTTTTTACATAGTCATAAGAGTTATTTTCTATGGAGGACCAAAAACAACCCATTTATAAGAGTTTCTTAGCAATGGCAACACTATTGAAGTGACCATTGCATGATCCATAATGGACCTCTTTGATGACTACTTGGGATTCAACTAAGGATAGGTACCTAAGGGGAATTACATCAAGGGAGTGGAGGTATAAGATATCACTAGTGATGATATACCTACAATCACATTGGTCAAGGTTTTTGCACTCATTGTGGTTCAAACCGTCAGATAATGTGATATCCCTGAGGAAGGTGAAGATATATTTCTACCAAGGATCACTTCTATGAAAGAGACTCTTAGAGGATACTTGATAGAATATAAGGTTTAAGGATTCTTATTATTTTGAACAACAATTATGGATTGTTTGTCATCCAACTCTAAGGGGATAAGGGATGCAACCACGACCATAGCATTAAAATGGTGGTTGCTAGATATAAGGATGGATTTAATAGTAATTTTGTTAAAATCAAACATCAATTGAGTGACAATATCTTTGTATGGCTTAATATTTGCATATTTAATTTTCTAAACACCATTGAATTAGTTGAGTACAAGTTAAGGATCTCCAATTGAAGAGAATTCTAACTTGTAAAGGTAATGTTGAACAAAGACCTAAAATAAGGGTCTCATACTCAATGGTATTGTTAGAATACAAAAATTTAAGCTTAAAGAACAAATAGATAAGGTGTTGTTCAGGACTGACCAATATGAATCCTATCCCTGCTCCTTTGAAATATCAAGTATCATGGAAGTACAAAGTGCAAACATCATATTAATATACTTCTAGGTTAAATACTAACTTTTCTTGAAAGTCTACAACTAAGGGATGGCTAGCTTCTAGGGGTACAATTGATAGTTGGTCAATGATGACTAACCTTTCACAGAATTTTGGTTGACAAACTCAAGACTAGATTTGCTAAGTGTAATTACCCACTTAATGCTTTGTCTTGAGAGGTGAAGCTTGGACATCATAAGGGATCAACTCTCATGATGACAACTGTCTTATGGCTAAGCATGTAGTTTAAAATATTATGGGAAGTGAACACTATGGATAGACAATAATTTTATAAAGAGGTATAATGAACTTCATAATTAACAAAAGTCCTACTAATATAGAAAATGGCTTGCTCTCTATGTTGGTCATTGTATTATGCCAAAATATTGACTACAACATGGTCTATTGCCACTATGAATAGAAATAATTGTATAGAAGGATTAGGAGGGACAAGGATGGGAGTGTTGGAAATATTGAACATATTTTTGTCATTGATGTCAAAGGATACATGAGGCAAAAATATTTTGACGTCAAAGGTGAAATGGTTGTCAAGGCAAAAATATTCCCCATGGTTGTGAATGCAAAGCAAGGCAAATATTTTTAAGGAAAGGTTCAATACAAGTATATCTCAAAAGCAAGGAAAATTATTGCAAGAAAAAGGTTTATAATACTTAATCTAAATATTATAATGAAGGTCAAAGAGGTTGATTGGGACAAAGTTTTTTAAAAGTAGTTTGGGTCCAAGGTTTAAAAGAAAAAGGCCAAGACTTAAAAGAGGAGGCAAGGTTTAAATATTAAGGCCAAATTATTAAAAGAATAATATTATAATATAAAGTTTATGTTATAATATTTAAATCCAAATGTGCCAACATTTTGGAGGTTTTGAAATATAAGCCAACCTTGGAAAAATTGAAAATATTTTTATAAAGCATATAAATACATTTCCCTTTCACCTTTGAAAGTGAGTGGCAAGCATTTTGTTAATGATTTTTGTGCATGATTTTTTGCGAATGATAGAGATAAAAAGAGAGTAAAATTTCAAGGTGTGCAGGTGCTGGCATTGTCAAATCTGTATGCGCACCAATTGGGTCTCACCCGTCTAGGGTAGCCCAGTGGTTGGTTGGATTGCATGAGCACCATTGGGAGAAGGGTCATGGGGTCAAAATTTTTTGATGCCATTTTGCTATGGGTTGAGTTTTGGATTATTGCAAAACATAAGGTTTATACTTGATGCGCCCCATTTTTAGTGCTACCTGTTGCGATAGCGCAACTGGGTAGAGGTTCTTGTGGAAGTGCTACGGTGTGGGAGGTCAAGGTTTCAAATCACAGTTGCATATGAGGTATATGAATTTTTAAGTTTTGTTCTGGTTTAATTTGAGGTGGTCACAGGAGTGCATAAAGTCTTTGATTTTTAATTGAATTAATTGAGCAGGAGTGATAAGGTGTATTAGGTGTATGTGAAAATTGTATTTTATTGAGGGAATTATTTATATATATCAAAGTGGGAGTTGTATGGTATATTGTGTCATTTGGAAATTGTGTGTGGTGTAATGTGTGAGGGAGTTATTTGTGATTGTTAAAAAAAAAAAAGTTATAAGGTGTATAAGATTTATTGTATTTGGCATTGTTGATATATTGTACTTGGAAATTTAGAAAGGAGACATAAGGTGTATTGTGGTCTTTTTGTTGATTGTATTTTTGCATGATATTTTGAGGGGTTTGGTTCATTATTAAAGGATTTATATTGTGAAACCAAAAAGGAATTATGAAGCATTATTTTCAAGCATTCTTGTGCACATCTTCTTGAGAGGGTTTTATGTGAATGTTTTGAAAAGGAGTTTTGCTAACCTATTTTTGAAGTGGCAAAAGGAAGGAAATTATTTTGAGACAGGTTTTTGAAGGCACATCATCATCAAGGAATTTTGGAGGTATGGTGTTTTAACTCCTACTCAAAGTGGTGTTGTTTGAAGAAAATAGTTTTAAGTCATAAGGTGGAGATATAAGGATTAATTTATGTGCATTATTGGAAATATTTGTGCTAGAGTGTGAAAGCTAAGTTGTGCTTTATTGTTGAATGAAATTGGAGACACATGTGCTAGGGCTTGAGAATAAATTTGTGCATCATTGATGAATAAAATTGGAAACACATGTGCTAGGGTTTGAGAACAAAGTTGTGCATCATTGTTGAATGAAATTGGAAATATATGTGCTAGGGTTTGTGAACAAGTGGTGTATTAGTTTTGAGTGATATTGGAAATAAATTTGCAAGGGCTATAGACCAATATTGTGAAGCAAATCTATGCATTAGTTTTGAGTGATATTGAGAATAAATTTGCAAGGGCTATAGACCAGTTTTGTGAAACAAGTATGTACATTGGTTTTGATTAATTTTGGAAGTACATAAGAAGGTCATCTATCAAGTGCTAGACTAGAGTATCCTTTTGAATGCAATGAATGTGAGACATGTGAAAGCAATAGACTTAATGAATGTGAGAATAACATATTGAGTATTTTTAGTGCATATCATTCTCTATATGTTTATGAAGAAAAATAATTATGGGTAGAATATGTCTGAATTACTTTAGTCAAAGAAATTTTTTTTGGGAAAGATATATGCAATAGTTTCTATGCAAGAATTAGGAATGTTTGAGCAGTTTATATGAGTAGTATTGAGGCATATTTGGATAGGATCTATGAGCAGGATTGAGCAGGATTGTAGAGTAGATTTGAGCAAGTTTGTTTGGAGTATATTTGAGCGAATTTTGGTGAGGCATATTTGAGCAGGCCTTGAGTAGGTTGAGCATATTTTGGCGAGGTAGACTTGAGCAGGTTGAGAAAATTTTGGTGAGCATATTTGAGCAAGCCTTGTATGTAGACTTGAAGCATATTTGAGCAAGCCTTGTGTGCAGGCTTGGAACATATTTGAGTAGGTTTTGATGAGCAGATTTGAGAAAGACTTTTGTGTAGGCTTGGAGTAGATTTGAGTAGGTCTTGGTGAGAAGATTTGAGCAAGCCTTGTGAGAAGGCTTAGAGCATATTTGAGTAGTTTGGTGAGCAGATTTGAGCAAGCCTTGTGAGAAGGCTTGGAGCATATTTGAGTAGTTTGGTGAGCAAATTTGAGCAAGCCTTGTATGTAGGATTAAAGTAGATTAGAGCAAAGGGGATTGGTATCTCTTGTGGATAGAGGTCAATGAACTAGAGCAAAGGGGATTGGTGTCTCCTATGGATAGGGGTCCATGAACCAAAGAAAAGGGGATTAGTGTCTTCTATGGATAAAGGTCCATGAACTAGAGTAAAGGAGATTAGTGTCTCCTGTGGATAGATGTCCACAAACTAGAGTAAAGGGGATTGGTGTATCCTATGGATAGATGTCTACGAACTAGAGCAAAGGGGATTAATATCTCCTATGGATAGAGGACCATGAACTAGAGCAAAGGGAATTGGTGTCTCCTGTGGATAAAGGTCCATGAAATAAAGCAAAGGGGATTGGTGTCTCCTATGGATAGAGGTCCATGAACCAGAGCAAATGGGATTGGTGTCTCCTGTGGATAGAGGTCCATGAACCAGAGCAAAGGGGATTGGTGTCTCCTATGGATAGAGGTCCACAAAACTAGAAGTAGAGGGGATTGATGTCTCCTGTGGAGTGGTGTCCACAAAACCAAAAGCAAAGGGATTGGTGTCTCCTATGGAGTGGTGTCCACAAAACCAGAAGCAGAGGAGATTGGTGTCTCCTGTGGAGTGGTGTCCAAAAGACCAGAGCAGAGGGGATTGGTCTCTTCTGTGGAGTGGTGTCCACGAACTTGAGCATAGGGGATTGGTGTCTCTTTTGGGTTGGTGCCCATAAAAATTGTAATAGGGAATTATTTCCCAAGAGTTTTGTTAAGAAAATTTATAAGAAATATTTTCTCTGTGGATGTGGCCCACATTGGGTGAACCACGTTAAATCTGTGTCTCTTATGTGTGTGATAATACATGCATTGATTCATTATTTCAATTGTTAATATCGGATAATACTACTTTGGAAAGAAAAGTAAAAGTTTTATCTTATACTATTCAACCCCCCTCTCAGTATAAGCTTGTGTTCTTCAATTGGTATCAGAGTGGGTTCCTTCATGAAAGCCTAATAGCTTGAAGGAAGATATTACAAGAACACACATGGGCGAGGAAAGGAAAAAGAAGAACCATGAGACCATATCCTCCTAAGAAGGAAATAACACACATGGCCATGAAAGAAAAGGAAGATGCTATAGTAATTGAAATCCAAGAAAATGGAGAGAAAGAGGAAACTATGGTGGACATGGAAGAAGAATTTGATTTTGCTCTCAAAGAGATTGTTACTCTAAAAAGGGAAGTGGAAACATATAAAGAACCAGAAATTAAGTAGTGGATAAGAGGCTAACTTTGTGAGAAGAAATAAAATGAGTTCAATAAAATCCAAATGTGTTGAATGTGGTAACCTTGGTCACCTTGCACTTTATTGTCCACAAAATGGGTATAGTAGCAGTGAAGAGGAAAATGAATATAAGAAAAAGAAAGAAGAAAAATTTCATCATGAAAAGAAAGACAAGCACAGTCAAAGAAAACATGATAAGGTATTTCAAAGACACAAGAATATTTTTGATGTTGAAGAAACAAGTAGTGCTTCAAGTGACAGTGATGAAAGTCTCTCAGATAGTGAAAAAGAAGAGAAATATTCAGAAAAAGAAGAGGAAGCCACAATTGATATAGAAAAGGAACTTGTTGAGTTGAAAAGGGAGAACTTAAGATTGAAGGTTCAAGAACAAGAGGATGAGAAAACAAAAGCAAAGCTTCTACAAGATCTCATTGACTTAAAAGTTAAGGTTGAAAAGGCAAGGAAAGTAGAAGAAGGTATGGCTAAAAAATTAAAGGCAAAAGAGTTGGAATGTGAAATACTGGAACATGAGGTTGTTACTCTAAAAAAGGAAGTTGAAAAGCTACAGAAAAATATCAGGTTTGAGAAAAGCACAACATTTTTGAATGATATTATCAAAGCACAAAGATCTCCATTTATAAAAATAGGACTTGGTTATGAAGAAGGTCAAAAGGAACAAAAAGAGGAGTCAAGCTCAAAATAAATAGAAGCATCAAAGAAGGTAATTGAAGAAGATCCTAAGACCTATGTTGATGTGTTGAGAAGTGGAAGCATCAAAGAGGAAGAAAACAATGCACCATAAAGGAACAAGGACCATCATAGGAAAAGCAAAGAAAGAACCATGAGATCAAGGCAAGATGAATATTTCTTCCAAGGTTATTGTTTCACATGTAATCAGTTTGGTCATAAAGTTATACATTGCAGGGTTCATGGTAAGAATGATTATGGCTTCACCAAGAGGAACTTCAATTCATATCCTCCAAGGCAAGATGAATATTTCTTTCAAGGTTATTGCTACTCATGTAATCATTTTGGTCACAAAGCTATACATTGCAGGGTTCATGGTAAGAATGATTATGGCTTCACCAAGAGAAATTTCAAATCATTTGCACCTTCCAAGGACTACAACATCATGTGTTTCAATTGTAATAATTTTGGGCATAAAGCAAAGTGGTGTAGAATAGAATTTTTGAAACTTCCAAGGACAAGCAAGAAAAAGGATGCTCAAAATGTTCAAAGAGGTATGACTTCAAAATTTTGGAAAAAGATTGAAAAATAAGAAGAGCGTAGTAATTTGGGAGTTTCACTCCCATTCCATTATTTTCACCTCAAGGAAAGGAGGTGGTGAGGGGGTTGCACTAAGTGTTTTATTTTTAGCCCCAAGGAGCCCTTTGCCATTGATGTCAAAGGGGGAGAATTTCAGTGAGGGGGAGCAACTTCTCAGGGGGAGCAGTTTGGAAATCCAATTGCAGTCAAAGACATTTTTTTGTAGGGTTGCCATCAATGACAAAGGGGAAAATTGTTGGAAATATTGAGTGTATTGTTGTCATTGATGTCAAAGGATACATGAGGCAGAAATATTTTGATGTCAAAGGTGCAATGGTTGTCAAGGCAAAACTATTCCCCATGGTTGTGAATGCAAAGCAAGGCAAACATTTTTAAGGAAAGGTTCAAGGCAAGTATATCTCAAAAGCAAGGAAAATTATTGCAAGAAAAGGTTTATAATATTTAATTTAAATATTATAAATAAGGTCAAAGAGGTTGATTGGGACAAAGTTTTTTAAAAGTGGTTTGGGTCCAAGGTTTAAAAGAAAAAGGCCAAGACTTAAAAGAGGAGGCAAGGTTTAAATATTAAGGCCAAATATTTAAAAGAATAATATTATAATATAAAGTTTATGTTATAATATTTAAACCCAACTATACCAACGTTTTGGAGGTTTCAAAATATAATCCAACCTTGGGAAATTCGAATACATTTTTACAAAGCATATTTATACATTATCCTTTCACCTTTGAAAGTGAGTGGCAAGAATTTAATTAATGATTTTTGTGCATGATTTTTTGTGAATGATAAAGATAAAAAGAGATAGTGAAATTTCAAGGTGTGCAGGTGCTGGCATTGTCAAATCTGTGTGCGCATCGATTGGGTCTCACCTATCTAGGGTAGCCCAATGGTTGGTTGGATTGCATGAGCGTTTTTGAGAGAAGGGTCATGAGGTAAAAATATTTGATACCGTTTTGCTATGGGTTGAATTTTGGATTATTGTAGGACAAGGTTTATATCTGACACGCCCCATTTTTAGTGCTACCTGTTACGGTAGCACAACCGATTATAGGTGCTTGTGGAAGCGATGCGGTGTGGGAGGTCAAGGTTTCGAATCATAGCCACATATGAGGTATTTGAATTTTTAAATTTTATTTTGGTTTAATTTGAGGTAGTCACGAATTAAATTAATTGAGGAGTGACAAGGTGTATTAGGTGTATGTGAAAATTGTATTTTGTTGAGGGAATTATTTATATATCAAAGTGGGAGTTGTATGGTGTATTGTGTCATTTGGAAATTGTATGTGGTGTAATGTGTGAGGGAGTTATTTGTGATTGTTAAAAAAAAGGAGTTATAAGGTGTATAAGATTTATTGTATTTAGCATTGTTGATATATTGTACTTGGCACTTTAGACAGGAGACATAAGGTGTATTGTGGTCTTTTTGTTGATTGTATTTTTGCATGATATTTTGAGGGGTTTGGTTCATTATTAAAGGTTTTATATTGTGAAACCAAAAAGGAGTTATGAAGCATTATTTTTAGGCATTCTTGTGCATATCTTCTTGAGAGGGTTTTATGTGAATGTTTTGAAAAGGAGTTTTGCTAACCTATTTTTGAAGTGGAAAAAGGAAGGAAATTATTTTGAGATAGGTTTTTGAAGGCACATCATCATCAAGGTATTTTTGAGGTATGGTGTTTTAACTCCTACTCAAAGTGGTGTTGTTTGAGGAAAATAGTTTTAAGTCATAAGGTGGAGATATAAGGACTAATTTATGTGCATTGTTGAAAATATTTGTGCTAGAGTGTGAAAGCTAAGTTATGATTTATTGTTCAATGAAATTGGAGACACATGTGCTAGGGTTTTAGAACAAAGTTGTGAATCATTGATGAATAAATTGGAAACACATGTGCTAGGGTTTGAGAACAAAGTTGTGCATCATTGTTGAATGAAATTGGAAACATATGTGCCTAGGTTTATGAATAAGTGGTGCATTAGTTTTGAGTGATACTGGAAATAAATTTGCAAGGGCTATAGACCAATCTTGTGAAGCAAATCTATGCATTATTTTTGAGTGATATTGGGAATAAATTTGCAAGGGCTATAGACCAGTTTTGTGAAACAAGTATGTACATTGGTTTTGATTAATTTTGGAAGTACATAAGAAGGTCATCTATCAAGTGCTAGACTAGAGTATCCTTTTGAATGCAATGAATGTGAGACATGTGAAAGTGATAAACTTAATAAATGTGAGAAGAACATATTGAGTATTTTTAATGCATATCATTCTCTATATGTTCATGAAGAAAAAGAATTATGGATGGAATATTTCTGAATTAATTTAGTCAAAGAAAGCACTTTTGGGAAAGATATATGCAATTGTTTCTATGCAAGAATTAGGAATGTTTGAGCAGTTTTTGTGAGTAGTATTGAGGTAGATTTGAGCAGGATCTATGAGCAGGTTTGAGCAGTGATTTGAGTAGGATTGTAGAGCAGATTTGAGCAAGTTTGTTTGGAGCAGATTTGAGCAGATTTTTGTGAGGCATATTTGAGCAGGTTAAGCAAATTTTTGTGAGATAAATTTGAGCAATCCTTGAGTAGGTTGAGAAAATTTTGGTGAGCATATTTGAGCAAGCCTTGTATGTAGGCTTGAAGCATATTTAAGCAAGCCTTTTGTGTAGGCTTAAATCATATTTGAGTAGAATTTGATGAGCAGATTTGAGCAGGTCTTGGTGAGCATATTTGAGAAAGCCTTATAAGAAGGCTTGGAGCAAATTTGTGTATTTTGGTGAGCAAATTTGAGCAAGCCTTGTGAGAAGGCTTGGAGTAAATTTGAGTAGTTTGGTGAGCATATTTGAGCAAGCCTTGTGAGAAGGCTTGGAGCAGATTTGAGTAGTTTGGTGAGTAGATTTGAGCAAGCCTTATGTGTAGGCTTGAAGTAGATTAGAGCAAAGGGGATTGGTGTCTCATGTAGATAGAGGTCTATGAACCAAAGCAAAGGGGATTGGTGTCTCCTGTGGATAGAGTTACATGAACCAAAGTAAAGGGGATTGGTGTCTAGAGGTCCATGAACTAGAGAAAATGGGATTGGTGTCTCCTGTGGATAGATGTCCACAAACCAGATTAAAGGGGATTGGTGTCTCCTATGGATAAATGTCCATAAACTAGAGCAATGGGATTGATGTCTCTTATGGATAGAGGTCCATGAACTAGAGCAAAGGGGATTGGTGTCTCCTATGGATAGAGGTCAATGAACTAGATAAAAGGGGATTGGTGTCTCCTTTGGATAGAGATCCACTAACCAGATAAAAGGGGATTAGTGTCTCTTATGGATAAAGGTCCATGAACTAGAGCAAAAGGGATTGGTGTCTCCTATGGAGTGGTGTCCACAAAACCAAAAGTAGAGGGGATTGGTGTCTCTTGTGGAGTGGTGTCCACAAAACCAGAAGTAGAGGGGATTGGTGTCTCCTATGGAGTGGTGTCCACAAAACCAGAAGCAGAGGGGATTGGTGTCTCCTGTGGAGTGGTGTCCACAAAACTAGAAGTAGAGGGGATTGGTATCTCCTATGGAGTGGTGTCTACAAAACCAAAGGAGAGGGGATTGGTGTCTCCTGTGGAGTGGTTCCCATGAAATTGAGCATAGGGTATTGCCCAAATATGTATTTTTAGGCTTGAGGTGTATCTTGTACTCTCTCAACTACTTGAAGATGTCTAATATATTGAACATGATATTATTAGTTTAAGGACTAACCAAGAATATAATCAACATAGCCTTCCATGATGGCATGCATAATGTCATAAAAGATGTATGTCATGGATCTCTAGTAGGTAGCTCCTATATTTTTCAATCAAGAAGGCATGAATTGATAGCAAAAGGCTCCCTATGAGGTGTGAAAGTTATTTTGGCTTGGTCCTCAAGAGCAATTTTGATCTAATTATAGCCTGAAAATCCATCCATAAAAGAAAATATTCCACATCCTATAGTGAAATTAATGATCATGTTGATGTTGAGCAGAGGGAAATCATCCTTAGGATATGCTTTTTTGATATCCCAAAAATATGTGTAGACCCTAACATAATATATATTTTTAGAAACAAGGACAACACTATAGATATAGTTGGAATAATCAATGGATTTAATGAATTTGAGATTAAGGAGCTTTTGGAGCTCTTCTTTGACTAACAAAGCAAATTTTGGATGCATATTTTGTAATTTCTACTTTATAAGTTTTGCATAAGGAGTGATAACTAGGTGGTGGACAACTAGAGAAGGACCAAGACCTGACATATTAGTATAGGACCATGTGAAGATATAATTAAACTTTGTTAAAATATTGGTGTATTCCTCACACTCAATTAGGGTTAAGAATTTGCCTAGCTTAAGGATATTGGGATCTTTGGGAGTCCCAATATCAATGTCCATAGTTTTCTCAATCAAAAAATGAGACTTATCTTCTAATTAGGGGGGAGTGGGTAGCACTCCTAAGATATCAAGCTCTATAGGATCTAGGGATGGTTAATTATGGTTGATTGTATGAGAGAGAGAAATTTATAATTTGAGAAAAATATCCACCAAAATAGAAGTCATTTTGGATTAAATAGTCTAAAGGACCATCTTGAAGAGGATCATTTAGGACATGCTTTATCTCATAGTTATCTGTGTCAACAATCAACTAGGGATATGCTAGGGTTAGGAGATTTATATAGGTAAATTAAATAAATCAAGAGAATAAATGACCCATTGTCATCCTCCTTGTTCCAATTAAATTCATTTAGGAAAACAATGTCATAATGGAATGCTCTATCAGGAAGGATATTTTTATCTTTTTTATTATGAGGAAGGGGATGACTATTATATGGGATATAACCTATCCCATAGTGTCCTAGCTATGCTTTGGTCTATAGGAGCTCTTTGATGCCTTTCTCATATAGGCTTAGTATTTTACCTTGATATCACATGTTATAAAGCATTTGTTTCAAAAGGAAATGTGAATTTGACAAGAAGAATGAAGCATACTATCATTCAATTGGAAAAGGGTTACTGCATTGATTATTTTCATTGTTAGTAGCATTGACACATAAAAGAAAAAACTATGATTTGCACCATTTTACCCTTACTACTTGAAGGTAAACCTAAAATTGGAGAAGATGAAAGAAGCTTACTGAGGTCTATAAAAAGTTGATTATTATCTTGATTATTAATGTTAAGGTTGCTTGAATAGAGTTTTGAATTTTAAATTTACTATTAAGTGGATTAATTAAGGTGAGAGACCTTAATGCATCAATTAATGGAAGCTAAAAATAAGAAGGCTAGAGACATGAATTAAGATAAGGACAAAGATGAGCTTTAGGGTTCTTGAACTTGATCACTTAGTAGGTGGAAAAGGGTTTTGGGTTGGTTGGAATATATTACGTCTTGCTCCTATATTCATATTTAAGGAACTAATGGAGGGTTGAAGGAATGAATCGCATATCATGGATCCATAGCCTCCCAAGAAGAATGTTGTAGATTAAGTCATAAGACATGACATAGGAAAGAGTGTTGAGAATGTGGGGTTCAAATCTAAGGGGTAAGACTGTTAGTCTTACAATGGCACTGAGAGGGGGGGTGAATCAGTGTGGTACTTTAATCATGAATTTACAGCTCTTAAAACAGTAGCAATTAAAAACTTATAAACAGATACAGTAAGTACAACAAGAGAACATCACACAACACAAGATTTTAACGAGGTTCACCAATTTGGCTACTCCTCAAGAATGACTGCTTGGACTACCATCCAAATCCAACCTTTGCAAAGCAACAACTTTACAATCAGTTTACCAACACCCACTGGAAGGAGCACCAACCCCTTATTTATCTACACCAACAGAAAGGAGCAACAACCCCTAATTTACCAGCACCTACTGGAAGGAGCACCAACCCCTGATGCCAGACTGCAACCTGGACTTCAATTTTGAATCTATAAGTTTGATGATAAAATACCTTTGCTTTTACAAGACCCTAACTGGTCTGTTTCACCTTTGCATCCTCTGCGCACTCTGCTCTCTCTGCGTAATCACTTTGCACAATCTGCTGCTTCACTATCGAGCTTCATGATCGTCTTCCCCCTTTTGCGCACTCTACTTCCTTTGTGAATTTCACACTTAGCATGATTCGACTTCTTTGCTCACTTTGTGCACTTCACCATCATCTCGCCGCTTCTATGCTTTCTACGCTCTTACGACCACATTTCTCGCTTTGACACTTATTCGATGATATCTTTGACCGAACTTCGCACTCTGCGTAGTCTCCGAGCGTCGCACTCCACCACATCAAACTCTTCAAACAGCCTTCCTTTTATAACAATATTTTCAAGATCAAAAACCTAATCTTAGTCGGCTGTAACCCTAATCTTAGTCGGTTGCAAACCCTAATCTTCGTCGGCTACAAACCCTAATATTCATCGGCTAACATCGGTCTTTGTCGGCTTCAACTACCTCTGTAACTCTTCTATAGCTGTTTCCACAAAAACACAACATGTCGCGATATCATGACACTTTCACCTCCGAACGCTTTCTCTTAGCTTTGGCCCATGAGAATGCAACATGTAGCGATATCGCTACACTTTTTCCTTCGTACGCTTTCTCTCAACTTCGGCCCACGAGAATACAACATGTAGCGATATCGCTACACTTTTTCTCTTTGCTCTGTTTCTTAACTTTGGCCCCGCGAAAACATAACATGTCACGATATCGTGACACTTTCGTCGTCGTACTTCTTTTCTTGGCTTATACCCATGAAAACGTAGCATGTCGCGAAATCGTGACACTTTTGCCTCCTTGTCTTCTTCTCAGCTTGCACCCATGAAAACATGACATGTCACGATATCGTGACACTTTTCGCCTTCTTGTCCTCTTCTCAGCTTGCACCCGTGAAAACATGACATGTCACGAAATCATGACACTTTCTGCCTCTTTGTCCTTTTCTTGGCTTGCACCTACGAAAACATCATATGTCATAACACTTTCACTGCCTTGTGCTCTCCTTCTTTCCTTTTGTCATGATATCGTGACACTTTTTCTCCTTGGAACTTTTCTTCTCATCGGAGTCACGAAACCTCGACATGTCGCGATATCGCGACACTTTTTCTCTGGGGAGCTCTTTCTCTCGAACTCCGTAAATCGTGACACTTTTTCATCCGTACAATCCTTCTTGCAAATTGTCACAAAATCACATGACACTTTTCTTTGTGAGCTCTTTCTCTCGAACCTGTCATGAAATCGTGACACTTTTTCTTTCTCCGCCTTCCTCTTCGCTTCGACCAGCAAAAAAGAAACATGTCACGAAATCGTGACACCTTTTTCTCTCTCCTCTTTCTCTTCGCTTTCGACCGCGAAAATGAAACATGTCGCAAAATCGTGACACATTTTTCTCTCTCCTCTTTTCTTCGCTTTGGACCATGAAAATGAAACATGTCGCAAAATCGTGACATCTTTTTCTCTCTCCTCTTTCTCTTCCAACATGTCACGAAATCATGACAGTTTTTCAATCTTCTTCTCTCTCTTCTAACATGTCACGAAATCGTGACAGTTTTTCTTTCTTCTTCTCTCTTCTAACATGTCGCGAAATCATGACAATTTTTCCTTCTTCAACATGTCCTCTCAAATTAAATATTTTTAACTTCTTCTTCTCTTCCAACATGTTTTTTCTCTCCCAAATGTCCGAAATCGTACTTTCTTTACTTTCTCTCTCCTCCAATATTCTGAAATCGTGATAGTTTTCCTATTTTTGAATATGTCGTGATATCGCGACACTTTCCTTGTTATTTTTCTTTGAATTTTTGCATGTGGGCCACTTAGGTCTTTTTGGAAAATCATTGTACATATTTTGAGAGATCTCTGAACTTCCTATTTGCTGCATCTGAACTTCCTATTCCCACTGAATCAAATGATCTAGTTGATTGTGTTGACAACAATGACAATCTTGTTCTCGCACTTTGCTCAACAATCTCCCCCTTTGGAATTGTTGGCAACACATGTGCAATTTCTTGTAATTCTTCTCCCCCTTTGACAATAATACCAAAGGGCTGCTGTAGACTCCCCCTGAGTCTATGCACAACATTCTCAGACAAACATTGTTATAGTTAGCAAAAATCATGAATATGAGCAAAACTATAAACATAGGCATAAATGCTCCCCTTGAGAATGCGGTCCCGATTGCTAGCCAATTCTTGGGAAGTTTAACCACTCGACCAATCTGTCTCCAAGATAGAATGCACCTCCATTGGTACTCTTTCTGTCATTGACACATCCAGCCCAATCTGCATCTGAATATGATATAAGGGTGAAGTCTTTACCTTTCGGATATCATAACCCATACTCCATAGTACCCTTGATATTATAGAAGACTCTGTCTCTCTGTACTCTGTCACCTCCAAAGCTCTATTAATGGGCTCACTAAGAACCTGCTCAGTAGGCTCACACAGAACCTGTCCAGATCTGGTCTAACAAGCTCACCAAGAACTTGCCCAAATCTTCTCTAGCAATCTCACCAAGAACTTGCCCAAATCTGCTCTAGAAACCTGTCCCAACACTATCCTCAAATCTGTCCCAACATTGTCCTCAAATATTTCCCAAAGGCCTTCTTCAAAGGCTCAATCAATCATGCTCAAGTAGTACTCATAATGAACTCAACAATGAATGACAGTCTTAAACCAAATCCACTTTATAGAAGCATAAAGAGAATTGTTAGAGACTTAATATCTTCTATTCTCAAATCTCAATCTCAACTCAAATCAAGGAAAGTTTATTTTATGGAACTTGAACAACCACATGCATCCAATCACTTGACTAGGCTCAATCAGCTCTACTCAACCAATCACCTCAATGAACAACTCTTTATCACAAACCCTAGTCAAAGCATGTATCAACCAACTCAAAATGTTTTTCTCTAACTCAAGTTCAAGTTCTTTGCACAACCAATGGGCTTCATCAACAATGCTTATAAAGATAAGGTTTAATAACAATTCTAAAACCAGAAAACCTTGAAGCATTAAACCAATCACTTTCAAAAAAGAAACCACAATCAATCCTTTTTACTCCTGTCACATGAGTCTCCTTGGGATTGGCCTGAAATCGTGCTACCATGCATACTATGCTCGGGGTGCCTGTTTCAAGCCATATATCTTCAACTTACAAACCAAGTGGGGATCATCACCAAGTTGGGAACCATCTGGCTGCTCAATATAAACCTCTTCTTCCCCCCAAAATTGACAAGTGACTCATACTTGTACCAACTTTTGTCCAATACTGTACCAACACTGCAATTTTACTGTCAATTCTGTGCAAGCATCAAACACAGTATCACAACACCAACCAAATCCCTTTTTACATTTTCAGCTTGGTCTATGTTTTCTGCAATCACCGCTGGTCACACCTTACTGTCAACTGTTCGAATCAGAAAACAATATTTTGTTAACCACTTCATGGCCAACTATAATGCACCTTACTCAAACTCATACTTCTGGACCTCGGATAGGTATGATTCACAAAGCAAAGTTGCTCATCTTGATGAGCTAAACATGAATCAATGATCAAACTTCAATATTTTTCACCACAACATCAAAAATAGATCTAACAATCTTCCCATCAATGTGTAGTTCAAATACCCATTGCTTTTATCAGAACACATATATACGGCTAGAGCAACATTCTTTCACAAACCAACTTATCTGAACTGTTATAATCCTTAACTTTGGACGGTGGCAGTAAGAACCATCATCAGTACAACAATGACATATAGCAATACTACCAATAATGAGAACTTTTAATTTAATCACCACCCTTCACGGCACTTCCACAAACAACTACATGAACTGAGAACACGCTTCGACAACTATAGACAACTCCCCCTAACTACTTGCCTTTCATCCTCAAAACCCAAACAAATACATAGGAGCATTAAAATAAAACTTTAAGATTGCTCCCCCCGAGGATGTGCTACCCGGAGTTGCTTAGTGCAATAGGGGAGTAGTCTCCTTCAGTCCAAGGAGACATGAATTCCTTTCTTCTATCTTTCTCCAAACTTTCTTGAACTCGGGCTTGGATTTTTCAGCTGCATCCCTGTTTTGAACCTTTTCGTGAACTCGAACATTTCTCTTGTGTGGTTGTCTCTTGTGCATCCTTGATGAATGATTATTTTCCTTTTTATGCACCTGATTTATTCCCTATCTGTGTTGCGTTCTTTGCGTCTGATGAAATCTACTATTTTGCCTTGTATTAGATACAAACATGCTTGGACAAAACCTTGCTATGTGCCCATGACCATTACATTTAAAACATTGTACATATTGTTCACTCAAAAACGCAGAAGTATTTCTACCAGCATAACTTTTTGATTTATTATTCAATCCACAATAAGTTGCCTTGTGACCATACTGGTTGCATCTGAAACAATAGCCATTAAAAGTATTAGTATGAATAGAGTGAGAGTGATAGAACCTCTTTTGTTGTGGCTGCTTTGTTGTAGATCTCCTTTGATATTTTCTTCCTTTTGAAGATTCAGCTTCAAACTTTTCTTGCTTCGATCCTTCAGCAGTGAACTTCTTCTTCTCTACAGAGTTGGAAGATGAAGGTCGTTCAACTTCATATCCAAGACCATGCTTATCCATGGAGCTTCTTTGTTGGTTTATCATTTTATCTAGCAACTCTGTGCTCTTCTCAAATTTGAGATTTGTATTGGCCTCTTCTAGTTGTTTCTTCAATAACACAGTCTCTTCCTCTTGTTTGCAGCAACCAATCTCTTTCTCATTGATCTGTGACCTGAGAGTTTCTTCAATCCTTTTGAATTCTTCTACCTGTACTTTCAACTTGGTTATTATTTCATTTGCATCATCAAGCTTTCTTGAGATTTCCTTATTCCTTTTTCTTTCTATCTTCAATTCATCCAGAGCTGCAGTTAGTTCCTCTTTCAAATTTATTTCAGCATCAATTTCTTCTTCATCACATTTCTGTTCTTTTTCTGTTTCTCTTTTAGAATCATCCTCTAGGACTTCATTAACTTTCAGCATATATATCTCTATGTTCTCATCGTTATTCAACTTTACAGCTTCGACCTGAGCTTGATGTGTTTGTAGCTTGACATCCTTGATCTCATCGTCTCCTTCATGAGCACTCCTCAGTTTGTCCCATATTTCTTTTGCCGTTTTACAACTCTTGACCTTTATCAACTCATTGTCTACTAATCTGCACCTGATAGCATTCCTTGCTTTTGAGTCATTTTCAACCAGATTCTTACCGACAACATCGATTGGAGGAGTGATGGGTATTGTGCATTCATTGATTACTGAATCCCAGACGTAGTATCCCAAAGCACAAAGATATGCCTGCATCCTGATTCTCTAGGTCGTGTAATTTGTTCCATCAAACACAGGTGCTTTGTTTGATAAAAAACCTTCAACCTCTTCTGGTTCAATTTTCTCTTCTACAGGAACTGAAACTGACTGAGATGCCCTTTTGGAGGAAGATCTATTCTTCTTACCCATTGCGTACTAATCCAAGATCAACCCTAGCTGATTTAGCCTTTGAAGGGAACTTGGCTCTGATACCAATTGTTAGTCTTACAATGGCACTGAGAGGGGGGGTGAATCAGTGTGGTACTTTAATCATGAATTTACAGCTCTTAAAATAGCAACAATTAAAAACTTATAAACAGATACAGCAAGTACAACAAGAGAACATCACACAACACAAGATTTTAATGAGGTTCACCAATTTGGCTACTCCTCAAGAATGACTTCTTGGACTACCATCCAAATCCAGCCTTTGCAAAGCAACAACTTTACAATCAGTTTACCAGCACCCACTGGAAGGAGCACCAACCCCTTATTTATCTGCACCAATAGAAAGGAGCAACAACCCCTGATTTACCAGCACCTACTGGAAGGAGCACCAACCCCTGATGCCAGACTGCAACCTGGACTTCAATTTTGAATCTATAAGTTTGATGATAAAATACCTTTGCTTTTACAAGACCCTAACTGGTCTGTTTCACCTTTGCGTCCTCTGCGCACTCTGCTCTCTCTATGCAATCACTTCGCATAATCTGCTGCTTCACTGTCGAGCTTCATGATCGTCTTCCCCCTTTTTTGCACTCTGCTTCCTTTGCGAATTTCACACTTAGCACGATTTGACTTCTTTGCTCACTTTGTGCACTTCGCCATCATCTCGCCGCTTCTGCGCTTTCTACGCTCTTACGACCACATTTCTCGCTTTGACACTTATTCGATGATATCTTCGACCGAACTTCGCACTCTGTGCACTGTCTCCGAGCGTCGCACTCACCACTTCAAACTCTTCAAACAACCTTCCTTTTATAACAATATTTTCAAGATCAAAAACCTAATCTTAGTCGATTGTAACCCTAATCTTAGTCGGTAGCAAACCCTAATCTTCATTGGTTGCAAACCCTAATCTTCGTCGGCTAACATCGGTCTTTGTCGGCTTCAACTGCCTCTGTAACTCTTCTGTAGCTGTTGCCACAAAAACACATGTCGCGATATCGTGACACTTTCGCCTCCGAACGCTTTCTCTTAGCTTTGGCCCGCGAGAATGCAACATGTAGCGATATCGCTACACTTTTTCCTCCGTACGCTTTCTCTCAACTTCGGCCCGCGAGAATACAACATGTAGTGATATCGCTACACTTTTTCTCTTTGCTTTGTTTCTTAACTTTGGCCCCATGAAAACATAACATGTCACGATATCGTGACACTTTCGCCGTCGTACTTCTTTTCTTGGCTTATACCTACGAAAACGTAGCATGTCGCGAAATCGTGACACTTTCGCCTCCTTGTCTTCTTCTCAGCTTGCACCCGCGAAAACATGACATGTCGCGATATCGTGACACTTTCTGCCTTCTTGTCCTCTTCTCAGCTTGCACCCGTGAAAACATGACATGTCGTGAAATCGTGACACTTTTTGCCTCTTTGTCCTTTTCTTGGCTTGCACCCAGGAAAACATGATATGTCACGAAATCGTGACACTTTCGCTTTCGTACTCTCCTTCTTTCCTTTTGTCATGATATCGCGACACTTTTTCTCCTTGGCGCTTTTCTTCTCATCGGGTCACGAAAACCCGACATGTCGCGATATCGTGACACTTTTTCTCTATGAGCTCTTTCTCTCGAACCTGTCGCAAAATCGTGACACTTTTTCGTCCATACAATCCTTCTTGCAAATTGTCGCGAAATCGTGACACTTTTCTTTGCGAGCTCTTTCTCTCGAACCTATTGTGAAATCGTGACACTTTTTCTTTCTCTGCCTTCCTCTTCGCTTCGGACCACAAAAATGAAACATGTCACGAAATCGTGACACCTTTTTCTCTCTCCTCTTTCTCTTCGCTTTCGACCACGAAAATGAAACATGTCACGAAATCGTGACACCTTTTTCTCTCTCCTCTTTTCTTCGCTTTGGACCGCGAAAATGAAACATGTCACGAAATCGACATCTTTTTCTCTCTCCTCTTTCTTCTTTGGCCCAAAAACATGTCACGAAATCGTGACAGTTTTTCAATCTTCTTCTCTCTCTTCTAACATGTCGCGAAATCGTGACAGTTTTTCTTTCTTCTTCTCTCTCTTCTAACATGTCACGAAATCGCGACAATTTTTCCTTCTTGCTCAACATGTCGCTAAATCATGACAGTTTAACCTGCTTGCGCCTCTGCTTCGAACATGTCGCGAAATCGTGACAGTTTTTCAACTTGCCTTCTTCTCTTCCAACATGTCACGAAATCGCGATAGTTTTACCTGCTTGCGCCTCTGCTTCGAACATGTCGTGAAATCGTGACATTTTTCTCTGCTATTTCTCTCTCCTCCAATATGTCGCGAAATCA
This sequence comes from Wollemia nobilis, assembly GCA_028583015.1. Classification (NCBI taxonomy): domain Eukaryota; kingdom Viridiplantae; phylum Streptophyta; class Pinopsida; order Araucariales; family Araucariaceae; genus Wollemia; species Wollemia nobilis. Next base: position 10,487,152 of record JAQPPZ010001106.1, read on the forward strand.
CGACAGTTTTCTTGTTTTCTGAATATGTCGCGATATCGCGACACTTTCCTTGTATTTTTCTTTGAATTTTTGCATGTGGGCCACTTAGGTATTTTTGGAAAAACACTGTACATATTCTGAGAGATCTCTGAACTTCCTGTTTGCTGCATCTGAACTTCCTATTGCTGCACTGAATCAAATGATCTAGCTGATTGTGTTGACAACAATGACAATCTTGTTGCTGCACTTTGCTCAACAAAGACTATAGTGACACTAGCCTCACATTCCCCATTATCAAAAACCTTTATAACAAAATTAAATTTCCCTAAATATTTTTTGGTTAGTCCTAAGTGATTTATGAATCTTGGGCTATAAAAATTAAGGCTAGAGTCATTATCGATTATTATTCATTTGATGAACATGCCATCGATGTGGCCCATGATGTATAATAGGAGATATATAACCATAGATGATTAAGGGATATCATCTACATGGAATTATATAGTTGTATGGTTAACCTTAATGGATCCCACCACTGAAATAAGGTCATTCAAGTTGAGGTATTAAGGAACTTGTTTGATTAAAATTTTGAGTAAGATGTTCGTAAAGATCAAAGAGGTGATGGTAATCTCAAGAAGAAAGATTTTGGATAGGTTGATTTCAAGTTGATGAAGAAAATTAAAATTTCTCTTAGCCTTAGATCCTAATTTAATAATTTATGGAATTCCTTTAGGGGGGAAGTTATTTTGCACAAAGGACCAAAGGATGTCTAGAAGGTTAATTTGATGAAGGATCCTTGAATTGTTATGTAATTACAACATAAATGGAAGGAAGATGATCAAAATATTTAATCATCCCCATCATCATTTATTTTGGAGGTAGGATGTTCCTATAGTGAATATTATTCATTGCATTTTGATTTTTATTATGATTAGATAGAAAATTTTGGAAGATTCCAAGGTATTGATTAGAAGAGGATTGAGAACTAGAGCTACTAAGAATAACTTGATCTTTATTGATCAAGTCTTGGAGTAAGTTTTTAAGTATCATGCACTTATACATTGTATGACCATTAACAAGGTGGAAGGTACATTGTTCATTAGGGAAAAACCAAGAAGTTTTTTTCCTTCTAGGATCTAAAGGCTTGATAGGTGGAAGCTCCACCATTTTGGCTTTAAATATTTGATCCAAGGTGGTTGAAGGAGGTTCAACTAGTCAGGAGTACTTCCTCCTAGGTTTCAGTTACCCCTAGGACAAGATTTTGAAGTTTCACCATAACACTAGCTTTGTTGGCTTGGCACGAGTCTATAAATCCATCACCTACAACATGTTTGTTCTTGTACTGCCACTTCGAGTGAGAGGAAGACTTATATTACTCCTTATGGAATTTGGATTTAAATTTGGATTTGGATTTAAATTATAAGGATAGTCTATACTTTTTTGGCTATGTCAATGGCATCTTCATAAGAATATCCATTGGTTATCTCGAAATAGAAGGCCAATTACTCATTAAGGTTACCTATGAAGATGCTTAGAAGGGCTTTAGGTGGAGGGAGATATTGGAGTCTCTCCACCAAGGCTTACCATATTTCTAAGAAGCTAGCAAAATTCTCATCTTTAGACTGTTTGAGTTGGTATAAGTCACTAATCATGTCCTATTCCCCAATTTAGACAAAAAATTAGTTGACAAACATCTCGACAAGGTCACTAAAGCTCTTAAGGGAATGCCTTAGGATTTGGTAATACCATTCCAAGGTAGGGCCACTAAGGCTCTTGGAAAATATTTTGAGTAGCAATATTTAATCATAAGAAATATTTCTATAAATGGTTCTAAACAATCTAAGGTGGTTTATGGTATCTTCCTTCCCTTTGTACATTTGAAACTTGGAGTCTCAAAATTCAAAGGAAAAGGATGACTAGCTACAAAAGGATCTAAGGGTTAGTTGCAAAATTCATCACAAGAGTACTTGTGACTAGAAGATTACCCTTGGATTATGGCCATTTTTTGTTTCAATAGCTCTAGTTGAGAGGTTAAAATTTAAATATGAAAAGAAACTAGACTTGCTTGCACAAAATAAATTTGTTGAGAGATAGAAGGAAATTGCTAATTGAGATAAGGTGGAGTTGATACACTTGGGCATACGATGTTAAGAGTAACATCACATGATTTACCTATAAGGTATTTGAGGTGAATAGATTGGAATATGAAGGAAGAGATATTGTGGGATTAGGATTTTGAGTAAAACCTATACTCACTCTTGTGATATTAGAATGGAAGTTATTGATATGAGGATTAAAAATTGAGGTCCATGAGGGTATATTCAAATTAGGAATGCAACTTGCACTTGGTTGTTGAGACATAAGACAACTCACCTTACCTTATAATAGTTTTGTAAAGGAAGGTAAAGATGAATGATATATTGAGGAAGAAATAAGGACTTATGTCTTGGTATCTATAGAAGTGATGATAGTAGGAGGATTAGAATAAATGAAATTGGAAGCTAATTCATTAAAGTTTATATTTATAGATCCAAAGGATGGATCTATTTTATTTAAAAACAAAGTGTTTGAGCTAGGTTTTTGGGGATGGTCCAATCATGAACCTTCCCCTATTGATAGGCCTAGTTTGTTATAAACTTTGCTGAGAAGTAATTCCACAACCTCACTTTGCTTTTACAAAAAGAAAGCCATGTGAGTAGCGACTGGAAAACCACTATTTTGCGCTCATCATTTATAGGGGTTTGAGAACCTAAGGAAGGAAAATCCTCTTATTCTACTTCAATATTTGGGTTCTCATAGGTAGCTTGGTCCTCAATACCTTACATTCAAGGGTTAGGCTTAATGGCCAATTGATGAGCAACATTGTGGGTTAGGTAGTGTCTCTTAGCCATGGGTTAAAAAGAAAGAGTTTAATTAATTAACTTTATAGAGTTGATTAAAGAAAAAAGAGAAGATATTTTAGCAACCTTATATCTCCTTCCTTAAATATACCAAATTTGACCTATATACCTTAATGGCTTCCCCATATACTAAAGTTCCTTATGTAGTTGACTCCTCTCAATACCCATCGATACATGAGAGAAATTTGATGTGGGTTTCCAAAAATACATGGAAGTGACTAATTGGATACATGACCAAGATGGTATGTGAGGGGTAATAATATGCCTCCTTATGACTCTAATTATCCCACTATAATATACTCCTTACTAGACAACACATGAGACCCTATGTGGGTAGTTGGTGGTTTGGGCTCACTATATAGCCAATATAGCCTAGTAGCTCATACAATAATTATTTAAAGGATCATGAAGACCCTTAATAGGATGAGAAATTTGTTATATTCTTGTTCTATATATTTAATGTGATCTATTATAAACAAATAATATTAAGGTATTCATTAAAGTTTGATAGATTTAACCTTGATTAAGGCTTTTTTTAGACAAAGAACTTGAAATTTATTGTGGTGTTAACATACGGTTCACCAAAATATAGCATGGAGAAAGGGGGAAGGCATCATGAAGTGCCTATTCATAATGCTTTTCCACTCTCCTCTACATCCGTTTGACAGTAGGGATAGTTTGTATGCCCTTTGTGTTTAATAGATTAGTTCAAGAATATCTATGTTACTCCTAAGATACTTCTTTGTCTAAGCTTAACCCTAACTAGCTCTAATGTAGCATACAAATGTAAAAAACAAGGCCTAAAGCTATAATACTCTTTGATTTTTATGTGGAAGGAAATAATAATTTCTCTTTGAGAGGCAAGGATGTAAGAGAATGTAACAAACAAGCCCTACATGCAGTTGCATGTGATTTTGATTGAATGCTAGGGCTTAATGATTAAGATTGTCCTTTATATGATTAAGACTAAACCAATTCTTTCTTTTCCATTTGCTTATTTTACTAATAAAAAACATAGGACCTAGTTTGAGAAGATATCAAACAAAATCTAAGTCCTAGATTCTTAAATGATAAAGATCAGGTGCAAAAGAACTTATTTCTACCATAGTGGCAAAAGCCCCATCAACCCATAGAAGCGCCACCGAAATTTTTTCCTATTGATGGCACTATAATTAATCTATCAAATAAATATAATTAAACAAGATAAATGACAAAGGGGCCTATTTGAGATGGTAGAGGATATTTGAATCCCTTGGATAATAGTCAGACCCCTATTTAGCTAGATAAAAATAATAAAATACCTAGTGGTAAAAGCACCACTGGGTTGTGATAGTGTTGTTGGTGTTTTCACTTGATGCCATTGCTTTCACTTTGTGTAAACTAGAGAGTAATAGTGCCTCTAGCATATAGTATTGTGGCACTTTTAATTTTGATAGTAGAACAACAAGATAAAATGTAAGATAAAATTATGATGATAATGATGAAGAGCTTTGTCTTGGGAGTACAAATACCTTATCAAACAACAAAAAAGTAGAGATTTACTTGCTTGAAATGAAGATTTTATTAATAAAATAAGATGCTAACTAAATGCAAGTGCAAGATATAATGTTAGTTCTAAATTCAACAAGAGAAAAGGTTAAGGCTACAAGGTTAGAAAGAGCTAAAAGCAAATAAGGAAAAATAACACAACCCAAGACACAAGGTTGTTTCCCATTGTTTATGGAAGCTTGTTGAAATATTGATAGCTTGCTTGTTGAAACTTGAATGTTTGAGCTTGTGGGATTGGATGCTTGGAGATTTGATTGCTTAGATACTTGCAAGAATGCTTGGAGTGAAATTGTAAGGAACAGAAGCTTGAATGCTTGCAAATATGGTCTTCACAAGATCATGACAAGATTTTAGCATAACCTTACCATGCAAAATGATATATGCCTATGATTCTAGAGAGATTCTAACAAAAAAATATTACTCTAAAAATCTTGATGAAACAGTCATCCCAAGTGTTGGCTTTATAAGAAGCCCTAGCTCCTTGGGAAAATAATTGCACTGAATATGGCAATATTGGAGATGGTAAGAATTTGAAAAGAGATCAAGAAGCCATTAATGGAATAATATATGAATGGCAATTCTTAGATTTAGGATTTCTATAGGAGTTATGAATCAAAATTTTTGGGATCTAGTTCATTAATGGCAGGCATCTTGAGAGAGACAAAAAAATAAATTCCTGATTTTGGTAGATGATAGTCAAAAGTGTTGGGTGGTGAAAGCATTACAACCACTTTTGCAATGACACTTTTGCTGTCATGATCGTTGGAGGTAAAAATTGTATGGGAAAGGTCAAAATTAAAGTGTAGAAAAATCACTATTGGGTCGCAATAACACCATAAAATCTATTGCTCATGCCCCAACACTTTCACTCAGAGAAATAAATGTTCCAAATTTGGGCTTAATAGAAGTTGATTCAATTTGGTTGATTGAGAGGATGATTTATGAGGGGATTGACAAGCTTGAAGAGTAGGTTTGTATGCAAAATTGGGTGTACAATATGATTATGATGTAATACAATTGAATCCTCTTTTAAAAAATAATATATTTTTTATCATCAACTAAAAAATAGTTAATATACACGTGTTATGGTGCTTGTTTACAAGGTGTTCCATTATTTAACAAGTGTTGTATAACATCCAATTCATGCAATTCCAAATATCTGTATATGTAATATAAAATAAGGTATGAGATGCATTATTAGTTTAATGGTGTGAGTTGAGAGTGAGTGCGAATAGGGAGCAAGCCTCACCATTTTCTTGTTTTAAAAATCAAACAAGTGTTAAGGGTGTGTTTAGGAAGCATGAGCCAGAAGCAAAGCACAAGCAAGGAGTGAGCACCACTCCTTCTTGTTATAGATCTTAGGATAAACTCAAAAACTAAAGGATTCATGTGAAGAAAATCCATGTAACATGGAAAGCAAGTTATTTTTGAAAGTCCTTATTGGAAATATGCCCTTGTTGAAAGTAAGGATATCATAGTTAGAAAAAATATGAAGAGAAAATTTATGGCAAACCCTATCCACGTAGTAGGTATTAGACCATAAGTGATTATTAAGGATGAGATGATTAAACATGATATAATGGTTCTTAAAATTAGAGGGTTAATATATAAGTTCCATGGATATTGGTTAGGTTTTTTGAAGATTCAAAATTAGATCAAGTGGAAGTAGAGATTGAATTCAAATTACTCCATGGCTTTTCTTCCAAAGGGATTTTTTCTCATTATATTCTCTAGTTTAGAAATAAGGGATAAACTAATGGATGGTGGCCATTGGTTTAAGGGTAAAGATGCATTATATTTGTATGACCATAAAGGCGTGCACCCGATATTGCAATTGCGTAAAATGAAGTAAAAAGTGATATTCAAACACAAATTGACAAAGACTAAACAATTAAGTAAAATGCATCTTTATTTCCTTTTGGAACCAATTCATGTATTACAAATGAATCCCTCTTAGGGATACCCCTTTTGATACGCAATTACAATGTTGTAATCCCCTTGGGGATACAATGCACTTTTCAAGCCTTTAAGGTGACACGAACTGCTCTAGGGTGGAGTGAACCCTCTTCTTCACATTGAGGAAGGAATTGGATGGTTGAATCTCCTTTGAATCTGATTCCCTATGGTCAAGAAACAACATAAAAGCATTAAAAGCATATGAAGCCTCTCATGATGAGGCCCTTTAAAGGAAATATACATAAAGATAACATAACAACATGAAATCAAGAAAGTGGATAAACCATACCAAACATAAGCAATTCTTATAAATATTGATGGAAATATGTAAATAATAACTACAACTATCAATCTAATAGATCAATTGTATGAAATGAAGCATTATAACATAGAAAGAAACTAATTATGTCCTACTTGCTATAATGAAGTAAATCTGATTAAATCCTTAATCCGATCAGTCAGAGTCTCTAAACTATCAATTAAAGTACTAAAATGATTAATCTAACCTAACTAAGCATACTGTAAAAGGGACAGTAAGGGGATCTTATCACCTATTGCAAACCGTAGCTCGGATGAGCGGTCTGCACTGTAAACCATGGATGTCAGCCATGGTGAGCAATCAAATAGTTTTGCCCTCCAATTCTAGGGTTGTGGGCTTGATCCTCCTTGTCAAATTGATGATCAAGGGTCGCCTCAGTGTCCTCTGATAGGTTTGGTGGTTGAATTGCTCGATAGGGCCTCCGTTTGCCCGAATTAGCATTTCTTGGCGTTCTAGCTCCTTAGGGCATCCATGGCACAATTTGTCATGATGCTTGGGTTGGCAAAGTGATAGCAACAAATATCTCTCTTAGTGCACTCAAGTGAGTCCACAATCCGATAGGGCTTCACTGCTCTAATCTCCAATGCTTGCTTGATACTTTTGCCCTAATTTGAGGGGTACTTATAGGACTACCCAAGGGCTAGGGGTGGCTTCATGGAGAAGCCAAGATCAAGAAGAGGTGGTTAGGATAGTTGGATTGGAAGCTTCCATCCTTTAACCACCTTCTTCTAGAACAAATGGTCATTCAAACCGATTTGGCTCGGATGAAGGCCAACTGAACTTTAGTTTAGACCGTAGGTGACAGCTATGGTTCAGACTATAGACCATAGGTCTCAACCATGGTTCAGACTGTAGACCATAGGTCTCAGCTATGGTTCAGACTGATTAGGCCAAGGAGCCCAAATTGAGTGGTTAGAACCACTGCTCTATCTTGGAGTCTATCCAAGATCTTCCATATGGTCTTGTAGCATGTCCATATGAGTAGTCACCTTCGACATGACGCATTTTAGGTGTCTACAGATACCCCTTTTGAGATGCATTGTGAGATCGAACAATGCTGAGAAAAAATAGACCTCCTAAAATGATGTCGAAGGTTCTATGATGATCATTAGTCGGATCAACATTAGATGCCCCAGGTCCTACAAAAGGATGTGCATCCTAGAATCATTGCTTCCAACTGGGTGAAAGGCTTAAATTTGAAAGAGTTTGCACTTGTCATCATCATTCGGGTAGCTTTGGTGCTACAATAGGATGTTAGGCCTATATATCCGAAAGGAGGAGAGCTACAAACTAACTATCATATTTTCTATTTTCCCCAAGCAAAGGGGTAAGCTTATGATAGTTGTTGACAATGATTCGTAAGGACGAACGCAATTTTGACAAGATCAAGGGATCTACGATTTCAGGGATCTTCTATTGACTTTGATTATGATTATGATATTATGACTACCCCCTCAAGTGATGAGTCGATGAGGGTAATGACAATGTATGAAGTGATGAGGTCGCTTGACCATAATGAATGATCTGCACAAACTTAGAATTGAGCATTTTAATTACTTGGCTAAGCCTAGTTCAACGTATGATTGCAACTATTAATAGTAATTGCACATTCCTATCCCATGGAGCAGTCGAGCTACAATAGCCTTCTTAGGGAATCAAAATGATACAATTCCAATTAGATTTATGTTGAATCAATTTGTCGATGATTTGCTAAAAAGATGTCATAAGAGAAATGACATGAAACGCCTCATTCCCGTGGAGCGGTCTAGCCTTGAAGGCCTTCTTCGAGATTGAAAAGAAGCATATCAAATCAATGATGACAATTTTACCCCAAATGTCCTTATGGTTATTTACTCATCTCGTCGGATTGCATGGAGCATTAGTCGCTACAACCACCAAGTGTATAGGGTAAATGACTGAATACGAGGTGCATTTGGTTTTTGATTATTTTAATTTTTTGTTAATTTTGAATTTTTTAATTGATCCTGGTGCTTGAAAATCACCAAATTTGTAAAATTGATTGCTCTTATTGATATTTGATCCATTAGGAGTCATTGATTTATCATTTAAGATCTTCCCATGATGGGATTTTAGTGCATTTAATGCTAGTTGCGAACCATAGGTACAATCTATGGTTGAAACTTTCAAAATTTGGGAACCGCAGATCAGACCTATGGGCAGAAAACCCTAATTTTGGGACCGCAGGTGTCAACTGCGGTCCGCTAAAATTAGGGAAACCTATAAATAGTTTTCCCATTTGAAAATTTCATTATTTTCTTGAAAGCGACTACAATTTAGAGAGCTCTGAGAGGTGAGAAGCATTTCCTGATCTAGAATGTTGCTAAACCTCTACCCGATATCGCACTCACACCCCGATGGTAGACCCTGGACAACCTTCCACTAGCAGAGGCCTCGGTGTGGGTAAGGTAACTCAAAACTGAGTCCTCGCACTCATTACCAATTTAAAAATGAACCTCATTAATTAATGGGTAAATCAATTTTCACTAAACTATTGGCAATGAACCTCACCTTAGACTAGGCTAGTTTAGGATTTAATTTTTGGCTAGCTAGGCTAGGAAGTGACCCAGAAAGGGTCATGTTCCTAGACCGCAACTGGCAGATGTGGTTCCCAATTGATATATTGGGAACCGTAGCTATCAGATACGATTAGATTCAAATTCCAACGGTCAATTTTTGACCATATGCGGACCGCAGGGTTGACCCGCGGTTCCCGACTTTAGAAAAATTTATCAATTTTTTTATTTTTCTAAGGTTTTCTGGCAATTAATGCCATTTATTGCACTTTTGAGATGCATTTTTTTATTTTTTGAATTTTATTGATCACTTTTTACATTTTTTTGTCTTTTTAGCAATTTTTAGATTTATTTTACTCTTTTTAAGGTCATTTTTTAGCTATTTTTGTTTTTAGTTAGCTTTTTCCTTATACAATATTTCTTTTCAGAAATTGACTTCTAGAGCTAGAGAGCCAGAACTCCTGAACACTCTCCACTCACTATTTACTAACCTAGAGTGGTAGTGGTTTAGAGTCATTGGCTTTGGCTACATTTTGGATCTACCCACTATTAGGGTAGATCAAGCCTACATGACTACGTTGGCCCAATATTGGAATGCATGGACCAACACATTTCACCTATCGATAGGTGAAATGACCATTACACTAGAGGATATCTACAAGATCTTTAGGATCCCTATTGATGGTGAGGCCATCACCTCCTCCTCCATTTAGAGAAAGGAGGAGGTTTTTGATTCTATCTTCGATGATCGAAGCTAGGATGCCCAGGGCAAGATCGACCATGAAGGCATCCACATCGAGTACTGGTAGAGGAGGGCATCTTCTCTATTAGAGAGGTAGTATTCATGCACTTGGTCATGCAGATTGTGCTTCTAGACTCCTCGAGTGTGAGGATCCCCTAGAACCTTCTAGCCAGTGTCAAGAGGGTTACACAGAGCTCTACCGATCATCCACTACTCCTAGCCTAGGGGAGCACTCTATTATGCCAATTATATCGAGAGCTCTACCAGATCACCAATAGGAGCTAGGTAGGGATTAGCTATAGTTTACTTCTCCAGATCTGGGGTTGGCAGCACATCAGATCGAGCATCCTATAGAGCTACCCCTTGCTATTACTTCTATTGATGATGCCCATCAGTGCTATACAACATGCTAGCCTCATGAGGAGGAGGGGTTCTAGAGTAGGTCCCATGCTAGGGACATAGAGCACTACATTGGTAGATTTGTAGTGCTCCGATTAGATGACATTGAGTGGCACCCATATATGGATTACCCTACATGGGAGGAGGGGCGAGCGACTACACCAGACTCGATGAGATAGGTGGCTACTTGGCCACAAGGATGAGATCCATGAGTATCAATTCTACTCTCATGTCTTATAGTAGTTTGGCTTACACAGGACATCCTAGAGCTACCCATCATCTATAGGTGGTTGGTATTAGAGATAGATTTGTAGTAGATACAACCGACACCACTAGGGGATGCTGTAGATGACTTCTAAGAGTCTAGGATTGCTAGGGCTAGGACCACCCCAACATATGATACTTGGTGGTCCCTACTATAGTGGTAGGGATTCAGGCCCCTCGATCGGGTAGATGATGAGAGAGGTTAGATCCAGATGGGCATAAGTGTGCCAATGGACTAAGGGTGGATGGGGCATAGAGGCCACCATAGAGGAGGCTCCATAGGTCGAGGTGGAGGAGGATGGATCAGAGGAGGGTGAGGTACCTCCTAATAGTGAGGTGGGGTAGCTACTAGCTCAGATTGCTGATCTATAGAGTCAGATTGGGAGGTTACAGACCCAACAGTTATAGTGGGATACTTTTATCACCATTCTAGAGGTAAAGCTACAGACATGGGAGAGGAATAGGAGGCTTAGGAGGAGATCACATCTGTGATAACGCATGCTACAATGATGGAGGGTAGGTCCAGGAGCTCACTAGTGCACTTGATCTGGTAGAGGCATGATGGGGCACAGCTATAGCAAAGAGGGATTTGGACCTAGATCAGAGGGGAGATCCTTCATCTTCTCATATTATCATGGCACCACCCATAGCACCATCATCCACACTACTAGGAGGTCATGACCCCATGATAGATATTAGGTGACTCACTTCCCTCATAGAGGAGGGAATGATCTATGTGATGTGAGGGTAGCTCACATCTCCCAACTAGAGGGGTATATCAGATTGATAGGTGGGTAGGTTCTCGAGGATCCTCATGCTTTAGGTAGTCATTAGAGTAGATCCAGGACCAGGACTACGGGGCAGTCATCCATGAGCTCTAGCCATAGGACTCATAGGACTGAGAGGACACATAGGTCCTCTAGCACTCATAGAGCTAGCTCGCATAGGAGCCACAGGGATGGCAGGGGTGATGGCGGTGACTCTCAGGCTAGGGGTGTAGGCCCTCCATAGTACATATCTATTGAGATATTTATTGTACTATTTTTGAGTGTAAGGTCGAGGACCTACATAGTTGTAGCCTATGAGCAATTTTGATGTACCCCCATGTACTCTTTTTGACACACAACACACACACAAAAAAAAAAAAAATATATATATGATATTTGATCATTTTGGCTCATTATGTGTACTTGTATATTTTTAATTTTATGTTTATGTTATGCACATGGATGCAGATGTTTATATTGATGCTATGCTTATGTAATGTGATGTATGGATGACATGCACTAGATAGCTATTTTAATTTTATGATGATGATGATATGCAATGATCTAGATGTTTAGATATGCTATTTATGATGGATGCATATGGATGCGATGTTTTACTTTTAAATGCATATTTAATTTTGCTTTATTGTATGCATTTAATTTATGATGATATCATGATATGTTGATGCAATGTATGTAATGCATTATTTACATGATGGTAATCTAATGTAAATGAACTTGTATGCTTTAATCACTTAAAACATAAGGAATGAATGTGATATAAGTTTAACAATCTAATGGATGACACCATAGAATGTGTAAAAATCATGAATGTAATTGAAAATCCTCATTACAAGAATTTAATCAATTAATCACCCATATATGAAATGCAATGATATGAAGTGGTATGATGCGAATGATATAATATGTCATTCTATTTTCTTTTTGCAATTTTGAAAAATATGCACAATATAGTCAGTGGTCATCTAGATATCATTTCTGATATCCATCCGATATCTATCCTATATCTTGATTGTGCTTTATGTAATGATGTATCATGGATTCGATACTTTGCAGTTTGATGATTTGAATTACTTTTCTTATGGTTATTGGTATTTTGTTGCTATTAGAGAAACTTTTGAGGTTTTCCATGAGACTCAAACACCCTAGTAGACTTCTCAAACATCACATACTAACTGTACAAGGCTTTTGTTGGACAAAGCTTTCATCACGAATGACCCAACTATTCATTACCCCTATGTGTGCATGTGAGTATTTTTAGATAGACCATAGGCATACCCTAGATGTCAATCAGGACTCTTCCAACCCATATGTGAGATCAGGTTCCTCCTATGTTCATATCATCCTTGTTTCAGACTTGATTGGACTATACTGCTAGACAACCCTAGGCACCTAGAGCTAGCTCATATTGCAAATTGATCAGGACTACCCCTCCAAAAATAGTCGAGACTCTTTCAACCCATTGCTACATTTGGGGATCACCCAATAAAACTACTACTCCGAAAGTAGGTGGGACTCTTTCAACCCATTGCTACAATCGAGGTTCATTCTATGGATTTGAATAGTGAACAATCTAAGGATTCAAGTTCTCACCCCATTTTGATATTTGCTCATATGTAGTGATAAAAATCATTATTTTTCATGTTTTACTCGAGTGATAAAAATCACTATTTATTCCTATTTTTCTTGAGCAAGGGATTTGTATAGTGCTTTTGATTCACTATATCATTTTAGATTTGAACTTTGAACTTTGGGTTTGAAATTTAAACTATGTATCTATGTACGAGTAGGGGAAATTCTTGTCCTTTTGCCAAGGTTCACCACTCTAGACCGAACTATTTGCAAGATAAGTAGGTAATAAAACCCATCTCTCTAAATACCCAAGACCACTTTCATAGCTTTCATCCTCCCTTATCTTAGCAAGATTTTAAATGTGTCAATTAGTGATGGGATCCTGATATGCCAAGCACTATCACAACTAATGACCTCATCTACAAAAGCAAAAGCAAGCTTTCTACGACATCTGAGAAACCCACTAGGTATGGTTGAGTGACTAGAAAACTTTGGTATATACACATATCTCATAGCAATAGGTGTTGTGTATGAATGCAACAGATTATGATAAATGCAAAGGTGCATGATTAAAACACAAACATGGCATCATTTGTAAGACTGACAAACACAATCCATCCTAATACGGAATGCAATGGATGAAGAATGCCTATATGCAATGCAATAATGAAATGAATGCATGTGTAAATGAAAATGCATAATGCAAATGCAAATGTTTTTGGATTTTATGCTTTACCAATTTTTTTGGATTTTATTGATTTTATAATTTTTATTGATTTTGAGCCTTTATATTTGACCAAATGGTGAGTACATGCCTTTGGAGCCTTTTAATTGACCAAACTACTTGCAAGAGATCTTGGAGCCTTTTAGGATGACCGAGCGATTTTAAGCAAACCCTCGAGCCTTTTGGGTTGACCAAAGGTTTGAAATACCTTTTGGAGCCTTTTAGGATGACCGAGCAATTTTAAGCAAACCCTTGAGGCCTTTTGACATGACCAAGAGTTTTTAGAAACCCTTGGAGCCTTTGGGATGACCAAGCAGTTTTAAGCAAACTCTCGGAGCCTTTTGCTATGCTCTCAAGCATAAAATGCCTTAATATGGATGATGTTGAGAGGTTCAAGCTCTTCAACACCTCCTAGCGATGTTAGGTGATAGGTACCCGAACCAATATTTTTAGATATGATATAGGGTCCTAGCCAATTAGCCATGAATTTGTCTCGCATATCTGGCGATAAATTAGAGTTCTGTTGGTTCTCTTTCAAGACAAGATCCCCAACTTCAAAGTCTCTCTGGTGGACTTTGATATTATAAGCTCATTTTAGTCACTCCTGATAAACATGGAGATGCTCAAGGGCATTCACGTGATGTTCATCAAGCAACGTCAATTGATCTAGTCGAGCTTATCACATGGTGTCATCATCGATGAACTCTTTCAATGCGATGCGCAACATTGGAATTTCCAATTCTAAGGGCATAATGGCCTCAACGCCATATACTAGTGAAAATGGTGTTGCCCCAGTGGGCATCCGAATGCTAGTCCTATAAGCCCATAATGCAAGGGGCAGCTGGATATGCCAATATTTGTGGTTTTCTTGGACCATATTTTTCAAGATAGCCACCACTATCTTGTTTGAGGCCTCAACTTGCCCGTTTGCTTGTGGATAATAAGGAGTTGCAAAACTATGTTTGATTCTATATTTAGACGTCAAAGCTCTCATAGTTTTGTTCTTAAATGATGTTCCATTATCCAAAATTATTTTGGATGGAATCCCAAAATGACTTATGATATGCTCCAGTATAAACTCTGCTATACGAGCTCCAGTTGTCATTGTTAAGGGTATTGCTTCCACCCACTTTGTGAAATACTCAGTAGCCATGATAATAAATGTATGTCGACCCGATGATGGAGGAGAGATCTTGCCTATAAGATCTAATCCCCACTGAGAAAATGGCCAAGCCGCTTGGATGGGCTGTAAGGCCTATGATGGCAAGTGCGTAAGATTAGCATGATGCTGACATTTGATGCATTTCTTGACATACACATTGCACTCCTTCTCCATAGTGGGCCAATAGTAACCCATTCGAAGGATGCGCTTGATGATGGCCATGCCACTGAAATGGCCACCACATGTACCATCATGAGCTTGTGAAATTACCCAAGATGACTCTTGGGGCTCTAGACAATGAAGGAGAACTCCATCGTAACCTCGTCGGTACAAAATATCTCCTATCAAGACATATTTAGTCACTTTCTGCTTGAATGTGCATTTTGGACATGATAATCCCTCTAGGATTATACCAAGTTTTAAGAAGTCTTGGATTTGTGACATCCAGCTCTGACAAGCCTCAGCTTCGACTGCCAAGATGACTTGCTCCCCCTACGTATTTACTTTTGCAAATGCAGACTAGGAAACAACCTTGTGGTGAATGGTAGTACCACTCCCCATCGGACTCTGAGAGGTTAATGACCCCTAGGGTGCCTTCTTTAGAAAGTCTTCAGCTCTGTAGAACCATTCAACTTTTGGTTCCACGCTAATCATGTTGATTGACATTTTATTATCAAAGGCTTCACGCTCCACTACAGGATGCGAGAGCATCTTGACATGGATGGTAGTGAAATCCATAGATGGATTCTGAGGGATTAAGGATCCCAAATATGCCATGGTGTCTACAAACCTATTTGATGAATGAGGGATTGCCTCGATGTCATACCATTCCAATTTAGCCAAATATGTAGCAACAAGATCTTTATAAGCTTTCAGTATGGGACATCGACACTGAAAGAGCCCCTTAACTTGGTTTACTATGAGCAAGGAGTCACCAAAGATGTTTAATATTTTAATGTTCATGGCGATGGCTATGTGGAGGCCCAATAATAGGGCTTCATACTCAACATTGTTGTTGGTGCAAGAAAAGTCTAATTTAAATGACAAGGGCATTGGAGCTCCTTATGGCATGAAAAACACTATTCCTACACCACCTCCTTGCTCGCACTTTAAACCATCGAAGAACAGAGTCATATCAACATTATTCTCTAGTTCTTTAGGTTTGAGAGCTTCGGATACGATGAAGACTGCATCATCCAAAAGCTCAATGGTCAGAGGCCTACTATTTGATAATGGTGCCTCAACCAGCTGATCAGCTATGACTTGTCCCTTAATGGAATTTTGGCTTATGAATTCCAAATCGAATTCTATCAGTAGCATGATCCACTTTGTAGTACATGTATTATGATACGTCTTACTCATCATGTATTGCAAAGGATTTTGTTTTGATATTACATATGTCGTATGACTTAGCATATAGTGTCACAATTTCTTGGTAGTGAACACTACTGCTAAACATAGTTTCTCCACATATGCATACCCTAGCTCATAACTCACCAAGGTTCGACTAATATAATATATGGCTTGTTCTTTGCCTTGCATATTCTTTTGGGCTAACATGGTCCCTAATGCAAAGTCGATTATCGATATATATAGTAGAAAAGGCACATCTGGCCTTGGTGGAGCTAGCACTAGCGGCGTCACCAGGTATTGCTTTATTTTAATGAAAGCTGCTTGACAGTCCTCATCCCAGTTGAATGGGACCCCCTTATGTAGCAGTCGATTCATGGGTCGACATTTATTCGATAACTGAGTGATGAATCACTTTATCGATGCTACTTTGCCCTGAAGGCTCCTTAACTCTTTAATATTTGAGGGAGGATGCATCTCTAAAATAGCCTTGACCTTCATTAGGTCGACTTTGATGCCTCATTTAGAAATGATGAATCCTAAGAGTTTACCAGAAGTTACACCAAATACGCACTTCTTAGGATTCAACCTGACATTATGCTCTATCAAGTGATCGAAGACCTTCCTTAAGACCTCTACATGCTCTTCTCATAACAATGACTTGGCCAACAAGTCATCGATATAATCTTCTAGAATCTTATGCATGTAGTCATGAAAGATGTATGTCATGGCCCATTGATATGTGGCACCAACATTTTTGAGGCCAAATGGCATAACTTTATAGCAAAATGTTCCCCATGGCATTATAAACATGGTTTTATGTTGGTCTTCGGGTTTAATCCGAATTTGATTGTAACCAGAAAAATTATCCATTAAGGAGAGCATTTCATGACCTATAGTTGCATCTACAAGAGCATCAATATTGGGCAATGGAAATGAATCCTTGGGTGTTGCCTTATTCAGGTCTCTGAAATCCATACAAATATGGATTCTTCCATCAGGTTTTCCTATGGGCACCATATTGGATACCCATTTCGGATAGTCGATGGAGATTACAAATTCTACGTCCAACAACTTTTGTAGCTCATATTTCACCATTAAGGCTACTATTGGATGCATCTTTCTAAGCTTCTGCTTGACTGACTTCTTCGTTAGATCTAGCGAAAGGTTATGGGTAACCAATTTTGGGTCTAGACCTGGCATATCTTTGTATGTCCAAGCGAAAATATTAGGTCTCTCTTTCAGTAGAGGGATGAGGGTGGCACGCTCATCGGGAGTGAGACTCTCTCCAAATTTAACCTTCCTTGGATTAGTGGGATCATTACTGATATCCACATCGAAGGTTTCCTCTACTAACATGTGTGATCCCTCCTCAAGCTGATGAGGCATAGGGATCAAATGGATGTCATCAATTGGGTTGATAGGTTCCATGTTGGAAGCATCCTCAGCATGATAGACATCATAAGCACAGCCTAGTGCAAAATGAAATGGTTGTAACATTTCTTCATTAGGGAAGAAATCTTCAGGCTCAACAGGTGAGTCAGCATGATCCCAGTCGATAGCATCTACATTTAGATACAATGGTTTGGATGGATCTATTGGATTGTGGAGTGGAGTGGTCAAATCAATGGAGACCATATTGATGGAATGGAATTGATCTCCAGGACCACATGGACAAACCTCTACATCATCGATGCAGCTCTCATACCCGAGATCTGGCTCTAATGGCATAAGCACAAATGGGTCCTCTCTATGAGAACTATGAACTACTGGATCCTCTCTATGCACTGGTTGCAATATGGGATCATTCGGCTCAAGGAGCTCCATGTAGGTAGGTGGAAGGGGAAACAACATGTGATAAATCACATTAAATTTTAGTGGTATTCCCCTAAGGTGAGGGTTGAGATTGATTTCTCTTCGCATGTCCTCAACCGTATAAGGTGCATTGTGATGACGTAGGTAGGGAGGTCCTAGATAGGCTCTCTCCATTTCATCCTCTTCATCACTATCATAATACAATCCTTCATTTACCCCTATAGGTGGGGGATGCTCTAGTAGGTGCGGTCCCATGAATCTCACTTCCTAGTCACTATCATCAATGTCCAAAAAAATTAGATAATAAGTCCATATGTATGACATTGACGAGAAAATTGGCTCTACTTCTTCCCCCAAATGATCAATGTTGGGAATAATCTCCTCGATAACATGTATCGACTCTACAAGCAATAGGTGATGCACATACAAAGGCCTTAAATAGCCCCCCTCAGCTTCATCCTCAGATTGATCATCATTTGAGGATTCATTGTCGACATCATAACTTGGTCCACTTATCTCGGAGGTGGACTCCTCTCCATCATCACTATAGAGATCTCCTAACTTGAGATCACCTAAAACTATGGGGTTATGCCCCTACACACCTATGTCATTGGTTGCATTATAGATTTGATGACCCAGGTTGCCTCTAGGGTTCTTCTCTAAGAGCCCTTCATGATCTTCTTCAAGTGGCTCAGAAGTGATGACAGATACCATCGGGTTACTCCTCCAGAAGCTGGAAGGATTAGGATGATATGGGTTGAAGTCCACATCATCCCCTAGACTAAGGTACAAGTGATCTAAGGATGCTATGAGCAAATCATCTTGTCCTTGTATCTATAATCCCAACCGAACCTATCAATTGCTAGCTGATAACGTGGCTCAAGTGGAGTCCTACGTCCTTGTTCAAATAGACCAAGTTCGTACCCATGCCAATGATATAACTCAAAAATATACATGGAGTACTCCAGGTTGGATAAATAATGAACATTTACTATGAAAGGTTCATCACCATCTTCATCCATGGGCATTCACATTGGAAGCTGATCCAGCCCAACATAGATGAAGTTAGTCTGATTGGGTGGCTCTCCCAATGGTACCACCGATCCAACTAGAAAATGATGAGCATGCGATCGGCCCATCTCTTGTGTAGTCTCTAAAATCGGTCCGAAGGTTACATTCTACACAATATACTCACCTAACCCTATGTTGGCGAGATGTACAATCACCCATAGTGCGGATGACCCTACTGATGATGCAGGTGAGGTAGGCTGAGGTACCTCCTCGACTATGTCTTGGGCTTCCTCCACTTCCATGGGGATGGGAGCCTCATCGATGACTGGTTCGGGCACATGCTTCTTCTCTTTTTTACCCATTTTTACCTTTAACTTCCTATCATCCCGAAGCATCACTGATGCAATCAATTTCAGTGAAGTAGCAGTAGTGCGCTCAGATCTGTGTGATACAGATATCGATGGTTGAGCATGTACTATTGGTTTACCTCCTAGATTTTTAATCGATGATGTAGGCCGGATGTCCAGGTGCATTGATGGGAGTATGAAACCCCTAAGAAAATCTGCTAGGTTCATGAACTTGAAAGGTTCTTCGTCTGATGACACTACGTGAACCCATCCCTCATGCAGATATTTTACACATTGATGTAATATAGAGGGAATGCAATGCATTTCATGAATCCAAGGCCTCCCGAGTAGGATGTTATATTGCATAGCACCCTCGATCACATGACACATCATAGAGATGGTCTTTAGGCCTACCTGAATAGGTAGGATGATTGTGCCAACCATCGAGCATAGGGCATCGTTAAATGCTCTCAATGTGAAGGTGGTGGGCACAATATGTGACTTTGGTAGCTTTAGATGATTCAATGCCTTGGTCATTATTATATTGATCGATGAACCAGTGTCGATCAAGACCCTCTTGAATGGCATGTGATTGACACATGATGATATGCAATGGTGGGTCAATCATATCTATAGGAACCATCCTGATTTCATGATCATAAAATTGGATCATGGGCTCCTGGCACTGTTGTACATGTCCCACAAAATTGGTAAATGCTTGAGCATCTTGAGACTATACTTTGATGGACCTTAGAATGTCCATAAGAGTCTCCCTATGCCTAGGGGACTACTATATCAGTTCATATATAGACAACTTCATAGGAGCTATCTGTAGGTTTTGGACTAACCTGCTCCGTATGGTCACCACCGGTCTCATTGGTGGGCCTAGAATATTCTAAGCTGGCCATTGATTCGATATAGCTTGTATCCTAATGGGAGCATGAGGTTGATTCAGTTGCTCATATCTCCCATGTCTAGTAACAACATTCACCATACCTACGAACCCCTAGGTAGGTGGTTCGACACGCACTTGGTTGACCTAGCCAACGTTGTTGCATGATGCCTCATGGTTTGGTAATAGATTTTTATAAATCCCCATGTTTTGGTTGTCAGGCACCAATGGATTACTTGGTACTACAAGCTCACCCTTTTCAATCATATTTTGCACAATATGCTTGAAGGACCAACATACTTCGATGTCATGGCCCTTCACGCGATGGAAGATGCAAAATAAGTCATCCTAATACCCCTTTGACTTGGGCTGATTCAGATCGACCAACTTAACCTCGAGCAGTCTGATTACCTTAGCCTCACATAACTAATGGAATATTGACGTCAATGATTCCATTAAAGGCATGAATTGGTGAGGTGAGCATTGTTCTTTATTTTTGCCCTTATAATTATTATTGCACTTTTCGTACTACGCAGGAGGAGGTTGGGCCTGATAATTCTACTTTTGTTGCCCTTTATCCTCTCTCTAGAGGTTTAGCACCACTTGATTTACATGGGCCTACTTGCCCTTATATTTCGTGGAGCTCTTCTTAGGCCCCTCTTTCCTATTCTTGAGCTTCAAGTTGCCTTCTTGCAACTTGATATCCTCAATTACTTTGGCTTGCACCAAAGCTTCCTCGAATGTTGGATACTACTACAGTTGCAACAATAATGAGATGTGCTTGGCACAACTCTTGGTAAACATTCGAGTCAATTCCATAGCAAGAATAGGGAATGGCAGCTTTGCCATCAATCTCCTCCACCTCTTTTCATATTGTTCAATTGGCTCATCATCACACTGAGCTAGCACAACCAAATCGGAAAGGTTAGCCTATTTCTTGATGCCAAAAGAAAAGTGTTCAAGGAAAGCATCAGCCAACTGCTCAAAGCTGGTGATACTATGCTTCTTTTGTTGATTGAACCACTCTCAAGCTAGGCCTAAGAGGGTTGTGATGAATGTATGCAAAAGCAAGGCATTATTGCTCGTAATCTGGAAACAGGCATCCAAAAATCTTGTGACATGCTCTTGCGCATCTTCATCACCTTTAAATTTATCTAGCCTGGGCATAACAAAATGCTCAGGATATGCTGGAGTAGGTATCGAGGGGTCCAAAGGCTCATTATGAATCTTTCTTAATGTCAACTTTTGAAGAGCCATGCCTTGCCTCTCAATTGCTTTTACCTTCTCAGCTAAGGCCTTATAGGCCTACGAGGATAGAAAGTCCTCCTCCCTAAGCTGACGTGAGGGTGGTCTTGGAGGTACATTCTTCCTCTATCAAGGTGGAGGACATTGCTCTTCCTCC
Source organism: Wollemia nobilis (assembly GCA_028583015.1). NCBI lineage: Eukaryota > Viridiplantae > Streptophyta > Pinopsida > Araucariales > Araucariaceae > Wollemia > Wollemia nobilis. The sequence goes on from JAQPPZ010001106.1 coordinate 10,508,856, forward strand.
TCCTCAACTTGGGAGTCTTCAGGATACTCTTGATTGTTTCCTTCTCCCTCTTCTTCCTCATATTATTGTTGCCTCTCATATTCGAATGGTGGTGGTCATTCTCTTTGTAGGGCACTAATATGAGTGTGAGCATCTCTACGCTCCTACTGCACATCGGCTTGTGAAAAAGCCTTTCTATGAATGCGCTCTCTATTCTCCATGTGAGTGTATAGACCAGCCCTAGCTAGCCTATCCTCCTACTCTACATACTCCTTTTGGGTAAGGATGCATTCCTCATGCATGCGCTGCTCATATAGTCTTTGTCTGATGAGCCTCTATGCCTGAAGATTCTCATCTTCGATGCGCTGCCTCTCTAGGTGAGTATCCTCCAATTGATCTTGGAGGAGCTGTCATCGTTGCTCGGATACCAGTCTATGTGATCTATCAAGTTGATCGGTCATAATAGGCCTCTGGTATGCATGCTCTGTGTGAGTGACCTTATGGGTTCTGTACCCATCTGACTGATTTGTGATGCTTTTGCCTTTGTCCATAAAGATGACATTGGCATCCTACTGAGCTCTATGCTCTATGCCACCATGCATGGATGGTGGATGTGTCACATGAGGGTGCTTGGAAGCCTCTCCATGCTCTCTAGAAGTCCTAATAGAACCCCCACTATGCTCACTCGAAGCACGAGTGGGTGGAGCCGAAGGCTTATAGCCTAGCTGCTCAAGGATGCTACCTAAGCCATCCAACTATCTAGATCTCCACCGCTCATGTGGTGGTGTGCCATTGGCTCCCACCTTAGCCATATCAATAGTGATATTTTGAGGTTCACTACGTGTGGGAGTCTGCATAGGCCTATGCTCAAGGTGGCCCTATCTGCATACCCCTGAATGGGTGGATCTCGATCCCATCTATACTCTAAAGGTGGAGCCATGGATCCTCCTATAGACCTATGATGTAGGGGTACCAACTTGGACCCCTGTATAACATACTCTTCGGTCGATCTCGTGGATGCACGTGCAATGCGATCCTGGTAATGGCTTTCGAGTGGAACACCCTCATGCTGAGAGGCTCCATGCTCTATTCTATGTCTAGAAGAATGCACAGAAGCTCCTCTATCGAGGGTACACTCAATAGGTTCCCCTCATGTCGAATTATCTCCTCTAATGCTCATCGAACGACATTTGGGAAGCGCATGTGGGTGAGGATTCGACATATGTTGTTGTGAATCTATCGGGGCTTGGTCATTGGCATCAGGCTTATGCCTTTGCTGACCACCTCGTGTCTCCACCATGGTGTACCTAGTGTCTAGATTTATTCTTTATTAAGCAAACAAGGTATACAATGGTGATTATCTCGTATTAACTTTTAAAAGTGAGCCCTAAACTATTTGATGTTGTTTCAAATTTGTTGTATCAGTAAAGAAACTCCTTATCATGTTTTGAAAGCTTGTTGGATGATATTCTCAGTTTAATTGGCTTTCACCTATATACTCATAGCTCGACAACTTGGCTATGAACTCCAAGTCATGTAATCCAACCTATAATGTGTGGTAATGAAGCCCACACATGGTCAAGGAGCACAGGTCCTCCCAGATCCTCACCCATTTTCCCCTAGTCAATGTTATACCCTTCGAAGAGAATACATGCAAATTTTCTAGGGTACGAAAGGTTCTTGGATCCGATATTGGTCTAGTATCCAAGGGTACGTAGGATTTGGGCCAACGGATGGAAATCACCTCCACCATCGTTGAACCCTACTAGTGGTTGGATGTCACTCCCAACTCACTAGCATTTAAGTGAAACGTGGTGTGTGTGGTTCATTTTAATATTTGCATAGAAAGGAAAATGCATAATATAACATAAATGATTATTTCCTACATGATATGCAAAAATAAATGTTTCATTTTAGAGAATGCATGCTATATCCTAAATGATTTTTGACAATGCAATTATGATGATATAGCCTCTGATTGGGCCTCAAGCATGCAAACCAACACATAATTTTTATCTAGCACGTTGGATTCTAGGGTGGACTACACTCAGAGGTCCATTGTTCCTAGCAGCGCCTATCTAAATGCAAACAGAATACAATCCTAGGACCTAATTCATTACCCTTTTTTAGTGTCCTAATTGCATTTCTAATTTTGCATTCTAGAAAAACACAGAGATAAAAAAGTTACAGAGGGTGAAAATGGGGCCTACCTCAGGTCCTCATCCGATCAAGCTTTGTCCTCTACTGTCTGATTTGTCTGCTATGAACCGTAGGTCTGATGCATGGTTTAGACTGTAGGCCATATCTTGAAGTCACGGGCCAACAATGAGACCTAGCTGAAGCTACGATTTGCACTTGCAATCCAAAAAAACATAGAAGATGTCAGATTAGGTGCTTAAAATATGGAGTTCCACCATGATCACCTTCTATACGACCATAAAGGCATGCACCGATATTGCAATACTAAATGAATAAAAACGATATTCAAACACAAATTGACAAAGACTAAACAATTAAAAAAATGCATCTTTATTTCATATTGAAAACAATTCATGTTTTACAAATGAATCCCTCTTAGGGATACCCAATTTTGATACAATTACAATGTTCTAATCCCCTTGGGAATACAATACACTTTTCAAGCCTTTAAGGTGACACAAACTACTCTAGGGTGGAGTGAACCCTCTTCTTCACGTTGAGGAAGGAATTGGATGGTTGAATCTCCTTTGAATCTGATTCCCTATGGTCAAGCAACAACACAAAAGTATTAAAAGCATATGAAGCCTCTCATGATGAGGCCCTTTAAATAAAATAAGCATAAAGATAGCATAATCATATGAAATCAAGAAGATGGATAAAACGTATTAAACTTCAAGCAATTCATAAATATTGTTAGAAATATAGAAATAAGGATTGCAACTATCTATCTAATGGATCAATTGTATGAAATTAAGCAAGTTAGTATAGAAAGAAACTAATTAATGTCCTACTTACTATAATGGAAATAAGATCTGATTAAATCCTTAATACCAATCATAGAGTCTCTAAACTATGAATTAAACTACTAAAATGATTAATCTAACCTAATTAAGCATACTGTAAAAGGGATAGTAAGGGGATCTTATCACCTATTGCAAACCGTAGCTCGGATGAGCGGTCTGCACTATAAACCATGGCTGTCAGCCATGATGAGCAATCAAATAGTTTTGCCCTCCAATTCTAGGGTTGTGGGCTTGATCCTCCTTGTCAAATTGATGATCAAGGGTCGCCTCAGTGTCCTCTGATAGGTTTGGCGGTTGAATTGCTCGATAGGGCCTCCGTTTGCCCGAATTAGTATTTCTTGGCATTCTAGCTCCTTAGGGCATCCATGGCACAATTTGTCATGATGCTTGGGTTGGCAAAGTGATAGCAACAAATCTCTCTCTTAGTGCACTCAAGTGAGTCCACAATTCGATAGGGCTTCGCTGCTCTAATCTCCAATGCTTTCTTGATACTTTTGCCCTATTTTTGAGGGGTACTTATAGGACTACCCAAGGGCTAGGGGTGGCTTCATGGAGAAGCCAAGATCAAGAAGGGGTGGTTAGGATAGTTGGATTGGAAGCTTCCATCCTTTAACCACCTTCTTCTAGAACAAATGGTCATTCAAACCGATTTGGCTCGGATGAAGGCCAACTGAACTTTAGTTTAGACCATAGGTGATAGCTATGGTTCAGACTATAGACCATAGGTCTCAACCATGGTTCAGACTGTAGACCGTAGGTCTCAGCTGTGGTTCAGACTGATTAGGCCAAGGAGCCCAAATTGAGTGGTTAGAACCACTGCTCTATCTTGGAGTCTATCCAAGATCTTCCATATGGTCTTGTAGCATGTCCATATGAGTAGTCGCCATCGACATGACGTGTTTTAGGTGTCTACAATACTTTAGACCATGGAGTGAGAGTTTTTGTAGAGACAAAGACTATTTAAAGGCTTCTGATGTGGATTAGGATTTTTAGACTTCCTTATTAGCTCATCAAGAAGGAGGTTTTGAAGAACATCAACAATACTCTAGGGGAGATCATCTAGGAGGGACCGACTACGAAGGATAAAAGGCATGTTGTATACATTCAAATATGTGTTGCTATGGGTATTTTAAAATATTTACCATAGTTCATTAGGATTAAATATAAATCAAGAGAATTGGTTCAATAAGTGGATTATGCAAACATTGTATTTAAATTTCACAAATGTTATGAGAATAAACATATGGTAGGAAGATTACAAAGTGAAAAAAATGGATAAAGAGATGGAAAATTTAGGGCATGAAATAAACATTAATATGAAACAAGGAGATCATATCATAGTAGAAGTTAGATCAAATCAAGTATTTTACACTCCTAAAAATGGTTAAAAAATCCCTTTGCTTTATTAAATTGCAAAGGGCATGACAATATGTTCGAATCAACCATTAGAAGAAAAAATGACACAAGGGATGAGGAAGTAGAAGGCACAAGTTCAAAAACAAAGGTATAAAGAAATATAAGGAGGACAAGTTTTAAATAAATGAGGTGAAGGAGGTCAAGGTTAATCCATGTAAATCATATTCATTTTCCTCAAGTAGTGTAAAATATTCTCTTTGCATTAAAAGTGAAAGTAGTACAAAGTGTATCCATTGCACTTTAGGATTTCAAGAGTAGCATATGGAGGATATCCATGGAAATTTAGGGTTTTTAGAGCATCATAAAAGAATAATTACTATGGAAGATCATCCTTGCACTTTAGGGTTTATGGGGAAACATAAAGACAAAAGTGTTTATGAGGCTATTCCTTACATTTTAGATTATTAAAGGGTAGCATAAATCTTTAAAATATAAGTCTCATCATGAAAAACATGGAAACATTTAAGAGATTAATGAATATGAAAGTGTTTGTGGGAATAGTAAAAGGAGATGAAGGCCGTCAAAGCATGAACAAAGAGAAAAAAACATAAAGGGATATCAATTTAGTAAGCCAACTAAAAATATCATAGGTTTTAACAAGAAATGGGGCTAAGGCCATTAATAAAAATAAAAATTGATGATGAAAATGGTATTATGGAATATTAGGGGTATGAATAAGATCCCTAAAAAAAGAGTTATTAAGGAATTAATAGGTTGTTATAGCCTTTAGTTAATTTTAATACAAGAAACAAAATTAACTAGTGAGGAAGGTTAGGATGCTTCTAAAAAGATCTGGAATATGGGATATTGTCTAGTAGTTTCTTCTATAGGACCTTCTAGAGGTATTGCAACAATATGGAACAAACACAAATGGGATGGAAAATTGTAAGAAGCAAAAGTAATTGGGTTTCTAGACTATTTTATAGGAAAGAGGAAAACATTAAAGGTGGGGTATAAATATATATATGCTCCAACTATAGTTATTTTTCAAGAAATATGCTGGAAGGACCTTAGCATATTATTTTCAAGTATAATGATAATTCATGATTGTGATTTATGGATTCTTGAGGGTGACTTCAATATAGTTATCTCTCATTTGAAAAAGTATGGTGGTACTTTGGGATGATATAATTCAATGCAATATTTTTTATTTATCCATTCAAATAGAATTTGGGATGTTACTCCTTCAAGTTTTCAATATACATGGAATAATAGATGCATTGGGCAAACTCATATATTAGAAATATTGGATAGAATTTTGTTATACAACACATGGTTGTAAATAGAATATACATAATTTTTAGATATTTTATTGCAGGTAGAATTGAATATCAAACCCATTCCCTTGACTTGTGCTTTAACCAATAAGGATCATCTAAATCCATTTTGCTTCCAACCTATATGGCACCAAGATCCTGATTTCTTCCAGATGGTTATGTTATGGTGAAATGAAGCAAATTTTGAAGGATCATAAATGTATAAGTTTGTTCAAAATATGAAATATATAAAGGATAAAATGAGGCTTTGGAATGCCAAATATTTTCATAACATCTTTAAAGAAAATAAGGACACCAATTCTAATCTTAAAAATTTACATGAAATAGTAGAAATCATTAGAATGGATAAGAATTTTTATATGAAAGAAAAACAATTACTTCTTGATTATCATAATGCATTGAAAAATGAGTTTATTAGTTCAAAAATTCTAGGGAGAAATGTGTCAAGGAAGGAGATATAAATACAAAAATTGTCATTCTAAAATATGAATATAATGGAGCACATGGATCCTATTTATAGTAATATTTTATCCATGAGTTTTCTAGGGTGGAAAATTGTTATTCTTAGTAGAAGTAAAAATTTGAGGCATCTATAACAAAATGATTCACCTCCAAATGTTACATGCCTCTATATATACTTATAATAGTCTTATACATCTTCCAAATTGAGTTAGTACACAACTACATGCCAAAAATTTCACTCTCAAAATATTTTTCTTAGAATTTGCATATTTATTTGTTTTCCTTTGATGGCTTGCTAGTGATTCACTCCAAGAATTAAGAGAATTGCTTGAATTTGCTAGCGAGTTTCTAATTGATCCTAAGCACTTTACTCCCATGAGCTAATCATGTCACTTTGCAATAAAATCACTCCTAAACCAACCAATACTTGAGCAAATTGGAACCTAAGTTGTACTTAGTCAAAATTTGGAGGGTTTTAGAAAGTATTGGCCACTTGATTTAATTATTTTACACTCTTCCAAAAAAATAAATTCCAAGGTTATTACAAGGCACTACATTTTTCGCAACTGCATGGAGTCTACAAAATTGGGATCCCTACTATAAAATTGTCAAACTTATGGTCTTCTTACTTTTTCTTCTATGGTAATAGTTCTAAAAGTTTTTTCTACTTGTCATTACCATGTAGTTGGAATGATGCTAGGTCTTTAGCTTATCCCAATAAATTTTCTTAAGGGTTTTAAAATAGCCCATCATGTTTCACCTTGAGCTCTTAAAGCTTGGCATAGATAGGCTTCAACTTTTTGTATGTTTCAATTACACCCCCTTTGTTAGTTTGATCCTTTTCCTCTTTGAAAATTGCATTAACAATGTCATGATTGAGGATATTTATCAATGGGTCAAAAATATTTGATAGCCCAACAACAACTAAACTATGAATATTCTTAATATACTTTTTTTTTTTTAAGCGAAAAACCCTTTGTGGGGCCGCCTTGGTCTGAGAGACCATGAACAGGGGGTTCTACACCATCAAAGTCACCTAGGAGTCGCACCCGACCCTGCCCGCACCAACATTATCAATTGGATTTTGGATACCCAATTCAGCTTTTTGGTAGGGTGGAGATTTGAACCTGGGACCTCCCTTGGAGGATTGCCCTCTCCTCTCCAACTCACCTACAACACCTGGGTTATGAATCTCCTTAATCATTTTGCCAAAGTGTCATAATTTTTTAGGTTTATCTATGCATTCAAGATCTTCTTAAGCTTCATAACTAGACATTTATTATCTATCCCTAGTTGTTGAAATGCTAGACAAAAGTTACAATACTTCTTGGTATTTTTTCTCAACAACCAATTGTTCTTCAACATGCCTAATGCTCTTTGTTACTTGGCTCAGGCTATAAAAAGGAAGTATCTTTATGTATTTGTTACTTCTACCCTAGTTTTATCCCAAAGGGACTTGACCCATTAGTATCTACATTGCCTTTTTTTGCTTTGAAGTTTTTAGCTCTTTAATTCTCTAATCTATCTCTTGTAGGGCCTATTAGAGTTATTTGATTTAACTCTACCCTTGTGTCATTGTTATGAGCGATCCTCTAAATGCTTTGTGTTCTTCTCAAACTCAATGATTTAGGAATTAATTTCCTCAAATTACTTCATCAAAATTCTTTCCAAGGCATCTTTTTTAGTGTCTCATTTTCTAGTGAGATTTTTTCCTTTGGTGCCTTGAGTTATTCCACATTTTCTTTAACTTATTGGTTTTTCTTTGTGAGTACATTGTCTTATACTGCCTATTATTCAAACTTCATGGTCATACCAATTTAGAGTTGGAATATTTGATATGGATCTATTTTGGATCAAATATAACAAAAATACCCTAGTAGCAAAGTTGGTAGGGGAGTTTGTGACTTTGGATGGGTCTCTCTCTTTAGCCTCTCTCATTGAACTTTTATTGCTTACATGTAAGTTATGATCTCAATAATACAAGTGTAAGTTATGATCTCAATAATACAAGAGACTTAAATATTTTATTCTTCAACTACTTGTATTCTTTCTTCTATATTGAGAACATCAAATGCTTTTTCAAATGTAACTGTTTTGGCTCATAAACAACTTTGTACATGAAGGCTTGAATTGACCCCACAACTACATTGGATTCAAGAGGTATTTCCATAGACTCAATATTTATGACGAGGGTGGGTAATGTCATAGCTTGCAAAAGGAGTTGCCTTACCTAGAAAGGTGGAAGGGGTTGATGTGTCAAAATGGTTGATGGAGAAAATTGGATGGTTATGGTGGTGAATGAAGTGGGCATAGAAGGATTTGGTCTTGATGTTACCTACACTAATGTTTTTGCATATAAGGACATTAATGGAAAGGAAGTGGATGATGGAGAAGTTGATAAGATGTATGATCATAATGGTTGCAAGGTGGTTATTTGAATGGATGGTGATGGAAATGAATTTATGAATGTGGTATTGTTGGAACAAAATCTGCCTTCGGTTAATAGTGTTGCGCCTTAGACTTTGCCAACATTGAATAGACGGATCTAACTTGGGACTATCCATTTAATCTCCAGAGAAGGCTGGTTCCTTTGGGTTTTTAGAGAAAAGGGGAACAAGAAAGAAGGGAAATATAGCCGAAGCTAGAACTTTTCTCATGGTACAGATTAGACAACAACTAGAAATAAATGCACATATCACTGTCTACAAGCTTCCTTTATACCCTCACGTAGAAATCATGAATTCCTAAGTATGATTTAGACATTCATCTAACACATGTAAGCATTCCTTAATCTTTAACTCCAGGAACAAGATTCATATATGCACAGTTCAGATTTCAGAACAGATACAATATAAACTTAAAATGAATAGAAGTCAAAAAACCAGATACATACACTTGCACACAGAAAATCAGAAGCCAGAAGGAGGAGTATCTTTATTGCTTGTATTCCAGCAAAATGTACATACGGTCTGTAAACGTCCAAGAGCCGACCTTTTTTTTGTGGGTCGCTCACCCATATATATACCCTAAAAAGAGCATCTTTCTACTATGTACATTTTGATCACCTAATCAATTACAAGCAATTTGTCTGCAGTTTCTAAAAATCTACAAAAGATCCTCTACAAATTAGATTTTAGATGAGCTTGTCATATTACAATTATCTGGCGAGCCTGCCACATTACAATCATCTGGCCTTTCCCAGGAATCAAAAATTTGGTGCCAGTGCATGTCTCAGTTGCCAAAAATACCTTTTATGCCATTACAGCTGGCATGTCATGAAATCATGACATTCTGCCTTTGCGAAGCTTCTTTCTCTTTCCCCCAGCGAAAACGGAACATGTCACGAAATCGTGACATTTTCGTCCCTTTTGCTTTGTCTCCTCTTTTAGGTTGCGAAAATGTGACATGTCACGAAATCGCGACGCCTTCGTCTCTTCAGCTCTATTCTTCATCTTTGACCATGAAACTGAGACATATCGCGAAATCATGACGTTTCTGCTTCTTTGGTTCACCTTGCCGCTTTCGGCCGTGAAAACGCGACATGTCACGAAATCGTGACATTCTTCGTCTCTTTAGTCCCTTTGGCTTTTCTTCCGGTGAAAATGAAACATGTCACGAAATTTTGACATTCTCCTTGACTTGGGCTCCTTCATTGGCGGACTTGGCAAAAATGTGCAACGTCACGAAATCGTGACTTTTTCCTCCGTTTGGCCTCCTTGCTATTTTTCGCTGTGAAAACCCGACATGTCGCGATTTCGCGACACCTTCTTTCCTTAGCGTATTTTGCTTTCTTATTGCTCCTTCAAAAGTAGGCCGCTTCGGTCTTCTTCAAAAAGTGCTCAAAAAGTGCTTCAACCATTTTTGGGGTTAGTCGTATTTTGACTAACATTCTTGGTGCCTTCCGAGGGATTTTTTGCTTGCAAAAATTTGAAATCAGGCCTTCATCCATTGGGAAACGGAGTCAACAACACAGTTGTAGAAAATAAAACCTTAGAAAAGCAAAAAGAAAGGAAAAATGCACTTAAAATATAAGTAAGCATTACCTCATCAAAACTTTTGCTACAGTTTAGTGACTTATCACTAATAAGACATTCAACTTCTTGAAAACAAAATGGTTACATAATTATTTTTAATTCTGGGAACTAGTCCCAGCTCTAGTTGACTATTTTTGCCCAGGATGCTTGGATTTTCTGATCTTATCCATTGTTGTTATCGTTTCCTGGTAAGTTTTGCACACTTGGTTCCAGTATTCGTCATCCAAATCAGAAGAATCAATAAAAAGTTGATATATATACTGTAATTCCTCCACCTTGTCATAAGAAATTATTTTCTGTCTCAAAATTAGCTCCTGTAAGTAGGCTTTGACCTGTGTCATCTTCTGAATCATTTCCATCACCTGTGTCTCTTCTATAGGCTCATTCCAGCCTTCTATCTCTGACTCATCTTCAACGAAAGCTTTCACAGATGATGAAAGTACATCTTCTTTCAGCACTTTGGAACTATCATCCCAGAGGTAGGGAAGCCCATTCTGAATAGCTAAATCAAGATTTTTTAGTAACCCTTTTGCCTCAGCCTCCAGCTTATGCAAAAATTTGTTTCCTTGGGTTACTAATTTGAACTTCCTGAAGAAGTTCTTCGCTGCAATTTTAGCCTGAGACCAGGCTTCGCTCCTTAGCTTAGCTGCTATACTTTCTGGCATTTTGTCTGATAAGATTTGAATTTTCGTAGCAGCATCCTCTCTTTTAAGCAAAAATGCTTCTGCAGCTTTAAATTCCTCCCCTACTACCTCGATAGTTTCCTTGACTTTGGCCAAATATAGCAACAAAGGCCTAGCTTTCAGCACTAAGGACAACAATTCTTTCAACAAATATTTTCTTATTTTCTTAACTTTCTCCTTTGAAAACCCAGATGGAGCATTCTGTTGCTCCGTTAACTGTTGTTGCAGTTGTTGTATTTGTTGATTGAGTGCTTGAATCTGTGCTTCTACTATGTTTAATTTTTCTTTGTAATTTGTTGCCTCACTGGCAGCGACGCTGAATTTATCTTCCCATTTTTTGGCTTCCAGAGTTAGAGCTTTTTCTGCTATTTTTTGCTCCTTCACCACAGACTCTAACTCTTTCCTTTTCTCTTGTTATCTCAAAAAAATTTCTTTATAATGCCCTCCATGCAAGTATATAGTCCCCAAATGTGCTTGAGCCTTTCCCCACTCATCTTGCATGGGCAACTGGGAGATATCTTCATTTATTTCTTCAGCCTGATAATCTGTCACAATCATTTCTTCCTTAGATTTCTTGGTAATGGGAGTCAATTTCAATTTCTTCCTTTGCATGTTGGCTAGGTCCAAAGCAATAATCTCTCGTACACTGGCAGGTGCTTTTGGATCCTCAACTGAGTGGGAAGTCCACCAATCCAGGGCATTCTTGCTAACCTTCTTCAGATTTTCAATTTTTGCCATCGTTGGATGCGAGTCAGTCCCCTGAGAAGATGCAACTCCAATTGTTGGGATACTGATGTTAGGAAGAAAAGGGATGGGAGCCAATGCAGAGCTGACATTAAGAAAATACTGGGAAGATGTTGCCATCTCTGGGGAACAAACCAATTTTTTGACAAGGATGTTATATTTTTGTTTACTTCAGAAAGGGAAGGAGAATTACAATGGGAACGAGTAGAAGAAACAGAAGGAGATAGTGAAGAAAACATACCTGCTCCTGGTTGAATCCGTTGTTGGTCTCCTTCCTCCTCTTCTTGCTCACTGGTAACATTTTCTTTATCTTGAATATTGCCCTCATCAGGGGCTTCAACATATTTTTTCTGTCCATCTTCCTCATCGCTTGCATCAAGATTTATTATTTGTTCATCTTGGGGGGATCCTCCCTGCTGTTGTCCTTCATCTCCAATTTCCTGTTTAACAGGAAGCTATTTTTTAGTTTCAATATTTTGGCTCTCTTGAGCCGAACTGGGTAGGCCGCATGAGACATCTCTCTGAGAATCTTCATGCTCAGCTTCCTGAGCATCTGCATCATCATTTCCTTCATTTGTTTGGTCTTGTCCATCTCCTTCAGCCTCTCCACCTGGATTGTCCTCTGCATCTTGAGGTCCTTGTTCGCTAGGAGAGTCTTGGACAACATTCTTGTCTTTTCTCTGATCAACTATCATTTTTAATTTTTTCATCCTTTCGCCTACAGGTTCTTCATCAGACTCTGTAGCCGAATCGGTAGGAGGTACAAATTTCACAACCCTTGAAGAATAATGTTTTGCAACCGAAGTATCTACCCCAAGCACTAAGCGCTTCTCCCTTTTGGCTACCTGAATGGGCTCAACTCTACCCTGTCCTTCTTTTCCCAACCCTTTTCCTTCATAGCCCATTTTTAACATCATTTGGGCAGCCTTCTGACTATAATTTTCCTCCTGTTATTTAGTAAAAACTTCCTCTATTGATATTTTCCTTGATGTCCTAGGTTTTGTCTGAACAGGAGGAGGGTTTTGGGCTACTATCACTTTCTTGCCCTTATCAGATTCATGTTGTTGAGGTGCTTCTGGGCTGGATAAATGACTGCCTCCAATACTAGGAGGGATCCTGACATGAAAACTGTCGGCCCATGACTCATGATTGGCATCATACCTAGGGTCAAATTTATTGTCATCCTTGGTGGGGTATCTAGATGAAATCATGTTAGTCTGCACTCTCATTAACCACCATTCTCGAATTTTTTCCAGAGTCCAATCCGGTCGATTTTTTAGTATTCTATTAATTCTGTCATTTGTCAATTGATGGGCCTTTACATTTTTAGGATCATATTGGACAACCACTTCATAGAAGTCATGCCAGGGGGTAGAGGCTCCATCCTCTCTATATGCCACTCCAGGGGTTCATCTTCACTATTATTTCTACTTTCTTCAATATCTTCCCTGATTTTAACATGATAATATTTTATCTGGGTTTTATTCAAAATGGCTTGCCTCTCAACAAACCTATTCAAGGGGTCATATTTCCACCTCTGTGGAATCTCAATAAGCCCCAATTCTCTCAAATACTCTGTTATTTGCTCATTTTGCCCTTTTTTCATCACATTAATTCCTTCAAATTTGAAGGGCATGTTGCAGGTACTGGTTTTTTGAATTCCAGTCCCGAACTTCATATTTATTGTTTCCATCTGCCTAACATACTCTAAAGCAAATAACCTATCAGTGACATAATGGGGGAGTAAAAAGGGTTTCTCTATGAACCCATATAATCTGATACATACTCCTTGGGTCAAAATGAACCAGTCTCCCTCCTCAGCATATTTGGTCTGCAAGACTTTTTTTGCTTTGGGGGTCAACCTTCTAATCTGTCCATACATAATTTTTAGAGCAGGGCCTAAGAATTCCCTATTGAAATCATAGTAGGACTCTGACTTATGCAGCACATTGGTCCATTCATAGACTGGCAAAACTCTCCCCTTTTCATCTCTATCATTTACTGATATAAATTCTAATTCTTGAGACATGAAATAAAAGAATAACCAAACCAGATAAGAAGTGTAGCGGAAAGAAAATTGGGTCCCTGCTTTCAAAGCTGCCAAACCCTCATGAATTTCTGAACTTAAGAACTCGGGCCAGTCGAAGAAAATTGGCCTTACACTTTTATTCATGACAGCAGAGTCATACATCTTAGGGTTTGACAAACATTCTACCACCGCTACTTGCCATTTTTGAACCCTTTCATCAGTTTTGAGCCCGACAATCATGGCTAGGATGGAATACAGTTCAGGGTCCTTAAAAGCTATAATTTCTATGGGAGGTTCTAGTGGATTCACTCCCTCGGGAAGGTCTTTTAGCTGAGTAGCTAGGAAATTCCTCATTTTCTCAGACGAACCAAAATATGTAGCCTGTTGTAAAGGATCAAAGGTTTTTGGCTCTAAAGAAGGGACATGGCTCGTAGCAAAAGTAGAGATAAATGCATCCTTTGATAGAGAAAATAAAACCCTTCCCGAATAATCCCTAATTTTCCTCTCTTTTTCATCGTAAAAATTGGCAATTGCCCTTACTAATTATGGGCAAGGATGAACAGGGATATATACATACCAGTACAGGAAAGAGTGGTATGCAAACATGGAAGGAGAGGACGCCGAAACCCTGGTTGCTACCCGGTTCTTTATATTGCTTCGAATCTCCATCGGGTCTTTCCATGTCACAACTGTGTCTACAATTCGGGCATCTTTATCAATAAATTTGGCACTGCTCTCCTCCCTTCTCCTTACTACCGAAGTAGTCGGGGGCGATGAAGTCGATGCTTCCTGCTTCTTCATTTTTTGTGGAGCCATTAGGAATTCTCAGGTATATGGGCACTAAAATTTTTTCTAAGAATACTTCCCAATTCCTTCTTTCTTACTGAGTTACAGCGTCGTAGTATGGGGATAGCAGAAATCTTCTGGTCTCTGATTATTACAGTGATAGTCTTCACTCTTTTCTCTCTGTGGGAGCTTAGCGATTCGCAAATGACAAAATGCCTTTCCAGGATTTCAAATTTTACTTTCATGTAGCTTGGGAGGACATGCAACATTAATGCATTAATGATGGTTGGTAGATTTGATTTCTTCATATTTTCTTTGGTTTTCATTTTCCGCCACCTTCTTTAGAAAGTTTCTTAAAAAAAACTTGCCAACTCATTAAATTTTGCGTGGGAAACAGGAAACTACCTCATGCCAAAAATTATGCCACCTGACTGATTAATTATTCTTCCACCCGCTTATCCCTTGGCACGTGGCCACTTCAAACAAGGCTTCGGCTGCTGACCTTAGAAATATTTCTTGGGAAGAGTATATAACATCTTTCGATGAGTCCGTTTAATTATTCCTGCTCGCCAGCTCTTAGAGGACCACGTGGCAGCTCTGAATTTGAAATTATAAGACAACAAAGGTGAACTTTTCCCCTTAAATTTATTCAAAAAATGTCGGGCTCTGATTGGCTACAAAAAATTCTTACTAAGCCGCAAAAAACAACAATATTTACAAACTTTCAAAATACTTATATTATATTATACATATAATATTTTTTCTTTGCTTTTTACTGGAAGTATAATTTCAGGTGAAATGCATTCACCGTGATAGGAAGAATCCACCCATCTTGATCCTTCAGCTGAAAAGCATTGAACTATTTTTCTGAAATAATCTCAAATGGTCCTTCCCAGAAAGCATCAAACTTGTCATGGTAGCCTGGTTTCGCTTTCTTGACGTTCCATTTTAAAACCAGGTCACCTGTCCTGAATTTCTTGAAAGTGGTTTTCTTGTCGAACCACCCTGCTGTTTCTACCATATGTTTTTGGTGGTGGTCGTAGGCTTGCTCCCTAGATTCTTCTAGCTGCAGAAGTTGCATCAGTCGGGCATCCATTGGATGGCCTTCATCTTCATTAATCTGGTTCAACAATTTCAATGTTGGTATCTCCATATGAATCGGCAAAACAACTTCTTTGCCATAAACCAAAGCATATGGTGATGTATTGATCGATTTCTTGATTGAAATTCTGTCGGCCCACAGGGCTTGATTCAGTAGTGAGTGCCAGTTCCTTTTGTTATCCTCTAGTGTCCTTTTTAGGATTCTAAGGATATTCTTATTGGTAGACTCAGCTAGTCCATTACCTTGTGGGTAATAGTTAGAAGAAGTCTTCAAGTAAATCCCATATCGGCTGGCAAACTCGATCATATTTGCTCCAGTGAAAGAAGATCCATTGTCTGTAATCAAAGAGTCTGGTATGCCAAATCTTGTAATCAGACTCTCTACAAATTCTATCACTACTTCTGAATCAACTTTCTTTGTGGGAACTACTTCTGCCCACTTAGTGAAGTAGTCCATGGCAGTGAGAATGTATTTGTGGCCTGCTGATGAATTTGGCTCTATTATCCCCACAAAATCCAATCCCCACTGCTGGAAAGGCTCCTCGACTTGTATAGCTCTCAAAGGCATAGGTGCATTCCTATTTCTTCCTACATACCTCTGACACTGTTCACATTTTTGGGTTACTTTGTATGCATCTAGGAAGATGGAAGGCCAATAACATCCAGCTCTAAGGATCTTCAAAGCTGTTGTTCAGCCTGCATAATGTCCACCTGAGAGGCCTCCATGAAATTCATCTAATACTCTCTATTTTTCATTATCAAAAATGCATTTCAACAATACACCATCGATATTTATTCTATACAACCCTTCTATTCGAAGGGTATATTTTAAAGCTTGGGTTCTAAACCTTCTTCTTTGGGAAGCATTCAGATTTTTAGGGCACAACCCAGTCTAAAAATACTTCACAAAGTTGTCGATCCAATCTGTACTCTCTCTGGCTTGATGTTGCTCAGTATTTGCCATCACGGGCTGGCTTTCCCCATATCCACTTGCTGCTTGTCTAGCCAATTCCTGGCATAAAGCTCTACCTCTGACTATTTTAGTCGGATGTATTTCTACATCATACTCTTGTATGCGGGTCACCCACCCAACTCTTTTTTCACCCAGTTCCCCTTGTATTATAAAATTTCTTACGTCAGGGTGAATCACATAAACAATGGTTCGACTCTGGGATAAAAAGTGCTTCAGTTTATTCAATGATTTCATAATTGCATACACCTGTTTCTCTATAAAATTGTACCTCTCCTCATGCTTGTGCATGGTAGAACTCAGAAAGGCTATTGGTCTTTCTTCATCATCTGCTCCCTTCTGAGTGAGAACTGTAGCATAGCTATCTTGCTCTCCGATAGCGTATAGAATGAAACTTCTAGAATAGTCAGGGTTGACTAGTACAGGGGCTTGAGCTATGGCTTCCAAAATTTTCTTGAAAGCTTCTTTTCTTGGCTCTGTCCATTTGAAAGGAGCATCCTTTTTCAATAGTTCAGTCATTGGCTTAACTGTTTGGGCAAAATCGGCAATGAATTTTCTGAAAAAATTTATTTGTCCAAAGAAAGACTGCAATCCTTTCTTATTAACTGGAAGTGATAGCTCCAGAAGTGCTTTCACTCTATCAGGATCAATGGACAACCCAGTTTTGGAAATAACATGCCCAAGGAGTATTCCTTCTTCTACAACAAATATAGATTTCTTAGGATTTAGGGATATCCCGAATTCTCTGCACTTTTCAAATATCTATCGCAGATGGTTGGCATGGTCTCTTTTGTCATGAGAAAAGATAGTCATGTCATCTAAATAGACAACAATGATCTTATTTGCAAGCTCTCCAAAAGCTACATCCATAGCTCTTTGAAAAGTTGCTCCTGCGTTAGATAATCCAAAGGGCATCCTTTGGTATGCAAATGTTCCCCACTTAGTGGTGAACGCAGTCTTATATTGATCCTCATTTCTTACCCAGACTTGATTGTAGCCAAAAAAGTCGTCTAACAGGAAAAACCTTTCTGCTCCTGCCACCGTGTGAAGGATTGGGTCGATTTGGGGTAAAGGATAGTGATCCTTTAAAGAGGCCCTATTCAAATTTCTGAAATCGATGCATAGTCTGATCTCACCGTTCTTTTTTTGGACTGGGACTAAATTGGCCACCCAGGTAGAGTGCTTGATTGGGTATATTATCTTGGCTTGTAGGAGTTTTAACAACTCCTATTTCATCAAAGCTTCAATATTTGGATTCACTGGCCTTTGCCTCTGTCGAAAAGGTTTAGCTCCTTCCTCTAGTTCGATGGTATGCTGAATAACTTCCTTATTGTACACTCTTAAATCACTATAAGTCTAGGCTATTATATCTAGATATTCTCTACATAACTACTTTATTTGTTCTAGTTCTGTTATTGTACAATCAGTACCTACTTTGATCATTTTACCCGGTTCTAATTCTACCTCCTTGTACCGGCGTTTATCCACCTTAATATTTTGACCTATAGTTCTGTCATTATTGTCAAAAAGACTCTCAAGGGTGATCAATCCCTTGGGAATATGGTTGTTTCTTAACTAAATCAGGCTCTCTTCATCCTCTTCTTGTAGCACTCTATCATTAGAGCAATTCACCTCATGGATCATAAAATCCAAGATTTGTTCATCATTCTCGAATACCTTCTAGAAAATATCTTTATCAGGCACATAAGGCCTATAAATTAGTCTCACTATTTTAGACTTCTGGATAACATTGCTGATTGGGCAAAAGTTAGATCCAACTGATGCCAACAAGTCTGCATGAGTGTTGCTTTCCCTTGAAATAGATTGCATGTTCAGAGCTTCAAAATATTCCAAGAGATCTAACACTTTATTCTTGTAAGCCCTTAGGT
Source organism: Wollemia nobilis (assembly GCA_028583015.1). Classification (NCBI taxonomy): domain Eukaryota; kingdom Viridiplantae; phylum Streptophyta; class Pinopsida; order Araucariales; family Araucariaceae; genus Wollemia; species Wollemia nobilis. Next base: position 10,527,228 of record JAQPPZ010001106.1, read on the forward strand.
AATGTTGCTTACAAATGCATTTTCCAGTAACCTACTTCACTATAAGTTCTGAATCTCCAAAAATCAACAACTATTTTGCACCTAGCTTTTCAGCTTTTCTGAGTCCTAAGCACAATGCTTCATACTCAACTGTGTTGTTGGTGCAACTCCATGTCAACCTATATGAAAAGACCTTTTCTTTTCCAGTAGGAGAAATCAAAACAATCCCAGCACCTGCTCCGTTCTTGCATCTCGAACCATCAAAATATAGTTTCTAGAGCTGGCTGGCAGAATCATATTTTTTAGGGACAAAAACAGGTAGCTTTTTTGGCTTCTCGATGGAATAGCTCCCTATTTTTGTTTCTACCATGGCATTAAAATATTTTAATGAAAACTGATCCTCAGATTGGAGTTCTTCCAAGGTCTCTTCCATTAAATCTATGTCCTCTAAATCCTCGGACAACATGTTGATAGTGCTTGTCTCTTCCAGTATTTCTACGTGAAAGGTAGATGGTTTTTCATTGAAGATCTTGAATCTTCTACCTTTGAACGGTACCTCCAAATGTGAATAATCTAGAGACAAATAACCTCCCACTTTTTCCATGAATCATCTAGACAAACACATACCAAAGTATGGTTCTAAATCCACAACAACTACTTCTTGTATGAAATTTGAGAAGGAGGGATTTTTGCTCTTACCTTTAGTCAACTTTAGAGATTCCTGGAGGAGGTCAATCTGACCTGGAATTTGCAATGTGTCATACATGCTCATTCTTCATCTCCTCTACAATGTTGAATGAAGGAGTTGTAGATGAAGGTGCCTCGACACTTTTCTCCCTTTCGCTAGTTGACACATCATATCTGTCTCTGTAGCCCTGAGTGGATTTTATCCTTTGTATTTTGGTTAATGAAGGAAATATGAGTTTCTTCTTTACTTGATCTTGAGTTTCATCTCCCTTTCTAGGAGGAAACTCTTTCCTTGGTGTTGGAACAGAAGTCTGAGGAGGGTCAGAGCATCCTTTTTCATTTGACTGATCCTTCTGAGGAGTAGCCCTAGGGGCAAGAGGAAAATTTAATGGCTGGAGTTCCTTCAAATCGACTTGTAACAACTTTTTTCCCGATCTTGTCAGGACTACAACTTGCTCGACTGAAGGCATTGCCAAGTTTTGATGAACTTCTTTGATTATGTTCACCTAACCTTTCCCAGTTTCTTTAGATCTTTCATTTATCATGCTTTATACATGGTGTTGATGAATCATTGCATGAATCCTCTCCATGAGGATAATTGCACGTAGAACACCAATAATCAGCATTGGTGGGTTCTCCATTATCTCCTGCTTCATTAGCATACACAACATTTTTTCTTTCTTGTCCTCTACCACTTGTTGAAGCCCCGTATCTTTGTATTTGTGGAAATATCTTTGGCTGGAAATTTCGTTCAGCTTCTCTCTTCTTCATGGATGACATTTCATTTGACAATGTCTTCATTGTATCAACTATGGTTGTCAACTGGTTATCTGGGAAAGCTGATGTGAGGGGTGGAACAGGTAGTGCAAGAGGTACAAGAGGTGTGGATATAGTGGGGACAGCCCGTGTTGATGGGAGTGCAAGGAGATTAGGACCTGAGGCTTGGGAAAGCTTTGGTGCAATTGGCAATAGGGTCTTTAAGGGATATTTCTTAGTGGCGATGAGATTGGCTTCTCCTTTGGCTGCTTCTAGATAGATAGTAGGGAAAGTTTTTACACGAGATTGCCTTATAATTATGCTGAGATTTGAATCAAAAGCCCTTAGATAGTAGCATATCACTTGGTCTTCGATGGGATTTAGACCCTGGGGCACTCTATCTCGATTCATGTAAATCTAATGTTGAAATACTAGATTTCCTCTTGTGGATGCCTCTTGATGATAGTGAATTGATTAAATAATGTGAATGGATCTGCATGTATATTGAATTCATAGGCTAAATGACTTGTAAGTTTTGCCAAAGAAGTAATGGATCTAGCAAGAAGTGCTCTGTACCAATAGAGCATCTTCCATTTCAAAGATATGACCAGCAATATGACCATTACATCTTCTTGGGTAATATTGTAAATGGATGCTAACGATGAAACATCCAGACAATGTTCCTCTGCTGTCTTGCCTATCCCATAAAAAGTTGGCAACGCCTTTAGTGCAACCTAGGGAATTTGATTCTAAGCTCCTAAGTTCAAAGGACCAGTGTAGTTCTATACAAGATGGGCTGGGATGGGAGGAGCAGCCATGATTGCTAGTGTATTTACAATTACTATAGGGCTATTTGCAGATGTCCCTATAGTAGGTACTAGAGAACTGTCACTAGTACCGGATGGATTAGATCATACGGCTAACACGGGATGTGCTTTCAAGCTTTCGAGGTGTAACTCAAAGAACTCGATGGGTTCTTCAGAGTTTCTAGTTCGGGATCTAGTTATCATATGACTTTATAACTAGATGTTTTTAGACAAGGTTTTTCTTTCGGTCTAAACCCTCTTGAACAGAGTCACCAAGTTTTTTTTGCTTGAGAATTTTCACAAAAGGATTTGAAGCAAAACACTAAAACTTTATAAAATACTATGGGATTTTTAGGTCCCACCGGGCGTGCCAAAAACTGTTGGAACAAAATCTACCTTCGGTTAATAGTGTTGCACCTTAGACTTTACCAACATTGAATAGACGGATCTAACTTGGGACTATCCGTTTAATCTCCAAAGAAGGCTGGTTCCTTTGGGTTTTTAGAGAAAAGTGGAACAAGAAAGAAGGGAAATATAACTAAAGCTAGAAATTTTCTCACGGTACAGATTAGACAAAAACTAGAAATAAATGCACATATCACTGTCTACAAGCTTCCTTTATACCCTCATGTAGAAATCATGAATTCCTAAGTATGATTTAGACATTCATCTAACACATGTAAGCATTCCTTAATATTTAACTCTAGGAAAAAAATTCATATATGCACAGTTTATATTTCATAACAGATACAATATAAAATTAAAATGAATAGAATTCAAAAAACTAGATACATACACTTGCACATAGAAAATTAGAAGCTAGAAGGAGGAGTATCTTTATTGCTTGTATTCCAGCAAAATGTACATATAGTCTGTAAACCTCCAAGAGCCGACCCTTTTTTTGTGGGTCGCTCACCCATATATATACCCTAAAAATAGAATCTTTCTACTATGTACATTTTGATCACCTAATAAATTACAAGCAATTTATCTGCAGTTTCTAAAAATATACAAAAGATCCTCTACAAATTAGATTTTAGATGAGCTTGTCATATTACAATTATCTGGCAAGCCTGCCACATTACAATCATCTGGCCTTTCCCAGGAAGCAAAAATTTGGTGTCAGTGCATGTCTTAGTTGCCAAAAATACCTTTTATGCCATTACAACTGGCATGTCACGAAATCACAATATTCTGCCTTTGCGAAGCTTCTTTTTCTTTCCCCTAGTGAAAATGGACAATGTCACAAAATCGTGACATTTTCATCCCTTTTTCTTTGTCTCCTCTTTTAGGTTGCGAAAACATGACATGTCATGAAATCACGATGCCTTCGTCTCTTTAGCTCTATTATTTATCTTTGACCGTGAAATTGAGACATATCATGAAATCGTGACATTTCTGCTTCTTTGGTTCACCTTGCCGCTTTTGGCCGTGAAAACGCGACATGTCCTAAAATTGCAACATTCTTCGTCTCTTTAGTCCGTTTGGATTTTCTTCCGGTGAAAATGAAACATGTCATGAAATTTTGACATTCTCCTTGACTTGGGCTCCTTCATTGGCAGACTTGGCAAAAATGTGCAACGTCACGAAATCACGACTTTTTCCTCCGTTTGGCCTCCTTGCTGTTTTTCGCTATGAAAACCTGACATATCGCGATTTCATGACACCTTATTTTCTTAGCATATTTTGATTTCTTATTGCTCCTTCAAAAGTAGACTGCTTCGGTCTTCTTCAAAAAGTGCTCAAAAAGTGCTTCAACCATTTTTGCGGTGTCATATTTTGACTAACAGGTACCAATAATGATTGAGATGGTTTAAGATAGAGTGCCTCAAGGAGAACCATGGGCTACACTTATGGAGGATGATACACGTGTAACAGAAGGAGTGGGAATAAAAGTGAATAGAATAAGAAAGGATATAATAAGAAGCAAAAGTTATGAAGGGTGAAATAAGAGCATAGCTGGATGTAAAAATATCCATGATGCTGGTTACCCCCAACTCAAATAGGGATACCTCTTGAGGTATTTATCCCTCCTTGAGTTGAGGTGCCAATATTTACCACTCCCGTGTCACTACTAATTTATTAAACATGGATCCATATAGTTTAAATCCATGTTGCCTTCTTGTCTAGCACACCATTGAGCTAACCACTACTAGTGTTGTGGGTGATATAAATATAATAATTTTGGCACTAGTGCTCGCTTTGGTCTTTTTGGGGTAAATGGACCTATAGTTGCTTCACAAATTATCTTATCCATTTTAGTACTCTTGAGGTGTTTATAGTCTAATATGGTAGAGAATTGGTTGTTAAATGAGCCATCTCTTATTGGACTTATCAATGTGCTTGTATCATAACACATTTCCTAACACGCTAGGATTTTCCTTTCTATGTAGTCCAATTTTATTTAGGACCCTAGCTTTTGAAGGCTCATTTTAATGTCTAGGTTAAAATCATATTTGGCCTTTAAATCTATAGGTGTGAGTGCTCCCCAAGTTGGCAAAGGCAATTATTAACTTTGATTGAACTCCTAAATGTTGTATCACTTTTCATGTGTGAAGGTGTCTAACTTCATGGCCTTAAGGATAATTTTGAAGGCTCTTACTGGGTCATAGGAACATCTATCTCTATATTATTCAACCTTGACATCCATTAACTTTTCCTCCATCACATGGTGGGACCCTCACAACATTGGGGTAGTTTTCATGATTGGCTACTTAAGTGGGTACAAGGTTGTCTTCTTCTATCACTTAAGTACTTTAGGTCCAAATAATTAAGTTGTATCACATATTCAAGATTGAATATATGTTTAGGCATAAATGTAAGTAACCCAAATGGTATGGCTAGAATTCCATAAAGATGAACGAAGTATTTGGTCCTCCCTTATGAAATTCTTTGATTGGCCATTCTGTATATTTTAGGAGTTAGAATACTTCATTTGATAAACTGACCACCTTCTCTTTGAAATTTTCCATTATGATTTCATACAACTCATCATAAAAGTAATAAGAGATATTTTCTACTTACATATAGAGTATGTTTGTGCACTCCACCATTGAAAGAAGCTCTTCATTTACCCCTATGTAATCTAACTAAAGGGTTGGAAAATGGTGTTTCTTTTGGAAAATGATGATCTAGACTAGGTATGAGATGTAGGTAACTTCCCATTCTTTGAAAGTATTCAATAAACTATCCATATGATCAATAATGCACTTAACAGAATCACTAATTTGGGAGCACTTGAGGTAATTTTGCACTACATGGAGGACTAGTATTATTTATAAATCTTGGCATTTGTTCTCTCCCTAAACACTGTGGAAATCTTGGAAAGCACCATCTAGATATATTTCTTAAAAAGTTATAACTTCAATAATATGTTCAAGTTAGATGGAATATCAGGTTTTTTAAGGTAAGGAATTAATAAGTCCCTTTAATAGTTTCTTGTGCCCTTATGATAAAATTCTTTCTAGGTCTTCAAGTTGTAAAATACCCACATGGATGGATCATCAATGAATTTTAACATCTTTCTAGTATCACCATCATAAATGTATAAGGACTCCTAACTTTATTATAGGGGTTAGAAGCTCCTCCTAAAATGGTCATACCTCTCAACACATGCTTCTACCAACTCTAGACAATTCCATACTCAAGGCACCAAATTCATGACCAACCTCAAGTTCCATGTCTAATTTATGCTCCATGAGACGGTTTGGGCCCTAGGTTGTATCTTCTCAAAGATTACCTCCTAAAATACCCAATTGTGTGATTGTAATTCATATTATCTATCCTCTTATACGGCTCATCAAATATATTTTTTGGTCTGTAGGAGAGGACTAGCTCTTGATATTTTTCCTTTCCTTCTTTCCTTTGCTTTTTAATGATATAGCCTCTTGTTGTAGTACTGGTACTACTGAAGAATTTAACAAATGTAGATGCAGTATTGGTAATGGATGGTAGTGATACTAATGGTATCTGGCAGTGATGGGAATTTTGATACATATGAGGTATCCATGGTGTTCAAAATGGAAAAAGATGAAATTGAGTAAACATTTTGCTAAGTCATGGAATATAGAGCGATTTTCTTGAAATACTAATGGTACTTGGAATTTTCTACAATGGAGAGAGATTCCGTTTATTAGTCAAGTTTTTTGCTTACTTTAGTTTGAAGTAGACTTGGGATGATTTTCTATTTGGGGTATTTTCTACTTAGCTCAAGAAATTAGCTCGCTATAGCTAGTGATTTGCTAGATTATGAATGCCTTAGGGATTTTTATTTAAGATTTTAAGTGGTTTTCTTGCTTGAGTGATTTACTCAATGAGGCTTTAGCAAATTAGTTGGAGTTAAGGACTTGGTAAATAAATTATTTGAATGAAGGTAGTGATCCATTGGTTGATTCAAGACCCTTTGTAAGCAGATCGCTCTTGCTTAGAGGTTGACCTAATCAAAAGCAACATTATTATATTTGGTAGAGGATCCCTAGTGTGCTCAATCCTAGCTAACATGAGGTATATTGTGGAAAATTATTTTAAAATTAATATCCAAATGACTTCCCAATGTCTAATTGTGAGTGCAATGTAGGTGGTTTGGACTCTTTTGAAGAATTTTGACTATAGGAGTTGTGTGTAGGAATGTAGGTGGTTAGAAAATACAAGAATGACTATGCTGAATTAATAGAGCTTACCTTAGAAAGGGAGTTATAGGACCTACCTTGTCCTACCCATGCCTTACCATACCTAGTATAGGGATTGCCTAGGTAGGTTGGTTGGCTTGTGTTAGTTGGCCATGGTGAGTTCTTCATTTACTAAGACAAGTGACTTGGTCATCTATGAACTTAGATTTGTGTAGGAGGTAAAATACAATTTAACAAGAAAGAGATAATGTTGGAATTAGAATCCTATCATGGGGGATGACACTTGTCATTGAAAATGGGAAGAGGAAAATAAGGGATGAAATTGAGGAGGAAAAGGGTCAACAAAAAAAATTAGCTAGGAAAAATAATAGTCATTAAGGAATATATGTAAATATTTACACTTTCTTTTGAAGGGAACATTCATTAGATGTGTGAAAGGTTCTTCCAATTTACAAAAATTGATAATATTATTCCATCCACAATGACATGTTTATGGGTATCTGGAACCATGGTCCAAAAAAATTTGATAGGGTTGGCTTCCTAGATTAAATCAATATTTCTCCCACTTGAATAGAAGGTCTCCTTACTCATAATCCATATTGGTAGCCTATTTGTTAAACCAACTATTGACTACCTCCTAATGTTACACTATCCTTTTGAATGCCTTCTCTCTTTCCTCCTATAGGGCCAATAGAATATTTAGTCTTGCTTACATTTTCTTGATGTCAATATCTTCAAGTTTTAAATTCTATGATATTTAGAGGAAAGGGAGCTCCAAATTGACTTAAAATGGCCTACTTTCCATAGATCAACTTATAAGGAGATGACTTAGTGGATTCCTTGAGTGTCACTCTATATGCCCACAATACTTTTCGTAGATGGGTGTGCTAGTCCATTTGGAAGTAATAATGGAAAATAGTGGATCAATAGTATCCAACCCTTAGGATTTTTTAGGCTATGGTTGGTGCAAATTAATTTCCTTTCTCATTACAATACTACTCAATTAGGGCTTTTATTTTTTCTTCTTTGAGGCACTATAGCAGGACATCATTAAACCACATATAACATATTGCTTTCTTACTAACTAAGAACTTTTGTTTGATTGTTAATTCCTCTATGACTGTCATGTAGCCATATCCCTACAAATATCTCCCATCCATATTGTTTGTTCATTAAAATCCACTTCTTCTACTAGAGTGACTTGATATTTTGGAACTCAAATTATAAAATTTTCATATAGGATCTACCCATGATGAGCTTGGTGGGTCTACTTTCAATATTAAATTCTTGAATCTTATATATCCAGCCAACTCTCTTTTCTCCCAACTCACTATAAAGTATAGCATATTGACATGAGGGTGAACTATGAAGATGATTATTTTGCTTTCTGATAGGTAGAACTTGGGATTTCTAAAAGTCTTCATGGTATCAAACACCTTTTTTTATTTATAAAGGTGTACTTATCTTTGTACTTATGGAGTATTTGACTCATAAATGAGGTGGGGTTTATTCATACTTGTCATTCTTTGAAGTTTGGAATATAACAATGATAATATTTGTCCTAAATACATAGAGTCTAAAGTCTATAGAAAAGTTAGTATTGATTAAGAATGGGGCTTTAATGAGATATCTTGAAATAATTTTATTCCTTCATTAATCTAAGTTAGGGTGGCATCATTTTTCAATATTTTTATGATTGGTTAAAATTTGACAACAAATTGGATTTGACCTAGGAAGGATATGATTCCTTTAATTAACATGGGCAAGCAAAGGTATTGAATGACCTTTATCTTATTAGGGTCTATGAATAAACTTTATTTTAACACTACATGACCTAATAGTTTGCCTTATTATACCATAAAATGTAAATTTTATTATTGAGTGACATACCATATTCCCTATACCTTTAAAATATAGACTTAAGAAGTTTGATTTTGTACTGTATTCAATTGAAATAGAATAAAATAATCATGATCTGTTCTACCAAATCTATGCATGAATGGTTCTACGATTTATGCCCAACTAGTGATAAAATTATTACACAAACCTCTACAATATAATGCAACTTTATCACACAAAGAATAAATTATCATGTGCACTATAATTTCCTCCTTCTGAATATGGTAAATTGACTTGAGCATAAAAATCCCACAAAGGCAATCCAATATTATCTTATTCTTTCTTCCATCAAAGGTGGAAAATTTTTCATAGCAATAGGTGGAATGGGGGAGTAGGCTCATAGGTTCAATGGGTTTTTATAGGTCCAACTGGGAAGTTTATTTTGAGGCCTAATTAGAGGTACTAGATTATTCTGTCGATGAGGAAATGGACAATACTATTATTACAAGGGTGGATAAGGATATACCACACAACCTTAAGGTGGGTATGGAGGTACCTAATGATGTTGGTATGAAGGGTAGTAAGGAGTAGGATAATTAGGATTTGACATATAGTAAGGAGGGAGTAGTGCATTTCTATAAGCCCATTATTTATTTGAAGGAGGAAACATGTTTAGAAATAGAGGAAGGTATATGGGGAATGATGAAGATAAGGGTGCAATCAACAAGAGGCTTTGGCTCTTTTTCTCTAATATTATCTCTATTATTTCCATGCATGCATTCCACATTCCAAGAATTATTGCTAGGCCTCATCAACATGGTATACTAAGTAGGATTCCCTATAATCATCTTCTTAAGTCCTTGCATGGCCTAGTAGCATGACCAATATCCTAGCCAACCATTTCCCTATATGAAATAGCTCTGATACCAATGCTAGTTTGAGTAAAACAAAACTACACATCCCATTACTTCAAAATTACATATTTAATATAGTAGATTTTTTATGAGAAGTTGTAGCATATCAAGATCAAGATGTAATTGATGTAACCTCCCATGAGGTATAATAAAATAATGTAATAATTTTTTTTAATAAGAAAAATAATTTAATAATTACCTAACATGTAATAACTGTCAAACATTAAGAGCCTTATGTAGTATCTTGTTGATTTAAATGCGGGTACTATTCCATGTTTTGTTGTACTTGACTAGATGGAGATAATGTTTATCCCTGGGGATTTCTCTAGGTCATGTATTTTTCCACTTTTTCAACCAACACTTAAAAATTTTAAGCAAGGCTCTAGATTTGATTTATAAATATCTGTGTTGAGGATCCTATGTTTAGATCTATAAATTGCCTTATGGAAGATATATTATGCTAGACAAGCTAGACCGAGGTAAACTTTAAGTTGAAATTGTGCTAGAAAGTGGTGTACTCTAAGAACTAGATGTAGGAGAGGTTGGTTTACTTTAATGACATGGTGGTATTTCATAAGATATAAAATATTTGTGGGGTTACTTACATAAAAGGTCATCCCATAGAGAGGGTTTGTGTGGGTCAATATAGAACCAACAATTGACCAAGTTTGATTAGCTAGCTAGGATAGAATAACAAATTTGATAGTTTATGAAACCAATTTCTTGGGATGTAGAGTTTTGGCTAATAGGATTGGCCATTAAAATTTTACCTTTTGAAGAAAAAAGATTAGACATATGAATCTCTTCAATATTATTATCTTAATGCATCAATGTAGTAGTTTGATCCTTCCTTTTCCCTTTTGTGTTCCTTTGATGTTATGTGGCTATCTCTATAGATTGATTTTCCTTTTACCATATTTGTTCCCTTGAGTGTGTATTCAATAGCCTATCTATATATACATACATGAAAAAGTTTCAAGGTTAATATTAGAAAAATTATGAAAATTGACCTCCAAAGTGATTTGCTTGCAAGTTCAAGCAATCCACTAGTAGATTCAAGAACTTCCTTAGTAGGAATTGAATTTTAAACTTTTTGAAGAGCATGAGATCCAATCAAATCACTTGGAATAAATTTATTTAAACCTAAAATGAATTGCTCTCTTAAGAGGGATTAGGAAGAAGCTCGTATTTCCTAGAATATCACTTGTTGAATAGAGTGAGTAACTTCTTGATTTGATCTTTGATAAAATTATCTCAAAAACCATTCCAAATGGTTCTTGCATTTCGAAAATATAAAATTGGGATCATATCTAAGTTTTGATGTAGTTATGATGTTTTGATTGGATGCTTCACAAAAAATAAAGATTTTGAAGTTTTTGTGAGAGTCACCATTTGTAAAGAACCTTCAAATATTAGGTACAAATTATAAAAATAATGTCAATTTCAAGATCAATTTAATACTAGACTTGATAAAACAAGTCCCTAACATTAGCAAATCATGATGGATTCAACTTCTATATTTTGAATAAATTTTGAGTAAATCGCTCCCAAAAATAGATTTAGAATATTCTTAAAGTGATTGGTTTAAAAAAAATGAGTTACCACTTATGCAAAAACTTGGAAAAAATCCCTTCAATTTTGACACAATCACTCATTTGTGATGAATACAAATTTGGCATAAAAATCAAGGAATTAGCCAAAACTAGGGACTAGGATCCCACTAGGCATATAGAAAAGAACTATGTTGAATCACATAAAACGAGGATCTTAGTGAGTGTTTGTATATGGGTAAAATAATGGGAATTTATCCCAACAACTATGCCAAAAAGAACTATGTTGAATCATAAAATGTTCATGACTTCTATTTTAATAATGCACCCAAGTTTTTTTAGTCTTTCAACAATTTATTAGAAGGAAGGTCCATTGGCTCCCTTCGAACTCCAGATTAAGGTTGGCTCCCCATTATCCCTACTAAAACCAATGACAACCTAAACTAATTGAATAAAATTAAAATGCATGAAAAATAAATTTTAAAGTTTAAGGGTGCAAGAGATTCAAATTAAAAAATGACCATAACCATAGGAAGGGGTGATCAATCAACATATGAGAATCCAAATAACATCATTTTTTTGATTCAATAAGTATAATATTGTTAAATTAATTACAAGACAGGCAAAAGCACATGTATCAATCACTACATACTTTACAATCTATAAGGGCAATGCCATTGATGGAATGCAAAAAATATTTGATATTTTCGAACCAATTTTATGATACACAACACAATGTGGGTTTCACAGAGTGCAACTTTAAATTCTCATGGCAAAAATATGAATAGAATGGAGCACATGGACCCTATATATAATATGAGTTTACCCCTAAATTACCCAAGGTGGTAAATTGTTACTACTAATAGTAAAACTTTGGGGCAGCTCTAACAAAATGATGCACCTTAAAATATTACATAACTCTAAATATACCTCTAATAGGCTTAGAAGGATTTCAAAATGAGTTAGTATATCACTAATTGTCAAAACATCACTCTCAAGATTTTCCTCAAAATCCATTCTTTTATTTTTATCCTCCATAATATGGCAAGTGATTCACTCTAGGAAGCGAGCGAATTGCTTAACTTTACTAGTGAATTGCTAGCTAACCCTAAAATATTCACTCCCATGATCTCATCATACAACTTTTTAGGTAGATCCCTCCTAAATCAATTGATACTTGTTGAGAAAAACCTAAGTTGTACTTAGTAAAAATTTAGGGGTTTTGGAAGGTATTGGATACTTGATTTCATTGTTTTTGCATATACTAGAGGAATCAACAACTCATAATATTTGATCATTGCCTTATCATGGGTTTGAATCTTGATCCTTGCTACCACTATAACCTCCAATTGGTCCAGGTAAAATTTTTAACATAGCCAATGATGTTGGCGTGATACACCCTTTGATACTATGAGGCTTGAGGATTCAAACCAGGATATCCACACTCCCACAAGAATGTTTTGACCAACTAGCCTGGTCCTCAAAAATCTGATTTCATTATTTTACACTCTTCCAAAATGATGAATTTCAAGGTAGTGACAAGGAACTAGAGGCTTGAAAAATGAAGGCTACAGTAAGTAAGGTCAATTCCACTTTGATTACATTGGTTCCTAAGAAAGGTGAGACAAATTTTTTTGATAATTTTTATCTAATAAGATTTTGTAATATGATTTATAAGATCATTTAAAAAATTATAGAAAATATTTTGAAAAGCATTCTAGATTGTGTTATCTCAGGTAAACAAGGTGGTTTTGTTCATGGTAAATAAATTCTTGATGGCATAATCATTACATAAGAGGTCATACATTCTCTTCATTCCATGAAAAAACTAGTTATGCTTATGAAATTAGATATGAACAAAGCATATGATCGGGTTTGTTAATTTTTTCTACATGATATTCTTAAAATTTTAGTTTTGATCAAGGTTAGTGTGAATGAATTAATGTTGTTATAACACTTTAAATTTTTTTAATCTGATTAATGGTTCTTGTGCTAGTTTATTTAATTCATCTCGTGGACTCCACCAAACTGATCTACTATTTTCTTGTCTATTTATTATTCTTGCGAAGGTATTAGGAAGAGCCTTCTCCAAGGCAAAAATGGATGGAAATATCAAAGGAATTTAGGTTGCAAAAATTGGTCCCTTTGAATCTCATCTCCAAGTTGTTGATGATACTTTTCTTTTGGGCCATCCCTTAGTCAGTGAGGCCATGGAGCTTACATAAATATTATAATGCTTTGATAATACTACTAGATCACTGGTTAATACTACAAAATATTATTATTTTTTATTAATACTATCCTATATTTACAATCAATTATTATGGATATGTTAGGATTTGAAAATGGAAAATTTCCATGAACCTACTTGGGTATTCCTCTATCTCATAAAGAAATAAAAAAGATATTTGGATCTCTTGTTTGAGTAGAATAAAATCTTGTTTGGTAGGTCAAAAAGGTAAGTTCTTAACCATGGTGGGAAGGCTACAACTCATAAATACTACATTACAATCCTTCCCTATTTATGTGATATCACTTTCAAGACTGCTAGTAGGTATATCATCTAAAATTGATAAAATTGATAGAGACTTTCTTTGGAAAGGATGTGAGGAAAATTTTAGGTTGCCTATTTGTAAGTGAGATAGAGCTTGCAAAGGAAATAATATTGGAGGGGAAAGCTTGCAAAATTATAGACTTATGAGTTTGATCTTAGGGAAAAGACTATGGATATTATTCAAATATCAAGGAATAAAAAATATAAATTCAACAAAATATAGGTGTTACCCTACCCAAAGGATTTCCAACATAGAAATTTATATTGATTAGTTTGTAATAGATTAATAAATATATTATATTTTTAGTCAATGAGGTAAATCATGCAAATTTTTTGCCTGATGCTTGGTTGAAACTTTATTATCTTATCTCTAATTCAAAATGGAAACCATTGGATTGGGCATGTTTAACTTGTAAAGGTCCAAATGTCAAAATTATGTTAATATGAGAAACAACTCCATATTACATATTTCTATGAGTAACCTAGTTAAAGGAGAGGAACTCAATCAAATTATAGATGAGATTTAAGAGATACTTCAAGATTTTTATTTTCCTATTTTTACATGAAAGGATGGGTTGGTTTGGAATCTATCAAAATATGGCGGATACTTGATCAATTTGGGATATGAAGATGTAGAGCAATTGAAATTTACTACTCCTAAAGATTTCCATTGGAAGAATACTTGATCACTAGAGGCTCTCCCTAAGGCCCCAACATTCTTTTGGTTAGTAGTTTAAATTAATATTCTTATAGGAGAGAGTCTATAAACAAGGGGATATCATGGCCCTTTCATATGTTCCTTGTGTGAGAAGGATTTAGAAACATCAAACCATTTAATTCTTTAATATCCCTTTGCTCAAACCATTTGAGGTTGCTTTTTAAAAAACATGAGAATATATTAGGTAGCTCCATCAACACTTAAAGAGTTTATGAAATGTTACATTAATTATTTTAAAACTAAAGTATTATGTACTCCATGGAGGATTAGTCCTGCTATTATTTGTTAGAATTATGGCTTGAAAGGAATGATAAAATTAAAAAAAATAAGTCTCAAAATCATACCCAAGTTTGAAACTATATTATTGCTCATCATGTAAAGTCTCAAGTATGTCAAAAGAGGTGCTAGAAACTTGGCTATAGTATTTGAACATATATGGAAGAGTTATCTAAAATAATGGTAATAAGACAACGTATTTTCTTTGGTCTATGGTAAATGGAAATGCCCAAAAATTGGGTTCATAAAAATTAAAAATTGATGGTGCTTCCAAAGAAAATCTAGGAAAAGTTGATGGAGGTGGTGTTTTTCAAAATAATGAAGGAAAAATTCTCCTCACTTAAAATCATATGGAACTTCTACTAACAACTATGTAGAGGCTAGGGCACTTCTTACAAGGATTAAAATTATAATTGAAAAAGGATAGAAATATATTTCAATTAAGGAGGATTCACAAATTATCATTAATTTTATTGACAAAAATGGATTTGAAGATTGGTTGAAAAATAATATTATTGTTGATGTTAATCATCTATTATTGGAGGAAATATCTTGGAAGTCTAAGCATATTTATAGAGAAGAACATCAAGTAACAAATAATTTTTGCAAAAGTGGTGTTGATCTTCATGGAAAAATTAAAACTTGAGAATGCAACTAACCAAGTGAGATTTTATTTCTTAATGAAAATGATGTCAAGGAGTTGATTTTGGAAACATAGCACTTTGAGGAAGATGAAGAATATATTTGATAGAAAAGGAAATGAAGAATATATTTCTTGAAAGGCAAGTTGGATAGTGTTTAATAGACCTAACAACGAATATAATATTTTGGTATTTTAATGGATGTGACCCCCAATAGCATCCACATATAGCTTAGAAAAAAAAGGTTTTAGGTTATGTTGATGTTGATGCTATAATTGAGAATTGCCATAGTGATATGTAATATATATCACCTTAAAAATACATCTAAACCTCGATTTTCAATCTTACAAATTTCTTTATAAATATAGGACATCCTTTAAGTTTATCAATTCAATAGTCAAATTTAAATGTACTTAGACAATGATACAACTTCAAGGGAATTGTACATGTTAATCATAAAATGGATATAAAGCACAAGTCACCATATGCTTTGGAGAGGTCTTAAATTTGTTAAATTTACAAATCACATACATGTAGGAATTCACAATAGTTTCTAGAAATATTTCAAAATAAACATTTACCATAATCTCATGCAAAATAAGGAAGAAGAGCAAATAAAGGACAATAGGGTCAAAAATAAAGAAGAGATGAATGACACAAATAGATAGAAGGAATAAGGGGTGGGTACCCATAGGCACCCCCATGATCTCACATATCATCCACTAGTACAATATATTAGTTATTGGGTGGTATTTACAGTGATACCAAATTCCAATTAGATGTTAACCTCAAGTTGATATAACTTGAATTGAATTTTAAATTACATTATAATAAATATATTGCACCCTTTAATCAAGGTTATCCATAGATATGGATTAAATAATATTACTAAGTATGAATACATGGTTCTTTTAGACTTACATGAAGATGATCATAGTATTACATAAAGAAATATGCCCGTAGGCTTACATATAGAATGCTTGAAGGCATACATAGCACATTTCCATAAGCTACATGAGGTTTACCCATAGGTACTTCATCACTATTGACCTTGGCCTAATAAGTTTAAAGTAAAAATATTTCAACACCCCCATATTCTGAACTAAGTGGCCAGCAAGAGAAGACAATAGAGATAATACATGTCCCCCTTCAATGAATCCTCATATGTGACAAAGGGTCCTGGTATCTTCTCTTTCCAAATATATATAAATTTTATCAACCTCTCCCAAAACATGAAGTCATAATTCCACCTCTTGAATCAAGATGTTGAGCTTCTTATGAGAAGATATTCAACATACATTGTGGTAACCACAATTTATCCTCCAATATCAAGAGAAAGTAGCTAAATCATGAAGCAATAGGTAGGTCTCTAAATAATTAACGCCAATGGCTATAAAGGGCCTATAGAAACAAGGTAAACCTTGCATAGACCATCCAAAACCTACTCCTACATCCCAAAAATATTACCAATCACGTTGCCATTGAGTTATCTAGAGTTAAAGCTCTATGAGAGAAGCGAAGGATAAACACAAGAAATTTGAAATCTTTCAAATATAGTATAACTAACTAACCACTTAATTGATGTTATATGTTTAGTTCTCTATAAAGACATCAAAACTACTATGATAAAAGAAACGAGAGATAATTATTTTTGTACTTGACATTGAAGAAGGCTTTTAAACCATATATGTGCTGATGTAAGAAAATTTTCCAACTATTATGGCAATAGACTATTGGAGTACATCATAGAGGATAATACTGATTGGGTCAAATTTACATAGAAAAAATCATATAAAAAATAGTATCAGGTCCTTGAACTAATGTCACCAATATATAGAGCTCAAAAAACTACATAATATAAAAAAGGGCCCAAAAACCCTTATGTATGCAAAAGTTATGGCCTTTGAAAGTTTGGAAATATAGGATCTAAAATAGGTGAAAAAATTAAATTACATATCTTACAAAAAATTCATAAATAAAAAACAACCACTTATCACCTTCAGATGCCAACTTTGTTGACATCATTCATTGATAGGACTACCAACTAAGATGGTGAATGATGAATCAAGTGTCAACATTTGGTATAGTTTGATTAGTTGATCTATATATATATGAAAAATATCACTTGCCCTAAAAAATGTGCTATGTCATCTAAGAAATATTAGTGATATTTGACCTATAAAATTAAAGTTTTAAAAGCAATATACTTGCCACTATGCCATTGTGTTAGTGAGTGACAATATTACTACTTTGATATAGATCAACTATCCAAAATACCTTTAAACTATTTAAAAAAATAGTCATTATTGTAAGTTGAATCCATGACTTATATCTAAAGAAGTAGTTTTATTTCCACTACACCATAGCATATCATTGAACATAAAAATCACTCCCTCCTAAATAATTCATATAGGATTTCCAAAGCTACATAGTAAAATTTACTTCCATGTCATTCACATAAAACAAAAATATTGATCTTCAAAACTATAATATTTGATATCTAAAAATAGTGACTTA
The DNA here is from genome assembly GCA_028583015.1 of Wollemia nobilis. Classification (NCBI taxonomy): domain Eukaryota; kingdom Viridiplantae; phylum Streptophyta; class Pinopsida; order Araucariales; family Araucariaceae; genus Wollemia; species Wollemia nobilis. The sequence goes on from JAQPPZ010001106.1 coordinate 10,545,093, forward strand.
CCATTGCAGTATTACACTTAGTTGGAGAGTTAGCCATCTATGATATTTAAAACTATTTTGATAAGAGGGGATAAAATTTAAAAGAAACCATAAATACCCTATAAAGTGAGTGTAAGAATTTGAGTCTAGATCCTTCCTATTTAGAAGGAATTTTAAAGATGATATGCTATTCAATATGCTAGGTCACAAAATGAGAAAGGAGTGCCAATATACCCTTAATAAATTTGGTGTTATTTGGATACGATAACAAAAAAAAAATGACATGCAAGAGAATAAAACCTATATCATTTTGAGTGAAAAAGGATTTGAATATTTACAACCCTAGTAATTTATTATGCCAAAAATTTATATATTTACAACCTTGCTCTATGTCAATCCATTACCATTTGGTTTTATCCACTATTGTGTGTCCTAGGCAGTAAGAAGCGTAGTGTCTGGTTTTTGTGGTCTTCCTTTTTCCCTAGTATTACCAACATGGCCCTACTTGATCCATCTAGCCTTTAGCTTGATCCCCTATCTCAAACCTTTTTGGAAGCTCATGGTCTCATTCCTTTCCTTAGCAAGTTCAAAGGGGCTAAGCAAGATATCACTGAAGCCTTTGTCAATTCATGGAATAATGGTTATATTGTTGTGTGTAACTTCTATTTTAGAGTTACTATTAAGCTGATGGTTGAGGTGATAGAAATTTTGGTGAAAGGTTCGCATATTGTTGTGTGTAACTTCTATTTTAGAGTTACTATTAAGCTTATGGTTGAGGTGATAGAAATTTTGGTGAAAGGGTGAGCGGTGCGAAGAGATTGTGATAACTGGGAACCTGAGATCCAGGGCTTCCCATTACTGTTTCTATTTTTTTTTGCCCCTGCATGGGCCTTTTTGAATACTATGTTTTTTCCTATTCAAGTATATATTATAGTTTTTTCTGATCTTTTACGAGCATCCCCTACATGGATTTTTGTTATAGCTCCTTTACAAGGTTTACAGGTAGTTACTTGTCTTAAGAAACCCCTGTGTGGGTATTGCTCAAGCTATATTTTGTGTTTATGATGTCAGGCGTCCACTCAGCCTTCCCTGTTGCTATTTGGTCCTTTTTTTTAGGTTGTAGCTGGCCAATGTGCAAGCTTGTGTCATATTATGCTATTGTTTTAGCTACCAGTTTATGTACTTGGGTTTGGGTCCCATTTAAACCCCGCACTTAAGCAATTTTACCTACCAAAAAAAAAGGATTTGAATAAATTGCTATTCAAGATTTCTCCATCACCAAAAAAAATTGTTAAAGGTAAAAAATTAAAAATAGTTTATTAACATCCATGATACCATAGGCCATATGATATGACCCTCATAGAGGATGTTATTTACCCAATATATATTTATCCAATCAAAATATGATGCACAACTCTGACTCCCATTAGATTTGAACCTTGAACCTCCTATTTAGTGTTCCCAAGTCTTATCACTAGGCCCCCTTATTGTGATTGTTCTATAGAAAATAATCACTTCCACATGTGCAAACAAAGAACGTAGTTAGTTCTAAGAAGAGAAATAGAGGGAATAGAGCCTAGAAACTCCTAGTTGGGAGGGTTTTAAAAATAATTTTCCATCTTCTAGTTGTAAAGTTATTAAATATAGATGTGATTAAATCATCTAGTATCCCATATAATTCTAGGAATCTCTCACTAAAGAATGTGATTAAAAAAAGTAAAGGAAAAAATCAAAATTGTCTAGTTGATGGAGTGGATCAAATACAAGACATTACTTTTTGTTGCAATATCTTATTGTTGCATTATTGATGTTGATGACTTTGGAGTTTCCTTTAGACTTAAAAAATACTATTCATGGATTTCATTCTAGAAGAGAATACATGCCTCCCTATCTTATTTTGCCACAAAATAAGATATTATAGTTTTTAAAGTTCAATTTTTTGAGGGAAATAGGGTAAATTATTTGGATGTAAAAAGGATACATCAAAAAACAAACTCACAAAAGTTGAACTCAAACCCCTTGAAACTTTACAAGAAATTTGATGGAACTAAAAAATCATTCATATCTACCATGGTTTGCCCTATATAGCCTTTTTGTTTGATCGAGTGTAGTAGCTTCATTTTGGCTCTGATACCATGTTGACATTATTAATATTTTTTAAAAATATTTTGAAACATACATTCACCATGATCATATGCAAAAAAATAAATAAAAATAAAATAAAAGAGCATATAGATGAAAATAGAGAAGGAGATAAACAACACAAATAAATAGAAAGAATAAGGCGACGGGTAATTGTAGGCACCCCAATGTTCTCACATATCACCTACTAATACAATGGTGATACCAATTTCCAATATGTTAACCTCAAGTTGATATGACTTGAAGGTTAAATTACAATATAATAAGTATATTACACCTTTTAAATAAGGTTATTGATAGAGGTGGATTAACCAATGCCACTAAAGGTGAATACATGAAGGCATCCTTAGGATTACATGAAAATGCCTATAGGCTTACATAATGAAATATGCCCATAGGTTTACATATAGAATGCTCGTACACTTACATAGAGAACACCCAAGGATTATATAGCACTTTCCAGCACGCTACATCAAGAGTACTTGTAGGTGCTTTATCACTATTAGCCTTAGCCTAATAAGGTCATATTACAGATATTTGAACTCTACCATTTTCTATGTATGGATAAATAGGATTTGATCCAATGGCTTAAATAATATACTTAATAATTAAAAAAATAAAAATAAAAAGTAGATAAGTTTGTAGTTAAAGTAGATAACTATGCAACTTGATTTCACCAAGTTCAAAGGATAAAGAAGTTGTCCATGTTGAGGCTATATTAGAATTATTTTCTACCATAATTGAATCTCCTTTTTTCATGCATGCATGTATTTAGCTTGTATTTTTAGTTATATAATCCTAAGTTGGAAAGACAATTGTAAACAAATTATCCATATATAGTTTTAAATTCATTAAATTAGGTGAGTTAATTTTCTCTTCTTCACACATGCGTGCGTTTTTCTTGAAAGGCAATTATAAATAAATTATCCATAATTGTATTTAAATTCATCACATTAGGATTCAACTCTACCATCTTCTATGGATGAATAAATAGGATTTGATCCAATGGATTAAATAATAAAATTAAGAATTAAAAAAATAAGAAGAAAAAGTAGTTGAGAAGTTTGTAGTTAAAGTAGATATCTATACGGGTGGGTTTAGGATGATAGGAGGTTACATACACTTTTCAGTAGGGAGTGCAAGAATTCAAATCTCGAAAGGCGAGAAGGATCAAATTCAAAATTCTAGAGAGCAGGAGGATGATCACGGGGGCGGTCAGGATGGAGTCCCTTTCGAGGAACCTGAGGATGGTCAGATTAATTCGAAAAGGATTTCAAAAAGGTCACTCAATTTTGGGGAGATGAACCTCCCAACAAGGGAACCAAATTTGGGACCCCTCTGGTTGAGGGGCCCACTACTAAAAATCCCTCCTTCACCAAAGTCCTTAGTGGAGGAATTAACAGTCCCAGGGAATCCTCCTTTTCCTTGGAACCTATTGGGAAAAAATCAAGGTCCCTGCAAATATCATTTCCAACTATCTTTCAATGGAAACATTTTTGTTAGTTGGAAAGCTCATCAGAGGTAGGCCTGATATTGAAACCATTAGGAGGTGGGCTCACTCTAAATGGAAGGTCACTGGTAGCATGGAAATTTTTGGCCTTTCCAAGGGTTTTTTTGGTATTAGGCTTAGCAATCATGATGATGCTAGCCAGATTCTTACAGGGGGACCTTGGTTTTTGGGAAGGCGGAGCTTGTTCCTGAGGTGATGGTCTCCTGATTTTGACCCTAAAACCCAGAGTATTAACTATGCTCCTATCTGGGTTCATTTGCTGAACCTTCCTTGGCATTTCTGGCATGAGGATATCCTCAAAGGTATTGCTAAAATCATTGGTGATTTGGTGGCCATCGATCATGCCACTTTGGCTAGGTCAAGGATGACAATTGCTCGAATTTGTGTCAATGCAAACTTGGACTCTGAGCTCCCTACTTTCATTGAACTAGAATATGAGTCCTACTACTAGAAGCAAGTGGTGGAATATGAAAATAAGCCAGCATTTTATGTGGAATGCCATACTCAGGGGCACCTTAGATCTCAATGCCCTTCCTTGAAGGTGCAAGCTGAACCTAAGATCCCAAAAAGCAAATCCCCTTTCATTAGGAATGAAAGGAGGAAGCATCCCGCATCAAAGGGAGTGGTCTTTAGACCAATCAAAAACTAGAATCCAAACAACAACAGGAATGAACATCCTCAGGAAGGTGCTACAAAAGAGCCTCAAGCTTCTCCTCAAGCTGTTGATAAGGGCAAATAGATATCTATAGTGAATCAAGAAATGCACAAGGAAGAGGTAAGTTCTTTCTTTGCTCTCCCAAACAAGTACCAAGTACTTTCTGAATTACCTTCATGTGATAACGAAAATATGGAAGTTCCTCACAGTCCTGAACCAGCTCATAAACCCTCTTCTATCTCCAATGAGAAGAAGAGACCTGAAGTTAATAGATCCTCTGATCCCATTGACAATACTGGGCTTCCTCACTCTTCTCCTCAACCCCGGAGAGGTCCCCAATGCTTAGGACCCTCAAGCCCACCTCTTGAGTCTTTCCCAGAAAGCTTAGATGATCCTTGCAAATGGACTCAAATTGAAGAAGTTTCAATCCCAGAAACTATCCCTGGTTCTTCAAGCCCGGTGGTTCAAAGAATTAATTCACAAAATTTTAGTCCAAAACAAACTAGAAGCTACAAGAAATCTCCTATTTATTATGGAGGAGATAAGAATAAGGGTAGAACTTCAACCAATGATCATTGGAAACAGGGACTAGCAGAAGAAATAGCGAGTGGAATCCAAAAAACCCTATTTTCCATAGGGTTAAGTCAGAGCAAGGATGACTCCAAATGTATCAAACCTCCCCAACCTCAAGGAAAGGGGGGCAAAAGGAATCTCAAATCATCTAAATGAAAATCCTCTCCTGGAATGTGAGAGGACTTAATGGCATGGCAAAGCAAAGACTAGCCAAGTCATTAAGAAAAGAAGTCAATCCCACAAATTTTTTGATGCAAGAAACTAAAACAGGAGAATATTTAGGTGAGGCTTTAAGTAAAAATTTGTGGAAAATGGAGAAATAATTTCTTGTAGTGCAAGGGGTGCTTCAGGAGGTCTCATGTGCATTTGGAATTCGAAGAAGTTGGAAGGTATATTAATACACTCTAATGATGTGTCAGCTAGCATCCTATTTTTTGATAAAGATAAAAACTTCCCATGGATACTCACCAATGTATATGCCCCTAATTCTATCCCTGGAAGATCTAGGCTATGGGAAACTTTAACAAATTTTAGAAAAGCTATCACAAATTTTCCTTGGATTCTTGTTGGAGACTTTAACACTCCACTTTATCCTTCGGACAAGAGAGGTGGCTCTAGAATAATAACAAAAAGCATGGAAGAATTTCAGGATTTCATCAACTCTAATAACTTGATGGATGTGAACCTGAAAGGCAATCAATTTACATGGACCAATAGAAGGAGTGGTAATCAACTAATTCAGGTTAAACTTGATAGAGTACTCTTTTCTTAGGAAGCCACTACAAAGTGGGGGGATGCCAATCTCCAATCTCTTCTCAAAATTGGTTCAGATCATAGTCCAATTCTCTTGGAAATAAATAACCCTCAGACCTTTAGAACTCCTTTCAGATTTGAAGCCATGTGGATGCAACATCCTGACTTCAGGGATAAAATTATTCAGTGGTGGTAGACAAATATTCAAGGATCACCCTCATTCAGATTGGGGCAAAAACTAAAAGTGCTCAAAGAAAATCTTAAGATTTGGAACAGAGATATCTTTGGGAACCTATTTGAGAATAAACAGGCAATCAAAAATCACTTGGAAACAATTGAGAATGATATTCTGACTGGTCAAAATGATGGTGTCGAGTTGAGGAATGAAGAAAGGATTCTCTTATCAAAGTATCATAATATCCTAAAATGTGAGGAAACCTTCTGGAGGTAGAAATCTTAAGCAATCTAGCTCAAGGAAGGAGATTCCAACACAAAAATTTTCCACATTTCTACCCTGAGGAATAGGAGCAACAATAGAATTAAGGAGTTACTCAGACAGGATGGAAGTGTAACATCTGACATCAAGGAAATCAGGTCTGAAGGCATTTCACATTTCATGTAATTGCTCAAAAACCCAAATTCAGATTCTAACTCTGATGATGCTAAAGAATTTTTGCTCCAGCATATACCCCTTTCCATCTTAGAGGACATCAAATTCAAGTTAACTACCAATATTTTAGATGATGAAATCAAGCAAGCCCTCTTTTCCATGAAACCTGACAAGGCTCCTGGCCCTGACGGGTTTCCTCCTAGGTTTTTCTAGGCTTTTTGGGATTTTGTGGGTCCTGATGTGTGTGAAGCTATAAAAGAATTTTAGTCTTCCAAGATCATACCTCGTAATTTTAATTCCATGTTCATTGCTCTTATTCCTAAAATCCCAAATGCTAGATCCTTTAATGACTTTAGACCTGTGAGCCTTTGTAACGTAGTTTACAAAATCCTTACCAAAGCTTTAGCCAATAGGATGTGAGATGTTCTTCCTCTGATAATTGATCACTACCAAGGGAGCTCGGTTCGAGGAAGGTCTATTTTAGATGGGATTATTTCTATTCATGAAGCCCTGCACTCTACTTCTCAAACCAAAAAGGTTGCTTTTCTTCTAAAGCTTGACATGAACAAAGCTTATGATAGGTTGAATTGGGACTTTTTATTGGCTATCCTAACCAAATTTGGATTTCACCAGGATTGGGTCAAGATGATTAAAGGATGCATTTCATCTGCTTGGTTCTCTATCTTAATCAATGGCTCACCTACTGGATACTTTCCTAGTAGCAGAGGCCTAAGGCAAGGGGATCCCTTATCCCCCCTTCTATTCATCATTGCTGTTGAGGCATTAGGAAGATCCATCCATGCAACTAGAAGATCAAGACTAATTTTTGGAATTAAAGTGACCTCTCAATCTAATCCTATCACTCATCAACAATTCATTGATGACACTCTCTTGTCCACCTTTGCTTCTATTATTGAAGCTAAAGTTATCAAGCATTTACTCCTTCTCTATGAAGAAGCGGTTGGACAGAAAGTGAATTTCTAGAAAAGTAAGTTATATTTCCTCAACACTCCTCATAGGCGACAACTCAAAATTACAAATATATTGGGATGTGCTATCTCCACCTTACCAACTACCTATTTGGGATTGCCCTTGTTCATTGGAAATGCTTTTGAAGAATTGTGGAACAATGTAATTGAAATATTCCAAAAAAAACTCATAGGTTGGAAGGGCAATCTCCTATCCCAGGTAGGAAAAGTAGTCCTAACCATGGCTTGTTTGTAGAGCATCCCTATTTATTTCCTTTTAGTCTTCAAGGCTCCAATTAAGGTTTACCACAAGATAGAGCAAATTCAAAAATATTTCCTATGGACTGGTACTGAGAACAAAAATATATTCCACTTGGTTGCATGGGACAAAGTTTGTAGACCGAAGGATTAGGGAGGAATCGACCTCAGAAGAATCAATATTTTAAACTTGGTACTACTGGCAAAACAAGCTTGGAGATTAGTGTCAGGGGATCAAGTGGAATGGGTCACTCTTGTTAAGAGGAAATACTTGCAGAGATCTGAATTTTTATGTGATTGGGCACCTTCTATGGGGTCAACATTTTGGAAATCCATCAGCCTAATGAAACAACTCCTGAGAAAGGGCCTAAGATGGCAGGTAGGAGATGGAAAAATAATCAATTTTTGGGAAGACAAGTGGATAGGAAACCAACCACTTTTAGCAATCCCTGGTTTCAGAGCATTAAAGGAATTCACTGATCCTTTGTTTGGCTATCGAGTTGCTGATTTCTTAATAGTATCCAATGACTCACGCACATGGAAAAGGATTCAATGTCCCAACCTATTAGCAGAAATCACTTCCTTGGAAGCCCTACTCTCTGCTTTCATTTTACCATCAAGGATCGCCAGTGACCAACCTATTTGGGAACCTTTTGACATAGGGGAATTTACTATCAAATCAACCTATCAACTTATCCTAGCCCCTGAAGAAGTTCTTATCCCCTTCAAATTAGTTTGGATCAAGCACCTGACTCCAAAGGTATCCTTCTTTTCTTGGCTGGCTATTCAAGATAGGATCCTCACTATAGAAAATCTTATTAAGCGTGGAATTCCTCTCCCTAATAGGTGTTTCTTATGTCTTTCTGATTGGGAGTCTACAAGCCACATCTTCCTTTCTTGTCCTTTTTCCAGCTCCATTCTGAACAAGCTTTTCCAAAAGTTTCAAATTAGTTGGGCCAAACCTCCATCGATAGTTGACTTGTTCTCTCAATGGCCCAATCCTTTTAGCAATCCTTGTCTCAAAGGAATTTGGAAATTTTACCTTCATCATTATCTCTGGAAAATTTGGCTTGAGAGGAACAAACGTGTTTTTTCCAGATTGGCCAAGGATCTTGATTCCATCACCAATAGAATTATATTTTTTGCTAAGGAAAATGCACTCTCATCCCCAAGTGATCCTCATCCCATCCCTAGGTTTGAAGCTTCCTTACTCTAGTCCTTACATGTTTCTCTAGAGAATCCCAACCCAAGTAATACCCAAATCTCTAGAAATAACATCAAATGGATGCCTCCTCCCCAAGATTGGGTCAAGCTTAATTTTTATGGGGTGGCAAAAGGAAATCCAGGCAGAGCCGAGGCTGGGGGAATTCTAAGGGACCACAATGGAAATTCCATTTTTGCCTTTGCTGAATGTTTGGGAGAACAATCTAACCACATAGCTGAAGCTAAGGCCCTATGGAGGGGTCTACTATTAATTAAGCAATTTCTAGGGAAAGTCATTATTGAAGGGGACTCCTTGAATGTGGTCAATTATTTAAAAAGCTCCAAAACTCCAACATGGAAGGTGAAAAACCTAATTGAAGAAGCTCGAAGCCTAATCCTTTACCAACATGAGGTCATTATCCAACATGTCTTCAGGGAAGCTAATGGTGTAGCAGACAAGTTGGCTAACATCGGAGTTTCTACCCCGTAATGATGACATGGACTGACACCCTTCCTCGTGAAGTTGAAGAAATTGCAAGGTCAGAAAAAGTTCAAAATTTTCAAAATGCATAACAATCATTTTTTCAATTTCATTGGAATGAAAAGGTTGTTCTCCCTAGATCTCAATATTTCAAATGCTTCGTATCCTACAAAGATCTTCTTCAACAACCCTATCATTTCCATGATGAGATTCAACTTTTCGAGGTACTCATTGCTCGGGACCTTTGGTGCAAGTAGGATTTTTTGGCACATCCTCCTCATGTTTTTCCTACACCCCATGCTAATTATTCCTGTCAGTGCTTTTGGTTTTAGTTCCAATGCTCCTAATTATACCATTTTTCCTGCAATCTCTCTGGAGTGCTCCTTCCTGATCCTTTCTCGTAGAGTGCCCTTCATCCACGTGTTGCATTTTCATCCTCACCCACCACCCTTTCTCCTCCCTGGTCATTTATCTCATCTCTTCCTTTCCATATTCTTGTCCTTTTCTACTTTTCACCATTTTCCAAAGCCTTTTGCATCCGTTCATCTCTACGAGTCAAGCAGTGTTGTTAAGTTTTATCACCTGATTGGCCAAGAGTTACAAGGTGTGGCACACCTTTCTAATTTCATGGGGGATAGTAGTTATTGGAACCCTAAGTTTTCTAAGGAATGCTGCTTTGTTCTCCATGATTTGGTGGATTTGCTTTTCCCTAGGATGTGCATCTTCGCGAGGAGGAGGAATAGATGCTTCCAAAAATTTCTAAACTTGTCCAATGTTTACAAAACCCACCCTATGGATGGATTCTTCATATTCTTTGTCTGTATCCCTCATCCCAGTGAGCACTCTATTATCCCTATTTCTCTGCTCCATTTCCTAGTCATCATGAGCTTCGTGGAGCCAAAAATACTTAAAATTGAACTAGTGGTGGAAGCTATCCTGAGTGCAAGAGGTTTTTTGTCATTCCTAAAGAGATTTTTATGGTTGGGATTGGGATATCAACCTGGCTTTTGCATCTACATGGGAGAAGGGCATCATCATCATCCATGGTGTGGAGTTCCAGGTGGATGTTAATATCCTTGCTGAGATTACAGGACAACCATCGGTTGGAAGAATGGTTCATAGGGATAAGAACAATTGGGATATTGAACTCAACCAATTCGAGTCGAAGTCACCTATGAGAAATATTGTCAAACCAGGGATGGTTCATGAAGACTTACCCACTCCTTGGAAAGAGGTGATGAAACTAGTTATGGAGTACATCACTATGGATGACCTTAGTTCCCAACTCAGAAGCTTCCACATTGTGTTCATGAATCATTTTAGGGAGGTCAAATAGTTGAACATTCCAAAATTCCTATACTTGTCGATGGATTACTCCATTAATGCAACCCACTCAAAGAAGGAGGAAGCTTGGCCCTCTCACTAGGGGCTATTCAAAGTCGTGTATGCTCATCTTCTAGAGAAATTTCCTAAAGGAAATGTGCTTCCACAGGATCAATAGGTTGAGACCATGGAGGAGGATACGTCCTCCACTCCTATCTCTAAGGTTCATGGTTCCAAGAGGAAGAATATGGATGAAGGTCACCAGGATGTTGAGCTATCAATAAAAAATAAGGGTAAATTTGAGGCTACTCCAATGAGAAGTTCTCAATGTCTTAAGAACAAGGATGTTCAGAACCAAGGAAAGATGCAGGGTGCGACCGAGGATGAACCAGATGATCCTGCGAAGAATATTCTCCAAGAATATGTAATCAAGACCACCACTACTATGATTGTTCATATGGAGAATGCTATGACAACAATTATGGGGGCAATTACTCAATTGAAAGAGCATAGGAATGCTCTAAACCTCTTGTTCTTCTATGACAACTTCGTAGAGGCTACTCCAACAAAGACCACCATCGAAGCCAAACCTGAGGTCAAAGATGATGATGTCATGGAAATTGCAAAGGATGTATTCAAGGACATCCCTAAGGATGTTAAGAAGGATGTCAAGAAGGATGACATCAAGGATACTATAATTGCCTAGTTGGTTGTTTGTCCTGTGGTCTTAGGTTTCTGTCCTATCAAGGCCTTTTCTAGTTTTGCCTCTGGCTTTTTGGGTTTGCTCATGTTTTCCTTTACATTTTTAGGTTTTCAAGGATGCATTGATGTTTTTTGAGGATAGTGCATCCTTTTCTCCTAGTGATGTATCAAGGCGTTAGGGCACCTTTCAAATGCCCATATTAATATAAATTTTGTTAACTTATAAAAAACAAAAGTAGATATCTATGCAACTTGAATTCACCAAGGTCAAAGGATAAATAAGTTGTCCATGTTGAGGTTATATTAGACTTCTTTTCTACCATTATTGAATCTCCTTTTTTTATGCATGCATGTATATATCTTAGATTTTAATTATATAATCCTAAGTTGGAAAGACAATTGTAAACAAATTATCCATATTTATCTTTTAAATTCATTAAATTAGGTGAATTAATTTCCTCCTCTTCACACATGCATGCATTTTGCTTGAAAATAAATTATAAATAAGTTATTCATAATTATATTTAAACTCATCATGATGCGTAGTCGTTATACCATCATTAATTCTCAATGAATCTGTCAATCCAGGGCAGTGTACAAGGCTATCTGCAGGAGAAGAAGTGAAACAACTATAACTTAGGTCAATCTAGGGCAACAAGTCTTATTGGTGGAACCGGTTGTGTGGGGGGTTTTGGAACATTCCTATCTCTAAATTGCATGAATTAAATCTTAATCTAAGTTGCAGAATTGGAAACTAATCATTAACTACAGAAATGAAGTCCTAATTACAATTGCAGAATGAGACCTAATTATATTGCAGAATTAACAGTTGCGAATTGAAAGTCTGATCCTAATTGCAGAAAGGAAATCTAATTACTTTTGCAAGTAATGAAAGTTTAGATCTAATGTGGAAATAAAAACTATCAAAGTTCTAGTAACAGAAGGTTGTCAATCTTCTCGTTCAGATTTTGACAGCAAAACATAAAATGCAGGAAATTGCTGAAAAACAGTAAATTCTGGAAATAACAATCTGAAAATAAAGTGGAAGCTTTGTTGAAAGTAAGATTGCAACTAAAACATTAAGCACAAGATTAATCTAAGTATAAATAAACTAATACTGCAAATATTGTCAACTATTTACAAGCAATTGACATAACAAGTTCTACAACTCATTCTGTCGCAACAAAATCAGAATAAAAACCTGCTTTGTTAGTCCTCCTCCTAGGTCTGGAAGTGGCCAGCCTCTTTGTCAGAAGAAGGTGTAAGTCTCTCTCTTTTTCTAAATCTTAATCACACTCATTTACAAGTAATTTGAAATAGAACTGGTGCACTTTATTGATCAAAAGACATGATTACAAGAATTCTATTGAAAAATCATTACAGGATCGTAATGATCAATTTCTAGTTATACTCTGTATTTTTTGCTAGCTTCCTTACTCTATTTTCTACCTCTTTTTCTACTTCCTACTTACTACGCTCAACCTGAATGGGAGCAATATTTATAGCTATCCTATGATCTGATTACAAACAAAGAATATCTCAAAAGATCTAATCCTACAATGCTGCAACAAATTCTGGTTTTATCCTAGAAGAGGACTAAAACTTGATCTTTCCCTTAATGATGGCTTTGGTCGGCAATGACGGCAAAGACAGATGGAAGATATTTCTCTTTACTTTTTCCAACCTTTATTTCCCTTTTTCGGCTTCAAAAATCGGTCAAAAGGTCAAAAACACATTCTGTTCTTCATTCCGAAGATAAGTGGCTTCATTTCGAAGACAATGCAATTCTCATTCCGAAGATCGCTCATTTCGAAGATATCGCATTCTCATTCCGAAGATCGCTCATTCCGAAGATATTGCATGCTTCATTCCGAAGATCCGCTCATTTCGAAGATACTGCATTCTTCATTTCGAAGATCCGCTCATTTCGAAGATGTTGTGTTCCTTCATTCCGAAGATATCTGTTCATTTCGAAGATACTTCGGAATGAACAAATGTATGCTTTTCCAGTGATTTCTTCTGCATCTCTCAGGTGGGTTATCTCCTAAGATCAAATTCTAATGGTCTTCATCCCTTTCCTCATGTGAATTCCATGCCTTGCTATTTATGGACAAGTGGCTGGAATTTACATGGGAAAGACCAGTTTTTGCTGCACAGCAACAGTTTGCTTGCACTTGTGCCAGATTTAGGTGAAGTAAATGCTTGAGACAAATCAAAATATGATTAGTGAAATGCTGCTATTATTCTAAGCATATCCCATTGTAGCAAATCATAGCAAAAAGAACACAAAACTATGCAAAAAGTCTGTAAAATCAGCATATAATATTTCAAATACATTGATCATGCAAAATGGTTAATATACAACATATTGAATCAACTTAACTAACATATCAGATAAAACATAAGAGTTTATAGGCATTTTTAGTGTACAAAACATGTTATGATTGAGGCATTTCCAGGCCTCATCATTTTCCCCCCAACTTATATTAATGCATGCCCTCATGCATTCTGTTGGGCTATGGAATCACATATGTCCATGTTTAGATTCCATGACCTGTAGAATAACTTCTTGCCTATGTAATACCCCCTATTTTCCTGAATGTTTCTGAGCCAATCTTCAAATTGTTCATCAGGTTGGGCATCTTCCTCAAAGTAGAATGGAACTGGAGTAATGATGGTTGGAGGCCTGAACCTGAGACCTATCCAGTTATGTTGCATGATCTGAATCAGCTGGACTACACCTTCTGCTCTTCTTCTGGACCATTCTAAATTGATGGGGGAGATAGGTTCTCTTTTCCTCAAAGACATGGAAAGTTCATTCCATCTGTCTCTGCATACTGACAATGTTGGGAAGAAATTGTGATCACAAAAATTGTTAAATCTGGCCACACAGTCCCTCAAATTGTTCAAGTACATTCTCTTAATATCATCCCTGTTCATCATTGAGAAGTGCTGCTGAGTGATATTTAGGTGATTTGGCTGGATTGCTCTGACTAACAACTCAGCCCTTGTTTCAATCACTTTATTCTGCCTTTTCTCATGATCCCAATAAAGCTGATTTTGCAAAGTAGACATAAATGCTCTCAACTGAACATCTCCAATGTAGATTTGAGGATGAGAGTCAACTTCCTCTGGAATGAAGAAACTGTGTAAAAATAGTTCACACAGGAGATTTTTCTGCTCAAAAGGACTGTCAAAATATGCCTCCAGAAAATCTTCAATAGTGTCCAATTTATATGGAAGGTTTGAAGTAATCCTCATGACCTGCCATCTGAGGTATTTTTCCTTCAAAATAAGGCTGTAAAATCTGGCTGGTCATCTAAATTGGACTAAAAATTCAGCAATTTGGCATAAGTCAGACACCTTTTCTTTCAATGCCTGAATTTCTGTGTCCTTGGCTTCTAGCTGTTTTGCTTCCAATTTGAATTTTTCAGTTTTATTGGCAAGTTGTTCATATCTAATCATCCAGCTAGCTATGTCTGCATTGTACTGCTCTAGAGACACAATATTAGGTGGTCTTACTATAGGGGGGATCCTAGGCAACAGATTTATCTGAACTCCTTTTTCTGCCACTTCCACTGGTTGTTCATCTATCAATAACTCTACTTGCACCCCCTTATTTGCTATTTCTATGGGGTTGTCATCAGATAGTATTTCTACTTGTACCCCCTTATCTGTTGTTTCTACTGGAAGTGTAACAAGTTGAAATGCAGGGACCTCAGTAGGAGTACTTACTTGAACATTTTCTTGCTGTTGGGACTGTTTCTGTGTTGGTGGCTCATTTTCAACATCCTCTACAATATTCCTCACCATTTCTGAAGCATCTTCAGAACAAGAAGGCAATGCTTCAGAATGAACAGGCACTTCTTCAGAATGAAGGAGTGCTATTTTAGGATGAACTCCTATGTCTGCCTCAACAGAGTCATCTGCTCTTGATAAACCCGGAAGCAATTGAGCCAAATTATCTTCATCATTGGATATAGCTGGCTATTTTTCAGATTGTGACAACAATTTTCTTAATTTTGCCACTTCCTCTAAGTTCTACAATTTTTCTTTCTTGCATCTCAATGATGCTTTCTTTCTATGTGATCCATTTAGTCTATGTTTTCACAACACTTCTTGCTGCCCTCAGCTACTCAGTGATGTCTTCCACTTCTTTCGCTTGATGACAAATCATTCTTGCTCAACCAATTCCTCTTCTTCTACATTGTTCTTGTTCGAGGCTCTATCTTCTATAAGGATATCTACCATATCTGTAGCCTGTTGAACTGTACCTCACAACACGTCTTTGAAAAGAAAGATGGCACACATTTCTACTTTTGCACTATACACCTATTTGTTGATAATTGCATGGATGTCCTTGTCAGATCCACCTCATTAGTTTTCAGATTCTCACGTGCATGTTAATTGACATTAAAAACTGGTGGCATATGGTTGGTCATGTTCTCCGTATTTCCAATGAGTGCAAAAACAAACCATGTCTATTGACACGTGTCCCTTCCTCGCATGCAACTAAAAAATCTTGATTTTGTCATACCTTGTCTTCTTGGCTGCCACGTGGAAATGCTTTTTTCCGAAGATGCAAACAAAATTTCATTCCAAATATTATGACCTCATTCCAAGACAAATCCTCATTCCGAAGATTATGACCTCATTTCGAAGATAGGTCTTCATTCCGAAGACAAATCTTCTTTGCAAAATTTTCATTTCAAGATAGATCTTCATTTCCGAAGATCAATCCTCATTTCGAAGATTAATCCTCATTCCAAGATCAGTCTATTGTGAAAGTAAATCGTCATTCCAAGACAACTTCATTCAAGACAGATCTTCATTTCAAGACAGATCTTCATTCAAGATGATGCAAAGTCGTCATTCAAGACCAAGTTTCATTCTGAAGACAAATTGTCATTCCGAAGACAAAGTTTCTTTCTGAAGACAAAGTGCAACATTCATTTTTTTATCATTCCGAAGACAATTTCAATTCGAAGATAATACAACAAGCACTATTTTTGGCATTCTTGTTTCGAAGATTAGGTAGAAATCAATATTTTCATTCTCAAAACATGTTTTTAAGTATGCCAACTCTTATGAATACCTTTTATGCTAATGGTTAATTGTCATATACTATATACCAATCATTTTACAATGAAGAAATGTAAGAAATATATACCTGATAAAAATAGTTAATGCCGATTTTGAAGAATGACTGCTTTTGTTGATATTCTGCTGAGATTTTCTGCAACATTTCAAAACAAGTGCACTAGGTGAATTTGTACAATGATGGTTCAAAAATTTCTCAAGGTTATGCATGCCAGAAAACTGGTTTTCATGCATACCAACTCAGTAGTGCCTTAAGAAAAGGTTTTCACTGTTGAGTTATTCATTTTTCTCTTTTTTTTTCTTGATTTTCCCCTTTTTTTTTTTTACCTCTCCTTTTCTCTTTTTTTTTTCTTTTTTTTCTTGATCCTGACTATGCCCATGAAGGAATTTCATGATTTCCCCTGAAACCATGCCCATGAAGGAATTCATACTCAGAATTTATTCATCTTTTTGTTTTCTATTTTTCTGATTTTTTTGTATTTTCTATTTTTTCTTGAAATCCACTGATCATGTTGATTGTTTTGAAGTGGAAGAAGGAATCTCTTCCACCTACTGTGTATCCAAACTATCAAGTTGCTGCAAGAATTCTTCTTTAGTCAGAGGTGTATGGTATACCCTGAGGCGATGTCCATTCACTACCAACTTTCTTCGTGACCCATCAATAGGGGATAAACGAGTTGCTCCATTGTTAAATACCTCTTCAATCCAGTAAGGTCCCAACCATCTAGTTCTCAATTTTCTAGGGAAGTCTTCATATTGAGAATCAAATAGTAAAGCCCAATCTCCTTGTTGAAGTTTCCTCTCCTGAATGTGACTGTCATGCCACAACTTCCTCTCCTCCTGAATTACCTCAGTTTGGTGCAGAGCATCCAATCTAAGTTCATCCAATGCATTCAGCTGTAGAATCCTGTCTGTCTGTGCCTGCGACAATTCAATTCCAATTTCCAGTGTTGTGCGCAATGTTAGTAGCTCAAATTCAATAGGTAAGAGAGGCTTTTTACCAAAGACTAGTTCATAAGGTGTGAATCCAGTAGTGGACTTCCAAGTAGTATTGTAGGCCCAAACTGCTTCAGGTAATTTATCTAGCCAATTTCTCCTATGAAAAGCTACTATTTTTGTCAAGATGCGTTCTAGTTCCCTGTTTGTTACTTCAACCTAGGCCATTTGCTTGTGGGTGGTAAGGTGATGATTTCCTATGTTTGATTTCATACAATTCTGTAAATGCTTTTATGACTTTGGATGCAAATTGGGGTCCTTGGTCTGTGGTGATAGACCGTGGAGCTCCAAATCTCTAAAAAATCTGAGTATACAAGAAATCAGCGACCTTCTCTTCACGAGCATGTTTGAAAGCACGCACCTCTACCCACTTTGTCGGGTAATCAGTGCATACTAGAATATGCACCTTTCCTTGAGAAGGTGGATCAATAGGTCCTACAAAATCAAGCCCCCACCTCTCAAATGGTTCTAAAACCATTTGAGGCTGCAGTGGCATCTCATTTGTATGAGTGGGTTTCCCCATTCTTTGGCATGCATCACAATGCCTGATGTACTTTTTCACATCCTTGTGAAGAGATGGCCAATAATATCCTATCCCCAAGATTTTTCTAACTGTGCTTTTTACAGAATAGTGTCCACCTGAGGGTTCATCATGACAAGCTCTAAGGATATCATACACTTCATCCTTTCGGATGCACCTACGTAACACATGGTCAGGACTCCACTTAAAAAGCATACCCTTAATCCATTCAAAAGAAGAACTCTGTTTGATCAATTGTTTTTTCTGTTTTGAAGTAAAATGTGGAGGAACTTTCCCTGTGACCAAATAATTGGCTATATCTGCAAACCAAGGTGATTGAACTGATATAGCAAATAGTTTTTCATCAAGAAAAGTGTCATCAACTAATTCCCCTTCATCTGTGTTCTGCAACCTAGACAAGAAATCTGCCACAACATTAGCTTTTCCTGGTTTGTTGATTATGGTGATATCAAATTCTTGCAGCAACAGCAACCAACGAATAATTCTTGCACTTACCATAGGTTTATTCATCAAATACTTAATGGTTGTATGATCTGTGTGAATAAATATTTGATAACTTGTGATATAATGCCTGAATTTGTTGATGGCATAAATTATTGCTAGGAATTCTTTCTCAGTTGTTGTATAATTTTTCTTTGCTCTTGTCAAGTTCTTGCTAATGTTGTAGATGGTATAATGTTCACCATTATCAATTTGTCCTAATGCTGCTCCAATTGCTGTATTGGAGGCATCAATCTGAATGTGAAATGGTAATGTCCAATTAGGTCCTCTGAGCACAGGTGGAGTTATCAATTTCTCTTTCAGAGCTTCAAATGCTTCCTGACACTTTGCAGTCCAGGAGAATTCAGAATCTTTAGTCAATAAGGCAAACATAGGACTGGCTATTGTACTAAAGTTGGGAATAAACCTGCGGTAAAAACCAATGTGTCCTAGGAAGCTTCTGACATTAGTCTGAGTTTTAGGAGGAAGGAGATTCTTGATAATTTCAACCTTCTTTGGATCAACTTGGATCCCTTCAGGAGAGATGTGATGACCAAGAACTATCCCTTCCTTCATCATCATGAAGCATTTATCCGGATTTAAGGATAAGTGGTATGTTTCACAGCGAGTTAAGACTTTGTCAAGATTTTCCAATGTAAAATCAAAAGTTTGTCCACATACTGTGAAATCATCCATGTAAATTTCAACACTTTTGGTGGTCAGATCAGCAAAAATTGCTAGGACTGCTCACTGAAAAGTTGCTGGGGCATTACACAAACCAAAAGGTAAAACCCTATAGGCAAATGTTCCCCATGGACATGTAAAAGTTGTCTTTTCTTGATCTTCAGGTGCAATCTGAATTTGATTATATCCACTAAATCCATCAAGAAAACAAAAGTATCTTTTTCCAGCAAGAGTATCTAACACTTGATCTATGAAAGGTAATGGAAAATGGTCTTTGTATGTCACCTTATTCAACTCTCTATAGTCTACACATACTCTCATTTTTCCATTTTTCTTAGGAACTATTACCAATGGAGAAACCCATTGGCTATCAGAAATTGGGTAAATGAATCCTACTTCCAGGAGTTTTTCAATTTCTTCTTTCACAATATCTCTTAAGGCAGGATTCAATCTTCTTTGAGGTTGTCCGACCGGCTTGACTTCTTCAAGTATAGATTCTATGGGTACATATATCAGGATGAACTCCTGACATATCTTTGTAGTTCCAAGCAAAAGCATGAACATGCTTCTGCAAAACAACTATCAATTTTTCTTCCTCTTCCCTAGTAAGCTGGCTGTAGATGTTCAAAAATTTGCCTGGTTGGACTTCTATTTGTTTTGTATTTAGAAGGACTGAATTCACTCCTTCATACTTGGTGATTAAGGGATTAAGAGGACATTGTTGAGATGGGAGAAAAGAAGCAGTTTCTATTTTATTGCTGCTTGAGGGAAGCATATCTTGTATGGAACAGTGAGAAGGAAAAATCAGATGATGGTGCCATCCATGTGGTAGTGAAACAGAGTTTCCCTGTGATAGCATAGATGATTCATCTTCAGATTTTTGATTCTCCTCATTACTTATCAACTGTTGGATATTTGTTGCTTCCCCTTCTAAACCTTGTTCATGCAGAACATTCATCAAGATTGTTTCATTTTCTAAGTTTTCTGTGTCACTGAGGTCTTCTGTGTGTTCTCTTACTACTAAGGTAGCTAGTGTAGAAATGACCTCTTCTGGTTCCTCATCTGAGTCAGAAAACCATAACTGACCTAAAAATTTGCTAGATGGTTTTGCAGGAGGATATAAAGAAATTTGTTTCAGATCAATACCATTTGAAATAGTCATATTTCCAGATCTGCAGTCTATGAAGGCTGCTGCAGTTGCAAGCCAAGGTCTTCCCAAAATAATGGGATATCCATGTGCTGAATTTCTTGGCTGTAAAACCAAAAAATCTGTAGGGAATTCCCAAGAAGAAACTTCTATAGGGACATCTTCAATGATTCCTTCAAGTTTTGCAACTGACCTATCAACCATTTCTAAAACTGTAAATGTGGGGCTGAGATGTTTGAGCTGTAATTGTTCCATTGTATCTTTAGTCATGACATTTATTGCAGCTCCTAGATCCACTAAAACATTTGATATTGGTACTGAACCTATGGTGACTGTGATAACTGGGCTTCCTGGATCACTATACTTTGGAGGTAGTAGTTTTCCAGATAAGAGATCAGCTATCTTCCCTTCAACCTGCACAGTCTTGGGGAATGCTTTCTTCTTTCTTCCTGCTCTTTTAATGCACAAATTTTGGACAGTACTGTTAATTTCTGGTATTTCCTTAATGGCTTGCAATAAGGGCAATGAGATAGTCAACTTTTTGAGTTCTTTGACCAATTCTGACTCAGAAATTTTTGGTATTGCATTAAGTCTTTCAGGATATGGAACTATCCTTGGTAATTGTTCTGCTTGTGTCTCTTTTTCTATTGTTGGATCCAATTTTTCTGTTTCTATTGTTGGTTGGATTCTCTCTGGTTCTGATGATTCTTGCTCTTCATTATCTTTGATTTCCATTAAAACTGGTTCAGGTACAACTTTCCCTGAACGGAGTTGGATGTCACTACAATCAAGAACATTAATTTCAATATTTTCTTCAGCTTCAGCCACATAGACAGGAGGTGTCTGTCTTACACTATTTGGATTAGTGATTGGCTGAGCTGGCAATTGAGGTTGTTTCACTTGTTGTGTTTGCTGTTGTTTTTCTTGAAAATTTTGATTAGGTGCAGGCAACAAATGCTGAGTTTGACCTTGATTCCTTTGTTGCCTTGGATAGGACTGGTATTGCTGATTCCACTTTGGTTGGTTTTGCATCCAATGTGGATTAGTCTGATTTTGATTCCAAGTTGGATTGTTTTGATTCCATGAGGGGTTGTTTTGATTCTGATTCCAGGCTAGGTTACTCCAATTTGATTGTGGCCATTCTTGGGAATTTGTCCATTGAGGATAATTCCAAGGACGTTGGGGTGGTTCTGATTGTCCCCAAGGCATAGTACCAGGATTATGCCCCCAATTTGTAGGAAAACGAGGGGGATTTTGATATTGAGAGAAATTTCCCCCTTGTTTTGGTCCAATATAGTTGAGTTCCTCAGTCTGGTTTTCTAACACAGTTTTGAGTTGTGGTAGCAGGTGGCATTGATCAGTTGAATGCCTTTTTGAACAGATACTACAAATGGCTGAGATAGATGTTTTATTCAAAGGACATTCCTGCAAAGCATGTTTACTTCTACATCTTGGGCAATAAATTGCCAAAGGTTCTATGTTTTTAGCTTTTGCAGAGATTTCCCCTAAAGTAGTGTTTAGATGCACTAGGATATCAGTTTTGAAATTTGCAAGTTCCTCTATCAGGTCCTTTACATCAGTGCCATTTGTGCGGCTTTTTCTTCTTCTCTGCTTAGTGCGAGAGTAATTCCTGTAGAGATCCATAATTTCCTCATTACTGAGAGTGGTTACATCCCCTTTTCCCATCAAATCCAGAACTTCTCTGGATTCATCTTGCAATCCTCTCAAAAAGATGGTTTTACATAATTCTGGTTCTACTAGTCCACATCTCCTTTGAACAAAGGAGAACCTATCAAGATAATCTTCCAAGGTCTCATCATCTTCCTGCTTGATTCTAAATAACTCATCTTTTCTATTCCTTACACGGCAGTATTCCTGATATTTGTCTAAAAAGACAGTCTCCATTTGATCCCAGGTTCTTATGGAATTTGGCTCTAAGCTCATGAACCAGCGTAATGCTGAATCCTTGAGAGTTGAGGGAAAAACCTTAAGTTTTTTATTGTCATTTATATAATCATAGGTCTGACACACTACCTTGAATTCAAACAAAAACTGGTCAAGATCTTCAGATACAACACCTCGAAAGGTTGGAAGTACTGAAGGTGAAATGGTCTTCATGGGAGAGTTTTGTGTTGGATTCAGATGAATAGGATATTCAAATGTTCTGGACGGTTGGAGTATATCCTGATCATCCCCTTCATTATGAACATAGCCATGTTGGCCATCTACATTGCCTCCTTCTGCCATAGTTTCTTGTTTCCTAGGAGAAGTTAAAGCTTTCCAAATTGTTCTCTCAAGAGGTCCAAGCTTCTCTGTTGATGAGTCTGATGAATTATCTTCCTTAAGATATTCTGTTGATAAAATTGGTGATTTTCCTTTCTCAAAATGTTCTACTGATGGTGAGACTGGTGATTTTTCTATCAATATTTTAGGTAGTTCAAACACAGGTGATTCACCCCTTAGGCGTGAAGATCTCCTTAATGGGACAAGCCAGGGATCCTTTGGGGTAGTTCTACCTTTTTCATCCCTAGACTTACTCATTCATGTTTACTCCTAAATGACATAAATTAAGTCAATAGTTGTTATCTTACTCTGCTGTTATATTCAGATTTTAACCTGAATGTTCATAGTTTAGTCTGATTACAGCTATTGGACTATTTGTTTTCTTCTGACAACACTATTCCCTGACAACGGTGCCAAAATGATGCGTAGTCATTATACCATCATTAATTCTCAATGAATCTGTCAATCCAGGGCAGTGTACAAGGCTATCTACGGGAGAAGAAGTGAAACAGCTATAACTTAGGTCAATCTAGAGCAACAAGTCTTATTGGTGGAACCGATTGTGTGGGGGGTTTTGGAACATTCCTATCTCTAAATTGCATGAATTAAATCTTAATCTAAGTTGCAGAATTGGAAACTAATCATTAACTACAGAAATGAAGTCCTAATTACAATTGCAGAATGAGACCTAATTATATTGCAGAATTAACAGTTGCAGAATTGAAAGTCTGATCCTAATTGCAGAAAGGAAATCTAATTACTTTTGCAGTAATGAAAGTCTAGATCTAATGTGGAAATAAAAACTATCAAAGTTCTATAACAGAAGGTTGTCAATCTTCTGTTCAGATTTTGACAGCAAAACATAAAATGCAAGAAATTGCTGAAAAATAGTAAATTCTAGAAATAACAATCTGAAAATAAAGTGGAAGCTTTGCTGAAAGTAAGATTGCAACTAAAACATTAAGCACAAGATTAATCTAAGCATAAATAAACTAATACTGCAAATATTGTCAACTATTTACAAGCAATTGAAATAACAAGTTCTACAACTCATTCTCTACGTAGCAAAATCAGAATAAAAACCTCGCTTTGTTAGTCCTCCTCCTAGGTCTGGAAGTGGCCAGCCTCTTTGTCCAGAAGAAGGTGTAAGTCTCTCTCTCTTTCTAAATCTTAATCACACTCATTTACAAGTAATTTGAAATAGAACTGGTGCACTTTATTGATCAAAAGACATGATTACAAGAATTCTGCTGAAAAATTGTTACAGGACTGTAACAATCAATTTCTAGTTATACTCTGTATTTTCTGCTAGCTTCCTTACTCTATTTTCTACCTCCTTTTCTACTCCTACCTAGGCTCAACCTGAATGGGAGCAATATTTATAGCTATCCTATGATCTGATTACAAACAAAGAATATCTCAAAAGATCTAATCCTACAATGCTGCAACAAATTCTGGTTTTATCCTAGAAGAGGACTAAAACTTGATCTTTCCCTTAATGATGGCTTTGGTCGGCAATGACGGCAAAGACAGATGGAAGATATTTCTCTTTACTTTTTCCAACCTTTATTTCCCTTTTTCTGGCTTCAAAAATCGGTCAACAGGTCAAAAACACATTCTGTTCTTCATTCCGAAGATAAGTGGCTTCATTTCGAAGACAATGCAATTCTCATTCCGAAGATCGCTCATTTCGAAGATACTGCATTCTCATTCCGAAGATCGCTCATTCCGAAGATACTGCATGCTTCATTTCGAAGATCCGCTCATTTCGAAGATGCTGCATTCTTCATTCCGAAGATCCGCTCATTCCGAAGATGTTGTGTTCCTTCATTTCGAAGATATCTGTTCATTCCGAAGATACTTCGGAATGAACAAATGTATGCTTTTCCAGTGATTTCTTCTGCATCTCTCAGGTGGGTTATCTCCTAAGATCAAATTCTAATGGTCTTCATCCCTTTCCTCATGTGAATTCCATGCCTTGCTATTTATGGACAGTTGGCTGGAATTTACATGGGAAAGACCAGTTTTTGCTGCACAACAACAGTTTGCTTGCACTGTTGCTAGATTTAGGTGAAGTAAATGCTTGAGACAAATCAAAATATGATTAGTGAAATGCTGCTATTATTCTAAGCATATCCCATTGTAGCAAATCATAGCAAAAAGAACACAAAACTATGCAAAAAGCTGTAAAATCAGCATATAATATTTCAAATACATTGATCATGCAAAATGGTTAATATACAACATATTGAATCAACTTAACTAACATATCAGATAAAACATAAGAGTTTATAGGCATTTTTAGTGTACAAAACATGTTATGATTGAGGCATTTCCAGGCCTCATCACATCACATTATAATTCAAATCCTATGGATGGATATATAGTATTTGATTCGATGGATTGAATAATAAAATTAAGAATTATAAAAAGAAAAAGAAAAGTAGTTGAGAAGTTTGTAGTTAAAGTAGATAACTATGCAACTTGAATTCACCAAGGTCAAAGGATAAAGAAGTTGTCCATGCTGAGGTTATATTAGACTTATTTTCTATCATAATTGAATCTCTTTTTTTTTCATGCACGTATATATTTAGCTTGGATTTTCAATTATCTAATCCTATGTTGGAGAGACAATTGTAAAAAAATTATCCATAGTTATCTTCTAAACTCATTAAATTAGGTGAGTCAATTTCCTCTTCTTCACACATGCATGTGTTTTGCTTGAAAGACAATTATAAATAAATTATTTATAATTGTCATTAAACTAATCACATTAGGATGACACAATTGGATTCAAAATTATAACCTTCACAACCTTTCAAATGCTACTCAATATATATATATATATATATATATATATATATATATATATATATATATATATATATATATTTTCAATTGGTTATATGGAATTGAAATAGGCTGCACTCATATTATATCATGATCACATAGTAGTATTACACTAGCTTGACTATTATGCATGTATTAATTGAAAATATTTGAACTTGGATATCCTCCTTGAAAGTCAAGGTGTTTAGTTGGTTTAGCTTATGTATTTTGATAAGGGTAAAATAAAAATTACCATTTATAAGAATTTTGATTTTGATTTTTCATCCTTTAAACTTGAATTATAGGGAGTAGTCCAACTTTTTTTTAAAAAAGTAATGGAAAATTTTACTTAAAAATAATTCATCTATCTATCTATCTATCTATCTATCTATCTATCTATATAGTATATTGTAATACAATTAATAAGTAATTATGAGAATCCAATGGTATAAGCTCAACCATTTAAATTCCTTGACTTTAAAGGAGACCTAGGTTCAAATATTACCAAGTGATACATGCATAATTTTCAAGTTATTATAATACCACTATATGATCATGAATTATATAGATAGAGCTTGTTTCAATCCCATATAATCTATTTAACAAAAAAGTATGAAAAATCCATATTTAAAGGATTCATATAATTCAATATACAGGTATTACATAATATCAAGTGTTATTAAGAAGAATAATGTAAATAAATTTCATAATAAACATCACCTTATTTGCGTATATATATGTTAAGTGGATTTGTTAATATCATCTTCCACTAAGAAGAATGATATAAATAAAGTTCATAGTAAACATCACTTTATTTGTGTAAATATGCGTTACTTTATGGATTTGTTAATACAATTGGCTGCTTATGTAGTGAAACTTCTCCTCTATGTTGATGACCTCATTTTGATTGACAAGACACTTGAAAGTATACAAGAACATCTAAATATTTAGAGAATTTTCATAAAGAAGTTAGGATTCTAGTAAACACCAATTAGAATAAAATTATGGTCTTCTCTACTTGGAGAGAGAAAAAACCATATATTTTATTTGAAGGAAATCCTTTAGAGATAGTAACAATACAAATAAATTGGGGTAGATTTCTAAAGCAAAATAAATTGGAGAATATGTAGGATGAAACAAATACAAGCAATATGGAGGGCATTCTTCTCATTGAAAAATAGGGGCACAAAACTAGGGCTATGGGATTAGAAAACCATTAGGGTCATTTTTGGGTTATTAGTTATTTTAGTGGTGCCATATGGGTGTGAGGTGTGAGCTAGCAATACACCAAATTTTAAATGGAGATAAATATAAATGATTCAAAAAGCAAGTGATTACAAATAATTTTAAAATTAAAGCTCCCATATGAGATTTTACTTGTTGAAGTAAGTCCTTTGTCATGTAGAAGCTATGCTAAGACTATTAGGGTACCTAAAAAAATAAAAAGAATGGAAGATAACAAGTTAAAATTGGTAATAAAAAAAACATTGAATAGAAGAACAAAATATGGATGAAACAAAACAACAAATGGATGAATAAATGAAATATTAAATTTCATGAGGTCCCAAAACTTCAATAAAAAATTAAATAGTATGTGAGGGAAAATTTAGACTTGTTATGTGGACTGAAAATTTAGAAAAGAAAAAATAATTATACATCAATGAGTTCAACCCAAACTATGAACATAACCAAAAGTACATAGATTCAAGGATCAAATGGAAGGAAAAAATGCTTATAGCTCATCTAAGATCCAATTCACACCATCTTAGATGTAAAAATAGGAGATGAAAATAGGACAGGATGGAGGGCATTCTTCTCATTGCAAAATAGGGGCACAAAACTAGGGCTATGGGATTAGAAAACCATTAGGGTCCTTTTTGGGTTATTAGTTATTTTAGTGGTGCCATATGGGTGTGAGGTGTGGGCTAGCAATACACTAAATTTTAAAAGGAGACAAATAGAAATGATTCAAAAAGCAAGTGATTACAACTAATTTCAAAATTAAATCTCCCATATGATATTTTACTTGTTGAAACAAGTACTTTGTCATGTAGAAGCTATGCTAAGACTATTAGGGTACCTAAAGAAAATAAAAAGAATGAAATATAAGAAGTTGTTAAAATTGGTAATAAAAAAACACTGAATAGAAGAAAAAAATATGGATGAAAGAAAACAAAAAATGGATGAATAAATAAAATATTAAATTTCATGAGGTCCCAAAATTCAATAAAAAATTAAATAGTATGTGAGGGAAAATTTAGACTTGTTATGTGGACTGAAAATTTAGAAAAGAAAAAAAATATTCATCAATGAGTTCAACCCAAACTATGAACAAAACCAAAAGTACATAGATTCAAGGATCAAATAGAAGGAAAAAAATGCTTATAGTTCATCTAAGATCCAATTCACACCATATTAGATGTAAAAATAGGAGATGAAAAATACCTCCAAAGGCATAATTAGAACATATATGTCTTTTGCACAATAAGAGTAGTGAAGACCAAATTATTTTGTCATGGAATGTGAAGCCTACAAAGACATCAAGAATGCATATGAGGACACTTTAGTGAACTCACTAAAGAAACTTTTTGATGAATTGAGAATAGAAAAAAGAGGAAAAATTCTCATCAAAATAAATAATAGAAGAAACATACTCCAAAAAATGATAAGAGGATGTTGAGCTTTTTGACTTTGTTGAATAATTTTTAAATAAAAATTAAAAATGATATGTTATTTTTTGATTTTAATAAACATTTTTTGGATGTTGTTAAGACTCTGGACCTTTGAATAAGAGGTCCAAGGTTTGAATCCAAAATGGAGTAGGGTTGTACACCATACATAATCTTGTATTAAAGATCTTGGTCCCATAGAATGTTCTAGTGTCATGGGTGTAGTTAAAATAATTTCATTGCAGTATCATCTTCCACAAGTAGGTGGATTAAAATAAAAAGGAAAGGTTGGATTTTGATAAACTACACTTATTTTGGATGACATTAATACAACAATCAATTGATATCATTTATTTATTGTTAAATTTATTTTAATAAATAAATAAATAAATAATTTTAATAAGCTATGTGTGGGTTCTATTGGGGGTCACTTGTAACAACCCAAAACTAGCCAACCTGGGAGTCTTTTTTTTTTTACCCCAAGATAAAGGTCACCTCTAGAGCTCACCTAAAATGTTTCTAGGAGAATATCAGTTGTCAAGGCACTACTGCATTTAAATATTACAATACTACATATGTTTATCAAGTGGATAAGAGTGATCAATATCCCATAGGTTTTGGGGTTTACCTTGTATACCTTCATGGTATAAAGGATGCATCACATGGTCACCTCAAATTTATTACATTCTATATGAATACAAGATATCTTGACCATAGTGTTGGGATTATCCCTCCTTAGTCTCTCAAGGAAGGGGATGCAAAATTTCTTTACCCAACATAAATCAGTCTATGAGGGTTCTCTTAGGTGTAATACCTTTAAGATTAGATAGTTGTACCTCCATGGTGGAACTGCTAACATATTTTGTGCTTATCTACCCCCATCTCCGTGATGATTTTCTATAAGATATCTATCACTTTGTGTGATAGTTACACATGGACACTAGATCCTACCTGCTAATGATGCCATCACTTATCTCCTTAGAAAATAGGTTCCTAACCTCCATGGTAGGATGTAAGATTCAAGATACAGCACTTACGAATCTTAACCAAAGACTCCTCATCTAAGGTTCATGATCGAGTTTCCCACTCATCATGCCCATTACAAATTATCCTAGGTGTCACCTCCCTACAACACCCTTAGGATTGGTTTCATATTTTAGGGATTCAATTCAAGGTTAACAAAAGACATACCACCTAGCCCAAAGATAAAATCTCCCATAACATTAAAAGATAACCATGCTAACTAATATAAAAAAACATGGTATTTCATAAAATCATATAAAGCAATATATCAACAACACTTATGTTGGATTGTAGACAATATTTGGATTAGAAGCTCCATATTTTTTAATATTTATTTTTCCACTTAGAAGGAATCATTATTTTTCTTTCCACATTATGAATACTATAATATATTACAAAGAGTAGCAAATATTACCATTACTCAAAAGTAAAGAATCATCAAACCCCATCATGTTCAAGAGAGTTAATACCAAGGCCACATCTATCATATAAATATTCCTTTCTTTCATATACCCATTCTCAAGAACATTTAATGTAACTCATTCTACATTAATTAAATCACCAAAATACAAGGTTTGATTTGAGCATGAAAGAGCTCACTATAACAACTAAAATAATACAATAATCAAGTATTATTCTTTCTCCATCATAATACATTTCTTCTACATAAATAAGCAAGCTCATTGCAAAGAACCATGCCTAATACTAAACTACAAGTACATTCCTTTGAAGGCATAGCTAGCTATGCATCTTCCAAATTTTAACCGAGTAGTAAGAGGGATCAGGACAACTCTCTTTGTTTCTTTAAAAATGCATACGTAAATGCTCTTTTAAGAAAAAAATGCTTTCAAACAACCAAGTACTTTGTGGAAAGAAATCATTCTAATTCCAAATTTACAAAAAGGAAATCCCATAAATTTCCTTCTTGTAATAGACTTTGTTCCTATTTACAAGTCCACAATAGTTACCCCCAAGTATTCTTTAATAAAGGTTTAAACCCCAAAATAACAACTTTTAATAAATCTATAATTTAATAAATCCAAACATATATTCAACTACCCAAGAAAATAACTAAGGGGAAGCTTATTCCTCTGCTCCTTTTCTTTAAAACAAAGTAGAGCTAATAACAAACTTCCTTTCTATATTAAAATAAAAGAGAAATCTAAATCAATTTATTTCACCATGCTCTACCATTCTCATATAACACAAAGCAATTGTAGTTTACTGTAAACTACAATAGCACTCAAACATACATTCGTTGCCCCATCACATTATAAAATCATGGTTATAATGCTACTAGGTTCAAGGGAAAGCTATAACATTCAATGGTTCCTTTCTTAAATACACCAGATATAGTTTAGAAGCTATAACGACTCAAACAAAACATTTATCTATTTTTATAAAACCAAACCAGGTTGAAAAGAGAACTAAGCAACTTATATTAAAAGCATTCTCTAATCAACTCTAGTTTACGTAACATGAAAGATCTCTACCCTTATATGCTCAACATAGGATTTTCAAGTAAGAAGATCAAAACATTTCCTTTGCATTCACACTTGGCACAATTATTTTTTAAAGCAACATAATCAAAAATATTTTCTTTACATTCAAACTCATCATTGAAATAAAAAATGTTTTCTAATCATTCAAACTGAACATTGAAATAAAAAATGTTTAAGATAAGCACAAGATTACCAAACAAGGTATGCCAATAATGTTTCATATAGTGTAGGTTCCAGGGAATGATTACTCCAAAGCGTTATGGAATCAAAGCCAAATTACCAAAATAAAGGTTAACTAAAAAATGCTTTACATTTAGTGTAGGTTTACTAGGTAAAGAATTCAAAACCAGGCCCGAAACCAGGCACAACACCAACAATAATTCATATAAAAATACAAATGTTTGCTAAGAGTTCATACAAAATAAACCAAATAAAATTCTAAGTTAAAGGTCTACCTAGAATAATGCATCACAACTTCATTGAAAAGAGTAATGAGCTCTGTCTCCACTAGCCCTTTCCATGCTGCCTTCTCCATTTTTTTATTTTCTCTTTTCCAATTCTTCTCTTTTGGTTATCCCCCATCCCCCCTTTTCCACAACAAGAAGACTTGCTCGTGCGTAGCACCCCAAATGGTTACGTAGTCTATATTGCAAGGAAAAGGTGGCCATAACCAAATTCCTTAATACCCATGATGGTACACTTATTTAATAGTAATATTATTAATAATACCACAAGGGCCATTTTTTAAAGCAAGGTACTCCTTAATTTTTGTTTTAATAACCTTTCTAAAACAAACCATAAATGTTTGATTTAAATATTCCTTCGTTTAATCAAACCAATGAAAATAGATTATAATATCTATTCAAAATTTTGCATAAAGAAGATATTTTCTTTCTTTTAGGCTATATTATATAATTAATTCAAATGAATTGCTTAATCTATCCATCCAAGCATCACTCTCAAAGATAAGCATTAATCAAAGCAAACACAGGCAATAAGAAGTAATAAATCATCAATCCAATTGCCCATGTCCTTAAGCAGAATATTTATGGTGACTTTTAGGTTATCAAATTCTTGCTATGGATGGCTTTGATTGATGACAATCACCATGAAAACATCATTATGAATGCATCTACATGAGGGTAAATTCTACCTTGGGCAAGTCCTACCTTGGAGTAGTTGTCAATTATATGTACATCATTTCCATTTTTTTTGTTATCTCATTCTCGATGGTCAACTTCCTCTCCCACCTACGAGAGTACCTGGTCTTGCAAGCATGCATAATGTCAACAATACCATATTCTCAAAAAATATAATCAAAGAAATAATTCAAATAAACACTCATATTGCAATAATTACTAAGCATTAAAACATCTAATCAATACATAATACATCTCATAAATGAGTCCTACCAAGGTGGGTCATGGCATACTACCCCCCTTGGACTAAACAAAATCCTCTATGCATTTTTTCTGCAATAAAACATTACATCATGTTTTCATTCAAACAAGTAAGGAAAATGTATTATCTTCTCTTCCACTTTTTGCAAGTGGCATTTTTCTCAAAATATTGGTCCTATTGGACCTTGCACTATTCTAGAGTTTGTTTCCTCATCACTTTGGAATAAAATTCTAGAATCTTCACTAGTCTCACCTCAATGAATGAGGGATCTACCATTTGCAATTTTGAAACATCCCATAAATGGTTAGGATCAATAATATACTAAGTAGGGATACATGGAAAGAATCATGGATATTTGATAGGTTGGATGGCAATACAAGTCTATAGGCTAATGAAATTATCCTCTCAAGGATCTTAAGAGGCCCAACAAATAAGGGATCCAACTTAGAAGACTTGATGATGCTTTTCATGGGTTTAACTCTTAGGAATACTTCATATTCCACAGAGAATTCTCGAGATGATCTTTACAGATTAGCATAGCTCTTCTGATGATCAACGACTTCCTTAAGCCTCTATCTGATCACTGAAAGTTGTTCCTCCATCACTCGAACCATGTTCGATCTGATGATAACCCAATACTTTGGATTATCCCAAAATAGAGGTGTTATGCATCTCCTATCATATAAGGCTTCAAATGAGGTCATTTTAAAGGAAGTATGGTAATAATTATTATAAGAAAACTCTATCAGATATAAAAATTCTTCCCACCAAGACTTTTGATCCATGTAGTACATGCAAAGCATGTCTTCCAAGACCTAGTTTACCCTATTTGTTTGACCATCTCTTTCTAGATGGTATGTAAAACTTATGTTCAAATTTGTGCCAACTACACAGTGAAGAGCCTCCCAAAACTCAAAAGTATCCTATCCAAGATAATCATGTTAAGAAATCCATGCAATTTAAATCTCTTTGAAAAACCTATTTACCACTACCAAAGCATCATCCTTGGTGTTTCCTGGTATAAAGTGTGCAACCTTAGTCAACTTATTGACTACCAAAAGGATTGCATCATGCTAGTACCTAGTCTTAGGTAATCCCACAATAAAGTCCATGGATATGACATGCCATTTCTGCATTAGTGTATCATGTGGGTATAATTGTCCTGCTAGATGTCTATGCTCAAATTTCAATTTTTGGTATTCCAAGCATCAAGCAATAAAATCTATGATATCTCTCTTCATACCTGACTAGTAGGTATTTTTCATGTTCTCCCTCATATTAGCCCCTCCAAGGTGAGCGAAGTATGGATATCTATGCACTTATCACATAATTAGTCTCCTCAAATCATCAATTTTAGGGATAACTACCCAATATTTAAATCACAAAAGATCATCTTTTACACTAAAATCCTTGTTCTCTCTAGGATTTATTTCCATTTTGACCTGAATTTCACTACAATACTCGTATTGAGATTGTATTTTCCTGACTTGATCCATTAAGTCCATGTGAATTTGGGTTAAATCAACTATATACCTTCTACTTAATGCACCAATGACCTTATTTTATTGCCTTTGATATACTCTATACCAAAGTCATATTCTACTAGAAATTTTATCCATCTTCTCAGTCTAGCATTAAGCATAGGATGAGTGAAAATGTACCTCAAACTTTAATGGTTGGTTCTTACTTCAAAAGGTTTCCCTAGTAAGTTATACCTCCAGATCTTAAGAGTGTGCACAACCGCGATAAGCTCTAGATAATGTGTAGCATAGTTTACCTCATATTTCTTGAGTTTTCTTGACTCATATGCTATGAATAAACCATCCTAGGATAAAAATCCTTTTAACCCTTCCAAAGAAGCATCAATATATACTAAAAAATTCCCTTTAGGATCTAAAATTTTAAGCAAAGATGCTGTAGTAAGCTTATGCTTAAGCAACTCAAAGGCGGCTTCACACTTGTCTGTCTATTTGTATTCCTTTCCTTTTATCTAAAGGTTAGTTATAGAGTAGGCTATTATAGAATAATCCTTTACAAAATACCTATAATAACCTGTAAGGCCCATGAAGCTCCACACTTCAAGCACATTAGTTGGTGATGACCAACTCAAAATGGCTTCTATTTTCTTTGGATCCACAACTATCCCTTCTATAGATATGATATGTCCTATATACTATACCTCTAGAACATAAAAGTCATACTTTGAAAAATTCCCATAGAGTTGGTTATTTCTTAACAACTCTAGCACGATTCTCAAGTGTCTATTGTGCTCTTTCTTATTTTGGGAATATATTGGGATATCATCTAAGAATATTAAGATAAACTGATTCAGATGCTTCCTAAACACACTGTTCATCAGATTCATGAATGCTGCCAATGCATTGGTTAGCCCAAAAGGTAATACTATGAACTCATAATGTCCATCTTCATATCTTTTGGGTTTCTCCTAATTTTTTGAGTCACCTTTTCACCCACTGGTTTACTCCATTCAAAAATATCATATTATATTCTTTATGGAAAGTGAGCCTTCATAATATCTTATGGTAATTATGGCTTGAAAGAAATAGTAGGGCTTTCTCTTCCTCTAAGGATATTATATCTATAGCCAACAAAGCTATTGCCTAAATTTTTAAGAATTCTCAGCTCTTCCCTTATCCCAAACCACCTGATTTTAGATTGGAGTATATTCTATTATCTTCTTTAAATATTCCCTGCAACTCCAGTTCTAGTTTACTAGCCCCCCATACCAGAGTGGGTGCCCATTGGATTCCTCCCCCAAGTGAGTGGGTGAAACTTAATTTTTATGGTGCCTCCAAAGGAAAACCAGGGGATGCTGGTGCAAGTGGCCTAGTCAGAGACAACATAGGTCAAGTTATTATGGCTTATGCTGAGTATCTGGGGTGCCAAACAAATCATTTTGCTAAAGGTTGTGCACTGTGGAGAGGGCTAGATCTTCTCAAGGATTATAAAGGTAACATTTTTATTGAGGGATATTCTTTGAAAATTATAAATGCTCTTAAAAATAATAGGATGTCCTCTTGGAATGTCAAAACTATTGTTCATGAAGCTAAGAATCTGTCCGAAAATTTCAATGATATCTCTATCAACCATGTGTACTGCGAAGCTAACAGACCTACATATATTCTTGCCAATTGGGGAGTTATCCATAAATCTATGTCAATTTGGAAAAAAGATTTCCCCAAGAAGTTGTAAATGCTACTAATAATGATTTGGTTTGAAATTTGTGGTCACAAGTTTTGGTAGGTCAGATTCTCCAATGCTAACTCTACCCTTTTCAACATGATGTGTTTCTTTGGTTCCAATTATTATGGTAGAAGTTTTATGATTAGCATGACTCTCTACCTTGATATCAGTGTTGGAATTTGGTTCTCCTATTTCCCTTCTATGAAGTAT
Organism: Wollemia nobilis; assembly: GCA_028583015.1. Lineage (NCBI taxonomy): Eukaryota > Viridiplantae > Streptophyta > Pinopsida > Araucariales > Araucariaceae > Wollemia > Wollemia nobilis. Next base: position 10,580,319 of record JAQPPZ010001106.1, read on the forward strand.
ACAATGTTCCAAGATAGGCCCTGTTAGTGGGTTTGCCTCATGATTGTCTTCTCCAAGCATGTCAAGTCCCTGAGTTGGTCTAGGTTGTGCAGTTGGATGTTATCAAACAATTTCAATATGCGTCAAGTCTTGAGATGCTTAATTTTATGTCTTGTGAATTTTGAGATTCATTATTTTAGTCATTTGGCACTCCCAATCCTATCCCAACCCTATCATGTGTGAATTCTATCCTGTGCCATATCTATTTTTTCTGGTGTTGGTTCCTTATGAAGAATTATTACATGGTCTGCCAATCACACCAACTCAACTTCCAGAAAGGGCATCTATTGTATAAAAAATATCTATATTTACATCCTTGGTCTATGTCAATCCATTATCATCTGGTTTTGTTCACTGTTGTGTGTCCTAGGCAGTAAGAAGCTTCTATGGTCTTTCTTTCTCCTCAGTCTTGCCAATATGGCCTTGCTTGAGCCATTTACCCTTTAGCTTGATCCCCTGTCTCACACCTTTCTAGAAGCTCATGGTCTCATTTCGTTTCTAAGCAAGTTCAAAGGGGCTAAGAAAGATATCACTGAAGCCTTTTTCATTTCATGGAATAATGGTAATGTTGTTGTGCGTAACCTCCATTTTAGACTTACTATTAAGCTGATGTTGAGGTGATAGAAATACCAATGAAAGGGTAAGCAGTGCGAAGAGATCATCATAATTGGAAACTTGAGCTCCAGGGTTTCCCAAATCATTCAAATATTTTCAAGTGGAAGGGTGCTGTTGTTGATCGTGGATTGCCACCTATGCCCTAGCGCATGGTGTCTATTATAGTTTTTATGGATATTTTGCAAGCTTCCCCTATGTGGGTTTTTCATAGCTCATTTACAAGTTTTTTAGATAGTTACTTATTTTAAGCAACCCCTACGTGGGTATTGCTTGGACTGCATTTTTTTTCTAACATTAGGTGTCCATACAACCTTCTTTGTTGTTGTTTGGATTTTTTTCTTTAGGTTGTTGTTGGCCAATATGCAGGCATGTGCCATCTTATGCTATTGGTGTAGCTACCAGTTTATGTACTCGGATTTGGGGCCCATTTAAACCCTGCACTTAATCAATTTTATCTACCAAAAAAATACCTGGTCTTAAAAGCAGTCTTGTGATGTAACATCCCCACAATATTCATATCTACTTGCTAGTTTTATTAGAATAAGATGATCCTGATGATTTTTTATGAGTGCAGGAGATGTAGCAGCTATGCCAAAATATTCGGTGAACCTGTTGCACTACCACCTACAAGAGGATAAGAATGGTCCACTCAGGTAAGTTGGAATATGATGCCAGTGTTTTTTAGCACCATGGTTGTGAGTACATGGAAGTTCATGGAGGCAAACTCATATAGGAGTATATATTGTGTGTGGTTGCATATGTTGTTTGCAATATTTTTTACATTTTTTGCCTCCATTCTTGCAACTCATATAAGAGCATATGTTGTGTATGATTGCATATATTTTATTTTTGCATCACTTACCTTATGTGTTTAAAAAAAAAGATAAGGCAACTATATACATAATTATATATATAAAAAATTCAAATAATAATAATTCATATATATATGTTTATAAATAAAATATATAAATATTAAAAAAATAATACTAATAAAATGGTAAAATTTAGAAGTTATATATAAGTGTAAATTTGTGAAGTATGAATAGTTATGCAAATACATACGCATATTTGTAAATATAAAATACAACTATAAAAAATAGAAGAAAACACATTATGCTTATATGTAAATAAACTATAGTCAATCGACGGGAGGATAACTATGGTGCCACCCGACGATAGCCAAACCGTGAAAATTGCATGTGGAGGTTTATGTGTCGCTCAATGTAGATCTGTTACACCAATAAAAGGAAGCATGTTTTGAAGAATTATATTATCTTTTATCTTTTTGATGAAAGGGAAACACTGGGTCTTCTGTGTAAAGTTCTGTCTTCTACTGCGATGTTTGCCTTTTCAACCAACGATAAAGGTTGGTCAATTCCTAAATAGATGCCTATGATATGTGTGCTTGGATTTTCATTTTCAAATAGGATGATTAATCCCAACTGAATGCTTATGATTTGTATGCATGATATTCTGTTCTATATTCTTTTGTTTAATTTGAAACGACTGTGTATTCATCCTACTGATAAAAAAATATATAGAACATTTTGTATGTTCTTGGGATTTTTGTAAAAATAGTATATGTATTTATAACTCATAATAATTAACCATAATCGAACGTATAGATATTACTTTGGTATTTAGAAGTGGTAAGTGTCAATTTTTCATCGTGTCATGTTGTGTATATAAATTTGTAGTAAAGTTGTATTTACATTTATAAAAAAACATTAACATATGAATTGACCAAATCAAAATAACGAAAAAAGTAATAAATTTAAGTAATGAATCTTGCATTGTGAGTGTTGGCATATAAACATATTGTATGACTAGTGAATAGAATGCATATGGCTGCACATCATTAACTGTGCTGACCCAAAGTGAGACCCTTACCTTCTACCGAAAGGACACTTCAGTCCGATGTGTGAGGACTGTGTTAGCCAGACACAAATATGTGCAAGAAAAGAACTCAGCTTAGGCATGGAGGGATTACTACAACATCAAGTGAGAAAGACTGCTTGTTTGTAGATGTCAAAGGTATTAGATGAATTATGGGTTGAATGTGGTTTTTATTGAACATAGGGTTATGCATAAGGGGTAGTACCAAAAAAGTAATTATAAAATCGGGGTGAATCTAGGTGAATGGTGTATAAACTTTGGGGTGAATTTTTCAAAATTTTGTAGAAAATTTATCAAAATATGGTGAATTTTTGAATTTTTTGCACAAGAATTATCAAAAAATTTAATGGTGAGTGGTAGAAGGCGAGTGGCAGAAGGTGAGTGGTAAGGTGAGAAGGAAGTGGTGAAGGTGAGTGGTAGAAGGCGGAGAAGGAAGTGGTAGAAGGTGAGTGGTAGAAGGTGAGTGGTAGAAGGCGAGTGGCAGAAGGCGAGTGGTAGAAGGCAAGTGGTAGAAGGTGACTGTAGAAGGTGAGTGGAATAAGGTGAGTGGCATAAGATGAGTGGTAGAAGACAAGTGGTAGAAGGTGACTGGCATAAGGTGACTAGCAAATGATGAGTGGCAAATGGTGAGTGGCAAATGGCGAGTGGTAAATGGCGACTAGCAGAAGGTGACTGGAAGAAGGTGACTAGAAAATGGTAAGTGGCAAATGGTGAATGGCAAATGGTGAGTGGAAAATGGTGAGTGGTAGATGGTGACTAGAAATGGTAATTAGTAAATGGTGACTACAAATGGTGACTAGAAAATGGTGACTAGATGGTGACTATCAAATGGTGATCACCAAATATCATCAATAAGAAGCTACCATATGTCATATCCTCTACCACATGTCATGCATCTATTAACTTCAACGATGCAGACTTCTATAAATAGATATGTAGGGTCATTTTTCACCTTTCCCACAATATTTTCCAGAGCAATTTTAGAGCTTTTTCTAGCATTTTTAGAGCATTTTCCATAGCGTTTTAGAGCCTTTTCAAATGATTTTTAGAGCATTTTTAGAGGGTTTTGGTAGCATTTTTAAAGGGTTTTTATAGTATTTTCAGATAATTTTTAGAGTGTTTTCTAGGGCATTTCAGAGCATTTTCCTGGGTTGTTCAGAGCATTTTTCTACATGTTTTTAGAAATGGCTAGCTCTTCCTCTCCTCTACCTTCCAAAGTGAATTTCAAGAGCTTCTACTACCCCAACATCAAGAACATTTTTAGCACTCCTAGAAGAGATTCAAAATGGCTTTACACCTCCAAACTTGTTGGTGTAATGAAGATGCCACAGTTGAACATTAATGTCCCTTGATGCAATGGATCGTTAGTTGTTACAACCATGACGTGTCCACTGTTATGATCAAAGTGGATAACAAGGATATTATTTTTCTGTGAAACCCTCGGATGTGCAGTGACTAACAGGGCTACCATTTTTGGATGGTGTACTGGTGAACAACTAGTACGCCTTGACCGAAGATGACAAATCAATGCTAGCATCCAAATATGTTGTTCATTCAGACAATTTGAAAGGTATATTTTTAAAATTTAGTTTTTATTTATCTTAAATTTTGATGTATTGTAGTTTCCATTCTCTAATAATGTTCTCCCTATTGTAATTTTTGTTTTCTAATAATGTTCTCTTTTTTTTAGTTAATTCTTCTAAGTCCAAAAGGGGCTTAAACATTTCCAACGTTGTAGACAAATTTCTTTATGCTTGCATTGAATTTTTTCAGGCAAGGCTTATTTTGTAGGGGTGACCTACAGAAATGCCTTTTTGGGCATTGTCTTTATTGATTCGATGTATTGGTGGTGGAATATTTGATTGGTCCACGCACATTTCCAACCGCTTGAAACAGGACCTTCTGAGTGCCCAGAAAATTCAATCTTCATATACAGTAACAACCAACAACTTTATTCTTTGTCTTTTTCATGAAGCTTACTTCAATATTCAAAAAGCAATCCTCCCACTGCATTGCACCCAAGTTTGTTGGCTATTGGCATGACTGAGAATGAAATACAAGTAAAATTATTTTTTGGAATATCTTTGTTTTCTTTTTTTCAATCAATCTTGTTATTTTCTAATTTTATTTTGAAAATAGAGAAGAGCATCTCAGTCTTCTAGTAAAAGGGATGCCGCATTTAGGATTCAAGAAGCGTCTGCTGATTCTGACACACAGTCGCAATCATCACCAGTAACTCCCTCCAAACGTGCGAGGTCTCATGGTGATCAGATTCAACATACACCTGCGGCTCCTGTTACTTCTGGAAGTGTTGCAGTCGACGTCGAAGAAGTTACCTCCAACCCACAAGGTAACCTTATTATTCAAAAGTACTATTTTAAATGATGTATTTTAATGATTTAAAATTATGTTTAGTTTGATGTATTTTAAATATTTTTCAGAGAAAGGGCAAATGGTTGCATCATCAATGGTTGTAGAGTCTGAGTCTGGTATGTTTGGTTAAAATTAATCTCTTTTTACGATATTGTTATTTACACAAGATTTAATTTATATTTTCATGTGAAATTTTGTAGATGCACCTATTACATTCAAAATACTAAAAAAATATGCCTCCACCATCTACCTAGCCACAAACGCAACAACAACCATCAACACAACAAGTTCCTATCCGTCCATAGTAGGTACCACCGGTGAGGAACCAATCATGCATGCATGGAAAAATATTCCTCACACCACCACCTCATGATACCAAAAGTGTTTCCTAGACACACACTGTGTCTCAATCTAATGTTTCTATTTTCCCAATTTTAACCCTAGAGAATTTCTCAAATGTAGAGAGTGCATCTCAAATGCCCTCGAGAAATCTAGATGATGATTTTCTTTATCAGGATATGAATCCTGAAAATTTCCCATTAAAGGCAAGTGATATGCTTCAGGATGTAGAGGGCAATGATGAAGAAGAAGAGAATGTTGAAGCAGATGCCACCAGAGTTTCCTCTTCCCCCTAGCAAGTCATCGCCCATCATCTGATAGATGATGATAAAGTAAATTTTCTAAAAAATGTTTTATTAGCCAATAGATGTAAAGCTACAGTTCATAATAGTCTTCTTGTAGATATTGATAGATTGAAAGAATGGGAATATCGGGCCAAGGTTTTGATAAAAGCAATAAATGATCGATATAAGAATTTTTCAAAGAGAAAGGAGTTGTTTTCAAAGGTTGAGAATGAGCCCCAAAAGCTCGATGCTTTGCTACATAAAGCTGAATCTAGCACCGTGGAGGCCGAGTCTACATACACTGATGAAGTTCTGGCCATTGTTCTGAATCATTTGGAAAACCTCAATGTAGAGGCCCAAGCATATTTCAATGAATGGGCACTAGATCAGAAGAAAGTAGCAGTTGCAGAAACTGCAAGACTTACATTGATGTAAGTTTTACATCTAACTAAAAATCATTTTTTTCTTAAATATGTTTTGTTTATAAATATTAACCTTTTTCACTTGTATTTTGTAGTCTAATTTTCAGCACTTAAAGCAACAAGTCAGTGCCATGAAAACGTTGATCAAGACTACAAAAATTAGTATTAATAATGCTATTGAAGTGAAGAAAATATTACAATACACTGTTAGAGAAAATAATTGGCTGAAGAAGTTTATCAAAGATAAGGGCCTGGATGTGGAGGTTGTATTGAAAGAAAATGAGAAAGAACTGAATGCACCTTTTAAAGAAGATCCAATGAAGGAAGAAGGTTTATTGTTATCGAGGATCAACACTACAGCTGAAAGTTTGGTTAGGGTTGGTGCATTGGAAGCAAAGGATATTGAGATAGATGCAGCTGGAACTTCAACCACCATGCAGAAAGAATAGAAGTTTGTTGTTTTTTATTTGAGGAGAAACAAAAAATGTTGCATATCTTTTTTGTAAATTGTAAAAGAATGGTATCTTTTTGAAATCAATGAAAGAGACAATTTCCAAAAAAATTGTATTATCTTTTTGAAATTTTGTTTTAAATATTGTTATGTTTTGATTATTTGTGTTGATGCATTAAGTAATTTTGAATTATGTGGATGCAATAAAATGTTCTTTTATGTTTTACAAAATAATTTGAAATGACTAGAAATGCAACACAAATATTTACTTTGCCATAAATGGTTTATACAATACAAATCTACTAAAAAATTTGAAACTTTAGACTAATAATTCAATAACAAGGCTTATGTAAAATGATATACAAAATATCCAATAACACATTTATGATATAAAAGATAATCCAGTGTTCTAATCAACATATGTGTAATCAAATAATCCAATTTCATTCAAATATACATAATCAAATCAGAGGGCTATGATATACAGAGTATCCAATGGCATTTCTAATATCATATTATATGATTAATGATATCAAAATTACATGTATCAAATTATAATTTAATCTCAATATTCCTTTCATTATAATGCTAAAATCAAATCAAATCAAATGAAAGCATCCTTTCATTCTAATATGTGAAATCAAATCAAATGATAATATGTGAAATCAAATCAAATGAAAGCATCCTTGCATCATAATGCTGGAAGCTAGAACAAACTCTTTTTAGATTGTACAAAATCATCTGCACTCATACCCAAAATTTTTGTCATCACAATCTGATCAGTGTTACCATCATCCTCATCATCCTCAGTATTCGTTACACCTCTTCTCTCTACCATAGATTTCCAGTATGACAAAGCTCTTTCATAAGGAAACTTCTCCACCTCATAGGTCGACACATATACTCTCAAACAATTTTCCAAATTTTTGTCCAACCTATTTCGAACTTTAGATTTTACATATGATAATGCACTGAATACCCTTTCATCTTCCACAGATCCTAAAATCATCGTTTGACATAATTCATATAAATGAAAATATTCACTCATAGTATGTTGTAAGATACTACTGGGATGTAATCTTCTCCACAAACGTGAAATAGAACCTGTTTCATGATGGTTAGTGAGTTGTGAAACTTGAGCAGACATTGTTGTTCCAAAATAGTTTGATTGTTTTGTCAAAAGATCTCTGTTGAGAATGCCATTGATTTCAATACCATTGACTACCACACGTTTACTGAAATGGCTAGCAAGAATGCCCATGTATTTGAGAAACAAACCATTTATAATATGGTATTCATTACAAGGATCCCAAAACATCGGATTAACCACACCCATAGCCTCAAGCAATTCATCTCTTTGAAAATGGTCTCTTATTTCTTTTGTCAATGATTCTGCTATTTGTTTCAGTTTAATTTTTGTATCGTGTACAACTACATGAAATCTATTGTAGGTTATGGGCATTTTCTCAACTTCATTTGTAGCTATATCCATTCGTTGACCAAAATAATATAAAGGTATTTCCTTTTCATGGACATTAATACATAGATGATCATTTATATTGAACTTCAAAAAGTTCTGAGGATCATTCACGTTTGTTAATGCTCTCCAACTCTCAAACATGGGATCCATAAAACTTTGACCAGATGCGTACATCATATCAATATGCATGCAAATTTATTTTCTCGCCCTGATGAAATCCATAATATAAATTGATCTTTCTTGTGCAATTTTGATCAAAGTATTCATTTCTTCCAACATTGGAAGAATACCACACAATGTGAGAAGTGTTTCAAAGTCACTCATTCAAAATAGTAAATATTTAGCCTTATCAACTGCCCTACGATTTGCATACATAAACCCTATCAAGGATTGATATTCTTTGAAAACTCTAAATGTCGGTTGATACATCGAAATCCACCTAGTATCTACATATTTTAACAATTTTTTACCTTCAGTAACTCCTAGTGCAAACTGTTGAAACTCTAAAAATATTTTTGGACTACATGAAAAATAATCATGAATTTCATGGACAAGCTCTTCCACTCTCGCAACATTTGTAAATGTATCCACAATTTTGTATGCAAGATTCATTCTATGAGCCATGCAATGAATAGGGATCAAATATGGGGTAACAGATGTTTGTAGTCTAACACAAAGACCATTCTTGTGTCCTTGCATTGTAGCAGCACCATCAGCTTCGACACATATTAACTTAGTGGCTATTTCCATTTCATTCATTCTTGCTACTTCCTTTAAACTAGTTACAACAACATTGTAAATATTTTTTGCATTGCAATTTTCCACCATCTTGCGTACTCCAAGTAAATGAGGTTGCCTTAAATGATTTTCCAATGTGTAAACATGCATGCAAATCCAAGATGTGTTGTCAACAAAAGTCACCTCATCAATTGAAAGTGAAATGAATTTGGCCTTTTTTACTTTCTCTTTGAGGTCATCCTGCTCAACCAATGAGAGATATTTTACCATTTCCCAACCACTTCGATCTGACCAATGGGCGTTGGGTAAGTTCTGCACATCAACTAGTCAAAATAGAGATTTATAATCAATGAAATCAGACATAGGTCTACCCTTTTTAAGAATAGTGAATACAACAACAAACTACAAACTTTTTGAAGCTAAAGTGAACTTATTCATTTTTCGAAATTGGGCTTGAATCATTGCACCTTTCTCAACCAAAGTTTGCTTTTGTTTCATTTCTTTATCATATTCTTGCACATATCTTATATGTGCGCACTCTGATGCATCCTTCCACCTATAATTTTTTGGTATTGGTCGATCACCTTCTTTTGTTTTGATATAAACCTTTCCACAATGTTTTTCTACTGTATCTTTCTTAACTTGCAATCTATGATCCTTTCCATGTTTCCAACTACAAATTACGCATCTCAATTCTATTATTTCCTCACTACTATTCTCTAGCAGCATTGGCTCAATAAATAGAAATTTTGATATCCAATCAGGCTGAAATGATCTGTTAATTGTCCACCTAGATAACCTTGCACGTTTATGTTTTTTAGAAGAAGATTCTTCGAAAGTAGGGACTGCATAAGAACTATTATTTTCTTTTCCACTTGGCGTGTTAGATTCAGGAATCTCTTCATGTTGTTGTTCCATTTGATTAAGAATATTTTCATCTGTGGACTTTTCATTATCATGGATATGTGGAAGTGGAGGCATACCAGGGTCAACAATGTTTTCTGTAGAGATAATACTAGTGTCAATAGTAGGGTCATTATCATTATGGCATTTAAAAGCATACCTTCTATTAAAAAATATAGATAAACAATGGACAAAGCCATCAACCAAAAAGCACACTTCTTTATGAATGAAGACATTATATATAAAATTAACAATGTACAAAAATTAACTGGTTAGTAAGTAAAGGCGTTCATACCTTCAATTTGTGCAGATGTTGATGGTTGACTAGATTTTGAAATATTATGAAAGTATTTGAGGATACTCCTTTTATCGGAAGACTAGCCTCCCTTCTTTCCACTGCCAGCAGGTGATATTTTACCTGTATGAATAGAAGAGTAACATGAACAATGAACATCATTTTTAAAAATGAAAATAACTGGTAAAAAAGAGAACTACTGCTCAAGACAATAGAATATCTATCCCAAGCAGTCTTGATATTGGTGCCCAAATAATAGGAAAACCTCCTTATTGAGTGTCCATGAAAAAAATGTTAAAAAAGGAAAATTAATGGTAAAATAAACTTACCGATAAATGGTGATCATTGTATTTTAATCACCTACTATCACTCACCTTAAGCTAGTCACCTTATACCAGTCATCTTCTACCAGTCACCTTATTCTAGTTGCCTTCTACTAGTCACCTTCTATAGTCACCTTATATTAATCACCTTCTGCCAGTCGCCTGCTAGTCACCTTCTACCAGTCACCTTATGCTAGTCACCTTCTACTAGTTGCCTTCTACCAATCACCTTCTATCAATCACCTTCTACTAGTCACCTTCTCCCCTTCTCCATCACCTTCTATCAATTCCTTCTACATACCTCTCTATCACCTTCTACTATTACCTTCTCCTCGTCACCTTCTACCACTCACCTTCTATTAGTCATCTTTTATCAATCATGTTGTGTCAGTCATCTACTTTGTATCGCTCGCTATCGAAGAAAATTAATGTTTTAATTGTATGAGAGTCGATGTCAGGGTTAGCTATATATAATGGGGTACAAGGGGTGAATTGGGTGGGATATTTTTTTTAATAAATTTAAGGTAAAAATTAGGTGGGAAACCTTATGATAATGGGGTGAATTTACCCTAAAAAAAATTGATCCCAAAATTTTTGGGCGAACGGGCCGACCTTTATGGTCCCAAAATTCGTAAAATTAAAATTGTGAAAATCTGAATATTCATGCTAAATTGTGAAATTCACCCCTGTGCATAACCCTGGCTTGAACACAATATGTAAATTTGTGTACCTTACTTTTGGAAAATTAACTATAAGCTCTCACTAAAATCATGCGTGAGAGTTTGAAAATTAAATAAGGATTTCATATGCTGTGTCTTATTTAAATATTGTGGTTTTTTGAATTATATATGATGATATAGTGTGCAAGGTGGAAAAATTATAAAGACTATGTTAATATAATCTCCTGTACATAATTATTGCATGGTAAGAGGCGATCGAACGATGAAACTGAACCTTAGCTTTTTCTCCATGACACCTATGGATTGTTAATGAGTTAACTTGTATGTTCAAGTATTATGGATGTTTTCTCATTTAAAAAAATTGAATGGAAGTATAATTTCCTTTTTAAAATTTTGGACTTGCTATCTCTTCCGTCTAAAACCATTGTGTAAAATTAGTTTTGGAGTTCTCAACCATAGATAGGCATGTGTTCTCAAAGTTTGTTTACCCGAGCGACGTGTATTGCAATTTATTTTTGGTAAATAATGAGAGTCTTAAAAATATTAACTATGATTTTAGTGATTCGCATGGTAGACAATAATTAACCTCTTACTTTGTATTATCTCAAAAAAATATAAAGCTAAAATTTTTATTTTGTGTGTTTCAAAAACCTTAGAAAATGAAGCCCTAGAGTAGGCAACAATTCAAATTTTACCATGATCAATGTTTTCAATTTTTCTATCAAATATTTATATTTGTGTGATTTCGGATATCCGTTAGTTAAAACTTGATATTCAAACAACTTTAATCTTTAATCTTATAAATGATGAACGTATGCAGATGTTGTTTGCTACAAAAGCACTCCTTAATTAGCTTATTAAATAAAATGAGTAAAAGGAACATTATAACTCTTAAAAAAAAAAACCAAATGATTACTTCAAGTCAAACCGTCATATAAGATAATGTACTTTTAGTTTAATTAATAAATAAATGGTTACTTTTAGTTTTAATAACTATTCTTAGTTTTAACGATGGTAATAAGTCTTTTTAAAAAATTAATATAGGTCACGGGATTTTAGGTGCTATTTATTTGATATATTTATAAAGCTATTTAGTTACTATTTATTGGATAGATTTGTTTGCATTACTTTCGAAAATTTAAGAAAAGTAAAGCTATTTTGGTAACTTATGGAAAAATGGATTTATAGTAGAAAATGTCTATAATGAAGTAGAGTAAAAATTCTTTATATATAGTTAATGGATTAGAATAGATGTGGAATGTCATTATTTCTTTGTTTTTATTAGAATATTCTTATTTGAATAAATATATGGGAAATAAAATATTGATTTATGACTCCTAGATTTACCCATCAATATTGTAATAGAATTTGAAATTCGAAACCGAATCAAAGCACCAAAGGAAAACCTATGATGTTTTTGAGAGAACCACCTTAGATTGGACCTAACTTAACCTGGCCATTGAGAAGGATGGGATACAAAGGAATAATAACTATCAAGAAATATAGAAATTAAGAAAACTATTGCCATCAAGAAGGATGTGTAACCACCCAACTTTGACAGCTCGTAGGTGGTAGTTGTTGTGATTCAGGGATAACTATTCTCTAGCAAAGATTTAAGGATCAATGGACCTTATGCTATAGAGAGTAATGAACGGTGATATGGGATGTCGTTCTAGGTTATTGTACACAGTAGTATGTAAATATTCTTAAGAACACTATCAAGTTGTGGAATAGCCAATGGAAACTCTAAGCCTAGGGAGTAGGTTATAGGGTTGTAAAATCTAGCGTTAGATGGTATGGGATGTATTATCATCAATTGGGTCGTGAACTGAGAAATCTGGAACCAAAGCTAGAGTAGTGGTGAGCCCTGGTAGCTTCCATAGAATTATGGACTGATATTAGGCACCAGGTATAACACTAAATCTAGCATGGTCTTAAAAGCTTAACTATAAACCAAGACAAAGAAAGGTGAGTGGACCAAAGTCCTCCATGCTATGAGATAGGGAAAATAATGCATCTACCCTTCTAGGAGTTATGGACCTTAGAAGGATAACCCCTTGCTGAGAACCTAGAACTTGATATAGGAGAAGGTAGGTCTCACAAATGATAATAACTTGTAGGATTTAGCTAATCTCGAGCACTCGTGATTCTGTCTGCAGTGGTCTAGTATCTCGAATTGTAAAATTTTATGCCTATGTACTAATATAAAGTTGGGTGTGCATGTGTAATTTTATGACTTTAACTAAAATTTGAATTTGAGATTTTGGCAAAGAGGTAAGTAGACTTGGGTTGTTACAATTGGTATCAGAGCCTAGGTTGCGTAAACCCTAGGTTGCAAAAAATGATTTGTTAAATTGACATAGCTCTTTTATCATAAGGTATAATGGCAGGAACCTCAAAAAGGGCAAGTGCTACTCTGCAAGAGGGACTTGTAGAGGTTTTGAGAAAGGAACTAAGATGACTCATGAAGGAGTCAAATCATGTACAAACAACTGAAGCACCTCGACATATTTTGAGAAAAGAAAATGAGCTAGCAACAGGATGGGCTGCACCAAATGATGATAACATGAAAAAATGTTTCAGATGATGCAAGAATAGTTGAATCAACAGAAGGATAAAATGGAAATTCAAAGGGCTTAGATGAGTAAGCACATGGAAAAAAAAAGAGCATAAATGTCTCAGTAATAAGAAATTATTGCTCAACAACAAAAGGTAATAAAAAGTTTAACTAAAAGTAAAGAGTCAAAATGAATACAAAGTGAATTTCCTAAGGGATCTTCTAGAAGGAAAGTCTATGTGGAATTATAAAAAGAAATAAAAAATTTAGATATCTCTAAGTTTTATGGGAAGGGAGATGGTGAAGTAGCTATAAATTAATTAAGTGAGGTTAAGGGATACTTTTCCATCAATCCCTGTGTTGAATCTAAAACTACTTGGGCTATAACATACTTAACGGGTCCTACCAGAGATTGATGGACCACATATAAGAAAACTAGTCAAAAGGAGGTTACTGATATTCCTTGGGATGTGTTCAAGAAATAATTCAGGGATATATTCTGCACACCATAGTTTATATTAAAAAATATATAGAATTCATCAACCTTCATCAAGAAAACATGTCAGTAATCGAGTATTATCAAATATTTGTCTAATTATTAAAGTATACACCTAGATATGATAAGCGTGATGAGTTTAAAGCTCATACATTTGTATTAGGCTTGCATACTAGAGTTGGAGCTCCTATTGGATGGATCAAGCCAAAGAATTTTATTGAAACCTTTGATGTTGCACGTTATGAAGAATTAAAACCAGAAAACTAAGAAGGCTTATTATCAAAAATTTGAGAAAGATAAATCTAAGAAAAGAAGATACCCAAAACCTGCTAAAGGAAAGGACCAATATAAAAATATAGGAAAGGTGACCGATATAGAGGGGACAATAGGAACAGAGGAAAGTATTAAGGTAGAAAAGGGAAGCAAGATAGGAGAAAGTTTCTAGACAAAGCTGCATAGAGAAATGTGACACAAGAAAAAGGAAAAAATGTTACTTGTTAGAATAAGGATGGGAACAAATGGAAGAACATGAAGAACACAAGCTTATACTGAGAGGGGGGTGAACAGTATAAGACCACTTTTTATATTTCTTTCCCAAACAATATTAATCAATCTAATCAATGGCAATATCAATACCAATAACCAAAGTAATGCACAAATCATCACACACAATAGAGATACCAATTTAACTTGGTTCACCCAATGTGGGTTACATCCACAGAGAAAATATTTCTCAAATAATATTTTGGGAATCCTTCCCAATTACAATGTTTATGGACCTCTATCCAAAGGAGATGTTGATCTCCTAAATCTAGTTTATGGATCTCTATCCACAAGAGAAATCCTTCTCCTCTGATCTAGCTGGTGATCCTCTAGAAGACTACCTCCACTACACTGACTATGGATCTATCTCCACTTGAAGACTCTTGTCCTCACTCAAAAGACCTATCCTAAATGTCTTGGCTGATGGATCTCTATCCACTAGAGACTCTGTCCTCTCTGCTCTATCACCTCCAAAGCTCTACTTAATAGGTTAACTCAGAACCTTCTCAAATCTACTCAACAGGTCCACTCAGAACCTGTTCTAATCTGCTCAATAGGTCCACATATAACCTATCTAAATCTACTCAATAGGTCCACCTAGAACCTGGTAAAATATGCTCAACAAACTCACTAAGAACTTGTCAAAATTTACTCAACAAGCTCACTTAGAACTTGTCCAAATATGCTCAAAAATCTCACTCAGAACTTGTCCAAATATGCTCAACAAGCTCACTCAGAACTTGTGCAAATATGCTCAACAAGCTCACTCAGAACTTATCCAAATCTGCTCAACAAGCTCACTCAGAACTTGTCCAAATCTGCTCAATAAGTCCTATCTAGGACTTGGTCAAATCTGCATTGCAAGCTTTCACAAAATCTCACACAAAAATAATCCACAAGCCTTCTCAAAGACTTGTCTCAGATCATCTTAACAAGTCCACATAGAACTTGTCCAATATCATAGAATCATAAAGAGAATTGTTAGAGACTCAATTATGTTCTATCTCAAAGCTCAATATCAACTCAAATCAATCTCATAGAAGCATAAAGAGAATTGTTAGAGACTCAATATGTTCTATTATCAAAGCTCAATCTCAACTCAAATCAATCTCATAGAAGCATAAAGAGAATTGATAGAGACTCAATATGTTCTATTCTCAAAGCTCAATCTCAACTCAAATCAATCTCATAGAAGCATAAAGAGAATTGTTAGAGACTCAATATGTTCTATTCTCAAATCTCAATCTTAACTCAAATAAATCTCATAGAAGCATAAAGAGAATTGTTAGAGACTCAATATGTTCTATTCTCAAAGCTCAATCTCAAATCAAATCAATCTCATAGAAGCATAAAGAGAATTGTTAGAGAATCAATATGTTCTATTCTCAAAGCTCGATCTCAACTCAAATCAGAATATAGAATAGTTTGTTTCATGGAATTTGAACAACCACTTCATGCATCCACTTTACTAGGCTTAATCAACTCTAGTCAACCAATCACCTCAAGGAACAACCCTTTCTCACAAAACCTAGTCCAAGCATGTATCAACCAACTCAAAATATTTCCAATAATGCTCATCAACAAATCTCACATAAAAATGACACTCATGTTATTTTTGTAGGAAGAACGAACTCATTATGCTTTGTATTGATCAGTTAAATAATATAGTGCAAGCTTCAATTAGCCCAGGAGAAGCGGATCCCAACAATAATCCGCTAAACAATTAGCGAACAACCTAACAATAAAATAATGAAATAATATCAAATATGCTAAACTTATCAAATATGCTAACATCCCCCCTTATTACATTATTTGGGTAATAGTATAACTACTAGCTATACTAACATCCCCCTGATTACATCATTTTGCAATACAAAGAGAGCTGCGAAACAATTCAAATTTGACACGTGCAAGTGCCTTAGTGAAAATGTCTGCAACTTGAGCATTTGTGGGAATGTACTGAAGCTGAATTCGGTGCCTTGGAACTTCGTCTCGAATGAAGTGACATTGTGTGTCAATGTGCTTGGTTCTTTCATGATGTACTGGATTCTTGACAAGGTTCAGAACACCCTGGTTGTCACAAAACAAGTGAATTGGAGATTTGGATGGAAGACCCATACTTGTCAAAATGCGATGCAACCATATCACTTCGCACATAGCTTCACGTGCGGCGTGATACTCTGCCTCTGTAGATGAGATAGCAACCACCTGTTGCTTCTTGTTGTGCCATGAGACAGGACCGGATCCAAGATGAAAAATATATCCTGAAGTTGACTTGCGATCATCAAACGACCCGGCATAGTCGGAGTCCGTGTATCCTTGCAAGAAGAATTTACCATTCCTCTTGTATTCTAGGCCATATTCCATAGTACCATGGACATAGTGAAGAACACGTTTTGTTGCTTTCCAGTGAGTAGTCTTAGGTTCCTGCATGAACCTCGAAAGATAGTTAACAACAAACACGATATCTGGCCTAGTGTTTGTCAGATATATGAGACTCCCAATCAACTGTCGATAGAGAGTACCATCTACCTGAGGTGAATCATCATACCATGATAACTGAAGCCCTGATTCCATCGGAGTTGCCATTGGCTTGCAATCAGTCATGCGATATTTTTCTAACAATGTCTTGGCATATTTTTTCTGAGACACCTTGATGTAGTGCTCCTTCTGGCTTACTTCCAGACCAAGACAATAATGGAGAAGTCCGAGATCTGTCATCTCAAAATATTTACACAAGTCACTTTTGACAACAGAGATCATAGTTTTTGAACTCCCTGTAATGAGCAGATCATCAACATAGAGTACAAGCAACACTATCTCAGAACCTTTTTTCTTGAAATAGAGGTTTGCATCTGATGGACATCTCTTAAATCCATGTTGCAGGAGGTGATTATCCATTTTTATATACCAAGCTCGAGGAGCTTGTTTCAAACCATACAAGGATTTGACCAACTTGCAAACTTTCTGCTCTTGGCCTTCCACTTCAAATCCTTCAGGTTGAGTCATGTAGACTTCCTCTTGGAGATCACCATTCAGAAAAGCACTCTTGACATCCATTTGGTGAACTTTCCACCCATATTGTGCTGCCATAGCACAAAGAACTCGAATGGTGGTCATCCGAGCAGTAGGTGCAAAAGTTTCCTCATAGTCAATGCCTTCCTTTTGAGCATAGCCCTTTGCAACAAGACGGGCCTTATGCTTATCAATTGTCCCATATGCCTTGTACTTGACTTTGTACACCCATTTGCAGCCTATGGGCTTCTTTTCGTATGGCAGATTGACAAGCTTCCAAGTTTTGTTTTTCATCAGAGACTGATACTCAGCATCCATAGCAGCCTTCCATTGTGGCTCACTAAGGGCATCTTGCACCGAAACAGGTTCATGTTCATTCATTGAAGACATAAACACCCTATCCTCATCTATATCCATATCCTCTGTTGGTCTCTCTGGATCAACAGAAAGTTCCTCAAAATATTGACAAAGATCATCAACCCCAGTAGTCTCTACTGCTGCTCTCTCCTGTCGAGCCATGCTGCGAGTACGAGGCCTATCCAAAGTCAAATCGGGTGGAGTAGATAGCTTGGAGTCTCTGATTGTACTTGTATACCATTTTGGATTCTTATTCTATGGTGTTGAAGAAGATGGAGAAGGACCTCCAATCTTTGATGATGAAGGAGACTTCTCAACTTTAGATTCCACAAGATCTAGGTATACATCTGATGTGCTTTGTGATGTGAAAGCCTCATCAAAAACAACATCTCTACTGACATGAATCTTCTTGGTCAAGGGATCAATCAAATGATAACCCTTAGAGTGCTCATCATAGCCAAGAAGAATACACTTCAATGTCTTCTCATCTAGCTTCTTCCTTTTCTCTTTTGGTATGTGCATGAAAGCTTTACACCCAAAAATGCGTAGATGAGAAATGGAGGGTTTCCTACCACTCCATGCTTCCTGTGGAGTCATTCCTTGTAGGGCCTTTGTGGGTGCCCTATTCAATAGATATACTACTGTGGTGACAGCTTCTGCCCAATATTGTTGCCCAAGACTAGCTCCTGTGAGCATGCAACGAACCATTTCCATGATGGAACGGTTCCTCCTTTCAGCAACTCCATTTTGCTGAGGAGTATAAGCAGTAGTTAACTGTCTCGTGATCCCATGTGCAGCCAAGAATGCAAAAAATTCTTTAGAGGTAAACTCCCCCCCTCGATCTGAGTGGAGAGTCTTTATAGAAGCCCCTGACTCCTTCTCAACAGATTTCTTGAATTGCTGAAAGAAACCAAATGCCTCAGATTTTAGAGTAAGAAAGAACACCCACATTTTTTGTGAGTAATCATCTACAAATAACTAAAAATACCTCTTCCCCCCACAACTGATGGGTGTGAAAGGACCGCACAGATCGGTGTGAATCAACTCCAGAGGTTTCTTTGCTCTTGTAGAGCTTTTCTCAAAAGGTACTCTATGCTGCTTTCCTGCCAAGCAAGTAGAGCACACTGGCAATGTGGTAGAAAGGGAAGGAAGACCCTTTACCATCTCATACTTACTTAGCTCAAGTAAGTAACCAGAACTAAGATGCCCATATCTCTTGTGCCATAGGGAAGTTGCCTCCTTTGTAGAGACTGTCATGGCTACATGTGGAGTAGAGATAGCATCTAAGGCAAATAAGCCATGCTTATATGAAGCGGTTGCAATGTTCTTACCCCTCCTGGTAATAGAACAACACTTCTTGCCTCCCTCAACACTAAAGTTCACAACCATATCTTTGTCCAGAATTTGTGTGACTGACAACAAATTGTTTGCCAATCCTGGAACATAGAGGACTTTTTCAATCTGACACTTGCCATCAGAAAGAGTGACTAAAATAGTACCTTCTCCCTGAACCTTGTAGGTTTTATCATCAGCAATAGTGACAGGTTTGCCCTCTTTGGCCTCAAAGGACTCAAACCATGATTTGTCGCCAGTCATGTGCTTACTAGCGCCAGAATCGACATACCATACAGGATCCATCTGCTTGGAGGTTGTGGTAGTCATGAGCACCTTGTGTGCCCACTCAGAATCCGAGTCAGATTCTTCAACAACAACATTCACCTTGGGTTGCTTGTTCTTGTTGTGTGGTTTGTTCTGGCCTTTCTGTTTAGGTTGTTTATTCTTATGCCAACATCTGTTTGTATCATGACCCTCTTTGTCACAGATCTTGCAATATATTTTTGGTTGTTGAGGTTGTTTCCCTTTTGAATCCTTTTGAGAACTACCTCCTTTCTAAAAATTACCCTTCTTCTTGTTTGGCCCCTTTCTGTTGGTGTAGAGGGCAGTGTTAGAAGAATCATCTCGTTGTAGTTGGCGTGCCTCCTCTTCTTGAAGCATATTGACCAACTCTACAAAGGTAACTTTCCATTGTGACACCTGAAGGGAAGTGATCAACACCCTATAAGAATCAGGTAAAGCTCTCAATACAATTGAGGTAAGGAGCTTGTCATCAACTGGTTCTCCCAAAGAATTCAACTTTGCTTTCAATTCAGACACTCTGCAAAGAAAGAGTTCAACTGTCTCCCCTTGCTTCATGCTTAGACTGTGTAATTGAGATTGAAGGAATAGAATAGTGGAATCATTCTTTCCCTCATATATAGTTTTAAGGGCATCCCATGCCTCTTTACTATGTTCACAGTCAACAATATGGGGTTGAACTTCATCAGACACAACAAGCAAGATGAGCACTTTGGCTTTGTTGTCTTTCTTGTCAAAGTCTTTCTGATCAGTAGATGGAGCTGTAGCTCCAGCAGTAGATGAAGGTCTTGTTGTTGCTCCAGATACAACATCCCATAAGTCATCCATTGCTAGGATTGCCTTCATCTTGTTTTTCCATGGTGTGTAGTTAGGACCTTTCAACAACTGATGAGAATCAGTCATTAATTTTGTAGACATTGTGAAGGTTCCTTATAACACCAATTGGTCCCCCTTTCGATATACCTTTTGCTAGGCCGTTATACCATACAAAATACCCGCCCTTACGTGAGGGAGACTATAGGTATTTAGAAAGATCAGAAAAAATCACCCGCCCTTACGTGAGGGAGACTATAGGTAATTTTTAGAGATCATACGATACGTGGTACTTAAGCAGTACTGAAAGGGAATCGTCTCGTTGATGGCACCTACCATAGAAAGTCGTCAATCCTCATGCGTGGGGCGTAACTTCCCCTAAACACTTCGGATGTCAGAACTTTCATCAGGATTTACGCCTAAACACAAGAACGATTAGGGTAATGGATGGAGTAAAAAAATGCAAAAAATGGCGTACTTATTCCTCCCCGATGATTTATAGAGAACAAGCTCAGACGTCATTTTAGCAGCTATATTAGGTGGCGGATACAGTAGCCCAATCACGACAGCATTACCTGTAAGCGTGGGCCAGAGGTATCACAAATACCGAACGCTGCAGTGCAATAAATTGCACAGATGGGTTTATTTATTCCGGGGACTTAGGGAGTGAATTTGATTTTAAACTTTTAATGAAGTAGTGCAGAAAATGGAAAATGCAACATACAACATAAAAGTGCCCACAGAAATAAACCTCTAGGTGTCGGGCACTGTCGAAAATGCACCTATACAATATTGCCAAAAATTGCCTTTTCAAAAAATTACTCTTTTATCCCCCCTTGATTTTTGAGAAAAAAAATACTCCCCCCCTTAACAAAAAATTTCTCCCAAAGTTGGATTAAAGTATTTTAAAAACATATTTTAATAACTAAAGTTTAAAAAAAAAAAATTATTTTATATAGTAAAAATTTATTTAAAAAAAAACTTTTAAACTATATAAAATAAATATATTTAATTGTTAACTTTAATAAAAAAATATATTAAAAAAAACTTTAAAACAAAAAAAGAAGAAAAAAAGAAGAAAAAAATGTTTTTTTTTTGTACCTTGGGGGGGGGGTCGACGGGATTGGAACCCATGACCTCAGGGCTCCCGGAGCCCTACCGCTCAGCCCATGACCAAGTGGGCTAGCGGGCTGATCCGTGTGGATCAGGAGACCCCCTCGTATTTGAGGAGTCTCCCCGAGCCTATCCGCTGCTCGGCCGCCACTCCTCCGCTCAGCGGCGGCTCCCGTGGTGGCTGCGGCTTGTCTCGGGCGGCGGTTTCGGGTGGCGATGAAGCCCGCGACAGCGGCAGCACTCGACGTTCGACTCAGGTGAAAAAAGACAAATAGCATCCAATCGGGCTTCTTCCACTGTGAGCAATCGCCATGTAGGATGCTGTAATTTTTTTTTTTATTGATCTACAGTACCATCTCCCATTGATTGAAATGAGCTACGATGAAAAAATAGGCAGGATCTCCTGATTGAACTGCGTCGTCCCCGTATTTCACATCCTCGCATCTTGATCCAGAAAAATCATTGGCGTCACACTATTGGAGATGCTTCGACAGATCTGGGCTACGTGTTGATATACTAGGAAATCAACCTACAAATCACTATTCTCTATAGTGTGGCATCATCCGTAGACGTCTGCAGGGTGTTTCAGGCATCGAAGTAAATCAACATGGGAAATAATTTTTTTTAATAGTCCCACATGGGACATGTAAAGCACTGATAGTGCTTTATAAGGAAGAGTTCTCCCTTATCTTAGCGACCACTAGTTGGTGGTCGTTCGTCCCTTACGCGACCTTTTGTCGGCCGCTACCTCCTCCACCTCACGGTCCCACGTCAGTCCATGCGTCACATTAGGGTCCAGGTTCGTCCGCGTCGGCCTTCGGGCCAGTGTCCAGGTTGCATCCGTGTCGGCCTTCGGGCCAGTGGCTATATGCCATGTGTCCGGTCCGAGTCTGGTCAGGTCCAGGTTGCGTCTGTCCTCTAGTCTACCTGTTCAGTGGTTGTCCGCCACTTGTCAAGTCCATCTCGGCCTCCGTGCCGATCGTCACGTCCACAGGTTAGTTGGGCTTCATGATCTGTGTTTGAGTCGAATCCATGCCCAGCTAGTATAGCATATGAAGTAGAACCTCGAGAATCATGCCCAGGTCCAGTCGACCTCGCCCTCTAGACAACTCAAAGCTTTGCTACTATAGGATCATTCAAAAATGAGAGTGGTAGAGGTCAGGCTCTGATATCATGTAGGAAGAACAAACTCATTATGCTTTGTATTGATCAGTTAAATAATATAGTGCAAGCTTCAATTAGCCCAGGAGAAGCGGATCCCAACAATAATCCGCTAAACAATTAGCGAACAGCCTAACAATAAAATAATGAAATAATATCAAATATGCTAAACTTATCAAATATGCTAACAATTTTCTAACTCAAGTTCAAGTTCTTTGCATCACCCATTGGATTCAACAACAATGCTAATAAGACAAGGTTTTAATCACAACTCTCAATTCAAAAAATATTGAAGCATAAACTCAAAGTACTTCACTCAACCAATGGTCTAAACAACAATGCTTATCAAACAAGGTTTAATCACAACTCACAATCCAGAAAACCTTGAAGCATTAACTCAACCACTTTTGAAAAAGGAAACCTTAAATCAAATCCTTTTCACTCCAAACTTAATTTTCAATCAAGCCAACCATCTAACTCAACAAAGAAGAATTTTTCCCATACCTTTTATTGAAGAGTAGTTGTCCTTACAAATCTGCCACACTCACAATTACTTCTTTGACAAACTCAATAAGGGTTAGAGGATAATTTTTATATCACAAAAATAATATCACAATTACACCTTATCTCTCCAACTTAACAATAAGCAATATCCTCACAATAATAAAAAATACTTTATTCAAATACACCCACAAAGTCTTAACCTTCCAATATTCCACAATAGCAAAATTTAAGACTTGAAAATAAAAATGGAATTCTCCTTATACCTCCTAACAATATTTCTCAACTACCAACCTTTATCACAATGCAAAGACTTTAATCACCAAATACCTTATACCTCCAACTTAGGTATTAATAAAATAAAACACAAAATGTACCTTTGCCTTTGGAGAGTTTTGAACTCTCAACACAGCCCACACAAATGTCTTTGCCCATGGCGCAAACCACCACACGAGCTACACGCTCATTGGAAACAAAGAAGCACCACGTGCTTCAACACCCTTGTCCTTTCTTGCCTTGCAAAATGGATGCACCTAATATTTTGGCACCTTCAACACGTCCACGAAAAGCTTCTGTCGAAGTTCAAATACCAACCACCATGCACATAAAAAACGTAAGCCCTCTTGCCACTATGCCAAAGCACCTTGGTGGCTTCCAACTAATCACTTTAATGCCTTTTGTTTGTTTCCATTTTACCGTAAAATCAAACACTATTTCTGCAACTTTATCTCACGAGCTCTACATTAATTCTTATATCAGCATTTAACAAAATGAGTAAGGATAATTTCAAAAATAAATTTGGCAAGGTATTAATATGCATTTCAATTAAATCAAACGATGTCGATGCTTCCCTTTGGCTTATGACATCGATGCTTCCCTTTGGCTTTTATGACGTCGGCGCTTCCCTTTGGAAATAAAATTTGCCTTGTTTAAAACTCTAAATCCAACCTTTGGATTTATTAAATTAATCTTTGGTCTTAAACCTTTAAACCCAACCTTTGGGTTTAGATATTTTCAAACTTTATAAACCCACTTTGGCAATATAAAATATTGTAATAAAAATTACAATTATTTTATTTGGGTTTTCACTACGACACTTCTAACCATTATAATATTTATTTATAAAATTTAAATTCATCATGTATTTAAATAATTTATAAAATAAATATTACCACTCCTTTCTAACTTCTATATTTTGCACTGTTTCACTTGAACTTCTGCTTTCTTTCTAAATATCAAATGACCGTATTTGTTGCCTTTATTTTTTACTGAAATCTTGGTATTAATGATGACTCTATCTGGTGGCATCAATGGTGACATCAATGACAACTTTGACTTAGGGAATCAAAATGTACAACAATCTCTCCCTTTGTCATTGATGGCAACCCATATCCTTTTACTGAAATCTGAACTTTCTTTTTCTTATGCTCCCCTTGGGACATTGCTCCCCCTAGGTCAATGCTCTCTCAAATATCAAATCTCTCCCTAATACACAAATATCTCTCCCTTTGACATCAATGACAAAGGGTCACCTTTGGGGCTTGGTGCTAAGAATGAGCCTCTTAGCTTAGCCCCTCCTCCACATTCACCTGAGGTGGTTAATTCTGGGGTGGGAGTATTTCTACTCCCCCAAAACACTATTCTTTACCTTTATTCTTTTCCCTTATTTTCTAAGTTTCCTAAATCCTCTGACTATTTCTATCCAAGTCATCATCCCTTTTTATGTCATCATTCCTATTTCTGTTCCTGTTCTTGTTCACATCTAGGTTCCTGTTCTTGTTCTCATCCATGTTCCTGTTCCTATTCTTGTTCCTGTTCATGTTCTCATCCATGTTCCTATTCTTGTTCTCATCCATGTTGCTATTCCTATTCCTGTTCATGTTCTCGTTCATGCTCATGTTCTTGTTCATGTTCCTGTTCCTATTCATACCTATTTTTGGAATGTCTTCTCTACACCACTTTGTTGTATGACCATCATTATTGCACTTATAACACTTAATGATATTATTCCTTGGAGGTGCAAATATCTTAGGATTTCTCCTAGTGAAGTCATATCCTCTTCTTTCATGAACCCTGCAATTCATTGCCTTATGGCCAAATTGATTACATGAGTAGCAATACCAGTGGAAAATATGTCCTTTCCCATATTCCTATATTTCATGTGTCTTGCACTGTGAAGCCATGTGCCCAAACCTGTGACATGAAAACATCTTCCATTAAAGTTTCCTTGTCTTGAACTCATTGGTCTCTTAGTCTCTTCTACCTGTTTCCTATTCTATCTGTTTCTTACCTGTGCATTGTTCCTTTCCTTATTGAACTTTCTATTGTCCAACTTATCCTTATAAGTCTCACTCTCTCTTTTACTTACTTCTTTTGACTCTTCTTCTTTTCTGGTGTTTGAGCTTGACTCTCCTCTTTTCGTTTCCTGTTTTCCTTGTTCTTCTTTAGAACTAAGTCCTGTTATGGTGACTGATGACCTTTGTGAATTGATAATCCTTTCCAAGGTCTTTGAATTTTCCTCAAACTTTTGTAGCTTGTTCTTAGAACATTTTACTTCCATCCTTAGTGAAACTATATCATGCTCTATTATTTCACACTCTAGATCTTTTGTTTTTAATTTTTTTGCCAATTACCTTCTTCAATTTTACTTCCATCCTTAGTGAAACTATCTCATGCTCTATCTTCCTTCAAGCTGTTAAACTTATTTCGAAGGAACTGGCTCTAGTACCAATTGAAGAACACAAACTTATACTGAGAGGGGGGTGAACAATATAAGACCACTTTTTACTTTTCTTTCCAAAATAGTATTAATCAATATAATCAATGGCAATATCAATAGCAATAACCAAAGCAATGCACAAATCATCACACACAATAGAGACACAAATTTTAACGTGGTTCACCCAATGTGGGCTACATCCATAGAGAAAATATTTCTTCTAAATATTTCTCAAATAATATTTTGGGAATCCTTCCCAATTACAATATTTATGGACCTCTATCCAAAGGAGATGTTGATCCCCTAAATCTGGTTTGTGGATCTCTATCCACAAGAGAACTCCCTCTCCTCTGCTCTGGCTGGTGATCCTCTAGAAGACTACCTCCACTACACTAACTATGGATCTCTCTCCACTTGAAGACTCTTATACTCACTTAGAAGACCTGTCCTCAATGTCCTGGCTGATGGATCTCTATCCACTGGAGACTATGTCCTCTCTGCTCTATCACCTCCAAAGCTCTACTCAATAGGTTCACTCAGAACCTTCTCAAATCTGCTCAATAGGTCCACTCAGAACCTATTCTAATCTTCTCAATAGGTCCACTCAGAACCTATCTAAATATTCTCAACAGGTCCACTCATAACCTACTAAAATCTGCTCAACAAGCTCACTCATAACTTGTCCAAATATGCTCAACAAGCTCACTCAGAACTTTTCTAAATATGCTCAACAAGCTCACTCAAAACTTGTCCAAATATGCTCAACAAGCTCACTCAGAACTTGTCCAAATCTACTCAACAAGCTCACTCAGAACTTGTCCAAATCTGCTCAACAAGCTCACTCAGAACTTTTCCAAATCTGCTCAATAAGTCCTCTCTAGGACTTGGTCAAATCTGCATTGCAAGCTTCCACAAAATCTCACACAAAATCAGTCCACAAGCCTTCTCAAAGACTTGTCTCAAATCATCTTAACAAGTCCACATAGAACTTGTCCAATCTCATAGAATCATAAAGAGAATTGTTAGAGACTCAATTATGTTCTATTCTCAAAGCTCAATCTCAACTCAAATTAATCTCATAGAAGCATAAAGAGAATTGTTAGAGACTCAATATGTTCTATTCTCAAAGCTCAATCTCAACTTAAATAAATCTCATAAAAGCATAAAGAGAATTGTTAGAGACTCAATATGTTCTATTCTCAAATCTCAATATCAACTCAAATCAATCTCATAGAAGCATAAATAGAATTGTTAAAGACTCAATATGTTCTATTCTCAAAGCTCAATCTCAACTCAAATCAATCTCATAGAAGCATAAAGAGAATTGTTAGAGACTCAATATGTTCTATTCTCAAAGCTCAATCTCAACTCAAATCAGAATATAGAATAGTTTTTTTCATGGAACTTGAACAACCACTTCATGCATCCACTTGACTAGGCTTAATAAACTCTACTCAACCAATCACCTCAAGGAACAACCCTTTCTCACAAACCCTAGTCCAAGCATGTATCAACCAACTCAAAATATTTCCAACAATGCTCAACAACAAATCTCACATAACAATGATACTCATGTTCTTTTCTAACTCAAGTTCAAGTTCTTTGCATCACCCATTGGATTCAACAACAATGCTAATAAGATAAGGTTTTAATCACAACTCTCAATTCAGAAAACCTTGAAGCATAAACTCAAAGTACTTCACTCAACCAATGGTCTAAACAACAATGCTTATCAAACAAGGTTTAATCACAACTCACAATCCAGAAAACCTTGAAGCATTAACTCAACCACTTTCGAAAAGGAAACCCTAATCAAATCCTTTTCACTCCAAACTTAATTTTCAATCAAGCCAACCATCTAACTCAACAAAGAAGAATTTTACCCATACCTTTTCTTGAAGAGTAGTTGTCCTTACAAATCTGCCACACTCACAATTACTTCTTTGACAAACTCAATAAGGGTTAGAGGATAATTTTTATATCACAAAAATAATATCAAAATTACACCTTATCACTCCAACTTAACAATAAGCAATATCCTCACAATAATAAAAAAACCCTTTATTCAAATACACCCACAAAGTCTTAACCTTCCAATATTCCACAATAGCAAAATTTAAGACTTGAAAATAAAAATAGAATTCTCCTTATACCTCCTAACAATATTTCTCAACTACCAACCTTTATCACAATGCAAAGAATTTAATCACCAAATACCTTATACCTCCAACTTAGGCATTAATAAAATAAAACACAAAATGTACCTTTGCCTTTGGAGAGTTTTGAACTCTCAACGCAGCCCACACAAATGTCTTTTCCCATGGTGCAAACCACCACACAAGCTACACACTCGTTGGAAACAAAGAAGCACCATGTGCTTCAACACCCTTGTCCTTTCTTGCCTTGCAAAACGGATGCACCTAAAGTTTTGGTGCCTTCAACACATCCACAAAATGCTTTCGCCAAAGTTCGAACACCAACCACCATGCACACCAAAAACGTAAGCCCTCTTGCCACTAGGCCAAAGCACCTTGGTGGCTTCCAACTAATCACTTTAATACCTTTTGTTTGTTTCCCTTTCACCGTCAAATCAAACACGATTTCTGCAACTTTATCTCATGAGCTCTGCATTAATTCGTATATCAACATTTATCAAAATGAGCAAGGATAATTTTAGAAATAACTTTGGCAATGTATTAATATGTATTTCAATTAAATCAAACAACGTCGGCGCTTCCCTTTGGCTTATGATGTCGGTGCTTCCCCTTTGGATTTTATGACGTCGGTGCTTCCCTTTGGAAATAAACTTTGCCTTGTTTAAAACTCTAAATCCAACCTTTGGATTTATTAAATTAATATTTGGTCTTAAACCTTTAAACCCAACCTTTGGGTTTAGATATTTTCAGACTTTATAAACCCACTTTGGCAATATAAAATATTGTAATAAAAATTACAATTATTTTATTTGGGTTTTCACTATGGCACTTCTAACCATTATAATATTTATTTATAAAATTTAAATTCATCCTGAATTTAAATAATTTATAAAATAAATATTACCACTCCTTTCTAACTTCTGTCTTTTGCACTGTTTCACTTGAACTTCTGCCTTCTTGTTGAATATCAAATGACCATCTTTGTTGCCTTTATTTTCTGCTGAAATCTTGGTATTAATGATGAATCTATCTGGTGGCATCAATGGTGACATCAATGACAACTTTGACTTAGGGACTCAAAATGTCCAATAGAACAAATATCTAAATGTATGCTTTGTCTATGGAGCTAAGGATCATTATGCAAATCAATGCCCAGAGAGAGCAGATAAGAGAAAACCAGTTGAAGAAGCTCCTCATAGAATTTATGCTACCATAGGTAATCCCAATCTTTTAGGGCAAGCCACTCCATTTCTTTTAAAAGGAAAATTAGGTGAGAAAGATGTTCGTATTTTGATAGATAGTGGTGCAACTGATAGTTTTATATCTTCTAGTATTGTGAGGGATATACCGATAAGGCCTGGGATTATGGCAAATGGGTGGCAAGTTGAATATGGATCAGGTCAAACCTATATGGTCAACCAATGTCTATTTGACTCCCAGATAGATATACCCCAAGGAAAAATAAATTGGCACTTGTATGTAGCACCTTTGCATGCTTTTGATATCATCCTAGGTGTAGATTGGCTAAAATATCACAAAGCCTTGCTAAATTTTGAAGAGAGATGGCTTGATTTCACGAATGATTCCAAACAATGAATCCGAGTCCATTGCAATCGAGTGACCCTAGAACCTCACTTACTGTCTGCTATGCAAGTTAAAAGGGCCTTAAGGAAGGGTTGTAGGCTTTATGTGGTCAAAATGAACAAGAAAGAAGAAACTGAATCTAGCTCTACTCTATTCCAATAGTATCCAGTTTTGAATGAGTTTAGAGATGTTTTTCCTGAAGACCTTCCTGGGCTTCCACCAAGAAGAGAATTTGACTTTTCTATTGAATTATTACCAGGAGCAACACCCATAGCTAGAACCCCTTACCAAATGACTTCCATTGAATTGCAAGAGCTCAAAACCCAACTTCAAGATTTATTGGAAAAAGGGCACATCAAGCCTAGTGTTTCACCATGGGGTGCACCAGTTCTATTTGTCAAGAAGAAATATGGATCCTTGAGATTGTGTATTGACTATCGTATGCTCAATAAGATGACTGTGAAAAATAAGTATTCCTTACCAAGGATTGATGATCTCTTTGATCAATTGAGAGGAGCAACAATTTTCTCAAAAATTGACCTTAGATCAGGATATCATCAATTAAGAATTAAGGAGGAAGATACTTTCAAGACTACCTTTAGAACCCATTATGGGCATTACGAGTTCACAGTGCTACCTTTCGGTTTAACAAATGCTCCTGCTGCCTTCATGAACTTGATGAACAATGTGTTTTGGGAACAATTAGATCAGTTTGTGCTAATATTTCTGGATGATATCTTGATCTATTCTCGGAGTAGGGAGGAACATGATCAACACATGAGAATAGTCCTAGAAATTCTTAGGAAAAATTAGTTGTATGGAAAGTTATCTAAGTGTGAGTTTTATTCATCACAAGTACAATATTTGGGTCACATAGTCTCAACCGATGGGGTTGCAGTTGATCCTAAAAATATAGAAGCCATAGTAGATTGGCCAGCACCCACCAATGTATCTGAGGTGAGAAGTTTTATGGGAATGGTAGGATATTATAGGTGATTTGTAAAGGGATTTTAAAAAATTGCCTTTCCCATAACCAATTTGCAAAGGAAGGGAAAAGTTTTCAAATGGACTCCTCAATGTGAGGAGGCATTCAAAGTACTTAAAGAGAAAGTTGACGACTGCACCTATTCTTCAGATTCTAGATCCAGGTAAACCATTCATAGTTTGTACGAATGCCTCTCTAGAAGGGCTAGGAGGTATCCTGATGCAGAATGAGGTCGTTGTGGCATATGAATCTAGAAAACTTAAGAAGCATGAGATTAATTATACCACTCATGACTTAGAGCTAGTTGTCGTAGTTCATGCCCTCAAAATATGGTGACACTACTTATTGGGTAAACCCTTTGAATTAAAAATAGATCATCAAAGTTTGAAATATATCTTCACCCAACCATTATTAAATGCTAGACAATGATGGTGGATGGAATTTTTGGCCAAATATGATTTTGAGATAGAGTATATTAAAGGGAAAGAGAACAAGTTGGTTGATGCACTCAATAGAAGGAGACATGTAGCTACTTTAACACGATGTCAGTATGGATTGGCAGAGAAAATTAAAGAGTTGTAGAAAGATGATGAATTTTGTAATCAATGCCGAATTAAGGTCGAGCAAGGACCAAATATGAATATGGATTTCAAAATCAAAGAGAATATGTTATATTTTAGAGATCGAATAATAGTCCCAAATAATGATGAGATAAAAAGGACTATATTACAAGAGGCACACTATGCTCCATACTCTGCTCATCCAAGAGTAGTGAAAATGTGGGAGAACTTGAAGAAGGATTACTTCTGGCCTAGGAATGAAAAGAGATGTAACTCATTTTGTTGCAAGGTGTCTCGAATTTCAGAAGGTTAAAGCAAAACATCAACATCCTAGGGGATGACTTTATTCTTTTGATATTCCAACACAAAAATGGCAAGTGATTTCCATGGACTTTATAGTTGGTCTTCCCAAGAATCGATTTTGGCATGATGTAATTTTTGTTATAGTTGATAAATTAACTAAGGTGGCACATTTTATACCTAGAAATGTTCATGATGATGCTCCTACAATAGCTCAAAAGTTTGCTCGAGAAATTGTGAGACTACATGGTTTCCCTAAGATAATTATCTCTGATAGGGATTCATGATTTACTTCTAAATTTTGGCAAGCTTTGCACCGAGCATGGGGTACAAAGCTTAACATTAGCACAACCTATCATCCTGAAATGGATGGATAGACTGAGAGGGTCAACCAAGTGTTGGAAGATATGTTACGTATGTATTGCATGGACCACTAGAGTAAGTGGGAAGATTACCTCTTCCTGGTGGAATTTTCTTATAATAATAGTTACCATACCACATTGGGCATGGCCCCTTTTGAAGCCCTATATGGGTGTAGGTGTAGAACACCATTGACATGGGATAACTTGGATGATCAAGAAATGATCGGTCTTGATGCTATGAAACGAATGGAGGTCTAGTTGAAAGAAATCCACCAACGACTTTGAGAAGCCATAGATCATCAAAAGAGCTATGCTAACCTTAAGCGATCTCCTAGAGAATTTGCTATAGGTGATAAAGTTTTCTTGAGAGTCAAACCAACTAAGAGCTCCATAAAGTCCACTAAACTTAGCCCTATATTTGTAGGTCCATTTGAAATCATTACCAAAATCAGTCCTGTTGCTTACAAATTAGCTTTGCCACCTAATTTGTCCAAAATCCATAGTACCTTCCATGTGTCCCTCCTTCGAAAGTATGTGGCTGACCCTTCACACATTTTGGATGTTTCTCATTTGTAGACATCGGACCCATAGCTCATTGAGGTTTGCCCCATCAAGATTCTAGGATACCGAACCAAACAACTAAGGAAAAGAGTTGTTGATCAATGTAGAGTCCAGTGGGATCTCTACTCGAAAAGAAATGCCACATGGGAAGATGTGGCAGCAATGAAAGAATAATTTCCATTCTTGTTTGAAGACTGATATTTACATGAATATTTGAATATTTGATATACATATATGTGTGTATTTTGGATTTATAATGCATATTTTGATGTTAAAATACATGCATATTTTGGATAAAGTTCTTCATATATATCTTGATATTTATATTTTACAAACTAAATAATTATTTTGACTAACACAGGGACTATGTTAAATTTTGGTGGGGAAGAATGTAACATCCCCAAAATCTTCTTATCTGCCTGCTAGTTTTCTTTGAATAATTTTTCTTATAAGCATTCACCATGGGGATTGAACCCGTGTCACATCACCGATAATGCAAGTGGAGTCCTTGTCGGTAGACCACACTCACGTGGATTGCTCATTGCTTGCTAGTTTTATTAGAACAAGATGCTACTAATGATTTTTTGTGAGTGCAGGAGATGTAGCAACTATGCCAAAAAATTCAATGAACCTATTGCACTACCATCGACAGAAGGATAAGAATGATCCACTCAGGTAAGTTGGGATATGATGCCAGTGCTTTTTAGCACCACCGTTGTGAGTGCATGGAAGATCGTGGAGGTAAACTCATATAGGAGTATATGTTGTGTGTGGTTGCATATGTTTTTTGCAATATTTTTTACATTGTTTGCCTCCATTCTTGCAACACATATGGGAGCATATGTTGTGTATGGTTGCATATATTTTGTTTTTGCATCACTTACCTTCTATGTTTAAAAAAAGAGAGAAGGCAACTACATACATAATTATATATATATATATATATATATATATATATATATATATATCAAATTAAAATAATAATAATTCATATATATATGTTGTTTATAAATAAAATATATAAATATTTTTAAAATAATAATATAATAATAATAATAATAATAATAATAATTATAAAATGGTAAAATTTAGAAGTTATATATAAGTGTAAATTTGTGAAGTATGTATATTTATGCAAATACATATGCATATTTGTAGATATAAATTACAACTATAAAAAAATAGAATAAAACACATTTTGCTTATATGTAAATAAAATATAGTCAATCGATGGGCGAACAACTATGGTGCCACCCGACCATAGCCAAAATATTAAAATTGCATGTGGATGTTTATGTGTCGCTCAACGTAGAGTTGTTGCACCAATAAAAGGAAGCATGTTTTGAAGGATTATCTTATCTTTTATCTTTTCAGTGAAAGAGAAACACTGGATATCTTGTGTAAAGTTTTATATTATGCTGCGACGTTTGCCTTTTCAACTAACGATAGAGGTTGGTCAATTCCTAAATGGATACCTATGACATGTGTGCTTGGATTTTCGTTTTCAAATAGGATGATTAATCCCAATTGAATGCTTATGATTTGCATGCATGATATTCTATTCTATATTATTTTATTTAATTTGGAATGACTGTGTATTCATCCTCCTGATAAAAAATATATAGAACATTATGTATGTTCTTGGTTTTTAAAAAAAATAGTATATGTATTTATAAGTCATAATAATTAACCATAATTGAATGTATGGATATTACTTTGGTATCCAAAATAGGTGAACGTTAGTTGTTCACTGTGTCATGTTGTGTATATAAATTTGTAGCAAATTTGTATTTGCATTTATGAAAAAACATTAACATATGAATTGACCAAATCAAAACAATGAACAAAAGTAATAAATTTAAGTAACAAATCTTGCATTGTGAGTGCTAGCATGTAAATATACTGTATGACTAGTGAATATAATGCATAGAGCTGCACATCATTAATTGTGCTGACCCAAAGTGAGACCCTTACCTTTTGCCAGAAGGACACTTCAGTTCGATGTGTGAAGATTGTGTTAGCCAGGGACGAAGATGTGCAAGCGTAGAACTCAACTTGGATGTGGAGGGATTGCCGCAATGTCAAGTGAGAAAGACTGCATTTTTGGAGATGTTGAAGGTCTCAGATGAATTATGGGTTGAATGTGGTTTTGCTTGAACAAAATATGTAAATTTGTGTATCTTACTTTTAAAAAATTAACTATATAGAGATCATTAAACTCATGCATGAGATCTTGGAAATTAAATAAGGATTTCATATGTTGTGTTTTAATTAAATATTGTGGTTTTTTGAATTATATATGATAATATAGTGTGCAAGATGGAAAAATTATAAAGACTATGTTAATATAATCTCCTGTACATAATTGCTACATGGTAAGAGGTGGTCGAATAGTGAAACCGAACCTTAGCTTTCTCTTCACGATACTTGTGGATTGTTAATGAGTTAACCTGTATGTTCAAATATTATGGATGTTTTCTCATTTGAACAAATTGAATGGAAGTACAATTTCCTTTTTAAAATTTTGGACTTGCTATCTGTTCTATCTAAAACCATTATGTAAAATTAGTCCTGGAGTTCTTAGCCATAGATAGACATGTGTTCTCAAAGTTTGTTTACCCGAGCGATGTGTATTGCAATATTTTTCGGTACATAATGAGAGTCTTAAAAATATTAACTATGATGTTAGTGATTCACATGATAGATAATAATTAATCTTTTACTTTGTGTTATATATAAAAAAAATATAAAGCTAAAATGTTTATTTTGTGTGTTTCAAAAACCTTAAAAAATGAAGCCTTGGAGTAGGCAACAATTCAAATTTTACCATGATCAAATAATTTTAGCTTTATGTGTTTTCGGTTTTGCTATCAAATATTTATAGTTGTGTGGTTTCAGATATATGTCAGTTAAAACTTGATATTCAAACAACTTTGATCTTTAATCTTATAAACGATGAACATATGCAGATGTTGTTTGCTACAGAAGCACTCCTTAATTAGCTTATTAAATAAAACGAGTACAAGGAACATTATAACTCTTAAAACAAATAACCAAACAATCACTTAAGTTGAACCATCATATAAGATAATGTACTTTTAGTTTAATTAATAAATAAATGGCTACATTTAGATTTAATAACTATTCTTATTTTTAACGATGGTAATGAAAGTCTTTTTAAAAAATTAATATAGGTCACATGATTTTAGGTACTATTTATTTGATATATTTAAAAATCTATTTAGGTACTATTTATTGGATATATTTGTTTGCATTACTTTCAGAAATTTAAGAAAAGTAAAGTTGTTTTAGTAACTTATGGAAAGACGAATTTATATTAGAAAATGTCTATAATGAAGTAGAGTAAAAATTATTTATATATAGTTAATGGATAAGAATAGATGTGGAAAATTATTTATTTATTTTTTTTATTAGAATATTCTTATTTAAATAAATATATGGGAAATAAAAGATTGATTTATGACTCCTAGACTTTCTCATCAATATTGTAATAGAATTTGAAATTCAAAACCAAATCAAAGCACCAAAGGAAAACCTATGATGTTTTTGAGAGAACCACCTTAGATTGGATCTAACTTAACCTAGCCATCAAGAAGGATGGGATACAAAGGAATAATAACTATTGGAAAATATAGGAATTAAAAAAACTATTGCCATCAAGAAGGATGTGTAACTTCCCAATTTCAACATCTCGTAGGTGGTGGTTGTTGTGATTCAGAGATAACTATTCTCTAGTAGATATTTAAGGATTAGTGGACTTTATGCTATAGAGGGTAACAAGCAATGGTATGGAACATTGTTCTAGGTTATCGTATGAAGTAGTATGTGAAGATTCTCATGAACTACTATCCAGTTGTGGAATAGCCAGTGAAAACTTGAAGCCTAGGGAGTAGGTTGCAAGATTGGAAAGTCTAGTGTTAGACAGTATGGGATGTCTTATCATCAACTGGGTCATGAACTAAGAAATCAGGACCCAAATACAGAGTAGTGGTGGGCCCTAGTAGCTTTTATAGAATGATGGACTAATATCAGACACCAAGCATAACAATGCTAACTCTAGCATGGTATTAAAAGCTTAACCACAAACCAAGACAAATAAAAGGTCAATGGACCAAAGTCCTCTATGCTTTGAGATGGGAAAAATAATACATCCACTCTTCTAGGAGTTATGGGTCCTGGAAGGATAACCCCTTGTCAAGAACCTAGAACTCGGGATATGAGAAGATAGGTATCATAAATGGCAACAAATTGTGGAATTTGGCTAATCTTGAGCACTCATGATTTCGTATGTAGTGGTCTAGTATCTTGAAGTACGAAATTTTATGCTTATGTACTAATATAAAGTTGGGTGTGCATGTGTCATTTTGTGACTTTAACTAAAATTTTGAATTTGAGATTTTGGCAACCAGGTGAGTAGACTTGGGTTGTTACATGTCAGTATCCTCCTCTCAGATTCTCAACTAATGGTATTCTAATTTTAAATTATTTTTTTGGAATATAGTGGCACTCTTATGCTAATCAAACAGATCTTGAATCCTGAGTAATAGGTACCTATTCTTGATGGTCACTTTATTCAGTATGTTGTAGTCTATGCATAACCTTAGGGATCCATATTTATTTTTGAAAAATAACACAGGTGCATCCCACTGTGACACACTAGGTTTAATCAACCCTTTTTCTAGAAACTCTTGAAGTTGCACTTTCAATTCCTATATGTCAATAGGATTCATCCCATACGGAGTTCTATGAATGGGTTAAGCTCATGACATCAATTCGATGGTGAAATCATATTTACACTTAGGTGGTAGCCCATGGAGGTCTTCAGGAGATACATCCCTAAAATCATGTAAAATCATATGGCTCCTAAATAA
Source organism: Wollemia nobilis (assembly GCA_028583015.1). Lineage (NCBI taxonomy): Eukaryota > Viridiplantae > Streptophyta > Pinopsida > Araucariales > Araucariaceae > Wollemia > Wollemia nobilis. The sequence goes on from JAQPPZ010001106.1 coordinate 10,617,467, forward strand.
TTCCGCTTTTCTATCATCCCTAATCTTATGGTTCAAATTAATGACATAGACCATTCCACCTTTTCTAATAGATTTATTTTGCTGCATTATTGAGATCAACTAAGGTCAAAATAAACCTTGTTCACTATTGATTCTTAATGTTTGCTTATTTTTATTCGTATAGTCTATCCATCTATCTTGGAAGTTAATTAAGGCTCCATGAGCCTTTAACTAGTCCATTCCTAAGATAATGCCAAAATTATGTAGCAATGCTACATAGAGATGCCAAATGGTAGAACCATTGGATAGGGTGATCTCAACTATAGGAAAATATTGATCCATTGAGTAGGTCTATCAAGATCCATACTCGACCTTCTACCCTTGTGCTAAAAATATTGGTCTTTTTGGCATATCCCTAACTATACTACTAGAAATGAAACTATCAGCAACTCCATTATCTATCAAAATTTTAACTTTCTTGTAAAATATCATACCATTCAAGAGCATCGGTGTGGCTTTCCTATCTAGGTTTTGGTTTCCCATTGCTGCGTATATGCTATGGTTTATTTCCTCTGCCCTCTTACTTGGTTTTCGGGGTGTCTTTCTTATTTTTGTTCCTTTGTACACTCTTCTAGTGACAATTCTTGATGCCTTTGAGGTTGAGGAGTATTGTTATTGTTCTTATTTTGAAAGTTCTTGGAATTCTCTTGTTTTCTATTGTTATTTATCTCAAAATTTTGATTACCTCTAAATTTCTTACTCTACTCTTGATCCCATTCATAAATCAAACACTTTTTTTTTTCTCAAGGACTATCGATAGCTCTGATAATTCTACATAATTAAAGTAAGTCCTACTAGACTGTAGGTTGGATTCTATCTATCGAGTTAAGTCATAAGCCTTTTGCAAAATTTTAGGCTTAAGCATGTTTATTATCAATCTAATCTTAGGATCTACTCCTAATATAAATTTGTGTACCTTCATATTCTCATCCTTCTTATATAGCGATACATACTTAAGCAACTTCACAAATATTTGGTAATAAATCTCCACTGTCTTTGTTCCTTAGAGAAGTGTGGAGAATTCCTTAAATTTCTCTACATAGTGTTGTTCTATCAAGAACCTTTTATTAAAGGCATTAACAAATCCTTCCCACTTTAGATTTATATCTTGAATGGTTTTTTTGAATTTAAAAGTGTTCCACCATTCCAATCCTATCTCCTATAAATGAAGAGTTATCCAAATGTTTTGGGTCACTAGGGAGTAGTTCATGGAGAAGTGGATCTCCAACTCATTTATCCAAGCCTCGGTTGAATTACCATAATATTTCCAGTAAAATTGGAGATCTTCACATTCTTAAAATCCTTAACCAGTTCTTCCTCTATAAGGACCCTAACTTCTTGCTCTCCTATAGTAGTATTTTCTTTTCATTTAACTTAGGATTTATATTTTATAAATTTTGACTCACTATAGTTTCCAAAGTCTACTTTTGTTGGATTATTTGTTCCCTCTACTACTCTATTTGATCCTATAAGAGAAGACAACAACAATGAGATTCTACACCTCTCTGTTTGAGTTCCTCACACTTTCTCCTCGAGGTCTATCCTCGACACTATTCTAGCTAGTTTGCCTTGGTGGTTAAGAAGATCCTCTTCTTCCTCTTCTCAATTTTGGTGCCATATTCCCTGGCCACACAAAATACTAACGTTAGGTTGCAATTTCTCCTCCAAATTACACTTCTAACTACTAGTTAGTTACATCTTCCATATGTACTAACAACAAAGTATTATCATCCACTGATAATAATGATGGTCACTTTTACTCCATGTAAAATACCATCCCCAACAAGAGATATTTTCTCCAAAGTCTATGCATATTCCATGGAAACTTCTAGCCCTAGGACCTAGAGCTATGATACCAACTTTAACAACCCAAAACTAACCAACCTGAGAGAGAGTATTTTTTTACCACAAGATAAAGGTCACCTCTAGATCTCATCAAACATGTTTCCAAAAGAATACTAGTTGTCAATGTATTATCACATTTCAATATTACAATATTATAGATGTTTCTCGAGTGGATAGGAGTGACCAATCTCCTATAGGTTCTAGGGTTTACCTTGTATACCTTTGTGGTATAAAGGACGCCTCACATGGTCACCCTATATTTTTTACATTCTTTGTGAATGCAAGATATCTTGACCATAGCATTGGTATTATACCTCCTTAGTCTTTCAAGGAAAGGGATGCAAAATTTTCTTACCCAACATAAATCAGTCTATGAGGGTTGTCTTAGGTGTAATGTCTTTAAGATTAGATAATTACACCTCTGTGGTGGAACTACTAACATCTTCTATGCTTATATACCCCCATATTCACAATGAGTTTAGATAATGTAGGTACTTTTTAGCATTACCTACATGCACTTTGATAAAAGGTGCAAGAAAGGGAATTCCAACCTCTAAAAACAAAATTAGAATGGAGCCAAAGACTTTTAGCCTAGGCACACTAGGGATGGGTTCTCAGAATTTGGGATGCAAAAAATAGAAAAGAGCAAAAATGGATAAGTCCTAGGATGGCCAAAACTTTTATACCTAAACAGAGCTAGAAAGGGTACCAAAATTCCATCACGGAGTCAAAATGTGAAACAAGTGAAAATGGCTAAGTCCTAGGCAAAAATTTTTGTACCTAGATGGAGCTAGTAGGGGTACCAAAAGTCCATCATGGAGCTGAAAGGTGAAACAGGTAAAAATGGCTAAGTCCTAGGTTGACCAAAATATTTTACTCGAACAGAGCTAGTAGGGGTGCCAAAAGTCCATCATAGAGTTGAAAGGTGAAACAAGAAAAAATGGCTAAGTCCCAGGTTGGCTAGTAATTTTGTACCCAAACAAATCCAATAGGGGTACCAAAATTCCATCATGAAGCTGAAAGGTGAAACAAGCAAAAATTATTGTCCTAGGCTAACCAAAAAATTTATACCTGGACAGAGCCAACAAGGGTACCAAAAGTCTATTGCAGAGCCAAAAGGTGAAACAAGCAAAAATGGCTAAGTCCCAAGTTGACCGAAACTTTTGTATCCGAACAAAGCCAATAGGGGTAGCAAAAGTTCATCACAGAGATAGAAGGTGAAAAAAGCAAAAATGGTTATCCCAGATTTATCAAAAATTTTATTCCCATAATAAGAAAGTCATGATACCAAAAGTCCATAATCTACCAACAACCTTGTTATACATCCAATAACCATAGATCAATAAAAGAAAAACAAATTTGATATCTAGTACCAATATGTGAGCATACGGGTTACATTCATCCCATTCTATATACAATGCAAGATCACTTGTTAGACAATATTAACAATTAAATCTCCACCAGGGTGATCATATTAATTTTTAGGGAAACTCAATTGAAGTGTTAAAAAAGAATCAATGAAATAGATGCAAACAATAAAGTTAATGCGATTCAAGATGAAGCAGGTTTAGCCAGGTCAATAAGCCAAAATTATGTGGTTAGAACAAGCATACCTCTAAGTAGATTAATACACTGGTGAATATTTTGATATAACGACAATCCACCTCTAAGGCAATGATACCTAGATAACTAAATGCATTGTAAAAGGCTATCAATACTAAGAATATAGAATGAAAAAATATCAGCTCTTAGGCTTTTATAATTTGCATGTATTGAGCATATTGCATTTTGAGAAATACAAAGGGATTGCTATTTTACCTCTAGTTCAACTTGGTTGCAAGACATGTATGTATGAGTGATTGCTTATTTCTAATTTTAGCTTGTTGAATGTTCATGGTGTTAATTTTGCTTTCTGGATTTATGCTCTTAATACATTTCTAGTTCTAGAATCTGTAATCTGAATAGTTGCACATGTTATAAATAAATATCCTATGATTAGTAAAAACTGATTGGTTTATTAGGCTATTTACTTATTTTATCAATTGCACATCTCTTACAATACTTGTCTTGATGCGGCTTAATTTGCACCACTATAAGTTCTAGCTTCAAATATTCTTCTTTTAGCACCCTTTCCCCTTGTATTGTAGGAACATTTAGTTAGAACTTCATAGGAACCGACCTCCTTCGAAGATTGACCATTGAAGCCTAAAAAATTTTAGGTCATTCAATTTTGGTCAAGGTCTATGGGTGTGCAACCTTTCCATAGGTAGGTTTTTAGACCAATAGTTTTTGGCACAATTGGTGGGACCCAAGTCCCACACCTTTTTGATAGAATAGATATTCGGTGATGCTTTGTTCATTTAAATCATATCAATCCCCTGAAAACTCCACTTAAATAGAAACCCAAATATTTTCCTATATACATTTCAAGAAAATTATAAATTCCAATCTACTCTATTATGTTCTAAGATACACAATCACAAGACAAGCAACTAAAATATTAGAGGTACCTTGATAGTTTCTAAAAATACATATTAACAATTTCATAATACATCCCGTTCTATCTTCTGAATCAATGCCATATTTAGTCCCCATCAAAGATCCAAAAAATACACCAAATCCTACTCCTGTGATCCCTATCAATATAGAAACATCAATGGTTAGAAATCAGAACCCTCAAGACTACCCAACCTAAATCATACTAGTCCCCTCAATTTACTCATCCAAAATCCTATCCCTCATACAGTTTTAAAAGTATTACCAATATATGATGGCACTAGAAAGATAGCTTAAGAGCACTATCAAGATGTAGCATCACTAGCAACTGTACACAATATTTAGGAAGAAGATGTGATGATCAAGCTATTAGTCATATCATTAAGAGAAAAAAATTTGTAATGGTATAGAACCTTTCGAGATCAAACTATAACTACATGGGTTCAGCTAGTTGGAAAATTAGTAGAAGAATTCAATGAACAAGTAAATCCATTCTCTCTGCTAACTCAATTCACTATAATAAAAAGGCATCCATAGGAGGAGATATCTGATTTCAATATTAGATTCAATTGAATATGGAGAAGAGTACCTCAAGGTCTTAGACCAAATAATGAACAAGCCATGTATTATAATCTGAGAGCCTTCCATTCAGATCTAGGCATGGCTATAATATAGTACAATGTATTTACATTCCCTCGAATATTTCAAGAAGCTTTAAAGGATGAGAAGGATTTGATTATTATAGGAAGAATTCCCCCAATAATGGTAATGCCAATATTACTATAATTTCCTTAATAGCAAATGCAGACCCTTGCTACATACAATTATTTTCTAAAAACCACTCTTGCCATCAAATTTATAGCATGGCTAGTTCAACCAATCACTTAGACACTTCCAAAACTTCCTATAATACCATTATTACCAGTACCTTCTGGTAATTCTGCATTACCAACCCTTGATCCTTAGATAATTATCTTGTGATAAATGGTCACCACCTTGAAGAATCTCATTAATGAAGTTACTACCATGAATAGAAGGAAGACTAAAAGAAACTTTCGAGAGAATATTTCCATTTGTCACAAAATATCAAGATACTTCTACTAGCAAGCCTATGGATACATATAACACAATATACAACAACCAAGAAGGTGAACCTTCTATCTCAAATTATGAGTCAAATTACTGGTGTTCAACCTACAATGATCCTCATGGTGAAAATTCATGCATGATGCACCAACATCATATCCAAAAAATTACCATTGAGAAAGTAGAAAGGGTTCAAAAGGATAAGTAAACATGTTGAGGGAAATGAACTATAATTTTATGATACCGTCTGTTGAACAAGTATCCATCCTAACAATATTAGGGAAGAAACCTTTGCAAGTTCATCCTAAGCTAGTGGATCCTTTCAAAGCACCTTATGAGATAAAAGACCATCCAAAGAAGGATGTGCCTTAGACTATCCCAACCCAATAGCTAGCTCAACAATAGAAGATAACAAGAGAAGGTGAAACCCAAGAATAGGCTAGATATAAGCCAAGATACCCTTCTCTGACCAAGTGCCAAAGGATTGAAGCAACCCAAGAATACAAGATTAAATATGATGAACCTGCAAAGGAACATAGAAAAAATCTGATACTCATGGTTTCATTGTTGTGGAAGAATTAAAGAAAACTCCATTAAAGGATAGTATGTATGACACACTCCTTATTCCAAGACAAATTGATTTGTTGCAGGCTTCACTTAAGTCTATCAAAAATCAAGGGAAGCCCTCAATAGAGTTAATTTGGCTTAAGAAAAACCCACCCCAATAAAAAGGAAGAATAGACCATCACCATTTTATTTGTCCTTGCAAATGGAAGGATGGGTAGTTCATAATTGCATGATTGAATCTAGAGTAGCCACCATAGTAATACCCAAGGCAATTTATGTTGGACATTTTGAGTAGATAAGTTGTCATTGATGTTAAGAGCGAGTGGTCATTGATGTCAAGCTTTCAGCACCAGTCAGTGGCAGTTTTAGTGGGCATCATCAGTTTCAGGTTCTCTAGTTTTAGTTGATCAAGACCCGATTTTAGGAAGTCAGATGAGGTTTAAAGTGCATAAAGCCCAAGTGAATAATATTATAATATTTTTTATAATATTATAAAGGGAAGTTTTAAATTTATTATAAATTAAGGAATATAATGTTTATTATAAATTAATTTATAATTTAATTTACTTAAGTTATTTAAATTAATTATTAATTAATTTTGATATTAGTTATAAAGATTAATTTATATTAATTTTTAACTAACCCTAAGGAAAATTATCAAATTATAATTTGAATTTTTGAAATTTGAATTCCAAGCGCTGATGTGGGAGAAAATTTCCAAATGTGTATAAAAGGGGGATCATCCCACCTTAGCAAATTACCATGCCTTTGATTTTTAATTAACTGCAAACTTTGCAAATAGTGCTACATCTAAGTGGAAAGCATTGTGGTTTTCGTGGGAAGTCAATGGTGCACTAATGAATAAGGTGAAGGAAGTATTTCTTCCTTCACGTGGGCACCATTACCCCATGTGGTGGACTCCCAAGTGCTAAGGTGCTTAGTGTTGGGGAGATGGTGGATCGAATCACGCCAAAATCCCTTTTGGGGGAAGCAAAAGGTATGCATTGAAATTGAGCACCAAAATTTTTGGAAGGGTTAGTTGAGTATTTAAAAATTAATTTTTGTATTTTTATTTGGTTTGTAAGGTAGTAAGGGGAGTTATAAGGGTTGTGCAAAATTAAATGTTTGGTGTTATTTTATTTGTTGTTTGAAAATGGTAGTAAGGTGTTTTAGAAAGATTGTTTGAAGTATTGTGGTGTTGGATATTATTTTAAGTTGGATTTTATAAGGTGTATCCAAGGAATTATTATTTTCATGTATGATTTGATGGTTGGGAGCAATAAGGCATAGTTGAGCTTTGAGTATTTTTGTGTCTAAGGAATATTTGAGAAAGTGTTAAGAGTGAGATTTTGTCATCTAACCATTGAAATTGGAAAGAAGGAAATTGTGATTTAGACAGATTTTCCAAGGGCACTTCTACATCAAACAAAAGGCATGGGCATATTCTTCCTAGTGAGTGATTGTTGAATATTGTGAATGCTAAGTTGGAGTGAAAAGGATTTGGTTAAGGTTTTATTTGTTAAGTGTGTTTTGAATTAATGCTTCAAGGTTTTCTGGAATAAAGAGTTGTTGATAAAACCTTGTTTTATAAGCATTATTGTTGAAGTGATTAAGTTGAGTGAACTTGAACTAGGGTTTGCAAAGATAATGAGTATCATTGTTATGTGAATATTATTTATAAGCATTGTTGTTGAAGTGATTGGTTGAGTGAAGAAATTGAACTAGGGTTTGAAAAGAATATGAGTTTTTTTGTTATGTGATATAGGATGATAAGCATTGTTGGAAACATTTGAGTGAGTGTTCATATGTTTGGACTAGGGTTTGTGAGCAAGAATTATTTAATTGGGTGATTGGTTGAGTAGAGTTGATTGAGCCTAGTCAAGTGAATGCATTAAGGTGATAGTTCAAGTTCTATGAAACAAATTGTTCTATATTCTGAATTGATTTGAGAAAGAGGTTGAGTATTGATGAGTGTGAAACATATTGAGTCTCTAACAATTCTCTATATGTTTCTATGATAAAAGAGAGATTGAAAGTGATTGAGATTTTGTAAGTGTGAAGCATATTGAGTCTCTAAAAATTCTCTATATGTTTCAAAAAGAGTGATTTAAAAGTAATTTAGCATTGTAAGTGTGAAACATCCTGAGTCTAACAATTCTCTATATGTTTCTAAAAGAGTAAGTGAAAGTGATTGAGAATTGTGATGAATGTGAAGCATATTGAGTCTAAAAATTCTCTTTATGTTTCTATGATATTGGACAAGTCCTAGTGTGGAATTGTTGAGCAGATTTGAGGTAAGTCTTTGAGAAGACTTGTGGACAGATTTATGTGAGCTTTTATGGAAGCTTATAATACAATTTGAGAGTAGATTTGGATAAGTTCTAGTGAGGAATTTTTGAGAAGATTTGGACAAGTTCTAATGAGGACTTGTTGAGCAGAATTGAGTAAGTTCTAGTGAGGACTTATTGAGCAGATTTGGACAAGTTCTAGAGAGGACTTGTGGATAGATTAGTGTGAGCTTTTGTGGAAGCTTACAAGGATAAATTTGTGCTAGATCGAAGGACTATGTTTAGTGCAGATCAGAGGACAAATATTGAGGATAGATTTGTGCTAGACTAAAGGACTATGTTTAGTGTAGATCAGAGGATAGATATTGAGGATAAATTTGTGCTAGACCGAAGGACTATGTTTAGTATAGATTTGAGGATAGAGTTTGGTGCAAATTTGAGGACAGGTTTGTGCCAGACCAAAGACAAATATTGAGCATATTTGTGCTAGATCGAAGGATTGTGTTTAGTACAGATTTGAGTTAGAGATTTCAAGGTGATAGAGTATAGAGGATTATAGTCTCTAGTGGATAGATATCCATTAGCCAGGGTAGTGAGGACAAGTTTACTCAATGGATAAAGATCCATTATCCAGTGTAATGGGGGTAGCAGTTCTTATAGAATATCACAATAGGGAAAGGATTCCCAAGAGATTGATTGAGAAAATTTTAGTGAAATATTTTTTCCGTGGAGTAGCCCACATTGGGTAAACCATGTTAAATTGGTGTCTCTATTGTGTGTGGTGATTTATGCATTGCTTTGATTACTATTTTTGATATTGCTATCTTTACATTTCATAATATTTATTGGGAAAGAAAAGTAAAAAGTGGTCTTATACTGTTCACCCCCCCTCTCAGTATAAGCTTGTGTTCTTCAGTTTATGAGATAATGGGTATGGAATACACAAGGATAAGTCTTAGTGTGCTATAACTAGATGGTACACCAATAAAAATAGTTGGTGTAATCTAAGATGTGCCCATGAAATTGTACATATTGCCTTAGATCACCGTTATCCAGGAAATAGTGGTAGTTGATTTGAAACCTTATTTTGGAATGTGTCTATCAAGAGAATTCACTGCCAAATTGGGTGATTATCTATCTCTTGATTATTATCATGTTGAAATACCATTTAAAAGTAAAAGAATCAAAGGTATTATATGAGAAACCATCCTCCTTCCATATAGAGAAGCTCGAGAAGGAAAACCAGAAAGCTAACACAATTAGCATGATGATGAAAGAAGTGGATATGATGGAAGAAGTGTTGGAATATCTCTCGACTAAAGATCAGTTTTATTTAAAAGAATTTAACACTATGATGAAAATAGGAATTGGCACCTACTCAATCATGAAGCTAGAAGAAAAGAATATTCTAGCCTCAATAGGCCAAATTCCCAAGAAAAACCAAGTATGGAAGGTCTTCTTGGATGGAGCTAGATTTAAAAATGGTGCCAAGATAGGAATAGTACTGATAGCACCTATTGGAATAGAATAATTATTTTCATATAGGTTGACATGGAGATGCACAAAAAATGCAGTAGAATATGAGGTACTATGCCTAGAATTGAATAAAGCTAATAATTGAGCATTAAGCAACTGCAATTATTTGGATATTTTGAGTTGATAGTCAATCAAATGACATAAAAGTGCAACATCAAACAACACTACCTCAAAAGCATACATAAACACAGTATATGATTTATTAGAATTTTTTGAAGCTTAGAATATCAAGGCCATCCCTAGAGAATATAATACCCATGCCAACATATTAGCATCTGCGGGAGATAACTTATGCCCAGTATCTAATGTCATACACAAGGCCAAGACTGTGAGACTTGTGTATAGGTATTTTGTACCTAATAAGAATACCTTTTGGCAAGTGTTTGATAATTATGAACAAGTGGTTGAGCTCTTGATTTAAGAAATAAATTGTGCAAGTAACTGACTACCAAAAGAGGATGAAGAAACTAAATTAATACAACTTAAGAACAATCACATTCCAAAAGGATTGATAACTCTAGAAATTTTAGTTGATAGTAGTGATAGACCAACCAATCATAGAATAGAGGTTGATAGCTAGAGCTATAAAAATGTGTAAATTGAACCTGATAAGAAAATCAAATTTGGAGTTCATTTTTCAGAATAAGAGGTTAATTAGATTTTTGGTTTGTGTAAATAATTCAATGATATCATAGCATGAACCTATGATGACCTCAAAGTATACAATAAGAAGACTATTCAACATTCTATTGAACTCATACCAGATGCAAAACCTTTTCAATAGAAGTAATAAATAGTTGATACTAAGATAGAGGCTTTGATAAAACAAGAGTTACTGAAGTCATTGAATGCTAAGATAATATACCCAATCAAACATTCTACATGGGTGGCTAACCTAGTCTTGGTAAGAAGAAAAATGACATCCGTATTTGTGTAGACTTCAAAAATTTAAATTAGTCTTCCTTGAAGGATCACTATCTTCTCCCACAAATTGATCAAATATTGCATACTATAGTGGAGCCAAGAGGTTCTATTTACTATATGTATTATCTAGTTTTAACTAGATATGGGTTTGGGATGAATGTCAGTACAAGATTGCATTCACCACCAAATGAGGTACCTTTGCATATGAGTGAATGTATTTTGACCTCTCCAATGCTGGTGCTATTATCTAGAGAGCTATGGATTCAAAATTTGGATATTTAGTCTACAAGATAATAGTCATCTATTTGGATGACATGACTATGTTCTCTCATGAAAAGGACAAATATGCTAAGCAACTCTAGATGGTGTTTGAAAAATTTAGGGAATTCAGGGTTTCATTAAACCCTAGTAAATAAATCTTTGCAGTGCATAGAGGTAAGTTATTAGGACATGTGGTGTTAAAAGTAGGATTGGCCATTGACCTGAATAGGGTAAAGCTATTTTAACTCTCCCTCTCCCACTCAACAAGAAAGGAATTCGGTCATTTTTTGGGTAGATAAATTTTATTTGAAATTTTATTTTAGATTTTGCTCAAATAAGCCCATGAATGATATGCTTAATAAAGAAGTAGATTTCAAATGGAATGATGTCTGGAAAAATACTTTCAAATATATTATAGAAATAATATCTTAGGCCTCTATTCTCATTAATCCAAACTACTCCAAAGACTTCATCCTCTATGTATTTGGAGTGGAAGGAAGCTATGCTATTATACTCACTAAGAAAAAGGAAGATAACAATGAGCAACCAATAGCCTTCCTATGCCAAACTTTGCATGATCATGAAGAAAGATATAATTTCATTGAAAAACTATGCAGTAATGAGATATTTGAAGAGGTTTAGACATTTTGTCTCTCAAAGAAAAATAATGGTATATGTAGTGCATATGGATGTCTAGAAATTTGTAATCCAAGGAGAACTAGGCGATAAGAGAGCTGATTGGATGACCAACATATAAGAATATGATGTTGAGATCAAACCAACCAAGCTAATAAAAGGTAGAGCTCTAGTGTCAACAATTGGAAAAATTTGCATTACAAAATACCAGTATGATGAATCAAGAAAAATAACATACTAAGCCAGAAGAAATGCATGCCTAACCGAAAACTTGGATTGAGTAATTGACTAACTATTTCAATACTGGTAGATGTTTGAAGAGCTTAACTACTTCTAAAAGATGTAGATACAAATTATAGGCTAGAAAGTATACATTGGTTGAAGGCATCTTATACTGAAGAAATTTTTATGGAGTGTTGTTAAGAAGTTTGCATCTAGATAAACCAAAGGAAGTGCTCACAAAATATCATAGTGGTTTTTTAGGAGGTCATTATTTCGAACAAACTACTATGGAAAAAATATTAAGGGTTGGATACTATTGGCCATCCATTTTCTCAGATGGTTTTAAACTAGCTAGAGCGTGTTATAAGTGCCAAAGGTTTGTAGGTAAAAACAAGCATCCAATAATACCTCTTCAACCAATAATTGTAGAGGAACCCTTCCAATAATGGAGATTGAATTTTATTGGCATGATCAATCCCAACTCATTTATTGGACATAAATACATCTTGACAGCTATGAACTATTTCACTAAATGGACGAAGGCTGAGGCCACCAATCATGTTGATCAAGACACGATGATTGACTTCTTAGATAGATTGATTATAAGGTTCAAAATCCCAACCACAATTATTTCAAATAATGTTGGATCCTTTATAGGTGCTAACACTATTGATTTTGTAAGAAAGTACAAGGTTTACTAGAATGCCCCTTCAAATTATTACCCCTAAGGGAATGGTCTTGCTAAATCAACTAACAAAAACTTGTTGAAAATAATCAGACATGAGCATAACCCCAAATGTTGGCACCTGTTGCTAGATCAGGCATAATGGGCTGATTGGATCATAGTAAAAAAATTGCTAAAAATATCTCCTTATGCCTTGGTATATAGGAAAGAAGCTACATTGTCCATTAATTTTGAGCTTTTTGTGCTAATATTCATTAACGAAATTTATCTGAAGAATTTGTAGCCAATGGAAAAAATAATGGTAGAGATAATTCAGTTAGAAGAAAAGAGTGAGATGGCATACAACAATCTTTATCATCACAAAACAACTTGTAGACACCCAAAAGTCACACATTACTATTTCTATGTATCCATAGGTGATTCCATACATCCCTAGGCTATTGTAGGCTATTGTAGTCATGTGTAGTTATGCGTAGTCATGCATAGTTATACGTAGATCACCATAGATTATCATAGCATCGTGTAGACTTCCATATACCACTTCATCAAATTTCAGGTCCTAAACCCTCATAAGCCTTAAAAATCACATCCTAAGTATTTGGATATCCTCCGACAGCCTATTTGTATTCAATTGAGGCCTCCACGGGGTATTAGTTGACCAAAAAAATTAATGAGTCAATTCCAAAAATCTAATTTAATGTTGACTTCACTTAAGTCACCTTTTTAGGGCAAAATTGATTAAAATAACTCCTAATCAAGATTAACACTAATTACATCCTCCTACATGTGTGTAATTATTAGGATATTTCTTTAATCATGTCGTAAATTGGTTTAAGACCTCCTAATCAAGATTAACTCTAATCCATCATCACACATGTGTGAGGATGGAATATTTATCATAAGGAATGTGATGTTGCCATATTACATTTCCTAACCTAACCCTAGTTAAAATTCAACCTAGGTTTAGTCTATCTAACTCCCCCCATACACCTTGCCATTTCCTATAAATAGTGGGTCCTAAAACCCTAATTATCTCTCTCTTCCAAGTTCAAAAAAGTGCAGAAACTCTACAAAAATTGATAGTGAATGTTCAACAGTCAGTTCTCGAAGAATACAATCAGATTTAGATAACATATAGAGGCATCCCAGCTGCCTAGGAATCGATCCACTGAAGGGATTTTGCAAAAGGAACCTCAGCTCAAATCACCCCTCGCCCCATGAATCCGGTATCAGTTTACCCCCTCGGGTGGATAATTGGTCCTAAAAAGCCTAAATCAACTCATATTTGGTAGGTAAGATCTGTTTTACCATTTTATTAGCTTTTGCATACTTTATTTCAGTTTTGAATATGCTTTCATAGTTGTTTTGTCTTTCTAAACATGGGTCTTAACTAAGGCAAGCCCACCATAACACTAATCCCATTTTTAGGTTCTTCATGAGTTATTTAGCAGATCTAAAGAGGAAGAACCCCATCAAACAAACAATAACTTGGTGATGGCCCACATACAAAGAAGCCCACCTTCATTGAGGTACGATTGAAGATGGCATCAAACTTGTTGTATCATTAGTAAAAGAAGAAATGGATAAAGGGCATCATGTCCCTATTGTAACACATATCTCTCAATATTAATGAAATACAACCTTTTCATTTAATGCATCATTTTATTTTGTGTTAATGGATCAAATATCAATTTCTACCCATTTCATTCTAGCATACCGGTGGGACCCCCACAATGGAAAATGCTAGGTTGACTATTTCAAGTGAATATAACTTTTTTCTCTATTTTCTATGTTTTCAGGTACTAAATCAATTTTTCATAGAGAAATCTAAAGCCCTAGGAACCACCCTAAACCATTAGATTCCAAATTTGGAGCCTCTAAACTAGATTCACCCCTTGCCTTGTGAACTAGTCATCAATTCACCCCTTGGGTGGCGATATACACTTAAGAGCCCCAAAACCTCACAATATTGGTTTATTAGGCCTCCTTGCAACCTCTAGAGGCCCTCTGAGTTGTTAGATATCAGATCTAAGACTTCAAAACTGACTTCGCCCCTAGGTGGCGATTTGAGCATAGGAGCTTAAAAAACCCCCAAATCCAAAGGGGTGATTCCATCAGGGACCAAGCAAACCCCCCATAGCATCATAAAGCAGGTATGACTCATTTTACACCTTTGTTCTATAACATTTTGAAAGTACAATCATGCACTAGTTGAATAACAATTCCTAGGTGTACATTTGCTTTCATTTCAAGTTCGTAGGATTGATAATTTTCTCTGAAGTTTCAAGACCTGCAACTTTCCAGAAAGTTCTTAAAATTTATTTTCAAATAAATTTACATTCCCTTTAGTTATTTGCATGTAGTACAAGCCTACCTTATTTCCCCCTTCGTTTATAGCATCTATCGCTAAAAGAAGTGCACATTGCTAAAGTTTAAATTAGGGTTTCCTAATCCCCTATTCCATGTCATTTAATTTCTAAAGCATGTTGTAATCTATAGCTTAAATCAGGGTTTCCTAATCCCATTTTTACTCCACACACTTGGATTGCATGTTTCCATGTTTTGCAAAGTAGATTAATTTGCTTCACAAAGGCATTTAGGCTAGACCATTTATTTGCAAAGAATACAGTTATCTAATCATTTTCTTTCTAAAAGGCATTAGGATTAGTTTTCTTTTGAAAAGGCAACTAGTTACTTTCTTACATTGCATACACTGCTAGAAAAACACAAACCCACACACACTTACATGGTATCTAAACAAGTGGTGATATTGTACTTCATCCCCAATCCATCACTCGAGACTGGTGTGGATCGAGTTTCACTCTCCATCATCTCAACTCCCTAGACACCTAGCAACCCCACAAGAGCGGTTTTATGGATTTCATCACCAAAAAATCCCCCACTTTTGTGATTGGGCCCTAGATTTCATCACCAACGGTTACCTACAGAGTGGGATAGGATTTAGCACCTTCATCCACAAGGCTAGTATAATTAGTGGAATTGGTAACTCTCATTCTTGACTAAGCCTACCTAAGGGTAAAGCGAAACCATGGGTATGTCGATAGCAGGTATTAGACAGTGCCACCTCTCTTCGTGAGAGGAATTTGTGTACTTGCTTTAGCATAGTGGGTTCTCCCATTTTATGATATCATTTTATTTCACCTTCCATACATGTAACATTTCACACGTGATACCATTGTATTATGTGCATATTTGGGTGTTGCAGGAGGTTTGATATCGATGACATTCCCGATCTTCTAGAGTATTCACTCCATTACCTATGATTATACATAGGGAGTATCAACATTACAACACACAAAATGAACATAACAATTTTAATTTTGTAGCATTTAGAATTGATTCTGGTCTACCATTATTTGCATGATCACGAAACGGTCTCAACACATTACACTATATGTTGTCTTACCACACACATGTCAATTACTTTACACTTACATTAGACATAGTTTAGTCTGTATCACATAGGGTTTATTCCTAAAACCCCTTTTACACATGCTACTATGCCTGTGGTCACCCGTAGTAGAGCATGTGAGCAAGAACACTCTATCGAGGAATGGCCTCCTCCTTCCTCTAGTTAGTTTAATCTTACTCCTTCGATCATGAAGGGGAAGACCATAGACACATTTGATTCACACATATAATTCGATGTACAACTCACACACATGATGCCTCGTGATGAGATGCCAACCTTGGGTGAAGCCCTTGCTACTTCAATCGCAGCAGATTACCTAATCCTTTCAGCCCCATCCTCACCTAATACATCGACCACATTCTGTGACCATGTAATCTACACAGCACCAGGACAACCTCCTCCATTATTTACCATATATGAGGAGGTCATGCCTACTGCACCCACTTTCGCACATCCCTTCTTCCAAAATCTATCTCAATCCCTTTTTGAGAATGAATCATCCCTACCAAACCATACCCGTCCCGAGGTTGCATCATTCACCCCTACTATAAGAATGGTGTCTGACCCATACTCCACTATAGGAAGCCAGAAACCACCCTTCCAAACTGCACAACAGATCCCTTCCTAGTAGGAACCACAAGCATTTCCTCAAACCTCACACCCATACTATTCACAAGAGTACCAACCATCATATTCCCAAGAGCCATTCTTCAACATATTTGAAGGCATATCCCAGTAGCCCCTTCAGACGCAAGATGCACAAACCCAAGTGGAAGTGTACACATATAATTTCCCCTCAACCCAAGCTCCTACTTTGGCAGCTTATCCCACCTTTTCAGTAGCTTCTCCACCAATCTCCCAGGTATTCGGAGTGTATGATACCTAACCTTTAGAGCCACCTTTGCCTATGAAGACCTTTAGGATACCACCACCTCCTCATTTTTAGGATCCCACTACCAATCTCCATCCTACCTATGGACCGAGACCAGTAGCTTACCCACCCACTCAACCAAACTATTCCACACAATTTAGATTCCCTATTTCTTACCCTCTAGGGTAGAAATAGATCCCATACTTTGATACCTCGTCTTGACCACCCCTAGCACCGGTATTTATGACACCTTCACCATTACCAGCTGCACCTAGCTTCTTCATGCCTCCTCCAGCTTGGTCATCACTGCCTACGACCCAACCATTACAATAGGCTCCAACCCAACAAGTACTCATGCCACAACCGCATGTGTCCCAATCACAATATTATTACCCACAACAGAAACCTACCCCACAAACTAGTGTTCCCGTAGATACGACAACACATATCACCTAGTATCTACCTTATCATAATTAGGCACCACAATATTCTCCATAGTATTGTGAAGAACAAAAATATCAATATCCACGACATCCACAAGGTTAGCCTACCATAGACCAACCCTCTACTCCTATGACACCCAAACTTAAACTCTTACGAGATGAAGTCAAAATGTTAAATCTATACACATCTAGCTACGGGCCACAAAAGCCCTATTATGATGAACTATGAAACAAGCTAGTTCACCCATTAGTTCCCATTCCTCCCTACCCCTATCGCTTCAAAATACCAAAATTTGACAAGTATAGAGGTAAAGAAGACCCTAGAGAGCATGTGAGCAATTAACGCTCATCCTACTACCAGATCCATAGTAGTAATCCCCTCATATTACATACCTTCTCCCTGTCCCTCGTTGGGCTAGCACTGGATTGGTACAACATGCTCCCATGCCATAGCTTGTATACCTTTGAGAAGCTGGCCAACTCCTTCCTAGAGCACTTTTCCATCAACATCAAGAAAAAGACCACATTTTTTGATGTCTATGCCTTACGATAGGCGAATGATGAACCCATTACTAAGTTCATTGCCAAATGGAGAGCGATTATTCATGACCTCACCCATAGCCTCCCCACTTCGGAGCTTGTGACACTATTTTCCAAGAGTTTCCACAAACACATTTCCACATCCCTCCAACTTCACCAAAATTGCACTTTTGAAGATGCCATCTCACAAGAAAAAGTGATCGAAGACATTAAGGTTCAATATGGGAAGATTAAGTTGAGAGCCAAATCCAACTATAACTCTAACTTCTGCTTCAATAGACCCGCACCAAATCAGCCTTACTCTCGGGCACCACAAACCAACCAAGTCACAACCGCTTCCTTAGTGCTAGCCCAGACTCCACCTTATACACCATAGCCACAAGCATCCTAGACTAATACTCCTACCCCACTTCGACCACAACAATACCATGGCATGCATCCACAAGTTCCACCATGTAACTTCACACCCTTATCTGAACCATTACCAACCCTATTCCATAGATTGTATGAGGGCAACCATCTTGCTCTACCTGAGATCCGCCCATTGGATCCAAATTCACCCAATCCTCATGACTATAAGGAGTATATATTTTGTCCTTTCCATAGGCAATGTGGCCATAATATCGATTCGTGTCACTCCTTCCATGGTAAAGTTCAAGACCTAATCGATAAGGGAACAATTCAGGTAGCAAACCCTCTAGCCCCATAAAATAAAAACTTAGGGATCTTTCAAAACCCCCTACCATATCATAGAGGAACTAATCCCCATAGACCTCTAAATAATCCTCCAACTCCACCTCACCAAGTGAACAATGTCCAACATGATCCTCCATCACGTGGTGTAGTAGGTATGATCAACCTTACTACGAGGAACCAATGATACTTGTATTTCCAGACAACATCTATCGTCTCCCCACTAGCACAATTCACATCACCATAAGTACCTAAAATTCCTACCACCATACCATGACCACCTCAAAATATGATCACCATCCATGATAGCCTAAACCATTAGCTATGTGACACCCCTGCATGGCTATCCATGTTTGATCTCTTGTAGTAGTCTCAACCCTATCGTGAGAAGTTGAATGACATCCTACATTCCATTGAATTAGAGATGCATGACACTAATGCCTTTGTCAATTTTGTAGGAAACATCCCATGATGCCTCCAACCCTCAATTAGTTTCCATGACCACGAGATAACAGAACTCATTAGAGAAGGATCAGATCCCCATCTCCACATACAAGCCACAATCAAAGATATCACCTACAAGTGGGTACTCGTTGACATGAGCTCATCCATTAGCATCATATCAAAAGCAGCTCTACATCACCTACATATCCTGCCAACCCATTTTTCCATGCCTTCCCTGGACTTGCATGCATTCGATGGCTCCATGAGGTCTATCGTAAGATCCATAGTCTTACCCATCCATGTAGGCATTCGTACAATCCCCATCCTATTTCATATCATCCAAGGAGAAACACAATAAAATATTCTCCTCGGTCGCCCTTGGATTAGAGACATGCAGTGTATCCCATCCACATTACACCATTGCCTCAAGTACATCAAAAATGGACTTGTACATTGTGTCCTAGCTGATGGAGACCCCTTTCAGTTTTGTAATATCATAGACCTTTCTCTTGCACCATAATTTTCATCTTCCCAACTATTCCCTGTATCTTCTCACCAGTCAGTAGGAGCATCGGTATCCTCCCCAACTTCCACTTCAACATCCCAGTATTCATCAAGAGCAAAATCCTTGATGTTTGTACCATTATCACCATATTATGAGGGATCCAAAAATTCTACCATGCCTTTCTCACCACCATCCTTATGGCCTCCACAACCATCCCAGCCAATGTCATTCCAATTTCCACCTATGGTGTCGCAACCATTAGCGTCTCCCATTACGTAACTTGCTGCAATACCTTCCCCACCATCGTATACAAAATCCCCTATCCTTCCTACACCACAAACACCTATTCCATTTGATCGAAGCCTAAGACATTCACATCTCCATGTATCCCAACACCTTCATCGATACCATCCCCTACATAGACAAAACATCCTGTTCAAGCCACAACAACCAAACATCATGAATAGGAACAACCGACACCCAGCTCAGATGAAAAACCTCCACACCCTTCGGTTGCTACCATTAGGGAATCTCAAATTTATCCTTCCTCAACTTATTCTGACACTCCACCTCAATCGCCAGAGTGCACCACACCGCACATATCCATCTTCATGAGAAATTCTAGCCTAGGAGACTATAATGTACGTGACACTGACGTATGTGACCCCCTGATCTAGTCCACCCATGATTTTAGTCACCCTTCAGCTTCAATCCTTACCATTGGAACCGTCATATAGTTAGGAAGTCCCAAAAACCATACAGATTTTATGTATGTAGGAATTGACTCTTTGATCCCCCCATAAACTTCTCTAGTACCGCTATCTAGCTTTGGTGATGCGATTACGCACCTAGCCAACCCTCAATTAACCTTGTGCTACCTACAATACTTTCATTGGCATGGGTTCATGCTAGGTCGCAATGAGCAAGGGCTACATATACCCATTAACCCTCGTGTCTGATCACCAACCAAAAAACTAGCCTCGATTATCGCCCAACCACTGCTTACACATTAGAAGATGAAATACAAGATTTATCCTTCCATTCTCCTCCATGTACAACACACATCTTGGAAGAATACATCAATATGGACATACTAGAAGACACACCTTCACCCACATCAACCATCATAGTCCCCTGCAATTTATTTCAAGAATCTCCTACATCCGATACTTCCTCATTATGTGATGTGAATAGATTGGCAGAACACTTCACTATGTTATCCTTAGCTACACCAATGGAGCTCGACATAGCCTCTCCTATTTTGTCATAGACATGTTTACCCATATTCCCACCTATACATAGGCAACTACAGAGAGCAACTTCTCATCCTTGCTCACCTCCAGTCATTTTATGACCTCCCTTGGGTCTTTTAAGGCATGCAAAAACCACCTGACCTTCCTCACCAGAATCTTCTCCACCTACTTTACCTACAACATAGGTCAACATGGTTGAGGTAGACCTACATTCTCCCCTTCGCTACAACCACCAAAAAAATTGAGACGATACCCCAAACCCAAACTTTATAGATCTCGAACATATCTCACACATACCAGTGCCTGGAAACTTCCTTCTTTCACCTCATGTATTGTGGGCAGCAAATACCCCTTCCTCATCCACATCATCTCAAACCTCTCAGGTCCATCACACAGGAATTTACATAGATGATGAATACGAGTTCAACGAAGCTATTGATGAATTCAACCTCATTTCTATTCTCGAATAGTTACGTGATGGATCTCGCATGCTCATTGAAGACACTATTGATGTTGACATTGGAGATGATCCTGAAAACCCCCACATCCTCAGGCTAGCCGCTAGCCTCTCACTCGAGGAACGCATCACCTTCACAAACTTCTTGTGCAAGTACATAAAAGTTTTTGCATGGTCTTAAAAAGATATGTCGAGACTCGACCCTATCATAGTAGTTCATAATATTATACTCGATCCCAAAGCCAAATCAGTGAGACAAAAGTTGCAACACATGCATCAAAATGTCGCATTGATAGTGAAATCTGAGCTCCAAAATCTCCTAGACGTATATTTCATTGTACCCATTGATTATCCAGAGTGGGTATCTAGCATGGTCCTTGTACCTAAGCCATTCGATGATGTTCGTGTCTGTACAAATTTTTGGAATTTAAAAAAAGCCTATACCAAAGAGAAATTTCCTCTACCTAACATTGACTCCCTTGTTGATTCCATCGCAGGCCTCCACATCATAGGTGACTCACTCCTGATAGTCAATCAAGTGTAGGAACTCTGGCTATGCAATTGCCTAGTCCTCCATTAGTATAAGAAAATCACACAACTCTTATCTCAATTCGAGTGGTATGACCTTGAAGCCGCTTTGCGATCATCAAACCATTTTGTAGACACGATGGCCTTCTTAGGATCCCTCATTATGCAAAATCCAAAATCTGACACAACATATGTGTCCATCCATACACTAACTAGATCTGCCATATCACCCATGCCTCCTACAGATGATGGTGGTGTGTATGTGGACACACCGAACACCATGATCCATGGTTCTCACAAATCAAAGAATACATCAAGATAGGTTTCCTACCATGTGTTCTACCCCATGCTCAATGTCGAACCTTCAAACAAAGAAAGATCTACTACACATTGCTGGAGGACATCCTTTACCATCGTAGCTATGAAGACATGATTCTACGTTGCCTAGAATCACAATAATCACAACGGGTTGTACAAGAAACCCATGATGGTACTTGTGGCCATTTTAGTGGTATGGTAATCACCAAATGCATACTTCGTATGGGTTATTACTAGACCAAAATGGAGCATGAATACTGTGAGCATGTGAAACATTGCATCAAATTCCAACAACATGCCAACCTAATACATCTCCCATCCCATGCACTTCAACCTATCTAATCCATGTGGCCCTTATCCCAATAGGTCCTAAATCTAATTGGACAGATCACACCAGCTTCCTAAAGCAATCAAAATTTTATCATCACTGCCATAAAGTATTCTACCAAGTGGGTCGAAGCCATCCCGCTGGTCTAAACCATAGGAGCTTGTTGGTCACGAATCTGCCATAGGAAAGGATTTTCTATGTCTATGCACCCTAGACCCGACCAACATTGAAAGGCTGGGAGAAAGAAATGTCTCCCAGACCAATCTCCAGAGAGGGCTGGTTCCCTTACTATTTCTAAGCTTGATGAAGACTAAAGTTACTGGAAAGGAATTATAAATGTGCAGAAAGAAACGGGAAATACACGAAAAGAGATGGGAAATATGGCCATAGGCCGAATTTATATGATCGGGGAAAGAAACTCAGCAAGAATTTAACCTCAAGCGTATAAACAACATATAATAATAGAATACAACATAATCCACTTACGACCTTGCGCAGACAACCTTCAGGATTGCATTCTAGAACTCACTTCCTCATTTGCAATATTCAAACTCAGATGCAGAATTGAAATCTAACAGCAGATTAGAAAGACGAGCATAACTGAGAAATGCATGAAATAGAAGGAAATCACATAGAAAGATGCTTGCAAAATCAGAGGCCAAATATCTTTCATTCATGCAAAGAACTTGAAAGCTTTCATGCAACCTGTCTCTCAAACTCCCGATCCCTCTTTCTGAGATCTACATTGATTTATATAGAAGTCTTGCTTCTTTACAACATTAAAAATATGCAACGAACTTCCTCGAGATCTACAAAATGTGCAACGAAAACAAGGAAATGATCCCCTTAAACCAGCCTCGGAGAAACCAAAAATTGAATGAAACAAGGAGCCGGTCGTCTTCATTAAATGGTCGTTCTTGAAACATGCTTGAACCGTTAGAAAAATCATGAACAGAAGCTTTGAATAATGGGCGTCTTCAATTCTGGTGGCTTGGACACGTTCTTCTACCTTGCATACATTGGAAAGCAGCAAAACATTTAATTTTGGAGTGCTTTTAATCCTTGGAAATCGCAAAGCTTCATCGGGCCGTTTGAACTGCTTTCTAGCACGAAACTATAACAGGTCACGAAAATGCGACATGTCACGAAATCGTGACGTATTTCTGCTCCTTTGTTTCCTTCGCCACCTTAGCTCATGAAAACACGACGCGTCACGAAATCGTGACGTTTCGTACTATTCTGCTCTTTCTCCACTCTATTTCCGTGAAACTATGACCTGTCGCGAAATCGTGACATCCTTTCCCAATTTTGTCTCTTCGCTACTTCGAACCAGAAAACGTGACAAGGCACGATTTCGCTACACCTTTCTCTCTTTTGGCTGTGTCTCCC
Source organism: Wollemia nobilis (assembly GCA_028583015.1). Classification (NCBI taxonomy): domain Eukaryota; kingdom Viridiplantae; phylum Streptophyta; class Pinopsida; order Araucariales; family Araucariaceae; genus Wollemia; species Wollemia nobilis. Next base: position 10,641,254 of record JAQPPZ010001106.1, read on the forward strand.
TTATACGTCGCGAAAACAAGACAAGTCCATTCTCCATGTCACCAAAACTTCACCAAGTCGCAAAATCGCTACACTATCTTCTCATTGCTCAATCTTCTCTTCTAAGTCACGAAAATTGGACATATCGCGATTTCGTGACAATTTTCATCCACCCTGTACGGTCCTGCTTCTAACCCGCGAAAACATGACACTCTTGCCTCAAGTGGTTCGTTAATCTCCATCATGTCACGAAATCATGACAAGTTCTATCTCCTTGGACTTTACTGCTTTTGACCGCAAAAATTTGTCATGTCGTGAAATCGTGACATTTCGTACAATCTGGCTACCTCCTTGCTTCCTCCTCGCGAAAACGCGACATGTCACGAAATCGCGACAATTCTCTGCACTTGGTCCTTCCGCCCCAATATGTCACGAAATCATGACGTTTCCTTGTTGTTGGACTTCATCTCCACAAATGTCGTGAAATCGTGACGCCTTTCATGCCTTATGCTTTTTGTTTCAACTTTGCCGCGACCATGCAACACGTCGCGATTTCGTGACGTCTTTCGCCTTTTGTGCCTTGTTCATTATTCTATCACGAAATCGCTACGAGATTCATTGTCATCACCCTTTGCTTAGTTATGTCACGATTTCGTGACCTTTTCTCTTACTATACTCCATGGCCATTGTAAGTCGCGAAAACGTGACATGTCACGATTTCACGACATTTCTCTGCACTGCCCTCCATTGACCATTTTGACCGTGAAACTCCAACACGTCCATATCACGACAACTTTCTTTTTCCTTCCTTGCCGTTTTGAACACGTCATGAAATCATGACATTTTTTGACTTTGACTTCTCTCTCCTCAATAGACCCGCGATAACGTGACATGTCGTGATATCGCGACGGTTTTGAAACTGTGCCTTCCATGCTGCTTTTTGTCGTGATATCGTGACAGTCTTCGGACTTAGCTTTTTTTTGCATCAAAACCTGTAAAGGAGTGAGAACTTCAACATCTTATGCATGAATAATCAACAATCAAAATAATGTGGCAAAAATGCCAACATTCTTGGTGGCTCGCAGGGTATACAGTTCTGTTGTATGCACGAATCCCAGGCATGAATCCATTGGGCAACAGAGTCAAGAAAAATTGAGAACAGAAAGCTGGCTGATGGGGTACATCTCGATGGACTGCTGCAACAACTCTTGCTGAATTACTAAAAACTCAAGGAATCTGTATTTGGCTTAGCTTACCAGGTGCTGTAAAAGAATCTCCATGAAAGCACCAGGGGTTGCAAAAATGGAAATGAATGAAATAAGTGGAGTGAGGACTATGGAATGGAAATAGTAAATGATGGAATAATGGAATGGAGGGAGTGATGCGGTGGAATGAACTGTGGATAAATGCTAAAACAACAATGAAGTTAGAAGAAAAGGAAAAGAAGAAACGGGAATATCGAGAAGGGAAAAAGAAACAATAGAAGTGGCTTGATTACGTGCGAAGAAAAAGGAGAAGGAGAAGAAGGGAATAAAGAGGGGAAGGGAAGAAATAAAGAGGAAGCCACTAACTATCGGGAAGGAAGAAGAAAAAAGAAAGAAATACGTACCTGCGGGCTCGCATGCAAAAAGAGCCGAAGTTGACAGAGGAAAACAATACTTTTTTTTCTCTTTTTTTTTTTGTTTTTTTTTTATATATGTACAAGGTAACTCCCGAATTAGTTGTGAATTCTTGGGAAAGACACGAACCCAAACACGGTTCTGTCTCCTGGATCCCAGACCTTTGACAGACACTCAGTAGACTCCTGGTTGATGATCAGCTCAGAGTCACCAAAGATTTGAAACTATTGTACTCCAAGTGTCCCAGCCATCTTGAAACCTAGGCATGATCGTTCAGTCCCAGTGTTAGCGCCATTTCTGTATTGTGCTCCATCAAAATAGAGCTGATCAGGGGGCAACTTGACTTCAACCTCTTCAGGCTGCTTTGTAATGGAATAACAACCAATCTCAGTTTCGATCATGGCATTAAAATTGAGCATTGAAAACTCATCCTCCAAATCAGGATCCTCCAACTCTTCAGTTATCATATGAATAGCATGTTTGGACTTTTCTTCTTCTTCTATCTTCTCAATATGAAAAGTAGAAGGCTTCTGATTATAGATCCGGACTCGTCTTCCTTTGAAAGGAATCTCCAAGTGAGAATAATCCAGAGCAAGGTAGCCTCCCAACTTTGCAGTAAATTCTCTTGATAAGCACATACTAAAATACGGTTCTAGATCGACCACAACTATCTCCTGAATGACTGTAATCTGAGGCATAGTGTGTAAAACAATTGGGACATCCTTGATTACACCCACTATTTTCACTGGAGTCCCATCTAACTGCAAGACTCCAGGGCTACTTCTTGTATATTCCATTCCCATCGCTTCACAAACTGCCTTTGGCATGACAGTTGTAGCAGCACCAGAATCAATCAGGCAATTATGTACAATCCAACCCTCCATCCTGAGTGATAGATAAAATGGGGGTGGTCTAGTCCTTCCAGAGGCTAAAGAAGTTAACGTTTGAGCCATAACTACCTGGGCTGGAACTTTCCCCTTACTTTGTATAGTCTTCAGGGATTCCTGTAAGAGATTTACCTGTCCAGGCAACTGTAAGGTGTCATACAGACTTACCTTAGCTGGTATCCATTTGAGTTCTTCAACAATGTTGTACTCCATGGAGATCTGTTCCTTCCCTCCACTAGCAGATTCAAATGTGCTCTTATATTGCTGGGTAGCCTCCATTCATTGTCGTTTGGTCAATGATGGATACCGCAACGTCTCTTTGGCTTGCTCCTTTGTTTTTGCTTGCGGCTGGGAAGTAGAAGCTTGTTCCTTCTCTTTTACTGGTGGTGGAAGTGGATCCTTCGACAAAATAGGTGATTGTCGTTGCACTGGGAACTCATGAGCCTTTGTTGGCATTTGCTGCTTCGTTGCTTGTATAGGAGGCACTTTCAATGGCTCCATCTTAGCCGGATCTACCAACATTGGTTTCTTGCCGTTGCATGTCAGTATTGCTATATGTTCCTCCAGAGACTCCACGGAAGTAAGATCCACCTCTCGAATCATGTTTACACGGCTCCTTGTAAGAACTTGCAAATAATTTTGGTGGACCATGCAAGTGGACTCATCATGTGGGTCATTGCAGGAAGAACACCAGTAAGATGGCTCATGTGAAACTTCAGAAGGGCCAGCCTCTTCACTTACCAGAATTGCTGAGTTCCTTTCAGGTGCTTTCTCCATAGCCTTGCTAGGAGCAGGTTGTTCTCTAGTTACTGCCGGCATAAATCTTCGTGGCTGATAATTCCTTTTCGCCTCTCTCCGTTCCATAGATGTCACCTTGTCAGTGAGAGATCTCATAGCCGACTGAATTTCTTGTAACATAGCCAATTGAGGATCTGGGCTTGAGGACACAGGCGGTGCCGGTAAAGGTAATGGAACCTATGGGGAAGATAATGCAGGAGTTGGAAGTGGAGGGACTAACCGTGGAATGCTCGGTGCAAGCAACTGGGGAATAGTTGGAGCAGGAAGCTGGGGAACTGGAATAGGTGCGATTTGAGGTGCACTTGAGCTCCATTATGGGGTAGGATACATAGATGGCATGGGCTGTGGAAGCGAACCAGAGTACAAATACTTAGGAAGATCAGGTATGATAGGCATTGTTACCTTTGGAGGAAGTCTACCTATAGCAATCAAATCAGCTTTCGCCTTTAACGCTTGTTCGAACAACTCTGGAAATGTAGTCACGTTGGACTGTCGGACAGCCCAACCGATGTCTATGTTGAATGCTCTGAGGTAATAAAATGCAGCTAGCTCATCAGCAGGCCGAAGACCATCAGGAATTCTCTACCAGGTTCTGGTAAAACGAACATTGAAATCAACTATCTCTTCCTATGGGTGCCTCTGGATTGCATTAAACTGATGCAACAATGAAAATGGATCATCCTGTTCATGAAAATTCTTAACTAACAGTTCTCCTAGCTGATCCCATGATGTAATGGTGCCTGGTTGCAACGTTCGGTACCAATACAACAATTTTCCTCTCAAGGACAACACCAACAACTTCACCATCACATCTTCGTCAGTTATATCATGGATGGCCGCCAAAGAAGCTACATCATTAATATGTTCATATGCAGTCTTACCCGTACCATCATAGGTCGGCAAAACTTTCAAAGCAGCCTGAGGAACTAGATTTTGAGCCTGCAAATTCAAGGCTCCTGAACTATTCCATGCCAAGAACTTCCTGGGTTGAGGATACTGGGCCATTGGGACTAGTGGATGTGACTGAGAAGATGGAAAACTAGTAACAATACCAAGGGTTTGTGTGGATATGGCAGATGATGCAAGCGATGGGGAAACCAACCTAGAATGTTCACCTCTTTTTGTGCTGTCAAGTTCAAAAAACTCAACAAGATCTTCAACTTTTTTGGACTTTGATCTCGTGATCATGAAGTACGACTTTCACTGCATCCACGTTCAGAGATTTTTGGGTACTGCAGAGTCACCAAATGTTCTAACTATACGGCATGAAGGCGAACATTAAACCCTCAATACTATGGGATCTTTCTGAGATAGAAATAGTCTGTCCCAGCATGCCAAAAACAAGGTTTTCAATTGGAAACTACTTATCCCACACTGATTCTTTAGAGACAAAGAAGTCTGTCCCATCGGGCATGCCAAAAATTGTTGGTCACGAATCTGCCACAGGAAAGGATTTTCTATGTCTATGCACCCTAGACCCGGCCAACATTGAAAGGTTGGGAGAAAGAAATGTCTCCCAGACCAATCTCCAGAGAGGGCTGGTTCCCTTACTATATCTAAGCTTGATGAAGACTAAAGTTACTGGAAAGGAATTATAAATATGCAGAAAGAAATGGGAAATTACGGAAAGAGATGGGAAATATGGCCACAGGCCGAACTTATATGATCAAGGAAAGAAACTCAGCAAGAATTTAACCTCAAGCGTATAAACAACATATAATAATAGAATACAACATAATCCACTTACGACCTTGCACAGACAACCTTCAGGATTGCATTCCAGAACTCACTTCCTCATTTGCAATATTCAAACTCAGATACAGAATTGAAATCTAACAACAGATTAGAAAGACGAGCATAACTGAGAAATGCATGAAATAGAAGGAAATCACACAGAAAGACGCTTGCAAAATCAGAGGCCAAATATCTTTCATTCATGCAAAGAACTTGAAAGCTTTCATGCAACATGTCTCTCAAACTCCCGATCCCTGTTCTTGAGATCTACATTGATTTATATAGAAGTCTTGCTTCTTTACAGCATTAAAAATATGCAACGAACTTCCTCGAGATCTACAAAATGTGCAATGAAAACAAGGAAATGATCCCCTTAAACCAGCCTCGGAGAAACCAAAAATTGAATGAAATAAGGAGCCGGTCGTCTTCATTAAATGGTCGTTCTTGAAACATGCTTGAACCGTTAGAAAAATCATGAACAAAAGCTTTGAATAATGGGCATCTTCAATTCTGGTGGCTTGGACACGTTCTTCTACCTTGCTCGCATTGGAAAGCAACAAAACATTTAATTCTGGAGTGCTTTTAATCCTTGGAAATCGCAAAACTTCATCGGGCCGTTTGAACTGCTTTCTGGCGCGAAACTGTAACAGGTCACGAAAACGTGACATGTCACAAAATCATGACGTATTTTTCTCCTTTGTTCTCCTTCGCCACCTTAGCTCATGAAAACGCGACGCATCATGAAATCGTGACGTTTCATACTATTCTGCTCTTTCTCCGCTCTGTTTTCGTGAAACTATGACCTGTCACGAAATCGTGACGTTCTTTCCCAATTTTGTCTCTTTGGTGCTTCGAACCGCGAAAACGTGACAAGGCGCGATTTCGCTACACCTTTCTCTCTTTTGGCTGTGTCTCCCTTATACGTCATGAAAACAAGACAAGTCGCCTTTCGCTACGTTCTCCCATTCTCTTTTATCTCTCCGAAAACTTCACCATGTCACGAAATCGCTACACTATCTTCTCGCTGCTCAATCTTCTCTTCTATGTCACGAAAATCCGACATGTCGCGATTTCGCGACAATTTTCATCCATCCTTGTACGGTCCAGCTCTCTAACCCATGAAAACATGACACTCTTGCCTCAAGTGGTTCTTTAATCTCCATCATGTCACGAAATCGCGACAAGTTCTATCTCCTTGGACTTTACTGCTTTTCGACCACGAAAATTTGTCATGTCACGAAATCGTGACATTCCGTACAATCTGGCTGCCTCCTTGCTTCCTCTTCGCGAAAACGTGACATGTCACGAAATCGCGACAATTCTCTGCACTTGGTCCTTCCGCCCCAATATGTCACGAAATCGTGACGTTTCCTTGTTGCTGGACTTCATCTCCACAAATGTCATGAAATCGTGACGCCTCTCATGCCTTATGCTTTCTGTTTCCACTTTGTCGCGACCACGCAACACGTCACGATTTCGTGACGTCTTTCGCATTTTGTGCCTTGTTCATTATTCTATCGCGAAATCGCTACGAAGTTCATTGTCATCACCCTTTGCTTAGTTATGTCACGATTTCATGACCTTTTCTCTTACTCTGCTCCATGGCCATTGTAAGTCGCGAAAACGTGACATGTCACGATTTCGCGACAATTTACTACGCTGCCCCCGTTGACCATTTTGACCGTGAAACTCCAACACGTCGCGATATCGCGACAACCTTGCTGCTTTGCTGTCGTTGACTACGTTGACCGCAATTTTGGAACACGTCATGAAATTGTGACATTTTCTGACTTTGACTTCTCTCTCCTCAATAGACCCGCGATAACGTGACATGTCGCGATATCGCGACGGTTTTGAAACTGTGCCCTCCATGCTGCTTTTTGTCGCGATATCGCGACAGTCTTCGGACTTAGCTTTTTTTTTGCATCAAAACCTGTAAAGGAGTGAGAACTTCAACATCTTATGCATGAATAATCAACAATCAAAATAATGTGGCAAAAATGCCAACGAGCCAAAATTGTAGCATTCATTACGGAGCATATCATATGCCGCTTTGGAATTCCCTCCCAAATCATTTTTGATAACGATAAATTCTTTAAAAACAAGATGGTCTGAGCCCTGTGTAATAGATTTCACATACACCATAGCTTTTCTACCCCATATTACCCTTAGGGTAATGGCCAGGTAGAAGCTATGAATAAAACCATCTATTCCATTCTCCATAAAATTGTAGTAGAGCCTCATCGGGATTGGCATAATCAAATGCCCCTACCCTTGTGGGCATATCGTACGAGCATTTGTAATGCTATTGAGGCAACACATTTTCACTTGTATACAGGGTAGAAGCTATCATGCCCCTTGAGCTTGAGATACCCTCCTTAGGGATATCTATGAAGGATTTCAGTGATAATGACACTGCTCACCAAACTCGTCTAGATCAATTAATACTTCTCGATGAACGTCGCATCCATGCAATCGAGCACACATGAGTTTATCAAGACCACCTTCGTCATGCCTATAATAGTAAGGTACATCAACACGAATTCAAAAGCAGTGACCTGGTTCTCAAAGAGAACCAAAAAATCACTATTCAACCTCACCAGCAACATGATAAATTCGCTCCAAACTGGTTGGGCCCATTCATTGTCACACACAATTACGGCTCATGAGCGTATCGTCTAGCCAACTTTGAAGGCCTTAACGATCCTAAACCCATCAACATCTTGCACCTTTGTGCATTCAATGCATGATGCACAAACACATTCACCATCATGAGTGGCACATAATACTAATAGTAAATCACTAAGTACATCATCGTGTAGATCTGTTACTTTGCTTTATTATTTAAATATACATGCACCTTCACCTTTATGTCATTTTTATTCTATGGATATTTATATTTCCTTTTTTAAGACCCATATCATCAGAAGGAGAGTACCACAGCATCCTCACTCACCACCATGCAGGACCACCCACAACCACAACATATACCCATCACACCGGCTGATCTAGCCTGGCCACTAATTGCCCTTCACACCAGGTGCACTCTCTGCATTCATCCCATTTAGGCCATCATACCTCACCTCGACACCATTCCCCTCACCAGTGAGGTCCATCCTATTCACCATGCTCTAGAGACAACCAGGTCACCCTATCCTATTTTGATGAAAAAGAGGAATCTACCCAACCCCAAGAACAAGGGTTGCCCTCCCATCCATATGATGATCTCAGATGTCACTATTCACCAAAAAATCATCCCCATCACCCCCTAGGAGATTATCATCCTCCTAATAGAGGATACACCCATCATTCAACTCATCCATCATGCCTCCTCGCCCTACTACCCAATGGTGAGTCCACCTACTCCCAACCTTTGCAAGCCCATGTGGCACAAGCTGCTCAAGCTGGTCATGCAAACATACCCCCTTCCCATTCATGTCACTGCTTAGATCCATCATCTATCCCACCGATCCTCAAGATGTAACCTTCCTCCCTGAGAGGCTTGTATTTCTGGTAAGCTCTCCAGTACTTGAGACATTTTCATTCTTCCCCCTCATCATCGAGACCTCATCCACTATCCCATGCCTATTAGGCCACACCACACACATCAAGGCCCCAATCACCACCTTCACCAACACTATCACCACAACATCATGAGATACAACATCTCTTCTCCCATGTCGAGGCTCTAGAGCTGTAGATGAGCCACTATCATTGCCACATACACCCATGCCAGTCTCCCATGACCCGTACACCTTCACCTTCATGTAGATCCACCCTTCGATCTCATGCCCAACCTACATTGGACCCTCAACCCATGCGCCCATAGGTAGACCAACCTTCATCACCTCCAGCAGAGCCCTATATTTACCCCACATCGGTTCCATACACACCATTTTTAGAAATGTTTTACCATCTCATGCATTAGGGCCTCATTGACTTACCCGAGATTCGACCCATAGATCCCTCACACCCTAAACCGCGTAACTATCATGAGAATAAATATTGCATCTACCATCACCAACCAGGTCACGACATTGAAGAGTGTAGATCATTCAAAACCCTGGTGCACAACATGTTGCACGGCAAGTGTACCCCATAACCAAAGCATTCTCTCCCATTTAGCCAACTTCTAAGTCCTCCACATCGCATTACCCCCACAACCTTACCCTCCCACAACACCCTAACAACACCAACCTGATACATTCATAACATATCTAATTATAGCCCCAACCGCAATCCCAACCGCATCATCACTTCACCATCCCACTCCCGATCGGACCCACGCCACTTCGCCCGATAGTAGTTCTAAATGCTTTCCTCCTTTCCTGATTCTTCTACTTCTTACAATAGCTGACTCACTTCTTCTCTTCTCTCTCTCTTGGCTTTTGGTAATCCCCTTATCTTGCTGGTTACCAAAGTCTAGTTCCTCTTACTTTTTCCCATTTGTATATTCCACCTTTACATCTTCCATCTTTTGGTGATTATTACATACATCTATATAGCTCATAGCTTATATGACTACTACACACACACCCCACATGTTGGGGCAACCATGATCATAGCATCATGCTTTTTGTCATTACTATGCACTTTACTCATATGTAAATAGGCTCTTCTAAACTTCTCCTTCTAAACATCGTAACTTTCCTCTTGTAGATATTGCATTCCGCTCACTTGCATCATTTACATTTACATCCATTGCATATATCCATATGTTTTTCATTTAAACTTTTAGTTCATGTTTGTACATTCTTCCCCAAAATGTGCCTTCAACAGGAATAATGAATGCACTTGTTAGCATCACCACCTGGATGTCCATTCCCCCTTTTCAGGATTAGGGTATACATAGGTGTCATGTTCGACTTTGACTACCCCTTAGTTTAGTCAATCAAGTGTCACCCTTACCTAACGAGTCTTGTACATTCTTCTTATGGTCCTTTAGGCTGGTTCAACTTCTCTCATGAACCACTCACAATAGGTTACACATTAAATTTTGAGTCTAGGAAAGAGGACATCTTGAGTAGATATCACCATCTAGAGAACGGTATCCCCTGCTCACCCTATCGCTTGCATGGTCAACATACGACCTGGGGATAAACAAAGGGATCAAGCATAAGCAAAAATAAATGATTGGGTAGAAAAAAAACGTCATCGCCCATACAAAAAGAGCAACAAAAGAAAAAAAGAAAAGAGTACCACAATCCAATAGGTCAACACTAGAAGAGGGGCAAAAAACAAAAGGAAATGCCTCTTGATATCACTCATGTTATGCTTATCACCTTTGGTCCTTAGGTTCAACATAACACCATGGGATGATTTCCATCGCTAGCAATAGGCTCCAAGAGTCTGCCTACCAGTGGAATAGTCTTACAGGTGGTAACATATCTGTAACATTAGCATCTTGCTTTTGTATAGATCACTATTGCGGATGGATGAGCTAGCTAGTCCGGTAGCGTCTACAATATGTTAATCCTACCTCCCTCAAAATGGATAAATGAACCTTACACATGCACACACATAGGTCCAAGATAGATTTTGAACCAGCTCGATTATGTTATAAGTTGCCACAAACACTTGTATAGCTGAGGGTCTGAGATTTGATTGTCACAACTATGTTGGTCAAAGCCATTACACATGCCTTACATTATCCAACATCCTAAAATCATGGAATGGATCGCATCCATACAGGTCAATGCTAGGATACAAGTGCTTCCTTGGCACATTTCAGTACGTCCATACATGCATCCATGCATCTATGTCATATACATCTAGTACACATTATAGCAATGCATTCATATTACATGCATTTCCAAAATCAAATCACATTATTGCATTTATCTTACATGCATTTCCATATCACAACAACATCATTGCATTCACCCTACATGCTTCCACTACAAAATCATAGCTGATATTGCATCACACTACATTCGAAACACAATCATGCATACTATTCTACAATTCATTCATACGATAGAATGATAATAGATCTAAACCATGTCACACATGTATATCTATTTATCATACATACCTACAAACTATGTTATGCTAATCCATGCGAACATAAACAAGGACACATTTCAAACCATAAAAATAACACATGTATATATAACAGTCAAAATCATAATGTATATATATCATCAATACAAAATGCCCGAAGGCTACAATCTGGGACCATGCCCATCATCATCTAGCATCTAAAAATTCCCGTAGGCTACATCATCCATAGAAAGCCTAACTCCCACTAGGAGTCTCCCCATGGCCCTCATGGCTCACTCGCCTCTCCCCAGCCCTGCTCGACTCTACCCTGAACTCTGAAACTGGATCCATGGTAGGCTGATCCTGCACCTCAGCTCTAGCACCCACCTGGCCCACTGTAGCAGCACTACGCTGGCTATGATGTGAGGATTCCCACACCCACGATCGAGTCTCTGACTGTGACACCACCTGATCATAATCAGGAAGAGGAATCCCATGCATAGACAGAGTAGTCTCACATAGTATCTTCCTGGTAGTCTCCATAGCCAACTGACTAGACAACCCCATAATAGTCTGAGCCTACCTCACCATCATGGCCCTCATCTGATCCATCTCGGCCACTACCCCAGAATACCTAATCTGAGCAGCCTCCTCCTACCTATGGAGCTCAGCCTCCAACTATCGAACCCTATCCTGTAGCTCCCGTACCTCCCCCTCAGCATCCCGCCTCTCTGGGAGATCAACAGGAATCTGTTGCGCCATACCAACAAAAACACCAATATCAATGGTGTCATCGATACCATCCATACCGACCACCCCACCTCCCTCAGCCTCGGCTCCAATAGCCTATCCCATACCCACGTCCACATCCACATGCACCTCCTCCACCCTCACTCCTTGGGTGTTCGATACACCACCAAGCGGTGTTGCAACCGTCGTAGGGGAACCTCCTCTACATCATCAGCCACATCCACTGCCCTAGCTCGAGTTCTCCTACCAGCTCTCCCCTCTGGTGGAGGTGCACCTACAACAGGTGTCACCCATCGATCAACCACACCACTCCTAGGCTCCCAACTCTGTAGTGCCCACCACGCATCAAACTCTGGAGTCATCCCGACATCCCCTACATCTGGGATATCCATAGGAGGGTCCCTCTCACCAACCCAAGGCAACACTACAGGATGCTCTCCTTTATCTCCCCATCACCTAAAGTAAATCATAGGAGCCCCTAGAACACCCTGCTGCAAACCAAACTGTCACCTAACTCTATCAAACTAAAAGTATTCAGTCTACCGAGTGTACCTCCCCACCAACCATCTACCCTATCGAATGGCTCATAGCTACTCACCATCCTCATCCCAACTCACCCCACCCAACCAAGGCCTCCATATGATATCACCAGGAGTCAGGTCTCCAAACTTACCCCTCCACAATAGCGGGTCACCCTCATGTGGCCTCTTGATACCCTGCTCTACCTCTGTACTCCACCTCAAAGCATAGGGAAAATACTCCTTGCCCTCCACATGTACAGGGTGAGGCAATAAAGATGGCCTCTCGATAGCTATGTGCTCCCATGCCCATACCTATAACAAGGGAATCACACTCAGTCTTGTCCTCCTACCTCGAACAACATCATGCAACTCTCGATAAACTTGGGCCAACAATGTAGGTGCCCATGCAAACACAACCTTGCACTCCACCAGGTCACTCACCACATCTAACATATTCTAGGTGAACAACACCTCGAAACTATCAGGTAGAGCATACGTAGAGATCATCATCATCACCATGCACTACTGATCGGATATCTTATCCTCCAACCATAGCCACTCATAATCAATCTTAGAGACATCAATGTCTCTCCAATCTGCCCCAAATAATCTCTCCAACACAACATCCTTACTCTCATCTATGGCTGCTCTCACAGGAACACCCTCAATCGGTAGTCTATAAATTCGATACACATCCTCTAATGTAATGGTCATTTCCCCAGTGGGAAAGTGAAATGTGTTCCTATCCATGTCCCACCACTCACACAACGTAGACATGTATGCTCTATTGGTGTGGATACTCTTACATTCCCACACACCTCAAAAATGTATGTCATCCAACCAAGCTAACTCCTCCTCTATCTTCGTTAGCTCCTCGAAACCTTCCTTCATTTTTCTCACTCGATGACGAGGCTCAAGCATCTTCACCTGTTCATCCACAACAAAACACACATTAGCAATCCACATAACAATGCAATTAAATCAAACTGCATCAATCACAATTTACAAATTAAAATTATTTAATTTGACATGCACATCGAGACAAAAATAGTACACAATTCACATGACGAAACATATCAACATAACAGTCGCATATTTGGATACCCATTTTGTCATTTCATGATAAAATTTCAAACACATATGACAAACAATACATAGTTGGTTTCCAAAAGCCAAAAATGAAATTAATCACACATCCACTGTGGCACGAAATTCAAAACATGATCAATCAATGCAACATACAAAAACAAAATACGTTTTTGGATACCCATTTGCCCACTTAGCAATAAATGTGTCGACAAAATTCAAAAACAATATACCAATCTACACAAATCTAAAAGTCCACTTTACCAAACATACTCCAAAACCAAACACACACCAAACCACGCAATACAAAAATAATAGTCACATTTTTGAATACCCATTTGCCCACTTAGCGGTGAAAGTTCAAACAGATGTTGAATACAGTCTAAATCGGGCTCCCTACAACTCATTTTTAGTTTAACATTACCTACACTTTGGCACGCAAATCAAAGGTAGCCCAAATGAAGTCATCCACCAAAACAAACAACATTTTTGGACACCCATTTTGCCCTTCTACGGTGAAAGTTTCATCGGTTTCCAAAAATACTACCTCTAACATGGCAAATCTAACAGTCCAAGTTTAATAAATTACACCTCAAAACAACACATTCCAAAATCATACCAAACGAAAAAAAAAAAATAAAACAATCGCATAATGGGATACCCATTTCCCACTTTAGCAAACAAAATGCAATAATATGTCAATGTCAGTACACCATTACTTCAAAAACTAATGGTCAAACCTCACACCTACTCTACCCATTACCCGGTCAAATTGGTGATAAAACAAGTCCAATTCAGAAACCGATCGCGTTTTTGGGTACCCATTTGGCTCGTTTAACACTATGTGTTCAAATTTTAATTAAAAATTACGAAAATTTTTAAATCGGGATGAAAACCTCCCCCCCTCATTCACATTTTTTGGGAAAATAAAAACAAAATCAAAACAAAGCAAAAGAACACTTACCGATGGGTCCCCACGCCTGCTGCCAGCTACCCGGCGTCCCCTCATCATTGTCACCCTTGAATTCATCAACCGCATTCTCCTCGTGCCATCGAATGCTCTCACAAGTCACTTTCCAATGCCTTGCACCATCAAAATGAGCCCATTCCAAGCAAATTAGGGCTTAAATAAACCTCAATCACCGATTCACCCCTCGAGGGGCGAACTCAGACCCAATTCACCCCTCGAGTGGCGATTTAGGTCAAAATCACCCCTGGGTGGTGAAATCAGCCAAAAGCACCCAAAATACCCCCAAAACCCTAGGAAAGTAGGCACATGTCCTCTAAAACCCTAGGAACTTTCCAAATTTATTTTTTGTTAATCATATTCATCATGCATTGGTATTTTATCAATCGTTGCATCATCAAATCATCACACTTCATTCACCTCATTGTTGATTCCTCGTTTGAGGGGGTATTCATATCCAAAGTCAGCTTTGCATGCAACCACAAAATCAAAAATCCAAAAGTGCGATTAGCACATTTGTCTACAAATTTTTTGCTGAAGATTATCATACAAAATAATCTCAATTACAACCAGACATGGGTTATATCACGAGAGTTATGCGTAACAATGGAAAGGTCACTTTGCCATTCATGGAGCACAATGAATGACATGGGCAACTAATCCTAGCGCAACATTTGGAAAAGGATCTCATGACCACGCTGATCTGGTCACATTTGAATAATTCAAATGTTAACTAACTCAAATGGTTTGACACTTGTCGCCATGTTCTCATCAATCAATCAACAACAAAAATTTAGATAGGCTTTTGTCCTATTCATACTTTTGGACCATGCTGATCTGGTCACAAAAGCAAAGAAGTCAAAATTTGCCATTCTCAAGCAACTGGTATGGCATCGTAAATGTCATACGGACTCAACAAAATCACATCATTGCATCCATAATCATTCATTTCCATTTTTTTCAGCATTGTTTTTATTTCTTTCATCTTCTCCTTCTTTCCTTCTTCTCTTCTTTCCCTTGGACATCTAGTTAATTTGTATGGTCACGCTTCGAGTGGCTACATACCCTTTGATTGGATTCCATTCCCCTTCTATCCCTTTTTCCTTATGCACAAACCCTTCACATTTTTGTATTAAACTATGTTCTACACAGTATAGTACAAAAAGGGGTAAAATGTAGACATCCAAAAGTCACACATTGTTGTTTCTACATATCCATAGGTGATTCCAGACATCCCTAGGCTATTGTAGGCTATTGTAGTCATGCATAGTCATGCATAGTTATGCGTAGTCATGCGTAGTCATACGTAGATTGCCATAGTTCGCCATAGCAGTATGTAGACTTCCATATATGACACTTTATCAAATTTTAGGTCCAAAACCCTGATAAGCCTTCAAAATCACATCTCGAGCATTGGGATATCCTTCAATAGCCTATTTGCACTCAATTGAGGCCCCCACGGGGTATTAATTGACCAAAACAATTAACAAGTCAATTCCAAAAATCTAATTTAATGTTGACTTCACTTAAGTCACCTTCTTAGGGCAAAATTGATTAAAAGAACTCTTAATTCTTGATTAACACTAATTACATCCTCCCACATGTGTGTAATTAGGGTTTGTTAGGATATTTATTTAATCATGTCCTAAACTGACTTAAGATCTCCTAATCAGGATTAACTCTAATCCATCCTCACACATGTGTGAGGATGGGATATTTCTCATAAGGAATGTGATGTTGCCACATTGCATTTCCTAACCTAACCCTAGTCAGAATTCAACCTAGGTTTAGTCTATCTAACTCCCCCCTGCACCTTGCCATTTCCTATAAATAGTGGGTCCTAAACCCCTAATTATCTCTCTCTTCCAAGTTCAACAAAGCACAGAAACTCTACAAAAATTGATAGTGAATGTTCAACAGTCAGTTCTCGGAGAATACAATCGGATTTAGACAGCATACAGAGGCACCCCAGCTGCCTAGGAATCGATCCATCGAAGGGATTTTGCAAAAGGAACCTCACAGCTCAGATCACCCCTCACCCCGTGAATCCGGTATCAGTTCACCCCTCGGGTGGTGAATTGGTCCTACAAAGCCCAAATCACCTCAGATTTGGTAGGTAAGCTCTGTTTTACCATTTTATCAGCTTTTGCATACTTTATTTCAGTTTTGAATATGCTTTCACAGTCATTTTGTCTTTCTAAACATGGGGCCTGACTAAGGCAAGCCCCCCATCACACTAATCCCATTTTGCAGGTTCTTCACAGGTTATTTAGCAGATCTAAAGAGGAAGAACACCATCAAACAAATAACAACCCGACGGTGGCCCACATACAAAGAAGCCCACCTTCATTGAGGGACGATTGAAGACGACATCAAACTTGTTGTATCATTAGTAAAAGAAGAAATGGATAAAGGGCATCATGTCCCTATTGTAACACATATCTCTCAATATTAATGAAATACAACCTTTTCATTTAATGCATCATTTTGTTTTGTGTTAATGGATCAAATGTCAATTTCTACCCGTTTCACAACTATCAAAAGCTAGTTTGAAAATAAGACTACATCTAGGGTATTTAATGAAGGTGACATGGTTCTCAAATGGGATGTAGATAGATCAAATATTGGAGCACATGATAAGTTTAATTCTATGCGGTTTGACCCATATCTCATTGAGAAAAAGAAGAACCTAAATGTATTTGAAATACATGACGTAGACGGTTATGTATTACCACTTCTGGTAAATGACCAACACCTAAAGCATTATGCCTAGGCCAAGGGGTGTCCTCCTTGTACATATGTAAATATGACACGTGTACATTCTATATATAGGAGCCAAATTGGCCAAATAAGCTGCTATCATTATTGGCTCAAAACATGTAAAATATTCTACCAATTTTATGACTGACAAACCATGCCCTTTCTACCATAACTCCACTGATGCACCAATCATCAAAACCCTGTAAATAATTAGATTATAGTGGGTATTAGTAAAATGGTAGCTATCTAGAAAATTTTAAGCTACACATTCTATCTATGTTTAGTAAATTCCACATTGTCATTGGCTAGAGGGACAATAGAATTGAGTGTGCTCTATTATTATGATGACAAATGGTGATCCCTAGCAAGATTTTCCTTGATTAGCACAATTGTTTAGGTTTGTAAACTAATGCATCATTTACTAAGTTATCAATGGTAGTTATTTCAGAAGGTGTCTAAAGCAATGAACCAAATCATCACCTACCAATACATTTGAAGCATGATCCAGTTTCATTCATTAACAATATACCTCTTAAGAACATGTGTAAAAAATTAGAGATAAAAACTATTTCCAAGGCAAACCCTCCTAGGCATGCATGATATTTTGCACAAGGATAATAATGCCTCCAAGCTAACAAAGGCCACAACTAAACACTATAAATAAAGCTCCACCTTCAAATAATCATCTCATTAGATACATTTTGATTGTAGATTGAAGGTAAAAAATTTGATATACTAGAGAAATTAGTTATTGGAGACAGAGGTAGAATTCAAAGAAATAGCGCAAGGAAAGAGGAGTGTCACTGTAGAGAAGAAAACTAAGAAATTGTAGGATAGGATGTCGAGCATTCACGATACAATGATAGTGGTCAAGTCTAAGCATAAAAGCTTTTGAGAGGGATCCACAACAAAGGGGAAGAAATTTTTGCAAATGCACTGTGTAGGTGTAACTTGGTGTTCAGGGCTAGCTAGATTCATACCCATGTCAATACACCCTTTCCTAGAACCCGTAGTAGTGGTGAAATATTATGACCCCACCATAACCACCATCTACAATTTATCTTTGCAGCCTTTATTTACCGTCAACAGAGAGTATGTGACCAAAGTATTTGTAGTCAAGGATGCTCTCAAAATTATCCCAAAGAAAATTATTCTAGAGTAGAGATAGTATTTAGAAAAGAGACAGTTTAGAATTGGCTCACTGAGCTGGTAGAAAAATTGTCAAACAAATTAATGATCCAAACAAGGAAGTTAGGGGAATTGAAGTTAGAGGTGCAACCAATTTTTTCAATGTTAGCAATAATATTGGGTTTTAGGACTGATTCAGTTGTATACCCCTATCAAATGGGCATGTAATATGTAGTAACGATATCTTCCTCCTATGTCACTCTAGACTGGGTTGAGTTTCTAGCAGTAAGCATACATGAGCAGTTAAATACCATGAAGAATGTGTTCTGTGAGGTATTCACATATCCATCATATCTAGCTTAGCTCACCCTTTTCCACATGACTTTGGAAAAACATAACAGAGTAGTGTATATGACAGATAAAAATGATTTAATGCATTTGATAGTAGATTGGACTCATGTTCTAAGGTAAAGTGCTTTGTACCTAGATTTTAATAGATAACTCATGGAACCTACGCTAGCAAAAATCTATGGAAGATACCCCCACATCATACTCAAAGCAAAGATGTATTAAGAGGAAATAGGTGAGAGTAAGGGGACTAGTTTTTCCTCACGTAAGGCACCATTACCAGACTATACGACTTCTTCAAATACCTATACTTATTGCCATATTATATCACCAATTGGATTTTTGGATTATAATATTATAGACATATATATATATATATATATATATATATATATATATATATATATATATATATATATATATATATATATATATATATATAATAGAGTAAATCCATGGCCCAGGGGAAAATAAGACTACAATATTTAAACTACCCATCAAATTTGAGTCCATTAATATGTCTAAGAGGGAGCCAGAGAAGTATAATGACCTAGAGGTTAAGTTGGTAGCCTTGCAACTGCCAGTTGTGCCGCATATGTGGCACTATGATCTGAATGACATATTATTTGAGAAGCTATAAAAAATAAACAACAAAGCACCTTGAAAGTGCAAAAATGTGCATCATAAATAGAAAAATTAAGAAAGCACAAAAATATGATGCGAAAGAGATAAAATGGCAAAAAATCTGGCTACAGTTAAATTGTATTGATTCTCTTAAAAAGTGTTACAATGAATCCCTCTTATGGATTTTATCGATGATACTATATTATAGTAAGGATCAAGATATCTTGCAATCTGTGAAAGGTTCTTGCACCCACAACAATGTTTGGAGAATGAGTTTTTAGCAACCACCATGTGAGGGTTGAATTTGAGTCTTTCGCATTGTTTGATATTGTAACCTACATGTAAAGAAATAAATTTGAGATCAGTAGCATCTATGGGGTCTACTTAGATTGTACCTATATTGATCATAAGATGCATCTATGGGGCCCACTTAGATTGCACCTATCTTGATCATAAGATGAAAAAAATGAAATAAACTAAAAATAGGTTGCATGTTATGAAAATAAATATCTACGCTAATGTAGCAAATGACAAACATAATGAAATGATCTAGTGATGAAATGAACATGCAAAATATAATCTAAGCTAAGATGCACAGAAAAATATATAAAAATTTATCACTTGATTAGGATCATCTTGAGGCAAGATGGTTGAATCGATCACCTGATCGGGGCCATCTCAGGGTGAGATGGTCGCTATCTATGGACCATCTCAAGGTGATATAGTCATTGTCATAGACCTACAACTTTTACAAAACCAATCCAGATGGTGTTGGGGTGATCCAAGGGTAGTATTGTCGATGAGTTTATCATGGGTGAGAATGCAAGATGCTACTTCAAATGATCTAGAGTAGATAAATAGATCAAACAATGATATGGAAGGCAACCTCGAAGCTTGTGCATTAATATGATAGCATAATGATAGCACATAAGCTTGGTGAGCAAATTTGGTAGAAATTCATGGAAGTAAGCATTCAAAATTAGGATCACTTTTGGAGGGGAAAAAACCTCCATTTTATAGCCCTCTCAGCATGCAACTAGAGAGGGGCAAGTGGTAGTCATGGGTCACATGACTACATATTTGTAACCGAATATAGGTGGGACAACATGTAGGTCACATGGTATCGAGGAAAAATCTATCGTCTGTTATATATATATATTTATTTTCATGTGCACATGGCCATCTCGGATCGACATGATCACAACTTTGAGGCCATATTTGATCGAGACAGTCATTACTTGGAGATCATATCACTTTGATATGATCATTCTTCCCTTGGGAAAAATACCTTTTGCTGGGAAAATACACCAAATGGCCCTGAGGCTGCCCTACATGGGTTATATGGGTTAGAAGGAGGTTTTTTGGATAATCTCCTTGTGATTGCGCATTTTAAGTGTCTACAAATGTCCCTTTTTGGGATGCTTTGTGCCTAAGCACAATGTGGAGCAAAAATAAATGACCTAAAATAGTTGAATTTATGATGGATGATGTTAATTGAAAGTCAATGTGATATACCCCAATCATAAAAAGGGTAAACATCTTTGACTCATTTATTCCAATACATTGATGAATTTGATTTAAACTTGGTAACCCTTTATCCATGGGTAGACAAGCTTGAGTCTACTCTTCAAATTTTAGGCATATCAAATATTTTTTTGATTTAAATTTTTCTTGTTGTTTGCCCCAAAAAAAGGACTTATGATAGTCTTTGGCAATGATTCTTGAACAAACATAATTTTTGACTTTTGAGTGTTTGATTGTTGATTTAATTTTTGAAATGAATATTTTACAGTTATTGACTACCCCCTCAAGCGACGAGTGGATAGAGGAGATGGAAAATGATGAAAGTGATAAGTTGCTTGACCAAGATAACTTGATTTGGATTTCACCTGGGTTAATGCGATGTTAAAGGGCTTTTAAACTCTATGAAAAGCTTGATTTTAACCCATTGTGACTTTTTGTAATTTTTATGGATTTTATGATGATAATTTTTTATTGCAATTTTTGCACTTTTGCTTCTAATTTATTAGAGTGCAACACAGGTTTACCTGCATATTTAGGAGGGTATATAATGCTCTCTTTAATTATTATTGGGAGTGGCTTAGGGCCCTTGGTATTATACATGTGACTAGACTGGAGTTAGTATATGCAGACTAGGCCTATCTAATGGCTTTGGCAAATCTACGGGATAGCCAGACGAACACCTTCCACATTACAACTGGTGAGATGACCATCACTCTAGAGTATATATATAGGATTATCTCCATTTTGATAGAGAGAGAGCCCATTTTGTCCTCGCCCATTGGTTAGTAGGTTAGAGTACTATAGTGAGTATATCATTAGCATTGGTAGAGTGTAGAGCACAATATTGAGAGTGGTGCAGTGAGGGTGGAGGAGGATTATGATTCATAGCTCCTAACCTATAGGCATGTAGTGCTTATGTCACTCATGTATAACCTAATTTTGATTGATTCTTCAAGTGTGAGGTTCTCTAGGGAGTTATAAGGTTGTCAACTTAAAAGAAACATGGCAAATAAAAAGCAATTGAAATGGAAAATTGAAAACAAAAACCGAAAATACATGAGTTAAAAATAATTGAAGTAGAAAATTTATGTTTTTAAGAAAAAATAGACATTCAAAATATTTCAAAAATGTTGGAAAGATTAAAATATCATACACAACTAATGATAGGAAAAATTGAAGAACAAAAGGATACATCAATAATTGAAAAGAGTGCCTTACAATCAATTTTGAGAGAAGTCAAAGATGAAATTTTTTCAATACTTGGTAATTATCTAAGTTCAAAACTTGATGAGGCATATAAAGATTCTAAAAGTATTTTTATATTACCTAGTGATATAGGAAAAATGATGTATATGATATTTCTTTCTAATGAAGTCCTTAAAGACAAGAATAGAAGACGAGGAAATGATTAAAGATTTGAAGAACAAGTTTATTGATGAAACAAATAATTTAAGGCCTTTGACAATGAATAAATCTTGTGATACAAATGATTTAAGGCCCATGATGATAGATACATGTTGTGATACTAGTGATATTTATCAAAAGGAAAAAGATGCAAGTTGTGATTCTCATAAAAATAAAAGGAAATATTGTGATGCAAGCAATGATACTTGTGACTTAGAATTCATGATAAAGATAGAATAACC
This sequence comes from Wollemia nobilis, assembly GCA_028583015.1. Classification (NCBI taxonomy): domain Eukaryota; kingdom Viridiplantae; phylum Streptophyta; class Pinopsida; order Araucariales; family Araucariaceae; genus Wollemia; species Wollemia nobilis. The sequence goes on from JAQPPZ010001106.1 coordinate 10,663,607, forward strand.
TGTTACAAAAATAGATGTTACATGTGATACAAATAATTTGAGTATAGTTCATGATTGTTCAGAAAAGGCTTATGCTATCAAAATTGATGTTGACATAGATTCAAATGATGATAGAGATAGTGATGCTCAGACTTGTGTTGATGTTGATAAGGATTAATCTAATGATATTTTGACTATTTTGAAAAGCATACTAAAGAAATTGATTCAAAGTTGTTAAATAAAATGGGATATAAAGATACAGGTTTAGGAAAACATGGACAAGGAATGAAAGATCCAATTGTACCAAAAATAAGACCAAAATGTGAAGGTATTGGGTATATAGGACATAATAGTATTAATGAGCAAGGGATTAAGTTTGTGATAGGAAATTACGACATCAAATATATGATAGATATAATCAGTAATAATGAAGGAAAAAATAGAAAAATAAATTTTATAACAAAAAATAAATGTAGTCATTGTGGTAGATATGGACACAAGTTAGAGAAGTGTTGGAATCTCCATAATTGTGAAATTTGTGGACATAATAATTCACAAATATTTTATCTACAAAAAAAAAAGAAAGACTATAGATTAAAAATAGATTGTGGATGGATAAACATGAATGAATGAGATAAGATAAAAGGAATGTTGTATGGTTTCTACAAAAGGAAACCAAGTATAATCAAATTTTGCTAAGATTATTATGACCCAAGCATAGCTTGGAAGATATCCTATAGTGAAAGCATCTGTAGTGATGATACTATAGATATGACAGTCTTATAAATATTCTAGTGGATGACCCAAAGAAAATGATAATATATAGGTAACCCAAAGGTATAGTTCCAGAGGTAGTGACCCAAAGGTAGTGATCCAGTGGGAGTGACCTAGAGGCAATGACCCAGAGGCAAAGGTAGTAACCCAAAAGAAAATCTACTGGTAGTGACCTAGAGGCAGTGATCCAAAGAAAAATACCCAAAGGTGACTCAAATAAATTGATCTAGAGGTAGACACAAATAATTATATCCAACCATGATAAAGTCATAGCTAAAGAATGAATAATGAAGAAGAATCATAGACCGAAGGTAAAAATCCTTTCTAAAAACTAATATAAACGAGGGGGGTGTTGGAGATATTACATTATTTGGCCCCTTTGTAATATTAGTTTGGTAGATGATTTATATTTTATATAATGTATGTATCAATATGAGAGAAAGTGCAAGGTGTCAAAAAGGAGAATGAAGAGTCACATGATATGTGGTAAGATGAGAGCTTTGTATTTATGAGAGGAATATAAAAGGTTGCATCTCTTGGATGTTTGAGGAGAGCAATAGTTAAAGTATTGAAAAGTCATGTAAAATTATATATTGGAGGTAAATTTCCATGCAATACAACTATCTGTATCATTCTTGCAATCCTGTGATATTGTGCCTATTTGAGTTATACTTGTTATGAGATTTTGAAGCTAAATACTTAAGATAAAATCAACCAAAAGATCAAAATAAAGTTGCAATATGAAATATATAATAATGGCAATATTCTAAAAGTATAAAACTCAAAAATAACTTCAACTATAACTCATAAAATTACCATTAATAAATGCTCACAAAATTGTATCTCTATTGAATCAAGATCTCAAGTATCCATACTTCCATATTACAAAACATGTCATATCCTATACATATAGGATGTAAAGTGACTCTTCATATGGAGCACTCTTGGCCTTCACTCTTCTAGAGACTCTCCAACTTCCTATTCTATGGACTCATGTGCACATGGACAACTATGCACATTTACAATACCAAAATACTTTGCACACTTTAATAATACTTGTGCATTTATTACATTGCATAAAGTAAATACTCAACTTCTAATCTAGGACACTCTTTCCTAATCTAAAGATGTACCAAAGGTGGTACATTAGCATGTACCAAATAATGTAATATATTCCAACACCCCCATGTATTACATTATTTGGTTATTGAAGACTTTAGTCTTCAATATGGATCTTCATCTTTTAAATACTTTTCATCTTGATCTAGGTTCTTGTTCTTCTTTGATCTGTAGACGTCCTTGTAGTGCAAAATTTTGTTATCCTCTCATTTTCTTCATCTAAATCCTGTATTCCCCCATTTACTTCCATTGTAGAATGATTCTCTGTTTTCTGTAGTTTGTCTCTCAGAAAAGACATTAGTATTATCTTGAACCATTACAAGCTCTTATGAAAAACCAATAGAATATAAAAAGTATATTCCATTGTTAATTGATCTGAGTAGCCTCTATTTCATTTAGCATTTTAATAAAACACTTATTCTTCCCATTCACATATTTGAATTCTATCATTCTTCCTCTTTCAATTAATTTGGTTGAGATGAGATTTATTGTCAACCATGGTACATACATGACATCATGCAATATAAAATGTGAGTAAGATGCATTAGGTATTACACGTCCATTTCCATGAATTGTATATTTCTTTCCATTTGCTAGCTTTAGATCAAAATTATTAGTAACCTTTAGATAATCAAACCATATGTGTACAACTAAAGCTATTCTATATTTGCATCTTTCATAAGTCTATAGGACATATTTCTGATCAACATTATTTTCTACCTTTTGTGTATGGTTCTTGATTGTATTCTCAGTATCTTCATTGTCATAAATTCATTTTATCATGTTATTGGAGGATAATTCTATAGAATATACTTTTTCCAAACTATTAGTTTGTGAGTTCTCAGAAATCTTTCTAAGCCATATTGGTTCTTCTCTTCTAATTGCATCTTCCTTTTTATCACTTCTAGAGTCAAGTATGTCTCTAAACCATTTTGATTCCTTGAATCTAGTATACTTAATAAGCTTCTCCATAGTCCTTTTAAAGTAATATTTCTTTAAAACTTTAAACCTTTGAGGTTGACTACCTTATGACTCCCTAGTAAGTTAAAGATAATTTTGAATGCAATTTTCTAAACCTTTAAAGTTGATAACCTTTTATCTCCCTAATCTCAAAAATATAATTTCTTTTAACTTCTAAATTTCTCAATCCTATGTTGATGTTGAATTCCTTATAACTCCAAACTTAGAAATTTAGAAATTCCATAAAAAGATATTTGCAAATTTTATAAATTTAATTTGATGTAGAAAACCTTATTTCTCCAATCTAATCAAATTGCAAATATTTCAAATTATTTTGTAAATGCAAATAATCAAATTACAAAACTTTAAATTATTCCTTCAAATTCTTCAACCCAAATTTCAAACCTTCATAAAATTCTCTAATAGCAATAATCAGATTTCTAAGGTTTCAAATATTAATTCTTATCCCTCCAAAATAAATAGTTTCACTTTTAACCTTAGAAAAATAATAATTATAAGCAACCTTATACCTCCTATCTTGAGCTTATAAATAAATTTAAATAAAGTGAATTACCTTCAACCTTGAATGTGGTAATTCTCTTGGTCAATAGTGCTTGACCGTCTTCTAATTGGTGCTCTCCTTTCTATGTTGCATGTATGGAATCTTTGCTATACTTTGGCCTCCTTGGAAAGATTATTCTCTTTCCTCTTTGATTGATTAATCTTCAACCTTTACAAAGATGCACTAAATTGCACTCTATTATCCTTGCTACTATAACGTATTTACAATATTTGACCCTTTGACTCCCTTGTTGTACATAACTTGAATCTCTCTCTTGCAATACCAAGTGGTGTATCTCCTTCTTACTTCCACTCAGTCTTCAATTAATGAATCTGCTTGCATGTTCTCCTATTTCCAGTGCTTCTTTACAAAATGCTCTTCCACTCTACTATCTTTGGTTCCTTGAAATACATTATCTTCCTTGCTATGGGCACTTGAAATGCTTCTAACCTGTTGACCTTCCATTGTACATGTGCCACATGGCACTCAAATGCTTCCAATGCTCAAAATTATTTCCCTTACTCTCCTCACGCTTCTATAACATAGCTTTGCTTTGTTTGATGATATTATGACACTGTGAGCGTTACTATTTGCAAGTGTCTCACTTCCAATGAAGATTTAACGTCTCCTTTCAGCCCTGGTGCAATTTGACACCCAAAATGCTTAACACATATCCATTGCATGTAACGTCTCCTCCAATCCTTAACACTTGGAATTTGCCCTAATTTTTCAAATGTTCTATCACCTGTACGTATGCTCTTTCACCTTCTTTTGTAGAAACATCTTAGTTACATTCGTTTGGACTCCTTGGATGAAATTATGGCATTGAACCTTCAACTTCGATAGCTTTGCTTTATGTTATGGTGGCTCTTCCTTAGATGGTGGTGGCTCTTTCTTGAGCAATAGTGGCGCTTCCTTAGACTGTGGTTGCTCTTCCTTGAGCAATAGTGGTGCTTCCTTAGACTATGGTGGATTTTCCTAAATGGTGGTGGCTCTCCCTTGAATGATGGTGGCTCTTCCTTGAGCTATGGTGGTGCTTCACTACTCCAAATGGACACTTTCACTTCACCTTTGGACTATGGCTTCTTAGTGTCTTTAGACACTTAAAAATCTGCTCTACTTTCAACCCTTTCTTGGTCTTCAATTTGCTTAGAAAAATACTCTTGCTCTATTTCTTTTACTCTAATAAATCTGCACTTTTTATGAGCTAAAAAATAACATTCAATATTAATGTTATTCCCTTCTTATTTCTCCTTTTCAAGTAATCTTTAACTTAGACTTTTGTTGTTCTATTTTGCAGATTTTAGGATGCAAATACTACCAACTCCTTTTGCTTGAAGACTCCTTTTTCAACTTCCTTCTTCAGATTTTAATAAAGCTAATATGGTGCTCTCAAATACTTAATGTAGACTGGTTTTAATACTTTAATAATAAACTTATGTAGCACCAAAAATGCATACCTTTTTGATCTCCTTTTGCAGCTAATTTCTTTGGTGATTGATTCACCCTTTTGCTATCTCGATCTTGTAAGTTTTGCACCTTTACTTTCTTGTGCTTTGCTACTTCAAAACCTACCAATTTTGTAGCTCTAATTGCTGCTCAAATACCAACTTGCTTGCTGCCCAAAAACTCTCTCAAATCTACCCTGAAGTTCTCCAAAATCGTAGCTCTTTCTCTCCTTCTAATGCTGTCCACAAATCTGATTTTGTGGCTTCAAATATCCTCCAAATCTGTTCTCTCAAACTCTAAAACTTGCAGCTATTAGTGCTGCCCAAATGCTGTCAAAAATTCTGCAACTTTCCAATCAATTCCTCCTTTGTTTCGTTGTCCAAAACTACAACAAAAATCTCCAAAATGTTGCCTTCTTTCGCTGTCATGACCTCCTTCAATCTCCTATTCAAGGGCACTTCAAAATCTACCCAAATATTTTCTAAATCGTAGCTCTATACCTCCTTCAATATATTCTCCTGCAACCCTTCAATTCCTACCTCGAAAATCAGCAATCTTCTCCTTTTCAAATCAGCCTTCAAAAATATTGTGGCTGTCCTTAAACTTCTCAAAACTATGGCCTCTTCAATATTCCCTTCTCCTTCAATCTTCTTGTCAATTTCTGACTTCAAATATGATCTCCTTCATTGTCTTCTTCCTCAAGAATCTGAATGTCTTGAGATCTTCAAAACTCTTCTCCAAAATTTGGCAAACTTCTTGCCAAAAACTTCTCCCTCTTGGGCTTGTTGTCGGATGGTGACAATTGTCCCAAATCCTTCTTATCAAAAACTTCTCCTTGCTTAGCTTCCTTCTTCCTCTAGCTTTCTTCTCAACTTCTCCAATGGTCACTTCTCCAATTCTACAATAAGGCTCTCTCTAGCCTTCTTCTCCTTCTCCTTGCTTAGCTTTCTTCTTCCTCTAGCTTTCTCCAATGGCTGCTTCTCCAATTCTGCAATAAGGCTTTCTCTAGCCTTCTTCTCCTTCTCCAAATTCTCTTGAGACCTCTTCTCTTGGGTCTTCTAATTCTGCAGCTCCTCAATTCTTCTCCTCAAAGCTTCAATGAGATCTATCCTTGATCTCTTGGATCTCCAAAATCTGCTGCTTCTGAATTCTACAATAGGACCTTTTCTTAGTCCTTCTCTATCTTCAATCTCCAATATTCTATCTTCCAAATCTAGAAGTTCTTCAATGTGACCTCTTTTAGGTCTCTTCAACTTCTTCAATCTACAATCTTCAATATTCAATCTCCTATGAGACCTCCTTCTTGGTTCTCCTCAATCTTCTTCCTTCAATCTCCAATGGGTCCTTCTTTCTTGGACCTCCTTAATCTTCAATGTCTATTCTTTTGCTGCAACTCAAAACTAATCCTTGCACGAGGAAAGCACATAGACTTTCAGGCAATCAAAGGTGAAATTCTTCTCTATCTATTGTAGGAAGCTTCTCAACTTCTGAGAACTAATTTTCTGCAACAAAAAACTTAGACCAAATGCATTTAAATTTCTAAAATTCTAAAAGCAATAAACTTCACTAGCTATTCTCAAAACTAGTGGAAAGAATTCTATGTTGAGTCCTAGTCTTCACGAGTTCTCCTTCAACCCTATGGAAAGACTCTAGCCAACTTGCAATCTGGAATCTCCTTCAATCTCTCAAACTCTCCAATAGGACCTCCTTCTAGGGTCTCTTAATCTCCTCAATGTCAAGGTCTATCTTCAAGACCTGTAATTTCCTTCTATTCTAAATTTGCTCTTGGAATAGGTAAATCTCCAAACTTCTCTGGTTTTCTTTTCTAGAGGTAATTCCTTTAACTTCACTGGTTTCTCCTTAACTAGTGGAAATCTCCTTTGCAACTTTAAAACCTATGCAAGTTAAAACCTTGTTGTGGCTCTGATACCACTGTTAGCTTTTGAAGCTAAATACTTAAGATAAAATCAACCAAAAGATCAAAATAAAGTTGCAATATGAAATATATGATAATGGAAATATTCTAAAAGTATAAAACTCAAAAATAACTTCAACTATAACTCATAAAATTGCCATTAATAAATGCTCACAAAATTGTATCTCTATTGAATCAAGATCTCAAGTATCCATACTTCCATATTATAAAACATGTCATATCCTATACATATAGGATGTAAAGTGACTCTTCATATGGAGCACTCTTGGCCTTCACTCTTCTAGAGACTCTTCAACTTCCTATTCTATGGACTCATGTGCACATGGACAACTATGCACATTTACAATACCAAAATACTTTGCACACTTTAATAATACTTGTGCATTTATTACATTGCATAAAGTAAATACTCAACTTCTAATCTAGGACACTCTTTTAGCATAGGGGTGTAGTATTCCTGGTGGGTAGGTGGTTTCCAAGGCTTAGAATGATCAATTTTCTATTCTCAATATATGGACCAAATCATACAACTGTACAGTCTTTACAACTATCAATTTGCGACAACAAAACAACTTGTATGGAACCCAAATCGTACCACTTTATAATCCCAAATCATACAGTGATAGAGCTTGTATGATTTCACACTCATCCAATCCTTTAGATTTGGTTTTGCAAGCTATTGTACACAATTTTGTAACTAAACTATTCAATTTTCCAATATTGCCAAATTGGGTAAGTGCCTTCTGAACGATTTGTAAGAGCTCTAGTGTATGATTTGTACAAAATGAAGGTACAACCAAGTTCCACATTGGATTTTCTCCTGGAATAATATCTCTTAGATAATTTTTTTAAGGATTTAATATGGCAATTAATCCTAATTCTACCAACATGCAAGTTACTTTATCAGGGTTTGAGAGAGTTCTATATCCAATGGTACATTCAAAAATTGTACAACGGTCTTCAATACATCTTCCTAATATCATCATCATCACAAATAATTCATTATATCCACACCAGTGCTGGTTTAATCTAATTCCTCCATAGTAATGCATTAAGTAGCAATAACAACAAAAAATAAGTACATGCAATAGAGATAAACTACAAATTACTATTCTACCATTCCAAGATCATACAATACATGAGAGAAACTATGAACTATGATTATTATTTATTATTGTTCAACAATATCATACAATCATTGAAAGGGATCGACAATAATTTATATACAAAAACACACACTAGAACATAACCAAAACTCCTAGCATTCCCAGACTAACCAGACTATAAAAATTGAAAATGGGGCTTTATATAACGTTTCCCAGGTCGTTCCAAAGTGATTCCTAAGGCAATTCGTTATTCACAACTACCCATGCATAACGAAATGCATAATTATGACTTTTACTAAGTCTAAACACCTTATTTATCAAATTCATGTGCAATTACAACTTAAATTGCATTTCCCATGCATTTCATTTCATTTCATTACACATTGTACGATTTGCCTTCACTTTGTATGGTTTGCCCTTCAGGTTGTACGATTTAATCCTACCTATGTGGTTTACAAAACTTATCAAAATTATCAAACTGGGAAAATCCTTTTATCACATCTTCTTCTTCTAGGAGGTGGATTTGCTACCTACATCTGCCCTCCCCTTTACTTTGGTCAGTGTCCTCACCAACTCATATTTCTATTTTAGCCACATCTCATAATCTATGACTACAGCTTTCAGGTCTTCCACCTGTGTGCGAAGAATTATGTATTGTTTCTTTAGCTTGACTGCATAGTTGCCCATTTATACTACTTTAAATCCATGCTGATTGGATTTCTCTTCAATAGTATTTAGGAGTTCCCTCAATTATTTTTCATGATCAGTGGTACTCTTCTTCAGCTTCTCCTACAAATGTACTTTTGTTCAAGTTGTTTCTTGTAATTCTTCATTCTTATCTACAATGGTATGTAGATGATGATTAATATTTGCATCCAAAGCATTAACAATATCTTCCTTAGCACTCAAATACACTTGCTTATCCAAGACCATATCATTATATATTTTATTTTCCTATGTGAGCTCTTTTACCTTCTTAGCCTGTGTTGCCATTTGCTCATCTTTCTCGATCAACTATGTTTTTAGTTGTTCATCCTTTGATCTAAGTTGAGCTTCTAAATACTTAATCTTGTCTTCTACCATTTGTGAGACTTGTCGCTTCTCCTCTTTGAAGAGATCTATAGAAACTTATTCCAAAAATAATGTAGAAATAAATAACTTAGAAGAAATGACACCACATAATGCACATATGACACACAAGATTTACCCTGGTTTACCCGATGTGGGCTACTTCAATAAAAACAAGAGCCACTCCTCAATATTATTATTTTTCTTTCTTGCCCAAAAATGGGACATTACAATAAAATATAAAGGAAACTCTCACAACCCTAAACCACTATGTGGTATTAGAATACAATGGGCACAATACTATGGGCTAAACCACCCACACCTACCAACCACCCACCAACCATGGGAATATCGACAATCACTCCGCCAATCGCTCTAGAAAAAGGGGGAATTTTTTTTTCCCGATGTTGCCGAAAACTACCTTCGGCGGACGCGTTCGACGTGGCCGGCCCCCCCGGAACCCCCAGGGAGGGCTTCACCCTCCTCATGAGGAGCTCTACTTCTCCTACCCTCTCGTGCCTATTGTACAGTAATTCCTCGACAGAGGATGAGACACATCCAAAATTCTCCCACTTGTTGAATACTTTGCCAAACCCATTTCAACTATACAAAATCTGAAATTTTCTGTGCTAACTACCTTGGTTAAAGCATCTGCAACATTTTCCTTTGTATCCACTTTCTCTAGCAACACTTTCTTCTGTTCAATCATGTCCCTGCTAAAATGGAACTTTGTATCAATGTGCTTCATTCTAGAATGGTAAGCAGGGTTCTTTGCTAGAAATATAGCACTCTGACTGTCACAATTTATCTTCACAGCTCCTTGAAAGAACCTAATTTTAGCACATAATATTTGTAGCCATATTGCTTACTGCCATTAGTGGCTAGCATGTACTCAGCTTCAATGGTTGAAAGAGCAACAACAGTTTGTATTTTTCTCATCCAACTAACAGCTCCTCCAAACAAATTGAATACATAAGCACTAGTAGATATTCTATTGTCCAGATATCTAGCCCAATCTACATCAACAAACCCTTCTATATCCAAGGATATATCTTCTTTACCTGTACCCTCATAACAGATTAAAAAATTAGAAGTACCACACAGATATCTGAAAACCCTTTTCACAGCAATCTAATGCTCTTTACCAGGTTTGGACATATATCTGCTCAAAAATCCCACTGCATGGGCAATGTCTGGTCTAGTACAGACCATGGCATACATTAAACTACCTACAACATTTGCATAAGGAACATGGGATATTTCTTCTACCTCTTCTTCTATTTTTGGACATTGTTCAAAAAATAAAATTTTTCCCAAAGGAATAGGTACCTTCACTGGTTTGGAATCCTGCATATTGAATCTCTTTAATACTGTCTCAACATATGTTTTCTAATCCAGCCATAGCTTTCTGTTAGAACGATCTCTGTTTATTTTCATGCCCAAAATAAAATTTGCAGGGCTAAGATATTTCATATCAAACTGTGATGCTAACTAAGACTTCACTTCCCTGATCATTTTCTTACTATTTCCAATTAGTAACATGTCATCAACATATAAAAATATAATGACAAGTACATTACCAATTTTCTTAGAATATACACAGTGATCAGCATTGCTACGAACAAAATCAATTCCTAAGACATAAGTATAAAATTTTTGATACCACATTCTAGGTGAGTGTTTCAGTCCGTACATATATTTCTTTAACTTACATAGACGATCCTCCTTTCCTACAATAGTGAAACCTTCAGGTTGTCTCATATAGATTTCTTCCTCCAAATATCCATGTAGGAATGCAGTATTTACATCCATTTGCTCTAATTCAAGATCAAAAGCAGAAGCAAAAGATAACAAAAATCTAATTGAGGTTAGCTTTGCAACAAGAGAAAATACTTCACCATAATCAATTCCCTCTACCTAAGAATAACATTTATCCACCAAACGAGCTTTGTATTTCTCCACTTTACCTTCAGCATTCTGCTTCTTCTTGAAAATCCATTTACAACCTATTTATTTTCTTCCACCAGGTAATTTCACTAAATCCCATGTTCTGTTCTTTTTCAGGGCCATCATTTCCTCATCCACGTCCTCTTCCCAAAGGTTTACCTCTTCAGAATTTATAGCTTATCTAACACTTCTAGGATCTTCATCAGTAACAAATAATACAAAAGAAGTAGGAAATGCAGATGGACTGTACCTTTTAGGTTGCCTTCTTTCCCGTGTTGATCTCCTTACCACATGTGTATGAACCTCTTATTTATCCTCATATAAATCCTCATCCAGATCCTCATCTATCTGCTCCTCTACAAGATACTCTTCTATGTGATCTTCCATGAGATCAAATTGGACCTTTTTAGGTTCTTCTTCTACTAGATCCTCTACCTATAATTGGTTCTCACTCCGTCTGGCAAGTCATCTCTTCCCAACATCATTGTTACCTCTTCCCTGGGTAACTTCCATGGGTGTTGTACATGAATATCCACAATTTTCCTTGTACACTCCTCACTGCTCACCCATTCTATTATCTTCTCCAACTTGATAAACACTTGTTCTTCCCACAACTTCAACTCTCCCATGCATCCAATACAAAACTATAATTTGGTGCTAGCCATGACATTGCCTATCTGAGAGAAGAAGTGTTCCACCTGGTCTTCTACCCTTTTTGCATCCTCCTCAATTTCAACTTTTATGAACTGCGGTACCTCCAAGAGATAACTTATTTGCATCCTCCATAGTTCTTCCTCTTCTTCCATGTAGTGGCTAGAGCTTCCTCCAAGCTCTAGTAGTGCTCTTTCTATGTTTATCTTTTCCTATGGTGGAGTCTGTTCCATAGTCCTCTCCACCTCCACATCTTCTTCCACATTCACAATCTCCTACTGATATTGTTGTTGTTCTATCAATTCTTAGGCTTCTTTTTATTTAGTTAAGCCCACCTATTGTTCTTCTATCACTTGCTCTTCTTCCTGATTCTGCTGAGTTTCCATTGTTGTGACTTGTTCAACAATAGGTTCTTCTTTTTCTTGTGATGCTTTCATCTCTTCCTATGCATCACTTTGATTATTTTGATTCGAACCTCCTCCCATCACAAATTTGAAGTGAGGCTTCTTCTTTTCTCTAGACTCTTCCTCTAAGGCTTCCACTCTCACCTTGACTTTCTCTTTTTCCTCCTGAGTAGTGGCTACTACTTCCTATGCTATTTACCTCACTTATGTATCCTCCAAAATTTTTGAAGAGTCCAAAATTTCAAATTCATCATGCTAGAAAATCTATGGGGATTCCAACATCTCTTCTACTCATGTCCAATTCCAATCATGCAAATCCAGCTTCTCCGAGTCTGACTGTTCTTCTTCTTATTGATTCTTCTATACAGTATCAGCTTATTTTTTTGGAACATGATTATTTACCATTCTTTCTCATTGTCTCCTTGTTCTTACTTATACTAGGTTGGATTGCCTCCCCATAATTTCCTCCCTTTCCTAAACTGATGGTTTCTCCTGCTACCATTGTTGAAGTGCTTGTTGCTCCAATTCAGGTTCTAACTATCTAGACCTTTTCCTTTGATGGTGTACCTCCTCATCCGAGGAAGTATCCTCCTATACTACAATGGCTTGCTATTCTTTCTTTGTTCGAGACTTCTCTAGAGTCTCCCTCTGAATTGATACTGACTTTACCCACCTCAAAATGGTTGGCTATCCTACCTTAACATTCCTAGGTTCTATCAAACCTGGAAAGTGGATTCCCATCTCTGTAACAACATTTAATAACAATCCAATGGCATGGAAAGTCATCCCAAAATTCTTTAGCCTCTTTGTTAGTACTTCATGCATATTTTTCTCTAGATAGGTACCCCAATCATACCTGATTCCTTTGGTGATACCCTCCACATACTAAGCCATCTATATTGGCATCTCCATGGCTCATGTATCCCCTGACAGTCGAGCCATCATAGTATTCATAGTGCATGGCCAATATTTCCCTTTCAACTAGCTCTATTTAATTCCTCGAGTCCCTACACCCGAGATCTTCACATCGATCGATGATTTCACATTGGTAAGTGAAGTGATGATGCGATGTGTCTCAATCAGATCAACCAACTTCTTAACTACCTCCATGCCATATGTTGGTAATCCAAATATTTTCCTGAATGCCTCTATTGTAACTTCTACTTTCATCGACCTCTTGCCCACATTGACATAGGTAATTCTAGTTGTAGGATTATACGCTTGAACCATCTACAATAGATAATTGTAGAAGAAGGTCTTCTAGGTGTGGTGGCACTTATGCTATTACAGCTACACCAACCTCCTCAAACTATTTCCTCCATGGGTGGTTCTTGTTTTCTTCATTACTCCACCACTTCCTGCATGTCTCTCCTCCATGTTGTACGAATGATATACTCATTATCTCAACCTAGCTCTCCTTAGGTTCACTACTTAGATCCTCATTAGGATCTAGGTAATGTACTTCACTCCTCAACTCCCTCCTCAAGATCCTCTCTTGTGCCATTTCCTCCTCTCAAAATCTTGGTGGTGTCCTTCTTCGATCAACCCTCCAATACCTCTACCCTCTCCATGGCCTGTATCCTCCTCTCCTCCAAGGATGAGTACCACACCAACCATGGGACTAAAACTATCACCCTTGGTATTTCCATAGATGTGACTCTCTCTCGTGCAGGGGTCCTGGTGACCATTCCACCCTATTGGCTGCAATTCTTCTTAACCGGTATCCGAACTCTTCGACTGAAATTATTTTCCTACCATTCCTTCGATCAACTTACTACTTGGACATCACCTATTCTACAATTAGAAGTGTTCTAGAAATCATACAGTCTACTATAAATCATACAATACACTCTTCAACTTGCTCCTATATAGTTTCCAAATCAACAACCACCTCCAGATCGTACAATCTTCATAACTACTTCAAACTATTCAATCTTCTACAAATCATACAATTACTACACAAAAATGTATAGGGCCATACCACTCCATACAATATCCCTATCTAGCTACTCCCCTTCACCAAATCCATACACTTTCATATGATTTGCTCAAAAATCTTAAAACAACCAAAAATTTACTGAAATCATATAATATTTTCTTGAGATCGTACAATCTACCTCCAAATCATACAATACATCCTTATTTTTCACTTCTCCTCCATGATTTCTCACCGACCCAATTGCCGAAATATCTCGATCTATCTTTTCAATGCCATTCTAGAGCAATTCTTCAATTTTTCACCACTTGGCACAATTTTCCTCCAAAAAAAAATTTCTTGGCTATTTAATAGGGTTGTACGATCTTCTCCTTCCTTCCCTCTATCTTCTCCAGTTTATTTTTGGCCACTTTTATCAGATTAGGGTTTGTAATATTCTTTCTCCTACAATTTCTCTACTCTGGCTCCAATCCACAACTTCCTCAAACCCTAGTGTACATTTTTCACAATATAGTTCATGCTTGGATGCCTTCTACTACAAACCCTCATTTTCCTTCATCTAAACTTGAAATCTGCTTTTAATGGAGTCGAATCCTTTGCTTTTCTTCTCCGATTCAATTTTCTTGAATGCAAAAAGTCTCCCTGGTGCAAATTTAGAAATGGGTCATGCAATCTTGTAGTTCACTGATGAATTTTAATGCCCATGTAGTCGATTTTATTCAATTGCACACTTTTCACCTTCATCCTCCTAAAAATTTTGAATTCCTCCTTGTACGGTTTGTAAAATTGCTAAGGTTAGCCTTGTATTTAAATTGTTCTCAAACCCTAACCGCTCCAAATTTGAAATTGCACCACTTTGCATGTCTTTTCATCTTCCTTGCCTGGATGATTGACAACTCATCACTTTCCCATGTGATTTTAACTTTTTCCCATGCTTTTTTGACAACACATCATTTCGCACATGTGAACATTAAATGTGATGGTTGAAAATCATACAATTGCACCTAGAATCGTACATTGTATGATCTAAATCATACAACATGCCTCCTTGTATGATTATGCATGTACTTTTTCCAAATTTTCTTGTACGATCTCCCACTTATGCTTTTTCAACTTTAAATTTGACTTGTACGATCTATCACTTAGAGAATTTTTCTATTTTCTCTCTCTTTGAAGAGGTCATCATTTCCGATTTTCAACCCACTTCCTTCTTAATTGCATCCCGAGGGATTTTCACAACTAAGGCATTTTATTTTTTTTTTTTTTTCATTTCCTAACCTATTTACACTTACCATCATGGGAATCGCACAGTGACATTCACTTGTACGATCCCATATGATTCTTCTCTTGGAGGTTCGATCGTGACATTTCGAGTGATTGTGTCATCTGGCACCACTTGCTCTCTAGGGTGATTCATCTCCACTTGTGATGTTACCGAGTTCCCTAGCCTTCCAGTACCATGTGTACAATTGCAATTTGGAGTATCTTCACCTGGTGTCCCTTCCTCTTGTCATATAGGTGATTGATCCCTTGGTAGCGGTGTCCTTACTACTCTACTATCATTCAAGTGACTTCTCCACCTATCTCCTCGGATCAATTCTTGCTCTAAACTTGGTGATCGGATCCTTTGTTGTCCCTAGTTTCTTTCATCTACAAAATGCACTCTTCCTCTACTAGCAAGGCCTCTACCATGCGAGTGTCTTCCCCATCCTATTCCTCTTGACATCGGGCTTCTCTATGCCAGTGGTGATTCCTCCCTTTCTTGGAGTAATCCTCTACCACCTACCACTCTTTGAGGTCCTCATTGGATTAGGGGTGGTTGTCCCAATGGATACTACCTTGTGGGGTTTGGTAAGATCCCTCTCATCCATGGTATACCTTGCATATTCCTTGTCTAGTTCAAACATGCTAAGGGTGCATCTCTCGACCATATAGGAGTAGGGGGTCGAAACCTTCCTCATCCTCTTCCTCCTCTAATTGTAACATCACCTTGTCCTCATTCATTCCATGGTCGAATACCTCCTCCCCTTCCTGGTTGAAGCCTTAGGGGTCCTTGTCTATTCCTTCCTCCCATTGCTTGGTTATCAAGAGTTATCTCTACCAACTCAATGTTGGCTAGTGGACTTCTACTTCATCTTACACTTGGTGATAATTATCGTAGTGCTCTAATTCTATGATCTGCATGTACTAAGTGATGTCTCCATATTATTTCCTTGAAGTATCTTTGTGGAGATGAGGTTGCCAAGATCTCTCTATATGCATCAAAAAAATCTATCTCAGAACTTGAGTCATTTCGATTATCTTCTCTCTATTCTACCCAATCTATTGGTAAATTCATCAGTCTCTCCAATCTCCTTACTTCTCTCCTTTGTCTTCTTAACTATTGATGGGCTATTATATATGCTTGTAGATCAAGGTTGGTTTGATGCTCCTGTGATCTCCCTAGTTGTCGATGTGTTGTTGTACATGTTGGGGGATCATAATCATCTTGAGGATTCTAGGGATTCCTTGGGAAATCATCATCATCACTACTTTCTATGCTAGGTTCCCTTACTAGCCAAGGTATTCCTTCATCACTAGAGTCACTCAAATCTAGTCATGCATTACCTTATGATTCAGGTGATGTGGTTGCTTCCTCAATGTCTCGCCAAAGCATCTCTGCATCTTCATTCATCATTGGTGGATCACTTGGTGGTACTTGTGAACTTGTGCTTGCACCATCATTTCTTATACCACTCCTTGGAGTTATCCCCTCATTATCCTCAGCTTCCCCTTCTAGTTCCTATAGCCTAGTTGTTCTTTGTTCATCCAACCTTCATATTGTGCTATCCAATTCCTGGATGGTTTGTTCTCTCAACCTTGCATTATGACCTCGCAATATCTGATATTCCTCCTATAGTTGTTGAGTCTATAGTCACATTCTCTATTGTAATATCCCTATCTGAGCTAATGGAGTAAGTCTAGCCAATTCTTCATCGATGGTCTCATTCCTATTCTCTTCTAGAACTTCCATTTCAAAAGTGTCCACTCTATCCTCATATCGTACTATTAACCGTATCCTTCTTCATCCTTCAACTTGTTGGGGTAGTTCTCTATGCTCCACCCGAGGATACATCATATTCCTATTTACTTGGGGTGCTTCTTCTTACCTTCCCCTATTTCTAGGTAACAGTACTATCTCCTGATATCCTCTTTCATTTGGAGGAATCCATTCTTCATCTTCCTCTATTACTCGTTTGGTCCCATCCACAAATCTGACATGCACCCACAATCTTCTTCTTTCTCTAAGTCAAGGTACCAACTCTTACTATTCTATAGTTGGTCTTGTCTCCTCCCCTTCTATGAATAAGTGTGTGAGTCCCATGTTAGGCTCTTCCTATGATGGACCTTGCTCACCTTGAGTCCTCCATTGAGCTTATGCTCATCTTCTTCATTCGATCTCTTCTAAAGAAATGAATAAGCACTGTACTTTGTAAGGCTTCAACTTTGAGCCATTTACAATGTTGGGTACCTCAATCCCATTCAATTTTTGCAACTTGACTGCTCCATTATTCATTACTTCTACCACTTTATAGGGACCAAGCCATAAAGTCTTCAACTTACCAAGCTTGATTTCCCACTTTCCATTAAACTTTAGAACCAAGTCACCCGGACTAAGTTCTAACTTCCTCAAGTGTTTGTCATGCCATGACTTCCTTCTTTTCTGAGCTACCTCAATCACCCATTGTGCCATGACTCTTCTTTCATCCAACTTGATCAGTGTTGTCAGTCACTCTTCCAAACTTTCTTGATCACCCAAGCGATGCTCCACTATGACTCTCAAACTTGGTATCAAGAATTCAACTAGCACCACTACCTCCTATCCATACATCAACTAGAAAGGTGTATGCTCTATTGTTGGTTTAAAAGTTGTTCTATATACCCACAAAATAGATGGTAACCTTTCCTCCCAATCTGCTCCTTCTATTCCATAGGTTTTATACAAAGTAGATACCAAGACTTTATTTGTTGCTTCCACCTACCCATTTGCTCTGGGATAGTATGGACTAGACAATGAGTGCAAAATCTTAAATTCTATTATCAGCATCTTGATGATTTCATTGACGAAGTGTCCTCCTCGATCACTCATTATCTGTAGTAGAATACCAAATCTTGTAATTACCTGCTCATACAAGAATCTTGTTGTACTTTTAGTTGAGTTATCAAGTAATGCTCTCACTTTGACCCACTTTATCAAGTACTCCATTGCTACCACAATGTACCTACACTTCCTTCTACGAGATGTCTTCAATGGTCCGACGAAGTCCAATCCCCATATTTCAAATAATTCCTAGGGTTGTGATGGATGCAAAGGCATAAAGTCCCTCTTTACTAGCTTTCCTATCCTTTGACAAGTATCGCATGCTTTCACATACTCTTTTGCATCATTATACAATGTGGGCCACCATAATCCTGCTAGTAATATTTTCCTAGTGATCGCATCTGGTCCCATGTGCCCTCCTGCTAAGCCTTCATGAGCTTCTTTCAATACTGCTTTGACTTCTTCCTCCATCACACATCTTCGTAAGATACCATCACTTCCCATTTTATACAACAATCCTGCTATTAACTGGAAAGGTGTTGACTTCATAATCACTTTATTTTTCTTGATTGCCATCATTTCTTGTGGCAACTCTCCTATGGAAAGGTACTGGCCAATCAAATTGTACCATGATGGAACAACATTGATGGCAAATAACTATGCATCAGGGAATTCATCCGAAACCCCTGTTCCTATAGGCTCTCCTGATCATATCCAAGATAGCTAGTCTACAATTACATGCTTCTTACTAGGTCTCACTACTACTCAAAATACAAACTCCTATAGGGTGATGAGCCACCTACTGACCCATCCTTGTATCACCGATTTATTTATCAAGTACAATAGGGCTTGGTGATCTACATAAAAAGCAAAGGGATTCGCTAGTAGGTAATGCCTAAACTTTTGGACTACATATACCATTCCCAAAGCTTCTCTTTCTATTGTACTATAATTTCTCTCTACCCTTGACAATAGGTGACTAGAAAAGAAAATAGGTTGATCCAACCTAAACTATCCTTCTTGTGCCAAAGCACATCCAATTACAAAATTTGAAGCATCAATATGGACATGGAATTCCTTATCCCAATTTAGGAACACCAAAATCGAGCTACTAACAAGCTTGGCCTTCAACTCCTCAAAGGCTCCTTGGTGCTCCTCTGTCCATCTAAAAGGAACATTCTTCTTCATCAATGAATCCAATGGATAGGATACATGTGCATAATTCTTGATAAACCTTCGATAATACCTCATCGATCCAAGGAAGGTTTTAAGTGAACTCACATCATATGGTTCTTCCATGTGCAATATCACATGGATCTTATCAGGATCTATTTTTAATCCTTCACTACACACTATGTGTCCTAACAATTTTCCATATGGTACCATCAGGTAACACTTCCTAGGGTTTAATGAGATCTGTGCATTTTTGCACCTACTCATGCATTCACTGAGGGTAGGAAGATGCTCCTTGATCTTCCCATAAATGGACCAATCATCCAAAAATGCTTTGAAGTTCCCTGTTGCCAACTGATCAAATATATACAGTATGATGCACTGAAATGTAGTTGGGGCATTACAGAGCCCGAATGGCATTCGATTGTATGCATAGATGCCATTCTCCACAATAAATGTGGTCTTCAAATTATCCTCCTTAACTATACTTATTTGATTGTAACCCAAAAATCCATCCAAAAATGAATAGATCTCATGTCCTGTGACTTCCTCCAGGATGGAATCTATGAAGGGAATAGGGAAGGGGTCCTTGATAGTTACTACATTTAGACTCCTAAAGTCCACACATATTCTGATTTTGTCCACTTCCTTCTTCAAGGTGACCACTATAGGTGATACCCACTCACTGGTCATAACCCTGAAGATGATTCCTACCTCCAACATCTTCTCTATCTCTACATTCACTAATGCAACATATTTTGGGTTCATTCTATATGGTCTCCTCCTTACGGGTTGTGCTCCAGGCATTAGTGTAATCTTGTGGACACATAACTCAGGTGGTACTCCCTTCAAGTCCTTGTATGTCCATGCAAAGACATCCTTATATTCCAAGAATATCTTAAAAGCTACCACTTTCAGTACAAGGTTCCAATCATCACCATAGTGAATCATCCTAGGTTCATCCTCCATCCCTAGATTGATGTCCACTATCCGAGGTCCTTCATATTTGATATTCTCTGGCTCACTTGCTGCTTTCTCCACATTCTTTGGGTGTGTTGATCTTGCATCAATTTCTGCATCTCCTACTGTATACTCTACAAAACTCTTTGGAAATGTCCATTTCTCTTCTACCTCCTTCTTAGGTTCCTGGCTG
Source organism: Wollemia nobilis (assembly GCA_028583015.1). NCBI lineage: Eukaryota > Viridiplantae > Streptophyta > Pinopsida > Araucariales > Araucariaceae > Wollemia > Wollemia nobilis. The sequence goes on from JAQPPZ010001106.1 coordinate 10,683,905, forward strand.
ACTTTGGTTTCATCTTGTTTTTCCTTGATCTCCTCTGAGTCAATACAGAGGTAGTTGGGCTGAAAAATTTTGTACTCCTCCATTTTCCAATGAAGAAGTCCGCTATCATATCTAGCTTCATCTTCACTACATTCATCCAGGTACAACATTCCTTCTCCATCTGGTTCATATCCTTCATCTCCTAAGGAATTTTTTGATTCATCGATCATAGCTACATCCTCACTGACCTTTTGATTAGTCAAATTAATCATATATTTGTGTTGTCCCTTCTTGAAAGTGATCTGATTCTTTCCCCAATTGTGATTAACTTTGGCTACACGTAGCCATCCTCTTCCCAATAGAGCATCATATGCAGGCTTCTACATAGTAATCACAATGAAATCCAAGATAAACTCTTGGTCAGCTATCACCACTTGTTGTGCTATCAAGACTCCCTTTGTCTCGATACCATACTGGTCAGCACCATATAATCAAAAGCTCGATGCCCATAGAGATGGAGTACCTAGTTCTAGCCAAGTCCTTTCAGGTAGCACATTGATGTTGGATCCTCCATCCATAATAACTTGTGTCAATTTGTGCCCTAGGATCTCCATATGAACTAATGCAGGTTTCTTTCCCACATCAATCATCAATATAGTAGGATCCATGAATTGGTATTTTTATTTCTTTTCCTGAATCGGTTGACTCTGCACTTCCATCACCTTATGCGGTTGTATCTCTTCCACCATCACTTTCTGTAATGATGGGATAGCTTCCAATAGGTTAGCCACTTTGATCTCTACTATGGTGTCCAAAACTTATGCTGCTAGACTCTGCACAATTACCTTCTCTTCTGATGGTTTTTTAGTTCCTTTTCTTCTGCTAACTTCACTTGTTTAGCTTTTTGTGCTTCATCCTGTAGTATTTTCTTTGCTACTTGCCAGCACTGCTTTTCCTTTGCTAGCTCTGGATACTTATCCTTTTTAGCCTGATTCCTTGTCATGGCTAAAACTTCTTGGGTTTCCTCCTTAACTTGAGGAACCTCAATATCTAAATAATTTACATTCTATGGGTTACTTGAACTCACCTGCTTGGGGCAATTTGCTTCCTTGTGGTTACCCGGACCACACCACCTACACATATGTGTAGTGTTCGCTTATTGCATTTCTTATCTCTGAGGTGAAGGATAATTTTTCACAAAATGCCCCCACTCTTGGAAATTGCGACATTGTATGATCGATCTCCCTTTCGAATCATACTACAAATGACTCTATCCTCCTTGTCGATTGCCCTAGTTTGGCCTTCCACCTCATCAACTATTTCTATAACCACCACTTGTTGCTTGTTGCCCGCTTCCTAGGGTCTTTGGTTTCTCTTCCTACTCCTAGATTATCAAGACCTATGGATGTACTCTTGCATTATATGAACATAGCATCACCTCATGTCCCATCATATTACAGATATGACAATAATCATTCCATGGATACTTTACATTTGTATGACCTTCAATCTTGCATTATGTGCACCAAATGTCATTCCTATCAGGTTTGCTTCTTTGTTCTTTCATGATCTTGTCAAACTCCTGATGAAATGATGCTACTATCCTCTGTATAGTGTCATCTTCTCCACTATCTGAATCATTGGACTTGGGATGAGATAAAATTCCTATGTATATCTATTTTGATTCACTTTCAAAATTCTTTGCATGCTTTATAGCTTCCTCATACATTTTTGATGGTACTACCTTCATATTTTTCTTATATTTTGGTAGCAATCCATCTACAAACCATCGCTTCACCAATACATCTACCAAAGGCATCTGCATCTTATCTACTAACTACTTTAGTCTATGGTTGTATGATTTTACATCTTCATCTAGATTTTGCTTCATCATACAAAGTTTAGTAACAATGTCTCCATCATCCTTCAAAGGGCAAAATTCTTCAATGAATTTCTCCTTCACTTGATTCCAAGTCCAAAAATCTACTATATTTTCCCTCTTCAGATACCAATCCATCACCAATCCTCTCAAGGTAGCAGGAAATAAAGTTACCCAGTCATCTGGCTGGTCTACACCATTTTCTCTCCAAATGGTTATACAAGTTCTGATATGTCTTATGGGGTCTTCCTTACCCTCACCTATAAAAGGTGGACATCTCTACTTGGCTGCCTTATTAGCCATCTTCGAAGAATCATCCTCATCACTTGAGGTCTCCCATGGAATCTCTATCTGATTCCTCCTTGGGGGTGTTTTACTACAGTCATCATCAAAAGTTTCTATCCAAGGTATCTTATTCTATCCCACCAATCATTGACCAAACTCACGTGCATCTTCACTCCATGACTTCCTTCACTGATGTGAGGGAGATGGTCTTGGTCCTTCCTCCTGAGACCTCATGCCCTATTGCCCTGGTGCCTGACTCCCATCCTCTACACTCCCTTGCAACCCTTCCATCACTTTCTTAGGTGTCACCATCCACTCTCCTTCCTCATGCACTACTTCTCTATCAACTCGTGCCTCTACGCTAGGTGGTTCTGGTACCTCCTCTTCTATCTCTATCAATAATGCCTCAAAATCTCCTTCTTTAGATGCCCAAACTTGCTCTATTTTTGGTTCATGTGTACTATGGTCTGAGTTACTTGCATTCTCTCTTCGAGAAATTCTCATGCTCCTTCTTACTAGAATGTTCTCTCATACTTCCCATCTCCTACACCTTTGCACACTGGTGTCTATCATTCACCTCCAATTTTGTAGTATTCTTACTTGTCAATTTGACCCATTTTAACAAAAATGCCAAGTTCGATAAGGCAATGGTACCAAATGTAGCATAGGGGTGTAGTATTCCTAGTGGGGAGGTGGTTTCCAAGGCTTAGAATGATCAATTTTCTATTCCCAATCGATGGACCAAATCGTACAATCGTACAATCTTTACAACTATCAATGTGTGACAACAAAATAACTTGTACGAAACCCAAATCGTACCATTTACGATCCTGATTGATAGAGATTGTATGATTTCAAACTCATCCAATCCTTCAAATTTAGTTTTGCAAGCTACCGTACATAATTTTGTAACTAAACTATTCGATTTCCCAATGCTGCCAAATCGGGTAAATTTTCCTCAATCGCATAAACTACCAAATCGGGTAAGTGCCTTCTATACGATTTGTAAGAGCTCTGGTGTATGATTTGTATGAAATAAAGGTACAACCAAGTGCCAAATTGGATATTCTCCTAGACCAATCTCTCTTAGATAAGTTTTGTAAGGATTTAATATGGCAATTAATCCTAATTCTACCAACATGCAAGTTACTTTATCAGGGTTTGAGAGAGTTCTATATCCAATGGCACATCCAAAAATCATACAATAGCCTTCAATACATCTTCCTTGATATCATCATCATCACAGATCATTCATCAGGTCCACACCAGTGTTGGTTTAATCCAATTCCTCCATAGCAATGCATTAAGTAGCAATAACAACCAAAAAGAAGTACATGCAATAGAGATAAACTATAAAATACTATTCTACCATTCTAGGATCATACAATACATGAGAGAAACTATGAATTATGATTATTATTCATTACTTCTCAACAATGTCATACAACAATCATAGATATGCAACAACACTTCACATCAGAACATAGCCAAAACTCCTAGCATTCCTAGACTAACCAGACTATCAAAATTGAAAATGGGGCCTTATATAACATTTCCTAGGCTATTCCAAAGTGGTTCCTGAGGCAATTCATTATTCACAACTTCCCATGCATAACGAAATGCATAATTATGACTTTTACTAAGTCTAAACACCTTATTTATCAAATTCATGCGCAATTACAACTTAAATTGCATTTCCCATGCATTTCATTTCATTTCATTGCACATTGTATGGTTTGCCTTCACTTTGTATGATTTTACCTTTAGCTTGTATGGTTTACTCCTACCTGTACGATTTACAAAACTTGTCAAAATTGTCAAACTTGGGCAAATCCTCTTGTCACTTCTTCTTCTGGGAGGTGGATTTGCTACCTACAATGTTTTCCTAATATAAAGATGTACCAAAGGTGGTACATTAGCATGTACTAAATAATATAATATATTCCAACACTTGTGAGATATTATTATTATTTCAATATTGAGATTCATTGTTATTTTAATTAATGGCATTCATTTTATTTATTCTTGATCTTAGTTAAAGCTTTATGTAAGTTAATCTATTTTTTTTGACCGGTTAATAAAATTTGCATTAAAAATGGGTTTTATAAGGGAACCAAAACCTGATTACAAATAGACTATAAAATTTGAACATCCAAAACATGATAACACAGGGCTTAGCCCTCCAAAATTGAGAAGTAGCAAAGGTTGTCCTTGAAAACTAGCCTACGGACCAAAGCAAAAACAAAGGATAACCTTAAGAAAAACACAAAACAAAAAAGGATGCTTTAGGAAACAAGGAAAAATATCAATAAAAACTACGTAGAAAGATGTCCTTAGGCATCTTGGGCTTCATCATATGATTCTACTCCAACATCTTGAGGCATATCGTTCGATGTCTCCATGTTCTCGTCGTGATCATCCATAGGAGCTACAGTAGCCTTGACATTCTTGATGTCCTCAGTCAGATCTTGAGTAGGGGTTTTAACCAAAGTTTTAACAAAGTCCTCATAAAAGGTCTTCTTGAAGAAAAAGAAATTTAGGTCATTGCACAGATCATTCAATTGTGACAGATAGTTAGAGATAGAGTTAATGATGAACTGCTGCATGCATTGGTTAGGGGTATCCTTCTCATCATCCTTTGACTCAATGACCAGGGATTCCTTCTTTTGGGCCAAATTCTTTAGACGGATAGAGGAGCGAACGCTTTTTGGCTTAGGCTCAGGCTCAAGGGATTCACTTTTGGGTCTTTTTCTTAGCCTACGAACATTTTTAATTACCTTTAATTTTTTAGCAAAAATCATAGGGGTACCCGAGGATTGAGGAGTGGTCTAAGATGAGCTAGGCTTTATGGGACTGGGCTTGGCCTTATGATCAGGGGATAGGATGACACCTTGAGGACAGTGGATTAACCAGTGATTAAACAAAACATTAAAGAGGCCTTGGTGAGTAGGCAACTCAGAGCCATTCTTCCTTCGACTATGGTCAATGGTATAACTGATGGAGTTGAACAAAAATTGAGGGATATTGACTGGGTTCACCTCCCAAAAATGGTTGAAAAATGCAAAATGAAAACTACAAAGAGCCTTATCAGGGTCATCAATAGTGACGAACTCCATGATAGGCTTTAACACACTACCCCAAGGAAAGAGGAGCTCCTCATGGTGAATTCCAACCTGAGATTTTTTGCACAGCTCCTTGTCCTTGATATCTTTAAGCTCCACATCCCAGTTGTGTTTCTCTCTATGAATAGATCTACCCTTGGCTTGTTGACTAGTGATCTCAACCAAAATCTTGATATCAATGTCATACACCCTGTTGTGAATAGTGACTCTACCATTATCCCACGTACTCAAGAAAGCCATAGTAATCTCAGGATTTTCCCCTTTAAATATTTGGAAAAAAGGGAGGAAGCCCCTTCCAGAAAGGATGGCTTCAACAATTGAGTCCATGTCAATAGAAGAAGGCTCAACGAAGCTCATGGTTGCAATAGGGGAGAAAATTTAGGTATGAGATTGGATTAAGCAGGTATGGAAATGAACAAGAATAGGACAAGAATAAAAAGAAATATCCTAGAGCTCAAAAATGGAAATAAACCATTCAACTTCTCGATGAGGGTACTGAGTGAATTAGGGATGGGAAAAATTGCATGACCCAAGGAGATCATGATAGAAAAAGCAATCAAAATAATGAAATTGGAGCATGTGGGAATCCAAACCAAAAGCTTCCATGATGAGAAAATCAAACTGGGAAAAGAAACATGAGGGCAAGGCATGAATGAAAGGGCCAACGTGGATGGAGGATGGGGGAGTTTGAAGGGAAACAATGAAGGGAATGGGGGACAAAATGGTGCTAAGGTGGATGGGTAAGAAAACCATGGAGGGAAGGGGGGAGCGAAAGGTGAACAAGTGGATGCTTGCATGGAAAAAAAGGATATGAAAATAATGAATGAAGAAAATCCACAAAAAGGTAAGCCTTGAAAGGTGGTGGATCGGGAAATAAGGTTGTCAAAACCAAGAAAAATGGTTAACCCATGAACCAAGGTTGCATGGGAATCAATGATGATAGGAGCATAGTCAATGAACATTTGTCCTATTTGAAGGAAATGACTTGCTCCACGTCAACATTGGTCTCACTTGAAGACAAAATGTCTTGCTCCACGACTACCTCCAACTCCTATGGAAGACTATTGGTCCATGTCATCAAATTAGTGGAATAGATGCCAATATTTGTAAATTTGTCAGCTACCTTGTTATATTATCTGAAGGTGTACTGAAAGAATATTTATTGGAAGGTTTGACTAATAGTTATTGCTTCATCAATACAATTACTTACTCTCCAAGAGGGAATTTTTGAATTTTTTAAATAATTAATGATAGTCAAAGAATCACCTTCAACTATGAGCTTATCAGAGTAGTATTTAGCCAAGACCATGCCATGCCACAAGGCTCTAGCTTCAGCAATATTATTAGTTTGATTTCCCAAACATTTAGCAAAAGCAAGGATGACCCTACCATTGCAATCTCTAAGGATGCCCCTAGCTTCGATGATTCCTAGGTTGCCCTTGGCAACACCATCAAAATTTAGCTTGGACCATCCCAAAGGAGGGGGAATCCATTTGGACTGACTTATGATAGGTGAAGGAGTTGAATGGCTATCCACAATAGGAAAATTGAGAGATAGACTCAGGGAAGCCTCGAATCGGGAAACATGATTGGATGGAAGAGGACAGAGGGAGGCATTTTCTATAGCAAAGGAGAGAATTTTATTCAGGACACTGTCTAAGCTTAGCAAAATATTAGAAAAATCTCTCCTATTTCTTTCAAGCCAAACTTTCCAACAATAATGATGGAGATAAAATTGCCACAACACCTTGAGACGGAGGTTACAAAAAGGGTTCGACCATTGGGTGAAAAGGTCAACAATGGAGCAAGGTTCAACCCAAAGGATGTGGAAGAAATAAAAAAGATTGTTGAGGATGGTAGAAGAGAAAGGACAAGCAAGAAAGAGGTGATGGGGGGATTCCCAATCAGACAAGCAAAGAAAACACCTGTTAGGGATGGAAAGGCCTCTTTTGAGTAGGTTGTCAATAGTAAGAATATTTTCCTGAATAGACACCCAAGAAAAAATGGTAATTTTGGGAATCAGGTATTTTGGCCATAAGATATTAAAAGGGATAAGCGGATCATCATGAGATAAAAGAAGTTGGTAAGCCGATTTGATAGAAAATTCTCTAGAATCAGTGAATTCCCAAATTTTTTGATCTTGTGGACTCCTTGAAGGAATAACTGATGAGTTGAGAAGAAATTGCTGCTCTCTAGACTCGCCAAGATGGGTAGGACTGTTGATAATCTTCCAAATATTTCTATTATGATGAGAACTGATGAAATTGGATACTTTTTGACCAAAAAGGATATCCGTATAACCTTTAAGGATAGAAAAATGAGGATTGTGAATTAAAGGTTCTCCTAAAAACCATTTATCATGCCAGAAATCAATTTTATGACCATCACCTAATCTCCATCTGAGACCTCTTTCCACTAGGAATCTAGCTTGCAAAATCAATTTCCAAAATAAGGATCCTCTGGAAGGGATAACAACATTGAGGAAATCCATGCCCTACAAGTATTTACGACTGACAATGAGTGTCCAATCAGACTTCACATCTAAAATTAGTCACCAGGATTGCTTAGCTAAAAGGGCAAAATTTAGAAGGTGGATTCTCCTAAGGCCAAGCCCTCCATAATGTTTTGGCTAGAAAACTTTATCCCATGCAACAAGGTGGAAATGATGTTTGTTTTTAGACCCAAACCATAAGAAGTTATTTTAGATTTGTTCAATCTTATGACAAAATCCTACAGGGACTTTGAAAATAGACATGAAATAAATGAGAATTCTTTGAAGAGAAGCTTGTGTAAGGGTGACCTTACCATATTGAGATAGGATATTCCCTTTCCAACCAACTAATTTCTTTTGCAGTCTTTCAATAATATTATTCCACATTGAGGCATTGGAATGGCCTGTAAATAGAGGAAGATCTAGATACGTAGCAGGAAAGGATGAGATTGGGTACTCAAGGATGCAGGATATCTTGATCTACCTTTGAAGAGGAGTATTAAAAAAATAAATCTTGCTTTTGTGAAAATTTATTTTCTGCCCAACAACATCTTCATACAAAAGTAATATGTGTTTGATAACCATGGCCTCAAAAACAAACACAGCTATAGAAATAATGGTGTCATCCAAAAATTGTTGATGAGAAACTGGTATGGTGTGTGAAGCGGCTTTTATGCCTGAGATGAGGTTAAGGCTACAGGTTTCCTTGATAGTTCTACGTAAAGCTTTAGTAGCCAATATACAAATTAGAGGGGAAATAGGATCTCCTTGATGAATGCCTTTGCTTCTTAGAAAATAGCCTATAGTAGATCCATTAACAAGCATATAAAACCACAACATGGAAATACACCCTTTGATTAACTCAACCCATTCAGGATGGAATCCAAATTTGAGAAGGATGGCAACAAGAAAATCCATTCTGTAAGTTAATATATTAAGAAAGCAAAAAAAAACATTTTTTTTTTTCTTTTTGAATCACAACTTTTGAAAGGATTATTTTTTACTCCATGGAAGAATAAAATGAAATCAATAGTTATTGTTGAAAAACTCTGGCATGTAGTAAATAGAAAAAAAAAACATTCTAAAATATGATGCAACTAGAATAAAAAAACTAAAATATGATGATGCTAAAGATCTTATGCTAATTACATTTGGCATATATGATGAAATTCAAGCACACATAAGTGAATCAAAGACTTCAAAATTGCATGGGAAATATTATGGAAAATATTTGAGGGTAGGAATGAAATAACTATTTTACACTTGCAATCACAATTGTATTCATTTAAGGTTCATGATGGAGAAGTCGTAGAACAATTTTTTAGAAGAGTAGCATGATTAAATTCCAAATTACAAACTATGGGGGAAAATTATAAGAAATGTTTTTTGTTCAAGTGACATTAAGAGCACTGCCATATACGTTCAAAATTTAGTCACTTCAAGTGCTACACAAAACCATATCCTTTGATGAATTAGTCAACATACTTCAAGAGTATGAAATAGAAACTTTAACATGAAATGAAATGACAAATAATGCTTTAATATCAAAAAACATAATTATTAAATAATAATGGTGCATCACCTCAAACTCCATATGAATGGAGAAAAAGATATTTCCATATCTGCAAAAAGGAAGGATACATTACAAGCTATTATAAATACAATGCATTGAGCCCATGGAATAAACCTATTCAAATATTCTAACTAAGAAAATATCAGTCTCGATATCCATCAATACAATAACAACATTCAAAAATAGAAAATAGAAAATAGAAAATAGAAAATAAAACTTGGTTCTAGAAATTCAAGAAATAGAAAATGAAGAAGAGTCCTTATAGGAAAAATGATAGACAATGAAGGTATGGACCAAGTTGAAAAACATGATAATTTAAACCATTCATAAATTTCTAATGACACTGATGTTTTTGATAAAAAATTAGAAATTGTTAAAAAACGTGCAAAAAATAAAATTAAAGACATGGACTAAAACAAAAAGTATTTCAAAAGTGTAAACCAAAGATGCATCTAAAAAAGAGAATCAAAACATATTATGGATGGATTAGCAAGTCAAAATAAAATAAAAACATGGACTTATTAAAGTGTCTTTATGAGAAAAAAGGTCTAACAAGTGTAGCACCCTAAAATTGGCACAGTTAAACCCTTAGTAAAAAGATAAAATTTGAATTTTAACCCCGAAACCGCCCGTTAACCACTCAACTTGTTTTTCGTGTCATTTTTAGGAGTTGTTTTGACCATTGGACGATATTGTCGTCGATCAGACGAAATCGTCCCAGATCGGATGAATTCATCTGGAATAGAATGTCCAGATGATTTCGTCCCAAAACTAAATTTTCATAATTAGCTTTTGTTTCAACAGCCTCTCCAACTTGGGCAGAAGTGTGTCTATGCAGTTGGAGATTCCTCCGTTGGACATATCCCAGAATGGGATGATCCCCAACCTCCTAACCTCCCCCTAATCCTATATAAATTGGGATTTTCTTAGTTTATCCCCCTGAACCCCCTGACTCTTTGGATCCCCTGCCCAGCTTTCCTCCTAACCCTTTCCCTAATTGGTTTTCCCTACCATTGAAGTTTTGCACTCGTAGTTTTAGGTTTTTATTGTAGGTTTTCACTGTGCTTTAGCTAGAGGAAGCTCAAATCGTCACAGGCGATTCCAGACGATTTCAGACGATCCTATCGCAGATCGGCAACGATCTCATACGATTGGAGGTGATATCGATTGTAGTTTAGATTGGGGGCAATCAGAGCCTTGAGTTTGCATTTCTCATCTTTCTTCCTTATTTTTATTATGCATTAGCTTGATTATTTTCATTTTGCATCCTGGAGTTCACCTCATTTTAAAATAACTGCATGATAAAGTTAAAATAAGTTATTAAAACAATGCATTTCCTTTAATTTTCTATCCAGATTTATCATTTAGGCATTTATACTGTCATTTCTATCATTTTGTATTATTCTTGTAGTTGCATTTTTGGTTTTTGGTGTATGCTTTTGTGATTGCAGGTTTCTGATGAATTCGTCTGATGAATTCATCAGATCGACGATGATCTTGTCTGATATCAGATGATCTACTATAATCTAGGATGATTCTATACAATTGCAAATGATCCTATCATTTTTGGGATGATCTGGACTCCTACAAGCTTCAAAATCTTCATCAGATATCTGGAATTAGGTGCATTCTTTCTTATTTAAGTATATTCCTGGTATTTAGGATTCATTTACACTTTCTATATTCATATAAATTGGCATTTCATATAGAATAGCTTAGATTCATTCTGGCCAACCTAGGATTATGAATGATTAAGTATAAAATGAACACATCAAAACCATTCTCAACCTAGGCATGGAAACTGCCACTCAAAGTTTCTTGGTGAACCCCACCATCCATTGAAAATTCACCCTTATACCCCTCCCCCGAGAGGCACAACCTTCAAAGGGCCTCTCAGTCTGAGGTATTATTCCATCCTTCGCACATCCCCCTTCCAGGCACGGATCCTTTAGCCTGAAGGTAAGGACACAAAAAATTTGGGTCAGTACATTTTGGTGAACCCGACGTGAAACTAAAAACCTTTTGAAAACAATCCAAAAAAAAAATTATTATTAAGTAACATCTAGAATCATCAGACAAATAATTAAAGTTGCATATCATATTTAGATGGTAGATTATAATAAAATACGAGCTGTCACCATAAATGTTGAAAATCAATTAACGGCCATAGAGATTACTTCGGTACTTAGAGTACCTCAAACAAATAGGGTTCAACCTTTGTGGGATGAACTTGATAGGAGATTGGGTATCATTGAATCCAGATCTACAAAACTTAAGCAAATTAAGAGGTTTGTCCTAGATAGAATCCTGGATCCTGATCAGGTAACCTTATATCATGAACTTTAGAGAGCTTGCCATAGGTGGTTAGTAGATAAAAGAGCACTTGTGTCTTCAGAATTGTACACCTTTGAGGAATACCTTGAGAATGCAGTTGTAGTACATAAGTTTCTATCTCATATAGAGGATCAAGAAGTCATTCTTATGGATAGAAAAATATGGAATAGATTTCCTAGAGTTGTTTTATATCGAGAGTATTACCATGAGATTTATTTCTACAGGTCAGAATTCAAGACAGATCATATTACCATAGCACACTTTGTCAAATTTTTGAAAAACCATTTCCAATTTGAAGAGGAGCATTTCATGACTCCTGATGAACTTGATCCTATCAACGATATCCATAAACTATTTATAGAAAACTAAATCATTATTCTTATTATTGTTATTCCTTTTGTAACTAGAATGCTATTTGTTATCTTTATAATAATATTATAAAACACAAAAACAATAAAAACAAAAAATCAAAACATTTCCTTTTTATAGTAGGTATATAATTAAAATATATACCTATCAAACCTAGTGCATATATATATATATATATTTGCTGAAATCTAAGTTTAAGCACAATGCCTAGACTTAGGAACGGAAAACAAACTGAAGAAGAAGAAGATTGGTTAGGAAAACCATTAAATAACCCAGATATCCTTCCTGAAGACCAAGTCCGGGAAGAATAAATCCTAGACCAATAAGAAGAAGAGCTTGTTGTAAGAAATGAACAAGAAGAAAATGTTAGAGAGGAAGGATCATCATCCCCTAAAATGTCTCCGGGAGGAGCTGTTACTTTTGAAAACATGGAACAATTCTAGAAGTTCATTAATACTAATATTGGTGTTCTTAATAGAGCAGTCCATATGGACAAGGATCAAATTAGTGACACTCAAGAAACTCTAGAAGACGTATTTCACACACGCACTAATCCCTTGTCCTTTATCGATCAAGAGAGTGATCAAGATGGACCATCCAATTTGGATATGACAGCTATAATCCAGAACATGCAACAACAACAGGTTACCCAGCCATCTAAAGTGCCTGTTAACAAGCCTAGGGTCATTCCTACACAAAAGAAACCATCATTTACTGCTCTATTTTTCCAAGATATTGAGCAATATACCTCAAATCAGCAAAAACCCAAAACAAAACCAAACACCAATTACCAACAATTTGGGATACAACATAATACTACTACAAATCCTCTTCATAATAATCTTCATACCAATGCTTTGCATAATAGCAATATAGCATCTAATCCTTATGTCACACCGTCATACACTCATAAATCCCATGCTTAAGTCCCACCGAACCAATATGGTGGACAAACTAGTAATCTTGAAACTGTGGTGAAAGAGTTAGTTTCCCGCATGGACCAGATAGATCCCTACCATCCCTCGTACAATTATCGAGAGATGTGTAGTCAACCGTTAGATCCTATAGTTGTAGCACAGCCATATCCTAAACATTTTCCTATGCCTGTCTTTCCCATATATAAAGGAACCGAAGATCCCATAGAGCATCTTCGTATGTTTAGGATAACATGTCATGATATATCACATGATGACTTGTTATTACTAAAAATGTTCCCAAAAAGTTTAGGAGGAATGGCATTAAAGTGGTATTATCAATTACCCACTAATTCTTTGAGGAACTTCGAAGAAACTGCTGAGTCTTTTTTTCATCAGTTTAATGCCTACATTAAAAGGCATGTGACCATTAAAGACTTGTACAACTTAAAACAAGATAAAGATGAATTCTTTGCTGATTTTCTAGCTAGGTGGAGACAATTGATAGGAAAATTCCACTTTGTGTTGCCTTATAGGGAGATGTTGGGCATATTTATTAATAATTTACAAGAACAACTATCCTACGAATTATCAACTGCTACCTTGACCACCTTCGATCAGGCTATAGACTTAGCCAGACAAGTGGAAGATGCTCTCATTCGGAGAGGACAAATTAAAAAGAAAGACGATGAGAAAACATCTAGAAATCAATATAAAAATAAACAAGTTGTGGGTGATGGAGTCACTAATAGTAGAAATATCGCTAATGTTAATGCTGCGAAGACAACGGAGAAGTTTATACTAAAACCTCCCGATAAACCTCCTCGAGAATTTACTAAGTTAAATAAAACTTTATCAACCATTCTACCGCAATTATTAGAATGAGGTTTGATTCAATTACCAACTATCCGGGAACCTGATCCAACTATACCCGGATATAGATCTGATTTACACTCTGACTTCCATAGAGGACCTGGACACACTACCAACTCTTGTAAAAGATTAAAATATAAAATACAGGACTTGATTGATAACAATGAGATGGAGGTGCAAGCATTTCAACCTAAGAAAAATCCTCCTAATAATGTTCAAAAGAACATCCCCCAAAACCAGAATCAAAATTCCAATCAGTCATTGGACATATTTCAACATCCTTTACCAAAACATGGCAAGGAAGTGACTAATCAAATTGAATATCATAATGTTCCCCCTCCTACCCGATATGTAGGAACTATTAGTGGGCATTTACCTGCTCATGAGCCAAAAATATTTGACACAACCTTATCTATGGTTATGACTAGGCCTCTATACAATATCCAGACACCTGATCTCAGTGATACAAAATACGAGACTGAGAGTGATATGGAAATCACATCAAATCAATCAAATAGCTCTGAGGATGAATCAGATCCTATTCTCCCTATCACAAGTTATATGGTTCCAGAAGAACCATTTACAAGAAGAGTCACTACTAGACCATCATCTCACCAATTACTTTCTAATGAGAAAGCCATAAATGCTAGACCAAGACCCATTCATCATCCGTAGAATAATATTGTGGGTACCATCGGAGCTATTACTAGACAATAGGCTCAAAAATCTCAACAAGATCAAATGCAAAATGATGGATCAACCCCATTTGTTTTGAAAGTTCCTAATAAAGGGAATCAGGCACCTAATGTTCAACCTAAACCACCTTATAATATTAATGAGCAACTATCAAATATTACAACTAGAATTTCTCTTTTGGACCTTTTAAGATCTTCCCCTACACATAGAGATGAATTAATGCTCACATTAAGCCAGATGATGGTACCACAAGACATTCAACCTGAAGCCATGGCTAATACTATAATAAATCGTGAAGTTGATTGTATTGACTTCTGGGATAGAGACATACCTCAACATAGTTTACATAAGGATAACCCCTTATATATTACTGCCTTAATCAGAGATGTAGCAGTTAAACGAGTCTTGATTGATAATGGTTCATCTTTAAACATATGTGCTTTTGACTTCTACCAAGGATTTGGGTTTAGAAGTGATGAAATGAAAAGAACTGATATGATCATAAAAGCCTTCAATGATGAAACACAAGAAATGTGTGGAGTTATTACCATTCCATTGCAGGTTGGTCCAAGAACCTTGGATACGACCGTGTTTATTGTACATTGCCCTGCATCGTACAATATACTCTTGGGTCATCCTTGGATCAACGCGATGCGAGCTATTACCTCAACTTTACATCAATGTGTTAAATTTGAATTTAATAATTAGTTGGTTACCATCCATGGTGATCCTAGACCCTTTGATATGTGTGCTTTGGCAGAACCTGTCAGAGTTCAATTTTACCTTGTGTTGTCATCCACACATCCTAATTCTCATTACCCATCTAAACATGTGAAACACACACCCACAATGCCATATACTTCTTCTCCATTAGTTCCACCTCTACATATAGCTCAGCCATCCTCTAAAAAAACCACATTAGGACCTCAGAAAGATCATAATCCCACAACCAATGTCTCTTGTTCTACTCCTATCACTTCTATACCTATAAAAGACTCATCCATTGACATCTCTACAACATCTACTGATGAGGCCTAGAAATGCCTCAATAATAACATGTTTTGAACACTAAAAATGCCTATAAACTCTTATTTTTTATCTGATATGTTAGTTAAGTTGATTCAATATGTTGTATATTAACCATTTTGTATGATCAATGTATTTGAAATATTATATGCTGATTTTACAACTTTTTGCATAGTTTTGTGTTCTTTTTGCTATGATTTTCTAAAATGGGATATGCTTAGAATAATAGCAACATTTCAATAATCATGTTTTGATTTGTCTCAAGCATTTATTTCACCTAAATCTGGCAACAATGCAAGCAAGCTGTTCTTTGTGCAAAGCAAAAACTAGTCTTTCCCATGTAAATTCTAGCCAGCTATCCATAAATAGCAAGGCATGGAATTCACATGAGGAAGGGGATGAAGACCATTGGGATTTTATCTTAAGAGATAACCCACCTGAGAGATGCAGAAGAGATCACTGGAAAAGCATACATTTGTTCATTCCGAAGTATCTTCGAAATGAACAGATATCTTCGAAATGAAAGATCACGTCTTCGAAATGAGCGGATCTTTGGAATGAAGAATGTAGTATCTTCAAAATGAGTGGATCTTCGAAATGAAGCATGCAATATCTTTGGAATGAGTGATATTTGGAATGAGAATGTAGTATCTTTGGAATGAGCGATCTTCGAAATGAGAATTGCATTGTCTTCGAAATGAAGCCACTTATCTTCGGAATGAAGAACAGAATGTGTTTCTTTGGCCTGTTGACCGATTTTTGAAGCCGAAAAAAGAAAAATAAAGGTTGGAAAAGGTAAAGGGAAAGATATTCCATCTGTCTTTGCCGTCATTGCCAACCAAAGCCATAATTAAGGGAAATATCAAGTTTTAGTCCTCTTCTAGGATAACACCAGAATTTGTTGCAGCATTGTAGGATTAGATCTTTTGAGATATTCTTTGTTTGTAATCAGATTATAGGATAGCTATAAATATTGCTCCCATTTAGGTTGAGCCTAGTAGGAAGTATATAGTAAAGGAGGTAGAAAATAGTGTAAGGAAGCTAGCAGAAAATATAAAGTAGAGGTAGAAATTGACTGTTATAGTCCTGTAACAGTTTTTCAGCAGAATTATTGTAATCATGTCTTCTAATCAATAAAGTGCACCAATTCTATTTTATATTGCTTGTAAATGAGTGTGATTAATATTTAGAAAGAGATAGATACTTACACCTTCTTCTAGATAAAGATGCTGGCCACTTCCAGACCTAGGAGGAGGACTAACAAGCAGGTTTTTATTCTGATTTCTGTCTGCGCGAGAATGAGTTGTAGAACTTGTTATTTCAATTGCTTGTAAACAGTTGAAAATATTTGTTGTCTTAGTTTATTTATACTTAGATTAACCTTGTGATTAATGTTTTAGTTGCAATATTACTTTCAGCAAAGATTCCACTTTATTTCATACTGTTATTTCCAAAATTTATTATTTTTCAGCAATTTTTTGCATTTTATGTTTTGTTGTCAAAATCCTACACAAAAAATTGACAACCTTCTGTTACAGAACTTTGATAGTTTTTATTTCCACATTAGATCTAGACTTTCATTACTACAAAAGTAATTAGATTTCCTTTCTGCAATTAGGATCAGACTTTCAATTCTGCAACTGTTATTTCGCAATATAATTAGGTCTTATTCTGCAAATTGTAATTAGGACTTCCTTTCTGCAGTTAATGATTAGTTTCCAATTCTGCAACTTAGATTAAGATTTAATTCATGCAATTTAGATATAGGAATGTTCCAAAACCCCCCACACAACCGGTTCCACCAATAAGACATGTTGCTCTAGATTGACCTAAGTTATAGCTATTTCACTTCTTCTTCCATAGATAGCCTTGTACACTACCATGGATTGACATATTCATTGAGAATTAATGATGGTATAATGACTACGCATCATCTACATCCACCAAAGGCATAGTTTCCACATTAGAAGATGTATGAAATGTTCCTTCTACCTCTTATGATCTTACTAACGAGCTTTTGCCCAATTTATCAAAAATTCTTATATCAGAGAAAACTAATGCTGCTATGCAAGATTCCCTTATTTTAAATAATTTGCCACTATCTCCTCATACCTTGAGCCTCCCACAACCTATGGGAAGTACTTACCAAGTTAGGAGCCGTGCTTTTATTTACAAGGGATATGAATGGGGTAGAATACCCAAAAACATCAAGACTCATTATGATGGATATGCTCGATGTTATTTTACTAATGAGTATATTAAAGCCAAATCTATAATGCTTAAATTGGGATATAAAGGGAAAGGTTTGGGACCTTTCCAAAATGGTATGAAAGAACCTTTTGAGGTAGAACCATGGCCTGCCCGATGTGGTGTGGGCCTATTTCCTAGTAAGGGTCAACCTTTCCCATTTAAGGATGATGACCATCTCATATGTTACCAAGATTATTTGGATCAACGTGATGCTTTGCATTTAATGAATAAGCCATTTACATGTAATATGCTATCTATAGCCTACCTTGAGATGATCACTGAATCCGACGATGAGCTGGAGGGAGATATCTTCCATGATGTCTCCGTTGAGGAATTATTACATCATGAATTTTATTTTGATGGCTCTATACCTAGTATAGCCCGGCTTGAGGCCATGACTCCTCAAGACGAATTATCCAAGCTAACCTTGGAAGAATTACAAGAATTGGGCGTTTCACCCGCCCCACCTAATTTTGAGAAAAATCTACACATGGAAGTAGAGAATGTCATAAAAATTAACATTGGAACTAAGGATAATCCTCACATAATCAACATTGGATCAGAATTGAGTCAAGAAAAATAGGATAAATATATTGCATTTCTTAAAGAATATGAAGATGTCTTTGCTTGGACATATGAAGATATGCCAGGATTAGACCCTTCTGTAGTTATGCATCACCTAGTAGTCCATCCGGATGCTAAACCTGTTAAACAAAAACTTAGAAAAATGCATCCTAAAGTGGCCTTACTGGTCAAAGGGGAGTTAGAAAAACTCCTGAATGTTATTTTTATACAAGCCATTGATTATGCTTGAATGGATCTCGAATGTAGTTCCAGTAACTAAGAAAGAAGCTACTAAGGTTAGGGTTTGTACAGACTTTAGAGATATTAATGTTGCATGCCCTAAAGATGATTTTCCTCTTCCCAATATGGATCAGATCATTGATTTTACTGTTGGGAGTGGAATGATATCCTTAATGGATGGATTTTTTGGTTATAATCAGATCAGGATAGCTCCTGAAGATCAGGCTAAAACAACCTTTATTACCCCTTGGGGAACCTTTTGTTGGAAAGTGATGCCATTCGGTTTGAAGAATGCAGGTGCAACCTATCAACGAGCCATGACTTATATCTTTCATGATATGATGCATGATATACTACATGATTATGTAGATGACATTATAGCTCGTTCTACTAATGAAGATGACCATTTAGATGATTTGAGAAAAGTATTTAATCGGTTAAGGGAATATCTTATCCGATTGAATCCAACTAAATGTATATTCGGAGTTAAGTCCGGTAAATTATTGGGGGTTATAGTTTCTTTACGTGGCATCAAAATTGACCCTCTCAAGATTGCGGCTATCACTGATATGCCCGCACCCACAAACATATCTGAATTACGGAGTTTACAAGGTAAACTTCAAGCCATCCGTCGCTTCATCGATAAGCTGGCGGATAAAACCAGGACCCTTTCTTAAGCTTCTTAAGAAGGATGTCTTTTTCCATTGGGACAATGAATGTCAAGAAGCATTTGAACTCCTCAAACAATATCTTCTTAACCCACCTGTGCTTTCGCCGCCTCGACTTGATCGCCCATTTATCTTGTATATTTCTGCTTCAGATTTTGCCTTAGGAGCTATGCTAGCTCAACTTGATGATGAGAAAAGAGAGCGTGCTAATTATTACATTAGCAGAACATTAATTAGTTATGAAACCCGCTACACAGTATTAGAGAAGTTATGTCTAGCAGTCATATTTTCTACACAAAAATTATGCCATTACATGCTCAGTCAAAAAACCTATGTTATTGCTAAATTCGATCCTTTGCGGTATCTCATGAGTCGACCTTATTTATCTGGTCGCACAACAAAGTGGGTTCTTGCGCTAAGTGAGTTTGAACTCATGTTTATAGGACAGAAGTCTGTTAAGGGTCAAATCATAGCGAGATCAATTAGCTGCTTGCACCCTTAGAGTCTACCCATCCCCTCATCATTGAGTTTCCTGATGAATGCCTTAAACTAGAGGTAGACCATCCAGAGCAATGGTCCTTATACTTTGACGGAGCTCGATGCATGAGTGGGGCTGGTGCAGGTATTATTTTAATATCTCCATAGAAACATCTTATACCTCTATCCTTTAAATTAACGTTTGCCTGTACTAATAACACTGCTGAATATGAGGCTCTAATCCTTGGATTACGAGCTGCCTTGGCACTAAAAATTAAAAATCTATTAGTTTTCGATGATTCTCAACTTGTCATAAATCAAATTAATGATGTTTATCAGACCAAAGATGATAAATTGCATCCATATAAAGCATATGTATTACAATTATTATCTTTATTTGATCAAGTTACCTTGGAAGCTATTCCTCGAACTAGCAATCGTGCGGTTGATGCTATGGTTGCAACTGCATCTCTTTTACCCTTGGAGTTAGATGACGAATATGCTACCATCATTATTCATCGACTCCAAGAACCCACTTCAAATAAATCATGCTTAGAACCTTTGGATGTGTTTCTAATCAACGAAACTACTCCTGAACTTTGGTACACTGATATATTCAATTTTCTTCAAAATGGGACCTTCCCTGAAGATTTTAACAGAAACCAGCGTCGGTTATTGCGTAGACGAGCAAGTCACTTCGTAATAATTGGCAATACGTTATATAGGAGATATTTTGAAGGTATCCTATTGAGATGTTTGAATCTAGAAGAATCTAGATCAGCTTTGAGTGAAGCCCACGATGGATCTTGTGGGGGACACTTCAGTGGTAGCGCCATTGCTAAGAAGCTCCTTAGGATAGGATATTTTTGGCCTACCATGGAGAATGATGCACATGATTATGTGCACCATTGCGACAAGTGCCAGAAACATGCTGACCTTGTCCATGCGCCTGCACAAGAGCTATAGGCTATTTCATCCCCTTGGCCCTTTTCAAAATGGGGCTTAGACATCATTGGAAAAATCAATCCTGTGTCATCTGATGGACACAAATTCATCATAACCGCCATCGAGTATTTCACGAAGTGGGTTGAAGCTATGCCCTTAGCTTCTTGCACTGGAACCCAAGTTTCCAAATTTATTTTTAATCAAATTATTTGTAGGTTCGAAATTCCTGCAAATCTCATCTCAGATAATGGAACTTGTTTCAAAAATAAATATGTCAAGAAATTATGTCAAAAATATAAAATTCAACATCGTTGGTCCACTCCCTATTATCCTCAGGGTAATGGCCAAGCAGAAGCATCTAATAAAACATTAATTAAAATCCTCAAAATACTGGTCAATAAATCTGGCCGAGATTGGCACATTCAATTATATCCTGCTTTGTGGGCTTATCGAACTAGTGTTCGTACTCCCACGGGCACTTCACCTTTTGTTTTGGTTTATGGCATTGAAGCTATTTTTCCCTTTGAATTAGAAGTTCCTTCATTGGCTCTGCTACTTCAAGATACTGAAGTAGGAGATGAATATCGTCCTGGCAGATTTAGTCAGCTGGAACTCCTAGATGAGAAGCGCATCAATGCTTTGGAACATCTTCGAGCCTATCAAAACAAGCTTAAACGAGCATACCTCAAGAAAGTTCATCATCGATCCTTTGAGATCGGTGACCTTGTCTTAAAAGAAAATAAAAAAAATACTAATGCAACTAAAGATCTTAAAGGTAAATTCGAGCCCAACTGGCTTGGACCGTATATTATTACTGCCAAATTCGGCTCGGGAGCATACAGATTAGCTACCTTAGATGGTAAAGATCTTAAAGAACCTATGAACATTATGCATCTTAAACGCTATTATGCATAAAATCTGGTCATTTCATCATTGTATATATTGTTATTTTGCATATTGTTTCATTTTAGTCATCCATATAAAAATTTCAAAAAACAGTAATATTATTTATTTTTTCAATTCATAAATTAAAACCAAAATATAAAAAACATAAAAAAATCAAAATCATCAAAATCTTCAAAAACATTTTCTATTTTTGCACCCATCAATTCTTGAAGTATTGCAGTCATATTTTCAATTATTTTGGATAAATTAGCATTTATTTGGAATCTCGCACTTTCACACTCACATGAATAAATATCTTGATTTTATTTGGTATGATTATTAATCTCTCTTATATCAAAGTCCACGGTTGAATTAAATAAAGTTTTGAGCATAGAGAATTGATCTTGTTATTTACTTGAACCAAGTATATCTCTTCACATTAAAATGATTTCATTGCAAATTCAATATGATGCTACATAGTAGAAGTGGTTTCTTGAGCGAAAAGTTTCCCCTGCTATCCTATCATGCACATGGTCTAGAATCTTTGAGAATTGACAAAAGGACAAGCTCACCCCTGCCCAGAATAAAATTCCCTTGCTCTACAGCCAATCCGAGCAAGTATCCCTAGTATAGGAAGAAAAAAAAAAAAGTCAAAAAAAAATGAGAAAAAGAAAAATATCATTTTGTACCATCGCAACAATATTTCAGCATTATCTCAAGTTCCAAGCAAAAATACAAAAAAAAAGAGAGAGAGAGAGAGAAAAGAAAAGCAAAAGCAAAAGCAACAAAATCCCTTCCCTACCCCTTGAAAAGAAAAGAAGGGTGAATGAGCTTGAATCCCTGGAATTCTCAATTATTCGAAAACCGTGAGGTAAGCCCCATAACAGGTGGTTTGTGCCCAACCCGCTTGGCCTTGGGTAACTCCTAGCGTGGTGATATGTCTGTCACATTAGCGACCTTCTTTTGTATAGACCTATGTCTGCTTATGGATCAGCTAGCTCTTGATGACCCGACTTACATAGTAGTCTGGTACGGTTACATGCATATAAATCATGGACAACGAACACTTATTTGGTTAATTCAAATTACTTGTATCAAATTATCTTGCTCAAAATTGGTAAATGAACAATACAATTGCACACACATTTGTATTTGAGAGATTTTGTATCATTATGATAAATCAAGATCGGCAATGAACTCACATATGCACATGAGGGTTCCTTATAAATCTACATTTTGTCTTTGAGATAATTTAAAATATTTCTGCAACTCTTTTTGGAATAATTTCATCTTCTTATTTAAGAACATCTGTTTAGTATAAAAACAATTCAATACATGTTTTTTTTTCAAAAATCCAAAATTTCTTTCAACAACATATTCAAAGATCTAGCAATAAAGTCACGTTTATATATATTTTTTGTTTATCTCAAAATTAAAAATCAACTATGCAATACAATTATTATATCAATTTCTTCTTTGGATTTCGCGATGATGGTATAAGTCTATACCTATAATTCTATGCCTAGCGCAAACCATTGTTTTAATTTTATTTTCCCATCCACTTTAAATTCATAAAAACATATGGCTTACATCATTATGTTACACAATTGTGCTTTAAAAAGAACACAAAGTTTTCTATATTCATTTCATTATGTCACCCATTCAATTTTGCAACGATGGTATAATTCCTAAGGAATTGTTCAAAATTTTATCATACTTAGGAATTTTATGCCTAGAAAAAATCATATTTTTAATATTTCATGCATAATATTTTCATGAAAATCTGAAAACAAATCATCACCATCATCATTTTTTTCATCATCACAACACAAAGTCTTAAGACAGTCTCTTAAGCACTCTTTTACTTTTAGCAATATTTCTATACTTGGGATTAGCTTGACGACCTAGCGAGCGGCGACTCCATGAAATGGTCTATAACAACGACAATGTCCTTTGAAATTATTGTTAGAAGTCCCTTTATTTTTCATCAAATCATACCACAACAACCAATTTGTTTACATCAGATTATTTCATTTAAATTTTATAGCATGACCTAAACTTATACTATTTCCAATGACATAATTACATGAATAATCAATCAACAATTCAAAACTTAAAGCATCATAAAACATGTGGACAAGTCATATCACAAAAAGATCATATATATATATCAAAAATATATGTACATCATATCAAACTGGATTGGTATGCCACAATCTATACCCTGGCATACTCAATCCTCTCAAACATATACAGTCCAGCCAAAGAGCAGCTAGTCTCGAGAAGCCCTCGAGCTCTCAGCCTCATCTCCTCTCCCACCCTGGCATGGAGGAGGTGGTCCCATCGAGGTCCGTGTTGTATCGTGGGTCCTCGACGTCGATCGTGATGATGTCCTCGATGACCCCATCATGACCGGCTCCGTAATGCTAGCTGGCAGCGGTATCCTCTGCCCCTCTGGAACCACGTGATAGTATAATCCCTGGTAGAACATGGCCTGAGCAATAGACCATGCCAGATCCTGAGTGCTCGCCCCTCCGCTCCGAGCCCTGAGTCATGTAGCCTCATCCTGTAGCATCTGCACCTGAGCCCGAAGGTGGGCATTCTCAGCCCGGAGAGCCGCCATCTCGCTGCTCTCCCCCACCTCGATACCCTTGCCCTTATCGGGCGATGGTGGCCTCTCCCTCTGCTGAGAAGGGAGCCCCTCCTCCCTCCTCTCTGGCTGCTACGGTCTCTCCAGAGCCTGTGGCACTCTCCGGCGTCTCTCCTGAGGAGACCGTCATTGCTCCCTCCCCCATGACCCCTCGCTGCATCGATAGCAGCCTGGCACCGCCTCCCCATCCGTCGCACCATGACATGCATCGGACCCTATGCCCTCGTCATCCGAGGAGGGTGGATGCCTGCATACCAGGCATCATATCCGTCTGTCACCCCAGCGTCATCCTCATCCACTGGCTGAATGGGGGCATCATCCATGTCCTGACTCTAGAATCGCTGCATATCTGGAGCCCCGCTCAGTGTAGTACTATCCCGGATAGTCCGAGAGTACTCGTAATCCCTGAGAGAAGGGATCCCCTACTGTAGACCGAACTACCACAAAACTCGGTCATAGCGATGGAGCTCTACCTCTCCTCACTCCATCCTCAGCCAGAAGACTCACTTGATGTGAGCCAACTCATGTCCATCCTCTCCCCACCCTGGGTGCTCTCTCCATGGCCTCCAGGTGATCTGGTCAGGGATGAGGTCATCTAGCAACCTCCGGGACATTGGCAGATCTATCCACCATTGTGACCCTCTCTGGAGCCACCAATAGAAAACCCGGGGTCTCTCCCGGTCAACCCCTATCAGTGGAAGCCCTACTGGCCTCCGCACCGCAATGTGCTCCCAGCACCAAACCTGTAGTAGCGATGTCAAAACCAGACATCGACCTCCCTTGTATACGACCCCGTGCAGGATCCTATACAAGCGGCATAGCACAAAGCTGCCCCAAGAAAATCTGTAGTCGTGGTCTCTCATATCGTAGACCACATATGAGAGTAGCCAGGGTAACCTGCATCCACTCTGGTGGCATAGCAGTAAGCCACCCACTACCCCTACCAAAACCTGAGTCAATCGAGATGCCCCAGGCATCTGTCATAATGTCTCGATGTTCACTCCGCCCTTCTCCAGGGTGAAGCTAGGGTCTCTGCACAGTCGCATCATGGCATGGCCCTGATTGGCCGTAGGAGTCATCAACCGTCCATGTATGGGGATCCTCAAAATCCTCCATACATCCTCTAGAGTGGGAGCCATCTCCCCTATCGGTAACCAAAAATAGGACGACCCCGGATACCACCTCTCTGCTAGGGCTGTCAGTAGCCCCATGTCTGTAGGTATTTGTGGCATCTCTGCCACATGTTGTAGCCCAACCTTCGATAGTCGGTCTCGCTCTACCTGATCGAGCGTGGCTACGTCATCTCTTAGCCCCCCGTATTTCCACTCCTGACTTTTTAGTAATCCCCTCTGCAAGATAAACAATCAAACAACAAAAATCATTAATAGATAATCATTAAAATCAATTTCATCTTATAAAAAAATGATGATATCGTCCACTATTGGATGATATCGTACTAAATTGAGTCAAATCATCCTTTGTAGGATGAAATCATCTCCGATTTCTCAACTTGGGGATCGCCCCTTGTTGGACGGGATCGCCCCTATTTCGTCGATTTTGCCCTTAGACGAAATCGACGATCTAGGGACGATTTCGATGAAATTGGGATGATTTCGTCCCGACGTCGTCGACGGCCTAAAAATGGCCGCGATGCCCCAAAAATAGTCAAAATTTAAATTAAAAACCACACAAATCAAATTAAAAACATAATTCATCAAGTTTAGATCCTTACCCGCAACCCGCGTCGGACCTCTGTCGATCTGTGCGTTGTTTCTACCATTTTTCCTGTAGAGCTCTAAAAACAGTGAAAGTGAACAGTAACAATGAATTAGGGTTTTACCCTATTTTTTTAATTTTATTTAAAAAAAAACAACTTTTTTTAAATTTTGCTTTTTCGCGCTTTTACCTCAAACGTTCGATTTGGGTAAAAACACGGAGGGGGCACCATAGCAACCAGTTGTACGATTCGACCTAGAATCGTCGTCTAGAAAATTGAGTAAATTTTTGCTTTCTCGTAAAGCGTGAAGAACTCGTCTTTAACGCATTTTCTTCGGAAAATTCGCTAAAGAGGGGGCAAAATGTAGCACCCTAAAATTGGCGTAGTTAAACCCTTAGTAAAAAGATAAAATTTGAATTTTAACCCCGAAACCGCCCGTTAACCGCTCACCCCATTTTTTGTGCCATTTTTAGGAGTTGTTTTGACCGTTGGACGATATCGTCGTCGATCAGACGAAATCATCCCAGATCGGATGAATTCATCTGGAACAGAACGTCCGGACGATTTCGTCCCAAAACCAAATTTTCATAATTAGCTTCTGTTTCAACAACCTCTCCAACTTGGGCAGAAGCGTGTCTACGCAGTTGGAGATTCCTCCGTTGGAGATCTCCCAGATTGGGATGATCCCCAACCTCCTAACCTCCCCCTAATCCTATATAAACTAGGATTTTCTTAGTTTATCCCCTTGACTCTTTGGATCCCCTACCTGGCTTTCCTCCTAACCCTTTCCCTGATTGGTTTTCCCTACCATTGAAGTTTTGCACTCGTAGTTTTAGGTTTTCATTGCAGGTTTTCACTGTGCTTCAGCTGGAGGAAGCTCGGATCGTCGCAGGCGATTCCAGATGATTTCGGATGATCCTATCATAGATCGATGATGATCTCGTACGATTGGAGGTGATCTCGACTGCAGTTCAGATTGGGGGCAATCAGAGCCCTGAGTTTGCATTTCTCATCTTTCTTCCTTATTTTATTATGCATTAGCTTGATTATTTTTATTCTGCATCCTGGAGTTCACCTCATTTTAAAATAACTGCATGATAAAGTTAAAATAAGTTATTAAAACAATGCATTTCCTTTAATTTGCTATCCAGATTTATCAGTTAGGCATTTATACTATCATTTCTATCATTTTGTATTATTCTTGCAGTTGCATTTTTGGTTTTTGGTGTCTGCTTTTGTGATTGCAGGTTTTGATGAATTCATCTGACGAATTCATCAGATCGACGATGATCTTGTCTGATCTCAGATGATCGACTGTAATCTGGGATGATTCTATACAATTGCAGATGATCCTATCATTTTCGGGATGATCTGGACTCCTACAAGCTTCAGAATCTTCATCAGACATCCGAAATCAGGTGCATTCTTTCTTATTTAAGTATATTCCTGGTATTTAGGATTCATTCACGCTTTCTGTATTCATATAAATCGGCATTTCATATAGAATAGCTTAGATTCATTCCGGCCAACCTAGGATTATGAATGATCGAGTATAAAATGAACACATCAAAACCATTCTCAACCTAGGCATAGAAGTACCACTCAAAGTTTCCTGGTGAACCCCACCATCCATCAAAAATTCACCCTTATACCCCTCCCCCGAGAGGCGCGACCTTCAAAGGGCCTCTCAGTCTGAGGTATTGTTCCATCCTTCTCGCATCCCCCTTTCGGGCATGGATCCTTTAGCCTGAAGGTAAGGGCACAAAAAATTTGGGTCAGTACAACAAGCATTACAGGAAATAATTTAATAAAATAGGGCCACTATGAATGTTAAAGCAGAAAAATGAAGACAAGAATAAAATATTGAAGATTGAAGACCTTGACTCCAAATAATGTAATATGAGGGGTTTTTGGAGGTATTACATTATTTGATCACATTGTAAATATCTAGTTTAGGATGTGAGTTTGATTTTATGTATAAAGTATGTGTCAAGTTTGTAAGTGTCATGTGTGTGAGGTGTCTAGTTAGGAAGTGAAGAGTCTTTGAGTGATGTGTCTATTTTAAAAGGACTTATATGCAATCATGAGATCCTTTGTATTTATGTAATTTGCGGGGCTTATTATGTAAGAAATACATATGAAGAGCCAAGTTCTCTCATGGTTTTGAGGAGAGAAAAAACCAAGATTCATGTAATTTTAAAGGTCTAATGTTTCTTTATATTGAGACAAAACTATGTAATATGTAACTTAGATGATATTTGCTTTATGCATTGCTTGAGTTTTGTAATAACATTTTAAATATGATTTATTTCCATTTAATGGATGTATTATATTGATATTATTGATATGATTCATGATTTAATATTTGATTGATTGAAACTATGAAAGAAGCTCTTACTAAAAAGATAAGGAAGGTGACTGTCAAAATTGAAGACGTCCCTGCCAAGGATAACACTGCTGAGATGGATGCGCTAAATTCTGGAACCCAAGATGCTGAGGTCAACCCTGACCTTGATAATTAAGGGCACCCACTCCAATTTGGAGGGTTGTTGTTCAATGTTTGATGTTTTTTAGTTCATGTATCAGCTTTATCTGAAATTTTGATTTAATGTGCTGGTCGGGGATAGCCTTTATTTTTTTTCCTCTCTGATTGTTCCCTTATGTTCTTCTCTGGTCCTTTGGCTGAGGATAGCCTTTTGTATTCAAGTTTTGGGGACCTGTCAAAAACCGTTTGATATATAAAAATTTGTGAAGAATATCATAAAATTGCTAACAAATATAAATATATTTTTATTTCAAAATTTAAAATAAAATGTGATTGGATCATGTGCTAAGATGGAATAGTAAGTCATAGGACCTAATCCCTATCCGACTTGACCAAGTATCTAATGAAATTGATAATAGACTCATTTTTGGTCTCTATATTTGATGGTTCTCCAAGTTTTTATTTTATTACATAGATAAACCTCTATAATCCTTAACTTGTTGGGTAAATAAAAATTCAACAAGAACCTAAACATCCATTGGGGTATCCCACTAGAAATGATTTGACCGCTACCAATCGACTTATCCCTTCTAGGTTAAAATTTTGAGTTAAACATATAGGCTTTATGAGGGATTCCAATCCCCTCATATTGGGGTTTGAACTTGGGTCTCTTGGATGAAAGTCCAAAGATATACCAATATGGTTTCCCTCACGGGCAATAAATATAGGGTAAAGCATGAGTCTCTTGGATGAAAACCCAAATATATACCACTACAGTATCCATCATGGGATAAAGTATTAGGGTAAAGCACAAGTTTTCAAAATAGGCCCCAATCCCCTTGTACTATAATTTAAACTTGGTTTTATTGGATTAAAACCCAAAGATATACCACTACGATATCCCTCATACAACAAAAAATTTAGGGTAAAAAGTGGATTTTATGAAATGGGTCCTAGTCCCCTTGCACTAGGGTTTGAACTTGGATATCTTGGATGAAAAAACAAATACATGCCACTATGGTATACCTTATAGGACTAAAATATTAGATTAAATCATGGATTTTTTGAAAGGAACCCAAATCCATTTGTATTGGGGTTTGAACTTGGGTCTCTTGGATGAAAACAAAAAGATATACCAATATGGTATCCCTCACGGGACAAAAAAAATTGAATTATAAATACAAGTTATTATGAGGGGTCATGATCCCCTTGTATCGAGGTTTGAAATTGGTTCTTATTAATGAAACTCAAGGACATACCACTATGATATCCATCATGGGATACAAAAAATTAGGGTAAAACGAGGGTTTTTGCAAGGGTCACAATCCCCTCGTATCGAGGTTTGAATTTGGATCTCTTGGATAAAAATCCAAAGATATACAACTATGGTATCCCTCATTTGATAATGGTTCTTCAAGTTATTCCATCCTTAAGGTTCTTAAAAAACAATTACTCTAAAAATATATAAAATGCAATTAATAATTAATAAAGCAAGGAGAAAATCATGTCCATACACAACAATATATAAAAACACTTTTTCATATTAATTTTCTATTTATTAAAATAAATCTAGCAATAAGTACTATAAATTACTTGGCATATTAATTCCATCTACTATAAATCTAAACCACTAAAATCCAACCTTTTTCTTGTTTCTTTTAATCCATATGGAAGATGAGATCAAGAAATCCATTATCATAGACATAGAAATAAAATGATATTTGTTTTAAAATGTATACACATATAGAAATAAAATGCCTTTTGTTTTAAAATTTGTTGATATTATTCTTTGTAATAGAACTTGATCCTATGATATACTTACACATTGAATCATATTACTTTTAAATATGAATGAATTATATTTATTTAATAATTTTTTTTCCCTTGAAAAAAACTATTATTTTAATTTTTAAATTTGGAAAAAAATACAATGCTATAGATATGAAGTACATTTAAGAAAATTAATTACATCCTATTTGGGAGTTGGTCTAAACTAAATCGAGAGGATTATTGACCTCCCTGTTGTATTATGTTAGAGTTAGATTACAATCTAGAAATATAATCATAATAAGAGGATTGATAGGTAGAAAGCAATAATAACTTATTTATTAAAGTTATTATAATATACTATGTGCTTTAATTTTTTTTAGTTTAAATTCTTAACCACCCTTTAAATAAAAATTAGACTATTTTTTTGTACTATAAAGTTGAAGGATGAAAACCAAAAATTGATTTTTTATAGAGTAGAAAATAAAATTATATAATTTTTTGAAAGTTTTTTTTGATTAGATAAAGGAAGGGATTTTGAAAGGGTTCTCAAACCTTTTACACAAAATAAACTGCTACAACTAAGAGAAGAACTCAAAGATAACAAAGATACTGCTACCCCAAACTGATGACCCTACAAACAATAGAACATATTCTCAAGCAAAAGAGAGCAAGGAGGGCTAGAGAATAGAGAGACCCATTATCCCACCCACCAAAACATTCTAGGGTATCGACCCACTTTCAGAGAAGTCCAACCAAGCAAAACTAAATAGAAGAGGATCAAAATGTTCTCGATCCCTTCCAAGTCTTTATGCATTTTAGATACTTTAGCATTCTAATGGTCCCATTTCATCATAACCTTGAGTTTCTCAATGTAGTAGATTGCAATCTTAAGAGTGCTACTCATGGATCTCACAAAATATTTCTTCATTTCACTTCCTGAATTTGGGAAATTGGGGGTTTCCTAAAAATTAAACTTCTTCCAAGTTGATGGACCACCCAAGGGTTTCACCTTCTTCCTAGTCATACCAAAGTCTTCCTAATATAACCTCTCAATGAGCAGAGGTATCTTCTCCACTTTGATCACCTTAAGAGAGAGGTGCATGGAGCATCTAGTATTCTTCACAGTTCTACCAAATATACTAAAACTTGCACTAGCCATGCCCTAAGTCTACAAAACCTCATCCATATTACATCATAGGGTGGATTCGTTAGCATTTTGATCAACCTTAGGATGAAAATTAGTTGATTTGGAAAGGTGAGAAGCCGAAGAATCCTCCTCAGAGTGGGATTTGATAGGATAGTCCACTTGTGGATTTAGAATTCCCATGCTATCTCCTCTCTTAAGAATATGCTCATATATAAGTTTAATAAAACCTTAATGTAGGGGGTCTAAGAAATCTCCATGTTTAACACTTAAAATTGACTTCTCTAAAGACTTGAATAAAAAAGCGGGGATGTTCAACTTTCTCCCATGACACAATTGTTAAAAAAAATGAAATGAAAACTTTTGAGGATGTCCTTGTTTCTATTTAGGGTAAAGTAATCCATGATAACAAGGAATACTTTGTCCCAGGGCACTCTAAGTGAACTCTAAGAGTAACCATTTTGAAATTTTTCCAGTTTCTTACACTTAGAAAAAAATAATTCTTTCTCTTTTATGAGGAAGTGCTTCTCCCTATTCAAACAAAGCCCATCCATGGGCAGATTGATAATCTCTGCAATAAGAGGAATGGAAATCTCAATTTCTATATTTTCTAACTTTATAGTGCCCCTCTTTCAAGAGTACACTAGTTATCAAGAAAACTCTTTGTTGAAACCCTTCAACCTTCTAAGGCACTCTAGAAGACCACCTTTTCTCATTATGTATTTGAATTCCTCATCCAAGGAAAGGACAGTAAGCTCAACTATAAAATCATCCATGTTTAGAGGCCTTTGGAATGAGAAAAAGCAAATAGGAGAGTAGGAATTAAAAAATCAACGGGAAAAGTCATAGGACCACCAAGTAAATAATCGATAAACCTGACTTGGTGATTAAAAGAGAAATATAGAAAATTGGCATGTAGAAAACTTTCCAATTATAGTGGTGAGTGGAAAACCTTGAAAATAGGGGAACACCCATGATAATGCATGAGGGGTAAAAAGCTTTCCCACCAATTCAAATGATTATAAAAATTAATAACATGATGCATATCAAGTCAAAAATATTAGGCACATGAGGAACACCAATATGCCACCTCACTATAGGGAAGGTATACCCAAGAAAAAACATAAAGGCCTATCAAGAAGAATTAAAGTCAAGCATGGGAATATGAGAAGACCATAAAGGGTCTTGGATCCCCTTACCAGAATGATTACCATAATATTTTGCATGTGTGCTAATGGGGACACATCCTAACATTGTATCAAACTTCCATCGAGATAAAGAAGGGGTAGAGTTAGCCTAAACATGGCAATTACCCTCTAAAAATATCATATTGGGAGCCACTTGGACCACCACAAAGTCCAATGTATTGGGGGAGGATTTTGACCTTATTTGTTAAAACTAACACCCAATCTTCTACTCTAGTGACCAACAGAACCCAACTAGGCTTGACCAAATGAATGCCACATGGAGCCCGATAATCCAAGGAATAATCCTAGATATTGGTAGTAGGATGCTAACAGACCACAATTTAGAATATAAGGGTCAAGTAACATCTTGAGCAACACAATAAATGAACAAAACATACAAGACTCCATTAATCCATTTGATTCAAGCCTTGGGGAAGGTATTTCCACCAAATAGATAATCATGTTTGAAGTAGACCCAAATTAGATAAGAAGTCCATAGACTTATTACCTTCCCTATAAGTATGTTTCACTTGAACTTCTTCCAAGGCCTGGAGAACCCATTTAGTTTACTCTATTCAAATTAATTATACTCCAACAAGGGGTTTGAGATCCAAATATCACATTGATTATATTTTGAGAATCTCCCTTGATAATGACTTTATTGCACACTAAAGAATGAATCAACACAACACCTTGGAATAAAGCTCTAGCTTTCACAAAGTGGTAGGTCTGATAGCTCAAATTTTCTAAAACATTAAGGATGATCTCCCCATAATGATTACAAAATAATCTTCCTGCTCCTACTTTCCCTGGGTTCCCTTTAGAAGCACCATCAAATTTAAACTTAACCCCATCAGGAGGAGGAGGAATCCATTTGGTTATAGCTCTAATATTAACCATAGGTTGAGTAATCCTTCTAATTGAATGTAAACCAATAATGGCCTTAACCAGGGCCTCATATTTGGATCCACCAAGACTATCCAATGATAAGAAAGACACATTCTCCATTATAGTCAAAAGGATCCTAGCCCAAATCAAAGTAGCATCTCTCCTTTCATCCCTAAACACCTTATTATTCCTCTTCTTCCATATTTCCCAAAGGAGTTGGGGAGACTAAGAGTCTAAAAGGAACACAACCTTAGGCTTAGAAAGAGGGGTACCATTAATCAAGAACCTCGAAAAGAAGACTCAAGACAACCCAAGTAACTCCTAGAGAATTCAATAGAAAAGAGAGAGTCTCAAGACAAAGGGGACATTAAAAGAAAATATGATATGAAGGCTTAGTATCACTCTCACAGAGATGGCATATATTAGGTATGATCATACTTATTTTTTGGAGATTTTTAGTAGTAAGGATCTTATTATAGATAACAAGTCATAGAAGAAAAAAGTTAACCTTAGGGGTAATATTATTAAACCAAATTTGCTTAGAAGGAACCAGATCCACAAGGCCATCTTTAGAAATAAAGTAAGACAACTTCACATATAAGGATCCATCATTCTCACCTTTTCAAAGAACATAATTATCTTTGTCAGAATATTTGATAACTTGCTTTCTCAAATTGTTAGCTAGATACTCCATAGCCATTATTTCCTCTTGGTTTAGCTCATGGATGATAATATTCTTCCAATATTTTTTCCCATTAAGGACCTAAATTAAATCCACCACTTTAGATCCAAAGATAATCATAATTTTTGGTTACACCATCGAAACATCAAGGATGTGATACAATGGGGAATTCCCCAGCCATGTATCTTCCCAAAAATAAATATTTTTTACATTACCAAGCTTCCACCTATGGCCTTTGAGAATGATGGACCAAATTTTGATAATACCAAGCCAAAAGGTGAGACCTGAGGAGGGAAGTAGGTCTACTAGGAAATTTTTTATTTTGGGTTAGGTATTTAGTAGAGATAATGTGAATCCAATTGACACTCTCCTACTTGAATGCCTTTCATCCTTTCTTGGCCAACAAATATTCATTCATATGCTTGACCTTCCTGAGGCCAAGGCCTTGAGATTCTTTTGTGATACACACCTAATCCCAGGAAACTAGATGAAACCTTTTTTCTCCTCAAAACTAGATCACAGGAAGGACTTCTAAATGAGTTCATTTTTTTGACAATTTTGGCTAGAGCTTTGAAAAGAGAGATAAAATAGATAGGAATACTCTGGAGGATGGAATTGACCAGATAAACTTTTTCTACCTAGCCAAGGAGAGCACGTTTCTATCCTACTAGTTTTATTTGCATACTTTAAATGATTGGGTCTCAAAAATTCTCTTTCAATATTCTTGTAAAACATGACATCCCAAGATAGGTGGAAGGGACCTCTACCACCTCACAACCTAGAATCTAGGAAATCACCCTTTGTCTTCTAGGGGTGTTGAGAAAAAAGATTAAATTTTTTAAGAAATTAATCTTTCAACTAGAAACCCTCTCAAAGGATTTCAAAATATCCTTAATATTATTTGCATGAGGAATGGAGGCCAAGGTGGTGATGAGAGTGTCATCCACAAACTATTGGTGAGAAATAGGATCCATAGACATCATAGGTTTAATTCCAACTATGGTTGGCTTGACTTTGAGGGATCTACCTAGTGCTTCAACAATTAGAATAAAAAGAAAGGGTAATAGAGGCCCCCTTAGCGTAGGCCCATAACACTCTTGAAATAACTTGTAACTGGCCCATTGATGATAATCGAGAATAAAGTGGACAAGATACAAGCTTTAACTAGATTTATCCAATTTTTGTAGAACCCAAATTTTTTCAAAACTTTCAAAAGGAAATCCCATGAAACTTTGTCATAAGCTTTGTTCATGTCAAGTTTAAGGAAAAGACCCACTCTTCCACTTTTATCCATGGAATGAATGAGTTCATGAACTATAATAATACCATCCAAAATCTTCATTCTTGCTACAAAACCACTTTGAGCTAGATCTATTATATTAGGCAAAATAGTTTTGATCCTATTAGCTAAAATTTTCATAAAAAAAATTTAAATGGTGTTACATAGGCTAATGGGCCTAAATTCATTAAAAACCTTAGCCCTTGGATATTTAAGAAAAAAGACCAAGAAGGTGGAATTCACATCCCTAGGAATAAAGCCTATATTTTGGATCTCCTTTAGGGTATTTCTTTTGAGATTTAAGAAGAAGGACCAAAAATTCTAAAAGAAGATTGGGGGGAATCCATAAGGATTGGGGGCTTTCAAACTACCCATACCAAAAACTACCCTTATAATATTAACATCCTTAGAGAGACTAATAAGAAATGATTTTATGTCCTCCAAAATCAGGTTTGGGATATTCGACAGTAAGCTTCCTTCAAAAAGAGTATCACTATCTTCAAGGTCACATAGGAGCAATGAAAAACAATTTATAAGCTCCAACCTAATTTCTTGTAGATCCTTAGTCTTAGAGCCATCAAATTTAAAAATTTATCTAATTTTATTGGATCCTCTGTGCCTCAAAGTAGAAGCATGAAAATACTTTGTGTTATGGTTCCCTACTTTGAGCCATAACTCCCTTGACTTCTATTTATAGTGAATCTCTTCCTTGACTTCTACTTTGTTCCTCAGAGTAGAAGCATGAAAATACTTTGTGTTATGTTCCCCTACTTTGATCCATAACTCCCTTGACTTCTATTTATAGTGAATCTCCTCCTTGGCTAGAGTGTTATGATAATTGGCCAACAACACCGTCCTCTTTCTAATCTCTAGATACTAATCCCCAAAAATTAATAGCCCACTCAATATCCATAAACTAAGAACTTAGGGACTCTTTCTTTGATAGATGTGACCAAATA
The DNA here is from genome assembly GCA_028583015.1 of Wollemia nobilis. Taxonomy (NCBI): domain Eukaryota; kingdom Viridiplantae; phylum Streptophyta; class Pinopsida; order Araucariales; family Araucariaceae; genus Wollemia; species Wollemia nobilis. The sequence goes on from JAQPPZ010001106.1 coordinate 10,720,236, forward strand.
TGAATTTATTATAGACTTTAAGGTTTGACTTAACCTACCTAAACTTAGAAGCTATTTGAGAGATTAAGGAGTTAGAGAAGTTTCGGGACCACCAATCCCTAATATTGGATTTGAGATCTGGGTGCTATAACCACATTGCTTCAAATATGAAGGATTTTGGGAAATTTATGGAGGTTTGAGCTAAAATCAATAGTAAAGGGTTACGGTCTGAACCCACTTTAGGGAGAGAGCACAAGGAGGCATCCCCCAAAAAAGACAAGGTTTATTTAGATATTAAAATTCTATCTAAGCTAATTTGTATTAGTTGATTACCAAGCCTTATATTACTCCAAGTATACGTACTACCTTTGAGATCAATATCCATTAACTCATTATGGTTCACAAAAAGAGTAAAATATTTCATACCTCTCGAAAGACAAATGTTGCCCCCTTTTTAAAAGTTAGAATAACATGTAAAATAAGGTTTATTATGAAATCTATTGATATCATTCTTTCTAATAATACTTGCATTTTTTTATTAGATAAAAGAACGAGTTTTGAAAGGGCCCCCAAACCTTGATACAAAGCAAAACAAAAAGAGTTCAGGGTCTAGCCTAGAAACTTGAACAAGAACCCCAAACTAAAACAACTAAAATCTACATAGCCAGCCAAGCCACCCACTACCAAACTGGATCACTCAATCCCATAGAGGAGTAAAAGATAGGATTACAATATAAAACAACCAGGACAAGAATTCCAACATAGAGAAATGGAATTACACCTTGGGAGAAGGATTTTCTATGTCTCCCATATCCTTATTGAGAGTATCCAGATCATCGTGATGCTATTGAGTCATCCCTCAAATCTCCTTAATAAAAGATATAGCAACCTAGAGAGACCCAAGCAAAGCTTGGTGCTTCTCATCCATATTGCTAAGAAAAGGTGTTAATATGGGAGATTAAAGTCCTGAAGATGGGGACATATCCTTGTATTCGATAAAATCCTTTGAAATTTTAGTTTTTTTCTTTGTAGGAGGAAACTCTTTATAATTTGATATCTCCATTGAAGTAGGGGAGTCTTTGACCTTCATCAACTTTGAGGAGAGACACTTTGATCGACATGCATGACCACCCTTGATACCACTAGGTGATACCACCACCCCACTCAAAATATTGACCTTCCTTCTAAATGAAGAAAAATTACTCTTAGGATATTTAGACTCAGACTTAGAGGAGTCACTAGAGGGATTAGAGTAAATTGGTGATGGGTCAAACAATAGAAAATTGTTTTGGAACTCAATCTTTGATAATGCATCCTATAACAAAACACCTTTAATCTGGTCCATATGCTAAAAAATTGGCAATGTTAAGCCTTGGCAGATAGGGTTTGACCCTTTCCTTCCCCTCCTGTACTTCAAATATTTCTATAGGGAATGATAGAAAGAAAGGGAATATTTATGAGGTGTTTTATTCTAAGCTAATTTAGGAACATCACGTGGTAATTGCGTAACACTTCTTTGTTTGAATATAGGGTGAGAAAATCCATAATTATAATAATGACTTTATTCCATGGGATTTTGATAGCCTTAAAATCATAGCCATTTTGTATCTTCAGTATGTATTCATCAACGTCTAGGAAGAAACTCAATTCCCTCATAAGGGAATGCTTCTTTCAATTATGGTGATTGTCATCAATTGGTAGACCAGTCACCTCTCCCACTAAGGCCACCATGATTTGAAACTCTAACCCACTAGCTTGGACCCAACCTTTTCTCCATGAATTGGACAAAATCCTAGAAAGACCTTTGTGGTGGCCATGAAAGGATTGGAGACATTTCATAAGGCTACCTTTATGAAGAATCCTTTTTACCTCATCATTGACCTCCAATGAATTTGACTCCAAAAAAAGTTTCAAACCTTTTGGGATGAACATTGGCCTATCTTGTCCAACCAAACACAAAGAGAATAAGAATTTAATCCTTCACCCCTACATCACCTCATGCTAAGAACATAAGCTTTTAATGAATTTAACAAGAAAAGAGTCCTATTCAGGTCCTAACAGGAGGTTTCAATGAGATTTTGAAACTCTTGCTAGAGAGTGCAGTGCCATAAAAAAAGAGGGTTGAAGGACAACACACTTGCAAGACTACAAGGCTAACAAAGCCTGCAATGGATCTTGCTATTCAAACTAAAGATCTCAAGCTTACCAACTCTACCCAATTTCCAAGAATGATCAAAGTGTCCTACCAAGTGAGTATGCCATGAGTGAAGGAGATGATTTATAATCCAAGTGAAGGATCTAGGGTTGACATGGAGCCATCTTGAAAATTGGTATGGAAATGACTAGAACCATGAGTAAAAATTATGTGAGGTCACAACAAAGATTATAATAAGGCATGCAAAAGTACACTCAATGAAGTGGATTATTTCCTCTCAAAGGATACCAAATGGAAATCTCAAGTGCCAACTACACATGCTAATCCACTCCACATCTGCAACAAGGCCCCACCAAAGTTGTAAACTAACACTTCCCAATCATGTAAGCTATAACCTTAGCCATTCAACCCCAGTACCGACATAGGGAGGATCCTCCTAGATTAGGGATAACTGAATACATGGTCACTAGTTTGAGTGCCACTAAACTACCATCTTATCCACCTTTTCCAATCAATCCAATTAGCTTCCTTTAGATGCCCATCCATCACAGGGGGACTATTACTATAGAAAATGGTGCTAAAATCAATGTGACTATTTTAAATTTAAATTTGAATTTGAAAGTGCCTCGAAATAGTCCAAATATTGAGGAAGAACATATAACCATGGTGTAGAGTGTCACCACCTCCTTGTAAATTACGCACTAGATCTGGGATGGAAGGATCCATCCATAAAATCTGACCCACCTATCAATATTCCATTCACTCAAATCCAAAAAATCCACCATTGACTTCATTAGTTAGGCTCAAGAGGATTTGAGGTAAATTTGAATTCCACATCATGAGGTCCTATTGGGAGAGACCAATGTTTACCATTAAATCCGCTAATTTATCCCCTTCTCTAAAAATGTGTTGGATCCAAACTTCCTCTCTAGATTGCAGAATTCTAAAGGCTTTGGAGACTATATTTGATATGTTCCAACTTGGAGGTTTAGAGAACTTGAATAAGTTAATTATATTTAATGAATATCCTTCCATAATAATTTTTGGAGGCCCAAAGATTCAATCAACACCAAGTCTTGAAGTATGGCCCTAGCCTCTACAAAATGGGAGTTTTGAAAAGAGAGAAATTTTGCATAAGAAAAAATTAATTCATCTTTATCATTTCTAATAACTCCATCGGCTCCTGCAAGACTAGGGTTTCCCTTCAATGCTCCATAAAAATTAAGCTTAAACTACCCACTAGGAGGTAGGGACCATCTCACAGAGTCTCTTTGAGTTGAGGGAGGAGGTCCAACAGATCTAGAGATCGACAAAAAAATCAAGGAGGTATTCTAAACTTGCTTTAGTAGGCCCACCTCCATCCAATTTTGGCAAACAAGTGGCCACATTTTCAACATCAAATTCCAATTTTAGATATTAAAAATACCTTTTTGTATTTATTTATTAAGTTTATTATAATATAATATATGCATTAGTGTTTAATGGGTAAATTTTCGGGTTATCTTCTAGATGAAAAGTTGGACTACTCCTAACACTTCGAATTTGAAGGGTAAAAAATAAAAATTGATTTTTTATAAATGTTAATTTTATTTTATTCTTATCAAATGACATTAGTTCAATAGGTTAGATTCCTCTACTTTTAAATTTTTAAGGAGGAAACCCATGTTTGAATATACACAAACTATACGCACATGATAGCCAAATTGTTATAATACCATTATATGTTCATGATGTAATATAGGTGGAACCATTAAAATTCCATATAACTAATTTAATAAATCTATATTATTTTATCCTTCTGCTATGAAGGTTTTATTTTTCAATTCTACTATTCACCTAATTTAATGTTCTCAATGTATTTTTCTTTTTAGACTTTGCATTCTTAATATTACTATAAAAATCATTGGATCAAATCTTATTTATCCATCTATAAAATAGGGTAAGTGGTTTCCAAATTTGACTACAAGTTTGTTTAAAAACTAAAACTTTCCTAAACTATATGTTGGCATGTGATCTATACACAATAAATGATTAACATATGTAATTCTATTAATTAAAGTTGAAAAATTATTTAAGTACATTGAAATTTAATTAGTGAATTGATGAGCTTAAGATGTCCTATGTGAAGTAGGGAAAAATGGTGCACCAAATGAAATATAAACAATGTATGTATCTATGCCCTATCGCTAATGAGCGTCAAATGGAAAGATAACGAATAACAAGAAGTAAAGCAAAACAAGTATATCTCTTATTAATCAAAATGATCCAAAATTATGGGTTACAATGCGTCCCCTTGAGGGCTCAAAATGGGTGATACAAATTTTTACAACTCGGGTGCCCAAGGGTCAAATATCTCAAGGAATTTGGGTGCACATCCAATGTCTTTCCTTGTACCCACAATCGAGGTGGGCGGGCCAAGGTTGCCGCTACTTGTGTATTTGATCCATGATGTCTTAGGATCCCTCCAAATGTGCTGTAATGACCTGCACCTACACACAAGGAAACCAGAATCATCAAATAGCGAGTGTGTGTGATAAAAAGCATGCAATCCCCATAGGGGCAAAATGACTAATAATGAGAAAACATATCAAATAAACTCCAAATAGCACAAAATTGTAGAGGGATGTAAAAAGGAAGGTTTTGGGAAGATATCACCAGAAATTGCACCAAAATTGCATCCGATGGGGCTTCAAAACTCGAATGACTGTTCACAACCTACAAAACCCAAAGCAAGAAAATTATGACCCTACGCATATCCAAAATGCATGAAAATTGGATAAAATATATGAAATACTATTATAAGAAAACCCATTTGATTATATTTGTGAGATCAATCACAGTTTGGGTGTTCTCTCAGATGACCGTCGGATACCTGCAAGAGACCCTACAAAACACTAAAAATGCAATATCTCGGCCAATATAGCTCAGAATGACATGAAATTTGAATTGCAACATCATATAAGCATATGTAAAATATATAATTAAAAATAGTCAAGAAATAATGCACATATATCTATTCATCCCGGGGTGGAGCGAATAGGACTATCACAGATTAGGGGGCACCCGAGGTGCGGCGCCCACAAAATCTCCCTAAATTTTACCACCAATTCCACTTGGGAATGATGAAAAACCCTATAAAATGTGTTGTCATCAAATTTGGTGATGGAATTCACTCAGTTGGTTCGGTTTTGTAACATATTACGCCTCCTAACTCACTCGCAAACCTCCTTCGCTAGGAAGAGATTTCGAGGGAACAATTGGTGCAAAAAGGGTGGAAGGAAATCTTGGCAGCACTCCATTGCTTTGTCCTCAAAATCTCCTCTCTTATTTTGGTGTGGAAAATATCTCCACTTTATAGCCTAAGGAGGCTTCAGGGTTCAAAATGCATGCGAGGCATGAGGTGCCACTTGGCCACCGGGGTGGCATGCATTGGAGGGAGAAGAGAATCTCCCAATTTGGCCTCCCTCATGGGCTGGAGCATTAAGATGTTGCGTGCCCTACCCTCCTAGCCATTATGGACCAAAAATGTAACCATTGGTAGGTGCCATTTGTCCAGGTTTGACTTTTTCTAGTCAAACCTGCTATTCGCTCCACCCCGGAGTGAATGCTGCTATTCACCCCGGGGTGCGACGAATAGGTTTTGTATTCATCCCAGGGTGGCATGAATAGTAGTAGGGTGTCCAAAAGGTGCCAAAAGTGGCCTAGAAACTTTCAAAACCTTGCATTAAGTGGTTAGAACCACTATATACCTCCTGAGGGCTGCCCTAGGGGCCTTGGTGTGTCGTGAAGTCACTACTTATGGTAGCATAATCGGATTGACCAGTTTTTAGTGTCTACAGATGCCCCTTTTTGGGATGCGTTGTGTGTAGCACAACGCCGAGCAAAAATAGATGACTAAAAATGTTCAATTATTAGGGTTACTCAATAACCCAACCAACTTTAGATGCCCCAATCCTGGAAAGAGCATGCATCCTTGAATCCTTGCTTTTGACGAGCTAAGGAACTTGCTTTGGCTTAGACATTGTCTGTCATGAAAAGGTGAGGCCTATGTTTCCATGATGCCATCAATGCTGAGTGCTTTAATTTGATACTTTATGCTTGTTTACTGCCCCAAGCAGGAGCGTGATTGTCTTTGTCAAAGATTCATTGGACGAACGCAATTTGCATGATTGAGTGTGTGCTTGTTGATTTGAATTGAGTATGACTACCCCCTCAAGTGACGAGTCAATGAGGGAATGAATCATGAGAAAAGCGATGAGTCACTTGACCCAGATGACTATTGTTAAGGTTTCCTTCAGTTGTACTCATTGAAAAATGGCATAATTTTGAAAGGATTTGAATGATGCTATGGGGGTTTCATGGAAGAAAGAAGTTGAAAACTTCATTCTCGTGGGGTGGTCTAGACACAATGGCCTTCTTGGGGAGTAAAGTAATAACTTATCCATGCATCCATGAAAAATTTGTATTCCATATTGACCCTGAATGAATTCCATCATATGCGACTTGTTTTTGGCGGGTTTTGAGCCCTTTTCTTTGTTACTTCCTAGAGGAAGGAATGAAAAACCTCACTCCCATGGGGTGGTCCAGCCATGGTGGCCTTCTTAGGGGTTGAATTTAGGTTTTTTCCAAGCATCCAAGAGTGTTATTATTTGCCTCTTGATTACTACAAAAAAATGACCAAAATAGAGTTGTTTTTGTGGGTTTTTGGATCCTTTTGGTGTATTTTGGAGATGTTTTGACCAATGAACCCTGTATTCATCCCAGGGTGGAGCGAATACAAATTCTATATTTTTTCTAGGGTGGAACGAATGGCCAAAAGTGTGTTCACCCTACCTTGGTGTGAATAGAACTATTGTAGGCCTATATAAGTCGATTTTGGGCTCATTATTGCATGTTTTATTTTGTCGTTTGAGAGGTGAGGAGGAGAGTGATTTTACGTAGCGAATGCACATGCGAGAAATCATTTGAATGATTGATAAACATCAAGGGCATCAATGAGGGGCTAATGATTTGACATACTATGTGAATTCTAATCAAGTGACCTCGTATTACAAAATACATTAACGCTCTTTGTTTTTGCTTCTTTTTTTGTTTTTGTAATGGAAATGTGAAACCATTATTGCGATGTAGTGAAATGGAGTAAATGAGATGATATGTGCAAAGAATGTAGGTGAGGTTTTTATGAGACTCAAACACTCTAGCTGATTTGATCAAAGGTTGTATACTGACTATGCAAGACTTTTTGACAAGGTATGAATCTGCTAGGACGACCAAGGTACTTCATATCCCTGTGTGTGCAAGTGAGTTCATTCCTATGAGATGCATAAGGATACCGCCAGTGCCAAGTAGGCTCTCAACCAAACCTATACTGAGGATCACCCAATGAATGCCACCATCCTAGGTTTTGTACTTAGTAGGACTAGACCACTAGGCAATCTAGGTTACAAAAGCTATCTCATCCACATGCAAACATTGGTCTACACACACACGCAAAAGCTAATGTGGCAGACATATCGTCATGCGTGAGGCTACCACCATTGTCGGATAGGCTATCCACCAAACCTGTAATGAGGATCACCTTATGGTTTTCCAAATGTTGAGAGTTCCAGGGATTCAAGTTCGACTCCCTTCTTTTCTTCAATTTTATTGGGATACTTGCTCATATGTAGTGATGAAAATCACTATTTATTTTGTATATTTTTTCTCTTTTGAGCAAGGGATTTGGGATTTGGAATTAGTGGTGAAAACCACTATTTATTTTTGTTTTTATTTTTGCTTTTTGAGGATTTTGATAATGAAATTTTGATTTCTTTGATTTTTTTTGAGGGATTGGGATTTGTGGGAGTTGGGATTTTTGATAGTGGTGAAAACCACTATTTATTTTGGGGGAATTGGGTAGGGAAGATGCTTGTCCTTTTGCCAACTCTCAACATTCTTGAACCATTCGCACAGGGGGATGAGCAGGATGACCTTTTCACTTAAAGTAACCTAGACCACTTCATGGATTTCATCTTTCTTTGTGCAAAACTTGGATTTATTAATGTGTAAATGTGTTTGGGATTTGATGTACACAAGGCATAATCTAAGCAAGACTCTACCTCCTAAAAATCAAGCTAGCTTTCTACAAAACCTAAAGAGAAGCTAGAAATGGTTGAGTGACCAAAAACCCTAATGACATTCTAAAACAAATGACTAGGTGAAGGGGTGGACACAAATATGAAATATGGAAAATGTGGGTGAAAACGGATAATTGCAACATTGAACTATGCTTACTTTCACGACATTGATTTTGAGTGATGAGTATTGTACCATCATGGTGCTAGACATGCATGAACAACTCTAAAATGTAAAGTGCAAATGATGAGTATGCCTAAATGCAAGCGATGATAGAATGCAATGGGATGCAATGTGATGTGATGCTATATTTTTGTAATTTTGATATTTTGATGATGTTTTTGAAATGCAATGCGATGCAATGTTTTTGTATTTTTGATATTTTGATAATGTTTTTGGATTTTTGATTGATATATATGTATGTACATGTGACCAACGGGCTTATTGGGGGTCATTGGGGCATTTGGGGGGACCAAATGGCTTATGGATGCCTTTGGGGCTTTTTGGTTGACCTAGATGGTTCTAGACCATCTAGGAGCATTTTAGGTTGACCAAGTGGGATGTAGGCACCCTTGGAGCATTTTGGGGTGACCTAGATGGTTCTAGACCACCTAGGAGAATTTTAGGTTGACCAAGCGGGATATAGGCATCCTTGGAGCATTTTGGGGTGACCTAGATGGTTCTAGACCACCTAGGAGCATTTTAGGTTGACCAAGTGGGTATAGGCACCCTTGGAGCATTTTGGGGTGACCTAGATGGTTCTAGACTGCCTAGGAGCATTTTAGGTTGACCAAGCGGGATATAGGCACCCTTGGAGCATTTTGGGGTGACCTAGACGGTCATAGACCACCTAGGAGCATTTTAGGTTGACCAAGCGGGATATAGGCACCCTTGGAGCATTTTGGGGTGACCTAGATGGTTCTAGACCACCAGGAGCATTTTACCGGCACCCTGGGGCATTTTGGGATGACCTAGATAGTTCTAGACCGCCTAGGAGCATTTTAGGTTGACCAAGCGGGATATAGGCACCCTTGGAGCATTTTGGGTTGGGCCATCCTATGCTAGGCATGGAATGGCCACAAATGAAGGATGTTCAAGGGTTCAAGATCCTTGACACCTTCAAGGGAGGCTAGGCGATATATTATGGGTCCTATCTAACTGGTAATGACATAGGGACCTAACCAGTTTACCACGAACTTGTCCCTCAGATGGGGCAAAAAATTAGAATTTTGTTGGTTCTCCTTCAGAATGAGGTCACCAACCTAAAAGTCTCTTAGGTGGACTTTCATATTATAGGCTCTCTTAAGTCACTCTTGATAAACGCATAGGTGCTCAAGAGCATTAATACGACATTCATCAAGTAGCGTAAGCTGATCTAGGCGAGCCTACCATGCAGTGTCATCATCGATGAACTCTTGCATGGATATGCGCAGCGATGGTATTTCGAGCTCTAGAGGCATGACCGCCTCGGTGCCATACACTAGTGAAAATGGAGTAGCCCTAGTGGGTGTCCGAATACTAGTGTGATAGGCCCATAGAGCAAGAGGTATTTGTGTATGCCAATCTGTGTGACTCTCTCTAATAGTTTTCTTGAGAATGGCAATCAATATTTTGTTAGAGGCCTCTACTTGCCCATTTTCTTGTGGATAGTAGGGTGTCAAAAAACTGTGCTGGATGTTATACTTTGCTGTCAAAGCATACACATATTTTTTTTTAAATGATGTCCCATTATCCGAAATGATCTTGGATGGAATACCAAAATGACAAATGATATTATGCAATAGGAACTCCGCTATGCGGGGTCTCATCATAGTGGTAAGGGGAATTGCTTCCACCCATTTAGTGAAATACTCGGTAGCCATTATGATAAACGTGTGACAGCCCGAGGACATGGGGGAGATTTTCTCGATTAAATCCAACCCCCACTATGAAAATGGCCATACCGATTGGATCGGTTGCAAGGCCTGAGAAGGTACGTGTGTCAAATTAGCATGATGCTGACACTTCATGCACTTCCTCATATATGCACAACAATCTCGCTCTAAAGTTGGCCAATAATAGCCCATGCAAAGAATGCGCTTGGCGATGGCCATGCCGCTAAAATGGCCACCGCATGTACCATCGTGTGCTTGGGTGATTGCCCAAGTCAACTCTTGATGCTCTAAGCAACGAAGGAGGATCCCTTCGTAGCTCCGACGATACAGAATGTCTCCTAGCAAGACATATTTTGTCGCCTTCCATCTGAATATTCTTTTAGCGACGTGTGACAATCCAGGAGGGAGGTTACCAAGCTTTAGGTATTCCCTAATTTGTGTTGACCAGTCCTATTGTGAAGAAGCCTCGAGCGCATGAACGACCTGTCCCTCTCGAAGTTCATCCCTAGAAAAAGCTGACTGGGAAAGAACTTGTAAGAATAGCATTGTGCTGCTATCAAAAGGGGCTTGAGGGAACAAAGTCCCCCAATTGGCCTGGTTCAAGCGTTCGTGAATGTGCGAGAATCTCTCCTGATGAGGTTCAATTTGAATCAAGTGGACTTTCGGCATGACTTGATTATTCTCGTGCTCCACCATAGATTGCGAGAGCATTTTGACCTGGATGGTAGTCATCTGATCCATAGGGTCTTGCGGGATCAAGGACCCCAGAGAGGCCATTGTATCCGCAAAATGATTAGATGATCGAGGGAGTGCCTCGATGTTATACCATTTGAATTTTTCCAAGAATTTATCCACAAGGGCCTTGTAGGCTTGCAGGACTAGGCACTTACATTGGAAGATCCCCTTGACTTGGTTAACAATGAGCAAGGAGTCATCGAAGATGTTGAGCTTTGTTATTTTCATGGTGACAGCCATCTGAAGGCCTATGATCAGGGCCTCATACTCGACATTATTGTTGGTGCACGAGAAATCGAGTTTAAATGACATGGGTATGGGAGCCCCATGCGGTGTGAAAAACATGATTCCTATGCCACCCCCTTGCTCACATTTGGAGCCATCAAAAAATAGGGTCATATCTGCTTGCACCTCAAGCTCGTTAGAATCTGGCGATTCTGATATTTGGAAGACCCCATCATCGGGAAGGTCCATGCTAAGAGGCTGATCGTCCTAGAGAGGAGCCTCTACGAGTTGATCGGTGATGACCTGACCCTTAATTGATTTTTGTCCAACAAACTCAAGGTCAAACTCCATCAACAACATGATCCATTTTACCGTGTGACTACTATGATAAGTGCAACTCATCATGTAGTGCAATGGATTCTCTTTAGATACAACATATGTGGTATTGCTAAGCATGTAATGTCATAGCTTCTTGGTGGCGAAAACCATCGCTAGGCATAATTTCTCAACGTATGCGTACTTGATCTCATAACTGACCAGGGTGTGGTTGAGATAGTAAGTAGCCTGTTCCTTATGAAATTCATTGTTTTGGGCTAACATGGCACCCAATGCAATCTCAGTGGCTGAGATGTATAAGTGGAATGATACTCCTAGCCTAGGTGGTGCCAACACTGGTGATGAAGCCAGGTACTATTTTATTGTGTCAAAGGCCTCCTGACACTCGTCATCCCAATGGAATGTGACCCCCTTATGCAACAACTTGTTCATGGGGTGACACTTGTCCGAAAATTGTGCTATGAAGCACTTGATGGACGTGATCTTGCCCTGCAGACTTTGGAGTTGCTTGATCGTGGTTGGGGGAGGCATCTCGAGGATGGCCTTGACCTTATTAGGGTCCACTTCAATGCCTCACTTAGAGATGATAAATCCCAAGAGCTTTCCAGATGTGATGTCAAAGACGCACTTCTTGGGGTTCAGTCTCACGTTATGTTCAATGAGGTGGTCTAATACTTTGCTCAAGACCTCAAGATGCTCATGGCGTAATAATGATTTAGCCAGTAAGTCATCCATGTAATCTTCCAAAATTTTATGCATGTAGTCATGGAAGATGTATGTCATGGCACGTTGGTAGGTGGCATCGACATTTTTAAGGCCAAAGGGCATGACCTTATAGCAAAATGTCCCCTAGGGCATTGTGAACGCCATTTTGAGTTGGTCCTCTGGGTTGATACGAATCTGATTGTACCCAGAGAAACCATCCATAAGGGATAACATTTTATGGCCCGTTGTGGCATCTACCAGGGCATCAATGCTTGGCAAAGGAAAATCATCCTTAGGACTCACTTTTTTTAGGTCTCGAAAATCGGTGCAAATGTGAATCCTCCCATCTGGCTTCTTTACGGGAACCATGTTGGACAACCATGGCGGATAGTCTATAAAAATGACAAATTGGGCATCCAACAACTTCTATAGCTCGTATTTGACCATCAAGGCCACTGTTGGATGCATATTTCTAAGCTTTTGCTTGACAGGCTTGGCCTTTGGGTCAAGCGTTAGATTGTGGGTGACTAGATTTGGATCCAGTCCCGACATGTATTTATAGGACCATGCAAAATCTTCCTTCTTCCTGGTGAGAAGGGCTATGTAATCGGCTTGCTCCTCGGGGGATAGGCTTTCCCCCAACTTGATATACTATGGATTCTCTAGGTCTGAGCCGATATCTACATCAATCGTAGGCTCGATTGACATATGCGACCCCTCCTCCAGCTGGTGGGGGGTAGGGATCAAATGGATGTCATCCACTGGATTTAGATCATCAATGGGAACCTCGGGTTCCTCCTCAGCATGGAAGACATCATGAGCTAGCCCTAAAGAGAAGCAAAATAGTTGTAGCATCTCATCGTAGGGCCAATACTCAGAAGGCGATGGGGGTGAATCTCCTCGATCAAAGTCAATTTCCCCCAAGTCGAGGTGCAATGACTTTGATGGGTTATTCGGATCTCGTAATGGCTCAAAAAAATCTATGGAAATAATATTGATGGATGGATGATTTCCCCTAGGTGGCTGGTGGTGACCATGGACCTCTAGATGCAGCACGACCTGAGGAGGTAGCTACGGAGGTGGTGGAATGATAGGCGGTGGTCGATGTGGCTGCGGAGGAACTTACCCTTTGTGAGGCAGAAGATACCACCAAATGGGCTCTTGTAATGGGAATAGGCGTAGAAGGTAATCATCATTCTCATCCCAAGGGATGATCTACATGCATTCTCCATCAGAACTATTAGAGTCAATCGGTATGACCCCATAGTCTGACTCATCATCTGACGTCCACTCATAAGGGGACCCTGGATCTTCTTCCTCACCATCATGGGGAAGAGTGCATGAACCTTCACCTCTCTCGTAGGATTGGATACCATCTCAAGGTGGTTCATCATCTCCCAAGGGCATAGGGAAATAGTCCCCCAATGAGTAGATGCGATTAGGGTTGGCAAAGGGATCTCGGGCCAACTCATCTCTATAATTGAGGCATAGGTGCTCCATGCCATCAACAAGAATATCCAAAGGCAGGGGGTTGTTATGTCCCAACCCTGACTTATCATATGGCATCTAGTACTAGGGTTGAAATGAAACCCATGTGCCTTGCTCATACAAGCCTAACCCATAACCATGCCAATTGCATAGGTCAAGATACTTCAGGGTGAAGTCAGGGTTAGACAAGTAGTGGATGTCCTCTCCAAAGGGCTCTTCATCCTCCTCCTATTATTGGTAGGGTTCGATGTCGTAGTCAAGTCCCCATAGATGAAATTTGTTTGATTAGGGGGGATGCCTAGGGGTACGATAGTGCCTATGGGAAGACGGGGTCGACCCATGTCTTGCACCGACTCTATAGTAGGGGTAGTTGTGACCTCCCTAACCATGTATTCTCCTAATCCAGTGGAAGCCAAGTGAACTATCACCTGAGGCTACGGATAGAAGAGTGATGAGAGTGAGATCTGATCTAAATCATCTTCTACCACCTATGGTAGCTCTTCATCATCTGGGCTAGGTATCTCCTCTATGGAGATGGTGGATATGGTCGACTGTACCTCATCAATGGGATTTTTCCCTAGGTTTCTCAACAACGGTTCTGCCAGCCCAGTGGGCATCGAAGGAGGTGCCGATGATGAGGAAGGTATGTCATGCAATGATGAGGGGGTCAAACCTTGGATGGATTCATTCGATTGGAAATCCAGGTGTGTCGATGGTAAGGTTGACTCAGGGATCTACTGCACCATGTTACAGTACTTGTAGGGCTCTAGGTCTATAGGGACGACATGAACTTGCCCTTCATGGGTGTACTTGAGGCATTGGTGAGCAATGGAAGGGACACACTTCATGTACCTAATCCATGGTCTACCTAACAAGATATTGTACGCCATCTCACCCTCCAGTATGTGGCATAACATCGAGATGGTCCCCCGGACAAAAAGGGGGGAAAAACAAAGAGGAGAAGAGAGGGGTGGTGCTATCGGACTTGGGTACCACCTATTCCTCGTGATGATGCTAATCATGCCAACGTATCCCTACTGAGGGGGGCATGATGAACCTCATTCACCTAGGGCACTAGCTTGGCCTACTCTACATGGGCAGGCAAGGGATCCTTAAAGATCTCCATCTGCTAGTTGTTTTGCGTGATAGGGTTGTCCACCTGAAGGATCTTCCTATCAATCATGTCCTGTACCAAGTTTTTAAACTTGTAGCACATGTTCACATTGTGCTCATTTTTCCTATGAAATTTTCAATATATGTCTTCTCTATACCCTTTGGGTCTAGGTGCATTCAGGTCGATAGGTTGACTCTTAGGAAGATGGATCGAATTTACCACTAAGAGGCACTCAAACAATGAGTCCATAGACTCTGCAAGGGGTGTAAACTATCGCTTGGGGTGATGTTGTTGATTCTGCCCTTGACTATTTTGATTGTCCTTAGTATAGTCCCGATGTGTGGCTTGATAATTAGGCTTTTGAGGTGGCACAACTTGCACTGGTCCCAGGACACTAAGGGCAACCTGATTCACTACTACTAGCTTGGACTATGCCGAGGTGCTCTTGGTATTCTTGTTCCACTCCTTGTGAGGCTTCACAATCTCCCCCTATTGAATCTTGATTTCTTTGATGGTCCTAGCTTGCTCCAGGGCATCCTCAAGAGTGGGATATTGTTGCAGCTACAACAAGGATATGGGCTTCAAGAAGCTCTTGGCAAACATCTGAGTTAGCTCTGACATGGGGAGAAAATAAGGCAGCTTGGTGAGCAAGGCCCACCACCTATTGCCATAATTTTTTATTGACTCATCGTCATATTGCTTCAACCCGGCTACATCGACCAATGTCACCTTCCTCTTGGTATTGAAGGTGAAGCATTCTAGGAATGCATTTTCAAGTTGATCCAAAGTATGGATGCTATGCTTAGGGAGCTAGTAAAACCACTCCAAGGTAGGGACCAAAAGGGTAGTCACAAATATCTATAAAAGCAAAGCATCATCATCATGAATGCCGAAACACTAACCCAGAAATTTGGTGACATGCTCCTCCACATCCTCTTCTCCCTTAAACATAGCCAACTATGGCAACTTATAATGCTCTGGATAGGGAGGCATAGGTACTGAAGGATGGATTGGCTGACTATGCAACTGGCACATAGTGGGATTCTGAGATCCAGACCTGGAGGTCTTATTCTCTATCGACTCTAGGTGCTCTAACAAATCTTTATATGGATCCGAGGACTTGATCTCCTCATTCTTGCTCACATCCTAAGGTGGAGGTCTAGGATCCTCCAACCTAAGGTGGGGTGTTGGCCTGTCACCCCCTTGCCTTGATAAGGCATCTCCAAATACTCTACTTCTAGCTCATGCTCACTGTAGGCCCCGTAAGGCATCTCTCGAGCCGATATATAAATAGGGGTGTATACCCACTGTGGGCGCCCTCCATATGGCCTATGAGGTAAGTCTCGCTCTAGCCTAGGAGGCCATGGAGGCAACATCGGATAAGGTCTAGGAGACCTTTCTCAAACAAGCATAGGTTACCTCGGAGGGACTTCCTATCTATGGGTCTTAGGGGTAGGGACCCTCTCCCATAGAGTCTTTTGGAATAACTCATTAGTCTGTCGCTCAATCCTCTCTTTTTCAAGCTGATGCAAGCGGTCTAGTTGCTCTTTGTTGCACCAAAACTATTTGAACTGAGCTTGGTGTTCCACATATTTTGCAACTGCTTGCTTGATTTGTTTCGCCATGTGAGTCCTAGAGGGTCTAGGGGCCTTGCATTGGGGCTGACATCGTTCAATATAATATGTGATATCTATTAGGTGCTTACCTATTTTGAGGTTCACCGCATTGACTTGAGGTTCGGGCTAGAACATCTACTCATTATACTCAGCAGGCACAGAGGCACATCGAGCATGCACAGAATACTACTCTTGAGGAAAATCTGGGATTTCCTCATGCCTTCCTTCCTATATGAGGAAGGGTAGGGTGGAATTGGCCCACCTAGAGTGACGAGTGTCATTCCCATCGGGTTGCATGAGCTATTGTATCCTATCAAGGTGATGCGGAGGTAAAGTCGTATCGACTTGCTCCGACCAGTGTGTGAAGTCATGCTCTTGCCTATGAATAGGTGTGTCAGCCCTGATGGGTACACGGATGCATGGCACCACTTTGTCTATTAGCGCCTCAACGCATTGTTTCCTTTCATCAAAGAAGGTATGTGATGTATCTACATACCGGGAACACTCTCCCAAGTAATGCTCATCATCCCTCGGGGTGTCCTGCAGAGGGTCCCTTTGGAGATGAGGCTCGTGCCCTACTATCTTGGGGCTAGGTGGAGTAGAAGCTCTCCAGGGAGGTATGACCAAGTCCCTAGGGCTATAGCGGAGATGATTCATGTCTCCTAATCCACTCTCCATAGCTTTCACCCATGTTTGGGCTTGGTTGCGGGTGTACACCATCATGCTCCTCTATCAATACCCCAAGTGATTATCTTCTTTACAAATTTTTAATGAAACAACAAACAAGAAAGGAAACACTCAATAAGATAGATGATTATCTCATTTAAGTTTTAGATGTGAATCCCTAAACTGTTTTGTGTGTTTCAGATGTGTTGTTTGTAAAGAATGACCTTGTGTCACGTATTTGAAATATTGTTGGATGATGTACTTAAATTTTTAAAGGATTTCACCTATATACTCACAAAATATGAATATGGTGATGAAATCCATATCCAATGAGGTAGCATAGGTACTACCAACCCTCACCCGACACCCCATGCACAACGATACACCCCTTCGAAGAGGAATGCATGCTATTTTGCATGGTTAGGATAGATCTTGGGTCAGCCTTGGCCACAGATGGGTCCCGATGATACTCTTTCACATGAGCCAATAAAGTGGTAATGACATCCACTATTGGTCTCGATCGATGGGTTGGATGTGAGAGCCCAACGCCACCGATGTTAAGATAAAACGTGATGTGTGGGGTTCCTTTTATCTTTAAAGAAAGCAAGCAAAGAAGCATTCAATGATCATTCACTAAATGCATGCGTAAGGTGTGTTTTAATTTCAGAAAGGTTAGTATATAAAAAGAAACTCACAAACATATCTAGAAATGCAAAGCCCTAAATTTTAGCCTACCCATTGGGTAGGCTACAAACACGCAAACCATAGAGATGCATTTGTACTCTGAATTTGTTTTGATTTTTCTCCCTTTTATGTGTTTTTGTTATTTTGCATTTAAGAAAAGGAAGCTACCTTTAACCTTTCTAAGCAAACAAAAACGTGAGAAAAACCAAATAACACTGAAAATAAACAGTTTCTATAACTGCAAAACAGAGATGACAGATTCAAGGACCTACCTCATCACTGCCAAAACTTGCTATTTCTGAAATTCTGCTCCAAAAGCTCTCTATTTTCTATTCACTCTAGGGTGTGATGAATAATAGGTCTGAATTCACTCCAAGGTGAGGTGAATTCACATTCACCCCAGAGGGGCATGAATAGGAGGCCATAGTTCACTTTAGGCCATAACGAATAGCACCTACAACATAAAAAGATGAAAAATGAGATCCAAACTTCACCTAAAGCAAAAGGGACTAGGTCCCACCATGATCACCATTGAAGTAGGGAAAAATGGTGCACCAAATGAAATATAAACAATGTATGTATCTATGCCCTATCGCTAATGAGCGCCAAACGGAAGCATGCAAGTAAATATGGAAAGATAACGAATAACAAGAAGTAAAGCAAAAAAAGTATATCTCTTATTAATAAAAATGATCCAAAATTATGGGTTACAATGCATCCCCTTGAGGGCTCAAAATGGGTGATACAAATTTTTACAACTCGGGTGCCCAAGGGTCAAATCTCTCAAGGAATTTGGGTGCACATCCAATGTCTTTCCTCGTACCCACAATCGAAGTGGGCGGGCCAAAGCTATCGCAACTTGTGTCTTTGATCCATGATGTATTAGGCTCCTTCCAAATGCACTGTAATGACCTGAACCTACACACAAGGAAACCTAAATCATCAAATAGCGAGTGCGTGTGATAAAAAGCATGCAATCCCCATAGGGGCAAAATGACTAATAATGATAAAACATATCAAATCAACTCCAAATAGCACAAAATTGTAGAGGGATGTAAAAATGAAGGTTTTGGGAAGATATCACCAGAAATTGCACCAAAATTGCATCCGATGGGGCTTTGAAACTCGAATGACCGTTCGCAACCTACAAAACCCAAAGCAAGAAAATTCTGACCCTACGCATATCCAAAAGCATGAAAATTTGAAAAAATATATGAAATAATATTATAAGAAAACCCATTTTATTATATTTCTTGAGATAAATCATAGTTTGGGTGTTCTCTCAGATGACTGTCGGATACCTGCAAGAGACCCTACAAAACACTAAAAATGCAATATCTCGGCCAATATAGCTCAGAATGACATGAAATTTGAACTGCAACATCATATAAGCATATTTAAAATATATAATTAAAAATATTCAAGAAATCATGCACATATATCTATTCATCATGGGGTGGAGCGAATAGGACTGTCATAGATTAGGGGGCATCCCGAGGTGCGGCGCCCACGGAATCTCCCTAAATTTTACCACCAATTCCACTTGGGAATGATGCAAAACCCTATAAAATGTGTTTTCATTGAATTTGGTGATGGAATTCACTCATTTGGTTTGGTTTTGTAACAAATTATGCCTCCTAACTCACTCGCAAACCTCCTTCGCTAGGAAGAGATTCCAAGGGAACAATTGGCGCAAAAAGGGTGGAAGGAAATATTGGTAGCACTCCGTTGCTTTTGTCCTTAAAATATCCTCTCTTTTTTTGTGTGGAAAATATCTCCACTTTATAGCCTAAGGAGGCTTCAGGGGTCAAAATGCATGCGAGGGCATGCGAGGCATGAGGTGCCACTTGGCCACGAGGGTGGCATGCATTGGAGGGAGAAGAGAATCTCCCAATTTGGCCTCCCTCATGGGCTGGAGCATTAAGATGCTACGTGCCCTGCCCTCCTAGCTATTATGACCTAGAAATGTAACCATTGGCAGACACCATTTGTCTAGGTTTGATTTTTTTCTAGTCAAACCTGCTATTCGCTTCACCCTAGAGTGAATGCTGCTATTCACCCTAAGGTGCGACGAATAGGTTATGTATTCATCCTAGGGTGGCATGAATAGCAGCAGGGTGTCCAAAATGTGCTAAAAGTGGACTATAACCTTTCAAACCCTTGCATTAAGTGGTTAGAACCACTGTATACCTCCTGAGTGCTGCCCTAGGGGCCTTGGTGTGTCGCGAAGTCACCACTTATGGTAGCATAATCGGATTGACCAGTTTTTAGTGTCTACACTATGTATTTTTAAGTTTATAAATTAGTTTACAAGATTGTTAAAATTTAAATTATAATGAAAATCAAGGGTATTTAGGTAAAGGTTTAAGATAATCTATACCATTATTGTGATATTCAATTCCAAGACTTTTACATCAACATAATCTCAAAATTTATTTTATATTAAATATATATAAAATTTTAAATATGAAAATATTTCTGATTGCATCAGATTGGTCACTATGCAACATTTGTTTAAACATACACATGGGTGTGATTGCAATAACAATTTATTTAATAATGCACATGGGGGTGCAACGCAATAGTTCGAGCTTTGGCTCTTCTTCGAGAGGTCCAAGGTTCAAACCGTGGCGTGGGTGAGTGTGTGAGGGGGTGGGTGTGTGGTGGCTTTGTGTTAAAATCCCTATTGATAAGTATAGCTCTCACCTTTATGAGGGGTCATGGTTAGGAGGATACTGCTCAACCCTGTACGTCGATCATAGAGGTTTCTCATAATAACAAAAAAAGAAAACAATTTATTTAATAATATTTGTAATTTAGATTTTAATAATTATAATTATAAATTTTTTGGTTAAATTTGTTTTATGAAATGTATAAGTATTTAACACACCTTATCTTATGTTTTTTATTTTTATTTTTATTTTAATAAATTAATTATTTTTACCCCTAAAATTTGTTGAATGAAATTTGTTTTATTATGATCCATCAAAAATGTGACACAAAAAGTAGTGAACATGTGCAATCACTATATTTACCTACAAGTAGAACAAATGCTACATATTAACCAATCCTTACCATTGTAAAAATATTTGTATTTAAAATTTATATATACTTAAATATCTAATATGCATACAAATTATTTAATGAATCCACATGCATACGTCTTAATACACAATGTGTGGCTTCTATTGGAGGCCACTTCCATCAGCATAATAAAATATATTATTTCTCTCATTACATTGTTGTTAAATTAAATAGACATATCCAACTTACCTTTCTATCAAAGATATTCTTCATAAGGGTTTCTCACACTAGCCAAATTAAAAAAAAAATCTTCATTTACCTCTCTATCAAAGATATTCTTCATCTTACTCAAAATTCTAAGTTCTTACAATCAACCCCTTGAAATTATTTTTTTAAGAGATATAGTCTCACTTGGCTAGTTACCTTCTAAAATTTAAATTATGCTAAGATGATATTTGCTACCTAATTTTCTTTTCTATAAATGTGCTAGTTTTAACAACCTGTCAATTTTCTAATACCTATTTTTTTAGAGGTCATATTTATATCTCTAATATTCCAAGATAATATTTTTAATATATATTTTTTGATTTTCTTTATGGGCTTAGCTCCACCTCCTCTTAACTTGGGATATTTACTTTTGTTTTTCCATATCTATTATGATTTTTGTTGTTAAGTATAGATAGTTAGAGGTAGTTGTAACTAGTATGGTTACTAATGACATGTTATCTATTGTATATATTCTATTACACCAATGAACATAACTGTTTAGTTGATTTTCTATAATATTTGGTATCAGAGCATTGATCTTTCTATGCATTTGAAGAAGGCACATGAGAATGGTGCATATGGATTTTTGCACTAGATTATTTTAGTGCAAGTGCTTTGCGTATGTGCAAAGAGGATACTATGCTAATTTTATTGAAGAATAATTATTTATCTTCATCATATTTATGGTTTTCTATCATTTATTTGTATTGGAGTTGAATTGGCAAGGAGCAAGTTTGAATGGATGAGAAGAGTCATCTAGAGAATGATCATCTGAAGGGTGTTAATTAGGTCACCTGAAATTCAATATTAATTAGGTCATCCTGAATAGAGAAGCCATATGAAATCGAGTTGTCTAACATAGGGTCATCTAGGCTTACATTACAAGAGAATCAAGTTTTTCTAGAAAGGAGACACTATTAGTTTGTTTAAAAGATAAATTAATTTGTTTATGTTTTGTAGGAGAATGTAGAGTTCGTTAGTTTATGAGAAAGCTTGTATGATATTTTTTTTATTGATAAAGAGGTTTTGAAAGGACACAAAATATTTTACAGAGAGAAACAGGTGTGAACTCAACTAGGATCAACACCAAAAGTTGAACAAAACAAAAAAGCATTCGGTATAGCCAAACCATCCAAAAAGATAGAAAGGAAAACCTAGAAGTCCCCAAAAAACCCATAAAATGAACAGGAGAAACCATCAAAACAAGCAAACTATGAACATGAACCACACAAACCAAAATAGGAAACCATAACTGTCACTTGAGCTAACATTGACCTGCATCTCAAAATTATCATGAGGAATCAAAATACCACGCAGGAAGTGATTACTCCCAGGACAAAGGTAAGGGAGTCTCATTTGGGGTGCAATAGGCTTACTTGGACCATCATACTTGCTAAAGTAAACAAATTCCATCACCATGGTTTACCTCCACGAGTCCCATTGGGAAGTTATACTGCTAAAGATGAAGGGATTTTTCTAGAACTCCTTTATTAGCAAGTAAATTTGTTGCTTTATTTCCTTCTCTATACACGTGTTGGATAATGATGTTTGCATACCTACCCAGTAAGCTTTTGCATTCATTAATCATATTGTGAACACTCCATGACGGGACTTGATTTCCTTTGAGCCAATTGATAGCAAGCATGGAATCACCTTCAATAATGATGTGATCACAATCAAACTCCTGTATAATTATCAAACCTTGGTACATGACTCTCACTTTTGCAAGGTTGTTGGATTGAATTTGAAAGCTTGCATGATATGGATGTGATGTCCAATTATAATTTTATTCTATTTGGAAGTAAATATTTGTGATGCAATGTCTATCAAAGTTTTATGAAGAAGAGATTTCTGTTAGAGGAGACATTGCCACCAGTTGGAATATCATCTAAAGATAAACAAAACATTGGATTTTGTGCATGTAGTTGAAGATGTCCAATGAGCCATGTCATCCCATTCAAATAAAAATAACATGTGTTGAAGATAAAATTCAATTTTGTTTACATAATGGAGGGATATCCATTACAACAATAGTTGGTGTAGATGTTGTACGTTATCACCAAGATCATACATGAAAGTAGAGGTACCAATTGCTAGTTGTTTGAGACTGCTAAGATGTGTTATTTTCTACTTTATATTTAATCAACCACATCAACATTTAAACACTTGTATATGGGAGTTGTTCAATGATGTTTTATTTTGCTACAAGGAGGTCAAACATTTTTAAAAATGTGCTAACTATTATATAGCTATTTGATTTCATTTTAGCTTTGCATGAAAGTTGTTGTGGAATATTACATTATTTTGTACATGCTAATATACCCCTATGGTAACTTAACGGTACAATTGTAAATATGTAATAGATTAAGGTTCAGTCTATAGTTTAGGAGTGTGATTTATATTTCCCCTTTTATGTAAGCGTCAATGTGCAGAAAATGCACAAGTGTCATGTAAGATTGCATTGTGAAGAAAATACACAAGTGCCATGTAAGAGTGCAGTATGCAGGAAATGCACAAGTATCATGTAAGTTAGAGTGCAAGTATAGATTGAGAGAATATGCACAAGTGTCATGTAAGTTAGAGTGCAAGTATATATTGAGAGAATATGCACAAGTGTCTTGTATGTAAGAGTGTAAATATGTAATGTGAGGATGTGCACAAGTGTCTTATATTAGGAGTGCATGTAGAAGTGTAAGAGTCATGTATATGTGTGCAAGTGTCTTAGATTCAAGTGTCCATCTAGTATGCAAGGCAATAGTCATGAGACTTAGCATATGGAGATAAATATTCAAGTAATTGAAGAGTCACATTACTATGGATATATTATGAAGACAATGCTCCATGAGAAAACAATTCAATGATAAACCGATTATCCAATTGTAAAGAGGAAGGAAAGTAATAAGCTTGTATATGCATTTTTGAGCAATTAGTATTGTAATTTTTCTTCATGCATAGTTCATGAATGATTTAGGCCATTTATATTTGATTATATAAGTGAATTTCATTTTTAGTATTATATAGGCCTTGATATATATATATATATATATATATATATATATATATATATATATATATATATTAATTTACTCATATATTATTCTACTCTTCATTATTGATATTTTAACCTTTAATATTATGGCTATTTTATATTGGAACCTGTAATATTTTATGGTAGTAAGGCTTAAAAATCCATTAGCGGTATCAAAGCTGCCACCTGACTCCATCCATTTTTTTATAGATTTATTTATAAGCCACCATTATTAATTAACTTTTTCTATTTTTGATAAAGTTAATTTAGTGTTTATCCAATTTGAAGGCAGTGTAGACTTTAACTTTACTTTTAAATGTCTTATTGAGTAGAAGATTGAGGAGACAAGAAATAGTCACCATAATTTGAATTCTAGGGTCTTTCCACTTGGTTGAAGGAAAACTAGTGAAGACTAGGACTCAACTATATTGAAAAAAATGCCCAAATAAAAAAAAAGCTGGATATTGATTGATTGAAAACCAACTTAGAAGATAGTTGGAGATTCAAGGATATACAAAGTCACCTTAATAATATTTTTAAGAATCATTATTGAATATTGAAAAGAACCAACCCAAGAGATACATTGGTCATTCATGGATATTCATAGTCACCCTAAAATTGATATTAAATTCTATGAAAGAGGAGAACAATATTTTGTTCTTAGGTGCGACCCGAGACATTGAAGAAAGTTTTTCCATAGGTTGGGAAGCTTCCTACAAAGATAAAGAATTTTAGCTTCTAATTTTTTGAAGAGAATCTAAGCTTCCATAGAACAACATAGTTTTGATAAAATAAGCAATACAAATATTCTATAGTAGAAGTTAAGAAAATAATAGAGAAAAGTATTGTAAGCCTTCTAAATATTTTTAAAGAGAGAAAATATTGATTACATCAGTGAAAGAATAGAAGAAGCTATAGGCTATTTAAGAGCATTGCACTATATATAAGGTAAGCACTAAAAAATATTAGAGCACTAATATACAATGAATTGTTGCTTTTAAATCAAGTGAAGGTTTGATTTTTGTATTCAATGAAAAACCAGAAGACATAAATAAGTTCTTCAAGATAGTAGAAGTAGGATTGAGTGCTTGAAAAAAAGGAGTTAGTGTGGAAATATAGAAGCACTAAGATTACTAGGTTTGAGAAATATATGACCACCATCTAGGTAACACTTACAGAAGAAGCAACAAAGAAAAAAAACTCACAAAAGGAGAAAAAAAGAAATTTTACATTAGGTACAATAGGATTCTAATGAAGCAAATCAAATTGCTTGCTTCACTAGATCAATAATAGAAGATCATACAAATATTAATAATGATAACTCATAGGAGAAGAGCATTTATTGGCCATCACACAACCACAAACAAAGGATCTAACCACTAGCAAAATATTTGGCCACCAATAAAGGACCTAAGCTTAAGTGAAAGACCTAAGTATCAGCAGGAGACTTGAGCATCAATAGTAGGTTTGAGCACCAATATGAGGTAAAATATCAAAGTGAAGAGGAGGCCAATAGATAAAGAGATGATGAGATTAGATGAATAGATAAGAATATTAACATACAAAGATACAAGGAGAGCAAAAAAATAGACCAACAGATAAAGAGATGAGAATACCAACATGTAAGTGACTATATAGTGAAGAAGATAAAGAGACAAGGAGACCAACAGATGAAGAAACAAGGAGACCAATATGCAAGTGAAGAATATTAGTAAAGAGATAAGGAGACCAATGTGAAAGTGAAGTGAAGCTCTTGAATGTATGCATACCACCTAAGAACATAAACATTGCTTGCATGAGTAACTTATTCGAGAAACATAACACAAAGTATCATTACTTATATTAGTGTGCAGGAGTAACATATTTAGGAAGAAAATCCACAAAATATTATTACAACTGAAAAATAATGTAATGTCACTAATGGTTGATTAGCATACAAAGGTCCACATGGCTTTGGGGTTAAGCTTTGCACATCTAAATGAAGGCTAGTTACATTGAAGCACAAAGCCATTTTCACATCGAGTAAGCACAAAAAATAAGAATAGAAGTGCAAGCCAACTAAGATTGAAATTAAGGTTGGTTGTAATTAAAGTTTTAAATGCTTTATAAGGAGTTATAAGGTGATTGTAATTTAATTAGTTGGAGTTATAAGGTTTAGTTAGAAATTTAAGGTTTTTGAATTTTAAAAAAAAATGTGGAGTGATAAGGATTTCTACTTTAATTAGTTTATTTTATTATTTAAAATTTTCAAGTATTTGAATACACTTGAAGTTTTTTTATAAGATTTATTTTCTTAAAGTTTTCAAAATTTTGAGAAAAATTAAAATTAAAAAAATATATTAGAAGTTTTTGAAATTCTGCAAATTGAAAATATTTTGGAGTTAAAAGGTTTTCTACATCAAAGGATTAGAAAATAAGAATTTGAAAAATTCATATTTGAGTTATCTATTTAAATAGGGAGTTATAAGGTTTACTATTTCAAAGGATTTCAAATTTTTTGAATGAGTTCCATTATGTCAAATAATAAAATTTTCCTTTCTAAATCTCAACTATTGAAAGGATAAAATTTTGCATCATGGAAAAACAAAATGAAATAAATCCTAGTTGTAGAAAAACTATGGGATATAGTAAGTGGAACAAAGAAAAACCTAGTGAGGATGAATGAGAAATACAAAAAATTGAAGTTGTTGCAAAAGCACTTATTTTTAACATATGAAATAATTGATGGAATTCAACCATACTTAAGTGGAGAAGAAACTTCTATAGAAGCATGGAATACATTATGCAAAATATTTGAAGAAAATAATAAAGTTACAATTCAAAATTTAGAATCCCAATTATATTCCTTAAATGTAAATAATAGATAAAGTATAACTCTAAAGTATTGACTATAGGAGAGAAAGTAGAAGATAAATTTATTTTATTTTTTTTTGTTACATAGAAGAGTTGGTCACAACCACATTATTTTTAGTAACTTACAAGCATAGGGTTTAAGCCATAGGGGATGCTCCCACCAAACCTATTACACCTCATTATTGTTTACCCAACGTGAAGGGGACCACCTATCACTCAGGATTCATACCATCATTGTCGATCTAGTGTGCACTTAGAGGATTCCGATTAGACTACTACCTTTGTAAACAGGTTCCCTTGAGGTTTGAACTTGGGTGTCTTCTTGGTAAGTGCTTGTCTAGACAAACACTTACCAATCCATCAAATATAAATTTCTTGTTCAAGTTACACTAAGGGCATTTACAGAAAGTTCTAAACATCTAGTTACATCTTTACAAGTCCTTAGCAAGGAGACTACATTTGATGACTTGGTCAATATTCTTTAGGAATATGAAGTACATAACTTAGTCAAGTATGAAATGACTAATAATTCCTTGGTATCTAAAGAAAATATACCAAGTAATATAGCTATGACTTCCAAGTATAAATATAAATGGAATTCAAGATTTTGTCATATATGTAAGAGAAAGGGTCATAGTACAAATTTTTGTAGATATAATCAAGGAAACCAAATTAAGGAAATTCGATGAATTTGAATATTGTAGGTCAATGAACAATCTAGTACAACAAATAAATATCAATCACAATATCGATACAATTATCAATGACAACAATAATTTCAATATCAATATCAACATCCTTAATATCAATATGGTCATCAATAATAACCTCAACTACAATTTAGAGAAGAAAATAAAAAGGGGAACTTAGTTCAATAAATTCATAAAATTCAAGAATTAGAAAATTCATCTAAAGAAAATAAATTTAAAGCTCTTACAGTAAAATTCATGGACAATAAAGATGTTCATTTTTCAAAGAATCCTTAAGATACTGATGTTGGAAATGTTATAGAACATCAAGATATAGGAGAAGAAACTTCAGAAATATGACAAGGCAAAATAAAGACCATAATTGAAAAGAACATAATAAAGAAACAAAATAAGATCATAAAAGTATGAAATAATAAAGAAAAAGGAGATATAAATCAAAAGCAAGTACCTAAACGAGAGGATGATGGATCACATGCTGAAATATCAGATAAAAGAACAAATATGGAGATTAAATACAAAGATTAAGATTGAAGCCTAATGTCTTCAATAACCAAATAATTTAATACAATGGGATGTTGAGGAATATTACAATATTTGGTACATGCTAATGTACCCCCATGGTACCTTCATGGTACAATTGTATATATGTAATAGATGAAGCATATAAATGGACAATAAAAGATCAAAAAAGCAGTGGATTTCACTAGACTTGGGATCTTTGATGCCTATGTACATCACATATACCTCTTAAATACTATAAAAAAAGTTTGGTATAGACTCAATGCCTATTAATATCATACGCATCAAGAGAAAATATGGCTCTTAAGCAAAAAATATTTAGATTGAAGATGAAATAAGGAAAAAATGTAGTTCAACACATTAGTAAGTTTCATTTTATTTGAATTAGCTTGTAGGAATTATTGTTATGGTGTACTATGATGATATCAAAGATATTTTCTTTAAAAACATGCTTGGTAGTTATGTTTTCATGGTATTCACATTAAACAAGATTAATCCTAGACTAGAAGATACAATTTCTTCATTAATTGATGAAGAAAATAAAATCAAGAAACAAGGAACACTTATAGAAGAAATAGCATTGATTATAAATAAAAAGCTAAATATTATATTTGGATCAACTCACTCATCCTCAAATATAAAATAAATTTTAAATAATAGATTCATGTGTTTTAATTGCAAGCAAAGAAGTTTTTTTTATAATGAACTATGTTCAATAAGAAAATATCTCATAGAAGGGAAGTTAAAAAAGATAAGGAAATAATTGTTGTTAATGAAAGTGAAAGTGATGATGAGGAATGTGTTGGAATATGTGGTTGTTAAGATTATCTTGAGGCCACAACCAACTATTTGTACTTATATTTTTTATATTTATCCTTTGATACCATGTAAAACTTAAAAAAAATGTTTTTTGTAGTATTTTTTTTATTGGTAAAGAAGGGGTTTTGAAAGGGACCCCAAACCTTTTACAAAGATCAAAATTGACCTTATAAGTTCAAATAGAAGCATAGAAGAGGATAAAAATAAAAATAATCCTTATACTATCAGGTAAGTGCCAAAGGAAGACACAGTTGAGAAAGAAAAAGAAACCAACTGGACAAAGGATGAAAATTTGATGAGGGACCAAACACCCAGGTAGGATTAAATTCTTGCCTTATGGATTCTTTACTAGACTAGATAGGTCTTATTTTAGGGAGAGATTGGTAATTTTATTTTTAACATATTCCAGGTGGGCAACCACCTCTTCAACCATCATACTAATTATTCTATTAATTATCAGAACAAAGTCATTCAAATATTTGATTATTACATAGTTGTTGCACATACCAAAAAAAATAATGGGATCCACATCCCCAATAACCATTGCAATTTAATATTATACCTACAACCTTGATGAGTCACACATCAAAATATCTTCCTTTTAAATTGACTATAGAAAACTAACTTGTTATCAAACAAAATGATAAAAATTATAGTTTTAAATTTTTCATTGGAAACACCATAGTAGAAGGTTAGAAAAATAGAACACTTTGAAGATTGGGTACAAATGGGAAACCTAACCAATAACAAAAACCTACAATATTGATATAAATAAGAAACCACTTCTTAACAAAAAAAATAAATAAAAGAATCCATATCTAGAAACTCAAGCTTACAGACATAAAACTCATAGGAAAAAACCTGTACCAAAAGATCACTCAAAAAATGAGAAAATAAACCCAAAAATGGAACCACTCTAAATTATCCCATCCAAAGCTAAAATTAAAACAACACTTCTATTATAAAAGCAAAAAATAGGAAGGAGAAACGTAGATAACCAAACCACAAACTCAGGTAAGAGAAGAATTGAGGTTCATCCAACTACTCAGGCATGAACTAGTCCCTTAGAAACACCTACTAGATAGAAAAAAACCTTGAAAAATAGGAAAGGGCTAGGGTAAATAGAAAATATATTCCTAAACATACTAAAAAATATCCCATAACCATAACTAAATCTATTGGGCCTATCACTACCACCAAGGAGACCCAAAAAAACAACTTTAGATAACCACTCAACCATTCATATCAGTCATAGGACTCTCATTTTTAACCACGTATAAAATAATAGGAGGAAAATCTTGAATCCACACTATTAGCTCCTTAAGGTCCACCTCGAGGTTGGCCATACAGTCTGCTAAAGCATTCCCTTCCCTATAAATATGATTAACCTGGTTATTCTCCAAGACCTATAGAATTTCTTTAACCTCTATCAACATATCCTCTATGCTCTAGTTGGGTTGATGTAGGCCTTTGACACAATTTATAATGTTTAGAGAATCACCTTCTATTATATATATATATATATATATATATTATTTTCTCATCAGATTAACACCTTGATATAGAGCTCGTGCTTCTACAAAATGATTGGTTTGAAATCCTAGACCTTCTACATAGGTAACAATTAAGGTTCCATATTTATCTTTGATAACTCCACCAACACCAGCTTTTCCAAGATTACCCTTTGTTGCACCATCAAAATTTAGCTTAGCCCAACCATCCAACAAAGCTTTCCATATAGTTTGAGAGCGAATGGAGGGAAGGATCTGATAAAAAAATTCCACAATCCTAGAAATATTTTATCTTTTCACAAAAACTAGATCTTCCTTTACCTCTTTGGAAATTTCAAAGTTTAGGCTATGAATATTTTCAATCAAAGTGACACATATCTTGGCTCCAATGAAGTTACAATCCTTCTTCTCATTGTTAAAAGCTCTTCTATTCCTTTATTTCCATAGACTCCACATGATATGGGGAAGACTAAACATCCAGAGAGACTTTAAATGAGGACTAGAATAGGGGAAGAACCATTGGAGGTAAAGATCTACCATATTATTTGGAAGGACCCAAGAGATACCAAACTTTTGGAAAATTAGGGACATCACTTCCAGAAAAAACAAGCATTCCAAAAATAGGTGTTTAACACATTCAAAGTCCTTTTCATATAAATAATATCTATTGGGTAAGGCCATACCTCTCTTTTGAAGGTTATAAATTGTTAGTATCTTTTTTTGGATACATAACCAGTAAAAGAAACTATGTTTAGGAATCAGGCCTTTTAGTTAAATTTTAGAAGCTAGAAACTGAATTTATTCATTACCTTCCAACAATTGATATAATTATTTCACAATA
Organism: Wollemia nobilis; assembly: GCA_028583015.1. NCBI lineage: Eukaryota > Viridiplantae > Streptophyta > Pinopsida > Araucariales > Araucariaceae > Wollemia > Wollemia nobilis. The sequence continues at coordinate 10,751,499 of JAQPPZ010001106.1, forward strand.
AGCTACCCTTGTTTGTGCATTTTATAGAAAAATGAATTTTTCTCTCTTAAATTATTAAGAGTTATCATTCTTAGAAAATATTTTAAATTTCGTAGAGCCTATTTACCATTTTGGTCCAAGTCTGCTAAATGAAAAGGTTTCTAGTTTTTTTCCATTTTCATCCTTTTGAATAATATTTAAGGTCAATTCACCATAAGTTTGAGTTATATTGGATTCCAAAGTTGCAAAAATTTGATTATAAATCAATGGAGAATGTTGTACCCAATAGTCCTTCTAGAAAATCAACCTTACTACCATCTCTAATTTTCTAGCCAACACCTCTCCTCAGAAGGGCTTTGGACTTGAGCACTTGATTCCATAGGTAGGATCCTTGAGGTGGGTTTTCCTCTTCCATGAGGTTCTTACCATTCTTGAGGTATTTTTCTCTAAGAATTTTTTACCACCCTATTTGGACATTTGTAAGCAACTTCCATCCAATTTTAGAAATTAATGCCTTGTTCATCCTCTTTAATTTTCTCAAACTAAGGCTTCCTTTTTGTTAGCTTTTTGGATAGATTAATTAATAGAAATATTTATCTAGGATAAATAATAAATTAAATTAATGTCATTAATAATACTAAAAATGAATCTTAATATTGGAATAATAACAATATCTCACAAATATAACTCAATTACACACAATATTGTAATATTACATGAATGATACAGATAGATTACTAGTGATAAATTGCTTGGAGAAAGATATCCAATATATAATTTTACATTGCTCTCCTCAAACATTTAAGATATGCAACCTTTCATATTCCTCTCATAAAGACAATACTCTCATCTTACCAAATATCATGTGACTCTTCATTCTCTCTTTTGACACCTTGCACTTTCTCTCATATTGACACATACATTATATAAAATATAAATTATCTACAAACTAATATTACAAGGGGGCCAAATAATATAATATCTCCAACACTCCCCCATATTACATTATTTTGTAGGAAGGTTTTTTTCCTTCATTATTTGATTCCTCTTTCTCTTCATTATTTATCTTTGATTATATCATGGCTAGATAAGTTATTTGTGTTTGCATTTGTATCAATGTATTTGAGTCACCTCTGGGTCTCTATATTTGGTTCACTACCTCTGGGTCACTGCCACTAGTTATGCCTTTAAGTCACCACCTCTGGGTCTCTTCCTCTGGGTCACTACCTCTAGGTCATTCCCATTGTATCACTACCTCTAGGTAACTGCCTATGGATAATCATTGTATTTAGGTCATCCACTAGAAAATTTATAAGATCATCATATTTGTATGCTCATCACTACAAATTATTTCACTATAGGTCATATTCCAAGCTATGCTTAGGTCATAACACTCTTAGGAAACTTTGATCATACTTGGTTTTTGTCGATATTTTTTGTCTCTACCCTCACAATACTTCTAGAAAATGGTTTTTAGAACTAAGAATGGAAATATTTGGCCAAAGCCATGTGGTTGTAATATATTTTATGCTTGGATAGTGGGCAGATTTTCCTTATGATAGGTAAAAGAAACAAATATTTACTGATAAATTCTGTCATGCAACCAAAGAATAAAGCATTAAAATTTGGCTAAGTATAAAAATAAGTCACAATCGCATGATATGTCTCCATATCATGGTTAACGCTAGTGAGAAGTGTTGAACGCCAAAAGAAGTCACAACCACGTGACATGTCTCCATGCCTTAGTCAAAGATAGTGAGAAGTGCTAAACACTGAAAGAAGCCACAACCACACAACATGTCTCTATATCATAGTCAAAGATGCTAAGTGTTGAAGGTCAAAACAAATCCATGATCGTGTGATATGTCTCTATGCCACAGTTGAAGATGCTGAAAAGATTTGAAGGCCAAAATAAGCTATGACCACATGAAATATCTCCATGTCATGGTCAAAGACAATAAGAAGTGATGAAGACTAAAAGAAGCCATGGCCATGTAACATGTCTCTATGTTGTAGTCAAAGATGCTAAGAAGCAGTGAAGGCCAAAAGAATCCACAACTATGTGACATATCTCTATGCTATGGTCAAATATGCTGAGAAGCATTGAAGATCAAAAGAAGACAAGATCACACAACATGTCTCTATGCCATGGTTGAAGATGATGAGAAGTACCAAAGGCCAAAAGAATCCATGATCGCATGATATGTATTCATGTCATGGTCAAACATAGTCAAATAGGATACTTTCCAAATCTTCACCATGATCGCACAATAAGAATTTCAAAGCAAGAGGTCAACAGTGATGTCACAAAATCACGGTTAGTTTAAGTAAAAAAGTATTGAAATCTAAGACAAAGCCATAGTTTTACATGTCTCCATGTCATGGTTGAATATGATGAGAAGTGTTGAAGGTCAAAAGAAGCCATGACCATGTGACATATCTCCATGCTATGATTGCATAAACTGAGAAGCATAGAAGGCAGACATGAGATACAACTGTGTGACATAATATTAAAAAAAAATAGCTAACAAACTCTGTTACAAATATACAATGGAGAATTATTTCAAGAAATGATGTCCTAGATTAAAGCTCATCCCACTAATATATTTGTAACAAATTCTATTCTATTTTTCAAAATCTTGAATTGTAAAAATTAAAATATAAAATTATATAAATAGAGGCGGAAGCCTCTAGAAAAAATGTCAACTCTTAGGCTTTTACAATTTACATGTAAAAGGTTTTTGGCTTCTAAAGAAATACAAGTGAATCAATGTTTAACCTCCAGTTGATTCTTTTTATGTAGAACATGTATGTATGAATGTTTACTTATTTCTATATAACCTATTGAATGATTATGCTACTATTTTGCTATTTGGATATTTGTGTATTTAATTCTTTGGTTTTGGAATTTGTATTCAAAATAGATATAATAAATGGTAATGTGTTCTAGTTGAAGAAAAAATAGTTGGTCTGTTAACTAAAATAGAAAATTTCTTAGTGGTCAAAGCTTTTAATCTACAAGTACTTTTATGTGGCTTAATCTCTACTCTTTATAAGTTCTAGCTTCAGCTCTATTTGTTTCTTTTAGAACCCTTTTCACCTCCTTTTTATCTCAATTTTAGTTAGCTAGAACTCCATAGGAACCGGCCTACTCCAAATATTGACCTCAAAGCCTCATAGCCTAAAGGTCATTCAATGTTGGTCAAAGTCTTTGGGGCACAATATTTTCATAGGTTGATTTTTAGACCAATGATTTTTGGCATGCCCAATGGGACACAAGTCCCACTATTGTATAAATCAAATATTTGGTGATACTTTATTTTAATTAACATTCTTTTCAATCACTCGGTGACTCCGTGCAAATTAAATCTAGATCTATAATAATTTGCCTATGGAATCCTAGTACCATACTTCATAAAATCATAAACCCACCATGCTACCAATATTTTTTGACACGCACGATGGGACCCAAGTCCTACTATTGGATATATTAGAGTTTTGGTGATACTCTATTTAAGTAACATTATTTTCAATCACCTGGTGACTCCATTGGAACAAGAGCATAGAAAGATGCATATCCATGTTCAAGAAAATCAACTATATTGCTCCATTTTATAATTAATAGGATTTAATATGTGATGAATAGTTTTGGCCTCATTGGAAATAATATTTTATTCATCTGGCAACTCTAATGCTAATTAAACCCATAGGTATAAAATCATCAGTTTTGTCTTTTACTAAAACTTTGAGTATAATTATTTCTCATGTTTCAGGCTCAACAATATTGCTCACCTTGTACTGATACATGCCATATTAATATCCCAATCCTTCATAAAATACCTAAGAGTGTCCTGAAAGTCCTACCTAGTTATGAAGGCAAAGAAAAAACTACATTTGAACACTGCCAAGACATAGCTTCACTGGCCAATATCTATGACATAGTGTTCGAAGATATAATGATCATATTGTTAGTTCTCTCTTTCAAGGGAAAAGTGTTACTATGGTATAGATCCCTAGAACATGGAAGTATCTGTACATGGGAGGATCTTGTAAAAGCTCTTATCAATGAATTTTATGAGTTTGAAGATATGTTCTTACTACTTACTCAATTCTCATTCATCAATAATTCCCCTCATGAAACCATGTTTGATTTCAATGTTCATTTTAAAGGACTTGGAAAATAGCTCCCTAGGAGGTCCATACCTCTACCACTCAAGCCTATCTATTTTATATCCATGATTTCCATTCTGATATAAGCGTCCTCATGCAAAAATATAAATAAAAAATATTCCTGAAAATTTTTAAAGAAGCCATTCATTCTGAAAATATACTAATCTAAGAAAGAAAATACCTCCTAGGGAATTTTCTTGTCCCCTCAAACCTTCTATAAGTCCATTACATGTTCCATTACCTAAGGGAAATGAGTCATATCCACTTCAAATACCCAAGGGTGGTATTTCCACCAATCATCATGAAAATAGGCCTCAAACATAGCAAGAGTTGAAGATGATGATTCAAAGATTAGTTGAAGAGGTTAGAAACATAGAGAAGAAACTATTAAAACCTAGAAGACAAGATCTTAATAACCATCGGCTAGCTACACAAAATTTTTGCTAGCCCAACAACCTTTAATTGATAGAAGATTCAAGGACCAATTCAAAAAAAGGGTTCAACAAGATGTTTATATATATGAGAAACAAAGGGTAAGGAAACATTAGCTCCAATTGACTCTCTACTGCATAATGGAGTTCATATTGAGACAAAAAATGATCATTATGAAAAAGTGATAATATTACCTTTGATGGATAACATGGTAGCTTGCAATACAATACGCAACTCTAAGCTTTGGAAAGATGAAAATATTGTAGTATCCCATCCAAAAAGTTACAATGATATTTTTACCCTATTCCCACTAGCTCAAAGCATAGATGTGAAGACTCAAATAAGTATGTAGCTTCCCACATCATATAAGCAATAACTAAATGAGAAAATTTTGGAGGTATATAAATGACTATATTTATCAATTATAACACTGGAACAAAGAGCAAAAAAGATTAAGCTATTTCACAGCCTATTAAAAAATTGTCTCAATACCTATAAACCTAAGGAAATATTTGATGGTGTTTGAGAAGGTGGACTTGCTTGACATTTCTATTGGGTAGTCAGGAGAAGACAATGATGTAAAGGGAATCTCATTGAAAACTAAACAAACACCTCCCTCCCCCTTTTATTTGTCTCTCTTCTTGGAAAAGGGTATATTACATAACTGTATAGTGGATTCAAAGGTTGAAAGATCAATTATGCCACTAGAAATTTTTAAAATTTTGGGTCTAAATATGGACACACAAGAGCCAAAATGGATATATTTCAGAGGGAAGTTGGTAAGAAAAGTGGGTGTTGTTAAAAATTTTCTTATAATGATATGCAAACATCCAACATTAGCTATTGTTCAAGATATTGTGGTTGTTGACATGCCATTTTTTTTGGAATATATCTATCTGAAGATATCCTGAAACACACAGACACATGCCTAAATAAAAGATATAATATGTTGATAATATTAGGTAATGGAAGGATGATTAAAGTTTAGAATCAAGGTATTCATATTTTCCACATCAAAGATTACAAACATCAAGAAGCAAGCCTTTTGAATAAAATGAGCTACGACATAAAGGTAGAGGCAGTCAATGTATCAAGAGCAAGGTCAACCCAGCTAGAGCAGTGTTACATGCATCTTGATCTTAAACTCCATAATGATACAATAACCAACTTTACTCTCCTCTATGGTGCAAAAGAATTTGGAACCCTTTGCTTTTGGGTAGCCACTCAAATTGAGATGGCAAGACAAGGGATGGAGCATTAGATAAGGAACCTAATACAACCTTGGGCAAGAGAAAACTTATAGGATATATAAAAAAAAATGATATTTGGTTGGGTAACCACCCAAACAAAACATCAAATATCTACACAAAGCTAGGGTATAGGACTTTTAGAGCAAATATCAAAGGCAAAATACCTAGCCAGGATTGGTAACATATGTGACCTATGGGAAACTGAACATGAATAGAAACTCAAGGTTGGTGTCATATGGTTTGAACACTACAGATTCATAGGATAAAATTTAGGAAATATTTTTGGGTAGGCATGGTAGGTGAGCCACACATTTTGTGTACATATATGATAAATAAATAAGCTACTAATTACAACCAAACTGGATAAATATGATAGGCTCATAGGTGATGAATGTATTATATCATTTTGTACAAGGGATCATTGCAGTAGCCAAAAAAAAGGAATTCAGAACATATTATGGTTAAGCATCTAATATTTCATAGAGAAATTTATATAAACTTTCTATATTCTTCCTCCATCATTAGTACACTGACATTATAGCCCATGTAGAACATGCGCCTAAGGATTTGCACCAAGCAAAACTGACATGACTCATATGAGCAAGATAATACATAATTCCATATGAAGATATAATATCAACAAAATCAAAAGGTGCTAAAAAGAAGGATCTAGTTGACACAAAATAGACAATTCACAACAAAACAAAATTTTGGAAGAAAGTGCCCAATAAAGATATGACTCCACAGGTTCCAGTTGGTGGAAACACCTTTCTTCTCTATATAAGGCTTCACGTGCAACATAAAGTAAACTATTATAGGAATGAATATAAGTTCAAGAGTGTAGGTGAATACTTGAATGACAAATTTTGATCAGCAAAGGAGGTTCCTGTTAAACCATGTGAGAAAGAAAAGATGGTGCAAGGATAACAAGTGCTCATGGAAATTTATTTTTTCTTGAAGCAACTAGTGGCTATAGTGAAGTATATTTATGGAGGTGTAGTTTGTGGGGGTGTCCCATGGACTAGGTAGTTCTTTTTACCATTTTGATGGATAAATTGCAGGGCTGCCTTCCCTTTCATTTCTTATTTTTTTTTTAGAATTTACATTTCCTTGGGTATTTGTCTATATATTTTATGACACACATCTTTAGTTATTTTCCTTTCCTCTTCTACTTTTACTCTATGTAAATATTATTTATTCTAGAATTTTGTTGTCCCCATCCTTTTTCATTCCACTCCCTGCCTCTGTTACTTTTTACCTTTTTGTGTGTGCACCCTCTGCCTCATCATCCACCACCCTCCTTTATATTATAACAAATACCAGTTGTATTCTCTCAAGTTTTTCGTCTAGTTCCTCCTCCCTTTCTTCCCCCTAGAAAGTGTTCAATTCAAAATATGGCTATCTAAGTTCTTTATTTCCACAAGTGAAAATCCCTTGTGAGTCACCAAGAATGTGGATATTTTTTGTCTCTACCCACACAATCCTTCTAGAAAATTGTTTTTGTAACTAAGAATGACAATATTTAGCCAAAGTCGAGGGGTTTTCAAATATTTTATGCTTGTACAATGGGTAGATTGTTTTGAGGATAGTTAAAAGAAACAAATCTTAGTTGACAAAGTCTATCTTGCAACCAAAGAATGAAACATTAAAATTTGGGTAAGTATAATAAATAAGCCATGGTTACATGACATGTCTCCATATCATGGTCAAAGATAGTGAGAAGTTCTAAAGGTCAAAAGAAGCCATGACCACATGACATGTCTCCATATCATGGTCAAAGATAGTGAGAAGTGCTAAAGGCTAAAAGAAGCCATCGTTACATGACATATCTCTATGTTATGGTTGAAGATGTTGAAAAGTGTTGAAGATCAAAAAAATACATGGCCATGCAACATGTCTCTATGACATGGTTGAAGATGTTGAGAAGTGCTAAAGGTAAAAAGAATCCACAATCGTGTGACATATATCCATGTCATGGTCAAAGATAGTGAGAAGTTCTAAAGGCCAAAAGAAGCGATGATTGTATGACATGTCTCTATGCTACGATTGAAGATGCTAAGAAATATTGAAGGACAAAAGAAGCCATGACCATACAACATGTCTCTATGTCACATTCAAAGATGCTGAGAAGCATTGAAGCTTGAAATAAGCCACGATCACATGACATGTCTCTATGCCATGATTGAAGATGTTGAGAAGCACTAAAGGCCAAAATAAGCCATGATCGTATGACATGTATCCATGCTATGGTCAAAGATAGTCAAACATAATACTTTCCAAATATTCACCATGGCCACACGATAAGCATTTCTAATAAAAAGGTCAATAGTGACATCAAGAAACTGTGGTTAGCCTAAGTCAAAAAGTAATGAAATCTAAGATAAAGCCATGACTACGCGACATGTATCCATGCCAAGTTTGAAGACGCTAAGAAGCACTAAAGGTTGAAATTAGCCATGACCACACATCATGTATTCATACCATGATTGTAGAACTTGGAAAGCACTGAAGGTAGACAAGAGCCATGATTATGTGACACAATATTAAAAAAATTCAGCTAACAAACTCTATTACAAATCTATAACGAAGAATTATTTCCAGAAAAAAGGATGGCCCAAATCAAAGCTCAAACCACTAATATCTTTGCAATAACTTCTGTTATATTTTTCAAAAGCTTGCATTGTAAATATTAAAATGTAAAAATCTATAAAGAGGTAGGATCCTATAGAAAAATTGTTAGCTCTTAGGCTTTTATAATTTACATGTAAAAGGTTTTTGGCTCTTGAAGAAATACAAGTGAATAAATGTTTAGCCTCCAGTTAATTATTTTTACGTAGAATATGTATGTATGAACGTTTACTTATTTTGGCATAGCTTGTTGAATGATTATGCTACTATTTTGCTATCTAGATATTTTTATATTTCATTCTCTTGTTCTACAATTTGTATTCAAAATAGATATAATAAATGGTAATGCATTCTGGTTGAAGAAAAATAGTTGGTCTATTAACTAAAATAGCATATTTCTTAGTGGTCAAATATTTTATCTAGAATGTACTTTTATGTGGCTTAATTTTCACCCTTCATAATTTCTAGCTTTAACTCTATTTGTTTCTTTCAGCACCCTTTTCGCCCCCTTTTTATTTCAAGTCTAGTCATCTAGAACTCCATAGGAACTAGCCTGATCTAGATATTGAACTCAAAGCCTCATAGCCTGAAGGTCATTTAATGTTGGTCAATGTCTTTGTGTGTACAATATTTCCATAGGTCAATTTTAAAACCAATAAACCATACAACATTCCTTTTATCTTATCCCATTCATTCATGTTTATCCATCCACAATCTATTTTTAATCTATAATATTTCTTTTCTTTCTATAGAGAAAATATTTGTGAATGATTGTCCTCCATAAATTTCACAACTATGAAGATTCCAACATCTCTCTATATTATTTCCATATCTACCATAATGAATACATCTATTCTCTATTACAAAATTCCTTTTGTCATTTAGTCCATTGTTACTGATTCTATCAATCCTTGTTATAGATTTGATGTTACTATTTCCTATCATAAATTTAGTTCCTAATTATTTGCTGCTCATTTGTCATGTATATCCAAGACCTTCACATTTTGTTCTTATTATTGGTACAATTGGTTCTTATAATTCTTTTCCATGTTTTCCCAACCCTGTATCTTTGTAACCCATTTTATTTAACAATTTTGAACCAATTTCTATAGCAATATTTCAAAATAAATAAAAATATCAGCAGATGGATCCCTATCAATATCAACACACCTATAAGCATAACTATATCTATCATCATAAATTTTGATAGCATAAGATTTTTATAAATAATCGCAAACTGTATTCAAATCCTTTGTCACATATAGCATCTATTTTTGTAACAGGTTCTTCTATCTTTGTCACAAAATCTAAGTCACAAGTATCATTGCTTGCATCACAATTTTTCCTTTCATTTTGATGAGAATCACAACTTGCATATTTTTCCTTTTGATAAACATCACTAGTATTACATGTATCTACCATCATGGGCCTTAAATCATTTGTATCACAACAAACATCTTTCATCATTGGTTTATTTCCTAATTCTTTAACTTTTCCTTACTTTCTTGTCATAGAAACATTTAGAATAAATATTCCCGTATAGATTGTTCTCCAGAGACTAATAGGTACAGTAACAAAGTTTTCCTAATAATCATTAGCATTATTAAGAACACTTTGTATGTATTTTTGAAGCATTAGAAATTCTCCCTATTCTACTTCACTAATAATATCAACAAGTTCATTTTCCAAATCTGTAGTCATTTCCTCTTGCTTTTTATTCTTACCTTTTAGAAATTCATTAGAAAGTAATGCCATATACATTATATTTCATATTTAATTAGGTAATGCAAAAACATATTTAGATTCTTTAATTGCTTCATCAAGTTTTGAACATAGATAATTTTATAGTATCGAAAGACTTTCATCTTTGACTTCTCTCATGAGTTTTTTTATTGATAAAGGGTTTTGAAAGGGCCAAAACCTTTTACAAGAGGATCAATGAGAGGATATCTGTAAAGAGAAGGTCTCCACAAAGAGAAATAGGAGATGATCCTCATGGTTCAATATCACAATAACGAAAATCGGGACCATCCCAGGCAACACAAACTAGGACAACCGACGTATGGGAGCCCAGGATAAATGAGAAGTTAAAAACCTAAAAAACCCAGCTTGTGGGAGCCCAAGACAAGAAAAAAATAAAAGCTTAAAAGACCTGGCTTGAGATAGCCCGAGATAAACCTCAAAAGGATAAACTCGTCCAACATGGAATATATGACAAGAACATATTTAAAAATTAAAATTAAATTAAAACTCCCACCCAAGAGGCCCGAAAATGGGAGAACAATTGGAAAATTCTGAAACAGGTCATATCACCAAACAAAATAGCCCAACAAAAAACCAATAAACAACTAAAAAGAGGAATCCATCAATAGGGATCCCAGGAAAGTAGCAAGAAAATTGAAGAGCCCATCTAGGTAGGTACGGGAACAACCTAGAAATGAAAACCCCATCCAAGAAGGCACGAGAACAGTTTAGAAATGAAAAACCCATATAGGAAGGCACGGGAACAACCTAGAAATGAAAAAACCCATCTAGTAAGGCACAATAATATCCTATAAAATGAACAAGCAATCAGTATATATCTCTTTAGGCAATGAGGTCTCACTACAAAGGACATGAAGATCACAACAGAAGGTAATAAAAACTTGAATGTCAATCCACTATGGCACTCCATGGCTGGAAGGGATCAAAACATCATTAATTTCAACAAGATATCATCAATAGCAATAAACACACGCATCAGCCCACCAGGCCAAAAACAATTACAAATATGACCTCCATCAAAGAGTCCCCAGATCCCCACAAACCACCCATACAAGGATATCTATGAACTCCAACACCCACCATAGCACGAGAAATCAAAGGCCCATCCCTAAAATCTAGAAAGATGCAAAATGGAGAGGAGCCATAGAAAACCCAAGATAGACAAGAAACCCCACTTTAGAAGGCCCACACTAGCCACAACCAAGAGCCACTCAATTGCAAATGATAAAAAAGTGACCCAACCCCAAGGCCAAGAAAGAAGTAGAGAGCAAACCCCAAGTTGAGACAGTAAGACCAAAAAAAGTGGGAACCCCTTTAGATGCTAAACCCAAGAATAGATAAAAAAAACAAACCGGTGGTTAGCAATAAAACACAAGCCCCTCCCAAATCCAAAATGACCACCAATATAGTCTTAAAAACTCCAACTCCTGATTCGAGCCACCTGAAAACCACCACCATAGAAGTCCATAATGAAAAAATGTAGGGACATTTCAACCAAACTCCAGCAATCCCGTCAAGATGGGAAACACCACCTGGAATGCCCCAAGGTGATCCCATAATGGACCTAGAAGCACAATAGGATTACCACAGGGTTATCCCTAACTGGGAATCCGTAGGAAGGGAGGGGGGAAGCAGAGAATTTGGGATGGGGTCCTCCCACCCAGAGTAAGAGACCTCCCCACATTCCCCCCGAGCTTCTCTCATGATTGATTGTAAGATTATCTTTTCCTTTATTGATGTATTCTCTTGAATTTCAATTTTTGTTATCATGTTTTGAGTACAACATTTTAATTTTTGCAACATTTTCTTAGTCTCTTCTAGTGAGTCATCTTGAATGTATATTTTTTCTTCTTGAAAACACAAGTTTTCTATTTCAATTATTTTTGACAAGTCATGTCTTTCTATTTTTTTATTATTTACTTTTCTTTTCACTTACTTTTTCTTCGCCATGTTCCTTTGAAGTTGACAACCTTATAACTCCCTAGATTTAGAAACTAAAGAATGAATTTTGTAAATTTATATTTTTCCTAAAGTTTGAGGTTGAAACCCTTTTGTCTCCCAAATAACTAAATTTGCAATAATTCAATAATTTTATACTTTTAAACTTTCTCAAAAATTATGAGATCAATATAACCTTCAAATATCAAATTTCAAAAAACTTTTAGGAGAAGAAATCCTTATGACTCCCTAAGTTTAAATGATTCAACTTTTCTAAGTTTCTAAAATTTTCAAATAACTATGATGTTGAATTCCTTATGTCTCCCTAATTAACTAGAAACTAGAAAATAAGAACTTTACAAATTTAATATTTCTAAATTTGATGTAGACTTCCTTATCTCTCCAAAATTAGATAATTTACAAAAATTCTATATGCTTTGAATTTCAAAAAATAATAAAGTAACAAAGCTTTCAAATGTAAAAATTACAAAAAACTTTATAACTAAGAAATATTATCACTACTTATCACTCCAAAATAACTTTAGAAAACTTTATAAATATCAAAAATAAAAAATAAACTCCTTATCTCTCCTTTAACCTTAGATAAATTAAAGAACTAATTTAATTTATCTAATAAACCCTAATATTACCTCCATGAAAGGTGTGGTTGTTATGGCGATTTTGGTGATATTGGCACTGGTAGATTCTATAACATCTTATTGTGCTTCCTTGGCTTGAGTGTGTGAAAATATGAGAACCTTACATGAACCAATATTTGAAACCTTTTTGAATGGGAATTTCAATGTCTATCCTTCCCTTCCTTACTTCAACGTGCCAACTGTGTAGATTGTATGGTGCTCAATGTTCCATTTCTTCCAATTATTTCATATTCTTTGACACTTGAATATGACATTTTAATTCTTTTGTAACTTCACATTGATTTGATGCTTCAACAGTTGATCCTTCAATTTCCACTGGCACTTCATATCCTAAAGAATGCTTTGAGTAGCGCTAGGAATACTCTTAAATAGATGGTGATTAGGATGATACTTAGATTTCCTTTCAACTAATTGGAATACTGCTATATCTTCTCTCTAATGGTGCGTAGCATTCCCTTAAAAATATTTGAAAAATGATGTCTTCTCTTAGATGGTGCTTATCTTTCTTGAGCATTATAGAAGATTTGAATATCACCTTATCTCCCGTTAGACACTTCACTTTGAACGTCCAATGATCTGAATTGAGTGCAGGTAATATTGATGCCCTAATCTTATCTCTGACTTCTATTGCTAATAGGTTTACTAAACTCTTACTTCCATTGATGTAGTTGTAGGTAACCTATGATATTATTCAAGAAACCATGCTAGTTTATGTAGACATAGATGTAGTTTCTCCTTTAATTATTGCATCTTAACTTAGCACAATAATTTAGTTTTAATTAATATAAAAATGTTATCCTAATTTGTACTATGGTGGTGTCATTTGTAGGCTATCTTATTTCTACTATAGTCTGCCACTATTTAAGCCAATATTTGCACTCCATTCTAGCTTGTGTAAAGGCTTCAAAATACCCTTGAAATCTTTAATCTCGATGATCTTGACATTTTTAATATTGTTGCCCTTGACATATTTAATATTACTAACTTTTTAATCCTATTATCCTCAAGACTTCTTGCTATCTTGAAGTCTTCTATGACATTCAAACTTTGGTAAGATACTTGCCTTATAGAAAATATTTCTTGTTGTTTGTCTAGATTTTTATAATGCTTTGTTTCAGTATTTTTCCTAATTGAATATGCTACTCTATATTATAAGCTAGCTTTAAATTTACTATCTTCAAGATTTCATATTATCTTGAGGTCTTCTTTACTCTTCTTGCTTTCTTGAGGTTTTCTTTTTGCCTTCAAGTCGTATTGCTTGCTTGAGGTCTTCTTGCTGCCTTCAAATATTCTTGCTACCTTTCTATATCTATATAACAAGTTATATTAATGGTATCTTCTCTTTCTAAGGACCAAATATATTACTATATGATGGAACTCTTTCTACAGGTCTCATTCACTTCTTCAATATTCAATGGTATATCTTTCTTAGGTTTCCTATATCTACCTTATGGGTATGTCATCAGATGGTGATGATTATCCCAAAACCTCTACAAGAAAATCTTGTTGTAGCTTTGATACCACTATTATATTTTTGGATCTATCCAAGATAAAAATTAAAACAAAGGAATACCATTAATAAAACTAACAATGAATCTCAATATTAGAATAACAACAATATCTCACATATATAACTCAAGTATACACAATATCATAAGATTACACGAATGGTATAGATATATTACTATTGATACATTTATTTGAGAGAGATCTCCAATATATAATTTTACATTGCTCTCTTCAAACAGCTAGGAGATGCATGCTTTCATATTCCTCTCATAAAGACAATAATATCATCTTTCCATATATCATGTGACTCTTCATTCTCTCTTTTGACACTTTGCACTTTCTCTCATATTGACACATACATTCTATAAAATATAATCATCTACCAAACTAATATTACAATGGGTCCAAATAATGTAATATGACTTGTTCATCCTCTTTAATTTTCTTAGAACCAGGCCTCCTTTTTCCTTGGGTACAAAAACCTAATCCCATGCCACTAGGGCTAACCTTCTCTTTTCCTCTATGTCATTCCAAAGGAAAGACTTCTGAATATACTCAATGGAAGATCCAAATTTAGTAGGCATATTGAATAGGAATAAAAAGTAGATTGGAATACTTTGGAGCATGGATTTAACCAGTTGGGCTTTCCCAACTTGACTCAAAAGGGAACGTTTCTAGCCCACAAGTTTTCTTTTGATTATTTCTATCACTCACAACTTGACCTAAAGGCATCATGTATTTGGGTATAATTACCCTTTGGGCTATCATTTGGAGTATATTTTTAATTCTATTTTAGTGATATTATTGGTGTTTACAGAAAAACCATCATACTTTGTGTAGTTTTTTGCTTTGTGTATCCTTTTATTAGTCAATACTAGGTACTGTCTAATTCCATTAATTTTCAGAAACTTCTATATAATCTAATATGGTATTAGAGTAGATGTGAATGTTCATTACTCAATTGCTTCTTCCAACAAGTATTTTTCTTCCAACTTGTCTTGAGGGTATTATTTAGAGCTAGGGAAGAAGATTTTTTTGAATTCTAATAACTTGATCTGAAGAACTATTTTCTTGATAAAATCGTAGGACTTGGATCACAAGGATCTCACTAGAATCAATAATATTTATGCCAGGAGAAATATTCAATGATATGTTCCTTTTTTCCTCTCATTAGCACTCAATATTGTCTTATTTCAATATTTTTGACTAGATGAACGCCCTAGATTTAGAATTGCTTTTTTTTGATATTTTTTAAAAGGCTCATTTGTCTCGTATAGATTTTTTCAAAAAATCCATTTTATTTTCTCTTCCAATTTTTTGTCTAACAATAGTATAGATGAGAGGGTAGATTTCTTGGCCACTATGAAAGAATAAAAGAAGATGCTATTTTTTTAGATAGACCCCTAGTGCTAAAGAAGTCACGGGTATGCCTCTATGCTTAGCAAAGATCTTTGAGCCACTTGATAAAGATGTAAAAATGGTCTAGAAATGCTTCTACTCAATAGGCATGAGAGGATGCCTTGATTAGTTGTGTTGATAAAATGGTTGTGTGGGGATAACCATAATAGGTATGGATAAAATATCAATATTTTTGGATTCTTTGCTAAATTTTCGAGGGAGGTTCCAGTTTAACATTTTTGGTCGTTTTACCTCCAAGTACTCCCAAATTCAATTTGAATTTTTTTAAATTTTTTCTTCATTTTTTTAAATTTAAATATTTTAAAAGAGAATATTTCAAACAATATTTCTTGGAAACACCAAAATAGCATGCAGGGCACACTTGAATTAATACAATGCAGGATTGCATCAATAGTTCTCAAAGGAAGGACAAAAGTGTTAGAATTTGTGTAATCTAATCTTGTTTAGGCCAAGGCTAAGTGTGAGATATTGTTAGAGCCCTATTATAACACAACCATTGTTATGTATGTGTCTAGAGTTGGTGTACGTTTTCACCTTGGGTGCCTAGTGTGTATGGGCCCATTATGATGTAACATTTAATTTTATCATAAGTAGGAGTTAGTAGCTCAGGTCCCCTATTTAATGTGGTTTGACCCTTGAGTGTTAGGGTTAGGGTAAATAAAAGTCTATATAAGGACATGGGTATGGAGTAGAATATATCTCATATTTTTCTCAAATTGTATCGAAGCTTTGCTTCCAAGAAGGTTGCCTTCTCAAAGAGGCCTACAATATCTATTCCACTTGGTGAATATAAGTTTATTGTATTTCCAACTAGTTATTTTCTTAAGAAAATTTTTTATTTCATTTTCATGGTCATTTAGTTTATAAATATTTCCATTAATTCCTTCATTACTATTATGTTAGGCTTATTTTTATAGTCCTAACAAGTTGTATTAGAGCTCTTTCGGGGGTTGTGTTCCATAGTAGTATTATAGTTCTTGTCCTTCCATCCATTTTTCTATTATGTATTTTTCATTATCCATTAAAGTATCTTTCCAAAAAACATTTTTTTTTGTTTTTAGTGGATTAGGTTAGAAACCCTATGTCAATGGTTTTAAAATATCTTGGAATAGTATTTTTTAGCTAAGCTAGATTACCCATAAGGCATCTAGTGAAGGGATGATCAAACTCTAATACCCAAGCCTTAGACAACACCCATATATAGCTACAAGCTCCCAATACCCTTGGGTATGTAGGGAGACTCACTAGGAATAGGTTAAGCTATCATCCACAAGAAAATATCAACCATTTAATTTTTGTGATGCACTGGTAAGCGATTACCCCTAAGAAGTTACTCTTATAATACCCTAAAAATGGATAATATGGCTATGGTTATGTGTAACCCTCAATAGTTAGAGATTTAAAATATTTGGCTGACCACTAATCACAAATTAGATTGTATATTAGAGATCCCATGAAATCAAACACATCTTGACTCAATTTATCCCTATTGAATCCTTGTTTTAAGTCCTTTCCTAGTCAAGACCAAAACCAAAGTTGTGGTGAGTTTGATTTCATGGGATCTCTAATATACAATCTCATTTGTGATTAGTGGTTAGCCAAATATTTTAAATATCTAACTATTGAGGTTTCCACATACAGTAACCCTATTTAATCCTTGTTTTAACTCCTCTCCTAATCAATACCAAAACCAAATTTCAACATACTATAGAAGAGACTACTCCAGTCATAGTTTGATAGTGTAGATAATATCTAGTGTGATAGTATAGAGAATATATAGTCTAATAGTATAGAGAATATACAATATGATAGTACAAATAATATCTAGTTTGATAGTACAAAGAATAACCATTTTGATAGTTAGAGCAGTCATTTGCTAGTCATCTGCTAACTGAGTAGTTAGTTTTTAGTAGTAAAAAAAAATATAAAATCTAAAATTTACCATTTTGTTATATCCCATTGCCATCCCCTCTTCGAGCTAATCATTTTGAAACCTATATGCAAAAAACCATTTTCAAAATACTACCTTCCAAAAATTATCAGTTTGTAGTCAGTTTTGATCCTCTTTGAGCTGATCATTTTGACAAATAAGTATGATAAACCCTTTTGGAGACCCTAAAGTGACTAAAACTTGTTGGTGGTACTAGAGTTACCCAGGAGCTAGTGTGATTGGGTGACCAAGTGAAACAAATTCAAAACACTCAATTATAAATCCTTTAAGCATTATCCAAATTAGATAAGTTGGATAAAATTAATGACATTGAGAGTTATTTAATAGGACTAAATGTAAAATATGATGTTCTTGTAGGACAATCATCAGGGAGTCAAGGTGGTAGTTTTGAAGGTAAATCATGAAATAACTTACCTCTAAATACAATTCAAAGAATGTCCAAGCTGGTATTTCCAAAATTTAATATAAATGATCCAACCGGTTGGTTGTATTAGGCCAAACAATATTGTTCTCTTCATACCATTTCCCATAATCAAACTTATAATTGCACCTTTCAACCTAGAATAGGAAGCAGTTCAATGGTACCAATGGTTAGGGAATATGCATCCATGAATCACTTTGACTAAATTTGAGAAATAATTACTTAACCATTTTGGACCTAGTGAGTATACAAATTTTGTTAAAACCCTCACCAATGGATGATAGATGACATCTATCCATGATTATTAGACACAGTTTGAAAAGATGACAAATCACACTAGGGGATTGAGTATCAAGTTTTTCTAAAGTAGTTTCATTAGTGGATTAAAGGAAGATATCCATGCTAAAGTGAAAATTCTCAATATAAATAGTATGATGACAACCATAGTATTATAAAGGCTTGCTAAAGTTAAATTTGTAGCACAAAGGTATACTTTTAAACCTTCACAAGCTTGAACCCTATTTTCATCTTAGACATCATCAACCTCAAGAAACAAATTATCCTATGTCAAATGTCTCACTTGAAAAGAAATGAAGGTGCATAAGGCATAGAAACTATGTTATAATTGTGATGATAATTAAGTGTGTATAATAAAAACTATATTTACTCAATGTGGATGAACCTTCGATCGAGGAACCACATGAAGGGGATGACCATAGAGAGGAAGATCAACCTAAAAAGTCTAAATAAATAGAGGACCAAACATATAAAATTTTAGTACATGTATTATCTAGGATTTCTACTCCCTAGACCATGAAAGTTGTAGAGCATTTCAAGGGCCAACAACTCATCATCCTCATTGATATCAGTAGTATCCATAAATTTTTTGATCCTTAGGTAGCTAAACAAGCAATATGTTACATCTACTCTTGTAATTCATTTGAAGTCATGGTTTTCAATGGGGGTACTCTACCATACAAAGGAAAATATAGAAACATAAAGGTGATGATTGATGACTATAACCTTGGGGTGGACATATTATCCCTTTGTGATATTGTGACATTATATTGGGAACCCAATGGATTCATACCCTAGGCTCAA
Organism: Wollemia nobilis; assembly: GCA_028583015.1. Taxonomy (NCBI): domain Eukaryota; kingdom Viridiplantae; phylum Streptophyta; class Pinopsida; order Araucariales; family Araucariaceae; genus Wollemia; species Wollemia nobilis. Next base: position 10,770,720 of record JAQPPZ010001106.1, read on the forward strand.
TAGTATAGGAATTTTTTGAGACATGGATGCAATTCACCTAACATGAGAAGCAAAACACTCTTTGTGGAATAATTATGAGCCCTACCCAACTCATTAGCTCACATTGAAAGGAATTTTTTTGAATTAATTGTCTCAAGGGGTGGTGGCACAACTATTTGCACTATAGGCCTTGAATACCAATGATGCAATTTAGCTAGCTAGATTATAAGAAATTATGGATAAACATGCATATATATATATACATAATCACAAGGGTTACCACAATTATGCACCCATCATCATGTCACCAAGCTTGTTCTAGGAAGCTTACCACCAAACATTCATCCCTACTGATACACCTATTTATGTAGAAGACTAAAATTGAGAAGATAGTATAAGATTTATTAGAAGCAAGGGTCATTTGACTAAGTGTAAACCTATATTATTCCCCAATACTTTTTGTTTGTAATAAATATAGGTCTTAATATTTATGTATGGATTTATAAGAATAAAATAAAATTACCATCGAGAACAAAATTCCAATTCCTATCATTGATGAGTTATTGGATAAACTTCATGGTGCTTATTCTTCTCAAAGTTGGATCTTCATTTAGGTTATCATTAGATCAAATTGTGAGAAGAATATATTCCAAAGAAAATATTATATACTCATGAAGACCATTATGAATTCCTTGTCATGCTAGTTGGTCTTACTAATGTGCCATCTAGTTATTAGAGTCTCATGAATGTAATATTTCTACCTATTTTACATAAATTTATTTTGGTCTTTTTTATGATATTTTGGTTTACAATCATACATGGGTGGAACATTTAGACTAGACGCTACAAATCTTGGTTGATAATCAACTATGTTTTAAATAATCCAAATGTTCTTTTGGGATGCAAGAAGTGGAATACTTATATCATATATTTTTGGAGGAAGGGAGTCAAGGTGGATCCTAAAAAGATTACCACTATATAAGAATAGCCCAAACCACACACTCTAAAAAATATTTAGGGTTTCCTAAACCTCACTAGCTATTTTCAAAAATGTATTCATGATTATGGAAATATTTCATCCCTTTTGACATATATGTTGTGGAGGAACTCATTTCTATGGTTAGAACCCATCAAACATTTTTGTGATTAAAAAAAGCTATGCTATCTACTCCCATATTGGATATGCCTAATTTCCCCAAGCCATTTATGGTTTAAATTTATGCCTCTAGAAGTTGAATTGATGCATTTCTTACACAAGAAGGGAAACCAATGGCCTTCACTAGTAAGGCACTATTAGGAAAAAAATCTAGGAAAATTGAATTATGAGAAGATGACAAATATATTTAATGTTGTTAACCAATGGAGGCTTTATCTTACTAGGTGTCATCCATCAAAATAGACCACCGCAAGCTTAAATATTTTCTTGAGCAACATGCATCTATGGTTGAACAATACAAATGGGTTATCAAACTACTAGGGTATGATTATAAAATCATTTATAAGAAAGGAAATGAAAATATAGTCCCTATTGCATTATCCTACTAATATGAGGAGTAGGCTATGCTATGTGTAATATCTACTTCACTTTCTCAATGGAAACACTAGCTTCAAGAAGAAGTAGCCCAAGATTCCACCTAACGATCATTAATTTAGCAACTTCAAACTGATCCTAACTTATGGGATGGAAAATATCTATGATACTGAGGTTGCCTTGCTATCCCTAAAAAATTGTCATTCTGCAAGTCCATACTAAAGGAAATGCATGCTTTTCCAACTATAGGACATTCAAGCTTCTTAAAAAATTTATGAAAAATGATATCAAGACCTTTTTTGTAAAATATGACACTTGTTAGCATGTTAAGGGAAAAAATATTCACATAGAGCACACTCTAGCATCTTCTAATTTCAAAGATTATTTGGATAGATATTTCTATGGATTTTATTGAAGGGATACCAATTTCTAGAGGTAAAATAGTTATTCCTATGGTGGTAGATCATATCTCTAAGTATGGTCATTTTTATCCTTTAGCCCACCCTTCAAAGGCCTTAAATATTATCGAAATATTCCTTGATTCATTATTTGCCTTCATGGCATGCCCTGGTCCATCGTATTTGATTATGAATCACATTCAGTAGTTATTTTTGGTAGTAATTATTCAAGCCACATGGTACACAACTCAAGATAAGCTTCATATACCATCCCCATACTAATGGTAAAATTAAAATTATCAACATGTTCTTACAAACATATCTTTGTTGCCTTACATTTGAGCAACCAACTCATTAGATCAAATGGATTCCTTTGGATTAGTGGTGGTATAATAATTTCTATCACTCCACCAAGATGACACCATATAAAGCCATTTGTGGACACCCTCCATTTTCACTTCTCTCATAAATTTTATATAGTTTCAAGGTTCAAGTGATGGATTCCACTCTCATGGAGCATGCACAATTACTCCAACATCTCAAAGATAATTTTGCCATAGCATGGAACCATATGTGACAACAAGTAGATCAACACCATTTTGAGCATAATTTTAAAATTAGGGACATGGTTTTCCTATGTTTACATCCCTACAATAAATCATCATTGAAAATCCATGGTAGTAAAAAGATAATATCAAAATTTTATGGAAAATATAAAGTGCTCCAACAGGTTGGCCTCATGGTCTACAAGCTAGAATTGTCACCTTATTCCATGATACATATATTTTTCAAGTATCTTCTTTAAAGTAGACCCTTGGAAACCATATACAGGTCTATTCCACACCCCAATTGGATGAGGAAGGCTTAGTCATCTTAGAACCTATGAGTATTTTGGATGAACATACATCCACACTTTTTAATCACACTCTCACCAATGTTCTAATATAGTGGCACCAACTATAGCTAGAAGATTCCATCTAGGAGCCACTCCATCATCTATAGTAGTAGTTTCCTCACCTCAAGATTTGAGGACAAATATTCTTGAAGGAGGAGGCCATGCTAGGACCCTATCCTAATACAACCATGGTTATGTACTTGTCAAATGTTGGTGTATGCTCACACCTTGGGTGCCTAGCATGTATGGGCCATTATAATATAACATTTACTTTTATAATAAGTAGGAGTTAATAGTTTAGGTCCCTTCTTTCATGTGGTTTGACCCTTGTGTATAGGGTTAGGGAAAATAAGAGTCTATATAAGGACATGGTTTTGGAATAGAATGTATCTCATATTTTTCTTAGATTGCATAAGAGCTCTACTTCCAAGGAGGTTTCCCCCTTGAAGAGGCTTTTCGTATCTGGTGTACTTGGTTAATATAAGTTTGTTGTATATTTGACTAGATATTTTTTGAGCACTTCTATTATTATATTTTCATGGATTTTTAGTTTATAAGCATTTGTATAGGAAGGTTCCTAATAAATATGGTGCTTATAAGCACAATTTATGTAGCCTAAAATCATGTTATTATGTAAACCTATGAGCCCCTTTCATATTTCACCCTTAGGGGTATTGGTTAATCCACCTTTATGAATAAGGTTATTTTTTGCTTGAGAAAATTGGGTTGTACTCATGTCCCCCACCCTTTAAAAATAATAAATCACTCCTTGAGAGTTTAAAAACATATCAAATTCTCATCTCAATTGATATTCTATATGTAGATACCTACATCATTTAAAAAATCTAAATTCTTGATATTCATTTTTTGTGTCTTCTTCAATTTTCTTTGTAGATACAAATATTTAACACCCTTCTTCTTGATATTTTCCAATCTTGTTCATCTATCCATCTAAGTGAAATATTGGTTAGTGGTTGTATTTCATGATGTCAAATTTCCATTGTGCCACTTGAATATCCATAACTACTCTATTGTCTCCATGTTTCTACTGCTCTACTTTGATATTTCAAATGGTTGGTATTTTTATTCCTTGATGTTGTTGAATCCCTTTAAAGTATAGAACCACTATGCTTTTTTTCCCAAAACTTTCCATACTTGATGCATTTATAACTTCATGTAGATCAATAAAATTTATGCCTTAAGCCATACCTCTAATATTGTTGCCTCTTAGGGTGGTGTGGGTGTTGATATGCTACAATATTAATCTGACATTTTGTTTCTTACCTTTATGGACAACCTCACTTAAAGTGTAATTTATTATTATTGTACTATAAGGTTAACCTCAAGGTTAAGTTAATATATGCCTAAGGTTAACCTCTCACTGGGGTTTTAGTATCATTATAAATACCCCTTTATGAGAATCCATTTATATCATAAGCGTAAATAAAACTTGATATATTGGGGTGCCTATGGGCACCCACCATATAATTCTTATTGCCTCCATTCATTTCTTTATGTTGTTTATTATTTATATATTTTAAATCATATTTTCTTCTTCTTGGCATTCAGTTGTGGTGAATGCATGTTTTGGAAGGTTTCTAGAAAATATTGCAAATTTGAAGTAGCTTCACTCATTAGTAAAAGGAAGAATTTGTCATAGCAATGGTTAAAGGTATCATGTTAGGTTTCTTACTTCATATTTTTAAAACTTAAAATTTTGAATTTAGGTGCCATTATATTTAGTGACATTTCATATAGCATGACATGCAAATTTATGTGCTTTTGTCTAACTAGGAAACACTTGTTCATGAATCTTGGTGTAAAAGTTGCATACTGACATAGATAGTGCAATGGCCAAGTTGTGTGCTTCAAGGACAATTTGGGACACAATTGAATACTAACAACTTCAAGTAATTTTTTGAGTGGTTTTTTTCTCCTCCCATATGCTAATTATGGAGTGGTGAATTTGAAAGGTCTACTCCTATCATGGGGATGCCATCAATTCAAATTGTTGATTGTATTTTTATATGGATCTATGATTTGGACTCTATAAATACATTTTCTTTAGTCTCTTTACTCACATCTGCTTGGATAGCATAGTGGTTGGTCCAATCTCTAGCAAACTTTAGTTTTGTGGTTAAAATCCTCATAATGCATTTTTGATGCCTTTTTTTCCTCTAAACAAGCACACATGTCTTAAGGAGGAAGCTTCTTTTTTGACCCAATACACTACATGGAACAATGGTTAGTCCACTTGCTTGAAGGTAATATGTCTCAAGTTAAACTAAGCACAAGAATAAATGTTCCTTTGTGTTAAGGTTTATGGCTCGACATGTTATTCAAATTAACAAAGTTGACTTTCAACCTCAAAGCGCATGTATGGCACAATGGTAAGTTCATCCATTTTTTGGGTAAGGTGTTGTGTTCAATCCCCATTGGCTATATAATCCAATAAAATTATATATATATATATATATATATATATATATATATATATATATATATATATATATATATATATATATATATATATATATATATATATATAATGTGATCTTAATCCATTAATCACATTAAAAAAGTATAAAATATTGATTCATAGACATAACAACCGATCCAATAGCAATACATCATAACAACTAACTCAACGAAAATTTTCTAGGGTTTGACATTTATTTTTTATTTTATTTGAGTGCTAAGTCAACCAAATATTTTTAAGGCCATAAATTTTGTGCATTATATTTTTATATTTCATATTTATTTGAGATCTATGTAGTTCTGACATTAATTTATAGACTTGTCATAGATCTATTTTGGTATTCTATATAAAATATATTTCTAAGGGTATGTTACCTTCCTCAATGAGCAAAATCATAGCACTAGTCAGTTGAAATGGTAGGATTACTTAGAAGAAATAATATCTAGTTCATCTTCAATAATTAGGTCTCAACTATCATGAACTCAATAAGATAAAGGAGGAAGCACTTGGACTATTCTTCATATAAGTGGAACCAGATGTACTATTTCATATTAGAGAGAAGAATGATCCTATTGATGTTTGGACTACCTTGAAAGATATTTTTGAAAAAGTAATTGCTAGTGAATTTAACATAATAGAAGTAGAGCTCTCCAATCTCAAAACACTAGATTTTAGAACTATAAAAACTATATATCTCATTTCAAAGCTCTAAAATATGACCTAGCTATGGTAGAAGGCAAGGTAAAGAGTGATGAAGAGTATGTAAAATCAATTACTTCTAATATTTCTCTTCCTTTTCATACAATTGGTTTGATTCTTTATGTGAATTCCATGACTATCAAAGAACCACAACCCATCTCTCTTGAAGATATTTTCAAGCTTCCAATCCATTATGAAGTGGTAATGAAAAATTGTGGAGCTCTTTATCATACACAAGCTCATTCAAAAGACTTCATGTCAATGGAATGTAAGACTCAAGTACCTAAGGGTAAGTCTAAGGTTTCAAAGAAGTAAAAAAATTGTGAGTATTGTAAAAGTGAAGGACACTCCATCAAAAATTGCATTACAAGACTAAATAATATTGAGATAGAATTCTTGAGAGATAGACACAAGCTTTTTGATGATTAAGATGATGACAAAGAAAAAACAACAAAGTCTCATGAGAGCATCCATTATGGGGGAGGTGTTACCTATAATGCATTCTCTCCTTGTCCCTCTTAGCTCAAATTATACGAAGGATGTCTTACCTCTAATGCTTTCTCTCCTTGGCCCTCCTAGCTCAAATTATAAGGGGTGTTGAAATTTGTGTAATATTATCTTATTTAGGCCAAGGAAAACTATGTGATATGGTGCTTATGGATGCCATTTATGTAGCCTATGGTCATATTATTATGTAATCCTACAATACCCTTTCATATTTCATCCTTAGTGATATTGGTTTATCCGCCATTATCTATAACCTCACTTATAGGGTAATTTATTATAAGGTTAACCTCAAGGTTAAGTTAATATCAACCTAAGGTTAACTTGTCATTGGGGTTTTGGTATCACTATAAATACCCATTAATGTGGATCCATTTATATCATAAGTGTGAATAAAATGTGATATATTGGGGTGCCCATGAAAACACACCTTATACTTATTTATGTCATTTCTTATTGCTATATTTTAAACCACATTTTCTTATTTTTACAATATAATTATGGTGAATGAATGTTTTGGAAGAAATATATAAAATATTGCAAATTCAAATAAAAAGTGTTATTTTTTTGTTTAAATATAATGTTCCTTATTTATTTCAAAAGCATAACACTATGAGAGATGGCTATAAATAAAATCTTAATTCATTCACCCATGTAAGGTCTTAGTTCAAAAATCCCCCCAAAAAAAATGTTAATAGTGATATCAACACCCATGATGATGTGGCATTGGATGACATTCCCCTTTTTTATAGTAGGGATGATGTGCCAGGTTTGTCTAGATGCCATGTGGTAGTCCATATGGCTAGCATAGTAGTAAATATAGCTAATATGGCAACCAATGCATGAATCTTAAAGTAACATATGGAAATCCATATGACTAATTTGGTGGTCCATATAGGTGACTAATATGGTGGTCCATATAGGTGACTAATGTGGTGGTCATCTAAGTGTCTACATACATGTATTGATTTGAATCTAGAATTTGATTATTTGCATATTTGTTTTTCTAGAAATTGGATTTGAATTATATTTTATTAGTGGATGTTGTTTATTGCACATTATTAGATTGTTATTTCCATTACTGTATTTAATGTATTATTTCATTACAAGTGATATCAAAGCATTGATATTGGTTGTGCAAATGTGTAGTAGGACACACAAACTATTCCAAAACCTTTGTTGATGACTTTTACTCCTTGTTTCTTGGCACTTTTTTCATCAATATTTTTGGCTCATCTTTTGATATATTTTTCTTCTATAATATTATGAGTTTCCTATTGCTACTTCATTTTCATGAACCTTATTATTAAAAAGAGTATTAGGTATGGCCAAACCCTTATGGGAGACCAATTCCATTGTGATAATATATTGAAGTTGATCAAAACAATGGGTACTTCTAGCAATACTTTTGAGAATCAACTATGCCAGTACCCTTGTGGGAGATCTATCTATTTGAAATTATCTCTTCAAGCTAATCAAATTAAGGGGTATTTCTCACAACACTTTTTCAATAGCTCTCCAAGGAATTTTTTAGGTTTTACATTTATCCCTAGTGTATGAATGAACTTGTTTCTCCTACTGGTTGGCTGTGAATCAATAGTTAATTATAGCACATTGGTAATTTAGAGAATGCATATATGAGAAGAAAGAAACACCAACCCAAAGTATCGATAAGCATCACAACACTCCTCCAAATATTAATAATTTTGACTAGTAACTTATTTCTTCCTTAAATACCATAGACTTACCTTTTTCCAATAAATCTTCTCCTTCCTCTCCTCCTCCAAATAAATGTCTCCTCATAAATCCTCTTTCTACCCATCCAAATGGTAATTCTATTCCTAATACTATTGATCCTAGTCTACGTACCTATCTTTTGAATCAAGAAAGGATGGTTGGTTCCATTGTAAAGGCCTTAGTTGAAATTTAAAGCCTTTTGAAAATACCCTCAACTACACATACGCTTGTTCATGGGTTTCAAAAAGTCACTAAGAAATAGCCTTTGAGCATTCATAGGCACCATATACAAAGGATACATGCATTCTTCAATAACCACCATCTGGTCATGATCCTCTAGTTTCTTATGGTAATCACTTAGATCCCTATTCTACTAGAGGTAGTCTTACAAGTATGAATGGTTACATCTTAGGATTTACTTCTAATAGAGATTCCTCTATAGAAGGTGATTCTAATTTCCTTTATTATCCTCATGATATTCCTATTCTATTCATTGACATACTCACCTTTGAGGGTGTCAATCCACATGGGTGGCTAGCCAAGATGGATAACATTAGCCATATTTACCATGTACCTGAAGGAGGTTGTGTCATATTAGTAGCTACTAAGTTGGGAACCCATGATCATAAATGGTTATTATGGGAGCTTTTCCAACTTGAGTCTCTTTTTTATGGTTTGAATTCAAAAAACAAATTCTTTAAATATTTAACAAAGGATTTTTCACATTGTATGTGGCCCATATAATGAAAACAAAGTAAGAAATAATGGTTGGAGAATATTGTGTAGATTTTACAAGTATTTTCACCTATACTTATCAATTGGATCTAGTAGTGGTGGTCTCAAATAATTTTCCACAGTCTTAAGGATAAAATTTAATGGAAAGTTGATATGCTTTAACCCTATACCCTTGATGATGCTCAACATATAGCTTTGGAAATTGAAAAAAATCTCCAAGAGCCCAATCCCCAACCTAGTCATGAATTCAACACTCAATATGCTTACTTAAATAAGTGCAATAATAATTATTCCCAAGGATTATTCTATTTTAAATATCATTCTCACTATCTTCAAGATCAGGTCTATGAAAAATATCATAACTTTCAATCAAAAAGTGAACAAGCAATAATATAAAAAAATATTAATTATAGTAGGAATAACTAGTTGAAGTGGATGAAGTTGAACATGAGGATGGTACTATGGTTATCTTCTCATAAAATTATGGGGCTCCAATATTACCATATTATAAAATTCCAAGGATTCATAAAATTATAGTGCATCAATGTGTTGACTGATTCAGGTAGCATACAATTTTTTTTATAGTAAGACAACAAAGTCTTTAGGATTGTATATCAATTATTTAAGTTAGAAAAAAATTTGAATAATGGGAGTGCCATTCAATATGTGGGTCAAATAACTAAAGTTAAAATCTGAATGAGATATTATACTTGGATGTTCAATCTATTTTCCATGAATCTAGGTAGTGTAGATGCAATCTTAGGAGCATAATATCTAGCTGACCTTGGTGATTACTATTAATATACAAAGGTTATATTGCAAGTGGATATATAATAGATGAAGAGAAATAAAGAGCTCAAATAAACTAAATTAGAAATGTAGTAATAACAAAATCAAAATAAGATCACAAATTCATAGAATACACAATATTTATTCTGGAAACCCTTAATCAGGAAAAAACTAGCACAATATTATCTTATTATTGGATTAACTTGACCACCTCCAATACAATAATATTATTATTTTGTCTCGTTAAAACCCTAATGCTAGGTCCAAATTTCAAACCCCACTCAGTATGAGGGGACCAAGACCCTTGAAAAAACCTATGTAAACTCATTGAAAACCAATTCAAGAGTTTTTTAATACCTTTATATAGGGTAGAATTCATACCCCTAATATTTCAAGATATTATTTTAGGTCCGAGGTGTAGACCAATTGGTTCATCCAAACCCCATAATGGGTGCGAAGGTCCAAGGTTCAAATCTCGGGCCTCCTCGAACTGAATGCTTGTCCCTTTCTTGGTGCTTTCAGCGACGTAAAAGGTTTAAAATGATTGTGGCATGGTGGTTATAGGGGTGGACTACGCAAAGATCTATGTGGTAGATTCTAGGGTGGAAAACATAGAATACTATGGTGGCCATAAAAGTTAGATAGCTTGCTTGGATTCGTGGTGGCTATCGATTCCACCATGTAAATTAAAAAAAGAAAAACCCTAATTCAAGTGTGATATATAACAAAGGCAAATGCATAAATTTTACAATATCATGGGTGAAAAAGCACGGGTTCAAATATAGTAACCCTAAAAGACCATATGGATCTAAAAATAACTTAAAAAATTCTAAACATTTTGTCCAGGGGCTACCATCCCTAGAACCCTAATTTTTAGAGGGCTACCACCCCCAAACCCTTGTTTGGGGCCCGACTTGACCCCGAACCCCAGCGAGTATAGGTACAGAGTGTCAAGTACCTTTTAGTGTTACTAGAATAACACGGAAAATATTCAACATATTTCAATAATACTCCAACTTATTGAATACTTTCCATAGGGGCTAACAACTACCATTGTTAACTATCAAGGGCAACCATACCCATAGATATTCTACACCAAGAAATTTTTTGAGAAGTTACAACATTTGTTAATGAATCAACAATATTATTCTCTGTATCAACTTTCTCCAATATCACTCAGTTCTCTTCAACCATCTCTCTCACAAAATGGTACTTTATATAAATACATTTTGACCGATCATGAAAACCAAGATTGTTTACCAAAAATATTGTACTCTAACTATCACTGTTAATTCTAACAACCTTTTGTTTAATGCCAACTGTTGAACACAATATTTTTAGCTAAAATACTTCTTTACTGATATGAGTTGCTACATTGTACTATGATTTTGTAGTGGATAAAGCAACAATTGATTGATTTTTATTCATCCAACTTACTGCCCCTCCAAACAACCTGAACACATAAGCACTTATGGATCTTCTCTTATCAATATCTCCAACCTAGTTAGCATCCACAAACCATTATAGATTTACAATATCATTGTCTCCAGATTTTACTTCATAACATATAACATAATATGTAGTTCTACACAAGTATATGAAGATCCTCTTCACAACAATCCAATGTTCCTTTCCTATATTTGGCATATATCTACTAACTACTCCCATTGCATGTGCAATATTAGGTCTAGTACAGAACATTGCATACATCATACTACCCACAATACTAGCATAAGGAACATGATGCATTTCTTCAATTTCCTCATCTATTTTAGGACATTGTTTAGCAGATAAATTTTGACCAACCAGATATGGAGTACATACTGGTTTACAATCATGCATCCTAAACTTTTGTAGTATCAAATCAACATATTTTTTTTTATTTAACCATAAATTTCTATTTGCACGATCCCTTATTATTTTAATACCCAAAATAAATTTTACAGTACCCAAATCCTTCATTTCAAACTCATAAGATAACTGAGATTTTAGTAACTTTATCATCTCCTTACTGTTACCAATTAACAACATGTCATCCATATACAATACAATGATAAAAAAAAATTACCTTCTTTTTTGAAATATAAACATGGATTTGCTTTGATTTTTTCAAGCCCAAGTGTCAAGACAAACCTATCAAATTTTTGGTTCCACATCCTTAGATACTACTTCAACCCATAAAGAGACTTCTTCAACTTGCATACCAAGTCCTCCTTATCTTTTACCTTAAAGAATTCTGGTTGTGACATATAAATATATATATTTTAATCATGTTCACCATGTAGAAAAGTTGTCTTTGCATCCATCTATTCCATTTCAAAATCAAAAGTAGCAGAAATAGCCAAAAAAAATCTGATTGGAGTTAGTTTAGCCATAAGAGAAAAAATCTCACCAAATTCAATTCCCTCAACCTAAGAAAATTCTTTTGCTACCAAGCGAGCCTTGTAATTATCCAACTTTCCTTCTACATTGTACTTCTTCTTGAATAACCACTTACAACAAACAGGTTTTATTCCAAGAGGTAATTTCATTAAGTCCCATATCTTATTTTTATCTAGGGACTCCATTTATTATTCCATAGACATTTTCCAAGATTTATTCTCACTTGATTGAAGTGCCTCCTTTACAGTCTTGGGTTCTTCATCAATAATTGATAAATTAAATGCAAAATAAAAATTTGAAGGACTATACCTATCTGGAAGTCTTCTATTTTGATATGATCTCCTAAAAATTGGAGTTCTTGATTCTGTATCTTCAGCTTCCTCCTCACCTTCTTCCTCTAAATATTTTTCTTTAGACTCTCTTTGTAATTCAAGTTCTACCATAGGTTCTTCCTCCTATTCCAAATTTACCTGCACTATTTTTGGTTCTTTTCTTGGTTGCATTTTCTATTTTAAAAGCCCTTTTGTTTCTCTAAATATCACATTAGACTATAAAAAAACCTTTTGTGTTTCTGGGTTCCACAACTCATACCCTTTAACACTAGTACTATAACCCACAAATATGCAAATCTACTTTGGGTTCTCCCATAAAAACTTTGTCGTGGTCTCTATAGATACATTCAACAATACTGAATTAGATAAGCACAATCTGATAGAGCTCCTTGTATTCTTATCAAATTTTAGCCAATGTAATCGATGTTGGTTTTGTTCTTGAGACCGCAATCCACTGATGTCTATCAACCAAAAAATCCTCCATATTGAGTTTTCGCAACTCAAAATTCTATCCATTATATTTTTCAATCTCTATTCATGTGCTTCCCATATTTCTCCTTTTCTTGGATCCTTTCACATATGGATCCCACTCAAGAATTAATTTATCATAGGGTTGAAACCCTTACTCCTCGAAAAAAGCTAAAACCTAGTTCTAATACCAAATGAATAGAAATAAAGAACTCGGATAAAATAAATCCAAAAAGTAGTAACAAATAAATCAAAAGAAGAAGATCACATATTCACACAATACAATTATATTCTTCTTCTATCTCCTCCAAACCCTAATGCAAGTACGATATATATAACAAAGGTACATGCATGAATTTTATAATATCATGGGTGAAAAAGCATGGGTTCAAATATAGTAACCCTAGAAGCCCATATGGGTCTAAAAATAACTTAAAAAATCCTAAAATTTTTTCAGACCCCTAATTTTTGGAGGGCTACCATCCCAAAACCCCTGTTTTGGGCCCAGCTCGACCATGAACCCTAGTGAGTATAGGTACAGAGTGTCCAATACCTTTTAGTGTTAACCCCACCATAATAACATTGAAAATATTCAACATATTTCCAACAATGGAAGGGTTATTCTCTCCAAGTAATCCAATACCCTCCCTCCAAGGTATTTAGTTCCCATTACATGTAAAATATATTGAAGAAAGGTAGCCATGGATTCTTTACCTAAGTCAATTGCATGGAGGTTAAATGTTTTGAACCTTTTATTCTAGATCTTCCTTTGGAATTGTAGAAAATTAAGGATAACTATGAGGAGGTCTTTGGTGAGACCATAAATATTCCTCCTAATTGCATACATGATCATGCTATATATCTTATTCCAAGAGTTCAACCTCCTAATGTGCATCCTTATTGGTATCCTCAACCCCAAAATATTGAAATTGAGAAGTTAATTTGGGAAATACTAGAGAAATGGATCATCCATCCAAGGATTAGTTCTTATTCCTCTTTATTGTTTATGGTATGATGGAAGTAATGAAATACCAAACCTTTGCTTGATATAGTGTAGTGTTATATATAAGAAAGACACCCCTAGAGCATTATCACTTGAAGGAGATTATTCCACCATGAAAATCAAGCAAAGGGTCATGCTAAAGAAAAGGACCTAGAATTGTCATAGTTCATCTGGTACAAGAGATACCTACAATGAAGAACCATCAAAGAAGGTAATTGATGGAATTAAAACTTCCCATGCCATGAGGTGAGTATAACCACACAAAATTGATAATCAAAAGAGATATAATATTTTTGGTGGTATCTAAGCCAACCCTCATTCCAAAAGAGAACCCCATAACCTTTTCAATGGTATCTAATTGGGCTCCATCATCGACTGAGTTACAAAATATCTGGCAACCCCAAACCTACCCTCTAACAAGGAGAGTGGGAACATGAACAAAATCAACCATTATTGGTAATATTATTTCAAGAGAATATGTAGTCTAGGTAAGTTGAAAGGAAACCTAAGCAACATACCCTACAAATAAATCTAGGAACTAGAAAAGAGAACAACAAGAAGATCTTGAACTACAAGGCTAATATCAATAAACTTGTCAAAGCTTGTTGAACCATCTAAAATATCTCCTCTAAAATGTGGTAAAAATTGAAGTAGGCTTATAGAGTAGCAGCCTCAAAGCACCATATACTAACCAAAATCAAGGTCATGAGTGGAAGATAAAACTCTATGTTTGTTAAAGAATATTGAATTTAAGATCCAAATTTTGATTCTGTGTCTAATGCACAAGGCAAGAAATTTTTGGTTCACTCCTTTAATAGGCTAGGAAGTCTTAGGAGTAGTAAAATATATAGGGAATTTTTCCTTACAACCCCACTTCATTCCAAGCTAGATCAATCAAAATAAAGACAACTAAAGCTATATTTTTAGAAGGCACTTCTTGCCTTCAGTTTAAAGAAAAATACTAAAGAAAGAGTGGGTAAACTAAAATCTATGCCAACAGTTAGATCTCCCATTTATGGACAACAATCCACATCTATCTAAATCCATTGAAAGAAAGGGTACCAAGGTCTGTGGACCATTTATTTTTTATATAATGGCTCACATGGTCTTTTCAAGTAAGGAAAGTACCAAAAAAGGAGGAAAGCTTCTATCGATGTTGAATCACGGTATTTGGTGACCAATTAGGAGCCTAAGAGATGAAATAAATAGTACTCCAAGGAGAATGCCTATCATTTTCCAAAGTAGGTTCCACCCTATCTAAAGATATGTGGCAACTGCATGTGTAAAATAAGAATAGGCAAAAGATCATTTAAGGAGACATCCATAAATGGCCATAAAGCTTAATTTTTGTGGCCAAGCCTATTAGATCCAATCGCATGCCAATCATAGCCATCACTTTACATATGTGTGAGCCTACCCTATCCACCTACATTAGTTAGGGAGGCAATATTTTCCATGTCAATAAAGTAATTTCCCTTAGAAGAAATATGATAGAAGAGTTATCATGTAGCCACCCTAACACAACAATAGAGAGGCTAGTCAACCACACTAATCATCCAAAGGCCTAGAATATTTTAGTATTTATGGCCCTAGATCTAGATACCTTGAAGCTACTATCATGCAAGTTGCAGAAGGATTTCTTGGCTACAGAGATAGGATATATCCGTAGGCCTTCTACATAGAAATTTAAAAGGGAAGCCACCCTCCTCTCATCCTATAAATAGGCCTAATTTTATTGTAAAAGGTATTGGAAGTTGTTTTCTTGTGCCCCATATCTAACCTTGTGAGCTATTCCTTTTATCCTTCTTTTCTACTATCAATGTTAATATAGTCATTCCCAAGCAACTATGCATAGTTAAAATATGGTCTACCCTATCCACTAAAGAGAAATACACCATTACGACCTTACTTAACGAGTATAAATATGTATTTGACTAGGAATATTCCAACATACCTAAAATGGATACAAATTTCATTGTCCATAATATTTTTACTTATGAGGATGCCACTCCTATCCAACAAAAGAAAAGAAGGTCCTTCCCTCATTCAAGACCTATGTAAAATAAAAATCCAAAAGTTGTTAGATCCCATTTTTATAATAACTATTATTTTTTTGGTTGGGTATCTAACATCGTGCCTATGAAGAAGAAATAAAATAATGTTATCCAAATTTGTTATAACTTTAGAAACATCAACCTAGCTTGTTTTAGGGATAATTTTCCTTTCCCCTTTATTGATTCTATTATCGATTCTACCACGGGGTATGAAATGTTATTCCTTATGGATTGTTATTTAGGGTATAATAAAATATGGATTACCCCTAAGAATTACACTAATTTTTTTTTTACCTTACCTTGGGTTACATTATGTTATGTTTCCATGCCTTTTGGGTTTAAAAACATTGGTACTACATATCAACGGGCTATGGCAATGGTACTTCGTGACTAGATGGGAAAAATAATGGAATATTATGTGGATGAACTCTTGAGTAAGTCTAATAATAAGGGTGACCACCCAACTAACATTTGTATCATTTTTAAATGATTATGTCACTATAAGGTTAGACTTAACCCTAGGAAATGCATGTATGATGTCATTAGTTGTAAGCTACTAGGATTTATGGTGTTTCATAGAGGCATAGGTTTCAATCAAGATAATATAAAGGCTTTTGATGCTATACCTTCCCCTTGAACTATTAGAGGTATCAAATATTTCTTGGAGAATATCAAAGCCATTAGGTATTTCATTCTTGAGTTATCTTTCAAAACTTATCCTTTGAATTACTTGTTTAAAGAGGATGTTGATTTTTTATGGGATGAAAGTTGTAACAAGGTCTTTTTAGAAATCAAGAAATTTATTTTATCCCACAACTCTTGATCCATACAACTCAAATAAGACATTCATTCTACACACCTTAGCTACTCATTTTTCCATGACATTTATTCTTAGTCAACATAATGATAAAAATAAGGAGTATGACATGTCCTATATTAGTAGAACTCTTTTTATTATAAAAAACCAATAAACTCCATGGAGAAAGATCACCTAGACATATACTTTACATGTGTTAAATTACGACATTACATGTTATATTAGAAAATGTATGTGGTGGTTGAAACTAACCCCTTGAGATACCTATTACACAAATATTACATCCCTAGTGACATCGATACAAAAAATGGATTATTGTGATGCAAGAATGTGATTTCTATATTGTAACTCAAAAGCTATGAAATATTAGGTGATTTTTTATTAATTGATAATATCTCCCAACCCAAAACAACAACCCTTAAATGAGGCATTGCATGATGAGGACATAATGGTCATATCTTGTGCTTCAAATGACTTTCTCATATTCCCTTCCTCCATTGCCCCTAGTCTTATTTAAGAGTCTCTTCATCATGAAATCACTAAGTAGGAAAAATATCTCTTGGATTCTTGCAAGGCTATTGAGAGGCATCTTGAAACTAAACCTAAAGCCAAGTCTAGCACACTTTCCACTTCTTAATAATCTGATGAAAACCTCCACCCTAACACTTGGATCCTTAACTTTGATGGAGCAAGGAAGGAGTTTGGGGTAGGCGTTAGTATTTTTATCAAGTATTAAATTGACCTAGTTACTCTTGTATCCTTTATTTTTTTTTTTAGAATTACTAATAATGTTAAAAAATATGCCTAACTTCCCAATGCATGAATGTTAAATACATTAAAATATTAGGTGACTGTCAAATTGTGGTTCATTGGATTTCTAGTGAGTATGTTGTCAAAGCTCCCTATTTGATTTCTTACCATCAAGTGCCTAGAAATATGATCAATGCTTTCAATTAATTTTCCATTAGGCATTAACCAAATGGGGAAAATGTCAAGGTTGACTCCCTAACCACTTTGGCTATTAAATTTGTACCGTATAAAATATTATTAAAACTACTTTTATGGTAAAATTTCATGATGAACCTATGATTTTTGTCACTAATGGTTTGGTGGATGTGCATACAGTTGAGGTCAACACTATTGATTGTCTAATCCCTCATGATGATCCTTGGTATGGTAATATTTTACACTTCCTTGATAATTAAACTTATTCATCTATAGCAAATACTAAGAAATAGGCTTGCATTCATAAGAGAGCATTTATATATGTTGTTCTCAATGAGGTTTTGTACTACCATAATCATGATGGTGTTCTCTTATGATATATTATAGATGTTAAGGTTTCTAAAGCTCACTTTTATGTTCATAGTGGTAATTATGGAAGACAATATAGTGGACATTTCACAGTACATAAATTTCTAAAAATGGGTGACTTTTGGCAAATAATGGAAGTTGATGCTAACAAGTGTCAAATCCTATAATAATTATCAGTTCCACAAGGGTGAAATTTATGCCCCTACCTAGGTTCTTAATCCAATTGAGTCTCTCTAAAATTTTCCCACTTGGGGTATTGATCTTGTAGGACCTATTTCTCCTATGTATTAAAATGAGCACAAGTTTATTATCATAGCGACATAATGGGTAGAAGCTATGCCATTGACAAATCAAACAAATCATTGTATCCAAATTTATCTTTAATCATATTATGTGTCATTTTGACTTTTTTCCTACTCATTTTAGATAAGGGTAATCCTTTGAAAAATTAATAAATGCAAGATGTAACTTCTTAATTAGGGATTCAACATTGCTTTTCTATGCCTTATTATCCATATGGAAATGGTCAAGCTAAATCTAACAATAAGATTTTGATAAATATATTTAAAAAATACAATTAAATAATAAAATAAATTTTGGCACTTAAAGTTATATACTACATTATGGGTGTACCATACCAATATTTAGATGTCTACCATGACAAACCCTTTTTATTTGGTACTCAAGCTATTTTATTGCTTGAAATTGAATTGTCTTCTATGTTTCTTTGAATAATTTGTTGAGTCATGATTGGTACTATTAAGAGTATTGGAAGGCCTATATTTCCAAACTTACTATTCTTGATGAGAGGTATCTTAATGCTCATATGCATAATAGATCATATAAGAGTCATGTTTCTAATCAATACAATAAGAAATTATATCATCATGATTTCAAAGTAGGGGATCTTATCCTCAATATCCCTAATGTGCATAATAAGAATAAGGGTAAATTTATATAGAAATGGCTTGGTACATATACTATGAAAGAGTTATTTGGATCTAAGACAATGAAATTGCAAATAAAGTATGGATTTTAATTAGAAGTATCCACCAAATTTATACGTGTTAAGTGATTTTACTCATAGTCCCTTTTGATACATTTGTATAGTTTGTGTTTTGTTGGTTTGTCAGTTGACTTGGTACCTTGTTTTTTGATCTGGATGCTTTTCTTGTCTACTTGTGAGTGTTAGTGTTATACATTATTTAGTTTCTTATATCTTCTTAACTTTTATTTTATTTCTTCCTCTCAATACCATGACTATCTTATTAAGTGGCAATTCTAGTTGTCTAGGTATTTTGATGTATTCTATTGGTTTTGGCTTACCACTTTGCATTTTTTTTATGATTTTCTCTTTATTGACTATGGCTTACCCTTTAGTTAGCAATTTTGGTTGTCCTAGTTGTTCATATATACCTAATTCAATCTAGTTTTTATATTTATTTGTCTTCATTTCTTGTTTTTATTATTGCTTTATGTTTTCATCCATTTTTACTAGCATTTATTGCTATTGAATTTGTTTGCCTTCCTTCATCATGGTGTCACTCTTGCTAGTAATAGGCACCATGATGTCTCCAAATTTTTTCCCATCATCTATGTTAATACCATGCTTTAAGTGTCATAAAGTAATTACATTAGTTCAAACCATGCCATCTTCTTTATGGTATGCATTTGGAACATGAAGGCAACATTCATTTTAAATTTTCATACCATAAAAAATATTCAAACCTTTCATTCAATCAACTATTTCTATATCCCACTATAGTAGTAAGCATGTATTGTTGAACAATGTTCTTGACCAACTAATATAGTGGGTGGACCCCTTACAACAGGGGTATGGTTCCTTTCCCTTCCATAGGATATCCTTCCTCTAGAATAAGCTACAATACATATATAGCACATTTTTTCTTGGCATCCCTTTGTCATGTTGGGTGTGTTTTTCTAAGCAATGCATCCATTATTAGTAGAAGAGCATGAGTTGGATTTGGGTACATATACATGTGTATCATTTGTAGCATGGCATCCATTTGGCTATCCTATAGAAGTGGGTGGGCATGATTGACTACCATAGTATCCATCTATACCTATATATTTGTTTTTACATGGCATAGGTTGTATTATCTTGATTTTATCTATT
This sequence comes from Wollemia nobilis, assembly GCA_028583015.1. Lineage (NCBI taxonomy): Eukaryota > Viridiplantae > Streptophyta > Pinopsida > Araucariales > Araucariaceae > Wollemia > Wollemia nobilis. Next base: position 10,790,973 of record JAQPPZ010001106.1, read on the forward strand.
GTGGTGACAAGTGTGTTTGTTGGTACTTGGCACTTGTTGAATACTACATGTGACCTGCCTACTTTGGTGGCATGTATGATCAATGCATCACCTCATTCATATCCAATATTTCAGGAAGGTAGTGTGTAAAAAGTGCACCATTAAATGTTACTCAAATATTTCATGCTCTAGATTAGTCAAACTCAATAAACATGTCATTTAATGCTACTCAAATCATGTACTCTCTAATTATGAATCATATCACTAATTGACACACAAATAATATGTACTATGTCTAATAATGATACATGATATTGAATGCTACTCAAACCATATATGCAGATTTAAAAATGATATTTCATCAAATGCTACACTAATGAGGATTATAATAGGTACTATTATTATTATAATCATTAGCTTAAGTTTTATTCTATTATTTTATTTAAAGCATGAAGTAATAACCTTCCTATGTTAGCTAATGGTTACTTTAGTTAATGAGAGGTTTCTTTGCATTGAGATCTATATCTACCAATTTTCACCTTCAAAATGATTTATCAAATTGAATCTTAATGCAAATAAGCTTCTGACTAACTAACCTAACCATTAACTAACTTGGGAAGTTTTTTACTTCATGTTTCAAATAAAATTATAGAATAAAACTTAAGCTAATGATTATGATAATAATAATACCTATTTTAATTTTCATCATACACAAATCCTAAGTGTGTGTCACACAAATATTGACATGTCACTAAATGCTACACATATCCCAAGTGTGTGTTATACATATACTAACATGTCCTCAAATGGTACACAAATTTTGGGTGTATGTCATACATAACTAGGCATGCCATTGAATGCTATGAATTTAGTAAGCAAGTTCATGAAAATGAACACTAAAGTAAAAGAGATACTACATAAAAAGAATCTCATTTATATGAAAAATATTAGCACATTAGGATATAATATGGTATATGGGGCATTGAGTGCCATCATCCTATATTTCCAAATATTTTACTACAAAAATGGTTTTCTATGTAAAAGTTGCTAATTTTTACAAGGATAGAGCTTCTAGAGCTTTTGGAAGCTCCTAACTCACCTATACACTCCATTATTTCTCATCTTGTACCCAACTACAATCTTTTTATCATTTTGGATATTTTTTCAGGTAAATTTGTTTCTAGCTATATGGGGAAGTACAAATCAATTTATTCCATCCAAAATTTTTAGGGGTATGTATACATAATTGTTAGTTATGTTTTCCTCTATATATGAATTTTTGGTTGTGTTTTTACATTAATTTTCCATTTATTTCAAAAAATATGCATTTTGCTTAGAAAATAAAATAAAAAATCACAAAAAAATTGTTCTTTCTCCATAGCATAGAATTTTCATTTCTCTTGCTTTGGAAATTGCATATTTATCTTTTAATATTATTTTTCTATAAGGACTCATGAGTGGCTACATCATAAACCCAACTTGAGGCACTTTTGGAGGCCTCATTTGCTTGTAGGACCCATCCAAAGTTAAAGGTAAATTCTTATCTACACGAAACATAATCACAAATATTCTTTTCTATTGCATAGACACCAAAGCAAGATGGGTTCTATAAAATATATACACTCCTAATAACCCACCAAGACAATCAAATTTATGGAATTATTTGAATCAAATGGGAAATATATTTCATAATGAAGCTTATATGCTGAACGAAGAGTTCAATTCCCCCCTTTATCGTTTAGATAAAAGTGGAGGGACAATTATTACACTAATATGTTATGATGAATTTGCTAAATTAATTGAGAACAATGAACTAATGGATATCCAGCTAAAGGAACCAAATTTACTTGGAGTAACAGGAGGAGGTAGTCAACTCATTCAACTCAAGCTTGATAAATTCCTCCTATCACAATCCACATTTTTGGTGATGCCTTCCTTCACTCCCTACCAAAAAGTGGCTTGGATCACAACCCTCTTATCTTAGAAGATCTTCAACCAACATATTAACTCAAAATACCCTTCAGATTTGAATCCATGTGGCTTCAACATCCAAACCTCAAAACTCATATTGTAGAGTGATGGAGCAAGATTTTATCTGGTCCTCTCATTTCCCAAGTCACCAAGAAGTTACGATTTATCAAATTCAACCTTTGTATATGGAGTAAGGAAGTGTTTGACAAATTTTTTGAAAGTAAATAGAATATACAGAGCCAACTCAACATCATTGAGGAATAAGTTCAATGTGGAAATCCTTTTCCAGAAATTAGAAACAAGGAAAGATAACTATCTAAATTTTACAACATATTGGCAAAATAAGAGGTCTCTTGGAGATAGAAATCAAGGGAATTATGGTTGAGAGAGGGAGACTCCAACACCAAGTTTTTTCATGCTTTGACTCTCAGACACCAAAGTAACAATAATATTAGAGAATTATCGAGATATGATGGGACTATCACCAACAATATCTTAGATATCAGAGCCAAAGCTATCATCCATGTTGAGAGACTCATCATCCTGTGTTATCCATGCTATTCTCATACCTCCAATTCTCTTCTCCAGAACATCCCTCACATCATTTCCTCTGAGTTTAATTTTGGTTTACTTAGAACCTTTACTTAGGAGGAAATAAAAAAATGATATTTTCTCCATGTTAGCTGACAAAGCTCTTGATCCTAATGGATTTTCACCCTACTTCTTCCAATATTTCTAAATTATTATTGACCAAAACCTCATTAATGCTATTCAATAAGTTCAAAGAAACAAATTCTTGCCCAAATATGTCAACTCAATATTCCTTTATCTTATTTCAAATTCTCCTATGAGCAAGTCTCTCTCAAAAATTATACCTATTAGCTTGTGCAATGTCATTTACAAAATTATCTCCAAAGTCATCATCGATAAAATGAAGTAATTCATGGCCCTCATCATTGATCCTTGCTAGAATAACTTAATTCAAGGTAGAATCATCATTGATGGCATCATCACCATTCACAAGCTCATCCATTCTATCTCCAAGAGCAAGAAAGCTAGCACCTTCCTCAATATCAACATGAACAAAGCTTTTGATAGAGTCTCTTGGGACTTTCTCTTTGTTGTTCACCTCTAAATGGTTTTTGGTCATTATTAATGGGTCAACTGTAGGGTATTTCAAAAGCTGGTAGGGCCTTAGACAAGGTGATCCTCTATATCCCTTACTTTTCATAATTCTTGTGGAGTCACTTGGAAGATATCTTAAAGCTTCTTATTCCCAGGGAAACATCTTAGGAATTAAGGATTCATCCATTCTCAATCCCATAATTCACCAATAATTTGTTTATGACACCATCTTGGCCACCTTGTCCTCAATTTCTAAAGCCAAAACTATCAAGTATATCCTCAAACTCTATGAAGAAGCTATTGGGAAAAAGGTTAATCTCATTAAAAGTAAAAAAAAATCTAAACACACCCATAAAAAAGGAAACTCAAGATCACCAAAATTCTAGGGTGCACCATCTCATGCCTTCCCTCTACCTATTTTGGACTTTCCCTCTTCTTCGATAACCCATATGATAATTTGTGGAACAATGTCATTGAAAGGCTTCTTAAAAAGCGTGTTGGATGGAGGCCCCTCATCAGTCAAGAAGTTAAATCCATTCTTGTGTAGGCCCACCTCTAAAGAATTTTAGTCTTTTTCATGTCTATCTTCAAAGCCCCTATTTCCATTTGTCAAAATATTAAGAAAATTCTAAAATTATTCCTCTGATCTAGGCCTAAGAACAGAATATGGTTTCCTCTGGTAGCTTGAGATATATTTTTCTCAAATAAATGTTAGGGTGGTTTGGGTTTTAGGATGGTCAACAAAATGAACATGGCCCTCATAGCCAAGCAAGGATGGAGAATCCTCACCAATGAGAAAGTTATCTAGGTTGACATCATCAAAAGAAAATATCTTTAGCATAATAAACTTCTAGATAGTATCCCTCTCCTAAGTGGATTGGCATTCTTAAACTTTTTTACCAAATCTAGGTCCATCATCATAAAATGGCTCAAGTGGTAGTTAGGCAATGGATGTTGCATCAATTTTTGGAAGGACCCATGGTTGAAGGATCAACCCTTACTTGACAATCCTAACCTAGCCATCTTAAAGCCTTACACTGACCACCTCTTTGGGGATAAATTTTGCAATTTTATTAATACCACTCCCCAAAGAAAAGTCTAGAAAATCATTCCTTTGAGGAACTTAAGGGGAGATCAGGCTAATGTTGCAAGGGCACTATACAACCTGATGAGCACCAGAAATGCTCATATTTTGTACATATTTCTTTGATCAATATGTGGCTGTATAATAAGGATTGCGTACTTTTATGAATGATTATATAGATATTTGATATAATTATGCGTGTTATCTAATTTGTGTGCTTTTAGTATGTTTTGTGGAATTGCAGTTGATTTAGTTAGATTTGGAATAGTCGAGGTCCTTTTGATGGACCTGGCACTTTATTTCATTGGGGGTCAACGTAGAGAACATAGGCGCCTCCCTGCAGTCGAAAGGCGCCAAGGGAATAAGCGCCTCCCTGCAGTCGGAAGGCGCCAACTGAATATCAGTGCCTCCCTACAGTCGAAAGGCGCCAAACCAAAGATGAGCGCCTCCCTGTAGTCGGAAGGTGCCAACTGAATATCAGTGCCTCCCTGCAGTCGGAAGGTGCCAACAGAATATTAGCACCTCCCTATAGTCGAAAGGTGCCAACTGAATATCAGTGCCTCCCTGCAGTCGGAAGGTGCCAACTGAATATGAGTGCCTCCCTATAGTCGAAAGGTGCCAACTGAATGCGAGCACCTCCTACAGTCGGAAGGCGCCATTGATTCTTTTCCCATTGACCAGACTCAAAGGACGTGGACAGTAGCGGCTGGTGCAGTTCCAGCTCTATGTCATGCAGAGCTAAATTGGAGATAGCACCAACGTATCAAAACGTCTTACGGATGCCAGGCAAAGCACGAACCGGAATGAACATGCCACCATCAAAATAGAATGCCAGACGTCGATTGCATTCGCTAGACTGTTCTAATTTAGTCTGGGAAGAATCGACTGTTGTAACCACTTTTGTAACAGAAGTTCTACGGGTGTGTTATATAAACACACGTAGATCATTCTAAAAGGGATATAGAAAATATATGTGGAGATATAGAGATATTTAATAAAGATCCATTTTAGAGTTACATTGTAATGCGTTGATAAATATATTACAGTTACAGATGTTCTAAAGCACGTGTTCGATCGAGAAGAAGCTGCTGGAGCCTGGGCCCACTCCAAGCCGATATTTCTTCCCCATTTCCTTCTTGTTTATTTATGTTAATTAGTTTATTGCTTTCATAGGAATGTTCATTGGTTTGCTAGTTCCAGTATTTGCAGTAGATTCATTTTTAGGAATATGTACATGATTTATTTCTGTAGATTTAATTATGTTCTTCTTACGTAATTTATTGAGGAGTGCGGGAATGATTGACAACCATCTCAAGAACACCCCCCAAATGTAGGATTAGCAGATTCACCTCCAGTGGTATTGTAGTAACCTAATTTTGACTCTTCGCAAGTTTACGAAGCTCCCTGGGTTGATAATTAAATGCACGGGCATGTGACAAAAATAGGAAACCATTCACCTTGTTTGGCCCACAACATTTTGGCGCCGTTTCGGGGAAGCATCTTAATTAGATTACTTACAATACCCTGAAACCTTCTATCTGACCTTGTATGAGTTCTTCGAGAAGAAGAGGACCTGACGGTCGCTTTATAAGAACTAATCCATCAGGACCTGAGTCAGCCGAGCATTTTGGATTTGAGTTAGACCCGCTCGACCTACCAGCAGTCCATTGGAGTGAGGAACCACACTTTGTGCAAAGTGCCACCTCATCCCATCAACAAGGGGATGAACGAATCATCACAAATCCCCTATTTAATAGGACTCCTCTAGAGGAAGCCCCTGTTGTGGAAGGCTGTGGAGGATCAGACGATCTCGCCAGACAACCTTAGAGCATTGACTCAAAAGTTTTAAATGATCGGAAGGCCATAAATGCTGCATTAGAAACCACATTTCCTAAAAAAATGGTAGATAATGATGAAGTCTCATCCGGATTTAGTTTCCCAATAGAGGAGGGAGTAGGAGATACCAAAATGAAAAACATATCCCTTGCTCACCTTCCGTCCTTCGAAGGACACCCGAGCGAGGACCACGACCTATTTTTATTCAAATTTGATGTTTTGTGCAGGTATGTGGATTACAAATCAAATGCACAGAAGTTGAAATTATTTCCTTCTACATTAGACGATGCAGCTCTGCGATGGTTCATCGATCTGGGAGACAAACACATCACCACCTGGGACCAGATGAAGACGCTCTTTCTAGAGCAATATCAAGATTTTGGGAGAGCAAGAGACTCCAGGGAGGAGGTCCTGAGCATGACACAAAGAGAAGATGAGTCTCTCGAGGAGTATTGGGAGAGATTCACCTTTAATCTTCAATGGTCCCCTCACTCGAAGCTATCTGATAAGTCCCTCAAAAGCATCTTCTTGAGGGGACTTACCAATGAGTCATTGGAGGCTCTCAACATGATCTCTGGAGGTGATGTCTATCAGCATGCTATGGACGACATCCAGAAATTATGTCGGAACTACTCGAGAAGGCGAGGCAAAATCATCGCCAGGACCATGAAGGCGACTGCTTCAGTCACCAAAACAGAAATAGGCAACATGTTGGAGGATTTGAAGAGCGAAATGCTCTCATCTCTAGCACTGCAGATGGATACGCTACTGTTAGAAAAGAAGAAACAAGAAAATGACGCAGCATTAGCCTATTTCTGCCCAAAATGCAGAGGAAGGCATGCAAAGAATGCATGTCCAAAAAACAAGGTCAGAGTATGCGCAGTTTGTAGGCTGAATCATAAAACTCGATTGTGCCCACAACTGCCCAGTAACCAGGAAGCGGCTGAGAGCACGGAAGCCTACTTCATAGGCAATAGGAAGAGTTGGCCATAGCCCCCCATGGGGAATATACCAACCGGGATGCCATCATATGGGGGAGGGTCATACATGCACCAAGGACCCCCTCAACCACCTAATATGGGGTGGTGGGGACCATCACCCTGGACTAACGCACCCCCAACAGCATTTCCGAATCAGCAGCCATGGATGCCATATCCATATCCTGGGCAGCAGTGGAGAGGCCACAATGCGTGGAATCAGACTCCATAGAGTGCAGCTCCTGCTCACATCCAACAGAACTTACCAGCATTGCCAGCAGTGAGACCTGCGTAGCTACCAGCACAACCGACAACAAACCCGAACAATAGAGTAAATCAGTCGGCATACAATGTAGAAGGTGAGATGTATCATATGTACAATATTCAGCTTAGATCAGGTAGGCAGCTAGGAGTAGAGACACCGCCTCCGGTAGAAGAGGAGGAAGAAATGGTAGAGACACCTCCATGGTAGAAGAAGACCCCATGGTAGAAGAGGAGGAAGAAATAGAGGAGACACCTCTGGTAGAAGAGGGAAAAGCACTTGAGAGAGAGGAGGCTCCATTTCCTAGCCGGTTGTAGGAACAGAGAAAAACAACACAACCAAAATTTGACATCTTGTCGAGCTTGAAGAATCTCACGGTGACAATCCCATTATTTCAAGCAATTCGAGATGTCCCCATTTACACCAAGGCAATTAGAGAAATGTGTCTAAGGAGACCGGGATGAAAAGCTACCCAGACTATCAACGTCGTGGGTAAACTGGCAGATCTAATGATGGGTAGAACACGTCATCCGAAGTATGCAGATCTAGGCAGCCCGATCGTTGACCATAAAAATTGGAGGACATTTCCTGTCCAACACATTGGTTGACCTCGGGGCAGCCATCAACGTGATGCCTCAAGAGACCATGCAGAGGATGTAGCTCATGAACCTGAAGCCAACCACGACAGTGCTGCAGTTAGCCGATCGATCAACCGTGTCACCGAAAGGGATGCTGGAAGATGTGATCGTAACAGTCAGTGCATGGGAATATCCAGATGACTTTTTAGTTTTGCAAACCAAGACCAGGCTGGGCGGTTACCCGCTCATTTTTGGGAGGCCATGGTTGGCAACAGCTGATGCCTACATCAGCTGCCGGGATGGGCTAATGACCATCTCCAATGGGCAAAATGTCAAAAGGCTGACCATTTCACCGCCAGCTCAGTCTATGGACTCGGCAGAAGAACCCAGGATCACCGAGCATGGAACTACGGAGTTGTCCATAATCCAGTCGGTGATGACCTTGGAGGAGGTGGCAGAAGAGGACGAGGATGGTGCTATCATGGAGTTTCTCCATGGAGAATCGTCCACCCCCACACCTGGATCATCGTTGACTGGCGCCCAAGATCAGCACATTCGACAAATACATGTTGGGCCAGGGAGGATATTAAACGTCAACAGCAGGTTGACGCCCACACAGCTAGAAAAATTGGAGGAGCTTCTGGTAAAACACCAACAAGCATTTGCATGGGACTACGTAGATATGCACGACATCAGCCCAAAAATATGTACCCATCGGATTTATTTAGATGACCAGGCAACTCCTAGTCGGCAGCCATAGAGAAGGATGAACCCAGCAATGAAAGACATTGTCAGAGAAGAACTGCACAAACTTCTGGCTGTCGAACTCATATATCCAATTTTTGACAGTGAATGGGTATCACCATTAGTGGTGGTCCCCAAGAAGAATGGGAAATGGTGGATCTACGTGGACTACCGGGCGTTGAACAAGGCGACTAAGAAAGACCACTTCCCGCTCCCGTTCATCGATCAGGTCTTGGACACACTCTCAGGAAGAAAATACTTCTCCTTTTTGGATGGTTTCAGCGGTTACAACCAGATCCAGATAGGGGAAGAAGATCAAGATAAAACAATGTTCACCTGTCCATGGGGAATGTTTGCCTATAAGGTATTGCCTTTTGGACTGTGCAACGCACCGGCCACCTTTCAAAGGGCGGTGCTTAGCATATTCTCTGATATGATAGGAGACGGGGTGGAAGTATACATGGACGACTTCATCGCCTATGGAGAAACCTTCGAAGATGCAATGACAAATCTGGAAAGAGTGCTCGACAGGAGCAAGGAGAATCATTTGTCCCTAAGTAATGAAAAATGTTTTATGATGATGTAGGAAGGCATCGTGTTGGGACACCACCTCTCTGCGGAAGGAATAAAAGTAGACAAGAGGAAGATAGAGGTCATCAGAGACCTACCTAGCCCCAGAACACAGAAGGAGGTAAGAAGTTTCCTTGGATCATCCGGGTACTACCGATGATTTATCGCCGAATTTAGTAAGATTGCCAAACCACTGCACACCTTACTTTCTAAGGATGTAGAGTTCAATTGGATGGGAGACTGTGAAGAAGCGTTCCAATTGTTGAAAGAAAAATTGATATCTGCATCGGTCTTGAGAGGACCGAATTGGGCCATACCATTCCATATTTACTGCGATGCATCTAACGGTGCGATCGGAGCAATCCTCGGGCAGAAAGACGGCGAAGAATTTTATGCCATCTATTATGTCAATAAAAACTTGGCGGGAGCGGAGCTCAACTATACAGTGATAGAAAAAGAATTCCTCGTAGTTGTCCATGCAATAAACAAATTCCGCCACTATATAACGGGATACAAGGTCTTCGTCCATACGGACCACGCGGCTATCAGGTATCTGATGAGCAAGCCGGCCATTGGTGGTAGAATTATCAGATGGCTATTGCTATTGCAGGAATTCGACATCACTATAGTCGATAAACCGGGCAAGGACAACGTCGTGGCGGATTTTTTGTCCAGATTGATACCAGTAGATCATCAAGCAGTGGAAGATCAGTTTTTGGATGAACATCTGTTCGCTATTAGTGAACAAACTCCATGGTATGCAGACATAGCCAATTACTTGGCCACCGGAAGGACCTCACCTGCTCTCTCCTATCGAGAAAAGTAGGTGGTCATAGAGAAGAGCGCATCATTCCTTTGGATGGATGGTCTCCTATTTAAAATAGGATGGGACCAAATTATAAGAAGATGCGTAGCAGAACAAGAGTTTTTAGAAGTGCTCAAGGCATGTCACGATGAGCCATGCGGAGGACACTTTGCAGGGAAATGAACTGCCTACAAAATCCTGCAGGCTGGGTATTTTTGGCCCACTCTGTTCAAGGACGCGGCAGCGTATACCAGCAAGTGTGACGAGTGCCAGAGGATGGGTAGACCAACCCACCGAGATGAAATGCCCCTACAGCCCCAGGTACACTTGGAACCTTTCGATAAATGGGGCATGGACTTCGTGGGACCATTCAATCCACCTTCGATGGGAAGGAGGTTTATTCTGGTCTGCATGGATTACGTCACCAAATGGGTGGAAGTGCAGGCATTAAGGGACTCAAAGGAAAGAACGGTCGTCGATTTCTTATTTGCCCATATTTTCACATGATTTGGGGTTCCTCGGGAGATAACAACAGACCAAGGGCCCCAATTCACCTCCAAATTGATTGAGGAGCTGATGGAGCAGTATAGAGTTCGGCACAATAAAACCACGCCCTACCATCCGTAGGAAAACGGGCAAGTAGAAGTGACAAACAGGGAGATAGAAAACATCCTGACCAAAACCATGTAGCAACACAAGAAATATTGGGCCACACGGTTGTCGGAGGCAGTTTGGGCATACAACACCACGTGGAAATCCACCACGGGATGCACACCTTTCCAACTGGTCTATGGGAAAAATGCGATGATGCCCATCGAGTTCGAAATCAAAACTTTGAGGACGGCTTCAGAATTAAATTTGAGCTTGGACGAAGCTCAAAAATAGAGGATTCGCCAGCTAGATCAGCTGGACGAAATCCGATTGGATGCTTTGCAGAGGACAGAGATTATACAGAAGCAGAGAAAGAAGTGGCATGATAACCACATCAAGCTGAAGAAGTTCCAGGTAGGGGAATGGGTACTGTTGTACGATTCTCGGTTCCAGGAAAGGAAGGGCAAACTTATGCGAGAGGTGGATGGGGCCGTATGAGGTGGCAGAGCTCATTAGGAATGGGGCGGTGCGCGTTAAGACAATTGACGGTAGCAACACCATGTTCACGGTCAATGGCCACCGACTACGCCCCTATAATACATCCGAAACGTTACGGGGTGGAATCCAGAGTAGGCATGGGGGAGACCCCATCTTGCTAGATCTGGACCGAACTCTCACGGGTGAAATGGTGGGCATGAAAGTGCTCACCCAAATTTTTTAGTTAATATAGTTTTTTTTTGTAATGTGTGTTTTTGTTGGGACGACGCCCGCATGCAAGCTGCGAGCATCCTAATCCAGGGCCTAATAGGCATGGAACGCGTCTAACTCGCCTTTATTTTCCTTTCTTTTTTGGTTGCTTTTTGCAGGTGGAGGACCTGACAGCACGAGGGGTAGGTATCTGGGAAACCAGGCCTGATTCGGCTCAGCATTCCGACACCGGCTCGTAGGTAGAATCTGGGCAGCGTGAAAAATTGGGAAGGCTTGATCACCCTTTTTCTAGTCAAATCGCCAAGTCCAGAAGAAGGTGCCTTACGACATCCAGAAGGTGCCAAGTCCAGAAGAAGGCACCTTACGATAGTCAGAAGGTGCCAAGTCCAGAAGAAGGCGCCTTACGGCATCCAGAAGGTGCCAAGTCCAGAAGAAGGTGCCTTACGACAGTCAGAAGGCGCCAAGTCCAGAAGAAGGCGCCTTACTGCATCCAGAAGGTGCCAAGTCCACAAGAAGGTGCCTTACCGCACCCGAAAGGTGCCCATCTAGAAGAAGGCACCTTACTGCATCCGGAAGGCGCCAAATCGGAAGACAGCGCCTTCCACCTATGAAGTTCAAAAAAAATAAAAAATAATAAAATAAATAATAAAATAAAATACATATGTAGGCGCCTTCCGTGGCAGGAAGGCGCCAAATCTTAAAAAAAAAAAAAAAGAGAGCCAGCCGAAGGTGCCTTCCAACATCAGGAAGGCGCATTCATCCAGCTGAGGCGCCTTCCAACATCAGGAAGGCGCATTCAGCCGAATACGCCTTCCAACATCAGGAAGGCGCATTCATCAAGACGAACGCCTTCCAACATCGGGAAGGCACGAACCAGAAGGAGGCGCCTCCCACATTGGGAAGATGCATGCAGGAAAAAGCACCTCCCAGCCAATTAGAAGCGCCTCCCTACAGCCGAAAGGCGCATTCATTCGACGAAGAGCACCGACAGCGTTGGAAAGGCGCTACAAGGGCACCATCCACATGGGGAAGGTACCGGACGCCTCGGGCAGAATGAAGCATCGCACGAATCAGTGACATCAAATGACCACCCCCCTCCCTCATGTCACAAGTCAGCAAATCAGTGGCTACCATGACAACTGGAACGTCGAATCAGGTACGCGCATACTAAATCAAATCGTTTATATAATTATTTATAAATACGCAGTACCAAAAAATACCGCCATCATAGAGATCGTATCCCCCCAAAGCCAAAAACGCGTGCCAATGATAGGGCACCTTCCATAACTGCTAGGGTTAGGCATCTTTTCTATAAGAAGGCGCCTTCCTACAGAAGGAAGGACAAAAAAATATAGCACCGGAAGGCGCCATGGGAGGAAGGTCCAAGAACCACGCGATCAAGAAGAATGAACCCGGTGATACGATGGAATCAGAGGGGCGATGAAGACCCAATTCGAAGCCGAGGGGTGGCTCGAATACTGCACCCTGGTTAGTCAGGGCTAGGATGTGGAGGCAGCTAGAGAATTTGCCACCTCTTTGAGGGGCGATGCGGCCCAAGTACGAGGGGTGGAAATTCCAGTCACCCCTGAGTTCATCTCACAGGAGATTGGATTGCCTCTCATGGGGGAATGTGCATACAAGGGCGGAGTGCTAAAGCTATACGCCGAAATACTACTGCCAGGAGGAAATGTGTAGATAGACAGGGAGGGGTTACTCAAAAATAGTCTCCCCATGAATATACGAAAGATGTTCGAGCAGATTGCTCGATTCTTCACATGCACAGGGAAGTATACCCATCTGAACATTAATCATGTGCACTTCCTCAATCACCTAGTGCATGGGAGGAAATTAAATATACCTTTCTACCTGGTGATTGCTCTGAAAGATGAAGCGGCTCGGTACCAGAAGGGGGCACCGTCCGCCTTAGCCCACCATGGGCTGATATCGGCATTGGTCCACCACGCAGAAGCACAAAGACAGAACCACGACGCAGAGGGAGATGGCGGCCAAATAGAGCAACACAATGCGGTTGCCAAATTAGGGCAAGGCGAAGCATCCCCTACAGAGGAGATAGCAAACATCGGGCAATTGGCATCGCCCTATTTTCCAGGAAGGGCAAAAGCAGTCACCGGTGCCCGAAGACGTAGAGGACAGAGGGCATTCCCTAGTGCCCGAGTATGAGGAGGAAGGAGCGCCACTCGCTGGTGGTGAGGACAAACCAATCCCCAGGAGGAAATGTCTGTGGTGATTCCTCTCGATAGAGGAAGGATAGAGTGACCCGGAGATAGACGTTGCCGCCCAAACCCTCCAAGAATTAACGAACTAGAGCCCATGGAATGAAGGAACTTTCGAGAGTAACGACCAGATCGATGCGGCCTTGGAGGAGGCGCTCGAATGGCAAACCGATTGCTGGATGGCACAGCAGACTCTGGAAGATTGCCAGAACCAGCATAAAAGGGAATTGGAGGAAAGGGATAGACGAATCGCTCAGCTCGAGCAGCTGGTCTGGCAATTGTAGGAGGAAAATCAAATGCTCCAGGACAGAGGAACAACAAGACAGGAGGCGGCCACTCAGACTGATTGGGCAGAAGAAGTGCCGACGAACTCTCCCACATCCGTCGAACGAGTATTCTCTTTGGGGGAGATTCGATCGGATGCCCGACAGAGCAGCCCGGAGGTAGGGGAGGATTCCTCTTTTTTAGGGGTGAAAAGGAAAGAAGTCCTACGATGCCCCCTGTCATTGTCCTGAGTGACATAGAGCAGGACGAAGGTCTCCAGCAGCAGATAAGACCAGAGGATACGGAGGACCTCCCCAGGCCTGAAGAAGGAGAAGAGCCTGAGGGGTCGACACCAGGTAGACAGGAGAATGAAGGATCACCCCCGGAGATAGCAGCACAGCCGATCCTTCAGAGTAAAGAGAAGTCCCCAAAGGAGAAAGAAGAGACCCCGGTCCGAGCCGCCACATTTTTTGTAGAGGCCAAGGCAAAGAGGCCCAGGACGGCTCGACAGAAGGCGAAAGTGACCTTCGTCGAGTCAGAGGAGGATGAATGGGACATGCAGCCATTCGTCGAGAGGCAAAAATATTTTGAGCGGCTACGCAATGAAATGAAAGCAGCCAAGGAGGCCAGGAAGGCATCCTCGAGGGTAAAAGGAGATTCTGGCATCTACGTCAATCCGGCAGAAGACAACCAATTTTGGGACATCTATGGTTCATCCCGAGGGTGGCCTTCCATGATGAGGAGGTACTTGGAATGGTGGGGAGTATATGGCCCACAATTGGAGGCCGCTGCAATTGCAAAGGAGAATGCAGGGCTTACCCCTGAAGTGGTCGGATTATACAAGGCCCAAGTAGTGCCTTCCAGAGAGGATAACTCGGATATCCCTCTGGAAGTGGTCAAACCTCCAGACGTCGACCTCTGGCAAGCTACCAAAGCTGCATTTCAATCGACAGGAACAACGTTGGCTAGGCCACCACCAGTAGCGGCCAGAACAAGAAGGGGACAATTGACAGCCATAGTTTCCCATAGGCACAGATGAACCACACCTTCACATGCCGGCACGAAAAGATAGACTCGGGCCGCAGGGGCAGCCGAATCCTCCAAGAGATGGCGACGATGAAAAGTCAGAGGGCTACCTACAGGTTGGATGCCACGAGGGCGTGGCATATGTTAGGCGTGGGGGGATGATGAGCACCAGAAATGCTCATATTTTGTACATATTTCTTTGATCAATATGCGGTTGTATAATAAGGATTGCGTACTTTTATGAATGATTATATAGATATTTGATATAATTATGCGTGTTATCTAATTTGTGTGCTTTTAGTATGTTTTGTGGAATTGCAGTTGATTTAGTTAGATTTGGAACAGTCGAGGTCCTTTTGATGGACCTGGCACTTTATTTCATTGGGGGTCAACGTAGAGAACATAGGCGCCTCCCTGCAACCGAAAGGCGCCAAGGGAATAAGCGCCTCCCTGCAGTCGGAAGGCGCCAAACCAAATATGAGTGCCTCCCTACAGTCGAAAGGCGCCAACTGAATATCAGTGCCTCCCTGCAGTCGGAAGGCGCCAAACCAAAGATGAGCGCCTCCCTGCAGTCGGAAGGCACCAACTGAATATCAGTGCCTCCCTACAGTCGAAAGGCGCCAACTGAATATCAGCGCCTCCCTATAGTCGGAAGGTGCCAACTGAATATCAGTGCCTCCCTACAGTCGGAAGGCACCAACTGAATATCAGCGCCTCCCTACAGTCGAAAGGCACCAACTGAATGCGAGCGCCTCCCTACAGTCGAAAGGTGCCACTGATTCTTTGCCCGTTGACCAGACTCGAAGGACGTGGACAACAGCGGCTGGTGCAGTTCCAGCTCTGCGTCATGCAGAGCTAAATTGGAGATAGCACCAACGTATCAAAACGTCTTACGGATGCCAGGCAAAGCACGAACCGAAACGAACATGCCGCCATCAAAATAGAATGCCAGACGTCGATTGCATTCGCCAGACTGTTCTAATTTAGTCTAGGAAGAATCGACTGTTGTAACCACTTCTGTAATAGAAGTTCTACGGGTGTGTTATATAAACACACGCAGATCGTTCTGAAAGGGATATAGAAAATATATGTGGAGATATAGAGATATTTAATAAAGATCCATTTTAGAGTTACATTGTAATGCGTTGATAAATATATTACAGTTACAGAAGTTCTAAAGCGCGTGTTCGATCGGGAAGAAGCTGCTGGAGCCCGGGCCCACTCCAAGCCAGTATTTCTTCCCCATTTCCTTCTTGTTTATTTATGTTAATTAGTTTATTGCTTTCATAGGAATGTTCATTGGTTTGCTAGTTCCAATATTTGCAGTAGATTCATTTTCAGGAATATGTACATGATTTATTTCTGTAGATTTAAATTATGTTCTTCTTACGTAATTTATTGAGGAGTGCGGGAATGATTGACAACCATCTCAAGAACACCCCCCAAATGTAGGATTAGCAGATTCACCTCCAGTGGTATTGTAGTAACCTAATTCCGACTCTTTGCAAGTTTACGAAGCTCCCTGGGTTGATAATTAAATGCACGGGCATGTGACAAAAATAGGAAACCATTCACCTTGTTTGGCCCGCAACACAACCTCCTAAGAACCTGTGTCATTTCTAATACTAACTAAAATGATTTAACTATTTAGAAATCCAGTGAAAATGGGCAATTTTTGGTTAAGTCTACTTACTATCTCCATGATGGATCCTTGGATAAGTGGTTCCCTATCAAGATAATTTGGCTCAATCATATCATTCCCAAAATTACCTATTTTTTTGTCTCAAATACTAACCATTGATAACCTTTTACCTAGAGGTTTGACCATTCCCAACCATTGCTACTTATGCCACTCTATCTGGGAGTCTTCACAAAACCTCTTCCTAGAATGTCCCTTCTCCTCCAATATCCTAAGCTTCATATTTAATTCCTTTAGAATTTATCAGGCTCAACCCAATTCCATCTTGGAGCTATTCAATCAATGACCCAACCTCTTTCTCAACTAGTGCCTCAAGTCTTTATGGTCTTTCTGCATTTTGTATTTTCTCTAGCATGTTTGGTTAGATCATAACTCAAGAGACTTCTCTAGATTTTGCAAGGATATCTCTCTATTAGGATTAAAGTGCTAATTTTTTTCATCAAAAACTCTTGGTTAGTTCCATCGCATGCACCCCCTGGGCCTGATATTGAGTCTAAACTTGTTGCTCCTCTCAACCTCTCTTCTACTCTTTCCTGTCCCTCTACACCTCCAATGGATAGAGTTGTATTGATGGAATTTTCACCCTATTGGGTGGATTAAAATTCAATTTTTATGGGGTAGCTAAAGACATTATAGGTAATGTTGGAGGTGGTGGAACCATTAGAAACAATCAAGAAAGGATCATTCTTGCCTTCATAGAAAACATTGGCATCCAAATAAATCATGTGGCTAAAGCCATAACTCTTTATAAAGGATTATACCTTTGGATAATCTCCACCCCAATAATCTCATCATCGAAGGAGATTAATTAAATATCATAAAATACCTCAAAGTGACCCAAATTATATATTGGAGAATATACAACCTCATTGAAGGATCCAATAGGTACCTCCAAAATCATTGTAGTCTTATTATCCAACACATGTACAGGGAAGACAATAAGGCAATTGAATTATTGGATAATCTAGATTTAGCTCAATAATCCATCCACATGTGTCATGATAACTTCCATTAGTCCCTTCATGATCTCATCATCCATGAAGGTGCTTCGATTCTCTAAAGTAGGATTTTGGTTTAGGTGGCCTCTTAGATATTGTGGTTTTTTTTTTTGGTGGAATCCATGTCTTTAGCCCCTCTTCTCATCCACTCAGAATTCTACTAGAGTTCACCCATTCGATGTGGCCTCTTGTAGGCCCTACCAAGCTTAAGGATCAACCCCATCCTATGAATGTGACCTCCTTCGATGAGTTGAGTTCCCAAGTGCCCAAATGTTGAGCCAAATACTTTCATAAACATTTATCTCATAAGACTAGACATGCCACCTCAAGTTTCAATGGTCACATCCATAACAAATTTTCTTCCAATCATTCCTAAGACATCCCTTGAGCCAATATCACCTTCATATCATGTGTTTCCACTTAAATTTTTAGAAATATTATCAAGGTTGTCCTTCACACCATTGATTGCATCTCTCCCAAAGCTAATTTGGCACTTGAGCCTATGCTTTGGAGGATATCTTGAATCAAAGGAAATTATCAATGACTTTGGAGCATGAAAATATCTAGAACCATTAGCATGTATATTTGGGAAGCTATGGACTACTTAGCTTCCTTTTCCCTTGAGTTTTTTAAATGCTACCATCGGATTAGTCCTATTCATTGCAAAAGAATTGATTCAAATTACCTTCAAAAAAGTGAGCTCTTTGGAATTTTTCCTTCTTAACTTGATATGGGTTGGTGTGGTTCCCCGATGGCACTTCTAGAGTAAAAGATATTGTAAATTGATCCCATTGTTGAAGAAGTCCTCAAATATCATGGGTTCATGTCTTTCCTTAGAAAATTTAGCGGTAATGATCTTGACCTATCATAGAAGTTTACCAACTCACGGAAGGCTGACGGAGTTTTATTTTATGACCTCAAATTCACTATTAGTGTTCATATGCTCACGAAGGTGACAAACCTTCCCAATGATGCAAAAATTATTTGGAGAGACAAGCACTTGCTGGATAAGGAGTTGAGCTTCTTTGAGGACAAGGGAAAGAATCTAGGAAATAAAAAGGAGGGAATTATTAGGGAGTCCCTCCCCAAGCCTTGGAATAGGGTCATGCTTCCTATTATGTAGTATTTCACTATCAATGAGACCAAATCCCCCATCATAAGCTTCCATATGACATTCCTAAATCATCTCAGGGATATTAATGCCATCAATGTGCTAAAGTACTTGTTCAGGTCTATGGATAGCTCCATATCCAATGACAAAAAAGGTACTTCCACCCATCCAATGCAACAAGGCTTTCACCTCATTTTCTATAAGCACACTCTTCAAAAGGAGGTCTAAAAGGCCATTATTTCATGTTTTGGTAGCCTCGCTACTCATCCCTCTACTTTGGACTCAAGCCACATAATCCCTCAAGTGGTTGATGATGAATCCATGGAGAATGCTTTGATAGAGATCATAAAAATTAGGAGGAAGTTGGAATTTGGCTCTGGTGACACTCCCCATTTGATAAAATTAAAGCCTCATCATCGATATTATAGGATCAAATCTTCAAGTGGGAAGTGCAAGATGTCCATTATCATTGAGAAAGATAAGGAAATGTTAGAATATGAACCTATTCTAAAAAATAAATTAAAGGTTGAAGGTGTTCCTGCTCGTTCTTCCCCTAGAACGGAGTTAATCCCTTGAGTCCCCTAAGTGGACCATCAAGTCACAGTCAACAAAGACCAAACCAATATTCCCTCTTAGGCCTAGAAGAGACATTGATTTCCATGTCTAGAGCATCTAGACAACCAATAAAGAGCAGGAAGTGGCTGAAGCTTATATATAGCCAATTCTACTTTGGTTGTTTATTTTTGCATGTCCTTTAGGGGTCCTTCTTGCTTGGTTCCTCTATTAACATGGTGGCATCTCTTTATGGTTTCCTCCCTCAGTCTGGTGCCTATTGTGTTGTTTTAGGGTATTCTCTTTACTATGTCATTTTGGGGTGATCTCCCTATTGTGTTGCTCTGAGGTGGTCTCCTTAGGTTTTTTTATGTGTTGTTGCTTTAATATTGGTCTTGTGGAGGTCTTCTTATTTTTGTTTCTACTTTTATAAAAGGTTTTGGTGTCCCTTTCAAAAAACCCTCCAATCAATAAAAAAAGTAATTTCATTTCACCTACTATAAATATCCATTTCACCTTCTCATTTTCTTACCAAAACATTAACAAACATCTACAAAATACTTTTATGATCTTGCTAACATGGCTCTCAATTTTTACCTTTATTACCATTGTGACACAATATTTTCACTCTTTCTTGTCCTTGCAAGTATAATCAAAGCCATAAAATATTGGTTCACTACCTTCCATAGAGGAGAATAGGATGCTCTACTAAGATTTGTATCTAGAGGTCATTGATTTCCATTTGAGGATTGGTTTCCAAGGTAGGTCAAATTCCCTATGAACATATTAGATGTAATATCTCCTTATTTACTATGGTGATGTTGCACGTAAGTTAGAACTGGATAGAGAATTTTACTATGCTTATTATGAGGTGATTTGGTCCTTAATACCGTAGGTTTAAATTAATTTATTTCACTATAATATTTAGCCCTAGCTTTTATATTTTGTGGATAATCGTAGTGTAGTTTATTCTTGAATGCTTTATTTTATTTATGTTTGAATTAAGATAGTTTTTAGATCTAATTGTTAATTTACTACAATACTATATTAGTATAATCATTTTGGTTTATCTTGTATTAACTCGAGTAGTTGTATGAGATATCCTTTTTTCTCATAAACACTACATTATAACAAAGATGAAAAATCATTACACTCAAAACACTAAGTTTTAAAATATTATTAACCCAGGTGTTGTAGGTGAGTTGGAGAGGATAGGGCAATCCTCCAAGGGAGGTCCCAAGTTCAAATCTCCACCCTACCAAAAAGCTGAATTGGGTATCCAAAATCCAATTGATAATGTTGGTGCGGGCAGGGTCGGGTGCGACTCCCGGGTGACTTTGACGGTGTAGAACCCCCTGTTCGTGGTCTCTTAGACCAAGGCGGCCCCGTAAGGGGTTTTTCGCTATAAAGAAAAATATATATATTATTAAGTAAGAAATTCAAAACTTGTGATTCCCAAAATAAAGGCTATATATTTTTTAGGTGGCTTATTACTTTTATATTGATTTGATTCTATCCCTTGATGATATGTAAAAAATTGTAAGTCTTTGTAATTTTCTTATAACTAGTGTTGTAAAGTCCTATGTCATTTTATTTACACTCATATGTTATTACATCAATTTTATTTATCATATTATATTATCATTGATCCTATCTAATGCATTTATCAAAATTTTACTTCTTTTATAGTTTTCATTGTTGAAAGTGTAATCTAACTTATACCTAAGGATGGCATTATATGATACAACATTGTATAGGCCTATGGGAAATAATTGCACAAATGTATTTAGATTATTATATTTTTTTATTATATAAGCCATATGGGTTGTAGTTAACCTTGTTAAGGATAAACACATTGTATAACTTGTAATTAATCTTAAGTCCTCTTGTTATGTTATCTTAGATTAAACGTATTTATGTAATTGTGGTTCTAGATTTGGTGTGAATATCGACCACCACTCCATACATTATATCAGAGTGTTATAATTATTATTTTTAATTGGTTATATGGGATTGAATGGGCCCCATAAATATTACATCATCATCACATAGTGGTATTATAAAAAAGCTTGGATATTATCCATGTATCACTTGGCATGATTTGAACCTTGGTCTCCTCATTGAATGTTGAGGAATTTAACTGGTTGAGCTAATACCAATTGATAGAGAGTGTTATGATTATTATCTATATATAATATAGTAATTATCTATGGCATTTATGAGTGCCTACTATATATTTATCTTTTTCAAACTTTTTATGTTTTCTATATAATACTTGACTGGATGGATTGCTTCTATTCACTTTTTAAAATAGGTGTGAATTCCAACATGGTATTAGAACAAGTAAGGAGCTTCATCACTTGGTCATGTAGAAATTTTATTTAGAGCTTCTGATATTTCTTCTAAATTATAAGATAAATTATTTCTCAAAGCTTCATAATCACCTTCAAAAAATAGGCCAATTGTTGCCTTCCAATTATTCTCATTTTTTGGAAAAAGACTACTCCAGGATGTGTTCCATTATTATTGGAATGTTTTGTACCTATTTTGCATAGATATAAAATAATTATAGTAGAATAAGTAATTTTTATTTGAATTCAAAAGGGTGTCCTGACTTATTCATAGAGAGTCAAATATTGTTTCCTCATAAAGAGGACCTTATGCCCTTGCAAAGGAGGGGGAATTGTGATATTTTTATCCCACTTAAAATCTTTGGAAGTTTGGATAGAAGAAGGAAAAGCAAACATATTTATTTGAATTATTTCAAATCTTATACACACTTCTTTAAATGGTTGGATTTATATACCAAAATGAATCATGATTCCTTTATTCATAGAGAGGGAACACCTTTGGACCCAAATAGTGATGGAGACAATCAAGCTATACAAGCATGGCATAAGGGCGTACTAAATTTTAATGTAAGAAGAAAAAAAACATTTATTTATTATTATTTTTCCTTTTAAAAAAGTTATAAAAATGTCACTCTAGGGATATTTTGGAGGGCAAACTCCCAAAAGCCATAACTTTTGCATACAAAAATGTCTTGAGCTCTTTGTTTTTAAATCGAATAATTTTTCATGCTCTTTATACTATAATATTTATTAAAGACTTACTACAAATGGATGTATGCATCCTTGTGTTATTTTTTCAAATATTATTGCCTTGTTTCAAAATGATACATTTATAATATGCCATGCAATTAGAATCTTTGGTCTATATTTATGGAAGATACAATTTAAATTATGATAGTTGTAATATTTTTTGAGTCTTTTAGAGGCATATAATAAAGAATTCAAAATATGCTTTAGATAATACCTCTATATTATTTGGCCAATTAATTCAACTTATTCATGAAGATCTAAGCTTTGATGATCTCTTCTTTCTTCTATTCGTTGTCTAGACACTCTTGAAAATTTGTAATGGTTATAAAAAATAGGTCCATGTGAAGCCTCTTTTGATGATGTAAATTAGGTGGTTTAAGGGTAAGTTGAAGTTTCCAAACCAGGTAATGTATGTTGTATAAGGTAAAATCTATGCTTCCTAGTCTTACGTTATGTGACTATAGAAGATTGAAATGTTTTTTTATTAGAGGGAGTAATATTGACTTATCTTCCTCATATGGAGTCTTAGCAAATGTGTTCTTTGCATATGTATAGAATTATATGATAATAGTAGTGCTTTTTTGTTTATTAACATTTGAGAAAGGGTATTGAAAGGTCCCTGAACATTTTACATAGTAATCAAAGATTTAACAACATGCTCAGAATACTTATCCATAAAACATTTATCCTAAACAAAGAAGGTTGTAATAAAAAAACTCCTTTCACATTCTACTTCATATCTTGATAGATACATACAAAAAAACTACTAACAAGGTTTAGAAATAGACCATCAAAGCATAAGTAGTATCATACTAAACCAATTAAGTAAACCACATTCTACAAGATATAAAAGCAAAAAACTAGAGGTGCCTATTAACCATAAGATTCAAAGCTTCAATGATTTCCCTGAGCTTCTTTTTTACTTCATCCACAATTTTTTTGATCTCCTTTTGTAGGGCCTGCATTAGGCTACAATACTTCTCAATGGTCTCCAAGATCCCGTTAACCAATCTTTGATTGACAAGGGTATTGAGTCCCCTTGTGTTCCAAGAGAGTAGTTTCATTTCTTAATTCTTTTGGGTAGTCTTTTTCCCCTACCCCAAGATAAGGTAGTTTGGGTTCCATTTGCAATTTAGGCCATAGTTTCTCATTCTCTAATATCTTGATTCATTGGCCTTCCATGTTTGCTTTCCACTCCTACATCAATCTCCCTTTTCTTTTTATTCTTGATTGCCAACTTAGGGTTGGACATAAGAATTCTAAACCCCTCATACTTTTAGGCTATTTTCCAACATCTTAGATTAAATATTCTATGGATGGGCTACAACCTTGTTCATTTGAATCAAAATAAATAATCAACTACATGTTTTATTCCTCATTTATTTTATTATGTTTGGGAGGATTGGATTGGTCATTATTGAGTCTAGCTAAGTAAAATAATTCAAAACCAAAACTTCATAACCCTCTAAAGAGGTTTTTCCAATACATACCTCTTGATTTTCTTCTAGAAATTAACCCTCCTTGGGAACTTCTTGTTTAAATGGTTTTGCCAAGTGATATAGGATCCCATCTCTACTAATCTCAACAATTTTATCCCTCGAATCCCTACCTTGCTTGGAGTTCTCACCTTAATTGTATTTATTTTATCAAAAAAAATTATTCAGGGTCAATTAATTATGAGTGGAACATGCATTAATTGAGTGCCCTAATTTATTGTAATTTCTATATTTGACCAAGGTGTTTTCATATTAGTCTGATTGAATCGAGTAACTCCTCCATATCGATATTTATGCAAATTATTGCATAAATAAGTTATGAGCGAGCCCTAGTGGAAGGATCAATAGCAATAAGGTTCTCAATTTCCTTTGTGATACCTACAAAATTTTTATTATTCTAGTATTGGAAGGGTAGGCTTGGAAATCTCACCCAAATTGGTGCCTGGGTGAAGCTTTGGGTTTTATGATCAAAGTTTGGGCTCCACCATCATAATAAAATCCCCTAGTATCTATAGAACCATGGACCTCCCTAAAGTATTCGATCAAAATATTTATTATATTTAAGCTTAACCATAAATAACCCCTTCAACATTTCCATGATCTCCATGTGGCCATGGGATCACCATTTAGCAACAAACCATTTCTTGATTGTATCAAGGTACTTTTGCGAGTCCCAAAATTTTTGTCCTACTCCTTTGATTGAATCATCAACTCTAAAATTGGGGTTTGGAGTTGATTATTTATAACCATTCCACTACAGACCTACTCCTATAACAAACCTAATCCTATCCTCTCTTGCTATTTGGATCCCACTAAGGGTAAAGCCATCAAATGAATTTTTGAATCTTCCAAGAGCCATCTAGCATTATGCATATATATCCACAAACCACATGGATAACTAGCATCAATATTTTCAACCTGCTAAAAAATCATATTTATTTCCATCATTAGAACATGGTTCTGGCCAATGACCAAAAATATGCTCTTTTTCTCTTCCATCAACAATTTTTGCAAGTTTTATCTGACTTGCAAACAATAAGTCCAATTTTTTTCTAAGAAAAGGTGTATCCCAACTTTGGGAATCTGACCCATCATCAATATGAAGAGAGGAAATATTTTGAGTTGTTGATTCCATAATTGTCATTTCCTCTAACCATAAACACATTGACCAAATCTCTAATCCAAAGGGCATGTAGTGACCACTGGAAACCCTAACTTGAATCCTATAATTTTATTTTAAATTAATATCTAACACTTTTGTAACCCCCAAAATATATTTTTAGCTCCACTACAAGGATATTGCCAACAATTGATACCTATTGTTGTTCTATCATCATCATCATCACTACAACAATTTATGGTTGCTTCATTATTGCTACCATTTTCATAGTAGTTTATGGTTGCTCCATCACCTCTTGTGGTTGTTCAGCCAAGGAATATAAAACCCTAAACAACGTCTACAATAGTTTATGGTTGTTCAACCAGGGAATCCAAAATCCTAAACAACCTCCATAGTAGTTTATGGTTGCTCCACCATCACTGTAATAGTTTGTGGTTGCTTCACCATCATCGTCATCACCAAAGTAGTTTGTGGTTGCTCCATGATAATAGCAATGATGACTATGGTCTAGCCTAAGGATATTATTATGTAGAGGTATTTTTATATTAGTATATTTCTAGGTGATGAAGGGGATCCTTTGAGTTTTTCTCAAGTGGAAAGACCCATTAGTGCATCCATTATGTGAGAGAATATTTTGTTGTTATTAATGTAATCTCTACTTGGCCCCTCAATTTATATTATGAGGGGTGTTGAAAGTGTAATCTAACTTATGGCCAAGGTTGACATTGTATTATGAAATCTTGTATAGGCCTATGGGAAATCATTTTACAAATGTATTTAATTTGTTGCACTATTTTATGATGTAAGACTTATAGGTTGTGGTTAACATTGTCATGGTCAAACCCACCTTATAATTTACCTTAATACCTATTGTTTTTTTAGCTTAGGTTAAATCTATTTATGTAATTAGGATTTTGGCATTGGTATAAATACCCCCCACCAGTCCATCCATTGTATTATAAAGTCGTGATTCTCATATATGGATAATATAGTGATTATTTATGGTGCTTATGGGTTTCCATTATATATTTCACTCTATATTTTGTATGCTTTCTGTATAATATTTGAGTGGATGGATTGCTTCTATTTGTTGTAGGACAAACATAGGTTAATTTTGTTCCTATTTTATCACTGCCCGTGTATTTAAATTGTCAACCCAGGGAACTTCGTAAAATTTAGAAGTTTCTCAAATAGGATCACTACAATACCCACTTTGAGATGAGTCCGACTAATTATATCATTGGGGGGGTTTAAAAGATCAACAATTATTCATCCACACCACAATAATTTATGTATGAATAATTAAATCCTTAGAAAGTAAATATTCATACGTGCATAATTAACTAGACATGAAAATAATTTCACTATGACAATGAAAATAACAGTGCAAAAAGAAAACCTATTAAAGCAGGAAACTGATCTAGGAAAGCATAAGTAAAAGGGAAGGAATACTAGCTTGGAGTGGGCCCAGGCTCCAGTAGCTCCCTTCCAGCTAAACACGTGATTAGGAACTCTCAAAATTTATTATGGTTGCAAAAGAATTAATACAATGCTTCTATCTCCTCAAAATGATAAATGTATTCTCAATATGGATATCTATCAGAGAGGTATGTGTGTGTTTATATAGCACACACACAGAATTATCTTGCATGACGTGGAACTGGAACTACACCAGTAAACACTACCCATGTCTCTTTATCTGGTCAACTGGAAAAAAATGGAGGCGCCTTCCTCATGTGCTTTGGTAGGCGCCTTCCTTATGCGAAAGGTGCATACTGATGTCGAGCACCTTCCTCATGCGAAAGGTGCCTACTAAGATCAGGTGCCTTCTTCATGGGGAAGGTGCCTACTGATGTTGGGTGCCTTATTTATGTGAAAGGCACATTGCCTTGCATGAGATGTCTTCCTTATGCGAAAGGCACATAAGTATGTTGGGCAACATATTTATACGGAAGGTGCCTACCTTCTGTTGGCACCTTCCTTGAAGAGGAAGGCACCTACCTTCTCCTGACGCCTTCCTTGAAGAGGAAGGTGCCTACTCACCATACCTAGATCTCGAAAGAAACAGAGTGCCAGGTCCATGAAGGACCTCGACTGATCCAAATCTATCAAAACCAACTACATTTCCACAAAAACACACTAAAACACACAAATTAGATAACACACACAATTCTATTAAATAATTATATAATAATTCATAAAAGTACACAGTTCCTATTATATTGCCACATAATAATCAATGAAACTCACAAAATATGAGCATTTTTTAGGCTCATCATACCCCCATGCCTAACATATTCCATGCCCTCGTGGCATCAAACTACAGGTAGCCCTTCATACTCCTCATCGTCATCATTTTCCAATAGATCTAGTTGTACCTATGGCCTGTGATTGCTTCTTCTATGGACTGGCATCGAGAGGTGTAGTATTTTTTTTCCTATATGGAACTGTGGTGTTGAGGCAACCAAATTTTGTTGTCTGCCTCTGCTCAATCCGTTGACTCTGCCTATTCGGGTTTCCCACCCCGGCTACTACTGGAGGTGGTATAGCTAACATAGTTCCTGCTGTCTGGAATGCAGCTTCTGCAACCTACCATAGGTCAGCATCCAGAGGCCTAAAAATTGCAAGAGGGATGTCAGAATTGTCTCTCCTGATATGAAATACCTGGGCCTTGGGTAATTGGGTTGCTTTAGGGGTAAGCCCTGCATTTTCTTTTGCAATGGCAATGACTTCTAATTTAGGCCCATATACCCCCCATCTCTCAAAATATCTTTGTATTTTAGAGGGGCGTCCTCGGGATGACCCATAAATCTCCCAAAACTAATCATCATCCATAGGATTAAAGCAAATACCAGGGTCTCCCTGGACCTTTGAAGCTAATTTCTTGGCTTCCTTTGTTGCTGACATCTCTTCACATAGCTATTCAAACCGCTTCTACCTCTTTGTGAATGGATGCATATCCCACTCATATTCGACCAGTTTGGCGAAGGTCACCTTCACCTTATTTTGAGCTGTCATGGGCCCTTTTTCTTTGGCCCTTGTAGAAAGTGCGGTGGCTTGAGTAGGGGGTTTCTCCTCCTTCCTAATGGGTGTCTATTTATTATGAGGGACTTGCTCTGATGTCCTTGGATTTGTCCCTCATTTCTCTGGTTGCTCTGGTGTCAACCCCATAGGTCCCTCGATCCCTCCTTCTTCAGGTTGGAGGAATTCTTCCTTGACCCCTGGTTCTATCTATGGATGTTAGTC
This sequence comes from Wollemia nobilis, assembly GCA_028583015.1. Taxonomy (NCBI): domain Eukaryota; kingdom Viridiplantae; phylum Streptophyta; class Pinopsida; order Araucariales; family Araucariaceae; genus Wollemia; species Wollemia nobilis. The sequence continues at coordinate 10,819,050 of JAQPPZ010001106.1, forward strand.
CACACCAGGCTTTGTATTACTCAAGTCTATAACAAGGGGCTCCGTTGGGCTCCCTCTCCCATAAATATAGAAAATAAAGGAATTATCCCCTGATTTCGGGCTACTTTAACAAGCATCTGATCAGAATTCCCTCAAAGATAATACTCATTCTAATGAGGTAGGGGAATTCTTTGGGATCTCCATTGCCCAGTTGGTTTGAGTGGATGCATCTCTCTTCTCTGTCTCCTTGGCCCGAAATTGTTGATTCTCATCCTGCAGATGCTAGACTAGCTACTCAAGCTGAGATATCCTTTATGCTTTCTCCTCCAATTCCTCCTTGTGCATCATCTGGAAGTCCTCCAAAATTTTCTAGGCCATCCAACACTCGGTTTGCCATTCTATGGCCTCCTCTAGGGCTGCGTCAACTTGATGATTAATGCCCTTAAAATTCCTTGCATCCTGTAGACTCTGGCTTATTAATTCTTGGAGGGTCTGGACTGTAAGACCAACCTATAGGTCATATTCTTCCTCCTCTGATGATAGTAGTAGATGTCACAGGCACCTTCTCCTGGCAACTGGTTACACTTATCGTAATTGGGTTCCATCGCTGGTGAGTTGTGCCCCTTCCTATTTATTGGAGTTTTACTTTTGTGCTTCTGCGTGGTGAACCAGTGCTGATATCAAACCATGGTGGGCCAAGGTGGAAGGTGCACCCCTCTGGTATCGATCTGCTTCCTCCTTTAGGGCATTTTCTAGGTAGAAGGGCACGTTGATTTTTCTTCCATACACCAGGTGATTTAAAAACTGCACATGATCAACGTGTAGGTGGAAATATTTTCCTGTGCATGTGAAGAATCAAGCAACCTACTTGAACATCTTCCACAGGTTCATTGGAAGTCTGCTTTTTGGTAGCCCTTCCTTCTCTATCTGCACACTTTATCCCTCTAGTAATAATTTGGTGTATTGTTTCAACATACTGCCCTTGTATATTCTCTCGCCTGTGAGAGGTAAGCCGATCACCTAGGAGATGTATTCTGGGGTAATCAAAATATCCCTTCTGTGCACTTGATCTGTATCACCTCTCAAGGAGGTAGCAAATCTTTGGTTACCTCCATATCCTAGTTTTGATAGACCAGGGTACATTAATTGAGCCATCCCTCAGCTTCAAACTGAGTCCTGACCGCTCCCCTAACCCCGTTTGTGTCACTTGGATTATTTTTCTTGATGGTGTGGTTCTTTGATCATCCTCCCATGGTGCCTTCCTTAATCGCTCCTCTATTTTCCTACCCTACCTTCTCAGGAAGGTGCCTTCTTATAAGGAAGGCGCCTAACCCTAGCATTCAATTTTGGGGTTGTTAAGGTATGCCTTTCGAGCAATAACATTGGCACAATGTTTCGGCCATGGGGTATGCATGATTTTTATGGCGGTGCTATTTTTTGGTACTGCTTAGTTCATGAAAAATTATATAAAAATTTAATTAGAATTATGTTTGTACCTGATTGGATGCTTTGTGCATCATGGAAAATAATGACTCATCGGTTTGTGACACAGAGGATGGGTATTTTACATGTGCAAATTATGCTGGACTTCATTGCTATGTTGTTTGAGGTTTGATGTCGAAGACAGAATCTTGATTGGCTTGAAAACCATCTATCCATCATCTTTGGGGTATGCACAAGGATCCCACCCCGTAACTCTGCAAGATTTTTTGTTGGGGCAGATTTCCATCACGTGGGGTGATGGTGGTAATCTGGTGTTGCCCAATCGTGTGTTGATCTCGTTTGAATCAAGGTGCACATGAAATCAAAGCACTGGTTGTACTCATAATGTGCTTTTGGTGCCTTATCGATGTAGAAGGCACTTTAAATGACTAGAAGGCACTGGTTGTACTCATAATGTGCTTTTGGTGCCTTATCGATGTAGAAGGCACTTTAAATGACTAGCGCCTTCCCTAAGTGGAAAGCACTTTTGCTTGTGGAAGGTGCTTTTGAAGAACGGTGCCTTCCTACTATGGAAGGTGCTTCTAAAAAATGATGCCTTCCTGCTGTGGAAGGCACTTTTGAGAAATGGCACCTTCCTACTATGGAAGGTGCTTTTGAAGAACGATGCATTCCTGCTGCGAAAGACACTTTTGAAGAACAACACCTTCCTGCTGTGGAAGGCACTTTTGAAGAACAGTGCCTTCCTATTGTGGAAGGCACTTTTGAAGAACGAAGCCTTCCTACTATGGAAGGTGCTTTTGAGAAACAGTGCCTTCCTACTGCAGAAGGCACTTTGAATGGATATGCCTTCTTGCAGCGATATTTTTTTTTTCAAGGTGCCTTCATGATGCGGAAGACGCTTTCTCTCAATTTTTTTTTTAGGAACCCTCGACGGGTGCCTTCTTTATAAGGAAGGTGCCTTATTTTAGTTGGGTGCCTTCTTTATAAGGAAGGTGCCTTATTTCAGTTGGGTGCCTTCTTTCTAAGGAAGGTGCCTTATTTTAGTTGGGCACCTTCTTTCTAAGGAAGGCACCTTATTTCAGTTGGGCACCTTCTTTATAAGGAAGGCACCTTATTTTAGTTGGGCACCTTCTTTATAAGGAAGACACCTTATTTTCATTGGGTGCCTTATTTATAAGGAAGGTGCCTTGCCTCCAGCATGATACCTTCTTCACGGTGGGAAATGTCCACCTTATTTAGGCACCTTCTTGGAGAAGGAAGGCACCGTTCCTTAAGTGGAGAGTCTTCTTTGAAGATGAAGGCTTTTTCCAAGGCATTTTTCGTAGTAGCCTCGTCGTGATCATCCGAGCAAGGGTGATCAATCCTCCTCAGATGTACTTCATGCTACTCTAGAATCTTCCTATTAGGCCTGGCATGTGATTTTTCCCTTAGAGGAGAGTTTTTTGCCATTGCCAAGCTTGGATAGATGCTACTTCTAAACTATATGTGCAGGTGGTGGGATGTTTAGCTGGTTTAGGCCTAGTTTCCTAGATATCTATTTTTCGTGCTATCAAGACCTTCACCTACAAAAAGCAAAAAAAAATAAATAAAAATACAGATAGTTAGGCATCTTCCTGCGGTGGAAGGCACTTTTGAAGAATGACACCTTCCTGTTGTGGAAGGCATTTTTGAAGAATGACGCCTTCTTGCTACGAAAGGCACTTTTGAGAAATGACACCTTCCTGCTGTAGAAGGTGCTTTGAATGGATATGCCTTACTAGAGCAGAAGGCACCTTCATCATATATATTTTTTCAAGGTGCCTTCATGATGCGAAAGGTGCTTTCTCTCATTTTTTTTAAGGAACCTTCGACGAGCACTTTCTTTATAAGGAAGGTGCCTTATTTCAGTTGGGAACCTTCTTTCTAAGGAAGGTACCTTATTTCAGTTGCGTGCCTTCTTTCTAAGGAATGCGCCTTATTTCTGTTGGGTGCCTTCTTTATAAGGAATGCGCCTTATTTGAATTGGGCACCTTATTTATAAGGAAGGTGCCTTATTTTCGTGGGGCACCTTCTTTATAAGGAAGGTGCCTTGCCTCCAACATGATACCTTCTTCACTATGGGAAATGTCCACCTTAGTTAGGTGCCTTCTTGGAGGATGAAGGCACTGTTCCTTAAGTGGAGAGTCTTATTTGAAGATGAAGGCTTTTTGCAAGGCATTTTTCTTAGCAGCCACATCGTGATCATCTGGGCAAGGGTGATCAAGCCTCCTCAAACTTACTTTATGTTGTCCCAACATCTTCTTGTCAGGCTGGGTGTGTGATTTTTCCCTTAGAGGAGAGTTTGTTGCCATCCCCAAGCTTGGATAGATGCTACTTCTAAACTATATGCATAGGTGGTGGGATATTTGCCAGTTTAGGCCTGGTTTCCCAGATACTTATTTTTCGTGCTATTAGACCCTTCGCCTACAAAAAGCAAACAAAAAAAAAAGAAAAATACAAGCAGTTAGATGCATTCCATGCCTGTTAGACCCTAAAATTAGGATACCTACAACTTGCATATAGGTGTCATCCCTGCAAAACACATCGTAAGAAATAAATAAATCTAAACTAACTGATTTTGGTGGACACCTCCATGTCCACCATTCTACTTGCTGAGAGTTTTATCTAGATTTACAAGGATGGGGTCTCCCCCATTCCTACTCTGGACTCCACTAGTAAATTCTCAAACGTGATGTAGGGCCACAGTTAGTGGTCATTAACTGTAAATACAATGTTGCTGTTGTCAATGGTCCTAATGCATACAACACCATTCTTGATGATCTTTATGACCTCATACGGTCCCATCCACCTCTGCATTAATTTTCCCTTCTATTCTTGGAACCTAGAATCATACAAAAGCACCCATTATCCCTCTTAGAACTTATTTAACTTAATTTGACGATCATGCCACTATTTTCTTTGCTTTTGTATGATCTTCATTCTTTGTAAAGCATCCATTCAAATTTTGTCCATCTGATTCAACTACCGAACTCTTTCTTTTTGAGCTTCTTCCAAGCTCAAATTTAATTCTAAAGCAGTTCTCAATGTCTTAATATCAAACTCAATGGACATCATTACACTCTTTCCATAGACCAACTGGAAGGGTGTGAAGCCTGTGGTGGATTTGCACATAGTGTTATACACCCATACTACCTTCGGTAGCCATGTAGCCCAATATTTTCTATGTTGCTGCACATTTTTTGTCATGATGTTCTCAATATCTTTGTTCATCACTTCCACATGCCCGTTTACCTATGGGTGGTAGGGTGTAGTCTTGTTGTACCAAATTCTATATTGCTTCATCAAATACTCAATCAAATTGGAGGTAAATTGAGGCCCTGGTCTGTTTTTATCTCTCTAGGGACCCCAAATCATGTAAAAATATCAAAAAATAAGAAATTGGCTACTATTATTTTCTTCAAATCCCTTAACACTTGAACCTCCACCCACTTGGTGACGTAGTCTGTAGAGACTAAAATAAATCTCCTTCCTATCGAAGGTGGATTAATTAGATCCACAAAATCCATACCCCACTTATTGGAGGGCTCTAGGTGCACTTGAGGTTAAAGGGGCATTTCGTCCCGATGGGTTGGTTTGCCCATTCTTTGGTATTCATCGCACTTGCTGGTGTAGGTAGCCACATATTTAAATAGAGTGGGCCAAAAGTACCCAGCCTGTAAGATTTTATAAGTCGTCCATTTTCCCATAAATTTTCCCTCGCATGGTTCATCGTGACAATCTTTAAGTATTTCTGAGAACTTTTGTTTTGCTACGCATCTCCTTATAATCTAATCATGTCCTATTTTAAACATGAGGCTGTCAACCCATAGAAAGTAGATGCTCCTCTCTATTATCGCCTACTTTTCTCATGAGGAGAGAGTGGGTGAGGTTCTTCTGGTGGCTAAGTAGTTGGATATGTCTGCATACCATGGTGTTTGTTCACTGATGGTGAACAAATATTCATCCAAAAACTGGTCTTCCATTGCCGCATGATCTGCTGGTGTCAATCTGGATAGAAAATATGCTACCACATTGTCCTTGCCTGGCTTGTCAACTATTGTTATGTCAAACTCTTGCAATAGTAGAATCCATCTGATAACTCTTCCACCAATGGCCAATTTTCTCATTAAATACTTGATAGCTACATGGTCCGTATGGACGAACACCTAGTATCCGATGATATTTATTTATGGCATGCATAACCGCAAGGAACTCTTTCTCCATCACTGTATATTTGAGTTCAACCCCTACCAAGTTTTTGCTGATGTAGTATATGGCGCAAAATTCCTCACCATCCTTTTGCCCGATGACTGCTCCAATCGCATTGTTGGATGCATCACAATAGATATGGAAGGGTATGGCCCAATTAGATCCTCTTAAAACTAATGTAGATATCAGATTCTCTTTGAGCATTTGAAATGCTCTTTCATAGCCTTACGTCTAGTTGAACTCCACATCTATAGACAATAGCATGTGTAGTGGTTTTGCAATCTTACTGAAGTCGATGATAAATCACCGATAATACCCAAAAGATACAAGAAAAATTCTCACCTATCATTGGGTTCTAGGGCTAGGTAAGTCCTTGATGACATCAATATTTTTTTGATCAACCTTTATTCCTTCTGCGGAGAGATGGTGTCCCAATACGATGCCCTTTTGCATCATCATGAAGCATTTTTTATTACTAAGGGATAAATTATTTTCCTCGCTTATTTTGAGCACTCTTTCCAAGTTTGTCATTTCTTCTTCAAATGTTTCTCCATAAACGGTGAAGTCATCCATGTAAACTTTGACTGCATCTCCTATCATGTCCAAAAATATGCTAAGCACCACCCTTTGAAAGGTGGCAGGTGCATTGCATAACCTAAAAGGCAATACCCGATAAGCAAACGTTCCCCATGGGAAGGTGAATGTTGTTTTATCCCGATCTTCTTATCCTAGCTGGATCTGGTTGTATCCACTAAATTCTTCTAGGAAGGAGAAGTAATTTCACCCTAAAAGTGTATCCAAGACTTGATTGATGAATGGGAGTGGGAAGTGGTCCTTTTTGGTCGCTTTGTTCAACACCCTATAGTTGCCACTTCCCATTCTTCTTAGGGACCACCACAAGTGGTGACACCCACTCATTATAAAAAATTGGATAGATGAACCCAACAGACAAGAGTTTTTGCATCTTCGCCTTGACAATGTATTTCATTGCTAGATTCATTCTTCTTTGGGGCTGCCTGCTTGGATTCGCTTGCTCTTTGAGTTATATTCAATGGGTACAAATTTCTAGGCTGATACCTTTCATATTTGAGTAATCCCATGCAAAATCCTGTTGGTGTTTTACCAAGAGCTCTTCCACTTTTGGTAGCTATGTGGGGGTCAACCCACTATTGATGTTTAATGTCTTTCCTGGCCCAACATTTATCTGCTGAACATGATGGTTTTGGGTGCTGGCTAATGGTGACTCAGGCATGGTGATGGAGGATTCTTCTTGGAGGAATTCCATGATAGCACCATCCTCATATTCATCCTCCAAAAATTCATCCAATGCCATCATTGGTTGGATTATGGACAACTCATTATCTTCATGCTTGGTCAATGTAGGGTCTCCCGATGAATCCACGGATTGCATGGGGGGTGAAATGATCAACCTTTTAATGTTTTGTCCATTGGAGATGGTCATTAGGCCATCAAGACAGCTGATGTAAGCATCAGCTATCGCTAGCCATGGTCTTCCCAAAATAAGTGGGTAGCCACCCTACCTTGTTTTAGACTGTAAGACCAGGAAGTTGACTAGATATTCCCACACATCAACCATTACTATTATGTCTTCCAACATTCCTTTTGGTGCTACGGTTGATCGATTGGCCAGTTTTAGCACCATTGAGGTAGGTCTCAGATCTATGAGTTGTATCCTCTACATGGTATCTTGAGGTATTACGTTGATGGCTGCACTAATATCAACTAATGTATTGGTCAAGGAATATCCCATAATTTTTACAGTCAATACTGGACTTTCTAGGTCTACGCATTTATGATGGCATGCCTTCCCTGTCATTAAATCTACCAACTTACCCATGATATTGATAGTCTGGGTTACTTTTCAATCTAAATTTCTTAGGCACATCTCCTTTATCACCTTAGTATATATCGAGATGTCTCAGATAGCTTGAAAAAGTGGACTTGTCACTATGAGATTTTTCAAGCTAGAAAGAATATCATATTCAGGCTGCATTTGTTTCTTATGTTCTTGTAGTCGGTTAGAAAATGGAGCCTTTGTTCTATCAACCACTTCTTTTTCTACCTCTTCTATAAGAGGTTTTTCTCCTACATCTGCATCCTATTATATCAACGAAGGTGTCTCTACTCATAGTTGTCTACCTGATCTAAGCTGAATAGGATTGCAACTAATATGATACATCAGATACATCTCACCTTCAACATTGTATGTCAACTGATTTACTCTATTATTTGGATTCATTGTTGGTTGTGCGGGTAGCTACATAGGTTTCACTGTAGGCAAGGCCAATAGGTTTTTATGGGGGTGAGTTGGTGCTACATTCTATGGAGCCAGATTCCATGGAGCATGGTCTTTCCACTATTTCCCAGGATATTGATATGGCATCTAGGGCTGCTGGTTTGGAAACATTGCTCCTGAGGGTGTGTTGGACCAAGGTGATGGCCCCAACCACCTCATGTTAGGTGGTTGAGGCTGGTCTTGTGGCATGTATGGTCCTCCCCCATATGATGGCATTCCTAGTGGTGTATTCCCTGTAGGGGGTTGTGGCCAACTCTTTTGATTACCTATAAAATAGGCTTTCATAACATCGAAGTCCTCCTTGATACTGGGTAATTGTGGGCACAATTGAGTCTTGTGATTTAGTTTACAGACCATACATTCTCTGACTTTGTTTTTTGGGCATGTGTTCTTTACATGCTTTCCTCTGCATTTTGGGTAGAAATAAGCCAATGCTACCTCATTTTCTTGCTTCTTTTTCTCCAACAGTAGCGTGTCCATTTTTAATGCTAGAGACGAAAGCATCTCGCTTTTCAAATCTTCTAGCATATTGCCTATCTCTATTTTTGTGACCGAAACAGTTGCTTTCATGGTTCTAGAAGTGGTCTTGTCTCTCCTTCTTGAGTAGTTTCGACATAATTGTCAGATATCTTCCATAGCATGTTGGTAGACGTCACCTCTAGAAATCATGTTGAAAACTTCTAATGATTCATTGTTAAGTCCTCTCAAAAATATTCTTTTAAGAGACTTGTCGGCTAACTTTGCATGAGGAGATCATTGAAGATTGAAATTGAATCTCTCCCAGTACTCCTCAAGAGACTCATCTTATTTTTGCGTCATGCTCAGGAATTATTCTCTGGAGTCTCTTACTCTCCCAAAGTCTTGATATTGCTCTAAAAAGAGCCTCTTCATTTGGTCCCATGTGGCAATGTGTTTATCTCCTAGAACGATGAACCACCACAGAGGTGCATCGTCTAATGTGGAAGGAAAGAGCTTCAAATTTTGCGTATCAAATTTATAGTCCACAGACCTGCATAGAACATCAAACTTAATTAAAAATAGAATAGGGTCCTTGGTTGGGTATCCTATGAAGGTAGGAAGATGAGCAGGGGATATGTTTTTCATTTTGGTTTCTCCTACTCCTTCCTCAATTGGGAAACTAAAGCCAAATGAAGCCTCTTCGTCGGCCATTTTTTTAGGAAATGTGGTCTCTAATGCAGTTCTTATGGCCTCACGGTCATTCAAAACTTTCTAAGTCAGGGCTATGAAATCGATTGGTGTTATCATCCGATCCTCTACAACTTTCGACTACAGGGCTTCCTCTAAGGGTGTCCTCTTAAATAACATGTTTACAATGGTTCATTCTTCCCCAGGTTTGTGGGATGAGGAAGCACTTTGCACAAAGTGAGGATTTTTACTCCAGTGGAATACTGGTGATAAGTCTGGAGAATCTAATTCAAATTCAGAGTGTTTGGCTAACTCAAATTTTGGTGGACTTTGTTTTACAAAATGACCGTCAGGTCCTTTTTTTCTTGAGGAACTCATACAAAGTCATATGGAAGGTTTTCAGGTATTGCAATTAATCTATTAGAGGAACTTCCTCAAAAATTGCACCAAAATGTTGTGGGCCAAACATAGGTTAATTTTGTTCCTATTTTGTCACTTGCCTGTGCATTTAAATTGTCAACCCAGGGAGCTTCGTAAACTTTAGAAGTGTCTCAAATAGGATCGCTACAATACCCACTTTGAGATGAGTCCGACTAATTCTATCATTGGGGGGGTTTAAAATATCAACAATTATTCATCCACACCACAATAATTTACATATGAATAATTAAATCCTTAGAAAGTAAATATTCATACGTGCATAATTAACTAGACATGAAAATAATTTCACTACGGCAATGAAAATAATAGTGCAAAAAGCAAACCTATTAAAGTAGGAAATTGATCTAGGAAAGCACAAGTAAAAGGGAAGGAATATTGGCTTGGAGTGGGCCCAAGCTCCAACAACTCCATTCCAACTGAACACGCGATTAGGAACTCTCAAACTTTATTATGATTGCAAAAGAATTAATACAATGCTTCTATCTCCTCAAAATGATAAATGTATTCTCAATATCTGGATATCTATCAGAGAGGTTTGTGTGTGTTTATATAGCACACACATAGATCTTCTATTACAAGGAAGTTACAACAAAAGTCTAGTCCATACTAAACCGGGATAGTCTAGTAACCTCAATCATCATTTGCTAAAAATAGGTATCATTCCTAACGATGGTGCATTCGCTAATTGGTTCATGCTTCACCTGGAATAGGTAAGATGTTCTCATCCGTTGGTACAATTTCCAAAATTATCTTACATGATGTGGAACTAGAAATGCACCAGTCAACACTGCCCACGTCTCTTTATCTGGTCAACTGGAAAAAAATGGAGGCACCTTCTCTATGAGGAATACACCTTCCTCGTGCTTTGGCAGGCGCCTTCCTTATGCAAAAGGTACATACTAATGTCGAGCACCTTTCTCATGTGGAAGGTGCCTACTAAGATCAGGTGCCTTCTTCATGGGGAAGGTGCTTACTGATTTTGGGTGCCTTCTTTATGTGGAAGGTGCCTTGCCTTGCATAGGACGCCTTCCTTATGCATAAGGTGCCTAAGTATGTCGAGCGCCTTCTTTATACGGAAGGCGCCTACCTTCTATTGGCACCTTCCTTGAAGAGGAAGGCACCTACCTTCTCCTGGTGCCTTCCTTGAAGAGGAATGCATCTACTCACCATGCCTTGATCCCGAAAGAAACAGAGTGCCAGGTCCATGAAGGACCTCGATTGATCCAAATCTGTCAAAACCAACTACATTTCCACAAAAACACACTAAAACACACAAATTAGATAACACACACAATTCTATTAAATAATTATATAATAATTCATAAAAGTACACAGTTCCTATTATATTGCCGTATAATAATCAATGAAACTCATACAAAATATGAGCATTTTCAAGGTTCATCACTATTCATTTCTAGAAATTAATATAAACTTTGACATTGTATCAGAGCATGCATGGAAATTCATTGATTGATCATGCATATAGTTTATTCAAAGCCTCTAAAATTTCTTTTTAACTTCTAGGATTAATTAGTTCTCAAATATGTATAAGCACCTTCAACAAAATAGTTAAAGGGAAGATCCAAAATTTTCCCTCCATTTATTCTAATTTATTTTTGAGAATTTACACCTACTCTAGGCTATGTTCCATTATTATTTGAAAATTTTATATCTATAAATTCAAAGTCAAACCACTTATAGTAGATGAAGTATTATCGCTTTGACTCTAAAAAGGTTTCTTGACTTCTTCAAGAAGAGTCAAACATTGTTTTCTATCAAAGAGAACTTGGTGCCCTTGTTAAGGAAGGAGAATTGTGATGCTTTCATTCCACTTGGGAGCTTTGGTGCTTTGGACGAAAAAAGGAAAAAAAGACATTCATTTGACTTGGTTCAAATTTTGTGCACCATGTCCATTTAATTGGTTGGATCCCTTTACTATTATGGTTAATTATGCCCTTCTTCAGAGACAAGGTACATATTTGGACTAACAAACAATGGTGGCAATGAAGGTAGATAAGCATGGCATAAGGGAATTTTAAATTTTAATGTAAGGAGCAAAAGAAAAAATTAATTTCTTATTATTTTTCCTTGTAGAAAAGTTGTGAGTTTAAAAAATAATATTTTTTACAAACACCACTCTAGGGCTATATTTTGGATGGCAAACTTCCAAACCCATAACTTTTGGATACAATTGCATTTTGAGCCATTTTTTAAAATCACATAATTTGTTGAGCTATTTACATTGGTGATATTTATTCAAGGAATAACTAAAAGTTCATGGACATCTTATTGTTTAATTTTTTAAAGCTTATTGCCCTATTTTAAAAGGATTAATTTATACTATGTTATGCAATTAGGATCCTTGGTATATATTTATGGGATTTACAATTGGATTTGTGATAGTTGCAATAGTTTTTTATTCTTTAGAGGTATAAAAAAAATATTTAGAATATACTTTAGTCAATCCCTTTTTCTCTTTTGGGCTATTGATTAAGTTTATTCATGAAGATCCAATCTTTCATAATCTCTTATTTCTTTTATTATTCGTCCAAGTACTCTTGGAATTTTGTAATGGATCTTCTCATAAATAAGTCCATGCAAATCTTCTTTTGGTGATAGAGATTAGGAATCCTAAGGGAAAGTTTAAGTCTCCAAAAAAGGTAATGCATTTTAGAAAAGGTAAAACTATGCTTCCAAGTGTTACCTTATGTGACTATAGAATATTGAAGTAATATTTCTTTAGATCGAGTACTATTGACTTATATTCCTTATATGGGGTCTTAGAAAAATTATCATTTTGATTTTAGGAGTATCTGATAATGGCAATGATGACTATTATCAAACCTAAGGAGATTATTAAGTAGAGGTATTATCACATCATATGTTTAGATGATAAGAGGGCCCATATGAGTCTTTCTAAAATACAGAGGCCCACTAGAGCATCCATTTTGTGGAGGAAGACTTATTGCTACTAATATCTTCTCTTCTTGGATCCTTAGCTTATATTGTAAGGCACTGTTGAAAGTATAATCTGACTCATGGCCAAGGTTTAAATTTTATAATACAATATTAAATAGGCCTATGGGAAATCATTGTACAAATGTATTTAATTTATTGTATTACTTTATTATGTAGTACCTATGGGTCATGGTTAACCTTGTTATGGTCAAACCCACCTTATAAATTGTAATTAACCTTAGGACCTCATGTTATAACTTCTTATGTTAAACATATTTATGATTATTTTATAAATTACACCACTTTAATTAATGTTAAACCTAGGATGGTGTCTAGAGGCTATATGTGCTAGGAATGGTTCACTTTGATGGGTTTTCATTATGGTACTCCTAAGAAAACTTGAAGAAAAATAACAAAAAAAAATAACACTCATTTCATAAAGGAAACTATGCTAATCCCACACTCATGTTACAAAATTGAACAAAAACATATTGATAGTATGAAAGAAATCCTAGTGATCCATCTAGGAAAAGCATACAACTATAAATAAAAGTTTACTAAATTAAAATACTCACACTTGTAGAACTAGATTATCATAAATAAATATAGAGAAAATATGAAATTAATTATATATTAGTGTTAATCCTAATAAAATCCTATGGATTCTTCTCTAATAAATACAAAAATATATATTAATTAGAAAGAAAAGAAGTAAAAATCATAACATACCTTAAAAAAGAAGAAAAAGAAAGAAGATTTCCACCTTACCTGGGAGTGGGCCCTTGCTCCGTAGCAGTGTAGAAATGCTGAACTAATGTAGGACTTAAAAAGTGATTACACAATTGGTTTTATTTACTTTTAGCAAGATACATTTAACAATGCAACAATCTCTACATCACTAATAAGCTACAATAATAATGCATATTCCTTTCTCTCCCCTAGAAACTTAAAATTGTAATTGTTATATATATATATATATATATATATATATATATATATATATATATATATCCGTGTGTGTGTGTATATGAAAAATGACAAATATATGATCTAAAAATTCAATAAATAACAATTTCATTAGCTTGATTAAGTAGCTAAATTAACCACCAAATCAACTGTCTGATGTGTATATCTAGAATTACCTGATTTTTTGGGTCATCCAAATAGTTGTTCATTATAAGGATTCGAATATGGTTGTCATTGTTACACTTGAATATAAGCATATATATGGTTGGTGGTTGTCACTACATATGGTTATAGGTTGGCAAGGTTGCTTTTGCATTCAGTTCTATGGTTGAATGAATTCTACCAACATGTCTAGTATTGCATGGGTAAGGATGTTCTAGTGTTGGGATGGCACAATTGCTTTTGCATTTGATACCACATTTGCATGACTACTTCCAATGCATCTAGTGCTTACTCCTTTAGTTCTAACATGGCACAGTTCCTCTAGTGTTGGTACTATGCTTACTTCTTTGATGTTGATACAATGTAGTCCCTCAAGTGTTGGTACTATGCTTACTCCTATAGTAATGGTACTACATGACCCCTCCAATGCCAATTGCCTCTAAATCTTGTAAAGTACCAATCTTATTTTTCTAGACCATAAGACATGCTAGTTAAGTGCTAAATATGGTATTTTATCACTATAAGCATACACTTGCATCTTATCTAACTTAATATAATATTTTATTTATTTACCATTATAATATTTAATGCAAACTATGACTAATCTAGAGTTAAGTGGCATAGAAAGAGGTTTAAATACTATATCAAATGAGGCATTTTATGACCTCATAATTCCCCCAACTGAAACCAATGTATTCTCACCATCCAACATGGCACTGATGTCATGTTCCTTGATGTCATGTTCCTTTCTATTTATGGTTGCATATTTCACATTTTCTAGATGGTAACTATTATATTCACCAAACTCCCTCATACACTACATGAAACACTCCTTACTTTGTGGCATGGGAAAATAAAATGAATGAACTAGAGTTAAGAGGAGTGGTGGTCTAAATTGCATTCAAATCTACCTTAATGTCTCTTCTAAAATAATAGCAATCATTGCTTAAGCCCTATGGTAGGACCAATTTAAATTTTAGGAAACATTGGTTCCTGCCTCCATAAAGGTATATTTAGTTCTTTTTGTCTACAATGACAAGATATTCTTACTCTATTCAATTATGAATCGCAATACATATTAAATTCTTGAATGCAACTCCTCAATTAGTTTCATATTATTCCTTAATGTCTACTCTACGATCATGTATTACCAAGGAAATTTTAGAAAACTCATACCACATTAAAAGACCTTTTTTTCATGTTATGTTACCCTATTTTATCTCTAGATTTGATTATGCAGGGTAAGCATGAATGCTCATAGTTGCACATGTCCAACATAAATATTAGGGTGGAATTGGAAGTGTTTAGACACAACATAATTATGAATATAAAACTCACATAAAATATTTTTTTTGTCCCAACTGTTATTATATGCATTCACGAATTTCTAGCCATCTCTAATTTGTAATTTTTGTCACAATATAACTACAAAAGTTGTCATCTATATAATTATTTTATTAATAACAATATAGAAATCCATGTAGGTCATCTACATTCCAACATTATTTCTACAATTTGATATGTAGTGTAAAACTTCACCTGCAACTCCATAAACTCCCTCTATTGTTCTTCTAGGTATTTCTCTAACTTTTTATTTTACCCTTCATTACCTTTGAGGACCTAATTCTCTATTCCAAATAGTGGTAGTATTTATCCCATATAAAAATAGTTGCATTGTGAGTTTCTAAAGTGACCATGTTGGAAGGGACAATGAAAACTATCCTTGAAAACTCCTAAGGTTCTATTTGTAATCCCTATTCCTTCCTAGGATCTACCTTGATTAATTAAAGTTCTTGCTAAGACTGTTCTAGTGTTTCTTTATAGTTTGTAGCCATTTCCAATGTGTTTTTAGGCTCTATTATATCTCATAGTTCTCTACTTTTGGATTTAATTACCTCTTAAAACCTTTTACCTTGACTAGAAGCACTTGTTGCTCATGCTAGGATCTATAATGGATGCTCAAAAATTTCTTCAAAATCTTCTCCAACTGTTGCCTGTGTAGCTTTAGGACTATGTTAGAATTATTTTCCTTCAAATTATGCCTTAACTAATTGGTCCTAGAGAAGATCTATATGTTTATTATTTGCTTGCAATAAGTTATCAATGGCTAGGAATTTTGTCTTTAGGTACCAAATAATATTTTTTGGTCCTTCTAGATCAAGTTTTTTTAGGTCAAGGTCATCCTCTCATGGCTGCTCCTACCAACTTGTTCCATCATTATGCATTAAGGGTTATTGTATGATGACATTAGGAGGCCTAACATCCATCTACATGACATATACTAAATCTTGTTGACCACTCTCCTCATGAGGGGTGGGCTATTGTGGGGCCTCAGAGAACACCTCCTATGGAATCTCTTGCTCTATTTATTGATCTTTTTATAGGTTAGGTATCATTTTCTATTGCATAGTCAGAGGATCCTCCTCTTCATTACTAACCACTTCAATCTCTTGTTAAATTTTACTTTCTCCCAAAATTTGTACTTTTGCATGAGATTTGCTATCTCAAATAATGTATGTCTCTTGTATATCTACTCAAGACTAGAGGATCTCAATTGTGCAATTATTTCTTGCTCCTCTAGAGCAATAGTTTTTGACTCCTTTCATATTTTTTTTCTATATTTGGGTGGCTTTTAAGAAAAAATGGTCTCTAGTTCTTTTGGTAGTTCTAGTGCCTCTAGTGTTGTCTAAGGCTCACTACTATTCTTTTCCTTCAATCCAACATAGTTTACTTGTTTTCGGCCCCTTTTTCCTAATTATTAGGTACCTAAGTATATGCATGTGGGGATATAATATAATATTGTATTATGGCATGGGTTACACATAAAATTGTAATAATAATTAGCATGGTTTGATATTATAATACTATGCACTTTGTAACTCATGGAAGGTGAACCATCACATTTTTGTATAAAGAAATATGTACCCCCAATTGTAGAAAAAGTCATATAAAGAATTATTTATAGTATTATTGGCTCATGGAGCATGGATATCTTGTGGAGTGGTTCCTTTGTTAAGGAGTATTCTTGGTGTTTCCCTACCTCAAGGGTATTATCTTTCTTTATTTTATTGTGTGGATTGTTATTGTGGAATTTATTGTGGATGCATGTTTGATATTTTTGCATATTGGTGAATGATTTATTATTAATGAGAAGAGAGGTTCATAATAATTGGTATCAAAGTAGTAATTCTAGAAAAGTGGGGTTGTTTTTGTAGAGCTAGGGCACATTTTTTCATAAAAATATCACATCTTGTAGGGGACATTTTTTTACCAGTAATTTTTAGAATATTTTTAGAATATAAAAATGATTGCTCATTTGTTAAACTTTGATAAGTATTGAGGAAGTTATGGTTGTTTGAAGTTGGGTTATTTATGTTATTTTTTGGCTACACATTTTTTTCAAAAGAAAAATTCACATCAAATTTTCTAGCTATCATTTTTACAAGAATTTTTTACCATTATGTAGATTGTTTTAAGTACTATAAAAATAACTACTCATCAAGAGGAAGTTGTTCAGTTATTTGAAAATCTCTTGGGCATGAAACTTCCAATTTATGAGTAGGCCTCCAACTTGTTTTTAAATTTCATTCCTTCTATTATCTCCAACCAAATGAATTCCAACCTCGTATTTGTTTTCAAGGAATCTAAAGTCAAAGAGGCATTTTTTCTATGGCTGGTGATAAAACACCATGGCTTGATGGATTATCAAAATGTTTCTTCCAAATATTTTGGTGCATAATTGGGAAGGATATTCTTAATGCTATATGTGAAATGCAAATGTCCTTTCATATCCCTAGTGATGTCAACTCCACTTTTTTGACTCTCATACCTAATATGGAAGGAGCCAATTATTTCAAAAAATTTAGGCCCATAAGCCTCTATAATACAATATACAAAATTATGGCTAAAGTAATGGCCAATAGATTGAAGGTTATCCTCCTACAAATTATTGATTTTTTTCAAGGATATTTTGTTAAAGGTAGGCAAATTTTGGATGGTGTTATCACTATTCATGAAGTTCTTCACTCCATAGATAAGAGTGGTATATATGGGTTTTTTTTAAAATTAGATATGAACAAGGCCTATGATAGAGTCTCTTGGGAATTTTTTATTAAATTCTTGGGAAAATTCAAATTTCACCCTAATTGGATTTCTCTCATAAATGTTTGCTTGCTTTTGGTCATGAACATTGTCTTGATCAATGGATCCCCTTTAGGATACTTCAAAATCCTTAGAGACCTAAGACAAGATGACCCCCTCTCTCCCTATTTGTTCCTTATTATGGCTAAAGTGTTGGGTAGGTCTATTCATGCAACTTGCTTCATGGGTTTAATTACAAGGATTAAGTTATCCTCTTGCTCTTCTATTTACCATCAACAATTTATCGATGACACCATTTTAGCTTATAGATATTCTATTCCCAAAGCTAGATAGATTAAGAATATTTGGCCTTATTATGAGGCTACCTCTATATAGAAGGTTAACTTCAATAAGAGCAAGGTATTTTTCCTAAATACCCCCCTCAAAAGGCATATGAAAATTACTGAAATATTTGAGTGTCCTATTGGGATTCTTCCTTATGTCTATTTGGATTTACCGCTCTTTAGTGGTAGGCTTTAAGAAATATCTTGCCTCACAGTGGTGGAGAGGGTGAGGAAAAAGTTTGTGGCATGGAAATGCACTCTCCTTAGCCAAGTTGATATAACCTATCTTGTTAAATCCATAATTCAAAGTATTCTAGTGTTCTTTATCTCTTTGTTAAAAATACCACCTAAAAACCATCTCAATATTGAAAGAATTCAAAATTCATTACTTTGGATAGGCATGAAAAAACAAATATTACCTTTAGTTACCTACAATGAAGTTTGCTCTAAAAAGAGTAGAGGTGGACTGGGTTTTAGAAAACTCAAACAAATAAATTTGGCACTCATAGCTAAATAGGGATTGAAGTTTTTTAGAGACAAAAATGTTGGTTGGGTGGAGATTTTAAAAGCCAAATATCTAGGCAGAACAATTTTTGTTTTTGACAATTAGACTAATCCTAAGGGTTCTTCCTTTTGGAACCACCTTTTAGACTCCAAATTTATTATTCAAAAAGGCTTGATATGGAGACTTGGGGATGGTAGGAATATTTATTTCTAGAGAGATAATTGGATCTACAGTAGGCCTTTGATTGAATACCAAGTCTGAAATTCCTTAGAACCATTCACTACTCAAATATGTGGTCCCAAAGTTATATATTTCATTGAAATTAAGGATGGAATAAGGGTGTGGAAGTCGTTACATCTTGTTAATAACACTCCCAGGCAATAGCTCACTCTTTGTACTCTTTCCAATATTCTCAGACCCCATTTCATCAAACCAATCCCTTCAACAGACTCCTCTATTTGGAAAGTGAACAATAAGGGATTTTTCTCTATTAAATTTACCTATTTATTTTAGTTTTATGGGGAAGAGGACTAGTTCCTAGCCAACAAGATAAGGATTAAAAACCTCACCCCCAAAATAAACTTCTTCTTTTGGTTAGCTTCCAAAAATAAAATCCTTACAAAAAACAATCTTCACAAAAGAGGTCTACTAATCTCAAATAGGTGTTATTTGAGTGAAGCTGCTTGGGAAAATTTTAACCTTTTGTTCCTTGAATGCCCCTTTTTTATGGAAATTTTTCCTCTTATTTTCAACAATTTTAACTTAGCCTAGATTTTTCCCAATAACATCTTGGACCTTTGTTTGCAGTGGTGTTTCTCTTTCTATAATATCTTTCTTAGAAAATTTTGGTCCTTCTATATACCTCACTTCCTTTGGGGAATTTGGAATAAAAGAAATAATTTAGCCTTCTAGAGCGTTAAAAAGGACCCCAAGTCTATTGAATGTAAAAGTTCCAATACTCTCAAAGAAAATGTTTTAATGCTTTCCATTCAAGATGAGCTATGGTTTGCAAGTGAATCTAAGATCACTCTTTGGTTAGGTATTTTAAAAATTGTAGACCCCTTTACTCCCCCTCTCCCATCCCTGATATTTTGTTATATGGATGTCATTGCCTCAAGGATGGATCAAGATAAACTTTGATGGGGTGGCTAAATATAACCTAGTCTTTGCAAGGGTAAGAGGTCTTGCTAGAAATGATAGAGGTTCCATTCTATTGGTCTTATCTAATGAATTAGGAGTTCAATCTAGTTTTTTTGCTGAAGCAAGGGTGCTCTTACAAGGGGTTTTATTGTTGGACACACCGAGTCCCAAAAAAAATTATTAAAGGGGATTTTTTATCTACAATTAATGTTGCCAAAGGTATCCATCCCCTCTATTGGACCATTGAAGATATGATAGAAGAAATCTCCCATTGTCTTGAGAAATTGGAAGGTGTCTAGTTCATGCATATTTTTAGAGAGAGGGATAGGGAATTTGACTTTTTGGCCAATAAGGATGTCACACAAGATTCTCTTCAATTATGTATGGAATATTTTTCTAATATTTTGAATCTTTCAAATGAAGTTAAAAAAAGATGATGATTTGGACTTATTTTCTGCCTATTGGCTTTTTTTTTGCTAGTTTAATCTAATCATGTCATTTGTCTTTAGAATCTTAAGCCACCTTTTTGTGAGGAGTGCCTTTCCCATTGATTTTATTAGTGGTTCCCTATGATTTGTTAGTGGTTTCCTCTATTATCCATTTTTATTCTTTTATGGTGATGTTGATGTGTCAATCATCGGAGAGGTTTCTCCTTATGTAGTCTTTGGTATGATTTTATATATTATAAATTATTCTTCTCAAGTTATTGAAGATTGTGTTGTCATGTATTTGTGTATTTCCAAGATCTATAGCTTGCTTTTATGTTGGACTTTGGAGTCCAAGTTGCCTTTATCTAAATTTTTTAAGGATTGTATGCATTCGTGTAATCTTTCACACCCCTCATCCTATTCATGCCACCGTAGGACCATTTCCCTCCTTGTGGTTAGGTGGTGGTTGATTCATATCATGAATTTGACCCTTCCTATTTATAATTTATTTTTCCAAGCTATTCTTTGTGATGACTCTACTCAAAATTATGGATTATTAGTCAGTCACATTTTTGGTGTTATCATTATTTTATATGGCTCTAAAGTTATTCATTATTCGAAGATATACTAGTTTGGGCATAATTACTCTACTTCCTTAATTCACCCCTGTGTTTCCCTCACAAATATGGAGAGCAGTGATATTGTCAATGATGTTGTTCTACGGTTGTTCTACTATAAAAGCTTACCATGGGGAATGAATTATTGAGAGTGGAGCTCTTAAATTTGGTAATTGATAATGAGGTAAAAAATATTATTAATAGGGGTTGTCTAGAGTGCATGCAAAAGTTCGATGGCCACAATGAATTGATATCACTACAAACTGCACATTCATGGTCCCAAGGGCATGTGAAATTTAAAGGGATAGAATTCCCCACTGATATGTCTCTCATAACTAATTCTAGGTCCCTAGCTATTGAAGGTGAAAGTATAAACAGAGAGAATCATTCTCTCGCCAAATAACTGGATACATTTCTTGATAAAAAATAAAAATATTTAGAGGTTGGAAAGTAAAATACTTAGGTACACCCTTCCTACCCCTAGGATAGAGTGGTGCAACCCATTATGATATATTTTACTCTAGACAATAATTTTAGTGTAGTGCACAGCTTCCACTTTGCTTTTTTAAACCACCTTCATCAGGGGAAAAAGTTGAATGTACTGACTTTCTTGTTGTGTTCGATTGAGAAGACCTTTGGCGAGGTGCAACATGGGAAAACTAACATTATTCTTCATCAAGACAACCTTAAAAAAATTTTCCACCATGCAATGGAAAAAATAGATCAGAGAATGTCGATGGGTTTAGGAAAAAAGAAAATGCTCATAGTCCCATAGCTTCAGCTGAGAATGTCGATGGGTTTGGGAAAAAGAAAATGCTCATAATTATTTGATTTTGGAGATGAAATTTGGCTCTTGTTGTGGACATTGCACAACTTGCCCTAAATTTGGGGAACCACCTTTAATTTTTAAGTTTCTAGGAATTTTGGGTTCTTTGTATGATTATTTTGATAGGTTCTTGGTTGTGTAGTGTCTTCTTGTGCTATTTCATAATTTTTTTATGCTTTGGTTTAGGATTGTGTTCTAAGTTTAAAATGTTGGTTTTAATGTGGCCTTATTATTTATTTGAAATTGCAATGATTCAAACTTTTGAAATTGAGCAATTCAATTTATAAAGCATAATATAAAAATAAAAAAAAATTAGATTAATATATATATATATATATATATATATATATTTTTAATAAATATATGTATAAAATTTAAGACTTGGTATAACAGGAAATAACAATGATTTTATTAATATGTTAGTTTTAAAAGGTTTAATTCCCATATATGTGTTTTTTGGTAGATCATAAAACAATATACGTGGTCGGTCTAGGCACCACGAGTTTACGTTGTGGATGGACTGCTAACAAGGCTCTAGACTAGTCGTATTACCCACAAGTCCCTTGATGTTCATGAAGCTAATGAATATACCAAGGATGGATGGACACCAATCAACATACCAGATATTAATGTGGATAGATTTGCATGGTGGAAGAAGATGACGATGAATAGAACATGATAGAGCACCTGGAAGATTTCAATAGGTGAGCTATGATGTAAAAGGTATGCCTAGACACAGACTATCGAACCCACATTACCAAAGAGGAAGAAGGTTGAAGCAAGGAAATATAGCTATATATTGAATAAATTGACCATCATGGCACCAGAGTGGAAAAGTAGAGAAATGCTAGACTTTCTTTGAGGGATGAGTGAAAGCAGTGTTTTTCGATGATGTGATCTAATAGACCAAATGGGAAATGGTCATACAAGTTGGATGTCAAGACTATCGAGGAGAGTCAAATTCATTTGATATGTGTAGTGGCACATCATGAAGCCAAGCGAAGATAATTTTAGTTTAGTTATATGGTATTCTATAGTATGGGGTTGTGTATTGCACAAACAGTAGAGATAGGTGGAAGCATTTTAAAATGGGCCTTAGAGGTCAAAAGTGGAAAACCTGTAGAGCCTAAATGTGGCTTTGGGACCTTGTATATAAGTCTATGTATCATAAATCTCTATTAAGGTTATGATATCTTTCTCAAAACTATTTGGGATCACAAATATTGTGCATACGAAGGTGGATGGGGAGCCTAGTATCGTGGAAGATGCAGCCTATTTGCTGAAGGTAATTGTGACTCATAATATGAAGGCAAGGCATAGATTGGAATGGTTGATTTGATACCTCATACTAATTTTTTAAATGGAGTTACATGGGATTTGATGAGCATTAGGAGGAGCATTGCCACTTGTGTTGGAAGAGATTTCATGGAGTTGAATCTACATCACCAGGATTCGGCCAAGGAAAATAGTGTAAGCACAAAGTTGCAGTATAGTATAAATTATTAGGCAGTGCATATAGAAAGAGAGTATGAGTATTCAATGGATATGTTAGTCAGATAAATTACCGATCGTTTGAAGCCTATTTCATCACTAGAAAAATCCTCATCCAATGTGATGATCGGGTCTACATCAATAAAGCCACATTGACAAAGAGGATTCCAATAATTATTCTTGTTATAAAGCTTTACATAGAGGTCAGTGGGGCATAAATAAGGACATAAAATTATTTCATTTAATAATGTGACCACTACCATGATTAAAAAAGCTATATAAAAAAACTATGAAATGAAAGGGTCAATGGGAATAATCGTAGGCATTATGAAAAGAGGGGAGTTATAAAAAAGGCATTATGAAATGGATAAAATATTTTGAAATAGCAAGCAAGAATTATCAAAGCACCTATACACAACAATGACGAAGCCAAATGAAAAAAATTGTTTGGAAACCAAAGAGGAAACGAATCGTAACATGTCTGTTACAAGGTGAACCAACAGAGGAAAAATGAAAGGACTATTTCTGAAAAGTTTAAATATTCATCGAATGCATAGACATAGGGTCAGAGAATTTTGGGTAGAATTGCAGGTTGGAAACCAGAGGGTTTGGAGCTAGATTTATCTTGGAGCACCATTTCACCATTGGATGCCAATGGGAGTTGGTATTATGCATTTGTATTGAATTATTTTGAAAATATTTCTTTGGCCAATGTATTGGGAATGTAGTGAGTTTTTATGCATGCTAATGGTAGACTCATCTATATTTTTAATATATTGCACATTTTTTTTTCCATAGAATATTGCACCTCATTTAATGTTGAATTACATGAATACGGGTTACATTAATGATGGTTTTATGCAGGATACTAATGTTTGTAGGGTTTGTGTGAAATTTCAGAGTTACAAATTGTTTTATTTCTTTTTATTTTCTTTTATTTTTCTAACCCTATCATTTTAATTTTTTTAAATTACGCAAATAAAATATATATATATATATATATATATATATATATATATATATATATATATATATATATATATATATATATATAAAATTAAAATCCAAAAATAAATGCACAAATTCCAATATTAAGCTTTAACATTTTATTTTAAACCATTTCAATTTTATTTTGAAGTAAATTCGAAATTCCAAAATTTCACATAAAGTTCAGTTTTTAAAAGGAATTTTGTAATTTCAAAGCTTTACATGATTTCACATTTTAAAGGAGAGTCAAGATTTCAAGCTTTGCAATTTTGTTTTCAAGCAATAAATTAACTTCTCTTTATGAAAATTACAATTTCATTAAAGGGGGGTAATTTATATGGCATTTCAAAGGCTATTACATTTTAAAGTTAGTCATTTAGCTATTTTTATTTTATGCTCAAAGTAAGATAAAAAATGAATCCACTCATCATTTCATGTTCACATTTCAAAGATAGATTTTAGTCTTTTCTTTCATGCACAAAGCAAGGTTTAAAAAAAGATAAAATTGGTTAAAACCTGCTTAACAAAGGAAGATAAAATATACCTAAAACACTCCAAGATAAAACAAATTAAATCACCTTTTCATCGTGGTCATATGAGGGCCAATCACATTTACATTTTATTTTATTTTATTTTTTATGAACAATCAATAGCTTAGCATAATAAAGTAATACCAATACAAGCCCCTTGTTAACAGTTGCTTGCAAATCACTAAGGTATTCTAGCACTTATTTGACACATTTTCACAAACATACAAGCACACATTAAGTAAAAAGAACCTTGGAGAAATTTCTATTTCTTTGCAAGAGAGGGTTTTCTAATAAAAATCCTAACTGTGAGTGTGGTTTTGCAATTGGGAAAAATTATCACTCAACAGGTCTCCTTCGCACACTTTTTTTGTGGGATTTGAAAGGGGCATGAGCATTTCCCTTGGCTAGTACAAAAAAGTCCCATTCAAAAAGGAAGACCTAAAAGCTTTGACAAACGGAACAAGGTGATCTACTTGGCTAAAGAATCTATTGAAGAAAGGAAAATCACTTATTCCTTTGTTATTTATCTCAGATGTGGATTATGAGTCTATGCAAGAGTTGAATCTAGCATCTGGGTGGTTAGTTCTCCTTCTCGTGCTAAGGAAAAATATAATTCTATTGTTGAAGAAAGAAGAGGTGACTCTTCAGAGAAGAAGAGTTCTAATATCCCCCCTAGATTCCCCCTTCATGGTTGTCCCTAGCAGTAATTTTTTCATCCTTCAAGATATTTTAAAATATTCGTGTAGAATGGATAGGATGACTTCAATGCTCATGAAGGAGGTTGTCAACCATATGGAATTTTTTTTAAAAATGTGGTGACCCCCATCCACAGTAAAATTTATTTTATTATGATAGGGGCCACTCCTTTCTTTTTATGGTTTTTGTCCTTTTGCCTTTCCTCTCCTTGGTATTTGAGGCTTGTTTCTTCTACTTTCCTTTTGAAGGCATTTTTTCTTGCTTGATATTTGTTGTAGGTAGATTATGTTCTAACCTTGGTTCTTTGGGGTTGCTTCATTTGTGTCTATTCTAGTATCTTGTGTTTCGATTGTGTTGCTCTTTGTAAAAGGTTTGGGAATCCTTTCAAAATCCCTTGATTTTACCTAATCTAAAAAAAAAAACAAAAAGTTGCTCATCTGTTAAATTTTGATAAGTATTGAGGGAGTTACAACTATTTAAAGTTGGTATTTTGATGTTGCTTTTGGGTTGTGCTAAAAATTTGTGCAAAGGAGAAAAAAATCATATCTCCTAAACTGGGTAAGCAAATCAATTTTGTTTGTTTTATTTCTATATATGTGAGCATATATTGAAAGGAATAGATAGATTTGAGAAACTCTATTTTTTTTTTAACCCTAGATGCCTTGAAAAAATATATTGGTTTGAGTCCATGGATTTACCAATTATTACTAGAAGGGATGATATTGATGCTAAGGAATGGTTGAAAATCTATAATTATTTAAATTTTCTTGAATGGATGTGGAAATGTATTTTTGGTTTTCTTTCCAAGAGGAAGCTTATTCTTGGTTTTCAAACTTTGTGCAAGCTCATAAATATATATACACAGAAATAATTTGAAGTTACATTTTTAAGCAAATGGGGATCATAGGAAAAAATAATAATATGTAGGTAAAAGAAAACATGTCTTTGGTGTTTGGTAGAACAAATAGTGGTCAAAATGAATTATTGGAATCTAAAAATTCTATTTTGCTAGTTCATTGTTGCATTCAAAATAAAAATTTGTTATTTCCATAAACCCTAGTAGTAAGCATAACTTCATTAGTAGGGACTTGGATAAGAGGTTGTAGCTTTCAACAACAAAAATTAAAAACATAAAGGTTTAGGGTGAGGATGATTAGATTTTTGAATATTTTAAGGTCACCATGGATAAATATTTTTTACATTCAAATTTTTATTCTATTGAGATGGGTGATATGAATATTGTTCTTGGTTATCCTTGGTTTTATTATTTGGGCACTGTTAACATAAATGTGTAAAATAAATTTATGAAATTATGGTATAGAAAAAAAAGATAACTTTGCAAGATATTTCTCAGCTTAGAGAACAAGGATCAAGGGAAAACTAGGAAACCATTGTAGGAGAACAAATTGAAGAACAAGTAAAAGAACTTGAAATAGAATCTAAGGAGGTAGTGGTAGAGATCAAAGATGAAGCTAAACCAAAGTCTAAAAATGAACCAAAAGAGAGGAGGAGAGAAGAGCATAAAATAGATGCACAAAATATTGGAGCATATCACCATCCCATCACCATGAGAGACACCAATCGTGCAAATAAGGTTTAAGACAACAAAAGAAATATGAAGAACATACATGAAATTGGAAGAGAAAAAATTATGGGTATTCAAATGGCACAAGGGAAACTTGGCATCATCATAAATTACCACCAATAAAGATTTTATTTGGATGGAGGGATAATAAAAATTGGTACCAATTATCAACACTACTTAGAAGATTGTATTATTTAGTTTCTTCATATGTTTCAAAGATGAAATATTTTTGCAAGGGGTATGGAATGTTAAGTACCTAAGTATATGCATGTGGGGATATAATATAATATTGTATTATGGCATGGATCACACATAAAAATACAAAAATAATTATTATAGTGCCATATTATAATATTATGCACATTGTAACGCATGGAAGATGAACCACCACATGGGTGACCTTCTAACTCATGGAAGGTAAACCATAACATTCTTGTATGAAGAAATATGTACCCCAATTGTAGAAAAAGTCATATAAAGTATTTTTGTAAAATTATTGGCTTGTAAAGCTAGAGATATTATGGAGTGATTCCTTCCTTATGGTGTATTCTTGGTGTTGCCCTACCTTAAGGGTATTATCTTTCTCTATTTTATTATGTGGATTGTTATTGTGGAATTTATTGTAGATGCATGTTTTATAATTTTGCATGTTGGTGAATGATTTATTGTTTATGAGAAGAGAGGTTCATAACATTGATTTTGAGGATTTCAACTTCTACATGGGTTCTAAAGCTTTAGGGGATCTAGTGCTTCAGAATACTATGGCACCTTGGATACCTTAGAATATTTCAATGCACTTGATTATTGATGCTATAAATGGCTCGAGGATATCATGCATGTCTAAGGGTTTTGGCTAAGCACCATGGACATTTTTGGAAAATATTTTTTTCCATATATTTTTACTTAATTTGTCGATCCTAACATAGTGATGCCAAATTAATTTTATTAAATGATGATATTTTAGCATATGCTTCCTCACTTGAAATTTGGGGGACATGTCATACAAAATAAAATTCATATAATAAGGTAAACTAATGTGAAAGTTGAAGCTTTTCTCATCTTGTCTCAAATTAATAAGGAGTTTTAGATGAGGACTAAAGAGTACTACACATTTCCCATAATAAGTGACAAATTTCACCACCCATAGGAAAACATAATCCTATGAATGACCTAAACTTGTTTGCTTCATCCCTTTGAACTAGATATACACATCATACTTAGGTTCAAGTTATACAACTCAAAATTGTGTGAAAATCTTAGCTATAGGGATTGTACTTCTAAAAAAATTCTACCCAACATTAGGGATTCTAGAAATTTGGTTGATAATCTCAACCATTATTGTGAACTTAAACCCTCTAATTTTGGTGGTTTCATCCTTTAAGTTTAGTGAAAAGTTTTTGACAAGTTGAGCATCATGGAGTTGGAAAAATTTTAGCCACTTAGCTACCCTAAACACATCTACAAGTTCCTAGTTTTATAGTAGCTCATCAACATTATCTATTTAAAACCTTCTTTTTAACCCTATGGTACCAAATAAAATAGGAGAAAATAGGCTTCTAGAGTTGGTCAAGGCTAGTGTGTTAGGAAGTGTTCGACAAAGTTCTACCAAAAAAATACTTTTAGCTTTGAATCCTTATGATGCCTACATTGATGAAAATATAATAGGATTTATTAGAATATTTGTTGATTGTTCCAATCACTCATGTGTAGGAGCAATTTTCATTCATCTGTGTGGCATCTACTATTGAGTGAAGGGAGAGATCCAATGCTCTAATTTACTTCCATCCACCCTGGCCATTAGGATTATATCAATTTTGACATGATATTTATCGTAATTATCTCATATGCCAAATTCGATGCAAATCCCCTATCAGTCCATGTTGGTACTTACATGCCTTAATTAGCTCACTTCCATTTTTGTATAGCATGCTAAGGTGTCATGTGAAATTCTAATCACTTCATTGTATGTGCCCTCCTCTGATGTGTAAATCTAGAATATCCACATGCCACATGATGTAAGGATACACAATTTAATAAAAAAGTCTTAACACACATGATTCTAAAACTCCTCTTGTCCATTCATGTATCACTTGATGGTGGAATAGATAAATTGACTATAGGTATCCAGTAACTTGAAGGTCCCACCTTTTGACCAATAAAATCATATTCTCCATTACCATGTGTACCTCTCACATCGTCCAATAAGAAAAAGATACAAATATTGGTGTAAGTGCTTCCATCTCACATGACCTATTTTATCCTTATAACACACAGTGTTGCCACATGTTAGGAGATTGCATTTGGAGCTAAAATATTTTGACCATATAGTTTATTATCAATTATCGAAAGGTTTCAATGCTCCATATCAAACATGCTCTAGCACTACCTAAATCCATCATCAATTTGTCATGTTCCAATTCAAGCATAGGTCCCAACATGCCATGTGACTATTGTTGCACATACTCCAAAGCTAGATTCATCTAATACCATTGGGTTTGAAGGCAAATAGTTTAAGCGGTCATTGTTACCATTGGGTACTAGAGAGCTCTAGTACTCACTATCAAATTACTTTCTAATGCTACATACCATTCTTGCTCCATTGCTACCTATCCCTATTTAGTGTAGCATGATGTTTAAAAAGAGATGGTATAGAATATTCCTCTCTTTATACACTATAACTTGAACTAACTCTAATTATACAAGATATTTAGTTTAAGAAATGGTTAAAAGGAAATTACATGCCTTCTTAAGATGGATGACGTGTAGTGCTTTAGAGGAGATAGAAATTTGTAGGCACATCACAAGAGAAGAGTTATAATCAGAGGAATATACGACCAAGCACTAAAAATTTATTTTCCCTCTCTCTCTCTCTCTCTCTCTCTCTCTCTTTTCAAATAGAAGGGGATTGCCATTTCTGGTTTTCAATTCTCTTCTACCTTGGTTACATCCATAAGGGATTTTTCACAACTAGATTTTTATTTGCAAGGCTAACACACCAAAAACTAGGTTCTTTGCCCAACGGTGTCCCAAAGGGATTTTCACCATTGGACTAAATCTCTTTCTTTTTTGTGAAATAAAAATAAATAGTTACTTATAATTTGTCATGAAAGAGGATTTCTCTTCCATAATGTATATATTATATTGTGAAAGTAGGTGAAGAGAAAATTCTTCCTTGGATATTGGTTTATGGTATAACTTTAAATGATGTCTCTTCACCACCATTCATCACCTTGAACCATCAATAGATAGTAGTCACATGACACCATTGTCAAAGACTTTGTCAATCTCATACAAACCCAATCACTTTATTTGTAGCTTACCATTGAAGTCAAGATAATTCAAAATAAAAAGTACTGCCCAATCACTAGGTTGATACCTATTATTCTTAATATGCTTTTCATACCACATATTTATTTATTTTTGAATAACTTCCATTTGGTGAAGAGATTCCATGTGCAACTCATCGATTTCATTTAACTGTAAGATTCTCTCATGTTGTACTTACATTAATTCAATACCTACATCCAAATTCAATACCTACATCCAATGCAATACAAAGTTTTAGTAATGCAAACTCAATAGAAAGTAATGGTTTCTTACAATAGACCAAATAATATAGTTTGAATTCTATTGTCATCTTCTAGGTGGTATTATATACCCATACTATTTTAGATAATCTATTTGCCCAATATTTCCTATGAGAAGATATTATTTTTGTTTGTATATTTTCTAACCCCCTATTGGTGACTTCAACTTGTCAATTGTCTTGAGGATGATAGGGTGAAGAAATTTTATGTTTTACTTGGTAAAATTCCATAAATGTTTGAATAAATTTTGACACAAATTGGGATCCTTGGTTATACACAATAGTGTGAGGAGCACTAATTTACTAAAATATTTTATTATATAGGAAATTGACTATCTTGTCATCACAAACATATTGGAGAGCACTCACCTCAACCTATTTTGTTATATAATTTATACATGCTAATATTTGTTGCTCCCTTGGAATGGTGGATTAATTGGTCCAACAAAGTCTATCCCCCACTTCTTAAATGGTTTTAAACCACCTGAGGTGCCAAGGGAATCTCATTAGGCATAGTGGGTTTCCCCATATGATAAAATTGATCACAATCAAATATATATTTCTTACATCCCTATGAAGAAATGGTTACTAATATCTAGCCTCAATTTTTTTGTTTCGTTCTCTTGGTGGAATAGTTCCCTCTAGAAGGTTCATCATGACATACCTAAAGGATATCATAGATTTCATAGTCTCATATGCATTTACACAAACCAATTTCATGTCCATATTTAAACAATAAAACTTTAATATACTTAATGATGATATCTATTTAATCAAACAATATTTTTTATTAGAATTACAATGAGGGGGAACCTTCCCTATTACTAAATAATTCATGATATTTGAAAACTAGGGTGATTATGATGATATTGTGAATATGTGTTCATTTGGGAAAGCATCGTCTACTAGTTCCTCTTCATCCACAATATTTAACCTTGATATAAATTTGACAACTACATTGGATTTACTAAGTTTATCCATGATAGTAATATTGAATTCTTGCAATAGTAGTAGCCATCAAATGACTTGCCCATTTACCATAGGTTTGTTCACTAAATATATAATTGTAACATTTTTAGTATGCACATATATGGAATACCCTATAATATAATGAAAAAATGTTAATGACATAAACTACTACTAGGAATTCTCTTTCAGATGTGATATAATTCTTTTTAGCCCTAGTTAGATTTTTACTAATATAGTAAATAGTGTAGTTCTTTATGTCCTCTTATTCTTGCCTAAGTACTGCACCTATAGTAGTATTAGAGACATCAATATGAATGTGGAATGGGAATTTCTAGTTGGGTCCTCTTAATACTGGTGAAAAAGTTGATTTTTCTTTAATAGTATTGAATTCTACTTGACATTCTATGTCCATTTAAACTCGTTATGTTTTGTAAGAAAGAGAAATAGTGGGGTGAAAACCTTACTAATTTTTTTGATAAAGAGTCTATAGTAGCCTACATTCCTTAAGAAGCTTTTGACATATATTTGTATCTCTAGCAGGGGTAATTCATTTATGACTTCTATTTTATCTACATCTCCTTTTATATTTGTAGTAGAGACATGATGTCCTAGCATAATCCTCTCATCCATCAACATTAAACATTTTCATTGCTCAAATATAGATTATTGTTCTTACATCGAGTGACAATTTTATCAAGATTATGGAGAGATTCTTCAAAGGTTTATACATACATGGTGAAATCATCCATATACACTTCAACATATTCATTATTCAGAACCACAAATATGGCAATAAATTCTTACTGAAATATTAAGGGGGAATCACTGATGGGACTGAAACTAATGGGATTAATATTATTGATAAAAATGGTTACAATATATAGGCATAAGCCTATATTCAACACATGACACTTGTCAAGAGAAACTGACAAGTGTCAAGGTGAAGGCATAGTGCACTTTAACTCTAACATTCCCCCTTAAAGTGCATTATCCTAACTAAAGAAAAAACAAAGCAAGTCAAAATTAGGTAACATTCCCCATTAATGTTGACTTCTCAAAAATAACCTATCATCCTCGCTTATTGCTAATTTGGTCTAGGCTCATGCTCTGTGCTTTTGGCTCTCCAACTGTGAATAATGCTAGATTCACTATGTATACATCTCGGTCTGTTGCCTCAGGGTCAGCCACTTCCATGGGTCTATTGCCACTGGGTCAGCCGTCTAAGTGCCTCAAGGTCATCATGGGTGCCTCAGGGTCAACCACTTCTAGGTCTATTGCCTCTACAGGTCATCCTCAGAGGATGTTGCCTCTCGTAGGTCACTAACTAGATTCACCATGAGTATGAAATCCCTCCTCATGGTGAACTCAATCTAGAAGGTGTCGGTATCTACCGAAAATGCACCTAATACAAAGGAAAAACGAGCCATATAAGAGTGTCAATCTCTGCCGAAAATGCACTCAATACAATAAAATGAGCCATAGATCAAAATAGGAGAGAAGAAGAAAAGAAGAGAATCTTCTGAAGTGTCTTCGTCTGTAGTCTTCAGAAGTAGATCCGAAAAAAACCTCAAATAGAGTCTAGGGTGTCTTTTTCTATAGTCCCTAGTATAAGTGTCCTTATGGTGACCATGTCATCCCACTGAAATGCATGGGTAACCAGCCGCTGCATTCACCAAGTGTATAGAAAAGATCACTAGTTACAAGGATCACATATGAAAGTACCTTGGGAGTGTCGGGTACAACCAAAAGTGCACTCCAAGGTAGAAAAACTTTGAGGTTAAAAAAATAAAATGAAACAACCTCAAAATTACAATATGACACTACCATTGTGTCCGTCGCGAAAAAATGTTTCCAACGACTATAAATACCCCTATACTTGGGTTTGAATGGGGCCTTCAACTTGTTGAAAAAACAATAGCATGCCTCTCTAGGCAGCAAAATAAACAACATCGCTCAATGGCGGCATCTCTTTCAGGCGGAAAAAAACAGTCTTAAAAAAAATCTGTCACAGGGTTTTTACATGGGCCATGCATGCCATATTTGAAATTTACAATATGAGAACCTTCCAATCTCACATTCCAATAGGAAACAAATGGCCAAAGAGGCCCATTTGTCCTCCATATGCAAATATCCCCTCTTTCATTGCATATGAAAAATAATAATTTAAAGTGGTCCCCGTCACTATTAAAAAAAACATTACCCCTTTAATACATAAATTTCCTATAAATAAAGTGGCCACTCCTCTTTAATAAAAATAGAACACAATGTTAACACAGCACGTGGAGAACAAAGCCATGAAATGCAGGTCAAAAAACACTCAAAAAATATTCTGGTCTCTGGCACTTCGCGAATGCACACCATTATCCACCACCAGTCATTGATGAAACTTGTTAGTCCACTTCCATCGAGCTGAACGCCAATGTCACCACGTGGTGCCATGATCCATGATCTGCAGTGATCACAGCCACTTTCTTCATCCAGCAAGCAGCGGCCACAGTAGCTCCACAGAATCGACGACGTGAGCGTCCTCCCGGGGATCTCCACCACCGCGTTGTCCATATCCTACCGCCTGTCGTAGATGGAAACACAACCTGTGTGAAGTGACATTGATCTAAAAAATTTCATCAGAGCCGTCGACAGAAGTTTGCATAGTGATCTCATGCATTCGAATTCTTGACAGAGCCTTGCTACTTGGTTCTACCCCTAGCGCCATACGACTAGAGCTGACCGACGACACCCCACTGGGAAAATATCCCCTTTGGCAATATCAAATTTTTCGATGTCTGTATGGCCTCCCACTGCTCGACATTGATCTAGAGAATGCACACAAAAGTTGCATTCTCGCATTCTTTAGCCTTGAAATCAGGAATCTTCTATTCTTTTGGCTTCTCGCATTGTATTCATAAGCATGTCTCTTGTACCTATAGTAACAGAACTTATTCACGCTCAACTTATATATTTGGATGCGACCAAAGTCCTTTTCTCTTCCACGCTCTTCAGGGTTTGCTCTGCCCTTGCCCAAATTGTGGATGCCATTGAACACTTGTTTCGAAAGCTGACTATAAGGCGATAGCTTAATCCTCTTCTCTCTTCCTTGGTGTGTGTTTCATTTTTTCATTGCAAGAATCGATGAATATGAAGGGCAAGAATAAGAGCAGGATGCCTCTGAAGGCGCATACAGAGGCGTCACCAATGCGGGTGGTGTTGAGCGACAATGATGATGAGTTCAAATGGGCTCAACTCTAGGTGGCCCATGCTCGCACCGCTGCATCCCATAGGAAATCCCTCCTTGGCCTTTAAACTCTACCAAATAGCGATAATAATCGCCTTTCATCTTCATATAGAAGACTTTTGCCTCGTCGGAGCTAACATTTGGAATGAGAAATCCGTCGAGAAGCTTCAGAACCCCGTTGCAGATCCCCGCGAGTTCGGCTTTGACCTTGGCCCTGTAATCCCTAACAGCGATGAGCCTGTTGTCGTTGCCCTTGCGCTCCTCCTTCTCCTTGATCGACAAAATGATGCACCATGATGTGTGGCATGAGTCGATGACATTCTTGTAGGCTACCGATAATAGATTGCACTCCTCTGCCGCTAGCTCGTTCGCATCCGCCGCCCTCACCACCTTCTCCATGTACTCCACCATGTCGTCGTAGCGCTCCGCCTGCTCCGCCACCTTCGACATGTACACGCTCTTCATGCGCACTAAATTAGCCATTTTCAAACCACGGAGGACTGGAACCCGTGACAACCTCGTCTACTGCAAAGATTCCAATGTGAGCTTTGAAAGCCCAAATATTTGATGGCGTGACTGATCTATGATGACTTTCAGCACATGTTGAACATTTCACTTGGCCATCATATTCATCACTCCCATCATAGCAGTTTCAAATTCTGTCATTCACACAAGACAAAAAATAGTAAAACTGGTGTATGGCCAACGTTTCTGCAGTAAAATTTGCCTTCTGGATAGGCTGATGTTCCTGGCTCATCCGTTCCATCTGGACAGTCACAGAAATCATCATTCAATCGGTCCCGAGAGAATGCCTTGGAGCCATCCTTGCATTTTATTCTCTCGAACATAAAGTGCTTCTCCTCTTGTAGAGGGATACCAAGCGTGTTAATATTATTTCTAGTGGCCGATCTGGCTAGTGTAACAAATCCCAGACATCGTGTATGGAGACTCTTTCACTCTGCTAAAACTTGCCCACTATAGATCGTACAGTCCCACTATAGATCTGATTAAAGCCAAAAATCATGAAGCGATCATCTTCCTCACAGTTTTGCATCAGTACAAATTTCAACAGAACAGAAACCCCTCCATTAGCAGTGAATGCGTGTAGTCTGAGCACATTCTACCCTCAGCCTCCAGTAGTGGAATGATTCACGGAATGTTCAGCCAAGCTAGATCTTAAAAACTAAAAAAAATTGAAATTTTTTTCCAAACTTTAATATTTTTACCATCTGGTTTCTGATCCATAAAATGATGGAGAGCATACTCCCTCGGTAAAAAATTAAAAAAATAAGAAAAAAAAAAAAAAATCGGGGGAGGGAGGATTTCCATGAGGGAAATCCCCCCTCAAGGGGTTTCACAGGGCAGGGAAAGCCTGCTCTGATACCAAATGTTGGGACTGAAACTGATGGGATTAATATTATTGATAAAAATGGTTACAATATATAGGCATAAGCCTATATTCAACACATGACACTTGTCAAGAAAAACTGACAAGTGTCAAGGTGAAGGCATAGTGCACTTTAACTCTAACAATCACATAGTGCAAATAATAGTATTTGATAAGCAAATGTGCCCTAGGGTAACATGAAGGTAGTATTATCTTGGTCTTCCAGTGCTAGCTATATCTAATTATAGTCACTAAAGTTATTGAGGAAAGAAAAATATTTCTTCCCTTTGAGTGTGTTGATTACCTAATCTATAAAAGTTAATGTAAAATGGTCCTTCTATGTGG
The DNA here is from genome assembly GCA_028583015.1 of Wollemia nobilis. Lineage (NCBI taxonomy): Eukaryota > Viridiplantae > Streptophyta > Pinopsida > Araucariales > Araucariaceae > Wollemia > Wollemia nobilis. Next base: position 10,855,437 of record JAQPPZ010001106.1, read on the forward strand.
CCTTATTAAGTTCTCTATAATTAATACACAAGAATTTTCCTATTCTTATTAGGAATAATAACTAGTGGGGAGACTCGTTGGCTATTAGATATTAGATAAATAAACCCTACATCAAGTAAGTTTTTTATCTAAGTTTTCACCATGTCCCTCAAAGCAAGGTTTATCCTTCTTTGTGGTTGATGGATAGGTTTCTTGCCATTGGTGTGTACTTGATGTGTGTATATGTTAGGGTGTATATCATTCTTACTATAGTCCTTGGAAAATGTATTTACATGCTTGCTTAATACCTCAAATAGTCTAGCTTCCTATTCATTATTTTAACCAACTATTAATATTAACTATTTTTCAAGGTTGTATATCTATTTGCTTTATGCTTGGCTACACTAAATTGATCCCTCCATTCACTACTGATTTCAAAGGACAATGGTGAGGCAGTAAGGAATGGAATATTTTGTGTTTTCATCAATTTCTCATAGGAACAATATTTGAAATATAAAAGGAGTTGTATTTTCCATCCATGTGCCAAAGTAAATGAATTGTCTTGCAAAGACATCGATGTTAAGGGTTTAGAGGTTTCACCTTCATCCTTCCATAGGAATTGATGAACTAGAACTTGCTCATCATCTAAAAATATCCACATGAGGAGTCTAATAATATGGTTTTGTCCTCAAATAAGGCTTCTTACAATGGACCTAATTCTTCTATGTATTCTTTTAAGGTAACCATATTCAAATAGGTAAAACTTTTTTGTTCAGTGGGTTTGTCAATCCATAAATTCTCATAAAATTCCATAGAAGGTTGAGTTGGAGGATATAGAGAGATATTTTTAGATTTCATTAAATTGGATATAGCCATATCCTCTAAAATATAGTCAATAAATTTAGTAACCATAGCCAACCAAGGTCACCCAATGATCAATGAATAACCATTCATCTTGGCTCTCAATTGTAGAATATTGAATTCAGTGGGGTATTTCCATGATTATATGGTGACTGGGAAATCCTCTAGTATTCCTTCTAGTTTTGTTGTAGATTTATTTACCATTTGAATTATAGTAGATGTGGGTTGCATATTAGCCAAGGATAGTTTAATCAATGTTTCAATGGTCATAACATTTATGGCAACCCCTAAGTTAATCAATACATTATGTATCTTGGTCATACCAATAGAAACCATAACCACTGGAGGTTAGCCAACTTTCCATATACTTTGATGGAATGAGATTCCCTACTATGATTTCAACCAATTTTCAATCTACTTGTATCATTTTTGGATAAGTATTTTGTTTTCTTCCAAATTTATTTATGCATGGGTCCCAGGTAGCCTTGTAAATATTAAACATATTTGATTTCTTGGATTACATGGATAATTATATTTATGTATTTTTGTTCTACCAATAGATCAAATTTTTCTAAAGAATCTTGTTTAGATTCTAAACATTTAGGATATGGTGCCTTAAAGACACCTAAGAGAGTGTTTTTAAATGGGTTTTCTTCTTCATTTGATGGTTCATGTTTTGGTGGTGTTTCTTTTCTTCCTTTAGTTCTACTATTATTAGGGGAGCTAGGTTAGGATATACCTTCCCTAAGTAAAGTTTAAATTTATCATAGTCAATAGCATTTAGATTAACTATGTCATTATGTTTAGTGTTATAGATAAGTGTTGTCTATCTATTGTTATTTGGATTAACCACAGGCTAGGCTAAAAGTGGAGGTTGCTTTGGTGGTTGTGGTTGTACTAGTTGAGGAGCATTAGCAAGTCCTGAAAGCAATACCTATTGCTAATTTTGGAATTATCATTGTACTACATAATATTTACTAGATTTAGGTGGTCCAAACAATTTCTATTTTTGGGCCATCCATGGTTGATTGGGCATGGGCTGCATCCATGGGTAGTTATACCATTCTAAAGGTGGGTTCCAAGGGTACTGGCCCTACTATTATGGGGATGGAGATATATTCCATAGAGTAGTCCATGGGTTTTGTACCCATGGTGTCATTAGGGGATTTTGACTGTAGGAAATATTATTTCATTGACCCGCATAGTTAAGTTCTTCCATGGGTAAATTACTCCTTCAAAGGGTAGCCTTGATCTCAGGTAAGAAGTCACATTGATCTGTCGAGTGCCCTTTTTCATAGATGTTGCATATATTAGTCTTATTCAGGGTGCATTCTTGAAGAGCATGCTTTTACCTACACCTTGGAAAATACATTGATAGTGGCTTAGTAGACTTAATATTATCCTACAAATCATCCAGTGTAGTATTTAGGTGCTATAAAATATTAGTTTTTAGTTTGGAAAACTCTTTCATTAATTCCCCTATTTCATTGCTACTCTTTCTTGCTTGATATTTATGAGTTTCTCCTCTTCTATGGGAATAAATTCTACAAAGTTCCTTGAAATTAGGAAGGTATAATTAATTCATGCCACATTTTCCCATAAGTTTCAAGTCATATCTTAACTCATCATGTAATCTCACAAGAAGATTACTTCGATAAGATATTAATCCATCCCCTCCCTCATCATCTTTGGATGAACACAAATTTATCTAATTAATATCCAAGAATTTCATTGTACTTATGTTTCATCCTAAACAACTCTTCCTTTTGGTCTTTAACATGACAATATTCTTCATATTTTTTTGGAAAGACCTTTTCCAATTTTTCCCAATTATGAATTTAGTCTAGGACCAACCCCATGAACCACTACATTAGTGAATTCTTAATTGTAGAGGGGAAGAATTTAAGTTTTTGACTATCAATTTTTAGTCATAATTTTAGCATATAATTTTGAATTCAAATAGAAACTAATCAGGGTCTTCTAATGTGGTTCCCCTAAAGGTTGGCAAAATTGATGGAAAGTTGTTTTTCATGGGGGCTTGGGTCCAACCTAATAGGGTATGTGAGGATCCTAGTACCATTTCTAGCCTCCCCATAATGATGTATATTACTTTTTCCATCCTCTATGTTGTTTTAATCTTGCCTATACCCCATATTATTGTTTTCCAATAGATGTAAATTTTTAAAATATTTTAGAAGGTACAAACATGTCTAAGGTATGTGGAAGACTACTAGATTGTTCCAAGGAATTTTCTAGTTCAAGAGACCTTAAGGAACCTAAAACTGATGATGGTGGTCTACTTGTACTTGCTTCTTCTTCAATTATTTGCAGTGATCCACTAGGGACCATAACTATAGGTAATGAGTAATTTGGTGTAACCTTTGAGCATAATTTTTAAGCACCTATGGCTCATTAGGGTCCATTTATATGTCCTATCCTATTTACTTTTTCAAATTTAGAAATTTTGAATCTATAGTACCTCTACCTTTCCCTCTAAACACCTCTAAATCTAGCTTAGTATTGGCTAATTAATCTCTTATTGGTATAATGCATAGACAAGGGCATTGGGTATCATGGATCAAGGAATAACACTTAACCTAACCTAATGAATACTTTTACTAGAAAGTGGTCAAGTAAGGAGATATAGTTTCGATACTAACCTCAATAATCAACCAATTTATATCCTAATAGAGATGTGATGTTGGGTGCCTAATAGGTTTTCAAATTTATTTTAGCAAGTTGAATTTCCCAACAAAAATACCAAAAAGTGATGATTTCCTAAATTACACCACTTTAATTAAATGTTAAATATAGGGCAGTGTCTAGAGGCTATATGTGCTAGAAAGGGTTCTCATTGGTGGATTTTTACTATGGTACTCCTAATAAAACTTGCAAAAAATTAATAGTAGAAAATAACACTCATTTATTAAAGCAAACTATGCAAATATCACACTCATGTTATAGAATTAAACAAAAGCATATTGGCATAATTAAATAAATCTTAGTGATTCATCTAGGAAAAGCATACAAATATAAATAAAGCCTTACTAAATTTAAATTCTCACACTTGTAAAACTATATTATGATAAATAAATATAGATAAAATCTAAAATTAATTCTATATCAATGCTAATTGTCTTGGGGGTTATGGATTTTGCTCTAATAAATACAACAATAGATACTAACAAAAAACAAAGAAGTAAAAATCAGAACAACATACCTTAAAAATAAGAAAAAGAAAGAAGAAGCTTTCCACCTTGCTTAGGAATATACCCTTGCTCTACAATAGTGTGGAATGAATGTAGGATTTGAAAAGTAATTATGCTACTAGATTTGTTTAATTATAGTAAGATATATTTAACAATACAACAAAGTCTTTACACAACCAATAACCTATAGTAATAATGCAAATTCCTTTCTCTCCTCCAGAAAATTAAATTTTTAACTGTTCTATAATATATATCTAGCTATGCATATGAAAAGTAACAAATATGTGGTTTAAACATTCAACAGAGAGTAGTTGCATCAATTCAATTTAGTAGCAAAATTAACCACCAAAATAAACCGCTTAATGTATATATATAGAATTAACTAATTTTCTAGGTCATCCAAATAGTCATTATTTAGAAGGATTCAAATATAGTTTCCATGGTTACACTTGAATGTCATGGTGTTGTTGAGTAGGAAATAGACAAGGTAAGTCAAGTCATCCAAAAACCTTTGCTTCCATAAATTATGATTTCCATTGGATTCTATACTATTAGCTAATATCAATAGATCTATAGTTGGCGGTTGTCACTATATTTAGTGCTAGGTTGATATGATTGCTTTTGTATCTAATGCCATGATTGCATGAATACTACCAGCACATATATTATTGCATGGTAAGGATGTCTTAGTGCTAGGCTAGTAGGGTTGCTTTTGCATCTGGTACCATGTTTGCATGACTATTGCTAGCATGTTTGGTGCTTGCTCCTCTAGTGTTGACATAATATGATTCCTTTTGGGCTAGTATTGTGCTTGCTCCTCAAGTGCTAACATAGTGTGGCCCCTCCAGTTCTAGTACTATGTTTGTTCCTCTCGTACAAGTACTATGTGAACTCTTTGTTGTCATTATAGCTCCTCTAAATCCAATTGTTCATAAATCCTACAAAGTACCAATCATGCTTTTCCAGACCATAAGACCTATTAGTTAGGTGCTAAACATGGTATTATATCACTATAATCACACACTTGCACCTTATCTAACTTAGTATAATATTTTCCCTATTTACCATGCTTTGACTATAATATTAATGAAAACTATAGTTAATCTAGAGTTAAGTGGCATAGAAAGAGGTTTAAATACTATACCAAATGAGGTATTTTAGGGTTTCATCAATGTAATTGGGTTTTTTCTATTGGTGTAACACTCCCTACCACTCCATCCATTCTATAAGAGTGTTGTGATTCTTATCTATGGATAATATAATGATTATATATGATGGCTATGGGTGCCCACTATATCTTTCTCTCTTTTATCGTTTTTAATATTTTTTATGTAATATTTGAGTGGATAGATTGCTTTTGTCCATTTATGGAAATATGTGTAAATTACAACATTTATATCACTAGCATTTCTCAAATATTGAGTCAAAAATATATATTCACACATTGAGAAAATTAGATGTATTAGAAAAATGATACACTACATTCAAAAAACGTACATGCATAAAGAATATTATATATATATATATATATATATATATATATATCAAGAAATCAATATGCCTTAGAAAAAATTATATAGATATATCAACAAAAAATATGCATAAAGTAAAAAATATACATGATTCAAGATAAATTAGATGCATTAGAAAAACTTATATGTTTGTGGAAAAATATTTCATAAAAGAAAATATATACATGCACCAATAGTAAATTATGTATTAGAAAAAAATATACATGCATTGATAAAATAAATATGCATAAGAAAAATATAGTGTATGAAAAGACAAAAATGTGATCTCAAGAGAGAAGACCATTATATATTAGTTTTTTAAAAAACTACATAACCTAATGGGGTATGTTCAAATTCCAAGTCTATATAAATACATACATCTCAAAATTTCTTTTTTGGAGGTAATTATACATTGTTATATCTTAAGAGGTTGTCCCCAATACTTCTATCGTCCTCTATTATATTATTGAATTTGACCTTAATCCCTAGGTCTCATTGGATGCATGACCAAGGTCCTTTCTTGAGATACCAACTTATCTAATATGATTCTCCCTCATGGTGGTCACCTTCCTCATATGAGTCTCCACTACTTACACTATATGTTCTAACCATGTCAACATAGCCTCCAATAACACTAATCTCATTTGCATCAGATCACAAATACCTAAAGTTGAAAGGATCTCATTAGCATGATAAATTAGAACAAAGATAACATACTAGTAGCAATAGCAGCAAAGGTATTGATAACAAGATCAATAAGACTATGAGCAATGAGGTCTCTCCATGCAAAGGAGGTACTTACATATATTATATATTGTCATTTTTTTAGTTTACTACATATATTAGCATTTTTTTCATTTTTATATATTTATATAGATATATAGATATATATGAATATATATATATATATGTGTGTGTGTGTGTGTATGTAAAAAATATCATTCAAAATAGAAAGTATAATAGACTTGAATCTAGTATCTCTTACTAATACCACTTACCGCATAGGATGATTCTAGGGATATCTCAATCTATCTTATTGTATTGAGAAAAATGGACTCTCCTCTTTCCTTTGGGGTTACCACATCTCTAGTATCCACCTAGACATACAAAAGAGGTTTTCCTTAGATGGAGTATATTTTCCTATAATTTCCTACCTATGTGAGGGTTCACCCATATTTGTGCATCATATAAGATCATATGTGACCTTTCTTCTTTAAAATATCTTAAGTGACACATCATCCGTAGTATTAATCTCTAATGTTCCTCCAACTAGGATCACATCTTACATAAGGTGTGTAATTACCCTTGTCTCTAGTCTACCACCTACCTAATAGGTATTTTTAATTGCTTGTATTATCCTCCACTCAAAAGGTCTTAAGAGCTTGACCAACATGATTGTAGTTCCTATATATACCTTGATATAGACAATGGAAAGGCTACAATTAGGATCCATAACCCAAAGATAAAAATAACACCCTATAAATAAGGTGCATATCGATTACATAATCATAATTATCATAGAGTTGCTTTATCTATAATATGTGTTTCACCTATACGTAGTGCATTATAAGATTTATATGAGATCATCATATGATATCCACATTAGAGAAAAATAATTTATGGTGAGAAATTACATCCTATGTGTCTCCACACCCTCTTCTATATCACATCAATGTATCAATGGTAGATAGTCCTTGTTCGCATGGGGTGCTCCATGAGGTATGTACCTTAGGAAGAACTTATCTATCCATCCCATTATGTGTGTCACACCTTCCACTAATTGTTCTTCCCTCACTCTAATACCATAAAATTCATGGAGGAAACTTGCTAGAAGTAACTCCCCACATTTGAAACAAAACCGTTGCTCCAACACCATGTGCCCACATTGACCAACATATAGTAAAAAATGATTGATTTTCTTATAAAAAATTTCTATTCCCTAAAGCAACACCACCAACTTATTTTAAATATCAATATACCTCAATGATTGCATAGCCTTTGTTTTTACTCTCCTATTATATCACTTACCTAGCTCTAAGAGAGGCTATGTACATATTTATTATGTTTATAATATTGAAAGGATTGTGCAAGAAATTCTTCAATCTATTCATTACTTCAAAATATAAGTTACATACATCATATAATAGATCAAGATATAAGTATGGACCAAGAAAGATGATGTAACTAATGTTACCTACCATTAGGTATACTCATGTAATAGTTATCTAACAACCCCCTTTATTAAATTATTTGGAATATAAAGAGAGTTGTGAAACAATTTGACACATGCAAGTGTCCTTGTGAAAATATTTGAGTTGTTCTTTGGTTGAAATATATTGGAGCTAAATCTAGTGATTCTGAACTTGTTATTGAATAAAGTGATATTGAACTTCAATGTGTTTTTTTTTTTAAATATTGGATTCTTGATAAATTTTAGAACACCTTGATTATCACAATTCAATACTATGAATCAGCTTTTCCTTACACCTATATCTGATAGTATGCAATGTAATCATATCACTTCACACATAGCTCTTTATACACTATAATATTTTGCCTTTATGGATTATAATGATATTGCTTGTTATTTCTTCTTATATCATAAGACAAGTCCAAATTCTAGATGAAATGCATATCTATATGTTGTCCTATTATCTATAGATCTAGCATAATCTAAGTCCATGTATCCTTGTAAAAATATTTTATCATTCTTCTTATACTCTAGACTATATGCACTTATTCATTTCCTTGCAAATGTATATACAAGATAAAAAATGTATCATTACAACACATGCTAACCTAAGCTATACATATTTTTTGTTCCTTGCACATAAAAATATACCCTAATGTGATACACTATACAAAATGACCTAGTATGTAAAGCTAATAATGCAATTAGAGAAAATAAACTATAGATATAAAAGAAAGGGATTAGAAATTGTTAAACCCATTTTCACTCTAGATAATTTCCAATGACCTAATTCCATTCCATAGCTTCTATATTTCTAGTCAACATAGATTTTGAATACACACATGCAAACTCGAGAAATTGTCAAGGGTTTTAGGTATTTTCCTTAATTAGACCCCTATGTTTTAATAGATACAGAAACATATTGGAATACCGAAAGAAAATAGAGAGTTTCAATTTGTTTACTATAGCAAGAAAATATCTACATCAAGGTCATGCTATTGTTAATGTTGGTAGTGTTATCTATAATGTTTCCAAATAGTAGTGCTACTAACTCTAACTATTGTAGAAGAAGATCTTGATATGAGAGCCTAAAAATTGAATAACAATATAACATTCTAAATATAAAATGAAATATAGAGATCTATTTCTAAAAAGATTTTAAAATAAAACTTTAAGGATGAAAGGGGATAAACAATTGATATCAAGACTAGTTAGATAAACAAGATATGCTTGAAGATAATAAACTAAACAAATAAACCAAGATCCTAGATAGCTAAATGAACAAGACATGCTAGGAAAATAAAGAGATAAAATATAGATACAATCCTAAGAGAGATTTGAGGATAGTAGATCGACTACCCCTATAAATCATGTGAATATCGATGAAGACCTTGCTTTGATGTACCCATGATTTGGAGATATCAAGCTTATTTCTATGATTCAATATCCAAAAAAATATCATTGAAAATTAGAAGATTAAATATCCAAGAATGAACATTCCAATACCCAAGATTAAATCATGATTCATAATCTAAGATTAAATATTACCAACTCAAATATTTAAGGTTATAGATTACCAATTCCAAGTTTCAAGGTTTCCCTACCCTAAGGAAGGTAGGATGTTATAGGAAATTATAATTCAAGAGCTATATTTTTTTTAATTAGATAAATTAAGGGGTTTTGAAAGGGACCCAAAAAATTGATACAAAGTGAAACTAAGATTTTAGGGCTTGTCCCAAAAACTTGAACAAGAATAAATCCAAACTAAAACCTACGTAGTTGGCCAAATCACCCAAATCCAAACTAGATAACTCAATCCTGTACGGGAGCAAAATATAGGATTGGAATCCAAAAAAACTAGGAAAAGAGATCAACAACAAGAAAGACATTATATTTTAGGAGGATTTCCTAAGTCTCCCAACTCATTATTGGGAGTATCGAGATCATCGTGATACTACCTGGAGAGACCCAAGTAGGACCTGGTGCTTCTCATACAGCTTGCTAAGGAAGGACATTATGATAGGAGATTCAGGTCTTGAAGATGGGAACATCTCCTTATATTCGACCAAATCCTCTAAAATTTTAATTTTGTTCTTCATAGGAGGAAGCTCTTCAAAATCTGATAGCTCCACTTAAGTAGAGGAGTTTTCATCCTTCACCATATTTGAGGAAAGATATTTTATTAGCATGTGTGACCACCCCTAATACCACTAGGTGATACTACCACCTCTCTCAAAATCTTGGCCTTCCATCTAGATGAGGGAATAGGAATCTTGAGTTCTTCATACTCAGACTTAGAGGAGTCACTATAGGGCTCATATGAACTCAAAGATGGATCAAACACTAGAGGATTTTTCTAGAACTCAATCTTTGATAGTGCCTCCTCTATCGTAACACCTTTAATCTTTACCATATACTAAAAAATTATCAGTATTAAGCCTTGGTGGATAGGATATGATCCTTTCCCTTCCCTCAAATACTTTAGATATTTCTTCAAGGAATGATAGAGAAAATAATAAATATTCATGAGGTGTTTTCTTCTTAGCTAATTCAGGAACATCATGTGGTAACTGTGCAACACTTATCTATTTGAATCTAGGGTGAGAAAATCCATAATTATAGTAATGACTCTATTCCATGGGTCTTTGAGAGACATATCATCATAGATATTATACAAATTTAGTAAGTATTCATCAACATATAGGAAGAAACTCAAATCCCTCATAAGGGAATGTTTCTTTCTATTATGGCAACCACCATCGACTAGTAGACCAATCACCTCTCCCACTAAGGCCATAATGATCTAGAAATCTAACCCACCAACTTGGACTTAGCTCTTTCTCCATGAATGGGTCAACATCCTAGAAATACCTCTATGGTAGCCATCAAAGGATTGAAGATATGCCAAAAGGCCACCTTTACGAAGAATCATTTTTACCTCATCATCAACCTCCAATGGATTTGGATCCAATAGAAGTTTTAGACCATTATGGGATGAACACTGGCCCATCTTGTCCAACTATACATAAAGAGAATCAAAATTCAATCCTTTATCCCTACACCACCTCACACTAAGAATAGAAATCTTTACCAAATTTAACAAGCAAAGAGTCTCATTCAGGTCCTGACATGAGGTTTCAATGAGAGTTTGAAACTCTTGCTAGAGAGTACGGTGCCATAAAAATAGAGGGCTAAAGGACAACACACTTGTGGGACTATGAGATTTATGAAGCCCACAATGGATCCCATAATTCAAAATAAAGATCTTGAGCTTGCCAACTCTACACACTTTCCAAGAATGACTGAAGTGTCCTATCAAGTGAGTGTGCCATGAGTGAAGGAGATGGTTTCTAATCTAAGTGAGGGATCTAGGATTGACATGGAACCACCTTTAAAAAAACATCCTTGAAAATCGATGATAAAATAACCAGAACCATGAGTAAAAATTATGTGAGGTTGCAACACAATTTATAACAAAGAATGTAGAAGTACTCTTTTTGAAGTGTATTATTGCCTCCCAAATGATGCTAGAAGGAAATATCAAGTACCAACTGAACATGCCAATCCACTCTACAACCACAAAAAGGCCCCACTAGAACCACAAACCAAAACTTCCTAGCCATGTAAGCTCCAACCTTAGCCAATCAACCCCAAAACCAATCATAGGGAGGATCCACCTAGATCGAAGATAACTAAATATGTGGTCACTAGTCTTAGTGCCATCCAACTGCCAACTTCTCCACATGTTCCAATCAATCACATTCACTTCCTTTAGATGTCCATACACCATGGGGGAACTATTACTATAGAAATTAGTGTTAAAAGTCAACAAGACCAATTTAAATTTAAAATTGAATGTGTCCTAAAATAGCCAAAATATCTTGGGGGAACATCTAACCACTGTGGAGGATGTGACTACCTTCTTGCAAATTAGAGAATTCACCATTGAATTCATTTGTTAGGCTCAGGTTGCTTTGAGGAAAATTAGAATTCGAAACTATGAGACCTTGTTGGGAGAGAAAATTTTTTACCATTAAATCTTCCAACCTATTTGCTTTTATAAAAATGTGTTAGATTCAAAATTTCTCTCTAGATTGCAAAATTCTAAAGGCTTTGAAGACTATATTTGATATCACGGAAGTTCAGGTTTCATACTTGCTCAAAAGCTGAAATTAGTAAAGAATAACCTTAGAATTTGGAATAAGGAGGTGTTTGGGAACCTGTTTGAGAACAAGAAACAAGTGGGGGAAAGGTTGCAGGTCATTGAAAACATGATACATAATGGTATCAGTGATGAAGCTACTAGGAAGGAGGAACAAGCGAATTTTTCAGAATATCACAATATTTTAGCTTGTGAGGAGACATACTGGAGACAGAAATCCAGGGCTTTATGGCTAAAGGATGGTGATTCGAACTCAAAGTTATTTCATATCTCAACCTTGAGGAACATAAGTAATAATAAGATCAGAGAGTTGACCAAAGTTGATGGATCCAAAACCCAAGACTTAATTGAGATCAGGGAGGAAGCAGCTGCTTACTTCAGCTCCCTTCTCGGGGATGAATCCCAATGTAGAGAGGAAGCCAAGGAAACCCTACTCCAGTCCATTCTGAGTTTTATTTATGAGGCCATAAATGGTAAGCTTCTTACTCCATTCACTGATGAAGAAATCAAAAAAGCTCTGTTTAGCATGGAACCTGAGAAGGCCCCTGGCCCTGATGGGTTCCCTCCTCGGTTCTACCAAGTTTTTTGGGACACTGTAGGAGAGGATGTCATCTCTGCAATCAAATAATTTCAAGCTTCAAAACATATCCTAAGAGGTTTCAAGTCCACCTTTATTGCCCTGATTCCTAAGGGCCCAACACCAGAGACAATGGCAGATTTTAGACCTATTAGTTTATGCAACATGTCCTACAAGATATTATCAAAAGCCATTGCTAACAGGATGAAAGAAATTCTGCCCCTCATTATCGACCCTGGCCAAGGTAGATCTGTTCAGTGGAGATCAATTTTGGATGGTGTGATCACAGTCCATGAAGCAATGCACTCTGCCAGACAAACCAACAAGGCGATGTTAGCCCTAAATCTTGATATGAACAAAGTTGTTGACCGCATTAACTAGAATTTTTTGATGGTTGTTCTTCTGAAGTTCGGCTTTCATCCTTAGTGGGTCAGGCTAATAAAATAATGCATATCCGAACCCTAGTTCTCAGTTCTGGTCAATGGCATGACATCTGGGTACTTCCAGAGTCACAGAGGGCTCAGACAAGGAGATCCAATAAGCCCAATGTTGTTCATCATAGTGGCAGAGGCACTGGGTAGAACTATTAAAGAAACATGCAATCTTTGGATTAATTTTGGGGATCAAAGCCACCTCTCTCATCAACCCTATTAGTCACCAAAAATTTGTGGATGACACTTTGATGTTTACTCAGTCGTCAATGGTTGAAGCAAGAAGGATTAAGCACATTCTCCAACTCTATGAGGATGCGGCGGGTCAAAAGGTGAATTTCAACAAGAGTAAGCTTTACTTCCTTAACATCCCAAATTAGAGACAAGCCAAAATAGCAAAAAATTTGGGATGTTAGATAGCGACTCTCCCTACCACGTATCTAGGCCTTCCCCTTTTCTATGGTTCTCCGTGTGAATCTATGTGGGATAGAGTGGTGGAAAGGACATTTTTTATCATAGGCTGGGAAACTCACCCTCACTAAGGCTTCCTTACAGAGCATCCCGGTTTATTTTCTTTCTATTTTTAGGGCTCCAACCAGAGTTCACCAAAAAATTGAATAGATTCAAAATAAATTTCTCTGGTTTGGGTCAGAGGAAAAACAGAGGATCCACCTTGTGGTCTGGGGAAAGGTTTGTAGGCCGAAAGAAAATGAGGTGCTAGGACTGAGAAGAGTTGCTCATATAAACATAGCCTTAGTAGCTAAACAAGCCTGGCATCTTATTAACAACAAAGAGAATGAGTGGACTGCCATAATTAGAAGGAAATATCTTCAAGGTTTTGATTTCCTAGATGATACGGTGCACAGGAGAGGTTTTGCATTCTGGAAAGCAATCTTATCAAGCAGAGAGGTCATAAAGAAAGGCCTAAGATGGGTCCTAGGTAATGGATAGAAGATTAGGTTCTAGGATGACAGGTGGGCCAAGGATGAAGCGTTATCTCAGGTTCCTCACCTAGCGAGGATCAAAAGAATCACAGAGGATCTCTTTGGAAGGAAAGTAGCTGACTTCATGAGGCAGGATAGAGGAAGGATTATTTGGAAATAGATAAGGATCCTAGGATTTGAAGCCGAATCAGAAGAAATACAAAGCATCTTGCATCAACAATTCATCTCCATGAGTCCTAGGCAGGATCATGTAATTTAGGAAGCTTTCGAAAATGGGCAGTTCTCAATAAAATCTGCATACATGCTAATGGTAGATACTGAGGACCCCATTCTCCAGACTCAGTTGGTGTGGGTCAAAAAGCTTATTCCTAAAGTTGCAATTTTATCGTGGATGGCGATCCAAGGCAGGATTCTTATGATCGACAACTTGATAAGGAACGGTATGATAGTTGCTAACCGCTGTTGTTTGTGCAGGGCCAATTGGGAGTCCACCCTCCATATTTTCCTTGAATGCCCAGTCTCTTTGAGCATCCTCAATAGGTTATTTCAAGCCTTTAGAATTTGTTGGGTCAGACCAGCCACCATCATTGACCTCTTCCACCAATGGCCAAATCCCTTCGTTAGCCTTAGGTTGAGGTTTTTTTGGAAGATCTGTCTCCATCATTTTCTTTGGCAGATTTGGCTTGAACAAAACCATAGAGTTTTCCATGAGTCGAGCCATGATGTCACCTCCATCACCAATAAGATCCTTACCTTTGCCCGTGAAAATGTTAGCCTTATTCCTCATGAAGCTTGAAATCCTCCCCTTTGGGAGAGACTGATCGCTCATTCCTTTAATCTTACCCTGGTTGAGAAACTCGTGTCTCCCAAGATCAATCCTAGAGCAGATGTCAGGTGGAATCTGCCCCCAGTTGGATGGCTCAAGCTCAACTTTGATGGGGCTTCTAAAGGTAACCCTGGCAGAGCAGGGGCTGGAGGAGCAGTGAGAGACCATCAAGGCATTCTGGTGATGGCCTTTTCTGAGCAGTTGGGAACAAGGACTAACAACAAGGTGGAAGCAAGAGCGTTATGGAGGAGTCTTCAGATGGCTTAGGAGATTGAAGATAAACTAATCATCGAAGGAGATTCTCTGCATGTCATAAACCTTATCAGCAATGGGAAAATTCCTCCATGGTGGTTTAAGACTATCATCAAAGAGGCTAGGATCCTCTACCAAGCTAGGAATGAGCGAAGGGCCTAGCACGTGTTTAGGGAAGCCAATAAAACTGCTGATATCTTGGCCAATCTAGGGGTGGAAGCCGATGGTTTGGTCACTTGGGATCTCAAGGTACCAAGTGATGTGGACAAGATTATTAAAAATGATCGCAAATTATGATGCATTTGTGGGGTTCGGAAAAATGAAGAGGAGTTTTCTATTTCTTTTTTTGTTGTGTCACAATTTTGCGACATGTTGCTCTGTCATGGTCAAAGCAACGAGAAAGAGCAAGATGGAAAAATCGTCACGATATCGTGACTTTTTGAACTTTCGTGGCTCGAAGCATAAAGAAAAAGCTAAGTTGGGAAAGTGTCACGATATCGCGACATGGTGCTTTTTCACGGTCAAAGCATTGAGAAAGAGCAAGAAAGGAAAAGCGTCGCAATATCGCGACACGTTGAACTTTCGTGACCTGAAGCAGACCTGTCATGATTTTGTGACAAAAAAAGGCAATAACGACCACGGACCAAAACTGTCACGATATCGCGACATGTCGCCGTATCACGATCAAAGTAGAGCATGAGAGGTTTTGACCAAAATTTTTCGTGATATCATGACTTGTCGCGTTATCGCACCCAAAATAAGCAGTGAAGAGCATAGAAGAAAACTGTCGTAATATCACGACGTGTCGCCATATCGCGGTCAAAGTAGAGCAAGAGAGGTGTTGACCAAAAATTGTCATGATATCACGACATGTCGCGTTATCGCGCCCAAAAGAAGTAGTGAAGAGCATAGAAGAAAATTGTCGCGATATCGCGACATGTCGCATTTTCATGACCTGTTGCAGTTTCACGATGTTCAATGCTGGAAAAAGTTAAAATATGGAAAGTTGTCATGGTTTTGCTATCAAAAATGGCAGAGGGGTGCACCCAGTAATAATGTCATGATTTCGTGATGTGGAGGCAGCAACAAAGAAGAATGCTGAAAGATGTTGTGAAATCGTGACATGTCACGAAATCGCGGAGATGATGAAAATGAAGCAAAAGGTAGAAAGATGTCGCGAATTCGCGACATGTTGCATTTTTGTGACTTGTCGCGAAATCGCAGAGATGCTGGAAAATATTGCTAAAGGCAGAAAGATGTTGCAAATTCGTGACATGTCACATTTTTGTGACTAGTCACAAAATCATGGAGATGCAGGAAGATGAATGCAGTAGGTAGAAAGATGTCGTGAATTCGTGACATGTCACATTTTTGTGACTTGTCGCGAATTCGCGGAGATGCATGAAGTCGATGCAGAAGGCAGAAAGATGTAGCAAAATCGTGACATGTCACATTTTTGCGACTTTTCACGAAATCGCGGAGGGGCATGCAAATGAAGTAGAAAGCAAAAAGATGTCGCAAAATCATGACATATCGCAATTTCGTGACTTGTCGCATTTTTGCGACTTGTTGCAAAATCATGGTGATGCATGAAGACGAAGCATAAGGCAGCATGATGTCATGATTTTGTGACATGTCGCATTTTCACGACTTGTCATGAAATCATGGAGATACTGGAAAAGGAAGTAGATGGCAGAAATATGTAGCAAAATCGTGACATGTTGCATTTTCACGACATGTCACATTTTTGTGACTTGTCGCAAAATCGCGGTGATGCTGGAAAATGAAGCAGAAGGCAGAATGATGTCGTGATTTCACGACATGTCTCATTTTCGTGACTTGTCGCAAAATCACAGAGATGAGGGAAGATGAAAGCAAAAGGCAGAAAGATGTCACGAAATCATGACATATCTCATTTACGCGTCTTGTTGCAAATCCATGGAGGTGCATGAAGATGTAACAGAAGGGGGCTTCAAAAGGGTACTAGTAGCGAAGGACAGTCTGTCCCTATTGAGTTTTTGATCCATAACAACACAGTGCTGATTCTTGTAAAAGGTTTTGGGTCAACCTAGAAAACCCGATTGCAATGAATTTGATCCTTAATTACAAAAAAAAAGACTATATTTGAGATACTCTAGCTTGGAGGTCTAGATAATTTGATTAAGTTAATTATATTTAATGAATATCCTTCCATAATATTTTTTTGAGACTCAAATATTCAATCAACAACATGCCTTGGAGCAAGGCCCTAAATTTCACAAAATAGGAGGTTTGAGAAGAGAGATTTTTCATAAGCGACAATTAATTTACCTCTCTCATTTTTTATTACTTTGTTGGCTCCCATAAGACCAGATTTTCCCTTTGAAGCTCCATAAAAATTAAGCTTAACCTACCCACTTGGATATGGGGACCACCTCACAAAGTCTCTTTGAGTTGAGGGGAGAGGTCCAAAAGGTCCAAATATTAGAGGAAAACCAAGGAGGCATTCTAAACTTACTTCAACTGGCCCACCTCCATCCAATTCTAGTAGACGAGTGGCCATATTTTCAACCATGCTCTATAAAAAATTTGAGCAGACTGACTCAGGGTCCCTTTTGGAGTTCCTAAATGCTCTTTGGTTTCTCTCCCACCAAATACCCCAAAAGAGATGAGGTAGGATAAACTTCCATAACCAAAAGAGCCATTGATATTTGAAAGGGGGACACCACTATGAGCACACATCAATAAGAGAATTAGGGGGAAACCAGTGAACCCCCAAGAGGATAAAAATGTTACTCAAAATAGTTATAGAGAAAATATACTAAAAAATATATCTATAGAATTTTCTTTATAGGATTCACATAGGTAACATATATTAGGGAGGATAATCCCTATTTTACATAGATTTTCAATAGTTAGGGAGTTGTTTTGAATGGCCATCCAAAAAAATTTGTTGATCTTCAAAGTCAGATGCTTAAATCAAACCATGTAAGGAGGGAGCCAAAGGGGATATTTTGAGTCTAGGAGAGTGTAAGCTAACTTGATTGAGAAGGAGCCATCACTCTATACTTTACAAATGAGATCATTCTCAGCATCTTGAGATTTTAAAACCTACAACTTGATCATATTGGAAACGGATAACTAGGCCAATTTCACTTCTTTTCTATAGTTTGTGTTCAACAGGGACTTCCAAACTCTCCTGCCATTAACACAATCGATGAAATCTACAACCTTGAACCACCCCAATAGCCTTAAAAAAATCTTAGCTACCACAAGAATGGAATCCTAGGAAAGGGGGCGGTCCAGTGCTAGGGATCCTTCCAAAAGTTGATTGAATTCCCATTACCCAAGATCCAATGGGAACCTCTAATTAGGTTTAATCTATATTTGGTAAAATTTTTCTAGAAGATGGAACCCTCTAAGGGAAGGGGGTCTAAAGGTAGCTTGCAGACTAGTTCAAGTACTTTGTAGCAATTATATAGGTCCACTCCACCTCCTCATTTTTCATAAGTTTCTAGCCCTATTTCATAACCAATGCTTCATTCATCAAATGTAGGTTTTTGAGACCTAGACCTCTACAATATTTCCTAGAACAAACCTAATTCTAGGAGATAAGGTAAAATTTCCTATGATCTTCAGCCCTACCTAGAGGAAGTCCTTTTGAATACATTTTATCTTAGATAAAACCTTCACAGGAAGCCTAAATACTGACATAAAGTAAACATGTATGTTATACATCACGGTTTTGACCATGAGGATATTCCCTACTTGAATCAATAGAGTACATTTCTAGCTGGCTAGCTTCTTCTACAATCTCTCCACAATGGGGCCCCAAAATATTTCTAGTATTTTTCTAGTAAATAGAGGTAGGCCCAAATAAGTAGGTAGAAATTCCATAGTGTCGTAACCAAGGATTTTGGCTATATTCCTTTACATGTCCATAGGAGTATTAAAAAAGTACAATTTTATTTTTAAATAATTTATTTTTGGACTAGTTATCTTCTTAAATAAAATCAATATTTTATTTACAACCCTAGCTTACATGATCGACACCAAGAAGGAAAGGAGAGTGTCATCGACAAAATTATGGTGAGATATAGGGTTAACTGAGAGAGCCAGATTTATACTTGCAATAGTAGGATCCAAGAGAATAGACCTACCCAAGGCTTCGGTCATGAGAATGAAAAAATAGGGTGATAAGGGATCTCCTTAACGAAGGTCTCTGGAGCTCTCGAAATAGCTAGCAAGAGAGCCATTAACCAAAATTCAGAACTTGGCTAAGGAAAAATAGGTCCTAATAAGATTAATCTAATTTTGGCTGAACCAAAATTTTTATAATACTTTCACCAAAAAAATCTAGGAGACTCTATCATACACTTTGTTCATATCCATCTTGAGGAAGAGGCCCAATCTACCAGTCTTCTAGAATAAATTGATTATTTCATGAAATTCTAAGATACCATCCAATATTTTCCTACCTATCACTAAGCCACTATACACCTTATCAATAAGAATATGAATGATCAACTTTATTTTTTTGACCAACACCTTTGATAGGATCTTATAACTAGTATTGTAGAGGCTAATCAGGCATAAATCATTGAATTTATTTACCCCTACCAATTTACGGATCAACTTCAAGAAGGTGGATTTCATTTGGTATCTAGATTAGAATACTGAATGGATCTCATCACTTCATAGACCTCGTTCCCACAAATGGGCTAAAATATCTTAAAGAGCAAAGAGGGAAAACCATTCAGGCCAGATGCTTTTAGAGCTCCCATTCCAAACACTGTAGCCTTGATCTCATTATCTTTGAATGGGGATTCAATACTTAGATCCATATCTCTCATGACCAAACTGGGGATGGAACTTAGAAGTGTGTGATCAACTTCTCTATCCCTACAATATTTGGATCCTAACAATGAACCAAAAAAGTGACTACCTTAGCTCGAATATCCACAACTCTAGATCCATAATCCTTGAAAATTTTCTAGATTTTTTTGTAAATCATGTGCCTTGGATTTGAGGTGTGAAATAATTTAGTATTTGTATCACCTTCTTTAATCCATAGATCCGAAGACTTCTATTTCTAGAGGAGCTCCTCCCTATACAAGGTATTGTGAAAGTCAGCCAACAAAACCTTCTCCCTAGTCCTAGAGTCCATCGTTAGGCCTTCTACCTCCACCACTACTTCTAGGTATTTTAGCTGGTCTTTAAGGTATTCTTTATTTTTGAATATATCATCAAAAACTTCCTTATTCCAAACCTTTAACCTACCTTTGATCAGTCTAAGATTGTTTGTAATTTTAGCTAAACCTTCTCCTATATTTGATGAGATATATATTGGAAAATACACAATTGAAGAATTTGTTGAGTTACTACATAGATAATGATTAGAAATTAACATGATATTTGATCAAAGGTTCAACTAAGCTAGTTGGATTAAAAGAGTAGTTATAGGATAGTACATAGATATGATTGCTAGTCATGGGAGGTGATTGGTAGTCAAATAAAATTACATAGAAATTCATGCATGTTGAAGGATACAAGAGATTAGGCTAATAGGTAGTTGATGTCAATTAGTTGCCTATTTTATTTTTTGGTTTATGGTCAGGAAATAACACTATAATCAAAATCAAAATGGTGCTAAAGCTCCCTAGCACTAATGTAGAAAATAACCATTGGGGGGTCAATTGTGAAAGAAAATATCTTGTTTAATGTTTTTGAAAAAGTGTTTCCCCCTATTTCCCCTTAGTCAAAGCACCATTTATACTACTACTTTGGGTATATCACTTTTGATTTAGATCATTAAATACACTTTTGACCAACTTTTAGCTTGATTGATTACTTATGATATTTTCCACTCTTTATAGGGTATGTGTTGTCTTGATTGTTTATTTGATGATGTACTCAATAATAGGTGTCTATATTTACCCCATTTTATATGTTAATAAAATGATGAATTTATAAAAAACTAGCTTACATGCCCTAATTTTTGTGATAAATTTGTTGAGCAAGGTGCAGCAACAGTATTGTCATTGTTGTCAACACAGTCAGATAGATCTGTTGATGCAGTGGACAGGAAGTTCAAAAGCTTTTCAGATGCAGAAGACAGGAGTTCAAAGGTTACTCAGAGTATGTACAGTGTTTTTCCAAGAAGACCAAAGTGGCCCATATGCAAAAGATCAAAGAAAAAGACAAGTAAGAAAAGTGTCACGATATCGCGACATATACGACAGGCAAGAAAAATTGTCACGATTTCGTGACATGTTGGAAGAGAGAGAAAAAGTAGGAAAAACTATCATGATTTCGTGACATGTTGGAAGAGAGAGAAAAAGCAGGAAAAACTGTCATGATTTCGTGACATGTTGGAAGAGAAAAAGGCAAGTGGAAAAACTGTCGTGATTTCGTGACATGTTGGAAGAGAAAAAGGCAAGTGGAAAAACTGTCACGATTTCGCGACATGTTGGAAGAGAAAAAGGCAAGTGGAAAAACTGTCGCGATTTCGCGACATGTTGGAAGAAAAAGTGAAAGCAAGAAGTGTCATGATTTCACGACAAGTTCGAAGAAAGAGAACAAGTAAGAAAAGTGTCGCGATTTCGCGACATGTCGCATTTTGACTAAAATAGGAGAGAGAAAGTAAGTTGGAAAAGTGTCACGATTTCGCGACATGTCGCATTTTCACGACTAAAATAGGAGAGAGAAAGTAAGTTGGAAAAGTGTCACGATTTCGTGACATGAAAAAAGAGAAAAAAAAAGCAAAAAAGAGAAAGAATTGAAAAGTGTCATTTTGAAAAAAGAAAAGAAGAAGAGAACTGTCATGATTTCATGAAAAAGAGAGAAGAAGACTTCGAAGGGAAGTGTCATGATTTCATGACAAAAGCAAAGAAGTGAAGTACGAAAGAAGTGTCATGATTTCATGACAAAAGAGAAGAAGACTTCCTTCAAGACAGAAGTGTCACGATTTCGTGACAAAAGTAGAAAGCAAGACTTCGAAAGCATAAGTGTCATGATTTCATGACATGTCACATTTTCGCGACTCAAGAAGGGCAGGCAGGCAGAGTAACAGAAGTGTGTGATATCGCAACAAAAGAATAGAGAAAGTGTACGAAGGTGAAAGTATCACGATATTGTGACATGCTGTATTTTTGTGATCCAAAGCTAAGAGAAAGAGCAAGGAGAAAAAGTGTCACGATATCATGACATGTATTTTCACGGGCCAAAGCAAAGAGAAAGAGAGAAAGAAAAAGTGTCGCGATATCGTGACATGTATTTTTAGGGGCCAAAGCAAGGAGAAAGAGAGAGAAAGTGAAAGTGTCATGATATCGTGACATGTATTTTCATGATTGAGTTGAAGCCGACGAAGACCGATGATAGCCGACTAAAATTAGGGTTTATAGTTGTCATGAAAGCCGACTAAGATTAGGGTTTACAACCGACTAAGATTAGGGTTTTCATCACAAGAATTTTGTTATAAAAGGAGGGTTGTTTGGAGATTTGAGTTGTCTCTAGAAGAGTGAAAAGTTCATTAGGAGTGCAAAGAGAGCAGAGTGCGTGAAAGGGAGAAGATGATCATGAAGGTCGAATATAATGAAGCAGAGTGTGTGAAGTGATTGCGCAGAGAAAGCAGAGTGCGTAGAGAGCGCAAAGGTGAAGAAAGACCAGTCAGGATCTTGCAAAAACAAAGGTATCTTTCTGTCAATCTTATAGATTCAAAATTGAAGTCTAGGTTGCAGCTTGGCATCAGGGGTTGGTGCTCCTTCTAGTAGGTGCTGGTAAATCAGGGGTTGGTGCTCCTTTTTATTGGTGCAGATAAATAAGGGGTTGGTGCTCCTTCCAGTGGGTGTTGGTAAATTGATTGTAAAGTTGGTGCTTTGCAAAGGCTGGATTTGGATGGTAGTCCAAGCAGTCATTTTTGAGGAGTAGCCACATTGGTGAACCTCGTTAAATCTTGTGTTGTGTGATGCTCTTGTGTTATACTTGTTGTATCTAGTAATTAGTTTTAATTTCTACTGTATTAAGAGCTGTAAATTCAAGTTTAAAGAGCTACACTGATTCACCCCCCCTCTCAGTGTCATTGTAAGACTAACAATTGGTATCAGAGCTAAGTTCCTGTACAAGCCTAACCGGCTAGGGTGATCTTGGAAGTAACACAATGGCAGGTGGTGAAGGTTTCTCATCAAACAAAGCACCATTGTTTGATGGATCTAATTACACGTTCTGGAGAATCAGGATGCAGACATATCTCTATGCTTTGGGATACGACATCTGGGATTCAGTAGTTAGTGGATACACAATACCCATCACTCCTCCAAAAGAGGCTGACGAAAAGAAACTATTTGAAAACAACTCAAAAGCAAAGAATGCTCTCATGTGCGGATTAGCAGACAGTGAACTAGTAAAGATCATGAGCTGTAATACGACAAAAGAGATATGGGACAAACTGAGGAGTATTCATGAAGGAGACGATAAGATCAAGGAGGCCAAGTTATAGACACATCGAGCTCAGTTCGAAGCATTGAAAATGAATGACGATGAAAACATTGAGGCATATATGCTGAGAGTTAATGGAATCATTAATGCGATCAGAGGACTCGGCGAGGATATTGGAGACTCTGTCATCGTGAAAAAGGTACTAAGATCTCTTCCTCAAAGGTTTGATTCCAAAGTCTCAGTGATAGAAGAAGCTAAAAATCTAAATTATTTTAGTATAGATGAGATGTATGGTTCTTTGACTGCATATGAGATGAGGATAGGAAGATCTAAACCCACAGACAGAGAAGCGACTTTTAAAGCCCTTAAAAATAAAAACACAAAACAAGAGTCCGAGGAAGAAGAGACATCAGATGAAATGGAAGCAAACTTTGTTAGAAAACTAAAAAGGGGAAAAGGAAAATACAGGAGGGAAGCTACCACTTAAATGTTTCAACTATGGAGGCATTGGGCATTTTGTGACTAAATGTCCACTTAAAGAGAAGAACAAAAATGATGAAGGATCGCACCAAGAAAGAAGTGACTGGAAGAAGAAAATGAATTTTAGAAAAGGCAACTTCAAGAAGAAAAGTTTCATCTCCAAGAATGTCAGTTCATCAGAAGACAGCTCCGGTGAAGAGTCTGAAGAGGAAAAAGGTGAAGCTCTTTTCATGGCATTTGAAGAAGTAAAATCAGAAAAGGAAGGAGTGAACTCTGAAGTATGTGGTGAAAACCCTGAGGCTGAAGTAGATCTAGAAGGTGAGTTGATCTCTGCACTTGAAGAGTGGAAGATAGAAAAGAAAAAGAATAAGAAACTTTCAAGAAAGCTTGAGGATGCAAATGAAATCATAACCAGTTTGAAAGTACAGATAGAAGAATCCAAGAAAATCTTCGAAGATCTCGAAGTGCAAATAACCATGAAAATAGATTATTGCAGCAAGCTAGAAGAAGAGATTGTTGGTTTAAGAATGCGGCTAGAAGAGATGAATAAGAAAATTAGTTGTTATCACAAACGTGAAGAAAGTTCTATGAAGCTGGATAAGATCATAAATGACCAAAGGCCTGCAGGCATCAAATTTGGTTTGGGTTTCATCGAAGGAGAATCATCAAGTGGATCAAAGGCCAGAAATGTAGAATCCATAAAGAATGAAGATAAGAAACAGGTTGATCAAGGAAAAACGTCTCATGCAAAAGAAAGCAATAATGCCAGGCACGAAAGGAGAATTGACAATGATGGATTCACCAATGTCACACATCAAAGAAGAAGAAGACCTATGGCTCCTACGACAACATGGCAAAGACCATCACCCAGGTTCAATTATCCCTTTTCTGGTTTCTATTTTAAATGCAATGGCTATGGACATAAAATCTCAGACTGCAAATATAATGTAAGACCAAGGAATTTCACCGGTAGAAATGTTTTTTCTCCTCTGATGAATTATACAGTAGAATGTTATAACTGTCATAATTTTGGGCACATTGCAAGAAACTGTAGAAGTACATTTACATCAAATCAGTTTCAGGGAAGAAAATTTCAACCAAATAGGATGAGACAAAATAGAAAGCTTCCTAGAAAACATGCACAAACTACTGATAAGGGAAAGGCAAAACAAGAGCCCAAAACTACTATCAAAACGGAGTGGAAAGGAAAAGAGCGACTTAAGGAAGAAAAGGAATCCTTAATCGTACAAACAACATTCAAAGCATAGAATAAATATGTACCATGGATACTTGATAGTGGATGCTCCAGTCATATGACAGGTGACAAACAAAAATTTGAGAAGTTACAGAAATATGAAGGTGGTTTAGTAAAGTTTGGAAATAATGATGGAGCTAAGATAGTTGGCAAAGGTTCGGTTAAAATTAGTGATGGAAAAATTAAGTCAGAAGAAGTCTTGTTTGTGGATGGTTTGAAACATAACTTGTTGAGCGTAAGTCAGATTTGTGATAAAGGTCATGAAGTAGTTTTTATGAAGCGGGGTTGTGAAGTCAGAAAAACAAACAGTGGAAAATTGATAGCAACTGGATCAAGGACATCTGGTAACCTGTACACGCTCTCAGAGACTTCAAAAGGAGCTTGTTTTATTGGACAGGAAGAAGAAAACTGGTTGTGGCACAAGAGACTCGGGCATATCAGTTTTGATAATCTAGTAAAAATCACCTCAAAAAGGGTAGTGAGAGATATTCCCACCATCAACAAACCTGCAAACAACATTTGTGCTTCATGCCAAAAGGGGAAACAAACTAGAGTCACATTCAAAACAAAAGAATACTACACAAGCAAACCTTTGGAACTAATACACACTGATTTATGTGGACCCATGAGAACACAAAGCATAAATGGTGACAAATATTTTATGTTGTGCATTGATGACTATTCCAGAATGACATGGATATTTTTCTTGAAGCATAAATCAGAAGCTTTTGATATGTTCAAGATTTTCAAAAACTAGGTTGAGAATGAAACAGGAAAGAGGATCAAATGTTTAAGATCAGATAGAGGAGGAGAATTCATTTTAGAGGAGTTTGCAGAGTACTATGAAAAATACGGTATTAGGAGACAGTTCTCAGTAGCCAGGACACCTCAGCAGAATGGAGTGGTAGAAAGAAAGAACAGGACAGTGCAGGAAATGGCACGGACTATGTTGGCTGAAAGCAGAGTAGTAGACAGATTTTGGAAAGAAGCAGTCCATACTGCGGTGTATATCCAAAATAGGTACATGCTGAGAACACATGAAAGCAAAACTCCTTATGAATTGTGGTTCGGTAAAAGGGCAACAACAAAATACCTCAAAGTTTTTGGCAGCAAGTGCTATATCAAAAGAACTGAAGATAATCTTGGTAAGTTTGAAGATAGAGCGGATGAAGGTATTTTTGTTGGTTATTCATCAAAAAGCAAAGCTTACAAATGCTACAACAAGAGGCTAAAGAAAATTGTGGACAGTGTCGATGTTAAATTTGATGAAGGTAGAGAACGAGTAATTAGCTATGAAACGAACTACCCAATTTATGAAGAGGTTATTGAAGGAGATGAGGAAAACGAAATGGAAAAGATACAGAAAATTGACTCAGATGATTTAAGTTGTGATTCAGAAGTGGAAGAAAATAAGAAATTCAAAATAGGCGGCTGGCAGAAAAATCATCCTAGAGAGCAAATAATTGGAGACCCCAAAGTTGGTGTTCAGACAAGAAGAAGAGTAGTAAGTAACTACTCTCTATTATCCAACATTGAGCCCAAAAATGTTGTTGACGCAAGCAAAGATGAAAGTTGGATGAAGGCAATAAATGAAGAATTAGATCAGATCAAGAAAAACGAAACTTGGGAGTTAGTACCTAGACCTGCAAATAAAAATATAATCGGGACTAAATGGATTTTTCGAAACAAATTGAATGAAGACGGACAGGTAGTCAGAAATAAAGCAAGATTGGTATGTAAGGGTTATGCACAAGTTGAAGGCATTGACTTTGAGGAAACTTTTGCACCAGTAGCTAGACTAGAGGCAATTAGAATGTTTTTGGCTTTAGCAGTCTACAAGAATTTCAAAGTTTATCAAATGGATGTGAAATCAGCATTTTTGAATGGGAAACTTGAAGAAGAGGTTTATATTGAGCAACCAAGATGGTTTCCAACTTGGTGATGATCCCAACTTGGTTTGCAAGTTGAAGAAAGCATTATATGGCTTAAAACAGGCACCCCGAGCATGGTATGCAAGGCTAGACAACTATCTCACCCAACAAAGGTTTAAGAAAGGTATGGTGGATAGTAATTTGTATGTCAAAATAGAAAATGGGCATCTTATTGTTCTTGTTGTATACGTAGATGATATCATATTTGGCAGCAACAAAGATGAGTCATGTAAAGATTTAGCAAATAAGATGCAGAAAGAATTTGAAATGTCAATGATTAGTGAACTTTCGTATTTCCTCGGGTTGCAAGTTAATCAAAATAAGAAGGGCATATTTATTTCTCAAGTTAAATATGTAAAAGAGATGTTAAAAAAATTCACAATGGAGGATTGTAAGCCAGTTAGCACTCCCATGACGACAGGTTGCAAGTTGAGCAAGGATGACAAATCTCCACCTGTTGATCAAACCATGTACAGATCTATGATTGGAAGCTTACTATACTTCTGGCTACCGGACCGAGATATTTTGCGGGCAGTATGCATGGTAGCACGATTTCAGGCTAATCCCAAGGAGACTCATGTGACGACGGTGAAGAGGATTCTTCGGTACCTCAAGGGTACTATGGAGTATGGGTTATGGTATCCAAAAGGTAAAGACTTCACCCTTATTTCGTATTCAGATGCAGATTGGGCAGGATGTGTAAAAGAGTACCAGTGGAGGTGCATTCTATCTTGGAGACAGATTGGTCGCGTGGCATAGTAAGAAACAAGAGTCAGTTTCTCTATCGATAGTAGAGGCAGAATATATTACAGCGACAACATGTTGTACGTAGGTATTATGGATGAAACAAACCCTGAAAGATCTTGGTATTAGCTTTAGTGAGCCAATATCAGTTAAGTGTGATAACACCGAGTGCCATTAACATCTCCAAGAATCCGGTTATGCATTCATGCACAAAACACATTGCTATCAGGTATCACTTTTTGAAGGAGAAAGTTGCGAAAGGTGAGGTTAAGTTGGATTTTGTTCCAACTACAGAGCAAGTAGCAGATATCTTCACAAAACCATTGCCCAAGGAAGTTTTTGAGTACCTTCGCAATAAATTGGGAGTGGTCACACTTCCCAAGAATTGACTAGCTACGGGGATCACATTCTCGGGGGAGCATTTAAGTATTTGATTATCTTTTTGCTCATGGTCATGATTTTTGCTAAGTGTAATAAATTGTGCCTGAGAATGTTGTGCATGGACTCGGGGGAGTCTGCGGTAGCCCTTTGGTATTATTGTCAAAGGGGGAGAAGAGTTACAGGAAATTGCACATGTGTTGCCAACAATTCCAAAGGGGAGATTGTTGAGCAAGGTGCAGCAACAATATTGTCATTGTTGTCAACACAGTCAGATAGATCTGTTGATGCAGTGGACAGGAAGTTCAAAAGCTTTTCAGATGCAGAAGACAGGAGTTCAAAGGTTACTCAGAGTATGTACAGTGTTTTTCCAAGAAGACCAAAGTGGCCCATATGCAAAAGATCAAAGAAAAAGACAAGTAAGAAAAGTGTCGCGATATCGCGACATATACAACAGGCAAGAAAAACTGTCATGATTTCGTGACATGTTGGAAGAGAGAGAAAAAGCAGGAAAAATTGTCATGATTTCGTGACATGTTGGAAGAGAGAAAAAGCAAGAAAAATGTCATGATTTCATGACATGTTGGAAGAGAAAAAGGCAAGTGGAAAAACTGTCACGATTTCATGACATGTTGGAAGAGAAAAAGGCAAGTGGAAAAACTGTCACGATTTCGTGACATGTTGGAAGAGAAAAAGGCAAGTGGAAAAATTGTCGTGATTTCGTGACATGTTGGAAGAGAAAAAGGCAAGTGGAAAAACTGTCACGATTTCGTGACATGTTGGAAGAGAAAAAGGCAAGTGGAAAAACTGTCACGATTTCGTGACATGTTGGAAGAAAAAGAAAGCAGGAAGAAGTGTCACGATTTCATGACAAGTTCGAAGAAAGAGAACAAGTAAGAAAAGTGTCATGATTTCGTGACATGTCGCATTTTGACTAAAAAGAGAGAGAAAGTAAGTTGGAAAAGTGTCACGATTTCATGACATGTCGCATTTCCACGACAAAAAGAGAGAAAGTAAGTGAAAAGTGTCACGATTTTGTACATTGTTGACAAAAAGAGAAAAAAAAGAAGAAAGTTACGACAAAAGCAAAAGAGAGAAGGAAGTGTCACGATTTCACGACAAAAGGAGAAGAAGACTTCGAAGGCGAAGTGTCACGATTTCATGACAAAAGCAAAGAAGTACGGAAGCAGAAGTGTCACGATTTCATGACAAAAAGAAAGAAGACTTTGACGGTAGAAGTGTCATGATTTCACGACAAAAGAGAAAGCAAGACCTTGAAAGCGAAGTGTCATGATTTCGTGACATGAAACAAGAAAGAATGCGCAATATCATGACAAAATAATAGAGAAAGCGTACGAAGGCGAAAGTGTCGCGATATCGTGACATGTTGTATTTTCATGGGCCAAAGCTAAGAGAAAGAGCAAGGAGAAAAAGTGTCGCGATATCGCGACATGTATTTTCACGGGCCGAAGCAAAGAGAAAGAGCAAGGAGAAAAAGTGTCGCGATATCGTGACATGTATTTTCGGGGCCAAAGCAAGGAGAAAGAGAGAGAAAGTGAAAGTGTCGCGATATCGTGACATGTTGTATTTTTGCGGTTGAGTTGAAGCCGACGAAGACCGATGACAGCCGACTAAAATTAGGGTTTATAGTTGTCATGAAAGCCGACTAAGATTAGGGTTTACAGCCGACTAAGATTAGGGTTTTCATCACAAGAATTCTGTTATAAAAGGAGGGTTGTTTGGAGATTTGATGTGTGTGGAAGTGTGCGAAGTTCGGTCAGAGTGCGAAGAGAGCAGAGTGTGTGAAAGGGAGAAGACGATCATGAAGGTCGACTGTAATGAAGTAGAGTGTGCGAAGTGATTGCACAGAGAAAGCAGAGTGTGCAGAGAGCGCAAAGGTGAAGAAAGACCAGTTAGGATCTTGCAAAAACAAAGGTATCTTTCTATCAATCTTATAGATTCAAAATTGAAGTCCAGGTTGCAGCTTGGCATCAGGGGTTGGTGCTCCTTCCAGTAGGTGTTGGTAAATCGGGGGTTGGTGCTCCTTTCTGTTGGTGCGAGATAAATCAGGGGTTGGTGCTCCTTCCGGTGGGTGTTGGTAAATTGATTGTAAAGTTGGTGCTTTGCAAAGGCTAGATTTGGATGGTAGTCCAAGTCATTTTTGAGGAGTAGCCACATTGGTGAACCTCGTTAAATCTTGTGTTGTGTGATGCTCTTGTGTTATACTTGTTGTATCTAGTAATTAGTTTTAATTGCTACTGTATTAAGAGCTATAAATTCAAGTTTAAAGAGCTACATTGATTCACCCCCCCTCTCAGTGTCATTGTAAGACTAACAAAATTATTTACACAATGACTCAAACTCAAGATTTAGGATGATTGATAACATTGACAACATGATTTTCTATGATGCAAATTTTGTCTTTATAATAACATAAAATGCTACCATACCCTAGTGTACCTCCTCATGTTATCAAGGGAAATTCAGGTTGAACAAGAAAAATCAACCTAACTATCATATATATAGTAGAACTGATAAGAAATGATGATTTATAAAGGAATATGGACCATAGAGATGGGGTAAAGTGGATAAGGGGTAAGAAAAAATAATTTTAACCATTCACAATCACAAGGAAAGAGCTTTGGACACATGATACTATCCTTGATTTTTATGGTTCAACATGTGATACCAGTGCACCGTAGTGACTATGTGAGACCACCAATGGTTGGAGGAAGAGACTAGACTTGAGTATGCTAGTTGAAACTTGATCAATATTTTTATTTTTTGTTAAAATTAGGATCCAAAAAAGGGGAAATGTTTTCATGTAATGATACAAATAATGCACATCACTACTAGTTGCACTAGGATTATTGCATAATGCAACTTTGTTGTGATGGTGCATTTCTGTGAATGATGTTTTTTCTAGAAATGAAGTTTTTTCCATGATGGAATTTTCACCAAAGTGGTGCTTTTTTGTTTATTGAAGCTTAGGATAAATTTTGATAAATGTGTTTTTGGATATTGTTGCTAAATTTGATTGAGAATTTATGGTTTCTTAAGCAAGTGAGGTTGAAATTTTTTGACTACTATGAGTGTCATTCCCATGCCCTAGAGACAATTACTGCACTTTAGGAATTTTGATATTATGCATTCCTATTGGTGTAGGGTGGTACCATGTGAATATTATACCAAAGGTGGAGCTTAACTAGGCTCTATTGACCGCATTGGATAAGAGATGATATTCAAAGATAAATACCATTTTGTTGTCATATGGTGAGGTGACTATCTCACTTGAGGATGAAGAAATTTGGAGGATACTAGGGTATCTATCAAGGGTGACCCTATCTACATCATCATTTCGCTATAGCATATTCTAAGGAGGATGACAAGTGACACCCAACTTATACTCATTAGGTTAGGTGTTACTATCAATGTTGCTTATATAGAGGAACAAAAATAATGATAGGTAATATTGTTGGTAACTTTGTTATTAGAAGCCCTTTCGAATGATAGTAACAAATGGGTGATGCATTGATGGTTGGATGTGGTAGTTACAAATACATTGGAGCACTAGATTGTCTTTGCATAGGGTCCATCATATTGGTCCATTTGTACTACTCCATGCATCAAATTGTTTATAGAGGTAGTATATCCCTATCTTGTTGTACATTTATTTAATTGTTGGATTGGGAGAAAATAATCATGGCACAATCACCATAATTACCAGGATAAGTGGATGAAGATGAGGTACCATGAGACTACAATGGGATCACCATTTTGAGGCATGTTAAATCTACCCACATCAAGGAATTTTGGGAGGGAATGATGCCTAGTTGTTAGCCTATGTCAAGAGAATATTATATGGTATCCTTCTAAGGATCACTAGGCTAGTCCAACAATGCATATTATATGGCCAAGGTAATGAGGCTCATTGGTTATTGGGACCACATGGAGAGAAAGAGCTCTTCCACTATGATCATGTGGTATTTCACTTTAGGATGTGATAAGACATTTTGTCTAGCCTTGTTTGATACACATGCTTAACCTAACAATAAGGATTTTGAGATGTACCTAATAAAAATTCATACCCTAAACTAGATGAGGATGACCTTACCATCCTAGATTCAAAAGTGGAAAAATTTAGAGTGATTTATATTGGGATTAGTATAATAATATCCAACCACATTTGGTGATGGTGTTAAGGTTATAAATTGGTCAATGAATACAACCAGAGAGGAGGCCTCAAGATGCATAGTGGATAGTACCACCACTAGTGATATAGTGATAGGAGTACTAGCAAAGGAGATCATAGGTATAAATAATAGTGGCGTAGCATAGTCCATATCTATAATTAGAGTGATACTAGATAGAGTAGGTCAATGCAATCAAAATTGAAGGAAGAGTGATATCCATTGGTCATGAAGATGGCCACCTTGAAGGTGGTTATGTTATCCTGAATGGCAAAGCAAGATGCGATATTATTTGACGTAGTAGTGAGAACACAATAATGATACCATGTTGCTTTTTATACCTTAATGATGTGGTTGAACATTATTTCACTACTTGTAGAGAGAGATGTAGTCATGGCAAGATCTAAGCATTGCAAGACTATATGGCTATCACATAGTAGTTTCATGATGTTGAGATGGTAAGGATACAATAAGAGGTAGAAAATCCTTATTATAATCTAACAATGAAGGTTGAGTGGTTGAAACACAACCACATAACCTATAATGTTTTTATTCATATAGAAAATAGTTTTTGATCATCAATTTGTATGAACAAAAGGACATAGACACATTTGTAGTCTATTACTTGATTGTCATAGTGTTTTAGTGATGATATTGCTACCATAGGGAGAGGAGTTATAACCTTGAATACTGCCCCCTTGAGCTAATCCTTAGCCATCTCGAAGGGATAATTTTATTGTATTATACGATGTACCATGATGATGTATAGAAATTTTTGATATATATAGAGAGAGCTTTAGTTCTTTTTAGATCATAATTTTGTTATTTATGTGGATGTTAATCTTATTTTTAAGGTTGTCATGATATGCCCATGTTAGTGTGGATGATGATGTTTGCAATTATAATGATGCTAATAAGAAAATTTTCTATATTAGGGCTTATGTATAGGCTTAAATAGATTCGGGTATGCCATAGTAGATTTTCTATAGCACAAATATATAAATGTATGTGCAAAGACATATAGGGTAGTTGCACCCAAGATATACCATAAGGATTTGCAATGATACACGTTATGATACAAAGTAGTTATATCAAAGGCACTTTAGATATACCAAATGACATTACTATTATATAAAATATGATACAAAGTAGTCATTCCTAAGGGAATTTAGATACACCAAATGCTATGATATGATAAAAGATAATACAAAGTAGTCATGTCGAGGAGGAATTTGCATATGCCAAAAGGTATTACTATGATACAAGACATGAGACAAAGTAGTTATGCCTAAGGGGACTTTAAATATGCCAAATGAAATTGCTATGGTACAAGATATGATATAAAGTAGTTGTGTCCAAGAGGAAATTTAATATTCTAAATGGCATTGCTATGATACAAGATATGAGACTTTACATACACTAAATGGTGTTTTATGATACAAGATATAATACAAAGTAGCAGGGAACTTTAGATATGCCAAATGATATTGTTATGATACATGGTATTATTACCAATAGGAACTCTAGGTATGCTTAATTATATTGTTATAATACAACATATACAATAAAACAACCTTTCCCCAATATGAATGTAGTTGAGGACTTCTTCTGTGCCATAAATATGATAGTATTACCTCAAGAAATTTTTTTTTGAGGAATTTTTTCATGC
The DNA here is from genome assembly GCA_028583015.1 of Wollemia nobilis. Classification (NCBI taxonomy): domain Eukaryota; kingdom Viridiplantae; phylum Streptophyta; class Pinopsida; order Araucariales; family Araucariaceae; genus Wollemia; species Wollemia nobilis. The sequence continues at coordinate 10,889,442 of JAQPPZ010001106.1, forward strand.
AAAAAATATGAGATTCTTGCCTCAAGATAAATATATTTTAGAACTTCTATCATACCACATAGATGAGACCCTTGTCCCAAGACAACCCTCATTGAAGAATTTTATTGTGCCATAAATGTGAGACTCTTACACCAAGAAAAATATCATCAAGAACTTATATTATTCCATAAAGTTGAAAGATGTATTGAATATCAGGGTATGTGCAATAAGAGATGTGCTAGATGGTGTTGGATTATTAGTTTAGATAAGGAGCATAACAATTACTTCCAATTGATAAATAGCGATGTAAGATAGTTTATTAAGGTGGGATTCAAACTACCCCCATGTATGTATGTGTTTGAATAGTTTTTATGATCATACACAGGTGGTTGAAATATCCAATTGAGACCATCTAATATTTTGAATGGGTATAAAGCCAATACGATGTAAAGGTGATGAATTTATTGTCAAGATTTGGTAAGGTTTGATTATTAAATCTGAAAATAGTTAATAATTCTTTAGGGATCATGTCACTATAATTTCTAGATGCATAATAGAATGTAGAAGGCAATTATTTCATCTTTATATGTTTGATAAGGCATCCATAAATTCTAGCATCATAATTCTTTTAACCCTTGGAGATAGAAACAATACCAAATGCTAGTATAATACGGATATGGTTTACTTTTTAAAAAAGTAAAAGTAAGGTTATGAAAAATTACATCAATAGAATTTTTAGATTCTCTATCAAATGTTAAAAATAACCACCTTTATCTCTATACACCTAATAGGGTGTTTACAATTTTGGGTGTTATAATTTTTGTGAACCTCATAAATAAGTGGATTGAGGAGGGGCATTGTGTTGCTATCAACACTTGTGAACTTCATAGTATTAATTTTGTGGAAAATTTTCTAAGGATGAGGGTAACAATTATGATCCCAAACTTGAGATAAACTATAAGGATGAGGGTAACAATTATGATCCCAAACTTGAGATAAACTATGTTTGAGAATGAATTTTTAGAAAAAAATGTAAATAATCCTTCTACATATTAAATTTTATGTAAATACAAATATTATTAAGAAATAGCCATACTATTATGTATCTTTTCAACTCTAATTAAATAACAAACTAGTCATTTTATCATAGGTGCCTAATAAGCTAGTAAAAAAGATATCTCATAGGGATCGAGGTACAAATGGGGATGTGTCAATGAAGATACTAGCATGAGTTTTGTTATCATTAGTACGTATGAAATATTATATAATTCATCATGTAATAGTGTATGGATCCTAAAGTATAGGTCAAGTATCTAAGTATTAATGAATGTGTCACTAGAAGTTTTAGATGCAATATCAAATATGGAAGATAGTATTTTTTATATTTGTATGTTGGATAAGGTATCCAAAGATTCTAACATCATAATGGTGGATTGGAAAATTTAAATATGATGGGATAATTTACAACTAATATTTTTTCTTCTTATTCTTAATGTTATTCACCAAAGTGGGGGAGATTATATCTTACTTCCTTGACTTTGGTACAAAGTAGCAAGAATGACAAGTTTTAGCAAGAAGGCAGATAAGATTAGATATCTGGTAGAGCAATATTTAAATAACACGAACCTATAAGCATCAAATTCATAGTAAAGTGGAAAAAATAATCCTCGACTAGAATCATCCTTTGCTAATGAATAGTTCAAATGTCATGAGTGAGGATAATTTAGTTGCAAGTTGTCTTAAGACCCATCAACCTTGAAGCTTTAAGCTCAAGAGAAGGAATTTCTTGTCTCATTTTCCATCTTAAGCACAAATTTATAAGGTTAAATATATTGGATATTAAGGGTTATATTAGATATAAATGTAAGTTTAGATTAATTATTAAAATCCCCTAGCCTTGTCCATGTCCAAGATTTAGGCCTAAGAGGGGAATTAACTATTCTAGCTCCTATCTTAAGTATAAAGCTATAATATTGATGAACTTAAAATGTTGATGAGATAAATATATATTGGATCTACCTAGTTATGATCCTAGCACCTTGCACTTGAAAAATACAACTAATCTTATATCCTTTACTTAGATACAAGGTGACAAGGATTAATGTCCTTTAAAAAATGAAAGGAGGTGTAGACACCCAATTTTGCATGTATGGATAATCTTCAAATATTTTTAATCCCTTCATAAATCAGCCTTTCGACCAACCAAATTGAATTAACTTCCCTTAAGCCCAATTTTGGAGTATTTATTGCTCTAAGAGCAAAATAATTAGGGCATGAGTGATAAAACTTATGGAACTTTCATGACCTATGATGCTTTTGCCAAATTATTCAATTTTTACATTTCCCACCCAATTTTGACCTCTAATGATCATGAGGAAAAACCATCTTAGCAAAAATACTAGTGGCACTTTTTCCACCCAATGCTTTTGATTGTCATGCATTAGAACCAATAAACTTGATCTTATGTCCCTCTCAAGATACCCAACATGAATATGCAACTCTTATAGAAATCATAAATCTAAGAATTTTTATTCTCATATTTTTCCACTAATGGTTTCCTAATATATTTTTAAAATTTTCCATCTCCTATCTTGTCATCTTCAATGTAATTCTTTGCCTAAGGAGCTATGGTTTCATCTAAATCCATCACTTATGATGACCATTTCATCATGATTTTTATAGTATCAAAACTCTATAAAAGTTCATATGCATATTTCATTAATGATATTTTGAAAGCAATAAAATTATATCAAAATATCCCTAGAATAATAGGCACTCATCATTTTGCATGGCAATGTTATGTCAAAAACTTTTCATAATCTTGTGAAGGCCATATTAGTAAGAATTCAACATATTTTTATTGCAAGAATATAAGCATCTAAGAAAGTCTCCAATCAAGGAATCATCAAGTCTCCAAGCATCAATATCTCAATCCCTTAAGCTCAACCATTCAAGTGCCAAAAATCAAGCTAGCAATATTTCAACAAGATTCCACAAACAAGGGGAAAACAACCTTGTATCTTGGGTTGTGCTCTTTCCACTTATTTTTCTTTTAGATCTTTATTAATCTTGTAGCATTAACCTATTAAAAATAAACCTTGTAGCTTTCAATTTTTATTTTTTAATTATTTTGAACTGATTTGTTTTACACTTATATTTACTTAGAATCTCATTTTATCATGTATATTTATTTCAAATAAGAAAAACTCTATTTTTCAAGGTATCTATACTCCCAAGTCAAATCCTTTCATCATTTCACTTGTAATATTGGCCTAGCTTGCATTTTATCTTGTTATTCTACTCCCAAAAGTGAAAGCACTATTATACCATATGTTGGTAGCATTATCACTCTCTACTTTACATAGAGTAGAAGTGTTGACACTTAGCAAAAACACTAGCAATACTATCACCAACCTTGTGGTGCTTTCATCACTAAGCATCTTTTGCATGCATTCTATATTTTTATCATTTCTCGTTTGTATAAATAGGAGCATAATTTTTTCTCAAGGAGGTCCAATATTCCCTACTATTTTAGAAATTTTCCTTTGTTACTAATCATATATTTTTTGTCTATTTTAGATTTTAAGTGAAAGTTCACTCAATAGGTGAAAGCATCAATGTCACTTGTGTGGACTGGAAGCACTTTTACCTCTATGATAGAAATAGGATTTTATACCCTATAACTTAATTATTTAATAATTTAGGAGTACAAATTTGCTTGTTTTTTGTTTAAACTAGGTTCTATTTTCCATTTATTAGCAAAAGAAGCAAATGGAAAAGAAAGAACTAATTTAGTCTTAATAAGATAAGGGACCAACTTAATCTTTAATATTTAACATGTAATCAAAATCACATATAGCTACATATTAGGATTATTTTGGTATATTTTCTTTCACCCTAACTTATGAAAAGAGAGTCTATAATTTCCTTCCTTATCAAATGAAAAACTCTATTTAGTTTTAGGCCTTGATTATTGTATTTGTATGTTACATTAGGACTAGATTAGGGTTAATCTTAAATAAAGTATCTTAGGAGAATCATAGTGTTCTTAAACTAATCCATTAAACATAAAGTGTACACAAAATACCCCTAATTAAAAAGTGAGAAGAGTTGAGAGAATCACAATAGATTCCACAGGAGGCTCCTCCTAACCTCTTCTTTCCCCCCTTCTCGTAGGTGGGTAGTGGAACTGATTTAGATAATTAAAAATTGAACTTGATGAATAATGACATGATGATTGTTTTGACTTGTAATTTATATACTTTGTACATAAAGAATGAAATAATGACTTGAAGAATATATTGATGAGGTTTATATTAATTAATTGGTATCAAATTCCTAGTGAAAAGGAAAAAATTAATTTTGATCTAGAATCATCCTTTTTGAATTATCGAATTGATAGATGTGATGGAGAGAAAAAATGATGATTTGAAATAATGAGCTTACCTACTTAGAATTTAGATTCCTTTTATGTAGGGGAATAATAAAATTTATATTCTTTACTTAGATACAAATTAGTTTAAATTACTAGTATATAAACACTACAATATGATGGTGGTATGAATTGTGGAATGAGAGAAGAGGAAGGGATATGGAAAATATGATCCAAATATTTTGAATATCTACAAGTTTTTATGCCTTTTTAGACACCTAAAAAATGTCATATTGAGGAGACTACCTATATGGACACCTTTTCAAGCCGTATGACCCACCTTGGGCAACCTTGGGAGTTAACAGTGGTTTTCACCACTCAAATAGGGAGGAATTTTCCTTTGTAGTAGAGACCATCTCACCCCTAGACAACCTCCAACTGTGACCGTCTCACCCTGAGATGACCTGCAGTTATGATCATCCCACCTCAATATGGTTGTACCAAAATCAAGTTCTCATGCTATAGTTCAAATGGTTACATGCCAACTAAGCACAATGGTTTAATTATAATGGTTTCTTGAATTCAACCATTTCTTGGCTTCTCTAGAAAGCCTTGGACACCCATTGGGAAGTATATTTAAAGGTGCCAACCCTTCATAAAAAATATCCAAGTTTATGTGTTGAATTGCTACTGAATTGTAGAGCCAAAGAGTCTTCAAACCTGAAAGCAATGAAGTATTGTCAAAATTTAACCATGAAGCTTCCAAGCATGCCAATGGACCATATCAAAGGTTGAAGATCAAATTCGTACTTCTTGCACCATCCAACACTATTGCTTCATGTCAAATCTCACCATTAAGTCGTTCTTCATGAGCGTACCCTTGAACATCAATCCCATGGATTAAACCTGACATTTCCTCACATTGGCCACAAGGAATTCACTCACAATTTAGTGGCCATCTCACCTAGAGATGGCCTGTAGGCACAACCATCTCACCCCAAGATTACCAGTAGGTAATATCATCCCACATAGAGATGACCTCCAGGTAGAGATCTATTTTCCTTATTTTATTGCTTTCATTAGATTTAGCAACATTTTAATTACTTCTTAACATAGTTAGATTTCAATTTCATACATTTATTTGTCATATTTCAACTTATTTATCATGGATATGGGCCTTATATTCAAAGGCTCTTCATATGCTTTTGATGCTCTTTAGGGTTATTTGTGTGTATATTATAGGCCTTTACAAGGAAACAACAACACACAGATTCACACCTCACCATCATATATCACGATAGTCACCAAAAATATATCCTTAATCAATTTGTAAGAAATTCCAGGCTAGGGCAATTGGATGGAACCATATGGAGGATTCACAGTCCATAACTGCTTGAATTGGTTGTAAATATCATTGGAACAACCAATTTGTCTCATCTTGGGAGGCTAAGACAGTTACAAGACTAGCCACTATTGTTCAGCATGACTAGGACCCTAGCTATGGTAGTCAATCGTGGCTGAGATATTAGCTGCTAATGTCATCAACGGTTAATGTTGAATAGGTGTAGGATGCCTAAAATGAGTGGTTAGGACCACTACTTAGCCTTGGTAGGGTCCAAGGTCATTCATATGGTCTAAAAAGGTGCCCATAAGAGTAGTCTCCTAAACATAATGTGTTTTAGGTGTCTACAACTTTTGATGCTCTTTAGGTTTCTTTGTGTGTAGATTACATGCATTTACAAGGGAGAAACAATACAAATACTTACACCTCACCATCATATATCATGATAGTAACCAAAACCTATCCTTAATTAGCTAATGAGATGTAAGAAAGATCCTACGAAGTACATCCAAAATGGCCATAATTGTATTTCATTGTATCAATATTGGGAGCAATCCCTAAGAGGGATTTTATTGTAATCATATTGGAAAGAAAAAAGTATTATTAATAAAAGGGTACCATCCAATAATTTATTTATATTATTCTTTATTTGCATGGTTACATTTAGATTTGCTACATTTTAATCTTATCTTTTATTTTAAGGGTGTACGATATTTTTAGCATTTTTAGTGATGAAGAAAATACTTGAAGAAAGCATGAAATATGTAAACATGCTTAAAATATTTACAAATAAGCATAAAGCATATATTGAAATGTGTAAAGATATCTAATATTGCATGTAATCTAAAGTATAAAGCATGAAAGAAGCTAATCTATGAAAGCTTATGAAAGAAATCATGTATGACATAAATGAAGGTAAAGCTACCTATGAAAATGCTAATAAACCATGTAAATGCATGAAATAAGACTAATATATGCAAGATTAACCTAAATACATGATAAGAAATGGAAATTTAAGGCTAAAACATGGAAATGAGGGCATCAAACCGTAGTTGTGGGTGCAAAAAGCAGTCGACTATGTTAGTCATGGTTGATAGTCGTAGCTAAGCCTATGGGCCACTACTGACAATAGTGGCCATAGGCAAAGTCTTCTTTCTCTTGAAACTAGGGTTGGGAATGCTCAAATCCTCCATGGAATTGATGGTCAAGGATCGCCTTTGTGTCTAGACACATATTGGTAATTAATTTCACTTAAATTCATGTTGGATTGGTGTAGAATGATGAGGTTTGCTTCTCAATCCTTTATAAGCTCCATTGTTGCAAAGGTAGGTGTCAAACTAGAATTGGGTAGCATATCCATACTCTCCACAGGTTGCAATTGGATCTCCAGTTTGACAGGGCTTAACTACAATGAAATTCGATCCCTTTTGGACTCTTTGAGGGGTCTATAAATAGACTCCCAATCCCATTATTGGCTTCTCAAGGAAGCCAAGATCAAGAAATGCCAAGTTGGGGTAGTTGGATGGAACCTTCTGGAGGATTCATAGTCTATAACTGCTTTAATTGGTTGTAAATATCATTGGAACAACCAATTTGTCTTAGTTCAAGAGGCCAAGATAGTTACAAGGATAGTCGTTGTTGCTCAATGCAGTTAGGACCCTAGTCGCGGTTATCAATCATAGCTGATATCTAGGTTTAGGATACCTAAAATGAGTGGTTAGGACCACTACTTAGCCTTGGGAGGGTCCAAGGTCATTCATATGGTTTTAAAATGTGCCCATATGAATAGTCTCCTAAACATGACATGTTTTAGGTGTCTACATATACCCCCTTTGGTATGCATTGTGGGGAAATATGACGTTGAGAAAAAATAGATCACCTAAAGCCATGTTGTAGGTTGATTTATGATCATTGATATGATCAATATTAGATACCCCAATCCTACAAAGGATGCACATCTTAAAATAATTGCTTCCAACAGGATGGAAGGCTTAATTTTTGTAAAGCTTTTGCATGTCCAAATACAATTGAGTAGACTCAGTGCTACAATTGGTCTGATAGATGGATTGCTACAAGACTTTAAACGAGCATATTTTCTTTTTGCCCCAACAAAAGGGTAAGATTATGATAGTTGTTAGTAATGATTCATAAGATGAATGCAATTTACATGATTGAGTGATCCTTCATTGATTTTGATTATGAATTTGATATTATGACTACCCCCTCAAGTGATGAGTCGATGAGGAAAAGGACAAGTAATTAAAGTGATGAGTCGCTTGACCAAAATGAATAATTTGGATGATTCTAGACTTTTACATGTTGTTATATGGCAAGTCTTATTATAGCTATGATTTCAATTGTTAATAGTAATTGTACACCTCTATCCCATGGAGCAATCTGGATGTAATGGCCTTCTTAGGAAATCAAGATGATAGCATTCCATTTAAGCTTGTGCTGAATCACTATGTTTGATGATCTACTGAAAATATCATAGAAGCAATGAAATGAATGCCTCGTTCTCATGGAGCAGTCTGACCGCAATGGCCTTATTTGGTATTGAAGTGAAGATATTTCAATTTGTCCATGAATAATTTACCCCAAATGGCCTTATGGTAATTCAATCATATTTTTGGATTGCATGGAGTGCAAGTCATTGCAACTGCCAAGTGTATTGGGTAAATAACTAGATATGAGGTGCATTTGAGATTTTTATTGTTATTTTATTATTTTTGTGATTTAGTTATTTATGATGAGATTTCATAGAAGAAAGCAAATGAATACCTCATTCTTGTGGAGCATTCCAATCACAATGGCCTTCTTGGAGAGTGAAGTGAATACATTTCAATTTGATGATGAATAATTTGGTTCAAATGGTCTTATGGTAATTTACTCATCTTGTCGGATTGCATAGAGCGCAAGTCACTACAATCACCAAGTGTGTAGATTAAATAACTGGATACAAAGCACATTTGATATTTTATTGTTATTTGATTTTTTGTGATTTTGTTATTTATGATGATATTTCATAGAAGAAAGGAAATGAATACCTCATTCCTATGGAGTAGTCCCGCCACCATGGCCTTATTAGGGAGTGAAGTGAATACATTTCAATTTGATGATGAATAATTTAGTTTAAATGGCCTTATGGTAATTTACTCATCTTGGTGGATTGCATGAAGCATAAGTTGCTACAACCTCCAAGTGTGTAGATTAAGTAACTGGATACGAAGTACATTTCATATTTTTTTTGAATTTACATGGTGGAATCGGTAACCACCACGAATTCGAGCAGGCTGTCTGGATTTTATAGCCACCACAGTATTATGTGTTGTCCATCTTGGAAGCCACCACATAGATCATTTGATATTTTGTTGTTATTTGATTTTTTTTTGTTATTTTGGTGATCTTTGATAATATTTCATAGAAGAAAGGAAATGAATACCTTGTTCCCATGGAGCAGTCTGGTCACCACGGCCTTCTTGGAAAGTGAAGTGAATACATTTCAATTCAACGATGAATAATTTGGTTCAAATGGACTTATGATAATTTACTCATCTTTCTGTATTGCATGGAGTGCAAGTCACTACAATCACCAAGTGTATAGGGTAAATAACTAAATACGAGGCACATTTAAAAAAAAATTGTTATTTGATTTTTTTTTGTTATTTTTGAAATTTTTGATGATTATGGACCAATAGACAGGCTTAAATATCCATTATGAAACTCCTTATGGTGATAAAATATGTGCACTTATAACTTGATCAAATAACTAGGGCATCTTTGAAGCCTTTTGGGATTGACCAAAGAACTAGAGTGTCTTTGGAGCTTTTTGGGATTTGACCAAAGGAAACTAAACATATTTGGAGCCTTTTGGGATTTGACCAAAGAACTAGGGTGTCTTTGGAGATTTTTGGGATTTGACCAAAGAACTAGGGTGTCTTTGGAGTTTTTTGGGATTTGACCAAAGGAAACTAAACATATTTGGAGATTTTTGTGATTTGACCAAAGGAAACTAAACATATTTGGAGCCTTTTTGGTATTGACCAAAGAAATTAGGCATCTTTGGGCCTTTAGGGAATTGACCAAAGAAATTAGGCATCTTTGGAGCTTTTTGGGATTTGACCAAAGGAAACTAAAAATATTTAGAACCTTTTAAGATTGACCAAAGGAAACTAAACATCTTTGGAGCCTTTCGGGATTGACCAAAGGAAACTAAACATATTTGGAGCCTTTTGAGATTGACCAAAGGAAACTGAGCTTCTTTGGAGCCTTTTGGGATTGACCAAAGGAAATTGGGCTTCTTTGGAGCCTTTTGGGATTGACCAAAGGAAACTGGGCTTCTTTGGAGCCTTTTGGGATTTTACCAAAGGAAACTAAACATATTTGGAGCCTTTTGGGATTTGACCAAAGGAAACTAAACATATTTGGAGCCTTTTGGGAATTGACCAAAGAAATTGGGTATCTTTGGGGCCTTTTGAAATTGATTGATTTTTTTATTGTTGATTATGGGGACGTATGAAAAGGATCATGCCCCAATTAATGCTTGCAAATGTTTTTGTTTTGATTTTATGTTATGGATGCAATGATGAATGCAATACCTAAATGATGATGTGATTATGCTATATGTATGCAATATACTGATGACATGCACTAGCTAGATGATAGATGTATGTTTAGATGCTATGATCTATATATGTGGATGCACTACTATGTATGCTTATAGGGATAGGCTGATGAACATTAAATGCATGTTTAATTTGTTTCAATTATTTATGCATTTAATCTATGTGATATGTGCTATGATAGATGATGTGTATGTAATGCATTAATTACATGAGGATGATCTAATTAATATGAAAATGTATGCTTTAATAACTTAAAACATAAGGAATGAATGTAATATATGTTTACAAACTAAAGGGAATGACACCACAGAATGTATGAAAATCATGAATGAAAATGATAAATCTTATCATAAGAAATAATCATTTAAGCATCCATATGTGAGATGAGATGATGTGATATGTATGTATTTTCCTTATAAGCTTTTGTAAATTAAAATATATGCAAAAAATAGTCAGTGGCCATCTAAATATCATTGTTGATATCCATCCGGTATCTATCCTATTCCATGAATGTCCCTTAATAAACAAGACCTCATAAAGAAAATTGTGATTGATTGATGAGATGATTTGTTGCTATAAGGGATTTTTGAGGTTTTCCATGAGACTCAAAAACCCTAGTTTATTAATCAAAAGTTGTATAATGACTATACAGGACTCTTGAAATATAAAAATTTTTGGTATGAAGACCAAGATATTCCTTATCCCTATGTGTGAAAATGACTATATTACATGAGACATAAGACTACCTCATTGCCAGGCAGGATTCATTCAGCCCATTGTTGTAATGAGGATCACCAAATATTCACCATGATTATAAGTTTAGATGTAGTTGGACTAGACTATTAGGTAATACAGGCCACCTAAAGCTAGCTCATTTGTAAATTTCTTAGAACTACCCCAATGTCAGGCAGGATTCATCCATCCCACTATTGTATTGGGGATCACTCAATGGCTTCGAGTACAAAACATTCCAGGGATTCAAGCTATTTTTTTTGGTAGATAAGATACTATAGCATTAATACCGGGTTTTATAGGTTGACCCAAAACCTTTTACAAAAATCAGCCCAGGGTTGTTGATGAACATGTCCTTACTAAGGATCCTATATATGTAAAATCTACATGCCACCAAAGCCATTACATCCGGTAAGGCACATAGCCTGTTATCAAAAATAAACTTCCCATACAACATTTTGGGTATACCCCAAGAAAACACACCTGCATCATAATTACAAAAAAATAAATAGACACGGATCCCTTCCTTGAAACAGTGGAGAAACAAAAAGTTGTAGACACACATAGCAGAGTACTGAAAAAAACTCCCACAAGCTCTGTATTGACAGTTACTCTTAATAATTCTTTGGTAATTGCTTTCTTTCGTATATGATATGCTTTGGGACCACATCCCGTCTTGGCCAATCAGCCTTGGAGAAGTGAACCTGCTAGCTAGATTTATGGCGGTGGCTATCTGGTGGTCCACGTGGCTCTAGTTCGAAGTCTTATATTGTTGTTTCTTTCCTACCCTATGATTATCAACCAACCTCAAATTACTAAGATAACTAGGAGCCATGTTATCTGACATGTGACTGTCCCCATCAGTCTTTGTGGTATTTCCAAGCAGCATCCACCAAGACTGACAACTCGGATAATTTTTATTGTGAGTCTATTTCAAAAAAGAGACGGGAATACTCATAGCCTTTGAACTTACAATGCCTTCCCTGTTGGTAAATTCGACTATCATTCTTGGAATTCTTTTTGAATAAGCTCCTCTACTTCACTCGGGACACCGTGTTCCCATTTGAAAAGTCTATCACCATCGACACCCAAATTGGCCAGCTTATCAACAACTTTGTTAGCTTCCCGAAAGACATGTTGGGATTTTCTGTCCTATCTTCCTTGGAAAAGGATCCTAGCCTCTTCAAAAATTGTTTTAATCCTCCAAGGAGGTGTTTTCCAATTATTGAGGATATTTATAACATGCATAGAGTCTCCTTCTATGATCAAATTGCCTTCTAAGTCTTGATTCATTTGAAGGCCTCTCCACATAGCTCTAGCTTCATCTTCGTTGTTCGTCCTTGTTCCCAAATATTCAAAAAATACAAGCATCATATTCCCATTATGATCTCGCACAATGCCACCAGTGCCTGCTCTACCAGGATTGTCCTTAGTTGCTCCATCAAAATTAAGCTTAAACCAACCCGTAGGAGGTGGGGACCACTTAACATTGGCTCTGGGGTTGACTACCCTAGGCACAGACTCATCTAACAAGGTTAAGCTTAAATATTGAGCAATCGTGGTCTCCTGCAGATGAGGTTTACGACTATCAAAAGGGATAAGGTTCACATTCTTGTTGGCAAAGGATAGGATCCTAGCAATGATAGTTTGATGATCATGGATAGACTCATTAAAGACTCTATGGTTCCTTTCTAACCACACCTACCAAAGATAGTGATTGAGACAAATTTTCCACATGTATCTAAGTATTTGGCTTGAAAAGGGGTAAGGCCACTAGACGAACAAATCAAGTATGGTGGCTGGTTTAACCCAAGAAATATTGAAGGCCTGAAAACCCCACTTAGGACATTCAAGGAAAAAGGGCACTCAAGGAAAATGTGATAAATGGTCTCCCAATTAGCCCTTCACAGATAACAATGATTAGTGATACAAATACCTTTACGCATCATATTATCAATGGTTAGAATTCTTCCTTGGATAACCAACCATGAAAAGACTACAATTTTTGGAATTAAATTTTTTATCCAAACTAAGTCCTTTTGGAGGATAAAATCCTCATCATCAAGTAGAAGCTTGTAAGCTAATTTAACAGTGAACTTCCCATTTTCCATAGGAGCCCATGTCACTTGATATTCCTTAGGTCTCATGGGGATAAACTATTGCCTAGGAATGTTACAAAGATCATTTGATTCCGCTTGAAATCCCTGAATCCTTATTTATTTCCACTTCATTTTGCCTCTATCCTCAACCATATAATCAAAGACTTTTCTGCCAATGATTTCTTTCATGATATCTCTAATTCGGGCTAAGTTAGGATATTGCGTCAGTGGTTCATCCTTAGCCCACCTGTCATTCCAACAATTTATCCTCTCACCATTGCCTAAAACCCATATTAAATATTTTTTGATGATTTCCTTACAATTGAGAATTGCTTTCCAAAAAGCAGAACCTCTGATTGGAACTGAGTCACTTAGAAATTCCATATTTTGAAGATAATTTTGTTTGATGATAGTTGTCCATTCATTTTATTCACCAAAAATGAGGCACCATGCCTGCTTAGCTAGTAAAGCTAAATTCATATGAGCAATTCTCCTCAGACCTAAGCCCCCATTTTCCCTGGGTCTACACACTTTGGTCCATCCTACAAGGTGTATCCTTTTTTTCTCCTCTGATCCAGTCCATAAAAATTATTTTTGGAGTTTCTCAATTTTCTAGAAAACCTTCATAGGGGATTTGAAAATGGAGAGGAAATAGACTGGAATGCTCTGAAGAGAGGCCTTAGTGAGGGTCAGCTTTCCTTCTTGAGATAGAAGATGACCTTTCCATCCAACAAGTTTTTTTTGAATTCTTTCAATAACCCTATCCCACATTGACTCTCTCGGAGAACCAATGAAAAGAGGGAGACCAAGATACGAAGTGGGGAGGTTTGCTATATCACACCCTAAAATTTCTACAATCCTTCCTTGCCTCTGAATGGGGGTGTTCAAGAAATATAACTTGCTTTTACTAAAATTAACTTTCTGACTAGTAGCGTCCTCGTAGAGTTGTAGGATGTATTTAATTCTTTTAGCCTTAACCATCGATGCCTTAGTCAATAGAAGGGTATCATCGATGAATTTTTGGTGAGAAATAGCCCTAGTGATATATTGCCTTGATTCCTTATATTAGCCTTGAACTGCAAGTATTTTTTATGGTTCTGCCTAAAGCTTCTACCACAATGATGAATAACATGGGGCTGATAGGGTCCCCCTGTCGAATTCCTCTATGACTTTGAAAGTAACCAGTAGTTGTTCCATTAACCAGAATTGAGAACCATGCTTTAGAAATGCATTCTTTGATCAAATTAACCCATTGGTGGTGAAAACCAAACTTAATGAGGATAGCAATCATAAAGTCCCAATTTAGCCTGTCAAATACTTTGTTCATATCAAGCTTGAGGGCAAAAACAGACATGTTAGTCTTATGAGCAGAGTGCAGAGCTTCATGAACTGTGATAACTCCATCCAAGATTGACTTGCCCTAGACAGAGCTTCCCTGGCATGGATCTATGATGTGGGGTAGAACATATCTCATTCTATTTGCAATGGCTTTAGTTAGGATATTGTAAGAAACATTGCACAGACTGATTGGCCTGAAGTCAGCCATAGATTCAGGGGTTTGCTTCTTAGGAATTAGAGAAATAAAAGTAGAGTTGAGAACTTTTGGGATATGATTGCTTTATTGGAATTATATGACAAAAAAAACTACATCCTCACTTACGATGTCCCAAAAAGCTTGATAGACAAGGGGGAAAGCCATAGGGTCTCGGGGCTTTGTCTGGATCCATGCTAAATAAAGCTTCCTTAATTTCCTCTTAAGAAAATGGAGCTAGAAGCTTAAGGTTTATATCCTCATTTATTATGCTAGGAATTTATTGCAAGAGAATATCTTTAGCCTCCTCATTGCACTATGATTCCTGACCCAGGATAGAATTGAAATAAGTTACTGCCTCCTTTCTAATTTATGTTAAGTCCTGAGTAATAGAACCATTTGTTTTTTTTTTAATCTTGTTATTGCTTCTGTTTCTAAGTGTGGTGATGTGAAAAAACTTGGAATTTGAATCTCCATATTTCAACCAAAGAGCCCTTGATTTTTGCCTCCAATAGATTTCCTCACAAGCCAAAATGTTATGAAACTTTGCTAGTTTTGTCCATTCTTCCTGCCTAGTAGTTTCATCAGCATCACCATGTTGAATCCTTTGATCAATTATCTTCAAAATTTCAACAACCTATTTAAGATTTTCAAAGAGGTTCCCAAAGACCTCTTTGTTCCAATTTCGAAGATTTTCCTTAACAAACTTTAATTTGCCAATAAGTTTAAAAGCTGCACTATCCCTGATAGGCTGCTGCCACCACTAAATTAAGTTATCTCTGAAACTGGAATGTTTGATCCACATAGATTGAAATATGAAAGGTTTCTTGAAGGACAGAGAGTTAGGAATCTCCAACAAAATGGGATTATGATCAGAGGTAATTTTAGGAAGGGCTTGCAGGGTAGAATCACCGAATACAGTTGTAGCCTCATTTGATAGAAAAATCCTGTCAAGCCTTTCTTGAATGATATGACACCCTATCTGCCGATTTCTCCAGGTATAATTTGCTCCTCTAAGTTTTACATCCATCAACATGTTGGAGTTCACAAAGTCATTGAACTCATCCATGCTCCTAATAGGTGGTCCATTTCCACCCATTTTTTTTGAAGGGTAAAGAGGAGTGTTAAAATCCCCACCAGAATCTAGGGGACATTATGGAAGATTTCACTCAGATTGCCTAAGTAATCCCTATAGTAGATCTCTCCCTTGAATTGAAGTCGGGGCATAAATATTTGAAAGGATCCATGACCTGTTGTTGTTTATTTCCTTAAATAAAACACTAAGAACCCTGTCATCTTTCTAAATAATGGTGCCTTCTACTATCCGAGGATCCCACAAAGTCATAAGGTCTCCAGACGCTCCTCTAGCTTATTTGCAAACCATATCCCCTTGATTCTAGATTTTTTTGCTACTTTTTTTTACTGAATATCATCAATTTTTGTTTCTTGCAACATGATAATAGTTGGATTCACTTGATTTCTTATTGCACTAACTTCCCTGTGTTTGGGTAGGCCATTGAGGCCTCTCATGTTCCATGAGAGGAACTTCATTTAGATTGTTTGGGATTTCTTCCTCTCCCCCTCCCTTGAGGGGGTTTTCATAATTTGTTGCCTTCAAAACCCGGAATAACCTGTTGAAACAAGGTTCTATTTTTTCCATTGGCAATATCATTATTAGTTTTAATTTTTTGATGCTCAGCATTTGATATTCTTCCTCTTCTTTTTTCACTGCCAAAATCTATAGGAGACTTCACAGTGCTTCTAGTTTGTTTAGGACTAAACTGGGGGGAGGCAATTTGTTGTAGAACCGGATTGCCATATTCCTTAGTCTGAAGAGTTTCACATATCTCCACCCCTACATCCAAATATTATCCTTTTTTCTTGTATTCCCCTAGTCTGTGGGATGGCCCCTCAGTATGATTCACCTAGCTCCTAGTGATGATGTTAGGGAGATGAGATTTTTTATTTTCCAATGCCTCAAATTTCTTCCTAAGTTCTTCAGCATTAGGGTTTGGCTTTGGGATGCCCACTAGGCTTGAAGTATTTTCAGCATTGGTATTTAAGGATCTCGACTTGGATGGGGATTCTAGAGATCGGGCATTAGGGTTTGGCTTTGTTATGCCCATGGGGTTTATAGTAATTTTAGCATTAGGGTTTGATGATCCTGACTTGGATGGGGATTCTAGAGAGTTAGAAAGGTTAGCCTGAAGGTTCTAGGCTTCCATGTATTTCGATAATCCTCCTACTCCCATATTGGATAGAATTGAAAAAATATTTGAAACTAGAGGATTGGAACTTACCTAAGTATTTTGGTTGCCAACAACCTGTTGTTTTCCTTTGTCTTGTTGGGACCCTACACTCACCCCCTTATTTTCTTCACATTTATTGGGATACTTGCTCATGCTTAGTGATGAAAATCACTATTTATTTTGCATTTTTTTTGAGAAAGGGATTTTGCTTTGATTTTGGTATTTTGCTTATTTTGTATGAAAGCAAGGGATTTCTTTGGGTTAGGGGGAGCTTGTCCTTTTGTCAATGATCAACACTCTAGACCATGCGCATCACAATATGAGAAAGTAAAAACCTTTCACTTAAGGTGACTAGGACCACTTTGTAGTGTTCATATTTCCTTGTCTAAACTAGGATTGTTAATGTTTAATTAGTGATGGGATTTTGACATATGCTAGGTGCTATCAAAACTAGACCTCATCTCCAAAAGCAAAGATAGATTTCTACAAAATATGAGAAGATCACTAGGTATGGTTGAATGATTGAAAAACCCTAGTATATTCCTTATAGCAACAGGAGGGGTTGTGTTGAAAAACACAATTACTCACAAGGGTGATGGATGATGATGATGAATAGATGCATGATTAAGATACAAACGTGGTGTCATTTGTAAGATTGTAAACACAACCTATCCTAATGCAAATGCAATGGATGAAAATGCCTAATGCAATGCAATTAAATGAATGCATATGCAAAATGAAAATGCATAATGTAAATGTTTTTGTATTTTTGATGTTTTGTAATATTTTTTTGAATTTTATTGCTTTTTTATTTGTTTTGATTTTTGATGTTTTCAATTGTTTTTGAAATTTTGATTTTTCAATTATTTTATGTTTTTTTGTTTATTTTATGGTTTTTAAGGGAGGAAGGTATGCTACCTTAGGTACCCCTAGTGTGTGTGCCACTCAATGAAAGGGAGGAAGGTGTGATACCTTTAGAATCCTCACTTTGCCTCATTAAACTTGATGTGGATGGTGGGGAAGGTACATTACCTTGAGGACCCCCAGTGTGCATGTTTTCCACTACAATGTAATCAACTTGCTTAGGAAGAGTGACAGAAATCAACTCTCCCAATTGGGGCACAAACCTCTGTAGGGTGCCCTTGTCTTGGTGGGGAGAAATGAGTGAACCGTCTGCGTGGAGCTCATCTCATTCTAGTAGGTCTTGGACCACATTCTTGAATGAAAGGTAGCCATAGATGTCATGCCCATGTATATGATGATAGATACAATAGAGGCTTTCATCAGGTGACCCAGGCTTGGGTTCTCTTTGTTTGAATTCTGGTAATACAAATGCATTTGCCTCATACAACTTTTGAAATAAAGTCGTAGTAGTCATCTCAAATGTGACCACTCACTGAGGTGGCTTGTTAGGCCTACGAGGATGTGACTGACCTGGGGGTACACATGGGAAGATGTGGCCTCTATTTTGGTAAGCTGAGGTACTATGGATGAACTATCTATGGGAAAAGCCCCACTATCTATGAGATCCTGAACCACATTCTTGAATCCATAACAATTGCAAATGCCATGGCCCTCTATTCAATGATAGATACAGTAATGGTCCTCCCTATAGCCCTTAGGTTTAGCTTTGTTTGGGTCTAAAGGGTGTATTTTAGGTAAGGTGAGGACCTTCACCTCTTGCAAATTTTGAAAAATATCTGACATGGGCTCGTTTAAAGGAGTCCAAATGCATTGCTACTATTTTGGGTGCTCAACCCATGTTGGCTTAGTTTGATGACCAGGTTGAGCCCTAGGTATTTTGATTGCTATCTTAGGGGGCTCCTCTTGCTTTTTGGGTGCAAGGGATGGATTACTGACTATGGTCACTTGTTGGTTGACAAACTAAAGCTACTTTTTGTTGAGCATGTTGTGTATTAGGGCTCTAAAACCATGACATGAGTGAATGTCATGTCCATTTTATCTATGGTATACACAATGCTCATCCTCCTCATATCCCTAGGGTTTTAGATGATTCAGATCTAAAGGTCACACCTCAGGTAGGGTGATGGTATTTGTGGTAGTTAATCGATTGAAAATCGATACCATAGGTTCGGGCCAAGGGGGATATTTGCTAGGTTGATGGAGCGACCAACTTGGTGCTTGCTCTTGCTGAGGCTTTTCCTATGATTGAACAAGAGGTGGTTTGGCCTTAGATGGGGGTTGCTTTTGTAACTCCAAACTCCCAAGATAAAGCAGGATAAATTGCAACATCTCATTTTGTTGCTCTATCCATGCCTCTATGTTATAAAGGTGATTTTGCATATGCTCCAAGATGGATAAGGCTCTCATGTGTATTTCTAGTGATGCACTTGGAATATCATCATTGATTGAAGGAGGTGCAAGAGTGGGGGCTACAAAACCCCCAGGTATATGCAAATTATCCATTTCCTTCATTTGAGATGATGTGGATGCTTCATGATGATCCACTTTGATAGTGGTATCCACATGCTCTAGTTGGCTATCCAGTTCATACTTTCATTTTACTTTGTATTGTTGAACCTTGTGAGCTTGAGTACCCCCAGTCTGATGTGGGGGAAACACTTGTTCTTGCTCTTGAGGAGGCACCATGAGAAATGAGTCAGGGGTGACTAATTTCAATGGTTTTGGCCCCTTCGATGTGGAAGCAACATCTGATTGCACCATCTCTTGTTTTATCTGCTTTAGAGTCACTCGGTCCTCTAACTTAATGTTAACCATCCCCACAAACTCATGAGAAGGCGCTTCAACATTTGGATGAGTTGTGGGTGGCTCCTCAACTTGTTGAGGTTGTTCTATTTCAATTATGACAACTGATTTTTCCTCATGTTTAGGTGAAGAATCAAGGATGGGATCAATGGGGAGTGACTCGATAGGAGGTTGACCTAAATCCTCAATGGGCTCCATGATAGGCATAAACGTAATATTTGCCTCTATATGCTCTCTAAATTCAATTTCATCCAAATGAACTATGACCTGCGATGTGGTGGATGAAGATGGTATGATATGATTTGATTTATCCATAACCACAATAGGTTCTTCCCCTTTGATAGGAGTAAGAGAGTCCTCTAATGACATGTTTGAGATAGCTGTGAGCATCTTTGTGGTTGTTTTAGTCGATTTCTCCTTGCTTAGAGAAACCAAATATGGAAGCTTAATGGGTGAAACCAAAGGTGATGGCGGTGGTGAAGGTAACTTCACAGCAAACCATGGGGTTGCATCTAGACTCTAGATAACATCATTAGGTTTAGTGTTTAGATGCATGGGTGACACAATAGGCTCCTACAGATGATCCACTAGTTTATAATACTTAAAGGGATCTGTGTCAGCCTGAACTACATGGACCTTATTTGCATGAATGTACTTAATGCACTGATGCATTATGGATGGTACGCACTCCATGGCTCTCATCCATGGCCTTTCGAGCAGTATGTTGTACTGTCTTGAACCCTCTAAAATGTAGCACAATGTAGGTATAGTCTTTTATCCCACCTCAATGGGGAGGACTATTGTGCCTACTATGGGAGATACAACATCATTAAAGTATTGCAGTGTGAAGGTAGATGCTCTAATGTGGGAAGGTGGAATGTTGAGATGTTTCAATGTAGTGGTAGTGATGATATTGATGGATGAACCAATATCAATCAAAACTCGCTTGTATGAAATCTGATTAATGCTAGCTATAATGTGAAATGGTGGATCAGGTTCATTAATAGGGGTTGGTTTAATTTCTTGTTTGTGAAAAGTAATCATAGGCTCCTTGTATGGCGGAATAGGATTCAATTGTTGTGAGGACTATGATGAATGTCGAGCATTGATTAGATTCGATAGTGATGCAGATTGGCTAGGGAGTTCCTTGCTTCCCATCATGATATTTATCATGTCGATACCACCCTCTTTAGGTGGGGCTATATGCACCTTGCTCACATGCTCCTTTTGATCTTCCTTAGCCTCATGATTGGGTAAGGGATATTTGAATATGTCTATTCATTGTTTATCAATAGCCAGAGGTTTGTCTATCTATCTAGGAGAATGGCTATCTACCTACTTAGGAGGTAACTCTTGATGATGCGTAGGGCACCTCATGTTGATTTGTTGCCTATGAGTTCTAGGTGTGGGTCTCTTTTCAGGAGTTACCCTACATGATTGTTCTTCACGTAACTTTTATTGGAAAATCCTTTCTTCACATCATTTGAGCTCATCCCATCTATGGTGGTGCAATATTTGCTCTTCCATGTATTCTTGCTCTATACGCTCACGCTCAATGCGTAGGTCCTCCAATTGATCTTGGAGTAGCCGCTCTCTTTGAACTACGTGAGGCCTAGGTTCCCGATCTGATTGGTCTATTGTGTAAGACTGATGGCTTTCCATATCGCTACGGGGGGTTTTAGCTGTGTTAGTTCTTGCCATGTATGTGGAAACCTTATCACCTCGATGAGTAGATCCCCTATGTGAGGAAGTGGCTTCGCGACGACTATCGGGCATCAGAATGATGAGATCCTCAGGAGAATAGTGGGTGCGATGACTATCAAGGTGTCATGCAAGAATGGTGAGATCCTCAGGAGAATATTAGAGGCATTCAAGGCCTCTCCATGAGTTTTCTACTTCGTTGGCTCATGATTGAGCTCGGCTATGCATAGTTGTCATGATGTGCTGACTAGGCAAACCTTGAAGGAAACCCACACTAAAGAAAATTTTGACTTCCAAAAATGTTGTGGGTGTTATATACCAAAATGATCAATGTGACGAGCTGATCACAATGGGCTATGACTCCAAAAAGTGACCTTCGGGTCAAAATTTGTATTTTTGGAATATTTGGCCAACCGAGGCTCATGGGAAAATGACCAATTTGAGGAATTTTGGGAAAATGTAGAGCCCAGACCTCAAAAATGGTATGAGGGGTGCACAAGGGGCTAACTAAGACAACAAAATAAATTTGGAAATTTTTGGGGTTGTCTAGGGCTTTTTATGACTGTTTTAGTGTAGTTTTTCCCTATTTTTGGCTTAAAAATCACTCAAAAATAGAGTAATCATAAAACCAACATAAATTTTTTGTTATAGCTCCGATTTGCACGATTTTCAATTCATTGGATGTAGAAATTAGGGTTAGGGTTTGGTCCCCAATCAAGGATCTTATGTTGATTACCCAAACAATAAAGAAACACACAAAGTAGACAATATGATTATCTCTTTTAAGGATTAGATGTGTTTCCTAAGAACTTGTCTCGTGCATTTTGGTTTGTTGAGTATATAATATAAATCTCATCGTGTTTTGCAATTTTTTTGATGATATTCTTAGATATTTTAAAGGTTTTCACCTATATACTCACAATGACATAACCCGGTAATGACATCCAGGTAGTATTTCCCCTAAGATATGGAGATGAAATCCATAATCGAACAAGGAGCATAGGTACTATCGATTCTCACCCAGCACACCATGGTTAGTGATACACCCCTTCGAAGAGGAGTGCATGCTATTTTCCATGGATAGGATAGTTCTTGAATCGGCCTTGGCCATGGTCGGGTCTCGATAGTACAATGTCAAATGAGCCAACCAAGTGGTAATGACATCCACTATTGGTCTCGATCAATGGGTTGGATGTGAGAGCCCAACGTCATTGATGTTTAAGTGAAACATGGTGTGTGTGGGTTATTTTTAATTTTGCATAAAGTAAAAATGCATCAAAGAGCACTCATGATCATTTCCTACATGCCTAGAAAAAGGATGTTTTATTTTCAAAAAGATGCAATGCTAAATGCTTTTTCACTTCAGATAATGCAATGCAAAATTGAATGATATTGGCCTTTGGATAGGCCCCAAGCAAGAAAAACCCTAGCACACAGTTTTAACACTAGCCGTTGTTCTGTAAAGCAGGCAACAGACTCAACCACTAGATAGAAAAGTAGCTAAGAATCTTAGCCATTGGTGACAACAACAACTAACAGAGCTACTGTTGTTAGTAGTGGCTAACAATAGATAAAGATTTTTCATGTATTTTTCCCTTAAATTTTTTCTAGGTGGCCTAATTAAAGCCTAATGTAGAGAAAAACATAGAGGATATAGAAAACACAGAAGAGGAAACCTACTTGGAAATCCTCATTCGATGAAGAGACAGGCTGCTTACTATCTTTTCTTAATTTTCTGCTAGTCGTTGTTACTCAACGCGGCTAGGATGCTAGCCGTTGATGTTAACCATGGTTGAGACTATGCATCGTGGTTGTCAAATGCAGCTAGTACCTACACACAAAAAATAGAGAAAATTAAAAAAAGCAATGCAAATTTTAGGGTTTCCACCATGATCACCACTGTAGAAAGGCTTAAAGAGCATATATCTAACACTATTGCAACATGATAAGCCAATTTAAAGAAAACAACATATATGAAACCAAATTTGAAAGAAAGTGAGCCTCCTTTGTATTAATCAATGGTAAAATAGGTTACATATACATCCCTCTTAGGGATACCAAATGATACATGTTTACAATGGTGTTAAAGCCCCTAAATGAGGGTGATATACTCTAAGGGCTCCTTAGGTCTCCATCAACTTTGCATGAGGGCTTACTAGGATGCCTCCTTCTCCATTGTCAAGAGGAATGATCTTGAAGAGTGCTTTGAAGCTTGGAAGGATCTATCACCTACGTACAAGAAACAACAAAATACATCAAATGCATATGAAGCCTCTCATGATGAGGCTATTGTTCAAGAAATGCAAGAAATGAAGCAAATACTTGAAGAAAGCATGAAATATGTAAATATGCTTAAGATATTGACAAATAAGCACAAAGCATAGCTTGAAATGTGTAAAGATAGCTAATATTGCATGTAATCTGAAGTATAAAGCATGAAAGAAGCTAATCTATGAAAACTTATGAAAGAAAGCATGTATGACATAAATGAAGGTAAAGCTACCTATAATACTGCTAATTAACCATGTAAATGCATGGAATAAGACTAATATATGCTATATTAACCTAAATACATAATAAAAAAGAGAAATCTAAGGCTAAAATAGGGAAATGAGGGCATCAAACCCTAGCCATGGGTGCTCAGAGTAGCTGGCTCTGTTAGCCATGGTTGACAATCGTAGCTAAGCCTATGGGCCACTGTTGACAACAATGGCCATGGGAAAAGTCTTCTTTCTCTTGAAACCAGGGTTGGGAATGCTCAAATCCTCCATGGAATTGATGGTCAAGGGTCGCCTTCATGTCCAGACATAGATTGGTGGTTGATTTCACTTGAATTCACATTGGATAGGTGTGGAATGATAAGGTTTGCTTCTCAATCCTTTGGAAGCTCCATTGTTGCAAAGGTAAGTGTCAAACTAGAATTGGGTAACATCTCCTTACTCTTCACAGGTTGCAATTGGCTCTCTAGTTTGATAGGGCTTCACTACAATAAAATTGAGATCCTTTTGGCCTCTTTGAGGGGTCTATAAATAGACTCCCCAATCCCAATATTGGCTTCTCAAGGAAGCCAAGATCAAGAAATGCCAGGTTGGGGCAGTTGGATGGAACCTTATGGAGGATTCACAGTCCATAACCACTTGAATTGGTTGTAAATGTCATTGGAACAACCAATTTGTCTCATCTTGGGAGGCTAAGATAGTTACAAGGCTAGCCACTATTGCTCAACATGACTAGGACCCTATCTATGGTTGTCAACCATGGTTGAGATCTTAGTTTTTTATGTCATCAATGGTTAATGTTGAATAGGTCTAGGATACCTAAAATGAGTGGTTAGGACCATTGACTAGCCTTGGGAGGGTCCAAGGTCATTCATATGGTCTACAAAGGTGCCCATATGAGTAGTCTCCTAAAAATTATATGTTTTAGGTGTCTACAACTTTTGATGCTCTTTAGGTTTCTTTGTGTGTATATTACAGGACTTTACAAGGGAGCAACAATACAAAGACTCAAACCTAACCATCATATATCACGATAGTCACAAAAAACCTATCCTTAATTAGTTTATGAGATGTAATAAATATCCTATGAAGTACATCCAAAATGGCTATAATTGTATTTCATTGTATCAAGATTGGTAGCAATCCCTAAGAGGGATTTTATTGTAATATTCTTGTAAGGAACAAAGCATTGTTAATAAAAGGGTACCATCCAATAATTTCTTTATATTGTTCTTTATTTGTATGGTTACATTTAGATTTTCTACATTTCAATCTTATCTTTTATTTTAAGGGTGTACGATCTTTTTAGCATTTTTAGTGGTGATCACAATCGGACTTTGTCCACATTGCACATTCACATCACTAATTCTTATTTTCTTGGTGTTTGTGAATTTTAGGTATTGTTGTCCCTGATAGATATGATCATTATGTGCAACCATATCATCTTGAGATGGCTAGTAGGTGCCATCATTCCTCACAAATATGGCCTCAGAGAAAAAGTCTAAAAAATTTAGAAATATCTACAGTAGACTTAGGTTACACTTGTGAGTTATTCTATCATTCCTTTCCTATTTCCAGTAAAAAAATTAAAATTTTATGCTTAAGTAGAGGAATTACATAAGATATTTCAGTTTTAAAATAATCTATCTGTGACCATCCCTAGGTCAGACAGCCTCTGTCTATGGTCATCCTTAACCCAAATGACCCTTGTTTCTAACCATCCCTGTGTTAGACGACCTCTTCTACAGATCATCCCTCATACATATGGCCTATATTTTATTATTGTGTGGTATGCTTGCTTTCTTCCTGCTTAAAGGTTATTCATGTTGGGTTTTGTATCTGATAGGTTTCTAAAATTAAAACGTTCATTTATTTAGAAATCTGAATTTGAAACATTATTTCTATGCATTAGTGAAAGAACATCGAATGCTCTATGCTTTTACTTGCTTTTGCATAAAATAAAAGGAACCCCACACACCACATACCACTTTAAAATTAATGAGTTGGACTTCATCCCCAACCATTAATCGATACCAGTGACGGTGGATTTCATATCTATTCGTTGGCTCGCACCCTAGCAACTTAGCGACCGAAAGCGAGTGGCTTGACTTCATCACCAGAAGGTCCTCTACTCTTGGATGCACCTAGAGTGGGAAGGTTAGCAAAGCTCTTTTACCATGGGGCTCTTTAAAATACTTAGTGGATGTAGCTATCATTATTGTGCATGCCTTAAACACGAGGGTTAAGAGAAAGTGAGGCTTCACCAGTACCAACACATTATATAGCGCAACCCCTTTAAAGGGGTAATTTGTTCCCTTAAGCTTAACTTGAGCCTAAGTATAATAAGAAGCTACTTTATTTTCATTTGGGTTACACCCCTCGATAGGGGTATGTGCTTGAAATACCTCTTAGTAGTTTTCTATTCTGTTTACCCTTAGTTTTATAGAAATAGGATTTTTTCAACATCAAAACACACAAAATAGTATAGGGATTCACAAAGAAAATTTAAAAGAGATAATCATATTGTATACTTTATTTTTTTCCTTTCTATTTACATAATCAAATATCATGGTAACTATACACAGTTGAGCTCAATCACGAGTCGATGATGCAAAAAATTTACAAGGAGGTGCAAAACATCTCTGATTCAATCTTGAGGACTTAGTCATTTCCAAATGGTATATTGGTATCTGTTGCAATATTAACACTGCCCATAGGGAGTTGAACCTTCATTATGTACCAATACAAGAGGCATATCTAGATCCTAAATATGATTAAGAAGACAAAATTATTGGTCAAAGTCAATCCCATACCACTATTAGACATAACCTACCCATAGAGGGGCCAAGTAGGGTAGTATCACGGATTCACATCCTAACCCAATCCATGCACCATGTTGAGTATGAGCGATATTATACACCAGGGACTAACTTGGATGAGTGGGACACTCTACTTGATCTACCATGGATGATTCAAAAATTCACTCACTTAGATAGATACGACCCTCATTATTAAGATAGGAGCATAGCCTCATCTACTTACCTTTGTCTTGAAGATGATGAAGAGGAAGGCCCAAGTCATCTTGCTTTTCATTTTAGATATTGTTCCATGCAAGCATATTATGCCTCTACACCATCTAAGTATGAAGACTTGACCTTCAAACCTAAACACCAAGTTAACGTGACTTCCCTTGATCAGGAAAAATAGGTAGCCAACCCTATTGGGCCCATAGAACAAGCAAAGTCCCTTCACATTGATGCAAGGGCTAGCAGGCCTCATAAAAATGATCCACTACCTAGGAAAAACATAAACCAACCATGGTTGGATAGGTTACAAAAGACTCAAGAATACCTAAATCGTGCCAGATTAGAACAACATAGGGTCCATCAACAACATTTATTCTAAGAAAAATTACAAAAAGAAGTTCATGAGGAAGTTTTCATGCCTAGCACCTATAGACAGTATACCTACCAAATATGTATTGTGCAACATCATGACCTACATCCTAGGCCTAATCACCCTCCTTGTGTGCCCACACAAACTCATATGTCTCAACAACGTCAAGATCGTCAACCCAAGTTCAAGGCCTATGAAGATCTAGAACCAGAATATCAGTATCTAGGGTATCTTGAGATAATCTGTGAGGGCATAGATGATGATTATGTTCAAACATACCATCCTAATAGAAACCTTCTACCTTCCCCTCCATGGGAACCAATACAAGAAAATTAGATAATATCATCTCAAGCCTACAAGGTGCTCATAGAGCGCATAAAATCATTGGAAAAATAAGGGACAGGTTACCAAAAGCTAACATTGAGCCAATTGTGCAACCAACTACTCTATCCTTCAATACAATATCCTCCATATCCTGAGCATTTTGAAATGCCAAGATTGGATAAATTCAAAGGGGATGAGGATGCATAAGAATGCATGATAAGCTTTATGAACCTTTGTTCCCAACTTCTAGATGATGATGCCTTGTTTCTTAGGAATTTATTGATAACACTCTTTGGCCTAGCCTTAATGTACAACCCTTTACCAAGGCATAGCATCTGTAGTTTTTAGCAACTCACAAATACCTTCCTAGAACATTTTTCATTCGACATTAAGAAGAAATCCAATATGACTGAATTGTCTAACCTTATATAATTTGTTGATGAACCAATCACAAACTATGACAACCGGTGAAGAAAGGTGATGTCCAAATTATCTTTCACTCTACCTATAACAAAATTAAATCAAATATTCATGAGAAGTTCAAAGCAAATTTTTCTTCTCCTACAATTGTAAGAATGTCAGATATTTGAGGAGGCTTTGGCATAGGCCAAATTCATATAAGACATCAAAGTCCAATATGGGGCCATTAAACTTCGAAAGGAGTGGAACATAAACCCTAGAGGCAACAATACACAACAAAGACCAACTTTGGTCAACCAAGTTTTCCTAAGTGTTCCTAGGCCTGAAAAGCAAGCAACACCCAACAACGTAATTATTAGGATCAACCTTATCCCACACAATACAACAACCAACATCAGTGAACTCAGGTGCAAAACCTACAATTCCATCTACCATGCACTTATACGCCATTTCTTGAGTCTTTAGCGATGCTATTTAACTAATTGTGCAAAGTGAAGGCTATCACATTGCCATAGATTCACCCCCTAGATCCTAATCATCCAAAATATAAGGGACATAGAGAGGACTTGTACTTCATATATCAGTAATAGAATGGACATGATATCCAATCCTGCTACACATTCAAAAATGTAGTATAGGACATGCTAGATAAAAAGCAATTACAAATTGATAATCCTCTTACCCCTAATAACAAAAAAATGGGCATATTCAAATACCCCTTGCCTACTCATGAGGTTAAGGAGGATCAAATAATATAGGTAAACAAATTATATACAACCCCACCCAATAAGGGGTTCATTGGAATGATTAACATTATGATGAGAAGTCGAAGATATGAGCAAGTTGCACCACCTACAACTCTCATTAACATTCCTTCTATGTTACAATCCTTGCCAGATCAAAATCTTGTCCAAGGTCCACCACCTTAGTTGGTGGTGATTATTAAGAGTAGGCTTACTCAAAGCCTATGTATGGCATCGACTAGAATGTCCATCTATGAGATAATATAGTAATATCCAAGACAGAGAAAGGCTCTGATGGAGATTTTGAGACCAATTTAATTACAGCCCTGAGATCCTAATGCTTTTACCAATTTTGTAGGGCATATTCAAACATGTAGGGATCACATTATAACCTTCCAAGATCATGAGATCATGTTGGAAATATTAAGTATATTGGTTGTCATTTATGTCAAAGGCAAAATGGTTGAGATTTATCTTCAAGGTTGAAATAATAAAATGCAAGGCAAGTATCATCAAAGGTTTCATGAGGCAGAAATATTGATGTCAAAGGTACAATAGTTGTCAAGGCAAAAATATTTTATATGGTTATGTTAGCAAGAAAAAGACAAGGTTTCATTTGATTGAAAAAAAAATTCCATTGTTATCTTAGCAAGAAAAATTGAAAAAGAAAATAATTTGACAAAGGTTCACAAGAAAAATATTATAATATTTAAAACCAAGGTTTAAATATTATAATAAAAATAAATTTGAATTTTAAAGGGCACCAAAATTCAAATTCAAATGATGGAAATAAAAATGAGAGCCAACGTATTCATAAAGCTTGAATTGCATATTAAGGAAGAAAAATAATTCATTTGCTATTGTTTTTTTGGAGATTAAGCATGATTCACGCCATTCATTGATGGTAGAGAGAGGAAAATACAAACACACACCTTTTGAAGTAGGGAAAATGATTTAAAAAGGAGGTAGTGCACAAGGTTTCCAAATGGGAGGCTAACCCAGGTGATAGGCAGGTCCTACGCAAGTCATGGCAGGTGAGAGGTCATGGGTTTGAAGCACAATGGGTTCATTTTGCTTGGAGTTTTATTAAAAAATAAATTATCTACAGAAGAGGACATCAAATCAGATTTTATGCATTATACTTCTTGTGTGGGCAGCCAGCCCATGCAATAGCCTAGATTTTGCTAGGACACAGGCTAGGAAGAAGTGGTAGGTTCGAGTCACGATGACAACACGTTGGTAGGGTAAAATTTTTGATTAAATTTGAAAATATTAAGGTATGCATAACGCTTGACCTAGGGAGACACAAGGTTTAATTTTTGCATTATTGGGTATGCATAGTGCTTGATCTAGGGAGACATAAGGTTGAAGGTTTGCATGATAAATTGAAATCAAAAGTACTATGTGAGTAATGATATTTTAGATTCTGTGTGTGTGGCTTTATAAGGTTGAAATAATTTTTGATATAGGAGGTATAAGTGGAATTAAAATTGTATTTTGCAATTAGGGTTTTGGATGATTATAAGGTACATTATTGATATTGAAAATTAGTTGTGCCTTTTACAAGTAGGAGTAATAAGGTGTTATTATGGTTTAATTATTGTGTGTATTCTTGCATGGTGAAAGAAAGTTTGAAGGGTTTTGTTCTTTGATTAAAAATCTTTATTTTGGGAAATTAAAAGGAGTTGTAAACCATTATCTCTGTGCACATATTTTGAAGAAAAATTTAATGTGGAAGATTTGAAAGAGAGATCTACTAACTAGTTTTTGAAGTGGCACTTTGAAAGGGAAATTCTTTTGAGATAGGTTTTGAGGGCTCATCTTCATCAAAGCAAGTTAAGAGGTATGGTGATATCATTCCTTATTTAAGGTTTTTGGTTGAGAAAAAAATTTGAATCATAAGGTGGAGAAATAAGGATTATATATGTGCATTGTTTTTTTTTTTTTTTTTGAATTTACATGGTGGAATCGGTAGCCGCCATGAATCCGAGCAGGCTGTCCAAATTTTATGGCCGTCATAGTATTCTGTGCTATCTACCCCAGAATCCGCCACACAGATCTTCACGCAGTCCACCCCTATAACCACCATGCCACAATCATTTTAAACCTTTTATGCCACTGAAAGCACTAGGAAAGGGACAATCGTTCAGTCCGATGAGGCCCGAGATTTGAACCTTGGACCTCCGCCCCCCTTATGGGGTTTGGATGAACCAATTAGTATACACCTCAGACCTTATATATGTGCATTTTTGGAAATATATGTGCTAGGGTTTGTGAAAAAATTGTGCTTCATTGTTAAATGAGATTGGAAACACATGTGCTAGGGTTGAGAGCAAGTTTTGTGCATAATATTGATTGATATTGGGATAAACTAGCAAAGGTCAAAAAGTATTTTTGTGAAGTAATTTGTGCATTGGCCTTGAGTGATATTTGGAAAGAACATATTATGAAATTGTATTGCATATCATTTTCTATGTGTTCTTGAACAATAATTCTGGGTAGAATATGTCTAAAATACTTTGATCAAAGCATGTGTTATGAGCAAGTTTTGAGCATCTATTAGAGTAGATTTGAGGTAGATTTGAGCAAGTCATGTAAGAATATTTAAAGTAGGTTTGAGGCATATTTAAGCAAGTCTTATAAGAAGACTTGAAGCAGGTTTGAAGTAGATTTGAGCAAGTCTTGTAAGAAGACTTGAAGCAGGTTTGAGGAATATTTGAGCAAGTCTTGTAATAATACTTGAAGTAGGTTTGAGGTAGATTTGAGCAAGTCTTGTAAGAAGACTTAAAGTAGATTTGAGGCATATTTTAGCAAGTCTATTGAGAAGACTTGAAGCATGTTTGAGGTAGATTTGAGCAAGTATTGTAAGAATACTTGAAGTAGGTTTGGGCAAGAGTTGAGAGAAGATTTGAGCAAGTCTTGTGAGTAGGCTTGGAGTAGTTTTGAGCAGAGTATTGAATTGGCTTTGGAGTAGAATAAAGTAGAGGGGATAGAGTTCTCCTATGGATAGAGTTCCATAAATCAGAGTTGATGGGATAGAGTTCTCCTATGGATATATATCCACAAACTTGAGCATAGGGGATTGGTGTCTCATTTGGATAGATGTCCATAAACATTGTAATAGGGATTTTGTTCCCAAGAGATTTATTGAGAAAATTTATAAGAAATATTTTCTTTGTGGACATAGCCCACATTGGGTGAACCACGTTAAATCTATGTCTCTCATTATGTGTGATGATATGTGCATTTATTTTCTACTGTTATCGATGATATTGGTTAATACTGATTTGAAAAGATATTGCAATTGATAACATTGGATAATATTATTTTGGAAAGAAAAGTAAAATTTTATCTTATACTTTTCACCCTCCCCTCAATATAAGCTTGTATTATTTAGATCAATCCAGTACCTACCAACATAGTTGATCCTCCATTGCACATCATTGTGTGCATAAATAGGATTCCTTATAAGTGGGTGTTGATTGACATGGGTTCCTCCATAAACATCATCACCACAGCTGCACTAAACCATCTCAGTCTTTCATCATCACATATTGTGGCATCCACCTTCACTCTACGAGCATTCAATGATACTCTTTTCTCTACGGTTGGCACCATAGTCCTTCCTATCCAGGTTGGACTAAAGATGATTCTAGTATTGTGCCATGTTATAGAAGGTGTGATGCAATACAACATATTGCTTGGATGACCCTAGATTAGAAACATGAAGTGCATCCCATCTATACTGCACTAGTGCATCAAATACATCCATGAGGGACAAGTTCATGTAGTCCCTTCAGACTCTGAACCTTTTAAATATGTTAATCTGGTTAGTAATCCACAAGAATTAATCTTGCCATCCACACATCTAGACATTCAACCTGATGGCCCTATTAAACATCTAGAACCCTCATCAAAACCATCACCCCCATACACTGATCCATCCACATCGTCACCTCCATCTCAGCCCTCATCATTGGCCTCGTCTAACATCCCTTCCTCATCATCGGGTCCTCCGAGTGAGAAGGAGTTGAAGGCGCCAATCGAGGAAACCCAATCATTCATCCCCACTATCTCCATAATAGAAATTCCAATTCCCATGGAGGAAGAAGAATTATCTGCTACAATAGATGAACCACCTCATGCTACACCTCCTTCACCTCCATCCTCCCCACTATCTTCACCGTAAGTCATGGTCCACTTGGCTAACCCTAGTCTCACTGAGTACTTGGTATAGAATGTCACATTCACACCACTCATCGAGTCCATTCAAGACATGGGTAGACCTTATATGTCATCTTTACCCATTGGTACCATTGTACCCTTGGGGGTCCCCCTAAATCAAATGAACTTCATTTATGGGGGCTTTGATGACTCTACAAATCAATTTCCCATGATAAGACATGATGATGAACCTTTCTCGGGAAACATTGGGTATATGTCAAACCCAAAGTTCACCTTGTGATACTTTTACCATTACCATTGGCATAATAATGGCTTAGGCCGATATGAGTAGGGTCTTCAAACACCCTATCAACCACAATACCAACTTTTGATAGATAAATTTGGCTTAGGGTATTCCATACATATGCTAGATGAACTCCTCATAGATTCCCTCCAATGCCTAACCATAGGCTTTGAGGAGGAAATTGATGAGAATGATTATATCGACCTAGGCTATTTTCATATGTTGAGAGATCATATCCTCATTACAATGGTTTCTATCAAACCTTCTGACTCCCTCAATGAGACATCAGAAGAGTATGAGGATGAGATAGAACTAGCATACCTTGGTCCTCACCATAATCAACAGCCTTCTAATTTCATCAATGAGGCATCAGACAAATATTAAGATGAGATAAAACTCACTTACCTTAATCCTCACCATATATGATAGCCTCCTAACCCAGTCAATGAGGCACCCAAAGAATATGAGGATGAAACTAAACTAGCATATCTAGGTCCTCACCACCTTCAATAAACTAACAATGAGAGAATAGAATTCAACCTCATAAACCTAGATGAGCTCTATCATAGGGCTTTTCCTCCATGATAGCCCACCTAGAGGGACCTTATACCTCTAGAAGATCCAATCATCCTAGCTCCTCCTAGGTCTGATCCATTCATCCCATTACCACCTCAGCCACCCTCGACATATCTAGGGCCACCCATATTTGACATATTTTCTCCACCCATGAATGGAAACTATCCATCCATCAACATGGTTTCCATTGATTTAACCACACCACTCCACAATCCTAGTGACCCCTCAAAACCTTTACACCTCAACCATGAGGCCATCGATTTTGATCATGTCACATCACCACCATCATCGAAAGAGTTCTTCCCTTATGAGGAAATGTTACAACCATTTCATTTCTCTCAAGGGCCATCTGAAGATGTTTGTCAAGTTGAGATCGAACCAGATATGATCGATTCTCCAAACCCAGCTGATGACATCCACTTGATCCCTACGCCTCATCAGCTTGAGGAGGGATCTCACATGTCAATAGAGGAAACCATTGATGTTAACATTGGTAATGATCCTGAGGCTCCTAAAAATGTAAAATTGGGAGAAAGTCTCTCCCTTGAAGAGCGAGCCATTTACACATCTCTATTGATAGAGAAGATAGAAATTTTTGCTTGGTCATACAAAGACATGTTGGGTCTTGACCCAAAATTGGTCACGCACAACCTTACACTTGATCCAAACATAAAATCGATCAAGCAAAAGCTTCATAAAATGCATCCAACAATAGCCTTAATGGTAAAATATGAATTACAAAAATTGTTGGATGTTGGATTCATCCAACCTATCGACTATCCTGAATGGGTTTCCAACATGGTACCCATAGGAAAACCTGATGGGAGGATTCACATATGTATAGACTTTCGAGATCTTAACAAAGTGACTCCCAAGGATGAATTCCCCCTTCCAAGCATTGATGCACTAGTTGATGCCACCATAGGTCATGAGATGTTGTCCCTCATGGATGGTTTTTTAAGCTATAATCAAATCTGAGTCAAACCCGAAGATCAACCAAAGACAACCTTTACCACCCCTTGGGGAACTTTCTACTACAAGGTAATGCCATTTGGCCTTAAAAATGCTGGTGCAACATATCAGTGGGCCATGACATATATATTTCATGACTACATGCATAAAATCCTTGAGGATTACATAGATGATTTGCTAGCCAAATATCTATTGCATCACGAGCATGTTGATGTTCTAAGGAAGGTCTTTGATCACCTCATTGAGCATAATGTCAGACTTAATCCCAAAAAGTGTGTCTTTGGAGTCACATCTAGAAAAATTTTGGGCTTTATAGTCTCCAAGTGAGGGATCAAAGTTGATCCTACCAAGGTCAAAGTAATACTTGAAATGCTCCCCCTACCAACCTTAAGCAACTTCATAGCTTACAAGGGAAGGTAGCATCTATCCGATGCTTCATAGCGCAACTTTTGGATAAATGTCGACCCATGAATCGACTACTACAAAAGGGGGTCCCATTCCATTGGGATGAGGAGTGCCAAAAGGCCTTCGATGAGATAAAATAATACCTAGCATCACCACCAGTTCTAGCTCCACCCCGACCAGGTGTGTCATTCTTGCTATACATTTCAGCCACCAACTTTGCCTTAGGGACCATGTTGGCCCAAAAGAATGAGGTAAATAAGGAACAAGCTATATATTACATTAGTCGCACCTTGGTGAGCTACGAGCTCAAATACGCATACATTGAGAAGCTTTGCCTAGAAGTGGTATTCACCACCAAGAAGCTTTGACATTACATGTTGAATCATACAATGTATATCATTTCCAAAGAGAATCCTTTGTGGTACATGATGAGTCACACGTACCATAATAGTCGTACCACAAAATGGATCATGTTGTTGATCGAATTTGACCTTAAATTTATAAGTCAAAAATCCATTAAGGGTCAAGTTATTGCAGATCAGCTAGCAGAGGCTCCTCTCCAGGATGATAAGCCTCTCACTATCGAGTTGCCTGATGATGCAATCTTTGCATTATCTGACTCACTAGAACCCGAAGAACCTAAAAATAAAGCTGACATGACTTTGTTCTTTGATGGTTCTAAATGTGAGCAAGGGGGTGGTGCAGGAGTCATATTTTTCACACCGTAAGGGGCTCCTATACCCCTATCATTTAAACTTGACTTCCCATGCACCAATAATAACATTGAATACGAGGCTCTCCTTTTGGGTCTCCAAACAACTATCATCATGAAGATCAAAAAGCTTAATATCTTTGGTGACTCCTTGCTCATAGTCAACCAAGTCAAGGAAATCTATCAATATCGATGTTCAATCTTGAAATCGTACAAAGATCTTGTGGATAAGCTATTAGCCAAATTGGAATGGTACAACATCGAGGTAATCCCTCAATCATCTAATCATTTTGTAGATACAATGGCCTCTTTGGGGTCTTTAATTCCGTAGAACCCTTATGATGATATCACAACCATCCATGTCAAAATGCTTTCACAATCAATGATTTTATGTGAAGCTTCAAATGATGAAGAAGTTATCCACATGATCCAGATTGAATCGAACCAAGATCAATTCTCTCAGGTACATGACTTTCTGAAACAAGCATCCTAGGGGTCCTTAATCCCATAGGGTCCTTCTGATAATGGCATGACCATTCATCTTAAGGTTATCTCCCAATCCACATTCATGCATGATGAGTCACAATGGGAGCAAGTTGTTCACTCAATCGAAACCCAAGCATATCAAGATTGGCTCACTCAACTAAAATATTTCCTAAAACTTGGTAGTATCCCTTCGAGATTATTGCATGTTGTAAAATGAATATTCAAACAAAAAGTGACCAAATATGTCTTGTTAGGAGATATCCTTTATCATCGGAGCTATGATGGTCTTCTCCTTCATTGTCTAGAGCCCCAAGAATCTGCTTGGGCAATCTCACAAGCTCACGATGGTACTTGTGGTGGCCATTTTAGTAGCATGGCCATCACTAAGCGCATCCTTCGAATGGGTTATTATTGGCCCACTATGGAGAAATATTATTGTGCTTACATTAGGAAGTGCATCAAATTCAACATCATGCTAATATTTCACACTTACCTTCTTAGGCCTTACAATCGATTCAATCGATGTATGGCTTTTTCGTAGTGGGGCTTTGATTTAATTGGGAAAATATCACCCCTATATTTGGGTCATCACATATTTATATTAATGGCCATAGAGTACTTCACCAAGTGGGTGGAAGCTATCCCTCTTACCACTATGATTAGATCTCGCATTACAGAGTTCATACTCCATAATATCATATGTCATTTTGGTATTCCATCCAAAATTATCTTGAATAATGGGACTCCATTCAAAAATAAATATGTGCATGCTTTAACTTCCAAGTACAATATTCAACATAATTTTTCCATACCCTATTATCCATAAGCAAATGGACAAGCAGAGGCATCCAATAAAATTGTAGTTGCCATCCTTAAGAAAACTATCAAGGAAAACCATAAATATTGGCATCTTCAACTACCTCTAGCATTATGGGCTTATCGCACTAGCATTCGGACACCCACTAGGGCAACCCCATTTTTGCTAGTCTATGGCGTTGAGGCCATTATACCCTTAGAGTTGGAAATCCCTTCATTGTGCATATCATTGCAAGAGTTCATCGATGATGACACTGCATGACAAGCTCACCTTGACCAATTGACCCTTCTTGATGAACGATGAGTTAATGCTCTTGAGCACCTTCGTATTTATCAAGATCACCTTAAACGAGCTTACAATATGAAATTCCACCTAAGGGATTTCAAATTTGGAGACCTTGTGCTCAAAGAAAATCAACAAAACTCCAACTTACCACCGCACTTGCGAGACAAATTCATGGTAAATTGGTTAGGCCCTTTTATCATCACATAGAAGATAGGGCCAGGGACTTACCATATCACCTCTCTTGAGGGTGTTGAGGAACCTGAACCTCTTAAAATTCTCCATATATAGGCATTTCATGCATAACACATAATGCATCAAAAAAAAAAAAAAAAAATCATCAAAAATTTCAAAAAAACAAAAATATAAAAACACAAAAACAATACAAAACATCAAAAATACAAAAATATTTGCATTACATCATCATGCATTTCATTGCATTCATTGATTAGTTGCATTAGGCATATTCATCCATTGCACTTGCATTAGGACAAGTTGTGTTTGCATTCTTACGAATGACACCATGTTTGTATGCCAGTCATGAGTCTTAAATCAACCTTATCCATCATCATCATTTGTAGTTTTCCTTATGAGATTTTTCTTATTAAGGGGTCCTCATAAGATAGGTTAGATACCGGATGAATATCAACAATGATATTTAGATGACCACTGACTATTTTATGCACACCTTTTAGTTTGCAAAAGAGCATAGGGAAAACCCCCACATAACACATATCACTACCATCTATATTCCCCTTTGTGAGTAACTATGTTTTTCAACACAACCAATAAGTTGCTATAGGGTGTTCACTAGGGTTTTTGGTCATTCAACCATCCCTAGTTTTCTTTTCAGATTTTGTAGAAAGCTATCTTGGCTTTTAGAAGGTAAGGTCTTGCTTTGATAGTACCTTGCATATGTCAAAATCCCAACACAATTTCACACATTTAAAATCCAAGTTTGAACAAGGAAGGATGACACTACAATGTAGTCCTTGCCACCTTGAGAGAAAGGTTTCCCTTGCTCATCCTATTATGCACATGGTCTAGGATGCTGAGAATTGACAAAAGGACAAGCTCCTCCCTACCCAAGCAATCCCCTTGCTCTTCCACAAAATGAGCAAGTTCCAAAACAAAAAAAAAAAAGAAATAGTGGTTTTCACCACTAATAAAAAAAAATGAGCAAGTATCCCAAGCAATCAAAATAAAAGAAGGGGGTAATGAGCTTGAATCCTTAGAATCCTCAATTATTCAAAAGCCATGGGGCAATCTCCATTACAACAATGGGTTGAATGAAACCCACTTGGCAATGGAGTAGCCTTATGCATGGTGATATGTCTATCACATTAGCGACCTTATTTTGTACAGACCAATGTTAGCTTATAGATGAGCTAGCTTTTGGTGGCTTGTATTGCCTAGTAGTCTAGTCCAACTACATCCAAACTCAGGATAAGATGACCATAGGGTGATCCTCATTACAACAATGGGTTGCATGAAACCCGCCTAGCAATGAGGTAGTCTTATGCATCATCTAATACATTCACTTTGCACACACAAGGATATTGAATATTTGGGTCTTCATAATAGACTTGTATCTTTCAAGAGTCTTGTGTAGCCAATATACAACTTTTGACTAGTCAACTAGGGTGTTTGAGTCCCATGGAAAACCTTAAAATTCCCTCATAGCACCTAACTATCTCATCATCATTTGTAGTTTTCCTTATGAGATTTTGCTTATTAAGGGGTCCTCGTAAGATAGGATAGATACCGGATGAATATCAAAAATGATATTTAGATGGCCACTGACTATTTTATGCACACCTTTTAGTTTGTAAAATATCATAGGGAAAACCCCCACATCCCACATATCTCATCTCACACATTCACATCCAAATGTATAACTTTTGTGATAAGGTTAACATTTTAATTCATGATTTTTATACATTCTGTGGTGTCTACCATTAGTTTGTTAAACACATTTAGATTCATTCATTATGTTTTAAGCAATTAAAACATACATCCACAATTTGCATTAGAACATCCATATAAAAATTAATGCATCTCATACACATTAGATTTGTCATATCAATAACATGAATTAACATTCATAATCAAATAAAAAAATCTAAATCATGCATCTAACATTAGATATTACATCCATACATACATATATCTAGGCATACATCTATGCATCTATACTACAATATCTAAGTATACATCCATACATCCATAAAAGTGCATCCATACATAAAATAAAATTATAACATAAACACATAATGGGCCATCATAAAAGAGATATCATATATATATGGAAATCAAGTACATCATAATACAAAAGTACTCATAGGCTACAATAGAGTGGGTCCTTGGACCTCACACTCTAAAAATAAGAGCATACATAGATAAGTCAGGCTAGCCCTGCACCACTACTCTCACCTCCACCCTCAGCCTCGCTCTAACGAGGTTGAATAGATCCATTGGCCACTAACCTCTCTAGCCTAGTGAATGACATATGACTCTACCTCACTAACGACTATCTTGACTCACTATGCTAGCTTAGTTAGTATCCTCATACCAAAGACCGCTTAGGTAGATGACTGTCAAGCAACCCTACCTAATCTTCTAAATTTAGGATTTTAGCTGTCAGATTTATGTCGAGCCTAATAATCACCCAATAGCATCTATAGCTTGCTCACCTCGACCTGTAGCCCTACTACATCCCATATATCCTATCCACCTGAACCTGCCTACACCTAATCTATAGTTAAAGCCACCAAAAATACCTAAATCCTACCCACCTCCTCCTAGGAACTCTATAACTAAGCTAGTCAAAATAACCTTCTCCTTAGAGAAGCCCCTACCCCTCTACTACTCTCTATACAACTAGCTCTATAGTACGACAATAGTAGTATCCCTCTTAACCAACTATACTTGGAGAGACTGCACCTATACCCTAAGCTAAGCATCCCCATCCTATTAGTCCTCATCATCCCCACCCTCATCCTATAGCTCCTCCACTCCCTCTATAGCCTAGCCCCACTCTCCCTCTATTCGATGATACACTCATCACCCTCCCTATCACTCTAAAGCCCTCATCCTTACTCCCCTACTAGTCCTACCCATAGGACCACCTCCCTACCATAGCCAAGTCACCCACCATACATCATACTCTACTATTGTACCTACATCCTCCACATCTGGATCAGCTAGAGGTTGATCTACCTCATACCCCAATGGCTCTACTCGAGGCCACTCCAACTAAATCTCTACCCCTCTACAATGATAAATCATAAGCTCACTA
This sequence comes from Wollemia nobilis, assembly GCA_028583015.1. Lineage (NCBI taxonomy): Eukaryota > Viridiplantae > Streptophyta > Pinopsida > Araucariales > Araucariaceae > Wollemia > Wollemia nobilis. Next base: position 10,930,196 of record JAQPPZ010001106.1, read on the forward strand.
GGTACACCTTAGAAAACCCTAAACTATCGAGTAACATGAGAGTACTAGAAGTACTCCCACTCTATCCCATGCCACCCAATCAACCATCACCCATGCCTCACATACCTCAACTACTCTACTACCTCTATCCAATTAGAGCAATCCATATAGGGTCTCCATATAATATACCCTAGTCTCAATCCCTCAAAGGACTATGTATAATGAACCAATCGATCTAAATGTGGATGGCTATAACCCACCTCTTGATATCACCTCCATCAAGCTCTGACCAAGGAAGCCCCTATGGTCTATCCACTTTGATATGCTCCCAACCCTAGATCTGGAGTAGGAAGCTATAGCCCAATCCGCACCTACCTCGATGTTGGATCTCATACAACTCATCATATAGATGTGCGAGTAGAGTGCTCCCCCATGCCATGATCGATAGATCTTGAGTACTACACTCCACCAAATCCTATACTAGCTCAAGGAGGTTCCATGGGAACCTCACTCCTGAAGAATCAAGTAGCAAGATGTTAGACATGAGTGACATAAGCACTACATGTCTCCTAGTGAAGACCCATGTGGTGTACCATACCTCAATGAGGACCCCACCACTGTCCATGCACTCCCTCGCAACCTCCCACTCATCATCAAAGACCCTCCAAAGAGCTATCTCCTACTAAGTGAAAGTGATGGGATACCCCTCAATAAAAATCCTCAAGATCTTGAATACATCCTCTAGCATTAATATCATCTCACCAGTTGGGATGTGGAAGATGTTGGTACGACTATCCCAATGGTCAACCAAGGTAGTTAGATAGGCTTGGTCTGCCATCACCGCCTCTAGCCTCATCAACTGCTTAAGGCCAATCACCTTAAGCCATTTCCAATCAACCCTTAAGAGGTATCCTCGCACCATCTCAAAGACTATCAAAACTCTATGATGAGCCCTCAAAAGTTGAATACATAGAGTAATCAAATTAGACAATCAAGTCACAAAATTATAAAAAAATCATCCAATCATGGTCATCTCGATGTGAGACGGTCTACAAATATGACTATATTATCTTGATACGGCTACCACAATAGTAAAAAATGTAACCATTACAATTTAAATGCAGCCATCCAACCCTAGGATGACCCCCAACCCCCCAAAGAGGGACCATATCTACCTGAGATGGCCCCAAAAACAAGAAAAAAATGCATCAAAAAATAAATAAACAAACAACCAAACAAAAAAACAAGCAATCTAACAACCTACACTACATTTCCTAATCTAAGGTGTGTTCCTTACCTTAAATTTTAGGTGAGGTTCATTTTCCACATTAATTAGTGAGGTTCATTTTAATTTTCAAAATAACTAAGTAGGAAATAAAGTAACTACCTTCCTCGCTCTGGCTCCTCCACTCGTCAAGGTCCTAGGTTGATCCATGCTAGAAATGGGTAGAATTTCAGTAGCGCTCTACTTCACAAATTTCTCTTCTCCTCCTCACCTCTCCTTTTCTCCAACTGCCAGTTATCAAAATGATGTCAAAAATTTGGAAAATTTGCTTTTATATTTTTCAAATTCCATGATCTCTGTGCTAGACGATCACATTTAATGTGACCATCCTACCATGAGATGACCCCAAAAAATTGTAAAATATAATCGTCTCTCCCCAGATGGCACCAAAAAAAATAAAAATACAAACATAAAACCACAAAAACAATATAAAACTCCAAAAAATACCTAAAAACATCAAATCAAAAATCTTGAGTGAACCTCGTATCTAGTGATCTACTCTAGTCACTTGGTAGTTGCAATGATTGGCTATCCATGCAATCTAGTAAGATGAGTACATTACCATAAGGCCACTCACAAAAAAAAAAAAAACAAAAAAATCCAAAGGTACCCCAATTCCTTTGGTCAAAAATATTTCAAAAGGCTTCCAAATTAATCGAAGTGTTATCATCTCAACTCCCTAAGAAAGCCATATGGTTGGACTGCTCCAAGGGATAGAGATGTACATTTCCTTCTTCCACTCAGCCTCAAGTGATCCTCGTATACAATGATTTACCTTTGGAACAAATTGAATTGTTATCATCTCAATTCCCTAAGAAAGCCATGTGGTTGGATTGCTCCAAGGGATAGAGATGTACAATTACCAATAATGGTCGAAATCATAATTGTAATAGGATTTTCCCCTTCCACATTCATTAAAGTCCTACAAAACCCAAAATAAGTCATCTTGGTCAAGCGACTCATCGCTTTCATCACCTTCCATCTCCTCATCAACTCATCGCTTGAGGGGGTAGTCATACATCACAAAATTCATAATCAAAATCAATAATCAAACACTCAATCATGCAAATTGTGTTCATCCAAGAATCATTACCAAAGACAATCATACCCTTGCTTGGGGTAAACAACAAGCAAAAAATAACTCAAACAAAACTATCAAGTATACCTCATTCCTGTATCTTGGTTAAATGGTTTACCTTAAATTCAAGTTCTTCAATTTGTTAGAAGCAATGATTCAAATATGCATGCTCTTTCCATGATTGGGGCATCTAACATTGATCAGATCAATGAACACCATCAACCCTCAATTTGACTTTAGGTCATCTATTTTTGCTCTACATTATGCTTTCACACAATGCATCCCAAAAAGGGGTATCTATAGACACCTAAAACATGTCATATTGAGGAGACTACCTATATGGACACCTTTTCAAGCCATATGACCCACCTTGGGCAGCCCTAGGGCTTAACAATGGTTTTCACCACTCAAACAGGGAGGAATTTCCCTTTGTAGTAGAGACCATCTCACCCTGAGATGGCCCCCAATCATGACCATCTCACCCCAAGATGACCCACAATCATGACCATCCCACCCCAAGATGGTCGTGCTAGAAGCAAGTTCCTGCACTATAATTCAAATGGTTACACACCAGTCAAACACAATGGTTTCTTGAATTCAATTGTTTCTTGGCTTCTCTAGCAAGCTTTGGACTCCCATTTGGAAGTCTATTTAAAGGCACCTAGCCTTCATTGAAAATATCTAATTTCATGCATCAAATTGCTATCGAATTGAAGAATCAAAGAGCTCTCACTCTCAAAGCAATGAAGTGCTACCAAAATTCAACCATGAAGCTTCCAAGCATGCCAATGGACCATCTCAAAGGTTGAAGATCAAATTTGTACTTCTTGCACCATCCAACACCCTTGCTTCATGTCAAATCCTACCATTAAGTCATTCCTCATGAGCGCACCCTTGAACATCAATCCCACAGATCAAACCCGACGTCGCCTCGCATCGGCCACAAGGAATTTGCTCATAGTTTAGCGGTCGTCTCGCCTAGAGATGGCCCATAGGCATGATCATCTCACCCTAAGATGGCCAACAGGCAAGACCATCCCGCACAGAGATGACCTCTCGGTAGAGATCTATTTTCCCTATTTTCTTGCTTTCATTAGATTTAGCAACATTTTAATTACTTCTTAGCATAGTTAGATTTCATTTTCATGCATTTATTTATTGTATTTTAGCTTCTTTATCATTTTCTTTATCATGGATATGGGCCTTATCTTGAAAGGCTCTTCATATGCTTTTGATGCTCTTTAGATTTTCTTGTGTGCATATTACAGGTCTTTACAAGGGAGCAAATGGCATAAAGATTCACACCTCATCATCATACATCATGATAGTCACCAAAAACCTATCCCTAATCAGTTTGTGAGATGCAAGAAAGATCCTATGAAGTACATCCAAAATGGCTATAATTGTATTTCATTGTATCAATATTGGTAGCAATCCCTAAGAGGGATTTTCTTGTAATATTCTTGGAAAGAACAAAGCATTATTAATAAAAGGGCACCATCCAATAATTTCTTTATCTTGTTCTTTATTTGTATGGTTACATTTAGATTTGCTACATTTCAATCTTATCTTTTATTTTAAGGGTGTACGATCTTTTTAGCATTTTCAGCCTTTAGCCTAAGTGGATGGATAATTGTTCCATTTCACAATCATAAATATAAATATGTTAGAAAATGAAATATAATGGTTTTAGTTGATTCCACACACTCTTTCCTCAAAGACACATATCTGTGTGGTAGGAGCACACAAATTTCATGCAATCTTATGTTTCCACTCTCTTATTATATGATAGGCATGTCCTTGTGGATAGTTTAGACAATAAAACAAAGAGGGATCTACTTGCATTATATGCCTAGTAAATAAAAATAACAAACCTAACTAGATTTATCCTTTGTATATCCTCATGAGTCCCTACTTATTAGTTAAATGACAACCAAAAATAAGAGGATATAGGCAATAGGTGTACAAATGTAATAAAAGCAAATAATCTAAAAAAAAATAGTAAAATAAAATTCAACCTATTAGACATAACGTATTTTTAGGTGAATTATATTCAGAGGCTCTTTAATCTCTTTGTAATCAAGTGTGGAAATGTGATATGTGCTTGAGCCATACTTTGTAGTTATAACATATGGACCTAGCCACTTGAGCTCAATATTTCCCTTGATTTTCCTTAAGAAGTATATCACCAACCTTAAAGGATCAATATCTTAACTTTTTTCCATAGGATCATTTGAACCTTTATAGGTAGAACCAAAGGTTTTCTAAATCATGGATTCACTTTTCATTAAGAAATTCCTATTGATTAAGGTGGGTGAGATGATACTCATCCCCATAGAAGCATATTGGAATAAAATTTGCAAGTAGAGGTCTTCAATATCAAATAAAAATAGCTTTGGTACCATAGACTAAGCATAAGGTATCACATCCATGGGAGTTTTAACACTAGTACAATATGCGTAAATGGTTGGGTATAACTACAAATACCAATCCCTTCCAGTATTATTGACTCATTTTTTGAGGAGCTTGACAATAGTTTTACTAGAAGCTTCAACTTGGCAATCGCCTTGGGGATAATAAGGTGTAGAATATTTTTGTTGTATATGATACTTTGCATATATATATACTGGACATGTTTATTTTTGAAAGGTATGCCATTAGCTAAAATAATAACAAAAAGGATACTATAATGATATATTATTTGGTTCTAACTAAATTTAGAGGCCTAGAATATAGTTGTGGAGGACAAGACATATATTTGACCAATTTAGTAAAGTATTCATAGCTATGATAATGAATTTATATCCATAAAAAGATGCAATATCAATTTCTTCTATAATTTTGAGTCTCAAAATAGAGAAGGGCTAATTTGAGGTAATGGATTATAGATCTTGGATATGAACATGAACAAGGTTACGATGATTTTAACAATTGTCACACCTCTTGATGTAATCACAAGTGTCTTTCTCTAAAAGGTCAATAATAACCCATCTTAAGGAGTTTCTTAGTAATGACAACACTACTATAGTTCCCATTACAAGACCCATCATAGGCTACTTGGATGATCTTTCGGACTCAGTTTAATCTAAACACCAAAGTAATATACCACCAAAATTACAAAAATATAATATATCATCAAGAATGACATATTTGCAAGCCCTTTGTTTGAGGTTCTTGTTCACATTTCCATTCAAACCTTTAGGAAAAGTGTCATTCTTGAGGTAATCATAGATGTCCTTATGAAGACAAAAATGCAACACCAAATAACAAGATATAAATTGAACTCAAACGATTGTATTACACAATGAATGATTTTATATTAATGGGGGGAGCCTCAAAAAACCATTGTTACAATAAGAATCTTTGAATCCTTTGATACAAATTTTACAATAGCTAGGGTTCTCTGAAACCCTAGCAAAAAAATGTTGGTGGTGTCTTTAGAACGTGTTCTTGCTCCCAATAAAAGTGAGTGGGCTTCTGATTATCTTATATTGATCTACTCTAGATTAAGCAGTTGTCCAATGCTAGTGTAATACTACTAGATCTACACACAAGAAAATAACAAATGAGTCAGTAATAACAATGAGGGCTCCACAATGTGAGACCCTTAGAAATCAAGACTAAACCCTAGCTATGCAATAACAAAATTAAGAAAAGATGTTGACAACATAATAAAATATAACAAAATGACTTTGATTTACCTTGCTTATCTACCATTATTTTATCTGATGTAATCTATTGCAGTGTATTGGTATGATGATGCCATAGCATCGCTCGAGAGCTAGCAGGACTACAAAACTCTAGCGTAAAATACCCATGGGTGCTTGGCAATTGTAGAAAATGTCCATGGGTGCTTAGTAATGGTGGAAGGTGCCTAGAGGTGCTTGGTAGTGGGTGAGAAGTACCCAGAGGTGCTCAAGAATGATAGGGAGCACCCAAAGGCGTTTAATGGCTGAGGAAAATATTTGCAAAAGCAGATCTTGTTAGGCAAGAGGAGCAACAATGAATGTGAAGGCTATGGCAAGTAATGCTAGAGGGCTTGAGTGCTTGGATACTCCAGGGAACACATATGTAAACCTCAACTTAGGATTTAGGGGTTGAGCTATCAAAATGGCTCCAATTAATAATCTAACCTAGGGCATGCTAGGGTTTCAATGACATTAATCGTGTGGCTGAGATAAAAGCATATCAAAGGGTGTATATTAAATCTGGGGTGTGGCATGGATTGATATGGTTGGAGGGATAGGATTAAGTGAAATCGGATGGCTATGATAAATTCACTTATATAATTATATATTTATTAAATATATATAAAATATTAATTTTAAAATATATAAATATATATGAATAATGGGTGGAAATATTGGGAAGACTTGAATGGATGACAAGTGGCTAGGTTTTGGTATCTACAGATACCCCTTTTTGTACTGTGTTGCATAAAACACAATGCAGTGCAAAAACATGAGATACTTATTTTGGCTAGGTGCAAAAGCAGCTCTCTCTTGAGATGTGAAATGTGAGCTTGAAGATAAAAGAATGAAAGAATTTGAATTTTGTGTATCTTACCTCCTCAATTGGCGAGTGATTTTTTAGATGGATCTCATGAGCCAATTAAAAAATTTGTGCAAATGAATGATGGAAATGTAATACCATTTTTGTCCCAACGGTATGAAGGGGATTGGTGAAAAATATGAAATGATGCATCTATTTTTTTGCCCCAACAAATGAAGGGTTTTATGGAAAATGTGATGAAAAATGTGTCTATTTTTGCCCCAACAGATGAAGGGTTTTTTGCCAAGTATAGATGTCATTTATCCCATTGTGGTAAATTCATAATCAAATATGGTTACCCCAAATTTGGGGTGATTCGATGTGGTTGAATAATGTGCCTTCTGGCATCATTGATATGCAAAGATGAATATGCAAAAAAAAAATACTCAACTTTGGAGTGCCAACTAGTGACTATCAGATAATTCCTATAATCAGAACCAATCACCCTAGTTAATACCAGTTGCCATGATTATTTTCAAGGAGATGTGAAATAATGAGATGTGATTTTGTCCATGTGTTAGGCCCCACGAACTAGGCCATCAATGACAACTTTGGTGCAAATTGTTCTTGGCAAGGTTTCACTCAAAATGTGAAGTACCAAATGTGATTGTGATTTTGAACAAGGAGATATGGAATTATGAAAATGACTAAGTGTCCTTATGGTAGATTACCCATATTACCAAATTGCATGGATGCAAATCACTACAATCGCCAAGTATATAGAATAAACCACTAGATACAAGGTTCACTTTAAGGTTGTTTGATCTTGGTAAATATACAAATGATGACATAGGATGATTTTGATGATGTGAAAATGATGTAATGGTGATGAGAATGATTATTATGGTCATTTTGTGAAGATTTAAACCATTTTAGAGTGCTTCTGTAACTTGTTAAGCGAATTTCTAATTTGTGGTCGCAAACAAAATTTATGCATCCAAATCAATTGGAATATTCACAAAAACTGTTGATATGATGAAACAGATGATTGGATGCAATATGGAGTGATTTGGTGGGGATAAGACACTATTTTGTAAAAAAATATATTTTTTTCAAAATTGATGCCAAACGCCTGTTGGTGCTTTTGGCATGCAAAATATCCGTCGGTGTTTGGGCATTCTGTAAATGCCTTGGTGTGCTTCTGTGCACCAAGAAATGCTCATGGGCATCTCAAGGCATGAAGCTCATTTGTGCATTTGTGAGTTTGAGAAGTTGTTTTTGGGAGAGTGGAGTGGAGTGAGGTGAAGTACATTGGGCATGAAAGCTATGGTGGTGGAGGGAGTAGATGCGGGTGCCAAAACTAGATTTGGAGGGTGGTCTACTGAGGTAGTTATTTTTTGTTTATTGTGCAAAAAATTTATGTTTTTGTGATTTTTTAATTTTAAATGACAAATATTTTGTGTTGTGCTGCAGCTTAGGATTTTAGAGGCTCAACATCACTTTTTGTTGTACATTCCTGGGATGAGGAAGGTATTATTGGATGAGGAGTGGAAGTTGTTGGAGGTTGTGAAGCTAGCAGAGGTAGCCCAAGTTGACATGGTGAGGGCAGATGAGAGGTACCTCTATGCATTGGTGAAGAGGTGGGATCCTAATAGGGGAACTTTTTAGCTCCCCATAGGAGAGGTGACCTTGACCTTGGAGGATGTATATTGCATCCTCAAGGTGCTAGTGGAGGGAGAGCATGTCGAGGTTAGACGTGATTGAGGTGTAGAGATGAAGATGATTTTTGGTGATGGTTGGTAGGGTGTGAGGGTGGAGAGTGGAGGTATTCCATACTTGTCCATGTATGTGGACAAGGAGTTGGATGCCCTCCATGCCTTGGTCATGTTTGTTTTGGCCAACATCATGGCCCCGAATAGCACTAGGTGTAGGTTCCCTTGGAACATGATAGGATTAGTGAGTGATATGCTCACTATGGGATATATGTATGCATGGGGCTCTTGCCTTATTAGTGTAGGTGTATTGAGATCTCTATGAAATGAGGAGGTGGGGGAGGAAGAATTTAGAATGCTAATTGGTGCTGCAATGTTGGGGATGGGAGCACTTCTATGTGGCTCAACCGAAGGGCTTACTAGTGGTAGGCTTGGGTAGGGAGCAATCCTATGCAAGGATATAGGTAGTGGTTGAGGAGGTACATCCAAGTTGATCGATGTAGATGAGCTAGTGGTATAGAGATTTATGGTATGGACTAACATCCACCCAAGTGATATGGAGGCCTTGGTGAGGTAGCAAATGGACCAGATATGGAGAGCATCTACAATGGGTATGACAGGCTAGGTGGGTGGTTGGTAGGAATTAGAGTGAGGCTGACCATTTTTAGTTCTCGTTAGTACTCTAATAGTTCAACTTGAGGTAGGGGATTTAGGAGGAGCCAGTGCTCTATAGGAGGTACCGAGAGGAGATAGGTCTACCATGTGGGGAGACATGGAGAGAGGTGTATGAGTATGACAAGGAGATAGATATCTGAGATGTGTATGATACGGTGACTACTCTAAAGTATGATGTTTGGTTCGCTACATAGCCACCATGGGCACCAACTCTAGTAGTGTTTGGTGGAGATGGGGATAAGGCTAAGCATGAGGGGACCAATGAGGTCCCCAAGTAGTAGTGGTACCTTTGATAAAATATTCAAAGGAGGCAAAATAAGGATGCAGCTAGGCAGGCTCCTAAGTGTAGGAGATGGTGGAGATGGAGATGATGTGGAGGAGACTCTGGATGGATCTCTAGATCAGAACGAGGAGGATTGGGTGAATCTGGAGTAGCAGGTGGAAAAGTGGGATGTTAGGATCATAAGGCTCTAGGTAAAGCTACTAGAGAGGGATAATTGGCATAATGTTGACATAGCATACCCTCGATCTCAATATAGGTATATCGAGGCATTGGAGTATAGGTTGATGGAGCATCATATTCCACTTCCTGATCCTCCAACCTCATCTGTATCTGAGGCTTCTAGGCATAGTTAGTCTAGGTATAGATATAGGTCTAGGGCTCCTTCTAGGTCCCATGGATCCTCTTGGAGGGTGTAGCAAATGCTTAGATGCACTTTTTGTATATGAGACTTGGTGCTCCATTGTATGTAGCCTTTTGGCACTCATTGTACATGTGATATTTATACATACATATATATATATATATATATATATATATATATATATATATATATATGTATATATATATACATGGCTTTTACCTTTTGTGTTATATGTGATGAATTTTTTTTGTGGAATGCATGTTTATATGGAAAATTAATACTTTTGATATGTTATGGATGATTCATGCAAGGTATGGAATGCAAATGTTCTAATGATCATTCATAGTTTAAATTGTGCTTGGCCATTTTCTAGCATTTTTGTTTAATAAGGGGCACCAAACTTGGTGGCATATGGGATGAATGGCTCATGAAGTGGCATGGAATTTGACTTGGAAGAAGATATGGATGTTTATATGGAAGAAGATATGGATGTTTATATGGAAAATTGATTGTTTTGCAGAGACTCGGACATACTAGTGGCATCAAAAAACTCACTAAAATTACCTAATCCTTCCAGGTTCCAATGTGTGTGCAGTAAATTCATTTATAAAATCAATATCATGGTAATAAATAGAGGCAATAAAGAACCAATGTGTGTGCAAGTGATTTCATTAACTAATCATGAGTAAATTGGGTAAACCTTTTATGGATTAATCCAAGAAGATAGCTTGTCCGTATGAGTAGTCATAGGTCTCTTTAAAAGATGTGTCATCATGCATGAGCGTACTTCACTACTAGTCAACCGTCTATAGCTTCGGTGGAAGCTAACTCCATAATCCATGATTTATGTTTTGATCTCTTAAGTTTTGGGGATGACTACCTAACCTTCTAACTAGAAATATCGTATGATCCTTACAACCCAATGATCAGTGGTGTGTGATGTAAAATATTTAGAGCTTTGGGAAATCAAATTCTCAACCTAAGTGTGATGAGAATTGTACCCTATCCTTACTACTCCATATTTTAAATTTGGAATCAACTGTGTTAGTTGTGAAAACCACTTTTCTTGTGGACTATGTTGCATGATGGGACTAGCAAGGATGTCCCTTTTCACTTCAATATTCATACCAAGTATGGTGTTATCCCTCTTTGACACAAGATGCTTTTTTTTTAAGATGTGAAATTATTTGGTTCAAGAATATTTTGGATTCAATTCTCAAAACTCAATATTTTCTTAGTGTATATGTATGATGGTCCTAAAAGGAACTTGAGATGTATTTTTGAGGTTGCTTGAAACACTAGGAGTGGCTGAGTGACTAAAAACACCCAGGTATTATGGACATGTAATCTGCAAATGACCATGTGGCTTGGTGTAAAAATGTATGATGATGTGAAGGTGCCCCTGATTAAGGAAACATGACTTGATTGGACCAATTAGAATCTTGAACTTAAGAAATTATTTCTAATATGAAATGTACAATGTGGTGGGGGTGCAAAGTGGCTAAATGAAATTTGTGCCAATGCAATGTTTTTGAATGCAATGTGTATGCAAATGCAATGCAATGTTGTGAATGAAATGTATGTAATTTTTTTTGTGTATTAGCCATGTATATATATATATATATATATAAATCAAATCATGCATAGAATACTCTCAAGTGTCTAGCATTAAGTGGTTCGGATTCTTTCTCTCCTTTTAGACTGACAAGCCTATATGAATAACACAAGCTTATACTGAGAGGGGGGTGAACAGTATAAGACCACTTTTTACTTTTTCTTTCCCAATCAATATTATGCAATGTAAAGATAGCAATATCAATAGCAGTAATCAAAGCAATGCACAAATCACCACACACAATAGAGACACCAATTTTACGTGGTTCACCCAATGTGGGCTACTCCATGGAGAAAATATTTCACTAAAATTTTCTCAATCAATCTCTTGGGAATCCTTTCCCTATTACAATGTTTATGGACCTCTGTCCAAAGGAGACACCAATCCCCTAATCAAGTTCATGGATCTCTATCCATAGGAGAACTCCTTTCTCCTTAGCTCTGACTGGTGATCTTCTAGAAGAACTGTTGTCCCCACTACTCTGGCTAATGGATCTCTATCCACTGAAGACACATGTCCTCACTACCCTGGCTAATGGATCTCTATCCACTAGAGACTGTCATCCTCTATACTCTATCACCTTCAAATCTCTATCTCAAATCTACACTAAACATAGTCCTTTGATCTAGCACAAATATGCTCAATATCTATCTCTAGTCTAGCACAAATCTATCCTCAAATCTACACCAAACTCTATCCTCAAATCTATACTAAACATAGTCCTTCGGTCTAGCACAAATTTATCCTCAATATCTATCCTCTGATCTACACTAAACATAGTCCTTCGATCTAGCACAAATCTATCCTCAATATCTATCCTCAAGCCTTAACACAAAGCTTGACTCAATCTCAAATCAACTCTTCTAGATCTGCCCCAAACCTTAACTCAAGGTTTGAACAAATAAATCAATCAACTCTGCTCACAAGTCTTCTCAAAGACTTGTCTCAAATATACCTTGTAAGCTTCCACAAAATCTCACACTAATCTATCCACAAGTCCTCTCTAGAACTTGTCCAATCTGCTCTCAAGTCTTCACTAAGACTTGCCTCAAATCTACTCAACAAGTCCTCACTAGAACTTGTCCAAATCTGCTCAATAAGTCCTCACTAGAACTTCTCACTAGAAACATAAAGAGAATTGTTAGAGACTCAATATGCTTCACATTCATCACAATGCTCAATCACCTCTTTAGAAACATATAGAGAATTTTTAGAGACTCAATATGCTTCACATTCACCTCAATGCTCAATCACTCTTTTAGAAACATATAGAGAATTGTTAGAGACTCAATATGCTTCACATTCACAAACTCTTAATCACTTTCAATCTCTCTTTTATCACAGAAACATATAGAGAATTGTTAGAGACTCAATATGTTTCACACTCATCAACACTCAACCTCTTTCTCAAATCAATTCAGAATATAGAACAATTTATTTCATAGAACTTGAACTATCACTTCACACATCCACTTGACTAGGCTCAACCAACTCTACTCAACCAATCACTTAATGAAATAATCCTTGCTCACAAACCCTAGTCCAAGCATATGAACACTCACTCAAAATGTTTCCAACAATGCTTATCAACCAATCTCACATAACAATGATACTCATGTTCTTTGCAAACCCTAGTTCAAGTTCTTCACTCAACCATTCACTTCAACAACAATGCTTATAAAACAATCTTCACAATAGCTCAACAACTCAATAAGGAAACCTAATCAAGTCCTTTTCACTCCAAAGTTGTTTTCTAGAAAACCAACCAATCAACTCAATCAAGGAAGAATGTGCCCATACATTTTTTCTTGATGAGAAGTAGACCATACAAATCTGCCATAATCATAAACACTTCTTTGCCAAGTACAAAGAGTTAGATGACAAGAATTATCACTCTAACACTTTTCACAATTTACCTTAATCACAAAGATAAATTAAATCTCAAATACACCTTATTGCTCCATTCTTAAAATAATATCCAACACCATAATATTTAATTAATCACTTCTTCAAAACCCTAACTCATCACAAGATCATCTCAACCATTCAGATTTAACATAACTCACTTCAGAAAATTATCTTCAAAGAATAAACCAATCTCTACTTATGACTCCCTACTTTAATATTGCATTTATTAAATAACTCACTTGTAAAACAATGCAATAAAATAATTTTCCCTTTTTCTAAGATAAAAATATTTTTACCCTCAAATCTATCTCAACAAAATAACCTTTCAAAAACTTAATAATATTTCCCTTATGAATTTTGGCTAATCCTCCAAAATAAAACTATCACCTTATTTCTCCTAACTTTAACTTTAGCCCATGCAAAAATTAAATCATAAACCAAAATGTTACCACTTTAGCATGCGTAGGAGTCGAACTTGGCACTTCTCTCCAATGAGCGCCTTGGCCGTGGCTTCCATGCCGTGTGAGCCACGTGCTCCTCTTGGAGCCACCAAGCGCCTACCGTGCTTTGACCTCCTTAGCACCCATGAGCCAAAAGGCTCCTTCACCCTCACTTTTTGGAAACCACGCGTTGCACGAACTATCACTACAAAATATGTGCACGAGTCTTAGGCGTTAACATTAGCGAATGAGGATGGATGCTTTGGCCTTTGGAAAGGCTATGGTTTAAATACCATACACCTTCCAATAATATCCTACATCGATGGAGGGAGTACATCATCTTCACATGCAAAAATGTCAATGCCAAACTTAGACTTTGGCCTTATAATTATTAAATATAATAATTTAAATTCTTTTAGAATTTAAATATTATAATTTAAAAAATAAAACTTTGGACCTTTTAAACCAAACTAAAAGCCTCCTTGGTTTTTAGAAAAACCTTATAACTTGCCCACCATTGGTTTTAAAGAAAAACCTTTAAAATCATGCTCCACATAATATTTAAAAATAAACATTATGGAGCTCATCTATCATCAACCTCTTGCATTGCTCCTTTTGACCTTTTGACATCAATGGTAGCTCATTCCTTGACATCAATGACAACTTCATTCCTTGACATCAATGACAACTTCATGGACTCAAAATGTCCAACAATCTCCCCCTTTGTCATTGATGGCAACCCAAATTATTTTTACCAAACACTTGACCTTTTTCTTGTTCTGCTCCCCCTGGGACATTGCTCCCCCTATCTCAATGCTCTCTCCTTAAACCAAATATCTCCCCTTACTCAAATCTCTCCCCTTTGAAATCAATGGCAAAGGGTCACCTTTGGGGCTCGGGGCTAAGAATGAGTCTCTTAGCTTAGCCCCTCCCCACCTCCTCTTGAGGTGGTTAATTTTGGGGTGGGAGTATTTCTACTCCTAGAAAGCACTGGTCTTTACCTTTGTCCTCTTTCCTTCTCATATGATCCTTCTGATTCCTTTGACTGTTCCTGTTCATGTCCATGTTCATGTTCCTATCCATGTCCATATTCCTATTCTTGTTCCTGTTCCTATTCCTATTCATCTCCATATTCTTGTTCTTGTTCATGTTCATATCCATATTCATGTTCATGTTCCTATTCCTATTTATGTTCATGCTTGGTTCTAGAATATCTGCTCTACACCACTTTGTTGTATGTCCATCATTATTACACTTATAACACTTAATGTTATTATTCCTTGGAGGTGCAAATGTCTTGGGATTTCTCCTAGTGAAGCCATATCTGTTCCTATCATGTACCTTGCAATTCATTGCCTTGTGACCAAACTGATTACATGAGTAGCAATACCCATGGAAAAACTATCTATTTCTGAAATTCCCATATTCTTGTCTTTCATGTGTCTTGCATTGTGAAGCCATGTGCCCAAATTTATGACATGAGAAACATCTTCCATTGAAGTTTCCTTGTCTTGACCTCATTGGTCTCTTAGTCTCTCTTAACCTATTCTGATTGTTGTTCCATCTGTTTCTTCTTTGTACATTGTTCCTTTCCTTGTTGAATTTTTTGTTGTCTGACTCATCCTCAGAAGTCTCACTTTCTCTTACACTATCTTCTTTTGAAGTTACTTCTTCTGAAGTTTCTTCTTCTTCAGAACTTGAGGTTGACTCTTCTTCTTGTTTCTTTTGAGCCTATTCAAAACCAAGACCTATTTTGTTTGTTGACCTTCTTTGTACCTTGATCATATTATCCAAATTCTTTGAACTCTTTCCAAACTTGTGTAGCTTATCCTTGGATTTTTCTAAATCTTCCCTTAGTAGAGCTACTTCTTGTTCTAACCTTTCACATTCTAAGACCTTTGCTTCTAACTTATCCTTGAACTTCTTTGTCTTAGCCATTGACTTGTTTAGATCCTCTATAAGCTTTCCTCTCTCTTCATCACATTCTTGAAACTGAAACTCAAGTTGAGAGTTTTGCTTTCTTACCTTCTTTAAAGTTTTAAGAGCATAGATAAGCTCTCCCTCAAGATCAACTCCTCCTTTTTCTTATTCTTCCTCTATTTTTTTGCCTTTGTCAACATCTTCATTTTATTTTAACTTATCTTCTATAGGATCACCTTCTTCTTCTTCTAGTGCCATTAGAATATTTTCTTTTGGTCCTTCAAGTGCATCCTCATATTCATCATCACTGAAACTAAAACCATTCCTTGTACAACTATCTTCAAGATGTCCAAAATTACCACATCTAAAACACTTGAGAATTATTGGTGACCTTTTCTTAACCTTTTCTTTTTCTTCAATCAGAAATAGGACTTCATCTCTATCATTACTTGAAGAACTAGCATCACTATCACTAGAGTACTTACTTGCCTTGTCTGCATAGTAGCTCCTCTTTTGTCTTTGAAAGAACTTATTTCCTTGTTTGCTTTGTCCATCCTTACCTTTCTTTTGGTACCTATATTTTTCTGATTCCTTGTTCCTGTGATCCTATTTTTCTTCATCATTATTATTTTTAGCTTCTTGAAAATTAGTTGCATAGTGACCATACTTTCCACAATTGAAACATCTAACAAATTTTGCATCTTTGAATCTTCTTGAATCCTTGTTCCTTATGCCATAATTAGCTTCTTCATCACTGGATGACTCATTACTTGATTTTGACTTCTTACCCTTTGTCTTCTTAATTGCTTTGAAGGTTGCTTCCTTCTAGATATTAGGTTCCTCTTTTGTTCTCAACTCAAATGTTGTAAGAATACCAAGTAACATATCTCTTGTCAAAGAATCACCATCCTTTGCTTCTTCTATAGCTAAAATATTTTCACTAAACCTTG
Source organism: Wollemia nobilis (assembly GCA_028583015.1). Taxonomy (NCBI): domain Eukaryota; kingdom Viridiplantae; phylum Streptophyta; class Pinopsida; order Araucariales; family Araucariaceae; genus Wollemia; species Wollemia nobilis. The sequence continues at coordinate 10,946,893 of JAQPPZ010001106.1, forward strand.
TTGGGAGAGACCTTAAGATCTTATCACAAACATCTGATTCTTCAACATTAAGTCCAAGTCCTTGCATAGCATTAACAACCTCATCTACCCAAAGTAGATAAGAACTAATATTTTCCTCATTCTTCATTCTTAATTCTTCAAATTATCCTTTGAGATTTTGTATCTTTACCTTTTTGACACTTTTATCTCCTTCATATATGCTTTGCAACTTATCCCAAATTCCTTTTGCATCTTTACAATGCATAACTTTTATTGATTATGTTCTATGCAAACCTCTCAAAAGTGCATTCATTGCTTTTGAATTGTAATGTTGTAGAAGCTTACCTTCCTTATCTATAGGTGGATCAGTTGGTGGTATGTATCCATTTTCAACTACTTCCCAAATTTCATTGCCAAGTGCCATCAGGTGAACCTTCATTCTCATACTCCAATATATATAATCACTTCCATAAAATATTGGTGTTGAATTATCTGAGGACACATTCTTAGAATCCATTGTGTTCTTGAAAGATTTTCCTTCAAGCTATTAAACTCTTTCGAAGGAACCCGCTCTGATACCAATTGAAGAACACAAGCTTATACTGAGAGGGGGGTGAACAGTATAAGACCACTTTTTACTTTTCTTTCCCAATCAATATTATGCAATGTAAAGATAGCAATATCAATAGCAGTAATCAAAGCAATGCATAAATCACCACACACAATAGAGACACCAATTTTATGTGGTTCACCCAATGTGGGCTACTCCACGGAGAAAATATTTCACTAAAATTTTCTCAATCAATCTCTTGGGAATCCTTTCCCTATTACAATGTTTATGGACCTCTATCCAAAGGAGACACCAATCCCCTAATCAAGTTCATGGATCTCTATCCACAGGAGAACTCCTTTCTCCTTAGCTCCGACTAGTGATCTTCTAGAAGAACTATTGCCCCCACTACTCTAGCTAATGGATCTCTATCCACTAAAGACACCTATCCTCACTACCCTAGCTAATGGATCTCTATCCACTAGAGACTATCATCCTCTATACTCTATCACCTTCAAAGCTCTATCTCAAATCTATACTAAACATAGTCCTTCAATCTAGCACAAATCTGCTCAATATCTATCTCTAGTCTAGCACAAATCTATCCTCAAATCTACACCAAACTCTATCCTCAAATATATACTAAACACAGTCCTTTGGTCTAGCACAAATATATCCTCAATATCTATCCTCTGATCTATACTAAACATAGTCCTTCGGTCTAGCACAAATATATCCTCAATATCTATCCTCAAGCCTTAACACAAAGCTTGAATCAATCTCAAATCAAATCTACTAGATCTACCCCAAACCTTAACTCAAGGTTTGAACAAATCAATCAATCAACTCTGCTCACAAGTCTTCTCAAAGACTTATCTCAAATATCCTTCACAAACTAATCTATCCACAAGTCCTCTCTAGAACTTGTCCAATCTCTCATACTTCACTAATTTCAATTTACTCAACAAGTCCTCACTAACTTATCTCAAATCTGCTCAATTCCTCACTTTCAAAATCTCATAGAAACATAAAAGAATTGTTAGAGACTCAATATGCTTCACATTCACCACAATGCTCAATCACTTTCAATCACTCTTTTAGAAACATATAGAGAATTTTTAGAGACTCAATATGCTTCACATTCATCTCAATGCTCAAACACTTTCAATCACTCTTTTAGAAACATACAGAGAATTGTTAGAGACTCAATATGCTTCACATTCACAAAATCTTAATCACTTTCAATCTCTCTTTTATCATAGAAACATATAGAGAATTGTTAGAGACTCAATATGTTTCACACTCATCAACACTCAACCTCTTTCTCAAATCAATTTAGAATATAGAACAATTTGTTTCATAGAACTTGAACTATCACTTCACACATCCACTTGACTAGGCTCAACCAACTCTACTCAACCAATCACTCAATGAAATAATCCTTGCTCACAAACCCTAGTCCAAGCATATGAACACTCACTCAAAATATTTCCAACAATACTTATCAACCAATCTCACATAACAATGATACTCATATTCTTTGCAAACCCTAGTTCAAGTTCTTCACTCAACCATTCACTTCAACAACAATGCTTATAAAACAATCTTCACAATAGCTCAACAACTCAATAAGGAAACCTAATCAAGTCCTTTTCACTCCAAAGTTGTTTTCCAGAAAACCAACCAATCAACTCAATCAAGGAAGAATGTGCCCATACCTTTTTGCTTGATGAGAAGTAGACCATACAAATCTGCCACAATCATAAACACTTCTTTGCCAAGTACAAAGAGTTAGATGACAAGAATTATCACTCTAACACTTTTCACAATTTACCTTAATCACAAAGATAAATTAAATCTCAAATACACCTTATTGCTCCATTCTTAAAATAATATCCAACACCACAATATTTAATTAATCACTTCTTCAAAACCCTAACTCATCACAAGATCATCTCAACCATTCAGATTTAACATAACTCACTTCAGAAAATTATCTTCAAAGAATAAACCAATCTCTACTTATGACTCCCTACTTTAATATTGCATTTATTAAATAACTCACTTGTAAAACAATGCAATAAAATAATTTTCCCTTTTTCTAAGATAAAAATATTTTTACCCTCAAATCTATCTCAACAAAATAACCTTTCAAAAACTTAATAATATTTCCCTTATGAATTTTGGCTAATCCTCCAAAATAAAACTATCACCTTATTTCTCCTAACTTTAACTTTAGCCCATGCAAAAATTAAATCATAAACCAAAATGTTACCACTTTAGCATGCGTAGGAGTCGAACTTGGCACTTCTCTCCAATGAGCGCCTTGGCCATGGCTTCCATGTCGTGTGAGCCACGTGCTCCTCTTGGAGCCACCAAGCGCCTACCGTGCTTTGACCTCCTTAGCACCCATGAGCCAAAAGGCTCCTTCACCCTCACTTTTCGGAAACCACGCGTTGCATGAACTGTCGCTACGAAATATGCGCACGAGTCTTAGGCGTTAACATTAGTGAATGAGGATGGATGCTTTGGCCTTTGGAAAGGCTATGGTTTAAATACCATACACCTTCCAATAATCTCCTACGTCGACGGAGGGAGTACGTCATCTTCACATGCAAAAATGTCGGTGCCAAACTTAGACTTTGGCCTTATAATTATTAAATATAATAATTTAAATTCTTTTAGAATTTAAATATTATAATTTAATAATTAAATAAACTTTGGGCCTTTTAAACCAAACTAAAAGCCTCCTTGGTTTTTAGAAAAACCTTATAACTTGCCCACCATTGGTTTTAAAGAAAAACCTTTTAAAATCATGCTCCACATAATATTTAAAAATAAACATTATGGAGCTCATCTATCATCAATCTCTTGCATTGCTCCTTTTGACCTTTTGACATCAACGGTAGCTCATTCCTTGACATCAATGACAACTTCATGGACTCAAAATGTCCAACACTATAAGTACCATTACCCACTTTTTGAGTAACAATGTATGGACCCAACCAATTAGCTATGAATTTATCATGAAGATGCAGTAATGCATTGGTGTTTTTTTGGTTCTCTTTAAGGACAAGATCTCCATCTTGAAATTCACGTAGATGAACTTTGGCATTATAATCACTTTAGGTGGTCTTTATAAACTTGTAAATTCTCTAAAGCATTGAACCACCTCTCATTAAGAAGTGTGAGTTAGTCAAGATGTTCTTTTCTAGCAGTGTCGTCATCTATAAATTCCTACAAAGAAATTTGCAAGGGTATCTCAAGCTCAAGAGGCATGATTGCTTCAGCTCCATAGACTAGTGAAAATGGCATTGCCCCTGTAGGCATGTGGATGCTTGTTTGATAAGCCCATAATGCCAAGGGATTTTGTGTATACCAATCTCTATGATTTTCTTTAACAAGTTTCTTGAGAATAGAAATTAAGGTCTTGTTGGAAGCTTCAACTTATCCATTTGCTTGTGGTTAATAAGGAGTTGAGAAACTATGTTGAATGTTATATTTCTCACAAACTGATTGAACATCCTTATTCTTGAAATACTTGCCATTATTAGAGATGATTTTCAAGGGTATACCAAAATGACAAATGATGTGGTGAAGTATAGATTCCACAATTTTAGGTCCTATCGTACTGGTTAGAGGAATTGCCTCAACCCACTTTGTGAAGTATTCAGTGGCTATAATGATGAATGTATGTTGTCCCGAGGAAGGAGGTAAAATTTTACCAATTAGATCTAGGCCCTATTGTGAAAAGGGCCAAAGGCTTTGAATAGGCTATAAATGGTACATGATTTAAATTAGCATGTTCTTAACATTTCTTGCAATGTTTAACATAAGTGCAAAAATCATGTTCTATTTTGGGCCAATAATAATCCATGCATAAAATACGCTTTGTAATGACTATTCCACTAAAATGACCACGACAAGTACCATCATGGGCTTCAACTATGGCTCTTTGTTCCTCACTAGACTTGAGATAACAAAGGACTCCATCATAACCATGTTTGTACAACACATCCTCCAAGATAATGAAACGAGCATCATTTTGCTTGAATGTGTGTTTCGTAGTTAGATAAATGTCATATGGAAGTGTTCCAAACTTGATAAATGCTACTATCTAGCTTGACCAAGGCTCATATGGATCTAACTGGATAAAGCAAATGTCCTTTTCATCTTTAGATTTAGTGTGAACAATTGCAGATTTAGAGACCATTGAAATTATAAGGGGTTGTACATCTCCAAAGGAGTCTTTTGGAATCAATGATCCAAGGGATGCCATCACATCTACAAATATATTGGTCGAACATGGCAAACTATTGTTTTCATACCAATCAAACTTAGAGAGCAATTTAATTGCTACTTCATGATAAAGCTTAATGGTAGGTTCTTTGCATTGGTATTCTCCATTGATTTGCTTGACATCAAGTTGAGAATAACAAAATATCCTAATATGCTTAATAATTATAGCTATAGCTGATTTAAGACCTAGGATTAAGGATTCATACTCTACAGTGTTGTTTGTGCATTGGAAGTCAAGTTTGAATGATAAGAGAATAGGTACCCCCTAGGGTTTATGAAACACGACTCCATCACCTTAATATTTTATGCACATAGAGCCATCAAATAATAGTGTGATATCGGCATCTTCCTTTGGAATGACATATTCTTCTTGTTTGATGATAGTAAATACCAAATCATCTGGGAGCTCAATAATCAAAGGATGATCACTAGGTAGTGGAGCTTCCACAAGTTGATTGGCGATTACCTGACCTTTGATGGATTTTTGGCTAATGAATTCCAAGTCAAATTCAGTAAGGGGTATTATCCACTTAGCGGTATGAATGTTATTGTAAGTGTGGGACATCATATAATGTAGAGGATTTTCTCTAGCTATGACATGTGTTGTATAACTAAGCATGTAATGTCAAATTTTATTAGTGGAAAAAACCACTGCTAAGCATTATTTTTCTACATAAGCGTATCTAGTTTCATAGCTTATCAATGTTCAACTAATGTAATAGATAGCTTGCTCTCGATTTTCTTCATTATTTTGTACAAGCATTGTCCCTAATGCAAAATTTGTTGTTAAAATATAAAGACAGAATGGAACCACTTGACGAGGAGGAGCTAAGACTAGTGGAGAATCTAGGCATTATTTAATATCATCAAAGGCTTTTGACATTCATCTTTCCGTGAAAATGGCACCCCCTTTTGTAGTAGGTGATTGAATGACCTACAATTATCATAAAGTTGTGTAATGAAACAATGGATTGATTGGATATTTCCTTGTAAACTATGCAATTCCTTTAAGTTATTTGGGAGAGGCATCTCCATGATGGTTTTGACCTTGTTTGGATCCACTTCAATGCCTCTTTTGGATATAATGAATCCTAGAAGTTTTCCCGAGGTAATACCAAAGACACATTTCTTGGGGCTCAACCTTACATTATGTTATAGAAGTCGGTCAAAAAATTTCTCCAATACACCAATGTGATCTTTTTGAGTTTTAGATTTAGCCAAGAGATCATCCATCTAATATTCAATAATATTATGTATGTAGTCATGGAAAATGTATGTCATGGCACATTGATAAATGACACCTATATTTTTTAGGCCAAATGGCATCACCTTGTAACAAATAGTTCCCCAAGGTGTAGTGAATTTTTCTTTGTGTTTGTCATTACGATTTATTCAAATTTGGTTGTATCCTAAAAAACCATGCATGAGAGAAAGCATTTCATGGCCAGCATAGGTGTCAACAAACGTATCGATATTTGGGAGAGGAAAGACATTCTTAGAACACACTTTGTTAAGATATTGAAAATTAATGCAAACACGTATCACCCATTAGGCTTACAAATGGGTACCATGTTTGAAATCCACTCAAGATAATCAATGGGTATAATGAAACCCACATCTAGAAGATTTTTGAGCTCTTATTTGACCAAGATGGCAATGGTAGGATGCATCCTTCTAAGTTTTTGTTTGATTAGCTTAGCATCAGGATGTAAGGTGAGATTATAGACAACCAATATAGAGTCAAGAGTAGGCATGTCCTTGTAGGACAATGCAAAAATTCCCATTTTCCTCTTGAGGAGAGTAATTAATTGCTCTTGTTCTTAATTAGATAAGCTTTTGCCAAGCTTGACAATTTCAATATTGTCTTTATCTGAACTAAGATCCACATCGATAGTATCTTCAATGGATATATGGAAACCTTCCTCAAGTTTATGGGGCATAGGGATCAGATGAATGTCATCTAAGATGTCATAAAACTCTTCTAACTTATCCTCATCTATGTCTACTTGGAAAACCTTAGGATTCGAAGGTGAATATGAAGGTAAATATGGAGGGGATGGAGGAATGTAGTTTGCTGAAGCCCTTAACAATTCCTTGGATAAGACAAACTCAAAAAAATATGGAGGAGAGGAAATTTAAGCCATAACGATAAGGCTTATGTCAATTGGAATTGGTTTAGCTGAATCATATGGATTATAGAGTGGGGTGAATAGATCAACAAGATTCACATTGACTTATGGGAAAAGTGGATAAGGTTGGATGGAATGGATGGAACCTAAGAATTGGTGCTAGGAGCTTGATTAACCTGGATAGCATCAAGCAACACAAATAAATACATTTCACTAAATGATAACATGCAATGCAAAGAAAGAAAAAAAAATTTGTTGATTTTTTATTTTTTGATTGATTTTTTTTTTATTTTTAGTAGTTGTGAAAACCACTATTTTTATGTCATGTACATATGTTACAAGTTTAGCTTATGAAATGGATTAATGAAGTGGGAATGGTGGTTCACTGGTAGGTGTAGCTTGCTCTTATGGAAGAAGAAAGTGAAATATGGGCTCATGGATGAGGAACATGTTGAGATAAAACTCATCTTGTTTGGTATGGAGAATTATGGGTTCCAATTCTTCTTCAAATTCATTCAAAATTATCGACATAAGTTTGAATTATTCATAGATGTCATCTTCAGAATCGTCGATATGGAGGGCTTCTTCTCTTGAATTTAGATTAAGCCTTTGGAAGGCTTGTTCAAGAGAAGAGGTGGTGGAAAGTGGGTGGTAACCTAGACCTGAACGGTCATGCACTTCTTGATATGGAACATCAATAGTCCAAGACACTCCCTGTTCATGCAATCCTAGGCCATGACCTTACCAATTAATTATGTGAAAATAGCGAGATGGAAATCCTGATATGTTTGGAATGTTGGCAAGTGTTGGTTCTTTGGGTTCTTCTAGGGGAACTGGATCCTATGAAGAATCAATCCCCCATATACAAAATTTATACTAGTTGGAGATGAACCCATGTTATATACTACTCCTATGGATAAAGGTGGGTCACATGGACAATTAAAATCTTTAGCATTGAGGAATTGTGAGCAGCGTGACGGTGATTTCTTAGACCATATATTCACCAATACTAGGATTAGTGAGGTGGACCTCAACTTGGGACTATGTGGAAGGACCATGGTTATATTATGGCTTAGGGAATGGTGAAAATAAATATGTCTCACAATCCATCAATTTGACTTGTGAAATATTAGGTGATGGCAATGGATTGGATTGGGAAGGTTGTTGAATGGATGATGATGTTGTGGAAGGCAAGGATGTGGATTGACTTATGTAGTCAATGATGAGGATGATGAAGGATTGGTGATAAGGGATTCCTCATAAATGGGATATTTTGATGAAGAAATTGGTGGCATGGTATATGGATTGGTTGACGGTGATAGGAAAATGTGGGTGGAAGGAAGCATAGATTCATAAGGATTTGAAATGAAATTGCAATACTTGAATATTTTGACATCCACTGGTATGCAATGTACTAGTCCCTCATGAAAATATTTCAATAATTGATGTAAAATGGAAGGAACACATCTCATTTCCCTCATCCAAGGTCTTTCAAGGAGTACATTGTACACCATGGATCCTTCCAAGATGTGAAACATAGTGTGCAATATTTTAACCCCTACTTCAATGGGTAAAACAATAGTGCCAAATTTAGAACATAAAGCATCATTGAATGCTTTTAGGGTGAATGATGACTTGGTGATATGAGATGGAGGAAGATTTAAATGATGAAGGGCAGATGTGGTTATGATATAGATATAGGAACCGGTATCAATTAGGACTCTTTTAAATAACTTCTTGTCAATTAGAGCCATGACATGCAATGGAGGATCTATTGAGTCCGATGAGATTGGCTTAATATAAAAGTCATATAATGTGATGGAAGGCTCCATGCATATTTTACTGCTCCCTACAAAGTTTTTGAAGGAATCAAAATCTTGAGATTGTATTTTAGTTGATTTGATAATATTCATTAATGTCTCATGATGTGGGGAGATTGTTAAATTAAATCATAAATTGACAATTTGATGGAAGTCATGTTTAGACTTGTGGTTAACCGGCTACTCAATGAGATGACTGTTCATGGTGGATGATTGATAGGATGAATTAGAGGATTTGGTTGGCTAGGAATGTGGATGAGTGATGAAGGATTGGGGGAAATTTGAATGGGTGGTGATGTGGGAGGTTGTGACACACTTTCTTGAGGTTGTTACCTTGCATTTTGTTGATTGTTTCTTTGATTTCTAGTGACCACATGGATGACACCTACAAATACTTGGTATTTTTGGATGTGATTGACTTGATTAGGAGGAGTTTTGGTGTTATACCATCTCATATTTTATTGCACTTCCTCATGGTGAGGAAGTGGTGTTTGAAAAATATCAAGGTTTTGGTTTTGTTGAGCGAGGAGGTTGTCAAGCTTGATTGCCCCCAAGTCAATAAGATCTTGCACTATGTTTTTAAATGTATGGAGATTGTTAATATCGTACCCATTTTACCTATGATAAGGACAAAATAAATGTTCTTAATAGTTTTTACTATGTTTAGTGGGATCATCTGGTCTAATTTTGAGTAAAGCAAGTTTGTTTGTGTCATACAACCTTTGAAAAATGGAAGCATATAACTTGGCTAAAGGGGTGTATTGGCAATTTTGTTGGACATATTATCATCGGGGATGGTTTTCTACAATTGGCACTATTTTTTTCATGGCTTGAGTTACCAATGGTACCGCATGATAAGCAATTTATTATGGTGGTTGTTGTACTGATTGTTGTTGAGCCATTACCAGATGGCTCATGACCACTTGATTAATGTGATTGGCTTGGCTAGTTGGGGTAGCTTGTGTTGATTTTTGTTGGACAAAATAATTTCATTTATATTGGTCCTTGTTTTTCCATTCCTTTTTCGTAGGCTTAAGTATGCCCTCTTGGATTTTTATTTTCTCAATGACACTAGCTTGTGCTAGAGCTTCCTCAAATGAATGATAAGTATGTAATTGGAGCATCCAAGAGATGGGTTTTAAACAACTCTTGGTGAATAATTTGATTAGCTCATCCATTGGTAGGGTGAATGGCAACTTGGTAATAACAACCCTCCAATGGTTTCCAAAGTCATATATGGACTCATCGTCATATTGTATTAAAGCATAGACATTAGACAATGAGACTTTATTTCTAATATTTAGGATAAATGCTCAAATAATTGGTCAGTCAATTGCTCAAAAGTATAAATACTATGACTCAAAAATTGATTATACCACTCTATGGCATCTCCTCCTAATGTTTGAGAAAATATTATGAGCATGAGAGTTTTTTCATTATGAATTTTAATACATGCATGTACAAATGTACTCACATGCTCTTTGGGATCCTCAGTTCCCTTGAATTTGTCAAACTTAGGCATCATAAAATTTGTCATATATGGCGGTGATGAAGGATGAATGGGTTGGTTGATAAATTGGTGTAAGGTTGGCTTCTAGTTTTTCAAACCAGGAGTATGTTGTATCAATTGATCTATCTATTTTTGCATGGCCTTAATTCAAGGGTCTTCTTCAAGAATGTGGAAGCCCTGAATTACCTAATTATTTTGAGGTGGGGTGGAAAAATGTTGAGGGGTGACCAAATGATGATGAGATTTGTGATGATTACTGGGTGAATTTTATGGAAATTGATGGATGGGAGGTTGATGATGAAAATATGGAGAATTTTGGAATGAATTCAAAGCATGAGGGTTGTGGCTAGGTTGGTCAATGGGAATAGGATGGGTATTGGTATGACTTGGTGGAGGAACAGGGATAAAAACCACATATGATTGTGGTTTCCATGAAGGACCCTGGCTAATGAGGACAGTCTAAGTAGAGTTTGGTAAAGGCTTAAGGTTCACTTAGGCTTGTTGTTGAGCATTTTGATGTTGCCTAAGCAATTTGTTCAAGTGTTTCCATGCCTCATTAATATCTCTATCATAAGTGAAGGGTATGGAAAATATGGTATAGAATATGTGGCTGGGGGATAAGTTACACTTGTCATGGTAACTTTTGAGGCTAAAACTTTCGAAGTAGCATTTACATGTGCTTCATACAATGAGTTAGTGTATGTGGATGTGTATGAAGTTCTATGAGCACATGAGGGTTGGGTAATGTACATGTGAGAGGAAGGTGCAATTGATGCCTCAAAAAGAGGGTTAGTGTATACCTGGGTAAAGTTGGATGGTGGCTAGGAATAAAAAAGTTCCTATTTTAAAGTAGGATCCTGTATAGGTGAGGTGGGGACTGACTCTAGGACATAGTTAGAAGACTTCATAAGATATTCTACTCGTGTCGTGTATATGTGGGTAATATGGTGATAAATGGTTGGTGATGTTGAATCTACTTGGGGAATAGCCATATGAAAGGATGTGGGTGACAAGGAATGTGAGGAACCTGTAGATAAATATTCCCATGTCATATTTATGGAATCTACCATAGAAGTGGCGAGAAAGGTGGATGAAGGTTCGATTGAATTATCTTGATTTAATGCTTTCTTTTATTTTCTTGTTAAGACCATAAAGCAAATAAACAAAAATACAGATTATGCAGTAAAATGAAACACAAAATTTGAATTTTATAAGAAAAATAAACAATTAATGTTAAGTTTGTTTAACACATGTGTCTTACCTCATTCATTGATTATCTCCTTTTAATGTGAGTTCATTTCCATAGATTTGGTCTTGTGTGTTTCAAATGTGCTAATATAAATTAACCAAAGAAAGGTAAAAACTATGGCTAAGATGGGGCAATGAGATTCTTTCTAGTGATGAAATCCATCAAGTTTGATCGAGGGTGACCTAAGGTTTCTAAGGGTGGAGATTGGTAGATGGATATGAAAGCCACCATCACCAAATATTAAGTAATGGTTGGTGATGAAATCTAACCTCTACTATTAAATGTGAATTGTGCAGTGTGTGATTATTTTTTTTAATTTTTTATTTTCTATTGTGTACATACAATGTTAGAAATATAACTACTTTCGATAGTCCAAATCAAAAGCCAATACCTAGAATACCAATTTTTCCAAAGGATATAGAGTACATCGCTTAAGACCCGCTCTAGACAGTTGGGGCGTTCGTCTACTCCTCCATATGGAATCACCCAAATACGGGGATATTTTTGGTATATAAATAATGTTCCTACTTGGACCTACAAAAATAGGAATCCCTAACCCTATAATGTAATCTAATTATGCAATTTTTCAATTCACATGAAATCAAAATACAATTATTTTCAATTTGTGAATACAGTAGAAAACTAGAGACTTCAAATAGAAAGTTTGGATGGATGCAAATGACTAATCTGAAACCTAATATTCAAGCTAGTATGAATGTTTATTATAGATTAATTAGTGATGTTTCTTTTAGCTTAAATATATGAAAAAAAATGTAATATTACCAGAATACGTAAACATAAAATTTAGGGTTTTAATAGTAGACTTATCTCTGTAAAACACCTATGGGTGTTTTTGAAATGCACTTGGGTATTTTTGGATATCCCTAAAGCACCATCGGGTGTTCATGCACCTTTTTCAACTTCTTGTAAGTCCTTAAAAACCCTAACCAATGAAAAATGCTCAATTCATGCCTCTAAAAATATTGTAAAACAAGACAGAAAACAACAAATAAATTAGCAAAGCAAATCATAAAAAGAAACCCTTAGTGGGTCCCACCATGATTGCCATTTGTGAAGATAAAAATGCAACACCAAATAACAAGATATAAATTGAACTCAAAATATAGTATTGCACAATGAATGATTTTATATTAATGGGAAGAGTGATGCACCTTGTCGGAGCCATAACTTGTGAACCGTACGCCCGTTTGCCTTGAAATTTAGCAGGCGGTTCCACGTGCATGTTCTACATCAGGTGCATCTCTATGATGCTCCTGACCCTCCAAAAATCATGTTTTTGGGACCTAAATCTAACATCTAGTGCCCCAAAATTATCTTTTAGAATAGGTTCCCGAGTTTTTTGGATTTTTTTGGCTGTTAGAAGTTTATTATCTTTTGTTATACCATAATTTGAGACCTAATATTTTAAATTAATGTTCATTATTGTAAGAGGGATGTGTGCACCAAATTTGGGCGTAATCCGACTCATTTAGCAGTTTTTAGGAAAAAGATCTATTTTTAGTAGTTTTTAGAAAAAAAGACATTTTTAGGGTTTCTTTAGGGTTTCTTTGGTTTTAGGTTGCCATATGATAGATTGTAATATTTTGTAGGAGTTTGAATTCAAGAATGAGAAGAATATAAATTGGCAGTTTTCTTCCATTATTACATTTGTGTTATGTGATTGGAGTCCATTTTGTTGGTCTCTTGTAGCTGAGTTTACAACATTTGGTATCAAAGCGGGTGTGATCTCGCTAGTGAAGGGAAGATGCCACCTAGAATGTATGCCCAGATGAATAGGCAGATCGAGGATATAAATGCAAAAATAGCATGGCTGACTGGTGTGATTGATTGCATGGAGAGAGAGACGTCCCAGGGCATGTGTAGATCAAGGATCTAATGATGAAAATATACCTGAGAAACATGGAATTGATGATGAAAATACACCAAAGAGCCTCAATCCATTATTACAATAAAAATATTTGAATCCTTTGATACAAATTTTACAATAGCTAGGGTTCTTTGAAACCCTAGCAAAACAATGATGGTGGTGTCTTCAGAATAAGTTCTTGCTTGCAATATAAGTGAGTGGGATTTTGATTATCTGATGCTAGGACACTCTAGCTTAAGCAGTTGTCCATTGTAATGCTACCAAATTTACACACAAGAAAATAACAAATGTTTCAATAATAACAATGAGGGTTCCACAATGTGAGACCCTTAAAAATCAAAACTAAAACCTAGCTATTCAATAACAAAAATGTGAATAGATGCTAAAAACACAATAAAATATAACAATGAATTTGATTTACCATGCTTATTTGTTATTCTTTGATCTGATATAATTTTTTGTAGTGGATTGGTGCGACGATGCCCTAGCATCGGTTGAGAGCTAGTAGGATTGTAGAACTTTGGAGTAAAACACCTACGAGTGCTTGGTGATTGCAATAAACACTTGTGGACTCTCAAGAATTGCAGAAGGCACCCATAGGTGCTTGGAGGTGGGGGAGAAGCACCCAAAGGAACTCAGGAATGATAGGGAACACTCGAAGGTGTTTTATAGCTGAGGAAAATATCTATAGAAGTATATATGGTTAGGCGAGAGAGGAGGCGATAGATGCAGGGGCTATGGCAAGCAAGGATGGAGGGCATGAGTGCTTGGATATCTAGGGAACACGAATGCAAACCTCAACTCAGGATTCAAGGGTTGAGCCATCAAAATAGCTCCTATTAATAATCCAACCTAGGACATGCTAGGGTTTCAACAACACTAATCATGTGGCTAAGATAAAAGCATATCGGAGGGTGGATATTAAATCTGGGGTGTGGCATGGATTGATATGGCTGTGATCAATTCACTTATATAAATATATATTTATTAAATATATAAAATAAAATTATATATATATATATATATATATATATATATATATATATATATATATATATATGAATAATGGGTGGAAATTGTGGGAAGACCTCAATGGATGACAACTGGCTAGATTTTGGTGTCTATAGTCCTTATACCAAGGACTAGGGGATGAGGTAGTTTAAAGGTGAAGACCTCTAAAGGGGTTATATTGGTTTATAAAGTTATGGTATCTCTAGATTTCTTGATGATAATTATAGCTTGTTCATATTCAAGTTCTAGTATAATAATAGACACAACATAATAGCATCCACATAATGGTTACTAGACCTAGGGATAACATCAATGGTAATTTTATCAAAAGTAACCATCAAATTGTCAATAATTTATTTATATAGATTCAATTTGTCATATTTTATTTGATACACACCATTGAATTGGTATACTATAATTGGTAGTCTCCATATAATAAGAACCTTAACATTGAGTGTTCTAGTAGCACAGAGTCCTAATATATGGGGTTCATACTCTATTATATTATTGGTATAAGATAACCTCAATTTAAAAGATATGGGAATTAATTATTATTGAGTGACTATAATAACTCATTCCCTCACACCTTTGACACTTCTTGCACCATTGAAATACAAGGTTCAAGAGTCTATTTGTTCTTTCTTAGAGCTAATGTATAATATGGAGTCATTAGGAAAATCCACCACTAAGGGTTGGATTTCTTCCAAGGATATAGCCACTTATTTGTTATAAATAACCTAGATTTTAATATATTTTTTACTAATAAACTCTAAATATGATTTTCTAAACATAATGATCCACTTAACGGTTCTTCCTAAGAGGTGAGGTTTCAACATGAGATATTGTAATAGGTCTAACCTTGTGATACTATGGCTAAGTATGTAATGTCTAAGTTTTGGGAGGCAAAGAATATGGCTAACAAAGTTTCTCTAAACGTATATACTTGACCTTATAACTGGCTAGAGTCTAAGTAATATAAAAAAAATAGATCTTTCTCTATATTGGTCATCATATTGGGTAAACATATCCCCTAAGGAATAGTCAATTGTAGTTACATATAGCAACAAGGGTTTGTGAGGATTAGATGGGAAAAGCACTAGAGTTGAGATAAGATAAGATTTTTTGATGTCAAATGTATCCTAATATTTGTCATCCCATTTGAATTCCTATATTTTCTCAATAGGTTGGTAAAATATTTAACATTTATTAGCAAGCTAGGAAACAAATATTCCAATGGCCTATATTTTTTCATGGATGCTATGAAGTTGGGTCAAGATTTTAGGAGGTGGCCTATTAACAATAGCTAATATTTTTTGGGATCTACTTCTATTCTCATTTAAGATATAATAAATCTTAGGATATTTTTTGATACAACCTCAAAAATACACTTATTAAGGCTTCACGCATACTTTGTATTCCCTTAGCCTTTCAAAAATGCACATTAAGGTCTTGAATGTGATATTCACATTTGAGCAATCAACTAAGGTCATCTACATAGTCTTGCATAATGTCATGCAAATAATAAAATATATATATCATTGCTTGTTGATTGGTAGATCCTATATTTTTTAAATCAAAAGGAATGACCTAATAGCATAAGGTTCCCCATTGGGTAGTGAAAGCACACGATTTTTTTGGGTTGATTTCCCTAGGATGATACTTTATAGCTTTTTAGAAACATTAACACTCTTAGAATTCTGGGAGTCAATGACCCTGTCACCCACAACATTATTATAATTATTATATATACACTTGTGGTTTGAATAAGAGGGCTTATATTCTTTCTTTATTTTTTTTTCTCTTCAATTGCTCTTATTTTATGATAGTATTTTCTACTCTTTTGGCCATGCTTATTGCATCTTTAAAAGAAGACACTTTAGACATTTTCAAGTAGAAGGCTAGTCGCTCATTGAGGTTCAAAGTAAAAATATTAAGTAAATCCTTTAGTATGGAAACATATTGTAGTATCCCTAACAAGAATATCCATATTCCTAGAAAATTTGACACACTTTTTTCCTTAGGCTACTTAATTTGACATAGGTCATTGACGGTGACTTTATTCTCAATGTATACTAAAAAATCTCTAACAAACATATCTAATAAGTCCTTAAAACTCTTTAAGGAATGAAATAGCATATGATAATACCATTCTAAAGCTAGACCACTTATAATTTTATAAAATATCTTTAGGAGTAGAATATCATCATAAACAATGCCACTATAAGTGGCTTTGAATAACCTAATATTAAATCTTCTCTACACTTATACATCTAAAATTTTAGGGTTTCCAAATTTGGTGAAAAGGGTCTACTAGCTATAAAGGGATCTAAAGGTTGGTTGTAAAGGTCATAGTAAGAGTACATCTAGCCATAGGATTACCCTTGGATAATAGTCATTTCTTTTTTCAATTGTTATAATTGATTCATCAATGTTTAAATATTTGAAGTGACTAGATTATTTTATAATGGGATTTAGAAGATTGGTTGTGAGATAAAGAGTAACTAATAATGACAAATTTGAAGTTATGATTAGGGGAATTGGAGATGCAATATCAAAATTGGCATCGAATAAGAATTCCATAAAATACCAGTGTTTAAATAATTTTCTTTACTAGAAGTTTATCGAGGGATTATTGGATATGAGAGTGGATTTGTGCTTAACCTAGAAGTTTTTTAGTTAAGAAATTTGAGATTGGAATTAGTATGTAGGGTGAAATATATTAGGTTAGAATTTGAGTTATATATTGGTGTTATTAAATAAAATTTAGATAAAGGATTTGGATTAAGGTTTTTAGAGCTTGTTCCCATACATTATGAGGTAGAAATATTGGAGTTGCCCTATAGAGCTCTTATCAAGTTGGTATGAGAGGATGTGATTGCAATAAAATTTGGGAAGGAATTTGGTATCCATTTTCCATCGTTTTCATATTAGCGGGTGATATTGTATACACCAAATTGGCCATTTATGCTTGAAGTCTAGACATTATGATATTAAATAAAGCAATATATTGATCTACTTGATTAGAATTCAAAGGGCTAGAAACAAGATATTGTAGTAAATATATTAATAAATCATCCCCTTGAGAAGATTCTTAAGATTCATCAACTTCTCTAAAGAAGTTTTTTATGGCTCCATTATGCATATGTAGGAAGTGAGCCATATGTATAGTTGATTAAAAACTAGACTTCCATCCTATTCTTGAGTGGGACTAGGTGGATCTCAAGGAAGGAAGGAACTCCCCTTATTGTCAAAATTTAGGTTCTCATAACTAAGGAACTCATCTTAACCTTGCTCAATATTCATAATAGGAGAATCATGATTGTTGGGGGTCCAAGAGTGACCCCTTTATGTTCCTTAGGTATTGCAACCACCTATTATTATAGCCTCGATGTCTATCATTACCTTCAATAGAGTGGGTGCATCATATGCCCTATTCCTTGTGCATGGGTGCTAGTCCTAGGAATTATGAGGGAGTATGGGATGTGGCTTCTATCAAATGAATTTGAAGTTTTTTACACAAGGCTAGTTCCTTGCTTCTATATTTCTTCTTTTATGCTCACTTCATTTTTCTCTCATTGTGCTACTTTACTCTACTCCTAGCCTAGGCTAACTCAGAGGGGGGAAAGGGAAGAGGGAAATTAAATAAAATTTTGAAAAGTAATAAAATGAAATGAAAGTAAAGGAAAGTGATAAAACTATCTATCCTAGACTAAGGGATGGTGATGTGCCAAAGAAAAATTGAATAAGACCCCCTCGTGCCCCGATGGGATTTAGATGAACACATGGGAAATGGGCAATAGTGCATGATGAACACATGACTCTTTCAAGATAATGAAGTAAAATAGAACACCCATGCTAGAACCAAGATAAATATAAGAAAATAGTTATAGATTATTTATTAAAGTGAACTTTGAGATACATAAATATAGAAGGAAGAGGTTCAAAAACTACCAAATAGGTCACTTAAGGCTCATTCCAGGTCGAGATATGGAGTAGAATGAAGGAAAACATCCCTTTAGAAGAATGGAAGGCCTTCCCTGGTTACAATAATAAGAAGAGAGGTATTTATAAGAAAAAATGGGAGAATATTCCCTCCAAAACACATGTAGGATTTTAAAATTTAAATTTAATTTGTTTTCCTGGGTTAGCCAGCATCAACAATGAATGATCTAGAGGCTCTAGAGGCCCGTAAAATATCTCCATGATTAGAATCCCTTGATCATCTATCATTAATACCTCAAGCATGCATTGCCCCTTGGGTTGTCCTCCCTACTATTGATTTTAATGCTTCAACTACTAGCTAGAGAACTACATTCGATTGTGGAGTGTTAGGAGAAAAATTGGATATTCATCCATTCTCTTATGTCTAGTCACTTCAATGCACCTAGTAGGGATGATATTTTCCATATTCTAAGTTGCTTTACCTTTGAGGACTCCTCTTCCACCACATGCTATAGGGAGGCCATTGTGGGGTTGGTTGATCAGAAGGAAAAAAGGGGAACATCATAGTTGGAAACTCTCCAAGCTACTTCACTCTTCTCTAACCTTCAATCCCTTCCTTGAAAAGGAGGGAGGCTTACCTTATCACCTTCCCACTACTCCTATTTTACCAAATAGAGGGTTTTACTCCATAATATTTAATGGTGGTATCAATTTGGAAAGATACATGGGGCTAAGGTCCTCCCATGGTTAAGGGGATGGACCGATTTCTAGGGCTTTGCTCACTAAAGGTGAGAACATGCCATGAAATCTAGTTGAAGCAAGGCCTTGATAAAGTGGTTCCCATTTAGCCATTATTGATATGGCTTGGGGGTTCCAAGTATTATATGACCTAATTTAAAAACCACTAGAAAGGCTATTGGATTGTTACTGTATTCTAATCAGGTGGTTGGATTGAGATTCATGGTGAAGGGAGCTATACGTACAAGATCATTTGATGATGGTGGCTCCCCCTCAACTGCATCTTTGATCTTCTAGATTTGACTACAATGTAAGTAGTAGGAGTGTTGGGCCCTATTAGTAGAGCTTTGATGTTTCTATATTTAACAACCATTCTTATTGAAGCTGAGAAACACATTGGGAACATGGACCTAAAATGGCATTGATAACTACTTCATCTTCATATTTTCATGATAATGCATCTGCTACCACATTTTATTTCCCTTTCTTATCCTCGATAGCAAAATCATATTCCAACAATTTTTTTAACCACTTATTTTGCTCTAGATAATAAAATATTTTTTCTAGAAAATTCTTGAGACTACTATGATTCGTTTTAATAATAAATAAGCTACTGATTAAGTAATATCTCCATTTCTCAACCGCATGTAGAATAGCCAACATTTCTTTCTCATATGTGGATCTTTACAAATAATTTCTTGAAAGTTATTTACTTTAAAATGCCAATGGATTCCCCTCCTGCATTAGTATGGTCCCAATACCTGTTCTTGAAGTGTCACATTCAATCATGAATGGTTTGTGAAAATCAGGAGTTGCCAAAATTGTAGTACACATTGCTTCTTTGAGAATCGTGAATGCTTGATTTGTTGCTTCAGACCAAGGAAAAGCATCATTTTTTGTGATATCTATGAGAGGAGCTGTAATTTTACCATAGTTTCATATAAACTTGTGATAGTATCCAGTAAGATCCAAAAAACCATGAAGTTTCTTGAAGATTTTAGGTAAAGGCCAATCCTGAATTGTCTTAATCTTATTAGGATCCACTTTAACACCTTCATGAGAAATGATATGACCTAAGTATTCAACTTCTTGAACACCAAAAGAGCATTTAGAGCATTTGAAAAAAAAAAATCCTTGTGTAAAATATGAAGAACCTTTCCCACATGCATCAAATGATCCTTCCAAGTTTTACTATATATGAGAATGTCATAAAAAAAAACTAGGAAAAATTTATGAAGGAATGGACGAAACACATGGTTCATGAGACTTTGGAATGTGGATGGGGAATTAGTGAGACCAAAAGGTATGACCAAGAATTCATAGTGATCTTCATGAGTATGAAAGGTAGTTTTAGGAATATCCTCATCTCTAACTCTAATTTGGTGAAAACCCAAGCGTAGATCCAATTTTGTAAAAACATTTGCACCATGCAGTTCGTCTAATAAATCATAAATAGAAAAAACAAAGAATTTATCCTTGATGGTGATTTTGTTGAGGGGATGAAAATTAGGATACGTATGCCAAAAATTGTCCTTATTATGGGCTAAAACTACTGGTGAAGAATAAGGACTAGTGCTATGATGAATGACTCCATGTTCCAAAAGTTCTTGGACAATTTTTTCAATTTTTTTTTTTTGAGGTTGAGGGTAATGATAAGAACGAAAATTAGGAGAAATACTTCCTGGAACCAGGTGTATGGCATGGTAATGAGATAATTTGGGAGGTAGTCCTTTTTTTTCTTGGAAAACATCATCATAGTTAGCCACAATATCTTGAATATCCTTTGAGTGAATTTTGGGGATATCCTATGCTTTTTTTTTAATAAACAATTGATTTGAGCTATAAATCCATGACTTCATTTCCTTAATATTTTCTCCATGCTATGAGAACTCACTATTTTTTATGGAGGAGTTGTAATTCCTTGGAGGTGAATAGTCCTTCCATTTTCTTTCCATTCCACAAATAGTTTTCTGAAATTAAAATTGATCGTATCCAATTTTTCTAACCATTCAACTCCTAAAATAACCTCTAAATTTACCAAACTCATAACAAAACGAGTTCCTTCCCAAGTATAACTTCCCATTTGTATTGATACTAAAGATGTTTTGCCAATACATTGAGCATTTCCTCCATTTGCAACCAAAAATTGAAACTTATCTTGATTAGAGGAGTGAATGAATAAGTTCAAAGCCTTTGCATTTTTTATGTCAATTAAGTTATAGGTACTACCTTAATCTATTAACACATTTATCCTTTTCTGTCGAATTAATCCTAGTACCTTGATTGTATGGTGAGTTGTTAATACCATAAGAGCATGTACTGAGATAGCCATAGTGTCTTCATAACATGTTGCTTCATTTTGTTCATTTTGTTCCTCAATCATGGGAGGGTCCTATGGAATGTTATCTTCTTCTACCTCCTTGTCTTCCCTGTTATCATATTCTATTTGAAATTTTTGTCTTGGTATACATCCTTGATATATTGGATGGTGATTGCGATATTTATAGCAATAATATATTGATGGTTGATCATTTCTATAGAAGGAATTGTTGCAATTTTGAGGACGGTTATAGAAGTCACGTCAAAAGAGTGTCTGATTCTGCACATTTTTCTCAACCAACTTAGCAATATTTATATTGTCATCTAAAGAGTATGGATTATGTAGGTCTACTTCAATTTGAATACTCTCTTTCAAACCATGTCTAAAATTTGATACCACCACATCGGATGGTAAGTTTCCTGTATAAGCAAGTAGACTAGTAAATTCTAAAATATAATCTCTTACTAAACCCATTTTTTTAAGTGCCAATAAATGAACCATGTATGAGGATGAATATCCTTCATCAAATCTCTTAAGAAAAATATTTTTGAATTCATGCCATAGAATGGGTCAACTATGGTCCTATTTTTGTCAATCATACCATTGGTAAGTTTCCATGCCTAATCTGGAGGAGGCATAAGGAAATTTTTCATATTTGGAAACCCGATATAATTCTAAAATGCCTTCCATTTTAGCTATCCAACCATGTGGATCATTACCCTCAAAGGTAGGCATATCAGCTCATGGGATATTAACACATGTAGGCCATCTTGCTCGATGATAATCTTCCTTTGTATCTCTATCCTTGCTAGTATGTCTTCTATGGTAGTTATGTGGGGAAGGATGGGCTTCTTGGTTTTTTATGTCTAAGACTCATTGTAGCATTGCATTCATGGCATTCATACTAGTCACTAGGTGAGCTATACCAGACTAGATATCTTGGTTATTAGAATTGGTGTTTATCATTTTTTCATTTATGATATTTTCATGGGATGATTTGGATGGAGCCATGGAGTTAATAATAGGATGGTTGGGATAAAAATTATTAATGCATAAAGGAGAGTTGTATTGTTTACTTTATTTTGTGGAGGTCTTCTTGGCGACTTTGGAAGTCCTTCATTTGGATTATCTGAGCTTGATAATCTACCGTTTGGTCCTTTAATCCACTTTTTGCTCATGCACTTGCTTTATTCAATTTTAATTACTACTGCTAATTTCTTTGAAATATGCTGCTTGATTAGTTTTCAATGATAATTTATTCAATGTTTTGACTAAATTTTTGCAAAATATTTGTTAATTTAAAAAAAAAATTCTTTTCACTTACTTAGTTGCTCCAACTACGATGTGGATGTTTTTGAATAGCAACAACTATTTTCCTTCCCATGACAGTTTCCAATGGCTACTTTGGACCACTATCTCAGTTTAATAGTGGAGGGTAAATTTCTTTCCAACGGTTGCTTAGACAACTACTTACTCAACAGTTATACAACCAGAGAGGGAAGCAATTGATACGAGAATGCAACGGCTAGTTGCACGATATGATACAAAACATGAGAAAAAGAAATGCAACCTAGGTGGATAATAGGGTAGTGAAAATACTTGAGGAATAGATACAACACTGCTCTAGACACTCAAAAGCACGAGGGAAGCAATTAATGTGGGAATACAACTACCAGCTAGTTGCATGATATGCTATGAAATACGAGAACATACATGTAAACTAGGTGAATAATAGGATAGTTATGACACTCAAGGAAATGACATGACACCACTCTAGACACTTGAACGCACGAGGGAAAGACTAGGATGGACAAGGAACACACTAACACTCGGACGCACGTGAGGAAACTAGAACATGACAAACCAAACACATATAGCAATGCGGGTCAAGGGAGGATATGTATGAGGTGTTCAAGGCTACGTGTGACCTAAGTCACACTTAGAAATATGTGTTTTAGTCAATTTAAACCTTTTTCTAAACAAAATAGGGATAATGTGGGATAAGGTCTAAATATGCCCCATGGAGGAATGAAGGAATAATGTCGTGGCATCACTGGTTAATTATTTCGAAGGCTAAAAAAGACCAGCAAGTATGGATTAACTACCGTTTCATTCACCAACTAGAAAGAAATGAGCCATGAAAGAATTTGAAAAAATATGCATGAAATGAGGATAATTGTTTTGGATGAACTGTTAGATTTCTCATGAATCGAAAGGTGATCTAAATGGTGTAGAAGGCAAAATTATGGATGGAAAATATATTATAAGGTGTTGTATTGGCTATGTGAATTCTTTTTTTACTTGGATAACCAGTAAATAATGATAATACGTAACAAGCGATAACGAGATAACACACCTGTAGAGCTTTCACCTTTGTCAGATTGATTTTATGCCATTAAAATTTGATAAATGTGCACTATGATTGCTTATTAATATACCTCCAAAAATATGTATACATATGACGTTAGTTTCTTCTAGTCCAAATTGACTGCCAGCTTTGCTTAGGGTTGACACTTGCCCAATTAACTCAGCACCTTGGTGTATATTAAATTGTATATTTTTTATTGAAAATAGTTGCTCAAAGGTATTCACCTAGTGTGTGAATGTGCTTTCTCCAATAAATAATCTCCTATTTATGACGTAAATTTATGTTTCTTCATAACGATTAGTTGCTAGACTCTTACACAGGCAAGCTACTACTTCTACTACAGATAGCGATGTTGTTGTGTTTAAGCACTAGGAGTTACGTGAGTGAGGATTGTAATGTTTGAAAAACTAAAATGGATATATCCACCGAGCCTAATAGATCATCGAATTTGATACCACATGAAGTAGCAACAAGACACACACCATTATGAAAGATAATTTAATATAGGTGACATGGTGTTCCTACGGTTACAACCCTACAAACAATTGTGATTGAAGATCAAGTTCAGTCAATAATTGGCTCCATGATTTTATGGTCCTTATAAAATAGTGCACCGCATAAGAGAAGTAGCATATCAACTTGAGCTTCCTCCCTCATCTCGTATACATCCAGTATTTCATGTTTCTTGTCTCAAAAAGGTAATAAAAAAAAGTACATTCTCAATCAGAATTACCAATACATATATATCTCCATCCTGAAGCAATTTTACAAAGCAGAACACATATACTGAGATCCCATCACATCAATAGGACCTACTAGAAGAAGATGCTACATGGGAACCAAAAAGTATTCAGTCATTTCCAGCTTTGAGAACAAAGCTTTTCGAGGAGGGGAGATATTTTACAACCCTAATATAGCTAGTTGGCTATATTATGGTCTTCACCATTATTTGTCATTTGATTTAATATTAATAGCATAGGTTGATTCATATTTGATATTTTCATCATTAATCATCATTTTAATTTCATTTGCAATTATTTGTGAGGACTAAGCCCTCCTTAGTGGCGAAGGACTTATCCCTCCTAAAGTGGTAATATAAATTCATTTTTTCTCAATTATTTGTTGTATCCAATTGTTGATTTACATTGCTCTAGGGCCCTTCATTTTCACTTCATGCAAGTGCTCTAGTCAATTACCTTTAGGAAAATAATTTTCCCATTGTAATGATCCTTCATTACAATTCTGGAAACTCATAGGGGAACTCTTGCTAGCAAGATTTAAGGAAACCAAAGAGGGTTGCTTTATTCATTGGGCATATATTTTGATCTAGGCAAATCCTAAAGCTTTTTTAGGAGTGATGTCTTTCTAGAGAACAAGTATTTGGTTATCATTTTGCTCAAGACTCTGCATAGATCACAATGATGTGCCTATTACTTTATAGGTCATGTTTCTTGGATGACTCCTAAGGTTCAATCCTATTCCTTATAGTAGCTAAAATCAGATGGTCACACAGATTTATTCTCTTGTGGATAGGATTTGGGGGACACCATTATATTTCAAGCTTCCTTCCACTGTGGTATGGTGATTATCCTTCAATCTAAAAAAAAAAAGAGCTCTATTGATCTTGAGGGCCTATGAAATATGCCTTGATCCCAACTACTTCATACTTTGGGCTTGTGTGGACTTAGCTTCTCTAGAACTCGCATGAGTTCACTTGCATCCTACATTTTCTTTGTAGGTCTATGGAAAAATAAACAAAAATTAAAAATAATGTTTCTTCTTACAAAAACCCTTAGTTGGTGGATCCTCCTTGGTATCTATCATTCATCCTATGCTATTTTGATAAAAAACTTTCATCATATCAAGCTCCTAGGTCTCAAAATTACATCTTATTTTGTGGGTTGGGCCCTTTATTTAGTGAGGTGGAGTCCCTTTTTTTATTTGGTAGAATATTTGTGGTGTCCCCCGTTTTGCCTTTATTGTTGGTTGCTTTCAAGGGCTAGGATCCTACCTCAAATCTGATCTACGGTCCTTTCAGTGTCTAGTGAGGATCTCAAAGGAAGACATGGTGGTGCTACAATGGGAGATGGATCATCGAGCTAGGATGGCTACCTATCTAGTTCATCTCCTCTTTAGCAAAATGCTAGGTCATATATAGCATGTGGGTCATTGCCTTTGGAAAGGAGTATGTAAGATTTATACCTATTTGGAATACCTCAAATAAATTTTCTTTGTACCTTAGGGCCATGTGGGGTGGTCATACCTCTGCCTATGGATGTCCTCCTATTCTTGATCTTCCTCTCTCCCTAGTTTTGATGGAGGCTTGAAGTTATTTGGGGAAGTCTAAGTGCAGTCATTAGTATTATTTGGTAAAGCCAACGATTGTATTTTTGGTGCTTTCATGTGATTTAGTGCCTTTGCTTCATTAGTAATTTTGCTTTCCTAGAGGTCTCTATTGGGCCTAAATCTCCTTCTTAATGGGGAACCCGGTTGCATCTGATCTAGTGAATTCTCTAGAAATTTTTGTTTAGAGTATACCTTTAGCATTATACAATTATACACCATTAAAATTTTCTTAGGAGAAATTTTGATTGGTAGGGAGTAGGGGAGTTTTAGATGCAAAGAGGAACATGGATGGATCAAACTTTCAAAGTTAGGGGTAAGAAGACCTTTGCGAGTCTTGGGAAAAATATTCCTACTAAAATGATATTTTTTTCTTTAAGGGTGGTTTGATAGGCATCGAGGAGAGAAATCCCCCTAGCTCTAATCATTATGATAATCTTTGGATGTATAGCTCTAAGATTGCTATAATCCATAGAATCAGGCAATGAAGTCCTCCATTTTCTCACCAAATTCTTGTCTAATGTTGATTATATAGTCTAGTAGTAGGGACCTTCTTTCCTTTAAATGATCCATCAACTAGATAGCCAGCTATTTCCAATTCCTTATTGATCATAAAACAGAAAGACATACCACCTCTAAGCTTTCCCTTTGAAATATTTCACTAGTAGTCTAAGGGTTATATCTTGCTTTGTGACATTGAGCATGTTGTAATGTCTAGCCATGTGTTGCAAGTTATCCAACATGGTGATGATGCTTTCTATGATAAACTCTAATAGAGAATTCAAAGCCTCTTTATGTATTGGATTCCAAGAATAATGAGGAACCGAAATGATCAAGGGAATCTAACACTTCCAAGTCAAAATGTTTCTAGCCATACCTTTGCTTTGATTTCTTTGCTTTGGGTGGTTTGCTAAAGGTTATGGCTTCTATTAGGACCTTAGATTTATGCTTATTTTGATGACTACTTCAAGTTATTTTTTGTAGTGGAGTCACTAGGTGGGTGAGAGTGTTGGCTAGGTGAAGGTTCCCACTGTAACCTCACCTGAGATGATGGCTTCTATTATTTTGAGTTTTTATTTAGTAGTAGAGTCACTAGATAAATTTATAAATTACTTCAAAAAGTGGATGACCATGACCTTCATAAAATCATAACCTAACTTTTGGTTCAAGGGATGAATATTATCAAATTTGGGTCCCATTGGGTATGCCATTCTAAACTAATGGGAGATTAGGAGTGATCCTTTTGTAGTCCCTCAGTGCCATGATAACCCATAATTTTGGTCTCAGTGTCTACCACTACCTCCAATTGAGTGGATGTGTCTGATGACCTACACCTTGTGCAGGGTTACTAGTCCTAGGAAGTCCAATGGAGAATGGGATGTGACTCCCACTAGACAACCTCTTAGGTTTTTTACCCAAGTCTAGTTCCTTGCTTATGTATTTCCTCTTTGGTGTATGCTTCATTCTTCTCCCATAACACTACTCTACTCTAATCCTAGCCTAGGATAACTCAAAGGGGAGGAAAGAGAAAGAGGAAAATAAAGCAAATTGTGGAAAGCAGTTTTATGCAAGAAAAGTAAAGGAAAGCAGTAAATCTATCTAGCCTAAACTAAGGTGTGGCAATGTGCCAAAGAAAATAATAAGACCCTACATGCCTTGATGGGCTTTATATAAACACATGGGTGATAATTGATAATACAAGAGAAACAAAGGACTCTATCAAGAGCATGCAGTAAAATAGAACATTCACACTAGAACTAGGATAGAGATAAGAAGATAGTCATATATTCTTTATTAATATGAACCTTGAGTTACTTACATATAGATGGAAGAGGTACAAAAACTACTTGATAGGTTATGCAAGGCTTAGGTTGGGCTAATACATATAGGACAATGAATAAAAGCATCCCTTCAGAATAATGGAGGGCCTTCCATGGTTATAATGAGAAGAAGAGAGATATTTATAAGAAGAAATGGAAGAAGATCCATCCAAAAAGGTTTCAAAATTTGATTTCAATATTTTTTCTTGGGATAGTTGGCATTAATAATGAATTATCTAGAGGCTCTAGAGGTCCATAACAAATCTCCATTTTAGACTCTCATGATCATTTTTCATTAATACCTTGAGCATGCATTACCCCTTGGGCTATCCTCCCTACTATCCATTTTAATGCTTCAATTGTTTCCTAGGGAACTGCATCCAGTTGTGGAGTGTCAGTACTAGAACTAGATATTCATCCTTTCCCTTGTGTCTAATTTATTTGTGTTTATTTGGGGCTCTACTATTAGAAGCTTGGTTCATCCATGCTCTTGGAAGTCTCCCTTGATGATGTACTTTAATGCACCTAGTGGGAATGATGTTTTTCATATTTTGAGCTACTCAAGTTGGGATTAGTAGACCAAAAGTAAAAAGGGGGAATATCATAGTTGGAAACTCTTTAGGCTACTTTGCTCTTCCCTAACCTTTGAGTATCAAGTCCTTCTATAAAAATGAGGGAGGCTTTCTTTACTACTTCCCCACTTGGTCCCCTTGTGTATTCCTCCTATTTTACCAAATAGATGGCCTTAGTCCCCAAGATTCACTAATAGTATCAATTTGGAAAGATACATGGGGCTCAAGTCCTCCTATGGTTAAGGGGAGGGATTGATTTCTAGGACTTTGCTTGCTAAAGGAAAGAAAAGTCCATGAAATATGATTGAAGAAAACCCTCAATAAAAGTGGTTCCCCTTTAACCATCACAAAAATGGATTAGGGGTTTCAAGTATTATTGAGACCTGCTTCAACTACCATGAAAAATGCTATTGGATCATTACTTAATTCCAGTACAATGGTTGGATTGAGATTTGTGGTGAAGGAAGTTGTAAGAACAAGATAATTTGATGATGGTGGAACCCCCTTATTACATATTAGATGGTCCTTTGGCTTTAGTTGTATTATAATTAGTAAGGGTGTTGGGACCCTTAATTTTATCTTCAGGTAGGTGCTATGGATGAAATTGCTTTTAGGAATAGGATTTTTCCACTATAGTGAGACTTCACTACAATGATGGTTAATTATTTGGTGAGTGATGCTAGGTATTATGTAACATATTTTAGACATGACTAAAGGGATGGTTGAAGTTAAGGAGGTTAATTAATTTTTTATATATTTTTAAATTTTATTAAAGAAGAAATAGATGTTCTATGTCCTTTATTTCTCCTTTCCTTGAGATACCAATCCAATCTATACCTGACCACTTTTGATATACCCATTAGTACATTAGAAAATAGTTAATATGTGGAAGATCAATGAAACATAGAATTAGCCCCTATGTACATGGTCAACACTGATACATGAGGGATGATAAACCCTTATAACACCTACTAAACCACTATAATGTCCTCATTATCTATTGTAAATACATTCAAGAACCTATGTGGGTAGTGTAGGTCAAAATGATTACATCAGGAGAAATGCGGTGATGATAAGCTCCTAAAAAATTTGAAGTACAAAAAATAGTCACGATACCACGACAAGTCTTGCTTCCATTGGTGCGGAGCAACAATTTATTGAAGCACCAAAAAGTGTCACGATACCATGATAGTATAGGTTTCTACTGGCAAGGAGAAACAAAAGGGCCCAATGATGAAAAGTATCATGATTTCGTGATAGGTCTTGATTCCAATGACAAGGAGCAACAAAAGGATCAAGTGCTAAAAAGTATCACAATTCTGCAATAAGACAGGTTTCTTTTGGTGAAGAGCAACAAAAGGGCCGAGTGCTAAAAAGGGCCGAGCAACAAATGGCTGAAGTACAAAAAAGTATCATGATTCTGCTACAAGATAGGTTTCCATTGATGAGAAGTAATAAAATGTTGAAGTGCCAAAAAGTATCGTGATTTTGTGACAAGGCTAGAGAGAAGAAAAAAAAGGGCCAAGTTTTGAAAATATCATGATTCCATGACAATATAGGTTTCCACTAGCGATAAGCAACAAAAGGATTGAGTGCTAAAAAGTGTCATGATTTCATGAAAATATAGGTTTTTGCTGGCGAGAATCAAAAAAGGGTTGAGTGCCAAAAAGTGTCATGATTCCATGAAAAATCAAGTTTCCACCAATAATGAATACCAGGGGGATCAAACACAGGAAGGCACCACATATCCTTGATAATTCATGATTCTGTTGCATAATTATTACTAGTTACAACAAGCACGTCTGATCACCATGGTCGTGGCAAGATCAATAAAGACCAGCACATCAGGATAAGGACAGATGGATCAGATTCTAAGATCACCTCCACTACCTACCAATGTACATGGAGCAATCATATTTTATTTGGAGATTTAGTTTTCTATTTTATCTTCAACCAATGATACAATATAATACTTATACTAGATTGGCCACTTGGTGTATTGTTGCAACAAATTTTAAATAAGATAATTTTATATTTTGAAATATTGAACCATCGAGGGATTATAAATAAGAGTATCGACCTCTTGTCAAAGGGTCGACTCTTAGGCATTTACAAGTTGTATGGGTTAAGACTTTTGGAAGGAGCAATGCAATAAATATCTCCATTTAACCTCTGGTTCAAATATCTTGCAGAACAAGTATGTATGAATGGATGAATGTTTCTAATCTAGCTAAGTAAATGTGCATGACATTAATTCTTATTTTTGGATTCTTATTAATGTTTATTTCTTAATTTTTGGAACTACTAATCTGTAAGAGCTAAATAATGATTAGATGTATTCTGTGTATGGTAAATGACTAGTTGGTCTATTAGGAGGTTGTAGTATTTTCTCCCTTGCATGGTTTTATCCCATTTCTTGTTGTTGCTTAATCTACACCATATCAAGTTCTAGCTTCGACTACATTTACATCTCTTTCAAGCACTCTCTTCTTCCCCCGATTACTTTTCAGCTAGTTAGAAATTCCCAAAGGAACCAGCCTTCTCTGGATATTGAACCAGTTAAACCTCATAGTTTGACCATTCATTCAATGTTGGCCATGTCTTGGGTGCAATAACCAACCATAGGTAGATTTTGGACCAACAATTTTTGGCACACCCGATGGGACCAAATCCCACTACATCCATAGATTAAAGATTTGGTGTTTGTCTTTGCTCTATTTAAATTTAAATCACTTAGTGACTCCATTTAAAATATCAAACCTAGAAAATCTTTATATCTAGTTTCTGGTTAAGTATTGAAATACATGAGAACCAGATCAAAAGCTAAAAATTTAGAAGAACCCATTGAGTTTCTAGAATTGCACCTTGGTAGTCTCAGAGTAAACCTTGTTTTATCTTCTAGAACTCCTCCTCTACCATTACTATCAAGTAAATCAATGATTTGAACCCTCCCCTTGCAATTCCTCCTAGCATGACTACAAACATATATTCTAATACAACCAATCCTACGCCTGCAACTTTGGTCAACATAATAGTTATGATGGCTACCAATCAAAACCAAAATGTACAACCCTATCCTAAGTGGAACAATGTGGGTCCCTTGAATCTAGAGGTTCAGAAACCCATTTCTTAAAGCAAATCTAAAAGCATTACCTACACATTATGGCACTGGAAAAACTACTTATGAGCACTATCAGGATGTGGCATCACTAGCAGTAATTCATAATATCACAAAGGAAAATATCATGGTGAAATTACTGGTTATATCCTTAAGAGGAAAAATATTGTACTGGTACAGGACTATCCCAGACCAAACCATAACTACATGGGTAGAACTCATTAGTAAACTGATAGAAGCATTCAATGAATAGGTTGATCCTTTCTCCCTGCTCACTCAGTTTACTATTATGCAGAAACACCCATAAGAAGAGATAGTTGATTTCAATATTAGGTTTAGTCGCACATGGAAAAGAGTACCTGATGGCCTCAGACCAATGCATGAGCAAGCAATGTACTATTACCTAAGAGCTTTTAACTCAGATCTTGGGATGGCAATAAGACAATCTCAGGTATTTACCTTCCTAGAAATATTTCAAGAAGCCTTGAAAGCAGAAAAGGACCTTATTGCTATTGGAAGGTTACCCCCAAAAATGATAATACCCATATTCCTAGAATTTTCTCAGGTCCCCAATACAAACACATCATACCCTACTTTATCTTCTATAATAGATCTCAACTCCCTCGACTATACAAGCTCCCCAAACATTTCTAGCTTTACCTCTAATACCTGCCTTACCAGCACCTAATCCTCATATGCCAATCCTCCTAGATATACATATGGCTATGAAAAATTTGACCAATTATATGACTTCAATGAAAAGGAAGGAAGCTTAAAGGAACTTCCAACCAAGAAGGTTCTTGTAGGTGAAAAAATATCGAGCTTCAACAAACAAGTACCTAGATAATTTAGGAATAGTGTATGCTAATCAAGAAGACAAACCTTCTATATCTCTTATTGAATCTGACTATTGGTGTTCCACATGTAATTATCCTCATGAGGAAATTTTGTGCATGGTTTACTAAAATCATATGCAGATAGTAGCTATTGAGAAAGTAGAAAGAGCTCATAAAGGATAAGTTAATATGATTAGGGAAACTAGCCATAATTTTATGATGCCATTAGTAGAACAGGTTGTAGTCTTAACTAGGTCAGGTAAAAAGCCCCTTCAAATTGATCCTAAGGAGCTCAATCCCCTGAAAGTACCCTCAATAGCAAAAGGTCAGGCCAAAAAGGGGATCATCCATGAGGTTGTACCCCTAAATCCTGTTCAAAAGTAGAGGGTGGAAACAAACAAAAGTGATGCATCACTAAAAGAAACTGAGACTCAAGAACAGGCAAGGGATAAATTGAGATACCCTTCCTTGACCAAAATATAAAGAATAGAGGTAACTCAAGGGTACAATAATAGGTATGATCCACCTACAAGGGAGAAGGATAAACAACCTTATGTACCTTTTTTAGCATAGTCAAAGAATTGAAAAAGACTCCTTCAAAGGTAAGCATGTATGATGCACTGCTACTCCTAGGATAGATTGATTTGCTGCAAGAATCTCTCAAGATAATAAAAATAAAACCAAAGCTCACCCTCAGTTGAATCTAGCCCAAGGTAATCCAATACCAACCATAGGGAAAAATAGGCCTCCTCCCTTCTATTTATCCTTGCAAATGGAAGGATGGGTGGTACACAATTGTATGATAGACTCAGGTGCAACAACTACAGTTATTCCTAAAGCTGTGTGTGACATCATGGGAATGGAATACACCAAGAGTAGTCCAGGAGTGTTGTAATTAGATGGCACCCCAGTAAAAACTATAGGAGTAATCAAAGATATACCCATAGTATTGAACATAATGCCCCAGATTATAGTCATACAAGTATTAGTGGTAGACCTAGAACCTTATTTTAGGATGTGTCTTTCAAGAGAGTTCACAGCCAAATTGGGAGGATATCTCTCACTTGACTACTCACATATGGAAATACCATACAAGGGAAGGAGGATTAATATTTTCAATGAGAAACCTTCCTCTTTTCACATTGAAAATATAGAAGAAGGTAACAAGCATACAAATAATGTGTCATTAATTATTGAATAAATAGGGGAGATAGATTTGATGGATGAAGTTCTGGAAGACCTCCAAACCGAAGACCAATTCTCCTTGGAAGAATTTAATGCCATGATAAAAATAGGGATAGGAACTTACTCAATTACTAAACCCAAAATCCCTAAAACTCTCGCTTTAACGAAATAGTATCTCCCCACCAATCAGATATGGAAGCTCTTATTTGATGGTACTAGATGTAAAAATAGAGTTGGGGAAGGTATAGTACTGATCTCACCAACAAGGGATGAGAAGGTTTTCTCATATAGATTGACATGGAGCTGCACTAACAATGTAGTAGAGTACGAAGCATTGTGTTTAGGCTTGAGAAAAGCTAAAAATCTAGGGTTCAAACAACTACAAATATATGGAGACTTAGATTTGATCATCAACTAGGTCATAGAGAAGTGTGTCAACAAGCAACACTACTTGAAGGCTTATCAAAACAAGGTATGGGACATTTTTGAGGCTTTCAAAGTATTAAGAATTAAGTCTATTCCTAGATAATGCAACACTCATGCTGATTTACTAGCATCGTGTGGGAGCAAACTATTTCCCTATAGCCAATGTTATACAGAAGTAAAAAATAGTAAGGCTAATTTACAGACCTTCAATCCTAGATAAAGACATCTTCTAGAAGGTTTTCAAAAATGATGAACAAATACTAGACTTCTTGATACATGAGATGAACTATTCAAGTGACCGAGCCCTAGAAGATGAGGAAGATGATGGGTTGATTCAACTTAAGAATAATCATATACCCAAAGGTCTAATAACTCTTGAAAGCTTGTTTGATAGCAGTGATCGACCATCAGGTCACAAGATAAAAGTTGACAAACAAAAGTACAAAGAGATGCAGATAGAACCTGGAAAAGTGCTAAAGGTGGGGGTTCAATATTCTAAAAAGGAAGCTAACCAAGTTCAAGGATTATGCAAAGAGTTCAATGATATTGTGGCCTGGACATATGATGATCTCAAGGTATACAGTAAAGAAATGATACAACATACTATTGAGCTTGAGCCAGGGTCAAAACCCTTTCGATAAAAATAATGACCTATCAACCCCAAGATAGAAGCACTAATGAAATAGGAGTTGCTAAAACTACTCAATACCAAGATAATCTACCCTATCAAGCACTCCACATGGGTTTCCAACCTTGTACTAGTTAGAAAAAGAATGATGACATCATACTGTGTGTAGATTTTAGGAACCTGAACAAGGCCTCACTAAAATACCATTACCCCCTACCTCAAATAGATCAAATATTACATACTATCATAGGGGAAAAGAGGTTCTCACTGCTAGATGGATTCTCTAGTTACAACTAGGTCTGGGTCAAATATGAAGACCAACACAAGACTGCGTTCACCACCAAATGGGGAACATTTGCATACCAGTGAATGCCCTTTGGTTTGTCTAATATAGGGGCTACTTTCCAAAGAGAAATGGACTTAGCATTCGGGGAACTCATAAATAAAATAATATTCATTTACCTGGATGACATGACAATGTTCTCTCATAGAAAAGAAGATCACGTTGGGCATCTTCGGATGGTTTTCAAAAAATGTAGAGAGTTTGGCATTTCCTTGAACCCAAAGAAATCAATATTTGTTATTGAAGAAGGGACCCTATTGGGACATGTTATTTCTAATAAAGGGATGGTGATTGATCCAAAAAGAGTAACAAATCTCTTAAATATCCCTTTACCATTGAACAAGAAAGGTTTACAATCTTTCTTTGGGTAAATCAACTTCGTGTGGAAATTCATCATGAATTTTGCACAAATAATAAAGCCTATGACTAAACTACTTAAAAAGAATGTAGACTTTAGGTGGACAGACCTAAGGAAAGAAGCATTCAAAAGTATTAAAGAAGCTATCTCCCAAGAACCTATGCTCATCAATCCAGATTACTCAAGAGATTTCATCTTGTATGCAGTTGGTGAACAAGAAAGTTATGCCGTAGTTCTCACCCAAAAGGGAGAAGACAAGGAAGAAATACCCATTGCTTTCCTAAGCCAAACTATGCAAGAACATGAAGAAAGATATAACTTCATTGAGAAACAAGTGTACATTGTCATGAAATCCTTAAAAAAGTTTAGGTATTTTTTATCCCAAAGCAAAACCACGGTATACGTGGTGCATCCCGATGTTAGAAATTTCATAATCCAGGGAGAGCTTGGTGAAAAGAGAGCTGGATGGGTGTCAAAAATCTAGGAATACGATGTGGAAATCCACCCCACTAAGTTAGTAAGGGGTAGAGCATTGTGCCAAGAATTGGCAAGAAGGGCTAGAATAGACTATGTGGCTTGCCAAGCCCCAGAACCAGTCCCAAAGATCAAATAGTTAGATGAAGATCCAGATTGGGTTGATGAACTCACAAATTACTTCCAAACAAGGAAATGCCCAGTAAATCTGAATGCTTCACAAAGGAGAAGGTATAGGTTGTAGGCCCTAAAATATGTCTTACTACCTGAAGGTTTGTATAGAAAAAACTTAGATGGCATCCTTTTGAGATGCATCAAATATGAAGAAAAGCAAAATATCCTAGAAGAATTTCATGGAGGTTTATCAGGAGGACACTATTCAGGGAGGACTATCGCATTAAAAATACTCAGAATAAGTTTTTACTAGTCTAACATCTTCTCCGATGCTTTCAAAATCACAAGAGCATGTGATGAATGTCAAAGGTACGTAGGGAGAAACAAAAATGCTTCCTTACCTCTCAAGTCTATCCAAGTGGAACAACCATTTCAGCAATGGGGTTTAGACTTCATAGGAGTAATAGAGCCAAATTCATCAACTGGACATAAGTATATTTTGATAGCAATAGAATACTTCACCAAATGGATAGAGGTAATACCCAAAAAGAAAGTTGATCAAGAAGTAGTGATTGAATTCATTGAAATTTTGATTACAAGGTTTGACATACCTAATGCACTGGTCAGTGACAACAACTCATCCTTCATTGGAGAAAATATGCTCAATTTTGCTAGCAAATATGGAATCTACCTAAAGACTTCTTCCAACTATTACCCATAAGGAAATGGTCTGGTAGAGTCAACCAACAAGAATTTACTAAGGATCCTAAAAATAACCCTGAAGGACAACAAAAGGAGTTGGCATTCCCTGATAAATCAAGCACTATGGGCTGATAGAATCACCATAAATAAATCTATCAACACATATCCTTATGCTCTAGTTTATGAAGCCCCCCCGACAAAAAAAAAAAAAAAAAAAAAAAAAAAAAAAAAAAAAAAAAAAAAAAAAAAAAAAAAAAGAGCCCACACAACAAAACCCAAAAAAAAAAAAAAAAAAAAACCAAAAAAAAAAAAAAAAAAAAAAAAAAAAAAAAAAAAAAAAAAAAAAAAAAAAAAAAATAAAGCAACACCAGGAAATCACCAAAAGTTTGACTCCTTTTGGGAAGGTCCATTTGAGATAATCGTAGAAAAATAGCATAATGCTTTTTAGCTTCAATATGAACAGGGAATAATTCAACCTATCCCTATCAATGGTTTTCATCTAAAACTATATTTTCATTAAATAATCCACCCACCTATTGTATTTTATGTATTATATGTAACTTTAAGTGTTTCTTGTAAGAATGTCATGGTTTCATGACATATCCTAAGGTTGCAAGCAAAGAAGAGGAAATCACAAGCGATTTCGTGACATGTATCAAAACTGTGATAGTAGTCAATAGGAATCTCCAAAAGAAACATGCAGACACAGTTTCATGACAACCCATATTTTAAGCGATCCAAACGGTATGAACGTGCCCAAAGATTGTAGTTGCACAATAAGTGCAAAATAAGTTTTAAATTTCAAGGAACAAAGGGAAGCATGATGTCATAAATGCAATGCCGATCATTATTCACTAACAAAATGTGGCACATGAGTTGGAGTAGATATGACATCCATTTTGATTCGATGACATGCATAGCCAACTAATGGAGTTACTGCATGTTGCCCTAATTCCTATGCAAACACTATATATGCTCGAGAAACCCTAACAACTTCAAATTTTTCATAACTTTCTCATAGAATTACTTTCCCTCACCAATATTTTCCTTCACTTGGTGCTCTTAGAGAAATCCCTACCAATCATCATCCCGAACAGGTAAAATATACCATAATGACATCTTCATCCTCTATTGTTGGAGTCATAATGCTTAATGAAGATGATAAAAATATCCCATTTCACTATAAATATGTAAAATATTTGGATACGATTGTCACAACCAAGGAAGTGATGTGGTTAAGGATGGACGTCAAGGAAATAGCTTTGACAGGTATTAATCCATCCAGTCCCATGACCTTTACTTTCTATTATCTGCTATCTTTTTATATATGTGACCCAATACACCTCTGTTTTGAACTAGTCTACGTAATTGTA
Organism: Wollemia nobilis; assembly: GCA_028583015.1. Taxonomy (NCBI): domain Eukaryota; kingdom Viridiplantae; phylum Streptophyta; class Pinopsida; order Araucariales; family Araucariaceae; genus Wollemia; species Wollemia nobilis. Next base: position 10,984,988 of record JAQPPZ010001106.1, read on the forward strand.
AAATACTATGATCCAAAGGTAAAAATGATCCAGAGTAGAATGAGTAGGTATCTTTTTACCCTTAGCCCAAAATATCTCATGGATACATTCACTATGGGATATGTCACTACTTTCAAATCCAAGGGTTTTGACCTGGAAGGCTAGGCTAAGTATTACACCCCCATAAAAGCTATGAGAGATTTCGTAGAGCTTCAATTGAAGAACCCACCATCAAGAAATAATTTTTTTGAAACCACCATCCCCTTAACAAAATTCAAAAACCCAAATTTATATTTGATGCTAGAATTCATAGCAAGGTTGCCTTCAGATGAACATGTCTATGGCTAGAAAATTTCTACTACTCAATGTATCTCTAACCCCAAGTTCTATGATACCTCTGTTATGGACCAAAGGACTAGGCTCATTTTCTTTGATTGGCCAACCTTTATATATCACCAAATTCATGAACAATTGACCAAGATAAAAAAGGGTATCCAAATATCATTTTGATACTTGCTCCTACCTAGCCTAGATTTTCTTTTACTTTATGGTAAAAGAAATGCATTTTATATCAATAGTAGACAAAGATAAGCAAGGGTGAAAGTTACCAATATATAAGTGGACCTCTATGCCTACCACCACCAAGACCTACTATAACTTCAATAGGGAATTCTTGGGATCTACCTTGAAGCTTATAGATGGATAAATGGGTAGACTGCCCCAAATGATAAGAAGTGTTCTAAAGAACCCACATGTAGAGGAGGGAGATTGGTTTGTATTGACTTAAGGTGTGGTCATAAAGTTATATGGGTTTATCGAGAAACCATTCTTTCTCCTGCACTATGTCATGAGCCGATTGTTTGCACTAGAATATTGTAAACAAATTTTATACATAAATGACAAATTTAGCACAAGAATAGGCAGAAAAGGGACTTGCATCCTACCATTCAAATTTTAAGGTATAACCCTATAAAAAATCAGCACCATGAACAAGTTACTCAGGTTTTGAGTGACCTAGGGCTGGTAGAGCTATCACAATGATGGAGATATGACCCCATCGATAAATTCGTAGAAATTTTAGAAATCATTAATGGCGCTAAAAGCAAAAATTTTGAGAAGACAACCAGAGAACACATAGAGTAGCAAAGGAATAATCCTAAAGATGAAGAACTAGAGTGGCACATAGAGTAGATGTAGCCATTGCCCCCATGGCATGATTTCTACAAGCAGATTGTAGATTATGATCCCAAGAATAATCAAGACCATTTCTTGGAAGAAAATACTATTCGAAGAATGTATAAGAGCAAGAGTTGGATGGAAGCCAAGATACATGCTTGGTGGATCATGAGATGTGAGACTAATATGACCACCTCAAGATATGGTATCAAAAATGATGATGAATTCTCCCTCAGATATGATAGACACTTCGATACCTGGGTGAAAACCATTGGAAACAATATTACCTTGAGTTTTTGTAGTACTCAAAAAAATAAAAGCGAGAAGAAGTTGTAGAAGAGGTAGTTGCCCTATAGCAAGGAGATAGAGGGTAGTCCCCTTAGCAATCAGATGAAAGTGCTCTTGAACAAGGAGATAGAGGGTATTCCTCTCAATAGCTAGATGAAATATCCCTTGAGAAAGAATACATAGTTGAACAACCATCGAATGTCGAGGAAATGCTATAGCCCTAGCAGAGGGCTTCACGTATGGTAATTTCTTCCTCTCCTCTTATTTCTTTTGCTAATCCCTCAAAGTAACTCCATTCCTTTTTTTGATGAAAAAATTGTACAATATCCTCTATAATATACATCTTCACCTCCACAACACCCACCTTCACCACCATTATCCTAACCACCTCCATTTGTTCCAATTAATACAACCCACACTTCATATCCCCCAACATAAACAATTATTGTTTCATCATTCCCATCCATGGTATCAATTTAGGTCATTGCTATCCCCTCCATATCAATGTCCATCGTATAACCCACATGTGTAGATTCCACACTTGTAGAAGTCCCATTCTTCTCGGTTGGTCATTTCTTGTTATTACAGTATCTCCCCACTAATTCAATTGATGCTCATCCTAATGTGGTAAAGATAAAGAAATTCAAGAAAAAAAATAAAAAAGCATATGACTAGTGGAAAAAGAAATGCACTCAGTATTCCAAGAGATAGACCCACTACATATAAAGGATGGCACTAGATACAAGCACCATACGAAGGAATAAAATGAAGATCATACATTTTATGGATAAGTCGGTGGAATAATTGACCATCGAAGATTACTAGGTCAAAATTGTGGTATAATATATCACCTAGCTCCCTATGCAAGATGAGTATGGATATGCACAAGCTCACCTGGAAACCATTTATATCCATGGATACAACTACAAGAAAAAGTGTAAACAAGTTGAGGAAATAATCAAAGAGCTTGAGGTGGCATTGAGTGAACAAAGCAATGTTGAAAATGCATTGAAGAAAAAAGCCAAGAAATGGTAGGATAGGTTTCTAGAGGTGGCCAGATACAAACATGAGGTAGAATATGCCCACAAGCAAAATTAGGCCCTAACCAAACAACTCAAATATCTCCAGTAGCAACTTCAAGAAGAAATAACCAAAGCCATGGGTTTCTCAAAGGATGGAGCTAAATAGGTGAGAAGATAAATGTTTGAAGATATCGTGGAGATGAGCCTCAAATACACGACCTATAATACTCTATCTAAAGGAAGTAAAAAGGGTATTAGAGATGGCAGAATGTGAATTTAAAGAAGTTGAAGGCTTCTTATGGCTCAAATTGTCTATAGCCATGAATATCCAAGCTCTAGATGAAAGCAGATATGGATGAATGGCAACCCCTAACCAAGGATGATCTAATACCAAGATTACAGCTAGATCCTTCTTCAAAAGACATAGGCTCATGAATCAAGGTTGGAAACTCATCCAAGATCTCAAAGCTAATACCAAAGGAATACTAAAATATTTAAGTCTGGCTAAGAAGTGTGGGTTATTTGAATTTTAGGATGAGGATTATAACCTCTTAAGAGAATAAGAACTCAAAATAATCCTAAATGCGGTTATGGAGGATGAATCTAGCATAAATGAATGGCTAGAACCTGTGCAGCAGGAACAAGTTTTTAAGCTCATACACGATCTTACTTAGATCAAATATTGCATTATGAGTTGATCTTGAAATCTAAGGACCTCTCCTATGACAATATATATATATATATATTAGAATATATCCATCACCATTTCATAGATATGTTAGATACCAATAGAGAAACCTAGGAGCAAGCTTGCAAAGCTTACAATGACATCGCTATGAGGATTCAAGACCAAAGAGATGATAGCAAAACCCAATTAAATGAGGAGATTGAAGGAATAATGAAAGACTAAGTTGAGGAGGAAATGGAAGAATTTGGAGGAGACACAAAAGTAGAGGATTATGAAGATGCAAAAGGAGAGAAGTCCTCGGGTAATCAAAGGACCGAATAAGAAGGCCACCCATTCACCCCTTTTGCCATCTCATCCATCCCTTTTCCATTTAGAAATTTTATATCTATACATCACCCCCGATTTATCCTTTTATTTTTCTGAGGGACTCTACTCACCCAATGGATAAAGGCTCTAGGTTATAAAAATTTGCTAGCAAATTACCCCGAGAGGCACCAATAATGTAGGTCAAAATGACTACATTAGGAGAAATGAGGTGATGATAAGATCCTAAAAATTTTGAAGTACCAAAAAGTGTCATGATCCCATGAAAAGTCTTAATTTTTCTAACGAGGAGCAAAAAAAGGCTGAAGCACCAAAAAGTGTCACGATCCCGCAACAAGACAGGTTTCCACTGACGGGGAGCAACAAAAGAGCCAAATAAAGAAAAGTGACATGATTCCATGATAGGTCTTGATTTCACTGGCGAGGAGCAACAAAAGGGCTGAGTGCCAAAAAGTATCATGATTCCATGATAAGACATGTTTTCGCTAGCGAAGAGCAATGAAAGAGCTGAGTGCCAAAAAGTGTCATGATGTTGTGACAAGATAGGTTTCCATTGGTGAGGAGCAACAAAAGGCTGAAGTATCGAAAAGTGTCACGATTCCATGACAAGACAAGTTTACATTGGTGAGAAGCAACAAAATATTGAAGTACCAAAAAGTATTGCAATTCCACAACAAGATAGGTTTTCACTTGTGAGAAGCAACAAAAGGACCGAGTGTCAAAAATTATCATGATTTCACAATAAGATAGGTTTTCGCTATCGAGGAGCAACAAAATGATCGAGTGTTGAAAAACAATTTCATGACAAGATAGGTTTCCACTAGCGAGAAGCAACAAAAGGGCCAAGTGCCAAAAAGTGTCATTATTTTGTGATAAGGAGAGTTTGTATCGGTAACAAAGACCATGCGGGATTAAACATAGGAAGGTGCCACAGATCCATGACAAGTCATGATTCCACTGCATAACCATTACTAGTTACAGTAAGCACAATGACGTTGTTTGATCACCATGGTTGTTGCAAGATCAACGAAGACCAGTACACAAAGAGAAGGACAAAAAAATCATATTCTAGGATCACCTCCACTACCTACCGGTGCACATGGAGCAATCATCTTGTAGTTGGAGATTTAGTTTTCTATTTTATCTTCGACCAATGATATTGCACAATACTTGTACCAGATTGGCCACTTGGCATATTGTTGCAACAACTTTTAAATAAGCTAATTTTGTATTTTGAAATATTAAACCATCGAGGGATTATAAATAAGAGTATCGGCATTTTTTCAAAGGGTCGACTCTTAGGCATTTACAAGTTGTATGGGTTAAGAATTTTGGAAGGAGCAATGCAATAAAGATCTTCATTTAACCTCTAGTTCAAATATCTTGTAGAACAAGTATGTATGAATGGATGAATGTTTCTAATATGGCTAAGTAAATGTGCATGACATTAATTTTTATTTCTATATTCTTGTTGATGTTTGTTTCTTAGTTTTTGGAACTACTAATTTGTAAGAGCTAAATAATGATTAGATGTGTTCTATGTATGGTAAATGACTGTTTGGTCTATTAGGAGGTTGTAGTATTTGCTCCCTTGCATGGTTTTATCCCACTTTTTGTTGTTTCTTAATCTGCACCATATCAAGTTCTAGCTTCGACTACATTTATATCTCTTTCAAGCACTCTCTTTTTCCCCTCGATTGCTTTTCATCTAGTTAGAACTTCCCAAAGGAACCAACCTTCTCTAGATATTAAACTAGTTAAACCTCATATTTTGATCATTCATTCAATGTTGGCCATGTCTTGGGTGCAATAACCAACCATAGGAATATTTTGGACCAAAAGGTGGTTGGCAGCCTTGGCTTGCTATATACCCAATATATCAAGATAGTTCATACAATTGTTACTCAAGTAATCAAGATGATTTCCAGTAGGGTTAGTACTTGGTTATGTTATTTGGATTAATATTTTCTACTCTAGATAATCAAATTTTAATAATATTGCTTAAGAAGTTTACCTAAAAAATTGAGTTTTAAAGATAATTAAGGTAGCTTCAACAAGAATGTTTTAGACCTGTGTGGTGTTTATATCAAGTTCACAAAAATGTAAGGAGGGGGAGAATACTAATGGAGAAGGGCACCAAATCCTCTTCTTATATCACTATTCCTTACATTGAGAGAATATGAGAGGATGTGTGATAATGCTAAGTTTAATGTGTTGATTGAGAAAAAACTTAGGGTTTGCTTCTAAGATCCTTGCCTACTTCTATCTTTTCTAGAAATATCTAAGAATAATAATTTAAAAATTTAACTATTCTTAAGCTAATGATGCAAGCATACAATAATATAGAAAATCATGATTCCTAGACCAAATGATTTTATTCTTTTGATGTAAACTAAAAGAATTTTTCTTTTTCTTTAGAACAAGGGTTCAAGGAGATTTATAGAATAAACATAGTCTTATCCTACATGTAGTTTAGATTTTCCTTGAAGATGCAATAACTACTTAAGAATATTTAGGCTAAAATAATAAGAAGAATGAAACACACTTCCTAGACTATATGCACTTATTCATTTCCTTGCAAACATCCATATATAAGACATACAAACCTATGATTGCAACTAATTCAATAGGTTTGAAATGAAAACAAGTATATTTAAGAAACCATATAACACATGCTAATATAATATATATATTTTGTGTTCCTTACACATTCAAATATGCCCTAGTGTGCTACACAATACAAAATGACCTAGGACACAAAGCTAATAATGAAAACAAAGCAAAGAAAGTATAGATCTAAAATAAAGGAGATAGAAATTATAAAACTTATTTTTTATTCCATATGTTACATAATATCCTAATTTTATTCCCTAGCTTCCAGATCATTACTTAATGTAGATTTAGAATAGTATACATGTAAAATTGATAAGTTGCCAAAGATTATAAGGGTTTTTCTCAGTGAGACCCTTATTCTATAATAGATGCAAAAACAATGGAATACCACAAGGAAATGAAGAGCTTCAATTTTTTGGTAAAATCCACAAAACCACTACATTAAAGTGGTGCTACCATTAGCATTAGGGGTGCTACCAATAGCACTACAAATAGTGATGATTGTAGTGAAATTTTATTGCACTAGGAAAAATTTTCTAGAGATAGAATTTTTTATCTAAATTGTTGCCTACTGTTGAATGAGATGAGAGGACCTAGTGCTCCATAAATATTTCAAGTAGTTGATGCTATGAAGATATAAAATATTATTACAAGGGAGGGTCTTAAAGAAATATTCTAGTAAATTTAAAACTTCCTATGCGATGAGGCTCTACTGAACCACCAAACCAAAAAGATAATGACTTAAAACATTTTTTGGGGTAGCTAAGCTAATCCTCGCCATACATAGTAACCCCCAAAAAAAATTAATGGTAAGCTTTGTATATATACAATGACTATGAATTAATATATCAACTGGATTAATGAGATCAGATATCATATTTTTTTCCTCACTTGACTGGGTCTATAGTATACCATGGCGCAATTACAAAATAGCATTGGAAAACTTTGGGAAATAAAAACTTAGGAATAATAAAGGAATAAAATAAGGGGAACAAGTTACTAACGTGTAAGGTTGGTAAGATTTTCTAAGATCTCTAGGCCACCTAAATATCATACAAAAATTCATGGTAAATACAAAAGCATCAAAAGTAAACAATGAATAGATCAACAACAAAAGGCATTCACATTCAAAGCTTGAAGGACTTGTCTAGAGATTTAATTCTCTTGAGCATCTTATTTTTGAAGCCAAAGCAAGCAATTATATAGTAAAAAATTATCAAGGTAGGATTAATATTATAAGCCAAAATATTTTTGCTAGACTAGATTGACGTTATACCAATAGAAGAGGTGATCCTGGATAATTTTTATGTTGACTTCAGCATAAATTTTACAAGTTTTGGGTAAGTGAAAAGAAAAAATGAGAACAATCAACAATATTTTACCTATAAGTGTAGAAACAAAGTTAAGGGAAAGTCTATAAATACCTTTATGTTGCTTCAAATTTTTGGGACAACGTGAGAAACACACTTAAAGCTCTAACATAACAAAGCAACAACCTAGATCACTCAGGTCAACATATTTGTCTGGCATGCTAGCATTAGGTAATAAGGGAGATAAAAATGTGAGAGACACAACAAAAAGATCTAGAAATATGAGACTCAAAAACAAGATCTTGAAAGACAAGATATGTAGTAGCAACATCCCAAACAAAAATATCCCAATGCAAAGAACACATGGCACTCTAAAAATGGGTAATTACACCACATAGCATATATCATAGCTAGAAAGTGACAACCAAATCCATGATTCATGATAAATCATATTAAGAATAATAGCCATCTAATAAATGACATGCAAAGTAAGATAAAGAGGTTGAATGGTGTCAGCTTAACCCACAATCATTCCCAATTAACTTTGGCTAATATTTGTATATAGTAATTAGTTTTAAAATAGCATAGCAAAATCTATAAAAGAAGCAAAAGTCCTCATTTGTAAGGGTAGAATATTTAGTGTTTACCATTTTATAATATGGTGTTCTAAGATATTATAATAATAATAAAAAGGTTTTTTGGCTTCTACTTGTCAAAATTTATGTGATATTTACACCAATACATTACAGGTTCAACATTTCATTTAAGCTTTAATAGTAATGAATTATGTTAGGTTCAATGTTGTTTGCCTTATTTCAATAGGGGTTGAAGTAGATGCTTTTAGGCTTAAAGGTATTTCGATTATTGTTGTTAGGGAATTTAAGGTGTTGAATGTAGTAATATTTGTGCTTCTAATATTTTTGTTATTTTCAATTCGGGTGAATTTTGTTAGATGAAATAGTTGTTTGGATAATTTTAGTGAAATTTTTGGAATATTAGATGTTGTAAATATTGTGCTTATTTTGTATAGATTTTATGAGGGAAATTATGTTAGGAATTTGATTGTGATAGCCATTCTATGTTCATTTATCTTTCATTATTACTATTAGCTAAATTCTATCCATCTTTAACATTGTTTCTATCCCTATTTTCCATGTTTCTCTTTTACTCTTTTCTTTAATCTTCAAGCATTTTTCAAGGATCCAACCTTCTTCGAAGGTTGATCTAAAATCAATTTTATATAATTCAATATTCACTCCAATCCAATACATACATCCCATACCTATTCTAATAATAAGATCAAGAATTTTGGCATGCTAGTGGGACACAAATCATAAAAATATCCTAATTAGAAGTCAAATCGACCATGTGCATAAGAGCATTTGGCATACTCGTATTTTTAGATGATAAAGTTTTGGTAAATATCTTGGTGTCACAAAGTGAACAAAATCTATTTACCTAGTTACTCCACTATTAAAAGAACCTAAGAACAATGACCCCACCGAAAGAACATAGATCTAGAATTGTATGATCACCAAATTGAAAGCCAATAAGCTAAAAGAACTAGTGCAATTTGCTAAGTTACTATCTATTTGAACACGTAGGAAAGATAATTCATTTTAACCTATCTGTGCTTTCTCAATTTTAATCCCCAATATTTTACAAGCCATATATTTGTAATTAACTACTAGATACCCATCAAAAGCTATGGCCAGATGCATATTCCCTAGTTGAAATAATGTCAAACCCCTCAATTTTCCAAATTTCCATGATATTCCTTAATTTGCATTAAAAGATTTGCCCTTCTATGACGGTAATAAAAATATAGCCTATGAAAACTACCAAGATATATTTGTTTTAGCTATTGTTCATAATATTATTAATGAAGGTGTAATGGTTGGGTTGCTTGCTCTATTTTTTTAAGGTTAAATTTTATCCTGGTACCATTTATTAGAGGAAGGTAGAATTAGCACTTGGGTTGACCTTGGTAAACCATTTATAATATATTTCAATGATCTAGAGAGTCCTATTTTTTTGCTTACTAAGTTTACGTCCATTCAAAGGCATACTCAAGAAAATATCATGGATCTCAATATCTAGTTCAATAAGAATTGGAGAATAATTCCTTAGAATATTAAGCCATCACATACCCAAGCCTATATTTATTATCTCCATGATTTTACTCCAAAATTTGGTATTCATATCTAGCAAACCAATGAGATGAGATTTTTACAAATCTTCCAAGTGACTATTATAGCTGAAAATGTGCTCATCTTAGTTGATATGCTTCCTCCTAAAGTCATAATGCCATATTTTCCTGATATTCAATAGTTGATCCACCAAGATTCACTTCTAGCCTTGTTAAACCCTTCAGTAGACACTTTGCCTATGCATAAATCATATCCTTAGCTTACCATTATAGCAAGTGCAGTGCTAGCCCTACCCGCCTTAGAGTTAAAAGAGTCAACATAACTGCAAGAGTTGAAAGCTATAATAAAAAATAACATAAATAAGGTTATAAATTTAGAGTGGTGAATGCTAAAAGGAGGTATGACGGATGCTAACAAAGAAGATACCCCTACATATCAAAATATCAAGGGGATTCTACTAGTAATGCTACTAAAAAGTAAGTTTCTATTGTCATAAGTCAAGAAGAAGTATCCATGGATCTAGACAACTATTTGGGTTCAACGTGCAATGATCCTCACTATGTTGACACTTGCATTGTTTATTAGCATCAGTGTTAATTGACTACATCCAAAGAAGTAAAAAGAAAATTAGAAGGGCTTGTATGCCTATTGATGGATCCAAAACAAAACCTTGCTACTAAAAAGCTTTCAACTTTTGATCTGCTCCACATATTGACAAGATACAAGAAAATACCTTTATTATCAGATCCTCAAAAGTTGGAAATTCCCCCACAATCTAAAAAGGAGAAAAATAAGGGCTAGCCTAAGCAACAAACCAAGCCAAATGCACCTAAGGCTAATATAATATTGAAAGTACCAAAATATTATCAAAGTCCAGAAGCACCTAAGGAATAGACCAAGTTGGAAGCACCAAAAGTTCCTCCTATAAATGGAAATACTTCAAATTAGAAATCACCAAAAGTCTATTAAAGATCAAAAGCACATAAGGCTAATAAAATACTAAAGGTACAAGAAGCTGACCAAATTATGGAAGCTAATCGGTAAGATTCAAGAGAGTAATTTTTGAGGAAGTTGTGGTATCCTTTGATGACTAGAAAGCAAATAGAATTTGCTCAACAATGTGAAAGGAGGTTCGAGAAACTAGTCTAGAAGAAGTGTTGAAAGCATATATAATTAGCATTGTGGCAGAATTACAAAAGACTTCCTTAAGATTCAATATGTATGATTCTCTATTAATCCATAGGCAAATTGATTTAATAAAAGTTGATCTTAAAAGCTCAATATCAGCTAGATTCATCCTTCCAAACTTTAGTTTGGTACAAAATCAATCTTCTCTTGGCATGGGTAAGATCAAACCTCCACCCTTTAATATGTACTTATGCATGAAATGCTAGATAGTACATAATTGCATAGTGGATTTTAGAGCTACCACAATAGTCATGCCTAAGGCTATTTGTGATGAAATGGGCTTAGAATACACTCATACTAGTTTAGTGTGCTACATATTGATGGGACCCTCATCTAGATAGTGGGAGAAAAAAAGGATATTCTAATACTACTACACAAGGTTCCAAATATATCTGTAATCCAAGAGGTGATAGTGGTGGACCCTCCATTGCTATTTAAATTTTTCTTATCAAGGGAGTTCACTGCAAAGCTTGGGGGGCATTTGTCACTTAATTACACTCATATGGTAGTCCCCTGTAAAGGAAATAAGGTTTGGATATATGTTGGGAATTTCATCCCCTACCACATAGAAATATATGAAGAAAAGTGTCAATTTGATTAAAGATGCTTCATAGCACCCCCAAGTAGAGATAAAAGATTATTCAGAAGGCCTAAAGGAGTTGATAAATGAGTCATTAATTGAGGATGGGTTTTCCATGTTTGTTATCAATTAAATAATTCAATCAAACATGGGAACTAAGTGAATTCCTTATCTAACCAATAGTAAATTCCTAACTTTTACTAGTTACATATTCTAAAAAATACATCCTAAGGATCTAGGGAAGCTAACACAAGGTTTGCTAGCAAGAAATGTGTTTTCCATGCTCCATTTCAATGTAATGATGCACACAAGCTAAGGAACTCATGAAAGGTTAATCTAGAATAAGATCTAGAATACCTAAAGAAGCCAATAGAGGACTCATAAGCTAAATATGAGCTATTTTTGTTTAGTTTCAATTGGCAAGGGAAACCTTGTCAAATTTTGTGTAAATATGTGACATGTAAATAAAGTTAATGAATCTAAGTATTGTATAGCAATTGGCTAGATATGGAAATAACATAACACTCACACAAAGAAATTTTTTGGGAAAGCACACCAGTTGGTTCACATGCATAAATGAAAGGATGGCTACATAGATCAGGAGGTCCAAGAATTAGAAAAATAGCTAATAAATGACAAATAATCATGCTTTTGCTCACTCATCTATAGTAAAATATCACCTCCCATGAGTTTTACAAATAAGACTAAAAGAAAAGGAGGGTTTATTAGATGAGTGACTTTGATGACTACTTTAGTCAAAGAATTCTATTTAAGGAGAAGTAACCTTCTCAACATTTCATAAGCCTTACCCAAAGTTGTCTACTACCCTTTAAATAAGAAATATTATCTGCATTTAAGTTTCCAAGGTTATAGGATTTGCTTATTTAGACTCTGCATCCAATAGATAATGCTTTTATTTTGGGTTTTTTGCATCTTGTAAGTAGAAGTCACTTGTGAGTTGCCAAACTATAGTGATATTTCACTACACTAGGAAAATCTTGTTGGAGATAGGAATTTTGAGCTAAATTGCTACCCAATGCTAAACAAGATGAGAGGACTTGGTGCTCCATAAATATTTCAAGTAGATGATGCTACAAATATATCAAATATTATTATAAGGGAGGTCCTTAAAATAAATATACTAGTTAAGTTGAAAATCCATGTGCCATGAGGCTCTACTAAACCACCATACTAAAAAGATAATGACTTACAACCTTTTCAATGGTAGCTAAGCCAAACCTCACTAAAAGGTTTGTGTTGTTGGAAAGGTTTGTATATATACAATGGTTGTGAAATAATATATCAAGTAGATTAATGAGATCACATATTGTATTGTCTTACTCACTTGATTGGGTCTACAATATTACTCGGTGTAGTTACAAAATAATATTGGCAAACTCAGAGGAGAAAAAAATCTAGAATAGTAAAGTAAGAAAATAAGGGGGACAAGGTATTCATGTGAGAGGTCAATAAGCTTGTCTAAGTGTTCTAGGACACCTAAATGTCACCCCAAAATTCATGGCAAAAGCCAAAGCATCAAAATCAAACAAATAGTAGTTCAACAAAAAAAGGCATTCACATTCAAAGCTTGAAGGACTTATTTGGAGATTTAATTCTCTTGAAAATTTTATTCTAGAAGCCAAAGCAAGCAATTGTAGTCTAAAAAATATTCAACATAGGCTTAATCTTGTAAGTTAGAAGCTTTTGGCTAGACTAGCTTGATATCAGACCTGTAGAAGAGGTAAGTCAAAACAATTTTATGTTGAATTCATTATAACTCTTAAAATTTTTGGGCAAGTGCAAATAAAAAGCAAGAGTACTTAAAAATAGTCTATTTATATAAGTTTAAAAATAAAGTTGAGAGAAAGCATACTAGATTTTTTTGTTGCTTCAAATGTTTTTTGTAATATGAACATCACACTCAAAGGTTTGGCATAGCAAAGCAACAACCTCGATCACTCAGGTCAGCTTCTAAGTTGTTTGGCATGCAAGCATTAGGTAAGAAGGGAATACAAAATGTGAGATATATAGTATCAATATCTTGAAATATTAGAGACACAATAACAAGATATCTAAAGGTGAGAGACATAGCAACATCTCTCAAACAAAAGAATCCCAATACAAAGGACACTTGGTGCTCCAAAAATAGGCATGTACACCACACAACATCTATCAGAGATAGAAAGTGATAACCACCTCCATGAAGCATGAAAAAACATCTCAATAAACATTACAATATAAAAAATTAAGTGTAAAGTAAGTTGAAGAGGCCAAATGGTGCTAGCTCATCCCAAGATCATGCTCGATCAATTTTGGCTAATAATTGTATATAGTAATTAGCTTTATTTTAGCATAGTGAAAACTATAAAAGGAGCAATGCTCCTAATTTGCAAGGTTTAGATATTTAATATTTTCTCTTTTGTAAGCATGTTTTAAGTTCTAATAATAATCAAAGGGTTGTTTGACTACTCTCTATCAAATTTTATGTGACATTTATAGTAATGCTTTACAAGTTCAAAATTTTATTTAAGCTTTAATGGCAATGAATTTTGTTAGGTTCAATATTGTTTACCTTATTTCAACATGGGTTGAAGTAAATGTTGTTTGGATTATTTCTCTTAGGGTATTTGAGGTGTTGAATGTTGTAATATTTGAACTTTTGATATTTCTATTAGTTTTAGTTGGGGTGAATCTAGTTAGGTGAAATAGTTGTTTGGATCATTTCAATGAATTTTTTGGAATGATGAATTTTTATGCTTATTTCATATGAGCTCTCATTGAGAAATTTTGTTAGGTAGTTGATTGCAATAGCTAGTCTATGTTTATTCGACTTGCATTCTTATTGTTAGATAAATTATGTCTACCTTTAATCTTGTTTCTATCCTTATTTTTTTTGTTTCTCTTTTACTATTTTCTTTAATATTCAAGGATTTTTCAAGGAGTTGACCTTCTCCAGAGGTTGATGTAAAATCAATTTTAGATCATCCAATCTTGAATCCAATTCAAGGCACACATCCCATGCCTATGCTAATCAAAATATCAACAATACTACTAAGTTACTAACTATAAATATTGCAAACCAAGATCTTGATCTAAGATCTAATAGAATGAATAACATCCTAATGTCTCAAATAAAAATCGTATATAGAGATATGATCTTGAAAAAATAATAAAATTTTAGAATGGAACTTTAGGGATGAGAGCAGATAAATAGTTGAGATCAAGACTAGTTAGATAAACAAGATATATTGTAAGAGAATAAATTAAACAAATAAACCAAGATCCTACCTAGCTAAATGAACAATATATTCTATGAAAATAGAGAGAAAGATAAAAATAGATGCAATCCTAAGAGGGATTTAAGGATAGTAAATTAGCTAATCCTATGGTTCATGCATACGTTGATAAAGCCCTTGCTTTTATATACCTATGATTTGGAGGAATTAAGATTATTTCCTTCTAAAGATTCAAGATAAAACATTTCCATTGAATATTAAATATATAGGATTGAACATTCTAAGACCTAAGATTATAGATTAGATTCACAATTGATTATTAAATTTTACCAACTCAAATATTTAAGATTATGAATTACTAATTCTAAAATTTCAAGATTCCTCTACCCCCAAGGAGATAGCTAGATTTTATAGAAAATTGTAATATGAGAGTTGGATTGGGAAACACGCATTTGAAGAATTTATTGGGTGATTGCATGGAAAATAATTAAAATTTAACATGAAATGTGATTGAAGGTTCAATTGAGCTAATTGTATTGAAGGTGTAATTAGAGGATAGTGCATAGATGTGATTTCCTATTATAGGATATGATCTCCATTTATGTATTGATGTCCATTTTCTAAAGAGATCTACTTATGTCCATCATGATAAACTTGTCTCGACAATATTCTATCTTTTAAGTGGATTCTATTTAGTTAATTGTTTAACTATTAAAAGTATATTAGTCATTAAATTTATAATTTTTAAAATAATAAATATACACAATAAATTTTCCTACGTAAAATGAAAAAAATCCTTCTATCATATGATCCAAGAGTGAACCTGACCATTGGCCTTAAAATACTACTTAATCTTTAGAGAAATTTAATTAATGGAGTTCTCTCATGTGGACAAATAAGGTATGAAAGAATTTTTTTCTAAGGAAACTCTAGGTGAAATTAAGGATGTCCTAGTTGAGGAAAGTAATTTATCCTTTGCCAAGGCCAAAGGATAGAAGGAACTTATACAAATCCCATCAAAGTAGTAAATAATTTACTTAAAGTGATTATCAAAGATGAAATCATTATCATATAGTGGCTCTTAAAAGAAGAAAACTACTCTATAAATTAAATCTATTTTTTTTAAGATCATTGAAAACATTTTAAAAGGGAATAGAGACTGAAATTGTAGTATATTTATGATTTCTCTTCCTAAAGGATTTTTTCTCATAAACTTCTCCACTTTAAATTTGCAGGTGAAGTACTAGTTAATGGTCCATGGTGAGACCATGGAGTGATTTTTATATAAATACATAAACTCTTCAAAGGGTTATTGTGTAGGGTTTTCTATGTGAAATTATTTATGGCTTAATCAAAATAGAAATTTACAAAATATTAAAAATACTTTAGGAAGTTCATCTAGATAGCACAGACTTCTATGGTATAAAATCTAACTATGTATCTACATAGATGTGCATAACCATATATCTTTTAAATTATTTGTCAAGAATCCATTTTTTATCAAATTTAAATTAATAATTTGGAATCAATAGGTGGACCATGAAAACATTGCATTTGAATGTTATATTTATGCCATGAGACTAGACACATGGAAAGAAATAACAAAATGTGAATACGGATAAATATGCAAATGTTTTGGTCATAAGAGAAACTCATAATTAAATAATGGACACCAATTATCAATAAAATCATTTAGAGCAAGGGTTTTCCACTCACAAAAAATTGTCAAAGAAAAACTCCCTTCCTCATCAAGTCATAAAGCCCATTAAAATCCATTTGAATCAAACTAGAGGAGGAACCGTAAAGGTTGAATTAGATGAATAAATTTAATGTGAGAGGTCACATTTTTAAGAGTATAAAGATGTAAAGTAAATTTAAAGGTTCAATTTTCAAAGGGAGAAGATAGAAGAGGCTAACAATAAATTAGGTAATTCATTTCCATACTCTTCAAATAGTAGAAAATCATATCCTTGAAATAAAAGAAACTAGTGAAAATATTGTACTATCTTGCATTCTATATACTTTAGGGAAGCATAAATATGATAAGTCACATTGGAAACAATCAAAAAAAATGGAAGATTGATCAAGGTGAAAATATAGGTGGGAATAAAAAAAAAGAGAGGAGGAACCTCAAAATAAAATTAAATAGAAAAGGAAACAAGAGGAATATTGATTTGGGAAGCCATAATAAAATGTTAAAATTTTTAATGAGAAATGGGGTTAAACAAATAAAAATAAAATATAATTATGACGATGGTATCTTGGATAATTTTGAACATAAATATGGTCTAAAAAAAAAAGAATTATAACTTTTTTTGTAAATTTATATTAAAATAAAATATGAAAATAAACAATGGAAAATGTACAAAGGCATTTGAGGATGTCTAGAATTATTGATGATGAGACAACAAAAAATCTCATTATTTCAGTGTTATTTTACATAAAACTACATATTTTACCTAAAATACTACAGTTCAATACCAAGTAGTTTAATTATTATTTATGTTTATGTTGATGTTAACATTGTAAATTGTAGAAAATGATATGCTACTGTTTGATAGGTTTTCTACACTTTTATGATAATTTTGCAAGTTTTTAACAGTTAAATAGCATAAATAAGACGTTGAAAAAGTGTTATTAATAGATTTTTGTTGAAATATAATTTGCTAAACAAATTTGAAGTGTTTTCCACATTATAAACATCTATGAGATGACCTAACATCAAAACTTTTATGCTACAGCAAAAATAGGACAGTCAACAACATTATCCATATAATTTGGAGGTATGGAAAAGTGGATAACTAGTTTTAACAACATTCTATCCTAATTATGGACAAAAAAAATTGACAACAACATAAAAAACAACAAATCACATGATGATGTAATTTTCAACTATAGGAAAAATAAGTGGAAGACTTGGTATAAATTTCCTTGTCTTCCTAAATTGAAAACTAATAGAGAATATACAAATAGAAATCAACCATAACATTTTTCAAAAAATTGTCAACAATTTCTATAAGAATAATTTTTTCAATAAAGTGCAATTTTATTTCAACATATATTTGTACGCGTGATTGTATAAGTAGAGCTTAATATTTGGTAAACCACTCCTTCTAATAGACCTAGGAGCAAGGGCCCACTCTCGGGACTAGTGGAAGGACCGTTGTACAACATTTACAAGTTTTTCATTTGTTGTTTTTCTATCAAAAGTTGTTATTTTCTTGCTAAATTGTTGTAAAATAGAAAATACTCTATTTTATCTTGTTTTTCCCTTGTTTTCAAGTGTGCATGTTTTTGTGTTGTTTTTAGCTAGCTAAATTTATACCTTTCCATGAGATACCAATCCAATCTATACCTGACCACTTTTGATATACCCATTAGTACATGAGAACATAGTTAATATGCGGAAGATCAATGAAACATAGAAGTAGCCCCTATGTACATGGTCAAGACTGATACATGAGGGATGAGAAACACTTATGACACCTACTAAACCACTATAATATCCTCCTTATCTATTATAAATACATTCAAGAACCTATGTGGGTGGTGTAGGTCAAAATGACTACATCAAGAGAAATGCGGTGATGATAAGATCCTAAAAATTTTGAAGTGCCAAAAATAGTCATGATCCCACGACAAGTCTTGATTCCACTAGTGAGGAGCAACAAAATATTGAAGCACCAAAAAAGTGTCACGATCCCATGATAGGATAGGTTTCTACTGGTGAGGAGCAACAAAAGGGCCGAATGATGAAAAGTATCATGATTTTGTGATAGGTCTTGATTCCACTAGCAGGGAGTAACAAAAGGATCAACTGCTGAAAATTATCATGATTCTGTAACAAGATAGGTTTCTGTTGGTGAAGAGTAACAAAAGTACTGAGTGCTGAAAAGTATCATGATTCTATGATAATACAGGTTTCCACTGGTGATGAGCAACAAAAGGCTAAAGTGCCAAAAAGTGTCATGATTTTGCTACAAGATAGGTTTTCATTCATGAGAATTAATAAAAGGTTGAAGTGCAAAAAAGTATCATGATTCTGTGATAAGGCTAGAGAGAAGAAACAAAAGGGCCAAGTGTCGAAAAGTGTCATGATTCCACGACAAGACAGGTTTCCACTAGCGATAAGCAACAAAAGGACCGAGTGTTGAAAAGTGTCATGATTTTACAACAAGATAGGTTTCCACTAGTGAGAAGAAAAAAAATGGTTGAATACCAAAAAGTCTCATGATTCCATGATAAATCAATTTTTCACCAAAAATGAAGACTAGGGGGGATCAAACACAAGAAGGCACCACACATCCTTGATAAGCCATGATTTCGTTGCATAAATATTACTAGTTACAACAAGAACGATGATGTTATCCAATCACCATGGTCGTCGTAAGATCAAAGAAGACCAGCACATCAGGAGAAGGACAGATGGATCAGATTCTAGTATCACCTCCACTACCTACTGGAGTACATGGAGCAATCATATTGTAGTTGGAGATTTATTTTTCTATTTTATCTTTGACCAATGATACTGCATAATACTTGTACTAGATTGGCCACTTGGTGTATTGTTGCAACAACTTTTAAATAAGCTAATTTTATATTTTGAAATATTGAACCATCGAGGGATTAAATAAGAGTATTGACCTCTTTTCAAAGGGTCGACTCTTAGAAATTTACAAGTCATATGGGTTAAGACTTTTTGAAGGAGCAATGCAATAAATATATCCATTTAACCTTTGGTTCAAATATCTTGCAGAACAAGTATGTATGAATGGATGAGTGTTTCTAATCTGGATAAGTAAATGTACATGATATTAATTCTAATTTTTGTATTCTTGTTAATGTTTGTTCCTTATATTTTGGAACTACTAATCTGTAAGAGCTAAATAATAATTAGACATATTTTGTGTATGATGAATGACTGGTTGGTCCGTTAGGAGGTTGTAGTATATGCTCCCTTGCATAATTTTATCCTACTTCTTGTTGTTGCTTAATATACACCATATTAAGTTCTAGCTTCGGCTACATTTACATCTCTTTCAAGCACTCTCTTCTTCCCCCTGATTACTTTTTAGCTAGTTAGAACTTCCCAAAGGAACCAGCCTTCTCTGGATATTAAACCAGTTAAACCTTATAGTTTGATCATTCATTCAATTTTGGCCATGTCTTGGGTGCAATAACCAACCATAGGTAGATTTTGGAACAGTTTTTGACATGCCCCATGGGACCAAATCCCACTACATCCATAGATTAAATATTTGGTGTTTGCCTTTGCTATTTTTAAATTTAAAGCACTTGGTGAGTCTATTTAAAATATGAAACCTAGAAAATCTTTATATCTAGTTTTTGGTTAAGTATTGAAATACATGAGAACCAGATCAAAAGCTAAAAATTTAGAAGAACCCATTGAGTTTCTAAAATTGCACCTTGGTAGTCTTAGAGTAAACCTTGTTTTATCTTCTAGATCAAACTCCTCCTCTACCATTACTATCGGGTCAATAAATGTTGTAAATGAAGAACACAAGCTTATACTAAGAGGGGGGTGAACAATATAGCACCCACTTTTTAACTTCTTTCCAAACCAATATCAATTAGTGTTCTTAATTGCAATAACCAAATATAGTAGTGTGCATTAATGACATATATAGCAATAGTAAACAAGTGCACAAATCACCACACACAATTGAGACACAAGATTTAACATGGTTCCCCCAATGTGGGGTACTCCACAAGATAATCTCCTTATAATATTTCACATATAAATAAGGATCCTTATCCCAATACAAATGATTACTTTGATCTCCTCAAATCTAGGAAATACACTAATCTGCTCAGTTAGGCAATCCATTGATCTTCTTATCTAGGCAATCCTGATCCGCTCAGGTAGGTAATCCATTGATCTTCTCAGCAAGGCAATCCTAATATGCTCAAGTAGGTAATCCACTATTCTACTTCAGAAGGCTCACCAAGAACTTGCCCAAAACTGCTCTAGCAAGATCACTAAGAACTTGCCCAAAATATGCTCTAGAAATCTCACTAAGAACTTGCCCAAAACTACTTCAACAAGCTCACCAAGAACTTTCCCAAAATTGCTCTAGCAAGCTCACTAAGAACTTGCCCAAAATCTGCTCAACAAGTTCACCAAGAACTTGCTCAAAATATGCCAAACAAGCTCACCAAGAACTTGCTCAAAATCTGCTCAACAAGATCACTTAAGAACTTGCTCAAAATCTGCTCAACAAGCTCACCAAGAACTTGCTCAATATCTACTCAACAAGCTCACCAAGAACTTGCTCAAATATGCTCAACAAGCTCACTAAGAACTTGCTCAAAATCTGCTCAACAAGCTCACCAATAACTTGCTCAAATGCTGTCCCAAATCTGTCCAAAAAGCCTTCTCAAAGGCTCAATCAATCATACACAAAAACTGTCACAAATATGTCCAAAAATCTATCCCAAAAGCCTTATCAAGGCTCAGCCAATCATGCTCAAGTAACACTCCAATCTCATCCACAAATCTATGAATGCAAGGCTCAATAGTGAAAGGTAATGCACTCCAAAATGGATGACAACAATGATCCACAATGATCTCAACTCAAATCAATATCAACTCAACTCAAGTCTTATAGAAGCATAAAGAGAATTGTTAGAGACTCAATATGTTCTAATATCAAAGCTCAATCTCAACTCAAATCAGAATTATAGAATAGTTTGTTTCATGGAACTTGAACAATCACATCACTCAATCACTTGACTAGGCTCAATCAACTCAACTCAACCAATCACCACAAGGGATAACTCTTTCTCAAAAAACCCTAGTCCAAGCATGTATCAACCAACTCAAATGTTTCCAACAATGCTCAACCACAAATCTCACATAACAATGATACTCATGTTCTCTTCTAACTCAAGTTCTTTGCATAACCAATGGGCTTCAACAACTATGCTTATAAAACAAGGTTTAAACACAAATCTCAAACCAAAAAACCTTGAAGCATTCAACCAACCACTTTCAAAAAGGAAACCATAATCAATCCTTTTATCTCCAATGATATTTCATAAATCAATCACCATAAACAAAGTCAATGGAGAATATTGCTCATACCTTTTGATGCCTTATTGGATGTCCACTAAATCTGCCATACTCAACAAACTTCTTCTTTTTCAACTTTTAAAAAGGGTCAAAGGTCATGATTAATATCACAACAATAATATCCAAATAACACCTTATCACTCTACTCAATAAAATACAACATGTCCCCTCATGAAAGAATTAATCACCTTTGAAAAAGAACCAAAACAACCTTCACTTTTGAAACCCTTTACAAAAATAGAAATATCTCTTTACATACACCTTATTTCTCCCTCTAAGCAAGTTAATAAAATAGCCCTTGAAATAATCTTTCCAATGATATATAATAAGATATACTTTCAAAAGGAGAAACACCAGAAATATCTCTTTTTCTAAACATGCATCACAATCCTTATTCCTCCTAGGGCAAATTTAGAAAAATAAAATATATTAAAAATATATTAACTTGCCTCTGTCCCTAACGGGATTTTATCTCATGATGTCTCCTTGCTCAGCACTTTAACCATAGCCAGCCTGTCGTTGGGCCACATGCCCTCATGTGTCCAAAGGAACACGAACAAAAACTTATATCATAAACTTATACACCCTTCGAAAAACTTAACAGCGCTTCGAGTTCTTCAACAAAGCAAATAACCACGGTGGGACTCGATCATAGGACCTCTTGCATAACACAGAGCATGAACCGCTAGGCCAAAGATGCCTATGTGTATTATTAAACTCCACGAACAATTTTTCAATAGACCAATGTCACACTTCTCTCTCTTTTCATAATTTGTTCCCCAATCGAAGGCATTCAAAAAATAAGCATTGGGGTCTTATGAAGTCTAAGCTTTTTTTGGCATATATATATATATATATATATATATATATATATATATATGCCTTTCCTCTTTCTTTATATGTCGGCGCTATAAATTAATATAGCCTTTCCTCCTTTCTTTAGTCGATGCTAAAATTAATATATTTAATTTTAAATTTTAAATTTAAATTTTAAATAATTTAAATTTTAAATAATTTAAATTTTAAATAATTTAAATTTTAAATAATTTAAAATTTAAACTAAATATTTAAAAATAAATATCTCCATCACCGGGGCACCTTTTTTGACAAAATGAAAAGCCAATATGGGTTTTAAGAAAAACCCATTTCAAATCTGCCATCTATGGTTTTAAAACCTTTTATTTTTCCTGCCTTGGTTTTCAAAAAACCCTGTATATGTCCATGCTCTCCAAAATATCACAAATTCTTATTTATGAAATGCTTTGGCTACCAAAACTCAATGTGATCCATTGACATCAATGATCCATGTGACATCAATGAAAATATAAAATAACTCAAATTTCCAACAATCTCCCCCTTTGTCATTGATGGCAACACCTCTAATGCAAAAACCACAATCATTGTAAAAACCATCTCTGAGAATCAAAGTTGCTCCCCTTGACTCAATACTCTCTATGTATGTTGCTCCCCCTTACTCAATGCTCTTCCCCTTACTCAAATCTCTCCCCTTTGACATCAATGGCAAAAGGGACACCTATGGGGCTAAAATATATGACTCTTAAACTTAGACCCCTCACCACCTTCTCTCTTGAAGTCATTAGTTTTTGGGTGGGAGTACTTTTACTCCCATATTACATTGTTTCTTTCCTCTGTCAACTTCCTTCCATATTGTTTTGATATCCTTATCTTGATGAATTACTTGATCTTCTTGTCTTGAACCTATTTGACCTTCTTTTCTTGAACCGGTTTGACCTTCTTGTCTTGAACTTGTTTGGAATTGAGTCTTACACCATTTTGCAATATGTCCAAAGTTATTGCAATTAAAACACTTGATATTGTAACCTTTGGATGGTGTCCATATCCTGAATTCTTTCTTGAAATAATTTCCATATCCATTCCTTTCCTGAATCTTGTATTGTAAAGTTTTATTTTCATGACCATTATGACCATGAATTTTGATTTGTGTAGCTCTAAAACCAAAACCATGTTGCTCATTTTCTTTGCACTGAGAAGCTCTATGACCAATCATGTTGCATAAGAATTGATGTCCCTGAAAACCATACCTTCTTCCTTTGAAGTTTCTTCTAGAAAAATCAAACTTCTTTGATCCATGGATCCTGCAGTGTATAGCCATGTGTCCAAATCCATTACAAGAAAAACAATATCTTTGAAAAGCCCTTTGTTCATGCCTTGGTTCCTCATACCTTTCTTGACAATTATCCTTGTGATCATCTTTGACTTGTGTATTGTATCCTTGATTCTTCTTTGTGGTATCCAAATCTTCTTCCTTAACTTCTTCCTTGCTTTCTTCTTCAAGAATTTCTTTTCCTTTTGAGCGTGACTTTTCTTGGAAATGAGATACAACCTTAAAATATGTTTCCACTCCTTTTTGAACCTTTTCATCTAATGTGTCATGTCTTGTCATCATTACCCTCAGTTCTTCATTCATCCTTTCCTCTAACCTTTTTGCATCTTGAAGCTCATATCTTAGATCACTGATTATCTAAAGTAGTTCTCTGATTTTGATATCTATTCGAATCTTGTTTTCAAGATTCCTGATTTCTTCTTTTAGCCTTTTGACTTCTGATTTTTATTTTCTTGGCTCATCTTTTTCTTTTTCTATTACCAAAAGTGAGACTTATTCATATTTACTGTCACTGATATCATTATCATATTCTATAGTAAACAAACTCTCATGAATTATTTGACCATACCTGTTTCCTTGATGTGTCATTTCATATTCACTATCACTGAAGCCATTGCAATATCCTGATATATGATCTCTTTGACCACACACAAAGCATTGTTCTCTTTCACCTTCTATTCCTAGGAATAGATGTTCTTCCTTTCATCATCTGACTTATCTCTATCACTGTATTTTGAGCTATCACTTGCTTCTTCAATGTAGAAAGTTTTCTTTGTCTTACGAAAACTTTTCTTCTTCTCATACCTGTTTTACTTGTACTTGTCATCTTTGTCATGTTTATGTTTTCCATATTCTTTTCTTCTGTGAACCTATTTTTCATCATCACTATTTTCTTCATGTGGACACTTGTGTGCATAGTGACCAAAATCACCACTTGTAGCATTTGACTTTCTTCATATCCCTGTAATTTCTTAAGTCCTTTCCTTTTGATGAAGTTATCTTCCTCATCATTATCTGAATCTCTATCTATCTCTGGAACTTTCCATTTATTTTTCTCTGAAGCCTTGAATGTAATTTATTTTATTGAAATTTGATGCTTACTTATCCTCATCTCATAAGCTATGAGATTTCCTTGTAGTTCTTCCATTGTTAGCTTGTTGATATCCATTATGTCTTGTATTGTTGAAACCTTTGCATCATACTTCATGGAAAGTGATATCAAAACCTTTTGAGTAACTTCTAATTATTTCATCTCAAATCCTAGACCTCTCATGATGTTAGAAATCTCATCAACTCGAAGTAAAAACTTTGCAATATCTTCATAATCTTCCATTTTCAATTCCTCAAATATTTTTCTATGAGTTTGTACTTTTGCCAACTTTACCTTGGAATATCCTTCATAGGTATTTCGCAACTTGGTCCACATTTCATTAGCTAAATTACATACCATGACCTTTGAAAAAAGATGTTTCACGTAGCCCACTCAAAATACAATTCATTGCCCTTGCATTTATCTTAACCAATTTTCTGATAGTCTTATCCACCTTAGGATCACCTTCAATCTTATATTATTTTTCAACCTCTTATCCTTGTGATATCAAGTAGTTCTTCATTCTCATGCTCCAAAAAGCATAATTGTTACCTTCAAACAGTGGAGCCTTATTTGTAGATGATCCATTCTGTGAATCCATTTGTGTTCTTGTAGAATCTGACCTCAAGTTGTTAGCCTTTCTGATGGAATCCGCTCTGATACCAATTGAAGAACACAAGATTATACTAATATAGGGGGTGAATAGTATAGCGCCCACTTTTTACTTTCTTTCCAAACCAATATCAATTAGTGTCTTTAATTGTAATAACCAAATATAGCAGTGTGCATTAATGACATAGATAACAATAGTAAACAAGTGCACAAATCACCACACACAATTGAGACACAATATTTAACGTGGTTCCCCCAATGTGGGGTACTCCACAAGATAATATCCTTATAATATTTCACACAAAAATAAGGATCCTTATCCCAATATAAATGATTACTTTGATCTACTTAAAGCTAGGCAATACACTGATCTGCTTAGTTAGGAAATCCACTAATCTGCTTAGCTAGGCAATCTTGATCTTCTCAGGTAGGCAATCCACTGATCTGCTCAGCAAGGAAATCCTGATCTGCTCAGGTAGGTAATCCACTAATCTGCTTCAGCAATATCACCAATAACTTGCCCAAAACTGCTCTAGCAAGCTCACTAAGAACTTGCCTAAAATCTGCTCTAGAAAGCTCACTAAGAACTTGCCCAAAATTGCTTCAGTAAGCTCACCAAGAACTTGCCCAAAACTGCTCTAGCAAGCTCACTAAGAACTTGCCCAAAATATGCTCAACAAGCTCACCAAGAACTTGCTCAAAATATGCTCAACAAGCTCACCAAGAACTTGCTCAAAATATGCTCAACAAGATCACTTAAGAACTTGCTCAAAACCTGCTCAACAAGCTCACCAAGAACTTGCTCAAGATCTACTCAATAAACTTACCAATAACTTTCTCAAATCTGCTCAACAAGCTCACTAAGAACTTGCTCAAAATCTTCTCAACAAGCTCACCAAGAACTTGCTCAAATGTTATCCCAAATCTGTCCAAAAATCCTTCTCAAAGGCTCAATAAATCATACACAAAAACTGCCACAAATATGTCCAAAAATCTGTCCCAAAAGCCCTCTCAAGGCTCAACCAATCATGCTCAAGTAGTACTCCAATCTCATCCACAAATCTATGAAGGCAAGGCTCAATGATGAAATCAATAGTGAAAGGTAATGCACTCCACAATGGATGACAACAATGATCCACAATGATATCAACTCAAATCAATATCAAATCAACTCAAGTCTTATAGAAGCATAAAGAGAATTGTTAGAGACTCAATATGTTCTAATCTCAAATCTCAATCTCAATTCAAATCAGAATTATAGAATAGTTTTTTTCATGGAACTCGAACAATCACATCACTCAATCACTTTACTAGGCTTAATCAACTCAACTCAACCAATCACCACAAGGGACAACTCTTTCTCACAAAACCCTAGTCCAAGCATGTATCAACCAACTCAAATATTTACAACAATGCTCAACCACAAATCTCACATAACAATGATACTCCTGTTCTCTTCTAACTCAAGTTCTTTGCATAACCAATGGGCTACAACAACTATGCTTATAAAAAAAGGTTTAAACACAACTCTCAAACTAGAAAACCTTGAAGCATTCAATCAACCACTTTCGAAAAGGAAACCACAATCAATCATTTTCTCTCCAATGATATTTCAGAAATCAATCACCATAAACAAAGTCAATGGAGAATATTGCTCATACCTTTTGATGCCTTATTGGATGTCCACTAAATCTGCCACACTCAACAAACTTTTTTTTCAACTTTTAGAAAGGGTTATATATCATGATTAATATCACAACAATAATATCCAAATAACACCTTATCACTCCTACTCAATAAAATACAACATGTCCCCTCATGAAAGAATTAATCACCTTTGAAAAAGAACCAAAACAACCTTCACTTTTGAAACCCTTTACAAAAATAGAAATATCTCTTTACATACACCTTATTTCTCCCTCTAAGCAAGTTAATAAAATAGCCCTTGAAATAATCTTTCCAATGATATATAATAAGATATACTTTCAAAAGGAGAAACACCAGAAATATCTCTTTTTCTAAACATGCATCACAATCCTTATTCCTCCTAGGGCAAATTTAGAAAAATAAAATATATTAAAAAATTATTAACTTGCCTCTGTCCCTAACGGGATTTTATCTCATGATGTCTCCTTGCTCAGCACTTTAACCATAGCCAGCCTGTCGTTGGGCCACATGCCCTCATGTGTCCAAAGGAACACGAACAAAAACTTATATCATAAACTTTTGCATCGTTCGAAAAACTTAATAGCGCTTCGAGCACTTCAACAAAGCAAATAACCACGATGGGACTCGATCATAGGACTTCCTACATAATACACAGTGCACGAACCACTAGGCAAAAGATACCTATGCGTCTTATTAAACTCCGTGAACAATTTTTCAATAGACCAATGTCATGTTGAGCAAAGTGCAGAAAACAGTATTGTCATTGTTGTCAACACAGTAAGACAGATTTATTGATGCAATGGACAAGAGTTTATTGAACAACAAGGTGCAGCCAAAGTACAATGGATAGGAGTTCGGTGTTGAGCAAGGTGTTGCAAGAGGATTGTCATTGTTGTCAATATAGTCGGTTAGATCTAATGATGCAATGGACGGGTAGTTCAGAAGTCACTCAGATACAGAGGATAAAGTTCAAAAGTTAGTCAGATCATGAGTCCTTAAATGATAGATGCACAAAAACAGAAAACATAATTCAGAATGAGAAGAAGAAGTCTTTAGAACCTGAGATGTCAAGAAGCGAAAAGGTTTTTTGTGAAAACCAAGGCAGTCAAAATAAAAAGTTTTATTTAAAACCATGGATAACAGATTTGAAATGGGTTTTTCTTAAAACCCAAGTTGGCTCTTCGTTTCATTGAAAAAGATGCCCCGGTGATGAAGATATTTAATTTTAAATATTTAGTTTAAATTTTAAAGGTTTTTTGTGAAAACCAAGGTAGTCAAAATAAAAAGTTTTATTTAAAACCATGGATAACAGATTTGAAATGGGTTTTTCTTAAAACCCAAGTTGGCTCTTCGTTTCATTGAAAAAGATGCCTCGGTGATGAAGATATTTAATTTTAAATATTTAGTTTAAATTTTATTTTATTTAAAATTTAAATTAAAATATTAAATTAAATTAAAAGGGTCGACGTGTTACTATTTCGTGGCAATAAGCTACAGGAAAGTGACGAAGGTGGAAGAAGAGTTTGAGGCCGACAAAGTTAAATCTGGGCCGATGGATTTTAGGGTTTGGCAGCTGACAAATTCTAGGGTTTCTCAACCGACGTTCTTTTAGGGTTTGTTCCTAAAACTTCTTCTATAAAAGCAAGGGTACTTCGATTTTGAAGGATGGGGTGTTAAGATAAAGTGGGAATGTGAGCATAGTGTTTGTGAAATTGAAGTTCGTGTTGAGCAGAGAGCAGAATGTGAAATGACACAGAGTGTGCGAAGCGTGTGCACAGAGAAAGCAGAGTGTGCGAGAGAAGCGTGAAGGGCAAAGTTGATTGCAAAGTCTGCGTTAGCAAGATGCGACAGACTGTGTGAAGTGATTACGCAAGAGAGAGCAGAGTGCATAGAGATTGCAAAGGTGATGTAGACCAGTTAGAGTCTTGCAATAACAAAGGTATATGTCAAACATTTTTTATTCAATATTGAAGTCCAGTTGGTCTTTGGCAAATTAAGGGGTTGGTGCCTCTTTCCAGTTGGTGCTGGTAAACAAATTGTCCAGTTGGTGCTAGCAAATTAAGGGGTTGGTGCCTATTTCCAGTAGGTGTTGGTAAAATAGGATTTGGTGCTCCATTCTGTTGAAGCAGATAAAGTTAAGGGGTTGGTGCTCCTTCCAGTTGGTGCTGGTAAACAAATTGTAAAGTTGGTGCTTTGCAAGAGGTTGGATTTGGATGGGAGTCCAAGCAGCCATTCTTTTTGAGGAGTAGCCATTTTGGTGAACCTCGTTAAAAATATGTGTTGTGTGATGTTCTCTTGCGATACTTATTATATTTGTTTATAATTTTTATCTGCTGCAAATTTTTTTTAGCTGTCTATTCATGTTTTGGAATGCTACACTGATTCACCCCCCCTCTCAGTGTCATTGTGATTACAACAATTGGTATCAGAGCCAAGTTCCCAGTTTTTGCTAAATCAGTCAGGGTTGATCTTGGATTAGTACACAATGGCTAAGAAGAATAGATCCTCATCCAAAAAGGCATCCCAGTTAGTTTCGGTTCCTGTAGAAGAGAAATTTGAACCGAAAAAGGTAGAAGAAGTGAATCTTGAAGTTTGTGATGAAAATCTTGAGGTTGAAGTAGATTTTGAAGGAGAGTTGATATCTGCTCTTGAAGAGTGGAGAATAGAAAAGAAAAAGAACAAAATACTATCCAAGAAATTAGAAGAATATGAGGATGAGATTGAAGATCTCTTCCTACAAGTTCAAAAGGCCAAGAAATCAGAAGAAGCCTTGAAGACACAGCTGGATAATAAGAATGATGTATACGACACAATTGAAGAGGAATATAAACGAGGTTATTGTTGATCTAAAGCTACAAGTAGAACAGAACAAAAGGATTGAAGATATTCTTAGGTCTCAGATCAATGAGAAAGAGACTGTATGCTGCCAACAAGAAGAAGAGATTGTTTCATTGAAGAAACAACTAAAAGAGGCCAATATAAATCTCAAATTTGAGAAGAGCACAGAGTTTCTAGATACAATGATAAATCAACAAAGAAGCTCCACAACTAAGTTTGGTCTTGGATATGAAGCTGAACAACCTTCATCCTCCAAATATGCAGAGAAGAAGAAGTCCTCGATTGAAGGATTGAAACAAGAAAAGTTGGAAGTTGAATCCTCAAAAGGAAGAAAATATCAAAGAAGATCTACAGCAAAGCAACCACAGCAAAAGAGGTTCTCTCACTCTCACTCTTTTAATAATAATGCTTTTTATGGCTATTGTTCTAAATGCAACCACTTTGGTCACAAGGCAATTTATTGTGGACTGAACAATAGATCAAAGAGTTATGCTGATAAAAATACTTTTGTTTTTTTGAGTGAACACCCTGTGCAATGTTTTAAATGTAATGGCCATGGGCACATAGCAAAGTTTTGTTCAAGCACTTTTGTATCCAATCTAAGGCAATACCATATATTTCATCATACACATAGAATGCAATACAGATAGGGAATAAAACATGTGTAATGTTTTAAATGCAACGGTCAAGGGCACATAGCAAGGTTCCATCCAAGCACTTATATATCTAATCTAAGGCAAAACCCTAGATTTCATCAGACACAAAGAGGACAACACCGACAAGGAACATATCATGTGCATAAAAGAAAAGAAAATAATCATCCATCAAGAATGCACAAGAGACAACCCCACAAGAGAAATGTTCAAGTTCATGAACAGGAGCAAAATAGGGATGTTGTTGAAAAACCCAAGCCCAAGTTCAGGAAAGTCTGGAGAAAGACAGAAGAAAGGAAATTGTGTCTCCTTGGGTCGAAGGAGGCTACTCTGCCATTGCTCTAAGCAACTCCGGGTGGCACATCCTCAGGAGGAGCAATATTAAAATTTTATTTTAATGCTCCTATGTATTTGTCTAGGTATCTGAGGATGAAAGGTAAGCAGTCGGGTTAATGTTGTATAGTGTTAAAGTGTGTTTTTCAGTTTATATAGTGGTTTGTGGAAATGTCGTGAAGTGTGGTGTTTAATTTGAGAGTTGTCACCATTGGTAGTTTTGAGATATGTCATTGTTGTACTGTTGATGATTCTTAATACCACTGTTCAAAATTATGAATCATAATAGTCCAAATAATTTTCTCAATGAAAGAATGCTTGCCCTAGCTGTGTATTTGTGTTTCGAGCAGCATGTATTTGTTTTTACTCTTTGATGTGAAGATTGCCAGATCTTTCATGACACCTTGATGAATATATTTAATTCATAGACAGTTTTGTTTTAAATATTGATTTAATTCCAGTCCAAGGATAAGAATCTTGAGGCTGAGTAAGGTGCACTACGATTGGCCATAAAGTGTTTGACAAAATGTCTTCTTCCGACATGCATAGTTGAAAGTAAGATTTGGTAGTAAAATTGCAGTCTTTGGACAAAAATTGGTACAGATGTGAGTCACTTGTCAATTCTGTTGACAAAAGTGAAATCAGCATGTTGAATGGGAAGATTGAAGAAAAAGTTTTTTTTTTTTTGGCAGCCAGATGATTTCCAGCCTGGTGATGAATAGTTGAGTTGCTTTCATAGTGGTTGTTTTGATCAAGTTAATGCTTTTATTGATACATGATTTGGACTTACTCCATTGAGTTTGATTTGAGCAAGTTATTCTTTGCCTTGGTGATTTATGTTGGTGGCTATCTTGTTCAAATACCTTTGGAAGGAAAAGGATGTCTACTAGTTTCCTTTTCATGTAGTGATTGGTTGAATACTTCAAGGTTAATCTTGAGTTGAATGACGTTGGTTAAACCTTGTCTATAAGCATTGTTGCCAAAGCCTTAATTGGTTGAGAAAATATGTTGGTTGTGTTATGGTACAGTGTTTTGGTACTTGCACAGAGTTGAAAGTGGCTATCATTGGGTTCAAGCTTGTTGAGAATATATCCAAGATGCATGGTGAAGTTGTATGCAGATGTTGTTGGCATTGCAGAACAAAAATTTGGCTATATAAGATTATTGTATGCCTTCACTAACAGTGGACAAGTTTGAGTTTGCAAAGCAACGAGAGGGTAGTTGCACTGGAAGACAGTGGTTCAGTCATGTTCTTACACATGTTATATTGGTGAAGTTGACGATGATGGTGTCATTCACTGGTTATTGCTGCTATTCACATTGTTGATTTTATTGATGCCTATTATGCTTATCATGATGTGGTTAATCAGTGAAATGAAGTGGTCTTGGACTCAGGGGGAGCATTTGTGTATTTGTTTTTCTTCTTGTTCATGCTTGGAATATTTGCTAATTGTAATAATTTGTGTCTAAGAATATTGTGCATAGACTCATGGGGAGTCTGTAGTAGCCCTTTAGTATTATTGTCAAAGGGGGAGAAGATTTACAGGAAAATTGCACATGTGTTGCCAACAATTCCAAAGGGGGAGATTGTTGAGCAAAGTGCAGCAAACAGATATTGTCATTGTTGTCAACACGATCGGACGATTTATTGATGCAATGGACAAGAGTTTATTGAACAGACAAGGTGCGGCCAAAGTACAATGGATAGGAGTTCAATTTTGAGCAAGGTGTTGCAAGAGGATTGTCATTGTTGTCAATACAGTCAGTTAGATCTAATGATGCAATGGACAGGTAGTTCAGAAGTCACTCAGATGTAGAGGATAAAGTTTAGAAGTTAGTCAGATCATGAGTCCTTAAATGATAGATGCACGAAATAGAAAACATAATTCAGAATGAGAAGAAGTCTTCGAACACTGAGATGTCAAGAAGAGGAAAGGTTTTTTGTGAAAACCAAGGCAGTCAAAATAAAAAGTTTTATTTAAAACCATGGATAACATATTTGAAATGGGTTTTTCTTAAAACCCAAGTTGGCTCTTCGTTTCGTTGAAAAATATGCCCCGGTGATGAAGATATTTAATTTTAAATATTTAGTTTAAATTTTAAAGGTTTTTTGTGAAAACCAAGGTAGTCAAAATAAAAAGTTTTATTTAAAACCATGGATAATATATTTGAAATGGGTTTTTCTTAAAACCCAAGTTGGATCTTCGTTTCGTTGAAAAAGATGCCCCGGTGATGAAGATATTTAATTTTAAATATTTAGTTTAAATTTTATTTTATTTAAAATTTAAATTAAAATATTAAATTAAATTAAAAGGGCCGACGTGTTACTATTTCGTGGCAATAAGCTACAGGAAAGTGACGAAGGTGGAAGAAGAGTTTGAGGCTGATAAAGTTAAATCTGGGCCGATGGATTTTAGGGTTTAGCAGTTGACAAATTCTAGGGTTTCTCAACCAACGTTCTTTTAGGGTTTGTTCCTAAAACTTCTTCTATAAAAGCAAGGGTACTTCGATTTTGAAGGATGGGGTGTTAAGATAAAGTGGGAATACGAGCATAGTGTTTGTGAAAGTGAAGTTCATGTTGAGCAGAGAGTAGAATGTGAAACGACATAGAGTGTGCGAAGCGTGTGCACAGAGAAAGCAGAGTGTGCAGAGAAGCGTGAAGGGCAAAGTTGATTGCAAAGTACGGTCTGTAGCGATGCAACGAGACTGTGTGAAGTGATTACGCAAGAGAGAGCAGAGTGCATAGAGATTGCAAAGGTGATGTAGACCAGTTAGAGTATTGCAATAACAAAGGTATATGTCAAACATTTTTTATTCAATATTGAAGTCCAGTTGGTGCTGGAAAATTAAGGGGTTGGTGCCTCTTTCCGGTTGGTCTTTGGTAAACAAATTGTCCGATTGGTGCTGGAAAATTAAGGGGTTGGTGCCTCTTTCCAGTAGGTGCTGGTAAAATAGGAGTTGGTGCTCCATTTTGTTGAAGCAGATAAAGTTAAGGGGTTGGTGCTCCTTCCAGTTGGTTTTGGTAAACAAATTGTAAAGTTGGTGCTTTGCAAGAGGTTGGATTTGGATGGGAGTCCAAGCAGCCATTCTTTTTGAGGAGTAGCCATTTTGGTGAACCTCGTTAAAAATCTGTGTTGTGTGATGTTCTCTTGCGGTACTTATTATATTTGTTTATAAGTTTTATCTGCTGCAAATTTTTTTGAGCTGTCTATTCATGTTTTGGAATGCTACACTGATTCACCCCCCCTCTCAGTGTCATTGTGATTACAACATGTCACACTTCTCTCTATTTTTGCAATTCGTTCCCCAATCGAAGGCATTCAAAAAATAAGTGTTGGGGTCTTATGAAGTCTAAGATTTTGTTAGCATATATATGTCTTTACTCTTTCTTGAGATGTTGGCACTATAAATTAATATAGCCTTTCCTCCTTTGTTTAGTCGACGCTAAAATTAGTATATTTAAATTTTAAATAATTTAAAATTTAAACTAAATATTTAAAAATAAATATCTCCATCATCGGGGCACCTTTTTTGACGAAACAAAAAGCCAATCTGGGTTTTAAGAAAAACCCATTTCAAATATACCATCCATGGTTTTAAATAAAACCTTTTATTTTGCCTACCTTGGTTTTCACAAAAACCTTGTATATATCCATGCTCTCCAAAATATCATAAATTCTTATTTATGAAATGCTTTGGCCACCAAAATTGAATGTGATCCATATGACATCAATGATCCATGTGACATTAATGACAAAATAAAATAACTCAAATTGCCAACAATAAACCCTCCCCTTGCAATTCCTCCTAGCACGACTACAAACGGATCTTCTAATACAACTAATCCTACACCTGCAACTTTGGTTAACATAGTAGTTATAATGGCTACCAATCAAAACCAGAATATATAACCCTATCCTAAGCGGAACAATGTGGGTCCCCTAAATCTGGCAGTTCAGGACCCTATTTCTCAAAGTAACTCTAAAATCATTACCTACATATGATAGCACTAGCAAAACTGCTTATGAGCACTATCAAGATGTGGCATCAGTGGCAATAATTTATAATATCACAAAGGAAAATAGCATGGTGAAATTACTGGTTATATCCTTAAGATGCAAAATCTTATGCTGATACAGGACTATCCCAAACCAAACCATAACTACATGGGCATAACTCAATGGTAAACTAATAGAAGTACTCAATGAAAAGACTGATCATTTCTCCTTGTTCACTCAGTTTACTATTATCCAGAAACACAGACAAGAAGAGAGTTGATTTCAATATTAGATTCATTCGCACATGGAAAAGAATACTTGATGGCCTTAGACCAATGCAAGAGTAAGCAATGTGCTACTATTTAAGAGATTTTAACTCAGATCTTGGGATGGCAATAAGACAATATCAGGTATTTACCTTCCCAAAATTCTTTCAAGAAGCCTTGTGTGAAGCTAAAAACACAACACTATGCAATAATAGAAATAAACAAATCTGACAAAATAAAGATAATTGCACAAAATGGATTATATTTGAATAATGGGGGGGAGCTAAAAAACTCCTTTTGTACAATGAATTTTGTCTTGATAGAATGTTTATGATACAATAAATACTGATTTCCAGGGTTCTCCGAAACCCTAGCTACAATGGTGGAGTGTCTTCAGAGTGCTTCGCTCCCAACAGAGTGAGTGGGCTTCAAGTATCCGATGTTGGGCCACTCGAGCTTCAAAAGCTATCCAAAAACAATAATAACCTATAGATATGCAAATACACAAACAACCAAAGATATCAGTAACACCTGTGAGGGCTCCACAGTGTGAGACCCTCAGATATTAGTAAAACCCTAACTGTTAATAAATCAAAACAACACATGAAAACCTACATATTGCACAATAAAATAACAAATAAACTGATTTACCTTGCTTAAATGATGATCCTTCTATGGTTTTTAGTTGATTGGATGCCCTAGCAGCAGCAACAGATTGACGCAGCAGGCTCGGGGGTGCACCTATGTTACAGTAGATTGGGTATGGCGATGGATTTGGATAGAGAGGATGAATGATGCAGATGGAGGTAGACTATGAGGAATGGCTAGAATGAAAGAATCCTAGGGCAAGTTAAGGCTATGGATCAACTCTCCTAAGTGGATTTGGCAATGGCGGTCTTCAGATCTCTGTAACCTTCTATCTCATGAGGATTTCTTCAATAGTATCTCTAGGGCACAAAAACATTCCAGGGGTTGAGCATTATGAGTGCTCTCATTTATAATCTAGCTTAGGGTTTACTTAGGGTTTTAGCCTTACACTTTTAATCATCTAGCTAATATTGAATCAGATCCTAAGGCTAAGATTACACTTTAGGCATGGCATGGATTAATGAAGATGGACGGTGGAGATTAGATTAGATCATATGGTTGTGGTTAATTGGGTTTGTAAATACATATTTTATGATAAGTATCATATAATATAATATAATATATTATATTAAATATAATTTAATATAAAATAATATATAAATAAGCCCAATTGGGTTAGGAAATGGTGGGAAAGGGCTAAAGTGGGCCTTTTGAAGGTGGGAAGGGCTAAAGTGGGCCTTTTGAAGGTGGGAAAGGTGTATGGTGGACAAATGGGTGGTGGGATGGTTAGGATGGAGGATTAATGATTGTAATTTGGTGTCTATAGATGGCCCTTTTTGTACCATGTTGTGTGAGACACAATATGGTGCAAAAATACGAGACACCTGCCTGGGTTGCGGGCACATTAGCAACTTCTCTTGTTGGATCTGATTACTAGCGTTGAAGATAAAAGAATAAAGAATTTTGGAATTTTGCGTAGCTTACCCCCTCAATTGGCAAATGAGAATATTCTTACGAGCCAATTGAAAATGAACTTATGCAAGTGATGAAAGATGTGATGAATATGTGCAAATGATGAATGAATGATGTGAAATGTGATGTGATTGCAGATGATATGAATGATGTAAAATGCTTTGGACGACATGAATGATGTAAAATGTGACACTATTTTGCCCCAACAGTGGAAAGGGGTTGGTGTAAAGTACCATGATGTTCGTGGATAAATGATGATGTCAAATGCGATACCATTTTTTCCCCAATGGTGGTTTTTGTCAAGAGTAGATATCATGATCATGTAAGATGTATCCCATTGTGGGAGGATCAAAAATAAATTTGGTTGCCCCAAATTTTAAGATGATTTAATGCTTTTAAAAAATGTGTCTTCTGGCGTCATTGAGTATGCAGGTTATGAAGATGTAGGATGACTGAGTCAACGTAGGGGTTGGACAGTGACTGTGGAAAATTCTTCACCAATTCCACAATGGAACCAATCAACCTGGTGGGCTTACCTATCTTGTGACTATAGTCAAATGAATGAGTGATTTTGATATTAATTATCCATGTTTTCTTACCCCACGGAAGAGGACATCAATGACTACTTTTGAGAAATTTGTTCTTGGCAAGGTTTCACCCTTAAAATGTGAATTACCAAATGTGATTGTGATCTTGGACAATGAGATGATTGATGATGATCATGATCAAGCATCCTTATGGTAGGCTATCCATCTTACCGAGTTGCATGGATTCCCATCACTTCAATCACCGAGTTTATAGGATAACCCACTAGATACAAGGTTCACTTGTATGCTACTTGAATTTGACAAATTTTGGATGAAATGATTGATGGATTTGATGGTGACATGAAGACATGGTGATGAAAAATGTGTTGATGGATGCAATGTATGTGGATTCAAGTGATTGATTCGGTTTTTGCCCCAACATATGAAGGGGTTTTTTATGATGAAATATGGAATGATTGTGTCTATTCATTGCCCTTAATAGATAAAGGGATTTTTGATGATGAAATATGGAATGATTGTGTCTGTTCATTGCCCTTAATAGATAAAGAGGTTTTTGATGATGAAAGATGGAATGATTGTGTCTATTCGTTGCCCTTAACAGAGGAAGGGGTTTTTGATGATGTGAAAATGTGATGGATGATTTTGTTCTTGCCCTAACAGATGAAGGGGTTTTTGATGATGGAAGTGTCCTTATGGTAATCTATCCATCCTACCAGATTGCATGGATAACCAGTCACTACAACCGCCAAGTTTCTAGGATAAACCACTAAATACAAGGTTCACTTATGAATGTTGCATAATGATAAATGAATAGATGATGTTAAATGTAAATGTTATCTATTTTTGTCCCAATAGATGAAGGAGTTTTTGAAATGTGGAAATGTATCGAATGTTATCTATTTTTGCCCTAACATATGAAGGGGTTTTTTATTATGGAAGTGTCCTTATGGTAATCTATCCATCCTACCGGATTGCATGGATAACCAGTCGCTGCAACTTCTAGGTTTCTAGGATAAACCACTAAATACAAGGTTCACTTATGAATGTTGCATAATGATAAATGAATAGATTATGTTAAATGTAAATGTTATCTATTTTTACCTCAATAGATGAAGGTATTTTTGCAATTTTTAATATGTGATAAGTGTATCTATTTTTGCCCTAACATATGAAGGGGTTTTTGAAATGTGTAAACATGATGAATGTATCTATTTTTGCCCTAACAGATAAAGGGGTTTTCGATGATGAAAATAAAATTATTTGTGTCTGTTCTTTGCCCTTAATAGATAAAGAGATTTTTTATTATGTAAGTGTCCTTATGGTAATCTATCCATCCTACTATATTGCATGGATAACCAGTCGCTGCAGCCGCCAGGTTTCTAGGATAAACCACTAAGTACAAGGTTCACTTATGAATGTTGCATAATGATAAATGAATAGATGATGTTAAATGTACGTGTTATATGATTTTGCCCCAACAGATGAAGGGATTTTTGAAATTTGTAATATGTGATAAGTGTATCTATTTTTGCCCTAACAGATAAAGGGATTTTTTATGATGAAAATAAGATGATTTGTGTCTGTTCTTTACCCTTAACAGATAAAGGGGTTTTTGATGATGAAAAATGAAATGATTATGTCTGTTCTTTGCCCTTAATAGATAAAGTGATTTTTTATGATGTAAGTATCCTTATGGTAATGTATCCATCCTATCAGATTGCATAGATAACCAGTCATTGTAACCGCCAGGTTTCTAGGATAAACCACTAAATACAAGGTTCACTTATGAATGTTGCATAATGATAAATGAATGGATAATGTTGAATGTTAATGTTATCTATTTTTGCCCCAACAGACGAAGGGATTTTTGCAATTTTTAATATGTGATAAGTGTATTTGTTTTTTCCCTAACATATGAAGGGGTTTTTAAAATGTGTAAAAGTGATGAATTTACATGTTTTTTCCCTAATAGATTAATGGGTTTGTGAAATGTGTAAACATGATGAATGTATCTATTTTTGCCCTAATAGATAAAGAGGTTTTTGATGATGAAAATAATATGATTTGTGTCTATTATTTGCCCTTAATAGATAAAGGGATTTTTGATGATGTAATTGTCCTTATGGTAATCTATCCATCCTACCAGATTGCATGGATAACCAGTTGCTACAACCACCAGGTTTCTAGGATAAACCACTAAATACAAGGTTCACTTATGAATGTTGCATAATGATAAATGAATAGATGATGTTAAATGTAAGTGTTATCTATTTTTGCCCCAATAGATGAAGGGATTTTTACTATTAGGATGATGTGAATGCAAGGCAAAGGGCGTAACCTTTTACAAAAGAACGCAGTATTCTAAAACTAGCAAGTGATGTGGATGATTTGAATGCAAGGTAAAGGGCACAACCATTGACAAAATAATGTAGTCTTTTGAACCTAGCAAGTGATGTGGATGATTTTAATGCAAGGTAAAGGGTGCAACCTTTGACAAAAGAACGTAGTATTTTGAACCTGGTAATTGACTTGTTGATGATGTGATGTGATTGAATGATTGACTTGTTGATTATGTGATGTGATTGAATGATTGACTTGTTTATTACATTGGTGGGGAAGGTGTGAAACCTTGAACACCCCCAAGTTGTGTTGATGTTTTCTTGATTGGGGGAAAGGTGTGAAACCTTGAGTACCCCCTAGTTGTGATGATGTTTGATTAGGGGAAAGGTGTGAAACCTTGAACACCCTCCAAGTTGTGATCTTGTTTGCTTGATTGAGGAAAAGGTTGAGACCTTGAGCACCCCCTATTTGTGATCTTTTTTTCTTGATTGGGGGAAAGGTGTGAAACCTTGAGCACCCCCTAGTTATGATGATGTTTGAATAGGATAAAGGTGTCAAACCTTGAACACCTCCAAGTTGTGCTGATTTTTGTTTGATTGGGGGAAAGGTGTGAAACCTTGAGCACCCTCGATTTGTGATCTTGTTTGTTTGATTGGGGGAAAGGTGTGAAACCTTGAGCACCCCCTAGTTGTGATGATGTTTGAACTTTCTAGTGATCTTTGCATATGCGAGTTAGATATATATATATATATATACATGGATTTGATTTTTGTGTTGTATTTTTGTGTGAATGTGTAGACACCAAAACAACACCAATCCGATTATGTGGCTACAAACATTGATTGCATTGACACACACAACCCCCAGGGCAGCCCCTAGAGGTTAAACAGTGGTCCTAACCACTCTCACATCAGTTTTTGAAGGTTAGAGATCGATTTAGCACCTTTCAAGCACTTTGCTCCTTATTCATTCCACCCAGAGACGATTACAAACTAGTATTCATTCCACCCAGGGATGATTAGCAGTATTCACTCTAGGGTGGGACGAATAGCAGGTTTGACAGGAAAAAGGTCAAAACTCGACAAATGGTAGCCTAGATCCACCACTTAACTCCTCCTTCATTGCATGGGAGTGTGAGTGAGCGTTTTGGATCGCTAGAGGCAGTTACAAAGGCAGTCATGGAGCCCTTAATCAGGGAGGAATCTTCTCCCCCTGGAAAGGCATGATTGCCAAGTGGCACCTTTGCATGCTCATACATAGAGACCATTAGGTATATAAAATGGTGAGTCTTCTCACCCCAAAAATATACAGAGAAGGAGAATTTTGAGCAATGAAGTGCTGCCATTTTGCATACTCACTTTTGATTGTGCCTTTCACATCCTTGATCTCTCTTTTGGAAGGGAGGTCATTGGGTGGTTATTGGAAGCGCAATCTAGACCCCAAACCCGAAATTTGGCCATAGTATCCCACCCAAATTTTTTGACAACACCCCATAAGAGGGTTTGGACCCATCCCAATTAGATTGGTGCCAAAATCAGGCCCCAAATGGCGGGTGTCCTACCCCTAGGCACCCCTCGCATTGCTGCAGTCCTAATCACCCCACCCTAGAGCGATTAGAAATATATAGCAGATTTCAGTTCTGTTCTTTTTGCATTTTATTCTAGGTTGCTTATATAGGCTTGCATTCAAATTTCATGTAATTCTAAGCAGTTTTGATCATGTTTTTATTATTTCTTGCTTTCGCTAACATGTAGGTAGCATCATCAAATTCCTGGTGATAGAGGCTGAATTGGAAAAATATGACCTTCTGGGTCTTTCCAAAATACCCCATTTCACCTAACCCCCAACTTTATAGGTGATTTGGAGCCTCCAATATGGTACATTTGGGACAGTGCTTTTTGACATTTTGTTGCAGGTCTAATCGTCCCACCCCGGAGCGATTAGA
This sequence comes from Wollemia nobilis, assembly GCA_028583015.1. Lineage (NCBI taxonomy): Eukaryota > Viridiplantae > Streptophyta > Pinopsida > Araucariales > Araucariaceae > Wollemia > Wollemia nobilis. The sequence continues at coordinate 11,026,632 of JAQPPZ010001106.1, forward strand.
AATCCGTGGCAAATTTTTTGATTGTTATTTTTGTAGTGCCTTCCCGGTGATGTTCTCATGCCTCTGTAAAGTTTTTAGCTTATTTCAATATATTTTAGTTATCATTTTATTTGTTTTACGCATGCACTAATCATAGGCTTTAGGGATCGCATGTTTCATTTTATCTGCAGGCACTACTAATCCTTTTCTATTTCTTTGAACATAGGATCTTGACACCGGAGGAGAAGCAAAGAATCAAAGACCCTTTCATGTAAGCGGCGGCAACGTTTGGTCCGCCCATTTTACATGTGGGCACGCGAAAGAAGGCATACCACCCATGGTGTAACGAAACCTTATTTAACGCTCCTAGCCCCTGAAAATGGAGGAGACATGTTGTAACCGAGCTTTAAAGAAAATTAATAAAAAGGGCTATATTCCATATTTGCTTTCTATCTAGTTTCAATTCATTTATGTTTCTCTCCTTTTATGCATTTTCAAGTCATAAGATTTAGCGTTATCTTTGGCTTCACTTGCATCGCACTTGGTGTTTCCTTTTTGCTTTCGTATCCTCGTGCTTTCAGTGGCGATCACGGTGGGACCCTGTCCTCTATTTTTGAGATCAAAATTTTAATCAAAAATTACTTGCTTTTGCTTACAGGTACCAAGTTTTCAAACGCTGGATTGTTGTTCGTTCCAGTCTGTGATGAGTATAGAGCTATAATTCATCTTATCCAGGGACGAATGGGCTTTCGCCCCACCCTGTGATGAATACAGTTCTGTTATTCATCCCACCCAAGGACGAATAGCTCTCTATGTAGTTCTAAGTTAGAAACTCAGTGGCATACGATTTGGACAGAGAAGAGGTAGGGGTCCTAAACACCTTCTATCATTTTTTGCTTTCTATTTTCTATTTTGTGGTTATTTGCTTGCATAGGAGAGTTTTTAATGCTTGTTTTCTTCATTTATGCAAATTAAAAATAACCCCACACACCACATGGTAATTTAAACACCAAGGAGCTGGTCGTAAAACCCCAACCCTTGATCAAGACCAACGGTGGATTTCATCACCACCTTGGCTTGAATTTTTGCATCCATAACCCCGATCGCTACTATTGCTAGATGTAAATCCTGATGAAAACTAATTGAGTGTAGCTAGGGTGATTCCCAGTGCATGAGGATAAGTCTTCTATGGTAGGTGTCAAAAATAGGGTGATCCCCCTTCCATACTGCCTATGTTCCACGTACCATTTTGCTCTCGCGTACCAATAGTTTCCCTCATGTAAGGGTGGGTATATTGAGAGGTTTGGTATAATGGCCAGGTAGTGGTATATCAAAGGGGCGACCATTTTGGGATACATAAGAGCCATCATATTGCATATACAACAACACGTTCTTTACATAGCTTTCAAAGCACAAAAATCAAAACACACTAAACTAGATTTAGGGCACACCTTTAATCTATAAACGAGATAATCACTCCTTTGATTGTGTGGCTCTTTTTTGTTTAGTGTAGCAAAAAAAAAAATCATAAAAAAAGATAAAAACCTACGTAGATTGTAGAAAGACACCACCATGGTGTACACCCGTAGCCAAGCCCAATCACGGGTAGGAGCTATGGAGAGTGTACAAGGGGGCACAAGTCACCTCCACTATAGCCCCAAGGACTTACTCATACCACCTTGGTGGCCCGACCCACAAGATAGTCCACATCGTGCCATTTCAGAATGGGACTATAGAGGCACCCCTTCGAGGGGGACTCCCATTCAACAAAGACCCTTTCAGGAGGAGTCCCTACATGTGGCACTCAATATAAATGGTAATGCTCCCTTAGAAACTCGGTATAAGTGGCCACTGTGCAATGAAGTGCAAGAACAACATAGGTTCCATAAGGAGAGGCCACATGATTATGTCATCCCTCCTCTACCCCTCATCACTATTAGGAATAACAAGCCAAATCCATAGCACAAGGCTCTTCAGATAGGGTGAGCAAACTCTACCCGCCCCTTTCACATATATGAAAGGGAGCATGAGGAAGACCATCACATTCCTCAAGAATAATACATAGCATGGGAGCAATGCGTCTCCATGCATGCTATCTACCAGAATCACCTACTGAAGCCAGAACCTCAGGTGAATGCCACCAACCTCGATAGAGGAAAGTGACTGATAGAGATCTTGAATCATCATGACCAAGATAAATATGTAGGAGAGGCATCTAGGCCCCCTATACCTAAGACGACAGAACAAATTGACTTGGCACTTACCAAACATGCCACCCACCAAGCGTAAATCATGCAGCTTGAGCAAGACAAACAACAGTTGGAGCACCTGTATCACCTTAGCAAAAAGCGCATTCAACGTCAAATAGATGAGTTGCTCCATAAAAATGTGCCTGAGAGGGTTCCAACCCCTCGAAACCAAAGAGTAGAACTATATGAGAGGTGCAACCCCTTGGTGCGAGACAGGTCCCCACAACCTTACCAAGTGTTGCCTCTGACACCTCCTAGACCTGAGAGGGAGGCCACTCCCAGGAACCATAATGGAAACATTTCATGGAGACCCACCCATGTTTATAGGTCTCACCCAAAAACTCCTCAAGAAGCCTATGAGGAGTATGAGAAAGAAGAAGAGCAGGCTAAAATGCCCTACCAAGGTAGAGGGGGTGCTATCTAGCCACCCCTCCATAGGCCTCAAGTTTCCCACAACCCACAATAGGAACTAACCACATTCGTAGGACCTACCTCAGATTGGTTCACTCAATTGCCAATTCATAGCATTAGTAACTTAAATCAGCTAGTGGACGCGTTCCTCGAGCGCTTCACCTTCAACACCAAGAAGAAGGCATCACTAAGTGACCTAGCCAACCTCAGGCAGTATGAGGAAGAAACCATGGTAGCCTATGGGAATCTATGGAGGACATTACTTTCAAAGCTGCCCTACCTCCCTCCTATGGCCGACCTTACCCAAATGTTCTCAAAGAGTTGTTTGAGATCGATATCCATGCTATTGTAGCTATAGCAATATGCCACTTTAGAGGAAGCTCTAGCGCAAGCCATAATCATTGAGGAGATCAAGATTTAGGATGGCGATATTGCCAAGCCAAAGAAGAAAGAATGGTCTAAAAATGCCAAGATAGGGACCAAATGTACCTAAGCCTGCACAAGCAACATAGCCCCAAAATGTTAACTATCAGGCAGTCCCTCTTGACAGTTATGAAAGGTAAAATCATCGGCAAGATCAAAATCAGCAGTGTCGCCCTAGGCGATAATTCACACCCTTCACAAAGTCTAAAGACTCTTTGTTTGACCGTTTGACCATGACAAACTTGATGAACTTCCTAGAGAGTCGACCTGTAGACCCCAATGTACCAAAAACCAAAGGTTATAGGGAATACTTGTACTGTAAGTTTCACTGACAAAAGGGACATGACCTCTATGTGTGTTGGAAGTTTAAAAGCTTCGTGCAAGACCTAATCGACAACAAGATGCTAGTGGTGGATAATCCAGTAGTGCCAAACAACCAACATATGGAGGTCTTCAAAGACCCCCTGCCTGCCCATGATGCACAGGAAAAGACCCTACAAGTCAATGAGGTGACACAAAATTGCCCCATGCAGGGGTATGTAGGGATGATCAGTATAGTGACTCAAAATAAAAGGTACCCAAGCATAGCTACCCCTGTGGTAGCTATAGGAGAGGTGCCAACAACGTCACAACCGCAACAACACCCTACACAACCTCCTCCACCTAGACCAGTGGCCACAATTCGGACCAAACTCACCCAGAGTTTGAGGACCACATCGGCTAGGCTCTCCATTTACGAGCTCATACAACAATCATCACCCCATCGAGAAGCTCTAATGGAGATACTTAAAGCCATCGAGTTGCAGCTCCATGAAGCAAACTCTTTCAACAACTTCATAGGACATGTCAAATGATGCATCGAGCTAGTTATCACCTTTAGAGAGGACAAATTGAAATCAGTGACAAGTGACATGGTGGATCCACCCCTGCATGTCATTGTGTGGGTCAACGGTATTTTGTATAAGAGGCTTTTGGTGGACATTGGCTCGTCCAGTAATATCATTACAATAGCGGCATTGAAACATTTGAAGTTGCTAGCATCTCACATCGTGGCCTCCACCTACACTCTGCGAGCATTCAATGATGTGATATGCTTGACAGTTGGCACAATTGTCCTACCCATCCAAGTGGGACAAAATACTATTCCTACATTGTGCCACATCTTGGAGGGTGAGATGGCTTATAACATTTTATTGGGCCGGCCATGGATCAGGGACATGAAGTGTGTCCCTTCAATAGCCCACCAATGCTTAAAGTATACATTCGAAGGGCAAGTGCATGTAGTCCCGACGGACTTAGAACCCTTCAAGTATTGCAATGCGGTGCAGCTGATGTCGCAATCGACCCTTCCATAAACACATTTGGATTTTTAGTTGAATCCATCTAAACATGGTCTGATTCTGCATGCATCCCCATTGTTAAGTCCATAAAATCCCCAGTCGGGTCCATCTTCGTCATCTAGTCCTTTGCCAATGACACCACCTACGGTGGCCACACCGAAGGAAAATGGGAAGAAACCCTTGGAAGAGGCACCGCCATCAGTCTCAACCATCTCTACCGAAGAGATGCCTAGCCGAAGTCGAGATGCCTAGTTCACCTAACATGGAGTGGACTCAGGAAGAAATCCCATTCCCTCCTCCTCAACCGCCAACAATCACTATTGAGATGGCCAATACGGGCCTAGGGGAGTATCTGGTGTGGAACATTGTAGCAACGCCCACACTTGAGTCCATGGAGGACATGGGGAGACCTCACCTCCCCATAGGCACTATTGTTCCTCTAGGCTACCCGCCAAACCAAAAAAACTTTGTATATGGGGGCCTTGATAATGGCATTGAACCTTACATGCAAGAAGACAAAGATGAAGAGCCTTTCGCTGAGGATGTCAACTATTTGTCCAACCCAGACTTTGCTTTAAGATATCTTGGCCAATGCAATTGGCATGGATATGGGTTGGGCAGATATGAGCAAGGAGTGTGTGTTATTTTCCAACCAAGATATCAAATGCCATACGACAAATCAGGAGTAGGGTTCAACCACCCCCTACCCCTGGACATCTTGGTAGAGAACATGCAAGGCCTAGGGATAGGCAACAAGGATGGGTTGGCATTAGATCCATATGCCAACCCCAAAACAACATATACATTGGGGGATTACCTCCCATTATTGATGACCAACCTTGTTGACCTCAACAACCCCTTCCCTCTAACCGAGAAAGGAGAAAGTTTGAGAACTCACCTACAAAGGGGAAATAGACAAGGTTAGGAAGGATCTTTAGAAGACGAGTCAGATTATGAGGTAGTACCATGAGACCCTTTTGAATCGAAAAGCAACCACTCACAAGTGACCCCCATGGATGACTACCAAGAAAGCCTCTTGGCAATGTTCCCTTTGGATGCTCCAATCGAGCAAGTACCACACCAAGAAAATCAGGTCCCCCCACAGAGAGCGGAACAATCCCGATGGGACCATATCAATTTTCTTGAGCAGGACAAGCCTCAAATATCATAAATAGTTTTTGGAACCAATGAAGGCCTTTGGATCTCCAAAAATGATTATGAAGATGAAACTGAGATGGCCTATCTCAATCATATGCAACAACAGTAATACCCCGTGGAAATTGATGATATGTTTGAACAACTAAACATAGGGCCAAGGCATAGGTGGCACCCAAACCCAGCACAATTGGACCAAGTGCTGCATCTGCCACTACGGGCATACAGAGAGCACCTTTTGCCCAGAGACCTTATAGTGATATCAGTGCCAAGGGCAGATCCTGTCCTCCTCTCCGCACATAGGGCCAATCCATTCATACCAATACCTCCAAAACCATATCGAGAGCACAAATATGACCTAGGATGTCCGAGTCACCATGCCCGCGGTAATGGAGACCAAAATCATTTCATCAACATGATCTCCATTGACTTAACCGCCCCCATCCACAATCCAACCGATCCAAAAAAGTCATTATATCTAGACATAGATGCCATAGATTGGGATGCATCAATTCACCACCATCCCCATTAGAGTACTGGCCTTACGGTGAGATGCTTCATTTCACCCCAGGACCCACTCAAGATATCTTCCATGCTGAAGAGAAACCCAAAGTTCCTAACACAGATCTGAATTTAGTGAATGATATCCACTTGATCCCAACTCCACACCAGTTGGAGGACGGGTCCCACATGTCAGTCAAAGAGATGACTGACGTAGACATCAGCTCTAATCCAATGAATCCACAAATCATTAAGTTGGGGGTAAGCCTATCCCTCAAAGAGCAAGCCGACTACATTGCACTTCTCAAAGAAAAGAAGGAGGTTTTTGCATGGTCTTACAAAGACATTTCGGGGCTAGATTCGTAGCTAGTCATGCATAATCTAACGCTTGATCCGATAGTCAAGCCAGTTAAGCAAAAACTATGCAAGATGCACCCAACAGTAGCTTTGATGGTCAAATATGAATTGCAAAAGCTATTGGATGCATAGTTTTTCATCTGTGTGGATTACCCACCATGGTTGTCCAACATGGTGCCCGTCAAAAATCCTAATGGGAGGATTCACATATGCACTAATTTTTGAGATCTAAATAAAGCGAGTCCTAAGGATGATTTCCCCTTGCCTAGCATCGATGCATTGGTAGACGCTACAGTGGGACACAACATGCTTTCCCTCATGGATGGTTTCTCGGGATACAACCAGATTCATATCAATCTTGAGGACCAACTAAAAATGGCGTTCACAACGCCTTGGGGGACATTTTTTTATAAGGTCATGCCCTTTGGCCTTAAAAATGCTGGCACCACCTACCAACGTGCCATGACATACATCTTCCACGATCACATGCATAAAACTTTGGAAGATTGTATGGATGATTTGTTGGCCAAATCTCTTTTGTGCCCAGATCATCTTGGTGACTTAAGCAAGATCCTCGATCGCCTCATTGAACATAAAGTCAGACTAAACCCCAAGAAGTGCGTATTTGGCATCACATTTGGAAACTCTTGGGTTTCATAGTCTCAAAATGAGGTATCAAGGTAGACCCAAACAAAGTCAAGGCAATCCTTGAAATTCTTCCCCCAACTACCATCAAGTAGCTCAAAAGCCTGTAGGGAAAGGTCACGTCAATCAAGTGCTTCATAGCGTAGCTATCTGACAAGTGTCAACCCATGAATAAATTATTGCACAAGGGGGTAGCATTTCACTAGGATGACAAGTGTCAATCAGCCTTCGGTGATATTAAACAATACTTGGCTTCACCGCCAGTATTGGCACCACCTAGACCAAGAGTGTCATTCTACTTATACATCTCAGCTACTGAGGTGGCACTGGGCACCATGCTAGCCCAAAAAAATAAACTACACAAAGAACAAGCTACTTACTATCTTAGCCGCACCCTAGTCAGTTATGAACTTAACTATGCATATGTTGAGAAGCTCTGCTTGGCAGTGGTGTTTGCTACCAAAAATCTCCACCATTACATGTTGAGAAATACAATGTATATTGTGTCTAAGGAGAATCCATTGTGATACATGATGAATCGTACTTATCATAGTAGCCGCACGGTGAAATAGATCATGTTGTTGATGGAGTTTGACATCGATTTTATTGGATAGAAATCCATTAAAGGTCAACTCATCACCGATCAACTAGCAGAGACTCCTCTTGAATATGATCAGCCTCCGACCATAGAACTACCCGATGATGGGGTCTTCCATGTCTCAAAATCACCAAATTCTGATGAGTTTGAGTCACAGGCTGACTTAACCCTATTTTTCAATGGTTCTAAATGTGAGCAAGGGGATGGCATGGGAATTGTATTCTTCACACCGCAAGGGGCTCCAATGCCTCTATCAATTAAACTAGATTTTTTGTGCACCAACAACAATGTCGAATACGAAGCCTTGCTCGTAGGTGTTCAGACAACAATCACCATGAACATCAAAAGATTGAACATCTTTGGTGATTCGCTGTTAATTATCAACCAAGTCAAAGGGGTATTCCAATGTAAATGCCCAATTTTGCAGGCCTACAAAGCCCTTGTGGATAAATTCTTGGCAAAGCTTGAATGGTATGACATCGAGGCACTCCTCAATCATCGAATCATTTTGTGAACACTATGGCCTCCTTGGGGTCACTAATCCCGCAAGAAATTTCTAGTGATATGACAACCATTCAATTCAAAACACTATTGCAATCCATGATGAAGCGTGCAAGCTATGACTTAATGCCAGGAATCCACCTGATCCAGATTGAACTATCCCTGGACAAGTTCTCTCGAATCCACGATTGTCTGAATCATGCCAACTGGGGGTATTTATTCTCCCCTACTCCCCTAATAGCAACACAACGCTATTCTTACAAGTTCTTTCTTGCTCAGCTTTTGCTAGGGACAAACTTCAAGAGGGATTGGTTGTTCATACCATCAAGGTTTTTGATCAGTAGGATTGATACACACCCATAAGATATTACCTTAAGTTAGGCAACCTCCCACTTGGATTGACACACGCTGCGAAAAGATCATTTAAATAGAAAGTGGCTAAACATGTCTTTCTAGGAGACATTTGGTACCATCGTAGCTATGAAGGAATCCTCCTTCATTGCTTGGACAAGTAGGAGTCCACTTGGGCGATCGCCCAAGCGCACAATGGTACATGCAGTGGCAACTTCAGTGGTATGGCCATCGCAAAGCGCATTCTTTGCATGGGCTATTATTGGCCATCTTTAGAGCGAGATTGTTGCGCATATGTAAAGATGTGCATGAATTGTCAACACCATGCTAATTTGACACACGTACCTTCTTAGGCCTTATAGCTGATACAATTGGCTTGGACATTCTCATAGTGGGGCTTAGATCTAATCGAAAATATCTCCCCGACATCGTCAGGTCATCACACGTTCATCATAATGGCTACAAAGTACTTCACCAAGTGGGTGGAAGCAATTCCGCTTACCTCTATGACTGGACCTCGCATTGCGAAGTTTATTTTACATAACATCATATGTCATTTTGGTATTCCATCCAAGATAATCTCGGATAATGGGACGTCATTCAAGAATAAATACGTGCATGCTTTGACCACAAAGTACAAAATTTAGCACATTTTTTTGACACCCTATTATCTGCAGGCAAATGGGCAAGTAGAGGCATCAAACAAAATGCTAGTTGCCATCCTCAAAAATATAGTTGTAGATAGTCATAAGGATTGGCACATTCAAATACCACTTGCTCTATGGGCTTATCGCACTAGCATTCGGACGCCCACTGGGGCAACTCCATTTTTGCTAGTGTATGGCTCTGAGGCAGTCATACCTCTAGAGTTGGAAATACCTTCCCTATGCATATCAATGCAAGAGTTCATCGAAGATGACACTGCGCGGCAGGCCCAGTTAGACCAATTTATGTTGCTCGACAAACGATGCATCAATGCTCTCGAGCATTTGCATATCTATCAAGAGCGACTTAAGAAAGCATACAACATGAAGGTTCACCTAAGGGACTTTTAGGTTGGTGACTTGGTCTTAAAAGAGAACCAATAGAACTCTAACTTGCCACCCCATCTAAGGGACAAGTTCATGGAAAATTGGTTAGGTCCCTATGTAATTGATAGTAAAATAGGACCTGGAACATACCGACTCGCTTCTCTTGATGGAATCAAGGAACTAGAACCCTTGAACATCAGTCATTTGCGGCCATTTCATATTTAAAAGAGCCATAGCCCAAACCAAAATCTCCAAGGATTTCCACAATCGCTTGGTCAAACCCCCCAAAATGCCCCAAAGGTGTCCATAAACCCTTTGGTCAAACCAAAATGCCCCAAAGGTACCCATAATCCCTTTGGTCAAACCAAAAGCCCCAAGGATTCCCACAATCGCTTGGTCAACCCCCAAAAGCTCCAAGGATTCCCACAATCGCTTGGTCAACCCCAAAATGCCCCAAAGGTACCCATAATCCCTTTGGTCAAACCAAAAGCTCCAAGGATTCCTACAATCGCTTGGTCAACCCCTAAATGCCCCAAAGGTACCCATAATCCCTTTGGTCAAACCAAAAGCTCCAAGGATTCCTACAATCGCTTGGTCAAACCCCCCAAAATGCCCCAAAGGTACCCATAATCCCTTTGGTCAAACCAAAAGCTCCAAGGATTCCCATAATTGCTTGGTCAAACCCCCAAAATGCCCCAAAGGTACCCATAATCCCTTTGGTCAAACCAAAAGCTCCAAGGATTCCCACAATCGCTTGGTCAAACCCCCAAAACACCCCAAAGGTACCCATAATCCCTTTGGTCAAACCAAAAGCTCCAAGGATTCTCACAATCTCTTGGTCAACCCCTAAACACCCCAAAGGTACCCATAATCCCTTTGGTCAAACCAAAAGCTCCAAGGATTCTCACAATCGCTTGGTCAACCCCTAAATGCCCCAAAGGCACCCATAATCCCTTTGGTCAAACCAAAAGCTCCAAGGATTCTCATAATCGCTTGGTCACCCAAAAATGCCCCAAAGGTTCCCACAAACCCTTTGGTCAAACCAAATGCCCCAAAGGTACCCATCATCCCTTTGGTCAAACCAAAAGCTCCAAGGGTTCCCACAATCGCTTGGTCAAAAATAAGAAAATTCAAAAACAATAAAATCATCCAAAATAACAAAAAATTGCATCTCATTTCCATGCATACTCAAAATCATCACAACAATAAAGAACTCTTTTGCATCTCATTTTCATACTCACAAAAATCAATCAATCGAAAACACAAAAATATAAGCTGCATAGGCATCGCAACCATACATTGCATATTTATTGATCATACAAGTCAAATGCACCATAGACTGTAATTACTTGACAAATCCATCATTTTCCACATTTCTCCACTCTATAAATAGTCCATCAAAAATAAATGCCATTCACATATTTTTGCCATATCATAGTCAGTTGTCTTCTAATGTATCTAGAGTTTTCATCATTCAAGTTGTCGTTAGCTTTCTAACCAAATACTGTACAAAGTCAGACAGATTTTACAAAAGTAGAGTTCTACTTGGATTAGACCTTGTTACGTAGCATCCCACCACAAGTTAAAACACATAAAAATTCTCAAGTTGTGTAAACGAAATATGCAATCTGCAAAGCAATCTAGGATATCATCTAGTGAAAAGGTTATCTTGCTCATCCCCCTGTGCGAATGACCCCAAAAATGTTGAGAGTTGGCAAAAGGACAAGCATCTTCCCTACCCAATTCCCCAAGAATCCCAAGTTCTCCAAAAGTTGTAAACATTAATTTTTTTTTGCAAAAGTCAAAACTCCTAAATTTGACGTCACAACCAAAGTGCATACATCAAAAGGCACATACAATAGTGATTCTCATCACTCCATATTCAAATCCCTTGCTCAAAAGAAAAAACAAAAATAAACAGTGATTTTTATCACTACAAAAGAGCAAGTATCCCAATACAATTGAAGAAAAGAAGGGAGTCGAACTTGAATCCTTGGAACTCTCAACATTCAGAAGGTCATGAGGTGCACCTCAGTACCGGTTTTATGGATAGCCTATCGAGTCACTGGTGGCAAACCTCCCGCATGACGATATATTTGTCACATTAACTTGTGTGCAAATCAATGTTTGCATGTGGATGAGCTAGCTTATGGTATCCTAGATAGCACTGCAGATTAATTTGACTAAATACAACAAAGGAGTTAGTGGAGCTAATTAGGTGATCCTCAGTACAGGTTTGGTTGACAGCCTATCTGGCACTGGTGGTATCCTGACAAATACCACATAAACAAGCTTAATTGCACACACAGGGATGTGAAATAACTTGGTCAAAGACAAGTTGGATTCATACCTTGTTCAAAAGTCTTGTAAGATAAAAGTACAATCTTGGCTAGTTAGTTAAAACATCTGAGTCTTAGAAAACCTTAACTACATTCTAAACCAACTGTGATATCTTTCATCCTTCCATCGCCATCAGCAAATACAAAATTTCTCTGTCAACCATCTCCACTCGAGTCATCCATGGCAACCCCATCGGACTCTCCATAGCTATGTGTTGCCAAGCCTAGCACTGCAATAGGTAACTGCATCCAATACCCTTCTGCCTCCGACAACGGACCTCGTACAGCTCATCATAGAGCTGTGCTAGTAGTGTCTGCCCCCACCTCATAATCAGGGGTGCCTCCATCAGACACTCCACCAACCTAAAGACCACCTCCAGCAGGTTCCATGGGAACCTCACACCTGAAGATTCGAGTAGCAGCATGTTGGAGATGAGGCTCATCAGTAATGTGTGCCTCACTCCTAACACACCCTTCTCTAGCCACAACCATACCAAAATTTTGCCAATCTAGCAGTTGCCCTTTGCTCTCTCCATCGGGCTGTCCACACCCAACTCCTCCCCATGACCGAAGCATCATGTCAGCACTATCATCCGTTGATCATGTGGCATCGTCTTGATAGGAAGCCTGTCTATCGTAATCCGTAGAAGTCGATAGACGTCCTCGAGAGTCACTGTCATCTCCCCTATTGGGAGATGGAATGTATTGGTGCAGGGATCCCATAGGTTGATCAAAATGATCAAGTATGCCCGATCCCCCACCATAGGCTCTAGTCATGTCACGTTCTTGAGCCCAAGGGCATCAATCCACTCCCAGTCCGCCAAAGTTAGCACCTCTCGGGCGTCAAAGAACACCGTCGGTTGACGGTACCGGCTCTTCACCACCTACAAAACAAAAATAGCAAAACATTAAAAAAACATGATAACAAAAAACAACCAAACTATACAGCAATGCATAAATGTATAGCAAAACAGTTCAATAACATGTACAATCACACCTAACAAATGTACAGCTAAAAACAGTTCAAAACAAACAAAAAATTCAAAAAATACCATAGTTTGTCAGCACTTAGGGTTTTAAATTTAAGTTTAAAACTGATAGATAAATAAAAAACACAAAATAAATTCAAAAACAGTTTGTCAGTACCTAGGGTTTTTAACTCTATGTTTAAACTGATAAATAAAAACAAAAACAAAAGAAATTCAAAAATAGTTTTTCAACACTTAGGGTTTTAACTTTAAGTTTAAAACTGACAAATAAATAAATAACACAAAACAAATTCAAAAATAGTTTGTCAGTACCTAGGGTTTTTAACTCTACATTTAACTGATAAATAAAAACAAAAACAAAACAAATTCAAAAATAGTTTGTCAGCACTTAGGGTTTTAACTTTAAGTTTAAAACTGACAGATAAATAAAAAACACAAAACAAATTCAAAAACAGTTTGTCAATACCTAGGGTTTTTAACTCTATGTTTAAACTGATAAATAAATAAATAAACAAAACAAATTCAAAAATAGTTTGTTAGTACCTAGGGTTTTTAACTCTATGTTTAAACTGATACATAAAAACAAAAAAATCAAAATCAAAATAATAGTTTTTTGTTAACCTCGGGTTTATAACTGAAGTTCACAAATGAAAAATCAGAATAAAAACAATTTTTCTAAAGCTAGGGTTTGCTCTCAGTTTAACCTAGGGTTTTAGTTTTAAAACAATAAAAACATCGCATTTAAACCTAGGGTTTCTTATACCCTTAACAAAAATACAAACCAAAAATAAAAAAACATTTCTTTTTTAGCCTCGGGTTTTACCTTCGTTTAAACGGAAAAACAAATTCAAAATAAATTACGATTCTAAAACTGTAAAATAAAACACAAGCTAACTAAACGAGAAGGAACACTTACTGGTCTTGCTTCGGCTCCACAACTCGATCTGATTCATGAACTCATGGTTTCGGGAAAAATTCGACAGCGCTTCGCTTCGCAGACTCGACCTCCTCCTCCTCAGAGCTCCAAATCGCCAAAAAAATCGAATGATAATGACCCCAAACCCTAGTTTTGGCCCTTAAATAGGCTCTTAGGCCTGTAATCGTTCCACCCTAGAACGAGCGCTCTAGTTAGTGCTCATCCCACCCTAGGACGATTACTAACTGGCATTCATCCCACCCCGGGATGAATGCACCCCAAAACAAGCCATAAAATTGCCAAACAAAGGCGCCTTTGTGCCTGCACTTCTTGGCATGTAAAACTGACATAGGGTTCACAAATACTCTCTATCCTACTCCCTAATAAGGCTACCATAGCCGGACCGCTCCACGGGATGATGAATTTGCGAGAATTTCATCCCCAAAATGCGTCACACAAAAGGGTCAAAACCCAACCAAAAAATAGCAATAACATTGCCAAACGAAGGCGCCTTTGCGCCTGACATTCTTGGCATTCAAAATAGATGTTGGGGTCACAAATTGTCACTATCATACTCCCTAATAAGGCTACCATAGCCGGACCGCTCCATGGGAGGATGGATTTTTGACAATTTTAGCTCCAAAATGCGTCACAAAAAGGGTTCATACCCACCAAAAACAGGTCTAAATGTTGGGAAACTGCATAAGCATTCAAGGCAAAACAACTAAAGGCACCCTTACCATAAGTCATCTTGGGTCAAGTGACTCATCGCTTTTCTCATGTCGGTCATTCCCTCATCGAATTTTATGAATTTTTTATCATTCCCTCATGTCGGTCATTCCCTCATGTTGGTCATTCCCTCATGTCAGTCATTCCATCATCTTGGTTTTTTATCGTAGGTTTTTATCTTTTTTTATGAATTATTGTGACGAATTTTATGAATTTTTTATGCCTATTTTATGAATTTTTTATGCATTTTTTATGGATGATTAATGTAGTGACATGCTTATATTAATGTAAGCTAAATATGATGTGCATGTGAAATGTTTATATGGATGACTAAGGCAAGCTACATGGTGAATATAAATGCAATGGCAAATGCTTATATGGCTGATTAATGCAAGCTAATGGTAAATGAATGCAAAATTATATGATAGGAATGCATGTTGTTCGTATGATCTTTTATAGTTCAGAATTTTTCTTGGCCATTTTTATTGTCCATTGTTTAGCCATCGGGGGTATCGAATTTGGTGGTGTTATGCAACTTGACTATGGAAGACATGGATGTTGACATGAAAATAATATATGGATGTTGATATGGAAGAAGATAAGGATGTTGATATGGAAAAATATATGGATGTTGATATGGAATGAGTACTACAGGATTTTCAAAGACTCAAACATACTAGTGACCTCAACCAAACTCACTAGGGTTGTCTAACTTTCTTTAGGACCAATGTGTGTGCAAGTGAGGTTCATGTACCAAATATTGAGCATGAAAATGACCCTATCCAATCAAGCACCAATGTGTGTTCATGTGAATTTCATTAACCCATTATGAGTAAATTAGGCATGACATGTTATGGATATGACCTAGAGGCTAGCCTATCCTTATGTGTGGTCAGAGGTATCTCTTTTTGTGAGAGAGACATGTTGTCTCACATGAGCTTACTCCACTACCAGTCAGACTTCTATAGCCCCGGTGGAGATTCACTCCATAGTCCAATGGAATTGATCTTTCAGGTCTTGGGTATGACTACCCATCCTTCTCAGGTAGGTGTAGTACAATCCTTACAACTTTAGGGATCAGGGATTTTTTGGATTTAATTTCTTAATTTTGTATAGAGCTTTGGGGAATCGGATTCTCAACCGAAGTGTGATGAGAATGTTGACCCTATCCTTACTACTCTATGTTTTTATGTTTATGTTTGGAGAAAAATTGTGATAGTGGTGAAAATTTGGACTATGTTGCATGATGGGACAAGCAAGGGATATCTCCTTTTTGCCCCAAGGTGCTACCCAAGTATGGTACTAACCCTCCTTAACTCAAAATGTTCTTAAGATGTGAGGAAATGTGGTTGGTTCATGATTGTATTCAGAATCAATCAGCAATGCTCAAGACTTTCTTAATGTATAAAGAGTGTTTTTGGTCCTAAATAAAATCGGACATCCATTTGGAGGTTGCTTTCTACACTAGTAATGGCTGAGTGACTGAAAATCTAGGCTTTGTGATTTTGACATATGGTATTGTTGGCTTATGTTTTTTGTGAAAGTTGCATGATTGCTTTAAACTAGGTACCTCTAATCATTATAACTTGAATTTTTGTTTATGGCCATATCATCATTACTATGCAAGATCATTGAACATGGGATGGGATGAATGCAATTTGTATAATGAATGAATATAGCGGAATGCATGTGAAATGTAATGAATGCAAGTATGTATGAAAAAAAATGCCTATATGTATGAATACCAATGAAAAAAATGCATGTAAATATTCCTTTATGAAAGCATGCCTATGTAAATGCAATTTATTTTTGTTGTTTTTGATTTTTTTTTATCCATGTATATACATATATAGTAATCACAATAAGCATGGAACACTTTCAAGTGTATGTTGTTCATTGGCTCGAGTTTTTCTACTCCCCCTAACCTAGTAAGCTTATGACCAAAGGAATTGGGTACCTTTGAGGATTTTTGAAATTGAATGTGACCAAAGGGGGTTAAGACCTTTGGAGCTTTTTGAAATTGAATGTGACCAAAGGGGTTAAGACCTTTGGAGCTTTTTAAAATTGATATGTGACCAAAGGGGTTAAGTTCCTTTGGAGCTTTTTGAAATTGATATGTGACCAAAGGGGTTAAGACCTTTGGAGCTTTTTGAAATTGGCATGATATATGGCCAAAGGGCTTGAGTACCTTTGGGGCTTTTTGAAATTTATGTGTGACCAAAGGGATTAGGTACCTTTGGGGCTTTTTAAAAATGATGTGTGACCAAAGTGATTAAGGCCTTGGGGGCTTTTTGAAATTGAATGTGACCAAAGGGGTTAAGACCTTTGGATATTTTTTGAGATTGAATGTGACCAAAGGGATTAAGGCCTTTGGGGCTTTTTGAAATTGAATGTGACCAAAGGGATTAAGTTCTTTGGAGATTTTTGATATTGAATGTAACCAAAGGGGTTAAGACCTTTGGGGCTTATTGAAATTGAATGTGACCAAAGGGTTTAAGGCCTTTGGGGCTTTTTGAAATTGAATGTGACCAAAGGGGTTAAGACCTTTGGGACTTTTTGAAATTGAATGTGACCAAATAGGTTAAGGCCTTTGGGGATTTTTGAAAATTGAATGTGACCAAAGGGGTTAAGACCTTTGGAGCTTTTTGAATTTGAATGTGACCAAAGGGATTAAGTCCTTTGGAGCTTTTGGAAATTGAATGTGAAAAAAGGGATTAAGTTCTTTGGAACTTTTTGATATTGAATGTGACCAAAGGGGTTAAGACCTTTGGGGCTTTTTGAAATTGAATGTGACCAAAGGGGTTAAGGCCTTTGGGGCTTTTTGAAATTGAATGTGACCAAAGGGGTTAATACCCTTTGGGGATTTTTAAAAATTGATGTGTGACCAAAGGGATTAGGACCTTTGGGAATTTTTGAAATTGAATGTGACCAAAGGGATTAAGACCTTTGGGGCTTTTAGAAATTGAATGTGACCAAAGGGATTAAGACCCTTGGGGCTTTTTGAAATTGAATGTGACCAAAGGGGTTAATACCTTTGGGGCTTTTTGAAATTGAATGTGACCAAAGGGGTTAAGTCCTTTGGGGCTTTTTGAAATTGAATGTGACCAAAGGGGTTAAGGTCTTTGGGGCTTTTTGAAATTGAATGTGACCAAAGGGATTAAGTTCTTAGGAGCTTTTTGATATTGAATGTGACCAAAGGGGTTAAGACCTTCAATGATTTTTGAAAGTGAATGTGACCAAAGGGGTTAAGGCCTTTGGAGATTTTTGAAATTGAATGTGACCAAATGGGTTAAGACCCTTTGGGGCTTTTTGAAAATTGATGTGTGACCAAAGGGATTAGGACCTTTGGGGATTTTTGAAATTGAATGTGACCAAAGGGATTAAGGCCCTTGGGGCTTTTTGAAATTGAATGTGACCAAAGGGGTTAAGACCTTTGGGGTTTTTTTAAATTAAATGTGACCAAAGGGGTTAAGGCCTTTGGGGATTTTTGAAAATTGAATGTGATCAAAGGGGGTTAAGACCTTTGGAGCTTTTTGAAATTGAATGTGACCAAAGGGGTTAATATCCTTTGGAGCTTTTTGAAAATTGATGTGTGACCAAAGAGATTAAGACCTTTTGGACTTTTTGACATTGAAATGTGACAAAAGGGATTAAGGCATTTGAGGCTTTTTGATATTGAAATGTGACCAAAGGGGTTAATGCCTTTGGGGCTTTTTGAAATTGAATGTGACCAAAGGGATTAAGTTCTTTGGAGCTTTTTGATATTGAATGTGACCAAAGGGGTTAAGAAATTTGGGGCTTTTTTGAAATTGAATGTGACCAAAGGGGTTAAGGCCTTTGGGGCTTTTTGAAATTGAATGTGACCAAAGGGGTTAAGACCCTTTGGGGATTTTTGAAAATTGATGTGTGACCAAAGGGATTAGGACCTTTGGGGCTTTTTGAAATTGAATGTGACCAAAGGGATTAAGGCCCTTGGGGATTTTTGAAATTGAATGTGACCAAAGGGGTTAAGACCTTTGGGGATTTTTGAAATTGAATGTGACCAAAGGGATTAAGGCCTTTGGGGCTTTTTGAAAATTAAATGTGACCAAAGGGGGTTAAGACATTTGGAGATTTTTGAAATTTAATGTGACCAAAGGGGTTAAGAACCTTTGTGACTTTTTGAAAATTGATGTGTGACCAAAGGGATTAGGACCTTTGGGATTTTTCACATTGAAATATGACCAAAGGGATTAAGGCCTTTAGGGATTTTTGATATTGAAATGTGACCAAAGGTATTAAGGCCTTTGGAGCTTTTTGACATTGAAATGTGACCAAAGGGATTAAGGCCTTTGGATATTTTTGACATTGAAATGTGACCAAAGGTATTAAGGCCCTTGGGGATTTTTGAAAATTGATGTGTGACCAAAGGGGTTAAGACCTTTGGGGATTTTTGAAATTGAATGTGACCAAAGAGATGAAGTACCTTTGGGTTTTTTTTTTAAATTGAAATGTGACCAAAGGTATTAGGACCTTTGGGGCTTTTTGGAATTGAAATGAAATGAAATGGCTAAGGTTAAGCCATGTTAATGATGAAATGGCTATTGGTTAAGCCATGTTAATGATGAAATGGCTAAGGTTAAGCCATGTTAATAATGAAATGGCTAAGGTTAAGCCATGTTAATGATGAGATGGTTGTTGGTCAAGCCATGTTAATGATGAGATGGCTATTGGTCAAGCCCTATTAATGATGATATGGCTAAGGTTAAGCCATGTTAATGATGAAATGGCTAATGTTGAGCCATGTTAATGATAAATGGTTATTGTTGAGTCATGTTAATGATGAAATGGCTAAGGTTAAGCCATGTTGATGATGAAATGGCTAAGATTAAGCCATGTTAATGTTGAAATGGCTAAGGTTAAGCCATGTTAATGATAAATGGTTGTTGTTGAGCCATGTTAATGATGAAATGGCTAAGGTTAAGCCATGTTGATGATGAAATGGCTAATATTAAGCCATGTTAATGTTGAAATGGCTAAGGTTAAGCCATGTTAATGATAAATGGCTATTGTTGAGCCATGTTAATGATGAAATGGCTAAGGTTAAGCCATGTTGATGATGAAATGGTTAAGATTAAGCCATGTTAATGTTGAAATGGCTAAGGTTAAGCCATGTTAATGATGAAATGGCTAAGGTTAAGCCATGTTAATGATGAAATGGTTGTTGGTCAAGCCATGTTGATGATTAAATGGCTAAGGTTAAGCCATGTTAATGATGGGAATGGCTGTTGTGGAGCCATGTTAAAATGTGACCAAAGGTATTAGGTACCTTTGGAGATTTTTTATTGGTAATGTATCCTACTTGTGGTAGGGATGGATAAGGGTTTGTCACCAAAGTATCGGGTGAATTGGATGTATTTTTCATTAAGTTTTTTTGGTCTATTACTTTCTTTTGATTTCTTGTTAATACCATAAAGTAAATAAACAAAAACTTAGAACTATCAAAATAACACACCAAAAACTGAAACTTGTGCATAATTAGATGAAAGAAATAATCAATTCTAAGTTGTTACCTTGTGTGGCTTACCATATACATTAATTATTTTCTTCATTAATGTGTATTATTTTTAAAATGACAGTTTTGTGTGTTTTTATTGTTCTAATCTTGCTTAATAAAAATAAAGGTAAAAAAAAACTAAGGCTGACAAGGGCAACGAGATTCTTGTTGGTAATGACCTCCAACACATTTTCTCAGGGGTAACCTAAGGTGTCTAGGGCAGATATTGGTGGATGTAAATTACTGCCACCATCACCAAATCTCAAGCAATGGTTGGTGATGAAATCCAGCCACTACTATTTAAAAGTGCCACGTGCAGTGTGTGATAAATTTTATTAATTTCTTGTTCTTTATTGTGTTCAAAAAATGTTAAAAATGACTAAATTTATTCATCTAAATCAGAAGCCAACATCAAGATGCAAATTTCACCTAAATAGCATGGAGTACACTGCTCAAAAACCCCTACCTACAAATGATACTAAATGATATCAAAAGATCAACTGGAGGGTTCGTCCACCTCTCTAGCAAAGGGGCAAACCTAGGGCAGGATTACTTTATGCGTCTTAGTATTGTTCCTACTTAGATGTATAAAATCAAGTAATATTTAACTCCTAAAATAATGCAAAATCTAAGTAATGCCTTTTCTTTTTCAATGCAAACAAAATGCAAGCAATCACTCAAATTTGCAATTTTAGAACAAGAAATTAAATTTATATGAAATGAATGCACATAAAAAACTAAATGCAATATGCTATGAATTCCTTCCTAGATTACTTAATTTGTGTTCATTTTATACTTAGAATTTGAAATACACAGCATAAAACTCAAAAAACCGTAAACCAAAATGAGAAAACAAATGGATGAAGAACTTACCAAAAATCCTACATTTTATGAGGTCTTTCTAAGATATATTTAACTCCAATTGACATGAAATTTTATGGAGACATTCTAGGATTTTTAGGAACCTACCCTCCAAATTTAGGTCAATTCGACTTCAGATGAGTGAGATATGGCCAAAACCATCGAGGTATGCTATGTAGGAAAATGGTACTTTTTTCGTCCATGTACGTTTTTTGTCCCTAAAAATCCCTGTAACTGACAAAAAAAATAAAGTTAGCAAAGTAAATCAAATAATTAAATGAAACCCTTGTGGGGTCCCATTGTGATCACCATTTGTGAAGCAAAAAGCATGACACTATGCAATAACAGAAATAAACAAATCTGACAAAATAAAGACAATTGCACAAAATGGATTATATTTGAATAATGGGGGGAGCTGAAAAACTCCTTTTGTACAATGAATTCTATCTTGATAGAATGTTTATGATACAATAAATATTGATTTCCAAGGTTCTCCAAAACCCTAGCTACAATGGTGGAGTGTCTTCAGAGTGCTTCACTCCCAATAGAGTGAGTGGGCTTCAAGTATCCGATGTCGGGCCACTCGAGCTTCAACAACTATCCAAAAATAATAATAACCTGTAGATCTGCAAATACACAAACAACCAAAGATATCAGTAACACCTGTGAGGGCTCCATAGTGTGAGACCCTCAGATATTAGTAAAACCCTAACTATTAATAAATCAAAACAACACATGAAAACCTACATATTGCACAATAAAATAACAAATAAACTAATTTACCTTGCTTAAATGATGATCCTTCTATGGTTGTTAGTTGATTGGATGCCCTAGTAGCAGTGCCAAATTGACACAGTAGGCTCGGGAGTACACCTGTGTTACAGTAGATCGGGTATGGCGGTGGATTCGAACATCAAGGATGAATGACACAGATGGAGGCAGACTATGAGGAATGGCTAGAATGAAAGAATCCTAGGGCAAGTTAAGGCTATGGATCAACTCTCCTAAGTGGATTTGGCAATGGTAGTCTTCAGATCTCTATAACCTTCTATCTTGCGAGGATTTCTTCAATAGTATATCTAGGGCACAAAAATATTCCAGGGTTTGAGCATTATGAGTGCTCTTATTTATAATCTAGCTTAGGGTTTACTTAGGGTTTTAGCCTTACACTTTTAATCATGTGGCTAAGATTAAATCAGATCCTAAGGCTGAGATTACACTTTAGATGTGGCATGGATTAATGAATATGGATGATGGAGATTATATTAGATCAGATGGTTGTGGTTAATTGGGTTTGTAAATACATATTTTATAATAAATATAATATAATTTAATTTAATATAAAATAATATATAAATAAGACTAATTGGGTTAGGAAATGGCGGTAAAGGGCTAAAGTGGATCTTTTGAAGGTGAGAAAGGTGTATGGTGACCAAGTGGGTGGTGGGATGGTTAGGATGGAGGATTAATGGCTGTAATTTGGTGTCTACACATTGAAAGTAGAAAAGGATCTTATTACTATTGGAAGGTTTCCCCCAAAAATGATAATACCTATATTCATAGAATTTTCTCAAATCCCCAATACGAACACATCATACCCTGCTTTAGCTTCTACAATAGATCTCCCAAAATGGTCTGGATTACCAACTTCCTCAACTATACAAGATCCCTCAATATTTCTAGCTTTGCCTTTGATACCCGCCTTACCAGCACCTAATCCTTAGATGGCAATCCTCCTAGATATATAGATAGCTATGAAAAATTTGACCAATGATATAACTTCAATGAAAATGAGGGAAGCTGAAAGGAACTTCCAACCAAGAAGGTTCCTATAGGTGACAAAAGATCGAGCTCCAACAAGCAAGTACCCAGAGAATTTAGGAATAGTGTATGTTAATCAAGAAGACAAACCTTCTACATCTCTTATTGAATTTGACTATTGGTGCTCCACATGTAATGATCCTCATGAGGAAATTTTGTACATGGTTTACTAACATCATATGCAAATAGTAGCTATTAAGAAAGCATAAAGAGCTCATAAAATATAAGTTAATATGATTAGGGAAACTAGCCATAATTTTATGATGTCATCAGTAGAACATATTGTAGTCTTAACCAGGTCAGGTAAAAAGCCTCTTCAAGTTGATCCTCAGGATCTCAATCCCTTGAAAGTGCCATCAGTAGAAAAATTTTAGGTCAAAAAGGGGATTGTCCATAAGGTTGTACCCTTAAGTCCTGTTTAAAAGTAGAGGGTAGAAACAAACAAAAGTGACACATTACTAAAAGAAACTGAGACTCAAGAACAGGCAAGGGATAAATTGAGATACCCTTCCTTGACCAAAAGATAAAGAATAGAGGTAACTCAAGGGTACAATAATAGGTATGATCCACCTACAAGGGAGAAGGATAAACAACCTTATGTACCTTTTAGCATAGTCAAAGAATTGAAAAAGACTTCTTCAAAGGTAAGCATGTATGATTCACTGCTACACCTAGGATAGATTGATTTGCTGCAAGAATCTCTCAAGAAAATAAAAATAAAACTAACTCACCCTTAGTTGAATCTAGCCCAAGGTAATCCAGTATTGACCACAGGAAAAAATAGGCCTCCACCCTTCTATTTGTCCTTGCAAATGAAAGTATGTGTGGTACACAATTGTATGATAGACTCAGATGCAGTAACTACAGTTATTCCTAAATTCATGTGTGACATCATGGAAATAGAATACACCAAGAGCAGTCCAAGAGTGCTACAATTATATGGCACCCCAAATTATACCTATAGTATTAAATATAATACCCTAGATTATAGTCATACAAGAAGTAGTAGTGGTAGACCTAGAAACTTATTTTGGTATGTGTCTTTCAAGAGAGTTCACAACAAAATTGGGAGGATATATCTTACTTGAGTACTCACATATAAAAATATCATACAAGGAAAGAAGGATTATTATTTTCAATGAGAAAAATTCCTCTTTTCACATTGAAAAGATAGAAGAAGGTGGCAAGCATACGAATAATGTATCATTAATTATAAAATAAATAAGGGATATAGATCTGATAGATGAATTTCTAGAAGACCTCCAAAACGAAGACCAATTATCCATGGAAGACTTTAACACCATGGTCCCCAATTACTAAACCCAAAATATCTAAAACTCCTACTTTAACGAAACAAGATCCCCCCACCAATCAGATATGGAAACTTTTCTTCGATGGTTCTAGATTTAAAAATAGTGTTGGGGAAGTTATAGTACTGATCTCACCAACAAGGTATGATAAGATCTTCTTATAATGTAGTAGAGTACAAAGCATTGTGTTTGGGCTTGAGAAAAGCTAAAAAGCTAGGGGTCAAACAACTACAGATATATGGAGACATAGAGTTGATTGTCAACCAGGTCATAGAGAAGTGTGTCAGCAAACAACACTACTTGAAGGCTTATCAAAATAAGGTATGGGACCTATTTGAGGCTTTCAAAGTATTAAGGATTAAGTCTATTCCTAGGGAATGCAACACTCATGCTGATTTACTAGAATCGATGGGAGAAAACTATTGCCCTATACCCAACGTTATACAGAAATAAAAAATAGTAAGGCTAATTTACACACCTTCAGTCCTAGATAAAGACATTTTCTGGCAAGTTTTCAAAAATGATAAATAAATACTAAAATTATTGATACATGATATGAATTGTCAAAATGATCGATCCCTAGAATATGAGGAAGACGATGGGTTGATTCAACCTAGGAATAATCATATACCCAAAGACCTTATAACTCTTGAAAGCTTGGTGAAAAATCTTCCTACTAAAATGAGATATTTTTATTTAAGGGTGGTTTTATAGGCATCGAGGAGAGAAATCCCCCTAGCTCTAATAATTATGATAATATTTGGATGTATAGCTCTAATATTGCTAGAATCCATAGAATGAGGCAATGAAGTCCTCCATTTCCTCACCAAATTCTTGTCTAATGTTGATTATATAGTCTAGTAGTAGGGACCTTCTTTCCTTGAAATAATTAATCGACTAGATAGCCAGGTATTTCTAATTCCTTATTGATCATAAAAATAGAGAGACATACCACCTCTAGGCTTTCCCTTTGAAATATATCACTAGTAGCCTAAGGGATATATCTTTCTTTGTGACATTGAGCATGTTGCAATGTCTAGCCATGTGTTGCAAGTTATCCAACATGGTGACGATGCTTTCTCTGATAAACTCTAGTAGAGAATTCAAATCCTCTTTATGTATTGGATCCCAATAATGATGGGGAACCGATATGATCAAGGGTACACTTCCAAGTCAAAATTTTTCTAGCCATACCTTTTCTTTGATTTCTTTGCTTTGGGTGGTTGGCTGAAGGTGATGGCTTCTATTAGGACCTTAGCTTTGTGCTTCTTTTGATGACTACTTCAAGTTCTTTTTTGTAGTGGAGTCACTAGGTGGGTGAGAGTGTTGGCTAGGTGAAGGTTCCCATTGTAACCTCACCTGATATGATGGCTTCTCTTCTTTTAAGTTTTTCTTTAGTAGTAAAGTCACTATATGAATTTATAAATTACTTCAAAAAGTGGATGACCATGACCTTCATCAAAATCACAACCTAACTTATGGTTCAAGCGATGAATATTATCAAGTTTGGGGCCCATTGTGTATGCCATTATAAACTATTGGGAGACTAGGAGTGACCTATTTGCACTCCCTAGGTGCCATGATACCCCATACTTTTGGTCTCAGTGTCTACCACTACCTCTAATTGAGTGGATGTGTCTGATGCCCTACACCTTGTGCAAGGTTGCTAGTCCTAGGAAGTCCAAGGGAGCATGGGATGTGACTCCCACTAGACAACCTCTAAGGTTTTTTACCCAAGGCTAGTTCCTTGCTTATGGATTTCCTCTTTGGTGTATGCTTCATTCTACTCCCATAACACTACTCTACTCTACTCCTAGCCTAGGATAACTAAAAGGGAGGAAAGAGAAAGAGGAAAATAAAGAAAATTGTGGAAAGCAGTTTTATGCAAGAAAAGTAAAGGAAAGCAGTAAATCTATCTATCCTAGACTAAGGTGTGGCAATGTGCCAAAGAAAATAATAATAAGACCCCACATGCCTCGATGGGCTTTATATGAACACATGGGTGACAATTGATAATGCAAGAGAAATAGAGGACCCTATCAAGAGCATAAAGCAAAATAGAACATCCACACTAAAACTAGGATATAGATAAGCAAATAGTCATAGATTCTTTATTAATATGAACCTTGAGTTACATACATATAGAGGGAAGAGGTACAAAAACTACTTGATAGATTATGCAAGGCTTATGTTGGGCCAAGACATATAGTGGAATGAAGAAAAGCATCCCTTCAAAATAATGGAGGGCCTTCCATGGTTACAATGAGAAGAAGATAGATATTTATAAGAAGAAATGGGAGAAGATCCATCCAAAAAGGTTTCAAAATTTGACTTCAAAATTTTTGCTTGGGCTAGTTGGCATTAATAATGAATTATCTAGAGGCTTTAGAGGTCCATAACAAATCTCCATGTTAGAATCTCATGATCATTTTTCATTAATACCTCAAGAATGCATTACCCCTTGGGATATCCACCCTACTATCCCTTTTAATGCTTCAGTTGTTGCCTAGGGAACTGCATCCAATTGTGGAGTGTCAAGACTAGAACTATACCTTCATCCTTTCCATTGTATTTGATTTATTTGTGCTTGTTTGGGGCTCTAGTGTTAGAATATTGGTTCATCCATGCTCTTGGAAGTCTCCCTTGATGATGTCCTTCAATGCACCTAGTGGGAATGATTTTTTTCATCTTTTGAGCTACTCAAGTTTCAGTTAGTAGACCAAAATGAAAAAGGAGGAATATCATAGTTGGAAACTCTTTAGGCTACTTTGCTCTTCCATAAACTTTGAGTATCAAGCCCTTCCATAAAAATGATGGAGGCTTTCCTTACTACCTCCCCACTTGGTCCCCTTGGGTATTCCTCCTATTTTACCAAATAGAGGGCCTTAGTCCCTAATATTCACCAATAGTATCAATTTGGAAAGACACATGGGGATCAAGTCCTCCCATGGTTAAGGGGAGGGATTGATTTCTAGGGCTTTTCTTGCTAAAGGAAAGAAAATGCCATGAAATATGATTGAAGAAAGCCCTCAATAAAAGTGGTTCCCCTTTAACCATCACCAAAATGGCTTAGGGGTTCCAGGTATTATTGAGACTTGCTTTCTTGGATCATTGCTTAATTCCAATACGGTGGTTGGATTGAGATTCGTGGTGAAGGAATTTGTAAGCACAAGATCATTTGATGATGGTGGAACCCCATTATTACATATTATATGGTCCTTTGGCTTTAGTTGTATTATAAGTAGTAAGGGTGTTTGGCCCTTTCATTTTGTCTTCAGGCAGGTGCTATGGATGAAATTGCTTTTAGGAATAGGATTTTTACACTATAGTGAGACTTCACTACAATGATGGTTATTTATTTGGTGAGTGATGCTAGGAATTATGTAACATTTTTTAGGCATGACTAAAGGGGTGGTTGAAGTTAATGAGGTTAATTATTTTTTTATATATTTTTAAATTTATTAAATAATAAATAGAAGATGTTTTATGTCCTTTATTTCTCCTTTCCCTGAGATACCAATCCAATCTATACCTGACCACTTTTGATATACCCATTAGTACATGAGAACATAGTTAATATGTGGAATATCAATGAAAAATAGAAGTAGCCCCTATGTACATGGTCAAAAATGATACATGAGGTATGAGAAACCCTTATGACACCTACTAAACCAGTATAATGTCCACCTTATCTATTGTAAATACATTCAAGAACCTATGTGGGTGTTGTAGGTGAAAATGACTACATCAAGAGAAATGTGGTGATGATAAGCTCAAAAAAAATTTGA
This sequence comes from Wollemia nobilis, assembly GCA_028583015.1. Classification (NCBI taxonomy): domain Eukaryota; kingdom Viridiplantae; phylum Streptophyta; class Pinopsida; order Araucariales; family Araucariaceae; genus Wollemia; species Wollemia nobilis. Next base: position 11,054,462 of record JAQPPZ010001106.1, read on the forward strand.
AGTGCCAAAAATAGTCATGATCCCATGATAAGTCTTGATTCCACTGGTGAGGAGAAAAAAATATTGAAGCACCAAAAAGTGTCACAATCCCATGATAGGATAGGTTTCTACTGGTGAGGAGGAACAAAAGGTCTGAATGATGAAAAGTATCATGACTCCATGATAGGTCTTGATTCCAATGGCAAGGAGCAACAAAAGGATCAAGTGCTGAAAAGTATCACAATTTTGCAATAAGACAGGTTTCTACTGGTGAAGAGCAACAAAAGGGCTGAGTGCTGAAAAGTGACAATTCCATGACAAGATAAGTTTCCACTGGTGAGGAGCAACAAAAGGCTAAAGTGCCAAAAAATGTCATGATTCTGCTAAAAGATAGGTTTCCATTGACGAGAAGTAATAAAAGGTTGAAGTGCCAAAAAATATCATGATTCTGTGACAAGGATAGAGAGAAGAAACAAAAGTTCCAAGTGTCAAAAAATGTCATGATTCCACGACAAGACAGGTTTCCACTACCGATAAGCAACAAAATATCGAGTGTTGAAAAATGTCATGATTTCACAATAAGATAGGTTTCCGCTGGTGAGAAGCAAAAAAAGGGTTGAGTGCCAAAAAGTGTCATGATTCCATGATAAATCAAGTTTTCACCAACAATGAAGACTAGGGGGGATCAAACATAGGAAGGCACCACGGATCCTTGATAAGTCATGATTACATTGCATAATTGTTACTAGTTACAACAAGCACAATGACATTGTCCGATCACCATGGCCGTCACAAGATCAACGAAGACCAGCACATCAGGAGAAGGACAAATGGATCAGATTCTAGGATCACCTACACTACCTACCGGTGTACATGGAGTAATCATCTTGTAGTTGGAGATTTAGTTTTCTATTTTATCTTCGACCAATGATACAACACAATACTTATACTAGATTGGCCACTTGGTGTGTTGTTGCACCAAATTTTAAATAAGCTAAGTTTATAATTTGAAATATTGAACCATCGAGGGATTAAATAAGAGTATCGACATCTTGTCAAAGGGTCGAATCTTAACCGTTTACAAGTCATATGGGTTAAGACTTTTTGAAGGAGCAATACAATGAATATCTCCATTTAACCTCTGGTTCAAATATCTTGCAAAACAAGTATGTATGAATGGATGAATGTTTCTAATCTGGCTAAGTAAATGTGCATGATATTAATTCTTATTTTTGGATTCTTGTTAATGTTTGTTTCTTAATTTTTGGAACTACTAATATGTAAGAGCTAAATAATAATTAGATGTATTTTGTGTATGCTAAATGACTGGTTGGTCTGTTAGGAGGTTGTAGTATATGCTCACTTGCATAATTTTATCCTGCTTATTTTTGTTGCTTAATCTACACCATATAAAGTTCTAGCTTCGGACACATTTACATATCTTTCAAGCACCCTCTTCTTCCCCCTGATTACTTTTTAGCTAGTTAGAACTTCCCAAAGCAACCAGCCTTCTCTAGAGATTGAACCAGTTAAACCTTATAGTTTTATCATTCATTCAATGTTGGCCATATATTGGGTGCAATAACCAACCATAGGTAGATTTTGGAACAACAATTTTTGGTATACCCCATGGGACCAAATCCCACTACATCCAGAGATTAAATATTTGGTGTTTTTATTTGCGTTGTTTAAATTTAAATCACTTGGTGACTATGTTTAAAATATCAACCCCAGAAAAGCTTTATATCTAGTTTCTGGTTAAATATCGAAATACATGAGAACCAGATCAAAAGATATAAATTTAGAAGAACCCATTGAGTTTCTAAAATTGCACCTTGGTAGTCCCAAAGTAAACCTTGTTTTATATTCTAGTTCAAACTCCTCCTCTACCATTACTATCAGGTAAATAAATGATGTGAACCTTCCCTTACAATTCCTCCTTGCATGACTACAAACAGATCTTATAATACACCAATCCTATGCCTGTAACTTTGGTCAACATAGTAGTTATGATGGTTGCCAATAAAATCTAGAATGTCCAACCCTATCATAAGTGGAACAATGTGGGTCCCCTGAATTTGGCTGTTCAGAACCCCATTTATCAAAGCTACTCTAAAAGCATTATCTACATATGATGGCACTAGCAAAACTACTTATGAGCACTATCAGGATGTGGCATCACAAGTAGTAATTCATAATATCACAAAGGAAAATATCATGGTGAAATTATTGGTTATATTCTTAAGAGGCAAAATATTATGCTGGTATAGGAAAATCCCAAACCAAACCATAACTACATGGGTAGAACTCATTGGTAAATTTATAGAAGTACTCAATGAACAATTTGATCCTTTCTTCCTGCTCACTCAGTTTACTATTATGCAAAAACACCCTCAATAAGAGATAGTTGATTTCAATATTAGATTCAGTTGCACATGGAAAATAACACCTTATGGCCTTAGACCAATGCATGAGTAAGCAATGTACTAATATTTAAGAGCTTTTAACTCAGATATTGGGATGCCAATAAGACAATCTTAGGTATTTACCTTTCCAAAAATATTTCAAGAAGCCTTGAAAACAAAAAAGGACCTTATTACTATTGGAAGTTTTCTCCCAAAAATGATAATACCTATATTCCTAGAATTTCCTCAAATTCCCAATACAAACGCATCATACCCTGCTTTATATTCTACAATAGATCTCCCAAAAAGGTTTGTATTACCAATTCCCTCAACTATACAAGCTCCCCCAACATTTCTAGCTTTGCCTCTGATACCTGCCTTACCAGCACCTAATCCTCAGATGGCAATCCTCCTAGATATACAAATGGCTTTGAAAAATATTACCAATGATATGACTTCAATGAAAAGGAGGGAAGCTTAAATAAATTTCCAACCAAGAAGGTTCCTGTAGGTGAAAAATATCGAGCTTCAACAAGAAAGTACCCAGATAATTTAGGAATAGTGTATGCTAATCAAGAATATAAACCTTCTACATCTCTTATTGAATCTGACTATTGGTGCTCCACATGTAATGATCCTCATGAGGAAATTTTGTGCATGGTTTACTAACATCATATTCAGATAGTAGCTATTGAGAAATCATAAAGAGCTCATAAAGGATAATTTAATATGATTAAGGAAACTAACCATAATTTTATGATGCCATCAGTAGAACATAGGTTGCAGTCTTAACCAGGTCAGGTAAAAATCCCCTTCATGTTGATCCTAAGGAGCTCAATCCCTTGAAAGTACCCTCAGTAGAAAAAGGTCAGGTCAAAAATGGGATCGTCCATGAGGTTGTACCCCTAAATCCTATTCAAAAGTAGAGGGTAGAAACAAACAAAAGTGACACATCACTAAAAGAAACTGAGACTCAAGAATAGGTAAGGGATAAATTGAGATACCCTTCCTTGACAAAGATATAAATAATAGAGGTAACTCAAGGGTACAAGAATAGGTATGATCCACCTATGAGGGAGAAGGATAAACAAGCTTATGTACCACTTTTAGCATAGTCAAAGAATTGAAAAAGACTCCTTCAAAGGTAAGCATGTATTATGCACTGCTACTCCTAGGACAAATTGATTTGCTACAAGAATCTCTCAAGACAATAAAAATAAAACCAACTTACCCTTAGTTGAATCTAGCCCAAGGTAATCCAATATTGACCACAAGAACAAATAGGCCTCCTCCCTTCTATTTGTCCTTGAAAATGAAAGGATGGGTGGTACACAATTATATGATAGACTCAGGAGCAGTAACTATAGTTATTTCTAAAGTCGTGTGTGACATCATGGAAATAGAATACACCAGGAGTAGTCCAGGAGTGTTGCAATTAGATGGCACCCCAATAAAAACCTTAGGAGTAATAAAGAATATGCCCATAGTATTGAACATAATGGCCAATATTATAGTCATACAAGAAGTAGTAGTGGTAGACCTAGAACCTTATTTTTGGATGTGTCATTCAAGAGAGTTCATAACAAAATTGGGAGGATATCTCTTACTTGAGTACTCACTTATGGAAATCTCATACAAGGAAAGGAGGAATAATATTTTAAATGAGAAAACTTCCTCTTTTCACATTTAAAAGATAGAAGAAGGTGGTAAGCATACAAATAATGTATCATTAATTATCAAATAAATAATGGAGATAGATCTGATAGATGAAGTTCTGGAAGACCTCCAAACCGAAGACCAATTATCCTTGGAATACTTTAACACCATGATAAAAATAGGGATAGGAACTTAATCAATTAATAAAACCAAAATATCTAAAACTACGAAACAATATCTCCTCACCAATCAGATATGGAAGCTTTTCTTTGATTGTGCTAGATGTAAAAATAGTGTTGGGGAAGTTATAGTATTGATATCACCAACAATGGATGAGAAGGTATTCTTTTAATGTAGTAGAGTACGAAGCATTGTGTTTAGGCTTGAGAAAATCTAAAAAGCTAGGGTTCAAACAACTATAGATATATGGAGACTTAGAGTTGATTGTCAACCAGGTCATAGAGAAGTGTGTTAGCAAACAAAACTACTTGAAGGCTTATCAAAATAAGGTATGGGATATTTTTGAGGCTTTCAAAGTATTAAGTGTTAAGTCTATTCCTAGATAATGCAACACTCATGCTGATTTACTAGCATCATTGGGAGAAAACTATTTCTCTATAGCCAATTTTATATAGAAATACAAAATAGTAAGGTTAATTTACACACCTTCAATTCTAGATAAATACATTTTCTAACAGGTTTTCAAAAATGATAAACAAATACTAAAATTCTTGATACATGAGATGAACTATTCAAATGACTGAGACCTAGAATATGAGGAATATGATGGGTTGATTCAACTTAGGAATAATCATATACCCAAATACCTTATAACTCTTGAAATCTTGTTTGATAGCAGTGATCGACCATCAGGTCACAAGATAAAAGTTGACAAACAAAAGTATCAAGAGATGTAGATAGAACCTAGGAAAATGCTAAAGGTGGGGGTTCAATGTTTTGAAAAGGAAGCTAACCAATTCCAAGGATTATGCAAAGAGTTCAATGATATTGTGGCCTAGACATATGATGATCTCAAGGTATACAATAAGAAAATAATACTCAATACTATTGAGTTTGATCTAGGTTCAAAACCCTTTTGACAAAAACAATGACCTATCAACCCCACGATAGAAGCACTGATGAAATAGGAGTTGCTATAACTACTTAATACCAAGATAATATACCCTATAAAGCACTCCATATAGGTTTCCAACCTTATACCATTCAGAAAAAAGAACTATGACATCAGATTATGTGTAGATTTTAGGAACCTGAACAAGGCCTCGCTAAAATATAATTATCCTTACCTCAAATAGATAAAATATTACATACTATCATAGGGTAAAAGAGGTTCTCATTGCTAGAAGGATTCTCTAGTCACAACTAGGTATGGGTTAAATATGAAGACCAACATAATATTGTGTTCACTACCAAATGGGGAACACTTACATACCGGTGAATGCCCTTTGGTTTGTCTAACATTGGGACTACTTTCCAAAGAGCAATGGACTTATCATTTGGGGAGCTCATAAATAAAATAATATTCATTTAGCTGGATGACATGAAAATGTTCTCTCATAGAAAAGAAGATCATGTTGGGCATCTTCGTATGATTTTCAAATAAAGTAGAGAGTTTGGCATTTACTTGAACCCAAAGAAATTAATCTTTGTTATTGAATAAGGGACCCTATTGGGATATGTTATTTCTAAGAAAAGGATGGTGATAGATCTAAAAAAAGTAACAAATATCTTTAAAATCCCTTTACCATTGAACAAGAAAGTTTTACAATCTTTCTTTGGGTAAATCAACTTCGTGTGGAAATTCATCATGAATTTTGCACAAATAATAAATCCTATGACTAAACTGCTTAAAAGAATGCAAAATTTAGGTGGATAGGCCTAAGGAAAGAAGCATTCAAAAGGATTAAAGAAGCTATCTCCCAAGAACCTATGCTCATCAATCTAGATTACTCAAGATATTTCATCTTGTATGCAATTGGTGAACAATAAAGTTATGTCGTGGTTCTCACCCAAAAGGGAGAAGACAAGGAAGAAAGACCCATTGATTTCCTAAGCCAGAATATGCAATAACATGAAGAAAGATATAACTTCATAAAAAAAAAAAATTACATTATCATGAAGTCCTTAAAAAAATTTAGGTATTTTTTATCCCAAGTAAAACCACAGTATATGTGGTGCATCCTGATATCAGAAATTTCATAATCTAGGGAGAGCTTCATGAAAAGAGACTTGGATGGGTGTCAAAAATCTAGGAATATGACGTGAAAATCCACCCCACTAATTTAGTAAGGGGTGGATCATTATGCCAAGAGTTGGCAAGAAGGGCTAGAATAGACTATGTGGATTGCTAAGCCCCAGAACTAGTCCCAAATATCAAATAGTTAGATAAATATCCAAATTGGGTTGATGAACTCACAAATTACTTCTAAACAGGGAAATGCCCAAAAAATCTGAATTGTTCACAAAGGAGAAGGCATAGGTTGTAGGCTCTAAAATATATCTTACTACCTGAAGGTTTATATAGAAATAATTTAGATGACATCCTTTTGATATGCACCAAATATGAAGAAAAGTAAAAGATCCTAGAAGAATTTCATGGAGGTTTATCAGGAGGACACTATTCAAGGAGTACTACCACATTAAAAATATTTATAATATGCTTTTACTGGTCTAACATCTTCTCTGATGCTTTAAAAATCACAATAGCATGTGATTAATTTCAAATGTACATAGGGAGAAACAAAAATGATCCCTTACCTCTCAAGTCTATCCAAGTGGAAAAACCATTTCAGCACTAGGATTTTCTCTTCATAGGAGTAATAAAGCCAAATTTATTGACCAAACATAATTATATTTTGATAGCAATAGACTAATTCACCAAATGGACAAAGACAATACCCACGAAGAAATTTAATCAAGAAGTAGTGATTGAATTCATTGAAAGTCTGATTACAAGGTTCAACATACGTAATGCACTGGTCAGTGACAACGACTCATCCTTCATTAGAGAAAATATGATCGATTTAACTAGAAAATATGGAATCTACATAAAGACTTCCTCCAACTATTACCCACAAGGAAATGATCTGGTAGAGTCAACCAATAAGAGTTTACTAAGTATCCTGAAAATAACCCTAAAGGACAATAAAAGGAGTTGGCATTCCTTGATAAATCAAGCACTATGGGCTAATAGAATCACCATAAATAAATATATCAACACATCTCCTTATGATCTTGTTTATAAAAAAGAATCCATCCTCCCCATACACATGGAGATATTAGCTCTAATATTTCTCGATCAGAATCAAACATAAGAAAGTGATCCAGTGGGAAACAAACTAATGCAGCTATTGCAATTGGAAGAAAAAAGAGAGCAAGCTTATATGTAGTACCAGAAGCACATGGGGGAGACCAAAGAATGGTTTTAAAATAATACTACCTTTAGGAAATTTAATTTTTGGAACCTCGTCTTAAGGTAGAGTGAAATTAAAGCAAAATTAGGAAATAACCAAAAATTTCTCCTTTTAGGAAGGTCCATTTGAGATAATCATAGAAAAATAGCATAATGCTTTTTAGATTTAAGATGAACAGGGAATAATTCAACCTATCCCTATCAATTGTTTTCATCTAAAACTATATTTTCATTCAATAATCCACCCACCTATTGTATTTTATGTATTATATGTAACTTTAAGTGTTTCTTGTAAGAATACCGTGTTTTCATGACATATCCTAAGGTTGCAAGCAAAGAAGAGGAAAGCACAAGCGATTTCATGATATGTATCAAAATCGTGATAGTAGTCAATAGGAATCTCCAAAAGAAACAAGCAGACACAGTTTTGTGAAAACCCATATTTTAAGTGATCCAAATGGTTTGAATGTGCTCAAAGACTGTAGTTGCAGAATAAGTGGGAAAAAAAGTTTTGAATTTCAAGGAACAAAGGAAAGCAGGATGCCATAAATGCAATTTCAATCATTATTCACTAACAAAAAGTGGCGCATGAGTTGGAGTAGATACGACGTCCATTTTGATTCGATGACATGAGCAGCCAACTATTTTTTGCATGTTGCCCTAATTCCTACACAAACACTATATATGATCGGGAAACCTTAACAATTTCCATTTTTTCATAACTTTCTCATAGAATTACTCTCCCTCACCAAGATTTTCCTTCACTTGGTGCTCTTAGAGAAATTCCTACCAATCATCATCCCAAATAGGTAAAATATACCATAATGGTATCTTCATCCTCAATCGTTGGAGTCACAATGCATGATGAAGATAAAAACATTCCATTTCACTAAAAAGATGCAATTTTTTTTTGATACAATTGTCACAACCAAGGAAGTTGAAGAACACAAGCTTATACCGAGAGGGGGGGTGAACAGTATAAGACATAACCAATTAACAATTTTAACTTTAAATAACAGAGGCATCAACACAACATTAATCAAGACAGAAAGCATCACACATTGAAGACCCATTTTAACGTGGTTCACCCAGAATGGTTGGGCTACATCCACGGATAAAATCTTTCACTAAAATTTTATCAATCAATTTCTGGGAAAACCTTTCCCGATTACAAAGTTTATGGGCACCAACCCAAAGGAGACACCAATCCCCTAAACTCGAGTTCGTGGGCACCAACCCACAGGAGACACCGATCCCCTAGCTCTGCTCTGGTTGGTGATCCTCTAGAAAACCTCTGCCTCCGCTGCCCTTAGCAAATGGAACTCTATCCATAGAAGACACCTGTCCTCCCTGCTCTGGTCGGAGACCTCTCGTCCTCAACTCTATCACCTCCAAAGCTGGTCCTCGAATTTGCACTAAACACAGTCCTTCGGTCTAGTACAAATGTCCTCGTTCGTCTTTGCTTGTTGCGCTCACTCTGCACGCTTCGACATCATCGCGCCACTTCTGCACTCTTGCGCTCTTTCGGCTGCATCTCGCACACTTCGACGCACATTCGACTATCTCACAATTCACACTTAACTCTTCAAAACAATCCTCCTTTTATACTAACACTTTCAAGATCAAAACCTTGATCTTAGTCGATTGCACAACCCTAAACTACGTTGCAAACCCTAATTTTATCGGCCCAAATTTAACTTTGTCGACTTCACTGCCTCTACAACTCTCTTGTAGCTTCTACCGTGAAACTACAACATGTCGCGATATCATGACACTTTTGCAACCGAACACTTTCTTTTGGCTTTTGTCACGAAATCGTGACACTTCTACCTTTCGACTCATCTTCATTTCAAAACCTTTTCGAAATCGTGACACTTCTATCTTCATAGCCTTCCTCTCTGCTTTTGTCATGAAATCATGACACTTCTCCTATAGAAGGCCTGCATTCTATTTCTATCATGAAATCGTGACACTTTCTCCAATCGAACGCTGCTATCTCAATCTATCATGAAATCGTGACACTTTCTCTTCATTGCACTCTTGACTGCTTGCACTAGCAAAAATGGAACATTGAAATCGTGACGCTTTCACCTTTGAGCTCTTCCTCCTTGAACTTGTCATGAAATCATGACACTTCTAGCTTTCGTACATTTTCTTTGTAGCCTATCATGAAATCATGACAATTCTCACTTCGAACTCTTTTCTCTGTCGCATGTCACGAAATCATGACAGTTCTCACTTGGAACACTTTCCTTTTGCATGTCACAAAATCGTGACAGTTCCCATCTCGAACTCTACAGCATGTCACAAAATCGTGACACTTTTCATTTCTTTCTCTCTCCTCGAACTCTCATGAAATCACGACATTCAAGACTCTATCATCAAATCATGACACTTTACCTTGCTTTCACTTTGTCTTCTGACTTGTCACGAAATCGTGACACTTTTTCTCCTAGACTCTCTCTCCTACATCATGTCGCGAAATCGTGACACTTTTTCGTCCGTTCAACTTTCCTTGCAATATGTCACGAAATCGTGACATTTCTGACTCGAACATTCTCTCTCCTCTTTGAGTCGCGAAACTGCGACATGTCGCGATATCGCGACACTTTTCTAAAAAGCTTTCTCTCTCCTGCCTAAGTCGCGAAAATGCGACATGTCGCGATATCGCGACATTTTTCCAACTTACTTTCTTTCGAACCTGTCAAGCCGAACCTTCATCAAAACAAATTATTTTACATCAAATCAAATTCCTTCAAACAGTTTCTTGACATCAATGACAACTTATTCACTTGAGCAAATGCAATGTACCCAAGGTACCCAAAATTGCCAACAATCTCCCCCTTTGTCATTGATGGCAAACCTTTACTAAAAACACGTCTTAAGAGCCAAAACTGAAACCAACTGTGCTAACAACTGAGAAACTGTCTTTGAAGTTTTGCTCCCCCTGACTTGAAGCTTTCCTCTTCACTTGAAGCTCTCCCCCTTACTCATATCTCTCCCCCTTTGTCATCAATGGCAAAGGGTCACCTTTGGGGCTCGGGACTAAGAATGAGCCTCTTAGCTTGGTCCCTCCCCCACCTCCCGATGAGGTGATTAATTCTGGGGTGGGAGTACAACTCCCAATTTCTCCCTTAGATACTCAAACGTATCTCTTGGAAGAGGTTTGGTGAAGATATCTGCAATCTGCTCTTTAGTAGGCACATACTCTAGCTTGACCTGCTTGTCTTGCACTTTCTCCCTTAGAAAGTGATACTTGATGGAAATATGCTTTGTCCTTGAGTGCATTACCAGATTTTTGGAAATACTTATGGCACTCGTATTATCGCAAAATATGGAGATGGGTTGTTCATGCTTGACTTTGAAATCCTCCAAGGTGGTTTTCATCCATAAAACCTGTGTACACCCAGCCACTGCTGCTATGTATTCAGCCTCTGCTGTAGATAAGGAAACTGAAGGTTGTTTCTTACTTAGCCAAGAAACCAAACTCTTTCCTAGAAAGAACGCTCCACCACTAGTGCTCTTCCTGTCATCAGTATTGCCTGCCCAATCTGCATCTGAATAGGCCATGAGGGTGAAATCATCACCTTTGGGATACCAAAGCCCAAAATCCATAGTGCCCTTCAGATATCTGAATATCCTCTTAACTGCTGTAACATGAGAATCTTTTGGAGCTGCCTGAAATCTTGCTACTAACCCAATTGCCTGCATGATATCTGGTCTTGTAGCCGTAACATATAATAGACTGCCAATCATTGATTTGTACAACCTCTGATCTACCGCTGGAGATTCATCATCTTTACTCATCTTGCACCCTGTAATCATTGGAGTACATACTGGTTTGCTGTCCATCATCCCAAATTTCTTCAACATTTCTTTGATATACTTTCCTTGAGAGAGAAATACACCGTATTTTGATTGAGCAATCTGAAGACCTAAAAAGAATGACAGCTCTCCAATCATAGACATCTCAAATTCCTTCGCATGGTGTTAGCAAAAACTTTGCACATCTGAGTATTATTCCCCCGAAAATAATATCATCAACATAGACAACCATAATCAACATATCATCACCTTCATTCTTAATATACAGATTGCTATCTGCCACGCCTTTCCTGAAGCCTTGCTCATGAAGATAACTGTCAAGTCTTGAGTACCACGCCCTTGGTGCTTGCTTTAACCCATATAAAGCCTTTTTCAGTTTACACACATAGTCTGACTGTTCTGTGAGAGACACTCCTTCTGGCTGTTCTATGTAGACTTCTTCTACCAACACCCCATTTAGAAAAGCTGACTTTACATCCATTTGATATACCTTGAATGATTTGAAGCTTGAAAGGGCCAAAAACATTCTGATAGCTTCAAGACGAGCAACAAGAGCGAACGTCTCTTCGAAATCAACACCTTCTACTTGAGCATAACCTTTGCGGACTAACCTAGCTTTGTTTCGACAATCTTTCCATCCTCATTGAGTTTATTTTTGAATATCCATTTTGTGCCAATGACATTCTTGTCCTTAGGTCTTGGAACCAAATCCCAAGTTTCACTTTTCTCTATTTGATTTAGCTCTTCATCCATCGCTTTTACCCAAAATTTATCTCGCACATGCTTCACTGAAATATTTTGGCTCAATCTGAGATAATAATGAAACATTTGTAGAATCGTGTGAAGGAATGACTCTTCTTCTTGTTTGCCTGCTGTTTGGATCACCAATGATCAAATCTTTGGGATGATGTTTCTGAACATATCGTGAAGGAGTTTTGGGAAGCAGTTGTTGTCTTTCCTCTTCTTCATCTGAAACCTCTCTGAATTCTTCTTGACAAATTTCATCACTGAGTTCCTTGACTGGTTCTCTTATCCCTGTCTTTTCATCAACTGTTACATTTATGCTCTCTACGACTGTATGCGTTCTTTTGTTGAAGCATCTATAGGCCTTGCTTCTGTTGGAATATCCAAGAAAGATTCCCTCATCACATCTAGGATCAAACTTACCCAAATTCTGATCTTCCCTTCTGATGAAGCACTTACTCCCAAACACTTTGAAGTATTTTACTGTAGCTGGTCTCCCTTTCCATAACTCATAAGGAGTTTTATGATGATTGACTCTAAGTTGGGCCCTGGTGATAATGTAGACTGCTGTATCTTGATCGCCTCTTTCCAAAAGCCATCTGAAAGTTTTGACTCATTTAACATAGCTCTAGCCATATTTTCAATAGTTCTATTTTTCCTTTCAACTACTCCATTTTGTTGAGGAGTTCTTGCTACTGAATATTCTCTTTTGATTCCTTGTTGCTCACAGTATTCCACAAATTCATTTGAAGTGAACTCTCCTCCTCTGTCTGATCTTAAGCATTTGATTCTCTTGTCAGTCTCATTTTCAATCATTTCTTTGAAAGCTTTAAATTTTTCAAAAGCTTCAGATTTTTCTTTGAGAAAAGTAACCCACGTCATTCTAGAATAATCATCTATAAACAACATGAAGTAGCTTTCTCCCTGAATGCTCTGAGTTCTGGTGGGGCCACATAAATCAGTATGAATAAGATCCAATGGTTTTGAAGAAGTATACCCTTTTGATTTGAAACTGGTTCTGGTCTGTTTTCCATGTTGACAGGGACCGCAAATGATATTATGGGGCCTTTTTATTTTGGGCAAGTCTCTAACAGCTTCCTTGTTACTAATATTGACAAGATTATCAAAGCTCAAATGCCCCAATATTTTATGCCATAGCCAACTCTCATCTTCTTGAGTTAGAAAACACTTTTCCCTTTTTATCTCACTCAGCATGTAAAGATTGTTTGGAGTCCTTGTAGCACTCGCAATGAGTTTTCCATTTTTTTCTTTACTTATCTCACATCTATCTGAAAAGAAAGATACTATGTGCCCTTGATCACAAAGTTGACTCACACTTAGAAGATTATGTCTTAGGCCTTCTACATAAAGCACATTTTTTGTTTTGGATTTCCCATCCAAACTAAGAGTCCCTTTACCACAGATTTTAGCTGACCTATTATCTCCAAAACTGATTGTTCCTCGGTTTGTTTGTTTTAAGACCAAAAATTTTTCCTTTTCACCAGTCATATGTTTTGAACAACCACTATCAAGATACCATTTTTCTACTTTGTCTTGAGCATGAAAAGCAGTTTGAACTATCATTGACTTAGATTTGATCTCATTTTTCTTTTTAGTGAACTCAAGGCTAGATCTATCCAAACTGCACATCCTTGCTGTATGCCCAAAATTCTTGCACTTGAAACACATGAAATTTTTATTCATAAGAGGTGCAAAAGAGTTAACATTTTCCTTACTATGGCTATTCAAGGATTTATTGCAATGCATAGCTTTGTGACCAAAATTCTTGCAGGAAAAACAATAGCCATGGAAAGTATTATGTAACCTGTTTTGATGCCTTGGATGATTGTTCTTCTTGTGACCAATTGGAATCCACCGCTCTTCAGGATGAAGATTGGTCTTGCTCGAAGACCCTATTTCATGAATAGTGATACCATCCTTCTTTTGCTTGTCATACGGAGTATTCTGTTTGAGAGCCAATTTTTCCAACTTCACTCTAAGAGACATAACCTCTTCTTCTAGTTTCTCGCAATCAGTTTCCTTTCCTTTTAAAGCCTCTGTCAGAACCTGTTCAACCTTCTTTCCTTCTTCAGCTAGAATTTTGAAGTCTATAACTCTTTGAGACAATCTTGATCTTGCAATCTCTTCTTCCTGAATTTGATGCTTGAGAACAAAATTTTCTTCCCTGAATTTCTCAAGCCTTTTTAAAGCCAAGAAGAATTCACCTTTGAGATCGAACCCAACCTCTTCATCTCTTTCTGAATCTGTATGTTCCTCTGATAGATCCTTCTCCAAGCTGTTAGGCTTTTTTTGGAGAAACCCGCTCTGATACCAATTGAAGAACACAAGCTTATACTGAGAGGGGGGGTGAACAGTATAAGACATAACCAATTAACAATTTTAACTTTAAATAACAGAGGCATCAACACAACATTAATCAAGACAGAAAGCATCACACATTGAAGACCCATTTTAACGTGGTTCACCCAGAATGGTTGGGCTACATCCACGGATAAAATCTTTCACTAAAATTTTATCAATCAATTTTTGGGAATACCTTTCCCGATTACAAAGTTTATGGGCACCAACCCAAAGGAGACACCAATCCCCTAAACTCGAGTTCGTGGGCACCAACCCACAGGAGACACCGATCCCCTAGCTCTGCTCTAGCTGGTGATCCTCTAGAAAACCTCTGCCTCCGCTGCCCTTAGCAAATGGAACTCTATCCATAGAAGACACCTGTCCTCCCTGCTCTGGCTGGAGACCTCTGTCCTCAACTCTATCACCTCCAAAGCTGGTCCTCGAATTTGCACTAAACACAGTCCTTCGGTCTAGTACAAATGTCCTCGTTCATCTTTGCCTGTTGCGCTCACTCTGCACGCTTCGACATCATCACGCCACTTCTGCACTCTTGCGCTCTTTCGGTTGCATCTCGCACACTTCGACGCACATTCGACTATCTCACAATTCACACTTAACTCTTCAAAACAATCCTCCTTTTATACTAACACTTTCAAGATCAAAACCTTGATCTTAGTCGTGCACAACCCTAAACTACTTCAACCCTAAACTACGTCGACTACAAACCCTAATTTTTGTCGACCCAAATTTAACTTTGTCGGCTTCACTGCCTCTACAACTCTCTTGTAGCTTTTGCCATGAAACTACAACATGTCACGATATCATGACACTTTTGCAACCGAACACTTTCTTTTGGCTTTTGTCATGAAATCGTGACACTTCTAGCCTTCTCGATCGTCATCTTCACTTTTCATGAAATCGTGACACTTCTGTCTTCATAGCCTTCCTCTCTGCTTTTGTCATGAAATCATGACACTTCTCCTATAGAAGACTGCATTCTATTTTTGTCATGAAATCGTGACACTTTCTCCAACCGAACATTGCTATCTCAATCTGTCACGAAATCATGACACTTTCTCTTCATTGCACTCTTGACTGCTTGCACTAGCGAAAATGGAACATGTCAATGGAACATGTCATGAAATCGCAACGCTTTCGCCTTTGAGCTCTTCCTCCTTGAACTTGTCATAAAATCATGACACTTCTAGCTTTCATATGTTTTCTTTGCACCTATCACAAAATCGTGACAATTCTCACTTCGAACTCTTTTCTCTGTTGCATGTCACGAAATCATGACAGTTCTCACTTAGAACACTTTCCTTTGCAGCATGTCACGAAATCGTGACAGTTCCCATTCTGAACTCTACAGCATGTCACGAAATCTGTCACATTTCATTTTGCTTTCTCTTCCTAACTCGTCATGAAATCTACTCCCCCTCTGTAGCATGTCGTGAAATCGTGACACTTTATCTTGCTTTCACTTTCTCTTTTGACTTGTCGCGAAATCGTGACACTTTTTCTCCTTAGCGACTTTTCTTTTCTTACAATATGTCACGAAATCGTGACACTTTTTCGTCCGTTCAACTTTCCTTGCAATATGTCATGAAATCGTGACATTTCTGACTCGAACATTCTCTCTCCTCTTTGAGTCGTGAAACTGCGACATGTCGCGATATCGCGACACTTTTCTAAAAAGCTTTCTCTCTCTTGCCTAAGTCGCGAAAATGCGACATGTCGCGATATCGCGACATTTTTCCAACTTACTTTCTTTCGAACCTGTCAAGCCGAAACTTCATCAAAAAAAAATTATTTTACATCAAAAATCAAATTCCTTCAAACAGCTTCTTGACATCAATGACAACTTATTCACTTGAGCAAATGCAATGTACCCAAGGTACCCAAAATTGCCAACAGAAGTGATGTGGTTAAGGATGGATGTCAAGAAAAGAGCTCTAACAGGTATTACTCCATCTAGTCCCATGACTTTTGCTTTCCATTCTCTGCTATATTTTTATATCTGTGACCCAATACACCTATGTTCTAAACTAGTCTGTGTAATTGCAAAATACTATGATCCAAAGTAAAAATGGTCTAGAGTAAAACGAGTAGGTATCATTTTACCCTTAGCCCAAAATTTTTCACGACTGTGTTCACTACGGGATATGACCCTACTTTTAAACCCAAGGGCTTCGACTTGGAAGGCTTGGCTAAGTATTACACCCCCATAAAAGCTATGAGAGATTTCATAGAGCTTCAATTGAAGAACCCACAATTAGGAAATAATTTTCCTGAAACCCCCATCCCCTTGACAAAATTCAAAAACCCAAAGTTATACTTGATGCTAGCAATCATACCAGGGTTACCTTCAGATGAACAGGTCTATGGTTAGAAAATTTCTACTACTCAATGTATCTCTAACCCCAAGTTCTATGATACCTATGTTATGGACCAAAGGACTAGGCTCATTTTATTTGATTGGCCAGCCTTTATATATCACCAAATTCATGAACAATTGACCAAGATAAAAAGGGGTATCCAAATCTTGTTTTGATACTTGCTCCTACCTAGCCTAGATTTTCTTCTATTTTATGTCAAAAAAAATGCATTTTATATCGATAGTAGACGAATATGAGCAGGGGCAAAAGTTACCCGTATATAATTGGACCTCTATACCTACCACCACCAAAACCTACTATAACTTCAATAGGGAATTCTTGGGACCTACCTTGAATCTTATAGACAGAGAAATGGGTAGATTCCCCCAAATGATAAGAAGTGTTCTACAGAACCCATATGCAGAGGATGGAGATTGGTTCGTATTGACACAAGGTGTGGTCATCAAGTTATATGGGTTACCAAGAAACCATTCTTGTTCCTGCACTATGTCACAAGCTAGTTGTTTGCACTAGAATATTATAAATAAATTTTATACATAAATGATAAATTTAGCACAAGTATAGGAAGAAAAGGGACTTGCCTCCTACCATTCAAATTTAAGGTATAGTCCTATCAAAAAATTGGCACCATGTACAAGTTACTCAGGTTTTGAGGGGCCTAGGGCTAGTAGAGCATCATAATGATGGAGATATGACCCCATATATAAATTCGTAGAAATACTGGAACACATAGACAACCAGAGAAGACAACGAGAGAACACATAGAGTAGCAAAGGAAAAATCCCTAAGATGAAGAACTAGAGTGACACATAGAGTAGATGTAGCTATTTTCCACATCCCAAGAATAATCAAGACCATTTTATGGAAGAAAATACTATTCAAATAATGTATAAGAGAAACAATTGGATGGAAGCCAAGATACATGCTTGGTGGATCATGAGATGTGACACTAATATGACCACATCGATATATGGCATAAAAAATGAAAATGAGTTCTCCCTCAGATATGATAGGCACTTCGAGACCTAGGCAAAAACCATTGAAAATAAGATTACCTTGAGTTTTTGTAGCACTCAAAAAGAAGAAAAATCAAGAAGTTGTAGGAGAGGTAGTTGCCTTAGAGCAAGGAGATAGAGGGTAGTCCCCTTAGCAATCAGATGAAAGTGCTCTTGAACAAGGAGATAGAGGGTATTCCTCTTAGTAGCTAGATGAAATATCCCCTAATAAAGAAGACATAGATGAACAACCATCGAACATTGAGGAAATGCTATAGCCCTAGCAGGGGGCTTCAGGTATGGTAATTTCTTCCTCTCCTCTTCTTTCTTTTGCTAATCGCTCAAAGAAACTCCATTCTTTTTTTTGATGAACAAATTGTATAATATCCTCCTCCATAACATACATCTTCACCTCCACAACACCCACCTTCACCACTATTATCCTAACCACCTCCATTCATTCCAACTAATATAGCCCACACTTCATCTCCCCCAATAGAAACAATTATTGTTTCATCATTCCCATATATGGTATCAATTTAGGTTATTGCTATTCCCTCCATAGCAATGTCCATTGCATCACCCATATGTGTATATTCCACACTTGTAGAAGTCCCATTCTCCTCAGTTGGTCATTTCCTATTATTATAGTCTCTCCCCATGGATTCAATTGATGCTCATCCTAACATGGTAAAGGTAAAGAAATTCAATAAAACCAACAAAAAAATCATATGACTAGTGGAAAAAGAAATGCACTTAGTATTCCAAGAGATAGGCCCACTACATAGAAATGATGGCACTATATCCAATCACCATGAGAAGGACTAAAATGAAGATCACACCTTTGGTGGATAAGTCAGTGGAAGAATTGACCATCAAATATTACTAGGTCAAAATGGTGGTAGAAGAATCACCTAGCTCCCCATGCAAGATGAGAATGGATATGCACGAGCTCACCTGGAAACCATTTATATCCATGGATACTACTACAAGAAAAGTGTAAAGAAGTTGAGGAAATAATCAAAGAGCTTAAGGTGGCATTGAGTGAACAAAGCAATGTTGAAAAGGCATTGGAGAACGAAGCCAATAAATGGTAGGACAAGTTTCTAGAAGTGGCCATATACAAACATGAGGTATAATATGCCCAAAAGAAACATTAGGACCTAACAAAACAACTCAAAGACCTCCAGTAGCAACTTCAAGAAGAAAGAACCAAAGCCATGGGTTTCTCAAAGGATGGAGCTAAGCAGGTGAGAAAATAAAATTTTGAAGATATTATGGAGATGAGCCTCAAAGCACGACCTATAATACTTTATCTGAAGGAAGTAAAAAGGGTATTAGAGATGGTAGAAGATGAATTCAAAGAAGTTGAAGGCTTCTTATGGTCTAGATTTTCTGTAGCTATGAATATCCAAGCTCTAGCCAAAATTAGATATGGATGAATGAAAACCCCTAACCAAGGATGGTCTAATGCCAATATTGTAGTCAGATCCTTCTTCAAAAGACATAGGTTCATGAATAAAGGTTGGAAAATCATCCAAGATCTCAAAGCTGAGACCAAAGGAATACTAAAATATTTGAGTCTGGCTGAGAAGTTTGCTTTCCATGTTGACAAGGTGCACAAATTGTGTTTTGTGGTCTTTTTATTTTGGGTAAATCTCTGACAGCCTGCTTATTGCTTATGTTGACCATGTTTTCAAAATTCAAGTGACCCAATATTTTATGCCACAACCAACTCACATCTTCTTATGATAGAAAGAACTTTTTCCCTTTGATCTCACTAAGCATGTATAAATTGTTTGGGGTTCTTATTGCATTGGCAATGACTTTTCCAGTTTTTGATTTTCTTATCTCACATCTATCTTGATGGAAAGTAACCATATGCCCTTGATCACAAAGTTTACTAACACTTTGTAGATTATGTTTTAACCCTTTAACATATAGCACATTTTATGTTCTTATTTTCCCATTATCTAAACTTAGGGTTCCTCTTCCACCAATCCTTGTTGATCTATTATCACCAAAACTTATTGATCCTCTATTGGTTTATTTTAATGCAATGAATTTGTATTTGTCTCCTGTCATGTGACTAGAGCAACCACTATCAAGATACCATTTTTGTTATTTATCTTGAGCATGAAGGGCTGTTTGAACTAACATTGATCTAGCCTTTACATTTTCCCTTTCATTTTGCCTAGTTGTTGAAATTATTTTTCTAGACGCAGGAAGTATCATTTTACACCATCTAGCCTTGTGCCCAAAATTATTTCATTTGTAACATATAATATCATCATCCATAAGAGGTGCAAAAGAATTGAAATTTCTATTGACATTGTTTCTTGCATGACTAATATAGTGTATAGCTTTATGACCATATTTATTACAAGAAAAGCAATGGCCATGGAAGAAATTATGTAACCTATTTTTATGCCTTTGATATTGTGATGGAGCGCTTCTCCTCTTGTGATTAAATCTCATCCAAGGTTCTTATTTTATTTCTTTCTTTCTGATATCCTTTTATTGTGTTTATTTTTTTGAAGAATCTGCTTCTTGAAGACTTGATTCCTTTTTCTATTTCTCATACTCTACATCTTGTTGTACCTTAGTCCTTTCAACCTCATTTCTTAGATAAAAAATTTTTGCTTCCAATTTTTCATATTTTGTTTCTCTTTTTCTTAACAGATCTGTCATATCCTACTCAATTTTCTTTCCTTCTTCTACCTTTATCTTGAGTTCTGTGAGATTTTGTAGAAGTTCTATCCTTGCTTCTTCATCCTCTTGAATTTGTTCCTTCAAGCTTGAATTATTTTCTCTAATTCTTTCCAATTTTTTGAGAGTAGCAAAGAATTCATATTTTATATCAAACATGGTCTCTTCTTAATTATCTTAAATAATGTGTGTTTCTGATGGATCCTCCTTCAAGCTATTAGTCTTTTCATGGAGTGACCCACTCTAATACCAATTGAAGAACATGTGCTTATATTAAGAGGGGGGTGAACAGTATAAGATAAAAACATTTTCTTTTTAATCCAAATGATAACATCAACAATATTAAAGCAGTAAACATCACACAAAGCATCACACACATGAGAGACATGATTTTACGTGGTTCACCCAATGTGGGCTACTCCACGGAGAAAATATTTCTTATAAATTTTTCTCAAATAAATTCTCTTGGGAATCCTTTCCCTACAATGTTTATGGACCTCTGTCCAAAGGAGACACCAATCCCCTAATCAAGTTCATGGATCTCTATCCATAGGAGAACTCCTTTCTCCTCTGCTCTGGCTGATGATCTTCTAGAAGAACTATTGCCCCCACTACTCTGGCTAATGGATCTCTATCCACTGAAGACACCTATCCTCACTGCCCTGGCTAATGGATCTCTATCCACTGGAGACTATCATCCTCTATACTCTATCACCTCCAAATCTCTATCTCAAATCTGCACTAAACACAATCCTTCAGTCTAGCACAAATCTATCCTCAATCTCTATCTCTTGATCTAGCACAAACCTGTCCTCAAATCTATACCAAATTCTGTCCTCAAATCTATCCTCAATCTCTATCCTCAAATATTTGTCCTCAAATCTATCCTCAATATGTATTGTAAGCTTCCAAAAGCTCACCCAAATTTGTCCACAAGTCTTCTCTAAGACTTGCCTCAAATCTGTTCAACAAGTCAACACTAGAACTTGTCCAATCTCATAGAAACATAAAGAGAATTGTTAGAGACTCAATATGCTTCACATTCATCACAATGCTCAATCACTTTCAATCACTCTTTTTTTAGAAACAAAAACAAGAGAATTGTTAGAGACTCAATATGTTTCACACTCATCAATACTCAACCTCTTTCTCAAATCAATTCAGAATATAGAATAATTTATTTCATAGAACTTGAGCTATCACTACACACATCCACTTGACTAGGCTCAACCAATCACTCAATGAAATAATCCTTGCTCACAAACCCTAGTCCAAGTATATGAACACTCACTCAAAATGTTTCCAACAATGCTTATCAACCAATCTCACATAACAATGATACTCATGTTCTTTCCAAACCCTAGTTCAAGTTCTTCACTCAACTTAATCACTTCAACAACAATGCTTATAAAATAATCTTCACAATAGCTCAACAACTCAATAAGGAAACCTAATCAAGTCCTTTTCACTCCAAATTTGTTTTTCAGAAAACCAACCAATCAACTCAATCAAGGAAGAATGTGCCCATACCTTTTTGCTTGATGAGAAGTAGACCACACAAATCTGCCACAATCATAAACACTTCTTTGCCAAACTCAAGGAGGTTAGATGTCAAAATATTCCTTGGACACAAAAATAATCAATGCTCAAATATACCTTATTTCTCCCTTTTAAAATTAACACTCTTCAAACCATACATAAATACATAAAAACAATTACTTGGATACACCTTATCAACTCCAACTTAAAATAATATCCAACACCACAAAAATCACAACCAATCTTTCTAAAACACCTTTATTTCTTTTTCAAACCCTAAAACAAATAATATCAAAAATTTATTTTGCAATATCCTTATAACTCCCTAAAACCTCATATACCACATGAAATATGCAAAAATTAATTTTTAATACCTCAACAACCTTCTCCGACAAATCCGATGCTCAAACTTTAATGCATACCTTATTATCCCTCAAAAAGGGTTTCGGCGTGATTCGATCCGCCGTCTCCCCAAGCACCAAGTGCCTTAGCGCTTTGGAGCCCACCGCGTGGGCTAGAGGCACCCACGTGAAGGAAGTCAACCTTCCTTCCCTTTCTACCTTATCCACCGTGCTTTCCAGCAAAACCAAAAACGATCCTCCATGGGGATTTGAACCTACGCCTGTCGCTGCCCTAATGACTTGCCACTACCGCGGTTGCCAACTGTGCTACCAACAGTTGGTGACCAAGGCTCCCTCCTTGGTTGATGATATGTTCTCGCCTTCCCTTAGCACTTTAAAAAAATTAAAAACCTTTGTTGCACACTCGATTCGCATATAGTTCGCATAGCATAGGATATCATTCGAAAAGCATTGGGGGTTATGGTAAGGTGGGTAATCCTCCTTTTATACACATGGTAAATGTTCTTCCCACGTCGACGCTTAGAAATTCGATTTCGAATTTCGAATTAATTTTAATAACCCTCCTTAGGGTTAGTTAAAAATTAATATAAATTAATCTTATAATTAATATCAAAATTAATTAATAATTAATTTAAATAACTTTAAGTTAAGAAATTAAATTATAAATTAATTTATAATAAAAATTATATTAATTAATTTATAATTAATTTAAAACTTCCCTTTATAATATTATAAAAAATATTATAATATTATTCACTTGGGCTTTTTGCACTTTAGACCATATCTGACGTCCTGAAACCGGGTCTTGATCAACTAAAACTAGAGAACCTGAAACTGATGCTGCCCACTGAAACTGCCACTGAATGGTGCGGAAATCTTGACATCAATGACCACTCACTCTTGACATCAATGACAACTTATCCACTCAAAATGTCCAACAATCTCCCCCTTTGTCATTGATGGCAACCCAAATTATTTTTACCAAAACTTGACCTTTTTCCTGTTCTGCTCCCCCTGACTCAATGCTCTCTCCTTAAACCAAATCTCTCCCCCTTACTCAAATCTCTCCCCCTTTGACATCAATGGAAAAGGGTCACCTTTGGGGCTCAGGGCTAAGAATGAGTCTCTTAGCTTAGCCCCTCCCCCACCTCCTCTTGAGGTGGTTAATTCTGGGGTGGGAGTCTTACTCCCAGTTTTCCTCGAAGATACTCAAAGGTCTCCTTTGAAAGTGGCTTAGTGAAAATATCTGCTATCTGTTCCTTTGTAGTAACATATTCCAACTTGACATGTTTATCTATCACCTGTTCTCTCAGAAAATGATACTTAATCGGAATGTGCTTTGTCCTGGAGTGCATCACTGGATTTTTTGAGATACTTATAGCACTTGTATTATCACATAGTATGGGAATAGGATGATCATGTTTTATCTTGAAGTCTTCTAGAGTTTCACTTCATCCATAATACCTGTGTACAACTGGCTACTGCTGCAATATATTCTGCTTCTGCTATAGATAAGGATACTGAAACCTGCTTCTTACTTAGCCAAGAGACTAAACAGTCTCCAAGAAAGAATGCTCCTCCACTTGTGCTTTTCTTGTCATCAATGTTGCCAGCCCAATCTGCATCTGTATATGTTGTGAGTGTAAAACTATCACTTTTGGGATACCAAAGCCCAAAATCCATAGTCCCTTTTAGATACCTGAGAATTCTCTTTACTATTGCCACATGTGTTTCTTTAGGTGTTGCCTGAAACCTTGCCACTAATCCCACTGATTGTACTATGTCTGGTCTTGTAGCTGTAACATACAACAAGCTACCAATCATAGATCTGTATAATCTCTGATCTGCCTCTGGAGATTCATCATCCTTACTTAACTTGCATCCTGTGACCATGGGGGTACTTACCGGTTTGCAATCTTCTAACCTGAATTTCTTTAACATTTCTTTTATATACTTGGTTTGTGAGAGAAATACCCCTTTCTATGATTGTGAAATCTGAAGTCCAAGAAAGAAAGACAACTCACCAAGCATAGACATCTCAAATTCATTTTGCATGTTCTTAGCAAATTCTTTACACATCTTATCATTGTTTCCCCCAAAAATGATGTCATCAACATAAACAACCACAATTAGTAGATTATTCCCTTCATTTTTGATATATAAGTTGTTGTCTGCTATTCCTTTTCTGAATCCCTGTTCCTAAAGATACTTATCCAGTCTTGAGTACCATGCTCTAGGAGCCTGCTTTAGACCATACAATGCCTTTTTCAATCTGCATACATGATCTGGTTGATCTGTTAATATGAATCCCTCTGGTTGTTCAATGTAGACTTCTTCTTCTAGAACACCATTTAGAAATGCTGACTTAACATCCATCTGGTATACCTTGAAGTTCTTAAAACTTGAGAAGGCTAAAAATATTCTTATGGCTTCAAGTCGTGCAACTGGAGCAAATGTTTCATCAAAGTCAATTCCCTCTACCTGTGCATAACCTTTGCACACTAGCCTTGCTTTATTCCTTACTACCTGTCCATCTTCATTTAGCTTGTTTTTGAATACCCATTTTGTGTCGATCACATTCTTGTCCTTTGGTCATGGAACAAGCTCCCAAGTCTTGCTTTTCTCTATCTAATCTAATTCCTCATCCATTGCCTTGATCCAGAACTCATCTCCACTTGCCTGATTGAAGTCCTTTGGCTCAATCTTAGATAACAAAGAGAAGTTTACTTGTTGAGATGGTGTTATTATCCTTCTCCTTGTCTACCTTTCATCTGGATTCCCAATGATTAGATCTTTTGGATGATGCTTCTGTACATATCTGGATGGGGTTTTAGGAAGAAGTTTTTGTGTTTCTTCTTCTTCTTCATCTGATTCCTCTCGAAACTCTTCTTGACAACTTCCATCTTCCTGATACACAGTTTGTTGAACTGGTTCTCTTGAATCTATCTTCTCATCAATTGTTACATTTATACTTTCTACAATTGTGTGAGTTCTCTTGTTGAAGCATCTATAGGCTTTACTCTTAGAGGAATAACCAAGGAAAATTCCCTCATCACATCTTGGGTCAAACTTGCCTAAGTTTTGATCTTCTCGTCTTATGTAGCACTTGCTTCCAAAAACCTTGAAGTGTTTTACAGTAGTCGGTCTTCCTTTCCACAGCTCATATGGAGTCTTGTGATGGTTTACCCTCATTTGAGCCCTAGTGATTATGTATACTATTGTGTTGACTGCTTCTCTCCAAAATCCATCTGAGAGCTTAGACTCATTTAACATAGCTCTAGCCATGTTCTCAACAGTCCTATTTTTCCTTTCAACTACTCCATTTTGTTGAGGAGTTCTTGCTGCTGAGTATTCTCTCTTGATCCCATGTTGTTCACAAAACTCTACAAATTCATTTGAGGTAAATTCTCCTCCTCTGTCAGATCTCAAACACTTAATTCTCTTGCTAGTTTCATTTTCAACCAGTTCTTTAAATGCTTTGAATTTTTCAAAAGCATCTGACTTCTCTTTCAGGAAAGCTACCCAAACCATTATGGAGTAGTCATCTATAAACAATATAAAGTAACTCTCACCCTGAATACTCTGTGTTCTGGTAGGACCACATAGATCAGTATGTATTAGACTTAATGGCTCAGATGACATATATCCTTTTGACTTAAAGCTTGTTCTAGTTTGCTTTCCATGTTGACAAGGTGCACAAATTGTGTTTTGTGGTCTTTTTATTTTGGGTAAATCTCTGATAACCTACTTATTGCTTATGTTGACTATGTTGTCAAAATTCAAGTGACCCAATATTCTATGCCACAACCAACTCTCATATTCTTGTGATAGAAAGCACTTTTCCCCTTTGATCTCACTAAGCATGTATAGATTGTTTGGGGTTCTTCTTGCATTGGCAATGACTTTTCCAGTTTTTTATTTTCTTATCTCACATCTATCTGGATGGAAAGTAACCATATGCCCTTGATCACAAAGTTGACTTACACTTAGCAGATTATGTTTTAACCCTTTAACATACAACACATTTTCTATTCTTGTTTTCCCATTATCTAAACTTAGAGTTCCTCTTCCACCAATCCTTGTTGATCCATTATCACCAAAACTTACTGATCCTCTATTGGTTTCTTTTAATGCAATGAATTTGTCTTTGTCTCCTGTCATGTGACTAGAGAAACCACTATCAAGATACCATTGTTCTTCTTTATCCTGAGCATGAAGGGTTGTTTGAACTAACATTGATCTAGCCTTTACATTTTCCCTTTCATTTTGCCTAGTTGTTGAAATTGTTTTTCTAGACTCAGGAAGTATCATTTTACACCATCTAGCCTTGTGCCCAAAATTATTGCATTTGTAACATATAATATCATCATCCATAAGAGGTGCAAAAGAATTGAAATTTCTATTGACATTGTTTCTTGCATGACCAATATAGTGTATAGCTTTATGACCATATTTATTACAAGAAAAGCAATGACCATGGAAGAAATTATGTAACCTATTTTGATGCCTTTGAGATTGTGGTGGAGCGCTTCTCCTCTTGTGATTAACTCTCATCCAAGGTTCTTCTTTGCTTTCTTCCTTTCTGATATCCTTTGCTTGCCTATATTTGTTTGAAGTTTCTGCTTCTTGAAGACTTGATCCCTTTTTCTGTTTCTCATACTCTACATCTTGTAGTACCTTGGTCCTTTCAACCTCATTTCTTAGATAAACAATTTTTGCTTCCAATATTTCACATTCTGTTTCTCTTGTTCTTAACAGATCTGTCATATCCTGCTCAATTTTCTTTCCTTCTTCTACCTTTATCTTGAGTTCTATGAGATTTTGTAGAAGTTCTATCCTTGCTTCTTCATCCTCTTGAATTTGTTCCTTCAAGCTTGAATTATTTTCTCTAATTCTTTCCAATTTTTTGAGAGTAGCAAAGAATTCCTATTTTATATCAAACATGGTCTCTTCTTCATTATCTTAAGTCATGTGTGTTTCTTATGGATCCTCCTCCAAGTTGTTAGTCTTTTCATGGAGTGACCCGCTCTGATACCAATTGAAGAACATGTGCTTATACTGAGAGGGGGGTGAATAGTATAAGATAAAATTTTTTGCTTTTTAATCCAAATGATAACATCAGCAATATTAAAGTAGTAAACATCACACAAAGCATCACACACATGAGAGACATGATTTTACGTGGTTCACCCAATGTGGGCTACTCCACGGAGAAAATATTTCTTATAAATTTTTCTCAAATAAATTCTCTTGGGAATCCTTTCCCTACAATGTTTATGGACCTCTGTCCAAAGGAGACACCAATCCCCTAATCAAGTTGTTGGAAATTTGAGTTATTTTATGTTGTCATTGATGTCACATGAATCATTAATGTCATATGGATCACATTGAGTTTTTATGGGCAAGTGATATTTTGGAAAGCATGGATAAATTGAGGGTTTTTGTGAAAACCAAGGCAGGCAAAATAAAAGGTTTTATTTAAAATCATGGATGGCAGATTTGAAATGGGTTTTTCTTAAGACCTAGGTTCACCTTTCGTTTTGTCGAAAAATGTGCCCCGATGATGGAGATATTTAATTTTAAATATTTAGTTTAAATTTTAATTATTTAAAATTTTAATTTTAATTTTAAAATTAAAATTAAAGTTTGCGTCGATGTCATCGAAAATGAGGAGAATACTATATAAAGGGGGATCCTAAGGTTCATTTGAAATTAATCCTTGCTCATGTTAATCATTGGCTAAGCATCCGAAGAGAGCTCGTGCAAAAATCATTTTGAAAAGGGAGACAACAAATAAATCCAAGGTTGGTCGAAAGCCCAAGACATTGTGGGTAGAGTGGCGCATTGGCAATTGGCTTTTTGTTAAATTGTGTGGTAGCACTTTATGTCAAGGTTCAAATCTCCTTAAATGCATTCGAAGGCATTGGAAGGAAAGCACTCAAAGCACTTTTGGTTTGCATGGAAGGAAGGAAGGACTTAAGGCACATCGTGCCTTTTCCTTTTGAACGAGCGGCTAGATCATGTGGCTACCTTAGCCATGGCTAAGGTACTCACGGTGTGTGCAATTTGGGGGTTTGAATTCCCTTAAGGAGGTAATTACGTTTTTCTCTAATTAATTTCATTGATGCCCTAGGATAGGAGTTATAAGCTGGTTAAGGAATAATTAAAGTTTTAAGTAAACTTTATTTTTATAAGGGTTGTGATTATTATTTTAGAGGTGGACGAGTTTTTGATTTAATTTGATATTCATGAAATTGAAAATTAAGATTTAGGAGAAATAAAGAGTTGTTATAAAATATTTTTTAGAGCCTTGTTGATTATTATTTTTGATAAAGGTTTTTATTAAAAATGAATTTGGTGGATGTGTTTATTAAGTTGGAGTAAAAAGGTGTAAATTGAGTTATACTTATCTTGTGATTATTATTTGAAGTCCACTAACACTTATTGATATTGGAAAGTAAAGTTGTGTTTAGTGTGGCAGATTTTGTGGATAACTTCTAGGCATAAAAAAGGTATGGGCACATTCTCCTATTGATTGTTTATGATGGTCGATTTATGAAATATCATTGGAGTGAAAAGGATTGATTGTGGTATCCTTTTCAAAAGTGGTTGGTTGAATGCTTCAAGGTTTTTGAGAGTTGTGTTTAAACCTTGTTTTATAAGCATGTTTGTTGAATCCCATTGGTTGTGAAAGAATTAGAAAAGAACATGAGTATCATTGTTATGTGAGATTTATGGTTGAGCATTATTGGAAACATTTGAGTTGGTTGATACATGCTTGGACTAGGGTTTTTGTGATAAATATTAGTCCCTTGTGGTGATTGGTTGAGTTGATTTTATTGAGCCTAGTCAAGTGATTGTGTGAGGTGATTGGTCAAGTTCCATGAAATAAACTATTCCATAATTCTGATTTGAGTTGAGATTGATATTAGAACATATTGAGTCTCTAACAATTCTCTTTATGCTTCTATGAGTTGACTTGAGTTGAGTTGAGATTGATTTGAGTTGAGTTGAGATTGAGCTTAGAACATATTGAGTCTCTAACAATTCTCTTTATGCTTCTATGATTTTATTTGAGTTGAATTGAGTTGAGATCATTGTGGATCATTATTGTCATCCATTGAAGAGTACATTGCCATTCATTGTTGAGTTCATATTTGAGCTTTGCCTTGATATATTTGTGGATGAGATTTGAGTGCTACTTGTGCATGATTGATTGAGCCTTTGATAAGGGCCTTTGTAGACAGTTTTGGGACAATTTTGTGGATAACTTTGTGGATAGTTTTGGGATAGATTTGTCGATATATTTTAAGCAAGTTCTTGGCGAGCTTGCTAGAGCAGATTTGGGAAAGTTCTTGGTGAGCTTGCTAGAGCATATTTGAACAAGTTCTTGGAGAGCTTGTTGGAGCATATTTTTGGCAAGTTCTTGGTGAGCTTTCGAGAGAAAATTTGGAAAATTTATTGGTGATCTTGTTCGAGCCATTTTGGACAAGTTCTGTGTGAGCTTGTTATTTAGTTTTGGACAAGTTCTATGTGAGCTTGTTATTCAATTTTGGACAAGTTCTGTGTGAGCTTGTTATTCAGTTTTGGACAAGTTTTGTGTGAGCTTGTTATTCAAATTTGGACAAGTTCTGTGTGAAATTTTTATTCATTTGTGGACAAATTCTGTGTGAGCTTGTTATTCATATTTGGACAAGTTATGTGTGAACTTGTTATTGCCTAGCTTTGAGCAGATCAAAGAAATCATTGTATTGGATAAGGATCCTTATTTCTATGTGAAATATTATAAGTATATTATCTGGTGGAGTACCCCACATTAGGGGAACCACGTTAAATCTTGTGTCTCAATTGTGTGTGGTGACTTATGCTCTTGCTTACTATTGCTATCTGAGTTATTAATGCACACTACTATATTTGGTTATTGTAATTAAGGAAATTAATTAATATTGATTTGGAAAGAAAGTAAAAAGTGATCTTATACTGTTCACCCCCCTCTCAGTATAATATTGTGTTCTTCAATTGGTATCAGAGCGGGTTACTTCAAAAAATCTAACAGCTTGAGGGCATATTCTACAAGAACACAGATAGCTTCATAGGATGGATCATCTACAAATAAGGCTCCATTATTTGATGGTAACAATCATGCTTTCTGGAACATGAGGATGAAGAACTACTTGATATCACAAGGATATGAGGAATGTCAAATGGTTGAAAAAGAGTATAGGGTTGAAGGTGATCCCGAGGTAGATAAGACTATCAAGAAATTGGTTGAGATCAATGCAAGAGCAATGAATTGTATTTTGAGTGGGCTTTATGAGACAGATTTTGCAAAGGTCATGGTATGTAATTCAGCTAATGATATGTGGACCAAGTTGTGGAATACTTATGAAGGAGATTCCAAGGTAAAGTTGGTAAAACTACAAACTCATAGAAAAATATTTGAGGAATTGAAAATGGAAGATTCTGAAGATATTGCAAAGTTTTTACTTCGTGTTGATGATATTACTAACACCATGGGAGGCCTAAGTTTTGATATGAAATAATCAAAAGTTACTCAAAATGTTTTTAGATCACTTCCCATGAAATATGATTCTAAGGTTTCAGCAATAGAAAAGACAATGGATATCAACAATATAACAATGGAAGAATTGCAAGGTACTCTCACAACTTATGATATGAGGGTAAGTAAGCATCAGGTTCCAATAAAAGATATTGCATTCAAGGCTTCATAAAAAGAGAAAGGGAAATTTTTAGAGATAGATAGAGTTCCAAATAATTATGAGGAAGCTAACTTCATCAAAAGGAATAAGGACTCAAGGAATTTCAAGGATATAACGAAAGTCAGATGCTAAAAGTGCGGTGATCTTGGTCACTATGCATACAAGTGTCCATATGAAGAAAACAATGATGATGAAAAATAGGGTCAAATAAGAAAAAAATATGGAAAGCATAAGCATGACAAAGATGACAGATACAAGCAAAACAGGTATGAGAAGAAGAAATTTTTTTGTAAGGTAAAGAAATCTTACTACATTGTAGAAGCAAGTGATAGCTTAGATCATAGTGATAGAGACAAATCAGATGATGAAAAGGAAGAACATATATTCCTAGGAATAGAAGGTAAAAGAGAGTAGTGCTTTGTGTGTGGTCAAAGAGACCACATATCAGGATATTGTAATGGTTTCAGTGATAGTGAAGATGAGATGACACATCAAGGAAATAGGTACGGTCAAAGAAATCTTGAGAGTTTGTTTGCTATAGAATATTATAATTATCTTAGTGACAATGAATATGAATAAGGTTTTTTCTATGGAATAATAGAAGTAGAAGAAGAAAATTCACTCCAAACAGAAGAATTTAAGCAAGAGGATAATGTCTTAGTTGATCTAAAGGAAGACTTCAATGTTATCCATGAGCAACTACAAGAGGTTAAAGATAATCTAAAAGAATTGAAATGTTCCTTGAGAAATTTGATCCATAACATGACTTAAAAGGTCAAGATATTTTCACTAAGAAGGAAACATGTGTTTCAAAGGCTATAGAGATGGATGCCAAGTTGCTACTTGACACAAATAAAGAAAAAGAAGAAGAAGATTCCAAAGTACCAAAGGTCTCATATTTCAGGTTTGGGGAATCACACTCAAAAAGAAAGGAAGTTCTAAAATATGAAAGCAAGGAAGCACCTAATATTTGTGAAGAAAGTTCCAAAGTTCCTATGGCTTCAAATATTCAGTTTGGATCTTGTTTTGAGATAGGTGAATCAAGTTCAAAATAAAAATAAATTCTTGAAAAGGAAATCAAGGAAGAAACTAAGGAAGAGGTTTTAGATTCTACAAATAAAGTTAAAGGATGCAATGCACAAGTTGAAATGATTATAAGGATAATGGTCAAGAAAGATATGAGGAACCAAGGAATGAACAAAGAGCTTTTCAAGGACATTGTTTTTCTTGTAATGGATTTGGACACAGGGCTCAGGAAAGGAATGGATATGGAAATTAATTTAAGAATGAATTCAAGACATGGACACCATCGAAAGGCTATAATATCAAGTGTTTTAATTGCAATAACTTGGGGCATATTTCAAAATGGTGTAGGACTCAATTCCAAATAGGTTCAAGGCAAGAAGGTCAAATAGGTTCAAGGCAAGAAGTTCAAACAAGTTCAAGACAAGAAGATCAAGTAATTCATCAAGAGAAGGATATCAGAAAAACATGGAAGTAAGTTGATAGAGGAAAGAAACAATGTGATATGGGAGTAAAAGTACTCCCACCCCAAAATTAATCACCTCAAGAGAGAAGGTGGTGAGGGGGCTAAGTTTAAGAGTCATAACTTTTAGCCCCATAGGTGTCCCTTTTGCCATTGATGTCAAAGGGGAGAGATTTGAGTAAGGGAGAGAGCATTGAGTTAGGGGGAGAAGCTTCCAAAGAGAGCATTGAGTTAGGGGGAGCAGCCTCCATAGAAAGTATTGAGTTAGGGGGAGCAGCTTTGATTCTTAGAGATGGTTTTTGTAGTGATTATGGTTTTTGCTTTAGAGGTGTTGCCATCAATTACAAATGGGGATATTATTGGAAATTTGAGTTATTTTATGTTTTCACTAATGTCACATGAATCATTGATGTCATATGGATCACATTGAGTTTTGATGGGCAAGTGATATTTTGGAAAGCATGGATAAATTCAGGGTTTTTGTGAAAACCAAGGTAGGAAAAATAAAAGGTTTTACTTAAAACCATGGATGGCATATTTGAAATGGGTTTTTCTTAAAACCCAGGTTGGCCTTTCGTTTCATCGAAAAAGGTGTCCCGGTGATGGAGATATTTAATTTTAAAAATTTAGTTTAAATTTTAAAATTAAAATTAAATTTTACATCGATGTCATCGAAAATGAGGAGAAGACTATATAAAGGGGGATCCTAAGGTTCATTTGAAATTAATACTTGCTCATGTTATTAATTTTCTAAGAATCCGAAGAGAGCTCGTGCGAAAATCATTTTGAAAAGGGAGACAACGAATAAATCCAAGGTTGGTCGAAATACCAAGACATTGTGGGCAGAGTGGCGCATTGCCAATTGGCTTTTTGTTAAGGTGTGTGGCAGTGCTCTACATCAAGGTTCAAATATCCTTGACTACATTCGAAGGCATTGGAATGAAAGTGCTTGAATCACTTTTGGTTTGTGTGGAAGGAAGGAAGGACTTAAGGCACGTCGTGCATTTTACTTTCAAATGAGCGGCTAGCTCGTGTGGCAACCTTAGCCGTGGCTAAGGCGCTCACGGTGTGTGCAATTTGGGGGTTCGAATCCCCTTGAGGAGGTAATTATATTTTGCTCTAATTAATTTCGTTGATGCCCTAGGATAGGAGTTATAAGGTGGTTAAGGAATAATTAAAGTTTTAATTAAACTTTATTTTTATAAGGGCTGTGATTATTATTTCAGAGGTGGATGAGTTGTTGATTTAATTTGATATTCATGAAATTGAAAATTAAGATTTAGGAGAAATAAGGAGTTGTTTTAAAATATTTTTGAGAGCCTTTTTAATTATTATTTTTTATAAAGGTTTTTATTAAAAAGGACTTTGGTGGATGTGTTTATTAAGTTGGAGTAAAAAGGTGTAAATTGAGTTATGCTTATCTCGTGATTATTATTTGAAATCCACTAACCCTTATTGATGTTGGAAAGGAAAGTTGTATTTAGTGTGGCATATTTTGTGGACAACTTCTTGGAATCAAAAACGTATGGACACATTCTCCTATTGATTGTTTATGGTGGTTGATTTATGAAATATCATTGGAGTGAAAAGGATTGATTGTGGTTTCCTTTTTGAAAGTGGTTGGTTGAATGCTTCAAGGTTTTTTGGTTTGAGAGTTGTGTTTAAACCTTGTTTTATAAGCATAGTTGTTGAAGCCCATTAGTTGTATAAGAATTATAAAATAACATGATTATCATTGTTATGTGATATTTATGGTTGAGCATTGTTGGAAACATTTGAGTTGGTTGATACATGCTTGGACTAGGGTTTTTGTGAGAAATAGTAGTCCCTTGTGGTGATTGGTTGAGTTGAGTTGATTGAGCCTAGTCAAGTGATTGTGTGAGGTGATTGGTCAAGTTCCATGAAACAAACTATTCCATAATTCTGATTTGAGTTGAGATTGAGATTAGAACATATTGAGTCTCTAACAATTCTCTTTATGCTTCTATGAGTTGACTTGAGTTAAGTTGAGATTGATTTGAGTTGAGTTGAGTTGAGATTGAGTTTAGAACATATTGAGTCTTTAACGATTATCTTTATCCTTCTATGATTTGATTTGAGTTGAGTTGATTTGAGATCATTGTGGATCATTGTTGTCATCCATTGAAGAGTACATTGCCATTCATTGTTGAGTTCATATTTGAGCTTTTCCTTGATATATTTGTGGATGATATTTGAGTGCTACTTGTGCATGATTTATTGAGCCTTTGAGAAGGCCTTTGTAGATAGTTTTGGGATAGTTTTGGGATAGCTTTGTGGACAACTTTGTGGATAGTTTTGGGACAAATTTATGGACAGATTTTGAGCAAGTTCTTGGTGAGCTTGCTAGAGCAGGATTGGGTAAGTTCTTGGAGAGCTTGCTAGAGCATATTTGAACAAGTTCTTGGTGAGCTTGTTGGAGAATATTTTGGGTAAGTTCTTGGTGAGCTTGCTAGAGCAGATTTGGACAAGTTCTTGGTGAGCTTGTTGGAGCAGTTTTGGACAAGTTCTATGTGAGCTTGTTATTCATTTTTAGACAAGTTCTATGTGAGATTGTTATTTAGTTTTGGACAAGTTCTATGTGAGCTTGATATTCAGATTTGGACAAGTTCTGTGTGAACTTCTTATTCAGTTTTGGACAATTTTTGTGTGAGCTTGTTATTCATATTTGGACAAGTTTTGTGTGAACTTGTTATTGCCTAGCTTTTAGTAGATCAAAGAAATCATTGTATTGGATAAGTGTGTGAAATATTATAAGGATATTATCTGGTGGAGTACCCCACATTTGGGGAACCACGTTAAATCTTGTGTCTCAATTGTGTGTGGTGACTTGTGCTCTTGCTTACTACTACTATCTGAGTTATTAATGCACACTACTATATTTGGTTATTGCAATTAAGGACATTAATTGATATTGATTTGGAAATAAAGTAAAAAGTGATATTATATTTTTCACCCCCCTCTCAGTATAATCTTGTGTTCTTTACAAGTTCATGGATCTCTATCCATAGGAGAACTCCTTTCTCCTATGCTCTGGCTGATGATTTTCTAGAAGAACTATTGCCCCCTTTACTCAAGCTAATGGATCTCTATCATTGAAGACACCTTTCCTCACTGCCCTGGCTAATGGATATTTATCCACTGGAGACTGTCATCCTCTATACTCTATCACCCCCAAAGCTCTATTTAAAATCTGTAATAAACATAGTCCTTCGGTCTAGCAAAATTTTTTCCTCAATCTCTATATTTGATCTGGCACAAATCTATCCTCAAATTGGTACCAAATTATGTCCTCAAATCTATCCTAAATATTTGTCCTCAAATATATCCTTAATCTATATTGTAGGCTTCCAAAATCTCACGCAAATATGTCCACAAGTCTTCTCTAATACTTGCTTCAAATTTGTTCAACAAGTCAACACTAGAACTTTTCCAATCTCATAGAAACATAAAGAGAATTATTAGAGATTCAATATGTTTCACATTCATCACAACGCTCAATCACTTTCAATCACTCTTTTAGAAACATATAGAGAATTGTTAGAGACTCAATATGCTTCATATTCACAAATTCTCAATCACTTCCAATCTCTCTTTTATCATAGAAAAATATAGAGAATTGTTAGAGACTCAATATGTTTCACACTCATCAATACTCAACCTCTTTCTCAAATCAATTCAGAATATAAAATAATTTGTTTCATAGAACTTGAACTATCACTTCACACATCCACTTGACTAGGCTCAATCAAATATACTTAACCAATCACTCAATGAAATAATCCTTACTCACAAACCCTAGTCCAAGCAAATGAAAACTCACTCGAATTCTTTTAACAATGCTTATCAACCAATCTCACATAAAAATGATACTCATGTTCTTTGCAAACCCTAGTTCAAGTTCTTCACTCAATCAATCACTTCAAAAACAATGCTTATAAAACAATCTCATGTAAGATCAGCAACTCAATAAGGAAATCTAATCAAGTCCTTTTCACTCCAAAGTTGTTTTTCAGAAAACCAACCAATCAACTTAATTAAGGAAGAATGTACCCATACCTTTTTGCTTGATGAGAAGTAGACCACACAAATTTTCCACAATCATAAAAATTATTTGCCAAACTCAAGGAGGTTAGATATCAAAATATTACTCCAATACTCTCTCAAAAATATTCCTTGGACATAAAAATAATCAATGCTCAAATATACCTTATTTCTCCCTTTTAAAATTAACACTCCTCAAACCATACATAAAGACTATTACTTGGATACACCTTATCAAATCCAACTTAAAATAATATCCAACACCACAAAAATCACAACCAACCTTTCTAAAACACCTTTATTTCTTTACTTGGATAGTACTTCTTGAAGACTTGATCCCTTTTTTAGTTTCTCATACTCTACATATTATAGTACCTTGGTCCTTTCAACCTCATTTCTTAGATAAACAATTTCTGCTTCTAATTTTTCACATTCTATATCTCTTGTTATTAACATATCTGTAATATCCCACTCAATTTTCTTTCCTTATTCTACCTTTATCTTGAGTTCTATGAGATTTTGTAGAAGTTCTATTCTTGCTTCTTCATCCTCTTGAATTTGTTCCTTCAAGCTTGAATTATTTTCTCTAATTCTTTTCAATTTTTTGAGAGTAGCAAAGAATTCCTCTTTTATATCAAACATGGTCTCTCCTTCATTATCTTAAGTCATGTATGTTTCTGATGGATCCTTCTCCAAGTTGTTAGTATTTTCACGGAGTGACCCACTCGGATACCAATTGAAGAACATGTGCTTATACTAAGAGGGGGTGAATAGTATAAGATAAAACTTTTTGTTTTTTAATCCAAATGATAAAATCAGCAATATTAAAGTAGTAAACATCACACAAAGCATCACACACATGAGAGACATGATTTTAAATGGTTCACCCAATGTGGGCTGCTCCACGGAGAAAATATTTCTTACAAATTTTTCTAAAATAAATTCTCTTGGTAATCCTTTCCCTAAAATGTTTATGTACCTCTATCCAAAGGAGACACCAATCCCCTAATCAAGCTCATGGATCTATATCCACATGATAACTCCTTTCTCCTCTGCTATGGCTAATGACCTTCTAGAATGGTTGTCCCCTCTACTCTGGCCAATGGATCTCTATCCACTGAAGACACCTGTCCTCACTGCCCTGGCTAATGGATCTCTATCCACTGGAGACTATAGTCCTCTATACTCTGTCACCCCCAAAACTCTGTCTTAAATCTATACTAAACACATTCCTTCAGTCTAGCACAAATATATCCTCAATATCTTTCTCTAATCTGGTACAAACCTATCCTCAAATATGTACCAAATTCTATCCTCAAATATATCATCAATATTTATCCTCAAATATGTCCTCAAATATCTATCCTCAAATATGTCCTTAATCTGTATTGTAAGCTTCCAAAAGCTCACCCAAATTTGTCCACAAGTATTTTGTAATACTTACCTCAAATATGTTCAAAAATTCAACACTAGAACTTATCCAATCTCATAGAAACATAAAGAGAATTGTTAGAGACTCAATAGGCTTCACATTCATCACAATGCTCAATCATTTTCAATCACTCTTTTAGAAAGATACAAAGAATTTTTAGAGACTCAATATGCTTCATATTCACAAATTCTCAATCACTTCCAATCTCTCTTTTATCACAGAAACATATAGAGAATTGTTAGAGACTCAATATGTTTCACACTCATCAATACTCAACATATTTCTCAAATCAATTCAGAATATAAAATAATTTATTTCATAGAATTTGAACTATCACTTCACATATCCACTTGACTACAATCAACCAAATCTACTCAACCAATCACTCAATGAATTAATCCTTGCTCACAAACACTAGTCCAAGAAAATGAACACTCATTCAAATGTTTTCAATAATACTTATCAACCAATCTCACATAACAATGATACTCATGTTCTTTGCAAACCCTAGTTCAAGTTCTTCACTCAATCAATCACTTCAACAATAATGCTTATAAAAAAATCTCACATAAGCTCAACAACTCAATAAGGAAACCTAATCAAGTCCTTTTCACTCCAAAGTTATTTTTCAGAAAACCAACCAATCAACTCAATCAAGGAAGAATGCACCCATACCTTTTTGCTTGATGAGAAGTAGACCACACAAATCTACCACAATCATAAACACTTCTTTGCCAAAATCAAGGAGGTTAGATATCAAAATATTACTCCAATACTCTCTCAAAAATATTCCTTGGACACAAAAATAATCAATGCTCAAATATACCTTATTTCTTCCTATTAAATTTAACAGTCCCCAAACCATACATAAAGACAATTACTTGGATACACCTTATTAACTCCAACTTAAAATAATATCCAACACCAAAAAAATCACAACCAATCTTTCTAAAACACCTTTATTTATTTTTTCAAACCCTAAAACAAATACTATCAAAAATTTATTTTATAATATCCTTATGACTCCCTAAAACCTCATATACACATGAAATATGCAAAAATTCATTTTTTAATACCTCAATAACCTTCTCCAAAAAATATGGTGCTCTAACTTTAATGCATACCTTATTATCCCTCAAAAGGATTTTGACATGATTCGGTCTGTCATCTCTCCAAGTGCCAAGCGCCTTAGCACTTTGGATCCCACCACATGGGCTAGAGGCACCCACATGAAGTAAGTCAACCTTCCTTCCCTTTCTACCTTATCCACCGTGCTTTCCAGCAAAACCAAAATGATCCTCCATAAGGATTCAAACATGCGCCTGTCGTTGCCCTAATAACTTGCCACTACCGTGGTTGCCAACTGTGCTACCAACAGTTGGTGACCAAGGCTCCCTCTTTGGTTGATGATATGTTCTCGCCTTCCCTTAGCACTTTAAAAAATTAAAAACCTTTGTTTCACACTCGATTTGCATATAGTTCATATAGCATGGGATATCATTCGAAAAGCATTGGGGGTTATGGTAAGGTGGGTAATCCCCCTTTTATACACATGATAAATTTTCTTCCCACATCGGAGCTTAGAAATTTGATTTTGAATTTCAAATTAATTTTAATAACCCTCCTTAGGGTTAGTTAAAAATTAATATAAATTAATCTTATAATTAATATCAAAATTAA
Organism: Wollemia nobilis; assembly: GCA_028583015.1. Classification (NCBI taxonomy): domain Eukaryota; kingdom Viridiplantae; phylum Streptophyta; class Pinopsida; order Araucariales; family Araucariaceae; genus Wollemia; species Wollemia nobilis. Next base: position 11,094,246 of record JAQPPZ010001106.1, read on the forward strand.
TTAATAATTAATTTAAATAAATTTAAGTTAAGTTAAGTAAATTAAATTATAAATTAATTTATAATAAAAATTATACTAATTAATTTATAATTAATTTAATACTTCCCTTTGTAATATTATAAAAAATATTATAATATTATTCACTTGGGCTTTTTGCACTTTAGACCATATCTGACATCTTGAAACCGGGTCTTGATCAACTGAAACTGTAGAACCTGAAACTGATGTTGCCCACTAAAACTGCCACTAACTGGTGCGGAAATCTTGACATCAATGACCACTCACTCTTTACATCAATGAAAACTTAACCACTCAAAATGTCCAACATTTTTAAGCTCATATAATATCTTACTTAGATCAAATATTGCATATATGAGTTGATCTTGAAATCTAAGGCCCTCTCCTATGACAATATCTCTAAATTAGGATATATCCATCACCAGTTCATAGATATGTTATATCCCAATAGAGAAACCTAGGATCAAGCTTCCAAAGCTTGCAATGACATTGCTATGAGGCTGCAAGACCAAAGAGTTGATAGAAAAACCCAAGTAAATGAGGATATTGAAGGAATAACAAAATACTGAGTTGAGGATGAAATGGAAGAAGAAGTTGGAGGAGATACAAAAGTAGAAGAGGATGAGTATGCAAAAGGAGAGAAGTCCTCAGGTAATCAAAGGTCTGAATGAGAAGGCCACCCATTCACCCCTTTTGTTATCTCATCCATCCATTTTGTATTTAGAAATTTTATATCTATACATCACCCTTTATTTATCCTTTGTATTTTTCTAAGGGACCCTGCTCACCCAATGAGGTTCTAAAATTTTTCTAGAAAATTACCCCGAGAGGCACCAATAATGTAGGTCAAAATGACTACATCAGGAGAAATAAGGTGATGATAAGCTCCTAAAAATTTTGAAGTACCAAAAAGTGTCATGATCCCATGACAAGTCTTAATTTCGCTAACAAGGAGCAACAAAAGTCTGAAGCACCAAAAAGTGTCACGATCCCATGACAAGACAGGTTTCCACTAGCGGGGAACAACAAAAGAGCCAAATGATGAAAAGTTTCATGATTCCATGATAGGTCTTGATTTCACTGGAGAGGAGAAACAAAAGGGCTGAGTGCTAAAAAGTGTCGTGAGTCCATGATAAGACATGTTTTCGCTAGTGAAGAGCAATGAAAGAGTTGAGTGCCAAAAATTTTCATAATTTTGTGACAAGACAAGTATCCACTAGTGAGGAGCAACAAAAGGCTAAAGTATTGAAAAGTGTCACGATTCCACGACAAGACAAGTTTACATTGGTGAGAAGCAACAAAATATTGAAGTGCTAAAAAGTATCATGATTCCACGACAAGATAGGTTTTCGCTGGTGATAAGAAAAAAAAGTATCGAGTATCAAAAGTATCACGATTTCATGATAAGATAGGTTTCTGCTAGCGAGGAGCAACAAAATGACCGAGTGCCTAAAAGTGTCACAATTTCATGACAAGATAGTTTTCCACTAGCGAGAAGAAAAAAAAGGGCCAAGTGCCAAAAAGTGTTATGATTTCATGACAAGTCGAGTTTGTGTTGGTAGCAAATACCATGGGGGCTTAACCATTACTAGTTACAACAAGCACAACAAAATTGTCTAATCACCATGGTTGTTGCAAGATTTGTGACAAGTCGTAATTCCACTGCATAACCATTACTAGTTACAACAAGCACAACAAAATTGTCTAATCACCATGGTTGTTGCAAGATCAACGAAGACCAGCACATCAAGAGAAGGACAAAGGGATCAGATTCTAGGATCACCTCCACTACCTATCATTGTACTTGGAGCAATCATCTTGTAGTTGGAGATTTAGTTGTCTATTTTATTTTCAAACAATACTTGTACCAGATTGGCCACTTGGCATATTGTTGCAACAAAATTTAAATAAGCTAATTTTGTATTTTGAAATATTGAACCATCGAGGGATTATAAATAAGAGTATCGACCTCTTGTCAAAGGGTCAGCTCTTAGGAATTTACAAGTTGTATGGGTTAAGACTTTTTGAAGGAGCAATGCAATAAAGATCTTCATTTAACCTCTAGTTCAAATATCTTGCAGAACAAGTATGTATGAATGGATGAATGTTTCTAATATGGCTAAGTAAATGTGAATGACATTAATTTTGATTTCTAGATTTTTGTTAATGTTTGTTTCTTAATTTTTGGAACTGCTAATATATAAGAGCTAAATAATGATGAGATATATTCTATGTATGATAAATGACTGGTTGGTCTATTAGGAGGTTGTAGTATTTGCTCCCTTGCATGGTTTTATATTGCTTCTTGTTGTTGCTTAATCTGCACCATATCAAGTTCTAGCTTTGACTACATTTATATCTCTTATAAGCACTCTCTTTTTTCCCCTAGTTGCTTTTTAGCTAGTTAGAACTTCCCAAAGGAACCAGCCTTCTCTAGAGATTAAACCAGTTAAACCTCATAGTTTGATCATTCATTCAATGTTGGTTATGTATTGGGTGCAATAACCAACCATAGGCATATTTTGGACCAACAGGTGGTTGGCAGCCTTGGCTTGCTATATACCCAATATATCAAGATAGTTCATACAATTGCTACTCAAGTAATTAAGATGATTTCTAGTAGGGTTAGTACTTGGTTATGTTATTTGTATTAATATTTTCTACTTTAGATAATCAAATTTTAATAATATTGCTCAAGAATTTTGCCTAAAAATTTAAGATAATTAAGGTAGCTTCAACAAGAATGTTTCAGACCTGTATGGTGTTTATATCGAGTTCACCAAAATGTAAGGAGGGGGAGAAGAATAATGGATAAGGGGACCAATTCCTCTTTTTATCTCACTATTCCTTACATTGAGAGAATATGAGAGGATGTGTGATAATGCTAAGTTTAATGTGTTGATTGAGAAAATACTTAGGGTTTCCTTCTAAGATCCTTGCCTACTTCTATATTTTCTAGAAATATCTAAGAATAATAATTTAAAAATTTAACTATTCTTAAGCTAATGATGCAAGCATATAATAATATAGAAAATCATGATTCCTAGACTAAATGATTTTATTATTTTGATGTAAACTAAAAGAATTTTTCTTTTTCTTTAGAACAAGGTTTCAAGGATATTTATACAATAAACATAGTCTTACACTACATGTAGTTTAGTTTTTCCTTGAAGATGCAATAACTACTTAAGAATATTTAGGCTAAAATAATAAGAAGAATGAAACACACTTCCTAGACTATATGCACTTATTCATTTCCTTGTAAACATCCATATATAAGACATAGAAATCTATGATTGCAACCAATTCAATAGGTTTGAAATGAAAACAAGTATATTTAAGAAACCATATAACACATGCTAACCTAAGATATATATTTTTTATTCCTTACACATTCAAATATGCCCTAATGTGCTACACAATACAAAATGACCTATGACACAAAGCTAATACTGAAAATAAAGCAAAGAAACTATAGATCTAAAAGAAAGGAGATAGAAATTATAAAACTTATTTTTTATTCCATATGTTACATAATATCCTAATATTATTCCCTAGCTTCCATATCATTACTTAATGTAGATATAGACTAGTATACATGTAAAATTGATAAGTTGCCAAATATTATAAGGGTCTTTCTTAGTCATAACCCTATTCTATAATAGATGAAAAAACAATGGAATACCACAAGGAAATGGAGAGCTTCAATTTTTTGGTAAAATCCACAAAACCACTACATTAGAGTGGTACTATCATTAGCATTGGGGGTTCTACCAATAGCACTACAAATAGTGATGACTGTAGTGAAATTTCATTGCACTAGGAAAATTTTGCTAGAGATAGAAATTTTGAGCTAAATTGTTGCCTAGTGTTGAATGAGATGAGAGGACCTAGTGCTCCATCAATATTTCAAGTAGTTGATTCTATGAAGATATAAAATATTATTACAAGGGAGGGTCTTAAAATAAATATGCTAGTAAATTTAAAACTTCCTATGCGATGAGGCTCTACTGAACCACCAAACCAAAAATATAATGACTTACAATATTTTTGGGGTAGCTAAGCTAATCCTCGCCATACATAGTAACCCCAAAAAATTTTCAGTGGTAAGGTTTTTATATGTACAATGACTATGAATTAATCTATCAACTAGATTAATGAGATCACATACCATATTGTCTTCCTCACTTGACTGGGTCTATAGTATACCATGGCGCAATTACAAAATAACATTGGAAAACTTTAGGGAATAAAAACTTAGGAACAATAAAGGAATAAAATAAGGGGAACAAGGTACTCATGTGCAAGGTTGGTAAGCTTTTATAAGCTCTCTAGGCCACCTAAAGGTCATCCAAAAATTCATGGCAAACACAAAAGCATCAAAAGTAAACAATTAATAAATCAACAACAAAAGGCATTCCCATTCAAAGCTTGAAGGACTTGTCTAGAGATTTAATTCTCTTGAGCATCTTATTTTGGAAGCCAAAGCAAGCAATTCTAGACTAAAAAATTATCAAGGTAGGATTAATCTTATAAGCCAATTGATTTTTTCTAGACTAGCTTGATGTTATTTTGACTTCAACATAACTTTTAAAAGTTTTGGGTAAGTGAAAAGAAAAAGTGGGAGCAATCAACAATATTTTACTTATATGAGTCTAGAAATAAATTTGAGTGGAAGTATATCAATACCTTTTTGTTGCTTCAAATTTCTGGCACAATGTGAGCAACACACTTAAAGCTCTAACATAGCAAAGCAACAACCTAGATCACTCAGGTAAACATCTTTGTCTGGCATGCTAGCATTAGGTAAGAATGGAGATCAAAAGGTGAGAGATACAACAACAAGATCTAGAAAGGTGAGAGACACAACAACAAGATCCTAAAAGGCAAGATATTTAGTAGCAACATCCCAAAAAAAAATCCCAATGCAAAGAACACATGGCACTCTAAAAATGGGTAGTTACACCACATAGCATATATCAGAGCTAGAAAGTGACAACCAACTCCACGATTCATGATAAAGCATATTAAGAATTATAACCATATAATAAATGACATGTAAAGGAAGCTAAATAGGTTGAGTGGTGTCAGCTTAACCCACAATAATTCCGAATTAACTTTAGCTAATATCTGTATATAATAATTAGTTTAAAAATAGCATAGCAAAAGCTATAAAAGGAGCAACAATCCTCATTTGTAAGGGTTGAATATTTACTATTTACATTTTTATAATTTGGTGTTCTAAGATATTCTAATAATAATAAAAAGGTTATTTGGCTTCTACTTGTCAAAATTTATGTGATATTTACACTAATATGTTACAGTCTCAACATTTCATTTAAGCTTTAATAGTAATGAATTATGTTAGGCTCAATATTTGTTGTCTTATTTCAATAGGGGTTGAAGTAGATGCTTTTAGACTTAAAGCTATTTTGATTATTGTTGATAGGGAATTTGTGTTGAATATTGTAATATTTGTGCTTCTAATATTTTTATTATTTTCAATTGGGGTGAATTTTGTTAGATGAAATAGTTGTTTGGATAATTTTAGTGAAAGTTTTGGAATATTAGATGTTGTAAATATTGTGCTTATTTTGTATCAGCTTTTATGGGGGAAATTATGTTAGGCATTTGAATGTGATAGTCATTCTATGTTCATTTATCTTGCATTATTAGTATTAGCTAAATTTTATCCACCTTTAATATTGTTTCTATCCCTATTTTCCCTATTTCTCTTTTACTCTTTTCTTTAATATTCAAGCATTTTTCAAGGATCCAACCTTCTTCGAAGGTTGATATAAAATAAATTTTAGATAATTAAATCTTCACTCCAATCCAATACATACATCCCATACCTATGCTAATAAAAAGATAAATAATTTTGGCATGCTAGTGGGACACAAATCATAAAAATCTCCTAATTAGAAGTCAGATCCACCATGTGCATAAGAGCATTTGGCATACTCGTATTTTTCGATGATCAAGTTTTGGTAAATATCTTGGTGTCACAAAGTGAACAAAATCTATTTACCTAGTGACTCCACTATTGAAATAACCTAAGAACAATTACCTCATTGGAAGAACATAGATGTAGAATTGTATGATTACCAAATTGAAAGCCAAGAAGCTAAAAGAACTAGTGCAATTTGCTAAGTTACTAGCTATTTGAACACGTAGGAAAAATAATTCATTTTAACCTATCTATGCTTTCTCAATTTTAATCCTCACTCTTTTACAAGCCATATATTTGTAATTAACTACTAGATCCCCATCAAAAGCTATGGCCAGATGCATATTCCCTAGTTGAAATAGTGTCAAACCGGTCAATTTTCCAAATTTCCATGATATTCCTTAATTTGCATTAAAATATTTGCCCTCATATGATGGTAACAAAAATATAGCCTATGAAAACTACCAAGATATAGTTGTTTTAGCTATTTTTCATAATATTATTAATGAAGGTGTAATGGTTGGGTTACTTGCTCTATTTTTTAAGGTTAAATTTTAGCCTGGTACCATTTATTAGAGGAAGGTAGTATTAGCACTTGGTTTGACCTTGGTAAACCATTTATAATAGAGTTCAATGATCTAGATAGTCCCATTTTTTTGCTTACTAATTTTACCTCCATTCAAAGGTATACTCAAGAAAATATCATGGATTTCAATATCTAGTTCGATAAGACTTGGAGAATAATTCCTTAGAATATTAAGCCATCACATGCCCAATCCTATATTTATTATCTCTATTATTTTACTCCAAACTTTGGTCTTCATATCTAGTAGACCAATGAGATGAGACTTTTGCAAATCTTCCAAGTGACTATTGCAGCTAAAAATGTGCTCATCTTAGTTGATATGCTTCCTCCTAAAGTCATAATGCCATATTTTCCTGAGATTAAATAGTTGAGCCACCAAGCTTCACTTATATCCTTGTCAAACCCTTTAATATACACTTTGCCTACACCTAAATAATATCCTTAGCTTACCATTATTGCAAGTGCAATGCTAGCCCTACCCGCCTTAGAGTTGAAAGAGTCAACATAACTGCAAGAGTTGAAAGCTATAATAAAAAAGATCATAAATAAGGTTATAAATTTAGAGTGGTAAAATGCTATAAGGAGGTAAATCAGTCAAAATACGTCATACCTCCTTATAGCATTTTACCACTCTAAATTTATAACCTTATTTATGATCATTTCAAGCAAGTTTCTATTGTCATAAGTCAAGAATAAGTATCCATGGATCTAGACAACTATTGGTGTTCAGCGTGCAACGATCCTCACTATGTTGATACTTGCATTGTTTATTAGCATCAGTGTTAATTGACTACATCCCAATAAGCAAAAATAAAATTAGAAGGGTTTATAGGCCTATTGATGGATCCAAAACAAAACCTTGCTACTGAAAAGCTTTCAACTTTTGATCTGCTCCACATATTGATAAGATACAAGAAAAAACCTTTATTGTCAGATCCTCAAAAATTGAAAATTCCCCCACAACCTAAAAAGGAGAAAAATGAGGGCTAGCCTAAGCAAAAAACCAAGCCAGATGCACCTAAGGCTAATAAAATATTGAAAGCACCAAAAGCTTAGCAAAGGCCAGAATCACCTAAGGAATAGACCATGTTGGAAGCATCAAAAGCTCCTCCTATAAATGGAAACACTTCAAGGTATAAATCACCAAAATCCTATCAAAGACCAAAAGTACATAAGGCTAATAAAATACTAAAGGTACTAGAAGATGACCAAAGGATGGAAGCTAATCAGTAAGATTCAAGAGAGCAATTTTTGAGGAAGATGTGGTATCCTTTGATGACTAGAAAGCAAATAGAAGTTGCTCAACAATGTCAAAGGAGGTTCGAGAAACTAGTCTAGAAGGAGAAGTGTTAAAAGCATCTATAATTAGCATTGTGGGGGAATTAAATAAGACTTCCTTAAGATTCAATATGTATGATGCTCTATTAATCCCTAGACAAAATGATTTACTAAAATTTGTTCTTAAAATGTCAATATCAACTAGATTCATCATTTCAAACATTAGTTCAGTACAAAATCAGCCTTCTCTTGGCATGGGTAAGATCAAACCTCCACCCTTTTATATGTCCTTATGCATGAAAGGATAGTACATAATTGAATAGTGGATTTTAGAGCTACCACAACAGTCATGCCTAAGGCTATTTGTGATGAAATGGACTTAGAATACACTCATACTAGTTTAGTGTGCTACATCTTGATAGGACCCTCATCTAGATAGTGGGAGCAATAAAGGATATTCTAATACTACTACAAAATATTCCAACTATATTTGTAATCCAAGAGGTAATAGTGGTGGACTTCCATTGCTATTTAATTTTTTCTTATCAAGGGAGTTCACTGCAAAGCTTGGGGGGCATTTGTCACTTAATTATACTCATATGGTAGTCCCCTTTAAACGAAATAAGGTTTAAATATATGTTGAGAAGTTCATCCCCTACCACATAGAAATATATGAGGAGAAAAGTGTCAATTTGGCTAAAGATGCTTCAAAGCACCCCCAAGTAGAGATAAAAGATTATTTAGAAGGCCCAAAGGAGCTGATAGATGAGTCATTGATGGAGGATGGGTTTTCCATGTTTGATATCAATGCAATAATTCAATCAAACATGGGAACTAAGTGAATTCCTTAGTCGACCAATAGTATACTCCTAACTTTGACTAGTTACATATTCTAAAAAATGCATCCCAAGGATCTAGGGAAGCTAACACAAGGTTTGCTATCAGGAAATGAGTTTTCCATGCTCCTTTTTATTGCAATGATACACACAAGATAAGGAACTCATGAAAATTTAATCTAGAATAAGATCTAGAATATCTAAAGAATCCAATAGAGGACTCATAAGCTAAAGATGAGCTATTTTTGTTCAGCTTCAATTGGCAAGGGAAACCTTGTCAAATTTTGTGTAAATATGTGACATGTAAATAAATTTAATGAATCTAAGTATTGTATAGCAATTGGCCAGATCTAGAAAAAGCATAACACTCACACAAAGAATTTTTTTGGGAAAGCACACCAATTGGTTCACATGCACAAATGAAAGTATGGCTACATAGATCAAGAGGTCCAAGAATTAGCAAAATAGCTAAGGAATGACAAATAATCATGCATCTGCTAACTCATCTACAGTAAAATATCACCTCTCATGAGTTTTCTAAAGAAGACTAAAATAAAATGAGGGTTTATTATATGAGTGACTTTGATGACTACTTTAGTTAGAGAAGTCTATTTAAGGAGAAGTGCCCTTCTCAACATTTCATAAGCCTTACCCAAAGTTGTATGTTGCCCTTTAAATAAGAAATATTATGTTCTTTTAAGTTTCCAAGGTTCTAGGATTTGCTTCTTTAGACTCTGCATCCAACAGATAAGGCTTTTATTTTTGGGTTTTTTTCCTCCTGCAAGTAGATGTCACTTCTAAGTTGTCAAACTATAGTGATATTTCACTACACTAGAAAATCTTGTTGGAGATAGGAATTTTGAGCTAAATTGCTACTCAGTGCTAAACAAGATGAGAGGACTTGGTGCTCCATAAATATTTCAAGTAGATGATGCTACAAATATATCAAATATTCTTATAAGGGAGGGCCTTAAAAGAAAGATACTAGTTAAGTTGAAACTCCATGTGCCATGAGGGTCTACTAAACCACCATACTAAAAAGATAATTACTTACAACATTTTCAATGGTAGCTAAGCCAAACTTCACCATAGGTAAGAATCCTTGAGCCTTTTTAGTGGTAACTAAAAGGGTTGCGTTTTTGGAAAGGTTTGTATATATACAATTGTTGTGAAATCATATATCAAATAGATTAATGAGATCACATATTATATTGTCTTACTCACTTGATTGGGTCTACAATATTCCTTAGTGTAGTTACAAAACAATATCGACAAACTCAGAGGAAAAAAAACTCTAGAACAAGAAAGGAAGAAAATAAGGGAGACAAGGTACTCATGTGAGAGGTCAATAAGCTTGTCTAAGCATTCTAGGCCACCTAAATGTCATCCCAAAATTCATGGCAAATGCAAAAGAATCAAAATCAAACAAATAGTAGTTCAACAACAAAAGGCATTCACATTCAAAGCTTGAAGGACTTATTTGGAGATTTAATTCTCTTGAACATTTTATTCTAGAATCCAAAGCAAGCAATTACAGACTAAAAAATATTCAACATAGGCTTAATCTTGTAAGTTAGAAGTTTTTGGATAGACTAGCTTGATGTCAAACCTGTAGAAGAGGTAAGCCAAAATAATTTTATGTTGACTTCATCATAACTCTTAAATTTTTTGGGAAAGTGCAAATAAAAAGCAAGAGTACTTAAAAATATTCTATTTAAATATTAAAACAAAGTTGAGAGAAAGCATACTAGAATATTTTTGTTGCTTCAAATGTTTGTCATAATATGAACATCACAGTCAAGGGTATGGCATAGCAAAGCAACAACCTGGATCACTCAAGTCAGCTTCTAAGTTGTTTGACATGCAAGCATTAGGCAAGAAGGGAACCCAAAAGGTGAGAGATATAGTAGCAAGATATTGAAAGGTGAGAGACAACAACAATATATCGAAATGTGAGAGACGTAGCAACATCTCTCAAACAAAAGGATACCAATACAAAGGACACCTGGTGCTCCAAAAATAGGCATGTACACCACACATCTATCAGAGATAGAAAGTGATAACCACTTCCATGAAGCATGAAAAAGCATCTCAATAATAATTACAATATAAAAAATTAAGTGTAGAGTAAGTTGAAGAGGCCAAATGGTTCCATCTCATCCCAATATCATGCTCGATCAATTTTGGCCAATAATTGTATATAGTAATTAGCTTTATTTTAGCATAGTGAAAACTATAAAAGGAGCAATTCTCCTCATTTTTAAGGTTTGGATATTTAATATTTTCTCTTTTGTAAGCATATTTTAAGTTCTAATAATAATCAAAGGGTTGTTTGACTACTCTCTATCAAAGTTTATGTGACATTTATAGTAATACTTTACAAGTTCAAATTTTCATTTAAGCTTTAATGGCAATGAATTTTGTTAGGTTCAATATTGTTTACCTTATTTCAACATGGGTTGAAATAAATGTTGTTTGGATTATTTCTCTTAGGGAAATTGAGGTGTTGAATGTTGTAATATTTGCACTTTTGATATTTCTATTAGTTTTAGTCGAGGTGAATTTGGTTAGGTGAAATAATTGTTTGGATCATTTCAATGAATTGTTTGGAATGATGAATGTTTATGCTTATTTCATATGAGCTCTCATTGAGAAATTTTGTTAGGTATTTGATTGCAATAGCCAATCCATGTTCATTCGACTCGCATTATTATTGTTAGCTAATTTATGTCTACCTTTAATATTGTTTCTATCCTTATTTTATTTGTTTCTCTTTTACTGTTTTCTTTAATATTCAAGGATTTTTCAAGGAATTGACCTTCTCAAAAGGTTGATGTAAAATCAATTTTAGATCATCCAATCTTGAATCCAATCCAAGGCACACATCCCATGCCTATGCTAATCAAAATATCAATAATACTACTAAGTTACTAACTATAACTATTGCAAACCAATATCTTGATCTAAGAGCTAATAGAATTAATAACATCCTAATGTCTCAAATAAAAAAGGTATATAGAGATATGATCCTGAAAAAATAATAAAATTTTAGAATGGAACTTTAGGGATGAAAGCAAATAAATAGTTTATATCAAGACTAGTTAGATAAACGAGATATATTGTAAGAGAATAAATTAAACAAATAAACCAAGATCCTAGCTAGCTAAATGAACAATATATGCTATGAAAATAGAGAGAAAAATAAAAAAATAGATGCAATCCTAAGAGGGCTTTAAGAATAGTAAATTATCTAACCCTATGGTTCATGCATACGTCGATAAAGCCCTTGCTTTGATATACCTATGATTTGGAGGACTTAAGCTTATTTACTTCTAAAGATTCAAGATAAAGAACATTTCCATTAAAAATGAAAGATCTAGGATTGAACATTCTAAGACCTAAGATTATAGATTAGATTCACAATTGAATATTAAATTTTACCAAATCAGATATTTAATATTATAAATTACTAATTCTAAAATTTCAAGATTCCCCTACCCCCAAGGAGATAGCTAGATTTTATAGAAAATTGTAAAATGAGAGTTGGATTGGGAAACACACATTTGAAGAATTTATTGGGTGATTGCATGGAAAATAATTAAAAGTTAACATGAAATGTAATTGAAGGTTCAATTGAACTAATTGTATTGAAGGTGTAGTTAGAATATAGTGCATAGATGTGATTTCCAATTATAGGATATGATATCCATTTATGTATTTATGTCCATTTTCTAAAGAGATCTACTTATGTCCATTATGATAAACTTGTCTCAAAAATCTTCTAGCTTTTAAGTAGATTCTATTTAGTAAATTTTTAACTATTAAAAGTATATTAGTCATTAAATTTATAATTTTTAAAATAATAAATATAACACAACAAAATTTCCTACATAAAATGAAAAAAATCCTTCTATCATATGATCCAAGAGTGAACCTGACCATTGGCCTTAAAAGTTCTACTTAATATTTAGAGAAATTTAAATAATGGAGTTCTCTCATGTGGATAAATAAGGTATGAAAGAAAATATATCTAAGGAAACTCTAGGTGGAATTAAGGATGTCCTAGTTGAGGAAAATAATTTATCCTTTGCCAAGGCCAAAGGATAGAAGGAACTTATACAAATCCCATAAAAGTAGAAAATAATTTACTTAAAGTGATTATCAAAGATGAAATGATTATCATATAGTGGCTCTTAAAATAAGAGGACTACTCTATAAATTCAATCTAATTTTTTTAAGATCATTGAAAACATTTTAAAAGGGAATAGATATTGAAATTGTAGTATCTTTATGATTTCTCTTCCTAAAGGATTTTTTCTGATAAACTTCTCCACTTTAAATTTGCAGGTGAAGTACTAGTTAATGGTCCATGGTGAGACCATGGAGTGATTTTTCTATAAATACATAAACTCTTGAAAGGGCTAATGTGCGAGGTTTTCTAAATGAATTTTTTTATGGCTTAATCAAAATAGAAATTTGCAAAATATTAAAAAATACTTTAGGAAGTTCATCTAGATAGCACATACTTCTATGGTATAAAATCTAACTATGTATCTACATAGATGTGCATAACCATATATATTTTAAAATATTTTTCAAGAATCCATTTTTTATCAAATTTAAATTAAGAATTTGGAATCAATAGGTGGACCATGAAAACATTACATTTTAATGTTATATTTATGCCATGAGACTAAAAACATGGAAAGAAATAACAAAATGTGAATACGAATAAATATGCAAATGTTTTGGTCATAAGAGAAACTCATAATTAAATAATGGGGACCAATTATCAATAAAATCATTTAGACCAAGGGTTTTCCACTCCCAAAATATTGTCAAAGAAAAACTCCCTTATCAAGTCATAAAGCCCATTAAAATCCATTTGAATCAAACTAGAGGAGGAACCTCAAAATCAAATTAAATTGAAAAGGAAACAAGTGGGATATTGATTTGGGAAGCCATAAAAATATTTAAAATGTTGATGAGAAATGGAGTTAAACAAATAAAAATAAAAGATAATTATGACGATGGTATCTTGGATAATTTTGAATATAAATATGGTCTAAAAAAAAAGAGTTATGACTTTTTTTGTAAATTTATATTAAAATAAAATATGAAAATAAATAATGGAAAATGTACAAAGGCATTTGAGGATATCTAGAATTATTGGTGATGAGACAATAAAATATCTCATTATTTCAGTGTTATTTTACATAAAACTGCCTATTTTGCCTAAAATACTATAGTTTAATGCCAAGTAGTTTAGTTATTATTTATGTTTATGTTGATGTTAACATTATAAATTGTAGAAAATTATATGCTACTGTTTGATAGGTTTTCTACACTTTTATGGTTATTTTGCAAGTTTTTAACAGTTAAATAACATAAATAAGACATTGAAAAAGTGCTATTAATAGAGTTTTGTTGAAATATAATTTTCTAAACAAATTTGAAGTGTTTTTCGACCTTAGAAACATCTATGATATGACCTAACATCAAAACTTTTATGCTATAGAAAAAATAGGACAATCAACCTACAAAAATAGAACTTGTAGGTTCTGCTCTAGAACATCCGAGCAACAAACTGTAGGATAATTAGAGGATGAAGATGCACACCTGATTTGGGGTCTAAAGCACTTTGGGAGTATGAAATCAGGAAAATTAGATGTAACCAACCACCAAATACTAACCCAGCTTGAACTATCCAAAGCATCTGCCTTTGATAGCTATGCAACATGACCTTCCAGAGTAGTTGCAGGTTTTTCTTCATATAAAAACTAGAATTAATTGTTGACCGTTTGAATGTGCAAATGGTGAGCTAAGAAATTGGGATTTGGCACACATATTTATAGTCCTATTTTAAGACATAAAATAAATATTAGAAGTGCAAAAAGAAGGGAATATCTCTATTCCAACTTATTATCTTAAAGTTGGAAAAGATAGATTAACTATAGTATTTCTTGCAGCAAAATTGTTTTGACTAATTTAGAGGAGGAACATGGATAAAAAGCAACAACCTTTTCAGAACTATTCCAAGCATTATCCACATCATTTGGAGGTATGGAAAAGTGTATAACTGGTTGTAACAACATTCTATCCTAATTATGGATAAAAAAATTAACAACAACATAAGGTGTTGAAAAGGCTAGGATCCTGGAAAAGGATCCTAGCCTCTTCAACAATTGTTTTCAGCAATTTTCAGCAATTTCAGAATTTTTAGTAGTTTTAACTTTTTCAAAAATTTTAGAATTTCAGCATTTTAGCATTATAAACCATTTTAGCAATTTCATATTTGGTTGAAAAAAAATCAAAAGAAAGAGAGGATATCATTAAAAAATATAGACCTAAATGTTGCTATGGCCCACTAGGATGCATGAGGAAATGCATCAAAATAAGTAGGGGGAATGATGAGATAATAAAATGTTTCATTATTTCAGTGTTATTTTGTTAGAAATAGAGTCTATTCCATCATTTGGGTTATGTAAATGTATCTTCCAAGGTACATACTTAGATTACTTTAGGGGCAAGTTATCTAGTTACTTCATGCAATGTAATAAGTGCACAAGTGTCAATGTGCAAGTTGTACATGTGCAAGTTGTCCCTTGCACAACTAGATAGAGTGTTGGCCAAGTATCCTATTTTACCTATATAAGGATGGCCTCATAGATAGATAGATATAGAGTGATAGATAGAGTCATAGATAGAGAGTCGAGGGACATAGTGTAGCATAGTGTGTGACACCATCCATTGGTGATGGATGCAATGTAGTTTAGTAGCTTTATATTGGAGTGTTCATTTCCTCCATAGCTACATTGTAATATTTTATATTTTAGTCATATAGTAGATTTACTTTCTTTCATATTATTTTGCATCTCGTGATTGCTATCTCTCCATGCTTGCTACATCAAAAGCTAACAGTGGTATC
This sequence comes from Wollemia nobilis, assembly GCA_028583015.1. Lineage (NCBI taxonomy): Eukaryota > Viridiplantae > Streptophyta > Pinopsida > Araucariales > Araucariaceae > Wollemia > Wollemia nobilis. The sequence continues at coordinate 11,109,842 of JAQPPZ010001106.1, forward strand.
AAAGCTACGGTAGATCTAGTTTGTGTAGGTCTATAGGAAAGCCACCATTATCATTGAGCCTGAGCATTTTGACAAACTGACATGCTATTGGACCAACCACTATCAAAAGCCCTTAGAAGAATCTAGGTGGTAGAATAAGGGAGAGTCACGAGTGAGGACTGAAAGAAGTCTCAGTTCTAGGAAATACTGAGATTGCAATTGACCAGAGTCTTTCCACAAGAGTTTCAAGAAAAACTCGTGAAGACCAGGACTCAGGATTCAAGCCACTGGATTGATAGATCATTCAGTGAGGATTATCCAGGATATCTAGAAATTTTCTAACTAGTGCCTAAAGTTTCTTTTGTTTGCAGAAAACTATTTCTTAGAGGATTGGGACTCCTCCTACGATAGAAAGCTAGGAGACTCCAACTTCATTGCTCGAAGGTCGGTGTGCCCTCATAGTGCAGAGATTGGTTCTTTGTGCAAGAGAAGAATACTGTGGAAGAAGACTTCTTGTGAAGAGTTGTGGTGAAGTCAGGAGACTGAAGATCTCCATTGTTGAATCAAAGAACTTCACAAGTTGAAGAACAAGCCATAAAAGCCTTGACATAAAAAGGCCATAGAAGCCTTGGAGAAGAGGCCACAGGAGCCTTGAAGGAGAAGCCACATAAGTCTTAATACCAAAAGGCCACAGGAGCCTTGGTACTGAAAAAGGCCATAGAAGCCTTGATACTAAAAAAGGCCATAGTAGCCTTGGTACTAAAAAAGGCCATAGAAGCCTTGATCCTGAATTTGAAGAGAATATTTGATTCATAGGTAGACTAAATATTTTAGTACTAATACTTTGTTGTAGGGAAAGAAGATTCAGTGAGTTGGGAAACTTCCTACAAGAAATTTAGGAAGGGTATCTTCTTCAGAATCAATTCAGCACCTGAAGCAAAATCAAAGAGATCAGGAGAAGATCTCATTGCAGAACTTCCAGTCAAGGAAGGAGAAGGAGAATAAGGACTAGGTGAGTCCTGCTCGAATCCAGAAGTAGCAGAATCAGAGATCCAGAGGAAGATCTCATCACCAACACTTCCAAGAGTAGAAGGTTGAAGAAAAGGTCTCAAGGAAGACCATCAGAAGCTGACAGATCAGAGACCTTGAGAAGGTCTTATCGAGCATCCAAAAAAAGGCTAGGAGAGCCTTACTAAAGATATTCTCAAAGGAGAACTCATTGGAGAAATCCACTATCAAGGAGAAGCCTTTGATAGTGAAGGACTTGGGACAATTATCACCATCCGACAACAAGCCCAAGAGAAGAAGAATTTGGCAAGGAGTGCCAAATTCAAGAAGAAGAATTTGGCAAGGAGTGCCAAATCTCAGAAGAAGATCCTGCTTGAAGTCAGAAATCGACAAGATGACTTGAAGACAGAAGAAGCTCACCAAATATTGAATATTTGAAGATTACCTCTCATAGAAAGAAGGCATCACTTCAGAGACAAAGACTTCTCCAAATATGCATCAGAAGGAGAACAAAAGAGGAGAACAAGCCATCAAATCCTAGGCTCATAAAAGAAAGGTCAAGACCATCATTTGGTGAAGAAGGAGCTATTCAAGATAGTCTACAAAGAGCTGGAAGGACATTCTCATAGCAGAAACTTGGTGATTCTAGACACCAAGATCTACATCCTCTACAGAAGCGATAAAAGAGCTACAACAAAAAGGTATGCAACTTTCTGGTGCAAATAGGTTTATTAATTCATCTACCTATTAGATTTGTTAGATGCACCTACATTTGGATTAAAGTTGCAAATAGAAAATTGGATTACAATCTTCAAAAGTGCAAAAAGAAAAAGTTCTTTTAAGGTTCATTTGCACTTTTATTAGGAGTTGATTAGATTTCAAAATAGTTTCTATCAACTACCTATTTTGGAAAAAGAAAAAGAAGACTAAGCTCTACAATATTAGTTGTAGTGAAATTTTAGAATAACTCTTAAAGATTCATTTTAGGTTATTCTTGATTAGTTGTAGTAAATTCTTAGTGCATTAATTTGAGAGTTGATCGGAGTGATAAGGTGTAATCTTAGTGCATTAAAAGTGAAAAAACTTGTACTATTACACTACTCTCAAAAGAAATTAGTTTTGTGTTCTTGAAGGGCACAAAATCTGATTTGTATCAAGTGTCTAAAGACACTATTGAAGCACAAAAATCTGCAACTCGTAGTGGCCTAAAGAAGCCACCCAAAAAGGTTAGAATCCTCCAAAACCTGGAGAAGAACATAACTAACCAAAAATAGAAATAGAAGCTTTAAAGGATGAGACTTGGTGAGTCTCAAATCCAAAAGCATTAAAGGATTGAATGCAAGAAAAGAATTGCAGAAAATAAAAAGCTTCTATCTACTGTTATATAAGCTTGGAATTGTTATCTAAGTGTCCAAGCAAAAAGGAGGAAGGTGTCTACTTATAAAAGACAACCTCAAAACCCTTGTATTGCAGGAGAAAAATCTGCCATAAAATCAGAGTTTCTGATCTGAAATAAGAGTGCAAAAGAAGGTGCATCAAAGGAAATTTATGTACACACTATAGTACATCTTATAGCACCATTTCAATCTGGTTTTTACAGTCTAAAAACATATTTGAATCTGCCCCAAAAAGGGACAATAAACACAGGAAAAACAGCCAAGAAAGGGCTGAACGTAAGCACTCTTCCCAAGCTATAGAAGCCACTCAAAGGGGCTCATCATGGATGCTTGAACCTACAGAAGACACAACATAAGAGAAGATCAAGCAATGTACAAAGCAGAAGACAAAGCATAGGAGAAGATCAAGCAGTGTACAAAGTAGAAGATAAAGCAAACAGACATCAAAGGAAAGGAGCATTCGTATCAAAGCATTTCTACCATTAGTAAATGCTAACAATGGAGTAAAGCATCAAGGAGTCTTCATCCAAGCACTGCCATTCAGACTCCATTCAAGGGCCACCAAAGCTACTCCATATCTCCACCAAAGCTCCACCATATCTCCACCACAACTCAACCATTAGCTGGAGACACTTGAGCATCTACGTAAAACAACAAGGATTAAGGTGGAAAACGCATTGGAGAGTCTTCATATAAGCGTTGATAGAAAGAAAGGCATGCAACTGCCACTTGTCATATTTTGAAAGATACTCTATAACGCTCACAAAGAAGACGTTACACTTCTTGGTGCCCATACTCCAAACAGTGGAGTTACATACAACTTGACATACATTACAGGAAAGATAGCTTGGAGACGTTGAGGAAGGAGCGTTACTTGGACAACGCTCAAGAAAGAATAAAAAAATATTTTCAACTCAAAGGTGACACTTGTCACGAATAGTGGAGTGAGTTCGGCACCTCCACCAACCAAATGAAGAGCTTCCATGAGCATTTAGAAACTCATAAAGTGACACTTGTCACTCCTCCTATCTCGTATTAAAGATGGGTTGGACTTTGGAAAGGAAGCGCAACAGTTGGAAACACCACAAGAAACAGTGGAAGCTACTCGATAGATCGATGATAGATGCTCGACAAGAGTTCGGGTGCTACATGGTAGATCGATGGTAGACGCTCAACAACTATTCGAGTAGAATTTGGTAGAGTGATGATGGATGTTCGACACCAGTTCGGGTGTGATTCGGTAGAGATCCAAAGCAAGATGGGTATAATTTGAAAACTCTTGGTCAACCAACATTCATGGAGTGCATTAAAGCCTTGGGAATCCATGCTCAAGAAGGAGAGTTTATAGCCACATTCACCCGACATCATAAAGGTACACAGCCTTAATTTCTTATTCAATTTGCTTTCAATTTCAAAAAGGGAGTTATAAGGTTATAAGATAAGGTTGATATATTATTTAAAATCAATCTTTGTTTGAAAGCAAAACTTAGGGAATTAATATAATATTTGCAAAAATATAACTTAGGAGCAATAAGGGATTCTACTTGGAATTAATCCATTTAAAGTTTGCAAATATTAATGTGTTCTAGTTTTCCAAATTTGGGAGTGATAAGGGTTACAACTTCAAACTAGTCTTTTGGAAATTAGAAACACTTAAATAAAATTCCTAAGGGTTTCAAAAGGGGTTATTAAAAACTTTTATCAAAGTTGGAAATTTATGTTCTTGTCTCAAAAAATTTCTCCTTAGGGACAAAATAAATCCAACATTAAAACCTCTTCAAAATTGAAAAGTGCTTAGTTCAATAGGAGTATTAAGAAGATTAAGAAGTTGATTTTTGATCCTTACAAAATTTGTACAAAATCAACCAAAAATTGAACTATATCTTGCAAAAGCACTATAGAATACTCCAAAACATATCTAGGGAGTCATAAGGAATTCTACAAAACTTGATAATAATATTCTTCAAAAATTATCAAGTTGTGAAGATATAAGCTTTCTTCAAAAACCTAAAATTAGGCATTCATAACTAGGGAGATATAAGGAAGCCTACAAGACTAATAAAGGTTTTATCAAATCAAGCTTATATACTTCAAATAGGAAATTTGTAAGATAGACTATGAAGATTCTATCAATTCTAAGAATCACTATTCTTGTATGGATGAAATTTTGAGAAAAGCTTTCAATAATGAAGAACTATTCCATGAAGTAGAATTCTACTCTCAAAACCTAATAGATACTCTAGATGGATATGAGTATCTACCCTCTAATGAGAAAGTGAAATTCTCCTTATTTCTTAAGGAAGCAAAAGAAGGTAGATTTATAACATTGATTAACTATCTTCATGAAATTCTCTTCACAACATGGTGGAACTCCCAAAGACTAGTTATATTTTCACTAGAAGAATATTTGATGATTTATCTATCATTAATTGTGTTTGTACTTACTCAACACAAGAAACAAGTTGATAATAAAGAACAATATTATTGTGATGATAGACTAACTTGTTATAAAGCAGATATTTCACCTACATCAAAGAAAAATCATAGGAAGAGAAGAAGAAGAAAAAGGAAGAAAAGGACAAGAGGGCTTGACATGAAGACTAAAGCAACAGAAGAGGAACCAGATCAAGACTACTCTGAACAAGCAGATAAAGGAGGAATACAATGCAAAGTCATTTGAAAGAAGAAGCCTCAGCTCCAACTTACTCTACATCATATGAAGACACAAATTACCTATTGAACCTGAACACAAAGAATGCAGAGATAGAAGACAAAGTTCAAGAAGAAGAAGAAGATCCATATTGAAGACTGAAGTCTTCAATACCCAAATAATGTAATACAAGGGGTGTTAGAAATAGAGTCTATTCCATCATTTGGGTTATGTAAATGTATCTTCCAAGGTACATACTTAGATTACTTTAGGGGCAAGTTATCTAGTTACTTCATGCAATGTAATAAGTGCACAAGTGTCAATGTGCAAGTTGTCCCTTGCATAACTAGATAGAGTGTTGGCCAAGTATCCTATTTTACCTATATAAGGATGGCCTCATAGATAGATAGATATAGAGTGATAGATAGAGTCATAGATAGAGAGTTGGGGGACATAGTGTAGCATAGTGTGTGACACCATCCATTGGTGATGGATGCAATGTAGTTCAATAGCTTTATATTGGAGTGTTCATTTCCTCCATAGCTACATTGTAATATTTTATATTTTAGTCATATAGCAGATTTACTTTCTTTCATATTATTCTGCATCTCGTGATTGCTATCTCTCCATGCTTGCTACATCAAAAGCTAACATATTTTACATAAAATTGTCTATTTTACCTAAAATACTATAGTTTAATGCCAAGTAGTTTAATTATTATTTATGTTGATGTTGATGTTAACATGGTAAATTGCAAAAAAATATATGCTACTATTTGAGTAGGTTTTCTGTAGTTTTTATGGTTATTTTGTAGGTTTTTAATTGTTAAATAGCATAAATAAGACATGTTGAAAAAGTGTTATTAATAGAGTTTTGTTGAAATATAATTTGCTAAAAAAAATTGAAGTGTTTTACTACCTTAGAAATATATGTGGAATTATCTAGCATCAAACCATTCATACTGCAGCAAAAATGTGATAGCCAACCTGCAATAACAAAACTTGTAGTTTCTACTTTGAAACATCAGAGTAGCAACCTGTAGGATAATTGGAGGATAAATATGCAAACCTTATTTGGGGTCTAAATAACTTTAGGAGAATGAAACAAGGAAAAATAGATGTAACCAACCACCAATTCTGACCAAAATTGAATTATCCAAAGCATATGGCTCTGACAACTGTGCAGCAAGACCTGTCGGAGTAGTTACAGGTTTTTCTCCATATAAAAACCAAAATTAATTGTTGATCATTTTGAATGTGCAAATGGTGAGTTGGGAAGTTGGGATTTGACACACATATTTATAGAACTATTTAAAGGTATCCAATAAATATTATAAGCACAAAAATGAGGGAATATCTCTATTCCAACTTATTGTCTTAAAGTTGGAAAAGATAGATTAATTGCAAAAATTCTTGTAGCAAAATTGTTTTGATTGATTTGGAGAAGTAAAATGTGAGTTGGCACGTGGATAAAAAATAAAAACCATGTTATAACTATTCCAAGTATTATCCATAGCATTTAGAGGTGTATAAAAGTAGATAGATGGTTGTAACAACATTATATCCTAATTTTGGACAAAATTTGTTGACAACACAACAAACAACAAATTGATAGCAAATCACTTGATCATGTAATTTTCAATTGTAGGAAAAATAAGTGGGATACTTGGCATAAATATCCTTGTCTTCCTATATTGAAAAATAATAGGGAATAGACAAATAAAAATCAGCCATAGCATTTTTCAAGAAATTATCAACATTTTCAGTAAGAACATTTTTTGTCAATAAAGTGCAGTTTTGTTTCAACATATATTTTTATGTGTGATTGGATAAGTAGAGATTAGGACTTGGAAAACCACTCCTAATAAACCTAGGATCAAGGGCCCACTCTCAGGGCTAGTGGAAGGACCATTGTACAACATTTACAAGTTTTTCATTTGTTGTTTTCTGTCAAAAGTTGTTATTTTTTTGCTAAATTGTTGTAAAACAAAAAAATACTCTATTTTAACCTATTTTTCTCTTGTTTCCAAGTGTGCATGTTTTTGTGTTGTTTTTAGCTAGTTGACCTTCTTATTTATTATACTTTCATTTCTATTAATGCAATTTTCATCCAGCATTTAATTACTACTTTTAGTATTAAATTTTTGTTTCAGCATTTTTAGTTTAGCAACATTAATTTTTCAATTTTATTTTTTTATTCAAGCATTTTATTTTTCTATTATTTCAATTTAGCAAACGTAATCTAGATTTATTTTTTCCTTTAGCAAGTCAATTTCTATAATTAAATAGTTTTTATTATGCAAGTGAGTGCAAGTTAACATAGTTTCCTTTCTACAAAGATTTTTAGCTTTCATAAAATAGTCTAGTGTCTTGATATTTAAGTTGTAGTTCCAAGGTCTCTAATGTATACAACCTTAGGATACCTCCTCGGATTTAACAAATTAAATTAAATTAAATGATGAGCATTAATGACAAAGAATTAAAAAAAAAAAAACTTGTTGGATGGAAAGGTCATCTTCTATCTCAAGCAGGAAAGTTGACCCTCACTAAGGCCTCTCTTCATAGCATTCCAGTCTATTTTCTCTCCGTTTTCAAAGCCCTTGTGAAGGTTTTCCAAAAATTTGAGAAACTCCAAAAATAATTTTTATGGACTGGATCAGAGGAGAAAAAAAGGATACACCTTGTAGGATGGACCAAAGTGTGTAGACCTAGGGAAAATGGGGGCTTAGGTCTGAGGAGAATTGCTCATATAAATTTAGCTTTACTAGCTAAGTAGGTGTGGCACCTCATTTTTGGTGAAGAAAATGAATGGACAACTATCATCAAATGAAAGTATCTTCAAAATATGGAATTTCTAAGTGACTCAGTTCCAATCAAAGGTTCTGCTTTTTGGAAAGCAATTCTCAATTGTAAGGAAATCATCAAAAAATGTTTAAGATGGGTTTTAGGCAATGGTGAGAGGATAAATTGTTGGAATGATAGGTGGGCTAAGGACAAAACACTGACATAATATCCTAACTCAGCCTAAATAAGAGATATCATGGAAGAACTCATTGGCAGAAAAGTCTTTAATTATATGGTTGAGGACAGAGGCAAAATGAAGTGGAAACAAATAAGGATTTAGGGATTTCAAGCATAATCAAATGATGTTTGTAACATTCTTGGAAAATATTTTATCCCCATGAGACCCAAGGAAGATCAAGTGACCTGGGCTCCTAGGGAAAATGGGCAGTTCACTGTTAAATCAGCTTACAAGCTTCTGCTTGATGACGACGATTTTGTCCTCCAAAAGGACTTAGTTTGGATAAAAAATTTAATTCCAAAAATTATAGTCTTTTCATGGTTGGTTATCCAAGGAAGAATTCTAACCATTGATAATATGATGCGTAAAGGCATTTGTATCACTAATCGTTGTTATCTATGTAGGGCTAATTGGGAGACCATTTTTCACATTTTTGTTGAGTGCCCTTTTTCCTTGACTGTCTTAAGTGGGGTTTTTCAGGCCTTCAATATTTCTTGGGTTAAACCAGCCATTGTACTTAATTTGTTCATCTAGTGGCCTTGCCCCTTTTCAAGCCAAAGACTTAGATACATGTGGAAAATTTGTATCAATCACTATCTTTGGCAGGTTTGGTTAATAAGGAACCATAGAGTCTTTAATGAGTCTATCCATGATCATCAAACTATCATTGCCAGGATCCTATCCTTTGCCAATGAGAATGTGAACCTTATCCCTTTTGATATTCATAAACCTCATCTACAGGAGACCATGATTGCTCAATATTTAAGCTTAACCTTGTTAGATGAGTCTATGCCTAGGGTAGTCAACCCCAGAGCCAATTTTAAGTGGTCCCCACCTCCTACGGGTTGGTTTAAGCTTAATTTTGATGGAGCACCTAAGGGCAATTCTGGCATAGCAGGCACTTGCGGTATTGTATAAGATCATAATGGGAATATGATGCTTTCATTTTTTGAATATTTGGGAACAATTATGAACAACGAAGCTAAAGCTAGAGCTATGTGGAGAGGCCTTCAAATGACTCAAGACTTAGAAGGCAATTTGATCATATAAGGAGACTCTATGCATGTTATAAATCTCCTCAATAATTGGAAAACACCTCCTTGGATGATTAAATTTTTTTTTTGAAGAGGCTAGCATCCTTTTCCAAGGAAGACAGGACAAAAAATCCCAACATGTCTTTAGGGAAGCTAACAAAGTTGTTGATAAGCTGGCCAATTTGGGTGTCGATGGTGATGGACTTTTAAAATGGGAACACGGTGTCCCTAGTGAAGTAGAGGAGCTTATTCAATACGAATACCAAGAATTATAGTCAAATTTACCAATATGGAAGGCACTGTAAGTTTGAAGGCTATGAGTATTCCCATCTCTTTTTTGAAATGGACTCACAATAAAAATTATCCAAGTTGTTAGTCTTGGTGGATGTTTCTTGGAAATACCACAAAGACTAATGGGGACAATCACATGTCAAATAACATGGCTCCTAGTCATCTTAGTAATTTTAGGTTGGTTGATAATCACAGGGCAAGAAAGAAATGATAATAGAAGACTTCGAACTAGAGCCACGTGGACCACCAGATAGCCACCACCATAAATCTAGCCAGCAGATTCACTTCTCCAAGGCTAATTGGCCAAGATAGGATGTGGTCCCAAAGCATTTCATATACGAAAGAAAGCAATTACCAAAGAATTATTAAGAGTAACTGTCAATACAGAGCTTGTGGGAGTTTTTTTAGTACTCTGCTATGTGTGTCTGCAGCTTTTTTTTCTCCATTGTTTCAAGGAAGGGATCCGTGTCTGTTTCTTTTTTTGTAATTATGATGTAGGTGTGTTTTCTTGGGGTATACCCAAAATGTTGTATGGGAATTTTCTTTTTGATAACAGGCTATGTGCCTTACCGGATGTAATGGCTTTGGCGGCATGTATATTTTACATATATAGGATCCTTAGTAAGGACATGTTCATCAACAACCCTGGACTAATTTTTGTAAAAGGTTTTGGGCCAACCTGTAAAACCCGGTATTAATGCTATAGTATCTTATCTACCAAAAAAAGACACTCAACATATATTAATAAGGTTGGACTTCATCACCAAACCCCAACATATATCATTACCCTGTTCATGGCAAAGGTTGGCTCCAAGAACCGTCGTAGCCTAGAAAATAGCATGCATTCCTCTTCGAAGGGTGTATCGCTACCCATGGTGAGACTGGGTGAGGACTGGTAGCACCTAGGCTCCCTCATCGAATTTGGGTTTCATCTCCAAATCTTGGTAGGTTTCGTAACTTGGACTTCATAATCGGGTTGTGTGTGAGAGAATCTAGATGAAATACTAGAATAATTTTAAGACAAACATTTTGCACATTAATTTTTTTTTTCCCAAAAACTTCAAAAAATTTATAAAAAATAAAAAAACCTTTACAAAAAAAAAATCAAAAATCAAAAAAAAAAAATCAAACTCTGAGTAGACTTAGGAACAAAAATCGTGTTTGTTTGTTTTCTTTGAGTGCTTTCTTGCTTTGTACTTTCATCATACATACACACACATACACTTGCATTTTACACCTCATCCCATCTGTAGCATATGGTAACAACCTGTGGTCAGGCCATAAGGTTAGCCTTAACTCAGATCCAGTTATCTTCTCCCATGGATCCATCTCAGTTTTGTCAAGCCCATAACACTTTGGTGGTATGAAAAGTTAGTGTAGTCCCTAATATATCCCAAAAAACCTAAATGCAAGGCCCTCTAGTAGTGCCCCTATTTTAGACATAGATGTTATACATAGGACTACCCATACCGCTATTCCTGAGACCCCTAGGAGTGAGCCATTTACTCCAATAGATGGTCATGTCATGTACGTAGACATGGATATTGTTAGACAATACCTAAATGTGGCTAGTATGGTATTCCCATAATTTCCATCGCTTACCATTCCACCTCGCACCATCCCATCATTCCATCAGGAATTCACCTTCCCACACCCATAATAGTCTAGCCAAACCTTCACGAATCCACTTTTTGAGCACACTAATGTCACCATAGCCTATACCCATTGATCATCATCTAATAAACCCCCCATTATCATACCAAATCAATAGGTCATTTGCACCAATTCCTTTTATAAAACACCCATCATTGTTGCTTTGCAAATCCCTATGTCCATTCCATCCATAGCATCCATAGGCACCATGATTCATAACCCCCTCCTTCAACGATAATGTAATTTACCACTTACCCACCACCTACATCCACTACCATGGTTGCCACGTAACATACCTGATCATCTGCATCATACATGGCCATACCCTCCTTGTTTGTGATTGCCATGTAGTAAGCCTTATTGCAGTTACAATAGATGATCCTAGATAATGCTAATCAAAATGTTAATCTTGATCCACTGCAACAGTCATAGGGAGCAAACTAGAACCAATTTTCCACATCTCAATCTCATAAATTTTTTCACTCAAGATCCATCTAGGGTGATGCACCCCCCAACCACCATAACTGCTAACCCATATCATTAAGTGTATGCTAACCCTTCAAGTCAGCATACTATCCTACCTCTATCACCATATCACTATCAAATCCCTCATCAGTAGACATACCACCATTTATTTCATGCTAACAACCCTGATCATCCAAATCCTACCAATAGTGCATAGTATTAACAACAACAACAAGCAAGTTAGGGTTTTAACCCTATGGAAGACCCTAAGTACTGATTCTTGCAGAGCCATATTGATAGCCTTTCCATGTAGACACTAGGTTTGTAGTATTAAAATCCCACCTGGCGACAGCTACTCAATCACCCAATCCATGCTTTGGTACCCACACCACCTTATTCATCTGATTTTTAGGTATTGAAGTTTGATACATTTAAGGGGGATGAGGATCCTCGAGAGCATGTGACTAGATTTTTGAACGCTTGTTTCAAGATCATAAACAATGATGCACTCATGCTCCACACCTTTCCTCAAACACTCAAGGGAGAAGTCCAAGATTGGTACAACCACTTACCACATCAGAGTGTTTACACTTTCAAGCAACTTGCAGGCCAATTCTTGGAGCAATTTGCCTTGAATATCAAAAAGAAAACTACATTGACCAATATTCTTAGCTTGAAGAATATTGGTCTCGTGGTGTCATATGAATTGGCCACCCTTATATCAGAATTCGAAGACTTCTATAGACATCCTCAAGAGTCATTTTCATCTCCCCTATGGGTATGTGGAATTTATTGGTGCGCATATCCCACATATCTATCAGGGCAATCAAATATGCACAGTCTCCTATCACAGGCTCTAATCGTGTCACCTGCTTGAGGCCGATGGCATCTAGCCATTCCTAGTCCTCTATTGTCAAGGCATACCTTTTGGAATCAAATAGAGTTGGTACTTGATACCAAATCCTCACCACCTAACAAGGATAAGCAACTTAATTATACAACTCCAAAATGGCCTCAAATGGCCCCAAAAACATTCACAAGAAAAGACTCAAAATGACCCCTCTTTGAGGCCAGTTTGTGGCCATTCCCCATAGGAACGGCCCCCAACCCTATGGCCAGCCCATAAATGGATGGCCTATTATCATCCCACACTATCCAGCCCACCTAGGGATGACTATAATAAATTGGACTCAAAAAGGCCTTTCAGGCCATCAAAAATAGCAAAAATAATGCAAAATTGGACGTATAAAATGCAATCTAATTGCACAAAAACATGGATAAAAAATAAAAATTGGTACATATCTCATAAATTAGGTATAATTACCTACAATCTAGTTTTATATTCTTCCAAGCCAAAAACATGCCATAAAAGCAAAAAAATCAACTCCTAACACTAGGAAAATGCAATAAGAAAGACTTGGCATACCTGTCTTGCACCAGATCCACCACTGGTTGAGTCCGCCTACTGGATCATGGTGACTGTGGGATGAATGTGACAGTGCTTCACTACTCAAAATCACTCTCCTACTCCTCACCCCTAAAAACTACAAAAAGAAGAATGCACAAATGATCCTAACCCTCATATTTTGGGTTTATATAGAGATACAGGGGTCACCACCATACTAGGGTGGTACAAGCACACATTTGGCCACATTTATCACCCTTTTATGGTTTTATAACATGCCCTCATCCCACCTTGGGATGGTGGTAGCAAAAATAGGTCAAAACAACCCAAAATGACCCAAAACAGGTCCAAAACTGCACCAAAATAGCTCAAATTGGGTCCAAATTTCACATGGATCAAAATGCAAGCCTGAGGATCCTAGGAGGGATGGAAAATTTTTTCACTCATTCCCTAATAAGTCCATTATGGCCAGACCTCCCCTCGATCATGTAGTTTTCAGCTCCTTTTCTCCACGAAAACTCAACAAAGTCACCAAAATCCTTTCCAAATTGCCCCATTTTTCAAGAGGTAAAATTGAAGGTAAGCATAACACAAGTCAATTGGGTCAAGTGACTCATCACTTTTCTCACTGTTCATTACCTCATCAACTCATCGCTTGAGAGGGTAGTCATACTCATTCCAAATCAGCAAGCACACACTCAATTATGCAAATTACGATTGTTCAACGAATCTTTGAGCAAGGCAATCACGCCCCTGCTTGGGGCAAAAAACAAGCACACAATATCACATCATAACTCTTGAAATTATTGGCATCATGAACTAATGGGCTTTTTCCCTTCATGACGTACAATTTTTAAGCCTAGGTACGTTCATTTAGCGAGTCAGAAACAAGGACTCAAGAACACATGCCCTTTCCATGATTGGGGCATCTAAAGTTGGTTAGGTTAGCAAGTAACCTTAATCATTCAACATTTTAGTTATCTATTTTTGCTCAGTGCTGTGTTGCACACAATGCATCTCAAAAAGGAGCATATGTAGACACTAAAATATGGTAAACCTGATTAAGTATCCACAAACAATGATCAAATTGACATCATATGGCCCCTTAGGCAGCCCTTAGAAGGTTCACAGTGGTTCTAGCCACTCCAAATGAGGTTTTGGAGGATTTTGGCCTAATTTGGCAGGTTTTGGCCCAAAATTCACCACCGTCCCACCTTGGTATGGTGGCATATTCCCACCATATTACCCTGGTACGGTGGTGAGCCATCGTCCCAGGGTGGGACGGTGAACAAGTTTGACCAAGAAAAAGTTAAATCTGGGATAAATGGCACCCAAAAACTATCATTTACCCCGCAAAATGAAGCATGCGGGTTAGATGGCACTGCATCCTTATGACATACCTCATAATGGAGGCCCAAATTGGATATTCTCTTCCACATCCATTGCATGCCTCTCGTTTGACAAGTGGCACCTCCTGCCATGCATGCCCTCGCATGCATTTTTGCACATGAGCCCCTTTGGGCTATAAAATGGATTCAATATCCACACAAAAATATATATAGGAGTTCTAGGATATGCAATCGAGTGCTTCCGATATTTCCCCTCACTTTATTGTGCCTTCTTGCCCTCGAAATCTCTCTTTTGTGAAGGAGGTTACCAAGTGACTTCAAGAGGGTCCTTTGAGCATAACTTTTCCATTCGGGTGAATTTATTCACCAAATTCAATTACAACACCCCCTATAGTGTTTAGGATCATTCCCAGTGGGATTGGTAGCAAAAAATTGTGCATAATTGGTGGGTATACCCTCCCAGGGTGCCCCCCAATTAGTTGCAGTCACCACCATCCCCCCTAGGACGAGGAAAAATCCTTGTATAATTTTATTACTATTTTTTAATGATATTATTCTAGAATATCATAGGATGATATGGTTTAAATTTCATACAATTTGGAGTTAAATTGGTTGATATATCATATTTTTAAGGTTTTACAGGTTCATAGGTGGATATCCTAGTTGCATGTAGGTGGATATGCATGTCATTTTGGAAATATAATCATATGGGTTGTCTTAAAATTATTATTTATGCATTATCCCCAAATTTCATATGTTTTGGACATGTCTAGGTGCGGTATTTGCTTATCTTGGTCTTCGTAGGTTGTAGGCAAGTGATGCAAAATCGATGGGTCCACGGATGCAATTTCTTATATGTTTTTAGTGATATCCCCTCAAAACCTCTTATTCAACATCCCCATAAATTTTCATAGCATTCTGAGTTGATTTGACATATTTTTAATATATGTGCCATTTTGTGCCTGTGGGAATTTCATGTTTCCCTCCACACACCCTTGCTATTTGACCCCTTTTGCTTTCTTGTGTGTAGGTGTAGGTTCTTGAGAGGCATTGGTAAGGAATATCAGACATCATATATTGAATATACAAGCAGCGGTAGCATTGGCCCACCCACATCGATTGTGGGTACCAAGAAAGGCACTGGATGTGCACTCATATTTCTTAGAGGATTTGATCCTTGGGCACCCAAAACTTTGTAAAAATTATATCACCTTTGAGCCCTAAATGGTACTATTGTGTAACCTTGGATCTGATCCACTAAATTAATAAATAAGAGACTCGTTTCATTTCATTCCTTATTGTTTGGTTTTGCTTCATTTTCATATGCATGCTTTCGTTTGATGCTCGTAAGCAAATAGGATAGATACACATATTGTTGCTCATAATTAGGTGCACCACTTTTCCCTACTTCAAGTAATATGATGATAAATTGGTCCATGATTTTGGCAACTGTTGGAGGGAAGTTATGATAAAATTATCATTTTCCCTCCCCATGATAGAGCTAACAAGAATATTCACAAAGAGTTATGCCAAACCCATATCTTTGTTGCTACAGTTGAAATAGTACTAAACACTCTAAGAGGCACTCACCCAGGCTAGAATTATAGAAGAAATAAAGATTCAAGAGGGTGAGATTAAGCCTAAGAAAAAATAAAGGAAAAATAAGAACCAAAAGGGGAATAACCATGACCAGTCCAAGGCTGCACAAATTAATCAATTAATCTTGGGCCAATCATCACAACCAATTCAACATGCCCAAGTTCAAGTACAAAAACCTCAACATCAATAGCAGTAATTGCAACAATTGAATTATCAAGTGGTTCCACCCCCATAATACGTACAAAACCAAATGCAACTTGTAGAGAGGCAACAACATCATTTTAAGCCCAAACATAATTACACCCTACTATCCAAGCCTTATTCATCTATTTTTTAAAAGTTGTATGCGGCACAAATGTTCACATTATCGAAGGTAAAACCCGAAGACCTGAATAAGCCAAAGATGAAAGGCTACAAAGAGCATTTATTTTACATCTTCCATCGACAAAAAGGACATGATATCAAATATTGTCATGGGTTTAAAGGTATTGTGCAAGATTTATTAGAAGTGGGGAATACCAAAGTTGACAACCCCTTAGCCCAACCTAATCAGAACCTTGGTATACACCAGACACCTTTGCCTCATCATGAGGTGAGTCAACAAGCATCGGGAGCATCAACCTATATGGTTCCTACCAACTAGGTTAATCATGTGTTGCAACTATACCAAGGTTTTGTAGGGATATAAGTATAGTTACCCATGACCAAAGACAAGCAAATCACACAACCCAAGCAACACAAGCTCCTTTAGCACAACCTAGTTTTTCCATACAACTAGGCCCATCCATTCCACCACCACCCATCCATAAAGTAAATCATTCATCTCATCCCGTCATTACCTTGAGAAGCTGGTTGATGCAAAGTTTGAAAATGGCATCAAAAAAACTATCAATATACGAGCTAATACAAAAATCTCCCCTACATTGTGAGGCATTGACAAAAATTTATAAAATCCATAAAAGTGCAATCTAAAGACCCCAACACCTTCAAAACTTTTATGGAGAGTGTCCAAAAATGCACGGAGCCCTCAAAAGCATTTTATGACTTTGAGGAGAAGAGTGTATCATCAAATTTACTAGATCCTCCATTGCATATAGTCACTCATATTGATAGAAATCCATTCAAGAGGGTGCTTATTGATACCAACTCTTCCATCAACCTCATTACCACTCCCACCATAAAGCATCTTAACCTACCATCATCCCATATCACGTCATCCACATTCACCTTGAGGGATTTTAATGATGCTTTATGCTCAACTATGGGGAATGTAGTTCTACCTGTCAATGTAGGGGTGAATACTATTCATGTACTCTTCCACATCTTGTAATGGGTAATGCAACACAACATAATTCTTAAATACCCTTGGATAAGGTAGATAAAGTGTGTGCCCTTGATATTGGACCAATGTCTAAAATATGTACACTAGGGTAAAGTACATTGCATCCACGCATACACTCAGCCTTTTAAGTATTACAACTTGATCTCAAATCCTTATGAGCCACTTCTTCCATCCACCCACCTTTTAATTTAGCCTCTCATAATTTGCACTACCCCAACTAACATCACTTCATCAAAAGCACCCATCCCATAGGCCTTACCAATAGTTGATCATGATTTTGCATCCAAGAGCATCAAATAAAGTCAACCTTCACCTAAATCATTTCACTTTTCCATCACACTCGATCATCCAGCTAACCAATCATCCACTTCATTAGCCACACCTCCCACTTCACAAACACCATTCATATTTTTAGCACAATTCAATCCACCTCCATCAACCACTAACAACTCCATCAAGCCTAATCCACATCAAGCTTTGCCACCCATCATATCACAGATAGGATCACCTATTTGAGAGGATCCATTGCCTCCACCTAAGCCACAAGCTACAATCAAAGCACCCAACTCATCATCTAAGCCATCCACATCCCAACCAACCCAAGTTGCATTTCATATCACCAATCTAGGTATTGGAAAGTACATTGTTGAGAGTGTCACAGTTAAACCACCTATCCAGTTAGTCAGATATTATGTTTGCCCATGCGACCCACCTTTAGCCATACATGCAGTGTACACAATGGGTTCTCAGCAAAATAGAATCAACTTCATATATGGGAGAGTGTATTCTTCATTAGATCCACCTCCTTCTAATGAGGAACCCTTACAAGATTTTTACACCAACTTAGAATATCTATCCAAACCAGCTTTCCCTTTGCAATATTTTCATAGGGTTAACTGGTAGGGATACAACCTTGGATAACATGAGCAGGGTCCACATCACATTATTGATCTTGAATACTGAGAAGTACTTGTTTGCTCTAGCCTAGGATATAAGTCATCTAACTCAAACTCTTCTTTCAAGCATACATTCCAATGACTCAAACTTGAGTCTGAAGAAGGGGATGAGGAGAGCAAAACAACGATGATAGTGATGATGAGCATTTAAATGCTAATTTTGTGCCTTATCTAAATGAGGTTTTTCTAGATATTACATAGCAAACGTCCATGATCGAATACATTTTTTATGATTATATCTCCAATGATGATTATGAGTAAGACTTGGGGGTAATTTGATGTCCTATCTATCGCCTCCAATGATTCTGAATATGTGGCCCCATAGTGCCCATTGAAATATGAATATTACATCAGAATGTTTCCTATCAATCAGACCATATTTTAGTTTCTCCTTCCACGAGAACAAGTTGAGCCAAGTTAAAAGCATTATATATACATGGCTTAAAAAAATAGAAAAACAACAAAAGACAAAAATATTTTCATGTGCATTGCATTTTCACATATTCATCCAGGCATTCCACCTACATTACATAGATATATTTTAGGTATTTTTTCATACCATTCATCATATTAAATGTCATTTGGTTAATTTGGACGATTGCTAGTCTATTGTGTCTTGTTGCCTTAATCAGGGGCACCTTACATTAACATAACTCATCAATCCATCAATAACAATAATTTGCAACTTTCATTATAATATTTTGATGATTAAGGGGTTCACACAAAGTGGGATAGATACCATATAATTATAGCAATAATCATGCAGCCACTGACTACTTTGTGTGCATCTTTTAGTTTTCAAAATCTTGTAATGAAAGTAATGCAAAAGCATTACATACTACATCAATCAATAAGCAAATCCAAAATATTTTCAATCACTCAACCACTCCTAGTGTTTTGGGTAAACTCAATTCAAAATCAAATAATATTTAGAAAGCAATAAGTTGTTACTGGTCAATAAAGTTTCCTCTTGGACCACACACATTAAAACACATTAAAAAAATTGTGAACCTTGGGGAGAATGAAAACAAAAGTTGTTATTACTATCAGTGAAAATTTTCCCTTGTCCATACAATTATGTGCATGGTCTAGAGTGCTACAGAGTTGACAAAAGGACAAGATCCAACTTCATCCCCCCCAAAAAAAAATTCCTTGCTCTTCCTCAAACTGAACAAGTATCCCAAAAATAATTTCAAAAAATAAAATAAAATTTCATTCCAAAGCAAGAAAATCCCTTTCTCTTCCTCAAAGCAAGCAAGTATCCCAAAAATATCTCAAATTAATAAGTTCCCTTGCTCTTACTTAAAATGAGAAAGTGTCCAAAAAGCAATAAAAATGCATGTTGCTCCATTACAAAAATGAGAAAACTCAAAAATCAAAATCCCAAAAATCCAATGTAATAAAATAAGGGAAGGAGCTTGAATCCCTAGAACTCTTAGTATCTTGAAAACCATGGGGTGATCCTCATTATAGCAATAGGTTGAATGAATACTGCCTGGTAATGGGGTATCCTTACACATGCTGCCACATCTATCACATTAGCAACCTTATTTTGTACAGACCTATGGCCACTCTTGAATGAACTAACTTATTGGCATAAGTTACAATTGATCAAATTGACCTAGCTCATAATGAGAAATGAACAGTCATTGCACACACAGTTGGTGCTTGAGAAATTTGAAAACACTAGGACAACCTTAGCATCATAGATTTAGGATATCATAAATGAGTTTGATCAAGGTCACTAGGATGTTTGAGTATTCACAAAACAACCACATCCATCTATCCAAAATATCCATTATCATTTACATCATTACATCTTATTATACACTTCATTTATTAATACCACATGTTAATACCCCTAATTAAGTGATAAGAATAAATTTGATCAAGCATGAATCTAAAAAATGCAAATGGTCATTAAAGCATAGCATTCATCATCCATTCAATCTATCATCACATCATTTCATATGCATCCATACATACAATAAAACAAAAACACAAAACAAGTCCAAATTAGTGCACACATCATTTCAAAAAAACATAAAACACCGAAAACATTTTCATGCATGTTTCTCATACAAAAACATAAAACACCAAAAATATTTTCATGCATTATTCATATACAAAAACATTCATGCATCCTTCTCAAAAAAAATAAAAAACCTCTAAAACAACCAAATACATCATCATCATCATCATATTGAGTGCACCTCGTACATAGTGATATACCCTATACACCTTGCGGTTTTAGTGACTAGAAATCCATGCAATCCGATTGGATGGGTACATCACCATAAGGACACTCGTCAAAACAATCAAATCACCATGAGATTAAATCAACTAGATCCCTCAATATTTGAGATTGACTATGTTCAAACAAATTTGCACAAGGTTATCCTTAAGCCCTTTCTTTTGGGTACAAAAGTGGAAACCAATCAAATATAATTTGTTACTAATAAAACCACTCAAGTTTCAAATTCTCAAATGAATGGTTCCTAAAAACCTGTCATTTGGAAGGAATTGCAAAATTCAAAAAGGACCTAGAGCTCTAAACATGGTCGATGATTTTTACAACATTTTTATGTCTCATTGAAATCGAAGGCAAATTCAAAACAACACAAACAATCCTAAACTTGGGGCATCAAGTTGATTTCAATCTCTATATTTGCATACATCACATCCACATCATGCAATAATCCACCTCCTTTTATCATCCATATTTGGTCAATTGGATCATGGGTTTCATCCTTTACCCATTCACCAATTGAGGGGGTAAGTAAACAAATAAAAAATATCACAAAAAATTTCAAAAACTATTCATTCTTGTGCATCAAGCAGAGTTGAGTCCATCCATCCAATAAATATAGGTGTCATTAGTTTTTGCACTACATCATGTCTCACACAATGTGGTACAAAAAGGAGCATTTGTAGACACAAAAACCTAAGCATCCACAAAGTCATCATTTGTACCCTACATCGAATCCTACATAATAAACTTGTATACCTAAGTTTAGACTTAGGTGTATAAAATCCTGCACATTATCCTATTTTTTAGATTTATTAAATTTGTAAAATTAGCCTAGGATACCCTGCCTAGCCACTAGACGTGTCCTAGCCACCTCACCAACACCCCTTACCACATTTCATACACCCTTGTCCCCTTTGTTCCTTCACATGGGGTAACCCTCCACATATCACTCCACTTGCATCCACCTCACCCCAATTAAGTGAGACACCCTGGATGACTCACTCTAACTGCCCCCTCCATTTGGCATCCCTAGATTACCACTTGGAAATCTTGGCTTACCACCTCTTATTTCCCTCTAAAACCCTAAGGGGCTTGTAAAGGCACCTTTACCCCATCAAATCAAGGAGCTAAGCATTCATACCGTCAGGCTGCTAAAATAGTACTAGAGGATTGCATGTATCCCAAGGAAATTTGAGATCTGAAGCCCAAAGGTCATTTTTGGAAGAAATCTACCACTCAGCTAGAACTGCTCGTTCATGGTTCCATAATCAGAACCACACTTGCATAGTTCCTCTATCACCCGTGCACGATTTTCCAGGCCCCACCGCACCTTCACAGTTTCTCAGATCTGAATAGACACGACATAACATATCAATAAGTTTTTTATTTGTATCAAGGTACTTGGTTTATTATTTTCTATTTTCTGTCTACATGATCATTTCATTCAAGGGTTTTTATTGTGTAGCCTTCATATTTTTATACAGGTGCTACTAAATCCCTTTTGTGAAGAACACAAGCTTATATTGAGAGGGGGGTGAACAGTATAAGACCACTTTTTACTTTTCTTTCCCAATCAATATTATGTAATATATCAATGGCAATATCAATAATAGTAATCAAAGCAATGCACAAATCACCACACACAATAGAGACACCAATTTAACGTGGTTCACCCAATGTGGGCTACTCCACGGAGAAAATATTTCACTAATATTTTCTCAACAAATCTCTTGGGAAACCTTTCCCTATTACAATGTTTATGGACCTCTGTCCAAAGGAGACACCAATCCCCTAATCAAGTTCATGGATCTCTATCCATAGGAGACACCAATCCCCTCTACTCTGGTTGGTGATCTTCTAGAAGAATTGTTGCCTCCACTGCACTAGCTTATGGATCTCTATCCACTGAAGACTCCTACCCTCACTTAGAAGACCTATCTTCACTACCCTGGCTAATGGACCTCTATCCATTGGAGACTATCATCCTCTATACTATGTCACCTCCAAAGCTTACTCTCAGCTCTATCTCAAATCTACACTAAACATAGTCCTTTAGTCTAGCACAAATTTGCTCAATCTTTGTCCTCAAATTTGCACTAAACATAGTCCTTCGATCTAGCACAAATCTGATCAATCTCTATCCTCAAATTTACACTAAACACAGTCCTTCGATCTAGCACAAATCTGCTCAATATCTGTCCTTAAATCTGCACTAAACCTATCCTCAAATCTACACCAAACTCTATCCTCAAATCTGTCCTCAAGCCTTAACACAAAGCTTGATCCAATCACAAATCAACTCTGCTAGATCTGCCCCAAACCTTAACTCAAGGTTTGAACAAATCAATCAATCAACTCTGCTCTCAAGTCTTCTCAAAGACTTATCTTAAATATGCATTGTAATATTCCACAAAAGCTCACACTAATCTATCCACAAGTTCTCTCTAGAACTTGTTCAATATTCTCAACAAGTCTTCACCAAGACTTACCTCAAATTTGTATTGTAAGCTTCCACAAAATCTTACTCAACTCAACTCAATCTAACACAAAATCCTCTTCAATTACACAAACAAGCTTCACACATAATCTTGTTCAATCTCACATAAACATATAGAGAATTGTTAGAGACTCAATATTCTTCACACTCACAACAATGCTTAATCACTTTCAATATCTTTCTCAAATCAAATTAGAATATAGAACAATTTGTTTCACAAAACTTGAACTATCACTTCAACACTTCCACTTGACTAGGCTCAATCAACTCAACTCAATCACTCACTCAATGAGACACTTCTTGCTTACAAACCCTAGTCCAAGCATATGAACACTCACTCAATTATTTCCAACAATGCTTATCAAACAATCTCACATAACAATGATACTCATGATCTTGCACAACCCTAGTTTCAAGATAGTTCTAAACTTCACATAACAATGATACTCATGATTTTGCATAAACCCTAATCATGCATATGAAGGTTCATTCAATGTTTCCAACAATGCTTATCAAACAAGGTTTTTATCAACAACTCTCACTCAGAAAAACCTTTAACAATCAAACTCAACAATGCTTATCAAACAACCCTTTTCACTCCAACTTAGCATTCACAACATTCAACAATCACTCACAAGGAATATGTGCCCATACCTTTTGTTTGGTGAAGGATTAACCTCAAAACCTGTCTCAATCACAATTACTCTCTTTGCCAATTTCAAAGGTTAGATGAAAAAATATCACTCTAACACTCCCTCAAAATATTTCACAATTACAAAAATAATTAAACTCAAATACACCTTATTACTCCTTGAAATTAGCATTCACCAAAAACATATAAAAATAAATCTTTTATTAAACCTTATAACTCCACTCTAAATAACTCAATCCACCAAACAATTAAATAAAATAATTATTTAATTTCATCAACCTTATATCTCCCTAAGCTCAAAAATTCACCATACAACCTTAGAAGCACAAATCAATTTATAAAAAAAAATTTAGTACCTCTCAAAGTGCTCCCAATGGGATTCGATCCCACATCACAGCGCCTCTAGCACCTTAGTCGTAGTTTCCAAGCCACATGAGCTAAGCACTCATGTGGAAGGTAAAATCACCCACGGTGCTTTATCTTCTACCTAGGCACCAAAAGCCAAAATGCTTTGGCATCTTTGATGCACAAAACAACTACACAACCAACCTTGCTGTGAATCGAACGAGGTACCTCGCATTCCCAAGATGCTACCAATTATCGCTAGCCCACCTGGCTAGGTGGTGACAAGGCCTTCGTGCCTTGTGCCTTTTCTCCCTTCACTACCTGCCAAAGAAGTCAAACGTGGACTTCTTCCCTCTCTTGCTCACCGAATATTGTGCACACGATTTGCTTAGGGTTTTAATTAAAATTGTGGATGGGGTTTGAAGCCTCTTAGGCTTCGGGTATTTATACCCATGCCTTGGAAATCGTTGACGTCGATGGAGGAAATAGAATATGACATCGACGCTTTATATTTGCCCTTATAACCCTAACCTTAGGGTTATTAAATTGAATTATAATTTAATTAATAATAAAATTATTATAATTAATTTAATAACTATAAAGTTAATCAAATTAATTTATAATGAAATTATTAAAATTAATTTATAATTAATTTAATTTCTTTAGGTCTTACCATTAGACCTTTAATATTATAATAAAATATTATAATATTATTTTCCTTGGGCCTTCTCATTTCTCTTGTAGACCTTATCTGATCACCTTGAATATTATAATGAGAGATATTATAATATTATTTTCCTTAGGTCTAGAAGCAATCTTTCTCTGACTCTTGACATCCTTCCTCTTGCACTGCTCACTAAAACTGACTCTTGACATCAATGACAACAAATCTTGCTCATATTTCCAACAATATCCCCCTTTGTCATTGATGGCAACCCATTTTCTTTTTACCATTCTTTTTACCTTTTCCTGTTCTGCTCCCCCTGAGAAACTGCTCCCCTTGACTGAATGCTCTCCCCCTAACTCAAATCTCTCCCCCTTTGTCATCAATGGCAAAGGGTCACCTTTGGGTCTCGGGGCTAAGAATGAGACTCTTAGCTTAGCCTCTCCCC
This sequence comes from Wollemia nobilis, assembly GCA_028583015.1. Classification (NCBI taxonomy): domain Eukaryota; kingdom Viridiplantae; phylum Streptophyta; class Pinopsida; order Araucariales; family Araucariaceae; genus Wollemia; species Wollemia nobilis. Next base: position 11,134,848 of record JAQPPZ010001106.1, read on the forward strand.
CACCTCCTCTTGAGGTGGTTAATTCTGGGGTGGGAGTATTTCTACTCCCAACATGCATTGATCTTTACCTTTGTCCACTTTCCTCCTCATCTGATCCTTCTGATTCCTCTAACTATTCTTATTCCTGCTTATCTCTGAAATTTTTTCTCTACACCACTTTGTTGTATGTCCATAATTATTGCACTTATAACACTTAATATTTTTATTCCTTGGAGGTGCAAATTTCTTGGGATTTCTCCTGGTGAAACCATATCTATTCTTGTCATGAACCCTGCAATTTATTGCCTTGTGACCAAATTGATTACAAGAGTAGCAATACCCTTGAAAAAGTTGTCTATTTTTTAAGTTCCCATATTCTTGTCTTTCATGTGTCCTACATTGTGCAGCCTTGTGCCCAAACCTATGACATGAGAAGCATCTTCCATTGAAACTACCTTTCCTTGACCCCATGGGTCTTTTAGTCTCTTTTACCTTATGTTGGTTCCTATTCCATCTATTCCTATTTTGTGCATTGTTCCTTTCCTTGTTGAACTTTCTATTGTCCAACTCATCCTCATAAGTCTCACTCTCTCTTACACTCTCTTATTCTAAATTTTCTTCTTCTTCAGAACTTGAGGTTGACTCCTCTCCTTGTTTCTTTTGTACCTATTCAAAACCAAGACTTGTTTTGTTTGTTGATCGTCTTTGTACCTTGATGATATTGTCTATGGTTTTTGAGATTTTCCCAAACTTGTGTAACCTATCCTTAGACTCTTTTACTTCCTTCCTTAGTGAAGCTACCTCATGCTCTAACCTTTCACATTCTAAAACCTTTGCTTCTAACTTATCTTTGAATCTTCTTGTCTTAGCTATTGAGTTGGTTAGATCCTCTATAAGCTTTCCTTTCTCTTCATCACATTCTTGAAATTTAAGCTTGAGTTTTGAGTTTTGCTTTCTTACCTCCCTTAATGCATCAAGGGCATGAATAAGCTCACCCTCAAGATCAACTTCTCCTTTCTTTGATTCTTCCTCTATTTTTTTGCCTTTGAAAACATCTTCATTATTTTCAAACTTATCTTCTATAGGATCACCTCCTTCTTCTTCTAATGCCATAAGAAGATTCTCTTCTAGTCCTTCAAGTGTATCTTCATATTCATCATCACTGAAACTGAAACCATTCCTTGTACAACTATCTTCAAGATGACCAAAGTTACCACATCTAAAACACTTGAGAATTATTGGTGACCTTTTCCTAACCACTTATTTTTCTTTTTACAGAAATAGAACTTCATCTTTATCATTATCTGAGGAACTATCATCACTATCACTTGAGTACTTACTTGCCTTGTCTGCATAGAAACTCTTCTTATGCCTTTGGAAGAACTTATTTCCTTGTGTACTTTGTCCATCCATGTTTTTCTTTTGGTACTTGTGCTTTCCTGCATCCCTGTTCTTATGATCCTGTTTCTCTTCATCATTGCTATTTCCAACTTCTTGATAATCAGTTGCATAGTGACCATACTTTCCACAATTGAAACATCTAACTAATTTTGTACCTTTATACTTTCTTGGATCCTTGTTCCTTCTACCATAATTTGCTTCTTCATCACTGGATAACTCATTGCTTGAATCTGAATTCTTTCCTTTTGTCTTCTTAGTAGCTTTGAAGGTTGCTTCCTTCTGGAGATTAGGTTCCTCTTTTGTTCTCATCTCAAAAGCTATGATAATTCCATGTAATTCATCCCTTGTCAAAAGATCACTATCTTTTGATTCCTCTATAGATGAAATATTTTCACTAAACCTTTTTGGGAGTGACCTTAAAATCTTATCACAAACATCATATTCTTGAACTTCAAGTCCAAGTCCTTGCATGGAGTTAACAACCTCATCTACACGAAGTAGATAAGCACTAATATTTTCCTCATCCTTCATTTTTAGGTCTTCAAATATTCCCTTGAGATTTCACAACTTTACCTTTTTGACCTTTTTATCTCCTTCATATATGCCTTGCAATTTATCCCAAATTTCCTTTGTTGATTTGCAGTGCATAACCTTTATAAACTTTGTTTTATGCAAACCTCTCAAAATTGCATTCATTGCTTTTGAATTGTAATGATGTAGAAGCTTACCATATTTATCTGTAGGTGGAGTAGCTAGTGGTGTGTATCCATTTTCAATTGCTTCCCATATTTCATTTCCAAGTGCCATTAGGTGAATCTTCATTCTCATACTCCAAAATACATAATCACTCCCATCAAACACTAGTGCTGAATTATCTAAGGATCCACTCTTAGAATCCATCTGTGTTCTTGTAAGATTTTCCTTCAAGCTATTAAACTCTTTCTAAGGAACCCGCTCTGATACCAATTAAAGAACACAAGCTTATACTGAGAGGGGGTGAACATTATAAGACCACTTTTTAATTTTCTTTCCCAATCAATATTATACAATATATCAATGGCAATATCAACATTAGTAATCAAAGCAATGCATAAATCACCACACACAATAGAGACACCAATTTAACGTGGTTCACCCAATGTGGGCTACTCCATGGAGAAAATATTTCACTAATATTTTCTCAACAAATCTCTTGGGAAACCCTTCCCTATTACAATGTTTATGGACCTCTATCCAAAGGAGACACCAATCCCCTAATCAAGTTCATGGATCTCTATCCACAGGAGACACCAATCCCCTCTACTCTTGCTGGTGATCTTCTAGAAGAACTATTGCCTCCACTGCACTGGCTTATGGATCTCTATCCACTGAAGACTCCTACCCTCACTCAGAAGACCTATCTTCACTACCCTAGCTAATGGACCTCTATCCACTGGAGACTGTCATCCTCTATACTCTATCACCTCCAAAGCTTTCTCTTAGCTCTATCTCAAATATGCACTAAACACAATCCTTCGGTCTAGCACAAATCTACTCAATTTCTATCCTCAAATCTGCACTAAACACAGTCCTTTTATCTAGCACAAATCTACTCAATATTTATCCTCAAATCTATACTAAACATAGTCCTTTAGTCTAGCACAAATATACTCAATATCTTTCTCTAGTCTAGCACAAACATGTCCCCAAATTTGCACTAAACTATATCCTCAAATCTATCCTCAAGCCTTAACACAAAGCTTGATCCAATCACAAATCAACTCTACTAGATCTACCCCAAACCTTAACCCAAGGTTTGAACAAATCAATCAATCAACTCTGCTCTCAAGTCTTCTCAAAGACTTGTCTCAAATCTATATTGTAAGCTTCCACAAAAGCTCACACTAATCTATCCACAAGTCCTCTCTAGAACTTGTTCAATCTTCTCAACAAGTCTTCACCAAGACTTACCTCAAATATGTATTGTAAGCTTCCACAAAATCTTACTCAACTCAACTCAATCTAACACAAAATCCTCTTCAATCACACAAACAAGCTTCACACAGAATCTTGTTCAATCTCACATAAACATATAGAGAATTGTTAGAGACTCAATATGCTTCACACTCACAACAATGCTTAATCACTTTCAATCTCTTTCTCAAATCAAATTAGAATATAGAACAATTTGTTTCACAGAACTTGAACTATCACTTCAACACTTCCACTTGACTAGGCTCAATCAACTCAACTCAATCACTCACTCAATGAGACACTCCTTGCTTACAAATCCTAGTCCAAGCATATTAACACTCACTCAATTATTTCCAACAATGCTTATCAAAAAATCTCACATAAAAATGATACTCATGATCTTGCACAAACCCTAGTTTCAAGATAGTTCACAACTTCACATAACAATGATACTCATGATATTGCATAAACCCTAATCATGCATATGAAGGTTCATTCAATGTTTCCAACAATGCTTATCAAACAAGGTTTTCATCAACTCTCACTCAGAAAAACCTTTAACAATCAAACTCAACAATGCTTATCAAACAACCCTTTTCACTCCAACTTAGCATTCACAACATTCAACAATCACTCACAAGGAAGATGTGCCCATACCTTTTGTTTGGTGAAGGATTAACCTCAAAACCTGTCTCAATCACAATTACTCTCTTTGCCAATTTCAAAGGTTAGATGACAAAATATCACTCTAACACTCCCTCAAAATATTTCACAATTACAAAAATAATTAAACTCAAATACACCTTATTACTCCTTGAAATTAGCATTCACCAAAAAAATATAAAAATAAATCTTTTATTAAACCTTATAACTCCACTCTAAATAACTCAATCCACCAAACAATTAAATAAAATAATTATTTAATTTCATCAACCTTATATCTCCCTAAGCTCAAAAATTCACCATACAACCTTAGAAGCACAAATCAATTTATAACAAAAATTTAGTACCTCTCAAAGTGCTCCCGGTGGGATTCGATCCCACGTCACAGCGCCTCCAGTACCTTAGTCATGACTGCCAAGCCGTGTGAGCTAAGCACTCACATGGAAGGTAAAAGTGCCCATGGCGCTTTATCTTCTACCTAGGTGCCAAAATCCAAAAGGCTTTGGCATCTTCGATGCACAAAACAACTACACAACCAACCCTGTTGCGAATCGAACATGGTACCTCACATTCCCAAGATGCTACCAATTACCGCTAGCCCACCTGGCTAGGTGGTGACAAGGCCTTCGTGCCTTGTACCTTTTCTCCCTTCGCTACCTACCAAAGAAGTCAAACGTGGACTTCTTCCCTCTCTTGCTTACCAAAAATTGTGCACACAATTTGCTTAGGGTTTTAATTAAAATCATGGATGGGGTTTGAAGCCTCTTAGGCTTCGGGTATTTATACCCATGCCTTGGAAATCATTGATGTCGACAGAGGAAATAGAATATGACATCGGCGCTTTATATTTGCCCTTATAACCCTAACTTTAGGGTTATTAAATTGAATTATAATTTAATTAATAATAAAATTATTATAATTAATTTATAATTAATTTAATAACTATAAAGTTAATCAAATTAATTTATAATGAAATTATTAAAATTAATTTATAATTAATTTAATTTCTTTAGGTCTTACCATTAGACCTTTAATATTATAATAAAATATTATAATATTATTTTCTTTGGGCCTTCTCATTTCTCCTGTAGACCTTATTTGATCACCTTGAATATTATAATGAGAGATATTATAATATTATTTCCCTTAGGTCTAGAAGCAATATTTCTCTAACTCTTGACATCCTTCCTCTTGCACTGCTCATTGATACTGACTCTTGACATCAATGACAACAAATCTTGCTCATATTTCCAATATTTTGGTCTTTGCATGTGTATGCAAGAAGCAGGTATCTTGGAGAGCTGCTGAATTTGGAGTGGTCCCACATTGGATAGCATAAGCCCACTCACCCCTCTGGAGCTATAGCGAAGGATGAAAACACCAATTGATTTTCCTAGAGAAGCCCTACTCTATAATTTGAACACTTGTCTCACACATTGTAATATTACACCCAACACAGTTGGGATAATTCAAAAGAAACTATTTGTAATATTGGAAGATTTAGGAAGTACATCTCCAAGAATGAGTTTTCGTGCTCTGGCGATTTGGCAGGAAAACTTCTGAACCGACGTTGGGCACTGCTCATGGGCCTCTGGCCCGACAGATCTTCCCAGAGCCTTTGTTTGATTGTTTCTGCACTACTCTGAAGACTTGTAAGCTATTTCGGGAGGGCCCGATGGGGTCTCCTCCAGTCTCTTCTGCTGGAAAAAAGAGTTCATATGCTGAGATGCTGAAAGAAAACCCCTCGCCCTCCACTGGTGAAGTGCAGAGGACTGCTTTTTAGACGTCACTCAAGAACGCTGGCAAGGGTGCTTCCACACACCGAGTTAATGGTTACCTTCCGCAATCAACTTCCAGACCAAAGATTATTATAGAACCGAAACTGGTCGAAGACACAATCTCCTATCGTGCTCATAACGACCTGATTTGCAAATTCATGGGTATCCATCCCACTCTGAACTTTCTGCACACCTGGGTTAGACAAAATTGGGAGCCACTAGGTGAGTACTCCTTATGGCCTATTAGTAATGGATATTTCATTATTAGTTTCTCTTCTTTAGCAGATAGAAACAGAGCATTTGAATCAGAGAAGAGGAACCATGGCCCGGCTGGGTTATTTGTTCAACCTTGGAGAGTGGGTTTTGATCCTCATATCAAACCCACGGTAGTCCCGGTCTGGATCCGACTGTATGCTCTCCCGATGGAGTTTTGGGGTGAGCAGGTTTTAGAAATGATTGGTAATTCATTAGGCAAATTTATAGGAGTCTCCAGAGACACTATAGAGGGAAACATAACTGTCTTTGCTAGGATCTGTGTTGAAATGTACATTAGCCAGCCTCTACCAGCCGAGGTGGAACTTGAGTTGATAGGGCTCTCCTGGATACAACAGTTAGATTATGAGGCACTACCTTTTAGATGCAGATTCTGCCATAAGAACGGCCATCTGGCGAGGTTCTGCCCAAATATTATGAGCACAAAAGTGGAGGCACCGCTTGGAAATCCAAATCGCCCCAGAGAGGGCAAGTTTACCCCTGTCCAAGATCCATCTAGTATTCCTCAGGATTTTGATCTCCAGAAAGATGGTTTTGAACAACCGAAGCGAAGGAGAAATAAAAAGAAAAATTCCAAGGAGCAGGCACAACTTAAACCAACCAATCGATATGAAATCTTTAAATCCCTAGTAGATAAAGAGGACCAAGTCATGGAAGGAGTGGATGGGAATTTTGAGGATATTAACATTCAATATCAGGCTTCCCCTTCTTCTACTTTGGTCTTAGAACAGGTAATGGAACCCTCTGGGACAAGGAAGCCAGAGAACTCAGGGACACTGGTAATACACTCCCCAGCACAGCCGGTTATTAAGGACGTCAATATGGGAAGCTCTGAAAAGAACAGGGAAAGGCCGGTTCTAGGGATTACCCAGGTGGAGAAGAGGTCTAAAAACAGTAATTCCCAAGGAGCAGGCAGAAAATCCAATAAGGATCTACTAGCAGTACAAGGAGACAAGCTGATCAATGGAGGATCGGTGAGGCCAATTGAGTCTTATTGCTCACAAGGTCCTCAATGATTATTCAATCCTAGAATGTTAGGGGTTTAAATAGCAGAACCCATCAATCTGCTGTTCAAGGACTTTTAGGAAAATGTAAAACAAACTTTTTGCTCATCCAGGAGACAAAAATGTCTGTAGATCTTATGTGCAATACTGCTAACAGAATATGGCGGGGTGCTGATTATATGGATGTGGCTTCTCAAGGTGCCTCGGGGGGGATTGTTACTCTCTGGAACCCTCAAGTATGGACAGCTTTAGAACACATAGCTTGGAGGGGTGTTCTCACTTCTCTGTTTAGAAACAATGCCACAGCTGAACATGTTCTTATTACAAACTTCTATGGGGCTCAATGCTTTGATGGCCAGCGGCTCCAATGGCAAGCTGTACACAACATGAGGTCATCCCGAGAAGTTTTTGACTGGATCATAGCTGGGGATTTTAATGCCAAATTGTCTGTTAGGGATCAGGAAGGTGGTGCCCTAGTTTTGGATCCTGGGGACCGGTTCTTGATTGCCCAAATCTAGGCCTTTAATCTGGTTGATATCAAAGGCCCTGGAACCTACTTTACTTGGACAAACAAGAGGAGAGAGCCACACAACAGGAAGGTTAAGTTAGACCGGTTTTTGGTTTCTGAAGAGGCATTTATTAAATGGAATCTTAAGTTCCAGATTTTGGAAGGTCCAGTCTCAGACCACTATCCCCTTTTGTTGGAGGGAGGGCCGATGACAGGTCAACACCATAAGCCATTCAAATTTGAAAATTTTTGGTTGCAAAAGGAGGATCTCCGAAGGAAAATTCCACAAGTGGTGGGAAGAAAGCCACCTACCCTTGGGGACTGCAATGTTCAAATTCCATAAACAGCTCCATTTTGTCAAGTGTAAATTGAAACAGTGGAGACAAAATAATAAGTCGGACTTCTAGCTCCAAAGGGCCCCCTTGATGGCTAGATGGGAGGAGGTGCAAAAACACTTCAGGGAAGGTACCATTACTGAGCACCTTAAAGCTGAGGATGATGCTCTGCGTAAAGCGGTTGAGGACATTGATAATCAAGAGGAAATTTATTGGAAATAGAGAGCAAGAATCACTTGGTTACTAGAAGGTGATAGAAATACAAAAATTTTCCACCGCTCAGCCTGTGCAAGGAGACAAATGCATAACATGGAAGTCCTTCATGATGAGAATGGACACTCCTTTGATACTCTCCCTGGAATGCATTTCCACTCAATGGATTATTTCTCAAACCTTTTTAAGGAAAGTAGGGAACAAGATGTGGAAGCCCAAAATGAAGTTATTAATGTCATACCTTCTATTATCTCTCACGAAGAGAATCAGACTCTCCTTAGACCCATTGACAGTGATGAACTAAAGAAAGTGGTCTTTGGGATGAGCACGAGAAAATCGCCAGGTCCAGATGGCTTTCCTATAGAATTATTTCAGGCCTTCTGGGATACTCTGGAGAAAGATGTTTTGGCTATCGCAGAGGAGTCCAAAACTAATAAAAGAATGCTTAAGGCTCTCAATCACACCTTCATCACTTTAATTCCAAAAGGGGAGGGGGGGTTCATCTCTCTGATTTCAGACCGATTGCCTTATGCAATGTTATTTATAAAATAGTCACGAAGATTATGGCTGAACGGCTAAAACCTTTTCTCCATAAAATAATTTCCTCTGAGCAAGGGGGTTTTGTTGAAGGAAGACAGATCTTGGATGAAGTGGTCCTTGCTCAGGAGGCAATCCATACAATGCAAACTTTAGGCAACAAAGGAATGTTCATAAATTTGGATATGTCTAAGGCTTATGACCGGGTGGAGTGGGGCTTCCTGGCAAAGATGATGGCAGCCTTTGGATTCTCTCAGACTCGGATTGACCGGGTCATGAGCTGTATCTCCACACCTTCTTTCTCTGTTCTAATCAATGGGCTCCCCTCGAATCCTTTTGGAGCCTCTCAGGGTCTTCGTCAAGGGGACCCTTGCTCTCCCTACCTCTTCCTCATCTTAGCAGAAGTATTAGGCAGACTCTTCCTGAGAAGACGACAACTAGGTGTGATAACAGGTATTAAAGTGGGGACAAAATTTTTGACCCACTTACATTTTGTGGATGACACAGGACTGGTTGGAGTGGCCAGCCTTAGGGAAGTAAGAGGAATTAGAGATACTTTAAACATCTACCTTCGGGCCTCAAATCAAGTCATTAATGATAAAAAATCCAAAGTGGTCTTCTTCAATCTTGATCGAAGGTTACAGGAAAGAGTTACTGAGATCCTGGGATTTACTAGGACTTCTCTACCTGTTGTTTACTTGGGGGTTCCACTGCATTTCAAAAAACTAAAAATTGATATCTGGAAGGATCTTTTGGATGGCATCAAATGGAAAATGAATCATTGGTCTCATAAATGGTTAAGCTATGGAGTCCGACTAACTTACTTACAATCAGTTATTCAGGCAATGCCAATATATAAATTCTCCATCCTGGCTGCCCCACATTCTATATGGAAAGAGCTTGACAAAATGGCCAGAAGATTTTTATGGGAGGGTGCAAAATGGAAGAAGAAATGGGCCTTGGTTGGATGGGATAAGGTCACCCAACCCAAGATAAATGAGGGCTGGGACTGAGAAGCTCCAAGCATAATAATCAAGCTTTGGCTGGTAAATTGTACTGGAGGTGGATTTCCCAGCCAACATCCCTCTTTAGCAGAATTCTTTCTAGCAAATACCTAGGCCATGCTCACCCCAATGATCTAGGACGTTTCCCTTTGGAGGGTAATGGATCCTTAGTATGGCAGACTCTCAAGCTGGGAGCTCAAGTTATCAAAGATCAATTGTTTTGGAAAGTGGGGAGAGGGGAGAAGGCCCATTTCTGGACTGACTCCTGGGATCAGAACCCTCCCATCATTGCTATGTTTCCAGAATTGCAACCCATTAAATCAGCCATAGAAGACAAGGGCTAGATTCATATTGAGAGTTATTTCAATACCAGCCACATTGGGGAGTACAAGTTCAAAAAGTTCAAGAGGTTGGAAGAGTGGCCAATTCCAATCCCACCGGAGCTGGCACCAATCTTAGAAAAAATTTTGAAAGCTTGGTTTCTTACTGGGCAGGATGAAGAGGATGAACTTGCTCCGGGGCTTTGGGAACCTTGGGGTTTACACTGTGAATGCGGGATTTAACCAGATTCTTCCAGAGCCCCTCCCATAATCTTTCCCGGTCCATGTTTGGAAGAAGATATGGCACCCCAAGGGTTGGCCGAAGGTGAATTTTTTTTCTTGGCAACTATGCACAATGGAATTCTCACCTTTGACAATCTTAGACACAGAGGCATCATCGGTCCTTCTCAGTGTGTTTTATGCTGCAAGCATGAGGAAACTGCTGATCATTTGATGTTTGAATGCCCCTTCACATGGAAGATTTGGATGCGCTGGTTTTCCCACTTCAAAATTCAAGCCAACAGTGAGGTGACTCGGACCAATATTTGGAATCGATGGAAGAGAGGCATATTTAAATCCAAAGCTCTCCAAATTGGCTGGGAGCTGGGCTTTCTTTTTATTTTGTGGTAGGTGTGGCTGGAGAGAAATGTCTGCATTTTTCATGAAACATTCTCTTCACTTGATGGAATATGGCAGGTTATATGGAGCAAAGTGGTGGAAATAGTTGCCATCTACGTTGAGGAGGAACATCAGTTTGTTTCTGTGCAACTGGTTGATGGAGTTGTTGCTCTTGAAAGACAGGCTCATGATAGATGGCACCCTCCCCCAGCAGGCTGGATCAAAATCAATACTGATGGAGCTACAAAAGGAAATCCGGGTAGTGCTGGTACTGGAGTTGTGTGTCGTGATCATGGTGGGTCCGTGCTTTACTGGGAACTGCACGGTCTGGGTCATGCCACAAACAATGAAGTGGAGGCCTTGGCTGTTAAATTTGCTTCTATCTGGGTTGTCAAGCAGGGCCATAGAAAGATAATTCTTGAGTCTGACTCCCAAATTTTGGTGGGCAATCTCAATTGCATGAGGAACTTTGATTTGCAAGCCTGGAGGTTGCGGAGTCTTGTCTCTCAGATAAAGGATCTCTGGAAAGAATTAGATGATGTGGTTCCCATCTATGTGAGTAGGGATTTCAACAAGGCGGCCGATTTCCTTGCTAAGATAGGTGCTGAGAAGGAAGTTGGAGTGCAGATGCATAGTGATATGCCTATGGAGGATGCTGGGATTCGGCAAGGCCTTGAATGCTACCTATGATAATGTGCAAAGTTTTTGCTGCTAAGGAAGGTTTTTGTCACGATTTCGTGACATGTAGTGGCATCGTGGCCTCTTGTTGGAAGTTGTTGCGATATCGCGACAGGTTTTGCCTTCTCAGCCTTAGAAAGGAACATTTCGTAAAATCGTGACATGTCACGAAATCGTGACATTTTTGGCATAGGGATGATAAGGAGGATTATCGTCGCGATATCACGACATTTTTGGTAAACTTGAGCAAAGGGCACATTTCGTCACGATATCGCGACATTTTTGTCGATTGGAAGCTGCATGGTAAAACTGTCGCGATATCGCGACAGTTGGGGCACACTGGCGTCATCTGGATTTCTTGTGATATCGCGACAATTTTGAAGACTGGATGCAATGAGGATTATCATCGCGATATCGTGACTTTTTTGGTGAACTTGAGCAAAGGGCACATTTCATCGTGATTTCGTGACATTTCTGTTGATCGAAAGCTGCATGGTAAAATCATCGCGATATCGCGACAGTTGGGGCACACTAGCATCATCTGGATTAATTGTCATGATATCACGACAATTTTGAAGACAAGTTGCAATGAGGATAACTTTTCGTGATATCGCGACAGTTTTGAAGATTGGGAACTGAAAGGAAAATTCGTCACGATTTCGCGACACTTTTGGCACATTCATGGCTTTGGTAAAAATTGTCGCGATATTGCGACACTTTTGCGGATTGGGAGTCAAGATGAGAATATGTCGCGATATCACGACACTTTTGCTGGCTGGGCGCTTCGGAGAAATTTCGTCGCGATTTCGTGACCCTTTTGGAGATTTGATGCTTCCTGGAGTTCTTGTCGCGATTTCGCGACGCCTGTGCTGATAGACCGACGGAGGGAGTTGCTGTCGTGATTTCGTGAATTTTTTGGCGATCGGACGCAGAGGGCTTTGTCTATCGTGATATCGCGACATGTCACGTTTTCGTGACTGATGGCGCTACTGCGGCTGCGACGGGGTTGATTGTCGCGATTTTGCGACATGTCACGATTTCGCGACATGTCACGTTTTCGCGCCTTGTTGTCTTCTGTGCTCTGTGGGGGTTAGCGTTGCCTTTGTGCTCTCCACTTGTTGTCTAGTTCTCTGCTGTTGGTTGGGATGATTTTTCTCCCTTGTGTAATTGCCTTTTGTATTAATACAAGTTTTTCAATTTTTTCAAAAAAAAATATTGGAAGATTTAGGCTCCCCTGTTTAATACAAGATACATCATTCTTTTACTTGCAAAGTGTTTATTTCTGTATACTTGCTTGATGTTGTTTATTTTCTACAATAACTATAATATAATAATATGTGTACCTATAATATATATTTATAAGTAGCAGCGTTTGCTAAATGCATATAGTTGTATATTTAAGGCCATGCTGACCCAATGTGTATACAACTTCACTTCTTTCTATCAAAGAGCTTTGAATGATCCAAGTGGATATGGAAAGTGGAGGTGCAAAACTCCTCTAGCTGGCGGTGTTGAAGTTGCATGTATCTGAATGGATATAAACTGGAGAGAAGTGTATTAAGTAAATTCTTTTTTAATAGAGGACCTTATTTTTGGTTTATCATCACCTGGTAGATTTTGTTTATAAATATATCCATTGATATAACATAATGGTTTACTCTCGAATAGTAGTTTAGTGAGATGAAGGACCTTTTATATTTTAATTAATACGATTTATTAATTTTGGTGTTTACCTAAATTCATGATGTTTTGTTCACCTCCTACTTCATTCGTCTGAGTTAGTAACTTTAGTAAAAATAAAATTATATCATAGTTTATGATAAAAGTAAATCATGATTGGTTAAATTATACTTAGTTTTATTTTGTATTTTATTCTGGAAAATTTCACTCAATACATTGAATTACCAGGTGTTAAGTCTTTCAATGATGTTATTAAGGTTTTAGATTAAATTTGTTGTCTACTATATAATGCTTTTATAATTATCTTAGCATGAAAATATAAACTTTGGCTTAAATCTAATGTGGAGAGTAATTTCAACCTTGGAAGATTTTTAAGAACGTAAAAGAAGATCTTATTTATTTTATTTAGACTAGAATGTATTAGGATTGCTTTGTTTGAAATCATATTATCCATATAGGATTTTTAAAATATTTATTATTTCAGATGACTGTCATAAATCAGCTTCACTATAGTATTGGTAGTCAATGTTGAAGGTAAAGCTGAAAACTCTAGATATTGGAAGTCATTGTGTAGAATAACCCTAGTGGATAATATCCATGTCTAACTATTGGAAATATGAGCAAGGTTTGTTGTCATTTATGTCAAGAAGAAAGCAAGGTTTGTCATCATTAATTTCATGAGGATAATGACCAAATTTCAATGTCATCCATGCATTTATGTCAAAATATTGATGCCCAAATTTTGGTGTTATTAATGTCCTCCAGTGGTTTTTCTAGTAAGGCAAAGAAGCAGGTTCATAAAAATAATAATATTATAATATATAATATTATAATATTTTTCGGTTATAGTTTGGTGTGAAGAGAAACAAAGGTTGTGGAGTGATAAAATTATTATTTCCCAAAAGACCCATGTAAAGGTTTATAAAGTTCTAAGTTTAAATTATTTAAATTTAAATATTTTACCATAAGGTAAAATTTAAATTTAAATTAATTTAAAAGTGTCATAATTCAAAATTCGAATTCGAAATAAGTAAATGTATCGACATTTTCTAAAAATTGATAAAGCATATATAAGGTGGTAAGTTCTATTCATGTGATCTATTTGAATGCAAAGGAAATCATGTGCCAAGGACTAAGGAAAAAAATCACATGTGCTTTTTAACCCTTTGAGGAGGTAAACCAAGGAACAAGGGAGACAAGAATGCCGATTGAATTATAAAAGTACTGGTAGCACGGTTGGCATCTAGGGCAGTGGTAAGTTGCTTTTAGGCGATAGGTCATGGGTTCGAATCAGTGTGATAGTGGTTTTGGAAGGCAAAAGTTTGATTTAACTTTTGCATCGTCGAAGAGGTTAAAGAGGAAGGTGTGAGCCTTACTCATCACATGAAGTTACGTAACCCACTTGGTGGGTGCGTGTTGTGTGGAGGCGCTTGGGAGAAGGGGATCGACAGATCGAATCCTGCCAAAGTCTTTTTGCGTAAGATTACAAGGTATGCACTATTGCTAAGGTTTTAAACATTGCATCCGAAAATTGCAAAGGTGGAAATTAATTTTTTAATTTCCTAAGGTCTTGTTAAATAAAATTTGCATTGTTAAAATGGTTTATGAGTTATAAGAGGGAGATAAAAGGGTATGCAAAATTTTAAGTTGTGTGTTTGATTTTTAAGTGGTTAAAAGGAGTAATAAGGGTGCCAAGGGTGTTAGATTTTTTTACTGAAATAAAGTTATATTATAAAAAATTATTTGAAATGAAAAATAAGGCATAGTTGATTTTTGATATTTTGACTTGGTAAAATATTTTTGAAAGAAAATATTAAGGACAAATTTTTTCTATCTAACCTTTGATATTGGAAAAAAGAGTGTGTGTGATTGAGACAAGTTTTGAGAATCAAATCTTCTTCAAAACAAAGGTATGGGCATATCTTCCTTGTGAGTGAAATATTGTTGGATGTTGTGAATGCTAAGTTGGAGTGAAAAGGATTGTTTGATAAGCATTGTTGTAAATATTGAGTATCATTGTTATGTGAAGTCAAGAACTATCTTGAACTAGGGTTTGTGAAAGATCATGAGTATCATTGTTATGAGAATTATATTGAACTATCAACTCAACAAGCAAATTTTTATTTATTATCTAAAATTGAGCCAAAATACTTCAATGAGGCAAGTGAATATAAGTTCTAGATTAAGGCAATGGATGAGGAATTAGATTAGATAGAAAAAATTAAGACTTGGGAACTTGTTCCATGATCAAAAGACAAAAATGTGATTGGCACTAAATGGGTATTCAAAAACAAGTTAAATGAATATGGTCAGGTAGTCAGAAATAAAGCAAGGTTAGTGTGCAAAGGTTATGCACAGGTAGAGGGAATTGACTTTGATGAGACATTTTCTCCAGTTGCATGACTTGAAGTTATCATAATGTTCTTAGTATTTTCAAGCTTCCAAAACTTCAAAGTATATCATATGGATGTTAAATCAGCCTTTTTAAATGGTGTTTTAGAAGAAGAGGTTTACATTGAGCAACTAGAAGGTTTCAACTTAACTAATAAATCAGACTATGTATGAAGATTGAAGAAAGCACTTTATGGACTAAAGCAAGCTCCTAGAGCTTGGTATTCAATATTGGATAAGTACCTACAGGAACAGGGTTTCAAGAAAGGGATAGTGGAGTAAAAAAAATAAAAAATGAAGGGAATGATCTACTCATTGTGGTTATTTACGTGGATGATATCATTTTTGGGGAAACAATGATAAGATGTGTCAAAAATTTGTAAAGAGCATGCAAAATGAATTGAGATGTCTATGCTTGGTGAGTTGTCCTTCTTTCTTGGACTTCAGATTTTACAATCAGAGAAAGGAGTATTTCTTTCACAAACCAAATATATAAAAGAGATGCTAAAGAAATATAAGTTAGAATATTGCAAGCTAGTAAGTACTCCCATAGTTATAGGATGTAAGTTAAGTAAAGATGATGAATCTCCATAGGCAAATTAGAAATCTATGATTGGTAGCTTACTGTATGTCACAGCTACAAGACTAGATATCATGTAGGCAGTGGGACTAGTGGTAATATTTCAAGCATAACCCAAGTAAACACATGTAGCAACAGTAAAAAGGATTCTCAAGTATCTAAAAGGGACTATGGACTTTGGGCTTTGGTATCCCAAAAGTGATAGTTTCACTCTCACAGCTTATACATATGCAGATTGGGATGGCAGCATTGATGATAAAAAAAGCACAAGTGGAGGAGCATTCTTTCTTGGAGATTGTTTAGTCTCTTGGCTAAGTAAGAAATAGGCATCAATATCATTATCCACAGTAGAGGCAGAGTATATTGCAGCAATTTCCAATTGTACACAGGTATTATGGATGAAGCGAACTCTAGAGGATTTCAAGATAAAACATGATCATCCTACCCCCATATTGTGTGATAATACAAGCGCTATAAATATCTCAAAGAATCCAGTGATACACTTTAGTACAAAGCACATTCTGATTAAGTATCATTTTCTAAGAGAGCAGGTGACAGATAAATAGGTCAGGTTGGAATATGTTACTATAAAGGAGCAGATTGTAGATATTTTCACTAAGCCACTTAAGAAAGAGACTTTTGAGTACCTTCAAGAAAATTTGGGAGTAATTCTACTTCCACCCTAGAATTAACCACCTCAAGAGGAGGTGGAGGTAGGGCTAAGCTAAGAGTCTCATTCTTATCCCCGAGCTCCAAAGGTGACCCTTTTCCATTGATGTCAAAGGGGAGAGATTTGAGTTAGGGGGAGAGAATTCAGTTAGGGGGAGCAGTTTCTCAGGGGGAGCAGAACATAAAAAGGTAAAGGAAATGGTGAAATAAAAATTGGTTGCCATCAATGACAAAGGGGGAGATTTTTGGAAATATGAGCAAGGTTTGTCGTCATTGAGGTCAAGAAGAAAGCAAGGTTTGTTTTCATTAATGTCATGAGGATGATGACCAAGATTCAATGTCATCCATGCATTTATGTCAAAATTTTGATGCCCAAATTTGATGTTATTAATGTCCTCCAGTGGTTTTTCCAGCAAGGCAAAGAAGCAGGTTGATAAAAAAAATAATATTATAATATATAATATTATTATATTTTCCAGTTATATTTTGGTGTGAAGAGAAACAAAGGTTGTGGAGTGATAAAATTATTAAAGGTTTATAAAGTTCCATGTAAAGGTTTATAAAGTTCTAAGTTAAAAATATATTTTTTTGTAAAGGTCTATATGGATGAAGTTAAATTTAAATATTTTAACCTAAGGTAAAATTTAAATTTAAATTAATTTAAAAGTGCCATAATTTGAAATTCGAAATTGAAATATGTAAATGCATTGACGTGTTCTAAAATTTGATAAAGCATATATAAGTTGGTAAGTTCCACCTTGGGAAGGTATCCATGCAATCCATTTGAATGCAAAGGAAAACGTGCACCAAGGACTAAAGAATAAAATTGCATGTACTTTTTAACCCTTTGAGGAGGTAGACCAAGGAATAATGGAGACAGGAACACCGATTAAATCGTAGAAGCATTGGTAGCACATTTGGTAGCCAGGGTAGTGGTAAGTCACTTGTAGGTGACAGGTCGCGGGTTCGAATCTGTGCGATAGTGGTTTTGGAAGGCAGAAGTTTGATTTGATTTTTGCACCATCGGAGAGGTTAAAGAGGAAGGCGTGAGCCTTACTCATCAAGTGAAGGTACGAAGGCACTTGGGATAAGGGGATCGACAGATCGAATCCCGTCAAAGTATTTTTGGGTAAGAGTACAAGGTATGTGTTATTACTCAGGTTTAAACATTGCATCCAAAAATTGCAAAGGTGGAAATTAATTTTTTTAATTTCCTAAGGTCTTGTTAATTAAAATTTGCATAGTTAAAAGGGTTTATGAGTTATAAGAGGGAGATAAAAGGGTATGCAAAATTTTAATTTGTGTGTTTGATTTTTAAGTGGTTAAAAGGAGTAATAAGGGTGCCAAGGGTGTTAGATGTTTTTGTTGAAATAAATTTATATTATAAAAATTGATTTGAAAGGAGAAATAAGGCATAGTTGATTTTTGATATTTTGACTTGGTAAAATATTTTTGAAAGAAAATATTAAGGACAATTTTTTGCTATCTAACCTTTGATATTGGAAAAAAGAGTGAGTGTGATTGAGACAAGTTTTGAGAATCAAATAATCTTCAAAATAAAGGTATGGGCATATCTTCCTTGTGAGTGAAATATTGTTGGATTTTGTGAATGCTAAGTTGGAGTGAAAAGGATTGTTTGATAAGCATTGTTGTAAATATTGAGTATCATTGTTATGTGAAGTTGAGAACTATCTTGAACTAGGGTTTGTGAAAGATCATGAGTATCATTGTTATGAGAACTATATTGAACTAGGGTTTGTGAAATATCATGAGTATCATTGTTATGTGAGATTTTTTTGATAAGCATTATTGACTAAGCTTTCATTGAGTGATTGGTTGACTGGAGTTGATTGAGCTTAGTTGATTGGAAGTATTGGAGTGATAGTTCAAGTTATGTGAAACAAGTTGTTCTATATTCTAAGTTGATTTGAAAGAGGTTTTCTATGAAATATTGAGTTTATTTTTATATGCATGTTTTAATATTGATTTGAGGTAAGTCTTGGTGAAGACTTGTGGACAGATTTGTGTAAGCTTTTGTAGAATCTTACAATGCAGAATTGAGGTAAGTCTTTTTAGAAGACTTAAGAGCAGAGTTGATTGATGGATTTTTTCAAACCTTGAGTTAAGGTTTGGGGTAAATCTAGCAGAGGTGATTTGTGTCTGATTCAAGCTTTGTGTTAAGGCTTGACGATAGATTTTGGTGCAGATTTGAGGATAGTTTTGTGCTAGACCAGAGACAGATATTGAGCAGATTTGTGCTAGACCGAAGGACTGTGTTTAGTGTAGATAAAATATAGAGTTTAACCAGAGTTGTGCTAGAACAAAGGACTATGTTTAGTGTAGATTAGATACAGATTTTGAGCAGAGTTGTTCTATACCGAAGGACTATGTTTAGTACATATTTGAGATAGAGATTGATTAGAGCTTTGGAGGTGATAAAGAAAAGGATAGTAGTCTTCAATGGATAGATATCCATTAGCCAGGGTAGAGAGGACAAATTTCTTTAGTGGAGAGAGATCCACAATCCAGAACAATGGAGGTAGTAGTCTTCTAGAGGATCACCAGCCAAAGCAGAGGAGGAGTTCTCTTGTGGATAGAGATCCATAAACTTTATTAGGGGATTGGTGTATCCTTTGGACAGAGATCCATAAATATTGTAATAGGGAAAAAATTCCCAAGATATTTGTTGAGAAAATTTTAGTGAAATATTTTCTCCGTGGAGTAGCCCACATTGGGTGAACCACGTTAAATCATGTCTCTCATGTGTGTGATGTTTTTTTATAATGATTGCTGCTTTAATGTTTTTTATGTTATCATATGGATTGAAAAGTAAAACATTTTATCTTATACTATTCACCCCCCCTCTCAGTATAAGCACATGTTATTCACTAACAATCGTTCTAAGTTTACTTGAAACAATATTTTATAACGCCTTCATGTAAAATTAGAGAAATAACTTTAGTGAATGAATATTTTAAAAATAATCTCTTTGATACCTTAGTAAATTATATTAACATAAGTCAACGATATTTATGATCTTTGGACATTCGATTGGAAACTTACTCAAATTAAAACAAATTTCTTTCTGGAAATCAAGCCTCTATGGTCTATCGTGCAGATTGTGTTACCTTTAATTATAAAATTTTGATGAGCCTTTAATTAGGTAAACCCTAATTACAAGTATATAAATAAAAGTGGTTTGGACTATAATAATATTATTTCTCATTTTAATTGGATTGATAATAGTTCAAGAATTATTTTAAATCGTTGTATTAATTAAAGTAATAAATTAAAGAAAGCACTTGTAAAATTAATAGCTCTTTAGAACTTAATATATGTATACTTTTGCTTTGTTAATGAAATTATTTATTAACCTAGTTACTTTTATTAATAGAGTTGTAAATTTTGATTACTTTAAAAGCATTGAAAACTATTACTTTTCTTAAAGAAAATTGAATTTATCTAGAAACTAAAACTATGTCAAGAGCTTTTTTTTACTCGTTCTAATGAAAATAAGAGTCTATTTACTTTGAGAGTATTGTACATTAAGTTCTTAGTTTCTAACCATGCCCAAGCTATCAAATATGAATACCTCACCTCGAAAACTGCTATAACCATCAAGAAGGATGAGTTAGTGAAATCCATTTAGTTGGATGAATATTCTTGGTGTTTCATCAAGACGGATGAACACCCATTCAAAATTTTTGATGATTCATAAATTCAGATGAACATCCACCCAACACCAATAAATGCAAGTGGTAATTACTATGAATTGTTAATAATTTCTTTCTAGCAAACCTACCCGGGACAAGTGGTCCTTTTGCCAAGAATATGTAACAAGGGGCGGTATGGGATGTCTTCTCTGGGCTATTATATGAGTAGTATTGTGAGGGGTCTCATGATCATTATTCAATTGGAGAATTTCTAGTAGGATATTGGAACTAGAAGTCGCTAGTTAACGATGCTAGAAGGTTCAGCAACAAGTTGGTATGGGATAACTCCTTGTCAATTGAAACATGATTTGAGATACCTAATCCTAAGCGAGTGTATTGGTGGGCCCTAGTTGACTCCATAATACGATGTACTTTCAACTAGGCACTGTATATATCTATACTATACCATAGCATGCTATAAATAATAATATAGATTAAGCAAAGGATAGAAATTAGGCCAAAGGAACCTAAGTCCTCCATGCTATGGGGTGGGGAATTATGCGTCCACCCTTCTAGGTGATATGGGCCCTAGAAGGACAACCTCATACCATGAATATAGACCTCTAGTAAAGAAGAAGGTGTTCACAAAATGCCACCTTTTGCGGGATCTGGCCAATCTCGACCACTCAAGAGACCGTCTGCAGTAGTCAGTAATATCGAAGTGAGTAACTCTATGCCTTTGTACTAATTAAATATTAGGTGAATAATATATTCTATAAATTAAACCTTGTTTTGGGTCAAAATTTTCTCTTTGTGATTCTAGGGAGCAAGACTGGAATGGACAACCAGGTGTGTTATATCTAGGTTGTTACAATTGGTATCAAATCCCTAGATTGTGAAGCCCTAAGCCATTTTGATGTAAACTAGTGACTTTAAAAGTTACATAGCTATTTTACATCCAGGATAAATGGTGGGCTCCTCAAAAAAAATTGCAACTAATCTTCAAGAAGGGCTTGTAGAAGGTTCGAGGAAGGAACTACGGTGGATTATTAGAGAGTCATACCAAGAGAGGGAAGTGAAAATACCTTGTTAACTTATAAGAAAGGAAAAAGAGCCCATGGTTGAAAAATTTGCACCAAAAGATGATAACTTGAAAAAAATGGTTAAGTTAATGCAGGTACAGATGAACCAGCAGAGAGAACATATGGAACAACAGAAGCTTCAGATGACTAAGTATATGGAGCAACAAAAGGTGCAATTGGCTTAGCAATAAGAGTTGATAGTTCAGCAATAGAATTTGATTGAAAATTTATCTAAAAGAAAAGATCCAAAAGATAGTCAAGATGATTTTCCTGAGGGTTCTAGTCAAAATAAAGTTAGTGTTAAACTAAATAAGGATTTGAGAAATATTGACATATCTAAATTTGATGGTAGTGGAGATGGTGAGGCAACCAAAAACTGGTTAAATGAGGTTGAAGCTTATTATTCAATGAAATAGATATCATCAGAATCAAAGACTTCTTAGGTAGTTTTTCACCTCGCTAGAACAACTCTTGATTGGTGGACAACATACAAAAAGACCAAGCATGTTGAGCCAGTTGATGTTTCATGGGAAACATTTTTGGAGGAGTTCAGAAAAAGATTCTTGACATGATAATTTTTCATAGAAAATTTTGTAGAATTTATCAACTTGCATCAAGAGAACATGTCTATCCTTGATTATTATCAAAAATTTGTACAATTGTTGAAGTATGTACCTGAATACAACGATCGTGAAGAACTTAAGGTACAAAATTTCATCTTAGGGTTACATACAAGAGTAGGGTCTATATTTGGTTTGATGAAACCAAAGGGTCTTTCAGAAACTTACAATTTGGCGCATCATGATGAATTAAACCAAAAAAATAAGAAGGCTTACTATCAAAAAATGATATACAAAGAAAGGGATTATCCTCGAAAGAGAAAGAATACTGGTAGTAGGAGTAAATATCAGTCTAAGAAGCCTAAATATGGGAATAGATATAAAAATATTAGCGGAAATAGAGACAATGAAAGGAATTTTACAAATAGAAATGAACAAAATTCAAGGAAAGAGGCTACTCTGCAAGTTAGGAATGAAGATAATAAAAGAAGCAAAGCTCCCCTTGATGGTTGTTATATATGCATCAGTTCACACTACACCAATTAATACCTGTATAGAGTCAACAAGAAAACTACACTTGAGGAAACCGCACATAGGTAATCCTACTCTTACCGGTCAAGCTATACCTTTTGTTTTGAAAGGAAAAATATATGATAGACATGTATGTATTTTAATTGATAGTGGAGCCACCGACAATTTTATTTCTACTAGCTTGATGAGGGACATACCAGATAGGCTAGGATTTATGGCAAATGGGTGGAAGATTGAGTATGGATCAGGACAGACCTATACAGTAAATCAATATCTATTTGATCCCCAAATTGTCTTACCTCAGGGAAAAACTAGTTGACACCTATTTGTAGCTCCCCTACATACTTTTGATATCATTTTGGGTGTGGATTGGCTTTGAGCACATTAAGCCCTACTAAAATTTAAGGAAAGATGGTTAGATCTCATTTTTTTTCAACTATGAAAGTTAAGAAGGCTATAATAAAAGGATGTAAACTCTACATAGTCAAGAAGATACCGACTCTAACTTAGGTCGAGCAAGGACCTAATGGAAACAAGAAATTTATGGTCAAGAATGATCTATTTTTTAATACATGCTACAAATGTAATGGATGGTTTATCAAAGCAAATGGGAAGATTATCTCTATCTGGTTGAGTTTACATATAAAAATAGTTATCATGTTACGGTAGATATGGCTCTGTTTGAAGCCCTATATGGGCATAGGTTTAGAACACCTTTATCTTTGGATAACCTAGAAGATCGAGTTATGATCGGACTGGATACTATCAAACAAATGGAGGAGTAATTACAGGAAATATGCCAAAGTTTTAAAGAAACCTTAGATCATCATAAGAGCTATGCCAATATCAAGAGAAGACTAAGAGAATTCTCTACAAGAGATAGAATATTCTTAAGGGTAAAATCCTTAAAAATTTCAATAAAAACTACCAAGCCCAACCCTAGGTTTGTGGGACCAATTAAAAATTACTGATAAAATCAGTCTAGTTGCCTATAGATTGGCCTTGCCACCCAAATTGTATAAAATCCATGACACCTTCCACGTGTCCCTCAAAAAATATGTGGCATATCCTTCATATTATGGAATGTTTCCTATTTGCAGATGTTGGACCCGCTTCTCATTGAAGTTCACCCTATCAAAATTCTTGAATACAAAACTAAGCAACTCAGGGAAATAAATGTTGATCAATGCAAGGTCTAGTGGGACCATTATTTTGATAGAAATGCCACGTGGGAAGATGTGGCTATCATGAAAAAACAATTTCCATATTTATTTGAATGAACACTGATATATATATACATATTTTTATTTTAACTTATAAATGAATGAAAATTTGATAGAGTGTATTATTGAGTATATGTTTTAGTAATGATTTGGAAATTCATAATTCTTGAATATATATATTGCAAACAAAGGGACTGTGTTTAATATTAGTGGGTAAGAATGTAACATCTCTCTCATTTTGCTATTTGTTTGCTTGCTATTATCATTAGAATGAGATACTGTTAATAAGTTTTGTGAGTGCAGGAACAGGTGTTTAGGCAAAATTTGAACCTGGTACCCAACTTCTAGTGAAAATATAGTGGTTGTCCACATGAGGTAAGGTGGGATATGATGTCAGTGCTTAAAAGCACCATGGCCTATGAGTACATGGAAGCTCACCAAAATAAATTCATATAGGAGCATCATGTTTTTTTACTGCATTAAATTATTTGCATTATGCACATATTTGCCTGAGAAAATGAATTTGCATTAAGTCATGGTTATTGTATTTGTTTTAATATATATATATATATATATATATATATATATATATATATATATATATATATATATAACTATTTCTTTCTTAAAATAAGACCTGGCAGTCAACCAAACAACTTAACATGCATAACTACCTTATGTGGCATTAAATCGTGTATCCACTCCTCTTTAAAAATGAAGAATGAGATGTTTTGGGGGTATCTCATCTTGTTTTGGTGAATTCATATTGTGTTTTGTGGCGAATACTATACTTTGAGTCAAATTTTTGCTCTTCATCTTGTTGTCAAGTTCATTCCAGATCAAATTTTAAAATCTCTAAGGATGCTTCCTTGCATTATAATGATTGTATATGATTTGATTTGTTTTTGTGTAAATTATCTTGTAATATTCCCTATAAGAACCAGTGGTACTAATTGTTTTATGTAATTGCTGCCATATTAAAGAAAATTAAAAAAAATACGTAGATTACATATTCATATTTGTTGATACACAAGGTTTTCCTATAGTCTAGACCATACCTGTGAGTATTTTAGATGTCTATCCTTGAGAAACACTCTTTCTCTGGTAGAGAGGGTAGCAAGAGTGGCAAACCCTTTTAAAAGTGGACAATTAAGAACAAAACTGTAAACCAATATATATATATATATATATATATATATATATATATATATATATATATATTTATATATTGAGTATGACTGCAATTTATTAAATAAGAAAATACATAACTATAATATAATAATATGTGTGCCTGTAATATATATTTATAAGTTTAAGAGTCTGCTAAATGCATATAGTTGCATATTCATTTAAGGCCATTATGACCCAATGCGTATACAACTTCACTTCTTTTCGTCGGAGAGCTTTGAATAATCTAGGTGGACATGGAAAGTGGAGGTGCGAAACACCTCTAGCTGGCGACGTCAAAGTTGATTGTCTTCCGGATGGATATAAACTGGAGAGAAGCTTGTTAAGTAAATTCTTTGTTAATGGAGGACCTTAGTTTTGGTATATCACCGCCTGGTAGCTTTTGTTTATAAATATGTCCATTGATGTAACATAATAGTTTTCTCTTGGATAGTAGTTTAGTGAGATAAAGGTCCTTTTATATTTTTTTAATACGATTTATTAAGTTTAGTGTTTACCTAAATTCGTGATGTTTTGTTCGCCTCTTAATTCATTTTTCTGAGTTAGTAACTTTAGTAAAAATAAATTATATTATAGTTTACGATAAAAGTAAATCATGATTGGTTAAATTATACTTAGTTTTATTTTGTATTTTGTTCTGGAAAATTTCACTCAATACATTGAATTGCAAGGTGTTAAGTCTTTCAATGATGTTATTAAGGTTTCAGGTTAAAGATGATGTTTGCTATATAATACTTTTATAATTATTTTAGCATAGAAATATAAAATTTGGCTTAAATCTAATGTGGAGAGTAATTTCAAACCTCGAAGCTTTTTAAGAACGTAAAAGAAGATCTGATTTGTTTTATTCAAACAAGAATGAATTAGGATTGGTTTGTTTGAAATCAGATTATCCATATAGGATTTTTAAAATATTAATTATTTTAGATGACTATCATAAATCAATTTCACTATAGTATTGGTAGTCAGTGTTGAAGGTAAAGCCAAAAACTCTAGATATTAGGAGTCATTGTGTAGAATAACCCTAGTAGATAGTATCCATGTCTAATAATAATTCTAAGTCTACTTGAACCGGTCTTTTATAATGCCTTCATGTAAAATTAGAGTGAAAGCTTCAGTGAATGAATATTTTAAAAAGAATCTCTTTGATACCTTAGTAAATGATATTAACCTAATTCATGATGATATTTATGATCTCTGGAAATTTCGGTTATAAACTTGCTCGAATTAAAACAAAGTTCTTTCTGGAAATCGAGCCTCTATGGTATGTTGTGCAGATTGTATTACCTTTAATTATAAAAATTTTATGTTAATTAGGTAAACCCTAATTACAAGTATATAAATAAATTGGTTTTGACTATTAATAATATTATTTCTTGTTTTAATTGCATAGATAATAGTTCAAACATTCTTTTAAATTGTTATATTAATTAAAGTAATAAATTAAAGAAAGCACTTGTAAAATTAATAGCTCTTTAGAAATTAATATATGTAAATATTTATTGTTACTTTTGCTTTGTTAATGAAATTATTTATTAACCTAGTTACGTTTATTAATAGAGTTGTAAACTTTGATTACTTTAAAATTATTTAAAACTACTACTTTTCTTAAAGAAAATTGAATTTATCTAGAAAATAAAACAATATCAAGAGCTTGTTTTTACTCGTTTTAATGAAAATAAGAGTCTATTTACTTTGAGAGTTCTTAGTCTCTAACCATGCCCAAGCTATCAAAAATGAATACCTCACCTAGACTACTATAACCATCAAGAAGTATGAGTTAGTGAAATCCATTTAGTTGGATGAACATTCTTGGTGTTTCATCAAGACGGATGAACACCCATTCGATATTTTTGATGATTCATCAAGTCAGATGAACATCCACCCAACACTAGTAAATGCAAGTGGTAATTAATGTGAATCGATAAAAACTACTTTTTGGTAAACCTGCCCGAGACAAATGCTCCTTTTACCAAGAATATGTAACGAGGGGCGGTATGGGATGCCTTATCTAGGCTATTATATGAGTAGTACCATGATGGGTCTCATGATCATTGTTTGATTGGGGAATTTCTAGTTGGATACCGAAACTAGAAGTTGCTAGTTAATGGTGCTAGAAAGTTCAGTGATGAGTTGGTATGGGACAACTCCTTGTCAATCGAAACATGACCCGAGATCCCTAGTTGTGAGCCAGTGTATTGGTGGGCCATAATTGACTCCATAAGATGGTGGAATTTCAACTAGGCACTAGGGATATTTATGCTATACCTAGCAAACTATAAATAATAATACAAGTTAAGCAAAAGATAAAAATTAGGCCAATGAAACCTAAGTCCTCCATGCTATGGGGAAGGGAATTATGCATCCACCCTTCTAGGTGATATGGGCCCTAGAAGGACAACCCCATGCCATGAACATAGACCTCTAGTAAAGGAGAAAAATGTGTTCACAAAATGACACCTTTTATGAGATCTGACCAATATTGAACACTCAAGAGACCATCTACAATTATCAATAATCTCGGAGCGAATAACTCTATTCCTATGTACTAATTAAATGTTGGGTGAATAATAGATTTTCTATAAATTAAACTTTGTATTGGGTTGAAATTTTCTCTTTGTGATTCTATGGAGCAAGACTAGAATGGACAACCAGGTGTATTAGACCTAGGTTGTTACAACACTGCTATATACAATTATGGTTATCATATGTAATGTTGAGGTACATAGTTTTTTAGTCCCAAGGTAAATAATATTAGGATCACCATGTGAAGCACTTAAATTCTAATATGCAATTCTCCAATTATGTTAATATCCAATAGATCCCTAAGAGGTCCCTTCAAGGTCCTTCAATTTAAAAGCTTTAAAGGATGGGTTATGGCAATAGAGAGCTATGAGGTAAAAGACGATTAGGGTTGAATCTCCAAGTAAACCAATTAGTCTTCCAATTCTAAGTAGTGTGTATTACAAGGTGAGGATTCATTAAGGCAACTAGCCATGGCCAAATATGCTAAAGAAGTTCTTTTCATCATTGTAAATAAACACTAGGGTAATGGTGATAAAATATCCAACAAGGCATATGTGGAAATAAATATGGAATAACTTACGTAGAATAAATTTAATTTGACCTTCTCAATATTACACACCATGTGTTGTAATTTTTTCAATTGGTTATATGGGATTGAAATGGGCCCTACCCTTATTACATTATCACCACATAGTGGTATTACAACAAATCTTGGATATTATCCATGTATCTTTTGGAAATATTCAAACTTGTGTCTTGTCCTTAAATGTTGAGAAATATAACCAATTGAGTGAATGGTATTTGATAGAATTTGATTTTACATGGATTTTTATGAGGGGTCCTAGTCCCCTCGTATCGAGGTTTGAACTTGGATCTCCTAGATGAAAACCCAAGGACTTGCCACTATGGTATCCCTCATAGGTCACTATGTATTATAATTAAATTTAGAATAATATCTAGAAAATATTAGGAGAAAGAAGTACTAAATATTCTTCCATATAGACATGGATATGGACCTAGTAGGATGTGAATACCTATATAACACTAGTTTGAGGATTGGATACATCTTACTTGTCTCAAATGTGATATTATCTTCTATGTTGATAGTCCTCTTGGAGACTAAGTACTCTTTTAAAATGTTTGAAGTGTTCAAATTGTTTGATATCCTTGGCTATAGTGCAACCACAACATGAATATAGCTTATCTCTTGTTCAAAATACCATTATCAATATAAGCTTATGTCTACTAATATAATCAATATTGAGTCAAAATCAATCAAGATCTACTCTTTGTGAATGTAGCACAAACAATGAGTAATGGAAAAGGGTATAGTATTCTTACAAATTATGAAGTGAACCCTTCATGTTGTAGCCCATTCCATTGTGATTCAAGCTCCAAATGGACTTATTAATAACTAAAGTAGTTGAGGGAGGTGAAATCATGTAATTTAGATATAACATTTGAGACTAGGTCAAATCCATTTTGCTACACCATACAATAGGAAGAGAGAGATCATGATATTCATAATGGAAGCAATAAATTTTAAGGTAGTGGTAGAGAGCTAGACAAAAAGGAAGAAAAATCAATAGCAAAAAGTAATTTCTTAATTCATTGAGCTCACACAATGGTTGTGTCTGTTCTTACATACCAAGCAAAACAAGTTGATTCACAAAGGTAATCATTGCAATTATAGAATTAAATCTATAGGAAATCATATCCTACCTAGTTATTGTAGGGCTCAATGCATGAACAACATGGAAATATGCTCATATATGTATGTTGATGTTGCTTGTCATAAAAGCAGTAATTAAGTTTCATTTAATTTGGTTAACCATGGCCACTATAGAAAGCATCCTATTTTAAAAGGTAACATTGTACAATCTCTAGTGGAAAATAATTCTATTGAGTTCAACTAATTATGACATAGAATCAAATACTCTATAATATGTATTGCCAAAACTTCCATGTGTCTCTTATTCACGATAATAGTATAAATATTATAAATAATCCAACAAAAGGATGTCATTATTCCAAACCTCATTAGCTGTTGGTCAATATTTCTACCTTTGAAAGCTTCTATTTTATATTTATATACAACAAATAACATAGACTTGGATAAAATCAAGTTACTACCATGGCACTTGAAGCTTACCTTATTCCATTTAATGACTTTATCCCTTTTCTAATCTTTTCAATATTTTGGCTTTGGATTTGGGTATTATGTTCATAATCCATTGGAACCTTTTTGGTGTTTGTATGCTTTTGGGTAACCCATAATCAGGATTTGTAGTTTATTCTCCAACATGTTCTAATTTTTAAGCAGTTTTGATGCATGTTAGGATTTGGGTATAGAGCATATATGATCCATTTCAAGATTCGTGCTTACAAAGTATTTTTTAGTACTTCTTGGATTTGTGTTTTAGTCTCTTATAATTCTATCTCTTTGTATAGTTTGGAGTCTAAATATTCTATTGTTGGGATGGATGATGAGGGATGGCATGTGATTATGTTTATTGCTTCAACTAGTTGTAGTGTTTGTTATATTTGTTTTAAGTGGTTTGTTGTAACTGCACAAACCATATGATTCTAATATATTAGTTTGTTAGTATCTATATTGAGATATGTAATCCTTTTTAAAGGTCTTATCAATAATGGAAACACAACCAAAATATTTACCACATCAAAAAATACTTTCATTAAAGAAATATCCATATGGATTATGCTTGAAAATGATCTAATTAAGCTAATAATGGATGAAATATTTTACTTTTAAAGGAAGTTGCCCTGTATAAAATCCACACATAACTTGTTAGAATAAGTCAATTAATAAAATAATATATAGTTATACTCTTATATAATACATATAATTTACAATTCAAGCACAGAAAATTAAACCTAAAAAATAAGAGTTAACTTTTAAATAAACTATCATCAAAGTCAAGAAGAGGTTCATATGTTTCGTCATCCTTTATAAATATTAAAATCACTATTATTTTAGTAAACTTATGCTACCATATCAAATACCTAAACCTTTAACATGTCAACCTCATCTTATAATATTTACATCTTTTACTTTGGTATCTTTGAAGCAATGCAAATATACAAGCTTTATTATGATTTCTAAGAGAAGTAATTCATCCAAAATTCAAGCTTGAGTTGTTTATAAGAACCAGTTTCTACCAAAATCTACCAAAAAAATCATAGACTTAGATGCATAAGATCTCGATTATGCTTATGTGAATTCCTCATTCGTATTTGACATCAAGATATAGCATCTAGTATCCATATAGAATACCAATAAAGGCACACAAATGAATGTAAATACTAGCCAATAAAACCTAATACTTATTCCTTTCATCTTCACTATCCTTGACCTTTTCTTTAAACTCTATAGTGAAAGCATTCACTTGTAATGTGTAGTTATAGTAAATCCAACGAATTATAGTTTACATAGAAATCTTGTAATCATGAAAATAACTGTAACATCTCAAAAATAAAATCAACTAACATAAATAATTAGGTCCGAGGTGTAGACAACTTGGTTCTACCAAACCCTGTAAGGGGGGTGGAGGTCCAATTTTCAAATCTTGGGCCTCACCAAACTGAACTTTTGTCCCTTTCTTGGTGCTTTTAGTGGTGTAAAATGTTTAAAGTGATTGTGGCATGGTGGTTATAGGGGTAGATTGGGAGAAGAACTATGTGGCGGCTTTTGGGGTAGATAGCGTAGAATACTGTAGCAGTCATAAAATGCAGATAGTCTGCTCGAATTCATGGCAGCTACCAATTCCATCATGAAAATTCAAATAAAAACTAACACAAATAATTTAACACTCTATTGAACAAGTCAATCCATGCTAAAATATCATCTTTCCATTTTAGCTTATGATAAAAATACAAGACACTATTCTTGTACTCTTTTCCAAACCTGCATAGCTAGACTACAAGTCTAGAAAAATATATTTCATCGACTCAAGCCTAGTACAATTAAGGATGGAAATACCATATCTTGATAATTTCAACCTAGTTAGCAATTTGCAATAAGTGACTCACCACCCAACAATTTATTGGATATTATTTCCCTTGGTTTCCATGCTTGAGCACTTACTTTGAACCACAAAGTTTTAGCTATATAAATTTTTTATTTATCATTAATTCTAGTGTCAATAAAAACTAGAGGAATAAGGTGCTTGTATAGAGTTTAGACCAAATGATAAAGATAATCTTACCGTTTGACCATGTCTAGTTTTTAAGCTTATTATAAAGTAAGGTTGTATAAATCTCAACTTGAATATTATTGTTAAGTAGGACCTAAATTGATTAATTGATCTCTTGGAGTTAGAAGATAAAGAAAAAATTTCTATTTATTCATGGCAATATACCCATCTATCCAAACAAAATTCATAAGTTTATATAGTATGAACACCTCTTTTAAAAAATAGCATTTCTTTCAAAGAGGGGTCTAATGCAAGAGGTTTTTTATTGGCCTAGACCAACTAGTTCTATGAGATGGAAGAACTAGAAAAGTTGAATCCATGAAAATATTAGATCCATCCCATTCTAAATTCCCAAATAAGACATGTCAGTATTTGTAGAGCCCCACAATAGGAGCAGAACCTATAATAGAAAAAAATGGGAATTTGCATCATGTCATATTTCGTTGGAGTGAGCTAACTTGGTTATGATTTTAGCTTGTTTCTTCTAGGGTTTATTTACTCATTAATTTACATCTAAAGCTAACTAATTGATAGCAAGTATCAATTAAACTTGCTCCCAATTTTTATTGAGTGCACTACCCTTGGGAAATGGTTACTATCATTTTAGGACTATCCCATCACCATGATAAAAATACATGCATAATGTATGTTAAAAGATCATAATAGGATTTATATGTCATCTAGATGGATGATTAAAATACATGGATGGCTTTTAATATTTTCTCCATGATTTGTACCATTCCACCTAATGAGAGATACGTAATAGTAAAATTATCTAATTTACCTTAAAACCTAGGGATAAACTAACTCCACATACTTTATAAGGAGAATTTTAGATAAAAGGGCAATCATAAGTATATAATCACCTTCGAATATTCAGTTTGCTTCCATTCACTTAGAATATAACTGGGCCTTGGATTATACTAAACTAATATAAATTTAGTTTTGGTAGACAAGAGCTTTGTACTTGATAGGTTACATAAACATAATGATATCCAAATCATTTTGAATAACTTATTGATCTTGATCATTATGCCAAAAAATAGAAGAGGCATTTGTAGAATGCACTTTGACCATGTTGCTACCATAAGGAAGAGTAGAACCTTTAAGCAAACTAACCCAAGTTGCTCTGTTAAAGAGATAACCTAAGGAATCTGTAGTAATAGCATATGAAAAGGGGTTAGATAAAATCCTTTCTTAGTTAACCATTGCAATAAAATTGACTCACATAAGGAGATAATGATAGAAACCATAATTGAAGCATCAACAAATAAAGGAGTTATTTTGCTTCTTAATTTAGGACCAAACCTGATCCATTGTAACATTTGGAGGATAAACGACTAATGAATGTGATTATAATCCATGCCAAAGTCCAATTTCAAGAACAATGCATCTTGTCATCATTCAAAAACTCACTCTAAGGATACCTAGGGTAAAATCAATTTATTTGATCTACCTTTTAAAACTCAACTTACTCTAGGAAAACAATTTACTAATAAATAGGGTAGATATGCCTAGCCAACACACTAGCTATAATTTTGTTAGAGATATTTAAAAGAGCAATGAATCTCCTTCTTACCATATTTTCTTGGTTTAATACATTTGTGGATCAATTTAATTAAAATTTGGTTAATAGTAGCCCAGAGTGACCCATTCCTATATGACTCCTTATACATCCTATAAAAATATTAACTTGTGGTATCCCACATGACTCTAAAATAGTATGTAGCTGGACCATCTCACCTAGGGGACTTATACTTAGGTATTGAAAAGAGAGAAATAAAAATTTATTTCATGGATAAAAGACTATGCAATAAAGCTCTTTACTTCTCCATTTTGCAAGAATGTAGTTGGTAAACTATCAAGGATTGATTCATCTATCCCTTCCTCATCATATTTGAAGAGCATCTAAAAATGTGAGACAAAAACCTTTACAATACCTACATCATCTAAGTCAAGTTATTTTGGTTTGGCCCCCATGTGTGTTCAAGATGTATGAAATACAATAAAATTATGCACCACTTATTCTTTGAATGTAGCTCTGCTACACGTATATGGTTAAATATAGCCTTCCAATTTGGCTCTCCCCTATTTGGTACTCTCAACCTAGAGTAATGTTTAATCAATTCACAATCAAATTATAAGTGGAGTCTTAAGGGGAAGCCTCTAATAAAATACCTTTGGAATAGTATCCCCTTATTTTTTATATGGAACATTTGGAATAACAAGAATAGGTTGATCTTTGAAGGTAAAATGGAAAATAATACCATCCTCACTGAAAGAATAGTCAGAGACCTTGTGACCAATTTCAAAGCCACATTCATATATAAGAAAAATCAACAAATTTTAATTGTGCAGGAGTTGAATTTTATTAGTCAGCTTGATCTTCAAGAATTCATATCTACCAACATGAATGTTTTAGCTATAATGCCCCCAAAGATACTAAAATTAGCCTTGTTCTTTGATGGGGCATCTAAGTCTAATTCGGGCATAGTTATTGTAGGGAGAGTGATCATGAAAGAAGACGGGAGGCGTACCCTCAATTATTGTATCAACCTTTGAAATTGCTTCCAATAATGTTGCAGAAGCTTTGTCTTGTGAGTTTGGATTGAAGATGGCTATTGAGCAACATATAAGACACCTTCACATTTATGGGGACTCTGCCATTATTATAAATGCTCTTTCCAAAGACAATTTGGTTAGCTCCATTCAAATTCAACTTATTTTGATTAGAATGAAAGAGCTAAATAAAAAATTTACTCAAGTGCATTATTTCCACATTCACCGGGAATTTAACAATACTGCAGATGCACTTGCCAACAATGCTATTAAAAGTAAATATTCCAATCTCAGAATTACTAGGAATAGAGCTCATCAAAGAGGAGGATGCATGTGAGCTTTATGTTGTTGGTTTTGTTTTTTATTTTTCTTCTTTTGTTGAATGTTAGTGCCTTAGTCCTTTGGTGCTTTCTAATTTCCGATGACCTTCCAATGTCTTTTGTATTCTGGTGACCTATATTTTCTAACGCATGTTGCTCCTTTGTATCTTTTCTCTATGATTTAATTCAACTTTTTCTTTTTAAAAAAAAGTTATCTTGGTTATCTATGGTGTCATCATTGTTTTATTTTTGATGTTTTTCTTTAGTAAAATTTAAAAAGAAGTTTGACCCTTTGGTCACTTGATTAATCCATTACACTCTCGAGCAAATTCTAGATCTTCTTGCCCTAAATATTTTTGTATTAAACATATTTACATCTACAGTTTCCACCTAATATTGCTTGATTTGGGATTTAGGGTTTTAGGCAAGAGGTTTTCTATCTTTTGCAATAGCTATGGTATTAATTTTTTTAAATATTCCTCTCCATAGCTTTAATCTTAACCATACTTTGTAGGAAATTTGAACTTCTCCTAGTTGCATCTTCCCATAATTTTATCCACATTTCTTCCTCTAGTGGTCTATCCACCTTCTTGTAGATAACTTTCAAACCTTAAGTATAGTTATATTTGACTAATAGTGAGACATTCAATTTATATGGTAATCCCTTAAAATGTCTAGCTTGGTTACATATGTTGAGCTTGGAGACGATGGGTAAATGTTTGGAAATACCTACACCCTAACCATAATTTTTTTTCCTATACCATTGAATCTATTGACCTACACCATAATCATAATTTCCTAGACTCTTCTATTCCAAGGATTCTCTCCATGAGCTATTATGAGCTTCTTCGTTTATAAAGGGAGGCATGCAACCACTCCTCATCCACCTTTGTAGTTAGAAGAAATGAAAATAAATCTCATCACAAATAGTTTGCATTAAAAATCCAATCTTTATTTATTACATTTAACTTCTTAAATCATAACAATATATTGTTATGTTTATTTACTATGTGATTTGCACAGTGTTTTTAGACTCCGAGGGAAATATCTCTTACATTCCAAGTCATCACAACCATGTTAATGGGACTACTACCTTGTCAAGGGTATCTAAGGCTAGGATTCCAAAGGCATTAAACATTAGTAAAAGATGTCCATCTCTCGAAGGATACTTGCATCAATATATTATACTTAATTCCCTAGTGCTAGACATCTATACTAAGTTATCAGAGTGTCCCTCTTCACTATCTCAAATTGACCTATATTGATATTTGCTTCTATTATTTATTCAAGAAGATGAGTGTGTATTTATATTTATATTTTGACTTCCTACCAAACCTTAGAGAGAACTATATCCTTGTAATATTAAGGAACCATATTGTGGTCCGCTCCTTAGAGGAATTGTTGAGGTGGTTCTCCTTACAATATCATCATACAAGGGGTTTTTTCCATCCTATGATCTAAAAACTCAATAGGTTATCATATAGCAACTTGAACAAAGTAAGACATTGATTTTAACTTACCATTATGACATCTTAAAGTCCCATTATTGATGTTATCAATCTAAGCGATTAAATATATGAGGGATTCGATAACTTGTATAGAGGAACTTTAATGATTGCAAAAGCATGTTGTTGATTTTCCTCCATTTGATGAGAAGTGGCTCCTCCAACCCATGAAATTCCCTATTGATCCCCTTTTGTCCATTCCTATTCAAAGTAGTAGACTTACATTATTTTTCTTACACTAGTAGTCTCACACCATATAACCCAATTCCTTGCATTTGAACAAGATATTGGATTGATTTTTTTGTTCACACTAAAAATTTAATCCTACTAATTAGAGATATTGAAGATCTCACCATCTAAGTCCATAACCATGCAAGCCTATTAGTGGAATTGAAATCCCTATAATTTCTCTCATTCATTATTGTACCGTACCACATTTTTAAAGTTCCTACTATCTAAGGTCTAAATGATAAATTTAAAAATAAGAGTTGCACCCATAATGGAAATTTAGCTCTAGAAATACTTCAAGATAAAATTCGAAGGATCACACCAACAAATAATAGATCTTTCTATAGATAACCCAGGTATCAAATTGAAAGATAGATTGAATTGCTTCCTTAGGGTTAAACTAATAGCAATGTAGCCTTTGCCTAATCCATTAATCAACCCCTATTCTCCCAATTCATTTTTTCCACTTATAGAATTTGTGTTCATTTGGTACACCAATTAGGAAAAAATAATCATTTTATAGTTTTCACAATCACCAAGCTTATTGACAACATCTCTAAGCAAAATAAATTATTGGACTTTACCTAGTTTATTAAGTCTTTTAAAGGTGTCTCCATTGAAGTCCTACTCCTAGTTTTTGTTTCTTTTTCTTATTTTGATATTGTCCACCCAAAAATTACTCTTCTTGTCTCTTGTTATGGCTTTGCCACTTTGGTTTGCAGAAGTTATAATCGACTCCTTATGACTAGCTACACTTTTGATGAGAAAAGTATCCTAAGGATTTTAGAAACCTTGTCATCCACCAAATCCTCAAGCTTATGCTTGCACAATGATTGGTTGATATTAAAAGAAAATGTTGGCATTGTATTGTTAACACCAACCACTTAAGGTGGGGTTTGAATAGGAGAGGAAGGGCTAGGCAAACATGATTACATGTATGCAAGGACATTTTATGAGCAAATACTTTGATTATAGAGTTATTAAAATTGAGGGAATCATGGCTAGGAGAGTGTCATTGTGTAGAGGAGACTGATGTTACAATGAGAGACAATGACATAAACAAGAGATGGAAACTTGAAAATCCTATATTAACTGACTATAAAAACTATGGTATAATGGCTATGTTAATGCCAACACAAAAATTTGAAGAAGCTTTAATGAAATTGGATATGACAATGGCAAAAGAGAGCTAAAGAAGGTTGAGAAAAGTTCATTTGTATCACATCTTACATACAATGAGACAAAAATCCTGACAAAACCAACATGGTTGTAGATGGTATTGGGGCCAAAGGAGGGCTTATTAAAGGCACTAGGGTTTGATATGGTGTATGAGAAAAGCACAAAGTTAGGGTAGGATGAAATTCAACTGTAATTATTACATCAAATAAAGGACAATATGAGGGGGATGCCAAACGTGGAGAGAGGCCCAACAGATAAAGTTGTAGAATCCATCAATGGTCAAAAAGTAGGTCGCATAAAGGTGCAAGAAACCCCTAGAGATGGAGCTAGCTCAACAAATGATGGTTGAGATGAGTGTGCAACTAGTAGTTCTAATTACGGGTCCTCATGAGATGTCCCTTGACACTCTCCTCCCATGTGACATGGCTACAAGAGACCACAATCCTTTGGTGAGGCTATATATCTTCACATTACATATTAACCATAGCCCTATGTTGAGGTGTTGAGGGGGGAAGATCCCCACTTGTTCTTGCCAAAGAAGTGTCATAAGCAACAATAAAAAAAAAAGTTGGCATACTATGAGCAAAATAAAAGAGACTCCATTTTAAAACTAGCACTCAAGTTTTCTCGATACTGAATAGTAAGCCTCCTAATCTCTAATCCTTGTGTACAAGTAACATCATTAAAAGATCATTTTATTTGTTGAAACAATTTCTATTTTTATAAACCACCAAAATTTAACAAAACTTCAACTTTTAAATCTTAAATAATATTATCATTTATTTTTACTTATATTATATATATTATACATAACCATATCCAAAACTTGAGTGTTGCAAAGTGCTTAAAACTACTTTCATCTATGTGCTATGTTCTTCTCTCTTTCTTCGTATATGTCTCAACTAAGCCCACTTCATATACTTTTAAATGTAATTGCTAATTCTGTATTTGAATTCTTAAAGAATGAATGAATATAAGTTATACAATAAACTATAAATAATAGGATATATTTGATATACCTTATATAGTTTATATAGTTTAAGGATGGAGACTTTAAAACTTTAACTAAAAATTCAAAATTCAAATCTTACAAAAATAAAATAAAATTATACACTAAATAAAATATAATTAAATAATCATATATTAAATTAAAAAAAAAAAATTCTTATTAATTTTAAAAACCACTTAAACTTTAAACTTTATCCTTTAATATAGTTTCATTTACAAAAGAGAATCTTATACCGTTTCGAACTATACCACCTAACGACAGACTTGACAGCTAGTCAGCAAACGTAGGTTAGAACATAAAATAATGAACTAATAAGAATGGAATATACATTGTACGGAGAGAGAGGGGTATGGCATCGTGTATAAATTAAGAATTTAAAACGAATGCCATTCTGAATGTAAATCACAAAGGAAGGAATGTAAGCATTCAAAGCTGAATGCCAGCAAATAAGTCAAAAGTTCAATTTTTTCCTATAATAATTTTTTTTTTTGGCATGAGTCACATATAAAACACTTCAACATTATTAACAACAGAAAAATTGTCTCCAAACGAGATATTTAATTTAATTGATATAATTTATTCCGTATGGTCCCCGTTCGTTTTCGGATTCCATCGTTCCTCTTTGAATTCCTAATCGTTTAGATAATCCATTATCGTTTAGAAGAACCACCCACTTCTTTATTATTATGTTTTGGTTGTGATTATTAATGTTTTAATAATAAAATTATTTTTAATATTATATAATTAAATTATAAATAAAAGATGATTTTCATATAAAAATAAATTTTAATATGATGTAAAAAGATAAAGTTATATATATTTTAAATCTTTAATTTGTTGGTAAAGTTATCAAGGCTAGGTGGATTGGTAAGTGTTTACCAGACATTTACGAAGACACCAAGTTTAAACCTAGGGGGTAGGGGGCAGCCAGGGCACCCAGTTTGTAAAGGTAGTAGTTTGATTTGAATCCTCAAACACCATGTTCAAACTTTGAGAGGGGGGCAGCTTGTTTGCAAAGGTAGTAGTTTGATTTGAATCCTCTGAAAGGGGCAACCTATTTGCAAAGGTAGTACTCTATGCACCAGACCCAATGATGATGGTATGAATTCGAGTCCGAGCAATCGGTGGTTCCTTTCACGCCGGATCAACAATAACGAGGCAGAATACGTTTGGTATAACGAGGTGGAATAAGTTTGGTGGGAGCAACTCCTGTGGTGCTTGTCAGTTACTAAAAATATCCTTTGAAGGAGGGCAGCCTGTTTGCAAAGGTAGTAGTCTGATTTGAATTCTCTGAGTGTGAGAGCCAGACCGATGATGATGGTACGAATTTCGAGCGATCGATTGTTCCCTTCACACGAGGTCAGCCAGACCGATGATGACGGTATAAATTTCGAGCGATCAGTTGTTCCCTTCACACAAGGTCAACAATAACAAAGCAGAATAGGCTTGGTATAACGAGGTGGAATAGGTTTGATGGAAGCAACGATGTGGTGCTTGTCAGTTGCTAAAAATAGTGTGGTTGTGACCAACTCTACTATGTAACAAAAAAAAATTGTTGGTAAAGATAAAGTTAATAAAACCCATTTTAAACTGAATCAAATATAAGTAACCAACCTACTAACAACCACTCAACGACTATCAACCAACCTTTTCCTTTCTAAACAATAAAATTGTATACTTAATAAAATACTTTAGGTCTATTTCAAACCATGATCTTTTCCCATTACAAGGACTTTAAGGTCATTATTTAATGTATATTTAAAACTTCTATTTAGTTGTTTCTGTGCTTTCACTGCCAGGGTGCAGTTTGTCTTGCAAGTTGCTCTTGTTTGGCTGCAACTTTAGTGTAACTTCGAGTTTCTCGTGTCCCGTGTCACGTCTGATGGACTGGATCGCACAATATTTTTCTCCATAGGAAGGAAGGATTGCCTATTGGTTTTTTTATATGTTGCCTTCTGTTTGTTCTTTTTGGAAAAGAAACAAAACCAGGGGAGAGAAGGATGAACACCGTCACATTGAAATCTCCATCTCTTATATATTTCATCCGTGGTAACTAATTACTGCGATACAACTCTGTTGTAGTCAGTATTTTGTTATGATATCATACTCGGTGTTGGGTGTTTGTTATTATGAGGCGAGAAATACATGAGGAGGAGGAGGAGGAGATTGAGGATAATGATAGGTGGGAAGATCAGAAAGACAGGATTTTGAAGATTATAAGATACCAGAGAGAAAAGTACATGAGAGAAACTAATGTTGGGAAAAACATTTTATATGATGGGTCTTCCGGTCCGAGTCGTAGGCATGGGAAATTATTGGAGCTAATGAGGAATGGGGATGCTTCTCTTAAATGTCTGTTCGATATGGAGAATAAATCTCTGGAGGACTACAGTGTTCCTACTGAGATTTGGGCCGTCTGCAGCAGCAGGATTGATGGCCACCATCGTTATGTTGATAATGGGCATTTGGATGATTGGAAATATGTGCGAAGGGCAGTCTCAAGGGGGACATTTGTTGGTGAGGAGCGGAATTTGAGTATGGATTTGAAGCAAAGGAAAACTGGTACAGGGCATTTTAGGATGTGGAAATTTGTGAGGATTAGAAGGTTGATTGCCTTAAAGAATATGCCTAAGAGACCAAAAGGGTTGCATAGAACAAGGGCTTACAGGACTTTGCCTGAACCTCCCAAGTTAAAAAAGGGTTTCAGACTGAAGAAACGGTTGAAAATATTCTTGCTATGTGGAGGGGAGAAATAGAGGTGTGCGCTACAATTTGGAGTGCAGAGTCCAGAGAATACCACTGTGAATGAAATCTGCAATCGCTGTTATTTCACGGTACATATATATGATCACATTGCCTATTCTTATTGTTGTTGTCTCTGGTATGCCCAAATTATCTCCATATTTAAGTTCTATAAAGCCTACATAGTCACTTGTATTTCTTAAAAATGTCTATCTATACATTATACAATATGATATCTGCGTTGGGTTTTCTGATTACAGAATCTGGGGCGGCATGGTTTGTTTTGACATCAACTTGTTTGATGGTTTCTTTGTAAGAGCATTCATGGTGCAACTTGGAAACGTACATGCGCCGTACATGCACGCCAGCTGAGAATTACCAGAACAGAATGGATAGGAAACAGGAATGGGGAGGTCCTTTACGGCTGAAATTAAATTCTGAGGGCATCCTAAGTCGAAGGCGTTTGCAAGTGTGGTTGGGTATTTATGAAGGTTCAAACATCTTTACAAAGTTAGCAGTCTGTTCCTAATTCTTTGAGTGCGTCTGTGTTAGACCGACGACATAATAAATTTGTTAATGCAATCCTTATAATTTAAATCCTGCGTTATTCAGTTATTAAAGATAATAACGTTGTTAACTCTCCTGTGTAAAAAAAGAAAAAGACGAAGGCGCTTGCAGCCATTACACAACATGAATATGAATATTTTGCCTTAGGTAGTTGAAGGCTTGAAGCGTTAGTTTTTAAAATCCATTTTGGAATTTTGTTATTTCTGCAAATACGATGCAAGATCATAGGTCTTGACGAAAAAAATAATGAGTAAGTATTTATTATAAAGAGATTAAAAATTCAAATCTGTCATATGCAATTTAATTAAATTAAGGATGTCCATGAAGAAAGTCTTCAACTTTTCGTCTTGTTTCTTTGTTCGGTAGATTCAAAATACCATCCGTAAATTCCACACACAAAACCAATCCCATCATGTAACACCTCACCTCCTCATGTTACTATCTACTAACAGTGAATAAGAAAGCTGTAAGGGAGATTACTATCTACTAACAGTGAATAAGAAAGCTGCAAGGGAGATGACTTGTATGAATAAAACATACAATCGTCAACAAAGTGGTTCAAATTTTTATTTTATTATTTAAAAAAAAAATTATTGTGGGATGTTTTACTTTTTATTTTTTTTAACTGATTACATTTTTGGCTGTGACTAACGATGACATTCACTCCATTGATTTTCAAAATAATAATAATGATGGACAATAATAATAACTCTTTATGTTTGAAGGACTTTGGATTTTCTTTTTTATAGAAGATTATGCTTAATAAAATTTATGGTCAATCTTCTTTATAGAAGACTTGAAGTCAAGTTGTTTTTATGGAAGGCTATGCCCACTAAGACTTACATCCAAAGCCTCCTTAATGAAACTCTTAAATCAAATGGACAAAATATTAATATTCGTTAATGGGATTGAAGTTTTGGCTTACTATTTTTAAAATTTTCAACTTTTATTATTTGTCTCACATCTATTAGACAAAACCTTAAATTTCACTTAAGGGATTACAACATGAATTTCTTAGCTGCTCACAACTTATTTTAAACCCATTGAACAAACGATACGGTTTAGTCATGGAAATTGAACTTTGATTTATTGTGTGAAATCTCTCTTTAGTCACAACTTGTTCAAAATTTAATGGACTCTATCATCTAATAAATAAATAATATAAAATTAACAAGAGATTAAGATAATATATTTTTTCTTTTGTTACAAAGGGGATAAGATAAATTACATAGAGAAATTGCCTACACTACATATTTTCATTATTACAATATTTATATTAAACATTTATTAGTCATTTTAAATTAAATTTATTTTTTTAACCACACTATAATTGTATATCATAGAGTAAGTCATAAACTAGTGATCTATTGATATGGGCACCTACAAGCAAACACATAGAAGGATTTGGCAGTGAAGAACTAAGAATATGCATTGCAAAACTAGTCATAAATAACCTAAAACACTACCTCTAGAAGATCCTTCCGGAAGATATTAGATAGGATCGAATTAATTTGTCAGATATTTCATCAAACTACTTAACTTATTGACATAAATAATAAAAGTGGCTTACAAATTATATGTTACGTTATTTGCCAACCAATGTAAAAATTGTAATATAAAACATAATATTATATGCTAGTCTCTATCATTACTCCCCACTATAGAAGCATTAGACTCCAATGCAAACAAAAGGAAAGAAGATGATGTTGAATGTGGAAGCTGAAAAGAACCTAGGTGGGCCTAGTGAATCTCCATAACAACGAGCACCCATGTAGATGCAAGGGTGACCTCCAAGATGAACAAGATGTTGGT
The DNA here is from genome assembly GCA_028583015.1 of Wollemia nobilis. NCBI lineage: Eukaryota > Viridiplantae > Streptophyta > Pinopsida > Araucariales > Araucariaceae > Wollemia > Wollemia nobilis. The sequence goes on from JAQPPZ010001106.1 coordinate 11,178,330, forward strand.
GCATGAATGGTAGTTGTTGAAGAATGAGAGGATATACCTCTTAGAGATGGAAACCCTACAAGGTGGAGGAGGTAGGATGCAAAACAATGTGAAACATTTTTGAAACTAAAGCAGGAGTAGGAGGAGGAGTAGAAGCAACAGGAGCAACAATAGAAGTAGGATCAATAGAAACATAATCAAGAATAGGAACAAGAGCAATAACATGAATAGGAGTAGGAACATGAACAAGAACAAGAACAAGAACAAGAATAGGAATAGGAGCAGGAACAAATGCTCGATGAATCAAGTGATGCAACAAGCTAAGTGAAAAAAGACTTGCTTGTGTCCTCATACTATGATGTGCTGAAAACTAAGATAATATTTCGTGCCTGATGCAAATCAGCATACACCTGATGTGTAGTGGAATGAGTACTATGAATAAGGAAAGTTTGATGCTCATGCTGAAAAGTATAAGTATTATGATATGCATCATATTGAGCCCTTTTATCATATTGATAAGGTTTACCTAGAAATAGACCACAACAATCCATAGGAGTGACATCATAGGTAACAATATCCACATACTTAGGACCAAAAGCAAAGACAAAGTACAAGTGTGTGTGATTATGGTAATAGTGATATTCTCCTTCCAACCAAGTGAGTATGACCAAGGATGAGGACATGTAAGCAACTACAACTTATCAATAATGGACTTCACAAGCTAGTTTTTCTATGATCAATTATTGATGATACAATCCATGGAGAAATTATGTGTACGATGAGCATGAGCAGCAAAAAATTATCACAACCTCATACAAAATATTGATGAGTGAGTAAGGTGACATTATTGAGTCAACCTTCTAACTTGAAATAAGTACAATCTTCTCCACAAGTCCTGATGGGATTTTGCAGAGTTTCCTCCTCAAGGGACCATACAAGCAATTGTTTCTTATACTTCTATAAGTGACAACATTCAAACTTATCATGTCCCTTCCTTTTACAATGATCATAATAATTTTGAAACTTATACTAAGAAGAAGAAGAGGAATAAAAAGCAAAGAGTTGAGCAAGAGTGAGAATTGGAGAAGAAGAAGAAGGGGATAAAGAAGGATATCACTTTGGTGTTTGCTGATGTGGACAACATGATGGCTTGGAATCTTCTGAAGAGTATCATGTTCCCTTAGTCTGTGTTGTGAACTTCTCCTCCACGAGTTGTGCCTGATTAAAGACTGCATCAAGAGTAGTGTATGAAGAACACAAGATTATACTAAGAGGGGGGTGAACAATATAAGACCACTTTTTACTTTTCTTTCTCAAACAATAATATCCAATATATCAATGGCAATATCAACAACAGTAATCAAAGCAATGCACAAATCACCACACACAAGATAAACATCAATTTAACGTGGTTCACCCAATGTGGGCTACATCCATGAAGAAAATATTTCATTAAAATTTTCTCAACAAATCTCTTGGGAATCCTTCCCTATTACAATATTTATGGACCTCTATCCAAAGGAGACACCAATCCCCTAATCAATTTTGTGGATACCTATCCACATGAGACACCAATCCCCTTTGTTGGTTTGTGGATCTCTATCCATAGGAGAACTCCTTCTCCTTTACTCTGGTTGGTGATCCTCTAGAAGACTACTACCTCCACTACACTAGCTTGTGGATCTCTCTTCACTGAAGACTCCTATCCTCACTTAGAAGACCTTTGTCCTCACTGCCCTAGCTAATGGATCTCTATCCACTGGAGACTACTGTCCTCTGCTCTATCACCTCCAAATATTGCTCTTAGCTCTTCTCAATCTCTATCTCAAATTTGCACTAAACATAGTCCTTTGGTCTAGCACAAATCTTGCTCAATCTCTATCTCAAATATTTACTAAACACAATCCTTCGATCTAGCACAAATATGCTCAATATCTATCCTCAAATTTGTACTAAACACAATCCTTCGGTCTAGCACAAATCTACTCAATCTCTATCCTCAAATCTGCACTAAACATAGTCCTTCAGTCTAGCACAAATTTACTCAATATCTAACTATGGTCTAGTACAAATCTACCCTCAGGTCTGCACCAAACTCTATCTTCAAATCTGTCCTCAAGCCTTAACACAAAGCTTGACTCAATCACAAATCAACTCTGCTAGATCTGTCCCAAACCTTAACTCAAGGTTTAAACAAATCAATCAATCAACTCTGCTCTCAAGTCTTCTCAAAGACTTACCTCAAATATGTCCACAAGTCCTCACTAGAACTTGTCCAATCTGCTCAACAAGTCTTCACCAAGACTTACCTCAAATCTATCCACAAGTCCTCACTAGAACTTATCAAATATTCTCAACAATTATTCACCAAGACTTACCTCAAATCTTCTCACCAAGTCCTCACTAGAACTTGTACAATCTAATTGTAAGCTTCCACAAAAACTCACACAAATATGTCCACAAGTCTTCACTAAGACTTATCTCAAAATTGCTCAACAAGTCCTCTCTAGAACTTGTCCAAATCTGATTGTAAGATTCCACAAAAGCTCACACAAATCTGTCCTTAAGCTTTCAAAAAAGCTTACTCAACTCTATCCTTAAGTCCCCTCTAGGACTTACTCAAATCTACTCACAAGCTTTCACCAAAGCTTATTCAAATCAATTACAAAACTTGCATACACAACTCAACTCAATCCTTTCATAAAACCTCTTCAATCACACAAACAAGTTTCACTCATAATCTTGTTTAATCATAGAAGCATATAGAGAATTGTTAGAGACTCAATATGTTTCACACTCACAAACCACTCAATCACTTTCAAACTCTCGCTCAAATTAATTTAGAATAAAGAACAATTTGTTTCACAGAACTTGAACTATCACTTCAACACTTTTAGTCAACTATGCTCAATCAACTCCACTCAACCAATCACTCAATGAAACATAAATTTCTTACAAACCCTAAATAAGTGTTTCACAATGCTTCCAACAACTCACACTATGGAACTCAAACCTTGAATCAAGATGATTCTAAATTCACATAACAATGATACTCATGATCTTTCACAAATCCTAGTTCAAGATAGTTCTCAACCTCACATAACAATGATACTCATGTTCTTTCACAAACCCTAGTCATGCACATGAAGACTCACTCAATTCTATCCAACAATGCTTATCAAACAATCTCACATAATAATGATACTCATGTTCTCTCACAACCATTCACCAATCATGCATGTGAAAACTCACTCAAATATTTCCAACAATGCTTATCAAACAAAACCTTTTCACTCCAACTTTGTATTTCACAATATTCAATCCAACAATATTCCACTCATAAGGAATATATGCCCATACCTTTTTCTTGATGGATAAATAACCTCAAAACCTGTCTCAATCACAATCAACCTCTTTGCCAATCTCAATGGTTAGATATCACAAATTTTCACTCAGTTTCACTATAACCCCTTTCAAAAATTTAATGCATGAATTAATCCAGAATCCTACTTATGTCTCCCTACTCAAAAATTGCATTTCCAAAATAATTGACTTTATAAAACAAGATAATGCAATTTACTTTTAACCTTCAATAATACTATTTACCACCTTTTGTCTAAGGTAAAAAATATTTTACCTTACCCTCCTTTTAACTCCCTAAGCACTTAATTAATCAAATCACACCACACGCTAAAATAGTGCTCACAAAGAAATTTCAAACCACGTGCTTCAACTAGCACCACCAAGAAACCATAGACCATAGACCATGCACTTTTATTAAAACAAAAATTAAATACCTCACGTGCTCCTTGGTGGGACTCGATCCTAGGTCAAGCCATCGCCTACACCCTAGCTACAACCTAGCTGCTGCGTGAGCTAGGTGCTCATGTGGGAGGCAAAAGCGCTTTGAGTGTTTTGTTTCTCCGACCAATGCCAAAGCCAAAAAGGCTTTGTCCCTTCTTCACCATCGAGACTCAAACGCAACACCTCTGCATTCCCAATGCCTTACACACCAAGGGCTTGCCACTAGCCCAACCGAATGGTTGGTGACAAGGCTTTATGCCTTGGTCACTTTGTCCTTCACAACTTTGGCTGCCAATAAAAAATTAATATCCTCTTTGTCCTTTGCTCACGAATTTATCGCATTCCACTTCCAATACTCACATGTGCATTAATATTCAAAGACTTGCATTTGTGAGACAAATGTTATGGTATTTATACCATATGCTTCTATCCTTCGAACGTCGATGGGGAAATAAAAGTTTAAATTAAAATTTGCGCCCAACCCAACTTTAGGTTTTAATAATATTATTTTTATAAATTAATTTATAATATAAATATTATAAATTATTTATAAATTACCTTAGGCTTTAATTTAACCTTTAATATTATAATAAAAATATTATAATATTATTTCCTTTAGGCATTTTCTTTAGGGTATTTCACCATCCTTTTGACCAATCATGTGAAGCTCTTAAACCAAATCTCTTGGGCTTAAAATATAAATATTTTAACCCTTCTTTTGCCAAGTCTTGCATTGATTCCTGATACTGACTCTTGACATCAATGACAACACAACTAACTCAAAATTTCCAACAATCTCCCCCTTTTTCATTGATGGCAACCCCTTTTTTGTAACCATTCATTTTCCTTTTTCAAAATTGCTCCCCCAAAACTGCTCCCCTAACTAAATGCTCTCCCCCTAACTCAAATCTCTCCCCCTTTGACATCAATGGCAAAGGGCCACCTTTGGGGCTTGGGGCTAAGAATGAGAATCTTAGCTTAGCCCCTCCCCCACCTCCTCTCTTGAGGTGGTTAATTCTAGGGTGGGAGTATCTCTACTCCAAGCATGCACTGATCTTCACCTTTGTCCACCTTTTTCCTCAACTAATTCTTTTGATTCCTCTGAATATTTCTGTTCATGCTTGTCTTTGGAAATTATGATCTACACCACTTTGTTGTATGCCCAATATTATTACACTTATAACACTTAATGTTGTGGTTCCTTGAAGGTGCAAATGTTTTAAAGTTTCTCTTGGTGAAGCCATATCCATTCCTATCATGAACCCTACAATTAACTACCTTATGACCAAACTGATTACAAGAGTAGCAATACCCTTGAAAGAGATGCCTATTTCTGAAGTTTCCATATTTCTATCTTCCATGTGTCCTACATTGTATAGGCTTGTGCCCAAACCTGTGACATAAGAAGCAACGTCCATTGAAGAAACCTTGTATTGAACCTATTGGTCTCTTAGTCTCTTCTACCCTGTATTGTTTTATGTTCCATATGTTCCTCATTTGTGCATTGTTTATTCTTTTATTTAACTTTCTATTGTCCAACTCATCCTTAGAAGCCTCACTTTGTATTACACTCTCCTCTTTTGAAGCTTCTTCTTATTTGGAGATTGATATTAACTCCTCTCATTGTTCTCTTTGTTCCTGTTCAAAACCAATTCTTATTTTGTTTGATGAAGGTCTCTATACCTTGATAATCTTATCCAATTTATTTGAGCTTCTCTCAAACCTGTGTAGCTTATCTCTAGACTCTTTTACTTCCTTCCTTAGTGAAGCTACCTCATGCTCTAATTTTTCACATTCTAAAACCTTAGCTTCTAACTTCTCTTTAAATCTCCTTGTCTTAGCTATTGAGTTGGTTAGATCCTCAATAAGTTTTCCTTTCTCTTCATCACATTATTGAAATTGAAGCTTGAGTTTTGAGTTATGCTTTCTTACCTTCCTTAATGCATCAAGGGCAAAAATAAGCTCACCCTCAAGATCAAATTCTCCTTCCTCTAAATTTTATTATTCTTCCTCTACTCTTTTGTCTTCAAGATCATCTTCATTCTTTTCTGATTCATTTCCACTAGGATCACTTTCTTCTTCTTCTATTTACATAAGAAGACTTTCTTATTCTAGTCCTTCAAAAGCATCTTCATATTCATCGTCACTAAAACTAAATTCATTCTTTGTACAACTATCCTCAAGATGACCAAAGTTACCACACCTAAAATACTTGAGAATTATTGGTGTCCTATTTCTAACCACTTCTTTTTCTTTTTCTAGGAATAGAATTTCATCTTCATCATTATTTGAGGAGCTTCCATCACTATCACTTGAACTCTTACTTGCCTTATCTGCATAAAAAATCTTCTTATACCTTTGGAAAAACTTCTTTCCTTGCTTGCCTTGTCCATCCCTGCTTTTATTTTGATACCGATGTTTTATTTTTTCCTTATTATTGTGATCCTGTTTCTCATCCTCACTACTATTTCTAGCTTCTTGACAATTAGTTGCATAGTGATCATATTTTCCACAATTAAAATATCTAACTAATTTTATACCTTTATACTTTCTTGAGTCCTTGTTCCTTCTTCCATAATTTGCTTCCTCATCACTGGATAACTCATTGCTTGAATATGACTTCTTACCCTTCATCTTCTTTGTAACTTTGAAGGCTACTTCTTTTTGGGGAATAGGTTCCTCTTTTATTCTCATCTCAAAAGCTGTGAGAATTCCATGTAATTCATCCCTTGTCAAAAGTTCAATATATTTTGACTCTTCTATAGCTAAAATATTTTCACTATACCTTTTCTCTTCTAGAAGACTACTGCCTCCATTACACAAGGTTGTGGATCTCTCTCCACTTGAATAATCCTATCCTCACTCAGAAGACCTCTATCCTCACTACCATGGCTAACGTATCTCTATCCACTAGAAACTACTATCCTCTACTTTGTCACCTCCAAATCTTACTCTTAGCTCTACTCAATCTCAGTCTCAAATATACACTAAACATAGTCCTTTAGTCTAGCACAAATATGCTCAATTTTTATCTTAAATATGCACTAAATACAACCCATCGGTCTAGCACAAATTTACTCAATATTTGTCCTCAAATATGCACTAAACACAATCCTTCCATATAGAAAAAATCTACTCAATATCTATCCTCAAATTTGCACTAAACACAGTCCTTAAATCTAGCACAAATCTTCTCAATCTCTATCTCTAGTTTGGTACAAATCTATCCTCAGGTCTGCACCAAAATATGTCTTCAAATTTATCCTCAATCCTTAAAACAAAGCTTGAATTAATCACAAATCAACTCTGCTAGATCTGTACCAAAACTTAACTCAATGTTTGAACAAATCAGTCAATCAACTCCGTTCTCAAGTCTTCTCAAACACTTGCCTCAAATTTATCCACAAGTCCTCACTAGAACTTGTCCAATATTCTTAACAAGTCTTCACCAAGACTTACCTCAAATCTATCCACAAGTCCTCACTAGAACTTGTTAAATCTGCTCAACAAGTCTTCACCAAGACTTACCTCAAATCTGCTCACCAAGTCCTCACTATAACTTGTCCAATTTGATTGTAATATTCTACAAAATCTCACACAAATCTGTCCACAAGTCTTCACTAAGACTTATCTCAAAACTGCTCAACAAGTCCTCTCTAGAACTTGTCCAAATCTGATTGTAAGCTTCCACAAAAGCTCACACAAATATGTCCTTAAGCTTTCACAAAATCTTACTCAACTCTGTCCTTAAGTCCCCTCTAGGACTTACTCAAATCTGCTCACAAGATTTTGCCAAAGCTTATTCAAATCAAATGCAAAAATTGCATACACAACTCAACTCAATAATTTCAGAAAACCTCTTCAATCACACAAACAAGTTTCACTCAGAATCTTGTTTAATCATAGAAGCATATAGAGAATTGTTAGAGACTTAATATGTTTCACACTCACAAAGCACTCAATCACCTTCAAAATCTTCTTCAAATCAATTTAGAATAAAGAACAATTTGTTTCACAGAACTTGAACTATCACTCCAACACTTTTAGTCAACTATGCTCAATCAAATCCACTCAACCAATCACTAAATGAATCATAACTTGTTTATAAACCCTAAACAAGTGTTTCATAATGCTTCCAACAACTCACACTATGGAACTCAAACCTTGACTCAAGATGATTTCAAATTCACATAACAATGATACTCATGATATTTCATAAACCCTAGTTCAATATAGTTCTCAACCTCACATAACAATGATACTCATGTTCTTTCACAACCCTAGTCATGCACATGAAGACTCACTCAATTCTGTCCAACAATGCTTATCAAAAAATATCACATAACAATGATACTCATGTTCTTTCACAAACTCTAATCATGCACATGAACACTCACTCAAATATTTCCAACAATGCTTATCAAACAATCCTTTTCACTCCAACTTTGTATTTCACAACATTCAATCCAACAATATTCCACTCATAAGGAAGATATGCCCATACCTTTTATTTTATGGAGAAATAACCTCAAAACTTGTCTCAATCACAATCAACCTCTTTGCCAATCTCAATGGTTAGATATCACAAATTTTCACTCAGTTTCACTATAACCCCTTTCAAAAATGTAATGCATAAATTAATCCATAATCCTACTTATATCTCCCTACTAAAAAATTGTATTTCCAAAATAATTGAATTTATAAAACAAAAAAAATGCAATTTAATTTTAACCTTCAATAATACTATTTACCACCATTTTGTGTAAGGTAAAAAATATTTTACCTTATTCTCCTTTTAACTCCCTAAGCACTTAATTAATCAAATCACACCACACGCTAAAATAACGCTCACAAAGCAATTTCAAACCACACACTTCAACTAGCACCACCAAGCAACCATAGACCATAGACCATGTGCTTTTATTAAAACAAAAAATAAATACCTCACACGCTCCTTGGTGGGACTCAATCCCAGGTCAAGTTGTTGCCTACGTCCTAGCCGTGGACTCGCTACCGCATGAGCTAGGTGCTCATGTGGGAGACAAAAGCACTTTGAACACTTTGTTTATCCTACCAGCGATAAAGCCAAAATGGCTTTATCCCTTCTTCGATGTCGAGACTTGAACACAACACCTCTGTGTTCTTAGCGCCTTACACACCAAGGGCTTACCACTAGCCCAACCGAATGGTTGGTGACAAGGATTTATGCCTTGGTCACTTTGTCCTTCACAACTTCAACTGCCAATAAAAAATTAATATCCTCTTTGTTCTTTGCTCATGAATTTATCACATTCCACTTCCAATACTCGCATGTGCATTAATATTCGGAGACTTGCATTTGTGAGACAAATATTATGGTATTTATACCATATGCTTTTATCCTTCGAACGTTAGCGAGAGAATAAAAGTTTAAATTAAATTTGCGCCCAACCCAACTTTGGGTTTTAATAATATTATTTTTATAAATTATTTATAAATTACCTTAGGCTTTAATTTAACCTTTAATATTATAATAAAAATATTATAATATTATTTCCATTGGGCCTAGGTATTTTTCTCTTTCGCCCTTAGACCTTTTCTGATTGCCTTTAATATTATAATAATAAATATTATAATATTATTTCCTTTAGGTCTTTTATTCAGGGTATTTAACCGTCCTTTTGACCAATCATATGAAGCTCTTAAACCAAATCTCTTGGGCTTAAAATATAAATATTTTAATCCTTCTTTTGCCAAGTCCTGCATTGATTCCTGATACTGACTGTTGACATCAATGACAACACCCCTAACTCAAAATTTCCAACAGTGTAAGAGGTATATTTCAACTCTCTATACAAATGTGCTAGAGGTCCGCTTTTAAACTTATCAATGAGGGAAGTTATAAGATCAAACAAGAAAATAAAGATACATAGTTGGTTGAACTGATGGACGTAATACTGCATGGAGGTGTGTTTTCCTTGTCTAAGGCAAAGCCATTGATTAGGCAAGTCATCATTATAGTTGTATGGATAGAAGGTGGCCTTCAAGGCGATAACCAACTCATCCCAAGTGGTGATGGGGTTTAAGTTCCTTGATGTTCAATGATGAGAACCTTACACATGAACTTTGCTAAACATGCCTCAATTTTCATCCTAGATTGAAATTATATCATAAGCTTATATTGATGATATCATGATCATTCAACAATTGACTGTATATTTTTTGCACCAACCATCAACAACTATGAAATGAAATAATTGTATGTTGAGTAATGTCATAGGTCTTATGGAGTCTAGAGGTGGCAATCATGTGCATCGTTGACAATCAAAAAAAGGAAGATGACCATGTTTCAACACCTTTCAAAGCATGACAAACAACTATTATTTTTGCTAAGGCACATCAGTATTATTCTTCAATTGAAGGTGGATAAGATAAGTTATATGTGCCACATAAAACTTTGTACAATCCATGGATAAATCAAACACAATATAAATCGTATGATACAACTCCTTTAAAATATTTTAGCCAATGATAAACCCATTTGAACAACATGTTGATGTATTCTTTCGAACTCTTTTTTGCGGTCCAACGTAGGAATAATGAGCAATTACACAGGTGATAATTAAAATTTAGGCATCAATTTTACACCTTTTCTCCATGTGAGAGGCATCTTCAATTTCAAATATTTTTGCAAGCGCATAGGTAGGCTTTCAAACAATTGTAGTGATGCCAATAAGGATCGAATGTATGTTAGCTATCAAATGTATACATAGCTCACATTGTAAAGTTCTTAAAACTGCTATGTGGCTCATTATTAGTTGGAAATATCTCTTTTAGTTGACATTTTTTGTCCTATATTTCTATTGTAGTCTCAATCATGTGAAGAAGGCCAAAGAATATTTTAATGCACCAACTGTGACATTCCTTTCAACAAAACACAACTGTTTCTAACGACTCCATGATAACTCTACATTAAACCTTGTGTGATGATGCCTTTTCACCATAATAGTAAATTTGTCACATAACATTAAAAAATTTGCACTTTGTGGTGCCATAATCTCAACGGTATTATTTTCATCCTCTTGACATCGAATAATCTTAACAATTTGCTCCACAGGCCTACATATGGACCAACACACCATCTATGTGAGAGTTCATATCATGCCTTCAAAGAATTATTTTGTGTCTCTTCAATTCTAACTCTTAGTTTGGTCTTATGTGTTCTGCATAAACCATTTTGATGTTGTTGTTCATCATTGACTTTAAGTTGGAGAAATAGTGTCTTCATACCCTAAAGTACTAGCACTTACACAAAATCTTAAACTATCAACGGATCTACTCTTTGGAATATATCCACTGTAGGAACTTGAATAAAATAGATATTATACAAGTAGTAGAGTATCCTAAGAATGATAGCATGGTTTCATGGAGTTTTTGGACGTCAAGTTACGTGTGAATAAGCTCACTGAACCACCAAAAAAGCACTAGGCTTGACAAAGCAGTAGAAACTTTATGAAAGTCAGGGTCCTTTATGTATAATTGTCCTAATTTAGACTCAAAATTAGGTAGGAGTGGCTTAAAAGATATATAATCCAATAGACCAAAAACTGACATAATATGACCAAGAAATCATTGTCCAACTAGGTAAAAAGAAAAATCAGGTAGGATCTACTAGTGAATATTTCTCATTCCTCTTCTAAACTAGAGTAGCCTAGAGGAAGAGGATGCTTTCTCCAAATCCAATTTTACTGCTTTGATACCAAACTAATATGGGCACCCACAAGCAAACACATAAACGTATTCGGCAATAAATATTTGAGAATTTGCATTGCAAAACTAGCTACAAATAATGTGAAAACACCACCTTTGGAGGATCCTTATAGAAGATATTGTATAACATCAAAATAATTTGATTTATCAGATATCTCATCTAACTACCTAACTTACTAACATAAAATAAAAAAAAATGTAGCCTACAAGTTATATGTTATCTTATTTGTTGACTAGAGAGAGAGAGAAAGAGAGAGATGACTGCCTTATAAGCTCTAATATATCACAATACCCTTTTAGACATCCTATATATTTATAAGAGGTATTTTAACCTTTGTCATGTCCTATGGATTCAAATTTACAAATAAGCGAACCTTTTAAGCATGGAATCATGATTCCTATCGCTCTTATGCATTTGGATCATGTTAATATTTTCTTGCATGATTTTGGCATCTATTAGTTATTGAAGGATATGTATTAGATGGTACAATAGTATCAATTTCCTCTTATCATCCTTTGAACCTCAATAATAATAGACTTATAATGTAGATAACTTATCCATTGCTATGCATGCCAAATAGGGATAAATTTGTTCATATGTTGATTAATACTAAGTAGTATATCTACATTTATACATAGATCCATTGTATAGTCTTTCATTAATCCTACTAGGATATATATGAGAGCTAATATGAGTTGACACTTGGACTCTCGAATGAGGAATAATAAAATCCCAAATATAATAAATTTCAACACATCTCTTCTTACAAACGATTTTCAATATTTCCTGAGGAAAAAGGTATCCCATCCACACCTGTCATCACTTGTCAGAATGTAAAATACTTGTTCGATTGGAGATTATATCCATGATTCTTAAAGAAGCCGATAATATTATTGAAACTTTGCGCCCTTTAATTTCACCCGATACAAATTCTTTGTTATTCTAATTGCTAAGAACGTTATCTTGGAAAGCACAACTGGAAATTGATATTAAAGTAAATATTTATCTACCACCTTCCCGGTATTCTCCATGACTTGATTGTGTAGGTCACGTGTCATTGATACCCTTCTATTATCACATGAAATACACTTGAAGATACTCCACGATGGCATTAAAATTATAAAAGCATAGATGGCGGCTATTTTCTTCATTCCCAAAGCTTCGTCATAACTTCTAATTAGCGTCCAGACTCAACTAATTCATATCAATAGATACCAAAGCTCAGTAATTATGGCTCAAACACAGAAAAAACTCACAAAAAGCCCCTGAATAGCTGTGCGACCCGCATGCACTGCCCTATTACTATCATGTGATATATAGATACAAACGATATTAAAAATATTAAATCTCTTCATAGAATTTATGATGATAAGACCCAATCAATCATCTTTACCAAAATTATATATAAGTCACAACTCCCTTAATTCATGTGATATTCACATTCCTAGAAGAAATTGACATATGTGCCTACTATCAAACCCTCAACAGGTAGGTAGGAAAACCCTGCTCTGATTCTTACTATAGTAAAAATTTTGGTAATCAAAAACCTGAAAACCTTGAAACTTATATTTGCTTTCTTTTATGCTGAAAATTGGTCTCAAAAAGAGACTTCACCTGTTTAAATAACTGAATCGTTGAAATCAAACTCTAAACCTCGAACTCTTAAATTTCTCTAACTTCCACAAAAATCAAAACTGCATAGTATCTCACGCAATTAACACCTGCGATAACACCTCTGTAAACTGACATGTAAGCTGGGGAAGGGTGGACTAAAATAGAGAAGCCCGATTCAATTAAATAGCCAATGCTAAAATCAATGTCTGTAAACATATAAGTCGATGGTGGAGGAAAAATATTAACTCTAATGATATGTTAAATACTATCATTAGGTATTTCGACACGAGGAAGCAATTTTGATAATTATCCGCTCAGTACTAACCCCAATTTCTATTACACTACGAATAATATTTAATTGCTATTTCTCATGAAATAGAAAATATAATCTGATACCTGATATAAGATGTTCTTCTACAAATTTCTAAAACCTTGAATAGGCTGGCAGGGAAAACCAAATCTGATACCACTATAATGGACACCCCCGATTGGGATTCCACAATTTTCTATTCTTATGTGTTTAATTACAAAAATAAATTTTGAATAACAAACAACCTCTATTTTGCAATAATAATAATCAAACTTTCAACTCATTCAGATATTATTTCAAAATAGGGCACAGATTACATTATTTTAAAAAAACAATCTCTCCACCAAACTTTTGCAAACCCTCAAAATATACTAATAAGCAAATGCCAAAAAATACCTATGTAAATTGATGAAGCACCAAGTGTGAATCCTCAATGATGACCAAAACAATCAAACCCAAGTGCTCCGCTTATCAATCTAGTTGTCTTGAGAATTGGGCAAACCCTTATCTACCTCTGATATGCACATATAAACTTCTTTGTAATTAAAAGATCCAATCTACAGCTAGAGGTGATCTTCCACACCTGAAACTGTCCCAATCCTGCTGAGAAAGCTTCCCAACAAGCCCAAGATTCTCTGCTGGAAATCCCTGTAAAAAATTCTCCAAAAAAACTTCAATTCTTCTCCATGTGCAAATGAGAGCCAAAATGCCAATAAATAATAATAACTCCTCATTAGGGTTAGGGCACCACTTTTAGGTTGCACATATAATTATTTTAATTATTAATTAATGTCACTTGATGACATTAAAGTGGACCCCCTTGTCCTAGGCAACAACTTTTATAATATAAAGTAGAGTTACTTTATATTTTTAAAGTTATAATATAATATTATAACTCAACAATAAAATATATCCACTTTCCATGCCTAGCAACCATCCCCTTGGTCAAAATCTACAAATGGTTGAATTTCACCCTTTGAAAGTAAGGATTTTCCACCAACTGAGTCCTGCACCACACTGTCTAGCCTAGGGGACCCTATGACTAGGCTAACAAGTCCTTGTTTCGCCTACTACTAAAAATGGAACATTACAATCTCCCCTCCTCAACATTACTTGTCCTCAAGCAATGGTTAAGTATACCAGGATCCCACAATGTCCTCCTAAAGATCCCACTGAGCTGATGTTGTGCCATACTGATCGTCACTGTCCCTATGACATAATAGAACGAAAAAAGTCTCAAATAAAAAGGTATAACATTCTAGTCTAATATAAACCATAACAACTCGTGCCACAATTGATCCAAGAGATAAGCATCATAGACCATTGTATTAACGATGCTAGAAGTTCCTCTATAATACTCAACTGACCATAGTACCACAACACTCACCCACTGAAAGTGATTCAAATGATCCTGTGGTCCCCAATAAAATATCACAGACATAATACCCTCTAGAAGAATGTCATGCAACATCAGACTCAACCAAACTAGGTGTAGATAAATCTGTATGATACCCTAAGATTCACCCATATTCCATTCCTACAACTCAATAAAAAACTCAACCTCAGGATCCAAACTAGTACACCCATATTGATTGAGCTCTACTCTAGGAATCATTTTGTGTGTGAGTAACCCAATCCAATCCATCCCTGCACTCTCACGACGCATATGAGTACTAAGCTCCTAAGAAAATGTCATACTCGATACCAAAATAGGATACTCAATAAACCTCTCCAAAGAAAGCCAACCAAGAAGCTGACCATCCTCTAACATGTAACTGGCAGGATCAGAGATAGCAAATTTAAAAACGTAACCAACCTTCCAAAAAATATATCTGCTACTAGAATCTGAATATCCCATATTGATACTCTGACTCCCTAGGTCAAATGGGACATCACCTGAGTACCAGTGCTCTTTGACCATCCACAAGTCCATAAATATCCAAGTTTGGCTCACTATCTCTCTCCAATCCACCTGAATAGACATAGACGGACTAAAGTCATTGCTACCTAAAGAATGAACAACAGCATACCTCTCAAAGCCATGATCAACTATCACCTAAAATATGCTTCTACCATCACCCTCGATGTTCAAAAAATTAAGCACATGATCCTAGGTGTAAGAAACCTTCTTCTTTGAGTCTATATCAACCTGTGTCTACATCTCAAAGAGTGTATTATCCATGTATGTTTCACTATCTACTTCAAAAAGAGGATTTTTAACACACTGGAATTCTGCACCATCCTTATGCTTGGCCAAATCACCCAGCTGATCCAAAATGGCACCCTTTGATCCCATGGGACAATGAAGTAAATCAAATTCCTATTGGATATAACCCAACTCCTCAGCTCTTCCTTTGTCCTCCTACTCTTTTAGTTGTATAACAGCAACAAGTTCCTTTTTAGTTTTGTGTAATGCCTTCTATGTGTTCATCAACAAATTTCTATCTTAAGCTCAAGAGTGAGCTCATCCACCTTTGCATGTGTTTCCCTATTACGAGATAAGGCCTCTTCTGCAATCTTGATAGTTGTATCTCTATCTTTGATCATGTGCAAGTATGCTGATTTCATCTCATGCATAGTGTTAACTATTGTGTGCAAATCATCAATAGAAATATTTTGTTCTGATTGTGTCCTAGGTGTCTTTTGGATGAGGTTTTCAATAAACTTTGTCAAATCATCTAAAGTAGTCAACGTGCAAACTTCAATTTCAGTAGACACTGACATATTGTTCTTCCAAATTTTATCCAAATTGCCATGCTCATATAAATTATGTTGACTGCTATCATAATTTAGATAAAAATTAGAATTACTCACATATCTTTCAGCGATGCCCTTCAAGCTTTTCCACGCTTCATGAGCCCCCCTTTGCCCATCCATATCAAACTCATCATGTATAAAATATGGAAAATCATGCATGTTCTCATTGGAAAGGGTTGTCATGTAACCTGTAACATATGTGCCTACTATCAAACCCTCAACAGGTAGGTAGGAAAACCCTGCTCTAATTCTTACTATAGTAAACCTTTCGGTAATCAAAAACCTGAAAACCTTGAAACTTATATTTGCTTTCTTTTATGCTAAAAATTGGTCTCAAAAAGAGACTTCACCCGTTTAAATAACTGAATCGTTGAAATCAAACTCTAAACCTCGAACTCTTAAATTTCTCTAACTTCCACAAAACTCAAAACTGCATAGTATCTCACGCGATTAACACCTGCGATAACACCTCTGTAAACTGACATGTAAGCTGGGGAAGAGTGGACTAAAATAGAGAAGCCCGATTCAATTAAATAGCCAATGCTAAAATCAATGTCTGTAAACATATAATTCGATGGTGGAGGAAAAATATTAACTCTAATGATATGTTAAATACTGTTATTAGGTATTTCGACACGATGAAGCAATTTTGATAATTATCCACTCAGTACTAACCCTGATTTCTATTACACTAAGAATAATATTTAATTGTTATTTATCATGAAATAGAAAATATAATCTGATACCTAATATAAGATGTTCTTCTACAAATTTCTAAAACCTTGAATAGGCAGGCAAGAAAAACCAACTCTGATACCACTATAATGGACACCCCCAATTGGGATTCCATAATTTTTTGTTCTTATGTGTTTAATTACAACAATAAATTTTGAATAACAAACAACCTCTATTTTGCAATAATAATAATCAAACTTTCAACTCATTCAGATATTATTTCAAAATAGGGCACAGATTACATTATTTTAAAAAAATAATCTCTCCACCAAACTTTTGCAAACCCTCAAAATATATTAATAAGCAAATTCCAAAAAATACCTATGTAAATTGATGAAGCACCAAGTGTGAATCCTCAATGATGACCAAAACAATCAAACCCAAGTGCTCCGCTTATCAATCCAGTTGTCTTGAGAATTGGGCAAACCCTTATCTGCCTATGATATGCACATATAAACTTCTCTGTAATTAAAAGATCCAATCTATAGCTAGAGGTGATCTTCCACACCTGAAACTGTCCCAATCCTGCTGAGAAAGCTTCCCAACAAGCCCAAGATTCTCTGCTGGAAATCCTTGTAAAAAATTCTCCAAAAAAACTTCAATTCTTCTCCATGTGCAAATGAGAGCCAAAATGCCAATAAATAATAATAACTCCTCATTAGGGTTAGGGCACCACTTTTAGGTTGCACATATAATTATTTTAATTATTAATTAATGTCACTTGATGACATTAAAGTGGACCCCCTTGTCCTAGGAAACAAATTTTATAATATAAAGTTGAGTTACTTTATATTTTTAAAGTTATAATATAATATTATAACTCAACAATAAAATATATCCATTTTCCATGCCTAGCAACCATCCCCTTGGTCAAAATCTACAAATGGTTGAATTTCACCCTTTGAAAGTCAGGATTTTCCACCAACTGAGTCCTGCACCACACTGTCTAGCCTAGGGGACCCTATGACTAGGCTAACAAGTCCTTGTTTCGCCTACTACTAAAAATGGAACATTACAATCTCCCCTCCTCAACATTACTTGTCCTCAAGCAATGGTTAAGTATACCAGGATCCCACAATGTCCTCCTAAAGATCCCATTGAGCTGATGCTGTGCCATACTGATCGTCATTGTCCCTCTGACATAATAGAATGAAAAAAGTTTAAAATAAAAAGGTATAACATTCTAGTCTAATATAAACCACAACAACTCGTGCCATAATTGATCCAAGAGATAAGCATCATAGACCATTGTATTAACGATGCTAGAAGTTCCTCTATAATACTCAACTGACCATAGTACCACAACACTCACCCACTGAAAGTGATTCAAATGATCTTGTGGTCCCTAATCAACTATCACAGACATAATACCCTCTATAAGAATGTCATGCAACGTCAGACTCAACCAAACTAGGTGTAGATAACTCTGTATGATACCCTAAGATTCACCCGTATTCCATTCTTGCAACTCAATAAGAAACTCAACCTCAGGATCCAAACTAGTACACCCATATTGATTGAGCTCTACTCCAGGAATCATTTTGTGTGTGAGTAACCCAATCCAATCCATCCCTGCACTCTCACGACGCATATGAGTACTAAGCTCCTGAGAAAATGTCATACTCGATACCAAAACTAGATACTCAATAAACCTCTCCAAAGAAAGCCAACCAAGAAGCTGACCATCCTCTAACATGTAACTGGTAGGATCAGAGATAGCAAATGTAAAAACGTAACCAACCTTCCAAAAAATATATCTACTACTAGAATCTGAATATCCCATATTGATACTCTGACTCCCTAGGTCAAATGGGACATCACCTGAGTACCAGTGCTCTTTGACCATCCACAAGTCCATAAATATCCAAGTTTGGCTCACTATCTCTCTCCAATCCACCTGAATAGACATAGACAGACTAATGTCCTTGCTGCCTAAAGAATGAACAATAGCATACCTCTCAAAGCCATGATCAACTATCACCTAAAATATGCTTCTACCATCACCCTCGATGTTCAAAAAATTAAGCACATGATCCTAGGTGTAAGAAACCTTCTTCTTTGATTCTATATCAACCTGTGTCTACATCTCAAAGAGTGTATTGTCCATGTATGTTTCACTATCTACTTCAAAAAGAGGATTTTTAACACACTGGAATTCTGCACCGTCCTTATGCTTGGCCAAATCACCCAACTGATCCAAAATGGCACACTTTGATCCCATGGGACAATGAAGTAAATCAAAGTCCTATTGGATATAACCCAACTCCTCAGCTCTTCCTTTGTCCTCCTACTCTTTTAGTCGTATAACAGTAGTAAGTTCCTTTTTAGTTTTGTGTAATGCCTTCTGTGTGTTCATCAACAAATTTCTAACTATCTTAAGCTCAAGAGTGAGCTCATCCACCTTTGCATGTGTTTCCCTATTACGAGATGAGGCCTCTTCTGCAATCTTGATAGTTGTATCTCTATCTTTGATCATGTGCAAGTATGCTTATTTCATCTCATGCATAGTGTTAACTACTGTGTGCAAATCATCAATAGAAATATTTTGTTCTGATTGTGTCCTAGGTGTCTTTTGGATGAGGTTTTCAATAAACTTTGTCAAATCATCTAAAGTAGTCAACGTGCAAACTTCAATTTTAGCAGACACTGACATATTGTTCTTCCAAATTTTATCCAAATTGCCATGCTCATATAAATTATGTTGACTGCTATCATAATTTAGATAAAAATTAGAATTACTCACATATCTTTCAGCGATGCCCTTCAAGCTTTTCCACGCTTCATGAGCCCCCCTTTGCCCATCCATATCAAACTCATCATGTATAAAATATGGAAAATCATGCATGTTCTCATTGGAAAGGGTTGTCATGTAACCTATAACATATGTGCCTACTATCAAACCCTCAACAGGTAGGTAGGAAAACCCTGCTCTGATTCTTACTGTAGTAAACCTTTCGGTAATCAAAAACCTGAAAACCTTGAAACTTATATTTGCTTTCTTTTATGTTGAAAATTGGTCTCAAAAAGAGACTTCACCCGTTTAAATAACTGAATCGTTGAAATCAAACTCTAAACCTCGAACTCTTAAATTTCTCTAACTTCCACAAAACTCAAAACTGCATAGTATCTCACGTGATTAACACCTGCGATAACACCTCTGTAAACTGACATGTAAGTTGGGGAAGGGTGGACTAAAATAGAGAAGCCCAATTCAATTAAATAGCCAATGCTAAAATCAATGTCTATAAACATATAAGTCGATGGTGGAGGAAAAATATTAACTCTAATGATATGTTAAATACTGTCATTAGGTATTTCGACACGAGGAAGCAATTTTGATAATTATCCGCTCATTACTAACCCCGATTTCTATTACACTACGAATAATATTTAATTGCTATTTCTCATGAAATAGAAAATATAATCTTATACCTGATATAAGATTTTCTTCTACAAATTTCTAAAACCTTGAACAGGTTGGCAGGAAAAACCAACTCTGATACCACTATAATGGACACCCCCGATTGGGATTCCATAATTTTCTGTTCTTATGTGTTTAATTACAACAATAAATTTTGAATAACAAACAACCTCTATTTTGCAATAATAATAATCAAACTTTCAACTCATTTAGATATTATTTCAAAGTAGGGCATAGATCACATTATTTTTAAAAAACAATCTCTCCACCAAACTTCTGCAAACCCTAAAAATATACTAATAAGAAAATGTCAAAAAATACCTATGTAAATTGATGAAGCACCAAGTGTGAATCCTCAATGATGACCAAAACAATCAAACCCAAGTGCTCCGCTTATCAATCCAGTTGTCTTGAGAATTGGGCAAACCCTTATCTACCTCTGATATGCACATATAAACTTCTCTGTAATTAAAAGATCCAATCTACAGCTAGAGGTGATCTTCCACACCTGAAACTGTTCTAATCCTGCTGAGAAAGCTTCCCAACAAGACCAAGACTCTCTGCTGGAAATCCCTGTAAAAATTTCTCCAAAAACACTTCAATTCTTCTCCATGTGCAAATGAGAGCCAAAATGCCAATAAATAATAACTCCTCATTAGGGTTAGGGCACCACTTTTAGGTTGCACATATAATTATTTTAATTATTAATTGATGTCACTTGATGACATTAAAGTGGACCCCCTTGTCCTAGGAAACAACTTTTATAATATAAAGTTGAGTTACTTTATATTTTTAAATTTATAATATAATATTATAACTCAACAATAAAATATATCCACTTTCCATGCCTAGCAACCATCCCCTTGGTCAAAATCTGCAAATGCTGAATTTCACCCTTTGAAATTCAGGATTTTCCACTAACTGAGTCCTGCACCACACTGTCTAGCCTAGGGGATCTTATGACTAGGCTAACAAGTCCTTGTTTCGCCTACTACTAAAAATGGAACATTACAATCTCCCCTCCTCAACATTACTTGTCCTCAAGCAATGGTTAAGTATACCAGGATCCCACAATGTCCTCCTAAAGATCCCACTGAGCTGATGTTGTGCCATACTGATCGTCACTGTCCCTCTGACATAATAGAATGAAAAAGTCTCAAATAAAAAGGTATAACATTCTAGTCTAATATAAACCACAACAACTCGTGCCAAAATTGATCCAAGAGATAAGCATCATAGACCATTGTATTAACGATGCTAGAAGTTCCTCTATAATACTCAACTGACCATAGTACCACAACACTCACCCACTGAAAGTGATTCAAATGATCCTGTGGTCCCCAATAAACTATCACAGACATAATACCCTCTAGAAGAATGTCATGCAACATCAGACTCAACCAAACTAGGTGTAGATAACTCTATATGATACCCTAAGATTCACCCGTATTCCATTCCTGCAACTCAATAAGAAACTCAACCTCAGGATCCAAACTAGTACACCCATATTGATTGAGCTCTACTCCAGGAATCATTTTGTGTGTGAGTAACCCAATCCAATCCATCCTTGCACTCTCACGACGCATATGAGTACTAAGCTCCTGAGAAAATGTCATACTTGATACCAAAACTGGATACTCAATAAACCTCTCCAAAGAAAGCCAACCAAGAAGCTGACCATCCTCTAACATGTAACTGGCAGAATCAGAGATAGCAAATGTAAAAACGTAACCAACCTTCCAAAAAATATATCTACTACTAAAATCTGAATATCCCATATTGATACTCTGACTCCCTAGGTCAAATGGGACATCACCTGAGTACCAGTGCTCTTTGACCATCCACAAGTCCATAAATATCCAAGTTTGGCTCACTATCTCTCTCCAATCCACCTAAATAGACATAGACGGACTAATGTCCTTGTTGCCTAAAGAATGAACAACAACATACCTCTCAAACCCATGATCAACTATCACCTAAAATATGCTTCTACCATCACCCTCGATGTTCAAAAAATTAAGCACATGATCCTAGGTGTAAGAAACCTTCTTCTTTGAGTCTATATCAACCTGTGTCTACATCTCAAAGAGTGTATTGTCCATGTATGTTTCACTATCTACTTCAAAAAGAGGATTTTTAACACACTAGAATTCTGCATCGTCCTTATGCTTGGGCAAATGACCCAGCTGATCCAAAATGGCACCCTTTGATCCCATGGGACAATGAAGTAAATCAAAGACCTATTGGATATAACCCAACTCCTCAGCTCTTCCTTTGTCCTCCTACTCTTTTAGTTGTATAAGAGCAGCAAGTTCCTTTTTAGTTTTGTGTAATGCCTTCTATGTGTTCATCAACAAATTTCTAACTATCTTAAGCTCAAGAGTGAGCTCATCCACCTTTGCATGTGTTTCCCTATTATGAGATGAGGCCTCTTCTGCAATCTTTATAGTTGCATCTCTATCTTTGATCATGTGCAAGTATGCTTATTTCATCTCATGCATAGTGTTAACTATTGTGTGCAAATCATCAATAGAAATATTTTGTTCTGATTGTGTCCTAGGTGTCTTTTGGATGAGGTTTCCAATAAACTTTGTCAAATCATCTAAAGTAGTCAACGTGCAAACTTCAATTTTAGCAGACACTGACATATTGTTCTTCCAAATTTTATCCAAATTGCCATGCTCATATAAATTATGTTTACTGCTATCATAATTTAGATAAAAATTAGAATTACTCACATATCTTTCAATGATGCCCTTCAAGCTTTTCCACGCTTCATGAGCCCCCCTTTGCCCATCCATATTAAACTCATCATGTATAAAATATGGAAAATCATGCATGTTCTCATTGGAAAGGGTTGTCATGTAACCTATAACATATGTGCCTACTATCAAACCCTCAACAGGTAGGTAGGAAAACCCTACTCTGATTCTTACTATAGTAAACCTTTTGGTAATCAAAAACTTGAAAACCTTGAAACTTATATTTGCTTTCTTTTATGCTGAAAATTGGTCTCAAAAAGAGACTTCACCCGTTTAAATAACTGAATCATTGAAATCAAACTCTAAACCTCAAACTCTTAAATTTCTCTAACTTCCACAAAACTCAAAACTGCATAGCATCTCATGTGATTAACACCTGCGATAACACCTCTGTAAACTGACATGTAAGATAGGGAAGGGTGGACTAAAATAGAGAAGCCCGATTGAATTAAATAGCCAATGCTAAAATCATTGTCTGTAAACATATAAGTCGATGGTGGAGGAAAAATATTAACTCTAATGATATGTTAAATACTGTCATTAGGTATTTCGACACGAGGAAGCAATTTTGATAATTATTCGCTCAGTACTAACCCCGATTTCTATTACACTACGAATAATATTTAATTGCTATTTCTCATGAAATAGAAAATATAATCTGATACCTGATATAAGATGTTCTTCTACAAATTTCTAAAACCTTGAACAAGCTGGCAGGAAAAACCAACTCTGATACCACTATAATGGACACCCCCAATTGGTATTCCATAATTTTCTGTTCTTATGTGTTTAATTACAACAATAAATTTTGAATAACAAACAACCTCTATTTTGCAATAATAATAATCAAACTTTCAACTCATTCAGATATTATTTCAAAATAGGGCACAGATTACATTATTTTTAAAAAACAATCTCTCCACCAAACTTCTACAAACCCTCAAAATATACTAATAAGAAAATGCCAAAAAATACCTATGTAAATTGATGAAGCACCAAGTGTGAATCCTCAATGATGACCAAAACAATCAAACCCAAGTGCTCCGCTTATCAATCCAGTTGTCTTGAGAATTGGGCAAACCCTTATCTGCCTCTGATATGCACATATAAACTTCTCTGTAATTAAAAGATCCAATCTACAGCTAGAGGTGATCTTCCACACCTGAAACTATTCCAATCCTTTTGAGAAAGCTTTCCAAAAAGCCCAAGATTCTCTGCTAGAAATCCCTATAAAAAATTCTCCAAAAAAACTTCAATTCTTCTCCATGTGCAAATGAGAGCCAAAATGCCAATAAACAATAATAACTCCTCATTAGGGTTAGGGCACCACTTTTAGGTTGCACATATAATTATTTTAATTATTAATTAATGTCACTTGATGACATTAAAGTGGACCCCCTTGTCCTAGGCAACAACTTTTATAATATGAAGTTGAGTTACTTTATATTTTTAAAGTTATAATATAATATTATAACTCAACAATAAAATATATCCACTTTCCATGCCTAGCAACCATCCCCTTGGTCAAAATCTGCAAATGGTTGAATTTCACCCTTTGAAAGTCAGGATTTTCCACCAACTGAGTTCTGCACCACACTGTCTAGCCTAGGGGACCCTATGACTAGGCTAACAAGTCCTTGTTTCGCCTACTACTAAAAATGGAACATTACAATCTCCCCTCCTCAACATTACTTGTCCTCAAGCAATGGTTAAGTATACCAGGATCCCACAATGTCCTCCTAAAGATCCCACCGAGCCGATCGTTGTGCCATAGTATTTGTCACTCGTCCCTCCGACATAATAGAACGAAAAAAAGTCTCAAATAAAAAGGTATAACATTCTAGTCTAATATAAACCACAACAACTCGTGCCACAATTGATCCAAGAGATAAGCATCATAGACCATTGTATTAACGATGCTAGAAGTTCCTCTATAATACTCAACTGACCATAGTACCACAACACTCACCCACTGAAAGTGATTCAAATGATCCTGTGGTCCCCAATAAACTATCACAGACATAATACCCTCTAGAAGAATGTCATGCAACATCAGACTCAACCAAAATAGGTGTAGATAACTCTGTATGATACCCTAAGATTCACCCGTATTCCATTCCTGCAACTCAATAAGAAACTCAACCTCAGGATCCAAACTAGTACACCCATATTGATTGAGCTCTACTCCAGGAATCATTTTGTGTGTGAGTAACCCAATCCAATCCATCCTTGCACTCTCACGACGCATATGAGTACTAAGCTCCTGAGAAAATGTCATACTCGATACTGAAATAGGATACTCAATAAACCTCTCCAAAGAATGCCAACCAAGAAGCTGACCATCCTCTAACATGTAACTGGCAGGGATCGGAGATAGCAAATGTACAAACATAACTGGCCTTCCAAAAAATATATTTGCTACCAGAATTTGAATATCCCATGCTAATACTCTGACCCCCTAGGTTAAATGGGACATCACCCGAGTACCGATGCTCTTTAACCATCCACAAGTCCATAAATATCCAAGTTTGGCTCACTATCTCTCTCCAATCCACCTGAATAGACATAGACGGACTAATGTCATTGTTGCCTAAATAATGAACAACAACATACCTCTCAAAGCCATGATCAACTATCACCTAAAATATGCTTCTACCATCACCCTCGATGTTCAAAAAATTAAGCACATGATCCTAGGTGTAAGAAACCTTCTTCTTTGAGTCTATATCAACCTGTGTCTACATCTCAAAGAGTGTATTGTCCATGTATGTTTCACTATCTACTTCAAAAAGAGGATTTTTAACACACTAGAATTTTGCACCGTCCTTATGCTTGGCCAAATCACCCAGCTGATCCAAAATGGCACCCTTTGATCCCATGGGACAATGAAGTAAATCAAAGTCCTATTGGATTTAACCCAACTCCTCAGCTCTTCCTTTGTCGTCCTACTCTTTTAGTTGTATAACAGCAGCAAGTTCCTTTTTAGTTTTTTGTAATGCCTTCTGTGTGTTCATCAACAAATTTCTAACTATCTTAAGCTCAAGAGTGAGCTCATCCAACTTTGCATGTGTTTCCCTATTACGAGATGAGGCCTCTTCTGCAATCTTGATAGTTGTATCTCTATCTTTGATCATGTGCAAGTATGCTTATTTCATCTCATGCATAGTGTTAACTATTGTGTGCAAATCATCAATAGAAATATTTTGTTCTGATTGTGTCCTAGGTGTCTTTTGGATGAGGTTTTCAATAAACTTTGTCAAATCATCTAAAGTAGTCAACGTGCAAACTTCAATTTCAGCAGACACTGACATATTGTTCTTCCAAATTTTATCCAAATTTCCATGCTCATATAAATTATGTTGACTGCTATCATAATTTAGATAAAAATTAGAATTACTCACATATCTTTCAACAATGCCCTTCAAGATTTTCCATGCTTCATGAGCCCCCCTTTGCCCATCCATATCAAACTCATCATGTATAAAATATGGAAAATCATGCATGTTCTCATTGGAAAGGGTTGTCATGTAACCTATAACATATGTGCCTACTATCAAACCCTCAACAGGTAGGTAGGAAAACCCTGCTCTGATTCTTACTATAGTAAACCTTTCGGTAATCAAAAACCTGAAAACCTTGAAACTTATATTTGCTTTCTTTTATGCTAAAAATTGGTCTCAAAAAGAGACTTCACCCGTTTAAATAACTGAATCGTTGAAATCAAAATATTAACTCTAATGATATGTTAAATACTGTCATTAGGTATTTCGACACGAGGAAGCAATTTTGATAATTATTTGCTCAGTACTAACCCTGATTTCTATTACACTACGAATAATATTTAATTGCTATTTCTCATGAAATAGAAAATATAATCTGATACCTAATATAAGATGTTCTTCTACAAATTTCTAAAACCTTGAACAGGTTGGCAGGAAAAACCAACTCTGATACCACTATAATGGACACCCCCGATTGGGATTCCATAATTTTCTGTTCTTATGTGTTTAATTACAACAATAAATTTTGAATAACAAACAACCTCTATTTTGCAATAATAATAATCAAACTTTCAACTCATTCAGATATTATTTCAAAATAGGGCACAGATTACATTATTTTTAAAAAACAATCTCTCCACCAAACTTCTGCAAACCCTCAAAATATACTAATAAGCAAATGCCAAAAAATACCTATGTAAATTGATGAAGCACCAAGTGTGAATCCTCAATGATGACCAAAACAATCAAACCCAAGTGCTCCGCTTATCAATCCAGTTGTCTTGAGAATTGGGCAAACCCTTATCTGCATCTGATATGCACATATAAACTTCTCTGTAATTAAAAGATCCAATCTACAGCTAGAGGTGATCTTCCACACGTAAAACTGTCCCAATCCTGCTAAGAAAGCTTCCCAACAAGCCCAAGATTATGTGCTGGAAATCCCTATAAAAAATTATCCAAAAAAACTTCAATTCTTCTCCATGTGCAAATGAGAGCCAAAGTGCCAATAAACAATAATAACTCCTCATTAGGGTTAGGACACCACTTTTAGGTTACACATATAATTATTTTAATTATTAATTAATGTCACTTGATGACATTAAAGTGGACCCCCTTGTCCTAGGCAACAACTTTTATAATATAAAGTTGAGTTACTTTATATTTTTAAAGTTATAATATAATATTATAACTCAACAATAAAATATATCCACTTTCCATGCCTAACAACCATCCCCTTGGTCAAAATCTACAAATGGTTGAATTTCACCCTTTGAAAGTAAGGATTTTCCACCAACTGAGTCCTGCACCACACTGTCTAGCCTAGGGGACCCTATGACTAGGCTAACAAGTCCTTGTTTCGCCTACTACTAAAAATGGAACATTACAATCTCCCCTCCTCAACATTACTTGTCCTCAAGCAATGGTTAAGTATACCAGGATCCCACAATGTCCTCCTAAAGATCCCACTGAGCTGATGCTGTGCCATACTATTCGTCACTGTCCCTCTGACATAATAGAACGAAAAAAGTCTCAAATAAAAAGGTATAAAATTCTAGTCTAATATAAACCACAACAACTCGTGCCATAATTGATCCAAGAGATAAGCATCATAGACCATTGTATTAACGATGCTAGAAGTTCCTCTATAATACTCAATCGACCATAGTACCACAACACTCACCCACTGAAAGTGATTCAAATGATCCTGTGGTCCCCAATAAACTATCACAGACATAATACCCTCTAGAAGAATGTCATGCAACATCAGACTCAACCAAACTAGGTGTAGATAACTCTGTATGATACCCTAATATTCACCCGTATTCCATTCTTGCAACTCAATAAGAAACTCAACCTCAAGATCCAAACTAGTACACCCATATTGATTGAGCTCTACTCCAGGAATCATTTTGTGTGTGAGTAACCCAATCCAATCCATCCTTGCACTCTCACGACGCATATGAGTACTAAGCTCCTGAGAAAATTTCATACTCGATACCAAAACTGGATACTCAATAAACCTCTCCAAAGAAAGCCAACCAAGAAGCTGACCATCCTCTAACATGTAACTGGTAGGATCAGAGATAGCAAATGTAAAAACGTAACCAACCTTCCAAAAAATATATCTGCTACTAGAATCTGAATATCCCATATTGATACTCTGACTCCCTAGGTCAAATGGGACATCACCTGAGTACCAGTGCTCTTTGACCATCCACAAGTCCATAAATATCCAAGTTTGGCTCACTATCTCTCTCCAATCCACCTGAATAGACATAGACGGACTAATGTCCTTGTTGCCTAAAGAATGAACAACAACATACCTCTCAAAGCCATGATCAACTATCACCTAAAATATGCTTCTACCATCACCCTCGATGTTCAAAAAATTAAGCACATGATCCTAGGTGTAAGAAACCTTCTTCTTTGAGTCTATATCAACCTGTGTCTACATCTCAAAGAGTGTATTGTCCATGTATGTTTCACTATCTACTTCAAAAAGAGGATTTTTAACACACTAGAATTTTGCACCATCCTTATGCTTGGCCAAATCACCCAACTGATCCAAAATGGCACCCTTTGATCCCATGGGACAATGAAGTAAATCAAAGTCCTATTGGATATAACCCAACTCCTCAGCTCTTCCTTTGTCCTCCTACTCTTTTAGTTGTATAACAGATAGCAAGTTCCTTTTTAGTTTTGTGTAATGCCTTCTATGTGTTCATCAACAAATTTCTAACTATCTTAAGCTCAAGAGTGAGCTCATCCACCTTTGCATGTGTTTCCCTATTACGATATGAGGCCTCTTCTGCAATCTTGATAGTTGTATCTCTATCTTTGATCATGTGCAAGTATGCTTATTTCATCTCATGCATAGTGTTAACTATTGTGTGCAAATCATCAATAGAAATATTTTGTTCTGATTGTGTCCTAGGTGTCTTTTGGATGAGGTTTTAAATAAACTTTGTCATATCATCTAAAGTAGTCAACGTGCAAACTTCAATTTCAGCAGACACTGACATATTGTTCTTCCAAATTTTATCCAAATTGCCATGCTCATATAAATTATGTTGATCTGTTGTCATAATTTAGATAAAAATTAGAATTACTCACATATCTTTCAACGATGCCCTTCAAGCTTTTCCACGCTTCATGAGCCCCCCTTTGCCCATCCATATCAAACTCATCATGTATAAAATATGGAAAATCATGCATGTTCTCATTGGAAAGGGTTGTCATGTAACCTATAACATATGTGCCTACTATCAAACCCTCAACAGGTAGGTAGGAAAACCCTGCTCTGATTCTTACTATAGTAAAACTTTCGGTAATCAAAAACCTGAAAACCTTGAAACTTATATTTGCTTTCTTTTATGCTAAAAATTGGTCTCAAAAAGAGACTTCACCCGTTTAAATAACTGAATCGTTGAAATCAAAATATTAACTCTAATGATATGTTAAATACTGTCATTAGGTATTTCGACACGAGGAAGCAATTTTGATAATTATCTGCTCAGTACTAACACCAATTTCTATTACACTACGAATAATATTTAATTGCTATTTCTCATGAAATAGAAAATATAATCTGATACCTAATATAAGATGTTCTTCTACAAATTTCTAAAACCTTGAACAGGTTGGCAGGAAAAACCAACTCTGATACCACTATAATGGACACCCCCGATTGGGATTCCATAATTTTTTGTTCTTATGTGTTTAATTACAACAATAAATTTTGAATAACAAACAACCTCTATTTTGCAATAATAATAATCAAACTTTCAACTCATTCAGATATTATTTCAAAATAGGGCACAGATTACATTATTTTTAAAAAACAATCTCTCCACCAAACTTCTGCAAACCCTCAAAATATACTAATAAGCAAATGCCAAAAATACCTATGTAAATTGATGAAGCACCAAATGTGAATCCTCAACGATGACCAAAACAATCAAACCCAAGTGCTCTGCTTATCAATCCAGTTGTCTTGAGAATTGGGCAAACCCTTATCTGCCTCTGATATGCACATATAAACTTCTCTGTAATTAAAAGATCCAATCTACAGCTAGAGGTGATCTTCCACACCTAAAACTGTCCCAATCCTGCTAAGAAAGCTTCCCAACAAGCCCAAGATTCTCTGCTGGAAATCCCTATAAAAAATTCTCCAAAAAAACTTCAATTCTTCTCCATGTGCAAATGAGAGCCAAAATGCCAATAAACAATAATAAGTCCTCATTAGGGTTAGGGCACCACTTTTAGGTTGCACATATAATTATTTTAATTATTAATTAATGTCACTTGATGACATTAAAGTGGACCCCCTTGTCCTAGGCAACAAATTTTATAATATAAAGTTGAGTTACTTTATATTTTTAAAGTTATAATATAATATTATAACTCAACAATAAAATATATCCACTTTCCATGCCTAGCAACCATCCCCTTGGTCAAAATCTGCAAATGGTTGAATTTCACCCTTTGAAAGTCAGGATTTTCCACCAACCGAGTCCTCGCACCACACTCTGTCTAGCCTAGGGGACCCTATGACTAGGCTAACAAGTCCCTGTTTCGCCTACTCCTAAAAAAGGGACATTACAATCTCCCCTCCTCAACATTACTTGTCCTCAAGCAATGGTTAAGTATACCAGGATCCCACAATGTCCTCCTAAAGATCCCACCGAGCCGATCGTCGTGCCATACTATTCGTCACTCGTCCCTCGACATAATAGAACGAAAAAAGTCTCAAATAAAAAGGTATAACATTCTAGTCTAATATAAACCACAACAACTCGTGCCATAATTGATCCAAGAGATAAGCATCATAGACCATTGTATTAACGATGCTAGAAGTTCCTCTATAATACTCAATTGACCATAGTACCACAACACTCACCCATTGAAAGTGATTCAAATGATCCTGTGGTCCCCAATAAACTATCACAGACATAATACCCTCTAGAAGAATGTCATGCAACATCAAACTCAACCAAACTAGGTGTAGATAACTCTGTATGATACCCTAAGATTCACCCGTATTCCATTCCTGCAACTCAATAAGAAACTCAACCTTAGGATCCAAACTAGTACACCCATATTGATTGAGCTCTACTCCAGGAATCATTTTGTGTGTGAGTAACCCAATCCAATCCATCCTTGCACTCTCACGATGCATATGAGTACTAAGCTCATGAGAAAATGTCATACTCGATACCAAAATAGGATACTCAATAAACCTCTCCAAAGAAAGCCAACCAAGAAGCTGACCATCCTCTAACATGTAACCGGCGGGATCCGAGATAGCAAATGTAAAAACGTAACCAACCTTCCAAAAAATATATCCGCTACTAGAATCTGAATATCCCATATTGATACTCTGACTCCCTAGGTCAAATGGGACATCACCTGAGTACCAGTGCTCTTTGACCATCCACAAGTCCATAAATATCCAAGTTTGGCTCACTATCTCTCTCCAATCCACCTGAATAGACATAGACGGACTAATGTCCTTGTTGCCTAAAGAATGAACAACAACATACCTCTCAAAGCCATGATCAACTATCACCTAAAATATGCTTCTACCATCACCCTCGATGTTCAAAAAATTAAGCACATGATCCTAGGTGTAAGAAACCTTCTTCTTTGAGTCTATATCAACCTGTGTCTACATCTCAAAGAGTGTATTGTCCATGTATGTTTCACTATCTACTTCAAAAAGAGGATTTTTAACACACTGGAATTCTGCACCGTCCTTATGCTTGGCCAAATCACCCAACTGATCCAAAATGGCACACTTTGATCCCATGGGACAATGAAGTAAATCAAAGTCCTATTGGATATAACCCAACTCCTCAGCTCTTCCTTTGTCCTCCTACTCTTTTAGTTGTATAACAACAGCAAGTTCCTTTTTAGTTTTGTGTAATGCCTTCTGTGTGTTCATCAACAAATTTCTAACTATCTTAAGCTCAAGAGTGAGCTCATCCACCTTTGCATGTGTTTCCCTATTACGAGATGAGGCCTCTTCTGCAATCTTGATAGTTGTATCTCTATCTTTGATCATGTGCAAGTATGCTTATTTCATCTCATGCATAGTGTTAACTATTGTGTGCAAATCATCAATAGAAATATTTTGTTCTGATTGTGTCCTAGGTGTCTTTTGGATGAGGTTTTCAATAAACTTTGTCAAATCATCTAAAGTAGTCAACGTGCAAACTTCAATTTTAGCAGACACTGACATATTGTTCTTCCAAATTTTATCCAAATTGCCATGCTCATATAAATTATGTTGACTGCTATCATAATTTAGATAAAAATTAGAATTACTCACATATCTTTCAGCGATGCCCTTCAAGCTTTTCCACGCTTCATGAGCCCCCCTTTGCCCATCCATATCAAACTCATCATGTATAAAATATGGAAAATCATGCATGTTCTCATTGGAAAGGGTTGTCATGTAACCTATAACATATGTGCCTACTATCAAACCCTCAACAGGTAGGTAGGAAAACCCTGCTCTGATTCTTACTATAGTAAACCTTTCGGTAATCAAAAACCTGAAAACCTTGAAACTTATATTTGCTTTCTTTTATGCTAAAAATTGGTCTCAAAAAGAGACTTCACCCGTTTAAATAACTGAATCGTTGAAATCAAAATATTAACTCTAATGATATGTTAAATACTGTCATTAGGTATTTCGACACGAGGAAGCAATTTTGATAATTATCTGCTCAGTACTAACCCCGATTTCTATTACACTACGAATAATATTTAATTGCTATTTCTCATGAAATAGAAAATATAATCTGATACCTAATATAAGATGTTCTTCTACAAATTTCTAAAACCTTGAACAGGCTGGCAGGAAAAACCAACTCTGATACCACTATAATGGACACCCCCGATTGGGATTCCATAATTTTCTGTTCTTATGTGTTTAATTACAACAATAAATTTTGAATAACAAACAACCTCTTTTTTGCAATAATAATAATCAAACTTTCAACTCATTCAGATATTATTTCAAAATAGGGCACATATTACATTATTTTTAAAAAACAATCTCTCCACCAAACTTCTGCAAACCCTCAAAATATACTAATAAGAAAATGCCAAAAAATACCTATGTAAATTGATGAAGCACCAAGTGTGAATCCTCAACGATGACCAAAACAATCAAACCAAAGTGCTCCGCTTATCAATCCAGTTGTCTTGAGAATTGGGCAAACCCTTATCTGCCTCTGATATGCACATATAAACTTCTCTGTAATTAAAAGATCCAATCTACAGCTAGAGGTGATCTTCCACACCTAAAATTGTCCCAATCCTGCTAAGAAAGCTTCCCAACAAGCCCAAGATTCTCTGCTGGAAATCCCTATAAAAAATTCTCCAAAAAAACTTCAATTCTTCTCCATGTGCAAATGAGAGCCAAAATGCCAATAAACAATAATAAATCCTCATTAGGGTTAGGGCACCACTTTTAGGTTTCACATATAATTATTTTAATTATTAATTAATGTCACTTGATGACATTAAAGTGGACCCCCTTGTCCTAGGCAACAACTTTTATAATATAAAGTTGAGTTACTTTATATTTTTAAAGTTATAATATAATATTATAACTCAACAATAAAATATATCCACTTTCCATGCCTAGCAACCATCCCCTTGGTCAAAATATGCAAATGGTTGAATTTCACCCTTTGAAAGTAAGGATTTTCCACCAACTGAGTCCTGCACCACACTGTCTAGCCTAGGGGACCCTATGACTAGGCTAACAAGTCCTTGTTTTGCCTACTACTAAAAATGGAACATTACAATCTCCCCTCCTCAACATTACTTGTCCTCAAGCAATGGTTAAGTATACCAGGATCCCACAATGTCCTCCTAAAGATCCCACTGAGCTGATGCTGTGCCATACTATTCGTCACTGTCCCTCTAACATAATAGAACGAAAAAAGTCTCAAATAAAAAGGTATAACATTCTAGTCTAATATAAACCACAACAACTCATGCCACAATTGATCCAAGAGATAAGCATCATAGACCATTGTATTAACGATGCTAGAAGTTCATTTATAATACTCAACTGACCATAGTACCACAACACTCACCCACTGAAAGTGATTCAAATGATCCTGTGGTCCCCAATAAACTATCACAGACATAATACCCTCTAGAAGAATGTCATGCAACATCAGACTCAACCAAACTAGGTGTAGATAACTTTGTATGATACCCTAAGATTCACCCGTATTCCATTCCTGCAACTCAATAAGAAACTCAACCTCAAGATCCAAACTAGTACACCCATATTGATTGAGCTCTACTCCAGGAATCATTTTGTGTGTGAGTAACCCAATCCAATCCATCCTTGCACTCTCACGATGCATATGAGTACTAAGATCCTGAAAAAATGTCATACTCGATACCAAAACTGGATACTCAATAAACCTCTCCAAAGAAAGCCAACCAAGAAGTTGACCATCCTCTAACATGTAACTGGTAGGATCAGAGATAGCAAATGTAAAAACGTAACCAACCTTCCAAAAAATATATCTGCTACTAGAATCTGAATATCCCATATTGATACTCTGACTCCCTAGGTCAAATGGGACATCACCTGAGTACCAGTGCTCTTTGACCATCCACAAGTCCATAAATATCCAAGTTTGGCTCACTATCTCTCTCCAATCCACCTGAATAGACATAGACGGACTAATGTCCTTGTTGCCTAAAGAATGAACAACAACATACCTCTCAAAGCCATGATCAACTATCACCTAAAATATGCTTCTACCATCACCCTCGATGTTCAAAAAATTAAGCACATGATCCTAGGTGTAAGAAACCTTCTTCTTTGAGTCTATATCAACCTGTGTCTACATCTCAAAGAGTGTATTGTCCATGTATGTTTCACTATCTACTTCAAAAAGAGGATTTTTAACACACTAGAATTCTGCACCATCCTTATGCTTGGCCAAATCACCCAGCTGATCCAAAATGGCACCCTTTGATCCCATGGGACAATGAAGTAAATCAAAGTCCTATTGGATATAACCCAACTCCTCAGCTCTTCCTTTGTCCTCCTACTCTTTTAGTTGTATAACAGTAGCAAGTTCCTTTTTAGTTTTGTGTAATGCCTTCTGTGTGTTCATCAACAAATTTCTAACTATCTTAAGCTCAAGAGTGAGCTCATCCACCTTTGCATGTGTTTCCCTATTACGAGATGAGGCCTCTTCTGCAATCTTGATAGTTGTATCTCTATCTTTGATCATGTGCAAGTATGCTTATTTCATCTCATGCATAGTGTTAACTATTGTGTGCAAATCATCAATAGAAATATTTTGTTCTGATTGTGTCCTAGGTGTCTTTTGGATGAGGTTTTCAATAAACTTTGTCAAATCATCTAAAGTAGTCAACGTGCAAACTTCAATTTCAGCAGACACTGACATATTGTTCTTCCAAATTTTATCCAAATTGCCATGCTCATATAAATTATGTTGACTGCTATCATAATTTAGATAAAAAATAGAATTACTCACATATCTTTCAGGGATGCCCTTCAAGCTTTTCCACGCTTCACGAGCCCCCCTTTGCCCATCCATATCAAACTCATCATGTATAAAATATGGAAAATCATGCATGTTCTCATTGGAAAGGGTTGTCATGTAACCTATAACATATGTGCCTACTATCAAACCCTCAACAAGTAGGTAGGAAAACCCTGCTCTGATTCTTACTATAGTAAACCTTTCGGTAATCAAAAACCTAAAAACCTTGAAACTTATATTTGCTTTCTTTTATGCTAAAAATTGGTCTCAAAAAGAGACTTCACCCGTTTAAATAACTGAATTGTTGAAATCAAAATATTAACTCTAATGATATGTTAAATACTGTCATTAGGTATTTCGACATGAGGAAGCAATTTTGATAATTATCTGCTCAGTACTAACCCCGATTTCTATTACACTACGAATAATATTTAATTGCTATTTCTCATGAAATAGAAAATATAATCTGATACCTAATATAAGATGTTCTTCTACAAATTTCTAAAACCTTGAACAGGCTGGCAGGAAAAACCAACTCTGATACCACTATAATGGACACCCCCGATTGGGATTCCATAATTTTTTGTTCTTATGTGTTTAATTACAACAATAAATTTTGAATAACAAACAACCTCTATTTTGCAATAATAATAATCAAACTTTCAACTCATTCAGATATTATTTCAAAATAGGGCACAGATTACATTATTTTTAAAAAACAATCTCTCCACCAAACTTCTGCAAACCCTCAAAATATACTAATAAGCAAATGCCAAAAAATACCTATGTAAATTGATGAAGCACCAAGTGTGAATCCTCAACGATGACCAAAACAATCAAACCCAAGTGCTCCGCTTATCAATCCAGTTGTCTTGAGAATTGGGCAAACCCTTATCTGCCTTTGATATGCACATATAAAATTCTCTGTAATTAAAAGATCCAATCCACAACTAGAGGTGATCTTCCACACCTAAAAATGTCCCAATCCTGCTAAGAAAGCTTCCCAACAAGCCCAAGATTCTGTGCTGGAAATCCCTATAAAAAATTCTCCAAAAAAACTTCAATTCTTCTCCATGTGCAAATGAGAGCCAAAATGCCAATAAACAATAATAACTCCTCATTAGGGTTAGGGCACCAATTTTAGGTTGCACATATAATTATTTTAATTATTAATTAATGTCACTTGATGACATTAAAGTGGACCCCCTTGTCCTAGGCAATAACTTTTATAATATAAAGTTGAGTTACTTTATATTTTTAAAGTTATAATATAATATTATAACTCAACAATAAAATATATCCACTTTCCATGCCTAGCAACCATCCCCTTGGTCAAAATCTACAAATGGTTGAATTTCACCCTTTGAAAGTCAGGATTTTCCACCAACTGAGTCCTGCACCACACTGTCTAGCCTAGGGGACCCTATGACTAGGCTAACAAGTCCTTGTTTCGCCTACTACTAAAAATGGAACATTACAATCTCCCCTCCTCAACATTACTTGTCCTCAAGCAATGGTTAAGTATACCAGGATCCCACAATGTCCTCCTAAAGATCCCACTGAGCTGATGCTGTGCCATAGTATTTGTCACTGTCCCTCTGACATAATAGAACGAAAAAAGTCTCAAATAAAAAGGTATAACATTCTAGTCTAATATAAACCACAACAACTCGTGCCACAATTGATCCAAGAGATAAGCATCATAGACCATTGTATTAACGATGCTAGAAGTTCCTCTATAATACTCAACTGACCATAGTACCACAACACTCACCCACTGAAAGTGATTCAAATGATCCTGTGGTCCCCAATAAACTATCACAGACATAATACCCTCTAGAAGAATGTCATGCAACATCAGACTCAACCAAACTAGGTGTAGATAACTTTGTATGATACCCTAAGATTCACCCATATTCCATTCCTGCAACTCAATATGAAACTCAACCTCAGGATCCAAACTAGTACACCCATATTGATTGAGCTCTACTCCATGAATCATTTTGTGTGTGAGTAATCCAATCCAATCCATCCTTGCACTCTCACGACGCATATGAGTACTAAGCTCCTGAGAAAATGTCATACTCGATACCAAAACTGGATACTCAATAAACCTCTCCAAAGAAATCCAACCAAGAAGTTGACCATCCTCTAACATGTAACTGGCAGGATCAGAGATAGCAAATGTAAAAACGTAACCAACCTTCCAAAAAATATATCTGCTACTAGAATCTGAATATCCCATACTGATACTTCGACTCCCTAGGTCAAATAGGACATCACCTGAGTATGAGTGCTCCTTGACCATCCATAAGTCCATAAATATCAAAGTTTGGCTCACTATCTCTCTCCAATCCACCTGAATAGACATAGACGGACTAATGTCCTTGCTGCCTAAAGAATGAACAACAACATACCTCTCAAACCCATGATCAACTATCACCTAAAATATGCTTCTACCATCACCCTCGATGTTCAAAAAATTAAGCACATGATCCTAGGTGTAAGAAACCTTCTTCTTTGAGTCTATATCCACCTGTGTCTACATATCAAAGAGTGTATTGTCCATGTATGTTTCACTATCTACTTCAAAAAGAGGATTTTTAACACACTAGAATTCTGCACCGTCCTTATGCTTGGCCAAATCACCCAGCTGATCCAAAATGGCACCCTTTGATCCCATGGGACAATGAAGTAAATCAAAGTCCTATTGGATATAACCCAACTCCTCAGCTCTTCCTTTGTCCTCCTACTCTTTTAGTTGTATAACAGTAGCAAGTTCCTTTTTTGTTTTGTGTAATGCCTTCTGTGTGTTCATCAACAAATTTCTAACTATCTTAAGCTCAAGAGTGAGCTCATCCACCTTTGCATGTGTTTCCCTATTACGAGATGAGGCCTCTTCTGCAATCTTGATAGTTGTATCTCTATCTTTGATCATGTGCAAGTATGCTTATTTCATCTCATGCATAGTGTTAACTATTGTGTGCAAATCATCAATAGAAATATTTTGTTCTGATTGTGTCCTAGGTGTCTTTTGGATGAGGTTTTCAATAAACTTTGTCAAATCATCTAAAGTAGTCAAC
The DNA here is from genome assembly GCA_028583015.1 of Wollemia nobilis. NCBI lineage: Eukaryota > Viridiplantae > Streptophyta > Pinopsida > Araucariales > Araucariaceae > Wollemia > Wollemia nobilis. The sequence continues at coordinate 11,217,602 of JAQPPZ010001106.1, forward strand.
GTGCAAACTTCAATTTCAGCAGACACTGACATATTGTTCTTCCAAATTTTATCCAAATTGCCATGCTCATATAAATTATGTTGACTGTTATCATAATTTAGATAAAAATTAGAATTACTCACATATCTTTCAGCGATGCCCTTCAAGCTTTTCCACGCTTCATGAGCCCCCCTTTGCCCATCCATATCAAACCCATCATGTATAAAATATGGAAAATCATGTATGTTCTCATTGGAAAGGGTTGTCATGTAACCTATAACATATGTGCCTACTATCAAACCCTCAACAGGTAGGTAGGAAAACCCTGCTCTGATTCTTACTATAGTAAACCTTTCGGTAATCAAAAACCTGAAAACCTTGATACTTATATTTGCTTTCTTTTATGCTAAAAATTGGTCTCAAAAAGAGACTTCACCCGTTTAAATAACTGAATCGTTGAAATCAAAATATTAACTCTAATGATATGTTAAATACTGTCATTAGGTATTTCGACACGAGGAAGCAATTTTGATAATTATCTGCTCAGTACTAACCCCGATTTCTATTACACTACTAATAATATTTAATTGCTATTTCTAATGAAATAGAAAATATAATCTGATACCTAATATAAGATGTTCTTCTACAAATTTCTAAAACCTTGAACAGGTTGGCAGGAAAAACCAACTCTGATACCACTATAATGGACACCCCCGATTGGGATTCCACAATTTTTTGTTCTGATGTGTTTAATTGCAACAATAAATTTTGAATAACAAACAACCTCTATTTTGCAACAATAATAATCAAACTTGCAACTCATTCAGATATTATTTCAAAATAGGGCACAGATTACATTATTTTCAAAAAACAATCTCTCCACCAAACTTCTGCAAACCCTCAAAATATACTAATCAGCAAATGCCAAAAAATACCTCTGTAAACTGATGAAGCACCAAGTGTGAATCCTCAATGATGACCAAAACAATCAAACCCAAGTGCTCCGCTTATCAATCCAGTTGTCTTCAGAATTTGGCAAACCCTTGTCTGCCTCTGATATGCACAGATGAACTTCTCTGTAATGAAAGCTCCAATCTACAACTAGAGGTGATCTTCCACACCTGAAACTGTCCCAATCCTGCTGAGAAAGCTTCCCAACAAGCCCAAGATTCTCTGCTGGAAATCCCTGTAGAAAATTCTCCAAAAAAACTTCAATTCTTCTCCATGTGCAAATGAGAGCCAAAATGCCAATAAATAATAGTAACTCCTCATTAGGGTTAGGGCACCACTTTTAGGTTGCACATATAATTCTTTTAATTATTAATTAATGTCACTTTATGACATTAAAGTGGACCCCCTTGTCCTAGGCAACAACTTTATTTTTAAGTTATAATATAAAGTTGAGTTACTTTATATTTTTAAGTTATAATATAATATTATAACTCAACAATAAAATATATCCACTTTCCATGCCTAGCAACCATCCCCTTGGTCAACATCTGCAAATGGTTGAATTTCACCCTCTGAAAGTCAGGATTTTCCGCCAACTGAGTCCCGCACCACACTGTCCAGCCTAGGGGACCCTGTGACTAGGCTAACAAGTCCTTGTTCCACCTACTGCTAAAAAAGGGACATTACAGTCTCCCCTCCTCAACATTGCTTGTCCTCAAGCAATGGTTAAGTATACCAGGATCCCACAATGTCCTCCTAAAGATCCCACTGAGCTGATGTTGTGCCATACTGATCATCACTGTCCCTCTGACACAATAGAACGACAAAAGTCTCAACTGAAAAGGTATAGCATTCCAGTCTAATCTGAACCACAACAACTCATGCCACAACTGATCCAAGAGATAAGCATCATAGACCATTGTATTAACGATGCCAGAAGTTCCTCTATAATACTCAACTGACCATCGTACCACAACACTCACCCACTAAAAGTGATTCGGATGATCCTGTGTTCCCCAATCAACTGTCACAGACATAATACCCTCTAGAAGAATGTCATGCAACATCAGACTCAACCAAACTGGGTGTAGATAACTCTGTATGATACCCGAAGATTCACCCGTATTCCATTCCTGCAACTCAGTAAGAAACTCAACCTCAGGATCCAAACTAGTACACCCATACTGACTGAGCTCTGCTCCAGGAATCATTTCATGCCTAAGTAACCCAATCCAATCCATCCCTGCACTCTCACGACGCATATGAGTACTAAGCTCCTGAGAAAATGTCATACTCGATACCAAAACAGGATACTCAATAAACCTCTCCAAAGAAAGCCAACCAAGAAGCTGACCATCCTCTGACATGTAACTGGCAGGGTCAGAGATAGCAGATGTAAAAACGTAACTGGCCTTCCGAAAAATGTATCTGCTACCAGAATCTGAATATCCCATACTGATACTCCGACTCCCTAGGTCAAATGGGACATCACCTGAGTACCAGTGCTCCCTGACCATCCACAAGTCCATCAATCTCCAAGTTCGGCTCAATATCTCTCTCCAATCCACCTGAATAGACATAGATGGACTAATGTCCTTGCTGCCCAAAGAATGAACAACAACATACCTCTCAAACCCATGATCAACTATCACCCAAAATATGCTCCTACCATCACCCTCGATGTTCAAAAAATTAAGCACGCGATCCTAGGTGTAAGAAACCTTCTTCTCTGAGTCTCTATCAACCTGTGTCTGCATCTCAAAGAGTGGATTGTCCATGTATGTTTCACTATCTACTTCAAAAAGAGGATTGTTAACACACTGGAATTCTGCACCGTCCTTATGCTTGGCCCAATCACCCAGCTGATCCAAAATGGCACCCTTTGATCCCATGGGACAATGAAGTAAATCAAAGTCCTCTTGGATACAATCCAGCTCCTCAACTCTTCCTTTGTCCTCCTGCTCTTTTAGTTGTATAACAGCAGCAAGTTCCTTTTCAGTTTTGTGCAATGCCTTCTATGTGTTCATCAACAAATTTCTAACTATGTTAAGCTCAAGAGTGAGCTCATCCACCTTTGCCTGTGTTTCCCTGTTACGAGATGAGGCCTCTTCTGCAATCCTGATAGTTGTATCTCTATCTTTGATCATGTGCAAGTATGTTGATTTCATCTCATGCATAGTGTTAACTATTGTGTGCAAATCAGCAATAGAAATATTTTGTTTTGATTGTGTCTTAGGTGTCTTTTGGATGAGGTTTTCAATAAACTTTGTCAAATCATCTAAAGTAGTCAACGTGCAAACTTCAATTTCAGCAGACACTGACATATTGTTCTTCCAAATTTTATCCAAATTGCCATGCTCATATAAATTATGTTGACTGCTGTCATAATTCAGATAAAAATCAGAATTACTCACATATCTTTCAGCAATGCCCTTCAAGCTTTTCCACGCTTCATGAGCCCCCCTTTGCCCATCCATATCAAACTCATCATGTATAAAATCTGGAAAATCATGCATGTTCTCATTGGAAAGGGTTGTCATGTAACCTGTAACACCTCTCTCATGTGTATTATCCATATCTGACTCCATGTGCAACTCACTTTGCAAATCTCCAAAGAAGATGAAACTATCGGGTACATGCATCACAATGGGTTTAGTTTGGATACCAAACCCACATTCACCTGTGTTCACATCACCGGAGTGCAAAATGGAATTTGTACTATAAGCTGATGGGAATTCTTTGCTATGATCATCATGTTTAGCATCAAATGATTCATCCGTGTACTCATTAGTATGGGCTGCCTTGGAATCTAAAACAAACCCATCACATTCATCTTTTGCAATTTTGTCATCATCTTCAGGAAACTTATCAAAACAAATGATTGACTTAGAGATTTCATTTAATGGGTCTAAAATTGCAACTATGTCTGCTGGTTTACTTTTTCCTTCATGTTCAATTTCATCATCAATGGACATATGCATGTCAATCGGGTCATTTTGGCAACTTGTCATACATACCTCCAGGTGTGAAATTTCCTTTTTATCAAAACTTTCTAATTTGCTTTCCCTTTCTACAGTCACCTTTGAATTTTCAGCCTTAACTGACTCTTTCCCCGTACTTGATTTTTTATGTTGTAGCTTGGTCACCAATTGAGTGAACCCCTTTGTATAACCTGGATCATTTATTATATCACGAATTTGTTGTAGCTCATGCAAAATATTTTGCTGATTCTTAGCAAATTCTTTGAGTGGATTCATAGCTACTCCTTGTTCAGCTGCAGTGACCTGTTGTTTGTTGTGGACTGCTAAAACCCCCTTATACTCACAAATCATGCAACCAATTTCAATTCCTTGCTGGTTGTAATGGGAACCCCTTCACTAGAATTTGGTTTCTCGGATTTGGTACTTGTAAATGTTTGAATTTTGTTTCTAGGAAATATGCTTGTTTATAGAACAGAAATAAATTATATTTACAACAGTTTACCAAATAACCATCATCATATTATTGGCTAAATTTTAACCATTATCTTGTTTCCAAATTCTTGACTATCAAAATACAAGAAGGAAACTGAGAGTAACAACTGATCTGAATATTAGCTAGGGTATCCAGCTTTGCAATTATTAACTAGAAGTTCTAAAGTGTTCGACTCAAAACTGCTCCTATAGGAAGCACATCTTCATCCAAAAGGAAAAGGAGAATGAGAATGGAACCAACCAGAAGCCCACCATTAGCTGATTTGCAAGCTTTACATTTTCTGGACCAAATAAAGTTTCTCCAACAGCTATGATGTGATTGTGCAATGATTCATCATTTACTGTAGCTGGATATATTGGATTGTATTCCTAAAAAAAAACTCTATAGACGCATTGCATCTGTGGACAAAAGCTTAACTCTTGATACTTTCTATAACTCTTTTCTGAAGATAAAGGACCCCTTCACTTGTCAGGCTTCACAGGGTGCCTCCAAACTTGACTTGGCTTGGAATAACATTGTGTGCATCCCCACCTTCAATAAATCCTACTAAGACCACCTTGTTCTCTTCCACGACTCTGTTGATATCGCTGTGACTTTGCTTGACTTGGAAGTATCCTGTATATCCTCTTAGAACTTCAAAAGGTAAAGTTTAGACTTAATAAAAACCAGTCAGCTGAGTCAGGGGTGCAACACCGAGTGACCCAGTCAACTTCAGTTACAATCCTAGAATATCAACAAATCATCGATCCCTGTTCACTTCTTCAAATCTGGAACCTTCCGCTTGTTTCTGACTGGATCTAAATATTAACAAGAAATACCCGATCCTGATTAGTGATACTCTGTCAACTAAAATTTGTCACAATTGCTACGGCTTTATGCACGATGGTCCAATATTTCATGCGATAACAATAATAATAATCTTCCTTTGCAAACTATTAATCTGCTTAGCTATTATATGAGTTGACACTTGGACTCCCGAATGAGGAATAATAAACTCCCAGATATAATAAATTTCAACATGTCTCCTCTTACAAACGATTTTCAATATTTGCTGAGGAAAAAGGTATCCCGTCCACACCTGTCATCACTTGTCAGAATGTAAAATACTTGTCCGGTTGGAGATTATATCCACGATTCTTAAAGGAGCCGATAAGATTATTGAAACTTGGCGCCCTTTAATTTCACCCGATACAAATTCTCTATTATTCTAATTGCTAAGAACGTTATCTTGGAAAGCACAACTGGCAATTGATATTAAAGTAAATATTTATCTACCACCTTCCCGGTATTCTCCATGACTTGATTGTGTAGGTCACGTGTCATTCATACCCTTCTATTATCGCATGAAATACACTTGAAAATACTCCACGATGGCATCAAAATTATAAAAGGATAGATGGCAGCTATTTCCTTCATTCCCAACGCTTCCTCATCACTTCTAATTAGCGTCCAGACTCAACTAATTTATATCAGTAAATACCAAAGCTAAGTAATTGTGGCTCGAACAAAAAAAAAGCTCACGAAAAGCCCCTGAATAGTTGTGCGACCCGCATGCACTGCCCTGTTACTATCATGTGATACATAGATACAAAGGATATTAAAAATATTAAATCTCTTCAGAGAATTTCTGATGGCAAGACCCGATCAATCATCTTTACCAAAACAATATATAAGTCCCAACTCCCTTAATTCATGCGATATTCACATTCCTGGCAAGAATTGACATATGTGCCTACTAGCAAACCCTCAGCAGGTAGGCAGGAAAACCCTGCTCTGATTCGGCAATCTAAAACCTGAAAACCTTGAAATTTATCTTTGCTTTCTTCTGCGCTAAAAATTGGTCTCAATAAGAGACTTCACCCGTTTAAATAACTGAATCGTTGAAAATCAAACTCTAAACCTCGAACTCTTAAATTTCTCTGACTTCCACAAAACTCAAAACTGCATAGTAGCTCACGCGATTAACACCTACGATAACACCTCTGTAAACTGACCTGTAAGCTGGGGAAGGGTGGACTACAATAGAGAAGCCCGATTCAATTAAATAGCCAACGCTAAAAGCAATGTCTATAAAAATATAAGTCGATGGTGGAGGAAAAATATTAACTCCAATGATATGTTAAATACTGTCGTTAGGTATTTCGACACTAGGAAGCAATTTTGATAATTATCCGCTCAGTACTAACCCCGATTTCTATTACACTATGAATAATATTTAATTGCTATTTCTCATGAAATAGGAAATATAATCCGATACCTGATATCAGATGTTCTTCTGCAAATTTCTGAAACCCTGAACAGGTTGGTAGGAAAAACCAGCTCTGATACCACTATAATGGACACCCTCGATTGGGATTCCATAATTTTTTGTTCTGATGTGTTTAATTGCAACAATAAATTTTGAATAACAAACAACCTCTATTTTGCAACAATAATAATCAAACTTGCAACTCATTCAGATATTATTTCAAAATAGGGCACAAATTACATTATTTTCAAAAAAATAATCTCTCCACCAAACTTCTGCAAACCCTCAAAATATACTAATCAACAAATGCCAGAAAATACCTCTGTAAACTGATGAAGCACCAAGTGTGAATCCTCAATGATGACCAAAACAATCAAACCCAAGTGCTCCGCTTATCAATCCAGTTGTCTTCAAAATTTGGCAAACCCTTGTCTGCCTCTGATATGCACAGATGAACTTATCTGTAATGAAAAGCTCCAATCTACAGCTAGAGGTGATCTTCCACACCTAAAACTGTCCCAATCCTGCTGAGAAAGCTTCCCAACAAGCCCAAGATTCTCTGCTGGAAATCCTTGTAGAAAATTCTCCAAAAAAACTTCAATTCTTCTCCATGTGCAAATGAGAGCCAAAATGCCAATAAATAATAGTAACTCCTCATTAGGGTTAGGGCACCACTTTTAGGTTGCACATATAATTCTTTTAATTATTAATTAATGTCACTTTATGACATTAAAGTGGACCCCCTTGTCCTAGGCAACAACTTTATTTTTAAGTTATAATATAAAGTTGAGTTACTTTATATTTTTAAGTTATAATATAATATTATAACTCAACAATAAAATATATCCACTTTCCATGCCTAGCAACCATCCCCTTGGTCAACATCTGCAAATGGTTGAATTTCACCCTCTGAAAGTCAGGATTTTCCGCCAACTGAGTCCCGCACCACACTGTCCAACCTAGGGGACCCTGTGACTAGGCTAACAAGTCCCTATTCTGCATACTGCTAAAAAGGGGACATTACAACTAAAATAATTAAATAATACCACTCTCACATTTTCTTTGTATTCCATGCAAAATGTTACTAGCTTAGTATGCTGCCTAAAATTGGATGAGTCTAGGAGGATACTAAATACCATAAGTGAAGACTACATGGAAAGGTTAGGTTGGATTCAAGATATAGGTATACACATAATCTAACTAGTGGGAAATAAATATAAAACAAAGGCTTGGAAATACTTTCAAACAATATAATGAATAAGATAAATATGAAATACAAATAAAGTTTATACATCTATATACATATATTTATGTATGTATGTATCTGTAGAGATGAAGAGAGAGAGAGAGAGAGAGAGAGAGAACATTCATATGGTTGTATGTATGGATTTATTTACAAGGATTAGATTTTGTATTTGGAAAATATCAATGACAACTAACTTACAAGTGGTGGAGAGCTCCATCCTCCTAATTATGGGACAAGGGTGGACTAGCTTTTTTAGTCCTTATGTAGGATAGTGTAAGCCAATTGGCCAAGAAGAATTTTTACCTTTCAAGATCGTTGTTTGTTATTTATGTCACCCTCTTCTAGTTATTGCATGTGTGAATGATCCCTAAATGCTAATCTAAGATATAGGTATGGTGGATGCACATAATGACACGTTGTCCAAAGGGTAGGCATACAAAATTAATGGTGCAATGATCAACACTTTAAGAGGTGTTCTTGGTCATTGATAAAATCTAGGACTTTTAAAATTCATCAAAACCCTAGTGTATTTACATATTTGTGGGTAATATGATGGGTTATTATGATCAATTTTTGTGATTTTATAGCCTAAATAAGGTGTAATATGACCACCATCTAAAAGGAAAATTTGCTCTCTCTCTTCACTATAAATACCCATGACCTTCATGTCATCAACCATTCTTTGATATTTCTCTCCAAAAATTTAAAATTCAAGCTTATCTCTTTTGTTCCAATCAAATGACTTCTCTAGGCCTTTTAGGTATTTCCAAGCTTCTTGAATAGTGGTTTGGTGACCTCCAAATATGAGGATGGGATGCTTCACAAAGAATTCATAAACAAATATTGTGCTTACCATAAACTGACTGGATTCCTTAGCTTCTCAATATTCTACATGCTCACTAGTGTTATCTCCTTTTATCTTTAGTGTCATACTAGCTAGGGATTGCTTATTAGGAGTTTATTTAGTATATTTTTAAATTATTATTAGTTTTTGCATCTAACCCTTGATTTTGTAGTTCATCCTCAAAGACAAAACTTAGAGAGCTAGGGTATCATGATTTATTTTCTACATCAACCACAAAGTTTGTAATTTACATTGAGTTAGTCAGTTTAGAAAGATTTACTTTTATGTTATATAATTTTAATATATATTATGATAGTCATTTCTCTAGATCCTTTATTGTTATTTAGCATAGATTGCATTGCTTTTATTGGTTTTTACTAGCTAGTATAGGTAATTCTAAATTTTATAATACATATTCTTACTATTTGACTTTGCCACATGAAATAAATACTAAGATATCATATAACTAACAAATGAAATATAATATGTATGCAAGGACCTCATTTAGTAAGGTATTTCATGTCTTAATATAGATATCCCATCTATAGTTGTCATAAGTCCTTTCAAGTTTGCCCATGTGGTTGGAATACATGTAGATGTTTTTACTCTTGATTATCATGCAAATGGGTTGATTTGAGATTCAAGAAATGAGGATGCAATGTGAATGAGGGTAGCCTTGTTTAAGGCTAAGATGACATAGGTTGTCAAGAGGGAAAACCTGATAGAAGATCATATGAGAGATCAAAACAACTATATGAAGGAGGTGACAACCTTGAGGGAAGACCTTAGCTTTGTAGATAGGGAGATCTTGACACTAAATTTGAGATCAATGAGGTATCATCAAAGATAAAGAGGCTTAGGAAAAATTCTCAAGGGATGATAGATAATGTACAATATCCTCACTAGAGGGAGATATTGACTTATGATCTATAAGATTTTTAACTTTGGATGTATATGTATGGACTATAGAATTTGTACTTTTGGAAACACCCCATTAACTTATTGTATATATTATACCACTTTTGAGCTATATATTGATATTTATTTTTAGAGGCATGTGCTTTATATTTTCATACACTCTGTGTATTTTTTCTTATGCATCTTATTTTTTTCCAATGTATGTGTGTGTGTGTGTATCCAAATTCTAATGCATCTAATTTTTTAATGTAGGTATATTTTTTCTAATGCATATATATATTCTAAAGCAACTCTTTAAAATGCATGTGTTTCAATTTTTCTTCTTCTAACTCAATACTTATGATAATTTTAGGCATGTAAAAGAACTATAAATAACATAGCCTTCTTGTAAATGCATTGGTTATGATCATTTAATATAAGTACCTAATATAGTGTATACAATATAAAGCATGTATGCACATCAAATAAAATACGACTCTATAAAAGCTAGTTATAAGAACAATAAAGAGATTACAAATAATTATCTCTAAAGTTATAGCCCTCAGATTGAATATCTTCCTCCCCTCCATTATCTTCGATGAGAAAGGAGGCTTTATTAAGGGTAAAAATATTTTGGATGGTATTATATCCCTTCATGAATCCATTCATTCTATAAATTCTGGTGAAAGAAAATACAAGTTCCTAAAGTTAGACATGAGCAAGTATCATGATAGAGTTTCATGGATTTTTTTGGATAAAGTTTTAGTTGTCTTTGGTTTTTGTAGATAGTAGAGAAGATGTATTGGTAGCTGCTATAATACTGCAAGGTACTTTGTTTTGATCCATAATAAACCAACCATATTTTTTAGTAGTAGTAGAGGTCTTAGACAAGGTGGCCCCCTCTCTTCGTATATTTTCATTATTATGGTTGAAACACTTGGAAGATACCTCAATGCTGCCAAGGCTTATGGTCGAATAGGGGGACTTAAACCAACTCATAATATTGAGTATATTACTCATTTATAGTTTGTGGATGATATGAATATTCCATTTTTTTGAGTTCTTATTGCTGAATATTCTCTTTTGATCCCATGTTCACAAAAATATATGAATTCTCCTTAAGTAAATTCTCCTCCTCTATCTTATCTTAAGCACTTAATCCTTCTACATGTTTCATTTTCTACTAATTCTTTGAATGCCTTGAACTTCTCAAAGGCTTCTAACTTTTCTTTTAATAAGGCTACCCAAGTCATTCTGGAGAAGTCATCTATAAATAACATGAAGTAACTTTCACCTAGTAGACTCTTTGTCCTTTTTGGACCACAAAGATCAGTGTGAACTAGTTTCAATAGTTCAGATGACGTAAATTATTTTGACTTAAAACTTTTTCTTTTTTTCTTTTCATGCTGACATTGTGCACAAATTGTGTTTTGTGGCCTTTTTATCTTGGATAAATCTGTGACTGCCTACTTGCTGCTTATTTTTACTATATTTTCAAAGTTCAGATGATCCATTATTCTATGCCATAACCAACTCTCATCTTCTTGTGATAAGAAACACTTTTCCCCCTTAATATCACTTAGCATGTAGAGATTGTTTGTGGTTCTATTAGCATCTGCAATGAGCTTTCCAGTTTTAGATTTTCTGATCTTACATCTATTTGGATGAAAATTTATCGTATGCCCTTGATCACAAATTTGGCTTACACTTAATAGATTGTGCCTTAATCCCTTGACTTACAAAATATTTTTTGTCTTTGTCTTTCAATTATCTAAATTCAAGGTTCATTTTCCATAGATTTTTTCTGAACCATTGTCACAAAATTTTACTGATCCTCCATTGATTTGTTTAAGTACAAGAAATTTACTCTTGTCCCCTATAATATGACTTGAAAAACCACTATCAAGAAACCACTATTTTTTCTTATCTTGCACTTGAAGAGCTATTTGCACCAACATTGACTTCACTTTTTCTTGCTCTTTTTTTTTATGTGGAAAACATCCCAAAAGGGATGCCACTTTCGAGTAAGACCCAAGGAGGCAAGGGTATCCATTCCACCAAAAATGCCCAAGACTCGGACCTGGCCTACCACCTTTGACATACTCAAGGAGCAAACAAACACACAAAACCAAATTAAAAATAAGTAAATAAATAAATAACAACAAAATAAAATAAAAAACATGCTCCTTGAGTATGTCAAAAACAAAAGCACAACCAAACACACACACCTAAAGATAAAAGAAACTACAACACGAACCACATAACAAAACACAAACAAGACAAAAACACCAGAATACTACAAATATATAACCCAAAAAACTTGAAAAATAAACACAACCAAAACCTAAAATATTAAAAAAATAAATAAAATAAAAAACAACCAACAACAGACAATAAACAAAAACAGAAAACATAGAAAACACTCACGCATAAAAACACGAATTAACACAAACAAAGAGAAACACAACAACAAGAACGACAAAAACACAGGAACAATAACAAAAAACATAAAAAACACAAAACAACAAAAAACACAAGAACAACACAAAACAACACAAAAACAAAACAAAACAAAAGAACACACACAGCTTAAAAAACTAAACAAAAAAACAAAAAATAAAAAACAAAAAAAATTGAACATAACAATGACCTATCTAGACCAGAAGACTATTAAGGCAAGAATCAACCGAGGAAACAAAAGAAAGAAAAGTATGAGCTAGGGAACTAAAATAACCCGAATGAACCAAAGAGAAGCAAAAAAAACAAGAAACTAGGTACCTTCAGAACTGGAGCCATCCAAAGAAATGATAGAAAGAAGAGCTTCCCTAATTTACGAAGCCCACCATCTAGGAGGGTGGTCATAACAAGTAAGATCATCTTTGTCCAAAGCCCAATTAGCTAAAGCATCAACACTCTTGTTTTGATCTCTGACCACATGATTGTAATCAACTTTCAAAAATCCCATCTAGATTAATTGAATCTTCTCAATAATTCTTTTTATTCTCCAATAAACCTTATGATTCTTAGAAGGAGTCTTCAAAATATTAATCATAAGTTGAGATTCAGACTCAAATAACACCTTTTATCATCCAACCTTAGTAGCCTCCTGAAGGCCTCTGAGGATACCATACCCCTCAACAAGGTTATTGGAAAGAAAACCCAAAGTAAAAACGAGGGAGCCATCTAAAATTCTACCAATTCCTCCCACACTGGATTTTCTAGGGTTCCCTCTAGAGGCTCTATTAGTATTGACTTTTCCAAAATCCTTATGAGGAGGTTGCCAATTTCTTTTCATATCCATCTAAAAAATACTCACATTCCCTTTAAGTTGGTTGCCCTTAGAAGATTTAATCTTCAATCTTTGCATCACTTGATCCCATATTTGGTGGGAGTTTTGGGGGTGATTAAGGAGTTGATGGACTGATTCAACTAAGTTGGCTATGGTCTTTTGCCAAATATAGTGAATATCCTTCCTATCTTGATTAAAAATTTGGTTATTCCTTTCATTCCAAATATTCCAAAGAAGAATGGTAGAATCCATCCAAACTAACTGCCTAATAAAATGATCAACACCCTCTTGATTAGGCAAATCCCTCCAAAGTTGATCAAACATAAAAAAATTGGACCACTGTAAGCCAAGTAAAGTGGCCATTCTCCTCCATAGCTTAGAGGCTAAAGTACATTCAATAAAAATATGGTTGAGAGTTTCTACAATCTCTTCACACATTTCACATATAAAAGGGCCATGAAAACCATGCGTCATAAGTTGCTGACCAGTAAGCACCCTACGATGCAATAAAAGCCAATTAAAGAACCTCACCTTAGGCCAAATATTTTGAGCCCACAGTTGAGAAAAGATATCAGAATAATGGTTGGGATTATTATGGCATAAGGTCAAATAACCTTGAGCAACTGAATACTCACCCTTAGTAGTGTTGTTTCATCTAAAACAATCTTTTTCATGGAACCAAGAGAGATATCTCATATGAAGGATGCCTTGGATATCTTGTCTTTGCCTTTTTAGGATTTGAATAGGCCAGTCCTCAATAGGGATCCAATATCTACCAACCTTTGAATTATCAGTATGGTACTAATAGTAATTAGCCACCTTTATCCAGTTAGCTCGGTGAAGATCCTCCATCCAAGGCCTCCAATCAAGAAACTGAGTTATCAAAGGCTTGTGACCATCCCAAGAATCTATCCAAAAAATTACCTGTTGACCATTATGAATGATCCAAAATAAATTTATCTTTATCAAATCCTCACCAATCTTAAGAACTGCTAAAATGGGAGAACCTTTGGTAGTCAGTTGATAGCGAACATGGTCTTCAAGACTTTTGTTCTCAGCATATTTAGCATAGAGATTATTGGCCCAAAGAGCATTGGGGTTATGCAACATCCTCCAATATAATTTAGTGATATTCTCACAATGACACTGAGAGGGGGGGTGAATTAGTGTAGCTATTTAAATTCAAATCTACAACTCTTAAAACTGAAGCAAAGAGAACTTAAAATAAGATAAAACAATTATCACAAGAGAGCACACCACAACACACAATGTAACGAGGTTCACCAATTTGGCTACTCCTTAAGAATGACTGCTTGGACTACAGTCCAAATCTAGCCTTTGCAAAACACCAATTTTACAATCAGTTTACCAGCACCCACTGGAAGGAGCACCAACCCCTGATTTATATACACCAACAGAAAGGAGCACCAACCCCTATCCAAGCACCAACTTGGATCACAGTTTTGAAAACTATATCAATGACATAAAAATGCCTTCGCTTTTACAAGACCCTAACTGGTCTACAATTTATCAAAACACAGTAAACACGTATGGCTCTGCTTGTTGCTCTCTTACAACACTCTTCTAACCCTCTTTCGGTAGCACTTTCACACATTCAGCGGCATCTTAATTCTATGCATGACTGCCCTTTTATAACCCTATTTCTCATTGAGACTCCTCATCTTATGTAACTTCTGTAATCCCGCATGCAGCCTATTAATAACCATTGCTGATGGTAAATCCTTTATAGCATAGTATTTACTACATGCAACCTATTAATAGATCTGTCTCTTGTGTGGGACTTTCAGTATAACTGCCGCTTGATGGTTACACTCGCTTACGGGCCTCAGTAATCGCCGTTCTGTCTTTAATACACTGTGCTTATTTTAGCTTGCATGATTTCTATTTGTAACCGCACCTGTAACTGTCACACTAACTCCAGTTAACTCTTCTTATTTTGGCTGCATAATTTTCCTCTACAATTGCCCCTTTAACTGTTGTTCTACTTCAGTTAACTGTCTGTAATCGTGTTGTTGTGACCTGTCATGAAATCGCGACACTTCTATCTCTTTGTACTCTTCTCACATTTTACCCACAAAAATATGACATGTCGCGATATCGTGACATTTCTACCCCTTTGACCTTTTCTTGGTTGTTGACCGTGAAAACATGACATGTCGCGATATCACGACACTTTTCGCCTCTTTGTCCTTTTCTTGGCTTGCACCTGCAAAAACATGACATGTCGCAAAATCATGACACTTTCTGCCTCTTTGTCCTTTTCTCGGCTTGCACCTGTGAAAACATGACATGTCGCGAAATCATGACACTTTTTGCCTCTTTGTCTTTTTCTCGGCTTGCACCTATGAAAACATGACATGTCGCGAAATCGTGACACTTTTTGCTTCCTTGCACTCTTCTTGGTTTGCACCCGCGAAAACATGACATGTCACGAAATCGTGACACTTTCGCTACCTTGTGCCTTTCTTTGCTTTTAGCTCACGAAAATGGAACATGTCGTGAAATCGTGACACTTTTGCTGCCTTGTGCTTTTCTCTGCCTTTCGCCCATGAAAAAACATGTCGCAAAATCGCGACACATTCATCTCTGTACACTCTCTCTCCTCTTCGGGTCGTGAAAACCCGACATGTCACGAAAACCCGACATGTCACGAAATCATGACACTTTTTCTCCTTGGTGCTTTTCTTCTCATCGGGTCGTGAAAACCCGACATGTCGTGATATCGCGACACTTTTTCTCTGCGAGCTCTTTCTCTCGAACCTGTCGCGAAATCATGACACTTTTCCGTCCATACAATCCTTCTTGCAAATTGTCGCGAAATCGTGACACTTTTCTTTACGAGCTCTTTCTATCGAACCTGTCATGAAATCATGACACTTTTTCGTTCGTACAATCCTTCTTGCAAATTATCGCGAAATCGTGACACATTTTTCTCTCTCCTCTTTCTCTTCGCTTTGGACCGCAAAAATGAAACATGTTGTGAAATCGCGACACCTTTTTCTCTCTCCTCTTTTCTTCACTTTGAACCGCAAAAATGAAACATGTCGCAAAATCGCAACATCTTTTTCTCTCTCCTCTTTTCTTCGCTTTGGACTGCAAAAATGAAACATGTCGTGAAATCACGACACCTTTTTCTCTCTCCTCTTTTCTTCGCTTTGGATCACAAAAATGAAACATGTCACGAAATCGCGACATCTTTTTCTCTCTCCTCTTTTCTTCGCTTTGGACCGCGAAAATGAAACATGTCGCAAAATCATGACACCTTTTTCTATCTTCTTCTCTCTCTTCTAACATGTCGCGAAATCGCGACAGTTTTGCCAGCATTTTCTCTGTCCTCCGATATGTCACGATATCGCGACATTTTTTCTAGCATTTTCTCTCTCCTTCGATATGTCGCAATATCGCGACAGTTTTTCTTTCTGACCAAACATGTCGCGATATCGCGATAGTTTTCTTACTTGTATTTTTCTTTGATCTTTTGAATGTTGGCCTCTTTTGTCTTCTTGGAAATTCACTGTACATGCTCTGACTGACCTCTGAACTCCTATCCACTACATCAACTGATCTATCTGTCTATGTTGACAACAATGACAATACTATTTCTGCACCTTGCTCAACAATCTCCCCCTTTGGAATTGTTGGCAACACGTGCAATTTCCTGTAATTCTTCTCCCCCTTTGACAATAATACCAAACGGCTGTTGCAGACTCCCCCTGAGTCTATGCACACCATTCTCAGACAAACATTGTTATAGTTAGCAAAAATCATGAATATGAGCAAAACTATAAACATAGGCATAAATGCTCCCCATAAGAATGTGGTCCCGATTGCTAGTCAATTCTTGGGAAACGTGACCACTCCCAACTTACTCCGTAGGTACTCAAAAACTTCTTTGGGCAACGGTTTTGTGAAGATATCCGCTACTTGCTCTATAGTTGGAACAAAATCCAATTTAACCTCACCTTCCGCAACTTTATCCTTCAAAAAGTGATATCGGATTGCAATATGTTTGGTTTGAGAATGCATAACCGAATTCTTCGAGATGTTAATAGCACTAGTGTTATCACATTTAACTGAAATTGGCTCTTTGAAGTGAATACCAAGATCTTTCAAGGTTTGTCTCATCCATAATATCTGCATACAGCACGTTGTCACTGTAATGTATTCAACATCTATTGTGGATAGAGAGACTGATTCTTGTTTCTTGCTGTGCCATGCTACCAACCTGTCTCCAAGATAAAATGCTCCTCCACTGGTACTCTTCTCGTCATCTATACATCCTGCCCAATATGCATCTGAATATGCAATAAGAGTGAAGTCCTTACCTTTTGGATACCATAACCCATACTCCATAGTACCCTTCAGATATCGAAGAATCCTCTTTACTGTTGTTACGTGAGTCTCCTTGGGACTAGCTTGAAATCTTGCTACCATGCAAACTGCCTGCAAGATATCTGGTCTGGTGGTTGTTAAATACAACAGGCTCCCAATCATAGATCTATACATGGTTTGATCAATATCTAGAGATTTGTCATCCTTTCTCAACTTGCAACCTGTCGTCATGGGAGTGCTAACAGGTTTACTATCCTCCATTGTGAACTTTTTCAGCATTTCTTTCACATATTTAACTTGAGAGATAAAAATGCCCTTTTCATTTTGATTGACTTGCAGTCCAAGGAAATATGAAAGTTCACCAATCATCGACATTTCAAATTCTTTCTTCATTTTATTTGCTATGTCTCTACATGACTTATCATTGCTGCTGCAAAAAATGATATCATCTACATAAACAAAAAGGACAATAAGATGGCCATTCTCTATTTTGACATATAGATTGTTGTCCACCATACCTTTCTTGAACCCTTGTTGAATAAGATAGTTATCTAGCCTTGCATACCATGCTCTGGGTGCCTGTTTCAAGCCATACAAAGCTTTCTTCAACTTGCAAACAAAGTTGGGATTATCACCGAGTTGGAAACCATCTGGCTGCTCAATGTAAACCTCTTCTTCCAGTTTTTCATTCAGAAATGCTGATTTTCACGTCCATTTGATATACCTTGAAATTTTTATGAACTGCTAAAGCTAGAAACATTATGATTGCCTCTAGTCTAGCTACTGGTGCAAAGGTTTCCTCAAAATCAATACCTTCAACTTGAGCATAGCCTTTACAAACCAATCTTGCCTTATTTTTGACAACCTGTCCGTCTTCGTTCAATTTGTTTTGAAAAATCCATTTAGTACCGATTATGTTTTTATTTGCAGTGCCTTGGTACTAACTCCCAGGTTTTTTTTTTCTCAATCTGATCTAGTTCTTCGTTTATTACCTTCATCCAAATTTTATCTGTGCTTGCTTCAGCAACATTTTTGGGCTCAATGCTGGATAATAGAGAGTAGTTCCTTACTATTGTTCTCCTTGTCTGAATACCAACTGTGGGGTCCCCAATAATTTGCTCTCTGGGATGATTTTTTTGCCAGCTGCCTATTTTGAATTTCTTGTTTTCTTCTACTTCTGAGTCAATTTCCTTATTCTCTTCTGTTTCCTTTTCTTCATCTCCTTCAATAACTTCTTCATAAATAGGGTATTTTTCTTCATAGCTAATTTCTCGTTCCCTACCTTCATCAACCTTAACATCGGCACTCTCCACAATTTTCTTTAGCCTTTTGTTATAGCATGTGTAGGCTTTGCTTTTTGTCGAATAGCCAAGAAAAATTCCTTCATCAGCTCTATCTTCAAACTTACCAAGATTATCTTCAGTTCTTTTGATGTAGCACTTGCTGCCAAAGACTTTGAAGTATCTTGTTGTTGCCTTTTTGCCAAACCATAGCTCATAAGGAGTTTTGCTTTCATGTGTCCTCAACATGCACCTGTTTTGGATGTAAACCGTAGTATGAACTACCTCTTTCCAAAATCTATCTACTATTTTTTTCTCTATCAACATTGTCCATGTCATTTCCTGCACTGTCTTGTTCTTTCTTTCAACAACACCATTCTGCTAAGGTGTCCTTACTGCTGAAAACTGTCATCTGATCCCATATTTTTGACAGTACTCTACAAAATCCTCTGAGATAAACTCTCCTCCTCTATCTGATCTTAAGCATTTAATTCTTTTTCCTGTTTGATTCTCAACCTTTTTTTGAAAGTCTTGAACATTTCAAAGGCATCTGATTTAAGCTTTAAAAATAGTACCCATGTCATCCTAGAATAGTCATCTATGCACAACATAAAGTATTTGTCACCATTTATGCTTTGTGTTCTCATGGGTCCACATAAATCAGTATGTATTAGCTCTAAAGGTTTGCTGGTGAAGTATTCCTTTGATTTAAATGTGGATCTAGTTTGCTTCCCTTTTTGGCATGAAGCACAGATGTTATTTAATGGTTTGCCAATGGTGGGTATATCTCTTACTGCCCTTTTTGAACTTATTTTTACCAGATTGTCAAAGCTAATATGACCGAGCCTCTTGTGCCACAGCCAATTTTCATCTTCCTATCCAATCAAACATGCTCCTTCTGAAGTCTCTGAGAGAGTATACAAGTTTCCAGAAGTCCTCGATCCATTAGCTATCGCCTTCCCACCGTGTGCTTTTCTGACTTCACAACCCTGCTTCTTAAAAATGACTTCATGACCTCTGTCACAAATTTGGCTTACACTCAGTAGGTTGTGCTTCAAACCAATCACAAACATGACTTCTTTGGAATTGATTTTTCCATCACTTATCTTGACTGATCCTTTGCCAACTATCTTGGCTCCATCATTATTTCCAAATTTAACTGAGCCACCTTCATATTTCTCTAACTTTTCAAACTTTTTTTTATTGCCTGTCATGTGACTGGAGCATCCACTATCCAGTATCCATGGTGCAGATTTGTTCTATGCTTTGAATGTTATCTGTACAATAAAGGATTCCTTTTCTTCCTTGGGTCGCTCCTTTTCTTTCCGCTCTGGTTTGACTATAGTTTTGGTCACTTGTTTAGACTTTTCTTTGTCAGTGTTCTATGCATGTTTTTCTGGGAATTTTTTGTTTTGTCTTAAACCATTTGGTTGAGATTTTCTTCCCTGATATTTATTTGCTGCATATGTACTTCTACAATTTCTTGCAATGTGTCCAAAGTTATGATAGTTATAGCATTCTACTGCATAATCCATCAAGGGTGAAAAGACATTTCTACTGGTGAAATTTTTTTGTCCTATATTATAAATGCAATATGAAATCTTATGACCGTAAGAATTGCATTTAAAACAATAACCAAAAAAGGAATGATTGAACCTGGGAGTTGGTCTTTGCCATTTTGTAGTAGGAGCCACAAATTTTCTTCTCCTTTGATGTGTGATGTTTGTGAATCCCTCATTGTCAGGACTCTTCTCGTGCCTGGCATTGTTGCTTTCTTTTGCATGATTCATTTTTCCTTGATCAACCTTGATCTTATCTTCTTTCTTTACTGGTTCTACAGTTATGGCCTTTGATCCACTTGATGATTCTCCTTTGAAAAAGCCCAAGCCAAATTTGATGCCTGTAGTCCTCTAACTATTTATAATATTTTCAAGCTTCACAGAACTTCCTTCAAGTTTGTGATAGCAACTCAATTTTTTATTCTTTTCTTATAGCCGCATTCTTAAAACAACAATCTCTTCTTCTAGTTTGTTGCACTCATCTATTTTCATGGTTAATTGTACTTCGAGTTCTTCAAACATTTTCTTAAATTCTTTTGTCTATACTTTCAAACTGTTTATTATGTCATTCGCATCCTCAAGCTTTCTTGAGACCTTTTTATCCTTTTTCCTTTCTGTACTCAACTCTTTAAGTGCAGCAACCAACTCTCCTTCCAAATATACTTCAGCCTCATCCTTAATGTTTTTATCACATTCCTGTTTTTCTTCTGTTTTTTCTTCTTCAAATGCCATGAATAGAGCTTCACCTATTTCTTCTTCAGAATCCTCACCTGAGCTATCTTCAGAAGAGCTGACATTCTTAGATATGAAACTTTTCTTTTTGAAGTTGCTTTTTCTAAAATTTGGTTTCTTCTTCCAGTCACTTCTTTCTTGGTGTGACCCTTCATCACTTTTGGTTTTCTCATTCATTGGAAATTTAGCTGCAAAGTGACCGACACCTCCACAATTAAAGCACTTAAAAGATAAATTTCCTCTATATTTTCCTTTTCCCTTTATAAGTTTCTGAACAAAGTTAGCTTCCGTTTCATCCAATGTCTCTTCATCCTCAGATTCTTGTTCAGCTTTTATATATTTGTGTGCTTTAAAAGTGGCTTCTCTGTCTATGAGCTTAGTTTGTCCTATTCTCATTTCGTATGCAGTCAAATAACCATGCATGTTGTCCATGCTAAAATTATTTAGATCTTTAGCTTCTTCTATAGTAGAAACTTTAGAATTAAATCTTTTGTGAAGAGTTCTTAGTACCTTTTTCACAACGATCGCATCTTCCATTTCTTCGCCGAGTCCTTTGATTGCATTAATGATTCCATTGACTCTCAGCATATAGGCCTCTATGTTCTCATCATCATTAATTTTTAATGCTTTGAACTGAGCTCGATGCATTTGTAGCTTGGCTTCCTTGATCTTGCCATCTCCTTCATGAATGCTCTTCAGTGTGTTCCACATGTCTTTTTCCATTTTACAACTCATGATCCTTATCAGTTCACTATCTACTAGCCCACACATTATGGCATTCTTTGCTTTGGAGTTATTCTCAAACTTTTTCTTCTCGACAGTATCTGTTGGAGGAGTAGCAGGTATTGTGTATCCACTTTCTACTGACTCCCAAATGTCGTATCCCAACGCACATAGATATGTCTGCATCCTGAGTCTCCAAAATGAGTAATTAGTTTTGTCGAACAAAGGAGCTTTGTTTAAGGAGAATCCTTCACCACCTGCCATTGTGTTTCTTCCAAGATCACCTGAGCTGATTAAGCTTATTCAGGAACCTTGCTCTGATACCAATTGATATTCTTACAATGACACTAAGAGGGGGGGTGAATTAGTGTAGTTATTTAAATTCAAATATACAACTCTTAAAACTGAAGAAAAGAGAACTTAAAAGCAGATAAAGAAATTATCACAAGAGAGCACACCACAACACACAATGTAATGAGGTTCACCAATTTGGCTACTCCTTAAGAATGACTGCTTGGACTACAATCCAAATCCAGCCTTTGCAAAACACCAATTTTATAATCAGTTTACCAGCACCCACTGGAAGGAGCACCAACCCATGATTTATCTGCACTAATAGAAAGGAGCACCAACCTCTATCCAAGCACCAACTTGGATCATAGTTTTGAAAACTATATCAATGACATAAAAATGCCTTCGCTTTTACAAGACCTTGACTGGTCTACAATTTATCAAAACACAGTAAACACGTATGGCTCTGCTTGTCGCTCTCTTACAACACTCTTCTAACCCTCTGTCGGTAGCACTTTCACACATTCAATGACATCTTAATTCTCTGCACGACTGCCCTTTTATAACCCTATTTCTCATTGAGACTCCTCATCTTCTGTAACTTCTGTAATCCCGCATGCAACCTATCAATAGCAACTACTGATGGTAACTCCTTTATAGCACAGTATTTATTACATGCAACCTATTAATAGATCTGTCTCTTGTGTGGGACTTTCAGTATAACTGTCGCTTGACGGTTACACTGCTTTACGGGCCCTGTAACTACCATTCTGTCTTTAATGCACTGTGCTTATTTTAGCTTGCATGATTTCTATATGTAACCACACCTGTAACTGTCATACTAACTCCAGTTAACTCTTCTTATTTTGGTTGCATAATTTTCCTTTATAACTACCCCTTTAACTATCATTCTACTTCAGTTAACTCTCCGTAATCGTGTTGTTGTGACCTATCGCAAAATTGTGACACTTTTGTCTCTTTGTACTCTTCTCGCCTTTTACCCGTGAAAACATGACATGTCACGATATCATGACATTTTTGCCCCTTTGACCTTTTCTTGGCTATTGACCTTGAAAACATGACATGTGATATCGTGACACTTTTTGCCTCTTTATCCTTTTCTCGGCTTGCACCTACAAAAACATGACATGTCACGAAATCGTGATACTTTTTGCCACTTTGTCCTTTTCTCGGCTTGCACCTGCGAAAACATGACATGTCACAAAATCGTGACACTTTTTGCCTCTTTGTCCTTTTCTCGGCTTGTACCTGCGAAAACATGACATGTAAAATTGTGACACTTTTCACTTCCTTGCACTCTTCTTGGTTTGAACCCGCAAAAACATGACATGTCGCGAAATTGTGACACTTTCGCTACCTTGTGCTTTTCTCTGCTTTTAACCCACGAAAACGAAACATGTCACGAAATTGTGACACTTTTGCTGCCTTGTGCTTTTCTCTGCCTTTTGCCCATGAAAACACAACATGTCGCAAAATCGCGACACATTCACCTCCGTACACTCTCTCCTCTTCGGGTCACGAAAACCTAACATGTGAAATCGTGACACTTTTTCTCCTTGGCGCTTTTCTTCTCATCGGGTCGTAAAAACTCGACATGTCGTGATATCGTGACACTTTTTCTCTGCGAGCTCTTTCTCTCGAACCTGTCGTGAAATTGCGACACTTTTCCATCCGTACAATCCTTCTTGCAAATTGTCGCGAAATCGCGACACTTTTCTTTGCGAGCTCTTTCTCTCGAACCTGTCATGAAATCGTGACACTTTTTCGTCCGTACAATCCTTCTTGCAAATTATCATGAAATCACGACACCTTTTTCTCTCTCCTCTTTCTCTTCAATTTGGACCGCGAAAATGAAACATGTCGCAAAATCATGACACCTTTTTCTCTCTCCTCTTTTCTTCGCTTTGAACCACGAAAATGAAACATGTCACAAAATCATGACATCTTTTTCTCTCTCCTCTTTTCTTCGCTTTGGACCATGAAAATGAAACATGTCATGAAATCATGACACCTTTTTCTCTCTCCTCTTTTCTTCGCTTTGGATCACGAAAATGAAACATGTCGTAAAATCGTGACATCTTTTTCTCTCTCCTATTTTCTTCACTTCAGACCGCAAAAATGAAACATGTCACAAAATCACGACACCTTTTTCTATCTTCTTCTCTCTCTTCTAACATGTCATGAAATTATGACAGTTTTGCCAGCATTTTCTCTCTCCTTCGATATGTCGCGATATCGCAACATTTTTGCCAGCATTTTCTCTCTCCTCCGATATGTCGCGATATCGCGACGATTTTTCTTTCCGACCAAACATGTCGCAATATTGCGACAGTTTTCTTACTTGTCTTTTTCTTTGATCTTTTGAATGTTGGCCTCTTCTGTGTTCTTATAAATTCACTGTACATGCTCTGACTGACCTCTGAACTCCTATCCACTGCATCAACTGATATATCTGTCTGTGTTGACAACAATGACAATACTATTTCTGCACCTTGCTCAACATTTAGCAACTAAATATTTGTTTTTATTAATAGAAAACCATAATCCTAATCCCCCTTCATTATTAGGAAGACATAAAGTGTCTCATTTCACCAAGGCCCATTTTATTTTCTCCTTAGTACCACTCCAAAGGAAACGATGATTGATTTGATCCAGTTCTTGAAGAACAACCTTTGGGATATTCAACACGGAAGATACATAAATAGGAATAGCTTGAAGGACTAATTTTACCAAGGTGATTCTACCCCCAGAAAAAATCCACCTGTTGGTCCACTTTCTAATTTTCTTCTTGACTTTGTCCAACAACCAATTCTAATATTTATTTTTTTGCCTTTGAATATTTATGGGAATACCTAAATAAGTGATTAGAAGGGAGGTCTTCTTATATCTTAATTTATCCAAGACCATGGAATCTTGTCTAGCAGAGCAGTGAAAGAAAATAACTTTATATTTACCTTCATTGATCAATTGCCCAGTAGCCTTAGAAAAATAACTGATAATTTACTTAATATTAGAAGCTTCCTTAGCTGTAGCTTTACCTAAAAGAGTACAGTCATCCATAAATTGAATATGAGAGATAGGTCTAGCTCCCTAAGCAATGGTAACTCCCTAAAGGATTTTTTCCCCTCTTTTTGGTTATAGTCCTACCCAAAAATTCAACAAGAATGATGAATAAATAAGGGGATAGCGGGTCACCTTGCCTAATACCTCTGGAAGCTGGGAATGACTGAGAAGGCTTGCCATTGATAATAACTAAGTAGGAAACTGAAGAGATACATCCCATAATCCAATCCATCCAATCCTTAGAGAAACCAAAGTGCCTAAAAACTTTGATAAGGAAGTGCCAATCCACTCTGCCATAAGCTTTGGATAAGTCTAACTGAATGAACATGGAAGGAGATTTTTGCATATCCATGGAATGGATGGCATCCTAGGCAAGAACTATCTCATCTACTATTTGAAGCCCTTCCACATAACCCCCTTGCTCCGAGAAAATAATCTTATGCAAAAGAGGCTTCAACCTTTATGCCATGATTTTAGTAATGATTTTGAGAAGAACATTACATAAAGCAATAGGTCTAAAAGCCGAGATATGATCAACCTCTTGAGATTTTGGAACAAGAGTAATATAAGTTTTATTGATAACCTTCAAAATTTCTTTGGCTTTCCTGGCTTCTTCCACCACCTCTAATAAATCAACATGAAGGATATCCCGGAACTCTTGGTAGAACTCAATGGGAAAACCATCAGGACCTGGGTTTTCCCTTTTTGTATTTTAAAAACTACTTGTTGAAGCTCATTGATAGTAACAAGAGCAGTAAAAATAGAGTTCTCCTTAGAAGTGATAAGAGAAGGGATTTCTTGAAGAACATTTTGTTGAGAAGCTGAGTCAAGAGGAGTAGCAGCAAAAATATTGGAAAAGTAATCAACAAAAATAGAGTTCATGCCATCCCAAGTATAAACAACATCTCCAGAATCTAATTTCAGGGAAGAAATAAAGTTGTGAGATCTTTGAGCTAGAAGAGATTTGTGGAATAAATTTGTGTTTCGATCTCCTTCTTTGAGCCATTGAATTCTAGATTTTTGCTTCCATAAGATTTTTTTTCTTTTTTTCCATTCCTCTAAATGAGTTGTGAGTTTAATTTCATATGCACTTCTCTTCTCTGTGAGGCCATCTAAACATATTTTCTTATTTAAATTTTCAATATGAGAAATAACTTCATGTTTTTTTTATGAACATCCCCAAACTCTTTTCGGTTCCAATTCTTAATTTTATATTTAATGTATTGCAGTATTTTGGCAAAATAGAACATCTTAATCCCATGCCTAGGTTTACCTTCCTTCCACCATTGTTGCACACGAGGTCTAAAGGAAATATCTGTAAGCCACATTAATTAAAAACAAAAAGGAGAGAAACTCACATTGGTTTTCCACATTTCCACCATGACTGGCCAATGACTCGAACCAACATTGTTAAGAGTCTTCACTTTAGGAATGTGACCCTGGATTAAGAAATTTTTAGAGAGAAAAAACCTATCCAATATCTCCATTATACAAGCTAAGCCTTCCCTTCTGTTAGACCAAGTCATAAGGCCATTATCTGGTTGGACGTCCACAAGATGGAGGTTTGCAATATATTCACTCATGAGATTAGTGCTTTTGTCCAAATTTCTATTTCCTCCCCCTTTTCTCATCTAGAGAGAGGATGGTATTGAAATATCCTTCGATCAAGATCTGAGGTTTAGGAAAATGAGAGATAATATGACTTATATCCTTCCATTGTCTTCTTTTTCCTCCAAATCAGTTAGAGCATAAACAGTAATGCAGAGCATAATTTGGTTGGAATGTCTACTTTGAATAGCTATAGCCAACAGACCCCAACTATCAACCATATGGTGAATAACTACCTCTTTTGGATCCCAAAGACAAGAAATGCCACCAGAAGTCCCTTGGGAACTGAGGAAAACCACTTTTCTAGCTAGCCAAAATTTACTGGCAATTGAGTCCATATCCTCCATTGACATCTTTGTTTCTTGAAGGAAAAAATATGTGGATGATTTATCTAAATCATTCTTCTAATTTCATTTTGTTTTGAAATACTCCCTTTGAGTCCTCTAATATTCCAAGTGATGATCTTCATTAATACCAGGGCTAAAAAATTTGGGAAGGGAATTAATCTCACCTTCCTCTAAAAGATTTTCACCTTATTTTACCATATGATATTGATTGGTCTTGCGATATGTTTTTTGATTAAAATCCATCTTCAATTTTTTTTCTTGTTTCTTGACTTATTCTAATTGAATCTAATATGGCTTCTAAACTTGAAGAATGCTCGTACACAACCAAAATTTTACTAGAGGGTTCAACAGAATCTATATTGGGACCTGTATTATTTGAAGTTTTAACATTTAAAAGATTGATTTTCTTGTGTAAATTTTCTCCCTTTTTTTCTATTGAGGACCTTTGATTTGTTGGTATGTCTCTGAGTTCTTCCCTTAATATTTAAATTGTGTTTGTAAGATTTTGTTTCCATTATTTCCTCTTCCTCACTTGGGACATCATTTGTGGAAAGGATTTCAAACATATTAGCATATGAATTTGATTGATCCTTCATAACTGGTTTTTTTTTAGTGTTCTTCTTCTTAGGCATTTGGAAACCTGTTGAGTTTATATCTTCTTTCTTTTTATTAGGAATTTTATTTGGGCAAGCACTAGCCAAATGACCATATTCATGGCAAATTCTACAACAAAAAGGAATATTCTCATAGTCCACTACTTGCTCCCAAGTGTCTTCCCCAAATTGTAATGTGATATTTTTAGGTAGGGGTTTGTCAAAATCCATTAAAAAACAAATCCCAACATAAATAATATGTTCAAAATTTTGAGTACAATCAGTAGTCATCATAAAAGTTCCTAAAGAGTTTCCAATTGAATAAAAAATAGTAGGATTCCAAAATTCAATAGGGAGACCAAAGAGTCTAACCCACATGGGAGCTATAGAAGGCATCTCTTCTTTGGCTTTAAATTTAGTATGCCAGGGCTTCATGAAAAGCCCTACCCTTCCAAAAAACCAAGGAAACCCTTCAAAAATTTTCTCTCTATCTTCATTATTAGAAAATAAAACAAGAAAATAACCATTTGGATAAATAGAGATTTGTAACTCACCTTTAGTTTTCCAACTTTTTGCAGCCCATACTTTGAAAGCAGATAGGCTCGGATGAAAACCCACGAACCAAAAAATTAGTCCTCTTTTTTCCAAATCTTCAATGCCAATCTGAATGTTACCCATATTAAGCTTAACAATATGAGTTCCATAAGCTACTTTAAGACATCTTGACTCCGTTTTCCTGGGATCAATATTAGGTATTCTTAGAGGTTTATGGGAAGCCCTAAGATTGATATTAGAATTAGGTTGAGGCTGTCCACCAGGGAGGGCATCCCTAAAATTCATTTTTGGGGTTGAGTCTTTGACATTCTTACCCTTGAAAAGGGTTTTCATAGTAGAATTATTTTGTGGGTGAACCTTAGCACCAGATTCACTTGAGATATGACCCATTTTTTGATCAACTACTTGAAACTTGTTTTGTGATCTCTTTAATCCTTGCCCTAGTTTTCGTGGAAGGGTATGGTTTTCACTTTTATTTTGTGCAGCAAATTGGAAGCCGTTGTCACTCAAGTTCACAATATGATCTATTGAAAGACAAAATTCTAACCCATCTTGGATCCCCTGCAATATTTTTTACTAAAATTTTGAACATAAACCACAAAAATATTGGCCGCTAGGGCCCAAAGGCCCTAAAAACCAACCTCTGGAGCTGCTTGCACTCAACCCAGATGAAACCCTCACATAGCCGCTTGACAAAAATCTTGTTCACACATAAGGATGAACTAGGATCAGTCTTCATCCAAGTGATATGAAAATTGTTGGAGATGTTCTAGGGTTTTTCAAGCATCGACCCTCGAAATTTCAGCTCAATATGAGTCCAGATAAGTGAGATATGACCAAAACAAGTTTGATAATTTGTGCAGTCCTCCGAAAAATGTCCCTCTAAAATGAATTTTTTTCCAAATCGAATCTTGTTATTCTTAAGCTCTATTATTTATGGATAATATATTTTCGTACGCAACCATATTTTAGGTCCCTTGCTCTTTTTTCTCTCTCCTAATTTTTGAGATTGTATTCTTTTGAACCTTCTGATCCTCTTTCTTTTTGCTTAATTGGGAAATACCATTTTACACCATTTGGCCTTGTGCCCAAAGTTATTGCATTTGTAAAATATAATATTCTCATTCATGAGAGGTGCAAAAGAATTGAAATTTCTATCAACATGATCTCTCATATAACTAGTGCAATGTACAACTCTATGACCATATTTTTTACATGAAAAACAATAGCCATGGAAGAGATTTTGTAACCTGTTGGAGTGTTGTGAATAATATGGTCACATGATTCTTCTTTTTTTGTTCCTATAATTGACTTTTGTCCATGGATCATCTTTGCCTTCTTCCTTCTTGATGTTTTTGCCTTTCAATGCATTAGCATAGGTCATGGGCTCTTCTTCTGTTGATATATTTATTCCTTGGGAGCTTGACTCCTCTTTCTGTTTCCCTAACTTTATGTATTGTTGTAAATTACCCTTAGTCTTTTCAACTTCCTTTCTTATAAAGATAATTTTTGATTCCAATATTTCACATTCCAACTCTTTTGCCTTTAATTGTTCTTCCATATCTTGTTCAATTTTCTTTCCCTCTTCAAATTTTACCTTGAGCTCTGAGAGGTTTTGTAGAAGTTCCATATTTGCTTCCTCATCCTCTTGGATTTGATCCTTCAAAATTGAATTCTTCCTTCTAACCTTTTCAAAGTTTCTAAGAGTAGTAAAAAATTCCTCTCTTATGTCGATCATTGCCTCTTTTCCATTTTTTGAAGTCATGTATGTTCTTGTAGGATCTTCCTTCAATATGTTAGGCTTTTCATGAAAGGATCCACTCTGATACCAATTGAAGAACATAAGATTATACTGAGAGGGGGGTGAACAATATAAGATAATATTTTTTACTTTTCAATCTAAATGATAACAACAATAATATCAAAGCAGTAAATAGTGTACACATCATAACATACATGAGAGACATGATTTAACGTGGTTCACCCAATGTGGGCTACAACACTTAGAATGTATTCAACTGCTTTTTGTATGCAAAGTTTATAAATTTTTCTAATACCTTTGCTTACTAAATTTTGGAATCATAGGTAAAGCAAGAAGGAAGAATTGACATCACCTTCGATGTGATGTGGTATGAGCCCACTTCCAATTCCAGTGAAGATATATCCGCAACACAAAGAGCCTAAGATTTTTAGTTTGGATGGTAAGTAATGAATGAACTATAAAGAAGGTGTGCAAAATAGGAAGGAAGAATAAAGAATATATGTTTGACGATTTTTACACTGAATGGATATGCACAGGCTCATGGACACAATATTCTTTGGTGATTATCTGACATCAATGAAGTCAAGGGTGGGTAATCTCTTGCATCACTTCTCAATGGAAGAATCAAACCTGGTAAAGGGGTCATTGGATTTTATTGGTGTTAGCCATTATACCATGTATTATGGATTTAACAACAAAATAAACATCATCGGAGTCATCCTCACCAATACGCTAGTAGATTCTGAGGCTGTCACACTTCGTGAGTTTTGTTTTTATTTCAATTTCATGATATATAACGGTTTTACCTATGTCATATAGCGTTAGCAATTAATATAATACTACAAGCTTACTTGTGACCATTTGATAATAAAGGCCAGCTTTTGAAAATGACAATCCTATAAGCTCGGGCTAGGTCTGAAATTCGACATTGACTCTTGCTGTCAAATCAAAAATTTATAACATTTGAGTGCTTTAAATATCCATTAAATATATACGAATATTACCAACCCTTGCAAGTATTACAACATTCTAGTGATATACCGTGAATTAGTACAAATGGAATCATTATTTATTACATGGTTTAGCAAATTTTTGTTAGTTTTTAATACAATCAATGTACATATCATCCACAAACTACTCCATTTTGTTGAGGAGTTCTTGTTGCTGAATATTCTATTTTGATCCCATGTTCAAAAAAATATATGAATTCTCCCAAAGTGAATTATTCTCCTCTATCTGATCTTAAGCACTTAATCCTTCTACCTGTTTCATTTTCTACTAATTTTTTGAATACCTTGAACTTCTCAAAGGCTTCTGACATTTATTTTAAGAAGGCTACCCAAGTCATTCTGGAGAAGTCATCTATAAATAACATGAAGTAATTTTCACCTAGTAGACTCTTTGTCCTTGTAGTATTACAAATATCAGTGTGAACTAGTTTCAATGGTTCAGATGACGTAAATTCTTTTGACTTAAAACTTGTTCTTGTTTGCTTTCCATGCTGATATTGTGCACAAATTGTGTTTTGTGGCCTTTTTATCTTGGGTAAATCTATGACTGCCTGCTTGTTGCATATTTTTACTA
The DNA here is from genome assembly GCA_028583015.1 of Wollemia nobilis. Classification (NCBI taxonomy): domain Eukaryota; kingdom Viridiplantae; phylum Streptophyta; class Pinopsida; order Araucariales; family Araucariaceae; genus Wollemia; species Wollemia nobilis. The sequence goes on from JAQPPZ010001106.1 coordinate 11,249,001, forward strand.
TTGGCATCTGCAATGAGCTTTCCAGTTTTATATTTTCTAATATCACATTTATTTGGATGAAAATTTATCATGTGCCCTTGATCACAAAGTTGGCTTAACACTTAATATATTGTGCCTTAATCCCTTGACATACAAAACATTTTTTGTCTATGTCTTTCCATTATCTAAACTCAAGGTTCCTTTTCCACATATTTTTGGTAAACCATTGTCACCAAATTTTACTGATCCTCTATTTAATTCTTTAAGTACAAGAAATTTACTCTTGTCCCTTGTCATATGACTTGAACAACCACTATCAAGAAACCAATGTTTTCTCTTATCTTGTACATGAAGATTTGTTTGCACCAACATTGACTTCACTTTTTCTTGCTCTTTTATCTCTCTCCTAATTTTTGAGGTTGTATTCTTTTGAACCTTCTGATCCTCTTTCTTTTTGCTTAATTTGGGAAATACCATTTTACACCATTTCGCCTTGTGCCCAAAGTTATTGCATTTGTAACATATGATATTTTCATTCATGAGAGGTGCAAAAGAATTTAAATTTCTATCAACATTATCTCTCACATAACCAGTGCAATGTACACCTCTATGACCATATTTGTTACATGAATAACAATAGCCATGGAAGAGGTTTTGTAACCTGTTGGAGTGTTGTGAATAATATGGTCGCATTCTTCCTCTTTTGTTGTTCCTGTAATTGACTTTTCTCAATGGATCATATTTTCCTTCTTCCTTCTTGATGCTTTTGCCTTTCAATGCATTAGCATAGGTCATGGGCTCTTCTTCTGTTGATATCTTTGTTCCTTGGGAGCTTGACTCCTCTTTTTGTTTCCCTAACTTTATGTCTTGATGTAACTTACCCTTAGTATTTTCAACTTCCTTTCTTAGAAAGACAATTTATGATTCCAATCTTTCACATTCCAACTCTTTTGCCTTTAACTGTTCTACCATATCCTATTCAATTTTCTTTCCCTCTTCAACTTTTACCTTGAGGTCTGTGAGGTTTTGTAGAATTTCCATCTTCGCTTCCTCATCCTTTTGGATTTGATCCTTCAAACTTGAATTCTTCCTTCTAACCTTTTCCAAGTTTCTAAGAGTAGCAAAAAATTCCTCTTTTATGTTGATCATGACCTTTTCTCCATTTTTTGAAGTCATGTATGTTCTTGTGGGATCTTCCTTCAAGTTGTTAGGCTTTTCACGAAGGAACCCGCTCTGATACCAATTGAAGAACATAAGCTTATACTGAGAGGGGGGGTGAACAGTATAAGATAAAACTTTTTACTTTTCAATCCAAATGATAACAATAATAATATCAAATCAGTAAATAGTGCACACATCATAACACACATGAGAGACATGATTTAACGTGGTTCACCCAATGTGGGATACTCCACGAAGAAAATATTTCTTATAAATTTTCTCAATGAATATTTTGGGAATCCAATCCCGATTACAATGTTTATGGATATTTTTCCAAAAGAGACATCAATCCCCAATGCTCTTGTTTGTGTATTTCTCTCCATAGGATAACTCTATCCCCTCTATTCTTGTTCATGGATCTCTCTCCATAGGAGAACTATATCCCCTCTACTCTTGTTTGTGGATCTCTCTCCATAGAATAAATCTATCCCCTCTACTCTGGTTTAACTTTGGTCACCTCTACTCACAAGCCTACCTCTAACCTGCTTGTAAGTCTGCCTCAAACCTACTCAAAATCTACCTCTAACCTTCTCACATGTCTACCTCTAACCTGCTCACAATCTATCTCAAACCTGCTCACAATCTACCTCAAACCTGCTCAAAATTTATTTCTATCCTGCTCACAATATCTGCTCAATTTTGCTCTAAAACATGCTCATAACAGTTTATAAAACATGCTCAAAAATATTTCTCAAAGATGCAAAACTTATCTTCAACCCTAGCACAAGTAGTTCACAATCTCTAGTACAATTATCTCAAATTATTTCAATAATGCAAGCACAATCTTATTCTCAAAATCTATCTCAAATGATTCCAAAATCATTCAACCATGAAGCATAAATCCTAACTCAAATATTTCCAACAATGCTTACCAAACAATCCTTTTTACTCCACCTTATGTTCAGAAACATTCATTCAAAAAAACACCTTAAATAAGGAAAGATGTGCCCATACCTCTTAATTTGCTCTTATGAAGATATGTCTTCAAAACCTGTCTCACAAAATGATATCTTTTGCAACTTCAAATATTAGCACAACACCTTTACATATATCAGGAAACCTCTCTCAACAAGTGTGCACAATTAAATTCCAAACCAACTCTCTTGATTTCTCAACTTAGAGCATTAAATCATAAAACCAAAACCTTCAAAATCAAGTAAACATGCAAGCAAAAAAAATACTTCATACACCTTTTAACTTCCTCTTAATTTTAAAAATATTCATCAAAGAACTATGAAAAACCCTTATTACTCCACAAAATCACTTTTCAACAAAAATATATTCCATAATATTTTTCCTCAAAAAGAAATTGCAAGAAATAATTAAAAAATTATTTCCCCTTATACCTCCTAAGTCAACAATGCTCAAACAATCAAATACACCACATGCGCCTAACCCTCAACCTTAGGCAATTAAAAACTTTAATTAATGCTTACCAAAAACTACCGCGGGAGATTTGAACAAAACACCTACCGCCTGCCAACACACTAGTGCTCTTTGAGCCACTGCTAAACCAATTGTCCACACAAGGATAAAATAGCACGACATGCAATTTAACCTCTGCTCAAATTCCTTGCCAATCAAAAATAGTGAACAAAATGTCACTGTATGGATTCAAACTCAGAACCTGTCATCTGCCTCACATCTTAACACTACCCAGTCTACCACTAGGCCAACCGCCTAGTTGGGTGTAGGATTCCACGACCTTATATTTATACCCGTTCAAAACCATTATATATTTTTAAATAAATTTTTTTCTTTCTTACTCACGATTGCGCACGTCAAAAATTTGCATTAATCACTTGAAACTTGCGCATCAAACCACACACTTAGGGCACCAAACATTACCATATAAATATGAATTGACCATCATGCTAAGGACGTCGATGGTGCTTAAGAATTTAATTTTTTTTTCAAAGGTTGGCACCAAACCCACTTAGGGTTATAAAATATTATAATATAAATATTATAATTATTTTATAATTGACTCTTAGGCTTAACATTATAACTTTAATATTATAATATTATTCCCTTTTTGAGCCTAGACATTTTCTTCCTTTGGGATTTTTGGACCAGGACCTTCAACCTTTTAACCAACCATGTGGAACTTTGTCCCAAATCTTTTGGGCTTAAAATATAAATATTTTAACCTTCTTTTTATCAATTACCTTGCACTGAGATGAACCTTGCTTGCATCAAATACTTGACATCAATGACAACATAATTACTCAAAATTTCCAACAAGTTTGTAGAAGTGCCCTATCTTTAGGTGATATCCTTAGAATTCCATCCTACATCTATTGCATGATAGGTGTATAACCATAAATATGAAGTCATAGTTGTACATGTTTGTACTTTTTTAAGGTATTTCAATGCAATAAAAAATTGGTAGTTTATATTTATACCCCTTTTTATTTAGGTTAATATTGGGAAACCAATATTTCCTTTGGTGCACGGTCAACCATACCAAGTATGAAAAAAAATCAAATTCCCTAGATTCCTAAAAATGTTCTAGTTGTAGGTTTATCATATTTAATATGTATGTGGCACAACTTGAAATTTTAGGATACCAAGACATATCCCTAACTATGTGGAGTACTTCTTCCATACCTCATCATTTGAACAATTCCATTATAAAAGCTATAGTTGAGAGCACTTGTTGTGCCTCTTCCTTAAACATCCCTATATTTAGGGGTAGCTCAAAATATTTAGCATTTGATTCCTTCTTTTGCTATGTTTCTAGGAATGCTTTTCATTACTCTTTGATTTTGTTATTAAATCATTGGGCTTGTGCCTTATGGAGTAGGTGATCTATCCAATTTTTGTTATTTCTAATATGCATTACTTTTGAATGGCCATGGATGATTATAATTAGGTGTGCGCCATTTAGTTAGGTTGATGGCCTATTATTACTATTGTACCTTAAGTCAAATAATGTACTAGATCCTCACAGTCCTAAACATGTGGCATCAAAAACTATCATAACCCTAAAATCCATAACCTAGTGATGATCCAGCTATCACTAAGGTTCATATTATAGGGCTTGTTTACCTCTAACTAAAGAATCATTAGGGTTTTATTTGAGGTTTAACTTTTCTAGCAAGTCATATGTTGTTTGAAAATATTTTTAGGACCCCTCTTCCTCCTTTTCTACTTGGGTTGGTGAGGAGCAATTTTTAATTTTCTAGGTTTATGGGAGGATCATTCTTGCCTTCTTTACACGCTTGGTTATTCACTAGTCTATTTGATAAAGTCTTCCTCAAACTACTGCCTATCTCTATGTTTATAACCTCTATTTGTGGTATATTATTATAGATGTGTATGGGATCCATTACTAGTTGTTTTTTTTACTTGTTTCTATGATAGAACCCTCTAAAGTTATAGCTTTTAAACTATGTCTATTTTGCTAGAAAATTGCTAGCTTTTTAACAAATTGTTGCCTTGGGAACTTAGGTAAATTTTTAATAAATTGATATATTATTGTATGCAAACTAGACACTTTGCTAGTAATTAACTGACTTATGGACTTAGAAACATTTTGATTCTATTGCCTTTAGATGGCAATAACTTTACATAAGATTTTCTAACTTGTCAATGAATTGAGCATAACAACACTTGATAAATTTTCAAATTTTTATTGTGATATGTCAACTCATGTTATGGTCAAAAAACTATGATTCATATACAACATGCTATATATGGGAAGATGAAACTTGATGATAGCTTGCAATGGGTATTTTCTTAGAAAAATTATGGTAGTACAATGGCTTAGGGGTGGGCATTACTATGGCATTGAAATAGAGAATTATGTATTGTTGAGAGATCACTTAGAGGAGCAATAGTGGTAACAAGTGTCACAATAGAAAGGGTAATGAGGGATTATAGTGACAACATGGTATAATAGAAAATAAGTTTAGGATTTGTATAGGTCTTCTTACAACAACATACTAGTGTAGCACCCTAAAATTGACGCAGTAAAACCTTAAATAATTATAATTAATCTAGTAAATATTCAAATTCAAATTTTAACCCCCAAAACTGCTCCCAAACTATCGTTTAACTTGTTTCCTCCTTTCCCATGCCATTTTAGAATTTGTTTTGACCATTTGATGATATCATCGTCGATCAGATGATATCGCCTCAGATCGGATGATTTTGTCTAGACTAGGACGTCCAGACGATCTTGTTTCAAAATTGATTTTTCTCAATTAGCCTTTGTTCCAACGGTGTCTCTAATCCGGGCAAAAGTGTGTCTGCACCGTTAGAGACCCTCCTCGTTGGAGATCTCCCAAATTGGGATGATCTCCAACCTCCTAACCTCCCTCCTAAGCCTATTTAAACTTAGGCCCTCCCCTTAACCTACCCTTGGCTAATATTTCCTGTAACTTGACTTTATACGCATTGAAACATCCCAAATTACTATCTGCACTAGTCCTATCCAAATTTTGTTGCAGGAACCTTAGTATTTTTCAGCCGGAGCAAGCTTAGTTCGTCGTGGACGATCCTGTTCAATTCGAGATGATTTTGCACCGATTCAAGATGATCTCGACTGCAGTCTGCATTGGGGGCAATCAGTGCCTAGAGTTTGCATTTTTCTCCTTTCATATCCTGTTCTACTTTGCATCTAGTTAGTTTATTTATTATTTTCTGCTATTCTGCATCTTGGAGTTCACCCATGTAGTCTAATTGCATAATGAAATCATGATTAACTATTAAAACATTGTAATTTGCTTGCATTCCTATTTAGGATTATCTGTTAACATCTTTATTGTCATTTTACATCTTTATCCTCTATTAGCATTGCTGTATTTTTTGTATTTTGTGTCTATTTCTCTGTTTGCAGGTCTCTGAAGAATTCGTCTAACGAATTCGTCAGATCTCAGATGATCCTGTAGGTCGAAGACGATCCTGTCAAATTCTAGATGATCCTATCTGCTTCAAACATTAGAATCTCCATCAGACATCCGGATCAGGTATGGCTCTGTAATTTAGATTTTCCTCTCTGTTTTTTGTTTAAAATCTATTTTCTGTATTTCATTTAGCTTGTATTTTCATAATAGAACAACTTAGATTCATTTGGCCAAACCTAGGACTCGAATGTTTAAAGATAAAACTGAACACATTAAACACATTCCCAACCTAGGCATGGAAACTGCCATTCAAACATTTCCTGGTGAACCCACCATCCATCGAAAAATCACCATAATACACCTCCCTCGAGAGGCGAGACCTTCGCAAGGCCTCTCAGTCCAAGGTACCACGCCATCCTTTTCCCATCCTCCTTCCGGGCATGGATCCTATAGCCTGAAGGTAAGGATGTGAAAAATTTGGAGTGATACATTTTGGTGAACCCGACGTGAATGCATTTAAAACCTTTTGAAAACAAAACAAAAAATAAAAAAAACACAAAAAAAACATAGATGCATTTAAAATCATTTAAAACTACTAAGTTGCATATCATGTTTAGATGGTAGCTCCTAAGAAAATATTAGCAGTTACTATAAATGTCGAAAACCAATTAGCAGCCATAGAAATCAATTATGTGCGTAGTGTGCCTGAAACAGATAGAAATCAACTTTTGTGGGACGAACATGATAGAAGACTAGGTGTCATTTCATCTAGGTCAACAAAACTTAAACAAATCAAAAGGCTTGTCCTAGATAGAATCTTGGATGCTCATCAACTCATCTTTTATCATGAACTTCAGAGAGCCTGCCATAGATGGTTAGCTTATAGGAGAGCTCTTGTGTCTTCAAAATTTTTCACCTTTGAGGTGTTGAACAAGGTGCAACAAACAGTATTGTCATTGTTGTCAACACAGTCAGACAGATTTATTGATGCAATGGACAAGAGTTTATTGAACAGCAAGGTGCAGTCAAAGTACAATGGATAGGAGTTCGGTGTTGAGCAAGGTGTTGCGGGAGTATTGTCATTGTTGTCAATACAGTCAGTTAGATCTAATGATGCAATGGACAGGCAGTTCAAAATTCATTCAGATGCAGAGGATAGAAGTTCAAAAGTTAGATCATGTACAACAAGTTTTTAGGAAGAAAGAAGTGGCCTAGTTTCAAACATTCAAAGAAAAAGACAAGTAAGAAAACTGTCGCGATATCGTAACATGTTTTGTATCGCGATTTCGTGACAAGTCGGAGGAGAGAGAAGGCACAGCAGGAAATGTCACGATTTCATGACAAAAATGAGGAGAGAGAAGGCACAGTCAGAAATGTCGTGATTTCGCGACAAGTCAGAGGAGAGAGAAGGCGCAGTCAAAAATGTCATGATTTCATGACAAGTCAGAGGAAAGAGAAGGTGCAAGGCAAACTATCGTGATTTCACGACATGTTGAGGCCAAGAAGCTAAGTTGAGAAACTGTAGCGATTTCGCTACATGTTGATTTTTCACTAGCCGAAACAAGGAGAAAGCGTTAAGTGGAAAAGTTGTAGCGATTTTGCTACATGTCAAAATTTTGCTGGTCGAAGCAAGGAGAAAGAGTTAAGTGGAAAAGTTGTAGCGATTTCACTACATGTTGAATTTTCACTGGCCGAAGCAAGGAGAAAGCTTTGAGTTGAAAAGTTGTAGCGATTTCGCTACGAGTTAAAAAAGCACAACACGAAGGTGTAGCGATTTCGCTACAAGTCAAAAGCTGAAAGTGTCACGATTTCGCTACAAGTTGCAAGAAAAGCCTTAGGAAGCCGAAAGCGTCACGATTTCATGACAAAGCTGAGGATGACGTCAACAAAATTGAAAGTGTCACGATTTCACGATAGGGTGCAAGAAAAGCCGCTGGAAGCCGAAAGCATCGCGATTTCGCGACAAGAATGAGGATGACATCAGCAAAAGTTTGAAGTGTCACGATTTTGCGACAAGAATGGTGGCAAAGCTTTCAAAGGGCAAAATGGTCATGATTTTGCGACAGCAATGACAAGAAGGCGTACGACTACAAAAGGTGTCGCGATATCGTGACTTGTTATTATTTCACAAAAATAAGCTACAGGAAGGTGACAAAGGTGGCAGAGGCATTTGAGGGCGACAAAGTTAAATCTGGGCCGACGAATTTTAGGGTTTTGCAGTCGACAATTTCTAGGGTTTAGCAGCCGACATTCTTAGGGTTACAGTCGATGGATTTTAGGGTTTGGGAGCCGACAAATTCTAGGGTTTCTCAGCCGACGTTCTTTAGGGTTTGTTCCTGAAATTTCAACTATAAAAGGAGGGCTACTTCAAGTTTGAAAATATGCGATGTGTGTGAGTATCGTGTGTGATATGCGGCTATAAAAGCATAGATAGCGCAGAGCTGGAAAAATGATAGCGAAGTGTGTAATGTGAGCTGGTCATGTCAAGTTGTTCGAAGTTCGATTATGAATACGCACAGAGAGCAGAATGTGAAATGACACAGAGTGTGTGAAGCGTGTGCGTAGAGAAAGCAGAGTGTGCAGAGAGCGCGAAGGGAAAATTTGATTGCAAAGTTTGGCTGTAGCGGTGCAGCAGACTATGTGAAGTGATTGCGCAAGAGAGAGCAGAGTGCGCAGAGATTGCAAAGGTGATGTAGACTAGTTAGAGTCTTGCAATAACAAAGGTATATGTCAAACATTTTTATTCAAAATTGAAGTCCAATTGGTGCTGGCAAATTAGGGGTTGGTGCTCCTTTCTGTTGATGCAGATAAATAAGGGGTGGGTGCTCCTTCCAGTTGGTGCTAGTAAACAAATTATAAATTTGGTGCTTTGCAAGAGGCTGGATTTGGATGGGAGTCCAAGCAGCCATTCTTTTTGAGGAGTAGCCATTTTTGTGAACCTCGTTAAAAATCTGTGTTGTGTGATGTTCTCTTGTGGTACTTATTATATCTGTTTATAAATTTTATATGCTACAATTTTTAGAGTTGTTAATTCATGTCTTGGAATGCTACACTGATTCACCCCCCCCTCTTAGTGCCATACTAAGTACAAAAATTGGTATCAGAGCAAGGTTCCCTTTGAAGGCTAAATCAGCTAGGGTTGATCTTGGATTAATACTCTAATGGCAAAGAAAGGCAAGAATGGAACCATGAGACACAAGAAGAAAAGATCACACAGGGTCATAAAAGAAAATAAAGATAAATTCATTATTGTTGTAGATTCAAGAGAAGAATCAAACAATGGAGAAAAGGCCAAGAGTCAACTTGGTCATAATACAGGTTCTCAAGGTTCATAATGTTTTGATCAACTCGGGCATAATGAACGTCAGTGTTATGGGTTTAGTAGCAGTGAAGATAAAGAAGAAATAGAAAACAAAACAAAAAATAAAAAAAACAAAAAAAAAACATAGATGCATTTAAAATCATTTAAAACTATTAAGTTGCATATCATGTTTAGATGGTAGCTCCTAAGAAAATATTAGCAGTTACTATAAATTTCGAAAACCAATTAGTAGCCATAGAAATCAATTCTATGCGTAGTGTGCCTGAAATAGATAGAAATCAACTTTTGTGGGACGAACTTGATAGAAGACTAGGTGTCATTTCATCTAGGTCAACAAAACTTAAACAAATCAAAAGGCTTGTCCTAGATAGAATCTTGGATCCTCATCAACTCGTCTTTTATCATGAACTTCAGAGAGCCTGCCATAGATGGTTAGCTTATAGGAGAGCTCTTGTGTCTTCAAAAATTTTCACCTTTGAGGAATACCTTGAGAATGCAGCCATTATACACCAGTTCCTAGGTCATGTAGAAGACCAAGAGGTCGTTCTTACGGATACGGAAAGATGGAATAGAGTTCCTCAAGCTGTGTTATATCGAGAGTATTGCCACGAGCTTTACTTCTATCAACCAGAATCTGAGACAAATAATATCACTATAGCCATTTTCATTAAATTCTTGAAAGAAAATTTTCAATTTGAAGAACACTTCATGACTCCTGAAGAACTTGAGCCCATTAATGACATTTATAAATTATTTATAGAAAACTAGATCATTGCTTTCAGTATTATTTCTTGCATTTATTGTGTTGTTTGTTATCTTTACAATATTATTACAAAACAAGAAAAACTAAAAAACATAATAAAAACCAAAACATTTCATTTTAAATATTGTAGTAGGTATATAATAAATATATACCTCTTAAGCTTATAGCATATATATAAATAAATAAATAAATATATATATATATATATATATATATATATATATATATATTTGCTGAAATATAAGCTTAAGCACAATGCCTAAACTTAGGAATGGTAAACAAACTGAAGGAGAAGAAGAATATTGGTTAGAAGATAAAACCAGAAACCCAAATGTCCTTCCTGAGGATCCAATTTCGGAAGGAGAAACTCTAGATCAACCAGAATATGACCTAGGTGAAGACAATGAACAAGAAGAAAATGTTAAAGAGGATGGATCCTCATCCCCTAGAGTAGCTCTAGATGGAACTATTGCTTTTGATAACCTAGATCATTTCAGAAAATTTTTTAATAATAACATTGGCGCTCTTAATATGGTAGTTCGTATTGATAAAGGGCAAATTAGTGACACTCAAGCAGCCATGGAACATATGTTTGATGTGCACACTAATCCCTTGTCTTTTATTGATCAAGAAAGTGATAAGGCTGGACCATCCAATAGAGATATGGTCACTATGATTCAAAACATGCCAAAACAACAGGTTACCCAACCTCCTAAGGAACCTATTATTGAGCCTAAAATCATTCCCACACAAAATAAAAATTCCTTCACTGCTTTACTTCGCCAAACTATTGATCAATATGCTTCAAGTAAACAAAAACCTAAAATGAAGCCAAACACCAATTTTCAACAATCTGGGATACAACATAATACAACTTCAAAATTTCTTCATAACACCTTTCCTACCAACAATTTACACAATAGCAATATAGCATCTAATATGCATGTCCCTCCATATGTTCATAAATCCCATATTAATGCCCTATCGAACCAATATGGTGGGAAAACTAGTAATCTAGAAGCCATGGTGAAACAGTTAGCTTCGCGTATGGACCAGATAGATCCCTACCGTCCCTCGTACAATTATCGAGAGATATGTAGTCAACCTTTGGATCCCATAGTTGTAGCACAACCGTACCCTAAGCATTTTCCCATGCCCATCCTGCCTATATATAAAGGAACTGAAGATCCCATAGAGCATCTTCGCATGTTTAGGATAGAATGTCATGATATATCACATGATGACGTGCTATTACTAAAAATGTTCCCAAAAAGTTTAGGTGGAATGACATTAGAGTGGTACTATCAATTGCCCACTCATTCTTTGAGAAACTTTGAAGAAACAGCTGAGTCTTTTGTCCATCAATTTAGTGCCTACATCGAGAGGCATGTCACCATTAAATATTTATACAACTTAAAACAAGACAAAGATGAATGTTTTGCTGATTTCTTAGCTAGATGGAGGCAGTTGATAGGAAAACTACACTTTGTGCTACCTTATAGAGAAATTTTGGACATTTTTATCAATAATTTGCAAGAACAAATATCTTATGAGTTATCAATCGCTACTTTAACTACCTTCGATCAAGCTATAGATTTAGCTCGAAGAGTAGAAGATGCCCTCATTAGGAGAGGCCAACTTAGGAAGAAAGATGATGAGAAAACATCCAGAAATCAATATAAAAACAAACAAGTCGTAGGTGACGAAGTCACTGACAGCAAAAATGTTGCTAATATCAATGCAACGAAGACAACAAAAAAATTTATATTGAAACCTCTTGATAAACCTCCTTGAGAATTTACTATATTGAATCAACCATTATCAACTATTTTACCTCAATTACTCGAACAAGGTTTAATTCAACTACCAGCTATTCGAGAACCTGATCCAACCATACCCGGATACAGAGCTGACTTACACTGTGATTTCCATAGAGGACCTGGACACTCTACCAATGCTTGTAAAAGGTTGAAACATAAAATACAAGATCTGATTGATAATAATGAAATGGAGGTGCAAGCCTTCCAACCTAAACAAAATGCTCCTAATAATGCTCAAAAGACCATTCCCCAAAATCAAAATCAAAATGCTAATCAATCATTAGACATATTTCAACATCCTTTACCAAGACATGGTAAAGAGGTGGCCAATCAAATCGAACATCATAATGTTCCCCCTCCTACCCGATATGTAGGAACTATTAGCGAACAATTACCTGTTCAGGATCCTCAAATATTTGACACAACCTTATCCCTGGTCACAACCAGGCCCCTACATAATTTTCAAATTCTAGATCCTAGTGATGTAGAATCAGATACTGAAAGTGAAATAGACATTACCTCAAACCAATCGAATAGTTCTAAAAATGAATCAGATCCTATTCAACCTATCACAGATGCTATGGTTCCAGAAGAACCATTTCCTAGAAGAGTTACTACTCGAACCTCTTCTAATCAATTCCTCCTTGATGAACAAGCCATAAACGCTCAACCGAGACCAGTTCAACATCTTCCATATAACATTGTAGGTACCATTGGAGTCATTACCCAACAACAGGCTCAAAATTCTCAACAAGAACCAAACCAGAATGATGGATCAGCTCCATTTGTTTTGAAAAATCCCAATAAAGGGAATCATGCTCCTAATGTTCAACCTAAACCCCCTTACAATATTAATGAGCAATTATCCAATACTACAGCCTGAATTTCCCTTTTGGATTTATTAAGATCTTCTCCTACCCATAGGGATGAGTTGATGCTTACATTAAGCCAAATGATGGTACCTCAAAATATTCAACCTGAAGCCATGGCCAATACTATCATCACTCGAGAAGTTGATTGTATTGACTTCCGAGATAAAGATATCCCACAACACAGTTTACATAAGGATAATCCCTTATATATTACTGCTCTAATTGGAGATGTAGCTATTAAACGAGTCCTGATTGATAATGGTTCATCTCTAAACATTTGCACTTTGACTTCTACCAACTATTTGGCTTTAAAAGTGATGAAATGAAGAAAATTGACATGATTATAAAAGCTTTCAATGACGAAACACAAGAAATGTGTGGAGTTCTTACCATCCCATTGCAAGTTGGTCCTAGAACCTTAGATACGACCGTGTTTATTGTACATTGCCCCGCATCGTACAATATACTCTTGGGTCGTCCTTGGATCAATGCAATGTGGGTTGTCCCATCAACTTTACACCAATGTGTTAAATTCGAATTTAAAAATCAGTTGGTCACTATCCATGGTGATCCTAGACCCTTTGATATGTGTGTTTTGGCAGAACCTGTTGGAATTCAATTTTGCCCTGCTCTGTCATCCACACATCCTAATTCTTATTTTTCATCTAAAACTGTGAAACACACACCCATAGCTTCACCTATTTCTCCTCAATTTGTTTCACCCTCATATATAGATCAACAATCTTCTAAACAAATCACTCTAGAACCTCAAAAATATATTCAATCCGCAAACAATCCTTCATGTTCTATCCCTATAATTTCAAAATCTATAGACCCATTCATTAACACTTCCACATTATCAACATCTATCATACCTTCCACATCTAAAGATATAGGGAATGATCCTTCTACATCTTACGCTCTTTTTGATGAACTTTTACCAGATTTATCCACAATCTTAATATAAAAAAAAACAAATGCTTTCATGCAAGATTCTATTCTTTTAAATAACTTGCCGCCATCTCCTCGTACTTTGGGCCTCCCACAACCTATGGGAAGTACTTACCAAGTCGGTAGTTGTGCCTTCATTTATAAAGGATATGAATGGGGAAGAGTACCTCGGAATGTCAAAACTCATCATGATGGATATGCTCGCTATTATTTTACTAATGAGTATATTAAAGCTAAACCTATAATGCTTAAAATGGGATATAAAGGGAAAGGCTTAGGACCTTTCCAAAATGGCATGAAAGAACCTTTCGAGGTAGAACCGTGGCCTGCCCGATGTGGTCTTCAGCAATATTGTTGACTATCTCACCAAATTAAAATAAGTCCTTACTCAATACAAAGGCAGTGGGAAGAATAAAACTGAAGAAGAATATATTTATCTAATTCTTTCTAAACTAAATGGTGTATTTCAAATATTTGAAACCACCTTTTTATCTACCAAAGATGCTCTTGGTGCAACCTTTAAAATTCCATCTTTAGAAGAATTTTGTGACAGACTAACTAGGGAAGAAACAAAACTTGCAAGATATGAGATCTCTTCCTCTTCCTCAAAAGCCTTAGTTGCCTCCACCTCTACTAAAGACAAATTCAAAAATAAATAAAGGAATCCCATAACTTGTACTCACTACAAAAAGAATGGTCATTCTACAAACAAATGTTGGAAAATATTACAACAACTAGATGCAGTTATGAAGGATCAAAATATAGACGATAAAAATTAGATAGAAAAAGACCTAAATTTTCAAGGAAAGACCACCAATACTTCATCTAATTACTGGATCTTATATTTTGGAGCAACTCATCACATGACTGCTTCAGCTGAGTCATTCTCTTCTATCTCCTCAAGTTCAACATGTAACATAGAATTTGGTGACTCTTCCTTCATCCTAGTCAAAGGAAAGGGTGACATACCCATTTATAGTGGCTCTATCAATAATGTTCTCTATTTTCCAAACATTGCAACAAATCTCCTCTCCGTCTATCAAATTTGTACTTTTGGAAAGGGGAAAACTGTTCTCTTCTCTCCAATAGGAGTTGAGATAAGAGACTTTCAAGACCCCCACTCTATTATAACCAAAGGAGATATTTATCACAACACTCGTCTATTTCACTTCAAAGGATTCAAAAATCCAGAAGGAGCCTCCTATTTTGTGGCTCATGGAGATCTTGAAAGCAAAATTTGGTATGAAAGGTTTGGTCATCTCAGTTATAACTACCTAAAGAAATTGAACACCCATAAAATGGTAACATGTCTATCTCAAGTATCTTATATTGATGGAGTATGTCTTGGATGTACTCTTGGAAAGAAACATCAATATTCGTTCCATCCAAGTGGTTCTCTAAAAGCCTCATCCCCTCTAGAGTTAATCCATAGTGACTTGATGTTTTTTCCAGAACCTTCTTTCAAAGGAGAAAAATATGCTCTAACCTTCATTGATGACTTTTCCATAAGAACTTAGGTCTACTTCCTAAAATACAAAAGTGATGTTCTATCCCACTTCAAAATATTCAAAGCCTTAGCTGAAAATTAGGCCTCTTACAACATAAAGCAAATTTGCACAGATAATGGGGGGATATTGCAGTAATGAATTCTCAATATTTCTATCAAGTCATGGCATCATTCATCAACATTCTATCTCCCATAATTCACAGCAAAATGGTATTGAAGAGAGGAAAAATTGAACTTTGAATAAAATGACAAACTGTATGCTCCATTCAAGAGATCTTCCAAAGATGTTTTGGGTAGACGCTATTAACTGTTCCAGCTATATTTAAAACCACACACCTCATAAAGCTCTTGATCATTTAACTCCTGAAGAAGCATGGAATGGTTCAAAATCGGATGTCTCCTTCTTCAATATTTTTGGGTGTATTGCTTGGGCACACATCCCAAAGAAGAAAAGGAAGGCTCTAGATAAGAAAAGCAAAAAGCTCATATTTTTTGGTTATTATGAGGAAATGAAATCTTACAAGCTCCTTGATCCCTCAACTCATGAGGTTCTTTTTCATAGGAATGTCCAATTTGATGAAACATTCCCTCAGAAAGATCCTCAAACATCTTCTTCTCCTATTGAGCCCTCTCCTACAATAGAACCTCAACATAATGAAGAACCAACTTTAGAGATTAATCTAGAGATTGATGATAAATATGAGGAACCTATAACTCCAACTCAAAGTCTTTCCATTCCTTCTTCTCCTTCCACTATGCCAAAATGGTCCCGTACCATTGTTAAAAAAGTTACTCCTTACATCTAAAATCTTCCATCATCAAGATTAACCAACTCCACAGGCACTGGTCTTATTTGTCAATCTATTTCCTCTAATCCTCAATCATTCAAAGAAGCAACTAGTATTAAAGAATGGGATGATGCCATGGAAAACGAATTCTCTTCCTTAATCAAAAATGAAACTTGGGATTTAGTTCCCCTACCTAAAGGAAGGAAATTAGTTTGTTATAAATGGATTTACAGAACAAAATATAGACCTAATGGAGAAATTGATAAACACAAAACTCTCCTAGTAGCCAAAGGTTTCTCAAATTGAAGGAATTAATTATGCTGAAACCTTTGCACCAATTACCAAAATGGATTCTGTTAGATTGGTTCTTGCTCTGGCTGCTTCCCAAAAATGGCTTGTCTTTCAAATGGATGTAAAAAGTGCTTTCTTATATGGGGACTCAAAGGAAGAGATATTAATGGAACAACTTGTTGGTTTCACTCAAGACTCCTCTCTTGTTTGTAGGCTAAAGAAGTCTCTCTGTGGCCTCAAACAAGCTCCTAGAGCTTGGTATGGAAAAATGGACTCCTTCCTTCTTTCCTCAGTTTTTTCTCATTGTGAGTATGATAACATAGTCTACATTTGGAGAGATGAAGGAAAAATCACCATACTTGTTCTATATGTTGATGATCTGCTACTCACTAGTAGTGACTTCACTCACATTCAAACTATAAAAGACTCCCTCTCTAAAAAATTTGATATGGTTGATTTGGGTCTAGCACATTACTTCCTTGGGATCCAAATAAATAAAAAAAATATAGAAATTTCATTGTGTCAATAAAAATACACTCTATATCTTCTTTAAAGTTTTAAAATGATAGATTGTAAACCGTCTCCTTCACCTTTCCAATATGGAATCAATCCAAGTACTTCCTACACATCCCCTCTATGTGATGCAACTCTATACTGTCAGCTTGTAGGGAGTCTGTTATACCTTACTCATACTCGTCCAAATATCTCATATGTTGTGGGCTTAATATCCAGATTCTCACATCAACCTCATTTAATTCACTAGCAAGCAACAAAAAGGATCCTTCGCTACTTGTAAGGAACTACTCACTTTGGGATATTATATGAGGGAAAATCCATGGATATCATTGGCACGGATTCAGATTGGGCAAGTTCAGTCGAAGATAGATGTTCAACTTCTGGCTATATTTTTTGTCTTGGTTCTTCGCCACTTGCTTGGTTATACAAAAAACAACAAGCAATGGTCTTATCATCTATAGAGGTAGAATATAGGGCAACAGTTTTAACAAGTCAGAAAGCTCTTTGGCTTTGTCAGATTCTAAAATAATTTGGGTTTTACAATGAAAAACCTATTACACTATGGTGTGACAATCAGAGCACAATTCATATTGCATGCAATCCAGTTGAGCATCAGCACACCAAGCACATTGAGATACACATGCACTTCATTCGACAGCATATTCAAAATGGGGACATATAATTGGACTATATTCCAACTGAAAATCAAGTTGCATATATCTTCACCAAGTCATTTCCTTCTCCGCATTACATACAATTGCGAGAGGAACTTAGAATATTATAGCTACATTGAAACATAGGTCTTCCACATCTCATTTTATTATTGTATTCTTTGGAGGATGGTTTTTTCCCATGTGGTTTTTTTTATCATCTCTCCCTTACATAATGTACATGAGTACTTCATCAGGCCAAGTTTTCGGGACTCATCCTTTTTTTTTTGTGTTCAGAGGATAATCTTTGCAAACCAAATACAAGCCTCATCATTTCATAAAGATGATTTTTCCCATGTGGTTTTTTCACCATCTCTAATATATATTGTAAATGAGTACCTCATCAGGCCATGTTGTCGGGACTCATCCTTTTTTTTTTTGTATTCAGAGGATAATCTTCGCAAACCAAAGATAATCCTCTTCCTTTTTTTGATAGATGATTTTTCCCATGGGTTTTTACCATCTCTTCATAAAAGAATCCATTGTACATGAGTACCTCCTTAGGCTCTATTGTCGGGACTCATCTGCACAATACACCCCTAGTATCACTTAAGGAGGGGTGCTAGAATAAGTAATTATTAGCTTAAGTTCCACTAGGATAGACTTACTTGAGTTTCCACTCCTTCATGAGTTAGGTGAACTCTTAGTTAAAGTCTACATCAGATTTGATAAATTCTTGTAATCCAACGACTCTCAATGATCAACTTTGTTATTTATACAAAGTTGATCCATCGAATAATCCATCAGTTCTATTTTGCTTCTTCAAATATTGTAATGCTTTGTAGTTCTACTCTTGGGAATTCTAACAATTATTATAGTTGATCCCATGATTTTCTTTTAGTAAAATAAAATAATATCTTCTCAACAATATACAAATATTGAATCCTGAGTGACCAATTGTTCCCTTCATGTCGGGTCAACAATAACAAAGCAGAATAAGTTTGGTGGGTGTAAGCAGCCCATGTGGTTTGAACCCTGCACTTGTCGGTTACTAAAAATAATGTGGTTGTGACCAACTTTCTTATGTAACGGAAAAAAAAAAATACAAATCCCTTTCAAATAATATACATCTTCATTTATATAATAAATAAAAATCTATTAATAAATAAATTCCACTTAAAATACATCTTATTTTTATAATAAATAAATATCTATTAATACATATATTGTATTTAATAAAAATATACTCACATATATTTATACACAAAGATATATTTTAATTGAAAAGATTGAAAAAGTCCATTAAGAATGGTTGCTAGGCTTTAAAAAACAACTATATCAAGATGAATTTGTCCAAAATAAAGTTGTATAATAAAATACGTACTATTAAACTTTATAAGGAAATATATTTTAATTAAAAATAATTTATATATTAATATATTTTACACCTAATTTCAATTAAAATATTTTTTTATTTATTAATAAAAATATTAAAATATATTTTGATCAATTAATAAAGATTTGAACAATTTTTTAACTCAGTATTGTTTTTTTAGTTTTTTTTTTAGCTCTTTTCATTAAACTATTCAACTGGTTAGGTCGTGATTAATATTATTATAGATTCAGAGGATTCAGATCATAAACAGACTGCCTATACTATCACCTTGAAGTTTATACTATTACCTTTGTAAATAAATTACCTCGAAGTTTGAACCTAAGTATCTTCTTGATAAATGTCTGGCTTAACAACTAGTTACCAATCCACTAACAATTTTGATTGTTTTAGTAAATTCCAAAAATACAACGGAGAGTGATGGCATTGAACTTTGGGCCCCACGTGACCGCGACCGCCAGAGCAGGGAGGGATAGGGATTGAACTTCAAGCAAGTCTTGCTCAGTTAAAAAAAAAAATAGACGACAATGTAGAGGTAATATTGGTAGAGCATAATGATAATGATAAAATATGGAATTGTAAACAGGCATTTCAGGTTGGTGATGGCAATGCTCGCGAATTATTAAGTTTATATGATGAGAGGTTTAAAATTTATGAAGTTTTGTGAAATAATATTGTTGAGTTTTTTTTTTTTTTTTCTTGTAGTATTTTTTGGTTTTTTTGAGATAGTACTAGTAGTTTATTAAGTTTGCTAAGTTATTTAAGATCAGTATAAAGTAAAAATGGAACAAGGTTAAAGGTTTTCACTCAATTTTTTTATTAATTTTGAAAATGATTCAAGTTAGCTTATAAAAAATGACATATCCATGAATAATTTAATTTTTGTTCTATCAATATAATTTTTTTACCTTTTCAAAAATAAATATCAAGGTTTAAACCTTGGATACATGTTTGTTTGATCTGACTGTGTATGCCAGCCAAACTACAAGAGTACAAATCCCCATGGTCCCTTGGGCTGAGTCAACAACAATGAGGCAACATAAGGATTATAGGAGCAGCCCAAAAAAAAAACTGTAGATGTAGCCAATTCCCCTATATATAAAAATAAATAAATAAAATACTTGTGAAGTATTAAATTCGGCTTAAATGACAACTTTAAAGACCTAGAGAACTGTAATACTTTTAAGATATATATTTTTTTATATAGGGGATTGGTAAATGTTTGACACGGGACATAACAATTTGGATGTTGTTATTATAAATTTTAGTTTGTTGGGTAAGATGTAGTGGATGAGACTTTAACCTTCCACAACATGACAATCAATTAGTAAACACTTAACTACTACCAACCAGTCTATCTCCATTTAAATAACCTGTAATAATTTGAATTTTTAAAATTGAAAAATTTAAAACTTAAAATATTTTAAAATATTTTTATAAGGTTAATAATAAAACTTTAAAGTTTAAAACCAAACCAGTTATACAACATAGATAACCTAATTTTTGTTAGATATTTAAAAAAATAAAAATAAAATAAATGGAAAACCATTTCTCATGTCATTCTCACTCAGGGGCCATGCTAATGTTCTTCTGTTGAGGAAATGAGAAATTAAGACGGCAATAAAAAATAATGTTCAGCCATATCACGTGCCCCTTCCTTTGCTTAGGATCAATTTCAACGAAAGGAAATCTATCTGTATCCAGGTTAATAAAAAGTTGTACTTAGATCTTCATTTGAAAGTGGCAGTGTGTGGCTATAACAGCAAAAGAGGGAGACAAAGATAATTTAAACTGCATGCTGCCAAAATGTTAATGAAAAGAATCGGCTATTACAACACAAATGCTAAAACAAAGTTGCACAATACCAGATGTGCTTGCGGACTAACAATACCCAGTTCTTCTCCCCAGGATTTTAAACTAACAATACCCAGTTATTCTCCCCAGGATTTTGCTGAAACCCATTCCGGACGTGCGAGGTTCAGGTAAATTCCCATATGCCCTTGTCCTATGCAGTGTTTTTTGTTTTTCACAGGTACTCCTGCGTACATATTTCAATATATTATGTAGTGTTGTAGTTCTACTTTGCTTCAAATCCTTCGTAGCCAAATCATGCAGCTCACTATCAAACTGCCACATTTGGACTGCCTTCTTTACATATACACAATCATCCAATTCACTCATCTTTTCTTTATTATGAACATAATGGTAGTGGTCATCGACGGTTCCTGCAGAATTGAGAGGCCAGATCTGAGTAGAAGCTCTGTAGTCCTCCAAGGATGAGGTATTATTCTCCATATGGAAAAGACTCAAAAGGGATGCATCTCCATCCTTCATTAGCTCCACTGTTTTCCCATGCCTGTGACTGGTCCTGGGCGATCCATTAGATAAACCATTTCTGCCTGCGGCACCTTCTCTGGGATTATCCATTTGTCTCTCTTCCTCCTCTGCAGGTAATCGAAACTGTACCAGGTAGTTGTTTCCTTCTACCCAACTATGCCATAATATAGTTGTCACTTTCATGTTGTCCTCCACTTTCTCAATCTCCGCGTAAGATGCATCTTCGAGGATGCACTTCAGAATAATAAATTAATTATCACGGGTAGGAATATGTGGGGAAAACCACAGTGTTGTGAGAAACGGTTTTATAATGAATTTGTTACTAATCAACAAAAGAATTATCTATTACATAAACATTATGACTCGATTTTAATAACAGTTAAGAATTCTAAAAAGAATTTGAGAATTTAGACGTTTAAACTATTAAGACTCGTCTAAAATATTAAGACTCCATATAATAAAAGTGAAAAATTCCAACCTCTAACGCTATTGTTGAAGGATTAGTGTTATTTATTATTTCCATTTTATATTGCAAACTGGCGTATCTTTGAATTCCTAGAACAGTCAATGTACCATAGAGTTGTTTTCTTTTTCCCAAAAGGGAAGAATTGAGATCCAATACAGTAGGCGTGGAAAGGCAGCTTGCAAGTTGTAAATATGTACAATTGGTTGGTCAAAAGAAGCAGCTTACTGAATATGAGTTTAAAAAACGTGGAACCGAGCTGGAAAGCACCACATGTATGTAGACGCATCTTAAATACCTGCTGACAAAAGTCACCACTTTTGTAAGCTTGTCCATTGTCTCTAACATTTTACTTTTCTAGTTGTAGTTGAAATTAAGGTCTTTTTGTAGTTAATATATATCTGTTACCGATTCACTGCACCCACGAAATATTGCTTTGGCTGGTATTTCGCCCATAGATATGTCACGTACTATTACCAGTGTAGAATAAAAGCTACAAATATAATATAGCCACGCACGCGTGAGCTTTAATTATTTATTGAATATGTGTAACTCTTTGGATGTTAGCGCAGTGTCCAAAGATAATGATTAGGACCTCTTCATCATAACAAGAGTACCACATGATGATGTATAAAGGCAAATGGGACGGAGATCACATGCTTAAATCTTGTTTTTTGTTTTTTTTTTTTAATTTCATCTTTGAGTTAAATTTTTTATTTAACTTTTAAAAGAAATATATTACATTAGCATTTTGAAATGGTTGTATTTTAATTTTAAAAACAGGGTTTTAAAAGGTTTTAGAATCTCTTGTAAAGAAATATAAGGTAAATTAAGCACAGATCAACCTCAAGACCAAAAGAAACAAAAATTAAATCAAAACAACAATCCAAAAGCAAAGACCAACCCACCACCCAATAGGGTATAAAGGAAAATTTTTATTCAACTTTCTTTTAGAGACACTAACGATCCTATTCTATTTTTGCATAAGATGGGAAGGGCAGTAAAAACATCAAGATGCAAAGACCAACCCACCACCCAATAGGGTATAAAGGAAAATTTTTACTCAACTTTATTTTAGAGACACTAACGATCCTGCTCTATTTTTGCATAAGATTGGAAGGGCAATAAAAACATCAAGATTCAAATAACAAAACTCCAAACTCAGAGAGCAAAGATGAAGGTAAAACACCAAGCATATTCTTTGAGAATGGTAACCACCAGGAAGCAAAAGGGCCAACCCCCCAAAAAAGATCCCCCAAAGAGAGGATCACTACAACACAAATGAGATCTCATCCAAGCAAAAAGACAATAAAAAGGCCTACTGGATAGGTAGACCCAATGCTTCCAAAGCAACAATTGTCATTAACCACGAAGGAAAATTGTCTTCCCAAATTATGAATTGGCCACTATCCACCCCCAAACTGGCCATAACATCAGCAGCCTAGTTACCTTCCCTATAAATATGCTCAATTTTAACTTCTAACATACCTTCCAAAATCATCGAGGTGTCCTTAATAATATTAAGGATGAAACAATTTTTAGTCTTTCCAACCTGCAAATCCCGGATGATGTTCAAGGAGTCACCTTGAATGAGAAGTCTTATGAAGTCCCTCTCAAAAACCTGATGAACACCCAAGAAAAATGTCTTAGCTTTAGCTAGGTGGTTGGTTTGAATACCATAATCTTCAGCGTAAGCCCAAATGACCTCACCATTATCATTTTTGACAACACCCCCTCCACCAACCCTCCATGGGTTACCTTTGACAATCCCATCAAAGTTTAGAATGATCCACCCTTTAGCTAGTTTATGCCATCTAGTAGCCAATTTTTTTTAATAGTGGATAAATAAGCAGAATTCCCTAGATTCAAATTCCAACTAACAACAACCCCTTTCTCCATAGCTTCCTCCCTACCATTTCCAATAGCAAAGACAACCAAGTTATTCTCAATAGCAACTTTGATCCTTCTAAAGACAAAGGATTCATCCCTAGCAATATCCTTGAAAATTCTTTTGTTCCTCTCCCACCAGATACCCCATAAAAAATAAGGAAGAACCAAATCCCACACCCTAGTGAGACTATGATTGATGAAGGGGTATTTCCACTAAGTGAAAAGTTCCTCAAAAGTTCGAGGCAATGTCCATTTGACAGAAAAAAAATCCAATAAAGCATTGAGCACCTTATTTGAGAAATCAGAATGGATGAAAATATGACCCACAGATTTAACATCCTTAGAACACAAGAGACAAATATTGGAAAGATGGAATCCTTTCTTACATTAATTATCAACAGTCAAAATTCTATTTTTCAAACACAACCACAAAAAAATTCAATCTTGGGAATCACATGAGGATACCAAACCCTTTATGCTGGGAAAGATCCTCCCATGGACAATGATTGGACCTCATATGCAATCTTGATAGAACAATGTCTTTAGCATAATGAGTCCATAGAAGGAAGTCCTTGTCATTCTGTTGAGGAAGAAAGTACTATTCCAACAACATATTCAAACTTGCCAAAATCTAAAGGATCCAAAAATCAATTGTATTTAAAGTCAGATGCTTCCAAATCCTCTTTCCATTAGTGATGATTATGTAATCAATTACTTTTTCTCCATATTTTAGTGACAAAGGAGCCTTCAAATCATAAAACTTGGGACTAATAAAGAGGGGTTTAGGAAGAATCCAAGTATCCTCATAAAAGAACACATCCTTACAATTCCTAATCTGCCATCGCATACCCTCTGTAACCAAATTTTTGACCCTCAACAAGCCATTCCAGATCACACATCTTGTACGAGGAGTAGCACTTCTAAAAAAAGGAATGTGATTTTTCATATACATACCTCTAATAATATATTTCCACATATGATCCTCCTCAACACATAATATCCAGGTTATTTTTCAATCAACACCTTATTGAACAACAACAAATTTTTGATCCCAAGACCACCTTATTTCCTAGAACAGCAAACCCTATCCCAAGAGACAAGGGACACCCTTTGTTTATCCTCCATCCTAGCCCACATAAATATCCTAAATATCTGGTCGATCCTCCTCCTAACTTTGAAGGTCATTCTAAAAAGAGACATGTAATAGATGAGAATGCTTTGGAGGGTAGCTTGAAGTAATTGCAACTTACCTGCTTGGCTTAGGAGATTACCTTTCCACCCAACTAACTTATGTTGAATCCTATCCAACACAGGAGACCACAACTCCTCCTTCATCCTACTAGTAAAAAATGACATACCTAGATATAAAGAAGGATGGTTAGCAATGCCACAAAAAAAAAATGCTTGCAATTCTATGTTGAAGTTGCCCCCTAGTATTCACAAAAAATATTTGACTTTTATGGAAGTTAATTTGTTGGCTAGAATCTTTCTCATACAACTAGAAAACATTCAAAAATTCCTTAGCCTCTCTCATAGCACCCTCTCCAAGAACTATAGTGTTATCTACTAACTGTTGACAAGAAACTGCCTTTGCAATACCAGTAGGTCTAATACCCTTAATATTTGAGGACAAGGTAGCAGCAAGAATCGATCTTCCTAAAGCTTCAGCCATCAACATGAAAAGATATGGACACAAGGGATCACCTTGCCTAATACCTCTTTGACCCCAAAAAAATCACTCAAAATCCCATTGATGATGATAGAAACTTTTGCAGAGGAAATACAAACTCTAATCCACTTCCTCCATAGATCCCCAAAGCTAAATTTTTGCAACACCTTGTTAAGGAACTCCCAGGAGATCCTGTCATAAGCCTTTTTCATATCAATTTTAAGAAGCATTCCAGCGAACCTGCTTTTGGACATAAAATGTAAAGTCTTATAAATTGTAATGATCCTATCCATAATTTGCCTACCATGAACAAAATCACCTTGAAGAGGAGAAATCAAGATGGGGATAAGCCTTTTCAACCTATTGACAAGTATCTTAGTAAGCAACTTATATAGGGTATTGCATAAGCTGATAGGTCTAAAATCCCTTAGAGAAGAGGCACCATGTTTCTTCAGAACCAAAATAATAAAGGTAGTATTCTATGCCTGCAACAAAGATGAAGAAGATTAAAATTCTCTTAAGGCTTCTAAAATATTTGAATCAAGAAGGTGCCAAAACCTCTAAAAAAAACCAGCATGGAACCCATACAACCCAAGTGCTTTATACTTATTCATACTAAATAGGTTGGTCCAGATCTCATCATTAGAAAAGGGGGCATTCAAAGCATTATTTATATCAGCTATCACCACTTGGGGAATGTTCCTAAGAAGTTCCTTCGAAGCATCCCCATCTTCCTCCCTATCTCTAGAAAACAAATCTTGAAAGAAGGATACTGTGGCAGTAGTAATTTCTTCCTCTTATTCATCACAGTCCAATGTAATTTATCTTATTTTGTTAGCACTCCTATGTTTCATGGTTGAGAGGTGGAAAAACTTGGTATTCCTATACCCCTCCTTAAGCCACGTAGCTCAAGATTTTTACCTTCAAAAAGACTCCTCACTGGCAAGAATATTATGGAATTCTGTAAGAGTAATTTTCTCTTTGTTGGCCAGCTTCTGTGATCAACCTTCACTTTGGTATTTTTCCATAATTTTTTGCAATTCTTGAAATATTTTTTGCTTCCTATGGAAGAGGTTCTCAAAACACTCTTGATTCCACCTCTTCAAGTTAGCTTGTATGATTTTTAGCTTCTTGGCCACTTGTAACATCTTAGTGCCATAGACATCTGTATTCCACAAAGCCTTAATCAAGCCTTCAAGATCTGGATGAGAAAGCCACATTGTATCAAACCTGAAATAATAATCTTTCGAGTGTTTCTCCTCCATGAAGTCTAACAATAATGGGTTGTGATTAAAAGTAATTCTCTATAAAATACTCAAGGAGCAATCTTGAACCATGGTAAGCTAACTCACCAAAGCAAGGGCCCTATCAATCCTAGATTGAATGAGACCCCTTCGCTTCTTCTATTGGACCAAGTGAATTTAAAACCTTGCAAATCAATGTCTACTAGTTCCATGGAGGTCAAGAACTCACCAAACTCATCCATATTGTTTGAAAAAATAGTCGAGCCTCCAAGTTTCTCACTAGGGAGAAAAATGAAATTAAAATCATCAGTAAGCAACCATGGTAGGTCAAATGAAGAACCAAGGGCTCTTAAATAAATCCAAAGTTTCCTTATATCCACAACAACATTGGGAGCATACACATTGGTAGAAATCCAAGAAAAAATAGTTTTTTACAACAAAATAAAAAGGAAGAGAATCTATCAACCTGATGAATGAGCTTTCCCTCCATAGAATCAGGATTCCAAAGCGTCCACAAACCTTCAAAAGAACCATGAGCAACCCTACTCACACATTCACACCCCTTCCAAATAAACCTTCGTAATCTATCAAAATGCTCATCGCTCATCTTAGTTTCTTGTAAGAAAATAATATCAGACTTACATTTTTTAAAATTTTTTAGCACTCTTTATTTAGTCAGGGTATGCAAAATCTTAAATTTCAAACTGTGGCGTGGGTGAGTGTGTGGGGGATGGGTGTGTGGTGGTTTTGTGTTAAATTCTCTATTGATAAGTATAGCTCTCGACTTTACGAGGGGTCATAGTTGGGAGGAGACTGCTCAGCCCTGTGCATCGGTCATAGAGGTTTCTCACAATAACCAAATAAAAAAAAAAAATTCTTGAATTTTTTAATTGAATATATTATATTTTTTTAAAAATATTAATAATAAATAATTTACCTTTAAAATTTAATAAAAAATAGTATTATTGTTTTTAATAACTTTATAATAATTAAATAAATTTATATCTTACATTCAATAATTATAATATATTTTGAGCACCTTGGGTGTAGCACAATGACTCGATCTTTGATTCTTCTTCGGGAGGTCCAAGGTACTACGTGGGTGAGTGTGTGAAGGGGGTGGGTGTGTGGTGGCTTTGTGTTAAATTCTCTATTGATAAGTATAGGTCTAGGCTTTACGAGGAATCATGGTTGAGAGGAGACACTGCATCCGTCATAGAGGTTTCTTGCAATAACCAAAAAAAAAAGAAATTATAATATATTTTGATAAATATTTTTATTTTAATAATTTTATTATAATTAATAATATTATATTGATATATTTTTAGGTTTTCCATATAAAAATAAGATTGATTATATAGAATTAAAACAAGTTCCACGATGTTTTTTAACTTTTGCACATGGCTTTCTCTTCCTTTTTAAAAGTGTAAATATGTAACTAATTGTACCAATGTTAATCTAAATAAATTTATCTTGAAGCTATAAATTTTTTTATTGAAATTTTCTTAAAGCTATAATTAAATGATTATATATCTTATTTCAATAAATTTGATGTGAAAAGGTTAATCTTTTTTATAATAATAATAATAGTAGTAGTAATAGTAATAGTAGTAGTAGAAGATGATCAAATTATATAAGACATATATATTAAGTTTTAGTTCTTACTTATGTTTTATATGGAATATATTGGTTTAAATTTCTCACATTTAATTTGTTGGACTTCATTTTTCATGTGCTAATTATAATATTAATTATTTTTATAATTATTATCAAATTATATGATATTATAAAAATTTATAGTTACTTATTAAAAACAATTTAAAGAAATGAGAACATATTTTTAAAATGAGAGTTGGGATGTCCCAACAAAGGTATTTTTTTTAAGTTTAATATATTATAAAATAAAAAAATCATTTAAATGAATTACAAATATAAAAAAATGAAATGTTATTTCAAAGTTTTTATATCAATTTGTGATTAAATTTATTTGAAATAGAAGATGCAAGGTCTACTTTGATAGTTCTTACTTAATATTAGGATTTACAAAGTTAAAGATTTACTATGACACATCACTATATATGTCTTTATATTTGAGATAAATCTCATAAAGACTACCTAAAATATAAAATTACAATAACAAATGATACAATTGCAAGAGCAAGTTAATCAATAGGCAAGAAAACAATAAACAACAAGGGAGGAAATTAAGGTTATTAATGTAAATGTCAAATTATTACATGTTTAATTAAATTTTGAAAAACTTCTAAGGAAATCGGTATTGCATGCTAAGATAAGGGAGTTGGGGCTTTGCCTTTGCCAATGATTCTTAGCTACATGGAAAGAAGAGTATTCAATCTATGAACTTATCCTTTGATAGAAATGTGATTTCTATGAGTGATGCAGATAAAGCATTATAATTAACTATTATCTATAATTTTTTTTGAGCTTGGTCTAATTACTTTATAAAATAAATATAAATTTAAAAATATATATAAAAAAGAAAAAGTTTCCTACTGATAAGTATAAATTTCTTATTGAGAGGGTGGGTGTGTGGTGGCTTTGTGTTAAATTTCGCCGTAGGGTGATTCACAGTGGCATATGTTTACAAGAACCTCTCATTCCCACTAGGTAGGAGTAGGACCCGTCGACCAATTATTAAGCTGAGTATGGGTGGGACCTAGTAGCAGTGGGACCTCGTGACCGGGACCGAAGTGGACCTCTCTCGTCGCGGACTTGTTCATGAAGATCCATTCCCGAAGAGCGGGGGGAGATGCTTTCTATCAAAACTTCTTTCGAGGTCAAGTCCGCTCTCTGTTATAATCTCGATCGAGTGCCGGTTGGATCGTTCTCTAAAGATTTATTGACTTCGGGCTGGGCGGCCTGTGCCATCTACATCTGAAAGTGGGACCAGCAAACTCCCCCCTTCTACTTAACCAGCAAACGGTTCAAGGTGTCTAGATCTACGCACTCCCCTAATAAAAGTTATCTGCTCCTCTCATGAATGGTATCGAAGGAATGGGATCTCTACCGGCTCTCTCTTAAAGTCTCATATTAGCTCTCCGCTTCCCCGCCCTCATTTAAGGTATTTGTTCTTTCGGGTTTACGTCTGAAGGAAGACGGCCCTCCCCTTATAGATAGAGAGCACTCTCAAAGTATAGAGGGAATGGTCAGCCCCGGCAGGCTTTAAGTAAGCCAGGTTAAAGATCTCCTTACCTTACAAAGAGAGGGGAGGGGAGAGCGCTCTCACTCTAAAGATCAAAGGGAGGCCCTACTCCACTCTCACTTAACCCCCCTATCGCTTTTTCTCCTGAGGTGTCCCTCCCCTCCCTTTCGGATAGGTTCTGTCATTTATGCATTAACCGAAGAAATGTTCTCTTTCCCTCTTGAATTAAAGGTACTCGGCCTGCTGAAAAGAAATGCGGGTTGAATCGTTCCTTTCGCCCCTACCTTCATTTATTAGAATCCACCGCATAGGTACTCCATCCAAGGGAGAGCTTTGTTCCATCGAGGATCCGCTAATCCGATAAATGGGAGGGGGAATAGTGGGAAGAGATTCATTGGCAGGGGAGATCCGGGTCGAAATGAAGCGGAATCGCGGATCCCTAATAATAGCTGTAGGTTTTACAAGGAGTCATGGTTGGAAGGAGACTCGTCGGTCATAAGCGGTTTCAAAAAAAAAAAAAATTATTAATATAAATATAATGAAGAAAAAAAAAAAATATTATAATATAAATATGATGCAACATGTAAGGTTCATGAGCATATGTTGAAAATTTTATGATATCTTTTTATTAATCAAAACATTTCAAATACAAATTGTGTTACCCAATATATAATAATCACACTAGTTCTAACCACTAAGTTTTTACCTTAGTGATTAGAATAACATGAATTATGTTGCCCAATTTAAATAAACATAAATTTATTCAATAAAATAAATCAAAATAAAATTATATTATTAAACTTTGTAAAATATATATTTTAATTAAAAATAATTTATATATTAATGTATTTTAACACCTTATTTAATAAAAATATATTTTTATTCATTAATAAAGATTTGAACAGCTCTTTACATGTAAACTAGCTTACCATGTGACTGACTTTATATTGTTTTAATAAGTTTGAAAAATACATTCCCACTTAACCGTAAGTACCATAACGGGCAGTGATGGCATTGAACATTGGGCCCCACGTGACCGCGACTACCAGAGCCGGGAGGGATAGGCATTGAACTTCAACAAGTCTTGCTCAGTTAAAAACAACTTTGACGACAATGTAGAAGTAATATTGGTAGAGCATAATCGAACAGGCATTTCGAGGTTGGTGATAGCAGGTTAAGTATTAAGTTTTGTTTTTATTAAGTATATATCTTAATTTGGTCAAGGATAATGATAGATCTAAAGTTCATTAAGTTGTTTTTGTAGATTAACAGAGGATGAACAGTTATTTGTTGGTTTGGTTGTCTCTTGCAACACTTTTTGGTTTTTTTTGGAATAGCACTAATAGTGTTCATTGAACTGTTACTTAATATCAGTTTAAAGCGAACCAGGTTAAAAGTTTTTGCTCTCTAAACCTTCTAAGTTGCTTAATATCAACTTAAAGCTACAGGTTAAAAGTTTTTGCTCTCCAAATGGTATTAAATTTTTTTATTATTTTTGAAGATTTTAATTCAAGTTTTATTCATATTTTAAGGCTTGGAAAAAGTAACAGACTTATCAAAAATGACAGAACTATGAGTAATCTGATTTTTTTCATCAATATAATTTTTTTACCTTTTCAAAAAAGGATATCAAGGTTTAAATCTTGGAGGTATGTTTGTTTGGACAAAGGCAATTCTCCTGAATGTATGCCAGACAAACTACTAGGGTACAAATCTCCTAATAATGAAGTGACATAAAGGTTATAGAAACAGCCCTAAAATTTAAACCTTACTTAATAGTAAAAAAGAACTGTAGATATAACCAATTTGCCTATATAAAAAAATAAATAATAATAATAAAAAATAAAATACTCAAGCTTAAGCGGCAACTTTAAAGATTTGGATGATCACCGGCATAATAGCTTTTAAAAAAATCATCCAATTACTGTAGAAAATTAACTGTAATATTTTTTTTATAGAGGATTGGTAAAAGTTTGATATGGGACAGAAGACAGGATTAAATTTAGATGTTGTTATTATTAATCTTAATTTATTGGTTAAGAAATGGATGAGATCGCAACCTTCTACACATCAAATCAAGACAAACACTCAACTACTATCCACTAACCTATCTCCATCTATAATGGTTTAAACTTTTAAAATAATATTTAAAATGGAAAAATCTAAAACTTAATTTTTTTTACAAGTTTAATAATAAAACTTCAAAACTTTTACTTTTAAGTTTAAAACCAAACAAAGTTATACAGCATAGGTAACCTAATTTTTGTTATATATAAAATAAAATAGAAAAGAAAACCATTTCTCGTGTCATTCTCACTCAGGGCCCATGCTAATGTTCTTCTGTTGAGGAAATGAGAAAATAAGACGGCCATAAAAATGTTCAGCCATATCATGTGCCTCTGTCTTTGCTTAGGATCAATTTCAACGAAACGAAATCCATTTGTATCCGGGTTAATAAAAAGTTGCACTCAGATCTTCATTTAAGAGTGGCACTGTGTGGCTATAAAAGCGAAAGATTAAGGCAGAGATAATTTAAACTGCATGCTGCCAAAATGTTAGTGAAAAGAATCGGCTATTATATCAAGAATTCAAAAAAGAATTTGCGAATTTAGACGTCCATTAATATAATAAGAGTATTATATCAAGAATTCAAAAAAGAATTTGAGAATTTAGACGTCCATTAATATAATAAGAGTGAAAAGTTCCAAGCGAAAACTTATGCCTCTAACTCTATTGGAAGGATTAATGTTATTTATTATTTCCATTTTATATTGCAAACTGGCGTATCTTTGAATTCCTCAAACAGTCAATGTACCATAGAATTGTTTTCTTTTTCCTAACAAGGGAAGAAATGAGATCCAATACGGAAGGCGTGGAAAGGCAGCTTGCAACTTGTAAATATGTACAATTTGGTAGTTCACAGGAAGCAGCTTACTGATTAAGAGCTTAAAAAAAGCTGGAACCGAGCTGGAAAGCACCACATGTATGTAGACGCATCTTAAATACCCGCGTGGTTCACGCTGACACAAAAGTCACCACTTTTGTAAGCTAACATATCCATTGTCTCTAACGTTTTACTTTTCTAGTTTTAGTTGAAATTAAGTTCTTTTGGGTGGTATTTCGCCCATAGATATGTCACGTATTAGTACCAGGGTAGATGAACAAAAGTTACGGATATAATATAGCCACGCACTTGTGAGTTTTAATTATTTATTAAACATGTGTAACTCTCTGGATGTTATTGGGACCTCTTCATGTTAACCAGAGTACCGCATCATGATGTAGAAAGGCAGATGGAACGGAGATCACATGCTTAAATCTTGTTCTTAAATTTCATCTATGAGTTAAATTTTTAATTTAATTTTTAAAAGAAATATATTACATTATATGAATTCCTTGATTTCGAAATGAAATGAAAAATTTTAATTACGTCCGCCAAACCCAAATATGGTCTATGGGACCTCAAATATGGAAGTACAACTGCTCAAATCATATCATATGATCTTTAATATCTTTGAGAAGGCTGTTCCTTCTCCTGTTGATTTGGGTTAGCAATTCCCTAATTTTTTTTTATTTTACTGTCCTCAAATAACTCTGTAATATACCCGTTTCGATGTGTTTCTTTGTATTTGCCACGGATGTCTCAAAAACTCGAGCACTTATAGATGAAGTGTTCATTTGTCTCTACTGCCCCTGTGTTGTATAAAGTACATATCCTTTCTTTCCATTGTTCTTTGGGTGTTGTCCATCTCCCTGTTCCACATCTAAGCCTATGGGAGCATTTTGAAATGGTTGTATTCTGATTGCATTGGTATGGTGTATTATTATAATATTTTTTTTGGTTGTATTCTGAATGCATTATAATAGTAAATTATTATAATATATATATATTTTTTATTTTTATTTTTGTTATATATAATCATACACACCCACCTCACTTATCATTTGAACCTTGGAATTAAAGCCCCAAACGCTGTCCCACAGACATTTAAAAAAAAAATTAATTTAATAAATTAAATATTTTTTAAATATTAATAATAAATAATTTATATTTAAAATGCAATTAAAAATAATATTGTTGTTTTTAATAACTTGATAATTAAATAAATTTATATCTTACATTTAATTAATAATATATTTTCATATATATATATATAATATTTTTATATATATTTTTAATATTTTATTATAGTTAATAATATAATATTGATATATTTTTAAATTTTGCATATAAAAATAAAAATGATTATATAGAATTGAAACAAGTTCCACACAAATTTTTGAAATTTTTGAAGGTGACTTTCCCTTTCCTTTTTTAAAGTGTAAATATGTAATTAATTGTATCAATGTAAATTTAAATAAATTTATAATTAAATGATTATATACCTTGTATAAATAAATTCGATGTGAAAAAAAATTAACCTTTGTTTATAAAAACGATCATAATATTAATAATAAAAACAAATGATCAAATTATATAAGACATATACCTTAAGTTCTAGTTCTTATGTACATTGACACACCATGTCGTATATGGAATGTAGTAGGTTTAAATTACTCAAATTTAATTTGATGGACTTTATTTTATTTTTTGATTGATAGTAGAAGTGGTTTTAAAAGGGTCCCCAAACCTATTACAAGTAGGGTTTTAAAAGGCACCCCTAAACCTTAGATCTAGCAATAAGATATTAAGAAAAACTGAGCTGGATTCCACGAATCAAATTCAAAAATCCAATGAAACAACCTCCTAGTAAATAACTCGCAGAATTTTATTAAGAAAATACAAGAGATTGTTCCATGGTCAAACTATCGTATGCTTTGAATCTAAAGTAACGGAGAAAAATAGTAGAAGAATGAAAATGCTACCGGTTAAAAATAATTTTACAAATAAAAATTACCCAAACCGAAACATTTACTGCCTAACATCAAAGGAGAACAAAGGAATCCTGTCATCACAATCAACAAATCTATCCAACAAAGCACATAACAGGAGAACCCCTCATGAGAATAGTCGGTTTAAGAAAACAACACTAGAAATACTGGCCAACAAAATCCACAACATAAAAACCATCAAGGAGATCTACACAAGAAATTCCATGACCTGCAAATCCTGTTGAAGCAAACCAAAA
Source organism: Wollemia nobilis (assembly GCA_028583015.1). NCBI lineage: Eukaryota > Viridiplantae > Streptophyta > Pinopsida > Araucariales > Araucariaceae > Wollemia > Wollemia nobilis. Next base: position 11,283,819 of record JAQPPZ010001106.1, read on the forward strand.
AAGTTTCAAGAACAACCGCTCTTACAAGAAAAAGGAGATAGCAACATTCCGCATTGCAACTGAGAGGGAGAAGGGTAAGATCCCAAAAAATTATGCCTTAAAGCCCTGGGATCAAACACACCACCATTGTTGGAACTGGAGAAAGAGATCTTTGTAAACCGCCAAAGCTAGGAAACCCACCAGAGACATGGGGTCAAAAGCTGAAAACCACCACATCATAACAATCCACTTTCACCCCAATTGGTTTGAGTCGGTATTTGGCCTTGTCTCCTTGGAACAACCAGATACAACAAGAAATTATCGAACCCAGAAGAAAGTGGCACAAACCAACCATGAAACCACTATTGGTAGAGAATTCTAGCAACAGAGCCATCCAAGCACCATCCAACCAGAGCATCCAAGCCATCAGATCCAAAGCCAGCCAAGGGAACATTGTCAGATTTTTGTAGCCAAAAATCATACCAAGCTCACCCCAACAGGTTTGGATCAGTAGATGGCCCTTTCCTCTCCTTGGAAAGCCAAAAAAAACATGAAACTACCGAACCCATAAGAAATGCTGCATAATCCAACTAAGTCCTTGAAACTAGCAACCCAAGAAACACAGCCACCCAACACACCCACCAACCAGAGTGAGATCCAGCCAAGGGGTCAACATCCAAAATTTTTCACTGCATTATAACAACCCAGGATCACCCCTACACGTTTGGGTCAACATTCGACCCTCTATCCCAGATAAGAGTGATAATGCCAAATCCATAAGAGAGCAAAACATACTAGCAAAACCCCTAGCAAGTAAAACACCCTAATCACAAACCACAACACAGTAGAGAAACTAAGCATGACTAGGAGCCAGATCCAAAATGGGAGAAAGGAGGCCTCCCACTCAAAGGGTTTCAAAGCGTCAAAGCTGGAGCGAGAGTGAAACCCTCGCGGAGGAAGCCCTCACGGACCCTTTCTGCCATGGTGAGGCTCAGGGCAGAGGAAACCCTCACTTGATGGACTTCATTTTCATGTGCTAATTATAATATTAATTTTTTTTTATAATTATTATCCAATTATATGATATTATAAAAATTTATAGTTACTTATCAAAAATAATTTAAAGAAATGAGAGTTGAGGTGTTCCAAAAAAGGGATTTTTTAAAAGTTTAATCATATTATAAATTAAAAAATAAATCATTTAAATGAATTACAAATATAAAAATATCAAAAAAATATAGAGCATTATGCTAATAAAATGATAAGTATTTAGGTGTCATTATAGATTTCATGAACAAGGCTAGGTTGTTGTTAGTGCTATTATTTGGAAATATAAGGCAAAGACTATTTTCTAGATTTTTATGTGAGAGTTATATATATATATATATATATATATATATATATATATATATATATATATATATATATATATATATATATATATATATATAGAATGAAATTGTTGTATAGGAGTTGGGTATTATTCTAAATTATGTTTTTATTTTGTGTAAAATACATAAGACAATTAAGGATTTATTTTGTTTTTATAAAGTTGTAATTTTTTTTTGAAAATATGTTACTTCTATCCTCTCATCCACCTATTTCTGTGTAATTTGATTGAAATTGTTTACTTGGAAAGTTTAGTAGGAAGTGAAATTTTATTTCAAAGTGCTTATATCAATTTGTGATTAAACTTATTTGAAATAGAAGATGTAAGGTCTACTTTAATAGTTCTTACTCAATATTAGGATTTACAAAGTTAAAACTTTACTATGATACATCACTACATATGTCTTTATTTTTTAGATAGATCTCATAAAGGTTACCTAAAATATGAAATTACAATAACAAATGATACAATTGCAAGTGTTAGTTAATCAATTGATAAGAAAACAATAAACAACAAGTGAGGAAATTATGGTTATGAATGTAATTGTCAAATTATTGCATGTTTAATTCAATTTTGAAAAACTTCTAAGGAAATTGGTATTGCATGCTAGCATAAGGGAGTTGGGGCTTTGCCTTTGCTAATGATTCTTAGCTACATGGAAATAAGAGTATTCAATCTATGAACTTATCCTTTGATAGAAATGTGATCTCTATGATTGATGTAGATAAATCATTATAATTAGCTATCTATAATTTTTTTCTGGACCTTGGTCTAATTAATTTATAAAATAAACATAAATTAATAAATATATATAAGTTTGATTATGTTTGTAACTTGAAATAATATAGTTTATTATAATACTAAAATAATATAAAATACATACACAATTTAAATATGACTATAAAAATACTATTTTTATAATATCCCAATAGCATATGATCATAATGAAATACAAGGTTTCATGATACAACTACATCACCCCAAGGTCATAATATAATAATCATATTATAGTATAATATGATATAATTAATTGAAATTCTAATACAATACAATTACAAAGTAACATGAGTTAAAATAAAACTATTATATTGTTATAATATAAATATGATGTAACATGTAAGGTTCATGAACATATGTTGAAAATCAAAATGGTTTTATGATATCTTTTCATTGATCAAAACCTTTCAAATACAAATTGTGTTGCCCAATATAGAAAAATCACACTAACAATGCGATTTATTCAAATGGTGGAATTCACAAGTAACAATCCATGTAGGACTCATAAGTGAGTAGTTCTAACCACTATGTTTTTACCTTAATATGATTTACCACATAATATGGTTTAATAAATCCTAACATTCCCTCCTTATTACATCATAATCTAAAATACAAATAACTATATCATGAACTATGATACACTCAATAGTTTATCATGTACACTTAGAATATGAATAGGGATACACTCAACTATTTTCAACAAGCAATTGTTGAAATGGCCTCACTATGCTTCTTTAGGGGGAATGACCTCATTGAACTCTTAACCAAGGATAAGGACAAACACATATATCCATGGTCATACAACACAATTGGATAGGGACACACACTCTCTATCTAGCATCATAGTTGCAAACAGGGACACACTACAAATTACAATAATTGTAACTGAGGGCACACATAATTAATCACAAAAATTAGTTGGTTTGAGCCTTGTTGATTTAAATAATCTTGTGAATGGGGATAAACTCAACCATTCACATCAATAAGGTAGTCGAATGGTCGTTACTACAAAAAAGTATTATTGATGTTCAATTTCTTGGTGCTTATAGAATACCATCTTCAAAATCCTATGCACATTGAACATTGAGAAAGATTAATATTTCCTCCCCCTCAATGTGTACTTCTCTTTTAGAATATTTAATAGTGTCGAGTACCATCAATCATCCACTCCAAGTATACAACCAATTATAGATAAGTGTGGTATGAGACTCCACTTAATACATCAAACATAGTTTTAGTGGGAATTATGGCCCACATTGGACATCCCCTTGTGAATAAGAACACACACAAATTTTCACAAGGATCAATCTTGAATCAACTCAATAAATATATTCCTTTCATTATTCTCATGGGGAGGGTCTTTGTCATGTGCTTTATTGCTTTTGCTAAATAATGTTGCACTTTCGGGCATAAATCCATAAACCACTACAAATTGAGATCTTGCAAGAGACCATTGGAAGTCATAACATGTCCCTCCTTGCAAAGAGGCACCATCTCTTTGTGACTCCCATTAGTTTTCATGTGATGTAATTTGGATTTCCTATAGCAAATTTGGTTGCTTTTGTCAATATTTGATTGCTCTATAACCAAAAATCTAATTTATCCAATTTTTATTGTATTTGCCAAGCAATTCATGTAATCAATATAAAACTTTATTCTCCTCATGTCTTCCAAATATTCTTGTAATATGGTTGTTGAATCCTTCAATTTTGCATAATCATTTTTTGTAATGATTATAGGAAATATTTCTAATTAACAGTCCCAAATATGCTATGCTAAAGCCAATTCTGCATCCACTATTAGTGTCTAAAGTGGCCAACTATATTGATGATACTAATGGCAAAAAGTCTTGGAATCATCTCTTAGCTCCAGGATTGGATGGGGAAGAGAAGGAAGCACTTCAGAATCTAAATAGAATGTTGAGGCTTCAAGTGATCAAAAACTCTACTTGTGAAGATACTTTAATCTGATCTAAAGATAAAAATGGCTTGTTAGATTTTGAAGGTGGGATGTTTTTGGACTCCAAATAGACAGGTTTGGATAAAGAATCTAACTCCGAAAATAATTTTTTTTCTTTTTATTGCCCTATAGAATAAAATTCTTTCAATAGAAAATATTAAAAAAAAAGGCTTAATTCTCATATATAGATGTTACCTATGTGGTAAGAGAGAGGAAACCACTAATCATATTTTTGTATAATGTGTTTTTTCTTGTGCAATCCTTCAATTCTTGATGAAAACGATGAGTGTGGCTTAGGTTTTTCAAAAGCTCTATTGAGAAGTTGTTTGAGCAATGGACCTCTCCCTTTCATAGTAAGATATGTCAATCTCTTTGGTCTCTAAGTCTCCCACACTATCTCTAGATAATTTGGAAAGAAAGGAACAACCGTGCTTTTAAGGATTTCTCTCATGATGCTAGATCTATCCACAACAAAATCCTAGCTGCCTTGATAAAAAATATTTCAAGTATATATTTCTTGAAAGAGAAGGAAACACCTTTAGAGCTAAAGCTTGAAAATGATTGAAGGATTCCTAACGACTACAAGGGGGCTAATCCCAAGTGAATGACCAAGCAACAAAATAAGTGGATTCTCCTGTAATATGGATGACTCAAATTAAATTTTTATGGGGACTCCAAAGGAAATCCAGGCCCAGCTGGTGCAGGTGGAGTTTTAAGAAACAACGAAGGAGAGGTTATCATGGATTTTGTTGAAATTATTGAAATTCAAACAAGCTAGTTCACTGAATCAAGGGTTGTTTTCCAAGGGTCAGATCTCATCAGACTGCTTCAAGACAAAAATATTATTTTTGAATGGGACTTGTTAAATACCATAAATATCCTTTCTAGTAAATCAAAGGCATGTTGGGATACTGAAATCATGATAACTGAAATAGATAATATTCTAAAATCCGTAGAATCCTATAGATGTTCCCACATATTTAGAGAAAGAAACAATATGATTGATGCTATAGAAAATCTTGGAGTTTCTCAAGCAAGACTATCCATTTGGTATGAAAAGTTTTAATAGGAATTATTAAGAATCACTTAGAATGAAAGGCTTCACTCTGCTCATGATCCTCCTGTATTTTAATTGTGGAATGATGAAGTGATTTAGGGAGATTGGACTCTCTATCTCCATGAGGTAGGACTTTTTTACTGGTTTGTAGGAATGGGGCTTCTGTTTAATTCTTTCAATTTTAAATTTCACAAGTGGGAATGCTCATTCTCTATGTCTTGACATTGAGGATATTGGCTGCCTTTGATTTTGGTGCTTATGGCACAAGTGGACTCAGGATCGGTGTGTCCAATATATTTCACATGTGATTTAGAAGCTCAATAGTGATTGGCTAAAAGTATTTGCAAGTCCCCATATTTGGTTAATTGGTAATGTTGATAGTTATGTCATGGCCCATTTTATATCTCAATCCTCCATTGGGCATTTTGCAATCAATGGCAAAAGTTGGTGCTCTTTGATTTATTTGAGTCGGGTTTGGCCTAGTTTTACTGTGATCATCTTGAGAACAAGCAAGCATTGGAGAAAGAGCTTTTTTATCCTTTTTGTCTGATGATGCCTATGTGGTTAAGTGCTTTAATTTATCGTGAGTGGAAAATATTTAAGCTTATTTTTTGGTGCATCATGATATTTACATGTTTATCTAAAACTCGTGCTACTAGACAATGTAACTCATGTAGAAGCATGACATGTTTTTTCTCTATTTTGTGCTCACGCAATCAATGTTTTGTCAGATCTATTAAGAATCCTATTTGGCATTATTTTAACAGGGAAAGCCTTAACACTGAAAAATGGATTCAAGCTGATTATTTGGTTAATTTATGCGAATTTCAAGGGTAAAATTTAGAAGGTACTTGAAGAAATTTGGGTAGTTTGGGAGATCATACATTTGAAGGTTTGCCCATCAAGATTTTCACAATCGACTATTATTATTACTTCATATGGCTCTGGTTTTTCCATCAGCTAGTAAGATTTTTAGTTTTTCTCTTCAAGTTGATCTTGGTTGTTGAGTGGGTTTCAACTTTTGCAAAGGTAAGGAATATGACTCTTTTGGAAGCCATATTAAAAGGGGTGGAACCTTTAACCCAATATTTGGATATATGTCTCAAAATTCTTTGAGAAAGGGAGGATTTTGAAAATTTTGAATCTTTTCAAGGGGCATGATCCCAAGCATGCTAAGGACATGGAGAAATAATATAGAAACAATCAACGAGAAAGTAAAGCAAAAAGAGATTACCCAAAGTTAATAAGTAGTCTAAAAGTAAGAAATAAATAAATGAGAGACTTTTTCTAAGACCCAAATCAGTGTTGATTTTCCAAGTCCTTAGAACCAAGAAGAAAAAATATCTAGGAGAAGGACTATGGAGCATTGATATAGAGCCAAACAAAAACCATTGTATAAGATATTTATGGAAACAAATAATAAGAAGTAGAGGAGTGCATAGAAAATCAATCGAGTAACTTGAATACCCTATAATAATAGATAAAGGTAGTGGTAGCATTTATGGACAAGTATCACAAAACTATAAATCAACTACAAGAATATAAACAAAGAAGGCAAGCCTCATGACCTTAGAGTAAGCAACACTGAAAACTAGTCTTGAATACGTTTCTAGTTGTAAATATCTAATCCTTTATATATTATCTATCTATCTATCTCTATCTTTTATGGTGACTTTGTAAGCCTAATAGACAAGGATAGATATTGAGTCTTTAGTCATAGCATGCATGACCACCAACAATACCAACAAAAAATAGTGATTTTATTACTATGCAAATAAATAACCTTAAAAACTGAAAAAGCTAAAAAAAAAACAAATATTATAAATAACATATTTTACAACAAAATATAAGTATAATTATATGTTATATATTTTATTATAACAAATAAAATTATTTTTAATTTTAATAAATTTTAAAATGATTTATATTGTGTTATTATACATGATTATAGATTGTTATGTTATTAAAAATAAAATGTCCTTTAATAGTTAAACTATTTTATACTATATTTTGCAATTTGAAGTGAAATGAAAATTTTTATCCCATCAAAATATTGTTATCTCCCCTAACATCAAGTAAATCATATTAAACATTTTTCTTATTATTTTTCTTTGTTCATTACTCTTCTCTTACCAATTCATCCATTGATCAAGTTATCTTAAACCCTGTTTCATTCTCTATAGATATGTTTGAATTTTCAAAACTAAATTCTTAATCACAATAATAATTGGTTTTCAATAATATTCAAATCTCATTTAAATAATTATAATAAATAAAAATATATTAATATTTACTCTCATATATATATATACACACACACGCAAAGTTGAAAATATATTTCAATTAAAAAATTGGTGAAGTCTATTAAAGAGTGAAGGTAACCCTTAAAAATGCAACCACCAAGTAAAAATTAATTTGTCTAATAACATGATCATCAATTATAGGTCAAAATAAAGTTATCCAATAAAATGAATACTAATTAAACCCAATAATTGAAACTTCACCAATCTAACCCTCTCACAAGAAAATACATTTCTATTAAAAATATTTTATATATTAATATATCTTAGCCTTAATTTTTAGAATTAAAACATATTTTCATTTATTAATAAAAACTTAGTTTTTACATGTAGAATAACTTACCATTATAGTTATAGAGGAAAGTAGATGGTTATAAAATTTCTCAAAAGATTTCTTTGTTTTAAAAAAAAATAGTTTGATTTGAATTTTGGAGATTAATAATTCTCTCATATCTAAAAGTTATAGTTTAAAACCTACACTTAAAAATTATTAAAAATAACGTAAATTGCTCTGATATCGATTTATCTCAAACTTTTACTTCTAGCTTGGGGATCTAGGGGCTTCTGAGATTATTGAAGGTTATATGCAGCTTGATAGTTCCTCATGATATTTCTCTTCTGGAATATCAGAGGCTTAACGGACCCAATTCGTAAGTACTTTGTCCGTAGTGAGGTTGATAAACCTTGTCGTCTGCATGATAGGTTTGATTTTCTTTTTTTACAAGAAGTTAAGGTTTCTGATTTTACTTGCATTATGCCTGTTCGTTTATTTGGCCTGACAACCAATTTTATGTAACTAATCATGCAGTTGGTCAAGGTGGAGCTATCACTTTTGTGGCTCCCACCTGGAAATCTCATATGGTTACTTGGGGAGTGGACCCTTCTAATCAGGTGGTGTGGACTCTTTTTGAAATTGATGGACATTATTTTGGTATTGTAAATGTATATGCTTCCAATCATGCCCCTCACCGATGTGCCCTCTGGCGGTGGTTAGCTTTGTCTTTACCTCTTATTGTCTAACTTTTTTGTGGTGATTTAAATATGATTGAGACAACTTCTGATAAAGTGGGCCACCTCCCAATGCGGTGGTGTGTTGGGAAACACGAAGCTTGGTTTTTTTTGAAGCATAAATTAGGGCTTTTCGACCCCAAAGCTTGCTCTTCCTCCAAATACTTCCCACACTCACTCTGGTTTTCCTAGTCAAATTTTAAAAATGGGGATGATCGTATTTTCAAGCGATTGGACAGATCGATGCTTATAGACCATTTTGGGTTTAGTTTTCAGCCCCTTGTGCCTTCTGCTCCTCCTGTGATAGCTCTTACGAGTTCTATAGTGTCAGATCATCTATTCTCTTTAATATTTCTTCGAAGACTCTGCCTGCTAAGACTTTCTCTTCTCAGTTTTTTCTGAATACTTACTTCCTCTAGCATCGTGCTTCTATTGCGCACATTACTAGGGTTTGGAATTTGGTTCCTCGACCTTCAGGTCATTCGGGTTGGATTGAGTGGTGGAATGATGATATTAATTGCACAACCACTTTGCTTCGCAATCTTGGTGTCAAGCTTGCTCAGTTGTGTAAAAATTCAAATCTGGCCTTAAAGCGGGAGTTTGCCTCAACATCTGTTAGACTTGATGCCTCCCCTCTCAGTGTCACTCTGTAATAGAATGTTGTGATTCTTAGGCATGAGCTCAAGAAGGCTGAGCTCTATGAGGCTCGAGGTGATCAGCTTCATGCCCAAATGCATTGGCTCAAGGTTGGTGATAGGGTTTCCAAGAATTTTTTCTAGCACCTTAGACCGCCTCGATAGGCGGTTCAGTTCAAAGCCATTATGAATAACGACAAAAAGCTTTCAGAGTTGCCTGATATTTCTAAGGCATTTGTTCACCATTACCAGTAGGTATTTGCTGCTCAACATATCTATGCTAAGAGACAACAAGTGTTGGATGAATATTGCTCGATGGTTCCAACGAAGCTTTCACCTTCTCAAATTGAAGCCTGTGATAAACCTCTTGCTTTAGATGATCTTGCTGAAGCCTTATCTCATATGGCTAATGATAAAGCACCAGGTCTTTATGGGTTTCCTTATTAATTTTATAAAACCTTGTGGGATATGGTTGGGCCAGACCTTTTTCAAGTTTATCAGGAAGCCCTGTCTTCTGGTTCTCTAGGATCACTCATTAATAGAGGCAACATAAAGTTCATTCCCAAGCCTAGTGATCCTGAGGTGATCACCAACTGAAGGCCTATAACTTTGCTGAATGTTAGCTATAAAATTATTGCTAAAGCTCTTGCTCTTAGACTTCGACCTCTCCTTCCTCTAATTGTGAGGCCTGAGCAAACAGGCTTTATTCATAATCACTATATTTTAGATAATGTTCTAGCAGTTTGGGAAGGCATGGACTGGGCGCGACAGTCTCAGCAAGATGCACTTTTTATTAAAATTGACTTTGAAAAATACTATGACATAATTGAATGGTATTTTATTCTCTCAATGCTTACAACTTTGGGCTTTGTCCTTTCTGTAAATATGTTATTTACAGATGCCTCAGCGGTTCTCACGCTAAATGGTATGCAGTTAGAATGCATTGGTTTGTACAGATCTGTTCGTCAGGGTTGTCCTCTTACCCCTTCCCTCTATGTGCTTGCAGCTGAAGCCTTTGGGTACCTTCTTGCTTGCAAAGCTTCGCAAGGTATGGTCAAGGGTATTTCCCTACCAGGAGGGCAAGGGCATCTCATTAATGGACACTTTGTGGATGATTCCTTCTTAACACTCTCTGAAGATGAAGTGTTTGTCACACAGGCTCTTTCCAGCCTGGATGTTTTTTGCAAAGAATCTGGTTCCAATATTCAGTGGAGGAAAACTACTTGCTATAGACAATCCTCACATCCTCTTCCACCTTGGTTAGGGCGTTACCAATGGCAGTGGATACATTCAGGGGAGATGTTCAAATTTTTAGGCATTCACTTTGCTTTTCAAAGCACCCCTTCTTAGCTTTGGGAATATGTAGTGCAAAAGGTAGAGACCAAGCTCAATTACTGGATCACCAAGAAGTTGTCCCTTGTAAGCAAATTTCAAATCTGCTCTAAAAATTTTGCCAGTACTCAAGTTTACTATTCCTCTTATTGGGTTCCTTCTCAAGCTTGTTATATGAAGCTGGAAAAGCTGCTTCGGGAATTTTTATGGGCTAATTCCTCTCAAAAAATTGGCTTTCATAGAGTAGCATGGGAATTTTGTTGCCTCCCTAAAAAATTAGGAGCTTTGGGACTATTTAACTATTTTCGTCAAGGATTAGCTCTTAGCGCTAAATGGATCATCAGATCTCTTAAAGGGGATGAAGCGTGGAAAGTTCTGATTAGGAATTGTGTGGCGACATGGTTACCCATTGGCAAGAAATGTTGGCAAGGGTTGGATTTCCGTTCCATAATTGTAGCCCCTATTTTTTGTAAAATTATTGGCTCCTTTGTGACTCAAAGTCTTTGGAGAGCTTGGGAGTGAATCAAACCCTGGCTCCATTGGAAAGGAATCAGTCGTCACAAGGGGGAAACTATTGCAGATTTGAATGTTTGGTGGTCCCTTGTGGTTCAGTATCAGGGACAACCACTTGCTCAAGTTCAGTGGATCCATGCTAAGAAATTTTTATTGCAGACAATCTAGTGATTGGATCCCTTGGGCACAGTTTCAACAATAATATAGGTTACAATTTAGTGATAAAGCTACTTACGAGGTGGTTATTAACAACACCTTTCTCCTTGTGGCCTAAGCTTGGTCAGGTTGCTCAACAACCCTTGTGGAAAGAGTGGTAATGGTATAAGCCCGGGCCAACCTAAGGTTCGTAATCACTAGCTCTGAATAGATCGACCAAGCTATTTGAATTAAAGGCCAACCCAGAGTCAAGAAAGGGAGAGATTGCAAGCATCTTATTATTAGAATTGCCATCACCAATCCGGGGAAGAAGAAGTTCAAACCTATCTGTAGAGAGACTGGATACTAAGGATCACTATTCACACGCAGATCTTGCTTGAGCTAATACCGGATGTTTATTAGGGGATCACCAATCCGGGACTAGCATCTCAGAAATAAGGCTCGATAACCAGCTATTTAAGCCCGGGCCAACCCAACTAACTAGTAGTTTGTTCAAAGGCCAACCTAATCTACTACCAATTCTAGAACGCCAATGGCTAGAAGGACTTGATCACCAATCAGTTGACTAGGCTCGATAACCAATAATTAATAAGGGGGGCTAGTTATGGAAGGAAGGCTCATAAGCAGTCAAGAAACTGGCAACTACTAATTCCCAATCTGATGCTCGCTACTGGCTATAGGGAAGGCACTAACCAATAATAAGGTTTACCGCCACTAGACAGCATTCTAATTACAGTACTAAGCAGGGATACAGCTGGCTTTCACCCAATTTGCCCATGGTGCCCAAGCTTAATGCACGCTAGGATTTGTTCTCTTCCAAATCCAGATGGAGAGCTCGCTTTCAGCTCACTTGGGCACCCTATATTGAACCTAAGTAGACCTCTTTTGTCTGGAGTTTGTTGTATCAGGGATTGCCGCTTGGCTCAAGGCTTAGGCATTTGGGCATTGATTCTTCCACTTGCTCTTTTTGTGGGGAAGCATAGTCCACTTTGCATCTTTTCTAGAATTGCCATAGAGCTCAGATGGCCTAGAAGTGGATGGATTCCTTATTTTAGCTTTTTTGCTTACTCCTTTCACCTGGCTGCATAACTCCGCAGTTTTCCCAATCTTTGCTAGAATTTTGGAACATTTTAAGAATTAACATTTTAGTTCATACATGGAAGTCACAGAATGAGATAGTTTTTGCAGATAAAACTCCTCTATTATTTTCTCTCTCAAATAAGCTTATGGTGTTTCATGATACCTGGTTACAGATTTAGGTGCAAGCTAATAAAGTTGCAATGGAACTTAATCATTTGTAGGAGCTAATTGATCATTTGGGGTAATGCCCCATGTGTTGTGAGTAGAGTCCCCTCAGAGCATGAGCAACGCACCCGTTCCAGATCCAGATAGCGTAGGGACTGACCTCCTTCTAGGGCTTGCTCCTAGCCTTATGGAGATCAAACGTAGGGTCTGCTACGTTCCCACCTTGCTCAGCAGGTTTTTGCTTGGGATGCTCATCCTCAGCCTGTCCAGTTGCAGGGTATGACTAGTTCAAGAGCTCCTCAGGGCTGGGGAACTCCCCTAGATTCTTCTGGTCAGGTCGGTTCTTAGAGGGGAAGTGATGGTGATGCTAATACTGGTTGGAGCTGGGGCACTGCTGGTGATGCTGATGGATGAAATACTCCTTTTGAGGCTCCTGGTCAGCCTACAACTGATAAGTCTGACAATCATCTTGGGTCGGGATGGAATAGTTAATGGCTGGTGTCCTTGAACTTAATCTAGCATGTTTCTAGTATTTTTCTATTGATGTTTTGATTGTCGTTTTGAACGCGGTCCTAGCTATTTTTAAAGCCAGTATAAGGTTTACTTGGGGTTTGTTGTACCTGATGGTTTTTTGTTTCCTGACTATTTTTCTCAGCCGGTTTAGATAGTGCATTAGAATATGACGTGACAGTCCACCCACTTTTGTATGTTTTTTTGTATGTTTAGACGCTATATTTAATATATTGCTTCTTCATTTAAAAAAATAATGTAAATTTAACCAACTCAAAAAAACAAAAAGAAGAGAGTTCTAGTAAGTTTAAAAAATAGATTAAGTTTATCTTCTAATTCCACTTATCTGTAAGTACCATAACGGGGAATTATAGCATTGAACCTGGTCCCTTCTAATTCCATTTAAGTGTAAGCACCATAACGGGAAGTTATAGCATTGAACCTGGTTCCACGTGACTTGGATTATAGAGTGGGGAGGATAGATATTTAATTTTAAATAATGTGTTTTGATTTGATAGAAGAGTTTTAAAAGAGGGTTTTCAAACCTTAACAATTTAACTAAAAAATATTCAGTTTATATAAGAAAAAAATAAATGAGACTGATTTTCCATCCGGCAACCAACATACACTAGTCCAATAACTAAATAGGATTTTTTTTTGATCCGGCAACCAACATACACTAGTCCAATAACTAAATGGGAAAAATCCTAGGAATCGAAGACACCAACATTCCACCAACATTCCCGCCTTGGCAAAAGCCACCAAGGAAGAATTTAACAATAACATATAGCCTAAATCTTCATATCTACAATCCACCACATAGGCAGATCCAACGTAGAGTTTTGGAATAGAGCACTATAGCTCTACAGTTTGAATTAAAATTAAAAAATTAACTTTCAACCAAAGAGTAGCACTCAAAAACGAATTCAAATTCATTAAAATCTTTCCGTCTAGCGGAGGCAAGAGATCGACAATCTAGAATTAAAATTAAAAAATTAACTTTCAACCAAAGAGTAGCACTCAAAAACGAATTCAAATTCATTAAAATCTTTCCGTCTAGCGGAGGCAAGAGATCGACAATCCTGCCTTGCTGCAGTGCTTAACCAACTAGTAGTTGGATATTGAAAATAGATTTTGCTTGGTAGAAGCAGTGATATGGAGCAGGCTGTAGATAAATTTGAAAAATAAAACCTTTCCGCCTAAACTGGGAGCCCTGCAATAGTGATCTTGTCAATCCCAAAAACCCTGTCTTTGGTCCATTCAAAATCAGTAATACAGATATTTTTGATCAGAGAACTCCAGTTGAAGATCCTCAAATAAAACCAGCTGAGAGAAAACTCAAATTTGAATCAAAGGCTCAATGAATATTTTCTCTCCACCAAAAACCTTGCATATGAAATCACAAACCATCAACAATCGAAAACAAAAAAAAAAAAAGGTTCGCGCAACAGCCTGGAACAATGGAAAACCCTCTTCAAAGGGGAGATAAGACATTAAAATACCAAGACATCCCAACCCATGGGAACCATAGATCCAGAGCTCATCCCTGAAGAAATTATTTCAAATTTCTTTTGCCGAAGTAGGGAGAGCGCAGTGCGAAGTGCGCAGCAGGGAAGGGCGCAGTAGGGTTGCTCGGGCGCAGTCGGGTTGCGCGGGCAAAGTCGGGTTGCGCACGGATCTCGGGCGAAGTCGGGTTGCGCGGGCGAAGTCGGGTTGCGCACGGATCTCGGGCGAAGTCGGGTTGCGCGGGCGAAGTCAGGTTGCGCACGGATCTCGGGCGAAGTCGGGTTGCGCACGGGCGAAGTTGGGAAGACAGCTCCAGACTTAGCCAAATTTTGGCCTTGCAAAATTTTCCTGTCCGGAGGCTTGTGCGGCTGCGGCTTTGGTTTCCCTGGCTTGGGAAGAACCGTATGGGAAAAGAGAAACGCCGGATCTGAAAGCAATGTTTCAGATATGAGATCTAACTTATAGAACTCGAACAAAATCGCTCTGAGGCGATTTGTACAGAGAACAACAGACTTTAGCACTTAAAAATAACTGCAAACCCTAAAGATGCCTAAAACAACAGCAAACTTTATTCATATGAAACGAGGGTTACGAAGTCCTCGACTGAGGAAATAACAACATTTGCAGACTAAGCTGCAGGATAAACTAAAAGGAAAAATGTCGAGTCGACTGCTCGGATATTAATCAGATGAGCCACACTGCTCACTGAAACGCTCTCTTTGCTTTCTCTGCTCTATTCTTCGCACTTTCTCTCCTCTTGCCCACACTGTCTGAAAAAACCGAACTACCTTATATAGCCGCGAGGAGAGGAGGATAGGGTTTGTCCTCTGACAGGTTCTGACAGACCCTCAACTAGGGTTTCTGACCAATCGCCGAACTGGCATTAACTTCTACGGCGATCGGATTTGTCAGATGTCACATCTGTCGGAGGGTAGGTGCGACGTCATGTCAAACTTTTACCGGGATCCTGACTGCGCAAGCGCAATCCGGCTTAGGTGTGAAATCTGGATTAATATTTCTAACAATCCCAACCCATGGAACCATAGATCCAGAGCTCAGTCCATTCGAAAAGACTTCTTGTCCAAAAGGAGCCTTACATTCAAAGTTTAGTCCAACTGGAAAAACATCCCACCCAATGGGAGAAGAAAAACAAAAGGTGATCGCCGGCTAAAAATTTTACCCTGGAATCAAACCGACATCCAGCAAGAGTCCGGGGCTCCTATTGCTGGTACAAAGATCTACAGCTTTACAGATCCCAAACACCCTGTCACAAACTGGTCTAGCTTTTCACCCAACAATACGGCCAACTGCTGCAGTTCTTTCAGCTGTCCTAACCTTTTACATAGCCCTCCTTCAGCTGTCTTAGCCTTATACCTAGTCCTCCAATTAAGGTTCCTTCACCCAGCCTTACATCTAACAAACCAACCTACTGCCGTAGTTCCTTCAGTCAAACTAGAAAACCCAGCAACCTTCCTTCAATCAATTGTTGCTGTCCCTTCAGCTAACTTAACCAACCTCTTAACTGCAGTTTCTTTTAACTGACCAACCTTCCACCCAATATATCAACGTGCAAAACCAACTGCAAAATTAGTTCCCTGCCCAAAAGGCATCCACTGGACTCTAGGGCTATATTTCCAAAAATCATAGCACGCCGCGGGGAGTCGCTCAGGCCCGCTCAATGTGGTTGATATAGTGAGTTTTTGCTAAGTTAAAAACAACTTTTAATGTAATATTGGTAGAACATAATGATGGGATATGAAATTGTGGATAGGCATTTCAAGGTTGGTGATGGCAATGGTAATGAATTATTAAAGCCAAACCTCAATGGTAACTGTTTGCTTCTTTTCTTAAGAATAAGACCTCTGGATGATTAAGGGCAGAAATGCAATAACTTTTTATTAATCTTAAGAAAATATCTAATCACTGTAGAGAACTGTAATAACTTTTAATACCTTATTTGAAGCTTTAAGCTCAAACGTTGGAACTTCTAAAACCAACCAATAAAGATAAAATTTTGTTGGATATATTAAAAAAAACAAACCATTTCTTCTCATTTCATTCATTCTTACTGAGGGAGCATCCTAATGTTCTCCTTGAGGAAATGAGAAAATAAGCCGGCAATTAAAAATAAATGTTCAGCGATATCATGTGCCTCTGGCTTTGCATAGGATCAATTTCAACAAAACGAAACCTATTTGTATCCAAGTTAATAAAAAGTTGCACAATACCAGATGTGCTGGCGGGTATTGCATTAACAATACCCAGTTCTTCTCCCCAGGATTTTGCTGAAACCCATTCTGGACGTGCGAGGTTCAGGCAAAGTCCCATATGCCCTTGTCCTATCCAGTGTTTTTTGTTTTTCACAGGTACTCCTACGTATCACGAGACTCCTATGCAGTGTTTTTTGGATATATTAAAAAAAACTTAAACCTCTCAAGTATCACGAGACTCAATGCTAATAAAAGTGAAATATTCCATATAAAATACTTGGAACCGAGGTGGAAATCAGCATCTTAAATACTCAGGTGGTCCAGGTTGACACAAGTCACCACCTTTGTAAGCTAAAATACCAACATGTCGTTTGTCTCAAACATTTTTCTTTTCTAATTTCAGTTGAAATGAAGGTCTTCTCCGTCGTTAATGTCTTTATTAGACCGATTCAATGCACCCATGCCTTTTATTGCTTTGGTATTTTGGCCATCGATTTGTACTAGGGTAGAGGAATAAATGCTACAAATATAATATAGCCACGCACGCGTGGGTTTAGTTCTTTATTGAGTATGTCCGTAAGTTCAAATGTTATTTCAAAATTCTTCTGTTAATTTGTGATTAAATTTATTTAAAATAGGAGATGGAAGGTTTAGTTTAAAAGTTTGTTTGAAAGTTTTTTTTATATTATTAAAATTAATAAAGTTGAAGTTTTACTCTTACATATATTTTTTGTTTTTCACATAGATTTAGATATGATGTTATAATAATAAATAATGATAAATAAATTTAGATATGAGGTTACAATAATAAATAATACAATTATAAGTGTAAGTCAATCAGCTGGTAAGAAAGCAATAAACAAGAAGGGAGGAAATTAAGGCTATGAATGCAACTATCAAATTTTTATATGGTTTATTTAAGAAAAGAAACTTCTTTCTAAGAAAATCTTAGCCAGTGAGAATGTATTGGATACTAACATAAGGGATTATCTTAGCCACTGATAAGGTATTGCATACTAACATAAGGGGGTTGGGGCTTTTCCTTGACTAAATCTTGCTAATGATTTTTAGTTATAGAAGAGTATTTAATTTTTTGAACTTATTTTTGATAGAAATGTTATGGTATAATTAATGTAAATTATGCGTTGTAATTAGTTTTTTTATTATTTTTTTAAAGCTTGGTTTAAATTATTTATAAAATAAATATAAAATATAAAATATAAAATATAAAATATAAAAATAAAAATAAAAATAAAAAGTTAATTATGTTTGTAAGGAAAATAATATAATTTATTATAATATTTAAAAATATAAAATGTATATATAATTTAAACATGATGTAATATGATCATAAAAATATTATTTATTATAATAATATTATGGTTATAATACAATGTAATATAAGAAAGGCTTCAAGTAGGTTGGATGTTGTTGCTGATCTAGTTTCAAGTGAGATTCTTGGCTCTCTGGTTCTTTAAGCACCTTTGGTCGTTTTGGATGTCGTTGCCGACTAGCTGTTTGACCATGACAATATCTTGTATTTGCTTTCTTGATATCTTATTGCTAGATCTAAGGTTTGGGGTGCCTTTCAAAACCTTGGGTTCGAGAACCCTTTAAAAAATTCTTTCTACCGAAAAAATAATAATAAAATGCAAGGTGTTATTATAAAACTACATCATCGTAATATTACAATATAATAATCGTGTTATAATATAATATTGTTGTAGTATAAATACAATGTAATATGCAAGGTCCATGAACATATACATATCAAACTGCCCCATAATCTTCTAGATTCATTATGGTTAGTTGGACACACTTCTATTGTTTTATCTGCCTACAAAAACATACATATTCTATTCCTTTGTACCTAAACCCCTCTCTATACATATACATTCTTACTAAATTTTAAAAATATATAAATGTATATATTTAAAAAATTATATAAACTAATTATACTTAAAATATTTTAATTAATATTTTATTATATTGAAATTAATACAATAACACATCTTATGCATATATTTTGTAAATAAATCAATATATATTTACATTAATATATTATATATTAAATATTGTATTATATATTATAAATAACATCCTTTATGACAATCTTCTCATATAACCTTTATCTTAGAGATGCTAAAAACTACTTTACCTTTATTATATATCTTTTTATTTTTGAAGTGCTATACCTAAAATTTTAGGCATCAATGCTATATATATGTAAATAACATCCTTTATAACAATCTTATGCTAAAAAACACTTTACCTTTATTTTATATATACATTTTTATTGTTGAAGTGCTACATCTAACATTTTAGGTGTCAATGCTTCTATATATATATATATATATATACCAATGAAGCTAGCAAAAATTTAGCTCACAAATGTTGCAAATCAACTATTTGAAAGACCTCTACTATAGTTGTTACTTTGTTGGAATCATTGCCACTTATTTTACAAGTTACAACCACCTTTTTAATGTCTATAGTGTGTTATGATTGCACCACAAAAATACCCAAGAATGGTAGGCATGTTGGTAATTATAACTCACAAAAGTTGCAAACACAAATCAATTATTTGGAAGACCTCTACTATAGTTGTTGCTTCGTTGGAACCATTACCACTTATTTTAGTCACAAACGCCTTTTTAATTCCTGTAGTGTGTTATAATTACACCAAATTTTCTATTTTTGATTACCCTTTATTTTAAAATACAATCATTTTGTTGTTTGCCTTGCATTTAGAGGAATTCAAATGATATGAAAAACTAAAAATTGTTAGTGTAGAGAAGAGAAACATATTTGCATAACACAAAATATAAGACACACATTGTTGCTACAAAGCATTGAATTTTATTCACTGATTTTTTGCATTGTAATACAATAATCCTCAATAAATCTTGATATTTGAATTGTGTTTCTTGATACTATTGCACCACTTTGAAATCCATAATCACTACTCCATACAATTTAGTCCAACTATGCATAGGTTGGATGATCCAACCATGTATGGATGGACGGATAAATCAATGCTAATAATAACTTCTTCTTTTCTATTTATAGAATTTTTATTTCTACTCTTTGCATGCACTTGTCTATTTTCCATTTTCCTTTCTATATTTAGAATTTATTTTCTTATTTTTCCAACTCTTTTAATGTGTATTTCTACATTACGCACTACTTTGTACAACATTCCCCCCCTCGATGCTTAATGTTCTAATTTTCAAAATTTTAAAGAAAAATTGCTATTGCATATATGTAGTGCATTCATATTCACATATTTTTGAACCATATACTGATGGATTTTTCTTTTCTTTGTCAACATGGGTTTGATCTACCAAATTACATGGATAACTAGTCACTGTAACCGCAAGGTGCAATAGAGTAGATCACTGCTTATGAGGTTCACTTTGTTGTTTCCACATCAAATCTTCATGTTTCTTCTCACATGTGTGGAACCTTGCTTCTACCACACATAAATTTCAATTAAATTATTCTTGTCACTCCCCTTTATAGGGATACTAATGTTGCTCTTTCTCTTTCAACATTGTTTTTACTTTTGCTTATCTTTTTAAATTTGATTACTTCGAATCTCATATCATGTTAAAGGTATGAACTAATTAGGACTTGAATCTAGAACCTTCATATATTGAGGTTGCTCTACCATTGAGCTTCTAGCTTCTCCTTGAACCGCTCTATGATTTAGATGTAGGATTGCTTCTACTTATTGCTCCAACATCCTCCCTAAGCTACTCTTTGAGTGCTTGGGACTCCTAGCTTTAACATGAAATTTAAGATTTAAAAATACTTTTGATACCAATTGTTAGTGTATAGAGAAATAAAAGATATGTGCAAAACAAAAAAAATAAGACACAAATTGCTACTACAAAACATTAAATTTTATTCAATGATTCCTTGCATTCTAATACAATAATCCTCAATACATCTTGATATTCAAACATCGTTTCTTGATGTTGCTACACCACTGTGAAATTCATAATCACTACTCCATACAATTTAATCCAACTATGCATAGGTTGGATGATCCACCAAAGTATGGATGGATGGATAAATCAATTGGTGGGGAATACACCAACATATAGAATTATTTGTTAGGATCCCACATCCTAACATTTATTTATTATTATTAATAGTATAATTAATTATTATATTGGCTTATAATGTGAACCGTCATATTGTAATTGACGTAGGGTTAGGATAGTTAGGCTATAATAATGTGTACGAGTAGAGGAAATAAGCATCAATAATAAGAATAATAATTTGCTATATAAATTTTTAAGGAGGAATCCTCCTCGAAGTGGCTAGCAATTCTGAGTTCATATCAATTTTATCTATTCAATTTATATCAAAACCTTTAGGGTTTTAGCATTTGGTATCAGAGCTTATTCATTTTGAAGTTGCACCAAAGTTCAAATTTTCAGATAAAAATTCACACAAGGAATTTTTTTAAAATCATGCAGTACAGTGATTAGCATACTGGTGCACGAGAACACACAATTAATTGAAAATTTTAGCAAAATTATCATCTCTACATACTACCATTTTTTTGTATAGGCTGCAAAAGCCTTGTACACACTGCAAGTTTTTCATCTCTACTATTTTTTGTCTGACATAATCCCAGTATGAGTGTACAACTACAAATTATTTAGCCAAAAATTATACGAATTTCATTCGCATTTCACCTTCGTCTGCAGGAAACATCTTAATAATCTTTAATTATCTAAATAAGAATTCACATTCATCTCAGTCCGTATTTCACCTCATTCCACAGGAAATAATTCTACACGGCTAAACTTAGACAATCCTTAAATTTTTCAAAAAAAATTATTAATTTGGATTATAAAGCTATTGTGCAAAAATAATTTATGTTCGAATTGAACGCATCTTACAGCTCAGACAATGCAACAAATAAAACTCAGACAGTCTTTAATTTTTTTTTTTAAATTAATTTGGATTATAAGGCTATCTTGCCTAATCGGTTTCTAGCTCATAACCCTATGACGCACCCAATGCATTCGCTCCACCGCAGCGTTTGTTATAGAGCTTTGCGTGGCAATCGATCTTCATAATAAACGTACCTTCATTGCATATTAAATTCTTGATAACTTTTAATCCCACATTGAACAAGGAATGGTGGTGGTCAACCCAATCCTTCCTTCATGTTCCTGTGGCCTCTCTAAAACCCTTACATTTATCTCATTACTTGTGCCAAATCCCATTGTCTATGCCTTTGTCTCATTAAGTGTATCATGTCTTATTATCCATATTTATCGAAGTTAGCATCCTTCAAGTCGAAGTCACTCCGTGCTCCATGTATTGTCCCACTGTCACTCTGTGTCCTACGTTGTCATTCAGTGTGGATTGATATCCATGTCCACGTCAATTCATCAATGGTGTTTGTGTCCTCTTCAGTCACTATCCCCGTGTTAGTGTTGTCCCATGTTGGTTCCCTGCCACGTTCGGTTCTTTCACACCCAACTATCATTGTTGTTTGTTGTCCCATGTTGGTTCCCTGCCACGTTCGGTTCCCTTCTATAATTATGATGTGAAATATGGGCCAAATCATAGATGCACTACATATAAGTATTTATTAAATGTTGTTGATTCTTATCACTCCATAGAGGAAGAAGATAAGGTAGAAGTGGAAGAAGTGACAAATGCACCTGATAATAACAATGACGATATCCTTGAAATTTCTTTCAATGCTCTTAGAGGATTTTCTTCTCCACAAACTATGAAAGTTTGAGGGTACTTAAAACTATAAAATCTCATTGTGCTCATTGATTTCGGAAGTACACATAATTTCATTGATCCAAGTGTGGTGAAATAGGCTAATTGTTATATACAACCTTGCAATAGCTTTGAGGTGATGATTGGTATTGGGGGACGTATTACCTGTGAAGGGAAGTGTCAAAATATCAAGCTCACCTTGGGCGACTACAATATGAAAAGTGAAATGTATGCACTTCCATTGGGAGGATGTAAAGTTGTCCTAGGGGCTCAATGGTTGTGAACACTCGAGCCAATACTCTGGGATTTTGTAACATTGTGAATGCAATTCATAGTTGACGCACATAAATACATTCTAAAAAAGGACTACAAGTAGGTTCCTCACAGATAGTGAGTTCTCATCGCATAAAATCAAGAATCATTCTAGGGTTAGTCCTTGTTTGCTTGTATTCATGTATGTCTTGCATTGCCTTTTCATCTTCCATAGATTAGATTTTAAAAAGGTCAAACATAGGTGTTTGCTCAATATACATATTAAATATTTCATCCACGAACTTGGAGTGAGTCCTTAAACTATTCCTAGTGAACCCTTTGATCCCCAAGCCCTTGAGTGTAGATAATATAACACACCCTCGTGATCACCTCAACTCCCAGTAGATCCAAGCAAGAATCGTATGTGACTGGGCAATTTTATCGCTCTACAATTCTTTATAAATATGCTTGACCTTCCAAAATAATGTCTCTATCACAAATTTATGGGACAAATAAATAATAATACTATAATTTATCCAATATTGATGTTGATTTCTTAATAGCATCAATAATATGCAAATCCCTCTAGATAAACTGTCTTCATATTTATAATAAATAAAGATATATTAATATGTAAATTCTACTCAATGAATATATATCCTTATATTTATGCAAAAATGAAGATATATTTCAATTGAAAAGATTATTGAAGTCCATTGAGGGATGGTTAGGCTTGAAGAAAACAACCACTAATTAAAAATGAATTTGGCTAGTAATATGATTACCGATTATAAGTTAAAATAAATTTATCCAATAAAATGAGTACCAATTAAACCCATTATCACTCTTATTAAACTTCACCAATCCTCTTATAAAGAGATATATTTTTATTAAAAGTAACTTGAAAGTTAATATATCCCAACCCCAATTCTTAAAATTAAAATATATTTTCATTTATTAATAAAAAATTGAACAAAGACTTCTCCTTTACATATAAACTACCTTAAAACTATGACTAACTTTATATTTTTAGAGCGATAGAGGTAGAGCATGTCTGGAATAGATTTCCTAGACCAACTAGTAATACTAGTTTGATAAAATGGTTTGAAATAGCTATTTCCAATACGGTTTCATTCCTTAGATGGTATGAGCACTTTGTTTCTAGGAGGAAGAAGATTCAATAGAGTCACCTTCATAAAGAGATATCTCATCTTCGTTACATGCTTATGAAAGACCCTACTAACACTGTTGTTCAATGCAATATAACTAATGTTGAAAATCAGGCTAGAGTTTATGAGTCTTATCGTGCTAGTGTTAGGATCCTATTCTAACACCATTTTGTAATTCTCATTTACTTATGTAATGACCCACTCCCAATGTGGGGATCCCATTATAATATTATTTTGTAATACTTTGTAGTGTATATGGCAAGTAAGGTGCCTAGCCAAGTGGTGCCATCTCATGTAACCATTTTTATCAAGATTGTAACCGATGTTTGGTAGGAGATTCTAGCTCGAGTGGCATTTTTCATGTAGGTCAACTCTTGAGCCTTTACGTAAGGTTGCATGAAGTTTTTCTTTAAAAGATATTAAGCCATATGTGAATTCACCTTTTTGCAAGCTAATGAAATATTGAAGGAGGTTGCCCCCTCGAAGAGGCCTGCGATTATGTGTTATTGTGAGATTGTTCCATTCCTACAATTAATTTATGCATAGTGTTATTGATTTATTTGAAGAATTTGAGTTACTTTTCAGTATTTTGTGTGAGTGTGCTTTATTTTAATAGTAACATCCTAACAAGTGGTATCAAAGTGCTTTCCAGGTTCGAATTCTGCTGCAACTGAGACATTTTTTGCCATCAATTTCATCTGTTAGGCATAAATTTATGTGTGTTTTTTGTTTCTATTTTTTACTTTATTAAAAAATCCAAAAAAACACAGTCTATTTTTTTTGGCAAAAAAAAATAAAAAACACAAAAATATAGTCTCTTTTTTAGTAGTTGTGTAGGTTAGAAACCATATTCTAGGGGTTTTAAAATATTGTGAAGGAGCTATCGTTATTAGCTAAGCTAGATAGCCCATAAAGCATCTAGTGAAGTGAGGGGCAAATGAACTTGAGCTCCCCCGCATATTTGGGTGTATCAGGAGACAATCTAGGCTTAAACAAAATTTTAGCCATTAGGAAGCTTTTCGTCCTTGTATTATCCATAGTCCACGGGACACAGCATCCTAGAAAATCACCCTCCCGTACTGTTAGAGAGATAAATAGTGTGCTCAAGGGTATGTGTGGAATCCTCCTTGGATAGTGGCCTGAAATATTGGTTCGAGCACTATTGTTCGTCACTGCGGTATAACATAGGACCTATGGGTATTACATACTCCCTTACTTAGCGTATCCTAGTTCTACAAAACACAACTTCCACCTACAAATCAACACCATCCCTATTTTGCTAACCTGCATTTACAACCCCAAAAGTGAGCATACAAAGAAGGCATTTCGTATCATAGAAAACAAATTTGCATACACCAACAATCTAGACATATTTTGCAAGTGTCTTCAACAACCCATAGTTAGAAACAGAACAGTCAGTACAGTGACAATAATAGTCTGGTCAGTAATAGTGATAGTCAGGTCGACAGTAACAACCCTCTGTAATAGTCAAGAATTACAACATTCCAATGTCAAAAACAATACTGTTAGTGTTAGAGAATACCTAGGGTTAGTGATAGGAACTGTGCCAGTAATCGCAGTACAGGTGATATGGGAAGAGACAGGATAGTGATAGGGTGGTCAAGGGGTAGACTATAGGTTAGAGATAGTTGATCCTGGACCCCAACTTTTGAACCATAAATCCAAATCATAAATCGACAACACCATTAGACTCGTCAACACAATACTATAAAAAAATTTGGGGTGCCTGAATTTAGTGTTGTGGGGTATAGCTCATTACGACTATTTTTTTCGAGTTGATCATTTTTATATACCACACCCAAGCACTTTTATGGATGCCTTACTAAAAATAGTAACTCTTGTAACCCCACGTCTATTTTTAATAACTTAGTCAAAGAGGGCCCACAATGGTAAGCGACACTCGTGGACAACAAAAGGAGTTAGAACTTGCCACAATATTGGACAAAATGTAAAAATACCTTAACTACTTGACCACTACAAACCACAACATCAGAGAAGATATTTGAGAGCTTCGAATAGATCATGATACCACTAGAATCCACTTAGAAAAACAACTTACAGAGGTGGAGACCCAATTGTAGGGTACTCTCACATTTGAACACCAAGCTAAAAACTTTGAACACAATCAAAGAAGGGAAACAAAAAATCGAAGAAGGGAAATAGAAGACACTCACTATGATTGTGATTCGACCTTCAAAATGCCTAAATTGAATTTCCCTAAGTTTAGTGGAAAGGATGTCGATGGGTGGTTACATCAGGTTGATCAATTCTTTAGACTCCACAATGTCCCTGTATATCATCGGGTTCAGATGACTTCCTTCAACTTATAATCTGAGGTCTTACACTGGTTCCAATGGCTACGAACCACTACGCCTGATCTATCTTGGGAGGATTTTGAGTCCCAACTACTCACCCAATTTGGTCTGTGTGACTATGAAGACTTTACAAGAGAATTGACTAAGTTGAAACAAACAACCATAGTCCGCAATTACCAAACATAATTTGAGAAATTGGTAAATAAAACTAGGGGCTTGAATGAGGGATTTTTTATGAGTTATTTCATGAGTGGGTTGAAACATGATCTCCAAGTTGAAGTCAAGATGTTTAAACCCCAAACCATGATGTAGGCTATCAGTTTACCCTGATTGGACGAATCTAAACTCTTAGCTCAAAGGCGGACACCATGATTTTATCAAGCTTGACATCCCTTCCCTCAGTTCCAAAATAATATTGATAATAAACCTCCTGCTCCTAAGCGACTAACTACATATGAAATGGATTCGCGTCGCACCCAAGGACTATATTATAATTTTGATAGAAAATTTGTGAAGGGGCATAGATGTGCAAATAAGAGATTGTTATTAATATATGTAGAGGAACCCGATAGTAGCAACCATAGTGATGAGGAGAGTGACATAGTTGAAACACCAACTCCACAGGAAGAGCAAACCCAAGAACCTAAGGTAGAAATTTTAGTCCATGCTCTTGTCGGGATTACCACTCCACAAACCATGAAAGTTGTGGGTTTTTCAAAGGCCAATGCCTTACTATTCTTATTGATTCACGCATTACACACAACTTTATTGATCCTTGAGTTGCTAAGCAGACCAATTGCTATATACACACATGCAATTCATTTGAAGTCATGGTGGCAAATGGAGGCACTTTACCTTGTAAAGGTAAATGTCATAATATCAAAATAAAATTTGGAGATTATGAACTCAAGCAAGACATGTTTACCCTCTAATTGGGAGGATGTGACATTATGTTAGGAGCTCAGTGGTTTGGCACCTTGGGCACTATCTCTTGGAACTTTGCAGAACTATGGATGCAATTTTCACAACATGGACAAACACACACCCTCCATGGTACCAAAATAGACCCTTCCCAAATTATTAGTTCCAATCGTATAGAGAAGTAGTTGAAAAATTCATCCTGTAGGGTCATTGCACAAATATTTTTAATCCAACAAAGCACTTCCACATTGGATCAAATTCCAGCAAATTTGCAACTTGTTATGACCAAGCACAATGGCATTTTTCAGAGCCAACTACCTTGTCGCCTCGTCGCTCACATGACCATGCTATTCCACTACTATTAGGTAAGGCACCACCCAAAATCAGACCGTATTGGTATCCTCATGCTCTCAAGTATGAAATTGAGAACATGGTACAAGAATTGCTCAAAGCTGGTGTCATTCAACCTAGTACCAACCCTTACTCTTCTCCAATTTTACTAGTTCTCAAGAAAGGTGGCTCATGGCGATTGTGTATAGACTATCATGAGCACAATAAAATTACCATCAAAGATAAATTCCCCATTCTAGTAGTGGATGAATTGCTGGATGAATTACATGGAGCTATGTACTTCTCCAAGTTAGACCTTCATTTTGGCTACCATCAAATCTGGCTCAAGGATGAGGATATTTACAAAATTGCATTTCGTACTCATGAAGGTCACTATGAGTTCTTGGTAATACCATTTGGTCTGATAAATGATCCTTCCACATTAGAGAGCCTTATGAACAACATCTTTCACCCTCTCCTATAGAAGTTCATCCTGATTTTCTTTGATGACATCTTGGTTTATAGTCGCTCATGGGAAGAACACCTTATCCATGTGGATCAAACATTACAGTTGTTGGCACAACATCAAATTTTTGCTAAGTGGTCCAAGTGTTCCTTTGGTCTGACTGAAGTGGAGTATCTAGGACACATTGTATCCAAATATGGCATCAAGGTTGATCCCAAGAAGATCCAGGCAGTTCAAGACTGGCCAAAACCTTACACTCTCAAGGAACTTTAGGGATTCTTAGGGATTACAGGTTATTACCACAAATTTATTTGTAATTATGGTAAAATAGGAGCCCCCCTTACATCCATGTTAAAGAAGGACTCTTTTACTTGGACAAGGCCCGCTGACCAAGCCTTCCTCAAATTGAACCATGCTATGAACACCACACAAGTTTTAGCCATGCCAGATTTTTCCAAGCCTTTCATCATTGAAAGTGATGCTTTCAATCATGGCATCGGGGCAGTGTTGATGCAGGAAGTGAGACCCTTGGCTTTCACTAGTAAGGCACTCTCTGATCGTTACTTGGAAAAATCTACATATGTCAAGGAGATGTTTGTAATCTTACATGTTGTAAACCATTGATGACCATATCTTATTGGGCACCATTTCTCCATTAAAAAAGACCATCAAAGTCTCAAATACTTCTTGGAACAATGGGTTGCTACCTCGGAATAACAAAAATGGGTTTCTAAACTCATGGGATATGATTATGATATCATCTATAAGAAGGGCAAAGAGAATATTGTGGCGGATCCTCTGTCTCACCAATTTGAGGCCCTCAATATGTTATGTGACATTTCCTTACCTATTCCTTAATGAATAGATTCCTTACGATAGGAGGTACTTCAGATGTAGAATTTTAAGCTTTGGTGGCCTCGCTCCACGATGATCCTACTTCATACCCAGGCTACAATTGGTATAGCCATGACTTGTGCTATCACCAACGCCTTGTTATTCCTCGCACGTCCCCACTCGGTGAGCTTTTTATTAAGGAACTACATACTGCTCCCTCTGTAGTCCATTTAGGATTTCTTAAAACATATGAATGCCTCAAGCGCATATTTTTTTGGAAATGTATGAAATAGGATATCCCTTATTTTGTAGTAGCTTGTGATACCTGTCAACAGATGAAAGGTGAAATGATACGTTCTTCGGGTACTCTTCAACCATTGCCCATTCCAGACCAGGTTTGGACTGATATTTCCATGGGTTTTATAGAAGGGTTACCTAAATCTGGTGGTAAGTTTGTTATTCTCATGGTAGTGGATTACCTTTCAAAGTATGCTCATTTTTGTTCCCTTGGTCATCCTTACACAACCTCCATCGTTGCCCAAATCTTTCTCGATTCTATTTTTCACCTTCATGGTATGCCCACCTCCATTGTGTCCGATTGAGACCCAACCTTCACTAGTCATTTTTGGCAAGAATTGTTTAAGTTACAGGGAACTCAACTCAAAATGAGTTCAACCTATCATCTGCAAATGAATGATCAAACTAAGATTGTCAATAAATGTTTGGAGGCCTATCTTCATTTATTTACATCAAACCATCCTACTCAATGGGTGAAGTGGCTTCCTTTGGTCGAATGGTGGTACACTTCCTATCATACAATAACCAAAATCACCCATTTCGAGGCCATTTATAAGTACCCTCCACTCATGCCTTCTTCATACATCCCAGGCAGCTTCAATGTCCAGGTCATCGACACTACTCTCAGCAAACATACCGATGTTCTTTGCCAGCTGAAGTAGAATTTGGACATGGTCTAGAATTAGATGCGACAATAGGCTGACCAACATCATTCTGAGTGTATCTTTGATGTGGGTGATATGGTCTTCCTTCGCTTGCAACCATACAAACAATCATCTCTACAACTCTGTAGGTGCCAGAAACTTGCTACAAAATACTATGGACCCTACAAAGTTCTACAACGGATTGGTACCACTGCTTACAAATTGGCTCTTCCTCCCACCTCCAAGCTCCATCTTTTTTTCCATGTTTCCTCTCTCAAAATAGTTGTGGGCACATAGGTACAAGTTCAATCAGCATTACCAGAATTGGATGAAGAATGATCCATATTACTTGAACCTAAAAAAATGTTGGATTGTCAAACCCGCACTCTTCGCAACTATACCATCACGAAAGTTCTTGTTCAATGGCACGAGCTCCAACCAGAAGATGCTACATGGGAGTCTCTCCATCAGCTCCAGCACTAGTTCCCTCATTTTTATCTTTGAGGATAAATATTTTCAAAGGGGAAGGACATGTTAGGATCCTATCCTAACGCCATTTTGTAATTCTCATTTACTTATGTAATGACCCACTCCCAACATGGGGATCCCATTATAATATTATTTTGTAATACTTTGTAATGTATGTGGCAAGTAAGGTGCCTAGCCAAGTGGTGTCATCTCATGTAACCATTTTTATCAAGATTGTAACCAATGTTTGGTAGTAGATTCTAGCTCGAGTGGCATTTTGTATGTAAGCCAACTCTTGAGCCTTTAGGTAGGGTTGCATGAAGTTTTTATTTAAAAGATATGAAGCCATGTAAAAATTCATATTTTTGCAAGCTAATGAAATATTGAAGGAGGTTGCCCCCTCGAAGAGGCCTATGATTTTGTGTTATTGTGAGATTGTTTCATTCCTACATTTAATTTATGCATAGTGTTATTGAGTTATTTGAAGAAATTGAGTTATTTTTTATTATTTTGTGTGAGTGTGCTTTATTTTAATAGTAAGATCCTAACAACTAGAGGAGTGTATGCTAGATCTTGCCTCAATTATATCTCCCATGGAGACAAGTGAACTATTTTTTTAACTACCTTAGACATAAGAATATTTCGAAAAGAATCATTGAGTTGGAGGATCCATTGGGTCATTCTCTTTCCAACTCTAAAGAGATCATGGATTTTTTTTAGCTCATTTCTCTCAACTTTTTGCAATGGAGCCAAGGGATGACATCCAATGTATCTTAATAGAATATGTGGAGGAATATATTCCCTCCCTAGTAGAACCCATTATTCAGGATCAACTTGAATATCCTCTTTTTGTGAATGATCTACAAACTGCTCTTTTTATATGAAGAATGACACAACTCTTGGCTTAGATGGTCTTCCAATGGAGTTTTATAAAAAAAATTATCATATTTTTTCCTCTGATCTTCATCATGTTTACCTGAAAGCTCTCCATAACAGTTCCATCGAAACTTATATCAATGCAAGGATTATCAAGTTGATTCCTAAAGTTATGAATCTTAACCAAATCTCTAATTGGTACCTATTACCCTCCTCAATTTTTGTACAAGATCATAGCTAAAGCTATAACTTTAAAATCAAAATTGTTGCTCAAGCGATTGTTCACCCAAAACAATTTGCTTTTCTTAAAGGTTGTTATATTTTAGATAATCTCATGATGGCCTGGGAAATTTCACAATGAGCTACTGACTCCAATAAAGATACCCTCTTGGTTAAGTTAGATTTTGACAAAGCTTATGATAGAATTAATACTTTCTTGGCTTGATTTCGGTCCAAAATTATGTAGTCAAATTGGTATGCTCTTTGGTGATGCTTCAGCTTGTGTTCAAGATAAGGGAGCTCTTTCCCCCTTCTTCCCTCTTCAATGGTCTATCAGACAGGGTTGTCATTTGCTCCTTTTTTGTATGTTTTGGTTGTCGATGCTCTTGGTTATCTTCTTCATAAGGTTCATTCTGATGGCCTCATTCAGACTACTAAGCTTTCTAGGGATAAGCATATTCTTAATTCACATTTTGCTGATGATTCCCTTCTTTTTTTTAAAATACCCAAAAAGAGGTGGAAATGGCTAAAGAGATTGTTCAATTTTTTTGTGATATCTCTAGCTCTCACATCAACAACTCTAAAATAGAATTCTTCTATAACTCTTCCTTTTCTCATGGATGCAACTCCTCAACTGAGTGGAAGATCATCCCTCATGGTATGATTGTGCATTATTTGGGAATTCCCTTTCGAATTAATATATCTCCTAAGGATATGTGGAACTAGGTTATGGAAAGACTTCAAAAAATATTTAATGCTTGGCTAGCTCGGTTTCTTTCTTTAGTAGGAAGAATTCAAGTTGCAAATAAAATTATGGCAACCTCTCATGTTTATTACTCCTCTTGTTGGATGGCCCCCAAGTTAGCCTATACAAAATTATCTCAGGTCATTCGTAAATTTTTATGGATCAAATGGGATGGGGAGGTGGGAATGACACCTATCTCTTGGAAAATTTGTACTCAACCTAAGGCTTTAGGAGGTCTACGATTCATTGATCCTCTTACCCAAAGCAAACGTTTGGCTGCAAAATGGATTGCTAGAACCATCATTGGTGATGAAAACTAGAAACACCTATTTCGTTATAGAATATTTGTAGCTACTCATCAAGATAAATGGAAATAAAACCCTTGGGAGGATAAGGTCCTTAATATGCCTTACTTTACAGTTAAAGGATATATTCCAGTTACCCAAAACTAGAAATCTTGGTAATCAGTTTCTCATTTATTGACTTGGAAGTCTTACTCCTTGAGACATGGTCTGAGCATTGGTCTAAACAGTCTTTGGTGGAATAAAATTA
Organism: Wollemia nobilis; assembly: GCA_028583015.1. Classification (NCBI taxonomy): domain Eukaryota; kingdom Viridiplantae; phylum Streptophyta; class Pinopsida; order Araucariales; family Araucariaceae; genus Wollemia; species Wollemia nobilis. The sequence goes on from JAQPPZ010001106.1 coordinate 11,316,262, forward strand.
TCCTCCATAATGATAAACATTTACCTTTATGTAGTGCTATTCATGGTCTAGATTTTTTGAAGAAAGGAATTAATAGAATTAGAGATATATGGGATCCAGATAGTTGCTCAATTCTTACCTGAAACCAAACAGGTAATTATTTCTCCCTTCCCTCTAGGTTCAAAGAGTCTTATGGCTTAATTGTGGCTTCCATCCCTTATGAGGTCCTTATAAATTTAGGAACAACTACCCATAATATATGGAATGACTGGAGATGGCTTAATGGTCATAGAATCTCTTCCATTACTTCTAGTTAGGTATACAAAAACCTTCTTGTCATCCTTCTTTAGAATCTAAGCTCAATGTCAAGTGGCAAGTGAATTTTACTAGTTCCCAATGGTAGTCTCTTGCTACTCAAATTTGGAAAGTTCTTGTTGAATCCAAAACTCAACTTCTTGGATGACGGATTTTGCATCAAAAACTTCCAACTTCTGAAATTTTGGCCTCGATTTTACACATTTTCCCTCAATGCAATTTTTGTAATGATTTAGAAACTCTTATTCACTTGTTTTGGTTTTGTGACATGGCTAAACAGTTTTGGGATGTCTTCTACACTTTTATTTTTCCCTCTTTCACTAGATCTTGGAAACTTTCTCTGCTTGATTTTTCTCAAATAGATCAATGCCCCAAACTCTGGTATGTTTGTAGACTCATCCTCCTCAAGCACATTTGGAAGTGCAGATGCAAAAAAGTGTTTACTAGATCTGCTCCTCCATGGAATATAGTTTTAGCAGACTTGACCTTTGATCTTTTGTTACATAGGAAACATATTCATTTCCAAGTCTATGGGACTTCGAGCACACATCGAGATGTTATTGACAAACTTCATTAGCTTTCTCATATGGTTCAAAATCTTCAGAAGATCCAACAAAAAACTAAAAAGAAGGCAATTAACAATGATGAGCAAGTTTAGGTTTTGATTACTTCTATTTCTTCTTTAAAGACTTCAAAAGATATCACGGAAGACACGCCTATAATTTCTCCATATAACATGCTCTCCTACATATGAATGTTGATATATGATGTATTGCAACAAGATATAGCTATAGTCTTTTTGTTGCTATTAGCTTCTATTATTCTTATGTATATTCAGTTATGGATGCAACAAGATATAACGATAATTTTTTTGTTGCTATTAGCTTTTATTATTCTTATGTATATTCAGTTATGAATGCTAGATTCCTTATCCACTTTATTTTATTTTTTAACTGGTAAACAGTATTAATTCCATAATATTATAATGTGAATTAATATAATCTAACTTAAAAAATTAAAAATATTCAAGTTTATATTCTAATTAGATCATACATTTTTTTCATCCACATGACACTGTCCGAAAATAATAGAACCCACTACGTAATTACCATAACGGGGTAATGGCATTGAACTCTGGGACCCACGTGACCGCGACTACCAGAACAGGGAGGGATAGGCGCTTACCTTCAAGCAAGTCTTCATCGTAATGATAGGATATGGAATTGAAGACAGGCACTTCAGGTAAGTGATGGCAATGATCGTGAAGTATTAAAGCCAAGCCTAAATGGCAATTGCTTTTTATTAATCTTATAAAAACTCGAATCACTGTAGAGAATCGTAATACCTTTTGATACCGTATATGAAGCCGGATTTAAACTTATTTTTATAAGCTTAATGATAGTACTTTAAATCCTTCGATTGAAGGTTTGTTACTTTCCTGTGTTTTACTTGGACGGACACTACTATAGCGATTAAATCCTTCGATTGAAGGTTTGTTACTTTCCTGTGTTTTACTTGGACGGACACTACTATAGCGATTAACGATTAATAAGAATATTGTAGTGATCATAAAAACTGGATAACCTAGCAACTACCAATTCACCTAGCAACTTTTAACAACTACCAATACCAATACCAATTCCACTCCACCATATAAATTAAAAAAATAAAAATAAAAAAATTTGAAAATAATTTTTTTTCCACTCCACCATATAAATTAAAAAAATAAAAATAAAAAAATTTGAAAATAATTTTTTTTTTTGGGTTAGACAAGCCCATTCACTTTAAACTACACTCTCTGTGAGTAAAGTTCAGTTGAATTAAAAGAAAAAGTAAAAAAAAAAACATTTCTTATCTCATTCTTACTCAGGGGCGATGCTAATGTTCTCCTGTGTGGAAATAAGACGGCAATAAAAAAAATATATGTTCAGCCATATCATGTTCCTCTGCCTTTTCATAGGATCAATTTCAACAAAACGAAATCTATTTGTATTTAAAAGTGGCACTGTGTTGCTATAACTTTATAAAACAGCAAAAGAGGGAGGCAGAGATAATTTAAACTGCTTGCTGCCAAAATGTTAGTGAAAAGAATCGGCTATTACAACAGAAATGCTTAAAAAAAAACTGGACAATACCAGATGTGCTGGCGGGTATTGCACTAACAATGCCCAGTTCTTCTCCCCAGAATTTTGTTGAAACCCATTCTGGACCTGCGAGGTTCAGGCAATGTCCCATATGCCCTTGTCCTATGCAGTGTTTTTTGTTTTTCACAGGTACTCCTACGTACATATTTCAATATATTATGAAGTGCAGTAGTTCTACTTTGCTTCAAATCCTTTGTAGCCAAATCATGCAGCCCACTATCAAACTGCCACATTTGGACTGCCTTCTTTACATATGCCCAATCATCCAATTCACTTACCTTCTCCTTATTATGAACATAATGGTAGTGGGCATCAGTAGTTCCTGCAGGATTGAGAGGCCAGATCTGAGTAGAAGCTCTGTAGTCCTCCAAGGATGAGGTATTATTCTCCATGTTGGAAAGACTCAAAAGATATGCATCTCCCTCCTTCATTAGCTCCACTAGTTTCCCATGCCTATGACTGGCCCTGGGAGACCCATTACATAAACCATTTCTTCCTGCGGCACCTTCTTTGAGATTATTCATTTGGCTCTCCTCCTCCTCTGTAGGTAATCAAAACTGTACCAGGTAGTTGTTTTCTTCTTCCCAATTAGGGCATAATATAGTTGTCACTTTCATGCTGTCCTCCACTTCCTCAATCTTCTCGTAAGAACGCATCTTCGAGGATGCACTCACAATAATAAATTAATGATCTTGGATGTGAAAGTCCTTGAAACCATGGCAGAAGCGGAACTGGTGGAACGAAATTCTAGAGTAGGAATGCGTAGAGAAAACAACAGCTTGTATAAGAAACAGTATCATACTAAATCGGTTAGAAATTATAAAGTGGAACGAAATTCTAGAGTAAGAATGCGTAGAGAAAATAAAGAAACAGTATCATACTAAATCGGTTAGAAATTATAAAGTGGAACGAAATTCTAGAGTAAGAATGCGTAGAGAAAATAACAGCTGCTCTAAAAAATAGCATCATAATAAATTTAATTAAAAACTAATAAATTAAAGAAATATGATAAAGGCTGAAGACTGAAAACTTCCACGTCTGAAGTATCACGACTTTATGTTAATAAAAATTCCATATAAAAAGAACCGAAAACTTATACCTCTGAGCGTACAACACTTATTAAGAGGATTCATGTTATTTATTATGTTTATTCTAGATTGCAATCTGGCGTACTTTTGGATTGCTACCGTCGAGTTGTTCTCTTCTTTCTGGAAGGGAATAAATAAGATCCAACATGGTCGGCGTGGAAAGGCCGATTGCTGCTTTCCACACACGTCACCACTTTTGTAAGCTAAATACCGACATGTCCTCTGTCTCAAAACATTATTCTTTTCAAGTTTTAGTTGAAATTAAGGTCTTCTCTGTCGTTTATATGACTTTCTTGACCAATTGAATGCACCCAACAAATACTGTTTTGGTTGGGATTTTGGCCATAGATACGTTACGTATTAGTACCAGGGTAGGTCAATAAAAGCCACAAATATAATATATAGCCACGTAACCATGGGCTTTAGTTTTTTTTAATACATTACATTTATAATTTTTTTTTTTATAGTTGGGTACTAAATAGAGGTTAGAATACTTTTCCAAACAAACATGTCCCAAGGTTTGAACTTATGTCTCGGGCTAGCGTGCACTCACGAGATTCAAGTCAGACTACCTTTGCAAACAGGCATTCCTGGGGTTTGAAACTAAAAATTTAGATTGGTACCATCATAGTAAGGTTAGCCCACACTCAACGACTTCAGATCAAACTACATTTGTAAACAAACCTAATCTCTAAATAAATAAATTATTTAATTATAATAAAAATGTTTTAGCCAATATTTCCTAATATTAAGAACACTAGATGGCAAGTGAAGCGGGAGGAGCAACGTCAGAGAGTACAAGACATTGAGCAGGGTCTGCATCTGCAAGAGGTCAGTTCGTAAATCCAGAAACCCGAAAAGATGAGATAATCTATAAATCGGTTGATCCTAGTCAATCGTGGATCGTGGGTCAATATTTTAAGAGGTAAGCAACAAATTCAACACTTAGGGAGGTTACATTGGATGGTGGACTGATTTTCTAAGTGGCATTCTAATTTAGTTCAAGACTAATTACCCTTGTATACTACTAAGATTTGATGGATTTTATGGTATTTGTCTCATTAATTTACTCAATGAATTCGATGGGTCTTATGTTCCAGGTTGAATTAGCATGACTTGTAAACTTGGCACTTGTACTTTGGCTTGGTTTAGGATGTGATTAGATATTTTTTTGTAGGTGGTAGAAATTATATTATATGGGTTTTAAATGGTACCCAAAACCAAAAATATTAGTATATGACGAAAAGTACGTAGAGAAGCATAAAATAGGGTGTCTATACTTTAGTCACTCCAAGAACCAGATCAGAGAAAAAACAAACCTATACTCGAATTGTTTAACAGAAAAACAATGATCGAAAGAAAGAGCCCACACAGGGACTAAGGAGAACATAAAGCAAAATCAAACCAATGCCCACGCAGGGTCAATATATTAGTACCAAAATTTCCACGGAAGGGAATAGAGCTTGAAAGACAAAATAAACTAACTCTAATCAATGTGATTAGATATTACTAACATGTGACACCTAACTTATTGATTTTGTCTAGATTATGAGGTAGGCAAACTTGTTGGTTAACTCCATATGACCATTGGTTATTGATAATGGGTTGGATTACGGTTGATTATGATGTAATAGGACCTATCCAAAAGGATTGATGATTGTTTATATCCAAAATTTGTTTAAATGATTTGTTATCATAATCTTGATAGTAGAATTAGTAGAATTCTAGGTTTCACTATCTTATACAATATTGGGTTAACCTACTTGGTTTAAAAGGGTGAGGAAACTGGTGATGTAGATAAAAAGGAAAGATTTAGGTTCACAAGTCACTATAAATTTTTTTCCTTCTAAAAAAATTAAAATTAGTTCACTAAATTCTTGTATCCACACAATGATAGTCAATTTCTTTCCCTTTATACCCTATTTGTATTAAGCAATAAGTTTAACAAGTTTAACCTATTTGCCAGACTATTTTATTTTGATCTCATATTCATAATTCGTTGGTTTGATCCTGATTATACTTACTCATGCAAAACTTAGCTCAAAAGAATTCAAAAATAGAAATTCAAAAAAATGATGAATCACAACTTTTAAAATGGTGAATCACAATTTCTCATAGGGTAGATTACCCTTTTCATACTTGGGTAAAAATTAAACCCCTATAAAAATGAAAACTGCAATTTTTCATAAATTATGATTTGTAAATTTTTATACTTGTGCATTTTTTTATACTTTTTATGCTTAAATTTTTTTTAGTGTTTTCATAGATGAGTGAATTGCACATGTTCAAGGACAAATCACAAATTTTGTACTTATGATTATTTTTGCTACCCAAGGAGCAAATCATAATTTTAGTAATTAGATTTTTTTTTGGAAGGACAAAGTAGTCTTTTGGATTTGCAAAATAGAATCAGATAAAATTTTACATTGATATTATGATCTAATCAAATGTTCATGGAAAATTTTGTTTGCAACTTTAATTTGGAATGTTGAACTTCAAGAAATTTATCAGGCCTAAGTGAACAGTCCACCAGGGATGTAACCTTTACGGATCAATGAAGATCAAAGGAAAGATAATTGTTATTAAAGTTCCATAACCTCTTAGCTCGGGAGAAAACCTTTTGGAAGCAAAAGTTGACCGCTACATAAAATTATTTCATGTATCCACCCTACATCACAAAAGTTTTAATAAGATCATAGAAATCTTAAGGAATGATGGGACAATGGTTGTTAAACAAGTAGATATCATATTGGAAGTAATTAAGTATTTTAAAGATTTACTTGGAGCAACTAGTGAGTTGAAGCCCTTCTTAGATGATGAAATTAAAAAAGCTACCTTTGGCTTGGGTAGGGAAAAGACACCTAGGACGAATATATTTTCGATAGAATTTTTCCAAAAAAATTAGCATATTGTAGGATAGGATGTGATTCAAGCCATCAAAGAAGCTCAAGAATCTTGTTACGTCCCCAAAGATGTAAATTCAACCTTCCTAGCCTTGATTACCAAGGTTGTTGGCATAAGGGAACTCAAGATGTCTAGACCTATAAGTATTTGCAACAAACTATATAAAATCTTGACTAAAACAATGGCAAATAGACTAAAGGCTATTTTTCCTTCATTATTGAGATACAATAGGGTAAATTTGTGAGGGGGCATCAAATTTTAGACAAGATCATTACAATTCATGAAGTCATTCACTCGATGGAAAAGAGTAAGAAGCTTGGAATGTTGCTCAAACTTGACATGAACAAGGCTTATGATTGGGAATTTCCTTTGTAAAGTTATGGAGAAATTTGGCTTTTATGAAAAATGGATAAGTTTAATCCAAAAGTGCATTTCAACTCCAATGTTTTCAATTCTTATCAATGGAGCTTCGATACGTTACTTTGAAAGCATGCATGGCTTGAGGTAGTGGGATCCTATCTTGCCTTAACTCTTCATCATTCTTGCTAAACCCCTAAGGAGAGGACTGTTGACACTAGTAGCTAATGGAACATTGGAAGGTTTTAAGCTGATCTCAATAATGAATGTTTTCCATCAACAATTTGTTGATGACACGATAATTGTTTCAAGGTCCTCTATGCCAATGGAAAAAGAAATTAAACTAATATTATATAGAGATGATAATGTAGTTGGTTAGAAGATGAACTTCTCTAAGAGTATGATTTTATTTCTCAACACTCCCTATGTTCGACAACAAAGAATTGCACATACCTAGGGATGCCACTTTTTAATAGGCACATGAATAAGAGTCTTTGGGGCTTGGTTATTGAAAGTTTTTCCAAAAAAATCTTAGGGTGGAGGGGTAGTATTCTTAATAAAGCTAGGAAAGCTCAATTAGTGAAGGCTACCTTATAAAGTACTCCTATCTATTTTAGGTTTGTTTTTAGTGTGCCAGATAGTGTCAGGTGCGAGATTGGATCTATTCAAAAACCTTTTTTAAGGTCTAGAGAAGAATACAAGATAATACTAGCACTTGTTGCATGGGATATAGTTTTTTCAAAGCGAGAATGTGGAGGCCTTGGTTTTGGGAAATTTAAGAAGATGAATGAGGCACTCATAGGAAAAATGGGATGGAAACTTCTCAAAAATGACCACTTAAGTTGGGTAAAGATTCTAAAATCCAAATATTTGCAAGGGGAGAATTCATTTTTACTCAAAAAATTTGTTTATTGGGTCCTCTTTTTGGAATAAAATTATGAAGTGTATAAATCTCCTAGCAAAGGGGATTTGGTGGCATATAAGAAATGGTAGCAAAATCAAATTTTAAAAGGATACTTGGATAAAAGATATGTCCTTAAAGGAGGACCAAGAAATTCTAGTTTTGGAATAGGACTTGACTCAATATTTTGGTACACAGGTGTAGGGTTACATAAGTTCCTTTGAATATGGAAGAAGCTGGAAAGAGCTATACATAAATAACATGGATCTGGTCAAGGAACAAGAAGTAAGAAACTTGAAGAATTTATTGGCTATTACCCCTCTAACTAATTATAGAACCATGGACACCTTTTTTTGGAGTAGGGAGAAAAAATAATCCTATTCTATTAGAATAGGGTACCAATTACTAGAGGAAGCAGGTTTAGGTTGGTTACAAGTGGCAAAAGTTTGGATCAAGAAGTTGATCCCAAAAATTACATTCTTTGTTTGGCTAGCCACTCAACATAAAATATTTGTAAAAGAGGTTTCTAGGTTGTTAACATGTGTGCTTTATGTGAGGGTGAAAATGAATATGTGTGTCATCTGTTCCTAAAATGTATATTTTTTAGATATATTTGCAGGAGCTTCTGGAGAAGTTTCAAGTAGCATAGATGTTTTCCAATTGTATGGAAAACCTTATACTACAATGGGAGTCTCCATTTTCTAGAAAAATATTGATCATGTTGTGAATATTTAGCCTTCCTCACTTCCTATGGGGTATTTGGAAGGAAATAAATAGATGTATATTTAAGGAAAAAAAGAGAGCCTATGGAAATAGTGAACATAATTAAGACAATAGAAGTGGAAAACCTGAGAGTAGCTAACCTGAATATGGTCGAGGAGAAGGTTGAGGAGAGGATCACAATCTTTAGATAGGGATTGCAACCCCTTGCTAATTGTGTCCTAAACCCAAAAAATCAATTAAGGTAGTAGGTGATATAGGAGTCCCTTCCAAAGGATAGTTGAAGCTAAATTTTTGATGGGGCCTCAAAAGGAAACTCGGGTAAAGCTAGAGCAAGTTGTGTCTTCAGAGATGATTCAGGGTGAGTACTCTTAGCTTATTCTAAACCCTTGGGCATCCAATAAAATCATTTTGCATAAGCTAGAGTGGTGTTTGAAATAATTTAATAGTTAGAGATGTTGGATGGAAGGAATCTCATCATTGAAGGGGATTCCCTAAATATAATAAAGACTCTAAAAATAGAATAGGAGGCTAGTTGGTCGATTGAAGACATAATTGAAATTTTTAGAATGAAAATTAGAACTTTGAACAATTGTTGGGTCCAACATGTTTTTAGGGAAGGAAACAAAACCACGAACTTGATGGCTAATATGTGAGTGTCCTAGGAAAATAACTTATGTTGGCTTGAAACTTCCCAAATCTGATTATAGATTTGGTAGACAAAGAAAAACCAATGGAAAATGTCCATTTTTATTAAGTATATAATGATCAAGATGGAAGATAGAGAATGCAGGAGGAGATAATTAACAGTCATCTGAGCTGATAGATGTGGGCTATCGGTAAGGTTAGAGTACCATGGAGTGAGCATTACACTGAAGTTGAAGTCTACATAAGTGTGGTTTCTGGTAAAATGGCTAGAGTAGCATCCCCGGAGGTAAAGTATGGAGTTGAAGGAAATACGAACCTAAAGCTAGGTAGTGGTGGTAAGCTCTATATAATGTAGTCCTTATTTTCTTACTTGGAAATTATTACATGGAGTGTTTTTTCTTGTTTTAAGTAAAGGGTCTTTAATTAGTGTTTTGACGTTCTATAGGCAACTAAGTGCCAATTTATTTTGTTAATTGTATGTATTAAGTATGTGCTTATAATTTTCCTTATACAATATGCTATGATGTTTTATGAAGGGTTGGGGCCCTAATCCCCTTCTAACCATCAATAAATATATATATATATATATATATATATATATATATATATATATATATATATATATTAAAATTAAAACTATAATGCATATTTTATAAATAAATCAAAATATATTATACTATATATTGGGTACTATATTGTATACTAGATAATTAACTTTCTTAAAATTGATTCATATAACCTTTGTCTTATAAACATTAAAAACTACTTTATCTTTATCTTTATATATATTTTTCTTGTTAAAATGGATATTACACCTAACATTTAAAGAACCAAGATATATATATATATATATATATATATATATATATATATATATATATATATATTAATGGAAATATGAGAACAAAATAAATAAAGAAATTAATAATATTTCATCAGTGTTAGCAAAATATTACTAGGTTTCATAGGTTAAGCAATTCTCGTAATCATAAATTTCATCAATAATCAAGCATATATCAAATGAAAAACAATCTTACATAAAACACACTAAAAGAATTTATTCATAAAACTCAAGCAATGCATAAAGAAAAGCTTCTTCGAGTTACATTTTACATGGCTTTGTATTTAATATAAAGATACATGAGACTCTTTACATTACATGACTCTTGGACTTTGTTCTCCTCAAAATCATGGGAGAACTTAGCTCTTCATATTCCTATCTTACATAATACATCTCACATATTATATAAAAACAAAGTATCTCATGATTACATATAACTTCTTACTTATAAACTTCGCACTTCACACTCATGACTCTTCACTTGCTAACTAGCCACCTCACACACTTAACTACATGACACATGCTCACACCTACTAACTTGACACATACTATATACACAAATATCAAACTCACACCTTTATCTAAATATTTACAATGAGAGCAAGTAATGTAATACCTCCAACACCCCCCTGTATTACATTTTTTTGGTATGAAGATCTTCAATCTCTTAGTCCGTCCCTTTTATCTTCATTATTTTATTTTGGATTTGATGTTGCTTGAGATTCTGGCACTGTGTTTGTTCCATATTTGATTTTTATCTTGACCATTTTGCTATGGTTCTGGTAGTGACTTTGATTGCTTCTATAATTGTTTTAAAGATAATTTTCTAAAGAAGTTTGTCTAGTGCCATCATTAATATTCTTTTCCATATATCACTATAATTGTTTTATTTGCACCAACAATATTCTTGAGGATGATTACTGCCTCTAATTGTTTTTTGATTTGTAAGAGGGTTTTTGAATGGATCTTGTAACCTTTTACAAAAGAGAGATAGTTAGGAGATATTCTCCTAAGCAAAGGGTATCCAACATTACCAAGGACCCTCTATGGGTCATCAAGAGAAACCACAAAAAAAGATAAGAGGTCCATGCAGAGGCTAAATATATGACCTTAAAATAGCGTAGAAGAAACCCACGTAGGGGTAGACAAGGAAGAAGGACTATGATAAACATGCTTCCCAACAAAAAAATAAAAATAAAAAACTCATAGTCAAAGACCGCACGGTTAGTTGCTAGGATATCCTTTATTGTGCCCTGCATCAGTGCGCTCAACGCCCACCAAGTTCTTAAATTCTTCTAGGATTTCATATTGGTACTTGTATTCATCTAAGAGAGCTTACACCTATGCTAGGAGAGAAGATGTCATATTGGAAGCCCTCTTGAGAGCTTTCATAAAATTGTGGAGGTCCTGGAGATGGCCTTGATCAAAAATATTTTTCCAACATGACACTAAAGATGCTAGTAGGGGCAACTGTGTAGAGGTACCTTCTACGCATTCCATGGGGTGGCCTTTCTTGGAAACACTTTCAAGCCTAACCTGGAAAGATAAAGAATCATCAAAATTATCATTGTTGTCGAGGATAATTGGAGCTTTGTGCTTACCACTACCAATCTTCCTTCTGGTTGTATAGAACCGAGGTTTAGACTTTAGGGAACCTAGAGCCCCCTCCACTTTCACATTATAATCTAGTGCACAATTAATTTTAGGAGATGAAGGGCTATCACCACCAATGTCCTCCACATGCCCAACAACTAAAGCCATCGCTCTTTTGGTTTACCTCTCAAGCATGTATCTGCACATGATCATATAGATTCCTTGGTGAAGGGGGAAGGAAGAAAATCCCCTCTTGACATTCACCACTAAGCATTTGACTGACCTAAAAGGATACTCCAAAATATTGATAGTTTTCTTTCCCTCAAGTGATTGAGTAAATTCAGGTGAAAACTCCTCAAAATCGCACCAGGACTGTCTAGAGTGAAATACTGCAAAACAATGATCGTGATGACGTCTTAGAGCTTGGAGAGAGTTTCTCTTAGAATTCCCCATTTGTCCCTACCCAAATTCTCCCATTTATATTTAAACAATGATAATTCACTCTAAAAGGAGTGTTTCTCCCTGTGAATGATATCATCATTGTTTGAAAATTTGATGATATCAGCTAGAAGATCGTTAGTTATAGTAAAAAAAACCCACAAGCAAAAACGTAACCCCCATACCAAGTTTGGATGAGCTCCATGGATAACTCTGATTCACTACCACTGAACTACTATAGGAAATTGAGAAAGTCATGGTCCCAAATTATATTTTTGACAAGGGCATTGATATGAAGGGAAGAGGGTTCTAATTCAGCCATGGTATTGAGATTTGGATACAAAATAATAACTAAAAATAAATTCAAGGAATTAGATATGGGAGAAGGGATGGAGGAGAAGGGATCAAGTAGGAGGCTTGGGATTTTAAATATAAAGGAAAGTTATAGAATTTGAAAAATAAAATCCTAGGACAACCTCAAACCACGTGGAAACAAAAAATATATTTTCCAAGCCATCAAAAAGGTACCATTCAACACAAGGGGGTGACTCGATCATGATGCATTCAATGAGTAGGAAGAGTTTGATTTCATAGATCGCATGTCAAGAGGATTTGAGCAAACAATATGAAGACACCAAATTCAAAAGCAAATATTGCTACCAATGGTAAGAATATTTCCCATTCTTGATTATGAGAATCCAACCCGCTATCAGTCACATGGAGAGACATGTGTTTAGAGCACTGATTCTCTACATATCTAGTACGTCTAACAAAATATTTGAATTTGATGAGATTGAAAATATTATCATCATTGTTAGAAGCAAAAGTATTGACATTCCAAGCAAGGTGATCAAAGGTAATATCCTGTAGGTTCACGTAGGACTATCGAATGAAACTGGAAAGCCATGTTGGATTGCCATGCTGCCATATATTCCATAGGAAATACAAGAATCACATGTGACTTGAAGTAGTTCGTACAAGGTATAGGATGAGGACTTTGGGTTCCAGCCTATCATGGATGATCCTAAAAATTATCTCTTCATGATATCCACTTTCTGTGATGATTTATCGAATACCAATGTTTCCATGAGTGGATGGATTTGATGTTCACCCAAAGGCAAGTATGTCATTCATTGACACTTGCATCACCTTCACTGAAAGAGGTCCTACATACATGGTAGCAACTGACAAATATTGAAGCCAACCTATGACATCACCATTGGAATTGATAGTGGTTGAAACCTATGACCTCCTTGTGGGCATGATGGGTCTTCTACACATGACATCTGTGGGCCTCTGAGAGCTTTGAGTTATGGTGAATATTGGAGTATCGCTCCAAGTGGAAACTAAAAAAATTCTAGTATTTGAAAAATAGGAAGTCCAAGAAAAGATATCATTGTACGACTTCCATGAAAGTAATGCGACAATGAGACCCTAACAAATTACCTAATCATGCATAGGGAATTTGTAGACACCAAAAACAACACCAATCCGATTATGTTACTGTAAACACTGATCGCTTTGACACACACAGCCCCAAAGGCAGCCCCCAAAGGTTAAACAGTGGTCCTAACCACTCTCACAACAATTTTGGAAGGTCAAAAATCATTTTGGCACCCTCAAGAACTTTGCTCAGTATCCATTCCACCCTGGAATGAATTCAAACTGGGATTCGCCCTACCCAAGGACAAATTCTGGATCCGCTCCAGGGTGGGGCAAATTGCAGGTTTGATGGGAAAAAAGTCAAATCTTGACAAATGGCAGCTCGGATCCGCCACCCAACGCTTCCTTCATTGCATGGGAGTATGGGTGAGCTTTTTTGAGCGTTAGAGGCATCTGCATGGTCAGTCATGAAGTCCCAATTCAGGGAGGAATCTCCTTCCCCTCGGGAAGGCATGATTGCTAAGTGGCGCCTTTGCATGCCCCTTTCAAGAGACCTACAGGTCTATAAATTGATGAGTTCCCTCATCCCAAAATATACACAGTGGGAGAAATTTTAAGCAATGAAGTGCTGCCGTTTTATTTCCCCATACATCCTTGTGCGATTTGCGCCTTCTACACCCTTGATTTCTTTTAGAGAGGAGGTCATTGGGTGACTTTTGGAAGGTCGAATATTAAGCCCAAAACCTGACATTTGGCCATAGAATACCACCAAATTTTTTGACAACACCTTGTAAGGGATTTTGGACCCATCCCAAGTGGATTGGTGCCGAAATCAGGTCCCAACGGTGGGCGGCCCGCCTGGGCGCCCCCGCATTGTCACAGGCCTAATCGCACTTTTTAGGAACGATCGGGAATGTGTAGCATATTTTCCTTTCTATCATTTTCATTCCTTGCATTTTTTTTCTATGTTGTTAGATAGTTTACAATTTTGATTTCATTTCGTTTTGATTTATTATCATTATGCTATCACGTTTTTGCTCCCACTAACTTGTAGATAAGCATCATCAAATTACCATTTATGGATGTAAAATTGGGAAAATATGAACATATGGGTCTTCCCAAAATGCCCCTAATTAGCTAACCCCAAGTTTGCAGGTGTTTTGGAGCTTTCAAGGCAAGACATTGGGGACAGTACCTTTTCGGCGTTTTGTTGCAGGTGAATTCATCCCGCCCCAGAGCGAATTCAAATCGGCGAGGAAATTTCTTGATTGTTCTTTTTGTAGTGCCCTCCTAGTGATATCTTGATACCCCTATCAAATTTTTAGATCATTTGGATTTGTTTTGGTCATAGTTTAATTCATTTTTCTCATCCATTCATCATAGGTTTGGGGATTGCATGTTTTGTTTCACCCACAGGTGCTATTGATCTTTTATTTGTTTCTTCGAACGTAGGATCGAAACATCGAAGGAGCGACAAAGAATCAAAATTCGTAGACGCAAGTGATGGTGACGTTTTGGTCTGCCCATCTTACATGTGGGCACACGAAAGAAGGAAGGCTATCCATGGATGTAACCAAAGAGACGAATTTGACGCTCCTCGCCCCTAAAAAGGGAGGATGCAAATTGTAACCGAGTTGTGGAATACATCAATAAAAGATAAGGGCTGTTATTTCATTTTGGGTTTCAATTCATGCTTTTTCCATTTCATGCATTTTTAGTTCATAGGATTTAGCGTTAAGTTTAGCTTCATATTTTGCATCGTGATTGGAGTCTTTTCTTTCTTGTTTTTCTATCCTCGTGCTTTCAGTGGCGATCACGGTGGGACCCTATACTCTTCCTTTTTGGATAAAAAATTTGATCAGAATTTGCCTTGCTTGCAGGTACCTTTTTTTTTGGGACGCGGAACTATTGTTCGTTCCAGTCTATGGCGAACACAAAATTGTAATTCGTCTCATCTAGAGACGAATTGGAATGCACCCCACCCTGAGACGAATTTAGTACTATAATTCGTTCCACCCTGGGATGAATTCTAGTCTATGAAGTTTCTGGACAGAAGCTCAGGACCGACAGATGCGGGCAAAGAAGAGGTAAGGATTCTGCATTTTTCTCTGTCATTTTATGTTCAGTGTTTCTATTTTGGATTACTTGTTTTCTTAGGGAAAGTTTTCATTTTTGCTGTTTGCTTGTTTCCATTTTGCAAAGGTAAAAAGAACCCCACACACCACGTGGAAACTTAAAAACCAAGGCGCTAGTCGTAAAGCCCCAGCCCTTGATCAAGACCAACGATGGATTTCATCACCACCTTGGCTTGAATTTTGCATCCATTACCCCGATCACAACTGTTGCTAGACGTAAATCTTGACGAAAACTGATCGAGTGTAGTTGGGGTGATTCCCAACACACGAGGATAAGTATTCTATGGTAGGTATCATAAACAGGGTGATCTCCCTTCCGTACAGCCTATGTTCCATGTACCATCTGCTCTCACATACCTATAGTTTCCCTTACGTAAGGGCGGGTATATAAAGAGGTTGGTATATCGGCCTAGCAATGGTATATCGAAGGGGCAACCAATTTTGGGAGTCATAAGAGCCCTCATTTTGCATTTAAATGGTCTTTAAAAACCTTCAAAACCAAAAACAAAAACAAAAAAATCAAAACACACTAAACCAGGTTTAGGACACACTCTCAATATTTAAACGAGATAATCACTGCTTGTGTATGTGTGTGCTCTTTTCTGTTTGGTGTAGCATAAAAAAATCATAAAAGAGATAAAAATCTACATAGCTTGTAGGAAAGCACCACCATGGTGTACACACGTAGCCAAGCCCAATCAAGGTCGGAAGCTATAGAAAGTGTACAAGGGGGCACAAGTCGCCTCTGCTATAGCACCAAGAACTTGGTCATACTGCCCTGGCGGCCTGACCCACAAGAGAGTCAAAATCAGTCCATGTCAAGATGGAACTATAGGGACACCACTGTGAGGGACACATCCGTTCATCATAGCCCCTTTTAGGAAGAATCCTTACACGTGGCACTCAACATAGATAAGAAAGCTCCCTTAGAAGCTCGATATAAGTGGCCACCGTGTGATGAAGTGCTAGAGTGGCATATTTTCCATGAGGAGAGGCCACATGATGACGACTTCCCCCCTTTGCCCTCTATCACTGTTAGAACTAATAGACAAAATCCAGAGCCTAAGGCTCTTCAAACTGGGTGAGCTAACTCTGCCCACCCCTTTCACACGTATGAAAGGGAGCACAAGGAAGATGATTACATTCCTCAAGAGCAATATACAGCGCGTGGGCCATGCGCTTTCACACCAGCTAGATACCATGATCACCCACTAAGGCCAGAGCCTCGGGTGAATGCCGCCAACCTCGACAGAGGGAATCAGCCTATTGAGATCTTAGATCATCGAGACCGAGGTAAGTACATAGGAGAGACATCCAAGCCTCCTAAACTCAAGATGGCGAAGCAAATTGACCTGGCAACCGCCAGACATGCCACCCGCCAAGCACAAATCACATGGCTTGAGCAAGATTAGCAGTAGCTAGAGCATTTATATCGCCTTAGCAAAGGGCGCATTTTGCGCCAAACAGATGAGCTGCTGCATAACTTGGTGCCTGAGAGGGTTCCAACCCTGCGCACCCAAAGGGCAGAACCATATGCGAGGCATAATCCCTTGGTGCGAGATAGGTCTCCGCGACCTTACCAAGTGCTGCCTCCGAGACCTCCTAGACCTGAGCGAGAGGCCACACCGTGAAACAACGATGGGTACCCTCCACGAGGACCCACCCAGGGTCATATGTCTCGTCCAGAGACTCCTCAGGAAGCTTACAAGGAGTACGAGCAGGAATAAGAGCGGGCCAAAACGCCCTACCTAGGTGAAGGAGTCGCCATCCAACAACCCCTTAATAGGCCTCAAGTCTCCCAAAACCCGCAACGGGAGCAAACTAAAGAGGAAGAGATTAAATATTTCGATGCATACAAAGCACTGCTAGAGCATTTGGAGTCTATGGAGACCAAAACTTATGGGCCTCAAAAGCCCACTTTATGCCAGCTTCGTAGTCACCCTGTGCATTCATCAGTACCAGCACCTCCTTACCCTGAACATTTTAAGCTACCTCAATTGGCAACCTTTAGAGGTGAGGAAGATGCTCAAGAGCATGTGACAAGGTTCCTGAGCCAATGCATCAGCATTCAGGACAATGATACTTTGTTATTGAGAACATTTATAACCACATTCGTAGGCCCTGCCTCGGATTGGTTTACTCAGTTACCGAAGCACAACATTAACAATTTAGATCAGTTAGTGGATGCATTCCTCAAACGCTTCCCCTTCAATACCAAGAAGAAGGTGTCACTAAGTGACTTAGCCAGCCTCAGGAAGTATGAGGAGGAGACCATGGCGGCCTACGGGAATCGATGGAGGACATTGCTCTCAAAGCTGCCCGACCTCCCTCTTATGTTTGACCTCACTCAGATGTTCTCCAAAAGTTATTTGAGATTGATATCTGTGCTATTGCAACTGCAAAAATATGCCACCCTAGAAGAAGCTCTGGCACAAGCCAAAATTATTGAAGAGATCAAAATACAGGATGGCGAGATAGCCAAACCTAAGAAAAAAGAGTGGACTAAAAACACTAAAGCCGGGACTACGCAACAAAAACCCACTGTCGTTAACCAAGTTGCTATCAATGTCCCTAAGCTCTGTACAAGCAACTCAGCCTCAAAAGGCTAATTATCGAGCAAGTGCCTCCCAACAACTATGACAAAGAAAATCAGAGGCAAGAACAAGGTCAGCAGCGTCGCCCTAGGCAACAATTCACACCCTACATAGAGTCCATGGACTCCTTGTTTGACTGCTTGTTAGTGGCAAACCTAATCAACCTACCAGAGATTCAGACTATAGATCCCAACACACCCAAACCTAAAGGGTATAGAGAGGACTTGTACTGCAGGTTCCATAGGCGGTAGGGACATGACCTAAATGCCTGTTGGAAATTTAAGGGCTTGGTGCAAGACTTGATTGATAACAAGACCCTAGTAGTGGATAATCCCGTCGCACCAAGAAATCAGAAAATGGAGGTCTTCAAAGACCCCTTGCCTGCTCATGCTCCGCAGGTGAAGACCCTACAAGTTAACAAGGTCACACAAAATTTCCCCATGCAGGGGTATGTAGGGATGATAAGTATAGTGACTCAAAACAGCAGGTATCCGAGCATGAATGCTCCTACAGCAGCAACAGGAGAGGTGCCAACAACATCACAACCACAACAACACCTTGCACAACCTCCTCCACCTAAGCCGATGGTCACACTTCGGACCAAACTAACTCAGATTTTGAGGACCACCTTAGCTAGGCTCTCCATATATGAGCTTATACAACAATCTACACCCCATCGAGAAGCTCTAATGGAGATTTTGAAAGCCATCGAGTTGCAGCCCCACGAGAAAAATTCTTTCAACAACTTTGTGGGGCATGTAAAATGATGCACTGAGCCGATCATCACATTTCAAGAAGACGAATCGAGATCAGTGACTAATGACATGGCAGATCCACCCTTGCACATTATCGCATGGGTCAACGAGATCCCATACAAGAGGGTATTGATAGACACTGGCTCATCCAGCAACATCATCACAACTGCGGCTCTCAAGCATCTGAAGTTGCCCGCATCTCATATCACAGCTTCCACCTACACTCTGCGAGCATTCAATGATGCAATCTGCTCGACAGTCGGCACAATAGTTCTACCAATCCAAGTAGGAAAAAAGACCATACCCACATTGTGCCACGTATTGGAGGGTGAGATGGCCTACAACATCTTGCTCAGTCGGCCATGGATCTGGGACATGAAGTGTGTCCCTTTGATAGCTCACCAATGTTTAAAGTACACATTTGAAGGGGAGGTGCATGTAGTCCCAGCGGACTTAGAACCCTTCAAGTATTGTAATGCGGTGCAGCTGATGTCGCAATCAACCCTGCCATCAATGCATTTGGATTTTTAGCTAAATCCATCTAAACAAGGTTCGATTTCGTAGGCATCTCCATTAGCAAGCTCTTAAAAATCCTAGTCGGGCTCATCTTCATCATCTGGTCCTCCACCAACGACATCATCTATGGGGGTCAAACAGAAGGACAAAGGGAAGGAACCCCTAGAAGAGGCAAAACCTTTGGAAGAAACATTGCCATCAGTATCGACTATATCTACTGAGGAGATGCCTAACTGGATGGAAGTTGAGGCTTTAGCCCAACCTACATGGAGTGGACTCAAGGAGAACTTCCATTCCCTCCCCCTCAACCACCAACGATCATCGTTGAAATTGCCAATACGGGCCTGGGAGAGTATCTGGTGTGGAATATTGTAGCAACACCTACACTAGATCCATATGGACATCTTGGTGGAGAACTTCCATTCCATCCCCCTCCCCTTGGACATCTTGGTGGAGAACATGCATGGTCTAGGGATAGGCAACAAGGGGGGATTGGCATCAGATCCATATGCCAACCCTAACACCACATATACATTGAGGGATTATCTCCCATTAACGATAATCAACCTTGTTGGCTCCAGTAATCCCTTCCCTTCGCTCGAGAGAGGAGAAATCTTGAGAGCTCATTTTCAAGGAAGGTCTAGACAATGTCAAGAAGGGTCCTAGAAGGATGAGTCGAAATATGACCCAGCTTCATATGACCCCTTCAAATAAGATAGCGATCACTCACAGGTGATCCCCATGGATGAATATCAAGAAAGCCTCTTGACAATGTTCTCCCTGGATTCTCCCATCGAGCAAGCACCGCTCCAAGAACATCAAGTCCTCCTACGGAGAGCGAAACAACCTAGGTGGGACCACATCAATTTTCTTGAGCAAGGCGAGCATTTAATGCCATAAGCAGTCAAAGCCAACGAAGGCCTTTGGATATCTGATAGTGATTATGAAGACAAAACAGAGATGGCATATCTTAATCACATGCGGCAGATGCAGCATCGGCGCCCCTTGGAGATTAATGACATGTTTGTGCAATTAAACATAAGGCTTGGGCATGAGTGGTACGTAGACCTAGTGCGATGGGACCAAGTGTTGGATCCGCTACTTTGGGCATACGAAGAGCACATTCTGCCCAAAGACCCTATAGTGGCATCAGTTTTGAGGGTAGACCCTATCTTCCTATCCACACATAGGGCCGATCCATTTGTGCCCATCCATTTAGAGCCAGATCTAGAGCATAAAGAGCATCCAAGATGTCCGAGTAACCACACCTATGGTAATGGAGACCAAAATAATTTCATCAACATGATCTCCATTGCTTTAACTGCCCCCATCTACAATCTGGTCAATCCGACACAGCCATTGTATCTAGACATAGATGCCATAGACTGGGATCGCGTCGATTCCCCTCCATCCCCATCCGAGTACTGGCATTTTGGTGAAATGCTTCATTTTACCCCTGGGCCAATGCAAGATATCTTCCATGCTAAAGAGGGAACCGAGGTTCCTAATGATGATCTAAACTCAGCAAATGATATCCACTTGATCCCAACTCCACATTAGTTGGAAGACGAATCCCACATGTCGGTCGAGGAGACGACTGATGTAGACATCGACTCAGATCCAATGAATCCACAAATCATCAAGTTGGGGGTAAGTTTATCCCCCGAAGAGCAAGTCGACTACATTGCCCTTCTCAAAGAGAAGAAGGAGGTTTTTGCATGGTCGTACAGAGACATGTGGGGACTAGATCCGCAGCTAGTCATGCATAATCTAACGCTTGACCCGACAGTCAAGCCAGTGAAGCAAAAACTACGTAAGATGCACCCAACTGTGGCCTTGATGGTCAAAGATGAATTACAAAAGCTATTGGATGCACAGTTTGTCATCTACGTGGATTATTCGCCATGGCTATCCAACATGGTGCCCGTCAAAAAGCCTAACGGGAGGATTCGCATATGCACTAATTTTTGAGATCTAAACAAAGTGATTCCTAAGGATGATTTCCCCTTTCCGAGCATTGACCCATTGGTAGATTCCACAGCGGGTCACAAAATGATTTCCCTCATGGATGGTTTCTCGAGATACAATTAAATTTGTATCAATCCTGAGGACTAGTTCAAAACGGCGTTCACAATGCCTTGGGGAACATTTTGTTATAAGGTCATGCCTTTTGGCCTTAAAAACACTGGCACCACCTGCCAACGTGCCATGACATACATCTTCCACGATTACATGCACAAGACTTTGGAAGATTACATGGATGATTTGTTGGCCAAATCTCTTTTGTGCCTGGATCATCTCGGTGACTTAAGCAAGATCCTCGATCGCCTCATGGAGCATAAAGTTAGACTGAATCCCAAGAAGTGCATTTTTGGCATCACATATAGAAAGCTCTTGGGTTTTATAGTCTCAAAGCGAGGCATCGAGGTCAACCCAAACAAAGTCAATGCAATCCTTGAAATGGTGCCCCCAACTACCATTAAGCAACTCAGAAGTCTACAGGGAAAGGTCACGTCGATCAAGCGCTTCATAGCGCAGCTATTTGACAAGTGTCGACCAATGAACAAGTTGTTGCACAAGGGGGTAGCATTTCACTGGGATGACGAGTGCCAGTCAGCATTTGACGACATCAAAAAATACTTGGCTTCACCGCCAGTATTGGCACCACCTAGACCAGGAGTGTCGTTCTACTTATACATCTCAGCTACTAAGGTGGCACTGGGAGCCATGCTAGCCCAGAAGAATGAACTTCATAGAGAACAGGCTACTTACTATCTTAGCCGCACCCTGGTTAGTTATGAACTTAACTATGCATACGTCGAGAAACTCTGCTTGGCAGTGGTATTTGCTACCAAAAAGCTACGCCATTACATGCTGGGCAACAAGATGTATGTTGTGTCTAAGGAGAATCCATTGCGGTACATGATGAGTCTTACTTATCATAGTAGTCGCACAATGAAATGGATCATGTTGTTGACAGAATTTGACATAGAGTTTATCGGACAAAAATCCATAAAAGGACAGGTCATAGCTGATCAACTGGCAGAGGCTCCTCTCGAAGACGATTAGCCTCTGATCATAGAACTACCCGATGATGGGGTCTTCCATGTCTCAGAATCACCAGATTCTGACGTGCCTGAGTCACAGGCCGACATAACCCTATTTTTTGATGGTTCTAAATGTGAGCAAGGTGGTGGTGTGGGAATAGTATTCTTCACATCGCAGGGCACTCCAATGCCCCTGTCATTTAAATTAAATTTCTTGTGCACCAACAAAAATGCAGAGTATGAAGCCTTGATCATAGGTCTTCAGACAAAAATCACCATGAACATTAAACGATTGAACATCTTTGGTGATTCGGTGTTAATTGTCAACCAAGTCAAAGGGATTTTCCAATGTAAATGCCCAGTTCTGTAGGCTTACAAAGCCCTTGTGGACAAATTCTTGGCAAAGCTTGAATGGTACGACATCGAGGCACTCCCTCGGTCATCGAATCATTTTGCGGACACTATGGCCTCCTTGGGGTCACTAATCACGCAAGACATTTCTGGTGATATGACAACCATTCAAGTCAAAACACTATCACAATCAGCGATGGAGTGAGCAAGCTCTGATTTGATGCCAGAAATCTACATGATCTAGATTGAACTATAATCAGATAAGTTCTCTCGAATTCATGATCGTCTGAAACACGCGAACTAGGGGTCCTTGTTCTCCCCTACTCCCATTAATAGCGATACAATGCTATTCTTGCAAGCTCTCTCCCACTTAGCATTTGCTAGGGATGAACTTCAAGAGGGATTGGCTATTCATCAAGGCTTTCGATCCATAGGATTGGTATTCACCCATCAAGGACTACCTCAAGTTAGGTAACCTCCCGCTTGGATTGACGCACGTCGCAAAATGAGCATTCAAGCAGAAAGTGGCTAAGTATGTCTTGTTAGGAGATATTTTGTACCATCGTAGCTATGGAGGAATCCTCCGTTGCTTAGACCAGCAAGAGTCTACTTGGGCGATCGCCCAAGTGCACGATGGTACATGCGATGGCCACTTCAGCGGTATGGCCATCGCCAAGCGCATTCTTCGCATGGGCTATTATTGGCCATATTTAGAGTGATATTGTTGCGCATATGTGCAAAAGTGTGTGAAGTGTCAACATCATGCCAATTTGACACATGTACCTTCCCAGGTCTTGCATCCGATCCAATCGGCTTGGCCATTTTCATAGTGGGGCTTAGATCTCATCAGAAAGATCTCCCTTGCGTCGTTCGGTCGTCACACCTTTATCATAAAGGCCACAAAGTATTTCACCAAATGGGTGGAAGCAGTTCCGCTTACCTCTATGACAGGACCCCGCATTATGGAGTTCATTTTGCATAACATCGTATGTCATTTTGGTCTTCCATCCAAAATAATATTGGATAGTGGGACGTCATTCAAGAACAAAGATATGCGTGCTTTGACCACAAAGTATAAAATTTAGCACAGTTTTTCAACACCCTATTATTCGTAGGCAAATGGGCAAGCAGAGGCGTCAAACAAAATGCTAGTTGCTATCCTTAAAAAGACAGTCGTAGATAGTCATAAGGATTGGTACATTCATATCCCACTTGCCCCGTGGGCTTATCGCACTAGCATTCGGATGCCCACTAGGGCAACTTCATTTTTCCTCGTGTATGACTCTGAGGCAGTCATGCCTCTCGAGTTGGAGATTCCCTCCCTGTGCATATCAATGCAAGAGTTCATCGATGATGACACTGCATGGCAGGCCCAGGTAGACCAGCTTACGTTGCTTGATGAACGACGCGTTCATGCTCTCTAGCATTTATGTATCTATCAAGAGCTACTTAAGAAAGCATACAACATGAAAGTTCACTTGAGGGACTTTTGGATTGGTGACTTGGTATTAAAAGAAAACCAACAAAACTCTAGTTTGTCGTCCCATCTAAGGGACAAGTTCGCAAAAAATTGGTTAGGTCCCTATGTAATTGATAGCAAAATAGGACCCGGGACATACCGGCTAGCCTCTCTTGACGGAGTCAAGGAATTAGAACCCTTGAACATCAGTCACTTGCAGCCATTCCATATTTAAAGGAGCCATAGCCCACCCAAAAAGCTCCAAGGATTTCTACAATCGCTTGGTCAATCCCAAATACTCCAAGGATTTCTACAATCGCTTGGTCAATCCTAAAAGGCTCCAAGGATTCCTACAATCGCTTGGTCAATCCCAAATGCTCCAAGGATTCCTACAATCGCTTGGTCAATCCTAAAATGCTCCAAGGATTTCCACAATCGCTTGGTCAATCCCAAATACTCCAAGGACTTCTACAATCGCTTGGTCAATCCCAAATACTCCAAGGATTTCTACAATCGCTTGGTCAATCCCAAAAGGCTCCAAGTATTCCTACAATCGCTTGGTCAATCCCAAAAGGCTCCAAGGATTCCTACAATCGCTTGGTCAATCCCAAAAGGCTCCAAGGATTTCCACAATCGCTTGGTCAATCCCAAAATGCTCCAAGGATTTCCACAATCGCTTGGTCAATCCCAAAATGCTCCAAGGATTCCTACAATCGCTTGGTCAAAAATAAGAAAATTCAAAAACAATAAAATCATCAAAAATAACAAAAAAAAAAATTGCATCTCATTTCCATGCATACTCAAAATCATCACAACAATACAAAACTCCGTTGCATCTCATCCTCATCCTCACAAAAATAAGCAAATCCAAAAAAAAAAACAATAAAAAAACAACAAAAGCATCAAAAAATAACAAAATTTGCATCTCATTCCCATACATATGCATCATAACAACATAGAGATCCTTTCTGCATCTCACCTTCATATTCACAAAAATCAATCCCTCAAAAATACAAAAATATATAGCTGCATTCGACATCAAACCCATACATTGCATATTTGTGGTCATAAAGGTCGAAGCACCATAGACTGTCATTACTTGTCAAAACCATCATTTTCGCATTTTTTTTCCCACTTTGTCAATAGCTCATCGCCTATAGCTGCCATTCACGATATTCTCCCACATCATAGTTAGTTGTTTTCTAATGTATCGAGAGTTTTCGTCATTCAATCATCATTAGCTTTTTAGCCACGTACTGTACCGAGTCAGATAGATTTTATGAAGGTCGAATTCTACTTGGATCACACCTTGTTATGTAGCATCCCGACACAAGTTAAAACATTTAACAAAATTCACAAGTTGTGTAAATGAAATATGAACCCTGCAAAGCAATCCAAGTCACCATAAGCAAAACGGTTATCTTGCTCATCCCCCCGTGCGAATGACCCCAAGAATGCTGAGAGTTGGCATAAGGACAAGCATCCTCCCTACCCAATTCCCTAAGAATCCCAAGTTTTCAAAAATTGCAAAACATCAGAACAATTTGCAAAAGTCAAAACTCCAAAATTTGATATCCCAAAGTGCACACAACAAAAAGCACAAACAACAGTGATTCTCGTCACTCCATATCCTAATCCCTTGCTCAAAAAAAAAAAAAATAATAATAATAATAATAATAAAACAAAAATAAACAGTGATTTTTATCACTACAAAAAAGCAAGTATCCCAATACAATTGAAGAAAAGAAGGGAGTTGAACTTGAATCCCTGGAACTCTCAGCATTCTGACAGGTCATGAGGCAAGCCTCAGTACCCGTTTAGTTGATAGCCTATTGGTCACTGGTGGTAAACCTCCCGCATGACGATATATCTGTCACATTAACTTGTGTGCAGATCAATGTTTGCATGTGGACGAGCTAGCTTATGGTAACCTAGATAGTATCGCAGATTAATCTGACTAAATACAACAAAGGTGTTAGTGGAATTAATCAGGTGATCCTCGATACGAGTTTGGTTGAAGACCTATCTGGCACTGGCGGTATCCTGACAAACACCACATAAACGAACTCAAGTGCACACACAGGGATGTGAAATAACTTGGTCAAAAACAAGTCTGATTCATACATTGTTCAAAAAGTTTTGTGAGACAAAAGTACAGTCATGGCTAGACAGTTAAAACATCTGAGTCTCAGAAAACCTTAACTACATTCGAAACCAACTTGCCATCTTTCATTCTCCCATTGCAAAAAAAAAAAAAAAACCCATAAAGTTCTGAATAGTCTATGGTGCGACTTCCAAACATCACAAATTCAATTCATCCATTCCATTTTGCATATCACATATAAATAAAAAACATTTGCATTCATCATAACATATGCATCCATAAAAATAAATTAACATGCATACATCCATATTCATCAACAATCATGCATAAGATCAAATCATCACATGTGCATAAACAAAATAAAGTCGGTATATATATATCGTCAAAAATGCCTATAGGCTACAAAGAGTTGGTCCTCTGACCCTACAACAAAATCCAAAATCCCAAAACCCCCCAGCCTAAGGTTTTTGCCACCATGATCACATAGGATCGATGTGATGGGAACTACCCCCCGTGGTGTGGGTCCTATGGGACCCCTCAGGACGGCTACTGCTAGCCCCTGCATCACGCTTGCTACCGCCTCCCTCATCCAATCACCTGCGATGAGATGATGCTGACTGCTCAGTACCACTGTCCCTCGTCCGGCATAAAGAGACACCTCCCAAGGGCTTAGGTAACTGCCCACCGAGCTAGATAATCTCTCCCTCCATATCTAGCCCATGTCGAGACCAATCTGCCTCCCACCACAACCGCTCTACCTCCTGTCGATGGTAGTAAGCTACTGCATCATCACATTGTGCCAGCTAGATCCGTAGGAGATCTCTCTCCTGTGTAGCATGGGCGTCCCCATCCCCTCGACGATGTGCAACGAATGTGCTCTCCCGCTCCGCCAGATGAGCCCATAGGAGATTCCTCTCTTGCAAAGCTTCCCTCAACTCCTCAAACCATCTCCGTAGCATCTCTGCCAACTGCACATTCTCAGCATGTAACCTGGACTCCGCATCCTCCACTTTTTCCTGAGGCATAGGCATATCTAGAATAGCATCCTGCTCTGGCTCCCACTGCTTCATAATGTCCTGCATCTCCAATCGATCCGAAACCCCCAGATCCACATCCTCATCCTCCACCTCCACCATATCTACATCCTCCCGAGGAGCTCCCCAAGCCTCTCCTGGTGCCTCGACACCCTCCCCGCCTGCGGTTGCTGCCTCCACGCCTCCCAGTGGCCCCTCTCCCTGCCATTGTCGTAGTACCCATCACTAGTCGTACTCCATAATAGTCCCGATGTCATCCACGTCTAAGACATCGATCACTGCATCTGTATCCTCGCCTAGTGGCACGATGACTGGTTGATCTAGAGTCCTCTCATCCCCCCAATTTTGATAGACCATGGGATCACCAGGAAACCCCTGGCGCACCCTAAACTGTCGTGTCACCCGACTGTATGGGAAAATCTCATGCTCGGTCCCATGCCGCCCAATTAGCCATCGCTCCTTGCAGACCCGTTGGAGCCACTATCCCACCTCTGGCCAGGCTGAACAGTCCCAATAGGGTTGCCAGAACACCTCCCCCAGAGCAAGCCAAGCAAAGGCATCAGCATAGTGCCCTATGACACCTGCCCACTACTGACTCTGCCCCTACTCCTTAGACCCTCGCCACAGAGCTGCATACCCGATATCCTTATCCGTCATCTTTGCCCGAGTTGTCCATGGTAACCCGACTGGCCTCTCCACTGCTATGTGCTGCCAACCCCAACTCTACAACAGATAGTTGCAGCTGATCCCCTTTCGCTTCCAACAATAGACCTCATATAACTCCCCATAGAGCTACGCCAGCAGCATTTGTCCCCATCTCAAGATCAACGGATCCTATGTCGAACACTCCACCAGTCGCCAAACCACATCTAGCAGGTTCCACGGGAACCTCGCTCCTGATGAGTCAGGTAGAAGCATGTTGGAAATGAGGCCCATAAGTAATGCGTGCCTCACTCCCAACACCCCCCTCTCAAACCACCATCGAACCATAATCCCACCCATCTGACAGTAAACCTCGGCCATCTCCACTGGACCATCCACCCCCAACTCCTGCTTGTGCCTGAAGCATCGCATCAGTATCGTTGTTCGCTGATCACGCGGTGATGTTCTAATCGACAGTCCATCTATCGGAATCCATAGAAGCTGATATACATCCTCCAAGGTCACTGTCATCTCCCCTGTTGGGAGATTGAAGGTGTTGGTCCGGGGATCCCACAAGTTGATCAGGGCCATAAGATAGGCCCGATCCCTGACCACAGGCTCTAGTCGAGCCACCTACTTGAGCCCAAGGGCATCAATCCACTCCCAGTCAGCCATAGTTAGCATCCCCCGCACTTTAGCAAAAGTGATCGGTACACGATATCGGCTCTTAACAACCTGCAAAAGAAAACAATACAAAAACATTAAAATCATGAATAAAAAAAAGAACTGTACAGCATAACATGAATATATAGCATTGCCTACCAATGTATAGTCGAAAACAAAACAAAAATTCAAACAAAATTTAATTTGTCAGTTCTAGGGTTCCTAATCCTAACTGATAAATTTAAAAACAAAACAAAAATTCAAACAAAATTTAATTTGTCAGTTCTAGGGTTCCTAATCCTAACTGATAAATTTAAAAACAAAACAAAAATTCAAACAAAATTTAATTTGTCAGTTCTAGGGTTCCTAATCCTAACTGATACATTTAAAAACAAAACGTAAAACTCAAAAAAATTAATTTGTTAGTCCTAAGGTTTATACAGTTGTCAGTCTTAGGATTTCTATATTTTAAGTTTAAAAAGTCTATACAAGCAGCACAAAATTAAAATAACAGTTTTTAACCTAGGGTTTTCACCTACATTTTAAAACTGACAAGCTCAACCTAAAAAACTTGGGTTTTTCGTTCCGTCTATCCTAGGGTTTTAGTTAAAAACAAAAATAAAGATTTTTCACCTAGGTTTTAGCTACGTCATCCATTCAATTTTCAGCTAAAGTCTTGGTTTGTGTTCAGTTCGATTTTTAGGGTTTCCATTTTAATTTTGAGAAAACAACATCACAAAAGAAAAATAAAAAAATAACTTGCAATTTCAAAAACACATAACAAAAGCAATAACACTAAGGAGCACTTAATGGTCTCACTTCGGCTTCATTGCTCGATCTGGTTTGTGCACTCATGATTTCGAGAGAAATTTGGCATCACTTTGCTTTGTAGAATTAACCTCCTCCTCCCTAGAGCTCCCAAATCACAAGAAAATTTAGAAGCAAATGAGCCCAAACCCTAGTTTTGGCCTTTAAATAAGCCTTTTGAGCTTATATTCATTCCTACCTGGGATGAGCACTCTGGTTAGCGCTCGTCCACCCTGGGACGAATACTAAGCTGGAATTTGTCCCACCCCAAAACGAATTCAGGGCAAAAATTTCAAAAAACAACAAAAATTGAACAAAAATGCACCAAAATACCTAATAAACTTGCCCGATGAAAGTGCTTTGGCACTTGACATTTCGAGTATGCAAAACAGATGTCGGGGTCACAAATCCTCACTATCCTACTCCTTAATAAGGCCACCATGGTCGGACCACTCCACGGGAAGATGGATTTTTGAGAATTTCATCCCCAAACGGCGTCAGCAAAAGGGTCAAAAACCCACCCAAAAATAAGTAATAACATTGCTGAATGAAGGCGCCTTCGTGCCTGACATTCTTGGCATCCAAAATAGACGTTAGGGTTGCAAATCATCACCATCCTCCTCCCTAAGAATTCCACCATGGCCGGAGTGCTCCACGGGAAGATGAATTTTTGACAATTTCAGCTCCAGAAACGCGTCACCAAAAGGGTTAGCACCCACCAAAAACAGGTCTAAATGTCGAAAAACTGCACACACATTCAAAGATAAATCTCTGAAGGCACCCTTACACAAGTCATCTTGGGTCAAGCGACTCGTCGCTTTTCTCATGGAGGTCATTCCCTCATCGATTCGTCGCTTGAGGGGGTAGTCACACGTAGTCACCAATCAACAAACACACACCCAATCAAGGAAATGGCATGCATTCAAAGGATCATTGACAAAGACAATCACGCTCTTGCTTGGGGCAGCAAACAAGCAATAATCACAAGCTGATCAAACACTTGGCATTCATGAATCATGAACTCAAGGTTCTCACAGACAAAAGGTTGCGCCCTTTGCCTATTCATGACTGATCTATGCCCAAGTTCAAGTAACACCTCACCGAAAAAGGTTAACACTTGAGTTGAGTTCCTTCGCTCGTCAGAAGCAAGGATTCAAGAATGCATGCCATTTCCATACTTGGGGCATCAATAGTTGGTTAGGTTACAAAGAAACCCTAATCATTAGTGCTTTGGTTATCTATTTTTGCTCGATGCTGTGCCTTGCACAACGCATCCCAAAAAGCAGCATCTGTAGACACCAAAAACAATACCAATCTGATTATGTGACTGCAAACATTGATTGCTTTGACACACACAGCCCCAAAGGCAGCCCCCAGAGGTTAAACAGTGGTCCTAACCACTCTCACAGCAGTTTTGGAAAGTCAAAAATCATTTTGGCACCCTTAGGCGCTTTGCTCAGTATCTGTTCCACCCTGGAACAAATTCAAACTGGGATTCTCCCTACCCAGGGATGAATTCTGGATTGATCAAATGCAGTGATCGACGTCCCGAATGTGGATGACATTGGGACTACTGTGGAGTATGACCAATGGTGGGTACTATGACGATGGCAGGGAGAGGAGCCACTGGGAGGCACGGAGACAACAACCATGGGCAGGGAGGGTGCCAAGGCACCAAGAGAGGCTTGGGGAGCTCCTCGGGAGGACGCATATATGGTGGAGGTAGAGGATGAGGATGTGGATCTGGGGGTTCTAGATCAGTCGAAGATGCAGGACATTACGGAGCAGTGGGAGCTAGAGCAGACTGCTATTCCAGATATGCCTATGCCTTAGGCAAAAGCGGAGGATGCAGAGTCTGGGTTACGTGCTAAGAATGCGCGGTTGGCGGAGCTGCTGTGGAGGATGGATGAGTTGGGGGAAGCTTTACAGGAGAGGGATCTCCTACAGGCTCAGCTGGCGGAGCGAGAAAGCACATTCGCTGCACATCGTCGGGGGGATGGGGATGCCAGCACTGCACAGGAGAAAGATCTCCTATAGACACAGCTGGCATAGCATGACGATGCAGTAGCTTACTACTGTCAGTAGGAGGCAGTGGTTCCGACGGGAGGCAGGTTGGTCTCGACATCAGTTGGATATGGAGGGAGAGATTATCCGGCTCGATGGGTGGTTACCTGAGCCCTCGGGAGGTGGCTCTTCATGTCGAATGAGGGATAGTGGTACTGAGCAGTCAACATCATCTCGATTATGGGAATCCTTGGAGCATTTGGGATTGACCAAGCGATTATGGGAATCCTTGGAGCTTTTTGGGTGGGCTATGGCTCCTTTAAATATGGAATGGCCGCAAGTGACTGATGTTCAAGGGTTATAATTCCTTGACTCCGTCAAGAGAGGCTAGCCGGTATGTCCTGGGTCCTATTTTGCTATCAATTACATAGGGACCTAACCAATTTGTCGTGAACTTGTCCCTTAGATGGGACGACAAACTAGAGTTCTGTTGGTTTTCTTTTAAGACCAAGTCACCAATCCAAAAGTCCCTCAGGTGAACTTTCATGTTGTATGCTTTCTTAAGTCACTCTTGATAGATACGTAAATGCTCGAGAGCATTAATGCGTCGTTCGTCAAGCAAAGTAATCTAGTCTACCCAGGCCTGCCACGTAGTGTCATCATCAATGAACTCTTGCATTGATATGCGCAGGGAGGGAATCTCCAACTCGAGAGGCATGACTGCGTCAGAGCCATACACGAGCAAAAACAGAGTTGCCCCAGTGGGCGTCCGAATGCTAGTGCGATAAGCCCACAGGGCAAGTGGGATCTGAATGTGCCAATCCTTATGACTGTCTGCGACTGTATTTTTAAGGATAGAAACTAGCATTTTGTTTGACGTCTCTGCTTGCCCATTTGCCTGCAGATAATAGGGTGTCAAAAAAATGTGCTAAATTTTGTACTCTGTGGTCAAAGCACACACATATTTGTTCTTGAATGACGTCCATTATTCGAGATTATTTTGGATGGAAGACCAAAACAACATATGATGTTATGTAAAATGAACTCCATAATGCGGGGTCCTATCGTAGAGGTAAGCGAAACTGCTTCCACCCATTTGGTGAAATACTCTATGGTCGTTATGATAAACGTGTGACGGTCAGACGACGCAGGGGAGATCTTTTCGATGAGATCTAAGCCCCACTATGAAAATGGCCAAGCCGATTGGATCGGCTGCAAGGCCTAGGAAGGTACATGTGTCAAATTGGCATGATGTTGACACTTCATGCACTTTCGCACATATTCGCAACAATCTCGCTCTAAATATGGCCAATAGTATCCCATGCAAAGAATGCGCTTAGCGATGGCCATACCGCTGAAGTGGCCACTACATGTACCATCGTGCGCTTGGGCGATTGCCCAAGTAGACTCTTGCTAGTCTAAGCAATGAAGGAGGATTCCTTCATAGCTACGACGGTACAAAATGTCTCCTAACAAGACATACTTAGTCACTTTCTGCTTGAATGCTCATTTTGCGACGTGCGTCAATCCAAGCAGGAGGTTACCTAACTTGAGGTAGTCCCTAACGGGTGAATACCAATCCTGCAGATCAGAAGACTCGATAGTTTGAATAGCCAATCCCTCTTGAAGTTCATCCCTAGCAAACCCTGAGTGGGAGAGAGCTTGCAAGAATAGCGTTGTATCGCTATTAATGGGAGTAGGGGAGAACAAGGACCCCTAGTTTGCGTGTTTCAAACGATCATGGATTCAAGAGAACTTATCCGAGGATGGTTCAATCTGGATCATGTGGATTTTTGATGTCAAATCAGAGCTTGCTCGCTCCATCACTAATAGCGATAGTGTTTTGACTTTAATGGTTGTCATATCACCAGAAATATCTTGCGGTATTAGTGACCCCAAGGAGGCCATAGCGTCCGCAAAACAATTCGATGATCGAGGGAGCGCCTTGATGTCGTACCATTCAATATTTGCCAAGAATTTGTCCACAAGGGCTTTGTAAGCTTGCAGAACTGGGCATTTACATTGGAAAATCCCTTTGACTTGGTTGACAATTAACAACAAATCACCAAAGATGTTCAATCGTTTAATGTTCATGGTGATTGTTGTCTGAAGACCTATGAGCAAGGCTTCATACTCTGCATTGTTGTTGGTGCACGAGAAATTTAATTTAAATGATAGGGGCATTGGAGCGCCCTGTGATGTGAAGAATACTATTCCTGCACCACCACCTTGCTCACATTTAGAACCATAAAAAAATAGGGTTATGTTGGCCTATGACTCATGCTCGTCAGAATCTGGTGATTCTTAGACATGGAAGACCCCATCATCGGGTAGTTCTATGACTAGAGGCTGATCGTCTTCGAGAGGAGCCTCTGCTAGTTGATTGGCTATGACCTGTCCTTTTATGGATTTTTGTTCGATAAAATCTATGTCAAATTCCATCAACAACATGATCCATTTCGTCGTGCGACTACTATGATAAGTACGACTCATCATGTACCGCAATGGATTCTCCTTAGACACAACATATGTCTTGTTGCCCAACATGTAATGGCGCAGCTTTTTGGTAACAAATACCACTGCCAAGCAGAGTTTCTCAACGTATGCATAGTTAAGTTCATAACTGACTAGGGTGCAGCTAAGATTAAGTAGCCTGTTCTCTATGAAGTTCATTCTTCTGGGCTAGCATGGCTCCCGAGTGCCACCTTAGTAGTTGAGATGTATAAGTAGAATGACACTCCTGGTCTAGGTGGTGCCAATACTGGCAGCAAAGCCAAGTATTGTTTGATGTCGTCAAAGGCTGACTGGCACTCGTCATCCTAGTGAAATGCTACCCCCTTGTGCAACTTGTTCATTGGTCGACACTTGTTAGATAGCTACGCTATGAAGGGCTTGATCGACGCGAATTTTCCCTGTAGACTTCTGAGCTACTTAATGGTAGTTGGGGGAACCATTTCAAGGATTGCCTTAACTTTGTTTGGGTCGACCTCGATGCCTCGCTTTGAGACTATAAAACCCAAGAGCTTTCCAGATGTGATGCCAAAAATGCACTTCTTGGGATTCATTCTGACTTTATTCTCCATGAGGCAATCGAGGATATTGCTTAAGTCACCAAGATGATCAGGGCGCAAAAGAGATTTGGCCAACAAATCATCCATGTAATCTTCCAAAGTCTTGTGCATGTAATCATGGAAGATGTATGTCATGGCACGTTGGTAGGTGGTGCCAACGTTTTTAAGGCCAAAAGGCATGACCTTATAACAAAATGTTCCCCAAGGCGTTGTGAACGCCGTTTTGAGCTGGTCCTTGGGATTGATACAAATTTGATTGTATCCCAAGAAACCATCCATGAGGGAAAGCATTTCATGACCTACTGTGACATCTACCAATGCATCGATGCTCGACAAGGGGAAATCATCCTTAGGACTCGCTTTGTTTAGATCTCAAAAATCGGTGCATATGCGAATCCTCCCATCAGGCTTTTGATAGGCACCATGTTGGACAGCCATGGCAGATAATCCACGCAGATAACAAACTGTGCATCCAACAACTTTTGCAATTTGTCTTTGACCATCAAGGCCACTGTTGGGTGCATATTACGTAGTTTTTGCTTCATTGGCTTGACTTTCGGGTCAAGTGTTAGATTATGCGTGACTAGCTGCAGGTCTAGTCTTGGCATGTCTCTGTACGACCATGCAAAAACCTCCTTCTTCTCTTTGAGAAGGGCAATGTAGTCGGCTTGATCTTCGGGGGATAAAATTACCCCTAGCTTGATGATCTATGGATTCATTGGATCTGAGCCGATGTCTACGTCAGTCGTCTCCTCGACCGACATGTGGGATCCGTCTTCCAACTGATGTGGAGTTGGGATCAAGTGGATATCATTTGCTAATTTTAGATCATCGTTAGGAACCTCGGGTCCCTCTTCAGCATGGAAGATATCTTGAGTTGGCCTAGGGGTAAAATGAAGCATTTCATCGAAAGGCCAGTACTCGGATGGGGATGGAGGGAAATCGACGTGATCCTAGTCTATGATATCCTAGTCTATGATATCTTGGATATCTTGGTCTCCATTATCATAGGTGTAGTTACTTGGATATCTTGGATGCTCTTTATGCTCTGGATCTGGCTTTAGAGGGATGGGAACGAATGGATCGGCCCTATGTGTGAATAGGAAGACAGGGTCTACCCTCGGCACTGATGCCACTATAGAGTCTCTGGGTAGAAGGTGCTCTTCATATGCCCATAGTAGCAGATCCAACACTTGGTCCCATCACGCTGGGTCTACGTACCACTCATGCCCAAGCCTTATGTTTAATTGTGCAAACATGTTGTTAATCTCCAAGGGGCACCGATGCTACATCTGTCGCATGTGATTAAGATATGCCATCTTTGTTTCATCTTCATAATCACTATCGAAGATCCAAAGGCCTTCGTTGGCTTCGACTGCTTGCGACATTAAAGGCTCACCTTGCTCAAGCAAATTGATGTGGTCCCACCTAGGTTGTTCTACTCTCCGTGGGGGGACTTGATGTTCTTGGAGCGATGCTTGCTCGATGGGAGCATCCAGGGGGAACATTGTCAAGAGGCTTTCTTGATATTCATCCATGGGGATCACCTGCAAGTGATCGCTATCTGATTCGAAGGGGTCATATGATGCTGGGTCATATTCTGACTTGTCCTTCGAGGACCCTTCTTGACATTGTCTAAACCTTTCTTGAAAATGAGCTCTCGAGCTTTCTCCTCTCTCGAGTGAAGGGAAGGGATTACTGGAGCCAACAAGGCTGATTATCATTAATGGGAGATAATCCCTCAATGTATATGTGGTGTTAGGGTTGGCATATGTATCTGATGCCAATCCCTCCTTGTTGCCTATCTCTAGACCATGCATGTTCTCCACCAAGATGTCCAAGGGGAGGGGGTGGTTTAACCCTACTCCTGACTTGTCGTATGGCATTTGGTATCTTGGTTGGCAAAGAACACGTATCCCTTGCTCATATCGGCCTAACCCATACTCATGCCAATTGCATTGGCCAAGGTATCTCAGAGCAAAGTCTGGGTTAGACAAATAGTTGACATTTTCAGCAAAAGGCTCTTCATCTTTGTCCTCTTGCGTGCATGGTGCAACGCCATGATCAAGGCCTCCATACACAAAATTTGTCTGGTTCGGCGGGTAGCCTAGGGGAACAATGGTGTCGATGGGAAGGCGAGGTCTCCCCATGTCCTGCATGGACTCTAGTGCGGGTGTTGCTACAATATTCCGCACCAGATACTCCCCCAGGCCCATATTGGCCATTTCAATGATGATCGTTGGCGGTTGAGGGGGAGGGAAAGGAAGTTCTCCTTGAGTCCACTCCATGTCGAGTGGGCTAGAAGCCTCGACTTCCATCCGGCTAGGCATCTCCATAGTAGAGATAGTTGATACTGATGGCAATGTTTCTTCCAAAGGTTTTGCCTCTTCCAGGGGTTCCTTCCCTTTGTCCTTTTGTTTGGCCGCCATAGATGACGTCGTCGGTGGAGGACCAAATGATGAAGATGATCCTGGTTGGGATTTTGAATAACTTGCTAATGGGGATGCCTACGAAATCGAACCATGTTTAGATGGATTTAGCTAAAAATACAAATGCATTAATGGCAGGGTCGATTGCGGCATCAGCTGCACCGCATTACAATACTTGAAGGGTTCTAAGTCCGCTGGGACTACATGCACCTCCCCTTCAAATGTGTACTTTAAACATTGGTGAGCTATCGAAGGGACACACTTCATGTCCCTGATCCATGGCTGGCCCAACAAGATGTTGTAGGTCATCTCACCCTCTAATACGTGGCACAATTTGGCTATGGTCTTTTGTCCTACTTGGATTAGTAGGACTATTGTGCTGACTGTCGAGCAGATTGCATCATTGAATGCTCACAGAGTGTAGGTGGAAGCTGTGATATGATATGCGGGCAACTTTAGATGCTTGAGAGCCGTAGTTGTGATGATGTTGCTGGACGAGCCAGTGTCTATCAATACCCTCTTGTATGGGATCCTATTGACCTGCGCGATAACGTGCATGGGTGGATCCGCCATGTCATCAGTCACTGATATCAGTTTGTCTTCTTGAAATGTGATGACCGGCTCAGTGCATCATTTTACATGAGCCACAAAGTTGTTGAAAGAATTTGTCTCGTGGGGCTGCAACTCGATGGCTTTCAAAATATCCATTAGAGCTTCTCGATGGGGCGTAGATTGTTGTATAAGCTCATATATGGAGAGCCTAACTAACGTGGTCCTCAAACTATGAGTTAATTTGGTCCAAAGTGTGACCACTGGCTTAGGCAGAGGAGGTTGTGCAAGGTGCTGTTGTGGTTGCGATGTTGTTGGCACCTCTCCTGCCGCTGTCGCAGGAGCATTTGTGCTCGGATACCTCTTGTTTCAAGTCACTATACTTATCATCCCTACATACACCTTCATGGGGCAGTTCTGTGTGACCTCGTTAACTTGTAGGGTCTTCACCTGTGGAGCATGAGCAGGCAAAGGGTCTTTGAAGACCTCCATTTGCTAATTGCTTGGTGCGATGGGATTATCCACCGCTAGGGTCTTGTTATCAATCAGGTCTTGCACCAAGCCCTTAAATTTCCAACAGGCATTTAGGTCATGTCCCTGCCACCTATGGAACCTGTAGTACAACTCCTATCTATACACTTTAGGCTTGGGTGTGTTGGGATCTATAGTCTGAATCTTTGGCAGGTTGATTAGGTTTGCCACGAACAAGCGGTCAAAAAAGGAGTCCTTGGACTCTATGTAGGGTGTGAATTGTCGCCTAGGGCGACGCTTCTGACCCTATTCTTGCCTCTGATTTTCTTTGTCATAGTTGTTGGGAGGCACTGCCTAATAATTAGCCTTCTGATGATGAGTTTCTTGCACAGGTTTAGGGACGTTGATAGCAACTTGGTTGACCGCAGTGGGTTTTTGGTGCGTAGTCCCAGCTTTAGTGTTTTTAGTCCACTCCTTTTTCTTAGGCTTGGCTATCTCGCCATCCTGTATTTTGATCTCTTCAATAATTCTAGCTTGTGCCAGAGCTTCTTCTAGGGTGGCATATTGCTGCAGCTGCAATAGCACAAAGATCGATCTCAAACAACTTTTGGAGAACATCTAAGTGAGGTCGGACATAGGAGGGAGGTAGGGTAGCTTTGAGAGCAATGTCCTCCACCAATTCCCATAGGCCACCATGGTCTCCTCCTCATACTGCTTGAGGCTAGCTAAGTCACTTAGTGACGCCTTCTTCTTGGTATTGAAGGTGAAGTGTTCAAGGAACACATCCACTAACTGATCTAAATTGTTAATGTTGTGCTTCGGTAACTGAGTAAACCAATCCGAGGCAGGGCCTACGAATGTGGTTATAAATGTTCTCAATAACAAAGCATCATTGTCCTAAATGCCGAAGCATTGGCTCAGGAACCTTGTCACATGCTCTTGAGAATCTTCCTCACCTCTAAAGGTTGCCAACTGAGGTAGCTTAAAATGTTCAGGGTAAGGACGTGCTGGTACTGACGGATGCACAGGGTGACTACGGAGCTAGCGTAAAGTGGGCTTTTGAGGCCTAGAAGTTTTGGTCTCCACAGAATCCAAACGCTCTAGCAGCTCTTTGTATGCATCGAAAGATTTAATATCTTCCTCTTTAGTTTGCTCTCGTTGCGGGTTGTAGGAGACTTGAGGCCTATGAAGGGGTTGACAGATGGCGACTCCTTCGCCTAGGTAGGGCGTTTTGGCCCACTCTTCTTCCTGCTCGTACTCCTTGTAAGCTTCATAAGGAGTCTCTAGATGAGACCTATGACCCTGGGTGGGTCCCCGCGGAGGGTACCCATCGTTGTTCCGGGGAGTGGCCTCCCGCTCAGGTCTAGGTGGTCTCGGAGGCAACACTTGGTAAGGTCACAGAGACCTATCTCGCACCAAGGGATTATGCCTCGCATATGGTTTCACCCTTTGGGTGTGTAGGGTTGGAACCCTCTCAGGCACTGGGTTATACAACAGCTCATCTATTTGGCACCTAATGCGCTCTTTGCTAAGGCGATATAAATGCTCTAGGTACTGTTGATCTTGCTCAAGCCGCATGATTTGCGCTTGGTGGGTGGCATGTCTGGCAGCTGCCAGGTCAATTTGCTCCACCATCTTGATCTTAGGAGGCCTGGATGCCTCTCCTATGTACTTATCTCGGTCTTGATGATTCGAGATCTCAATAGGCTGCTTCCCTCTATCAAGGTTGGCGGCATTCACCCGAGGCTCTGGCCTCAGTGGGTGATCATGGTATCTAGCTGGTGCGAAAGCGCATGGCCCCCGTGCTGTATATTTCTCTTGAGGAATGTAATCATATTCCTCGTGCTCCATTTCATACGTGTGAAAGGGGTGGGCAGAGTTAGCTCATCCAGTTTGAAGAGCCTTATGCTTTGGATTTTTTCTATTGGTTCTAACAGTGATGGGGGGCAAAGGGGGGAAGCCGTCATCATGTGGCCTCTCCTCATGGAAACTATGCCACTCTAGTGCTTCATCGTGCGGTGGCCACTCATATCAAGCTTCTAAGGGAGCTTTCTTATCTATGTTGAGTGCCACGTGTAAGGATTCTTCCTAAAAGGGGCTATGATGAACGGATGTGTCCCTCACAGTGGTGTCCCTATAGTTCCATCTTGACATGGACTGATGCAGACTCTCTTGCGGGTCGGGCCGCCAGGACGGTATGACCAAGTCCTTGGTGCTGTAGCGGAGGCGACTTGTGCCCCCTTATACACTTTCTATAGCTTTCGCCCTTGATTGGGCTTGGCTACGTGTGTACACCATGGTGGTGCTTTCCTACAAGCTATGTAGATTTTTATCTCTTTTATGATTTTTGTATGCTACACCAAACAAAAAAGAGCACACACATACACAAGCAGTGATTATCTCGTTTAAAGATTGAGAGTGTGTCCTAAACCTGGTTTAGTGTGTTTTGATTTTTTTGTTTTTGTTTTTGGTTTTGAAGGTTTTTAAAGACCGTTTAAATGCAAAATGAGGGCTCTTATGACTCCCAAAATTGGTCACCCCTTCGATATACCATTGCCAGGCCGATATACCAACCTCTCTATATACCCGCCCTTACGTGAGGGAAACTATAGGTACGTGAGAGCAGATGGTACGTGGAACATAGGCGGTATGAAAGGGGGATCACCCTATTTATGAAACCTACCATAGAAGACTTATCCTCGTGTGCTGGGAATCACCCCAGCTACACTTGGTCAGATTTCGTCAGGATTTATGTCTAGCAACAGTTGCGATCGGGGTAATGGATGCAAAATTCAAGCCAAGGTGGTGATGAAATCCATCGTTGGTCTTGATCAAGGGCTAGGGTTTTACGACCAACGCCTTGGTTTTTAAGTTGCCACATGGTGTGTGGGGTTCTTTTTACCTTTGCAAAATGGAAACAAGCAAACAAAAAAAAGGAAAACTTTCCCTAAGCAAACAAGTAATCCAAAACAGAAACACTGAACAGAAAATGATAGAGAAAAATGCAGAATCCTTACCTCTTCTTTGCCCGCATCTGTCGGTCCTGAGCTTCTGCAGAGAAACTTCATAGACTAGAATTCATCCTAGGGTGGAACAAATTACAGTACTGAATTCTTCTCAGGGTGGGGCGCATTCAAATTCGTCTCTGGATGAGACGAATTACAGTTCTGTGTTCGCCACAGACTGGAACGAACAACAGTCCCGTGTCCCAAAAAAAAGGTACCTACAAGCAAGGAAAATTCTGATCAAATTTTTGATCCAAAAATGAAGAGGACAGGGTCCCACTGTGATCGCCACTGGAAGCATGAGGATATAGAAACAAGAAAGGAAATACTCCAATCACGATGCAAAATATGAAGCTAAACTTAACGCTAAATCCTACGAACTAAAAATGCATGAAATGGAAAAAGCATGAATTGAAACCCAAAGTGAAATAACAGCCCTTCTATTTTATTGATGTATTCCACAACTTGGTTACAATTCGCATCCTCCCTTTTTAGGGGCGAGGAGCGTCAAATTTGTCTCTTTGGTTACATCCATGGATAGCCTTCCTTCTTTCGCGTGCCCACATGTAAGATGGGCGGAACAAAATGTCGCCATCGCTTGCATATACAAATGTTGATTATTTTATGCTCCTTCGATGTTCTGATCCTACGTTCGAAGAAACAAATAAATTATCAATAGCACCTGTGGGTGAAACGAAACATGCAATCCCCAAACCTATGATGAATGGATGAGAAAAAAAATTAAAATATGACCAAAACAAATCCAAATGATCTGAAAATTTGATAGGGGTATCAAGATATCACCAGGAGGGCACCACAAAAAGAACAGTTTGGAAATTCCTCACCGATTTGAATTCGCTCTAGGGCGGGACGAATTCACTAGCAACAAAATGTTGAAAAGGTACTATCTCCAATGTCCTACCTCGGAAGCTCCAAAACACTTGCAAACTTGGGGTTAGCTAATTGGGGGCATTTTGGGAAGACCTAGATGGTCATATTTTCCCAATTTGACATCCATCAATGGGAATTTGATGATGCTTATTTGTAAGTTAGTGGGAGAAAAAACACGATAGCATAATGATAATAAATCAAAACGAAATGAAATCAAAATTGTAAACTATCTAACAGCATAGAAAAAAATGCAAGGAATGAAAATGATAGAAAGGAAAATATGCTACACATTCCCGATCGTTCCTAAAAAGGGTGATTAGGCCTACGACAATGCGGGGGCGCCCAGGCGGGCCGCCCACCGTTGGGACCTGATTTCGGCACCAATCCACTTGGGATGGGTCCAAAATCCCTTACAAGGTGTTGTAGGCAAATTTGGTGGTATTATATGGCCAAATGTCAGGTTTTGGGCTCAAGATTCGACCTTCCAAAAGTCACCCAATGACCTCCTCTCTAAAAGAGATCAAGGATGTAGAAGGCGCAAATCGCACAAGGATGTATGGGGAAATAAAATGGCAACACTTCATTGTTTAAAATTGCTCTCACTATGTATATTTTGGGATGAGGGAACTCATCAATTTATAGACCTGGAGGTCTCTTAAAAGGGGCATGCAGAGGCGTCACTTGGCAATCATGCCTTCCCGGGGGGAAGGAGATTCCTCCTTGAATTGGGACTTCATGACTGATCATGCAGATGCCTCTAACGCTAAAAAATGCTCACCCATACTCCCATGCAATTAAGGAAGCGTTGGGTGGTGGATCTGAGCTGCCATTTGTCAAGATTTGACTTTTTGCCCATCAAACCTGCAATTCGCCCCACCCTGGAGAGGATCCAAAATTCGTCCCTAGGTAGGGCGAATCCCAGTTTGAATTCATTCCAGGGTGGAACGGATACTGAGCAAAGTGCCTGAGGGTGCCAAAATGATTTCTAACCTTCCAAAACTACTGTGAGAGTGGTTAGGACCACTGTTTAACCTCTGGGGGATGCCTTTGGGGCTGTGTGTGTCAAAGCGATCAGTGTTTGCAGTCACATAATCAGATTGGTGCTATTTTTGGTGTCTATAGAACAGTTTGGAAATTCCTCACCGATTTGAATTCGCTCTAGGGCGGGACGAATTCACTAGCAACAAAATGTTGAAAAGGTACTATCTCCAATGTCCTACCTAGGAAGCTCCAAAACACTTGCAAACTTGGGGTTAGCTAATTGGGCACATTTTGGGAAGACCTAGATGGTCATATTTTCCCAATTTGACATCCATCAATGGGAATTTGATGATGCTTATTTGTAAGTTAGTGGGAGAAAAAACACGATAGCATAATGATAATAAATCAAAACGAAATGAAATCAAAATTGTAAACTATCTAACAACATAGAAAATGAATGCAAGGAATG
Organism: Wollemia nobilis; assembly: GCA_028583015.1. Lineage (NCBI taxonomy): Eukaryota > Viridiplantae > Streptophyta > Pinopsida > Araucariales > Araucariaceae > Wollemia > Wollemia nobilis. The sequence goes on from JAQPPZ010001106.1 coordinate 11,359,550, forward strand.
AAAATTATAGAAAGGAAAATATGTTACACATTCCTGATCGTTCCTAAAAAGGGTGATTAGGCCTACGACAATGCGGGGGCGCCAAGGCGGGCCACCCACCGTTGGGACCTGATTTCGGCACCAATCCACTTGGGATGGGTCCGAAATCCCTTACAATGTGTTGTAGGAAAATTTGGTGGTATTATATGGCCAAATGTCAGGTTTTGGGCTTAAGATTCGACCTTCCAAAAGTCACCCAATGACCTCCTCTCTAAAAGAGATCAAGTATGTAGAAGGCGCAAATCGCACAAGGATGTATGGGGAAATAAAATGGCAACACTTCATTGTTTAAAATTGCTCTCACTATGTATATTTTGGGATGAGGGAACTCATCAATTTATAGACCCGGAGGTCTCTTAAAAGGGGCATGCAGAGGCGTCACTTGGCAATCATGCCTTCCCAGGGGGAAGGAGATTCCTCCTTGAATTGGGACTTCATGACTGATCATGCAGATGCCTCTAACGCTAAAAAATGCTCACCCATACTCCCATGCAATTAAGGAAGCGTTGGGTGGTGGATCTGAGCTGCCATTTGTCAAGATTTGACTTTTTGCCCATCAAACCTGCAATTCGCCCAACCCTGGAGAGGATCCAAAATTCGTCCCTAGGTAGGGCGAATCCCAGTTTGAATTCATTCCAGGGTGGAACGGATACTGAGCAAAGTGCCTGAGGGTGCCAAAATGATTTCTAACCTTCCAAAACTACTGTGAGAGTGGTTAGGACCACTGTTTAACCTCGCGGGGGATGCCTTTGGGGTCATGTGTGTCAAAGCGATCAGTGTTTGCAGTCACATAATCAGATTGGTGCTATTTTTGGTGTCTATAGAATAGTTTGGAAATTCCTCACCGATTTGAATTCGCTCTAGGGCGGGACGAATTCACTAGCAACAAAATGTTGAAAAGGTACTATCTCCAATGTCCTACCTAGGAAGCTCCAAAACACTTGCAAACTTGGGGTTAGCTAATTGGGCACATTTTGGGAAGACCTAGATGGTCATATTTTCCCAATTTGACATCCATCAATGGGAATTTGATGATGCTTATTTGTAAGTTAGTGGGAGAAAAAACACGATAGCATAATGATAATAAATCAAAACGAAATGAAATCAAAATTGTAAACTATCTAACAACATAGAAAATGAATGCAAGGAATGAAAATTATAGAAAGGAAAATATGTTACACATTCCTGATCGTTCCTAAAAAGGGTGATTAGGCCTACGACAATGCGGGGGCGCCAAGGCGGGCCACCCACCGTTGGGACCTGATTTCGGCACCAATCCACTTGGGATGGGTCCGAAATCCCTTACAATGTGTTGTAGGAAAATTTGGTGGTATTATATGGCCAAATGTCAGGTTTTGGGCTTAAGATTCGACCTTCCAAAAGTCACCCAATGACCTCCTCTCTAAAAGAGATCAAGTATGTAGAAGGCGCAAATCGCACAAGGATGTATGGGGAAATAAAATGGCAACACTTCATTGTTTAAAATTGCTCTCACTATGTATATTTTGGGATGAGGGAACTCATCAATTTATAGACCTGGAGGTCTCTTAAAAGGGGCATGCAGAGGCGTCACTTGGCAATCATGCCTTCCCGGGGGGAAGGAGATTCCTCCTTGAATTGGGACTTCATGAGCGATCATGCGGATGCCTCTAACGCTAAAAAATGCTCGCCCATACTCCCATGCTATTAAGGAAGCGTTGGGTGGTGGATCTCGAGCTGCCATTTGTCAAGATTTGACTTTTTGCCCATCAAACCCGCAATTCGCCCAACCCCGGAGAGGATCCAAAATTCGTCCCTAGGTAGGGCGAATCCCGGCTTGAATTCATTCCGGGGTGGAACGGATATCGAGCAAAGTGCCCGAGGGTGCCAAAATGATTTCTAACCTTCCAAAACTACTCGTGAGAGTGGTTAGGACCACTGTTTAACCTCTGGGGGATGCCTTTGGGGCTGTGTGTGTCAAAGCGATCAGTGTTTGCAATCACATAATCAGATTGGTGCTATTTTTGGTGTCTATAGATGCCCCTTTTTGGTATGCACTATGCAAGGCACAACATCAAGCAAAAATAGATAACCAAAGCACTAATGATTAGGGTTTCTTGGTAACCTAACCAACTATTGAAGCCCCAAGTATGGAAAGGGCATGCATTCTTGAATCCTTGCTTCTGACGAGCGAAGGAACTCAACTCAAGTGTTAACCTTTTTCGGTGAGGTGTTACTTGAACTTGGGCATATATCAGTCATGAATAGGCAAAGGGCGCAACCTTTTGTTTGTGATAACCTTGAGTTCATGATTCACGAATGCCAAGTGTTTGATCAGCTTGTGATAATTGCTTGTTTGCTGCCCCAAGCAGGAGTGTGATTGTCTTTGTCAATGATCCTTTGAATGCATGCCATTTCCTTGATTGGGTGTGTGTTTGTTGATTGGTGACTAAGTGTGACTACCCCCTCAAGCGACGGATTGATGAGGGAATGACCTTCATGAGAAAAGCGATGAGTCACTTGACCCAAGATGACTTATGTAAGGGTTCCTTTAGAGATTTATCTTTGAATGTGTGTGCAGTTTTTTGACATTTAGACCTATTTTTGGTGGGTGCTAACCCTTTTGGTGACGTGTTTTTGGAGCTAAAATTATCAAAAATACGTCTTCTCGTGGAGTGTTCTGGCCATGGTGGCCTTATTAGGGAGGAGGATGGTGATGATTTGTAACCCTAACGTCTATTTTGGATGCCAAGAATGTCAGGCGCGAAGGCGCTTTCGTTCGGCAATGTTATTACTTATTTTTGGGTGGGTTTTTGACCCTTTTGCTAACACTATTTGGGGATGAAATTCTCAAAAATCTGTCTTCCCATGGAGTGTTCCAACCATGGTGGCCTTAGCAGTCCCGCATTTTGTACCTCCTACGTTCCACGTACCATCTTCTCTCACGTACCTATAGTTTCCCTCACGTAAGGGTGGGTATATAGAGAGGTTGGTATATCGACCTGGCAATGGTATATCAAAGGGGCGACCAATTTTGGGAGTCATAAGAGCCCTCATTTTGCATTTAAATGGTCTTTAAAAACCTTCAAAACCAAAAAAAAAAACAAAAAAATCAAAACACACTAAACCAGGCTTAGGACACACTCTCAATATTTAAATGAGATAATCATTGCTTGTGTATGTGTGTGCTCTTTTCTGTTTAGTGTAGCATAAAAAATCATAAAAGAGATAAAAATCTACATAGCTTGTAGGAAAGCACCACCATGGTGTACACACGTAGCCAAGCCCAATCAAGGGCGAAAGCTACAAAAAGTGTACAAGGGGGCACAAGTCGCCTCCGCTACAACACCAAGGACTTGGTCATACCGCCCTGGCGGCCCGACCCATGAGAGAGTCCGCATCAGTCCATGTCAAGATGGAACTATAGGGACACCACTGTGAGGGACACGTCCGTTCATCATAGCCCCTTTCAGGAAGAATCCTTACACATGGCGCTCAACATAGATAAGAAATCTCCCTTAGAAGCTCGATATGAGTGGCCACCGTGCGATGAAGTGCTAGAGCGGCATAGTTTCCATGAGGAGAGGCCACATGATGACGACTTCCCCCCTTTGCCCCCCATCACTGTTAGAACCAATAGACAAAATCTAGAGCGTAAGGCTCTTCAAACCGGGTGAGCTAACTCTGCCCACCCCTTTCACACATATGAAAGGGAGCACGAGGAAGATGATTACATTCCTCAAGAGCAATATACAACGTGGGGGCCATGCACTTTCACACCAGCTAGATACCATGATCACCCACTAAGGCCAGAGCCTCGGGTGAATGCCGCCAACCTCGACAGAGGGAAGCAGCCTATTGAGATCTCGGATCATCAATATCGAGGTAAGTACATAGGAGAGGCATCCAGGACTCCTAGGCTCAAGATGGTGGAGCAAATTGACCTGGCAGTCGCCAGACATGCTACCCGCCAAGCACAAATCATGTAACTTGAGCAATATAAGCAACAACTAGAGCATTTATATCACCTTAGCAAAGTGTGCATTAGGTGCCAAACAGATGAGCTACTACATAACCCGATGCCTGAGAGGGTTCCAACCCCGTGCACCCAAAGGGCGGAACCATATGCGAGGCATAATCCCTTGGTGCGAGATAGGTCTCCGTGACCTTACCAAGTGCTGCCTCTAAGACCTCCTAGACCTGAGCGGGAGGCCACTCCCCGAAACAACGATGGGTACCCTCCATGGGGACCCACCCAGGGTCATAGGTCTCATCCAGAGACTCCTCAGGAAGCTTATGAGGAGTACGAGTAGGAAGAAGAGCGGGTCGAAATGCCCTACCTAGGCGGAGGAGTCACCATCCGACAACCCCTTCATAGGCCTCAAGTCTCCCACAACCCGCAATGGGAGAAAACTAAAGAGGAAGAGATTAAATCTTTCGATGCATACAAAGCGCTGCTAGAGCGTTTGGAGTCTGTGGAGACCAAAACTTTTGGGCCTCAAAATTCCACTTTACGCCAGCTCCGTAGTCACCCTGTGCATCCATCAGTACCAGCACCTCCTTACCCTGAACATTTTAAGCTACCTTAGTTGGCAACCTTTAGAGGTGAGGAAGATGCTCAAGAGCATGTGACAAGGTTCCTGAGCCAATGCTTCGGCATTCAGGACAATGATGCTTTGTTATTGAGAACATTTATAACCACATTCGTAGGCCCTACCTCGAATTGGTTTACTCAGTTATCGAAGCATAGCATTAACAATTTAGATCAGTTAGTGGATGCGTTCCTCAAACGCTTCACCTTCAATAGCAAGAAGAAGGCATCACTAAGTGACTTAGCCAGCCTCAGGTAGTATGAGGAGGAGACCATGGCGGCCTACGGGAATCGGTGGAGGACATTGCTCTCAAAGCTGCCCTACCTCCCTCCTATGTTCGACCTCACTCAGATGTTCTCCAAAAGTTGTTTGAGATCGATCTCTGTGCTATTGTAGCTACAACAATATGCCACCCTAGAAGAAGCTCTAGCACAAGCCAGAATTATTGAAGAGATCAAAATACAGGATGGTGAGATAGCCAAGCCTAAGAAAAAGGAGTGGACTAAAAACACTAAAGCTGGGACTACGCAACAAAAATTTGCTATGGTTAACCAATTTGTTATCAATGTCCCTAAGCTTGTACAAGCAACTCAGCCTCAAATGGCTAATTATCAGGCAGTGCCTCCCAAAAACTATGACAAAGAAAATTAGAGGCAAGAACAGGGTCAGCAGCGTCGCCCTAGGCGACAATTCACACCCTACACAGAGTCTAGGGACTCCTTGTTTGACCGCTTGTTAGCGGCAAACCTGATCAACCTGCCAGAGATTCAGACTATAGATCCCAATGCACCCAAGCCTAAAGGGTATAGAGAGGACTTGTACTATAGGTTCCATAGGCGGCAGGGACATGACCTAAATGCCTATTGGAAATTTAAGGGCTTGGTGCAAGACCTGATTGATAACAAGACCCTAGCGGTGGATAATCCCGTCGCACCAAGCAATCAACAAATGGAGGTCTTCAAAGACCCCTTTCCTGCTCATGCTCCGTAGGTGAAGACCCTACAAGTTAACGAGGTCACACAGAACTGCCCCATGCAGGGGTATGTAGGGATGATAAGTATAGTGACTCAAAACAGGAGGTATCCGAGCATGAATGCTCCTGCAGCAGTGACAGGAGAGGTGCCAACAACATCGCAACCACAATAGCACCTTGCACAACCTCCTCCACCTAAGCCGGTGGTCACACTTCGGACCAAACTAACTCAGATTTTGAGGACCACCTTAGCTAGGCTCTCCATATATGAGCTTATACAACAATCTACGCCCCATCGAGAAGCTCTAATGGAGATTTTGAAAGCCATCGAGTTGCAACCCCATGAGACAAATTCTTTCAACAACTTTGTGGGGCATGTAAAATGATGCATTGAGCCGGTCATCACATTTCGAGAAGACAAACTAAGATCAGTGACTGATGACATGGCGGATCCACCCCTACACGTTATCGCGTGGGTCAACGGGATCCCATACAAGAGGGTATTGATAGACATTGGCTCATCCAGCAACATCATCACAACTGTGGCTCTCAAGCATCTGAAGTTGCCCACATCTCATATCACAGCTTCCACCTACACTCTGCGAGCATTCAATGATGCAATCTGCTCGACAATCGGCACAATAGTCCTACCAATCCAAGTAGGACAAAAGACCATACCCACATTGTGCCACGTATTGGAGGGTGAGATGGCCTACAACATCTTGTTGGGCCGGCCATGGATCAGGGACATGAAGTGTGTCCCTTCGATAGCTCACCAATGTTTAAAGTACACATTTGAAGGGGAGGTGCATGTAGTCCCAGTGGACTTAGAACCCTTCAAGTATTGTAATGCGGTGCAGCTGATGCCGCAATCAACCCTGCCATCAACACATTTGGATTTTTAGCTAAATCCATCTAAACAGGGTCTGATTCCATAGGCATCCCCATTAGCAAGTTCTTCAAAATCCCAGCCGGGCTCATCTTCATCATCTAGTCCTCCATCGACGACGTCATCTATGGGGGCCAAACAGAAGGACAAAGGGAAGGAACCCCTGGAAGAGGCAAAACCTTTGGAAGAAACATTGCCATCAGTATCGACTATCTCTACTGAGGAGATGCCTAGCCGGATGGAAGTCGAGGCTTTTAGCCCACCCGACATGGAGTGGACTCAAGGAGAACTTCCATTCCCTCCCCCTCAACCGCCAATGATCATCGTTGAAATGGCCAATACGGGCCTGGGGGAGTATCTGGTGCGGAATATTGTAGCAACACCCGCACTAGAGTCCATGCAGGACATGGGGAGACCTCGCCCTTCCCATCGGCACCATTGTTCCCCTAGGCTACCCGCCAAACCAAAAAAATTTTGTGTATGGGGGCCTTGATCATGGCATTGCACCATGCACGCAAGAGGATGAAGATGAAGAGCCTTTTGCTGAAAATGTCAACTATTTGTCTAACCCAAACTTTGCTCTGAGATACCTTGGCCAATGCAATTGGCACGGGTATGGGTTAGGCCGATATGAGCAAGGGATACGTGTTCTTTCCCAACCAAGATACCAAATGCCATACGACAAGTCAGGAGTAGGGTTTAACCACCCCCTCCCCTTGGACATCTTGGTGGAGAACATGCAAGGCCTAGGGATAGGCAACAAGGGGGGATTGGCATCAGATCCATATGCCAACCCTAACACCACATATACATTGAGGGATTATCTCCCATTAACGAAAATCAACCTTGTTGGCTCCAGTAATCCCTTCCCTTCGCTCGAGAGAGGAGAAAGCTCGAGAGCTCATTTTCAAGGAAGGTCTAGACAATGTCAAGAAGGGTCCTCGGAGGACGAGTCGAAATATGACCCAACATCATATGACCCCTTCGAATCAGATAGCGATCACTCGTAGGTGATCCCCATGGATGAATATCAAGAAAGCCTCTTGACAATGTTCCCCCTGGATGCTCCCATCGAGCAAGCACCACTCCAAGAACATCAAGTCCCCCCGCAGAGAGTGGAACAACCTAGGTGGGACCACATCAATTTTCTTGAGCAAGGCAAGCCTTTAATGCCACAAGCAGTCGAAGCCAACGAAGGCCTTTGGATCTCCGATAGTGATTATGAAGATGAAATAGAGATGGCATATCTTAATCACATGCGATAGATGCAGCATCGATGCCCCTTGGAGATTAACGACATGTTCGCACAATTAAACATAAGGCTTGGGCATGAGTGGTACGTAGACCCAATGCGGTGGGACCAAGTGTTGGATCCGCTACTTTGGGCATACGAAGAGCACCTTCCACCAAGATACCCTATAGTGGCATCAGTGCCGAGGGTAGACCCTATCTTCCTATCCACACATAGGGTCGATCCATTCATGCCCGTCCCTCTAGAGCCAGATCCAGAGCATAAAGAGCATCCAAGATGTCCGAGTAACCACACCTATGGTAATGGAGACCAAAATCATTTCATCAACATGATCTCCATTGACTTAACCACCCCCATCCACAATCCGGCCGATCCGGCATAGTCATTGTATCTAGACATAGATGCCATAGACTGGGATCACGTCGATTCCCCTCCATCCCCATCTAAGTACTGGCCTTTCGATGAAATGCTTCATTTTACCCCTGGGCCAACTCAAGATATCTTCCATGCTGAAGAGGGACCCGAGGTTCCTAATGATGATCTAAACTAATCAAATGATATCCACTTGATCCCAACTCCACATCAGTTGGAAGACGGATCCCACATGTCGGTCGAGGAGACGACTGATGTAGACATCGGCTCAGATCCAATGAATCCACAGATCATCAAGTTGGGGGTAAGTTTATCCCTCGAAGAGCAAGCCGACTACATTGCCCTTCTCAAAGAGAAGAAGGAGGTTTTTGCATGGTCGTACAAAGACATGCCGGGACTAGATCCGTAGCTAGTCACGCATAATCTAATGCTTCACCCGACAGTCAAGCCAGTGAAGCAAAAACTACGTAAGATGCACCCAACAGTGGCCTTGATGGTCAAAGACAAATTGCAAAAGTTGTTGGATGCACAGTTTGCAATCTGCATGGATTATCCGCCATGGCTGTCCAACATGGTGCCCATCAAAAATCTTGACGAGAGGATTCGCATATGCACTGATTTTTGAGATCTAAACAAAGCGAGTCCTAAGGATGATTTCCCCTTGCCGAGCATCGACGCATTGGTAGATGCCACAGCGGGTCATGAAATGCTTTCCCTCATGGATGGTTTCTCGGGATACAATCAAATTTGTATCAATCCCGAGGACCAGCTCAAAACGGCATTCACAATGCCTTGGGGAACATTTTGTTATAAGGTCATGCCTTTTGGCCTTAAAAACGTTGGCACCACCTACCAACATGCCATGACATACATCTTCCATGATTACATGCACAAGACTTTGGAAGATTACATGGATGATTTGTTGGCCAAATCTCTTTTGCGCCCGGATCATCTCGGTGACTTAAGCAAGATCCTCGATCGCCTCATGGAGCATAAAGTCAGATTGAATCCCAAGAAGTGCATTTTTGGCGTCACATCTAGAAAGCTCTTGGGTTTTATAGTCTCAAAGTGAGGCATCGAGGTCGACCCAAACAAAGTCAAGGCAATCCTTGAAATGGTGCCCCCAACTACCATTAAGCAGCTCAAAAGTCTACAGGGAAAGGTCACGTCGATCAAGTGCTTCATAGCACAGCTATCTGACAAGTGTTGACCAATGAACAAGTTGTTACACAAGGGGGTAGCATTTCACTGGGATGACGAGTGCCAGTCAGCCTTTGATGACATCAAACAATACTTGGCTTCATCGCCAGTATTGGCACCACCTAGACCAGGAGTGTCATTCTACTTATACATCTCAGCTACTGAGGTGGCACTGGGAGCCATGCTAGCCCAGAAGAATGAACTTCACAGAGAATAGGCTACTTACTATCTTAGCCACACCCTGGTCAGTTATGAACTTAACTATGCATACATCGAGAAACTCTGCTTGGCAGTGGTATTTGCTACCAAAAAGCTATGCCATTACATGCTGGGCAACAAGACGTATGTTGTGTCTAAGGAGAATCCATTGTGGTACATGATGAGCCATACTTATCATAGTAGCCGCACGACGAAATGGATCATGTTGTTGACAGAATTTGACATAGAATTTATCTGACAAAAATCCATAAAAGGATAGGTCATAGCCGATCAACTAGCAGAGGCTCCTCTTGAAGAAGATCAGCCTCTGGTCATAGAACTACCCGATGATGGGGTCTTCCATGTCTCAGAATCACCAGATTTTGACGAGCCTGAGTCACAGGCTGACATAACCCTATTTTTTGATGGTTCTAAATGTGAGCAAGGTGGTGGCACAAGAATAGTATTCTTCACACCGTAGGGTGCTCCAATGCCCCTGTCATTTAAATTAAATTTCCCATGCACCAACAACAATGCAGAGTATGAAGCCTTGCTCATAGGTCTTCAGACAACAATCACCATGAACATTAAATGATTGAACATCTTTGGTGATTCGCTGTTAATTGTCAACCAAGTCAAAGGGATATTCCAATGTAAATGCCCAGTTATGTAGGCTTACAAAGCCCTTGTGGACAAATTCTTGGCAAATCTTGAATGGTATGACATCGAGGCACTCCCTCGATCATCGAATCATTTTGCGGACACTATGGCCTCCTTGGGGTCACTAATCCCGCAAGACCTTTCTGGTGATATGACAACCATTCAAGTCAAAACACTATCGCAATCAGCGATGGAGCGAGCAAGCTCTGATTTGATGCCAGAAATCCACATGATCCAGATTGAACCATCCTCGGATAAGTTCTCTCGAATCCATGATCATCTGAAACATGCCAACTGGGGGTCCTTGTTCTCCCCTACTCCCATTAATAGCGATACAATGCTATTCTTGCAAGCTCTCTCCCGCTCAGCGTTTGCTAGGGATGAAATTCAAGAGGGATTGGCTATTCAGACTATCGAGGCTTTTGATCTATAGGATTGGTGTTCACCCATCAGGGACTACCTCAAGTTAGGTAGCCTCCCGCTTGGATTGATGCATGTCACAAAATGAGCATTCAAGTAGAAAGTGGCTAAGTATGTCTTGTTAGGAGACATTTTGTACCATCGTAGCTATGAAGGAATCCTCCTTCATTGCTTAGACCAGCAAGAGTCTACTTGGGCGATCGCCCAAGCGCACGATGGTACATGCGGTGGCCACTTCAGCGGTATGGCCATCGCTAAGCGCATTCTTTGCATGGGCTACTATTGGCCATCTTTAGAGCGAGATTGTTGTGCATATGTGTGGAAGTGCATGAAGTGTCAACATCATGCCAATTTGACACACGTACCTTCCCAGGCCTTGCAGCCGATCCAATCGGCTTGGCCATTTTTGTAGTGGGGCTTAGATCTCATCGAAAAGATCTCCCCTATGTCGTTCGGCCATCACACGTTTATCATAATGGCCACAGAGTATTTCACCAAGTGGGTGGAAGCGGTTCCGCTAACCTCTACGACTAGACCCCGCATTGTGGAGTTCATTTTGCATAACATCATCTATCGTTTTGGTATTCCATCCAAGATAATCTCGGATAATGGGACGTCATTCAAGAACAAATATGTGCGTGCTTTGACCACAAAGTACAAAATTCAGCACAATTTTTTGACACCCTATTATCCACAGGCAAATGGGCAAGCAGAGGCATCAAACAAAATGCTAGTTGCTATCCTTAAAAAGATAGTCATAGACAGTCATAAGGATTGGCACATTCAGATCCCACTTGCCCTATGGGCTTATCACACTAGCATTCGGACGCCCACTAGGGCAACTTAATTTTTGCTCGTGTATGGCTCCGAGGCAGTCATGCATCTCGAGTTGGAGATTCCCTCCCTGCGCATATCAATGCAAGAGTTCATCGATGATGACACTATGCGGTAGGCCCGGGTAGACCAGCTTACGTTGCTTGATGAACGACGCGTTAATGCTCTCGAGCATTTACGTATCTATCAAGAGCGACTTAAGAAAGCATACAACATGAAAGTTCACCTGAGGGACTTTCGGATTGGTGACTTGGTCTTAAAAGAAAACCAACAGAACTCTAGTTTGCCATCCCATCTAAGGGACAAGTTCATGGCAAATTGGTTAGGTCCCTATGTAATTGATAGCAAAATAGGACCCGGGACATACCGGCTAGCCTCTCTTGATGGAGTCAAGGAATTAGAACCCTTGAACATCAGTCACTTATGGCCATTCCATATTTAAAGGAGCCATAGCCCACCCAAAAAGCTCCAAGGATTCCCATAATCGCTTGGTCAATCCCAAATGCTCCAAGGATTTCCATAATAATCCCCAATCTCAACCCAAAAAGCTCCAAGGATTCCCATAATCGCTTGGTCAATCCCAAAAGACTCCAAGGATTCCCATAATCGCTTGGTCAATCCCAAATATGCTCCAAGGATTTCCACAATCGCTTGGTCAACCCAAAAGCTCCAAGGATTCCCATAATCTCTTGGTCAACCCAAAAAAGCTCCAAGGATTTCCATAATCGCTTGGTCAACCCAAAAACCTCCAAGGATTTCCATAATCGCTTGGTCAACCCAAAAAGTTCCAAGGATTCCTTAATCGCTTGGTCAAAAACAAGAAAAATTTAAAAACAATAAAATCATCAAAAAGACAATAACAAAAATTTGCATCTCATTTCCATGCATAAGCAAAATCATCATAACAATATAGAGCTCTTTTGCATCTCATCTACATACTCACAAACATCAATCCCTCAAAAATACAAAAATATATAGCTGCATACATTGCATATTTGTGGTCATACAGGTCAAAGCACCATAGACTATCATTACTTAAAAAAAAAAAACATCACCTTCTACATTTTTCCGCTTTATCAATAGCTCATCGCCTATAACCACCATTCACGTTATCCTCCCACATCATAGTCAGTTGTTTCTAATGTATCGAGAGTTTTCGTCATTCAGTCATCATTAGCTTTTTAGCCACATACTGTACCAAGTCAGACAGATTTTATGAAGGTAGAATTCTACTTGGATCACACCTTGTTATGTAGCATCCCGACACAAGTTAAAACATTTAACAAAATTCCCAAGTTGTGTGAACGAAAGATGAACCCTGCAAAGCAATCCAAGTCACCATAAGAAAAACGGTTATCTTGCTCATCCCCCTGTGCGAATGACCCCAAGAATGCTGAGAGTTGGCAAAAGGACAAGCATCCTCCCTACCCAATTCCCCAAGAATCCCAAGTTCTCAAAAATTGCAAAACATCAGAACAATTTGCAAAAGTCAAAACTCCAAAATTTGATATCCCAAAGTGCACACATCAAAAGGCACAAACAACAGTGATTCTCGTCACTCCATATCCTAATCCCTTGCTCAAAAAATAATAATAATAATAATAAAACAAAAATAAACAGTGATTTTTATCACTACAAAAGAGCAAGTATCCCAATACAATTGAAGAAAAGAAGGGAGTTGAACTTGAATCCCTGGAACTCTCAGCATTCTGATAGGTCATGAGGCAAGCCTCAGTACCGATTTGGTTGATAGCCTATCGGTCACTGGTGGTAAACCTCCCGCATGACGATATATCTGTCACATTAACTTGTGTGCAGATCAATGTTTGCATGTGGACGAGCTAGCTTATGGTAACCTAGATAGTACCGCAGATTAATCTGACTAAATACAACAAAGGTGTTAGTAGAATTAATCAGGTGATCCTCAGTACAGGTTTGGTTGATAGCCTATCTGGCACTGGCGGTATCCTGACAAACACCACATAAACGAACTCAAGTGCACACACAAGGATGTGAAATAACTTGGTCAAAAACAAGTCCGATTCATACCTTGTTCAAAAAGTTTTGTGAGACAAAAGTACAGTCATGGCTAGACAGTTAAAACATCTGAGTCTCAGAAAACCTTAACTACGTTCGAAACCAACTTGCCATCTTTCATTCTCCCATTGCAAAAAAAAAAAACCCATAAAGTTCTGAACAGTCTATGGTGCGACTTCCAAACATCACAAATTCAATTCATCCATTCCATTTTTGCATATCACATATAAATCAAAAACATTTGCATTCATCATAACATATGCATCCATCAAAATAAATTAACATGCATACATCCATATTCATCAACCATCATGCATAAAATCAAATCATCACATGTGCATAAACAAAATAAAGTCGGTATATATATATCGTCAAAAATGCCCGCAGGCTACAAAGAGTTGGTCCTCTGACCCCGCAACAAAATCCAAAATCCCAAAACCCCCAAGCCTAAGGCATCGGCCACCATGATCACGTAGGATCGGTGCGACGGGAACTACCACCCATGGTGTGGGTCCTATGGTACCCCTCAGGGTGGCTACTGCTAGCCCCCGCATCACGCCTGCTATCGCCTCCCTCATCCAATCGCCTACGACGAGATGATGCTTGACTGCTCAGTACCAGTGTCCCTCATCCGGCATGAAGAGCCACCTCCCGAGGGCTCAGGTAACCGCCCACCAAGCCGGATAATCTCTCCCTCCATATCCAGCCGATGTCGAGACCAATCTGCCTCCCACCGCAACCACTCGCCTCCCATCGATGGTAGTAAGCTACTGCATCATCGTGCTATGCCAGCTATGTCCGTAGGAGATCTCTCTCCTATGCAACGCTGGCATCCCCATCCCCCTGATGGTGTGCAATGAATGCGCTCTCCCGCTCTGCCAGCTGAGCCCGCAGGAGATCCCTCTCTTGCAAAGCTTCCCCCAACTCCTCATCCCGCCTCCGTAGCAGCTCTGCCAACCGTGCATTCTCAGCACGTAACCCAGACTCCGTGTCCTCCACTTCCGCCTGAGGCATAGGCATATCTGGAACAACAGCCTGCTCTGGCTCCCACTGCTCCGTAATGTCCTGCATCTCCGACTGATCTGAAACCCCCAGATCCACATCCTCATCCTCCACCTCCACCATATCTACATCCTCCCGAGGAGCTCCCCAAGCCTCTCCTGGTGCCTCGGCACCCTCCCCGCCCGTGGCTGCTACCTCCGTGCCTCCTAGTGGCCCCTCTCCCCGCCATCACCGTAGTACCCACCACTGGTCGTACTCCACGGTAGTCTCGACGTCATCCACATCCAGGACATTGATCACTGCATCTGCATCCTCGCCTAGTGGCACGATGACCGACCGATCTAGAGTCCTCTCGTCCCCCAGGCGTCGATAGACCATGGGCTCACCAGGAAACCCATGGCGCACCCCAAACTATCGTGTCACCTGGATGTACGGGAAAAACTCATGCTCGGTCCCATGCTGCCCAATCAGCCATCGCTCCCTATGGACCCGTCGGAGCCACTCTCCAGCCTCAGGCCAGGCTGGATAGTCCCGATAGGGTCGCCAGAACACCTCCCCCAGAGCAAGCCGAGCAAAGGCATCGGCATAGTGCCCTACGACACCTGCCCACCATCGACTCTGCCCCTGCTCCTCAGACCGCCGCCATAGAGCCGCATACCCGATATCCTTATCCGTCATCTCCGCCCGAGTCATCCATGGTAACCTGGTTGGCCTCTCCACCGCTATGTGTTGCCAACCCCAACTCTACAACAGATAGCTGCAGCTGATCCCCTTTCGCTTTCGATAATGGACCTCATATAACTCCCCATAGAGCTGCGCCAGCAGCGTCTGTCCCCATCTCAGGATCAACGGCTCCTGTGTCGAACACTCCACCAGTCGCCAGACCACATCCAGTAGGTTCCATGAGAACCTCGCACCTGATGAGTCAGGTAGCAGCATGTTGGAAATGAGGCCCATAAGCAATGTGTGCCTCACTCCCAACACCCCCCTCTCAAACCACCATCAAACCAGAATCCTGCCCATCTGACAGTCAACCTCGGCCATCTCCACTAGACCATCCACCCCCAACTCCTCCCCGTGCCCGAAGCATCGCATCAGTACCGCTGTCCACTGATCACGCGGTGACGTTCTGATCGGTAGTCCATCTATCAAAATCCGTAGAAGCCGATAGACATCCTCCAAGGTCACTATCATCTCCCCTATTGGGAGATGGAAGGTGTTGGTCCGGGGATCCCACAAGTTGATCAGGGCCGTCAGATAGGCCCGATCCCCGACCACAAGCTCTAGTCGAGCCACCTGCTTGAGCCCAAGGGCATCAAGCCACTCCCAGTCAGCCATAGTTAGCGCCCCCTGTGCTTCAACAAAAGCGGTCGGTACACGATACCGGCTCTTAACAACCTGCAAAAGAAAACAATACAAAAACATTAAAATCATGAAAAAAAAAAACTGTACAACATAACATGAATATACAACATTGCCTACCAATGTACAGCCAAAAACAAAACAAAAATTCAAACAAAATTTAATTTGTCAGTTCTAGGGTTCCTAATCCTAACTGATAAATTTAAAAACAAAACAAAAATTCAAACAATTTAATTTGTCAGTGCTAGGGTTTCTAATCCTAACTGATAAATTTAAAAACAAAACGCAAAACTCAAAAAAATTAATTTGTTAGTCCTAAGGTTTATATAGTTGTCAGTCTCGGGATTTCTATATTTTAAGTTTAAAAAATCTGTACAAGCAACACAAAATTAAAATAACAGTTTTTAACCTAGGGTTTTCACCTACGTTTTAAAACTGACAAGCTCAACCTAAAAAACTTGGGTTTTTCGTTCCGTCTATCCTAGGGTTTTAGTTAAAAACAAAAATAAAGATTTTTCACCTAGGTTTTAGCTACGTCATCCATTCAATTTTCAGCTAAAGTCTTGGTTTGTGTTCAGTTCAGTTTTTAGGGTTTCCATTTTAATTTTGAGAAAACAACATCACAAAAGAAAAATAAACAAATAACTTGCAATTTCAAAAACACATAACAAAAGCAATAACACTAAGGAGCACTTACTGGTCTCGCTTCGGCTTCGCCGCTCGATCCGGTTTGTGCACTCATGATGTCGGGAGAAATTTGGTAGCGCTTCGCTTCGCAGAATTAACCTCCTCCTCCCCAGAGCTCCCAAATCGCAAGAAAATTCAGATGCAAATGAGCCCAAACCCTAGTTTTGGCCTTTAAATAAGCCTTTTGAGCTTATATTCGTTCCTACCTAGGATGAGCACTTTGGTTAGTGCTTGTCCTACCCTGGGACGAATACTAAGCTGGAATTCGTCCCACCCCGAAATGAATTCAGGGCAAAAATTTCAAAAAACAACAAAAATTGAACAAAAATGCACCAAAATACCTAATAAACTTGCCCGATGAAAGTGCTTTGGCACTTGACATTCCGGGCATGCAAAATAGATTTCGGGGTCACAAATCCTCACTATCCTACTCCCTAAGAAGGCTACCATAGCCGGACCGCTCCACGGGAAGACGGATTTTTGAGAATTTCATCCCCAAACGGCATCACCAAAAGGGTCAAAAACCCACCCAAAAATAAGTAATAACATTGCCGAACGAAGGCGCCTTCGCGCCTGACATTCTTGGCATCCAAAATAGATGTTAGGGTTGCAAATCATCACCATCCTCCTCCCTAAGAAGGCCACCATGGCCGGACCGCTCCACGGGAAGACGAATTTTTGACAATTTTAGCTCCAGAAACGCGTCACCAAAAGGGTTAGCACCCACCAAAAACAGGTCTAAATGTCGGAAAACTGCACACACATTCAAAGATAAATCTCTAAAGGCACCCTTACACAAGTCATCTTGGGTCAAGCGACTCGTCGCTTTTCTCATGAAGGTCATTCCCTCATCGATTCGTCGCTTGAGGGGGTAGTCACACTTAGTCACCAATCAACAAACACACACCCAATCAAGGAAATGGCATGCATTCAAAGAATCATTGACAAAGACAATCACGCTCCTGCTTGGGGCAGCAAACAAGCAATAATCACAAGCTGATCAAACACTTGGCATTCGTGAATCATGAACTCAAGGTTCTCACAGACAAAAGGTTGCGCCCTTTGCCTATTCATGACTGATCAATGCCCAAGTTCAAGTAACACCTCACCGAAAAAGGTTAACACTTGAGTTGAGTTCCTTCGCTCGTCAGAAGCAAGGATTCAAGAATGCATGCCCTTTCCATACTTGGGGCATCAATAGTTGGTTAGGTTACCAAGAAACCCTAATCATTAGTGCTTTGGTTATCTATTTTTGCTCGGTGTTGTGCCTTGCACAATGCATCCCAAAAAGGGGCATCTGTAGACACCAAAAACAACACCAATCCGATTATGTGACTGCAAACACTGATCGCTTTGACACACATAGCCCCAAGGGTAGCCCCCAGAGGTTAAACAGTGGTCCTAACCACTCTCACATCAGTTTTGGAAGGTCAAAAATCATTTTGGCACCCTTAGGCACTTTGCTCAGTATCCGTTCCACCCTAGAACGAATTCAAACTGGGATTCACCCTACCCAGGGACGAATTCTGGATCCGCTCTAGGGTGGGGCGAATTGCAGGTTTGATGGGCAAAAAGTCAAATCTTGACAAATGGCAGCTCAGATCCGCCACCCAATGCTTCCTTCATTGCATGGGAGTATGGGTGAGCATTTTCGAGCGTTAGAGGCATCTGCATGGTCAGTCATGAAGTCCCAATTCAGGGAGGAATCTCCTTCCCCCCGGGAAGGCATGATTGCCAAGTGGCGCCTCTGCATGCCCCTTTCAAGAGACCTCCAGGTCTATAAATTGATGAGTTCCCTCATCCCAAAATATACACAGTGAGAGCAATTTTAAGCAATGAAGTGCTACCATTTTATTTCCCCATACATCCTTGTGCGATTTGCGCCTTCTACATCCTTGATCTCTTTTAGAGAGGAGGTCATTGGGTGACTTTTGGAAGGTCGAATATTAAGCCCAAAACCTGACATTTGGCCATAGAATACCACCAAATTTTTTGACAACACCTTGTAAGGGATTTTGGACCCATCCCAAGTGGATTGGTGCCGAAATCAGGTCCCAACGGTGGGCGGCCCGCCTGGGCGCCCCCGCATTGCCGTAGGCCTAATCACCCTTTTTAGGAATGATCGAGAATGTGTAGCATATTTTCCTTTCTGTCATTTTCATTCCTTGCATTTGTTTTCTATGTTGTTAGATAGTTTACAATTTTTGATTTCATTTCATTTCGATTTATTATCATTATGCTATCGCGTTTTCGCTCCCACTAACTTGCAGATAAGCATCATCAAATTCCCATTGATGGAGGTCAAATTGGGAAAATCTGACCATCTGGGTCTTCCCAAAATGCCCCCAATTAGCTAACCCCAAGTTTGCAGGTGTTTTGGAGCTTTCGAGGTAGGACATTGGAGACAGTACCTTTTCGACATTTTGTTGCAGGTGAATTCGTCCCGCCCCGGAGCGAATTCAAATCGGTGAGGAATTTCTTGACTGTTCCTTTTGCAGTGCCCTCTTGGTGATATCTTGATACCCCTATCAAATTTTTAGATCATTTGGATTTGTTTTGGTCATAGTTTAATTCATTTTTCTCATCCATTCATCATAGGTTTGGGGATTGCATGTTTCGTTTCACCCACAGGTGCTATTGATCATTTCTTTGTTTCTTCGAACGCAGGATCGGAACATCGAAGGAGCAGCAAAGAATCAACATTCATAGACACAAGCGATGATGATGTTTTGGTCCGCCCATCTTACATGTGGGCACGCAGAAGAAGGAAGGCTATCCATGGATGTAACCAAAGAGACGAATTTGACGCTCCTCGCCCCTAAAAAGGGAGGATGCGAATTGTAACCGAGTTGTGGAATACATCAATAAAAGAGAAGGGCTGTTATTTCATTTTGGGTTTCAATTCATGCTTTTTCCATTTCATGCATTTTTAGTTCGTAGGATTTAGCGTTAAGTTTAGCTTCATATTTTGCATCGTGATTGGAGTCTTTCCTTTCTTGTTTCCGTATCCTCGTGCTTTCAGAATCAAAGGAAAAATATAGGTGAGGGATTTCCATCAAGAAGGGAAGGAGAGATATTTTCAATCCAAATGGTGAGGTCAAGATCTGAAACACCCAGGTTGGCAAGGAGATCAATCGCATGATTAACTTCATGAAAGACATGTTGGAAAGTAGTATTGGTGGAGGATCTAAGAAATTTTTTGGATTAGGTAATCAGATTAGAAATTTCTAGGAAACAGACTAGGTTTTTATGATGCTCTAGATGATATTCTTTGAGTCTCCTTCAATAGTTAGGTTTGAATAGTGGAGATGATGCAAAAGAGAAATACCTTGGTAGAGGGCTCATGCTTAAACAAAATGACTTGTTTGGATCCCTATATTCTATGCAAAGGCAAGGAGAATATTCTCTGTGTGATCTCTAAAGATATATCCAACACCAATCGGGCTAGGATTACCTTTGGTTGCTTATTCAAAATTAAACTTTAACCATCCTGGAGGGGGAGGAGACTAAGTGACAAGTGAGTGATTGAGCTTGGTATAAGGAGGAGGAGAAGCACACCAAGGAAGATTTAGGGATCTGGCCAGTAGGGTTTCAAAAATGAGTTCAGGATCATCCTCTCCTTGAGTAACATAGAGGTTTTCAACAGCTGCATGGAGAACTCTGAAAAGCACAAACTAGTAGTCATGAAAAAAAATATTGAAGTCTTGGGAGTTACATCCATGTCAAATCTACTATAGAAAATGGGGTAGATAGAAGGACCATAAGGATTGGGCCATTGAAAACATAGGTCACTCAAGGGAGAGGGAGGACCCCAAGTAATACCAACCTCTGAGAATAAGGAAGATAAAATGCTTAGGGAAAAATAATAGCAAAGGAAAATATTGTGTGTGGATTCACAATGTTGATTACACATGTAGCAACAATTGGGAATAGGAAGCCTCAAATTTGGATGTTGGGGATGGTAAGTATTTTATCTTGGACAACAAGCCAAAAGTAAAAACTAACTTTGGGGATAAGGAGCTTGTTCCATATTATCTTCGAAGGAAACCATGAGATGTTTGGGCTTTTAGTAAGAAAGTAAGAGGATTTGATAGTGAAAAAGCCATTGGTGGTAGGAGCCTAAAGGATTTTATCTTCAAGGGGATGACTAGGAATGACATAAAAATGTAATATATTAGAAAGAACAGAGCTAGGTTTTCTTTGCTCATCATCCAGGTCAACAAGGAGAAGGGATTTCCAAGATTTGTTGTTGAATTTAATAAAGTTATATACCTTTGGATCGAACATAGTGTTAGTGATAGGATTTAAATAGATTAGGTCCATACGGGTCTAAAGAGTATTGTCACCAAGCCAAGAATCCTACCAAAAACTTATCTTTTGATCATTGCCTAGTCTCTATCGAATACCTTTCCTGATAATTTCTCTTGAATTTAAAATGGAGTTCCACATTGTATAGCCTAGGATGGGAGAAGGATCATCCAAGAAATTTCTATCATGCCAGAGATACTTTGCTTTAACGATGGATATCCATAAAGAATTTTCATTTTGGAGGACTCACCACCCCTTATTGGCAATGAGAGCTAAATTCATGTTTTTGACCTTCCTAAGTCCTATGCCACTATACTCTTTGGCAGATACTTCAAAGAGAGGAAACCTAAGATACATTGTAGGGAGCTCAAAAATGGTGCTTTAGAGGATGTCAACTATGCATGCTTAATGCTTTATGGGAGTATTGATGAATATTTTACTCTTAGCAAAGTTTACTTTTTGCTCGATAATAGCCTCGAAGGAGAGCAAGATCAATTTGATGGTTTTGGCTTGGGGAATAGAAGCAAGAGTGGCAAGGATGGTATCATCAAAAAAATGCTGGTGAGAGATGGGCTAGAGGGACGAAGCTAGTTTGATACTCAAAATTTATTTGGTGGTATAGGACGACCTCAAAGTTATCCCTAAGGCTTTAGCAACAATAATGAAAAGGAATAGAGATAATGGATCACCCTGTCTTAAACCTTTGAAGTTTGAAAAGTAACCAAAAACATAACCATTACCAAGAACAAAGAAATTTATGGTTGAGATGCACTCTTTGAAGAGATCAATCCAACCATAATGGACACCAAACCTAGAAAGGAAAGAAAATATGAAACTCTAGGAAACTCTATCAAAAGCCTTGTTCATGTCTAATGTGAGAATGAGGCATGCCTTACCACTTTTGGATATTGAGTGAATGAGTTCATGTATGGTAATGATACTATCAGTGATAAGTCTTCCCTGGACTAAACTATCTTGGTTGGGATCAATGATTATGGGAAGAATGGTCTTAAGTCTAATGGCTAATGCTTTGGTGAGGATTTTATAAAGGACATCGCATAGTTTAACAAGACAAAAGTTAGCAAAGGTTCTGACATTTTTAACCTTTGGAATAAGAGATAGGAAAGTAGAATTGATGTCCCTAGGAATTTTTTTGTGGTTTTGCATCTACTGGATGACTGAGACAACATTTGGTTCCACAATGTCCCAAAAATGCTAGAAGAAAATAGGTGGAAAACCATCCGGGCCTGGGGCTTTTCCACCTTGCATTGAGAAAACTACAACATGGATTTCTTCAGTAGAGAGGTTTAAGCAACATCTGATTATGCTCCCGAGTTACTAACCTTGGAATATTTTTCAAAATATATTCAGACATTTTTCTTCCTTGTATCCAAATTCCAAAAAGGCAAAAAAAAAAAAGCAAAACTTTTAAAAGTCGAATATTTATAAAATTTTGGACCAAAGATGAAAGGCAATTTTATTTATGCATGATGTACCATAGTCAAATGGTGAGAAAAGTTCCCAAGGGTAAAGGATGATAAAATATTGATGTCAGATGGTGGTAAACATTTTGAAGGTTGGAAGCACCCGTACTCTAAAAATAAAGAAGACCAATTAGGATAGGTTGTGCAATATTACAGGAAGTACAATCATTTTTTCCAAAATATAATGATATATAAAGCACATATTAAAAGCAGCAAAATGAAGAACCACAACTATCCCCAGATCTAAAGCATTAACTAAAAAATTCTCCCACACCTGGACTATAGGAATTCCTAGGAATGGTAGATGGCAATAATGGTGGTAGTTGCTTATCCAAGGAATTAGAACCATTTTATATTTATGATTCCATATCCAAAGACCTTGGAGAAACCAACTTAAATAAAGATATGATTGACACCTAAAATGACAATCATCTTGAAATCTTTGCATGATTTTTGGAAGGAAATCCTCCTCCTTGTAATCCATAAATAGTAGTAGTTTTAATATTGTAACATATCAAGAAGTTTGTATAAATTATTCCTTCATTTTACTTTGTATAGTGGTACATAGATTACCGAGTGGTCTTGCAGGTAACTTAAATCCCTGCTCTTGGTATAATCTTTGTAATACCTTTTTGCATGCATAAATATATATTATAGGAATACATGTCTACTTTAAATCCATCTATGGATATCATGGCCTAACCCATCTCTTTTGTATGTATGTGCTTGTATTTTTGTATTTATATGCTTATGTATGTCGAGGAGAGGAAGTTTTCAAGCCATTGCATTATGGTCAATGCTATTGTGTGGGTTGATCTTATTTTATATTTTGTGCATTACCACCTTATTAGCTTATGTTTTTTTCTTTTTGCAATCTTTATTTTTTCTTTCTCTTACCCTTTTCCCCAAGCTATTAGAGTAGAAAGTGTGTGCCCAATATCAGATCTTATAAAGGAGTCAGCATTTATCAAAATAATGGAGGTCCTCAACTGAGCTTAACCCTACACTCTTGGGACTGGCCATGCTATGTCACTCTACACAAGAAGTGATCCACCCCGTTTTCCTAGTCCACCCCATGTTCTGGTCAAGACAATTAGAGAGGACAACAATAATCATTGCTTTGTATGAATTTTTCCTTATATTAATAGGTATTGTAATATGATCTTCATAATGGTTTCAATCATCCTTAAGAAGACCATGTAAGCCATGCTAAAGTATTAAAGCAATTCTATCTTTAGCCTTCTTGTGAATGGATTGTAGATGTTCCATTATTTCTATTGACCCATGAGTATTTTATCTTTTGATGATGCATATTGATTGCTTGTTTCCCTTTATCTTTTCTTAGTTACCATGATGTGCTTTTCAAATAATCAAATCTATTTCATAAATATTATTTCAAAAATTTCTTCTTTTATTTCCTTTGATGTGGAATCCCTTGTTACTTCCAAATTTAGAATTTTATTTCAAATCAACGTTCTTCAAATTTTTAATTTTAAGAAATATTTGTAACTCCAAAAATTCAATATTTTAATTTATTTTCTTTCAAACAAGTTCTCCTTCCTCTTATCAGTTAATCAGTTTCAAATTTTAATATCCTCCCTTCAATTTTAATTTTATCAAATCAATTATTTTAATTTTTCTTCCTCAATTCAATTTCAATTTCAAATTTTAATCCTTCTTTTAATCAATTCAAATATCAATCAATTTCAAATTCCTAATCAATTTCACATTCTTTCTTCTTATCTCTTTTCTTTAATTTAATTTCTTCAATCATTAATTTGTTTCTCCTCATATCCCATCCAATTCAATTCCCAAATTTAAATCTTCTTATATATCCCAATTTCAATCAATCATCAATTTAGTTTCTCCCTTCCAATTATCAATTCAATTTCATTTCCATTATTAATTAAATTTCTTCAATCATGAATTCAATTTCTCCTTTCAATTATTAATTCAATCATCAATTCAATTATCTTCTCCAAATTTTAATTTCTTCCAATCAATTAATTTATCCAAAATTTTAATTAACTCTCTTCTTATATATTCCAATCATTTCATTATTTAATTTATTAATCTTATCACTCCATGTTATTCAATTAATTAACGTCTTATATATCCCAATAATCAAATTAGTGCACTTTCATGTAAATATGCACTTGAAAATCCAAATAAATTTAAGATTAAATGTTTTACATTCAATAATGGTGCATCCTTTGGGGATATTTTTTGAGGGCTCCTCTCCTTTTGAAATTAACTTTGGTGCAAACATTACATTCAAAATTCAATGCAATAGGTCAAAGCATTACAACACTTCATACTCCCCCACCACAAAAATATCTTTGATGCTTTCTTTCAACTCCTACAAGTTTATCCTCTCTTGTATGTGAAGCATACTTTCTTAGGTAATCTACTCTTACACTCTATAAGATGCTCTACCTCATAGATCACTATAATATTACCCTACGAATTGTCCAATTGCTTTGCTCTCATTTTGCAAATTCTTCAATATTCCTGTTGCTAATATTCATGCATCTGAGTTTTTATACACATCCTTTTGGATCATTTTGTCTTTCTTCTAGTTTATATTTTAATCTTCCAACTTGGTGCTTTTCAAACTTTAACATCTTGAACCAATCATAATCTATCTTCACATTTCTTGTCCAAGTATCTTCTTCTTCCTCCAATATTCTACTATTTGTTTCCTCCTCCAAACTTGACAATATTTCTTGTCCAATCTTCTCCAATCTCTATAATTGTCTCTCCCTATAGTTATTTCACTCAATATGGCTATCATGAAGTCCATTCAATGTGGCTTTGATGTTATTTTTAGTAAAATAACATTATGCTTCATAGATTAAGCAATTTCTAGAATCACAAATATCATCAATAATAAAGCATATATCAAATGAATACCAATCTCATATAAATCACATGGAAACAAATTATTAATTAAACTCAAGTAATGTATAAAGCAAAGCTTCTTCGAGTAATATTTTATATGGTTCTGTCTTCAATATAAAGATACATGATATTCTTCAAATCACATGAATCTTGGCCTTAACTCTTCTCAAACTCATGGGAGAACTTAAATCTTCATATTCCTCTCTTATATAATAAATTTCACATATTAAAGAGAGACAAAGTCTCTCATGATTGCACATAACTCCTTACTTCTAAAATTCACACTTCACACTCACGAATCTTCATTGGCTAACTAGACACCTCACACACTTAATTACATTACACATGCTCATACCTACTAAATTGACACATACTATATACACAAATATCAAACTCACACCCTACTATAAATAATTACAATGGGATCAAATAATATAATACCTCCAACACCCCTTATGTATTACATTATTTGGTATGAAGGTCTTACATATCTTAGTCTCTCTCTTTTATCTTCATTCTTTGGTTTTGGCTTTGATGCTACTTGAGATTTTCGTACTGTATCTATTCCATATTTATTTTTGATCTTGACCATTCTCCTCTAGTTTTGGTAGTGATTTTGATTGCTTCTAGAATTGTTTTAAAGATAAATTTTTGAAGAAGTTTATCTAGTGCCATCATTAATATTATTTCCATGTATCATTATAATTGTTTTCTTTGTGCCAAAAATATTCTTGAGGATGATTATTGCCTCCAAAAAATTTACAAGGATAAAGATCCCAACATTTTTCTTCCTTGTGTCCAAATCTATTGCAATGATTATATTTTTCACATTGTATATTATTTTCATATTTTGTATAGACCTTTAAATCACCATTCTTATTTCCCTTTTGATAAATATCATTAGTATTACAACATGCATCTTTCATTAAAGATTTGTTCTTCAATTATTTTCTTTTTATCTTGACATCATTTAGAATAATTATAGTGAATTCTCACTACACTAAAAATATGCATTATTTTTGTAGTAGAAAGTGAAAGCCTGAGTGGTAGAAAAATATGGAAAAAAATTCTAATCAAAAGTTCTAAGAATTCGAAGGCCAAAGTCTCAAAAGGTATAAGAAAGCAAAAAATTTGAAAGTCAAATTTTTATTAAAAAATTGACCAAAGATGAAAGGGAAAAAATTTGATGCATGAAGTACCCTGATCAGATGGTGATAAAAGTTCCCAAGGTCAAAAGATGATAAAAGCTTAATGTCAAATGATGGTAAACATTTTTTCTAGTTCTAGTTGAAATTAAGGTCTTTTTGTAGTTAATATATATCTGTTACCGATTCAATGCACCCACGAAATATTGCTTTGGCTGGTATTTCGCCCATAGATATGTCATGTGTTATTACCAGTGTAGAATAAAAGCTACAAATATAATATAGCCACGCACGCATGAGCTTTAATTATTTATTGAATATGTGTAACTCTCTGGATGTTAGCACAGTGTCCAAAGATAGTGATTAGGACCTCTTCATCATAACAAGAGTACCACATGATGATGTATAAAGGCAAATGGGACGGAGATCACATGCTTAAATCTTGTTTTTAGTTTTTTTTTTTTAAGTTCATCTTTGAGTTAAATTTTTTATTTAACATTTAAAAGAAATATATTACATTAGCATTTTGAAATGGTTGTATTTTAATTAAATTTTTTTTAATAGTGAAAAATAGGGTTTTAAAAGGTTTTAGAATCTCTTACATTAAATAAGGTAAAGAAATATAAGGTAAATTAAGCACAAATAAACCTCAACCTCCAAGACCAAAAGAAAAAAAAATTAAATCAAAACAACAATCCAAAAGCAAAGACCAACCTACCACCCAATAGGGTATAAAATAATTTTTTTATTGAACTTTCTTTTAGAGACACTAACGATCCTACTCTATTTTTGCATAACATTGGAAGGGCAGTAAAAACATAAGATGCAAAGACCAACCCACCACCCAATAGGGTATTAAGGAAATTTTTTACTCAACTTTCTTTTAGAGACACTAATGATCCTGCTCTATTTTTGCATAATATTGGAAGGGCAGTACAAACATCAAGATGCAAATAACAAAACTCCAAACTCAGAGAGCAAAGATGAAGGTAAAACACCAAGCATATTCCTTGAGAATGGTAACCACCATGGAGCAAAAGGGCCAACCCCCCAAAAAAGATCCCCCAAAGAGAGGATCACTACAACACAAATGAGATCTCATCCAAGCAAAAAAATAATAAAAAGGCCTACTCGATAGGTAGACCCAATGCTTCCAAAGCAACAATTGTCATTAACCACGAAGGAAAATTATCTTCCTAAATTTTGAATTGGCCACTATCCACCCCCAAACTGGCCATAACATCAACAACCTAGTTACCTTCCCTATAAATATGCTCAATTTTAACTTCTAACATACCTTCCAAAATCTTCGAGGTGTCCTTAATAATATTAAGGATGAAACAATTGTTAGTCTTTCCAACTTGCAAATCTCGGATGATGTTCAAGGAGTCACCTTGAATGAGAAGTCTTATGAAGTCCCTCTCAAAAACCTGATGAACACCCAATAAAAGTGCCTTAGCTTTACTAGGTGGTTGGTTTGAGTACCATAATCTTCAACATAAGCCCAAATGACCTCACCATTATCATTTCTGACAACACCCCCTCCACCAAACCTCCCCGGGTTACCTTTGACAGTCCCATAAAATTTTAGAATGATCCACCCTTTAGCTGGTTTATGCCATATAGTAGCCATTTTTTTTATTAGTGGATAAATAAGCAGAATTCCCAAGGTTCAAATTCCAACTAACAACAACCCCTTTCTCCATAGCTTCCTCCCTACCATTTCCAATAGCAAATACAACCAAGTTATTCTCAATAGCAACTTTAATCCTTCTAAAGACAAAGGATTCATCCCTAGCAATATCCTTGAAAATTCTTTTGTTCCTATCCCACCAGATACCCCATAAAAAATAAGGAAGAACAAAATCCCACACCCTAGTGATACTATGAATGATGAAGGGGAATTTCCACTAAGTGAAAAGTTCCTCAAAATTTTGAGGCAATGCCCATTTGATAGAAAAAAAATACAATAAAGCATTGAGCACATTATTTGAGAAATCACAATGGATGAAAATATGACTCACAAATTTAACATCCTTAGAACACAAGAGACAAATATTGGAAAGATGGAATCCTTTTTTACATTAATTATCAATAGTCAAAATTCTATTTTTGAAACACAACCACAAAAAAATTCAATCTTGGGAATCAAATGAGGATACCAAACCCTTTATGCTAGAAAACATCCTCCCATGGACAATGATTGGACCTCAGATGCAATCTTGATAGAAACAATGTCTTTAGGAGAATGAGTCCATAGAAGGAAGTCCTTGTCATTCTGTTGAAACCTGGGACTAAGAAAGAGGGGTTTAGGAAGAATCCAAATATCCTCCTAAAAGAACACATCCTTACCATTCCTAATCTACCATCGCACACCCTCCGTAACCAAATTTATGACCCCCAACAAACCATTCCAGACCATAGAGCCCGTACGAGGAGTAGCACTTCTAAAAAAAGGAATGTGATTTTCCATATACTTACCTCTCATAATATATTTCCACATATGGTCCTCCTCAACACATAATCTCCAGGCTATTTTTCAATCAACACCTTATTGAACAACAACAAAATTTTGATCCCAAGACCACCTTATTTCCTAGAAGAGCAAACCCTATCCCAAGAGACAAGGGACACCCTTTGTTTATCCTCCATCCTAGCCCACAGAAATCTCCTAAATATTTGGTCGATCTTCCTCCTAACTTTGAAGGGCATTCTAAAAAGAGACATGTAATAGATGAGAATGCTTTGGAGGGTAGCTTGAAGCAATTGCAACTTACCTGCTTGGCTTAGGAGATTACCTTTCCACCCAACTAACTTATGTTGAATCCTATCCAACACAGGAGACCACAACTCCTCCTCAAACTTCTAGTAAAAAATGACATACCTGGATATAAAGAAGGAAGGTTAGCAATGCCACAACAAAAAATCCTTGCAATTCTATGTTGAAGTTGTCCCCTAGTATTCACAAAAAAATTTGACTTTTATGGAAGTTAATTTTTTGGCTAGAATCTTTCTCATACAACTAGAAAACATTCAGAAATTCCTTAGCCCCTCTCATAGCACCCTCTCCAAGAACTATAGTGTTATCTACTAACTGTTGACAAGAAACTACCTTTGCAATACCAGTAGGTCTAATGCCCTTAATATTAGAGGACAAGGTAGCAGCAAGAATCGATCTTCCTAAAGCTTCAGCCATCAAAATAAAAAGATATGGAGACAAGAGATCACCTTTCCTAATACCTCTTTGACCCCCCAAAAAATCACTCAAAATCCCATTTATGATGATAGAAAATTTTGCAGAGGAAATACAAACTCTAATCCACTTCCTCCATAGATCCCCAAAGCCAAATTTTTGCAACACCTTGTTAAGGAACTCCCAGGAGACCCTGTCATAAGCCTTTTTCATATCAAGTTTAAGAAGCATTCCAATGAACTTGCTTTTGGACATAAAATGTAAAGTCTTATAAATTGTAATGATCCTATCCATAATCTGCCTACCATGAACAAAATCACCTTGAAGAGGAGAAATCAAGATGGGGATAAGCCTTTTCAAACTATTGAAAAGTATCTTGGTAAGCAAATTATATAGGGTATTGCATAAGATGATAGGTCTAAATTACCTTAGAGAAGAGGCATAATGTTTCTTCAGAACCAAAAAAATAAAGGTAGTATTCTATGCCTGGAACAAAGATGAAGAAGATTGGAATTCTCTTAAGGCTCCTGAAATATCCGAATCAAGAAGGTGCCAAAACCTCTAAAAAAAACTAGCATGGAACCCATACGACCCAGGTGCTTTGTCCTTATTCATACTAAATAGGTTGGTCCTGATCTCATCATTAGAAAAGGGGGCATTCAAAGCATTATTTATATCAGCTATCACCACTTGGGGAATGTTCCTAAGAAGTTCCTCCGAAGCATCCCCATCTTCCTCCCTATATCTAGAAAATAAATCTTGAAAGAAGGATATTGTGGCAGTAGTAATTTCTTCCTCTTATATTTAAAGCATTCATCAGAGTTCAATGTAATTTATCTTATTTTGTTAACACTCCTATGTTTCAAGGTTGAGAGGTGGAAAAGCTTGGTATTCCTATACCCCTCCTTAAGCCACATAGCTCAAGATTTTTACCTTCGAAAAGACTCCTCACTGGCAAGAATATTATGGAATTATGCAAGAGTAATTTGCTCTTTGTTGGCTAGCTTCTCTGATCAACCTTCACTTTGGTCTTTTTCCTCAATTTATTGCAATTCTTGAAATATTTTTTGCTTCCTATGGAAGAGGTTCCCAAAAAACTCTTGATTCCACCTCTTCAAGTTAGCTTTTATTATTTTTAGCTTCTTGGCCACTTGGAACATCTTAGTGCCATAGAAATCTGTATTCCACAAACCCTTAATCAAGCCTTCAATATCTGGATGAGAAAGCCACATTGTCTCAAACCTGAAAGAATAATCTTTCGAGTGTTTCTCCTCCATGAATTCTAACAATAATGGGTTGTGATCAGAAGCAATTCTCTATAAAATCCTCAAGGAGCAATCTTGAACCATGGTAAGACAACTCACCAAAACAAGGGCCCTATCAATACTAGATTGAATCAGACCCCTTCGCTTCTTCTATTGGACCAAGTGAATTTAAAACCTTGCAAATCAATATCTACTAGTTCCATGGAGGTCAAGAACTCACCAAACTCATCCATATTGTTCAAAAAAATAGTCGAGCCTCCAAGTTTCTCACTAGGGAGAAAAATGAAATTAAAATCATCAGTAAGCAACCATGGAAGGTCAAATGAAGAACCAAGGGCTTTTAAATAAGTCCAAAGTTTCCTTCTATCCACAACAACATTGGGAGCATACACATTGGTAGAAATCTAAGAAAAAATAGTTTTTTACAACAAAATAAAAAGGAAGAGAATCTATCAACCCGATGAATGAGCTTTCCCTCCATAGAATCGGGATTCCAAAGCGTCCACAAAACTTCAAAAGAACCATGAGTAGCCCTACTCACACCTTCACACCCCTTCCAAATAAACCTTCGTAATCTATCAAAATCCTCATCGCTCATCTTAGTTTATTGTAAGAAAATAATATCAGACTTGAAACATTTTTTAAAAAAATTTATCACTCTTTGTTTAGTCGAGGTATGCAAGCCTTGAATATTCCACAAGACAATCTTCATTACTTCAAGGATTGTGGAGCCTTACCTCTGCTCAAAGGTAATGTGGGCTAGGAGCCATTATCCACATATTGAGTTGTTTTCTTTAAGAGTATCTCAAATTTTTTGGTCTTCCTAGCCCCTTCCCACTACTTAGATTCATTGTTTTTCAAGTCTTTATGATGGGTTGCATAGATCCAATAATTCCCTTCTTGCTTGCTTTTATTGATTGAGGAAGGAGTTGTTACTGTTGAGCTATCTTCTTTAGTTTCATATTTTTCTTGTTTAGAACTTCTTGAAAGTCATATTCCTTCGAGGAAGACAAGACCTCCTTTGATTCCCTATCCAAAGCATTTGTAGAAATATCTCCTTCTACATCCCAAAGAGACTTCATGATAGCTTCATATTTTTCCTTATCAAGAGGGGCATCAACCCTCTTATTATACAAAACAGGGGCAACTACTCTTGAAAACATCTCAATAGGAGCCTAAGCAAAAGGTAATTGATCCCCTTGATGATCCAGGATCTCCACTCCTTTACCTAGAATAGTGTCCAACCCAACCTCAAGACCATAATGCAACAACTCTCCTAACACAACAAATTTATTTGTATTCACCTATGTACCCTTGGAATGCCCACCAACTTTAGGAAAAACCTTGGCAACTTTAGAGTAGTCTTATTTTTTCTCTAAGCACTTTCCATCGATTTCATTTATGACAAGGCCTTAAACTACACCAACAACCAAGCTTTCTGTGAGAATAAAATCCTTAGGAGCACCATGAACACCATTTCTATCTATCCCTAACTCAAATGCCAAAAATATTGGATTTGGGGTCTACTTCCTTTCCCAAGCCTTTTTTCCTTTATCAGCTTTTTGAGACAGAGTACAAGTGAAGCTAAGATGATCAAAATTCTTACATATCAAGCATTTCCTAGCTCTGTTCTCATATTCCAAAGGCTGGGTCCAAACCCCAAATTTAAACTCAATTTCAATTGAATTCAAAAGGTCCTTATCAAGCATAACATTAACACATAATCTAGCATATAAAAACCTAGATCTAGCAATGGTAATAGGATCAATTGCCATCATCTCTCCTATTTCACTTGCGATTCTAGCTAGGATCTCCTCATGCCAAATATATAAGGGAAGGTCAAGAAGGTGAACCTACACGAGAGCTTGATCAATGCATTGGGAATTAGGGTTGAAATTGGGTGCCCACTTCCTTAGGAATAAACCTCTACACCTAAAGAACCATGGACCACCTTGAAGAATCCTATCACGGTCCTCCAAACCATTGAGCCTAACAAGGAAAAATACTTAGGTAATGCAAAAATCTCCAAAGAACGCTTAGGATGTCATTTTAACTAAGACCACTTTTGAATAGCATCTAGATCTGGATGAACCCCAACAAATTTCCCAACAAGAGTAAAATTCCCATGGGAAGCAACCATATTTGCAAGAGGGTCTAGAACCATAATTCTTCCTAAACAAGAAATGAGATTTAACCCTAGGCTCATTGATTTTTTCTTCCCCTTAAGAAGACTAACCCAATATCGGTACCTTGAGACAAAATATTTACAACTCTCCTCACCATCCCCACCACTAATATCCATACCCTGACCTCCACTACTCCCCGTATGTTGACCTCCACTACTTCCACCTTGCCCACCAGCCAAGCCCTACAATCCACCCTTGCATTCCTAACTCGAGTTATCCATCACATAATTACAAACCCTCTACAATTGCCATCACCTGACTCAACTGTGGATTGAAAACCCTCTAGAGTCATCATTGCCTGACTTCAAACCCTCTACAACCATTTTTTCCTGACTTAACTATGGATTGAAAACCCTTCAAAGCAACCACTACCCAACTTCAAACCCTCTACAACTGTCATCGCCTAACTTAGTTGTGGATTAAAAATCCTCCAAAGTCAACACTGCCTAGCTTCAAACCCTCTATAGTCATCGTCGCCTAACTTAGTTGTGGTTTGAAAACCTTCCAAAGCCACTATTGCCTGGCTTCAAACCCTCTACAACCATCGTTGCCTAACTCAGTTGTGGATTAAAAACCCTCTAGAGCTATCGCTGCTTGACTTCAAATCATGTACAACCACCGTTACCTGACTCTGTTTTGGATTAAAAACTCTCCACAACCACCATTGCCTAGCTTTAAACCCTTTACAATCACTGTCGACTGATTCATCTATGGATTGAAAACCCTCCAAAGTCGTCGCTACTTAGCTTCAAACCCTCTATAGCCACCACCTAACTCTTAGAAATCAATCCTTAATCTTATTTAATATATGGTGTATTATTATATATTTTTGGTTGTTTTTATTGCATTATCATTGTGTATTATTATAAAAAAAAATCTTAAATTTCAAATTGTGGCATGGGTGAGTGTGTGGGGGTGGGTGTGTGGTGGCTTTGTGTTAAATTCTCTATTGATAAGTATAGCTCTTGGCTTTATGATGGGTCATATTTGGGAGGAGACTGCTCAACCCTGTGCATCGGTCATAGAGGTTTCTCACAATAACCAAATAAAAAAAAATTCTTAAATTTTTTAATTGAATATATTATATTTTTTTTAAAATATTAATAATAAATAATTTACCTTTAAAATTTAATAAAAATAGTATTATTGTTTTTAATAAATTTATAATAATTAAATAAATTTATATCTTACATTCAATAATTATAATATATTTTGAGCACCTTGGGTGTAGCACAATGACTCGAGCTTTGATTCTTCTTCGGGAGGTCCAAGGTTCAAAACCACTATGTGGGTGAGTGTGTGAAAGAGGTGAGTGTGTGTTGGCTTTGTGTTAAATTCTCTATTGATAAGTATAGGTCTAGGCTTGATGAGGAATCATGGTTAGGAGGAGACAGTGCATCCATCATAGAGGTTTCTTACAATAACCAAAAAAAAAAAAAATTATAATATATTTTGATAAATATTTTTATTTTAATAATTTTATTATAATTAATAATATTATATTGATATATTTTTAGGTTTTCCATATAAAAGTAAGATTGATTATATAAAAATAAAACAAGTTCCACGATGTTTTTTTACTTATGTTTTATATGGAATATATTGGTTTATAAAAATTTATAGTTACTTATTAAAAACAATTTAAAGAAATGAGAACATATTTTTAAAATGAGAGTTGGGATGTTCCAACAAGGTATTTTTTTAAAGTTTAATATATTATAAAATAAAAAAATCATTTAAATGAATTACAAATATAAAAAAGTGAAATGTTATTTCAAAGTTTTTATATCAATTTGTGATTAAATTTATTTGAAATTGAAGATGCAAGGTCTACTTTGATAGTTCTTACTTAATATTAGGATTTACAAAGTTAAAAATTTACTATGACACATCACTATATATGTCTTTATATTTGAGATAAATCTCATAAAGGCTACCTAAAATATAAAATTACAATAACAAATGATACAATTGCAAGTGCAAGTTAATCAATAGGTAAGAAAACAATAAACAACAAGGGAGGAAATTAAGGTTATTAATGTAAATGTCAAATTATTATATGTTTAATTCAATTTTGAAAAACTTCTAAGGAAATCGGTATTGCATGCTAAGATAAGGGAGTTGGGGCTTTGCCTTTGCCAATGATTCTTAGCTACATGGAAAGAAGAGTATTCAATCTATGAACTTATCCTTTGATAGAAATGTGATTTCTATGAGTGATGCAGATAAAGCATTATAATTAACTATTATCTATAATTTTTTTTGAGCTTGGTCTAATTACTTTATAAAATAAATATAAATTTAAAAAAATATATAAAAAAGAAAAAGTTTCCTACTGATAAGTATAAATTTCTTATTGAGAGGGTGGGTGTGTGGTGGCTTTGTGTTAAATTTCCTATTGATAAGTATAACTCTAGGCTTTACAAGGAGTCATTGTTGGAAGGAGACTCCTCGGTCATAAGGGGTTTCAAAAAAAAAAAAAAAAATTATTGATATAAATATAATAAGGGAAAAAAAAAAATTATAATATAAATATGATGCAACATGCAAGGTTCATGAGCATATGTTGAAAATTTTATGATATCTTTTCATTAATCAAAACATTTCAAATACAAATAAATACAAATTGTGTTACCCAATATATAATAATCACACTAGTTCTAACCACTAAGTTTTTACCTTAGTGATTAGAATAACATGAATTATGTTGCCCAATTTAAATAAACATAAATTTATCCAATAACATAATAATGATAAATTAAAATAAAATTATATTATTAAACTTTAAAAAATATATATTTTAATTAAAAATAATTTATATATTAATGTATTTTAACACCTTATTTAATAAAAATATATTTTTATTCATTAATAAAGATTTGAACAGCTCTTTACATGTAAACTAGCTTACCACTATGTGACTGACTTTATATAAAGATTTGAACAGCTCTTTACATGTAAACTAGCTTACCATGTGACTGACTTTGTATTGTTTTAATAAGTTTGAAAAATACATTCCCACTTAACCGTAAGTACCATAACGGGCAGTGATGGCATTGAACTTTGGGCCCCACGTGACCGCGACTACCAGAGCCGGGAGGGATAGGCATTGAACTTCAACAAGTCTTGCTCAGTTAAAAACAACTTTGACGACAATGTAGAGGTAATATTGGTAGAGCATAATCGAACAGGCATTTCGAGGTTGGTGATAGCAGGTTAAGTATTAAGTTTTGTTTTTATTAAGTATATATTTTAATTTGGTCAAGGATAATGATAGATTTAAAGTTCATTAAGTTGTTTTCTAGATTAATAGAGGATGAACAGTTATTTGTTGGTTTTTTTTTTTTTTTGTCTTTTGCAACACTTTTTGGTTTTTTTTGGGATAGCACTAATAGTGTTCATTGAACTGTTACTTAATATCAGTTTAAAGCTAACATGGAACCAGGTTAAAAGTTTTTGCTCTCTAAACCTTCTAAGTTGCTTAATATCAACTTAAAGCTACAGGTTAAAAGTTTTTGCTCTCCAAATGGTATTGAATTTTTTTATTATTTTTGAAGATTTTAATTCAAGTTTTATTCATATTTTAAGGCTTGAAAAAAGTAACAGACTCATCAAAAATGACGTAATCTGATTCTTTTCATCAATATAATTTTTTTACCTTTTCAAAAAAGGATATCAAGGTTTAAATCTTGGAGGTATGTTTGTTTGTACAAA
This sequence comes from Wollemia nobilis, assembly GCA_028583015.1. Classification (NCBI taxonomy): domain Eukaryota; kingdom Viridiplantae; phylum Streptophyta; class Pinopsida; order Araucariales; family Araucariaceae; genus Wollemia; species Wollemia nobilis. The sequence goes on from JAQPPZ010001106.1 coordinate 11,396,242, forward strand.
GGCAATTCTCCTGAATGTATGCCAGGCAAACTACTAGGGTACAAATCTCCCAATAATGAAGTGACATAAAGGTTATAGAAACAGCCCTAAAATTTAAACCTTACTTAATAGTAAAAAAAACTGTAGATATAACCAATTTGCCTATATAAAAAAATAAATAATAATAATAAAAAATAAAATACTCAAGCTTAAGCGGCAACTTAATAGATTTGGATGATCACCAGCAGAATAGCTTTAAAAAAAAATCATCGAATTACTGTAGAAAATTAACTGTAGTATTTTTTTATAGAAGATTGGTAAAAGTTTGATATGGGACAGAAGACAGGATTAAATTTAGATGTTGTTATTATTAATCTTAATTTGTTGGTTAAGAAATGGATGAGATCACAACCTTCTACACATCAAATCAAAACAAACACTCAACTACTATCCACCAACCTATCTCCATTTATAATGGTTTAAACTTTTAAAATAATATTTAAAATGGAAAAATCTAAAACTTAATTTTTTTTACAAGTTTAATAATAAAACTTCAAAACTTTTATTTTTAAGTTTAAAATCAAACAAAGTTATACAGCATAGGTAACCTAATTTTTGTTATATATAAAAAAAAAAAAAAAAAAAAAAAAAAAAACAAAAACCATTTCTCGTGTCATTCTCACTCAGGGCCCATGCTAATGTTCTTCTGTTGAGGAAATGAGAAAATAAGACGGCCATAAAAATGTTCAGCCATATCATGTGCCTCTGTCTTTGCTTAGGATCAATTTCAACGAAACGAAATCCATTTGTATCCGGGTTAATAAAAAGTTGCACTCAGATCTTCATTTAAGAGTGGCACTGTGTGGCTATAAAAGCAAAAGATTGAGGCAGAGATAATTTAAACTGCATGCTGCCAAAATGTTAGTGAAAAGAATCGGCTATTATATCAAGAATTCAAAAAAGAATTTGAGAATTTAGACGTCCATTAATATAATAAGAGTATTATATCAAGAATTCAAAAAAGAATTTGAGAATTTAGACGTCCATTAATATAATAAGAGTGAAAAGTTCCAAGCGAAAACTTATGCCTCTAACTCTATTGGAAGGATTAATGTTATTTATTATTTCCATTTTATATTGCAAGCTGGCATATCTTTGAATTCTTGAAACAGTTAATGTACCATAACATTGTTTTCTTTTTCCTAACAAGGGAAGAAATGAGATCCAATACGGTAGGCGTGGAAAGGCAGCTTGCAACTTGTAAATATGTACAATTTGGTAGTTCACAGGAAGCAGCTTACTGATTAAGAGCTTAAAAAAAGCTGGAACCGAGCTGGAAAGCACCACATGTATGTAGACGCATCTTAAATACCCGCGTGGTTCACGCTGACACAAAAGTCACCACTTTTGTAAGCTAACATATCCATTGTCTCTAACGTTTTACTTTTCTAGTTTTAGTTGAAATTAAGTTCTTTTGGATGGTATTTCGCCCATAGATATGTCACGTAGTAGTACCAGGGTAGATGAACAAAAGCTACAGATATAATATAGCCACGCACGCGTGAGTTTTAATTATTTATTGAACATGTGTAACTCTCTGGATGTTATTAGGACCTCTTCATGTTAACCAGAGTACCGTATCATGATGTAGAAAGGCAGATGGAACGGAGATCACATGCTTAAATCTTGTTCTTAAATTTCATCTATTAGTTAAATTTTTAATTTAATTTTTAAAAGAAAATTATTACATTATATTAATTCCTTGATTTTGAAATGAAATGAAAAATTTTAATTACTTCCCCCACACCCAAATATGGTTCATGGGATGGAAGTACAACTGCTCAAATCATATCATATGATCTTTAATATCTTTGAGAAAGTTGTTCCTTCTCTTGTTGATTTGGGTTAGCAATTCCCCAATTTTTTTTATTTGACTGTCCTCAAATAACTGTCATATACCCGTTTTTATGTGTTTCTTTGTATTTGCCACGAATATCTGAAAAACGAGCACTTATAGATGAAGTGTTCCTCTGTCTCTACTGCTACATATCCTTTCTTCCCATTGTTCTTTGCGTGTTGTCCATCTCCCTCTTTCATATCTAAGCTTATGAGAGCATTTTGAAATGGTTGTATTCTGATTGCATTGGTATAGTGTATTATTATAATATTTTTTTGGTTGTATTCTGAATGCATTATAATAGTGAATTATTATAATATATATATATTTTTTATTTTTATTTTTTGTTATATATAATCATACACACCCACCTCACTTATCATTTGAACCTTGAATTAAAGCCCCAAACGCTGTCCCCCAGACATTTAAAAAAAAATTAATTTAATAAATTAAATATTTTTAAAATATTAATAATAAATAATTTATATTTAAAATACAATTAAAAATAATATTATTGTTTTTAATAACTTTATAATTAAATAAATTTATATCTTACATTTAATTAATAATATATTTTCAATATATATATATATATATATATATATATATATAATATTTTATTATAGTTAATAATATAATATTGATATATTTTTAAATTTTGCGTATAAAAATAAAAATGATTATATAGAATTGAAACAAGTTCCACACAAATTTTTGAAATTTTTGAAGGTGACTTTCCCTTTCCTTTTTTAAAGTGTAAATATGTAATTAATTGTATCAATGTAAATTTAAATAAATTTATAATTAAATGATTATATACCTTGTATAAATAAATTCTATGTGAAAAAAAATTAACCTTTGTTTATAAAAACGATCATAATCTTAATAATAAAAACAAATGATCAAATTATATAAGACATATACCTTAAGTTCTAGTTCTTATGTACATTGACACACCATGTCGTATATGGAATGTAGTACGTTTAAATTACTCAAATTTAATCTGATGGACTTTATTTTATTTTTTGATTGATAGTAGAAGTGGTTTTAAAAGGGTCCCAAACTTATTACAAGTAGGGTTTTAAAAGGCATGCCTAAATCTTAGATCTAGCAATAAGATATTAAAAAAAAATGAGCTGGATTCCACGAATCAAATCCTAAAATCCAATGAAACAACCTCCTAGTAAATAACCCGTAGAATTTTATCAAGAAAATACAAGATATTGTTTCATGGTCAAACTATCGTATGCTTTGAATCTAAAGCAATGGAGAAAAATAGTAGAATAATGAAAATGCTACCGGTTAAAAATAAATTTACAAATAAAAATTACCCAAACCGAAGCATTTATCGCCTAACATGAAAGGAGAATAAAGGAATCCTATCATCACAATCAAAAAATCTATCCAAAAAAGCACATAACAGGAGAACCCCTCATGAGAATAGTTAGTTTAAGAAAACAACACTAGAAATACTGGCCAACAAAATCCACAACATAAAAACCATCAAGGAGATCTACACAATAAATTCCATGACCTACAAATCCTGTTGAAGCAAACCAAAAAAGTTTCAAGAACAACCGCTCTTACAAGAAAAAGGAGATAGCAACATTTCGCACTACAACTGAGAGGGAGAAGGGTAAAATCCCAAAAAATTATGCCTTAAAGCCCTGGGATCAAACACACCACCATTGTTGGAACTGGAGAAAAAGATCTTTGTAAACCGCCAAAGCTAAGAAACCCACCAGAGACATGGGGCAAAAAGCTAAAAACCACCACAGCATGACAACCCAATTTCACCCCAATTGGTTTGAGTCGGTATTTGGCCTTGTCTCCTTGGAACAACCAGATACAAGAAATTATTGAACCCAGAAGAAAGTGGCACAAACCAACCATGAAACCACTACTGGTAGAGAATTCTAGCAACAGAGCCATCCAAGCACCATCCAACCAGAGCAGCCAAGCCATCAGATCCAAAGCTAGCCAAGGAAACATTGTCTGATTTTTGTAGCCAAAAACCATACCAAGCTCACCCCAACAGGTTTGGATCAATAGTGGCCATTTCCTCTCCTTGGAAAGCCAAAAAAACATGAAACTACCGAACCCAGAAGAAATGCTGCACAATCCAACTAAGTCCTTGAAACTAGCAACCCAAGAAACATATCCACCCAACACACCCACCAACCAGAGTGAGAGCCAGCCAAGGGGTCAACATCCAAAAATTTTCACTGCATTATAATGACCCAGGATCACCCCTACACGTTTGGGTCAATATTCGACCCTCTATCCTAGATAAGAGTGATAATGCCAAATCCATAAGAGAGAAAAACATACTAGCAAAACCCCTAGCAAGTAAAACACCCTAATCACAAACCACAACATAGTAGATAAACTAAGCATGACTAGAAGCCAGATCCAAAATGGGAGAAAGGAGGCCTCCCACTCAAAGGGTTTCAAAGCGTCGAAGCTAGAGCGAGATTGAAACCCTCGTGGAGGAAGCCCTCACAGACCCTCTCTGCCATGGTGAGGCTCAGGGCAGAGGAAACCCTCACTTGATGGACTTCATTTTCATGTGCTAATTATAATATTATTATTTTTTTTATAATTATTATCCAATTATATGATATTATAAAAATTTATAGTTACTTATCAAAAATAATTTAAAGAAATGAGAGTTGAGGTGTTCCAACAAAGGGATTTTTTAAAAGTTTAATCATATTATAAATTAAAAAATAAATCATTTAAATGAATTACAAATATAAAAATATCAAAAAAATATAGAGCATTATGCTAATAAAATGATAAGTATTTAGGTGTCATTATAGATTTCATGAACAAGGCTAGGTTGTTGTTAGTGCTATTATTTGGAAATATAAGGCAAAGACTATTTTCTAGATTTTTATGCGAGAGTCATATATATATAAAATATGAAATTGTTGTATAGGAGTTGGGTATTATTCTAAATTATGTTTTTATTTTGTGTAAAATACATAAGACAATTAAGGATTTATTTTGTTTTTATAAAGTTGTAATTTTTTTTTTTGAAAATATGTTACTTCTATCCTCTCATCCACCTATTTCTATGTAATTTGATTGAAATTGTTTATTTCGAAAGTTTAGTAGGAAGTGAAATTTTATTTCAAAGTGCTTATATCAATTTGTGATTAAACTTATTTGAAATAGAAGATGTAAGGTCTACTTTAATAGTTCTTACTCAATATTAGTATTTACAAAGTTAAAACTTTACTATGACACATCACTATAGATGTCTTTATTTTTGAGATAGATCTCATAAAGGTTACCTAAAATATGAAATGTCTTTATTTTTGAGATAGATCTCATAAAGGTTACCTAAAATATGAAATTACAATAACAAATGATACAATTGCAAGTGTTAGTTAATCAATTGATAAGAAAACAATAAACAACAAGTGAGGAAATTATGGTTATGAATGTAATTGTCAAATTATTGCATGTTTAATTCAATTTTGAAAAAATTCTAAGGAAATCGGTATTGCATGCTAACATAAGGGAGTTGGGGCTTTGCCTTTGCTAATGATTCTTAGCTACATGGAAAGAGGAGTATTCAATCTATGAACTTATCCTTTGATAGAAATGTGATCTCTATGATTGATGTAGATAAATCATTATAATTAGCTATCTATAATTTTTTTCTGGACCTTGGTCTAATTAATTTATAAAATAAATATAAATTAATAAATATATCTAAGTTTAATTATGTTTGTAACTTGAAATAATATAGTTCATTATAATACTAAAATAATATAAAATACATACACAATTTAAATATGATGTAATATGACTATAAAAATACTATTTTTATAATATCCCAATAGCATATGATCATAATGAAATACAACGTTTCATGATACAACTACATCACCCCAAGGTCATAATATAATAATCATATTATAGTATAATATGATATAATTAATTGAAATTCTAATACAATACAATTACAAAGCAACATGAGTTAAAATAATACTATTATATTGTTATAATATAAATATGATGTAACATGTAAGGTTCATGAACATATGTTGAAAATCAAAATGGTTTTATGATATCTTTTCATTGATCAAAACCTTTCAAATACAAATTGTGTTGCCCAATATAGAACAATCACACTAACAATGCGATTTATTCAAATGGTGGAATTCACAAGTAACAATCCATGTAGGACTCATAAGTGAGTAGTTCTAACCACTATTTTTTTACCTTAATATGATTTACCACATAATATGGTGTAATAAATCCTAACATTCCCTCCTTATTACATCATAATCTAAAATACAAATAACTATATCATGAACTATGATACACTCAATAGTTTATCATGTACACTTAGAATATGAATAGGGATACACTCAACTATTTTCAACAAGCAATAGTTGAAATGGCCTCACTATGCTTCTTTAGGTGGAATGGCCTCATTGAACTCTTAACCAAGGATAAGGACAAACACATATATCCATGGTCATACAACACAATTGGATAGGGACACACACTCTCTATCTATCATCATAGTTGCAAACAGGGACACACTACAAATTACAATAATTATAACTGAAAGCATACATAATTAATCACAAAAATTAGCTAGTTTGGACCTTGTTGATTTAAATCATCTTGTTAATGGGGATAAACTCAACCATTCACATCAATAAGGTAGTCGAATGGTCGTTACTACAAAAAAAGTATTATTGATCTTCAATTGCCTGGTGCTTATAGAATACCATCTTCAAAATCCTATGCACATTGAACATTGAGAAATATTAATATTTCCTCCCCCTCAATGTGTACTTCTCTTTTAGAATATTTAATAGTGTCGAGTACCATAAATCATCCACTCCAAGTATACAACCAATTATAGATAAGTGTGGTATGAGACTCCACTTAATATATCAAACATAGTTTTAGTGGGAATTATGGTCCACATTGGACATCCCCTTGTGAATAAGAACACACACAAATATTCACAAGGATCAATCTTGAATCAACTCAATAAATATATTCCTTTCATTATTCTCATGGGGAGGGTCTTTGTCATATGATTTATTGCTTTTGTTAAATAATGTTGCACTTTCGGGCATAAATCCATAAACCACTACAAATTGAGATCTTGTAAGAGACCATTGGAAGTCATAACATGTCCCTTCTTGCAAAGAGGCACCATATCTTTGTGACTCCCATTAGTTTTCATGTGATGTAATTTGGATTTCCTATAGAAAATTTGGTTGCTTTTGTCAATATTTGATTGCTCTATAACCAAAATTCTAATTTATCCAATTTTTATTGTATTTGCCAAGCAATTCATGTAATCAATATAAAAATTTATTCTCCTCATGTCTTCCAAAGATTCTTGTAATATGGTTGTTGAATCCTTCAATTTTGCATAATCATTTTTTGTAATGATTATAGGAAATATTTCTAATTAACAGTCCCAACTATGCTATGCTAAAGCCAATTCTGCATCCACTATTAGTGTCTAAAGTGAACAACTATATTGATGATACTAATGGCAAAAATTCTTGGAATCATCTCTTAGCTCCAGGATTGGATGGGGAAGAGAAGGAAGCACTTCAAAATCTAAATAGAATGTTGAGGCTTCAAGTTATCAAAAACTCTACTTGTGAAGATACTTTAATATGATCTAAAGATAAAAATGGCTTGTTAGATTTTGAAGGTGGGATGTTTTTGGACTCCAAATAGACAGGTTTGGATAAAGAATCTAACTCCAATTTTTTTTTTTCTTCTTTTTGTTGCCCTATAGAATAAAATTATTTCAATAGAAAATATTAAAAAAAAGGCTTAATTCTCATCAATAGATGCTACCTATGTGGTAAGAGAGAGGAAACCACTAATCATATTTTTGTATAATGTGTTTTTTCTTGTGCAATCCTTCAATTATTGATGAAAACGATGAGTGTGGATTGGGTTTTTCAAAAGCTTTGTTGGGAAGTTGTTTGTTTGAGTAATTGACCTCTCCCTTTCATAGTAAGAGATGTCAATCCCTTTGGTCTCTAAGTCTCCCACACTATCTCTAGATAATTTGGAAAGAAAGGAACAACCGTGCTTTTAAGGATTGCTCTCATGATGCTAGATCTATTCACAACAAAATCCTAGCTGCCTTGATAAAAAATATTTCAAGTATATATTTCTTGAAAGAGAAGGAAACACCTTTAGAGCTAAAGCTTGAAAATAATTGAAGGATTCCTAATGACTACAAGGGGGCTAATCCCAAGTGAATGACCAAGCAACAAAATAAGTGGATTCTCCTGTAATATGGATGACTCAAATTAAATTTTGATGGGGTCTCCAAAGGAAATCCAGGCCCAGCTAGTGCAGGCGGAGTTTTAAGAAACAATGAAGGAGAGGTTATTATGGATTTTGTTGAAAATATTGAAATTCAAACAAGCTAGTTCACTGAATCAAGGGTTGTTTTCCAAGGGTCAGATCTCATCAGACTACTTCAAGACAAAAATATTATTTTTGAAGGGGACTTGTTAAATACCATAAATATCCTTTCTAGTAAATCAAATGCATGCTGGGATATTAAAATCATGATAACTGAAATAGATAATATTCTAAAATCCGTAGAATCCTATAGATGTTCCCACATATTTAGAGAAAGAAACAATATGATTGATGCTTTAGCAAATCTTGGAGTTTCTCAAGCAAGACTGTCCATTTGGTATAAAATTTTTTAATAGGAATTATTAAGAATCACTTAGAATGAAAGGCTTCACTCTGCTCATGATCCTCTTGTATTTTAATTGTGGAATGATGAAGTGATTTAGGGAGATTGGACTCTCTATCTCCATGAGGTAGAACTTTTTTACTGGTTTGTAGGAATGGGGCTTCTGTTTAATTCTTTCAATTTTAAATTTCACAAGTGGGAATGCTCATTCTCTATGTCTTGACATTGAGGATATTGGCTTCCTTTGATTTTGGTGCTTATGGCACAAGTGGACTTGGGGTCGGTGTGTCCAATATATTTCACATGTGATTTGGAAGCTCAATAGTGATTGGTTAAAAGTATTTGCAAGTCCCCATATTTGGTTAATTGGTAATGTTGATAGTTATGTCATGGCCCATTTTATATCTCAATCCTCCATTTGGCATTTTGCAATCAATGGCCAAAGTTGGTGCTCTTTGATTTATTTGAGTCGGGTTTGGCCCAGTTTTACTGTGATCATCTTGAGAACAAGCAAGCATTGGAGAAAGAGATTTTTTATCCTTGTTGTTTGATGATGCCTAGGTGGTTAAGTGCTTTAATTTCTCGTGAGTGGAAAATATTTAAGCTTATTTTTTGGTGCATCATGATATTTACATGTTTATCTAAAACTCGTGCTACTAGACAATGTAACTCATGTAGAAGCATGACATGTTTTTTCTCTATTTTGTGCTCACGCAATCAATGTTTTGTCAGATCTATTAAGAATCCTATTTGGCATTATTTTAACAGGGAAAGCCTTAACACTGAAAAGTGGATTCAAGCTGATTATTTGGTTAATTTATGCGAATTTCAAGGGTAAAATTTAGAAGTTACTTGAAGAAATTTGGGTAGTTTGGGAGATCATACATTTAAAAGTTTGCCCATCAAGATTTTCACAATCGACTATTATTATTACTTCATATGGCTCTGGTTTTTCCATCAGCTAGTAAGATTTTTAGTTTTTCTCTTCAAGTTGATCTTGGTTGTTGAGTGGGTTTCAACTTTTGCAAAGGTAAGGAATATGACTCTTTTGGAAGCCAGATTAAAAGGGGTGGAACCTTTAACCCAATCTTTGGATATATGTCTCAAAATTCTTTGAGAAAGGGAGGATTTTGAAATTTTTGAATCTTTTCAAGGGGCATGATCCCAAGCATGCTAAGGACATGGAGAAATAATATAGAAACAATCAAAGAGAAAGTAAAGCAAAAAGAGATTACCCAAAGTTAATAAGTAGTCTAAAAGTAAGAAATAAATAAATGAGAGACTTTTTCTAAGACCCATATCAGTGTTGATTTTCCAAGTCCTTAGAACCAAGAAGGAAAAATATCTAGGAGAAGGACTATGGAGCGTTGATATAGAGCCAAACAAAAACCATTGTATAAGATATTTAGGGAAACAAAGAATAAAAAGTAGAGGAGTGCATAGAAAATCAATCGAGTAACTTGAATACCCTATAATAATAGATAAAGGTAGTGGTAGCATTTATGGACAAGTATCACAAAACTATAAATCAACTACAAGAATATAAACAAAGAAGGCAAGCCTCGTGACCTTAGAGTAAGTAACACTGAAAACTAGTCTTGAATACGTTTCTAGTTGTAAATATCTAATCCTTTATATATTATCTATCTATCTATCTCTATATTTTATGGTGACTTTGTAAGCCTAATAGACAAGGATAGATATTGAGTCTTTAGTCATATAGCATGCATGACCACCAACAATACCAACAAAAAATAGTGATTTTATTACTATGCAAATAAATAACCTTAAAAACTGAAAAAGCTAAAAAAAAAACAAAAATTATAAATAACATATTTTACAACAAAATATAAGTATAATTATATGTTATATATTTTATTATAACAAATAAAATTATTTTTAATTTTAATAAATTTTAAAATGATTTATATTGTGTTATTATACATGATTATAGATTGTTATGTTATTAAAAATAAAATGTCCTTTAATAGTTAAACTATTTTATACTATATTTTGCAATTTGAAGTGAAATGAAAATTTTTATCCCATCAAAATATTGTTTTCTCCCCTAACATCAAGTAAATCATATTAAACATTTTTCTTTGTTTATTACTCTTCTCTTACCAATTCATCCTGATTGATCAAGTTATCTTAAACCCTGTTTCATTCTCTATAGATATGTTTGACTTTTCAAAACTAAATTCTTAATCACAATAATAATTTTTTTTCAATAATATTCAAATCTCATTTAAATAATTATAATAAATAAAAATATATTAATATTTACTCATATATATATATATACATACACATGCAAAGTTGAAAATATATTTCAATTAAAAAATTGGTGAAGTCTATTAAAGAGTGAAGGTAACCCTTAAAAATGCAACCACCAAGTAAAAATTAATTTGTCTAATAACATGATCATCAATTATAGGTCAAAATAAATTTATCCAATAAAACGAATACTAATTAAACCCAATAATTGAAACTTCACCAATCTAACCCTCTCACAAGAAAATACATTTCTATTAAAAATATTTTATATATTAATATATCTTAGCCTTAATTTTTAGAATTAAAACATATTTTCATTTATTAATAAAAACTTAGTCTTTACATGTAGAATAACTTACCATTATAGTTATAGAGGAAAGTAGATGGTTATAAACTTTGTCAAAAGATTTCTTTGTTTTAAAAAAAAATAGTTTACTTTGAATTTTGGAGATTAATAATTCTCTCATATCTAAAAGTTATAGTTTAAAACCTACACTTAACAATTATTAAAAATAACGTAAATTGCTTTGATAAACGCCTTTTTACCATGTTTCTAGAAGAAAATCACGACCGATTTATCTCAAAATTTTACTCTTAGCTTGGGGATCTAGGGGCTTCTGATATTATTGAAGGTTATATGCAGCTTGATAGTTCCTCATGATATTTCTCTTCTGGAATATCAGAGGCTTAACGGACCCAATTCGTAAGTACTTGGTCCGTAGTGAGGTTGATAAACCTTGTTGTCTGCATGATAGGCTTGATTTTATTTGTTTACAAGAAGTTAAGGTTTCTGATTTTACTTGCATTATGTCTGTTCATTTATTTGGCCTGATAACCAATTTTATGCAACTAATCATGCAGTTGGTCAAGGTGGAGCTATCACTTTTGTGGCTCCCACATGACAATCTCATATGGTTACTTGGGGAGTGGACCCTTCTAATCAGGTGGTGTGGACTCTTTTTGAAATTGATGGAAATTCTTTTGGTATTGTAAATGTATATGCTTCCAATCATGGCCCTCACCAATGTGCCCTCTGGCGGTGGTTAGCTTTGTATTTACCTCTTGTTGTCTAAATTTTTTGTGGTGATTTAAATATGATTGAGACAACTTCTGATAAAGTGGGCCACCTCCCAATGCGGTGGTGTGCTCAAAAACACGAATCTTGGTTTTTTCTAAAGCATAAATTAGGGCTTTTCGACCCCAATGCTTGTTCTTCATCCAAAGACTTCCCGCACTCACTTTGGTTTTCCTAGTCAAATTTTAAAAATGGGGATGATCGTATTCTCAAGCGATTGGACAGATCGATGCTTACAGACCATTTTGGGTTTAGTTTTCAGCCCCTTGTGCCTTCTACTCCTCCTGTGATAGCTCTTCCAGGTTCTACAGTGTTAGATCATCTATTCTCTTTAATATTTCTTTGAAGACTCTGCCTGCTAAGACTTTCTCTTCTCAGTTTTTTCTGAATACTTACTTCCTCTAGCATCCTGCTTTTTTTGCGCACATTACTAGGGTTTGGAATTTGGTTCCTCGACCTTCAGGTCATTCGGGTTGGATTTAGTGGTGGAATTATGATATTAATCGCACAACCACTTTGCTTCGCAATCTTGGTGTCAAGCTTGCTCAGTTGCATAAAAATTCAAATCTGGCCTTAAAGTGGGAGTTTGCCTCAACATCTGTTAGACTTGATGCCTCCCATCTTAGTATCACTCTGCAACAACATGTTACGATTCTTTGGCATGAGCTCAAGAAGGCTAAGCTCTATGAGGGTCGAGGTGCTCAGCTTCGTGCCCGAATGCATTGGCTCAAGGTTGGTGATAGGGTTTCCAAGAAATTTTTCCAACACCTTAGACCGCCTCGACAGGCGGTTCAGTTCAAAGCCATTGTGAATAATGGCAAAAGGCTTTCAGAGTTGCCTGATATTTCTAAGGCATTTTTTCACCATTACCAGTAGGTCTTTGCTACTCAACATATCTCTGCTGAGAGACAACAAGTGCTAGATGAATGTTGCTTTATGGTTCCAACGAAGCTTTCGCCTTCTCAAATTGAAGCCTGTGATAAAACTCTTGCTTTAGATGATCTTGCTGAAGCCTTATCTCATATGGCTAATGATAAGGCACTAGGTCTTTATGGGTTTCCTTATGAATTTTATAAAACCTTGTGGGATATGGTTGGGCCAGACCTTTTTTGGATTTATCAGGAAGCCCTGTCTTCTGGTTCTCTAGGATCACTCATTAATAGAGGCAACATAAAGTTCATTCCCAAGCCTAGTGATCCTAGGGTGATCACCAACTGGAGGCCTATCACTTTGCTGAATGTTAGCTATAAAATTATTGCTAAAGCTCTTGATCTTAGACTTCAGCCTCTCCTTCCTCTAATTGTGATGCCTGAGCAAACAGGATTTATTCGCAATCGCTATATTTTGGATAATGTTCTAGCAGTTTGGGAAGGCATGGACTGGGCACGATAGTCTCAACAAGATGCACTTTTTATTAAAATTGAATTTGAAAAATCCTATGATAGAATTGAATGGTAATTTATTCTCTCAATGCTTACAACTCTGGGCTTTGTCCTTTCTGTGAAAATGTTATTTACAGATGCCTCAGCGGTTCTCACACTAAATGGTATGCAGTTAGAATGCATTGGTTTGTACAGATCTATTCATCAGGGTTGTCTTCTTGCCCCTTCCCTCTATGTGCTTGCAGCTGAAGCCTTTGGGTACCTTCTTGCTTGCAAAGCTTTGCAAGGTCTGGTCAAGGGTATTTCCCTACCAGGATGGCAAGGGCATATCATTAATGGACACTTTGTGGATGATTCCTTCTTAACGCTCTATGAAGATGAAGTGTTTGTCACACAGGCTCTTTCCAGCCTAGATGTTTTTTGCAAAGCATCTAGTTCCAATATTCAGTGGAGGAAAACTACTTGCTATAGACAATCCTCACATCCTCTTCCACCTTGGTTAGAGAGTTAACAATGGCAGTGGATACATTCAGGGGAGATGTTCAAATTTTTAGGCATTCCCTTTGCTTTTCAAAGCACCCATTCTCAGCTTTGGGAATATGTAGTGCAAAAGGTAGAGACCAAGCTCAATTACTGGATCACCACAAAGTTGTCCCTTCTGAGTAAATTTCAAATCTGCTCTAAAATTTTTGCGAGTACTCATGTTTACTATTCCTCTTATTGGGTTCCTTCTCAAGCTTGTTATAAGAAGCTAGAAAAGCTACTTCGGGAATTTTTATGGGCTAATTCCTCTCAGAAAACTGGCTTTCATAAAGTAGCATGGGAATTTTGTTGCCTTCCTAAAAAATTAGGAGGTTTGGGACTATTTAACTATTTCCGTCAAGGATTAGCTCTTAGTGCTAAATGGATCATCAGATCTCTTAAAGGGGATGAAGCATGGAAAGTTTTGATTAGGAATTGTGTGGCAACAAGGTTACCCATTGGCAAGAAATGTTAGCAAGGGTTGGATTTCCCTTCCATAATTGTAGCCCCTATTTTTTGTAAAATTATTGGCTCCTTTACGACTCAAAGTCTTTGGAGAGCTTGGGAGTCAATCAAACCCTGGCTCCATTGGAAAGGAATCAGTCATCACAAGGGGGAAACTATTGCAGATTTGAATGTTTGGTGGTCCCTTGTGGTTCAGTATCAGGGACAACCACTTGCTCAAGTTCAGTGGATCCATGCTAAGAAATTTTTACTACAGACAATCTGGTGATTGGATCCCTTGGGCACAGTTTCAACAACAATATAGGTAACAATTTAGTGATAAAGCTACTTACGAGGTGGTTATTAACAACACCTTTCTCCTTGTGGCCTAAGCTTGGTCAGGTTGCTCAACAACCCTTGTGGAAAGAGTGGTAATGGTATAAGCATGCCCCTCTGTTTAATTACAGTACTAAGCAGGGATACAGTTGGCTTTCACCCAATTTGCCCATGGTGCCCAAGCTTAATGCATGCTAGGATTTGTTCTCTTCCAAATCCAGATGGAGAGCTCGCTTTCAGCTCACTTGGGCACCCTATATTGAACCTAAGGAGACCTCTTTTGTCTGGAGTTTGTTGTATCAAGGGTTGCCGCTTGGCTCAAGGCTTAGGCATTTGGGCATTGATTCTCCCACTTGCTCTTTTTGTGGGGAAGCATAGTCCACTTTGCATCTTTTCTAGAATTGCCATAGAGCTCAGATGGCCTAGAAGCGGATGGATTCCTTATTTCAACTTTTTTGCTTACTCATTTCACCTGGCTACATAACTTCGCAATTTTCTCAACCTTTGCTAGAATTCTGGAATATTTTAAGAATTAGCATTTTATTTCATACATGGAAGTCATGGAATGAGATAGTTTTTGTAGATAAAACTCCCTCTATTATTTTCTCTCTCAAATAAGCTTATGGTGTTTCATGATGCTTGGTTACAGATTTAGGTGCAAGCTAATAAAGTTGCAATGGAACTTAATCATCTACAGGAGCTAATTGATCATTGGGGTAATGCCCCATGTGCTGTGAGTAGAGTCCCCTTGGAGAATGAGCAGTGCACCCATTCTAGATCCAGACAACATAGGGACCAACCTCCTTCTAGGGCTTGCTCCTAGCCTTCTGGAGATCAAACATAGGGTCTGCTGCATTCCCACATTGCTCAGCAGGTTTTTGCTTAGGATGCTCATCCTCGGCCTGTCTAGTTGCAGGGTATGACTAGTTCGAGAGCTCCTCAGGGTTGGGGAACTCCCCTAGATTCTTATGGTCAAGTCAGTTCTTAGAGGGGAAGTGATGGTGATGCTAATACTGGTTGGAGTTGGGGCACTGCTGGTGATGTTGATGGATTAAATACTCCTTTTGAGGCTCCTGCTCAGCCTGCAACTGATAAGTCTGACAATCATCTTGGGTCGGGCTGGAATAGTTAATGGCTAGTGTCCTTGAACTTAATCTTGCATGTTTCTAGTATTTTGTTGTTGATGTTTTGATTGTTGTTTTGAACGCGGTCCTGGCTATTTTTAAAGCTAGTATAAGGTTTACTTGGGGTTTGTTGTACCTGATGGTTTTTTGTTTACTGGCTGTTTTTCTCAGCTGGTTTGGATAGTGCATGGGATGTGACGTGACAGCCCACCTACTTTTGTATGTTTAGATGCTATATTTAATATATTGCTTCTTCATTAAAAAAATAATGTAAATTTAACCAACTCAAAGAAAAACAGAGTTCTAGTAAGTTTAAAAAATACATTAAGTTTATCTTCTAATTCCACTTATCTGTAAGTACCATAACGGGGAATTATAGCATTGAACCTGGTCCCTTCTAATTCCGTTTAACTGGAAGTACCATAACGGGGAGTTATAGCATTGAACCTGGTTCCACGTGACTTGGATTATAGAGTGGGGAGGATAGATATTTAATTTTAAATAATGTGTTTTGATTTGATAGAAGAGTTTTAAAAGAGGGTTTTCAAACCTTAACAATTTAACTAAAAAATATCCAGTTTATATAAGAAGAAAATAAATGAGATTAATTTTCCATCCGGCAAACAACATACAGGAAATTGATCCGGCAACATACAGGAAATTGATCCGGCAACCAACATACACTAGGCCAATAACTAAATAGGAAAAATCCTAGGAATCGAAAACACCAACATTCCTGCCTTGGCAAAAGCCACCAAGGAAGAATTTAACAATAACATATAGCCTAAATCTTCATATCTACAATCCACCACATAGGCAGATCGAACATAGAGTTTTGGAATAGAGCACTATAGCACTACAGTTTGAATTAAAATAAAAAAATTAACTTTCAACCAAAGAGTAGCACTCAAAAACGAATTCAAATTCATAAAAATCTTTCCGTCTAGCGGAGGCAAGAGATCGACAATCCTGCCTTGCTGCAGTGCTTAACCAACTAGTAGTTGGAGATTGAAAATAGATTTTGCTTGGTAGAAGCAGTGATATGGAGCAGGCTGTAGATAAATTTGAAAAATAAAACCTTTCCGCCTAAACTGGGAGTCCTGCAATAGTGATCTTGTCAATCCCAAAAAACCCTGTCTTTGGTCCATACAAAATCAGTAATACAGATATTTTTGATCAGAGAACTCCAGTTGAAGATCCTCAAATAAAACCAGCTGAGAGAGAACTCAAATTTGAATCAAAGGCTCAATGAATATTTTCTCTCCACCAAAAACCTTGCATATGAAATCACAAACCATCAACAATCGAAAACAAAAAAAAATAGGTTCGCACAACAGCCTGGAACAATGGAAAACCCTCTTCAAAGGGGAGATAAGACATTAAAAGACCAAGACATCCCAACCCATGGGAACCATAGATCCAGAGCTCATCCCAACCCATGGGAACAATAGATCCAGAGCTCAGTCCATTCGAAAAGACTTCTTGTCCAACGGGAGCCTTACATTCAAAGTTTAGTCCAACTGGAAAAACATCCCACCCAATGGGAGAAGAAAAACAAAAGGTGATCGCCGGCTAAAAATTTTACCCTGGAATCAAACCGACATCCAGCAAGAGTCCGGGGCTCCTACTGCTGGTACAAAGATCTACAGCTTTACAGATCCCAAACACCCCGTCACAAACTGGTCTAGCTTTTCACCCAACAAAACGGCCAACTGCTGCAGTTCTTTCAGCTGTCCTAACCTTTTACATAGCCCTCCTTCAGCTGTCTTAGCCTTTTACATAGCCCTCCAATTAAGGTTCCTTCAATACCAGATGTGCTTGCGGACTAACAATACCCAGTTCTTCTCCCCAGGATTTTAAACTAACAATACCCAGTTATTCTCCCCAGGATTTTGCTGAAACCCATTCTGGACGTGCGAGGTTCAGGCAATGTCCCATATGCCCTTGTCCTATGCAGTGTTTTTTGTTTTTCACAGGTACTCCTACGTACGTATTTCAATATCTTATGTAGTATAGTAGTTCTACTTTGCTTCAAATCCTTCGTAGCCAAATCATGCACCTCATTATAAACGGCCACATTTGGACTGCCTTCTTTACATAGACCCAATTATCCATTTCACTTATCTTGTCCTTGTTATGAACATAATGGTAGTGGGCATCAGTGGTTCCTGCAGAATTGAGGGTAATCTTCTTGTAAAAACGTCTCTTCAAGGATGCACTCAGGATAATATATTAATGATCACGGATGCCAACGGCAGAAACGAAACAGGTACAGGTATTACAGTGGAACGAACAACGAAATTCCATTGTAGGAATATGCAGGGGAGAACAGCTTGTGTAAAAAAATATTATCATAATAAATCCGGTTAGAAATTAATAGGAGAATTTATATGAACACTCGTTCTCTATAAAAAGAAGTGGAAAACTTAAACCTCTGAAGTATCACGAGACTCAATGCTAATAAAAGTGAAATATTCCATATAAAATACTTGGAACCGAGGTGGAAATCAGCATCTTAGATACTCAGGTGGTCCAGGTTGACACAAGTCACCACCTTTGTAAGCTAAAATACCAACATGTCGTTTGTCTCAAACATTTTTCTTTTCGAATTTCAGTTGAAATGAAGGTCTTCTCCGTCGTTAATGTCTTTGTTAGACCGATTCAATGCACCCATGCCTTTTATTGCTTTGGTTGGTGTTCCCACGCCTTTTATTGCTTTGGTATTTTGGCCATCGATTAGTACGAGTGTAGAAGAATAAATGCTACAAATATAATATAGCCACGCACGCGTGGGTTTAGTTCTTTATTGAATATGTCCGTGAGTTCAAATGTTATTTCAAAATTCTTCTGTTAATTTGTGATTAAATTTTTAAAATTTAAAATAGGAGATGGAAGGTTTAGTTTAAAAGTTTGTTTGAAAGTTTTTTTTTATATTATTAAAATTGATAAAGTTGAAGTTTTACTCTTACATATATTTTTGTTTTTCACATAGATTTAGATATGATGTTATAATAATAAATAATAGAATTATAAGCGTAAGTCAATCAGCTGGTAAGAAAGCAATAAACAAGAAGGGAGGAAATTAAGGTTATGAATGCAACTATCAAATTTTTATATGGTTAATTTAGGAAAAGAAACTTCTTTCTAAGAAAATCTTAGCCAGCGAGAAGGTATTGGATACTAACATTAGGGATTATCTTGGCCACTGATAAGGTATTGCAAACTAACATAAGGGAGTTGGGGCTTTTCCTTGAGTAAATCTTGCTAATGATTTTTAGTTATAGAAGAGTATTTAATTTTTTGAACTTATTTTTGATAGAAATGTTATGTTATAATTAATGTAAATTATGCGTTGTAATTAGTTTTTTATTATTTTTTAAATTTTGGTTTAAATTATTTATAAAATAAATATAAAATATAAAAATAAAAGTTAATTATGTTTGTAAGAGAAAATAATATAATTTATTATAATATTTAAAAATATAAAATGTATATACAATTTAAACATGATGTAATATGACCATAAAAATATTATTTATTATAATAATATTATGGTTATAATAAAATGTAATATAAGAAAGGCTTCAAGTAGGTTGGATGTTGTTGCTGATCTAGTCTCAGTGAGATTCTTGGCTCTTGGTTCTTTAAGCATCTTTGATCGTTTTGGATGTCGTTGTCGACTAGCTGTTTGACCATGACAATATCTTGTATTTGCTTTTTTGATATCTTATTGCTAGATCTAACACCCTTTAAAAAATTCTTTCTACCAAAAAAAATAATAATAAAATGCAAGGTGTTATTATACAACTACATCGTCTTAATGTTACAATATAATAATCGTATTATAATATAATATTGTTGTAGGATAAATACAATGTAATATGCAGGGTCCATGAACATATACATATCAAACTGCCCCATAATCTTCTAAATAATCTTCTAGATTCATTATGGTTAGTTGGACACACTTCTATTGTTCTATCTGCCTACAAAAATATATGTATTCTATTCCTTTGTACCTAAACCCCTCTCTATATATATAGATTCTTACTACCATAAAATAGTACATTTTAAAAATATATAAATGTATATATTTAAAAAATTATATAAACTAATTATACTTAAAATATTTTAATTAATATTTTCTTATATTGAAATTAATACAATAACACATTTTATGCATATATTTTGTAAATAAATCAATATATATTTACATTAATATATTATATATTATAAATAACATCCTTTATGACAATCTTCTCATATAACCTTTGTCTTAAAGATTCTAAAAACTACTTTACCTTTATTATATATCTTTTTATTTTTGAAGTGCTATACCTAAAATTTTAGGCATCAATGCTATATATATATATATAATATTATATAGTAAGTAAATAACATCCTTTATAACAATATTCTCATATAAACTTTGTCTCAAAGATGCTAAAAAACACTTTACCTTTATTATATATATGTACCAATGAAGCTAGTAAAAATTTACCTCACAAATGTTACAAACACGAATCAACTATTTGGAAGACCTCTACTATAGTTGTTGCTTTGTTGGAATCATTACCACTTATTTTACAAGTTACAACCACATTTTTAATGTCTATAGTGTGTTATAATTGCACCACAAAAATACCCAACAATGGTAGGCATGTTGATAATTATAACTCACAAAAGTTGCAAACACGAATCAATTATTTGGAAGACCTCTACTATAGTTGTTGCTTTGTTGGAACCATTACCACTTATTTTACAAGTCACAAACGCCTTTTTAGTTACACCAAATTTTCTATGTTTGATTACCCTTTATTTTAAAATACAATCATTTTGTTGTTTGCCTTGCATTTAGAGGTATTCAAATGATATGAAAAACTAAAAATTGTTAGTGTAGAGAAGAGAAACATATGTGCATAACACAAAATATAAGACACAAATTGTTGCTACAAAGCATTGAATTTTATTCACAGTTTTTTTGCATTGTAATACAATAATCCTCTATAAATCTTGATATTTGAATTATGTTTCTTGACACTATTGCACCACTTTGAAATCCATAATCACTACTCCATACAATTTAGTCCAACTATGCATAGGTTGGATGATCCAACCGAGTATGGATGGACGGATAAATCAATGCTAATAATAACTTCTTCTTTTCTATTTATAGAATTTTTATTTTTACTCTTTGCATGCACTTGTCTATTTTCCATTTTCCTTTCTATATTTGGAATTTCTTTTCTTATTTTTCCAACTCTTTTAATGTGTATTTCTACATTACGCACTACTTTTTACAACATTCTCCCCCTTGACGCTTAATGTTCTAATTTTCAAATTTTTGAAGAAAACTTGCTATTGCACATATGTAGTGCATTCATATTCACATATTTTTGAACCATATACTGATGGATTTTTCTTTTCTTTGTCAACATGGGTTTGATATACCAAATTACATGGATAACTAGTCACTGTAACTGCTAGGTGTAATAGGGTAGATCACTGCTTATGAGGTTCACTTTGTTGTTTCTACATCAAATCTTCATTTCTTCTCACATGTGTGGAACCTTGCTTCTACCACACATAAATTTCATCTAATGATTCTCATCACTCCGCTTTCTAGGGATACTAATGTTACTCTTTCTCTTTCAACATTGTTTTTACTTTTGCTTGTCTTTTTAAATTGGATTACTTCAGATCTCATATCCTATTAAAGGTATGAACTAATTAGGACTTGAATCTAGAACCTTCATCTATTGAGGTTGCTCTACCATTGAGCTTCTAGCTTCTCTTTGAACCACTCTATGATTCAGATGTAGGATTGCTTCTACTTATTGCTCCAACATCCTCCCTAAGCTACTCTTTGAGTGCTTCAGACTCCTAGCTTTAACATGAAATTTAATATTTAAAAATACTTTTGATACCAATTTTTAGTGTATAGAGAAAGAAAAGATATGTGCAAACCAAAAAAAAATAAGACACAAATTGCTACTACAAAACATTAAATTTTATTCAATGATTCCTTGTATTCTAATACAATAATCCTCAATACATCTTGATATTCAAACCTCGTTTCTTGATGTTGCTACACCACTATGAAATTCATAATCACTACTCCATACAATTTAATCCAACTATGCATAGGTTGGATGATCCACTCAAGTATGGATGGATGGATAAATCAATTGGTAGGTGATACACCAATATATAGAATTATTTGTTAGGATCCCACACCCTAACATTTATTTATTATTATTAATAGTATAATTAATTATTATATTGGCTTATAATGTGAACCGTCATATTGTAATCGACGTAGGGTTAGGATAGTTAGGCTATAATAATGTGTACGAGTAGAAGAAATAGGCATCAAGAATAAGAATAATAATTTGTTATATAAATTTGTAAGGAGGAATCCCCCTCAAAGTGGCCAGCGATTTTGAGTTCATATTAATTTTATCTATTCAATTTATATTAAAACCTTTAGGGTTTTAACATTTGGTATCAGAGCTTATTCATTTTGAAATTGCACCAAATTTCAAATTTTCAGATAAAAATTCACACAAGGAATTTATTTAAAATCACGCAACAGTGATTAGCATATTGGTGCACGAGAACACACAATTAATTGAAAATTTTAGCAAAATTTTCATCTCTACATACTACCATTTTTTTGTACAGGCTGCAAAAGCCTTGTACACACTGCAAGTTTTTCATCTCTACTATTTTTTGTCTGACATAATCCCAGCATGAGTGTACAACTACAAATTATTCAACCAAAAATTATACAAATTTCGTTCGCATTTCACCTTCGTCTGCAGAAAACATATTAATCATCTTTAATTATCTAAATAAGAATTCACATTCATCTCAGTCCACATTTCACCTCATTCCACAAGAAATAATTCTACACGTCTAAAATTAGACAGTCCTTAAATTTTTCAAAAAAAATTATTAATTTGGATTATAAAGCTATTGTGCAAAAATAATTTATGTTCGAATTGAACGCATCTTACAACTCAGACAATGCAACAAATAAAACTCAGATAGTCTTTATTTTTTTTAAAATTAATTTGTATTATAAGGCTATCTCGCCTAATCAGTTTCTAGCTCATAACCCTATGACACACTCAATACATTCACTCCACCGCAAGGTTTGTTATAGAGCTTCGCGTGGCAATCAATCTTCATAATAAACATACCTTCATTGCATATTAAATTCTTGATGGCTTTTAATACCACATTTAACAAGGACTGATGGTGGTCAAGCCAATCCTTCCTTCATGTTCTTGTGGCCTCTCCGAAACCCTTACATTTATCTCATTACTTGTGCCAAATACCGTTGTCTGTGCCTTTGTCTCATTAAGTGTATCATGTCTTATTATCCACATTTTTTGAAGTTAGCATTCTTCAAGTCGAAGTCACTTCGTGCTTCATGTCGTGTCCCACTGTCACTTTGTGTCCTACATTGTCATTCAGTGTGGATTGATATTTGTGTCCACGTCAATTCATCAATGGTGTTTGTGTCCTCGTTAGTCACTATCCCCGTGTCAGTGTTGTCCCATGTTGGTTCCCTGCCACGTTCAGTTCTTTCGCACCCAACTATCATTGTTGTTTGTTGTTGACTGTGCTAATCACTACCCACCACTCTCCCATTCACCAATCCACCAATATCCCACCCCCTGTGCATCCTCGGTATCCCTGATTTCACTTGTGTGCATATTAGCTGTAGCTAATCAGTCTCAAAATCGTGCAATCAGTTGTAGCTAATCAGTCTCAAAATGCACAAGGTTCAGGCTCACCATAGTCTTTGGGATAAACAAGAGGATCGACACATTAGGTGCACATTGAGGGCCAACAAACATCCATCATTCTAAGAACAACTAAGTTAGATTTTCACAAATTTTATGGAGGAGATTCCGCTAGCTGGATCTATCGGGTTGAACAATATTTCTCATTAAACCAAATTATTGTGGTGCAAAAATTTTGCATTGCATCATTCCACCTTCAGCATTATGCTATCCAATGGTACCAATGGTACAAAAAGACTAATAAAACTCCTACTTGGGGGGAATTTAGGAGGAATTTGTTGGTTCAATTTGGCTCAAGTGATTTAGAAGGTTTCACAAGATTTCTCACCAAACTATGTCAAATCACTATAGTGCACGAGTATTAGGCTCAATTCGAGAAGCTCACTAATCACACAATAGGGTTGGATGCATCGTTTTTAAGTTGCTTCATCAATGGGTTGAGAGAAGAAATTAGGGTGGAGGTGAAGATGTTCAATCCCAGCACCATGATGGAGGCCAATGGATTAGCCAATTAGCTGAAGATAAAATGAATGCTTTGTGTCAACAAGGGATGCAACCTATTGAAAAATCACAAGTCACACACACTACCCTTGTAGATTAAGCGATTCAATCTGGGGGAAATGAAGGAACGATTGCTATAATTATGATGCGAAATATGGGCCAAATCATAGATGCACTACACATAAGTATTTATTAAATGTTGTTGATTCTTATCACTCCATAGAGGAAGAAGATAAGGTAGAACTGTAAGAAGTGACAGATGCACCTAATAACAACAATGACGATATCCCTAAAATTTCTTTCAATGCTCTTAGAGGATTTTCTTCTCCACAAACTATGAAAGTTTGAGGGTACTTAAAACGATAAAATCTCATTGTGCTCATTGATTTCAGAAGTACACATTATTTCATTGATCCAAGTGTGGTGAAATAGACTAATTTTTATATACAACCTTGCAATAGATTTGAGGTGATGATTGGTACTGGGGGACGTATTACTTGTGAAGGGAAGTTTCAAATATCAATCTCACCTTAGGCGACTACAACATGAAAAGTGAAATGTATGTACTTCCATTGGGAGGATGTAAAGTTCTCCTAGGGGCTCAATGGTTGTGAACACTCAGGCCAATACTCTGGGATTTTGTAACATTGTGAATGCAATTCACAATTGATGCACATAAATACATTCTAAAAAAGGACTACAAGTAGGTTCCTCATAGATAGTGAGTTCTCACCGCATAAAATCAAGAATCATTCTAGGGTTAGTCCTTGTTTGCTTGTATTCTTGTATGTCTTGCATTGCCTTTTCATCTTCCATAGATTATATTTTAAAAAGGTCAAACATAGGTGTTTTCTCAGTATACATATTAAATATTTCATCCTTGAACTTGGAGTGAGTCCTTAAACTATTCCTAGTGAACCCCTTGAACCCCAAGCCTTCAAGTGTAGAGAATATAACACACCCTCGTGATCACCTCAACTCTCAGTAGATCCAACCAAGAATCGTATGTGACTGGGCAATTTTCTCCCTCTACAATTCTTTATAAATATGCTTGACCTTCCAAAATAATGTCTCTATCACAAATTTATGGGACAACTAAATAACAATACTATAATTGATCCAACATTGATGTTGATTTCTTAATAGCATCAATAATATGCAAATCCCTCTAGATAAACTGTTTTCATCTTTATAATAAATAAAGATATATTAATATGTAAATTCTACTCAATGAATATATATCCTTATCTTTATGCACAAATGAAGATATATTTCAATTGAAAAGATTATTGAAGGCCATTGAGGGATGGTTAGGCTTGAAGAAAACAACCACTAATTAAAAAATGAATTTGGCTAGTAATTTGATTACCGATTATAAGTTAAAATAAATTTATCCAATAAAATGAGTACTAATTAAACCCATTATCACTCTTATTAAACTTCACCAATCCTCTTATAAAGAGATATATTTTTATTAAAAGTAACTTGAAAGTTAATATATCTCAACCCCAATTCTTAAAATTAAAATATATTTTCATTTATTAATAAAAAATTGAACAAAGACTTCTCCTTTACATATAAACTACCTTAAAACTATGACTAACTTTATATTTTTAGTAAGTTTGAAAAATTAAGAGCGATAGAGGTAGAGCATGTCTGGAATAGATTTCCTAGACCAACTAGTAATACTGGTTCGATAAAATGGTTTGAAATAGCTATTTCCAATACAGTTTCATTCCTTAGATGGTATGAGCACTTTGTTTCCAGGAGGAAGAAGATTCAAGAGAGTCACCTTCATAAAGAGATATCTCATATTCGTTCCATGCTTATGAAAGACCCTACTAACATTGTTGTTCAATGCAATATAACTAATGTTGAAAATCAGGCTAGAGTTTATGAGTCTTACCATGCTAGTGTTAGGATCCTATTCTAACACCATTTTGTAATTCTCATTTACTTATGTAATGACCCACTCCCAATGTGGGGGATCCCATTATAATATTATTTTGTAATACTTTATAATGTATATGGCAAGTAAGGTGCCTAGCCAAGTGGTGCCATCTCATGTAACCATTTTTATCAAGATTGTAACCGATGTTTGGTAGGATATTCTAGCTCGAGTGACATTTTGCATGTAGGAAAACTCTTGAGCCTTTAGGTAAGGTTGCATGAAGTTTTTATTTAAAATATATGAAGCCATATGCGAATTAACCTTTTTGCAAGCTAATGAAATATTGAAGGAGGTTGCCCCCTTGAAGAGGCATGCGATTCTGTGTTATTGTGAGATTGTTCCATTCCTACAATTAATTTCTGTAAAGTGTTATTGAGTTATTTGAAAAATTTGAGTTATTTTTTAGTATTTTGTGTGAGTGTGCTTTATTTTAATAGTAAGATCCTAACAAGTGGTATCAGAGCACTTTCTATGTTCGAATTCTACTACAATTGAGACATTTTTTGCCATCAATTTCATCTATTAGGCATAAATTTCCGTGTGTTTTTTGTTTCATATTTTTACCTTTATTAAAAAAAATCCAAAAAAAATACAGTCTATTTTTTTTGGCAAAAAAAAAACAAAAAACACAAAAATACAGTCTCTTTTTCAGTAGTTGTGTAGGTTAGAAACCCTATTCTAGGGGTTTTAAAATATCATGGAGCTATCGTTATTGGCTAAGCTAGATAGCCTATAAAGCGTCTAGTGAAGTGAGGGGCAATCGAGCTCCAATACCTAGGCCTTAGGTAACACTCATGCACGAATTTGAGGTCCCACGCATCATTTGGTGTATCAGGAGACAATCTAGGCTTAAACAAAATTTTAGCCATTAGGAAGCTTTTTGGCCTTGTATTATCCATAGTCCACGGGACACAACATCCTAGACAATCACCCTCTTGTATTGTTAGAGAGGCATATAGTGTGCTCAAGGGTATGTGTGGAATCCTCCTTGGATAGTGGTCTGAAATATTGGTCCGAGAACTACTGTTCATCACTGCGGTATAACAGAGGACCTATGGGTATTACATACTCCCTTACTTAGCGTACCCTAGTTCTACAAAACACAACTTCCACCTACAAATCAATACCATCCCTGTTTTGCTAACCTGCATTCACAACCCCAAAAGTGAGCATACAAAGAAGGCATTTCATATCATAGAAAACAAATTTGATACACCAACAGTCTAGACATATTTTGCAAGTGTCTTCAACAACCCATGGTTAAAAACAGAATAGTGAGGACAGTGAAAATAATAGTCTGGTCAGTAATAGTGATAGTCAGGTCGACAGTAACAACCCTCTATAATAGTCAAGAATTACAACGTTCCAGTGTCAAAAACAATAATGTTAGTGTCAAAGAATCCCTAGGGTTAGTGACAGGAACTGTGCCAGTAATCATAGTACAGGTGATATGGGAAGAGATAGGATAGTGATAGGGTGGTCAAGGGGCAGACTACAGGTTAAGATAGTTGATCCTGGACCCCAAATTTTGAACCATAAATCCAAATCAAAAACCGACAACACCATTAGACTCGTCAACACTAGTAGACCTCATTATTTAGGATCAACTTGAATATCCTCTTTTTGTGAATGATCTGCAAACTATTAATTTTATATGAAGAATGAAAAAGCTCTTGGCTTGGATGGTCTTACAATGGAGTTTTATAAAAAAAATTGTCATATTATTTCCTCTGATCTTCATCATGTTTACCTGGAAGCTCTCCATAACAGTTCCATAAGAACTTATATCAATGCAAGGCTTATCAAGTTGATTCCTAAAGTTATGACTCGTAACCAAATCTCTAATTGGATACCTATTACCCTCCTCAATGTTTTGTACAAGATCATAGCTAAAGCTATAAATTTAAAATCAAAACTGATTGTTGCTCAAGTGATTGTTCACCCTAAACAATTTGCTTTTCTTAAAGGTTGTTATATTTTAGATAATCTTATGATGGCCTAGGAAATTTCACAATGGGCTATTGACTCCAATCAAGATACCCTCTTGGTTAAGTTAGATTTTGACAAAGCTTATGATAGAATTAATATTTTCTTGGCTTGATTTCGGTCCAAAATGATGTAGTCAAATTGGCATGCTCTTTGGTGATGCTTCAACTTGTGTTCAAGTTAGGGGAGCTCTTTCCCCCTTCTTCCCTCTTTAATGGTCTATCAGACAGGGTTGTCATTTGCTCATTTTTTGTATGTTTTGGTTGTCGATGCTCTTGGTTATCTTCTTCATAAGGTTCATTCTAATGGCCTCATTCAGGGTACTAAGCTTTCTAGGGATAAGCATATTCTTAACTCACATTTTGCTGATGATTCCTTTCTTTTTTTTTAAATACCCAACAAGAGGTGGAAATGTTTAAAGAGATTGTTCAATTTTTTTGTGATGTCTTTGGATCTCACATCAATGACTCAAAAATAGAATTCTTCTATACCTCTTCCTTTTCTCATGGATGCAACTCCTCAACCGAGTGGAAGATCATCCCTCATGGTATGATTGTGCATTATTTGGGAATTCCCTTTAGGATTAATATATCTCCTAAGGATATGTGGAACTGGGTTATGGAAAGACTTCAAAAAATATTTAATGCTTGGCTAGCTCAGTTTCTTTTCTTAACAAGAAGAATTCAAGTTGCAAATAAAATTATGGCAACCTCTCATGTTTATTACTCCTCTTGCTGGATGGCCCCCAAGTTAGCTTATACAAAATTAACTCAGGTCATTCGTAAATTTTTATGGATCAAATGGGATGGGGAGGTGGGAATGACACCTATCTCTTGGAAAATTTGTACTCAACCTAAGGCTATAGGAGGTCTGGGCTTCATTGATCCTCTTACCCAAAGCAAAAGTTTGGCTGCAAAATGGATTGCTAGAACCATCATTGGTGATGAAAACTAGAAACACCTATTTCATTATAGAATCTTTGTAGCTACTCATAAAGGTAAATGGAAAGAAAACCCTTGGGAGGATAACGTCCTTAATATGCCTTACTTTACAGTTAAAGGATCTATTTCAGTTACCCAAAAATAGAAAGCTTAGTAATCAGTTTCTTATTTATTGACTTGGAAGTCTTCCTCCTTGAGACATGGTCTGAGCATTGGTCTAAACAGTCTTTGGTGGAATAAAATTATCCTCCATAATGATAAACCTTTAGCTTTATGTAGTGCTATTCATGGTCTAGATTTTTGAAGAAAGGAATTAACAAAATTAGAGATATCTGGGATCCAGATAGCTGCTCAATTCTTACCTAAAACCAAACATATAATTATTTCTCCCTTCCCTCTAGGTTCAAAGAGTCTTATGGCTTAATTGTGGCTTCCATCCCTTATGAGGTCCTTATAAATTTAGGAACAACTATCCATAATATATGGAATGACTGGAGATGACTTAATGGTCATAGAATATCGTCCATTACTTCTAGTTAGATATACAAAAACCTTCTTGTCATCCTTCTTTAGAATCTAAGCTCAATGTCAAGTGGCAAGTGAATTTTACCAGTTCCCAATGACAGTCTCTTGCTACTCAAATTTGGAAAGTTCTAGTTGAGTCCAAAAGTCAACTTTTTGGATGAAGGATTTTGCATCAAAAACTTCCAACTTCTGAAAGTCTGGCCTTGATTTTACACATTTCCCCTCAATGCAATTTTTGTAATGATTTAGAAACTCTTATTCACTTGTTTTGGTTTTGTGACATGACTAAACAGTTTTGGGATGTCTTCTACACTTTTCTTTCCCCCTCTTTCACTAGATATTGGAAACTTTTTCTGCTTGATTTTTCTCAAATAGATCAATGCCCCAAACTCTGGGATGTTTGTAGACTCATCCTCCTCAAGCACATTTGGAAGTGCAGGTGCAAAAAAGTGTTTACTAGATCTGCTCCTCCATGGGATATAGTTTTAGCAGACTTGACCTTTGATCTTTTGTTACATGGGGAACATATTCATTTCCAAGTCTATGGGACTTCGAGCACACATCGAGATGTTATTGAAAAACTTCATTAGCTTTCTCATATGGTTCAAAATATTCAGAAGATCCAAAAAAAAACTAAAAATAAGGCAATTAACAATTATGAGCAAGTTTAGGTTTTGATTACTTCTATTTCTTCTTTAAAGACTTCAAAAGATATCACGGAAGACACGCCCATAATTTCTCCATATAACATGCTCTCCCACATATGAGTGTTGATATCTAATGTATTGCAACAAGATATAGCTATAGTCTTTTTGTTGCTATTAGCTTCTATTCTTATGTATATTCAGTTATGGATGCAACAAGATATAACGATAATCTTTTTGTTGCTATTAGCTTTTATTATTCTTATGTATATTCAGTTATGAATGTATCCAATTTATTTTATTTTTTAACTGGTAAACAGTATTAATTCCATAATATTATAATGTAAATTAATATAATCTAACTTAAAAAATTAAAAATATTCAAGTTTATATTCTAATTAGATCATACATTTTTTTTTCATCCACATGACACTGTCCGAAAATAATAGAACCCCCTACGTAATTACCATAACGGGGTAATGGCATTGAACTCTGGGACTCACGTGACCGCGACTACCAGAACAGGGAGGGATAGGCGTTTAACTTCAAGCAAGTCTTCATCGTAATGATAGGATATGGAATTGTGGACAGGCACTTCAGGTAGGTGATGGCAATGATCGTGAAGTATTAAAGCCAAGCCTAAATGGCAATTGCTTTTAATTAATCTTATAAAAACTCGAATCACTGTAGAGAACCGTAATACCTTTTGATACCGTATATGAAGCCGGATTTAAACTTATTTTTATAAGCTTAATAATAGTACTTTAAATCCTTCGATTGGAGGTTTGTTCCTTTCCTGTGTTTTACTTGGACGGACACTACACTGCAAAATATTATAGCGATTAATGCAGAATATTGTAGTGATAATAAAAATCGGATAATCTAGGTTCACCTAGTAATCTAATACCAATTCCACTCCACCATATAAATTAAAAAAATAAAAATAAAAAATTTGTTAAACAAGTTCATTCACACATGCCCAAAAAATTTGGTAAACAAGTTCACACCACGCCCAATTTAAAGTTTTAAATGTTTTAAATTACACTCTGTCAGTAAAGTTCAGTTGAATTAAAAGAAAAAGTTAAAAAAAAAAAACATTTCTTATCTCATTCTTACTCAGGGGCCATGCTAATGTTCTCCTGTGTGGAAATAAGACGGCAATAAAAAGAAAAAATATGTTCAGCCATATCATGTTCCTCTGCCTTTTAATAGGATCAATTTCAACAAAACGAAATCTATTTGTATCCATGTTAATAAAAACTTGTACTTAGATCTTTATTTAAAAGTGGCACTGTGTTGCTATAACTTTATAAAACAGCAAAAGAGGGAGGCAGAGATAATTTAAACTGCTTGCTGCCAAAATGTTAGTGAAAAGAATCGGCTATTACAACAGAAATGCTTAAAAAAAAACTGGACAATACCAGATGTGCTGGCGGGTATTGCACTAACAATGCCCAGTTCTTCTCCCCAGAATTTTGTTGAAACCCATTCTGGACCTGCGAGGTTCAGGCAATGTCCCATATGCCCTTGTCCTATGCAGTGTTTTTTGTTTTTCACAGGTACTCCTACGTACATATTTCAATATATTATGAAGTGCAGTAGTTCTACTTTGCTTCAAATCCTTTGTAGCCAAATCATGCAGCTCACTATCAAACTGCCACATTTGGACTGCCTTCTTTACATATGCCCAAT
The DNA here is from genome assembly GCA_028583015.1 of Wollemia nobilis. Lineage (NCBI taxonomy): Eukaryota > Viridiplantae > Streptophyta > Pinopsida > Araucariales > Araucariaceae > Wollemia > Wollemia nobilis. The sequence continues at coordinate 11,428,050 of JAQPPZ010001106.1, forward strand.
CATCCCATTCACTTACCTTCTCCTTATTATGAACATAATGGTAGTGGGCATCAGTAGTTCCTGCAGGATTGAGAGGCCAGATCTGAGTAGAAGCTCTGTAGTCCTCCAAGGATGAGGTATTATTCTCCATGTTGGAAAGACTCAAAAGATATGCATCTCCCTCCTTCATTAGCTCCACTAGTTTCCCATGCCTATGACTGGCCCTGGGAGACCCATTACATAAACCATTTCTTCCTGCGGCACCTTCTCTGAGATTATTCATTTGGCTCTCCTCCTCCTCTGTAGGTAATCAAAACTGTACCAGGTAGTTGTTTTCTTCTTCCCAATTAGGGCATAATATACTTGTCGCTTTGATGTTGTCCTCCACTTCCCCAATCTTCTCATAAGAACACGTATCTTCGAGGATGCACTCACAATAATAAATTAGTGATCTTGGATGTGAAAGTCCTTGAAACCATGGCAGAAGCGGAACTGGTGGAACGAAATTCTAGAGTAGGAATGCGTAGAGAGAACAACAGCTTGTATAAGAAACAGTATCATACTAAATCGGTTAGAAATTATAAAGTGGAACGAAAATCTAGAGTAAGAATGCGTAGAGAAAATAACAGCTGCTCTAAAAAATAGCATCATAATAAATTTAATTAAAAACTAATAAATTAAAGAAATATGGAAAAGACTGAAAACTTACACGTTTGAAGTATCACGACTTTATGTTAATAAAAATTCCATATAAAAAGAACCGAAAACTTATACCTCTGAGCGTACAACACTTATTAGGAGGATTAATGTTATTTATTATTTTTATTCTAGATTGCAATCTGGCGTACTTTTGGATTCCTACCGTCGAGTTGTTCTCCTCTTTCTGGAAGGGAATAAATAAGATCCAACATGGTCGGCGTGGAAAGGCCGATTGCTGCTTTCCACCTCGCAGCAATCGGCCTTTCCACACACGTCACCACTTTTGTAAGCTAAAATACCGACATGTCCTCTGTCTCAAAACATTATTCTTTTCAAGTTTTAGTTGAAATTAAAGTCTTCTCTGTCGTTTATATGACTTTCTTGACCAATTGAATGCACCCAACAAATATTGTGTTGGTTGGGATTTTGGCCATAGATACGTTACGTATTAGTACCAGGGTAGATCAATAAAAGCCACAAATATAATATATAGCCACGTAACCATGGGCTTTAGTTTTTTTTTATACATAGGAATAGGTTACATTTATAATTCTTTTTTACTATCAAGCAGGGCTGTTCTCTATAATCCTTATTTTACAGTTTTGTTATTGTTTCAAAATTTAGGGATATTTTCTATAACTCTTATTCTACCTCATCGTTGCTTAATTTACGTGAAGTGGACCACCAGTCACTTGAAATTGGTACTGCCATCGATAGCTGGGGGCACTAAATAGAGGTTAGAATACTTTTCCAAACAAACATGCCCCAAGGTTTGAACCTATGTCTTCGGCTAGCATGCACTTAAGGGATTCAAGTCAGACTACCTTTGCAAACAGGCATTCCTAAGGTTTGAAACTAAGAATTTTGATTGGTACCATCATAGTAGGGTAAGCCCACACTCAACGAATTCAAATCAAACTACATTTGTAAACAAACCTAATCTCTAGATAAATAAATTATTTAATTATAATAAAAATGTTTTAGCCAATATTTCCTAATATTAAGAACACTAGATGGCAAGTGAAGCGGGAGGAGCAACGTCAGAGAGTACAAGAGATCGAGCAGGGTCTGCATCTGCAAGAGGTCAGTTCGTAAATCCAGAAACCCGAAAAGATGAGATAATCTATAAATCGGTTGATCCTAGTCAATCGTGGATCGTGGGTCAATATTTTAAGAGGTAAGCAACAAATTCAACGCTTAGGGAGGTTACATTAGATGGTGGACTGATTTTCTCAGTGGCATTCTAATTTAGTTCAAGACTAATTACCCTTGTATACTACTAAGATTTGATGGATTTGATGGTATTTGTCTCATTAATTTACTCAATGAATTCGATGGGTCTTATGTTCCAGGTTGAATTAGCATGACTTGTAAACTTGGCACTTGTACTTTGGCTTGGTTTAGGATGTGATTAGATTTTTTTTTTTTTTTGGTAGGTGGTAGAAATTATATTATATGGGTTTTAAATGGTACCCAAAACCAAAAATATTAGTATATGACAAAAAGTACATAGAGAAGCATAAAACAGGGTGTCTACACTTTAGTCACTTCACGAACCAGATCAGTAAAAAAACAAACCTATACATGAGTTGTTTAACAGAAAAACAATGATCGAAAGAAAGAGCCCACACAGGGACTAAGGAGAACATAAAGCAAAATCAAACCAATGCCCACGCAGGGTCAAAATATTAGCACCAAAATTTCCACGGAAGGGAATAGAGCTTGAAAGACAAAATAAACTAACTCTAATCAATGTGATTAGATATTACTAACATGTGACACCTAACTTATTGATTTTGTCTAGATTATGAGGTAGGCAAACTTGTTGGTTAACTCCATATGGCCATTAGTTATTGATAATGGGTTGGATTACGGTTGATTATGATGTAATAGGACCTATCCAAAAGGATTGATGATTGTTTATATCCGAAATTTGTTTAAATGATTTGTTATCATAATCTTGATAGTAGAATTAGTAGAATTCTAGGTTTCACTGTCTTATACAATATTGGGTTAACCTACTTGGTTTAAAAGGGTGAGGAAACTGGTGATGTAGATAAAAAGGAAAGATTTAGGTTCACAAGTCACTATAAATTTTTTTCCTTCTAAAAAAATTAAAATTAGTTCACTAAATTCTTGTATCCACACAATGATAGTCAATTTCTTTCCCTTTATACCCTATTTGTATTAAGCAATAAGTTTAACAAGTTTAACCTATTTGCCAGACTATTTTATTTTGATCTCATATTCATAATTCGTTGGTTTGATCCTGATTATACTTACTCATGCAAAACTTAGCTCAAAAGAATTCAAAAATAGAAATTCAAAAAAATGATGAATCACAACTTTTAAAATGGTGAATCACAATTTCTCATAGGGTAGATTACCCTTTTCATACTTGGGTAAAAATTAAACCCCTATAAAAATGAAAACTGCAATTTTTCATAAATTATGATTTGTAAATTTTTATACTTGTGCATTTTTTTATACTTTTTATGCTTAATTTTTTTTTAGTGTTTTCATAGATGAGTGAATTGCACATGTTCAAGGACAAATCACAAATTTTGTACTTATGATTATTTTTGCTACCCAAGGAGCAAATCATAATTTTAGTAATTAGAATTTTTTCTGGAAGGACAAAGTAGTCTTTTGGATTTGCAAAATAGAATCAGATAAAATTTTACATTGATATTATGATCTAATCAAATGTTCCTGGAAAATTTTGTTTGCAACTTTAATTTGGAATGTTGAACTTCAAGAAATTTATCAGGCCTAAGTGAACAGTCCACCAGGGATGTAACCTTTACGGATCAATTAAGATCAAAGGAAAGATAATTGTTATTAAAGTTCCATAACCTCTTAGCTCGGGAGAAAACCTTTTGGAAGCAAAAGTTGACCGCTACATACAATTATTTCATGTATCTACCCTACATCACCCTACATCACCCTACATCACAAAAGTTTTAATAAGATCATAGAAATCTTAAGGAATGATGGGACAATGGTTGTTAAACAAGTAGATATCATATTGGAAGTAATTAAGTATTTTAAAGATTTACTTGGAGCCACTAGTGAGTTGAAGCCCTTCTTAGATGATGAAATTAAAAAAGCTACCTTTGGCTTGGGTAGGGAAAAGACACCTAGGACAAATATATTTTTGATAGAATTTTTCCAAAAAAATTAGCATATTGTAGGATAGGATGTGATTCAAGCCATCAAAGAAGCTCAGGAATCTTGTTACGTCCCCAAATATGTAAATTCAACCTTCCTAGCCTTGATTACCAAGGTTGTTGGCATAAGGGAACTCAAGATGTTTAGACCTATAAGTATTTGCAACAAACTATATAAAATCTTGACTAAAACAATGGCAAATAGACTAAAGGCTATTTTTCCTTCATTATTGAGATACAATAGGGTAAATTTGTGAGGGGCCATCAAATTTTAGACAAGATCATTACAATTCATGAAGTCATTCACTCGATGGAAAAGAGTAAGAAGCTTGGAATGTTGTTCAAACTTGACATTAACAAGGCTTATGATTGGGAATTTCCTTTGTAAAGTTATGGAGAATTTTGGATTTTATGAAAAATGGATAAGTTTAATCCAAAAGTGCATTTCAACTCCAATGTTTTCAATTCTTATCAATGTAGCTTCGATACATTACTTTGAAAGCATGCATGGCTTGAGGTAGTGGGATCCTATCTTGCCTTAACTCTTCATCATTCTTGCTAAACCCCTAAGGAGAGGACTATTGACACTAGTAGCCAATGGAACATTGGAAGGTTTTAAGCTGATCTCAATAATGAATGTTTTCCATCAACAATTTGTTGATGACACGATAATTGTTTCAAGGTCCTCTATGCCAATGGAAAAATAAATTAAAGTAATATTAGATAGAGATGATAATGTAGTTGGTTAAAAGATGAACTTCTCTAAGAGTATGATTTTATTTCTCAACACTCCCTATGTTCGACAACAAAGAATTGCACATACCTAGGGATGCCACTTTTTAATAGGCACATGAATAAGAGTCTTTGGGGCTTGGTTATTGAAAGGTTTTCCAAAAAAATCTTAGGGTGGAGGGGTAGTATTCTTAATAAAGATAGGAAAGCTCAATTAGTGAAGGCTACCTTATAGAGTACTCCTATCTATTTTAGGTTTGTTTTTAGTGTGCCAGATAGTGTCAGGTGCGAGATTGGATCTATTCAAAAACCTTTTTTAAGGTCTAGAGAAGAATACAAAATAATACCAGCACTTGTTGCATGGGATATAGTTTTTTCAAAGCGAGAATGTGGAGGCCTTGGTTTTGGGAAATTTAAGAAGATGAATGAGGCACTCATAGGAAAAATGGGATGGAAACTTCTCAAAAATGACCACTTAAGTTGGGTAAAGATTCTAAAATTCAAATATTTGCAAGGGGAGAATTCATTTTTACTCAAAAAATTTGTTTATTGGGTCCTCTTTTTGGAATAAAATTATGAAGTGTATAAATATCCTAGCAAAGGGGATTTGGTCGCATATAAGAAATGGTAGCAAAATCAAATTTTAAAAGGATACTTGGATAAAAGATATGTCCTTAAAGGAGGACCAAGAAATTCTAGTTTTGGAATAGGACTTGACTCAATATTTTGGTACACAGGTGTAGGGTTACATAAGTTCCTTTGAATATGGAAGAAGTTGGAAAGAGCTATACATAAATAACATGGATCTGGTCAAGGAACAAGAAGTAAGAAACTTGAAGAATTTATTGGCTATTACCCCTCTAACTAATTATAGAACCATGGACACCTTTGTTTGGAGTAGGGAGAAAAAAGAATCCTATTCTATTAGAATAGGGTACCAATTACTAGAGGAAGCAGGTTTAGGTTCGTTACAAATGGCAAAAGTTTGGATCAAGAAGTTGATCCCAAAAATTACATTCTTTGTTTGGCTAGCCACTCAACATAAAATATTTGTAAAAGAGGTTTCCAGGTTGTTAACAAGTGTGCTTTATGTGAGGGTGAAAATGAATATGTGTGTCATCTGTTCCTAAAATGTATATTTTTTAGATGTATTTGCAGGAGCTTCTGGAGAAGTTTCAAGTAGCATAGATGTTTTCCAATTGTATGGAAAAACTTATACTACAATGGGAGTCTCTATTTTCTAGAAAAATATTGATCATGTTGTGAATATTTAGCCTTCCTCACTACCTATGGGGTATTTGGAAGGAAATAAATAGATGTATATTTAAGGAAAAAAAGAGAGCCTATGGAAATAGTGAACATAATTAAGACAATAGAAGTGGAAAACTTGAGAGTAGCTAACCTAAATAGGGTCGAGGAGAAGGTTGAGGAGAGGATCACAATCTTTAGATAGGGATTGCAACCCCTTGCTAATTGTGTCCTAAAACCAAAAAATCAATTAAGGTAGTAGGTGATATAGGAGTCCCTTCCAAAGGATAGTTGAAGCTAAATTTTTTATGGGGCCTCAAAAGGAAACTCGGGTAAAGCTAGAGTAAGTTGTGTCTTCAGAGATGATTCAGGGTGAGTACTCTTAGCTTATTCTAAACCCTTGGGCATCCAATAAAATCATTTTGCAAAAGCTAGAGTGGTGTTTGAAAGAATTTAATAGTTAGAGATGTTGGGTGGAAGGAATATCATCATTGAAGGGGATTCCCTAAATATAATAAAGACTCTAAAAGTAGAATAGGAGGCTAGTTGGTCGATTGAAGACATGATTGAAATTTTTAGAATGAAAATTAGAACTTTGAACAATTGTTGGATCCAACATGTTTTTAGGGAAGGAAACAAAATCATAAACTTGATGGCTAATATGGGAGTGTCTCAGGAAAAGCACTTATGTTGGCTTGAAAACTTCCCAAATATGATTATAGATTTGGTAGACAAAGAAAAACCAATGGGGAAAATGTCCATTTTTATTAAGTATATAATGATCAAGATGGAAGATAGAGAATGCAGGAGGAGATAATTAACAGTCACCTGAGCTGATAGATGTGGGCTATTGGTAAGGTTAGAGTACCATAGAGTGAGCATTACACTGAAGTTGAAGTCTACATAAGTGTGGTTTTTGGTAAAATGGCTAGAGTAGCATCCCCGAAGTAAAGTATGGAGTTGAAGGAAATACGAACCTAAAGCTAGGTAGTGGTGGTAAGCTCTATATAATGTAGTCCTTATTTGCTTACTTGGAAATTATTATGTGGAGTGTTTTGTCTTGTTTTAAGTAAAGGGTCTTTAATTAGTGTTTTGACGTTTTATAGGCAACTAAGTGCCAATTTATTTTGTTAATTGTATGTATTAAGTTTGTGCTTATAATTTTCCTTATACAATATGCTATGATGTTTTGTGAAGGGTTGGGGCCCTAATCCCCTTTTAACCATCAATAAAATATATATATATATATATATTAAAATTAAAACAATAATGCATATTTTATAAATAAATCAAAATATATTATACTATGTATTGGGTACTATATTGTATACTAGATAATTAACTTTCTTAAAATTGATTCATATAACCTTTGTCTTATAAACATTAAAAACTACTTTATCTTTATCTTTATATATGGATATTACACCTAACATTTAAAGAACCGATATATATATATATATATATATATATATATATATATATATATATATATATTAATGGAAATATGAGAACAAAATAAATAAAGAAATTAATAACATTTCATCAGTGTTAGCAAAATATTACTAGGTTTCATAGGTTAAGCAATTCTCGTAATCATAAATTTCATCAATAATCAAGCATATATCAAATGAAAAACAATCTTACATAAAACACACTAAAAGAATTTATTCATAAAACTCAAGCAATGCATAAAGAAAAGCTTCTTCGAGTTACATTTTACATGGCTTTGTATTTAATATAAAGATACATGAGACTCTTTACATTACATGACTCTTGGACTTTGTTCTCATCAAACTCATGGGAGAACTTAGCTCTTCATATTCCTATCTTACATAATACATCTCACATATTACATAAAAACAAAGTCTCTCATGATTACATATAATTTCTTACTTCTAAACCTCACACTTCACACTCATGATTCTTCACTTGCTAACTAGCCACCTCACACACTTAATTACACGACACATGCTCACACCTAATAACTTGACACATACCATATACACAAATATCAAACTCACACCTTTATCTAAATATTTACAATGAGACCAAGTAATTTAATACCTCCAACACCCCTTGTATTACATTTTTTGGTATGAAGATCTTCAATCTCTTAGTCTATCACCTTTATCTTCATTATTTTATTTTGGATTTGATGTTGCTTGAGATTCTGGCACTATGTTTGTTCCATATTTGATTTTGATCTTAACCATTTTGCTATGGTTTTGGTAGTGACTTTGATTGCTTCTATAATTGTTTTAAATATAATTTTCTAAAGAAGTTTGTCTAGTGCCATCATTAATATTCTTTTCCATATATCACTATAATTGTTTTATTTGCACCAACAATATTCTTGAGGATGATTACTGCCTTCAATTTTTTTTTTAGATTGGTAAGAAGGTTTTTGAATGGATCTTGTAACCTTTTACAAAAGAGAGATAGTTAGGAGATATTCTCCTAAGCAAAGGGTATCCAACATTACCAAGAACCCTCTATGGGTCATCAAGAGAAACCACAAAAAAAGATAAGAGGTCCATGCCGGGGCTAAATATAAGACCTTAAAATAGCAGAGAAGAAACCCACGTAGGGGTAGACAAGGAAGGAGGACTATGATAAACATGTTTCCCAACAAAAAAATAAAAACAAAAAATTCATAGTCAAAGACCACACGGTTAGTTGCTAGGATTTCCTTTGTCGTGCCCTACATCAGTGCGCTCAGCGCCCACCAAGCCCTTGAATTCTTCTAGGATTTTATATTGGTACTTGTATATGTCTAAGAGAGATTCCACCTATGCTAGGAGAGAAGAGGTCATCTTGGAAGCCCTCTTGAGAGCTTTCATAAAATTTTGGAGGTCCTGGAGATGGCCTTGATCAGAAATATTTTTCCAACATGACACTCGAGATGCTAGCAGCGGCGACTGTGTAGAGGTACCTTCTACGCCTTCTATGGGGTGGCATTTATTTGAAAAACTTTCAAGCCTAACTTGGAAAGATAAATAATCATCAGAATTATCATTGTTGTCGAGGATAATTGGAGCTTTGTGCTTACCACTACCAATCTTGCTTTTGGTTGTATAGAACTGAGGTTTAGACTTTAGGGAACTTGGAGCCCCCTCCAATTTCACATCATAATCTAGTGCAAAATTAATTTTAGGAGATGAAGGGCTATCACCACCAATGTCATCCATAGGCCTAACAACTGAAGCCACCACTCTTCTGGTTTACCTCTCAAGCATGTATTTGTACAAGATCATATAGAATCCTTGGTGAAGGGGGGAGGAAGAAACTCCCCTCTTGACATTCACCACTAAGCATTTGACTGACATAAAAGGATACTCCAAAATATTGATAGTTTTCTTCCCCTCAAGTGATTGAGTAAATTCAGGTGAAAACTCCTCAAAATCGCACCAGGACTATCTAGAGTGAAATACTGCAAAACAATGATCATGATGACGTCTTAGGGCTTGGAGAGAGTTTCTCTGAGAATTCCCCATTTGTCCTTAACCAAATTCTCCCCTTTATATTTAAACAGTGATAATTCACTCTAAAAGGAGTGTTTATCCCTGTGAATGATATCATCATTGTTTGACAATTCGATGATCTCAGCTAGAAGATTGATAGTTATAGTAAAAATCAACCCACAAGTGAAAATGTAACCCCCATACCATGTTTGGATGAGCTCCATGGATAACTCTGATTCACTGCCACTGAACTACTATAGGAAATTAAGAAAGTCATGGTCCCAAAATATATTTTTGACAAGGATATTGAGATGGAGGGAAGAGGGTTCTAATTCAGCCATGGTATTGAAATTTGGATACAAAATAATAACTAAAAATAAATTCAAGGAAACCGATATGGGAGAAGGGATGAAGGAAAAGGGATCAAGTAGGAGGCTTGGGATTTTAAATATAGAGGAAAGTTATAGAATTTGAAAAAGAAAATCCTAGGACAACCTCAAACCACGTGGAAACAAAAAATATATTTTCAAAGCCATCAAAAAGGTACCAATCAGCACAAGGGGGTGACTCGGTCATGATGCATACAATGAGTAGGCAGAGTTTGATTTCATAGATTGCATGTCAAGAGGATTTGAGCAAACAATAGGAAGACACCAGATTCAAAAGCAAATCTTGCTACCAATGGTAAGAAGATTTCCCATTCTTGATTATGAGAATCCAACCCGCTATCCGTCACATGGAGAGGCATTTTTTTAGGGCACTGATTCTCTACATATATAGTACGTCTAACAAAATATTTGAATTTTATGAGATTGAAACTATTATCATCATTGTTAGAAGTAAAAGTATTGACATTCGAAGCAAGGTGATCGAAGGTAATATCCTATAGGTCCATGTAGGACTATGGAATGAAACTCGAAAGCCACGTTGGATTGCCATGCTGCCATATATTCCATAGGAAATCCAAGCATCACATGTGACTTGAAGTAGTTCATACAAGGCACAGGATGAGGACTTTGGGTTCCAACCTATCATGGATGATCCTAAAAATTCTCTTTTCATGATCTCCACTTTTTGTGATGATTTATCGAATGCCAATGTTTCCACGAGTGGGTGGATTTGATGTTCACCCAAAGGCAAGTCTGTCATTCATTGACACTTGCATCACCTTCATTGAAATAGGTCCTAGATACATGGTAGCAACTAACAAATATTGAAGCCAACCTATGACATCACCATTGAAATTGATAGTGGTTGACACCTATGACCTCCTTGTGGGCATGATGGGTATTCTACACATGACATCCGTGGGCCTCTAAGAGCTTTGAGTTATGGTGAATATTTGAGCATCGCTCCAAGTGGAAACTAAAAAATTTCCAGTATTTGGAAAAGAGGAAGTCTAGGAAAAGATATCATTGTACGACTTCCATGAAATAAATATGATAATGAGACCCTGAAAAATCACCTGATCATGCATAGGGGAATCAAAGGAAATATATAGGTGAGGGGTTTCCATCAAGAAGGGAAGGAGAGATATTTTAAATCCAAATGGTGAGGTCAAGATATGAAACACCCAGGTTGGCAAGGAGATCAATCGCATGATTAACTTCATGAAAGACATGTTGGAAAGTAGTATTGGTGGAGGATCTAAGAAATTTTTTGGATTAGGTAATCAGATTAGAAATTTCCAGGAGATAGACTAGGTTTTTACGATGCTCTAGATGATATTCTTTGAGTCTCCTTCAATAGTTAGGTTTGGATAGTGGAGATGATGCAAAAGAGAAATACCTTGGTAGAGGGCTCAGGCTTCAAAAAAATGACTTGTTTGGATCCCTATATTCTATGCAAAGGCAAGGAGAATATTCTCTGTGTGATCTCTAAAGATATCTCGAACACCAACCAGGCTAGGATTACCTTTTGTTGCTTATTTAGAATTAAAATTTAACCATCATGGAGGGGGAGGAGACTAAATGACAAGTGAGTGATCAAGCTTGGTATAAGGAGAAGGGGAAGCACACCAAGGAATATTTAGGGATCTAGCCAGCAAGGTTTCAAAAATAAGTTCAGGATCATCCTCTCCTTGAGTATTAGAGAGGTTTTCAACAGCTGCATGGAGAACTCTGAAAAGCACAAACTGGTAGTCATGAATAGAATTATTGAAGTCTTGGGAGTTACATCCATGTCAAATCTACCATAGAAAATGGGGGAGATAGAAGGACCATAAGGATTGGGCCATTGAACACATAGGTCACTCAAGGTAGAGGGAGGAGCCCAAGTAATACCAATCGTTGAGAATAAGGAAGATAAAATGTTTAGGGAAAAACAATAGCAAAGGAAACTATGGTGTGTGGATTCACAATGTTGATTACACATGTAGCAACAATTGGGAATATGAAGCCTCAAAGTTGAAGGTTGGGGATGGTAAGTATTTTATCTTGGACAACAAGCCAAAAGTAAAAACTAAATTTGGGGATGAGGAGCTTGTTCCATATTATCTTCGAAGGAAACCACGAGATGTTTGGACTTTCAGTAAGAAAGTAAGCAGATTTGATTGTGAAAAGGCCATTGGTGGTAGGAGCCTAAAGGATTTTATCTTCAAGGGGATGACTAGGAATGACATAAAAATGTAATATATTAGAAAGAACAGAGCTAGGTTGTCTTTACTCTTCATCCAGGTCAACAAGGGGAAGGGATTTCCAAGATTTGTTGTTGAATTTAATAAATTTATATACCTTTGGATTGAACATAGTGTTAGTGATAGGATTTAAATAGATTAGGTCCATACGGGTCTAAAGAGTATTGTCACCAAGCCAAGAATCCTCCTAGAAACTTATCTTTTGATCATTGCCTAGTCTCCATCGAATACCTTTCCTGATAATTTCTCTTGACTTTAAAATGGAGTTCCACACTGTATAGCCTAGGATGGGAGAAGGATCATCTAGGAAATTTCTATCATGCCAGAGATACTTTGCTTTAACGATGGATATCCATAAAGAATTTTCACTTTGGAGGACTCACCACCCCTTTTTGGAAATGGGAGCTAAATTCATGTTTTTGACCTTCCTAAGTCCTATGCCATTGTACTCTTTTTTAGAGCAAACCTGGTCCCAAGAAACCAAATGGAAGCATTTTTTGTTCCGAATTTGACCAATGGAAATTTCTTTAGATTTGTTTTATTTTGTTACAAACTTCTATCAGAATCTAGAATATGGAGAGGAAAAACATAGGGATGCTTTGGAGAGTTCCTTTGACTAGGGTGGCCATGCCTACTTGACTAAGGAGCCCCCATTTCTAGCCAACCAATAATTTATGGATTCTCTTAATGATAGAGTTCCATAAGGACTTTTTGGCAGATACTTCAAAGAGAGGAAACCTAAGATACATTGTAGGGATCTTAGCAATGGTGCTGTAGAGGATGTCAACTATGCATGCTTAATGCTTGATGGGATTATTGATGAATATTTTACTCTTGATGAATATTTTAATTTTTGCTCGGTAATAGCCTCGAAGGAGAGCAAGATCGACTTGATGGTTTTGGCTAGGGGAATAGAAGCAAGAGTGGCAAGGATGGTATCATCAAAAAAATGCTGGTGAGAGATGGGCTAGAGGGACGAAGCTAGTTTGATGCTCAAAATTTCTTTGTTGGTATAGGACGACCTCAAAGTTATCCCTAAGGCTTCAACAACAATAATGAAAAGGAATAGAGATAATGGATCACCCTGTCTTAAACCTTTGAAGTTTGAAAAGTAACCAAAAACATAACCATTACCAAGAACAAAGAAATTTATGGTTGAGATGCACTCTTTGAAGAGATCAATCCAACCATAATGGAAACCAAACCTAGAAACGAAAGAAAAGAGGAAACTCTAGGACACTCTATAAAAAGCCTTGTTCATGTCTAATTTGAGAATGAGGCATGCCTTACCACTTTTGGACACTGAGTGGATAAGTTCATGTATGGTAATGATACTATCAATGATAAGTCTTCCCTGGACTAAAATATCTTGGTTGGGATCAATGATGATGAGAAGAATGGTCTTAAGTCGAATGGCTAATTCTTTGGTGAGGATTTTATAAAGGACATTGCATAGGCTAACAGGACAAAAGTTAGCAAGGGTTTTGACATTTTTAACCTTTGGAATAAGGGATAGGAAAGTAGAATTGATTTCCCTAGGAATGTTTCTGTGGTTTTGCATCTGCTGGATGGCTGAGACAACATTTGGTTCCACAATGTCCCAAAAATTCTAGAAGAAAATAGGTGGAAAACCATCCGGGCCTGGGGCTTTCCCACCTTGCATTGAGAAAACTACAACATGGATTTATTTAGTAGAGAGGTTTAAGCAACATCTGATTATGCTCCTGAGTTACTAACCTTGGAATATTTTTCAAAATATCTTCAGACATTTTTCTTCCTTGTAACCAAATTCCAAAAAGGCAAAAAAAAAATAAAAAATTTAAAAGTCGAATATTTATAAAAGGTTAGACCAAAGATGAAAGGCAATTTTATTTATGCATGATGTACCATAGTCAAATGGTGAGAAAAGTTCCCAAGGCTAAAGGATGATAAAAGACTGATGTCATATGGTGGTAAACGTTTTGAAGGTTGGAAGCACCCGTACTCTAAAAATAAAGAAGACCAATTAGGATAGGTTGTGCAATATTATAGGAAGTACAATCATTTTTTCCAAAATATAATGATATATCTCTCAAAAAGTACATATTAAAAGTAGCAGAATGAAGAACCACAACTATCCCCAGATCTAAAGCACTAACTAAAAATTTCTCCCACGCCTGGACTATAGGAATTCCTAGGAATAGTAGATGGAAATAATGGTGGTAGTTGCTTAGCCAAGGAATTAGAACCATTTTATATTTATGATTCCAGATCTAAAGACCTTGGAGAAACCAACTTAAATAAAGATATGATTGACACTTAAAATGACAATCATCTTGAAATATTTGCATGATTTTTGGAAGGAAATCCTCCTCCTTGTAATCCATAAATATTAGTAGTTTTAATATTGTAACATATCAAGAATTTTGTATAAACTATTCATTCATTTTCCTTTGTATAGTGGTACATAGATTACCGAGTGGTCTTGCAGGTAACTTAAATCCCTGCTCTTGGTATAATATTTGTAATACCTTTTTGCATGCATACATATATATTATAGGAATACATGTCTAATTTCAATCCATCTATGGATGTCATGGCCTAACCCATCTCTTTTGTATGTATGTGCTTATATTTTTGTATTTATATGTTTATGTATTTCGAGGAGAGGAAGTTTTCAAGCCATTGTATTATGGTCAATGCTATTGTGTGGTCTGATCTTATTTGATATTTTGTGCATTACCACATTATTAGCTTATGTTTTTTTCTTTTTGCAATCTTTATTTTTTCTTTCTCTTACCCTTTTCCCCAAGCTATTAGAGTAGAAAGTGTGTTCCCAAGATCACATATTATAAAGGAGTCAGCATTTATCAAAATAATGGAGGTCCTCAACTAATATTAACCCTACACTCTTGGGACTGGCCATGCTATGTCACTCTACACAAGAAGTGATCCACCCTGTTTGCCTAGTCCACCCCATGTTCTGGTCAAGACAATTAGAGAGGACAACAATAATCATTGCTTTGTATGAATTTTTACTTATATTAATAGGTATTGTAATATGATATTTATAATGGTTTCAAGCATCCTTAAGAAGACCATGTAAGCCATGCTAAAGTATTAAAGAAATTCTATCTTTAGCCTTCTTGTGAATGGATTGTGGATGTTCCATTATTCTATTGACCCATGAGTATTTTATCTTTTGATGATGCATATTGATTGCTTGTTTCCCTCTATATTTTCTTAGTTACCATGATGTGCTTTTCAAATAATCAAATCTAGTTCATAAATATTATTTCAAAAATTTCTTCTTTTATTTCCTTTGATGTGGAATCCCTTGTTACTTCCAAATTTAGAATTTTATTTCAAATCGACGTTCTTCTTCAAATTTTAAGTTTTAAGAAATATTTATAACTCCAAAAATTCAATATTTTAATTTATTTTCTTTCAAACAAGTTCTCCTTCCACTTATCAATTAATCAGTTTCAAATTTTAATATCCTCCCTTCAATTTCAATTTTATCAAATCAATTCTTTTAATTTTTCTTCATCAATTCAATTTCAATTTCAAATTTTAATCCTTCTTTTAATCAATTCAAATATCAATCAATTTCAAATTCCTAATCAATTTCACATTCTTTCTTCTTATCTCTTTTCTTTAATTCAATTTCTTCAATCATTAATTTGTTTCTCCTCATATCCCATCCAATTCAATTCCCAAATTTAAATCTTCTTATATATCCCAATTTCAATCAATCATCAATTTAGTTTCTGCCTTCCAATTATAAATTCAATTTCATTTCCATTATTAATTCAATTTCTTTAATCATGAATTCAATTTCTCCTTTCAATTATTAATTCAATCATCAATTCAATTATCTTCTCCAAATTTAATTTCTTCCAATCAATTAATTTCTCCAAAATTTTAATTAACTCTCTTCTTATATATTCCAATCATTTCATTATTTAATTTATTATTCTTATCACTCCATGTTATTCAATTAATTAACGTCTTATATATCCCAATAATCAAATTAGTGCACTTTCATGTAAATATGCACTTGAAAATCCAAATAAATTGAAGATTAAATGTTTTACATTCAATAATGGTGCATCCTTTGGGGACATTTTGTGAGGGATCCTCTCCTTTTGAAATTAACTTTGGTGCAAAGATTACATTCAAAATTCAATGCAATAGGTCAAATCATTACAACACTTCATACTCCCCCACCACAAAAATATCTTTGATGCTTTCTTTCAACTCCTGCAAGTTTATCCTCTCTTGTATGTGAAGCATACTTTCTTAGGTAATCTACTCTTACACTATATAAGATGCTCAACCTCATAGATCAGTATAATCTTACCCTACGAATTGTCCAATTGCTTTGCTCTCATTTTGCAAATTCTTCAATATTCCTGTTGCTAATATTCATGCATCTGAGTTTTTATACACATCCTTTTGGATCATTTTGTCTTTCTTCTAGTTTATATTTTGATCTTCCAACTTGGTGCTTTTCAAACTTTAACATCTTGAACCAATCATAATCTATCTTCACATTTCTCGTCCAAGTATCTTCTTCTTCATCCAATCTTCTACTATTTGTTTCCTCCTCCAAACTTGACAATATTTCTCGTCCAATCTTCTCAAATCTCTATAATTGTTTCTCCCTATAGTTATTTTACTCAATATGGCTATCACGAAGTCCATTCAATGTGGCTTTGATGTTATTTTTAGTAAAATAACATTATGCTTCACAAATTAAGCAATTTTTAGAATCACAAATTGTATCGCTCCAAATTTTTTGCATCCCTACCTTCAGGCTATAGGATCCGCGCCCGGAAGGAGGATGGGAAAAGGATGTCGCGATACCTCGGACTGAGAGGACTTTGCGAAGGTCCCGCCTCTCAAGGGAGGTGTATTTTGGTGATTTTTCGACGGATGGTGGGTTCACCGGGAAACATTTAGCGGCAGTTTCCACGCCTAGGTTTTGGAATGTGTTTGATGAGTTCGTTTTAACCTTAAGCATTCATATCCTAGGTTTGGCCGAATGAATCTAAATTAAAACTACATGAAAATGCAACTTTCATGAATACAACAAACAGATTTGAAAGCAGAAAACAGAGAATTTTACAGAATGACAATGAAAAATACCGATCCGGATGTCTGCAGAAGATTTTGACGTTTGAAGCAGTCTGGATCGCCTGTAATCTGACAGAATCGTCTGTAATCTGACAGAATCATCTGAGACTGACAGATTCGTCCGAGATCTGACGAATTCGTCAGACGAATTCGTCAGAGACCTACAAGACAGAAAATAGATGCAAAATACAAGAAATTCTATTGTGCTAACAGAGGCAAATTACACCAAATAGCAATATGAATACTGAACAATATTTAAGAACAGAATTTAAAGCCAATTACTGTACTTTAATAGCAGATCATGAACTTAGCATGCAATCTAAGCTAAATGGGTGAACTCCAAATGCAAAATAACATAAAAACTGAATAAATAATCTAATTTACGAGATAAAATGACAGAAATAGAGTTGAGAAAAGCAAACTCGAGGCACTGATTGCCTCGATGTGGACTGCAGTCGAGATCGTCTCGCATCAGTACGAAATCGTCTCGCATTTGACGGGATCGCCTCCGATCTGAACAGGTTCGTCGACGACGATGGATGCTGGCTCCGGCTGAAAAACAATGATGTACCTACAATAAAATCGATGTGGAACTAGTGCAAATGCAAGATTAGGATGTTCTAATGTAGAGGGAATCACTTTGCAGAAAATTTCAGCCGAGGGGTTGGGGAGGGAAAATCTTAGAGATTAAATAGGCTTAGGGGGAGTAGGTAGGAGGTTGGAGATCATCCCAATTTGGGAGATCTCCAACGGGGGAGGAGTCCCAACGGCGCGGACACGCTTACGCCGGATTGGAGACCCGTTGGAACAGATTCCAACTATGCAAATTCAGTTTTGCGACAAGATCGTCCGGACGTCCTAGTCCAGACGAAATCGTCAAATCTGGGGCGATATCGTTTGATCGGCGACGATATCGTCAAACGGTCAAAACAACCTCTAAAATTGGCGCGAAAAAGGGGGAAACGGAATACCCGACGGTTAACGGGCGGTTTGGGAGGTTAAATTTGATTTTAAAATTATTTACTAAGGTGAATGTAAATTTTATAATTTTACTGCGCCAATTTTAGGGTGCTACATTTTGCCCCCTCTTTAGCGAATTTTCTGAAGAAAATGCGTTAAAGATGAGTTCTTCTCGATCTACGAGAAAGCAAAAAATTATACCCATTTTTAGGCGACGATTCTTGGTCGAATCGTACGACAACTTACTATGGTGCCCCCTCCGTGTTTTTACCCAAATCGAACGTTTGAGGTAAAAACGCAGAAAAAACAAAAAATTATTGTTGAATAAAATTAAGAAAAATAGGGTAAAACCTTAATTCATTTTTACTGTTTTTAGAGCTCTGAAGCAAAAATGGTGGATATGATGTATATATTTTTGATATATATGATATGTTTTTGATCATATGACTTGTGTTATGTGTATGTTTATGATGCTTTTATGTTTGATTGATTGATTTGATAATTGGATGTAATTATGTCGTTGGAAATATTATAATTTGAATGTCATGCTATAACATTTTAAATGAAATAATCTGATGTAACAAAGTGGTTGTTTGTGATGCAATAATTTGATAAAAATAAAAGGGGACTTTTAACAATAATTTCAAAGGACATTGTCGCTATTATAGACCATTTCATGGAGTCGCTGCTCACTCGGTCGTCAAGCTAATCCCATTTATAGAAATATTGTTAAAAAGGAAAAGAGTGCTTAAGAGACTTGTCTTAAGACTTTGTTGTGATAGTGCAAATGATGATGATGATGGTTGGTTTGTTTTCAGACTTTCATGAAAAATATTATGCATGAAATATTTTTAAAATGATTTTTGCTAGGCATAAATTCCTAAGTGTGATAAAATTTGTGAATAATTCCTTAGGAATTATACCATCATTGCAAAGTTGAAGGTTGACATAATGACATAAAAATAGTGAAAAAATGGGTTTGCTTTTGAAAAGCATAATTTGTGTAAAATGAAGTCATATGGTTTTTATGATTTTTGATAAAATGGGGAATAAAAATTGTTACAATGGTTTGCGCTAGGCATAGAATATGTAGGTATAGACTTATACCATCATCGCGAAAATCCAAAAAAAATAGTTTTATTGCATGGTTGATTTTTTGATGAACAGAAAAGATGAAAATGAGGACTTGCGCTAGGCATAAAATTCCAATTTTGGTTTTGAAACTATACCATCGTCGCGAAAGTCAACCGGATATATATGATTTGATTTGTGTAATTTGGAAGAAATTTTTGATTTTTCTAATTCTATAGTTGTCTTTGTGAAAAATAATTGTACTTGATTATTCCAAACAAGTTGCAAAAATAATATTTCAAAGTATTTTGAAGACAAAAGTTAGATTTATAAGGAATCCCATGTGCATATGTGCATTCATTTCCGATCTTGATTTATCCTAATGATAAACAAAATCTCTCAAATACAAATGTGTGTGCAATTGCATTGTTCATTTACCAGTTTTGAGCAAGATACTATGATACAAGTGATTTGAAGAAACCAAATAAGTGTTCATTA
Source organism: Wollemia nobilis (assembly GCA_028583015.1). Lineage (NCBI taxonomy): Eukaryota > Viridiplantae > Streptophyta > Pinopsida > Araucariales > Araucariaceae > Wollemia > Wollemia nobilis. The sequence continues at coordinate 11,447,621 of JAQPPZ010001106.1, forward strand.
ACCATGATGTAGATGCATATAACCATATTAGACTACTATGTAGGTCGGATTATCAAGAGCTAGCTAATCCATAAGCAGACATAGGTCTGTACAAAAGAAGGTCGCTAATGTGACAGACATATCGCCACGCTAGGAGTTACCCAAGGCCAAGCGGGTTGGGCACAAACCACCTGTTATGGGGCTTACCTCACGGTTTTCGAATAATTGAGAATTCCGGGGATTCAAGCTCATCAACCCTTCTTTTCTTTTCAAAGGGTAGGGAAAGGGATTTTATTGCTTTCTTGCTTTCTTTTGAACTTTGCTTATTTTTCTTTTTGTATTTCTTTTGCTTGATAATACTTGGAACATTGCTGAAATAACATTTTTCTTTTCTCTTCTTTCTTGAATTTTTCTTCTCTTTTTCTTTGCTAGGGATACTTGCTCGGATTAGCTGTAGAGCAAGGGATTTTTATTCTGGGTAGGGGTGAGCTTGTCCTTTTGCCAATTCTCAAAGATTCTAGACCATGTGCATGATAGGATAGCAGGGGAAACTTTTCACTCAAGAAATCAGTTCTACTATGTAGCAAAACATGGAAATTACAAATATAATCATTTTATTGTGAAAAGATGTGCTTGGTTTAGGTAAATAACAAGATCAATTCTCTATGCTCAAACTTTATTTAATTGAAATTTGTGAACTTTGATATAAGAGAGATTAGTAATCATGCCAGATAAAATCAAGATATTTATTTTTTTGTGAGTGTGCAAGTGAGGGATTCAAAATAAATGCTAATTTATCCAAAATAAGTTGAAACATATAACTGCAATAATTGTAAGAAAATATATATAAACACTTTTGAGAAGTTTTGAGAATGTTGACTCTCTCTTTCTTCTGTATATTGTTTTGGTTTCGAAAGAGTCAAGCATATAGCTGTTTTTATCATTATTTTGATTTTTGTTTTTGAGCAAAAGGAACTTAACTAGTGCTTTAAATAAATGCAATAGATAGTTTTTGAAGAGTTTTTGGAGATTTATGAATGTTTTTGGTGTTTTTGTTTTTATAAATTGAAAGAAATACAAGATAGTAATTTTGAACAAATATATACATGGATGAAATGACCAGATTTATGCATAGTAACGTTTAAGATGCAAAATATTCATGGGTTCTTTAAGTTCTTTACCATCTAAGGTAGATAATTTATATGCTCCTGATTCAAATTTAGCAGTAATAATGTATGGTCCAAGCCAGTTGGGCTCAAATTTACCTTTAAGGTCCTTAGTTGCATTAGTATTTTTTTGAAGATTTTGAGGATTTTGATTTTTTTTGTATTTTGATTTTAATTTATGAATTGAAATTGGTGGTATATACAAGATGATCTATATACACTATACAAGGTTTATTTGAGTATAGCATGTCTAAGGTTGCTTCAAAATCAAAGGAGGTTTTGAAGGATAATCTGGTTGAGGTGAAGGTAAGAATAGAAGGTGATGAATAAAAGGTAGTGATAACAAAAGCTTTGTTATAATGTAGAATAATGTAGAAAAAGATTTGACTTTTATATGTGTAAAATTGATCATGTTACAAAATAAAATGTAAGAAGGATAAGAAAGTTCTTCATTCTTATCACTATATTCCAAGTCTTGATAAGATGGAGAAAGTATATGTGAAAGATATGCATGGGTGTTATTTGGTAAACAAGGATGATCATATATGGATGAAGAAAAGTGATGGATAGAAGATAATTGTGACAATAGAGAATGTATAGAACTTGATGTTTCAATCGTTAAATATTCTTCAAATGGTTTTGGGTCACCATGTATGGTAACAATTTTATTTGCAAGTTCAAACTTCAAACATTGGTGAAGAGTGGAAGGGACAACCCTCATCGTATGAATCCAAGGACTCCTGAGAAGTAGGTTGTAAGGTGAAGGACAATATCCTACATAGAACAAAGTATCCAGGATCTTGGATCCAATATTAAGGGGAAGAATTATAGTACCTTGAGCTTCTTGAATTTCATTGTTAAAAGATTTTATAATAACATTTGATTCATTAAGATCTTCTTCCTTTAATTTGAATTTTTGGAATAATTGATAAGTGCATAAATTAAGAGAGGAGTCATTATCTACCATGATAGTTCTAACAAGTGTTTCTTTACTAGATCCGATAATGTAAAGATAGGAGTCTTCTTGTGGAGTAGAGGAAGGAATATCCTCATCATAGAATGAAATATGGTTAACCTCAAGAGGGTTTACACCATTAATTATGTTCTTAGAGAAAATATGATGAGGAACAAATTGTTGGCTAGGTATTTTGAACAAAATTTCCTTATGAGAAATTTGTAATACTTCTAAAAGGGATATCTTTGCTTGAGGATTAATCACTTGTTGTTGGTTATCAAAGTGGATTTCAGATTGAGATTTTGATTCTAAAGATGAGCTTTCTATGCTTACATTCCATTTTGGATCATTCTCTAGAGCCAAAGATAGTTTTGAAGGTTGGTCAAATGAGGAATCCATATCTTGAATATCGGATTGAGTTGATTGAACTTGAGGTTGCTCATTTGTAGTTTTTGTTACAATATTAATAATATCATCATGATGGGACACATTAACATGCAATATTTGATTGGTTTCTTGTTGTTGATAATTGAGTAGGGGTTCTTGGGAGATCCCCATGTCTTGATTGATTATTGGTATTTGTTGTGTAGGAGTTTGATTGTTTACTGGAGATTTATAATCAGTTGTAGATTGTAATTCCTTTATATTAAAAAGACCCTTATCAATCAAATCTTGAATTGCACATCTTAAATCTTTACAATTTTGTGTCATATGTCCATCTACTCTATGATATTCACAATGTAGCTCGGGTTTAAACCAATCTATTGTGGTATCAGGTTGTCTTATGGAAGGGAGTTCAATCTTATTTGTGTCAAGTAAATACTTGAGAATTATATCCATTGGTTGATTGAGCTTAGTAAATTTACGTGATGAAGGTTTTTGAGAGGTTTTTGATAAATGCCTTAGGAATTTCGTCATAAAAGGACCTAATGGTTTCTCACCTCTACTTTCTTTATTATGGGTAGAATGATGACAGGAAGATTGCGATGTAGGAGGTGAGTGCATGGTAGAATTGGAAGAATAAGTATTTTCTTGTTGAAATGGATGTGTTGTATTGAAAGAAGAGTATTGAAAAGGTGGTGGAGGATTATATGTGGGTTGATAGACATAATATGGATATATGGGAGAATAGATAATATCGTTATGAAGAGGATTGGCAAAGGGATTGTTTTGTTGGGTTATGGATGAAAAATGAGAAAAGTGTGATGGAGGTGATGTTGAATAGGGATAAGGTTGGTCATAATCAACAAATGTATTTGGCTGAATTCTTCCAACATTACTAATGGGCTCATATTGATTTGAGTAAAAACTCATGGTTTCTTTAGTACTTCTAAAAGTAATATTTAGCATCTACTATTTAGAATTGAATCTAAAACATATAAACTTGAAATGATGATTTTGTTTTTGTTTTTCTTGTATACATATATATATAAAATATTTTGTTTTTTTTTTGTTTTCAAAAGGTTATGATGCATTCACGTCGGGTTCACCAAAATGTATCGCTCCAAATTTTTCGCATCCCTACCTTCAGGCTATAGGATCCACGCCCGGAAGGAGGATGGGAAAAGGATGTCGCGATACCTCGGACTGAGAGGACTTTGCGAAGGTCCCGCCTCTCAAGGGAGGTGTATTTTGGTGATTTTTCGATGGATGGTGGGTTCACCAGGAAACATTTAGCGGCAGTTTCCATGCCTAGGTTTTGGAATGTGTTTGATGAGTTCGTTTTAACCTTAAGCATTCATATCCTAGGTTTGGCCGAATGAATCTAAATTAAAACTACATGAAAATGCAACTTTCATGAATACGACAAACAGATTTGAAAGCAAAAAATAGAGAATTTTAAGAATGACAATGAAAAATACCTGATCCGGATGTCTGCAGAAGATTCTGACGTTTGAAGCAGTCTGGATCGCCTGTAATCTGATAGAATCATCTGTAATCTGACAGAATCATCTGAGACTGGTAGATTCATCCGAGATCTGACGAATTCGTCAGACGAATTCACCAGAGACCTGCAAGACAGAAAATAGATGCAAAATACAAGAAATTCTATTGTGCTAACAGAGGCAAATTACACCAAATAGCAATATGAATACTTGAACAATATTTAAGAACAGAATTTAAAGCCAATTCATTGTACTTTAATAGCGAGATCATGAACTTAGCATGCAATCTAAGCTAAATGGGTGAACTCCAAATGCAAAATAACATAAAAACTGAATAAATAATCTAATTTACAGAATAAAATGACAGAAATAGAGTTGAGAAAAGCAAACTCCAGGCATCGATTGCCTCGATGTGGACTGCAGTCGAGATCATCTCGCATCAGTACGAAATCGTCTCGCATTTGACGGGATCGCCTCCGATCTGAACAGGTTCATCGACGACGATGGATGCTGGCTCCGGATGAAAAACAATGATGTACCTACAATAAAATCGATGTGGAACTAGTGCAAATGCAAGATTAGGATGTTCTAATGTAGAGGGAATCACTTTGCAGAAAATTTCAGCCAGGGGTTGGGGAGGGAAAATCTTAGAGATTAAATAGGCTTAGGGGGAGTAGGTAGGAGGTTGGAGATCATCCCAATTTGGGAGATCTCCAACGAGGGAGGGTCCCAACGGCGCAGAAATGCTTACGCCAGATTGGAGACCCGTTGGAACAGATTCCAACTATGCAAATTCAGTTTTGCGACAAGATCGTCTGGACGTCCTAGTCCAGACGAAATCGTCAAATCTGGGGCGATATCGTCTGATCGGCGACGATATCGTCAAACGGTCAAAACAACCTCTAAAATTGGCGCGAAAAAGGGGAAACGGAATACCCGACGGTTAACGGGCGGTTTGGGAGGTTAAATTTGATTTTAAAATTATTTACTAAGGTGAATGTAAATTTTATAATTTTACTGCGCCAATTTTAGGGTGCTACACAAATATCATCAATAATAAAGCATATATCAAATGAATACCAATCTCACATAAATCACATGGAAACAAATTATTAATTAAACTCAAGCAATGTATAAAGCAAAGCTTCTTCGAGTAATATTTTATATGGCTCTGTCTTCAATATAAAGATACATAATATTATTCAAATCACATGAATATTGGTCTTAACTCTTCTCAAACTCATGGGAGAACTTAAATCTTCATATTCCTCTCTTATATAATAAATTTCACATATTAGATAAAGACAAAGTCTCTCATGATTGCACATAACTCCTTACTTCTAAACTTCACACTTCACACTCACGAATATTCACTAGCTAACTAGACACCTCACACACTTAATTACAATACACATGCTCATACCTACTAACTTGACACATACTATATACACAAATATCAAACTCACACCCTAATATAAATATTTACAATGGGATAAAATAATGTAATACCTCCAACACCCCTTATGTATTACATTATTTGGTATGAAGGTCTTACATCTCTTAGTCTCTCTTTTATCTTCATTCTTTGGTTTTGGATTTGATGCTACTTGAAATTTTGGTATTGTATCTATTCCATATTTATTTTTGATCTTGACCATTCTCCTCTAGTTATGGTAGTGATTTTGATTGCTTCTAAAATTGTTTTAAAGATAAATTTTTGAAGAAGTTTATCTATTTCCATCATTAATATTCTTTTCCATGTATCATTATAATTGTTTTTTTTGTGCCAAAAATATTCTTGAGGATGATTATTGCCTCCACAAAATTTACAAGGATAAATATCCCAACATTTTTCTTCCTTGTGTCCAAATCTATTGCAATGATTATATTTTTCACATTGCATATTATTTTCATATTTTGCATAGACATTTAAATCACCATTCTTATTTTCCTTTTGATAAATATCATTAGTGTTACAACATGCATCTTTCATTAAATATTTGTTCTTCAATTCTTGTCTTTTTATCTTGATATCATTTAGAATAATTATAGTGAATTCTCACTACACTAAAAATATGCATTATTTTGTAGTAGAAAGTGAAATCCTGAGTGGTAGACAAATATGGAAAAAACTTCTAATCAAAAGTTCTAAGAATTGGAAGGCCAAAGTCTCAAAAGGTATAAGAAAGCTAAAAATTTGAAAGTCAAATTTTTATAAAAAAATTGACCAAAGATGAAAGGAAAAAATTTTGATGCATGAAGTACCCTGATCAGATGGTGAGAAAAGTTCCCAAGGTCAAAGGATGATAAAAGCTTAATGTCAAATGATGGTAAACATTTTGAATTCTGGAAACATCCATACTTTGAAAATAAAGTTCTATTGGGATAGGATGTGCATTCTTCCAAGAAGTATAGTCCATTCTTTATAATAATCATGATATGTCTCTCACAAAGGATATATTAAAAGCAATAGTAGGAAGAACCACAATTATCCCTAGATCTAGAGCATTAATTACAAAAATATCTAATACCCAAACTACAAGAATTCCTAGGAGTAGATGGCAATAATAGTGGTAGTTTCTTATCAAATTACTCAGAACCATTTGACATTTATGATTCCAAATCTAGAGACCTTGGGGAAACCAACATAAATCAATAAATGACCTGACACCTAGAATGACAGTCATCTTGAAATATTTGCATGAGTTTTGAAGGGAAATCCTCCTCCTTGTAATCTATAAATAACATCAATTTTAGCATTTTAAAGGATCGACAAGTTTGTATAAGCTTTCCCTTAATTTCTATTTGTATAGAAGTACACCAATTTTTGAGTGGTCTTAAAAGCAACTTGAATCCCAATATCATGCCTTGACTAGACTCTTTTGTGTGTGTGCTTGATTTTATCTTTTTCTATGCTTATGTATGTCAAGGAGAGGAAGTTTTCATACCAACACATTATGGTCAAAGATGTTGTGGGGGCCATATTATTTTATCTTTGGTGCATCACCACCTTGTTAACTTAGGTTTCTTCCTTTCTGCAATCTTTATTTTTATTTATGTTACCCTTTTTGCCCCAAGTTGTTAGAGTAGGAAGTATGCACCCAATACCACATCTTATAAAGTAGCCAATTGTCAAAATCCTTGAGGCCTCCAACTGAGTTGAACCCCATACTCTCGATACTACCCCTATTATAACCCTCTACATAAGGAGTGATCTTCCCTTCCCGCTTGGTCTACCCTATGTCCAATGATCGGGACAATCAAAGAGGACAACAATAATTGTTGCTTTGTATGCATTTTTCCATATATTAATAGGTATTGAAATATTATGTTCATAATGGTTATTAGCATCCTTAAGAAGATCATGTTAGAAATGTTGAAGTATTAAATAAATTCTATCTTTAGATTTCTTTTGAATGGATTGTAGATGTTCCATTATTTCTATTGACTTGTGAGTGTTTTATTTATATTTTGATGATGCATACTAAATGCTTATTTTCCTCTCTTTTTTCTCAAACATCATGATGTATTTTTCAAATGATCAAATCTAGTTGACACAAATTCTTTAAAATTTATTTTTTATATCCTTTGATGTGGAATCCCTTGTTACTTCCAAATTTATAATTTTATTTCAGATCAATGTTCTTCCAATTTTAAAATTTAAGAAATCCTTGTAACTCTAAAAATTCAATCTTTTAATTTATTTTCTTTCAAACAAGTTCTCCTCCCTTTCTCCCTTCATCAATTTTATCAAATCAATTCTTTCAATTTTTCTTCATCAATTCAATTTCAATATCAAATATCAATCCTTCTTTAAATCAATTCAAATATCAATTTCAAATTATTTCTTCTTATATCTCCTTTTATTTAATTTAATCAATTCAACAATTCAATTATTCAATCATCAATTATATTCTTCTTATATTCCATCCAATTCAATTTCAAAATATAAATCTTCTTATATAAAATAATTTTAATCAATCATCAATTTAGTTTCTCCCTTCCAATTATCAATTCAATTTCATTTCCATAATTAATTCAATTTCTTCTTTCAATTACTAACTCAATCATCAATTTCATAATCATCAATTGAATTATCTTCTTCCCCAAATTTAATTTCTTCCAATCAATTAATTTTTGCAAAATTTTAATTAACTCTCTTCTTATATCTTCCAATCATTTCATTATTCAATTAATTCATCTTATCACTCCATGGTATTCAATTAATTCATATTATCACTCCATGGCATTCAATTAATCAACGTATTATATCTCCTAATAATAAAATTAATGCACTTTCAAGTAAATATGCACTTGAATATTCAAATAAATTGAATATTAAATATTTTACCTTCAATAATGGCACATCCTTTATGGATGTTTTGTGAGGGTGCCTCTCATTTTGTAATTAACTTTGGTGTAAACATTATGTTCAAAATTTAATGTAATAGGTCAAAGCATTACAACACTTCATACTCCACCAAAAATTGTCTTTGGTGCTTCCTTTCAACTCCTACAAGTTTCTTCTCTCATGTGCATGAAGTATACTCTCTTAGGTAATATGATCTTGCACTCTATGGCCTTCTCTACCTCATAGATTTCTATATTATTTCCCTATGGTCTATCCAGGTTGCTTTGCTTCCATTTTATAAATTTTTCCACATTCTTACTACTAACCTTCATGCATCTGATTTATGCTACACATCCTCTTGGCTCATTTTGCCTTTCTTCTAGTCTACGGTTCAATATTCCAACCTGGTTCTTCTTAGACTTCAACATCTTGAAATAACCATAATCTATCTTTATACTTCTCCTTCAATTATATTCTTTCCTCCTCCAAACTTCTAATCATTCTTTTATCTCCTATTATCTTCTTCCTCCAATATCTTACTATCTTATTTCTCCTCCAAACTTGACAACATTTCTCCTCTAATCTCCTCCAATCTATGCAATTGTCTCTTCCTATAGCTACTTCACTAAAGGTGGCTATCACAAAGTCCACTCAATGTGACTCTGATCAATTTCTAGAATCATAAATATCATTAATAATCAAGCATATATCAAATGAAATCCAATCTCATATATCACACTAAAAAACATTTATTGATATAACTCAAACAATGCATAAATAAAAGCATCTTTGAGTTACATGTTACATGGTTTTGTGTTCAATATAAAGATACATGAGACTCTTCATGTTACATGATTCTTGGCCTTTTCTTTCCTCAAACTCACAAGAGAATTTAACTCTTCATATTCCTCTTTTACATAATAAATCTCACATATTACATAAAGATAAAGTCTCTCATGATTGCATATAACTCCCTACTTCTAAACTTGACACATCACACATGACTCTTCACTTGCTAACTAGACACCTCACACACTTAATTACATGACACATGCTCACACCTAACTTGACACATACTATATACATAAATGTCAAACTCACATCCTAATCCAAATATTTACAACGAGATCAAATAATGTAATGTCTTAAACACCCCCATGTATTAAATTATTTGGTATGAAGGTCTTCAATCTCTTAGTATCTCCCTCTTGTCTTCGTTCTCTAGTTCTAGCTTTCATATTGCTTGAGATTCTGGCATTGTGTCTATCCTATATTTGATTTTGATCTTTACCATTCTACTTTAATTTTGGTAGTGACTCTAGTTGCTTTTGGAATTGTTTTAAAGATAATTTTTTAAAGAATTTTGTCCAGTTAAATCATTAATATTCTTTTCCATCTACTATTATAATTGTTTTCTTTGTTCCAACAATATTCTTGAGGATGATTATTGCCTCCATAAATTTTTCAAGGATAAATATCTTAGAATTTTTCTTCCTTGTATCCAAATGTCAAACTCATACCCTAATCTAAATATTTATAACAGGACCAAATAATGTAATACCTTCAACACCTCCACACATTACATTATTTGGTATGAAGATCTTCAATCTCTCAATATCTCCCTCTTATCTTCATTCTCTAGTTCTGGCTTTGATATTGCTTGATATTATGACATTGTGTCTATTCTATCTTTGATTTTGATCTTAACCATTCTACTTTAGTTTTGGTAGTGACTCTAGTTGCTTTTGGACCTATTTTAAAGATTTTTTTTTACATAAGTTTATCCAGTTCCATAATTAATATTCTTTTTAATCTATAATTATAATTTTTTCTTTGTGCCAACAATATTCTTGAGGATGATTATTGCCTCCACAAAATTTATAAGGATAAATATCCCAGCTTTTTTCTTCCTTGTATCCAAATATATTGCAATGATTACATATTTTCACACTGTGCATATTATTTTCACATTTTGTATAGATCTTTGAATCACCATTCTTATTTTCCTTTTGATAAAGATCATTAGTATTACAACATGCACATTTCATTAAATATTTGTTCTTCTATTCTTATATTTTTGTCTTGATATCATTTAGAATAACCATTGCTTTGTATGCATTTTCCATATATTAATAGGTATTGCAATATGATATTCATAATGGTTATTAGCATCCTTAAGAAGACCATATTTGAAATTTTGAATTATTAAAGAAACTCTATCTTTATCTTTCTTGTGAATGGATTGTAGATTTTCCATTATTTTTGTGGACCCATGAGCCATTTCTTTATCTTTTGATGATGTATACCAAATGCTCATTTTCCTCTTTGTTTTCTTAGATGCCTTGATGTGTTTCTCAAATAATAAAATCTTGTTGACACAAATTCTTTCAAATATATTCTTTTATTTCCTTTGATGTAAAATCCCTTGTTACTCCCAAATTTAGATTTTTATTTCAAATCAATGTTCTTCCAATTTCAAATTTAAAGAAATCCTTGTAACTCCAAAAATTCAATATTTTAATTTATTTTCTTTCAAAAAACTTCTCCTCTCTTTTCTCAATTAATCAATTTCAAATTTTAATCTCCTTACTTAAATTTTAAATTTATCAAATAAATTATTTTAATTTTTCTTCATCAATTCAATTTCAGTTTCAAATATCAATCAATTTCAAATTCTTAATCATTTCATCAATTAAATAATTCAATTTCTTCAACCATCAGTTTAATTTTCCTTATATCCCTTCTAATTCAATTTCAAAATTTAAATCTTCTTCTATCTCCCAACTTCAATCAATCATCAATTTAATTTCTCCCTTCCAATTATCAATTCAATTTCATTTCCATCATTAATTTAATTTCTTTAATCATGAATTCAATTCCTCCTTTCAATTATTAATTCAATCATCAATTTCATAATCATCAATTCAATTATCTTCTTCTCCAAATTTAATTTCTTCCAATAAATTAATTTTTCTATATTTTTATTTAACTTCTTATATCTCCCAATCATTTTAGTATTCAAATTATTCTTCATATCACTTCAAGTTATTCAATTAATCATCTCGCAGTAATTAAATTAATGCACTTTCAAGTAAATGCACACGTGAATATCCAAATAAATTGAAGATTAAATGTTTTACCTTTAATAATGGTGCATCCTTTGTAGATGTTTTGTCAAGGTGCCTCTCCTTATAAAATTAACTTTGGTGTAAATGTTACATTAAAAATTCAATACAATAGTTCATAATGTTACAATATGTGATGTTCCACTATAAAAATATCTCTCGAGCTTACTTTCAACTCTTACAATTTTTTCCTCTCTTTTTCATGAAGTGTACTCTCTTAGGTAGAGTTTTCTCTTGCACTCTATGGCTTCTCTACCTCACAGATCACTATGCTCTTGCCCTACAAACTATCCAAGTTACTTTAATCTCATTTTATAGATTCACCCATATTCCCTCTATACATCCTCTTGGATTATTTTACCTTTCTTCTAGTCTACATTTTAATCTTCCAGCTTGGTGCTTCTCATACTTCAACATCTTGAACCAGTCATAATCTATCTTCACACTTCTAAAACTATCTTCTTTTCTCCCCCAAACCTTGCATTAATTCTCTTATATCTTGATATTTTCTCCTTCCTTTAATCTCCTACTATCTTCTTCCTTCTCCAAAATTGACAATTTCACTACGGTTGTAGGTTGTTCAACTATACAAATAATATGGCAAAATATGAAGCACTTTATATTATCTTGAGAAAATCATACAATATAAGAATCAAGGACCTAAGAATATATGAAAAATATAAATTAACTATGAATTAGGTTAATTCTTAGTACATCATAAACAAGTACCTGAAGTCTTATAAGCATTGAGTCTACGATTTATTTGATTTTTTTTATTAATATAAAATAAAAGTGACCCCTAAGGAGTTGAATATGAAAATATATGATTTTGAAATAACTATAGCCTGATTTAATTAAACAATGATTTATGGGATAAACTAAAAGAATTGGAGATGGTTTTTAGACTACCAATACCTGATAACTCTAATAATTGGTAGGTCTTCAACAATGACAAGTAGATAGAATTCATAATTAGGTATGTTTAATATGTTTAAGAAAATAATTGGCATGGAGATGATATCAATGATGGTTGTAGCATAGGGGGAGTATTCCTAGAGGAGGAGGTGAATTGGGAGGTTTTGGAATGAATCCTAATGTTTTGTAATAACTTTTGTCCAAATTGTACAAGTGTACAATTTGCCAGTGTATGATTTACAAATTCACAAAACTACTTGTACGATCTCCAAATCATATAGTTTTACGATCCTGAAAGCATGAGGATACGGAAGCAAATGGTGTACCGGGTGCGATGCAAATAAAAGCATACGAAACGCTAAGTCCTATGAATGAATCAAAGAACTAAAGTGCATGAAAAAGGGAAAACAAACGAACTGAAACAAGATATAAAGAAAATGTAAAGTGCAGCCCTTCTTTTTATTAATTTTGCTTTGATACCGGGTTACAATATGTCTCCTTCCATTTTATGAGCTAGGAGCATTAGATATAGTTTTGTTACACCACGGATGGTACGTTTCCCTTCGGGATCTTCCGCGTGCCCACATTTGAAATGGGCAGGCCAAACGTCATCGCTGCTTGCATGAATGCATCTGTAGTTCCTTGATGCCCCTTCGATGTTGAGATCCTATGTTCAAAGAAACAACAAACAATTAATAGCACCTACGGATGGAGGGAAATATGCAATCCCCAAGGCCTCCGGTTAATGCATGCATGAAATAATTAAAACGGTAATAAAAACATGTCAAAATAAGATGAAATTTGGACAGAAGCATGCAACACTATTAGGAACACACTGCAAAAGGAACAGTTGAGAAATATGTTGTATATTTCTAATCACTCCGGGGTGGGACGATTAGGACTGTCATAAAATGTCAAAAAGCAACCTCCTAAATGTCCCATCCAGAGGCCTCCAAAACACCTACAAAGTTGGGGTTAGGAAAAATAGGGCATTTTGAGACAACCCAGAAGGTCGAATTCTATAGATTTGGCCCCGATCACCCTGTATTCGAAGATGCTCCCTATATGTTAATGAAGGCGAAAAACAATGAAAACACAGTCAAAACTCATCAGAATGGCATGAAATTTGAATGGCAGCATATATGAATGACACAAAATAAAATGCAAAAGAAATAGTGAAGAAATCTACTACAAATTTCTAATCACTCTGGGGTGGGGCAATTAGGACTGCAGTAGTGCGGGGGGCACCCAGGGGCAGGACACCTACCGTTTGGGGCTTAGTTTTGACACCAATCCACTTGGGATGGGTCAAAAACCTCCTAGGGGGTTGTTTCAGAAAATTGGGTGGGGTATTGTGGCCAAATGTTTAGGTTTTGGGTTTGGATTGCGCTTCCAATGTTCACCCAATAACCTCCCTTCCAAAAGAGAGATCAAGGATGTAAGAAGCACAAGTGAGGGGTGAGGATGTAATTCGATAGCACTCCGTTGCTCCAAATTCTCCTACTCTATCCTCATTTGGGGTGAGAAGACTCACCATTTTATAGACCTGAGGGTCTCTTGTGAATGAGCATGCAGAGGCACCACTTGGCCATCATGCCTTCCCGTAGGGAGAGAAGATTCCTCCCTAATTAAGGGCTCCATGACTGCCTCTTTGAGCTCAAAAATGCTCACTCACACTCCCATGAATTGAAGGTGGAGTTGAGTGGCGGATCTGAGCTGCCATTTGTCAAGGTTTGACCTTTTTCCCGTCAAACCTGCTATTCGCCCCACCCTGGAGTGAATGTTGCTAATCGTCCCGGGGTGGGACGAATACCAGTTTGTAATCATCCCAGGGTGGAACGAATAGGGAGTAGAGTGCCTAAAAGGTGCCAAATTGACCTTTGACCTTCCAAAACTACTTTGGGAGTGGTTAGTACTACTTTTTAACCTCTGGGGGCTGCCCTAGGGGAATGCATGTCAATTCAGTCAGTGCTTGTAGTCACATAATCAAATTGGTGCTATTTTGGTGTCTAAAGATGCCCCTTTTTGGGATGTGCTGGGCATGGCACAATGCTGAGCAAAAATTGATAACCAAATTTTGATGCCCCAAGTATGGAAAGGGCACACATTCATGAATCCTTGCTTCTGACGAGCTAAGGAGCTTAATTCAAGTGTTAACCTTTTTCGATGAGGTGTTACTTGATCTTGGACATTGTTCAGTCATGAATAGGCCAAGGACACAACCTTTTGTCTGTGGGAACCTTGAGTTCATGATTCTAGAATGCCAAGTGTTTGATCAGCTTGTGATTATTGCTTTTTTTCTGCCCCAAGTAGGAGCGTGATCGTCTTTGTCAATGATTCTTTAAATGCATGCAATTTCCTTGATTGGGTGTGTATTTGTTGATTGGTGACTAAGTGTGACTACCCCCTCAAGCGACGAATCGATGAGGGAATAAATGAAATGAGAAAAGCAACGAGTCACTTGACCCAAAATAACTTTTGTAAGGGTGCCTTCAATTGTTTTCCTTTGAACACTTATGCAGTTTCCCAACAATCTGACCTATTTTTGGTGGGTTTTAACCCTTTTTGTGACGCATTTTGGAGCTAAAATTGTCAAAAATCCTTCCTCCCGTGGAGCAATCCAGCTATGGTAGCCTTATTAGGGAGTAGAATATTGATAATTTGTGGCCCTGACATCTATTTTGTATGCCAAGAATGTCAGGCACAAAGGCGCATTTGTTCGGTAATGTTATTTTTATTTTTGGGTGGGTTTGGACCCTTTTTGTGACGCCTTTTGGGGATGAAATTATCGAAAATCCTTCCGCCCGTGGAGCGGTCCAGCTATGGTAGCCTTCTTAGGGAGTAGGATAGTGAGGATTTGTGACCCCAACATCAATTTTGGATGCCAAGAATTGCAGGCACAAAGGTGCCTTTGTTTGGCAGTTTTATTGTTGTTTTTGGTGCATTTTGGATGTAGTTTTTGTTGTTTTTGATTTTCTTACTTTGTAATCGTCCCAGGGTGGGACAAATACCATTTTTGTTTTTTGATTTTTTAGTTTAAACTAGAGTTAAAAACCCTAGGTTAAAAAATTTGTTTTGATTTTGTTTTTTAGTTTAAACTAGAGTTAAAAACCCTAGGTTAAAATGTTGTTATTTTGTTATTTTGTTTTTTGTTTAAACTAGAGTTAAAAACCCTAGGTTAAAATGTTGTTATTTTGTTATTTTGTTTTTTGTTTAAACTAGAGTTAAAAACCCTAGGTTAAAATTTTTTGCTGTTATTTTGTTTTTTGTTTAAACTAGAGTTAAAAACCCTAGGTTAAAATTTTGTTTTATTTTGTGTTGTTTATTGATTTTTTTTAATGTTTGTACTATACATTTTGTTAATGTTGTTGTACAATTTATTAAATGTTTTTGTTGTACAATTTGTATACATTGTTGTATATTTGTTTTAGTGTTGTACAATTTATTTTTGTTGTCATGTTTTAATGTTTTGTTTTATTTTGTTTTGCAGGTGGTGAAGAGTCGGTATCGTCAGTCGACGGTATTTTCTGAAGCGCGGGAGGTGCTGACTATGGCGGACTGGGAGTGGCTTGATGCCCTTGGGCTCAAGAAAGTGACTCGGTTAGAGCCTATGGTGGGGGATCGAGCATATCTGACTGCCTTGATCAATTTGTGGGATCCCCGCACCAACACCTTTCATCTCCCAACAGGGGATATGATAGTGACTCTGGAGGATGTTTATCGAATTCTACGGATTTCGATAGACGGGCTACCCATTCAGACTACTTCTCGTGATCAACAAATGACGGTGCTGACACGGTGCTTTGGGCATGTGATGAAGATGGGGGTGGATGAGGTGATGGAGAGGGCAGAGGGGGACTGCCTGATTGGAAATATTTTGATGCGGTGGTGGTTGGAGAAGGGCGTGTTGGGGGTGAGGCATGCACTGCTCATGACTCTCATCTCCAACATGCTACTTCTCGACTCCTCAGGTGCGAGGTTCCCTTGGAACCTGCTTGAGGTGGTGTTTAGACTTGTGGAGTGTCCGACCTTAGTGCCACTGATTATGAGGTGGGGTCAGACCTTACTAGCACATATTTATGATGAGCTGTACGAGGTCCACTGCAAAAGGTGAATAGGGATTAGATGCAGCTACCTGTTGCAGTTCTGGGGGTGGCAGCACATAGCTATGGAGCAGCCACAGGGATTTCCTTGGACCACTCAGGCAGAGATGGTGGACAGGGAGATTGGTTATGCTGCTCTATGGCAGAGGTCAGAGAAGCAGGGCCAGAGTCGGTGGTGGGCAAGTGTCGTAGGGCACTTGCTGATGCCTTCTCACGTATTGCTCCAGGGAAGGTGTTTTGGCATCCATACCGAGACTGTACAACCTGGCCTGAGGCTAGGGAGTGGCTCTGGCGGGCACACAGGGGAAGGTGGCTGATTGGGTGACATGAGACCGAGCTGGTGTACTTCCTATACGTTCGGGTGACTTGACAGTTTGGGGTGCGCTAGGGATTTCTTGGTGAGCCTTTGATCTATCAACGTCGGGGTGATGAGAGGACTCTATCCTGGCCGATCATTGAGCCACTGGGTGAGGAGTCGAATGTAGTGATTGATGTCCCTAACGTGGACAATGTCGGGGTGACTGCAGAGTATGACCAATGGTGGACGATGTGGCGATGGCGGGGTGAGGGGCCTCTAGGATGCGTGGATGTGGCAGTAGCAGATGGTGAGGATGTGGAGGCATCGGGGGAGGGTTTGGGAGCTCCACTCGATGATGCAGATATGGTGAAGGTTGACGACTTGACTAGGGATGACCTAGGGGTTTCAGAGTAGTTAGCTATACAAGACGTTCCGGAGCAGTGGGTGCCAGAGCATCCTACCATCCTAGAGATGCCCATGCCTCAAGTAGTCCTAGGGGACATGGAGGCTAGGTATCGTGCTTAGATAGCATGATTGGAGGATCTACTATGAAGATGAGATGAGGAGCACGGGGAGGTTCTACAAGAGAAGGATCTCCTATGAACTCAGTTGGCAAAGCGGGAGAACACATTGGTTGTGCACCATCGACGAGATGGGGACACAAATGTTTCGTGGGAGAGGGATCTCCTACAGACTCAGTTGGCACAATGTGATGACACATTGGTTGTGTACCATCGATGGGAGGTGGATTGGGTTCGACATCGGTTGGAGTTGGAGGTAGATATTATCCACATTAGTGGGCAGTTACCTAAGCTCACTAGAGGTGGATATTTGCACCAAACGAGAGAGTGAGACTGAGCAGTCTAATTCCTCTCATCGCAGGCAGGTGGGTGAGGGTAGTGCTAGTGGGCATGATGCGGGGGCTAGAAGCAGTCGCCCTGAGATTTCCCATAGGACCCACACCACTAAGGGTAGTTCCAGTCGCACCGATCCTACATGATCATGGTGGTCGACTCCCTAGGTTTGGGGTTTTTGATTTTTTTGATTTTGTTGTTTGTATTTTCTAATGGTGATGCAAGAATGGACATGTACAACATTTGTTTTAGAATTTAGTTAAGGTTTTTCTGAGACTCAGACACTTTAAATAACTATCCAAGACTGTACATTTATCTTACAAGACTTTTGAACAAGGTACGAATCAGACTTTAGTTTGACCAAGTTATTTCACATCCCTGTGTGTGCGATTGAATTTGTTTATGTGGTATTTATCAAGATACCGCCAGTGCCAGGTAGGCTGTCCACCAAACCTGTACTGAGGATCATCTAATTAGCTCCACTAACTCCTTTATTGTATTTAGTAAGATTAATCCACAGGACAATCTAAGGTACCATAAGCTAGCTCATCCACATGCAAACATTGGTCTGCTCACATGCTAAGCTAATGTGATAAACATATCATCATGCGTCTAGGATACCGCCATTACCAGGTAGGCTATCCACCAAACCCGTAATGAGGATCACCTAGATGGTTTTTAGAATGCTGAGAATTCCAGGGATTCAAGCTCAGGCATCTTTTGGTTGCTCAACTTGTTGGGATACTTGCTCTCTTACATAGTGATGAAAATCACTGTTTGTTTTGCTTTTTTTTGTTTTTCTTGTTGAGCAAGGGGTTTGAGTAGTGGTGATAACCACTGTTATTATTTTGATTTTTGATTTTGCATTTGGATTTCAAAGGTGAGCTCGTAGGTTGTTGGCTTGTGAATGGCATTGATCCCGTTTGGCTTTGGGGATGACTACCCATCCTGTTTAGGGACATGTAGTACGAATCCTTACGACTTGGGGGACCAAAGGTGATTGGGGATATTATTATGTAATGGCATTGATCCTTTTGGCCTTGGGGATGACTACCCATCCTGTTCAGGGACATGTAGTATGAATCCTTACGACTTGGGGAACCAAAGGTGATTGGGGATATTATTATGTAATGGCATTGATCCTTTTGGCCTTGGGGATGACTACCCATCCTGTTCAGGGACGTGTAGTACGAATCCTTACGACTTGGGGGATCAAATGTGTTTGGGGATATTATTATGTAATGGCATTGATCCTTTTGGCCTTGGGGATGACTACCCATCTTGTTCAGGGACGTGTAGTACGAATCCTTATGAAAACCACTATTTATTATGGGGAATTGGATGGGGAAGAGTGTGTCCTTTTTTCAATTCTCAGCATTCTCGAACCATTCGCACAGGGAGATGAACAGGCTAACCTTTCACCTATGATACCCTAAATTGCTTTGTAGGTTTCATCTTCCGTTCACACAACTTGGGAATTTTTATGTGTTTTAACTTGTGTGGGGATGCTACGTAACAAGGTGTGATCCAAGTAAAACGTTACCTTTGTAAAATCTATCTGATTGTGTACAACTTTTGACTAGAAATCTAAAGACAACTGAATGATGAAAAACCCTAATGACCTTAGCGGACAATTGATTATAATATGGCAAAAATGTGAAGGGCGTTATTTTGGATGGGTGTTGTTTATAGAATGGACTGAATGTGGAAAATGATGGAACTGCCGAGCAATTACAGTCTATGGTGCTTGTGACATGTGTGACCAACAAATATGCAATGTATGTATGCGATGCCTAATGCAGTTTATTATTTTTTTGTGTTTTGATTTTTAAGAGTATGCATGGAAGTGAGATGCAATTTTTTTTTTTGTTATTTTTTATTATCGTTTGTTTTTGTTTGTTTTTGAATATTTGTTTTTGACCAAGCGATTGTGGGAACCCTTGGAGATTTTGGTTTGACCAAAGAGTTTATGGATACCTTTGGGGCATTTTAGGTTGACCAAGTGATTGTGGGATCCTTGGAGCTTTTGGGGTGACCAAGCGGTGGCGAGAACTCTTGGAGCTTTTGGTTTGACCAAAGGGATTATAGATACCTTTGGGGCATTTTGGGGTTGACCAAGCGATAGCTGGCATCCTTGGAGCTTTTAGGGTGGGCTATGGCTCTCTAAACGTGGAATGGCCTCAAATGATTTATTTTCAAGGGTTCTAGTTCCTTGATTCCTTCAAGAGAGGCGATCCAGTATGTTATAGGTCCTATTTTACTATCAATTATATAGGGACCTAACCAGTTTGCCGTGAACTTGTTCCTTAGATGGGGCGACAAGTTAGAATTTTGCTGGTTCTCTTTTAAGACCAAGTCACCAACCTGAAAGTCACTCAGGTGAACTTTCATGTTGTATTCTTTCTTAAGTCGCTCTTGATAGATACGTAAATGCTCGAGAGCATTGATGCGTCATTCATCGAGCAACGTAAGCTGGTCTAACCGAGCGTGCTGCACAGTGTCATCATCGATGAACTCTTGCATTGATATACATAGGGAAGGTATTTCCAACTCGAGAGGCATGACTGCCTTGAAGCCATACACCAAAAAAAATGGAGTTGCCCCAGTGGGCATCCGAATGCTAGTGCGATAAGCCCACAGGGCAAGTGGGATTTGAATGTGCCAATCCTTATGACTATCTGTGACCGTATTTTTAAGGATGGCAACTAGCATTTTGTTTGACGCCTCTGCTTGCCCATTTTCTTGCGGATAATAGGGTGTTGAAAAACTGTGCTGAATTTTGTACTTTGTTGTCAAAGCATGCACATATTTGTTCTTGAATGACGTCCCATTATCCGAGATGATCTTGGATGGAATACCAAAATGACATATGATGTTATGTAAAATAAACTCCGCAATGTGGGTCCTAGTCATAGAGGTAAGCGGAATTGCTTCCACCCACTTGGTGAAGTACTCTGTGGTCATTATGATAAACGTGTGACGACCTGACGATGCAAGGGAGATCTTTTCGATTAGATCTAAGCCCCACTATGAGAACAACCAAGTTGATTGGATCGATTGCAAGGCCTGAGAAGGTACATGTGTCAAATTAGCATGGTGTTGACATTTAATGCACTTCCTTACATACGCGCAATAATCTTGCTCTAAATATGGCTAATAATAGCCCATGCGGAGAATGCGCTTTGCGATGGCCATACCACTGAAGAGGTCACCGCATGTACCATCGTGCACTTGTGTGATAGCCCAAGCGGACTCCTGCTGGTCCAAGCAATGGAGGAGGATCCCTTCGTAGCTTCGACGGTACAAAATGTCTCCTAGCAAGACATGTTTTTCCGCTTTTTGTTTGAATGATCTTTTCGCGGCGTGCATCAATCCAAGTGGGAGGTTACCTAGCTTGAGGTAGTCTCTTATGGGTGTGTACCAATACTGCTAATCAAAAACCTCGATGGTATGAACTGCCAATCCCTCTTGAAGTTCGTCCCTAGAAAAAGCTGAGCGGGAATGAACTTGAAAAAATAGCATTGTATTGTTATTAAGAGGGGTTGGGGAGAACAAGGAACCCTATTTGGCGTGATTCAGACTATCACGAATTCAAGAGAACTTATCCTGAGATGGTTCAATCTGGATCAGGTGGATTCCTGGAGTTAGGTCAGAGCTTGCATGCTCCATCACGGATTGCGATAATGTTTTGACTTGAATGGTTATCATCTCACCAGAAGGGTCTTGTGGGATTAGTGACCCCAAGGAGGCCATAGTGTCCACAAAATTATTCGATGATCGAGGGAGTGCCTCGATGTCGTACCATTCAAGTTTTTCCAAGAATTTATCCACAAGGGCTTTGTAGGCCTGTAGAACTGGGCATTTACATTGGAATACCCCTTTCACTTGGTTGACAATTAACAATGAATCACCAAAGATATTCAAGAATTTGATGTTCATGGTGATTGTTGTCTAAAGACCTATGAGCAAGGCTTCGTATTCGGCATTGTTATTGGTGCACGGGAAATCTAGTTTAAATGATAGAGGCATTGGATCCCCTTGTGGTGTGAAGAATACTATTCCCGTGCCACCCCCTTGCTCACATTTAGAACCATCAAAAAATAGGGTTATGTCGACCTATGACTCAAGCTCATCAGAATCAGCAATTCTGAGACATGGAAGACCCCATCATCGGGTAGCTCTATGGTCAGAGGTTGATCGTCTTCGAGAGGAGACTCTACTAGTTGATCGACGATGACTTGACCTTTGATGGATTTCTATCCAATGAATTCGATGTCAAACTCCGTCAACAACATGATCCATTTTTCCATGCGGCTACTATGATAAGTACGAATCATCATGTATCGCAATGGATTCTCCTTAGACACAACATACGTCGTATTGCTCAGCATGTAGTGGTGTAGCTTTTTGGTAGCAAATACCATTGCTAAGCATAGCTTCTCGACGTATGCATAGTTAAGTTCATAATTGACCAGGGTGCGGCTAAGATAGTAAGTAGCCTGCTCTTTATGTAGTTCATTTTTTTGGGCTAGCATGGCACCCAATGCCACCTCAGTAGCTGAGATGTACAAATAGAACGACACTCCTGGTCTAGGTGGTGCCAATACTAGTGGCGAAGCCAAGTATTGTTTAATGTCGTCGAAGGAAGACTGGCACTCGTCATCCCAATGAAATGCTACCCCCTTGTGTAATAATTTATTCATGGGTCAACACTTGTTAGATAGCTGTGCTATGAAGCGCTTGATTGATGTGACCTTTCCCTACAAGCTTCTAAGCTGCTTGATGGTGGTTGGGGGAAGCATCTCAAGGATTGCCTTGAATTTATTTGGATCTACCTCGATGCCTCATTTTGAGACTATGAAACCCAAGAGTTTTCCGGATGTGATGCCAAATACACACTTCTTGGGGTTTAGTCTGACTTTATGTTCGATGAGGCGATCGAGGATCTTGCTTAAGTCATCGAGATGATGTGGGCGCAAAAGATATTTGGCCAACAAATCATCCATATAGTCTTCCAAAGTTTTATGCATGTGATCGTGGAAGATGTATGTCATAGCACGTTGGTAGGTGGCGCCAACATTTTTAAGGCCAAAGGGCATGACCTTATAACAAAATGTCCCCCAAGGCATTGTGAATGCCATTTTGAGTTGATCATCGAGATTGATACGAATATGGTTGTATCCCGAGAAACCATCCATGAGGGAAAGCATTTCGTGGCCTGTTGTAGCGTCCACCAATGCATCGATGCTAGGCAAGGGGAAATAATCCTTGGGACTCGCTTTGTTTAGATCTCAAAAATTGATGCATATGCGAATCCTCCCATCAGGCTTCTTGACGGGTACCATGTTGGACAGCCATGGTGGGTAATCCACGTAGATGACAAACTGTGCATCCAACAACTTTTGTAGCTCGTATTTGACCATTAAGGCCACTTTTGGGTGCATCTTATGTAGTTTTTGCTTGACTGGCTTGACTGTCGGATCAAGCGTTAGATTATGCGTGACTAGCTACGGGTCTAGCCCCGACATGTCTTTGTAGGACCATGCAAAAACCTCCTTCTTCTCTTTGAGAAGGGTAATGTAATTGGCTTGCTCTTTGGGGGATAGACTTACCCCTAGCTTGATGATTTGCGGATTCATTGGATTAGAGCCGATGTCTACGTCAGTCATCTCTTTGACTAACATGTGGGACCCATCCTCCAACTGGTGTGGAGTTGGGATCAGGTGGATATCATTTGCTGAATTTAGATCTATGTTTGGAACATCGGGTTCCTCTTCAGCATGGAAGATATCCTGAGTTGGTCCTGGGGTGAAATGAAGCATCTCACCGCAAGGCCAGTACTCTGATGGAGATGGTGGCGAGTTAGCACGATCCCAGTCTATGGCATCTAGGTTTAGATACAATGGTCATGTTGGATCGGCTGGATTGTGGATGGGGGCGGTTAAGTCAATGGAGATCATGTTGATGAAGTGAATTTGGTCTCCATTACCGCGTGGGTGGTGACTCAAACATCCTTGGTGATCTTTGTGCTCCGGATATGGCTTTGTGGGTATTGGCACAAATGGATTGGCCCTATGTGTGGATAAAAGGATAGGGTCTACCCTTGGCACTGATGGCTCTATAGGGTCTCTGGGTGGAGGGTGCTCTCTGTATGCCTGAAGTGGTGGGTGCAATACTTGGTCCAACTATGCCTGGTTCAAATGCCACCTATGCCTTGGCCCCATGTTTAGTTGTTCAAACATGTCGTCAATGTCCATGGGGTATTGCTGCTATCGCATATGATTGAGATATGCCATCTCAGTCTCATCTTCATAATCGCTATCAGATATCCATAGGCCTTCATTGGCTCCGATAACTATTTATGGTATGTGAGGCTCGTTCTGCTTGAGCAAGTTAATTTGGTCCCATCGGGGTTGTTCCACTCTCTGCGGGAGGACTTGATTCTCTTGAGGTGGCATTTGCTCGATTGGAGCATTCAAGGGGAACATCGCCACGAAGTCCTCCTGATAGTCATCTATGGGCGTCACTTGCGAGTGATTGCTATCGAACTCGAAAGGGTCCCAAGGTGCTACCTCATACTCTGACTCATATTCTGAAGATCCTTCTTGGCCTTGTCTATATCCCTTTTGGATGCAAGTTCTTGAACTTTCCCCTTTCTCGATCAACGGGAAGGGGTTGTTGAGGCCCACAAGGTTGGTTGTTAACAATGGGAGATAATCCCCCAATGTGTATGTTGTGTTAGGATTGGCATATGGATCTTGTGCCAACCCATCCTTGTTGCTTAGCCCTAGGTCTTGCATGTTCTCTACCAAGATGTCAAGGGGTAGAGGGTGGTTGAACCCTACTCCTAATTTGTCGTACGACATCTGATATCTTGGTTGACAAAGAATGCACACCCCTTGTTCATATCTGCCTAACCCATATCCATGCCAATTACATTGGCCAAGATATTTCAAAGTGAAGTTCGGGTTGGAAAGATAATTGACGTTCTCAACAAAGGGCTCTTCGTCCTCTTCCTCTTGCAAGTAAGGTTCAATGTTGTTGTTGAGGCCCCCATATACAAAATTTGTTTGGTTTGGTGGGTAGCCCAAAGGGACAATAGTGTCGATGGGGAGGCGAGGTCTCCCCATGTCCTGCATGGACTCAAGCGCGGGTGTTGCTACAATGTTCCGCACTAGATACTCCCCTAGGCCCGTATTGGCCATCTCAACGGTGATCGTTGGCGGTTGAGGGGGAGGGAATGGGAGTTCTTCCTGAGTCCACTCCATGTCGGGTGAACTAGGCGCCTCGACTTCCATTCGGCTAGGCACCTCTTCGATAGATATGGTTGAGACTGATGGCGGTGCCTCTTCCAGGGGTTTCTTCCCATTGTCCTTCGGTGTGGCCACCATAGGTGGCATCGTTGGTGAAGGACCAGATGATGAAGATGGACCCGACTAGGGATTTGAGGTACTTAATAGCGGGGATGTATGCGAAATCGGACCCTATTTGGATGAATTCAACTGAAAGTCCAAGTGTGTCGATGGAAGGGTCGATTGTGGCATTAGCTGCATCGCATTGCAATACTTGAAGGGCTCTAAGTCTGCCGGGACTACATGCACTTGCCCTTCGTATGTGTACTTTAGGCATTGATGGGCTATCGAAGGGACACACTTCATGTCCTTGATCCAAGTTCAGCCCAATAAAATATTGTAGGCCATCTCACCTTCCAGGATGTGGCACAACGTAGGAATAGTCTTTTGTCCCACTTGGATGGGCAGGACAATTGTGCCAACCATCGAGCATATCGCATCATTGAATGCTCGAAGAGTATAGGTGGAGGCCACGATGTGAGATGCTGGCAACTTGAGGTGCTTCAATGCCACTGTTGTGATTATATTGCTGGATGAGCCAGTGTCCACCAACACCCTCTTAAATGGAATCTCGTTGACCTATGCAATGATGTGCAGGGGTGGATCCGCCATATCATTAGTCATCGATTTTAGTTCGTCTTCTCTAAAGGTGATGAATGGTTCTATACATCATTTTACATGTCCCACAAAGTTGTTGAAAGAGTTTGCTTCATGGGGCTGCAACTCGATGGATTTTAATATCTCCATTAGAGCCTCCCAATGGGGCGGTGATTATGAGCTCGTAGATGGAGAGCCTAGCCGACGTGGTCCTTAAAATTTGGGTAAGTTTAGTCCGAATCGTGGCCACTAGTCTAGGTGGGGGAGGTTGTGTAGGGTGCTTTTGAGGTTGTGACGTTGATGGAACCTCTCCTGTAGCTACCGTGGGGGCAACTATGCTTGGGTACCTCTTATTTCGAGTCACTATGCTTATCATCCCTACATACCCCTACATGGGGCAGTTATGTGTCACCTCATTGACTTGAAGGGTCTTTTCTTGTGCATCATGGGTAGGCAGGGGGTCTTTGAAGACCTCCATCTGTTGGTTGTTTGGTGCCACGGGATTATCCACCGCTAGCATCTTGTTGTCTATTAGGTCTTGCACTAAGCTTTTGAACTTCCAACACGCGTAAAGGTCATGTCCTTTCTGCCGATGAAATCTACAGTACAAGTCTTCCCTATAGCCCTTGGGTTTTGGTGCGTTGGGGTCTACGGGTCGACTTTCTAGCAGGTTTATCAGGTTTGCCATGGACAAGCGATCAAACAAGGAGTCTTTAGACTCTGTGAAGGGTGTGAATTGTCGCCTAGGGTGACGCTGCTGATTTTGCTCTTGCCTATGATTTTCCTTTTCATAGGTGTCAAGAGGAACTGCCTGGTAATTAGCCTTTGGGGGTTGTGTTGCTTGTGCAGGCTTAGGTATGTTTATAGAAACCTAATTGACCACGGTGGGTTTCGGTTGCGTTGACCCAATTTTGGCATTTTTGGGCCACTCTTTCTTGCGTGGCTTGGAAATATTGCCATCCTGTATCTTGATCTCCTCTATGATTCTGGATTGCACCAAAGCTTCCTCAAGAGTGGCATATTGCTACAGCTGCAATAGCATGGAGATTGATCTTAGGCAACTTTTTGAGAACATTTGGGTCAGATCGGCCATGGGAGGGAGGTAAGGAAGCTTTGAAAGCAACGTTCTCCATCGATTTCCATAGGCCACCATGGTCTCCTCCTCATACTGTCTGAGGCTAGCTAGGTCACTTAACGATGCCTTCTTCTTGGTGTTGAAGGAAAAATGTTCAAGGAATGCATCCACTAGTTGGTCCAGGTTGCTGATGCTATGCTTCAACAACTGGGTAAACCAATCCGAGGCAGGGCCTGCGAACATGGTTATAAATGTTCACAGAAGCAAAGCATCGTTGTCTTGAATGCCAAAGCATTGGCTCAAGAATCTTGTCACGTGCTCTTGGGCATCCTCATCCCCTCTAAAGATTGCCAATTGAGGCATTTTGAAGTGTTTAGGGTATGGGGGTGCAGGCACTAAAGGATGCACAGGGTGACTATGGAGCTGGCATAAAGTGGGCTTTTGGGGCCTAGAAGTCTTGGTCTCCATAGACTCTAAGCGCTCTAGTAGCACTTTGTATGCATTAGAAGATTTGATCTCTTCCTCCTTGGTTTGTTCCCGTTGTGGGTTGCGGGGAACTTGAGGCCTATGGAGGGGTAGCCGGATAGCACCCCTTGCCTTAGTAGGGCATTTCAACCCGCTCTTCTTCTTGCTCAAACTCCTCATAGGATTCTTGAGGAGTTCTTGGGCATGACCTATAAACATGGGTGGGTGCCCGCGAAGGGTGCCCATCATTGGCTCTAGGGGTGGTCTCCCGCTCAGGTCTAGGAGGTCTTGGAGGCAACATTTGATAAGGTCGTGGAGACCTATCTCACACCAAGGGGTTGTGCCTCTCATACAACTATGTCTTATGCATGTGAGGGGTTGGGACCATCTCAGGCATAGTGTTCTAGAGCAACTCATATGTCTGATGTTGAATGCGCTCTTTGCTAAGGCGATACAGGTGCTCTAACTATTGTTGGTCTTGCTCAAGCTGCATGATTTGCGCTCGGCGGGCGGCATGTTTGGAAAATACTAAGTCAATTTGTTCTATAGTCTTGAGTCTAGGAGGCCTAGATGCCTCCCCTACACATCTATCTTGATCGTGGTGATCCGAGATCTCTATAGGTCACTTCCCTCTGTCGAGGTTAGCGGCATTCACCCGAGGCTCTGGCCTCAATAGGTGTAGCAGGTGCAAAAGCACATTGTTCCCACACTATGTATTGCTCTTGAGGAATGTAGTGGTTTTCCTCATGCTCCCTTTCGTATATGTGAAAGGGGCGGGCAGAGTTGGCTCGCCCTGTCTGAAGAGCCTTGTGCTCTAGATTTGGCCTATTGTTTTTGACAATAATAAGGGGTAGAGGAGGGATGATGTAATCATGTGGCCCCTCCTTATGGACCCTATGTTGTTCTAGCGCTTCATCACACGGTGGCCACTCATAACGAGTGTCTAAGGGAGCCCTCTCGTCTATGTTGAGTGCCACGTGTATGGACTCCTCCTAAAAGGGTCTATGTTGCATGGGCGTGCCCCTCGAAGGGGTGCCTCTATAGTCCCGTTCCGTCATGGTATGATGTGGACTATTTTGTGGGTCAGGCCGCCAAGGTGGTATGACCAAGTCCTTGGGGCTATAGCGGAGGCGACATGTGCCCCCTTGTACACTTTTCATAGCTTCTGCCCGTGATTGGGCTTGGCTATAGGTGTACACCATGGTGGTGTTTCTCTAAAATATGTGTACGTTTTTATTTTATTTATGATTTTTTATGCTATGCTAAAAAAATAGGAGCCTCACAAACAAAGAAGTGATTATCTCATTTATGGATTAAATGTGTGCCCTAAATATGGTTCAATGTGTTTTGATTTTTGTTTGAAAACCTTGTAAAGAAAATTTTGTTGTACATGCAATATTAGGGCTCTTATGTCTCCCAAAAATGGTCACCCCTTCAATATACCAATGCCATGCTGTTATACCGAACCTCTCAATATACCTGCCCTTACGTGAGGGAAACTATTGGTACGCGAGAGCAGAACAGTACGTGGAACATAGGCAGTACAGAAGGGGAATCTCTCTATTTTTTACACCTACCATAGAAGACTTATCCTCATGCACTGGGAATCACCCCAACTACACTTGGTTAGATTTTATTAGGATTTACGTCTAGCAACAGTAGCGATCAAGGTTATGTATGCAAAATTCAAGCCAAGGTGGTGATGAAATCCATCGTTGGTCTTGATCAAGTGTTGGGGTTTTACGACCAACTCCTTGATTTTTATATTGTCATGTGGTGTGTGTGGTTATTTTTACTTGTGCAAAGAAAGAAACATGCAGTAAAATTTTTCATGCAAGCAAAGAAACAAAAAAATCACAAAAATAGAGACAAAAAATTATAGAGGATGTTCAGAAAACCAACCTCTTCTCTGCCCATACCATATGCCTCTGAGTTTCTGCTTAGAAACTGCATAGAGAGATAATCATCTTGGGGTGGGACGAATAACATATATTTACTCATCATAGGGTGGGACGAATGCCTATTCATCCCTGGGTGGCACAAATTCTAGTCTGTATTCGTCACAAGGTGGCACGAGCAGCAGTCCAACGCTTGAAAGATTAACACCTGCAAGAAAAAACATAAAGTTTTGATCAGAATTTTGATCCCAAAATCAAGGGACAGGGTCCCACCATGATTTCCACTAAAAGCACGAGGATACTGAAGCAAATGGCGTACCAGCTGCGATGCAAACAAAATCATACGAAACACTAAGTCCTACGAATGAATCAAAGAACTAAAGTGCATGAAAAAGGGAAAACAAATGAACTGAAACGAGATATAAAGCAAATGTAAAGTGCAACCCTTATTTTTATTAATTTTTCTTTGATACCAAGTTACAATACATCTCCTTCCATTTTAGGAGCTAGGAGCGTTAGATATAGTTTTGTTACACCACAAATGGTTCGTTTCCCTTTGGGATCTTTCGTGTGCCCACATTTGAAATGGGCGGGCCAAACGTCATCGTCGCTTGCATGAATGCATCTGTAGTTCCTTGCTGCCCCTATGGTGTCGATATCCTATGTTCAAAGAAACAAAAAATGATTAATAGCACCTACGGATGGAGGGAAATATGCAATCCCCAAGGCCTCCAGTTAATGCATGCATGAAATAATTAAAACGGTAATCAAAACATGTCAGAATAAGATGAAAATTGGACATAAGCATACAAAAACTATCAGGAACATACTGCAAAAGGAACAGTTGAGAAATCTATTGTATATTTCTAATCGCTCTAGGGTGGGACGATTAGGACTGTCATAAAATGTCAAAAAGCAACCTCCTAAATTTCCCATCCAGAGGCCTCCAAAACACCTACAAAGTTGGGGTTAAAAATAGGGAATTTTGAGATGACCCAGAAGGTCGAATTTTGCATATTCAGCCTCGATCACTCTGTATCTGAAGATGCTCCCTGTATGTTAGTGAAGGCAAAAGACAATGAAAACATAGTCAAAACTCATCAGAATGGCATGAAACTTGAATGGCAGCTGAATGACATAAAATAAAATGCAAAAGAAATAGTGAAGAAATATACTACAAATTTCTAATTGCTTCGGGGTGGGGCGATTAGGACTGCATGAGTGTGGGGGGTGCCCGGGGGCAGGACGCCCATCGTTTGGGGCTTGGTTTCGACACAAATCCACTTGGGATGGGTCCAAAACCTCCTAGGGGGTTGTATAAAAAAATTGGGTGGGGTATTATGGCCAAATGTTCAAGTTTTGGGTTCGGATTGCGCTTCCAATGTTCACCCAATAACCTCCCTTCCAAAAGAGAGATCAAGGATGTAAGAAGCACAAGTGAGGGGTGAGGATGTAATTCGGAAGCACTCCATTGCTCCAAATGCTCCTACTCTATCATCCTTTGGGGTGAGAAGACTCACCATTTTATAGACATGAGGGTCTCTTGTGAATGAGCATGCAAAGGCGCTACTTGGCCATCATGCCTTCCCAGGGGAGAGAATATTCCTCCTTGATTAAGGGCTCCATGACTGCCTCTTTGAGCTCAAAAATTCTCACTCGCACTCCCATGCATTGAAGGTGGAGTTGAGTGGTGGATCTGAGCTGCCATTTGTCAATGTTTGACCTTTTTCTCGTCAAACCTGTTGTTCGCCCCACCCTAGAGTGAATGTTGCTAATCATCCCGGGGTGGGATGAATACCAATTTGTAATCATCCCAGGGTGGAATGAATAGGGATCAGAGTGCTTGAAAGGTGCCAAATTGACCTCTGACCTTCCAAAACTGCTTTGGGAGTGGTTAGGACCACTGTTTAACCTCTAGGGGCTGCCCTAGGGGCATGTATGTCAATTCGATCAGTGCTTGTAGTCACATAATCGAATTGGTGTTGTTTTGGTGTCTGCAGATCCAAACCAGAAAACACCCTAGAATGTATGATTTGCCACTTGCACACTTTACCAGAAGTCATTTTGCAACTTAAATTGATCAGTTTTGTAATCTATCTCTTTCAAACCCTGATTTTCCTTCTTTGGTCAGTTTTAACTATGCAATTGCACGTCCAAATTAAACAAATAATCAATTATATGGTTTGGTTGACTAGTTGTATAGTTTCACAAAATTATCATTGCAAATGTATAGTTGCAGATTTTCTAGCTTACACTCAGAATCTTTCCAAGGCAAAATGTGTATATCTTTAAGGTGCAATTACCAAACTAGTATTCCAACATGTAATTCATAATTGACTATATTTGATTAGTGGAATAAATTATCATTCCAAAAATTTGTACAAAAACCTATCAAAATCTAATTACAACAACAATAATGCATAAATTGGATTCTCTAGTATCACAATAATTTATGGTTCATCAATAGTGCAATCCCATTATAATATCTTCCATTTGCCACACCATCCTGGCCATACTTGCATAGAATATACAATCTAGATTCACCATCAACATGCACAAGATAATTCATAGGAACACACTATCCATAATTTTGCACTCATATTAATATTGCTCTGTAAAACATACAAGATCAATTCTGAACAACAATACAATTGAACATAAGTGAACAACATCCATCAAAAACCATAGTAATCCATATATATCAATAACATAGCCATGAACAACCATCATCAACAATAACCATAAAAATTGAATGGAGGGGCTATATAATGCTTGCCCAGGCCATTCCAATGTCGTTCCCGAGACAACCGATTATTCACAACTACCACCTCGTAAGACAACTAACTTGCATTAAGGTTTCCCTAAGTTTAATTTTATTATTATCAAATTAACCTAAATGCACATTTCAACTTAATTTTATTTCACATCTAATTGCATATTTATGAATTTGTACAATTACATCCAATTGTACATTTTACAATCCTACATTGCACAATTAATCAAACCCTACATTGTACGTTTTAACAAAATTGTACATGTGATAAAATTGACAAAATTGTGCAAATCCAAACTTTTTTTTTTTTCTTTTGGGAGGTGGATTTTCTGCCTATAATGGCATCATATAAATAAAATCAAACTAGCTTTCCAAAGGATTGATCATGCTAGAGATCCTATTTAACCTAAATGATAGTTTAAGAAAATAAGTCTCAAGGTAAAGTCTTCTTCATATCACCTAATCAAGGTAGTTGAAAAATATTTTCTGCTTGGAAATGATTCACTCAAGAAGAAAAGTACCTTCCTAATGAGTTATGTGATAAGTTCAAACACATAATTGTCTCATCATATGATAATATTAAATTCTATGACCATAATTTCATAGAGCATACAATCAAATTGAAGCCTAATTCTAGACCTTTTAGACTAAAGCAAAGACTATTGAATCTAAAAAGAGAAGAAATAATGAAAAGAGCTATTAAAGCTTTTGTAAGCTCACATTATTTTCTTGATGATACACTCTAACTGGGTTGCTAATTTTATTGTAGTATGTAAGAATAATGGGGATATAAGAGTATGCGTTGAATTCAAGAACATAAAATGGCATCTCTAAAAGATCACTACCCATTGCCTACCATAGACCAACTATTGTAGAAGGTAATAGGTTCATAGATGTTGACACTCCTAGAAGTCTTCTCCAAATATAATTAGATTTGGATTAAATATGAATACTAATATAATTTGACCTTAACCAACAAATAAAAAACCTTTGCCTACTATTGAGTGTCATTTGGGCTATCAAACATAGGGGCAACTTTTCAAAGAACAACAAACATAGATTTTATCAAATACATAGGTGAGACTATCCTTATATACATTAATTTCCATGATTAAGAGCAAAAATATTAACCATATAGTGTTATTTAGTGTTATGCGTAAGGGGTCGACCCCAAAATATATTTATAAAAATTTGGCAAATCAATTTCAAAATCTAGGTGAATAGTTTCGAAACACATGTAGAAGGTTCACTATTATTAGGGGTAATGTTGAAAATTTAAACTTAAAATGGTCAAATTATTATAAAATTGGGGCGAATCGACCTAAAAAAAATTTGCACCCAGAAATGTTTGGCTAATTAACCCTGGTCAAGGATCCCAAATATTAGCCAATTCCAAAATTTGAAAATCCTAATTTTAGCCAATTTTGTGAAAATAGCCACTATGCATAACCTTGGAGTTAGTTTTCAATGGTGTAGACAATTTGGAATTTCTTAGAACCCTAAGAAATATATTTTCATTGTTCAAGAAGGTAAATTGCTAGGCCATGTGGTATAAAAATAAATTTTAGACATAGACTCTGACTGAATAAATGTTATCCAAGACCTACCATTACCCATATCAATCATAGGGATCAGGTCATTCCTAGGTCAAATCCAATTTATATCCAAGTTCATTAATAATTTTATTCAAATGGTTAGTACTATAATAAATATGTTAAAGAAATATGTATTCATAGATTATATTGAAGAAACAATAAAATTCTTTCATGGTGTCAAAGATGCCATCACCAAGGACTCTATCCTAGTTAATCTAGATTTCTCCAAAGAATTTAGAATGTATGTGTTTGGTATGAATACAAGTATTATAGTCATATTGAACCAAAATAATGACCAAAATGAATAGCATCCCATATCCTTCATCAATAAATCCCTTCACATTTATGAGAAGTATAACCTAATTGAGAAACACTCATTTTCATCATAATGGCCTTATATAAGTTATAATACTACCATTTGCAAACCAAGCCCACTATTTTTGTAGTACACCCTAGTGTCTGGTCTACTATATTACACAATAAAATAGGGAAGAAGAAAGTTGGGTGGATTAATAAAATACAAGAATTGAATTTTAAGATTAAAAACACTAAGCTAGTAAGAGGAAGAGCCCTATGTGAAAGGTTGGTAAGGATAGTTTGATCAAAATTTTAAAATAAAAATCAGTTCCCTTAGATATTTCTCCCAATGCTATAGTTGATATCGTAGGTTATCTTGGGAGACATCAAATCTCATTCTCAAATTATGATAAACCTTTCTCAAATTTGCAAGAAGATTCTTCACTTTACATCACTACACTTATTGGGGATACCTTTATTAAGAGAATTTTGATTGATAATTGTTCTTCCCTCAATTTGTGTACATATCAATTCTTTCAAAATTTTGGTTTAAAAGAGGAATATTTAACTGTAACCAGGGAATTTTGACACACTTCAAAATTCCCCCTCCTAGAAAACACGTTGTTACTCCCTAACAACGTGAAATTCACCCTCAAAACCCATGCCTCAATTTTTTTGCTACGTAAATTGAAATTTATTAATTTTTCCACTTTTTTGGGAAATTTAGAAAGGCCCGAAAAATTCGGATGGTTTCAATAATTTTGGACATCCTAATTTGGTCAAATTCCACATGCGCCTGAATGCACGTGATTTAGGCGATCTGTTGGGATTTTGAAGCTAATTTGAGCAAATACAGATTTCTAATATTTTTGGATTATCTAAATTTGTCCAGAATAGGGAAAATCCTAATTTACCCTAATAGATTGGTCTATTTTCGTCTCCCTCCCTGGTTCCTTGACCTACCCTGGATTATAAATCCCCCATATTCCCCCTAAACAAAACCTAATGCTGATTTTTCAAGAAAACTTGAGTGGAGAGAAGGATTTCTTGTGTTTGTTGTAGGTTTTCTATGGAAACTTCAACATCATATTATTATTCCAGGAGCGGGCAGACATGGAGATGACTACTGTAAACTTAGATTTGTTTTATCCTTAGTAGAAATTTGCTTTTTTGTATTATTTTTACAAATTTGGATCCATTTGAATTTATCATAAGTCCAAAATTATCCTAACCATTGTATTTTGCATATCTAGTTGTTGAACATTTTTGGACTGATACAAAAACATACAGAAGTTCGAAAACATAAAAAATCTACGATGGGGGAAAATTTTTTACTACAGGATTAATAGATCAATTTAGGTTTTGAATTCTATCATTCATCAATTTCATTATGTATTGTATTTCTTCCATTCAGATTACATGCTTTATATTAGTTTCATAGATCTATTATTTATATACAATTTGTTGAAGGAACTGACATGATCTAACTATTGCATATCATAATCGGTTGTGACCTAAGTAGATCCCTGACCCCTGATTATATGTTTTAGTGTCTTGATGTAAAATTACAGGTTTCATACATATTCAAATATCCAAATTCATATGACAAATTCATACTGATCTGAAAACACACAGACAAAGATGAAATATAAAAATCTATGATGGTGCAAGTATGTTGTCGTAGGATTACCAGATTGGTTTGCATTTTAATTCCACAATTCATTTACTTTACTATTTCATTACACAATATTGTTGTTATTATGTTGTCGTCTCATGTATAAGTTTTACATTAGAGTTAGTAGAATTCATCATATTTTTCTACAATTTGCTAAGGAAATAAGGGAATTTGATTATTGCAGATCACAATCGATTGTGACCTAAGCAGATCCCCCACCTTTGACTAGAAATTTTAGTATCTTGTTTTGAAACTATAGATTTCGAACGTATTCAGATATTCAAATTCATATAACAGATTCAGACTGATCCAAAAACATACAAACAGATCCAAAAATATACAAAGACCCAAAAAATGATAGAAAGAAAATATTCGAAACTAGGTAAGGATCCAAACTTGTTTTTGTTGAAATATTCTATTCTATAAATTCATAATATTCTCAAATCATATGGAGCAACACAGATCCTAGCACATCCCTATATGTGAACAAGATTTTTGGCAAGCGACTATGTGAGGGTTTCATTTGGGTTAAGTGCAAGAAGCTCCAAAGTGAATTAGAGTAGAAATGATGTCTCCAACTACAACTGGAGGCAGGAAAGTGAATAAGGTGAATCAGGGCAGAATTACCATAATGGTCAAGGATGGTACAATTTCTATCGACACTAAAGGTGTTGAGTTAGATTCTGATGGTTTCGAGAATGCAGAGACCATTGGGGGTAAGGATCCTCCTGATAAGGGACACATGCTTAATGGGTCCCTCACTCAAGACATCGAGTCCTCTTTACGATCTTATGTTTAGAAATTAAAAATATTTGGGTAGTGCAGCCACATATATTCAAATTTAAATGGGGTATTTTTTCTATTAATTTCTAGGTTGCACCATAAAAGAAGGGGGTTATGGTCTAAATCCATACATGGTAATGATATTAACTTATGCCCACAATTCTCTTGAAACCAATCCTTTGATAGAAGAACCCTATATAATTGAACCTAAATCAAGCTATCTCCTATCCTTTTTTTTGATCAAGTAAACCTATTACGGTTTAGGTCTACATCTAAAAGGTTTATTTTAGATATAAACTTACCTAGCTCCTCCATACTATCTATGTACTCTTGAGTACCACCTCTCTTTTATGTCGGAGTGAGATAGGTGTTAAAATCACCTACCACTATCAATTTCAATCCTCTAATTTGATGTCACATTTTATCTACAAACCTCCATAATTCCTTTCGGGCCTTATTGGAATTAGTGGCATAGATATTAGTGATCATAAAAGCTAACTTGGATATTTTTTGTATAACTAGAGTTGTTAATTGATTCATACTCTATGCTAGGATTTCACCTACATGGAATTTAGAATTTCACATTGTAATTATACCTCTTGATGCCCCTTGGGCTTCTTCTTGAAAACCATCTCCACTCCTCCATATTCCTTGTATCTTACTCCAGTTGATTTTATTAAGCTTTGTTTCTTGCAAGAGAATAATATTTGGTTGGTGGTTCTTAATTAGATCTTTAACCACCCTATGCTTGTTAG
This sequence comes from Wollemia nobilis, assembly GCA_028583015.1. NCBI lineage: Eukaryota > Viridiplantae > Streptophyta > Pinopsida > Araucariales > Araucariaceae > Wollemia > Wollemia nobilis. The sequence goes on from JAQPPZ010001106.1 coordinate 11,484,518, forward strand.
GGACATTCATGCCCCTAACATTCCAACTAAGTAATTTCATCTCCCTCATATTGCAGGCTTCTAAGAACTTCCTATAAACTTTTTCTCTAGGGTTTATTATATCTTGTAAGCTTTATCCTCCCTTATTTTTTTTATCCTATTTTCCTTCAAAGATAGTCTTCCTACTCTATTGGATTCCTATTTTCCCAAGTTAGGAACTTTTCAAGATATTCTAGTGACCTGTATATTAGGTGATGATGTTACCTTACTAGATGTACCATTATTCTCATATCTTATTTTTGTTTCCACTATATCACACCCCTTTAGTGGATGTACTTCTACCTCATCCTCTTCTATTTCTCTCATTCCCATTTCTATATGTGAAGGTTGAAATACCTCATGACCTAAATCATCATGCTTCATCTCCTCTCTTATTGGGATATATGGGATAGTAAATAGAATAAATTCTTGAGTATTGGTATTGGGTTCAACCTATATATTGGTCATCCATGACACTACTTTCTACAATCATGTTTATTAGCTCTTTTAATGCTTGATCTATTTCTTGCAGAACTTGTATTCTAGAGTCTTCCCTCACGTCTTCTTTCAATTTTTCTATTTTTTTTCCACATGTGCTTTGTGCTTGGGTATTTAAAACTTGCTCTTTCCTAGCTACTTGATTATTATCAATCTTGCTTGAAACATTTAAAGAACATTTAACAATATCAAAAGTGAAATCTACCTTGGTATATTGATCTTCTTGTGATTCCTTTGAAAGGATTATTATCTTAGTTTGATCCTCCAACCTAGAGGTTTTTGGTTCATCTCCACCTCTTTATTCTTTGTACTTTTCAAGTTTATTTCCATTTTGGGACTCTCCTCTAAATGTATCTGGGCTATATCCACCACATCTTGTTTGTCATATTTGTGCTCCTCTTGGTTCTTTTTATCCTCTGATAGACCATGATTCTCCTCTATGCTATATTGATCCTCTACTTTTATGTTTGGAGATCAAGATTTTCATTTTTACTTTTGATATGTTTTCATTCCATCGCTCATGAGTTTTTTTCTTCATTTTTGCTTTTGATATGTTTTCATTCTTATTTTCTTGTTTGGGTAATTTCTAGCCAAGTGACCTATTTTCAAACAATTGTAGCAGCTCAAAGGTTTGTTCTCATATTTGAGCATCTGCTCCCAAATTCTAAACTTGAATAGTAATTTAATGGAGGATGATAGATCATTTTCCATAGTTGCATCCACACAAATTCAAACAAAAGTGATTATTCTATTATGCTTAGTTATCGAATCAAAGGCTAGGAAGTGTCCCACTGACCTTGCTATTCCTCTAAAGACATCATCATTTTTGGGCAAAACATTGCGTACAACTACAACTAATTTATTGCCTCCAAGATTATGCATAAGGGGTCAGCCCCGAAATCTATTTATAAAATCAAGACAAATCATCTCAAAATCCTAACAAATCATGTCCAAGGAGAAATAGAGAATTGCATTAATTATCACTAAAAATTTTCAAATTATGGTAAATCAATTGAAAAATATTTCTAGAGGTGTTAGTTGGTTGCAAAGGGTTTTAGTTGATCATTTGCAGAGGGTTTTTTTAGGATTTTACTAAGTTTTATGTGTAGATCTCATCGAGCTATGTGGTTAAAAAAATTAAAAATGGAGCTCTGGATCAAAAGTTATGCTTCCTAAAAGGTTCTCTACAAAAGAGCACCTCTGCAACCGAATGATATAATATGATTGGTTGCAGAGGTGTGTCAATCGACCTAAGCTGATCGATTGTAGAGGTGTGTCAATTGACCTAAGCCAATCAGTTGCAACTCGATAATCGATTGGCTTAGGTTGATTGACACGTCTCTGCAACAAATCGACTTATCCCGATTGGTTGTAGATGTGCACTTTTGTAGAGAAAATTCTAGGAGGCATAACTTTTGATCTAGAGCTCCATTTTTAATTTTTTTAAATACCACCTATCTTGATGATATCTACACAAACAACTTAGTAAAATCCTTAAAAAACCATCTGAAACTGACTGATACCTCTGCAACCGATCGGTTGTAGAAGTGTTGATTAGTTTTAGATGGTTTTTTGAGGATTTTACTAAGTTTTTTGTGTAGATCTCATCAAGCTAGGTGGTTTTTAAAAAAATGAAAACAAAGCTCTGGATCAAAAGTTATGCCTCCTAGAAGGTTCTCTGCAAAAGAGCACCTCTACAACCGATCGATATAAGTTGATCGATTGTAGAGGTGTGTCAATCAGCCTAAGTCAATTGGTTGCAACTGACCGAATTAGGTTGATTGACACACCTCTGCAACCGATCGACTTATGTCAATCGGCTGCAAAGGTGCTCTTTTGTAGAGAACCTTCTAAGAGGTATACCTTTTTATCCAGAGCTTCATTTTCATTTTTTTTAAAACCACCTAGCTCGATGAGATATAAAAAAAAACTTAGTAAAACCTTTAAAAATCCATCTAAAACTGATCAACACTTCTAAAAATGATTGGTTGTAGAGGTGTCAGTCAGTTATAGAGGTGTCAATCGGTTTCAAAGGGTTTTTTGAGGATTTTACTAAGTTTTTTGTGTAGATCTCGTCGAGCTAGGTGGTTTAAAAAAAAATGAAAATGAAGCTTTAGATCAAAAGTTATACCTCCTAGAAGATTCTCTATAAAAGAGCACCTCTAAAATCGATCGGTATAAGCCAATTGGTTGCAAAGGCGTGTCAATCGGCCTAAGCTGATCGGTTGTAGAATGCAACCGATCGACATAAATCGATCGATTACAAAGTGCAATTGATCGGCATAAGTTGATCGGTTGTAGAGGAGTGTTAATTAACCTAAGTTGATCAGTTGCAACTCTACAACAGATTGACTTAGGCCAATTGACATGCATATACAAGTGATCAACTTATGTCGATTGGTTGTAGAGGTGCGCTTTTGCAAAGAACCTTCTAGGAGGCATAACTTTTGATCCAGAGCTTCGTTTTCATTTTTTTTTAAAACCACCTAGCTCAATGAGATCTACACATAAAACTTAGTAAAATATTTAAAAACCCCTTTGTAACTAATAAACACCTATCAAGTTTGTGTAAGAAGCATATACCGACTATCACTCCTTTGTAATGAATCTATTTATGTTGAGAAGCACTCCTCTGCAACCTTGTCAAGTTTGTGGAATCGATCGATGTCTTCCTATTGATAATACCCTACAACCAATCGATAATATGTCGAATAACAATAGGTTTTTCATTGCTTCAAAGATATTTTTGAGTTAGAGTGTTTTAGATGTATGTTTATCGGTACCCCCTTTAGTATTTATACGAGTAGTATATGTGGCGAATTGGGCAAGAAAAACAAAATTATTTATAATTTGAAGGTGAATTGTTCATGGAATTAGGAAAAAGTGGTTGGCAAATTAAAATAAAAATAGGATAATTATTATCAACGTCAGGTGAATTGACCCCAAAAAAATTTCCACCCCATAAATTTTGGGCGAATGGGCCCTAGTGAAAGGTTCCAAAATTAGCAAATTTAAAATTTTAAAAATCCTAAATATAGTAAATTTACGATGTTTTATGCTTATGCATAATGTTTATTACCTCCATTTAAATTGTCAAACCTGGGAAAGCTCGTAAACTTTGTGAAGTACCATGCACAGTTTATGCCTGTAAAACCAACAAGATGAGTCCACTATGTCCTAAGGTTTGGGGGGTGGTTTGTGGTGTCATTCTATTTCTTGTCCAAACCATTAATTTAGCCTACATTATCAAACACATGACTGGAAATAAACTACAGAAAGTAAAAACACACACTTGCTAGAAAATACAAAAAATAGGGAAATTACAGTAATCAAGTAAATTGTAGAAAAGATAGAAAATAGAAAATAAACAATGCATAAATGAATTAGAGAAAAACAATAGGAAAGGGGAGGAATACTATTGAGAGTGGGCCCAGGCTTCCAGAATATTCCGTCCAGATTAATTCACGCACATCGAACGCTTAGAAATATAAATATGAACACTCGAATGAATTTTATTGCAGCTTCAGAAGTGATTTTACAGAAAATTATTCGAGATCCTTTTTAGGGGTGGTCTATGCATTTATATAGTGTACAACCATCCCCGATTACAAACTTAGGCAAGTCTATTTTAGACTTGTCATTACAACAAACATGCGAAAAACAATCTTAGACAATGAACACGTGCTAAATTTATCCTTCGTAGGATAAATTAGGCGTGTTCTATTTATCGAACAGAATATATCTAAAATTACACCTCAATTGATATCCATAGTTTCATACAATTGATTTGCATGTTTGCTTAATCATTAATGAGAAATGAATAATTTTTTTGGTTCATTATATTGTCCTTCATCCGCATATATCATTAGAAACCGTTATTCTATTTCTTCTAAAAATAGGGTTCTTGTTGTACTCTACTTCAACGGGAGTCAGGCATCATCCAACCTATCACTAGAAATCAGGCACTATTGACATTAAAGTCGAGAGTCAGGCATAGTCGATCCAAAAACTTGGAGGCAGGCACCTTTGACCCTGAAGTCAGGAGTCGGGCACCTTTGACCCTGAATTCTGGAGTCAGGCATCACTCTTTTGAAAGATAGGAGTTAGGTGCCTTCTAGATTTTGGCTAGAAGTTAGGTACCTTAACTCAGTGTACATAACTCTTTGTTGTGGTCACCTTTGTCCTTAGTTCTCCACCATAAAACATGAAGTGCCAGGTCCAAATGGGACCTTGACGTAGATATGCAGAAAAGTAGCAAAATCATTGAATCTACACACAAATCACACTCAAAATGCATATTAGAGAATATACACAATTTTCTATTAAATATATATAAAAACTTCATAAAAAGTACATTCTATCAAAATAATGTCGCATAACATTTTATGAATCCATACAAAAATATGAGCATTTTTGGTGCTCATCATTCCCCCATGCCTAACTATTGCCACACCCTCATGGCACCTTCTACTGGTAATCCCCTGTTTGGTCAACAGCCTGCCAGTATGCTTTGTTTCTACATTTTCTTTCCCTGGTTGTGGCTCTGTCTCTTTCCTTATTACATTTTCATTTGCCACCCTATTTTGGCTGATTGGGACCTATTTCTATTTTGGGTGCCTTCTTTCATGGACTGCATCATAGGGGTTGACTCGGCCCTACTCCTGTATTTGGCTTTGTTCTACTCCACCCATTTTTACTTGCTACTTCTTCTACGTAGAATCATGTAAATGTAGTGGCATACTTCTGGAATGCAGGCTCAGCTTGCTTCTAGTACTGATGGTTTGGGGGAAGTTGGACTACCACTGGAAAGTCAGGCTTGTCCCATGGTGGATAATGGGATGTATCATGCACTTGAGCCCTTGGCAATTTTTCCACCTCAGGGTCAAGCGTGGCATCCTCTATAGCATTCTCCTCTACATCATTTTCCTTTCAGGGGGTAGATATTTGGATGCTTGAACTAGTGGTGGCATCATTGGATCTTTGCTAAATATGCCCATCTTGTCCAGATATTCCCTCATCCTTGAGGGATTTCCATCTTTTGAACCATATAGGTTCCAGAACTATTTTGGTTGTGTAGGATTAATATAAATACCTGGCTCTCAAGCCATTATTTTATAAGCCTTTCACTCCTTTTTAGCCTCCTTCAGGTTCTTTTGGAGCTCTTGGAACTGCTCCTTCTAGCTAGTGAAGGCTTTCATGGATGCAACCCACTCTTCATCTGAGTTTGGGTCTAGATGCACCTTCAATTTTTATTGGGTGGCCTTCTACTTTGGCTATTTTGCTATTCTAGCCCTTGTCTTTCACTTTCTCTATGGTGCTCTCACTACTTTCCTTTTGGGCCATAATTTCCTTGATGGTCTAGGTGTTGTTGCCTCAAATGTGGATGTCGAAGGACCAACCTCCTCTTCCTTCTATAGGGGTGGTATCTCCTGGACCTTGAAGGACTCTACATATTGCTTTTCTTGGGCCCCTAGTGTGTTCCCAGTTGGTCCAACCATGGTCTATTCATCCAACTATTCAATCATGGTTTGGTCAACCAATGGCTGACCAACTGACTGTGCATATTCTATGGGATCGATTGACCCTTGTGGGTGATATATTTCATGTCCTTTCCCTTGCCCTACTTCTATCTAGATAGTAGGGTCAAATTTTTATGTATCATCAGTTAATTGAGTGGCACCCAGTTGTGCTTCAGATTCCCCAACTGACTGTGCCACTCCTGCTTGATCATCTAGTGGTTGGCCATTAGACTAGGTAGCATCAGGTATCCTGGTTGACTCCTCTACCATACTATCATCAATTTATATGATAAGGGGTTCTTATTGCATAATAGGGCTCCCCTATTCTTCACAAATTATTTTAGTAGAGGCCTTAGAAAGGTCCCCTACCTTAGCTTCTAAGTTGGCTTCTTTTCTAGCATCTAACCTAATATAACCAGAAGAAGTAATATTCTCCTCAAATTCTAGAGAAGTCGTAGGCACCTCCATCACCTAGTCTATCTAAACTATAGCATTAAACTTGGTTGGCTGACCAACCTCTATTTATTGAATCTATGATTTCAATCATTGCACTATGTATCTTGTAGTTGGCATATGGTGTTGTACATCTCTAAATACTTTTCTATAGTAACCTTTCTAGACACCTCAAAGAGAGTCTATTCTACTTTGTACTTGCCTTCCCAAATGAAGGCTTGCTCCTTTAATATCTACAACTATTTCTATAGATATTCTCCTTGGAATTCTAGGTGAGAAGGTTCACCATCGACCATGTTCTACAACACCTGGGCAGCAAATTCATCCTCAATCATGCCAATGACTTCTTCATCACTAGATGAATTGGAGAAAACCAAGGATGCTCTCTTTGTCCTACTTTTGGTCCTTGGGTAGGTCATCATATGAACAGGGCTTGACATGCTTGGTCCTACTTCCTCATTAAAATATTGAGAAATAGGGGATGGAGGTTGCCCTACCTCCCCTATTAATTGATCATGATAGGAGGTAGGCATCAACTCGGTTGGCCTTGATGCCCCTACAATCGATTGACTACGAGATTCAGGCACCTCTACCATAATCTATTGCTATGGAATAGCAATATCTTCTTCAATTGGTGCCTCTTTATGTGCCTCTACATGCTTGATTAGGGCTAAAATCAACCCATGGTGCACTAGGGTAGTAGTTGTCCCTGCTTGATACCAGTTGGCCTCATATTTTAGGGCACACACTAAATAATATGGGATATTGATCTTGTCCCCATGTAGCAAATAATTCAAAAAATATAAATGGTTTGCATTGAGCCATGAGTACCTACCCATGCAGGTGAAGAATCAGGCTACTTGCTCAAAGACTTAGCTCCAGAGATCTAGGAGGTACTATCTCGGTAGTCTAGAGCACATCAGATACATCGTTGGTTGCCCAAAAAACCTCTATGCACAATCCACAGGGTTATCATATTTATATACATGGTCCCCTATTTGAGGGAGACCGATGACTATAGCAATATGGGCCTCTATGACTGGAATTTCTAGTCCACGCATTCGGACGACCTCATCCCTCAAGGATTCTACAAATTCTTTGGCTGCTTCAGCATCCTGGTTCTGACTAACCAGGCGACAGTAATCCATCCATCCAACAACTTCGAATTAGCTTTGAACATCTTCATTGATCCCCGAAAGATCTTTGGGCTCATTCTTTTTAAGAAGATGATTTATTGATTTTCCTCCCATGGTGAATTACTCTCTATTTTTTATCTACAAATTTTTTTTGATTCTCTAGATTTCTCTACAACTTACCCTAGCTCACAAGTTCTTTTAACATATCATTTCAATTCAATCGGTGCTTCATCACCATAATTAGAAATAATTATAGTGATGTGTGCAAAAGATCGTTAAAATCATGTGTCAGATTTCTAATGGATGATTGTTATAATTCTTTACCCAACTGATCACTGACACATGGATAAATGTAGAATTGGGTATGATGATTGGATGGATGTCTATGGATAACGTGATGACACTATTTACAAAAATGTATTTTCCATGAAAATTATATACATATAAAACAAAAAATTGAGTACATACCTCAATAGTGTTTCATGCATGCATGATGTGTAGATGCTTGTGGTGCATACGGATTGGTTGTCTCATGATGACTGTGATTACCGAAACAAATAATGGCATGCATATTTCCCATGTGAAGAAATTATTCTCGGGTGCTGCAATTTTCTTTTCATTCGAGGTTCCCTGCTAAAAAAAACATGCAAGAAAAATATTAAATTAATACTTTTCCATGGGACGACACACATCCCTCCTTGGAAGTTGTTTGTTGATTGTCTTGGAACATGCAGAAATCTCCAATGGAAAAAATATTTTTATCCATGAGAAGTTTGACTTTGATCACGTGGATAAAATGTTGACGTGGCTTCAGCCGCTTCTCAATGCCGAAGATTTATTTCATATACTAGAAACAGATGCTTATTAGAATGAAAGTCAGGCACCTTTTTGCTAGAAATCAAGTGCCTTACTTTAATACATGGGATACAGGTGCCCATTAGAATGGAAGTTAGATGCAATTTCACTAGAAATTAGGTGCCTTACTTCAATACACGAGAAACAAGCACCCATTAGAATGGAAGTCAGGCACCTTTTCACTAGAAATCAGGCACCTTACTTCAATACATGGGAAAAAGGCACCCGTTCATTGAATATCAAGAACATATATTTTTTAGGACTCTCCAATAATGGGAGTCAGGTGCTTGTGGGAGTCAAGCACCTCCCCATCATTGAAAAGTCAATGTCTGTTGATGTGTCCATAGTTGAGCACTTTTGATTGATCAAACTTTTGATGTTCTCCTTTCAAGGATAGAATCAACATCCATTATCTGAACTAGCATGTGGGTATTTCTCTCCATGAAGATGTAAACACTCACACTCACGTCCAAGCATGGTTATCCCCCTCTGGATGGGGATGAGCATACTCTACTAAAATTAAACCTCCTAGAAATCTAGAAATGTGCAAGTTCATGGATCCTATGCTTGATAGGCCTAGGTTTCCCAGGCTGCCTTTAGAGTGCATTCAGGGCATCATTCCTATAAAACAAAAATACAACTAAAGAAAGAAAATGTGGGACTTTAAAAAGAATAAATTATTTTTGGTTCATGTGGACAAACATGTGTCCACATATTACTAAAAAATTTTTAAAATTTCAATCAAGTGGGGTCTCCCCCATGCCTATTCTGGACTCAATCACGTAATTCTCAGGTATGTGATATGGCCGCAATTGGTGACCATTGATTGTCAATATAGTGTTGCTTCCATCAATAGTTATGACATGCACAACACCATTGTTGATCAGTTCAATCACCTCATATGGCCCCATCTAACGTTGCATGAGTTTTCCCTTTCTTTCCTGGAACCGAGAATCATACAACAATGCCCATTCTCCCACCTTGAACTACTTTGGCCAAATGTGATGATCATGCCATCGAGTTCTCTATTTCTGAATGACTTCTATTCGATGTAAAGCATCACATCGGTATTCATCCAGCTGATTAAGTTACTGAATCCATTATTTCTGTGCTTCATCCAGATTCAAATTTAGTTCTACTATAGTTCTGAGAGTTCTGATTTCAAATTCTATAGGCATCATAGTATTTTTTCCATATACCAACTAGAATGGTGTAAAACCAGTGGTAGTTTTCCAGGTGGTTCTGTAAGCCCAAATTGCTTTTGGTAATCTCATAGCCCAATCTTTCCTGTGTTGTTGCACCATTTTTGTGAGAATATTTTCCAATTCATGGTTAGTGACTTCTACTTGCCCATTTGCTTGGGGATGGTAAGGAGTGGTCTTATTATGCCTAATTTTGTACTATTGCATTATTTCCTAGATCAACTTCGAAGTGAATTGGGGTCCCTGATCAGTAGTGATTTCTCTTGGAATGCCAAATCATATGAAGATGAATGCAAATAGGAAATATACTATAATATTTTCCTTGGAATCATGTAATGCTTGCACCTCAACCCATTTAGTCACATAGTTAGTGTAAACTAAAATATATCTCTTACCTACTGATTGTGGATTAATGGGCCCTACAAAATCCATTCCCCATTTGTCAAATGGCTCAATGTGCACATGTGGTTGGAGTGGCATTTCATCTCGAAGAGTTGGTCTGCCCATCCTCTGACACTGGTCACATTGACTCACATGTTTGGCTGCATCCTTAAATAGTGAAGGCCAAAAATATCCAGCCTGCAATACTTTAAATGTAGTCCTTTTACCTACAAAATGGCCACCACAGGGTTCATCATGGCAAGCTTTAAGAATTTTTGCAATGTTATTTTTAGCAACACACCTTCTCATGATTTGATTAGGCTCGATTTTAAATAGGTGACCATCAATCCATGAAAAGGCCCCACTCTTCTCTATTAATGTCTATTTTTCATGTGGTGAGAGTGTAGGGGATACTTTACCCATGGCTAAGTAATTAGCCATATCTGCATACCATGATATTTGTTCATCAAGAGCAAAGAGATGCTCGTCTAGAAATTGATCTTCTATGGTTGTATGATCTGGAGGTGTCAACTTGGAAAGAAAATCTGCAACCACATTATCTTTACCTGGTTTGTCAATAATTATAATATCAAATTATTGCAAAAGTAAAAGCCATATAATAATTATACCACTAATTGTAGGTTTGTTCATCAGGTATCTGATGGTTGAATGATCAGTATGCACAAAAACCTTGTAACCTATAATATAATGGTAAAATTTGTTAATAGCATGAATGATTGCAAGAAACTCTTTCTCTATGATAGTGTAATTAAACTCAACACCTGTAAGATGTTTACTGACATAATAAATGGCATAAAATTCTTCACCATATTTTTGTCCTAGTACTACCCCTATCACATTATTGGATGCATCCGCATATATGTGAAAGGGAATGGTCCAATTTGGACCTCTCAATACTAGAGCAATGGTTAGTCTCTCTTTCAAAGTTTGAAATACCTATTCATGTTCATCTGTCCAAACAAACTCTACATATTTTGACAACAATGTGGTCAGAGGTTTAGAAATTTTGTTGAAATTTGATATAAACCTTCTATAGTATCCAATAGAGCCAAGGAAACTTCGGACATCTTTCTGAGTTTTAGGAGTGGGCAGATTTTTTATTACCTCAATTTTCTTTTTATCTACCTTTATCCCATCTCCAAAAATATGATGTCCTAATACTATCCCCTCCTACATTAACATAAAATATTTTTCATGACTCAGGGATAGATTAGTTTCCTTACACCGTTGAAGTACTCTTTCCAAATTTGTTGTGGCTTCCTCAAAAGTCTCACCATAAACTATGAAGTCATCCATGTATACTTCCATAGTTTCTCCAATCATATCAGAGAAGATACTCAATACTACCCTTTGAAAAGTGGTAGGTGCATTACATAAACCAAAAGGTAAGACTCGGTAAGTGAAGGTTCCCCATGGACAAGTGAATGTTGTTTTATCCTGATCCCCTTCCCCAATATGTATCTGATTGTATCCACTAAACCCATCCAAGAAAGAAAAGTACTTTCTTCCTGCTAAGGTGTCAAGGACCTGATCTATAAAGGGTAAGGGGAAGTGGTCTTTCTTTGTTGCCTTATTGAGCATTCTATAATCAACACAGATACGCCACTTTCCATTTTTCTTGGGCACCACCACCAAAGGTGATACCCACTCACTATCAGATATAGGGTAGATAAATCCAACTATTAGGAGTTTCTGTAATTCAGTTTTAACAATTTCCTTCATGGCTGGATTCATCCGACATTGTGGTTGTCTTACCGGTCTTACTTGTTCTTCCAGATATATACGATGAGTACAGACTTTAGGAGCAATTCCCCTCATGTCTGAATAGTCCCAAGCAAAAGCATTTTGGTGTTTGACTAATATATTTTTCAGGGTGTCCTATTGAACAAGTGTCAACTCATTGTTTACATTCAATATCCTCCCAGGTTCAACCTCAATTTGTTTGATGTGGTGATCTTTACTTCCAACAAGTGGTGATTCTGGAGGAGGGCAGGAGGATTCTCCTTGGAAAAAGTTTGTTATAACTCTCTCTTCATCATTTTCATCCTCAAGCTCATCCAATGCCATTATTGGTTGAATCATTGATAAATCACCAGTATTCTGATTTTCATAGTCAAGTTCTCCCAACAAGTCAATGGATTGTGCAGGTGGATGAATAATCATATTTTTAACATTCTGACCATTAGAAATGGTCATTTGTCCATTCCTACAACTTATGTAGGCATCAACTATTGCCATCCAGGGTCTACCTAAGATGAGTGGATAACCACCCAACCCAAACTTTGATTGCAACACCAAGAAATCTATTGGATATTCCCATGCATCTACTGTAACTATAATGTCCTCCAACATTCCTTCAGGGAGCACTATAGATCTATCAACCAATTGAAGAACAATTTTAGTTGGCTTCATATTTGTGAGTTTAAGTTTCAGCATAGTATCCTTGGGCATGACATTAATGGCTACCCCTAGATCTACTAGTGTATTGGGTAATGGATAGCCTTCAATTTTGATAGTTAAAATAGGGCTTCCTGGGTCAGAATATTTTTGGTGGTAGGTGTTTCCTAGCATGAGATCAGCTAGTTGACCTACCACATTAATTGCTTTTGTTGGCCTTCTAGCCTTATTTTTTCAGACATAATTCTTGTATGGCTTTTGTGTAAATTGGAACATCTCTTATAGCCTGGAAAAGAGGAATTGTGATTGTTAAATTTTTCAGACTAGATAAAATGTCAAACTCCGGTTGTACTAGCTTTCTTGGTTCCTATAACCTTTTAGGAAAAGGTGGAACCTCTTCTCTATCATTTTTAGTAATTGGTTCTTCCTCTACTTCTACAAGAGGTGATTCCTCAACTTCTACTTCTACATTTTCCTCCTCTTCTACCAAAGGAGCTACTTCTACTCCTACTTGTCTGCCTGACCTTAACTGTATAGGATTGCATCCTACTCTAATATTGTACATTGGAAACATCTCATTTTCCACTTGGTATGTTGGTTGATTTGATTTGTTGTTGTTGGGATTTGATGTGGGCTATGCAGGAAGTTGAGCAGGTCTCAAAGTAGGGGATATGGTAAACTCTATTGTAGTGGGACTTGTGTTGCATTATGTGGAGTTGAATTCCATGCATTATAGTTTCTCCACTGAGGTCCAGGCTGTTGATATGGCATCCATGGGTATGGATTATAAGGAGTGGTTCCTTGGGGGTGTTTGTCCAAGGTGGTTGTCCCCACCAACCCATATTGGGTGGCTGAACTTGACCTTGATTCATGTAATTACCTCCCCCATAGGGTGGCATTCCAGCTAACATGTTGTTTCCCATAGGAGACTATTGCCAGTTTCTCCTATTTCCCATGAAATATACTTCCATTACTTCAAGATCTTCTCTAGATTTTGGCAATTGTGGGCACAAATTTATCTTATGGTCTTTCTAACAAACAACACATACTCTAATATTGTTTTTTGGACATGCATTTTTGGGGTGCTTCCCTCTACATTTGGGATATAAATAGGCTAATGTTACCTCATTCTCCTGCTTCTTTTTCTGAAGCAGAAGAGTATCCATATAAAGTGCAAGAGATGATAACATCTCACTCTTTAGGTCTTCTAGCATGTTACCTATTTCAGTTTTGGTGATTGTGGTTATTGATTTGATATTTTGGGAGGTTGGTTTACCTTTCCTTTATGAATAATTTTAACATAAATATTGGATATCTAACATTTGATGTTGGTAAACATCTCCTCAAGATATCATGTTCAGTGCTTCAAGAGACTCATTGGTGAGTCCTTTTAATAAGACACTTCTTAAGGACCTATCACTCAGTTTTGCATGGGGAGATCTTTGTAGGTTAAAGCTAAATCTATCCTAGTATTCTTCCAATGATTCATCTTCCTTTTGAGTCATATCAAATATTTCCTCTCTAGAATCTCATGCCCTACCAAAGTTTTGGTATTGGTCTAGGAAGAGTCTTTTCATATCTTCCTAGGTAGTAATCTATTTATTTCCTAAACTAATGAACCAGTGCAGGGTTGCATCATCTAAGGTTGAGGGAAATAATTTCAATTTTTGGGCATCAATCTTGTAATCTACTAACCTGCATAAAACATCATACTTAAAAAGGAACAAGTCAGGATCTTTAGTCTAAAATCCTCTAAAAATAGGAAGGTGGGCAGGAGAGATGTGTTTCATTTTTGTGTCTCATATTGCCTCTTCTATTGGAAAGTTAAAACTGGTGGATGTCTCTTCAATTTCAGCCATATTTTCAGAAAATGGGGTATCTACACCTGCTTCTCTTAAAGCAGTCTCTAAGGCTCTTCTATCATTTTGAGTATTCTGCACAAGAATCTCTAAGTCAGCTACTGATATAGTTCCATCCTCTACAACTTTCCAACATTGGTTGTACAACAAATCCTCCTCATATTGGATTCTTCTAAAGTTGCTATTATCTACCATTAATTCTTCATCAAGATTTGGTTATTTTGGTAAAGAACTTTATGCAAAAATTGGATGTTGACTCCAATGCATTGGTGGAGGTGAAGAAATTTCAATTTTAGAATCTGGTACAACTGATTTAGGGGCTTCCTATGAAACAATATTTTTACTCTTGAGAAAACGATCATCCGGTCCTCTGGTTCGTGGTGGACTCATACAAGATTAGGTGGAAAAATTCTATAGATAAGTTAACCTAAAATGTTTAGATTCACTTGCTACAGAACAGGTTTTTATAGTTGGTACTTCCTCGAAAATGGTGCCAAAATGTTGGGCAAAACATTGGTTACAACTATAGCTAATTTATTACCTCCATTTAAATTGTCAAACCTAGGAAAGCTCGTAAACTTTGTGAAGTACCATGCATAATTTATGCCTATAAAACCAACAAGATGAGTCCACTATGTCCTAAGGTTTTTTGTGGGGGTGGTTTGTGGTGTCATTATATTTCTTGTCCAAACCATTAATTTAACCTACATTATCAAACACATGACTGGAAATAAACTACAGAAAGTAAAAACATACACTTGCTGGAAAATACAAAAAATAGGAAAATTACAGTAATCAAGTAAACTATAGAAAATACAGAAAATAGAGAATAAATAGTGCATAAATGAATTATAGAAAAATAAGGAAAGGGGAGGAATACTATTGAGAGTGGGCCCAAGCTTCCAAAAATTCTACCCAGATTAATTCATGCACATCGAATGCTTAGAAATATAAATATGAACACTCGAATGAATTTTATTGCAGCTTCAGAAGTGATTTTATAGAAAATTGTTCGGGATCCCTTTTTAGGGGTGGCCTGTGCATTTATATAGTGTACAACCATCCCCGATTACAAATTGAGGCAAGTCTATTTTAGACTTGTCGTTACAACAAACACGTAAAAAATAATCTTAGACAATGAACACACGCTAAATTTATCCTTCGTAGGATAAATTAGGCGTGTTCTATTTATCGAATAGAATATATCTAAAATTACACCTCAATCGATATCCATAGTTTTGTACAATCGATTTGTGTGTTTGCTTAATCATTAATGAGAAATGAATAATTTTTTTGGTTCATTCTATTGTCCTTCATCCGCATATATCGCTGGAAACCGCTATTTTATTTCTTCTGAAAATAGGGTTCTTGTTGTACTCTGCTTCAATGAGAGTCAGGCACCGTCCAACCTGTCACTGGAAATCAGCATTGTTGACTTCGAAGTTGGGAGTCGAAAGAGACGCGACCGAAGTGGGAGTCAGGCATCGTCGACCCCAAAGCTGGAAGTTAGGCACCTTTGACCCTGAAGTCGGGAGTCAAGCACCTTTGACCCTAAAGTTGGGAGTCAAGCACCTTTGACCCTGAAGTTGGGAGTCAGGCACATTTAATCCTAAATTTGGGAGTCAGGCATCACTCTTTTGGAAGACAAGAGTTAGGCACCTTTCGACTTTTGGTCAGAAGTTAGGCGCCTTAACTCAACGTACATAACTTCTTTGTTGTGGTCACCTTTTGTCCTTAGTTCTCCACCATAAAACATGAAGTGCCAGGTCCAAATGGGACCTTGACGTAGATATGCAAAAAAATAGCAAAATCATTGAATCTACACACAAATCACACTCAAAATGCATATTAGAGAATATACACAATTTCCTATTAAATATATATAAAACCTTCATAAAAAGTACATTCTATCAAAATAATGTCGCACAACATGTTTTGAATCCATACAAAAATATGAGCATTTTTGGTGCTCATCAATCATCCTAGAACTCCTAAGGAAGGCTTGGGAGTTTTATCCAAAGAGGTGCCACATTAATTTTTTCTATGGTAGAGTTAAATCCTGGTCTCTATTTTCTCATGAAAAGTCTAACTTTTCCTATGAACTGTGGGTCATCTAGTAGAGTTTTGATGATGTCTTCCTTAGATGAGAAGGAAACCAAAAAGAATCCTTTAGGCAGAGCATATATTTCTAAACCACTCTTTAGTTTGCATCTAGACATAGCTCATTTTCTATATAGTGCAGCTCTAATGAATTTACCAATTAGGTAATTATTCATTCTCAACATAGATATTTCCACTAGTTTATCTAGAATATTCCAAACCAACCCCTCTATCGTTTGTTTTGGAGTTATCAAAAAATAATATTTTAACTCTTCTCTATTATCTCCTCTCACTATATCAAACCATCAAGTTTTCTTTTGTGTCAGTTGAACCTCTTTTTCATTTTTTGTTAGATTGAGAGGAACACCCTTAGAATATGGGCCGTTGGAGTCCTCTTGAGATCCATATTTGGTTAATTTTTTATAGTCTCGACATTATTACATTGAATTTGGTCATAAAATATCCTTAGACTAGTAAATATAGTATCCATATAAGGCATTGCCCATATCTATTGAGAATGTATTGAATCATAACAATTGTTATCATCTAAAATTTTGTGAAATTGTCCACCCTTGTGAAATTATGCATGTCCATCATATATATTATGTATCATATTGATTGTGAAAGATGTAAAAGTATAATGTGATGAGCATTCAATCCAACTCATATTTATGTCTATCATTGAATATTTGTTGATTTAAGTCTATATAAGGAGTATAAAAAAACTTCTAGAATATATAAACACACACTTATGAACTTCTATATCCTAACTTTTATATCTAAAGCCTAAAAATTAATCCCTAAAAGGTTAAACTTCAAAATTATATACCCTCTTTAGTAATTGTCTTAACTCTCCCTTGGAAGATAACCCCTTCTATCTTTAAACTTGTATAACTCTTTCCTAAGCTACCTTTTTATCTAATTCACTATATGGGATTGAAATAGGCCCTAACTATATTACATCATCACCTTGTTACAATCATATTTGAATGAATTGCATAGTGGCATTATATTGTTGGGCAAGTTTTGAACCTAAGTCTTCCCATGAAGCTCACATTTTAAACTATTTGAAAAAATGCACTTCATATCATGCTAAGATTCACCCATCGTATTAGTGTAGAAATAATTACTCCTTGTTGCTTGTCCTCAACCCATTAGGATTTCGAACACACCATTATTCTCTAACATATTAATATTTTTATAACCTATTCTAAAATTTATATCTTTTTCAAATAAAAAAAATTATAAATCAAGTTTGACAATGCATCAATGCTTTATATCATTCCCTAGTCATCCCTTATAGAGATCTACTTTATTGGAATCATCATGACTTGTAAACAATATAATTGCTTAAATCATAGAATGAATCTAGGTCTAAATATAAAAAGGCATGATCTATCTAAATATAATAACCCTATTACTTCTTAAGTTCTCTAATGTTTACATGAGATACATTGCCCTTTCCTCGTCACCTTATAAGTACAAAGAATATATATATATATATATATATATATATATATATATATATATATATAATCAAATAACTATATATAACATGAAAATTTGCATTGAATAAAGCTATTTAATTATTTTGAAAAGATATTTTTTTCAACTTTTTATATAATTCTACACTTTGCATCAATTTCTTTTTAAATAAATTTATTTTTTAATTTCACATACAAATATCAATATTAACAACTTAATGTTTTACCTTTTAAAATTTTCATAATAATTATTAACATGTTACCACTAAATTTAAGGTTTTTTAAAATTTAAAACCTTAAAACAAAATAAATTATTTAAATTTATTTTTCTTAATCTATAATTTTTTAAAAGCTTAAAAACAAAGCACATTATGTAAATTTATTTTTCTTAATCTATAATTTTTTAAAAGCATTAAAGAAAAAGTAAGTTGTAGGGTCTTTGTACATATTTCTTGCTTTTTTTTATTATTTATCTTATCCTTTGCTGAGAAACTCATTTGATTATCATAAAAAGAAGATAGATAGCTCCACGGTTTCACTATTACAAGTAATTGTAAGGATCTTTTCGTTTTTTTTTTTAATTATATAATATTTATTTTAAACTTTTAAGAAAATCTTTATTTCTAATTATTTTATAATATTTTTTCTGGTTTTATTTATATTTACTCTTTGTTTTCCTTATCATTGGTTGTAATTTTCATCGCAACAAATGACTGGTATTTGAAGTCATTCTTTTGTAAACAAGATAAAAAGCAAATGGTGGGTGACTATTTAGATGTAAAAACTGTCATGAATGCCATGCAAAGGAAGGGAAGGGAAGGGAAATGAATTTTAAATCTACATTTGTTCATGACATTGGCTCAAATGTGAAAAACTATAAATTTTACAAAGCTTATAATCATTTTTTTAACTTTTTCTATAAAACAATAAATATGTTGCGAGAATAAATAAATCTGCAAAAGAGGCGTGCAGAGATTCTTTCAATTACAGTCATCCCAAAAGGAAAGTCAAAAAGCTATAAAAGTGAACGATCCCAGCACAAGCTGTGGCTGATATCAAACAAGAACAATATGAGAACGAAAATACACTTACTGATTGCAGGGTTTACTCACATTCATCACTGAACTCAAACTGAAACACCCAGCTTTACTTCCTTCCTCCGCATATTAAGAATATGCTCAACAGTTTCTTCCATGTAAAGCAATGTTTGGACTTGAGAGGATCAGGTAAAGTCCTGTATGCTCTTGTTCTATGCAGGGTTTTTGGTCTCTTGGGCAGGTTCCTAACAGCAATCACCCTTCTAATTCTTGTACACTTCAGTATCCTAAATTGTCCCCACGTTGTTCTTCTCTGCTTCAAATCCAAACCCATATCCAGAACAAGCAGTTCACTAACAATCGTCCTGCTGTAAACTTCCATGTCACAGAAATCACTTCTCTTTTCCTCCTTTATAATACAACTTCAAACGCACACACATACTATTTAACAACTCACTGGAAGGTTCTGAAAATACAGCAAACATGAGAGGGAGAGGTAACCACCTTCTGTAACGCTGGCGCCCGACCTGCGTGTCAAAAGATGTGTTTAACATGAAAGTGGGACATGGTTTGTTCCCTAAAGAACCAACCAACATTCTCACTCCGAAAGATTTGCCAAGAGATTTTAAAGATGTATTAGTAAGAATTTTAGGGCTATTGAAATGGAATCAATGGTAATATTATAAAAATGTTTTTGATTGTTTTTAGCAGCAGATATCCTTATCCCAAGTAAGATGGAAAAGACTTTTTACCTAAAACTTTAAATTATTTGTCGCACCAAGTAATCGAGTTTGTGCATCACAATAGTTGATAAGACGTTTGAGATCATTAAAATTAAAATTATAATTATAATTGTAGAATTTTTCCTTGGAAACTTATAAATTTTAATATTTTGTTTTGGTATAGGAATACTTGTCATACCGGATAAGATGTAGTAGGATTTTTAAAGGTTCTTATCCATCCTTTGTATAGTGGTTTAATACCACCAAGATCATATTTATTAGGTGAAGTCATCCATCTCACGTTTGATTGAAAGCGATGCACATGTAAATACTAGTCAATTCAATCGGATCATTAGGTACTAAATGTATTAGGAAACAATAAAGTATACCAAATGATGACTCATATTGATTATATTTAACTTTACCCTTTCGACATAACTGTGAAATTATATCTTACTGTTGAGAATTTATTTTTATACATAAAAAATCGGTTTAAAAAAAAAAAAATTTAAATTGGCATAAACATTAGTTTTGAGGTGCTTTTATGTGGTTTTATAGCCCTTCGTCACTTTCGCCTACCCATCAGCGGGCCTCCTCCAGTTACTCAGGGACCGCCGATTCTTAGTGCGTAGATTGACTCGAGAAAAGCTTTGTATTCAAATATGGTAAGGTAGTTTTAATGAATCAAATTTAACTATTAATGTTATTTATGCCTTATTTAAGGATATTTAATGTCTATAATTTAATTAATATTTTGAATAATTAAGTTAAAATATATAAAAATTGTTGATCTATGATTTTAGATGTTTAGCATATCTTTATAGAGTTATCTTATTTATTCAATTTTAACCTTATAACACTTAATTTTAATATATAAATATTGCTTGCTTTTATTATAGAAAGATTTATTTTGGAGTTTTTTTTTTTTTTAAATGCATAAAAATCATTCTACAATCTTAGATGTTTAGCATATCTCCTTATAGAATTGATCTTATTCATTATAGAATTGATCTTATTCATTCTAAGATTTATTTTGGAGTTTTTTTTTTTGTGATAAAAAAGATAAGATGCATAAAAAATCATTCTATTATCTTAGATGTTTAGCATATCTTCTTATAGAATTGATTTCATTCATTCAATTTTTATCTCATAGCATTTAATTTTAATAGATGAATATTGATTGCTTTTATTTCCCTAAGATTTAATTTTGAAAATATATTTTTTTTATAAAAATATTAGATGCATAAAAAATCATTCCATGATCTTAGATGTTTAGCATATCTCCTTATAGATATATTTACAGTAAAGGAGAATTATCATAAAGACTACTAACCAAATTAAAATGTAGTAAAATAAATTTTTATGTTCATTTTAGAATATCTCATAATTTTAAACTAGTTTTAATTTAGTGGATCATAAGAATTTATCACACTACCCGAATCAATTTCAAAGACTCATGGGAAGATGATGGTGAAAAATTTATTACAAATAGTTGAGGATTGGATTCTTGCAGTTTTCAGTCATTAATTTCTTCCAAGCATAAAATACTTCAAACAAAATGGGAGCCTCCACGGTAGGGTTGGTTAAAAATAAATTTTGATGGTGCTTCAAAAGGGAATCAATAGCAAGTGTTGGTGGTATTTTTCGGAATGAAAAGAGAAGTGGTATTATTGTATGTTGAGAATCTTGAAATTCAATCTAATCATTTTTCTAAAACTAGAGCTTTGTTCCTAGGTATTAGGTTGATTGATATAATTGGAGTTAAAAATATCATCATAGAAGGAGATTCATTAAACATTATCAACCTAATAAAGGGTAATTAGGATTCAATTTGGGACATAAATGATATGATTTAGGAGGTTAGACTATAAAGTAGGAATTTGGAAAATGGGCAAATTATACATATCTACCGACAAGACTGTAGATTGGATAGCCAGTTGAAAAATTTAGAATGAAGGATATGTAATCTTGGAAGATAATTTTCCACAAGAAATTATGGGAATTAGCAATAATGAATTTCAAAATGCAATTATTTGATATAAGGATTAGGAAAAGGGATTCACAAATACACGATAGTAGAGAATGTAAAATAAATAGTTGTTAAGCATTTGTGTCAGTGTCCTGTTTCTATTAAGTTTTTGACTAAGTTGGCTTTCTATAGTATAAGCTGATATAGGTTATGTGGGTTGTATTTTAAAATTGGTAACTCACTTTATGTCACATATTGAGCTTTGTATCATAGTATCATATTTTTTATGAAAATGTAAAAGGGTTGGGGCTCTTTTAGAAACCCCTTCCTCCAATATAAAAAATAATGACTATGCATGCTTCTTTGTGTCTTACATTTGTTGAAATACACTTCATTATAATTTAAAGTATTATTAATTTTAAAAGTGCATAAAAGTAATTTAATTGTATACATATAAAAAATTATAATGTTATCTTATTTTACATGGATGTCATGGTTCAATTTTGTTATTACAAGGTTAGTCTCTACGTTATTAGAGGTAAAGGTAAAGTAGTTTTTAACTTCCATGAGGTCATAGACCATATGAGACAACCCTCATGGAGATGTTGTTTTCCTAATAAATGGTTATCCAATTGTACTATGATTATTGAAGCATATCATAAAACCCTACGATCCTAACCCCTATAATATTAGAACCTTGACTTCAACTCCACATTGTAATGCAATACCACTAATATGATTTTTATATCTAGGTTCAAAATATAATGCCAACATAGTATCTTCAATTTTCCATGGCTAAAATTGTAAGGTGACACCGCTAAAGTGATTTTTTTCCTAGGTTCAAATTCTCCTGCTAATATAGTACCATTAATTTTCTATGGCACTATAATGTTGCTATACTACTATTTTATATATTGCAATGCTAGTTCTAAATGGTACTATTTTTCACAATTAGGAAACCACTTAATGTATGTTTCTAATGATGATTAAAAGTTATATTAAATGAAAGTCAGGGGGTCAAATGACAAGTTTTATTTTGATGTTTTGGAAGGAGGATGTTAAAATTTTATTTTATAAATAGGTTGCAAGAATACAAATATTTATAATTAAATATCAACTCATGTTAATATGAACATTATATAGATAAGGTGGATGCCTAATAATTTGCTTCATTATTTTTTTATAATTAAAGGTGAGGGTTTTGAAAGGCTCAAGACCAGAAAGACAGAATCCCACATGGCAACACCAAAAGCAACACAACACTGGGAGGTGGATATCCAACCTAGGAACAAACACCACAACTACTCTATAGGAGTAGGGTCACAAAACAAAGGGCTAAAATTTAGCATTTTGAACCCTGGGATCAAGCCCAACCACCAAAGCTAAAATTAGAATTAGAATATTTTTTGACCATCGAAGCAAGGGAATTGAAGCAACAAGGAACACCAGCCTGAATTTTCTGCTACATTACAAAACACCCAACAAGTTTGGTGCAACGATTGGTCCCCTACCAACAAGATGTTGTCACAAAAAACATTAATGAAAATAGATAAACTAGGAACCCTCCATTGGCCGCAACATCCCAAGCAATACCACCCAAAAAACAACCCAAACTCCATCTAAACTAGGAAAAACCAAAGCGAAGAAGAGAAAATGAAGCATGAAACTACCACTCTAACCAATAAATGAAACCAGTTTCTAGCACCTGATAAAATATCCACAACAACCCCTATACCACTAAACATGGGCCTATAGAAAAACCCACCCAACCATCGATTGGAAAAACAGAGAAACCTTGGGACCAAGCCCTACCACTACTATTGGATCTGAAAATAGAAATTACTACCAACCACCGAAGTAGGGGAGATGAGCTAGCCAAGGCACACTAGCCAAAATTTTCTACAACATTACAAATCACCCATCAAGGTTTGGTACAACGATTGATCCCCTACCAACAATATATTGTCACCAAAAATAAAATAGAAATAAACTAACCAGGAACCCTCCACTGGCCACAACTCCCCAAGCAACGCCACCCACCCAACAACCAAAAATCTAGCCAAACCAGGTAAAAACCAAAGCGTAGAAGAAAGAAGTAAGCAAGACACTCCCACTCTGTTCATGAAAAACCAAATGTAGGAACCTAAGCAACTATCCATGACAACCCATCTACCACTAAACAGAGGCCTACAAAAAAATTACTCAACTACCAGTTGGGAAAACCAAGAAAAATAGAGGATCCACCAAACCAAAAAGGAAAAACATTATCCATTGGTGGATCTTGCCAACCGAACTCCACCAGCCAAGAAAAACATTGGAGAAGCACCACACCCAGGGACATTGAAAAATAGCTCTAAACAAATACTAAACCTGAGCAAACAGGGTTTTGAAAGGACACATAACCTTCAATATTATGGGATTAGACCCCATAGGCACACATAGTAGACCAAACTCCAACCCTAGTGGGTTTGAACCCTATAGGAACACAAAAGACTAGCTTTTCCCCAAAAGGGGAAACCCTAAAGCATAAAGAAGGCCAAACAATGACCCTGACCAAACAACAATGAGGTACTTCCAACCCATACCAACAAGCCATCAAATACCATCGAATGGTGCTACAAAAGGAATAAGGATCACCTCAACCTCCACCACAGGACTGACACTGACAGGGAAAAAGAAAGCTCTATAGGCCACCGTAAACTTTTTTGTTCTGCACTAGGACTTCGGACTACCAAACTCAAACCTCCCACACTCCTTTAGCACAAGAATATGGGCAAAAAATAGGACTTCCATCTCCATTGGAGAAAATTGAGCCTTCAGAGAAAAATCAACATAAATGCATTTAAGAGGTTCCCATGAAGTAGCGAAGAGGGCTTCAATATTAGAGAGAGAAAATCATGAATCCAGGGAGAAAAAAATTTCAACATCTCCATTCATGAGCCTACACTCTCCAACAATGGGATCTAGAGCCTCGATTGGTCTTGCACCCATGCCAAAATTCAAAATCACTTCGTTCCCAGTTGTTCCCATCGCAGTGATCCCATTCCTATAGTATGTTCATATAGTTTGCTTCATTATTACAATTAACTCTAAGCATGGAATTTTATTTGATTTTGGATGTAATATGTCAAAAATATCACCTTTGAAATGAAATTTATGTGTTTATAGTTATTGGTAATGTAGACACAGAAAATTGACCCACCAAAATGAGTCAATTCTTCCTTAGATCTTTAGCTAGCCACTTAAAATTTCTAAGTGTAAATTTGGAACCCTTTTCCCCTCCCCCTTGGTCTTGTTTCCTCAGCTTTACCAAATTTACAGGTTTATACGAGGTATGAATTTGGCTTGCCATATTCACACCCTATAATAACGATGTAGGAATTTGGCATTCCAAGGGTTTTTCTCACTAAAACCCCTCCTCTTACCAGCCTGTTTTGGGATTGGCCTTTACCCATGATGAAATTTCATTTTCATACTTTTTTTCCCTCTAAACCTCTTATAAATAAGGGTTTAGATCCCCTCTTTTTCCCTAAGATTACCAATAAGTTATTTTGAGATTCTAATTCTTGACTTTCTCATTGTTCATGCTCATCTACTCTAAATTGCTATTTTTTTTGTTTTATGCTTTGGTGGTGGTTACCCTTGGGGATTAAGTGGAGTATTGGTGACTATATTGATCAACCTTCTTAGAGGGCTTCATCCACCTCTTCATTGCTTCTTGACCTTCTTAAGTCTATTTTTCACTATTTTATATCCCATTTTTTGTCGTTTTAGGGCCCAAAAAGGGCATTCATACCCAGTCCTTATAGGGTACAAATTTTGTTGACCATATTCGTGCTCCCTCTTTACAAGGTGCAAATTTGGTAAATTAGGGCTTATGAGCAAGTTTTGCACCCCAAACACTAATTCACACCTTGCATTTTAGCATTCTATTGTGCCCATCCTATTTGTATTTTATTTTACTATCATATATATGTTTCCATCTATTTATGCATGTTCCAAATATCAAAGATCATTTTTTCTTTTGAATGATCAGTTAAAAGGACCAAGGGGGATTGACTATTGCACCTCTAATATTGGTCTTATAACGACCTAAGCAGACCCCCAAATGTTGATCAATTTTTCTAGGGTATTTTGAAGCTATTTTACAGGTTTAAAGCTATTGGATATTTTGGATGCAAGATAAAGCTTGAAAAATCTATTGGATCAGATAAGTACTCTAATAGATCTTTAGGTTGTTTAATGTTTGCTCTTATTCATTTCTATCCAAAATCTAAATTACAAGTAAAAGAAAAGTAATTGATTGAATTTCTAGGCATTTGAAAGAATAAAAGCATATAGTGTGCATCTACGGTTATAATATTTTTTTATGCATTTCCCTTGGACACTTGCTCAAAGGCTTTATTTTGTAATCCTAGGGTTAGATATCATTGAATCGCAAAATCATACTAGGGTTAGCTCTTGTCTTCTTGCATCTTGTGTGTCTTGCATTGTTCTTTCCTTTTCATAGTTTAGTTTAGAAAGGCCAAACAATAGGTGTATGCTTAATTGACACATCAAACACTTCCACCTTAGACTTGGATCAAGTCCTAAAATCATTCCTAGTGAACCCTTCTTCTTTCCCATCGAGTGTAGAGTTATAACAACCATTGCGGCCACCTCAACTCCCAGCAGATCCAGTCGAGAATCATATGTAGTGCGTAGTTTTCCCTCTTTACATATTTGGTGAACTTGACATGAAACACATATTAGTGGCCAAAATAGAAATCCTCTTCCTTTGCTCTTTTGAAAACTTAAATAAGACAATTAATTATGTTTGTTTATATTAGAAAATATTTAAAAATAACTTAAAAATCTTATGTTTTTTCATTGTTCTTTAGTTTTCTTCCTTCTTTGCTCTATCATGTCTCTCTCTCCTAGTGGCTCCCAACCTTAGGAGTGGGTGAAGGCTTTTATATTTTGATGATATTTTCCAAAAATATGATCATATTGATAGAGAAAATCATAATCTAGAAGAAGATGAAAATGAGGAAGTTGATAATGACCTTGATCCTACTAAGGTACCCAATGGGAACCTTATCTTTAAATCATTTGCAAGTGTCATAAAGATGCCTTGGATAAAGCTATGGAAGAGGAATCCTAACAAGGAAGTTGGAACATCTCATCATAAAACCATTTCCCCTCGAGATGTTCATAACAACACCTTGACCAAATATTTGAATCATGATATTCTTGTTTGCAACCCAACATATGCTACTATTGTAACCACCAACGTTGGAAGAATTCCACAAGTTCCTCCAACTAGTAGTACATCTAAAAATTATGTTCAATTTCCTCCTCATTCATCTAATCTCAATATTTATACTTCTATTTCACCAAATGTTAGTTATCCTCCATAATAAGATACCATATATCATAACCCATACCATAATAGTTTCAATACCTCCAACATAAGTCAAGTTTCCTTTCAACAACCTACCTATACCTCTCCCCTAGGGAATCTAAGGGTATTTCATAGAAACAACCGTAAAGTGCGGAGTTTAACAGGTAAAACAATTAGTTTCCAGAGTGGATATGATTCGATCACCTAGTTTCATCTATAACTACAAAGAAATGTGCAATCAAACCTTAGACCCTATCATTACCTCTAGGCCATACACTAAGAAATTTCCAATACTAGTTTTGCCTATCTATAAGGGAACCAAAGATCCAATTGAGCATTTAAGAATATTTAGGATAAAATGCCATGATATCATAAATGATGACATGTTGCTACTAAAAACATTCCCTAAGACTCTTGGTGGTATGGAATTAGAGTGGTATTTTCATTTGCCCAATCATTCTTTGAGAAAT
This sequence comes from Wollemia nobilis, assembly GCA_028583015.1. Lineage (NCBI taxonomy): Eukaryota > Viridiplantae > Streptophyta > Pinopsida > Araucariales > Araucariaceae > Wollemia > Wollemia nobilis. The sequence goes on from JAQPPZ010001106.1 coordinate 11,512,022, forward strand.
TTTGAAGAGATAGCTAAAATGTTTGTTCAACAATTTGGTGCTTATGTTGAGAAGAAAGTTGTTGGAATTATGTTGAATATTTTTCATGTTATTTAGGAGGGGTTAACTCTAAAAGGACTTTACACTATGTAAACATTATGTTGAATTTTTTGGTGGTTTAAGCTATTTTTAGACCCATATGGGCGTTTTTGGGTTAATGTAATGTTGACCCATGGTATTGTAAAAACCCCTTATTATGTTGTTGATATATAAAGCAACACTTGCATAAGGGTTTGGTAATGAATTTGCAAGAAATGTAACTGCAAGCAAAAAGTGAGCAAAAGTATATTATTGTATTGGATACAGACAATTTTATACAATAAGGAGATATTCTTGCTATGTTTTTTCCCATAAGGGTTGCCTAGGATAAATTCTTGCATAATGTATTTTTCTTCTCTATTTTTCTTTGATTCTACAATTATTGCTTTTCTAGGTTTTGTTTATCAAGGTATTATTTCTTTTTATTTGGTATCAAAGCTAGGTTTTGGCTTTGTTCAAGGAATAAGGGTTTCAATTCTAGGATAAATTTATTCTTGAGTGGGAGCAGTGCATGGAAGAATCTAGGCGAAGGAAAAATGATTGGAAGCACATGGGTAGAGATCAAAAAAATTAATGGATAAAATTTTGAGTTATGAAAACTCAATATGGAGGATCTATTGGTGGATAAATATCAGTGGGTCATTGTCTTAGAAGTAAAACGAATAGGAGCAATAGATGAGTAATGGCTAAAGATCGATAGGAAGGAAATTAGATCTATTAGATTATGCTTATCGGATTTAGTATTGTTGAATGTATCGATAGAGACCATAACAAAGTTGTTATGGGAAAAGTTGGGAATATTGTATCAAATAAAGTTATTGGTAAATAAAATCCTTCTTTGAAAGAAGCTATATTCTCTTTGTATGAATGATGGTGACTCTATGGCTACACATCTAAATATTTTTAACATTGTGGTAAGTCAATTTAACTCTACAGATGTAAAAAAATGAAGAGAAAAAGTATAAATAATAGGATAACCTAGTTATGGCTATCATCAATACTACTTCTAAACTGAAAGTAAAGGATATAGTAGGAATATTTCTATTTGAGGAAATGAGACAAAAATATTCAAAGGATTATCATCAAAAGGATGTCTTGGTTGTAAGAGAATTTAAAAGAAATTAGGATAAAGGAAATAAAAATCTAGGGGAAAATCTGTTGTTTCTAACAAAAGGAAATGTTGGAAGTGTGGAAAAATAAAGCATTATAAAAGAGATTGTAGATCTAAAAATTTTGATGAAGGAATGTCTACAAAAATGAAGACCAAAAATGAAGATTCAAGGGACCTGTTCGTAGCTACAACATGTTCAAGTGAACACCATGACTCATGGTTGATTGACTCAAGTACTTCTTTTTATATGACTCCTCATAGGAAGGGGTTTTATGAATATGAAAAGATAAATAGAGGTGAAATATTCTTGGGATACAATTCAATACAAAAAATAATAGGTTGAGGAAGATTCAAATTGAGGTTAAAATATGGAAGAGTTAAAACTCTTCCTAGTGTGTTGCATATTCTAGGTTTGGCAAGGAATCAGATATTTGTTAGTAAGATGAATGATCTGGATGTGATTGTGGAATTCAAAAAGGATAGCTACAAGATGGTTGGTGGATGCTTAGTATTGGTAAGGGGAATTTGTATAGGAACTTGTTGGTCACGAATCTACCTAAGAACAAAGTATTATCACTTGTGCTTCCTAGACCCGACCAACAATGAAATGTTGAGGAAAAGAGAAAATTCCTTCGGGTCGATCTCTAGAGAGGCCTGCCTCCCTTACTAATATAATTTGGTTTAAAGCTTATGGTAATAGGAAATAAATGGGAAATGACATAAAGAAATTGAAATATGGTTTTAAGTCGAAAAAGTGTGGTTGGGATAAACAAACAACAAGAAACCACATTCAAATTCAAATGAACATGAAATAGAAAAGAAAGCACAGGAACCACTCACAGTTTGCATAGATGATATCCAAAACATATTTCAATGTTCATTCCCTTACCAGCAGTAATTAAATTTAGATGCAGAATTTAAAAGCAACTAATAAGGAACATAAACATAAGCAAAAATGACAAGCAGGAAGTGATCAACCACAAGACTACTTAAGGAACCAAAAGCCGAATATATTTCTATTGATGCAGAAAACTTAAAGTATTTTTTTGTAGAATGTCTATCCTCCCTTTACAATGAAAATTGATTAGTATTTATAGAGGATTGCACCTCTTTCATTAAATGCATACAAAAACAAAATGTTGGTAAATCAAAGACCACCAAGAGTGATTTCCTCCTTGGTAACAATGATACTCGAATCATAACATTCTTTAGGAAACAACGATCCCTCTTTCATGGAGTGCGCCTAGAAAATCAACAAAAATGGATGGTGGAAAATTGCTCCAAAATTCGGCACATTGAAATCACAACAATAACATATAAAAATCAGGAGCTTTAGCATTAAATTTTGGTTGATGCATTGTCACCTTGCACCCTAGAAAATTAACTCCATTTTGACAAGAAGTGGAATCCATAGTTGGTGCCTTGGAAATATAGGCATCTCTTCAACCGGTATTCTGAAAATATCACTTTTGGTGCCCCAATAATTAAATTTCATCAATTTTCTCTTTTTGGAAAGTTTCTATTTTTGGAAATTTTCTATTTTTGGAAAGTTTCTATTTTTGGAAACTTTCCATTTTCGGGGTGAAATGCCATTTCGGGGGGCAAAAAGGTATTTTTGGGGGGTGAAATACCATTTTCGATGACTTTCCTTTTTAAAAAACTTTCCATTTTTGCCACACTGAACTTTGTCCAAACTTGAGGCTAGTAGTGCAAGTATTGATTATAATAACTCTTCAATTATAGAGGAAATTAATACAATAGAAGATGTTCCAAGTATTCCTGTAGTGAATACAATGTTGTGGCATCAATGCATGGGGTACATTGGTGAGAAAGGCCTTCGAATATTGAAAATGAAAGGTATGGTTGAAGGAATTCCTAAAATTCCCATTAAATTTTAATTTTTGTGAGCACTGTGTTTTAGAAAGCAAACCATAGTTAAGTTTCCAAGTAGTGCTACAATATCTGAAAGAAGTTTACATCTAGTTCACAGTGATGTGTTTGGATCTGCAAAAGTACCATCATTCGGTAAATCCATCTATTTTGTAACATTTATAGATGACTTCTCAAGAAAGATCTGGGTATACTTCTTATAGTACAAATCTGATGTTTTTAATAAATTTAATGAGTTCAAGGCTCTTGTAGAAAATTAGACATAGAAAAATATAAAGGTTTTGAAAAGTTATAATGGTGGTGAGTATTGCTCTAATGAATTTGAATGGTTTTGCAAGGACTATGGAATAGAAATGCATATAACAACTCCATATACTCAACAAAAAAATTGAGTTGTAGAATGGATGAACATAATATTGATGGATAAGGCCAAAAGCATGTTAAGCGATGCAAGGTTAGAAAAGAAATTCTAGGTATAAATCATGTTAACTGCTTGCTACCTCATCAATAGATCTCCTACCTCAACTTTGGTGGATAAAACTCCACAGGAAGTGTGGACTATTAAGAAACCCTCTCTTAGTCATATAAAGGTTTTTGGTTGCTAAGCTTATATGTATGTCCCAAAAGAGAAAAGGACTAAGCTAGACTATAAATATGATAAATGCATATTTTTAGGTTATAGTACTGGTGTGAAAGGATATAAGTTATGGAATCCAAAAATACAAAATATTACTTACAGTAATAATGTGATCTTTAGAGAAATAAAAGGGGTTCCAAAATAGGAAATGCAACCAAGAAAAGGACCAAAAATAGTTTAGGTAAAATTGGAATAGGAGGAAGAACCTATGGTAGAACCTGAACTATAGAGAGAGTTTGAAGAGGAATATTCAAAGGAAGAAGGTGAGGAGGAAGCTGAAGATGCAGAACCTAGAACTCCAATTTTGAGGATATCAAATTGGATGAGAAGACTCCTAGAAAGGTATAGCCCTTCAAATTTTTATTATGCATTTAATATATTAGTTACTGATGAATAACCCAAGACTATAAAATAGGCACTTTAGTCGAGTGAGAATAAGTTTTGGAAAAGGGCCATGGAAGAAGAAATGGAGTCCCTAGATAAAAATAAGATATGGAAATTGGTGAAATTACCCCTTGGTAGAAAACCTATTGATTGTAAGTGGTTATTCAAGAAAAGTACAATGTAGAAGGAAATTTGGAGAAGTACAAAGTTTTCCTAGTAGCAAAAGGATTTTCTCAAGTTGAAGAAATTGAATTTGGTGAGATTTTTCTTCTATGGATAAATTAACATCAATTAGAGTTCTGTTGGCTATTTCTACTACTTTTTATTTTAAAATAGAACAGATGGATGTAAAGATAGCTTTTCTACATGGTGAACTTGATGAAGACATATATATATATATATATATATATATATATATATATATATATATATATATATATATATATATATATATATATATATATATATATATATATATATCACAACCAGAATGCTTTAGATTAAAAGGTAAGGAGGACTTGTATGCAAGCTAAAGAAGTCTCTTTACAGGTTGAAGCATTCTCTAAGGATGTGGAACCAACAATTTGATAGGTTTGTTTTAACACTTGGTCTTGGAAAAATCAAAGCAGATCCATGCGTATATTTCAAAAAGGAAGGTGAAAATTTTGTTATCATTGTATTGTATGTGGATGACATGTTGTTAATTGGTAACAATAAGGAGATGATAAAGTTACTAAAATCTTAGTTATATTCTAAATTTGACATGAAGGATTTGGGTGCTGCAAAATTTATTTTGGGTATGGAAATAATAAGGGATCGTGCAAATAGAAATTTGTGGTTAAATCAAAGGAAATATGTTGATTTGATACTATAGAGGTTTAGGATGCATGATTTTAAACCAGTATGTTCTCCATATCCAGTTGGTCAAAAGTTATCTCCTAAAAAATTTCCTAAAATAGATGAGTAAATTGAAGAGATGCATAATGTTCCTTATGCTAGTGCTATGGGTAGTTTGATTTATGAAATGGTTTGTACTAGACCTGATATTGCACATGTAGTGGGAGTAGTTAGTAGATATAAGTCTAATATAGGAAAGGAACATTGTACTGCTATGAAGAGGATCTTGATACTTGTGTGGAACTACAAATTATGCTATTTATTACAAGGGAAAATCTAGAGATAATGATATTGTAAATCTACAAGGGTTTATGGATGTTGACTAGGCTAGAGATATTGACAAGAGAATATCCACAAGTGCTTATGTGTTTAGGCTGTTTGGAGAGGCAGTAAGTTGGATGAGTAAAAATCAATTAATTATTGTTTTATCTACTACAAAAGTAGAGTACATTGTAGTAACTCATACCTATAAATAAGTATTGTGGTTACAAAGGTTGTGTTCAATACTTAGCATTAATAATGCTATAAGAATTGATAGTGATAGTCAAAGTGCAATATTTTCGACAAATATTCCTAGTTTTCATGATCAATCTAAACATATTGATATCAAGTACCATTTTTTGAGAGAGATGGTTGAAGATAACCAGGTGATATTGGATAAATTTGATACAAAGAAAAATAATGTTGATTCGTTAACAAAGGTTGTACCTACTTAAAATTTTGCTTGGAATAGAAGATCTATGGGCATGGTTACCCTTGATAATTGATAATGGCAGTTATTAGCCCCTATGAAAATTATTCAACAAGTGGAATAATATTGGAATTATGTTGAATATTTTTCATGTTATTCATGAGGAGTTAGCTTTGAAAATACTTTACACTCTGTAAATATTTCCTTGTCAGGGTTCAGGACTGGGTCGAGCCCTAAGCGGGGATACGAGGGTGGTAGCCCCTATTTGGGAGTTTGGGGGTGTTAGCCTCTAGGGAAATTTATTTGGGGTTTTAAGCTATTTTTAGACCCATATGGGTATTTTTGGGTTAATGTAATGTTGGACCATGGTTTTGCACCCATTGTATTGTAAAATCATTTTTTGTGTTATTGGTATATAAGGCAACACTTGCATGAGGGTTTGGTAATGCATTTTCAAGAAATATAATCGAAAGCAAAAAGTGAGTGAAAGGATATTATTGTATTGAAGATGATCAAGTTTATACAGTAAAAATATATTCTTACTGCATTTTTTCTTGAAAGGATTGTCTAGGATAAATTCTTGTGTAAAGTGTTCTTCTTCTCTATCTTTTCCTTTGATTCAGCAATTACTGTTTTTTTGGATTTTATTTATTGTGGTATTATTTCTCTTCAAATTTTACTATGAAATATGTCTATTTGTTGAAACAAGCTAAAGATGAAAGTTTTTCTAAATATTTGTCTCGATGGAGGAGTCTAGTTGGATGCTTGAGATATACCTTACCTCCTCAATATGTGCTTGAGATATTCATTGGAAACTTGCAAGAGCAGATCTCTTATGAATTAGAGACTACAACTATCACATATTTTGACCAAGCTATAGATCTAGAAATAAGGGTAGATCATGCCCTTATAATAAAATGTTATCTCAAAGTAAAATAATATAGGACCACTAAAAATCAGTAAAAGAACAAGCATCTGGTTGGTAATGGGGTAACAGATAGTAGGTTTATTAACAATATTGTTAACTACCTACAAAATATTGTGCTTAACCAACCCTAAAAAACCCCACGAAGGAATTTCACAAGACTCAACATGCCTATGAATGTGGTCCTAAAACAAATTTTGGAAGCTAACATGATTGAGTTACCCTTCATAACGTAACCTAATACCACAGTTGATTGGTATAATCCTGGTCAACATTGTGGGTATCATAGAGTGGAGTAGCACTAGAAAAACTCTTGTAAGATGTTGAAACATGTGGTTCAAGACCTAATTTATGAAGGATGGCTTGTTATAGAAGGTTCTCAACCCAATCCTCCAACAAATAATCAACCTCCTATACAACAAGCACCCATAACTAATTAAGACATGGGGATATTCCAATATCCTCTCCCTAAGCATGGTTAGTATGTATCTAATCAAGTATTATATCAGAATGTGTCACCTTACTAAGATAATATGGTTGGTATGATAGAAAAAACCACAAGGCAATAAGCACTGAATCAACAGACTCAACATTATTATTAGGATATGAGTTCTTCATCCAACCCATCTTCAAAACCTACCCTAGTTTTAAATAATACCCAAAAAAGAAGCATAAGATTAGAAAACCCACCTTGAGTGTTGAAGTTGCAACCTAAAGTCTCCTTTGACATTCAAAAATAATAAGCTAGTACCCCAACCAATATCTCCCTCTTAGAGCTTTTTCAAACTTCTCTTATTCATAGGGAAGCTTTGTTGAAACTTCTAAGACAATAATCTGTTCCTCAAGACATTTCCCCTAGTGCTATAGCTAATTTTGTAAGTCCTTTTGGGATACATCATATCACATTCTCAGATGATAATATTTATTTCTTAGATCCATGAGGGGATTCTTCCCTTTACATCACTACATTTATTAGGGAAAATTTTATGCACATATTAATTTTTCTAAAAGTTTGGATTAAAAGAGGAAGATTTAACTAAATCCAATGACATCATCAAAACTTTCAACAACGAGTTCCAGAAACTTATTACATTGTATCTCTCCCCCTTAGGGTTGGACCTAAGATCTTATATACCTTGTTCTATGTGGTGTCTTGTCCTACATATTTTAATTTTCTTCTCAAATATCCTTGGATCCATGCAATGCAGGCTGCCCCTTCTACTTTTCACCAGTGTTTGAATTTTGAATTTAAGAATCAATTTATCACCATTTTAGGTGATCCTCACCCATTTGAATATTTTTCACTGGTTGAACAAGCTCAATCTAATATTAATTCATATCCATAATATTCCTCATCCCACATAACTAAGAAATTTGAAAATATAAACATGAGAGAGGAATCATTAATCAATGTTTCATCATAGGATCAAGTCAATCCTTCTCATTAGGAGCCTCTTATAAGGACATCTCATCAAGATTTGGAGTGGAGTTCTAAGGATGAGGGCCCACCCTCTCCCTCTCTATTAGTTGTGATCCCAAAGGAGTATGCTAAAGATGACAGACCTTGTGACATGCCTGATGAGGATGTCCTTCATAGTGGCATATCCTTTGATGGGTCAGTCCCTTGCTTGAGTCTTCTAGTTCTCAAGAGAACTTTGGTTTTATCTCTCCTGAGGACCTTAAGCAACTAGAAGTGATTCCTACCCCACCTCCTCTTGAGTATAAGTCATCTATTCTCATTGAGGACACCATAGATGTGAACATAGGTTCTAAGAAGACCCTTAGAATCCTTAAGATGGACAAACAAGAGTAGTTTACCAATTTTTTGAAATAATTTCATGATGTTTTTGCTTGGTCATATGTCGACATGCTAGGGCTTAATACCCCCCTTGTATTGCATCATTTGGTAGTACACCCTAGTGTTAAGACTATTAAGTAGAAACTTAGGAAGATGCATCCTAAGGTTACCATTTTGGTCAAGGAGGAGCTCCAACAACTCCTTGGCATTTGGAGCTCCTTGGCATTGGTTTTATAAAATATATCAACTATTTTGATTGGATTTCCAATATATTTCTTGTGGTTAAGAAGATGGGAACAATCAAGATATGTACAAAATTTTGGAACATTAACTTAGAATGTCCCAAGGATAATTTTCCCTTGCCCAACATAGATCAGATCGTAGACTTCACTACCAAATATGGTATGCTCTCGCTCATGGATGGTTTCTCAAGATATAATAAGATCGTGGTTACCCCTGAGGACTAGGCTAAGATAACTTTCATCACACCGTGGAGCACATTCTGTTATAAAATCATGCCTTTTGTCTTGAAAAATGTTGGTGCGACATATTAGAGGGATATGACATATTTTTCATGATATGATGTTTGATATTTTACAGGATTATGTGGATAATTTTTTAGGCCACTACATACACCGACACGATCATGTTCACGGTCTAAGACAAAATTTTGAAAGGCTTCGATAGTTTAGTATTCATATTAAGCCCTCCAAATATGTGTTTGGATTCACATCTGGCAAGTTGTTAGGTTTCATCATTTTTAGACAAGGTATTGAAGTGGAACCCACTAAAATAGTGGTTATCACTGACATACCTTCTCCTCACACCTGACCAAGTTGCATAGCTTACAATGTCAGCTTCAAGCTATTCATCAATTTATAGCCCAACTAGTTGATAAGTGTCAGTCCTTTCTTAATATTCATAAGAAAGATGTATTTTAGTGGGATTTTGAGTATCAATGAGCTTTTAATAGGCTCAAGAGATACCTCACTTATCTACCTATATTCATCCCTCATATGCATAGTAAGCATCTAATGCTTTATATAGTAGCTATAAATCATGCTTTGGGAGCCTTGTTGGCCTAACACGATGATCAAAACAAAGAGAGAGCTATCTACTACATCAGTAGAACTTTGGTCAGCTATGAAACCTGGTACACTCCCTTAGAAGTTGTGGTGTTTACTTCCTAAAATCTAAGACACTACATGATTAGTCATAAAACATTGGTGGTTGCAAATTTTGATCCTTTGTTCTACCTCATATCTAAGCCCCACCTTATAGGTCAAGCTGCTCAGTGGGTTTTAGCCCTTCGTGAGTTTGATCTAAATTTCATAGGTCGAAATTCTATCAAGGGTCAGGTGATTACTGATCAATTATCCTTTGCTCCCCAAGATACTGCCCATCCTTTGGTCATCATGTTTCTTGATTAGTGCTTCAGTTTAGAGGTTGAGGAGCTAGAGTCTTGGACTTTATTTTTTGATGGATCCTGATGCATGAAGGGCATTGGTGCTAGAGTCATTCTAGTTACCCCAAAAAAACAACTCATTTCTATTTCCTTCAAGCTTCATTTCTCTTGCATGAATAATATTATTGAATATGAAGCTTTGATCCTTGGCGTTAGAGTAGCCTTAGCTTTGTAGATTACAGTTATCTCTATCTTTGGTGACTCTCAACTTATGGTCAATCAGATTAACGATGTTTATTAGACTCGAGATGATAAGCTAAAACCTTATAAGGATATTGTCACCAAGATTTTATCTACCTTCGATCGGGTAACCATAGAGTTTGTCCCTAGATCCTCAAACCGACATGGTGATTTTGTGGTCGTTGTTGCATCCTTGTTTCCTTTGGAGTTGGATGATGATCAAGCATCTATTATCATTAGAAAACTTTAGTAGCCCACGTTGCTCGATTTTGATCTTGTCCTCTTAGATGTTTTAACCATTAGAGATTCCCCATTTGAGCCATGGTATACCATCATATTTAATTTTCTTAAATATGGTTTGGTTCTTGATGATTTAGACCATAAACAACATAAAATTTTGTGCAAAAGAGCATGTTGATTTGTTATAATTAGCAATAATTTGTATCGATGTTATTTTTAAGGTGTCCTCTTGTAATGCCTTAAATTCAATGAAGCATGGCTAGCTCTTAGTGAGGCTCATGAAGGTTCATGTGGAGGTCATTTCAGCGATAATACTACTACAAAAAAGCTCCTTCAAATGGGATATTATTGACCTTACATGGAGAAAAATACATGTGAGCATGTTCTATGTTTGGACAAGTGTCAACACCATGACAACCTTATCTATGCTCCTTATCAACAAATTTAGGTTATTTCTTCCCCTTGATAATTTTCCATGTGGGGATTGGACATTATAGGGAAGATTAACCCAATAACGTCTAATGGTCACAAGTTTATCATAACAGCTATACAGTACTTCATTAAATGGGTCGAAGCCATACCCCTCGCTATAGTGACTGGAAATCAGATCTCGATGTTCATCTTTAATCTAATACTTTGTAGGTTTGAGATTCCTTCGATGATTATCTTTGATAATGATACTCCTTTCAAGAACAAGGATATCCATAAACTTTGTGCTAAGTACAAGATTCAACACAAGTGGTCAAATCTATATTACCCTCAGGGTAATGGATAAGTCAAAGCATCCAACAAGTCTTTGATCAAGATCTTCAAGAAGTTGGTTAGTAATACTGATCATGACTAGAATCTCCAAATTTATCCTACCCTATGGGCCTATTGCACTAGTGTGCAAACTCCTACAGGTACCTCTCCATATGTCTTGGTCTATGGGATTGAGGTAGTTTTTCCATTCAAGTTAGAGGTTCCTTCATTGTGCATATTATTACAAGATGCCTCAGTTAGCGATGAGTATCGCTTGGATCATTTGAATCAATTAGATTTGTTGGATGAAAAGTGTATTCATGCCTTAGAGCATTTGCAAGCCTCTCAGAATAAGCTCAAGCGATCTTATTTTAAGAGAGTTTGTAATCATTCTTTTGAGGTTGGGGACCTTATCCTCAAGGAAAACCAAAAGAACACCAATGCTCGATCAGATATCAAATGCAAATTTTAGCCCAATTTGTTAGGCCCCTTTATCATAACCACCAAGTTTGGTTCAGGGGCCTATCATTTGGCTTCTTTGGATGGTACAAAACTTAAAGAACCAATGAATGTTGAGTCCTAGTCTTCACGAGTTTTTCCTGCAACTTTGTAGAAAGACTATAACCAAATGTAATGTCAGTATTTCTAGAATTGATATTTCTTTTAGTCCTCACTTGTGGCTCTCCCTAATTCTACCACCTAGGCTATTCTAAGAGTTTATGACAGTGGTTGGTCTAGAAGTGCATTAGGTTGACAAAAAACTTAGGCTCAATGATAATGGTGGTTTTCTTATTGATCTACTATGGCTAGATCTACTATGGCTTTGATACCACTGCTAGATTTTGATGTAGTGTGCAATGGGAGATAGCAATCACAAGATGCAGAATAATATGAAAAAAAAAAAAATCTGCAAGATGACTAAAAAATGTTATAAATAGAAATAAAAAAAATGAATACAATGTAGCTATGGAGTAAATGGATACTCCCACTAAAGTATAATGTCCTAAGTATGTACTTAGGAAGGTACATTTACATAACCCAAATGATGTAATATAATCTATTTCTAACACTTTCGAGTACCAAAAATGAAGTATTCCTACTCTCGTGATCAATAATAATATCTCATGCTTTAATTTTCAAATAAGAAACCTCAAGATCCGAATTGATGCAGTGTCCAATAAAAACAACCACTAATTAAAATTCACCACACAAAGATTTTTGCAAGCCTCTAATTATTTGGTATAGCATAATCAATGGTGCCCAATTATTTTGCATCACCTAGTGTGATACATATCATGTTCTACAAACTACACCTAGGTATGTACATAATTTTTCATTAATTATATACATAATTATCCAAAAAGTCATTTTTGTGTTAAGTGTCAATACGTGCCCCACATTTTTTCCATATGATCCTGCAAACCCTACATGAGCATTCAACCACATGACACCAATTAGGCATGGAATGGATTCACAACAAAACCTAACTACATCTGAAATGCATGAACCAAAATTAAATAAATTTAATTATGAGGATGTGGTAATTATCCTTAATAATGGGGGTATATTTGCATGGTTTGGCACACTACCAACAAGGGTATGTTGCTATTAAGCACCAATGATACAAATATCAAGTCCAACAACCATGAAAATACTATCAAAGAACTATACTCAGAATAAGAACAATCCCACTGACTTGACAACCATAACAAGGGTAGTCTAGGAGCAACTCGAAGTTGTGGGATGGTTGAATTATTGTAGTCTAGTCAATAAATACCAAAACCTGGTTATGAATCACAAATTTATAGCATCCATGGAGGATACAACTATGTGCATGAAGGACCTCGTCATACTTGTGATAAAAGAATACATTAAAGTAGTAACCGGTCTACCATGCTTAAGAGATGGATGTATAACGGTAACAATATTGAGCTATGTGCCCAAAAATTCTTTGGATAGCCGACGACACATTTGATGCGCTTAGGATTGCTAAAGTAGATTTTTTACAAATGTTTGGAATCTTGTGTTCGAATAATTGGTTTGATTTTTCACTTGCATTGGATGGTATTTATTTGTCAGTACAAATCACCTCCACTTCTTAAACCATCTATTGCATGGCAATCAGATCAACATCTCATTTCACCTTGTGAGTGCCTTGCAGGATGAATCTAGAAAATATAGGGTAGGCACGCAGATCACATTGGGCCACCATGAGCTCATTTTGACCCTAATTCGACATGCAAATAAGTAGTGAGTTGTGTCACCACCATTGGTTACAGTGGAGAGCAAATTGAAATAAAATCATCATAGGAGCAAGGGCAGAGTGAGAATTTCCTAGTTGGTAGTCATGGATAATTGCATTCTTTAAATTATTGATAATTATGGAGGATTGGATTATCAAAAGGAATTTGAGTATTATCTTGAGTCAATTGGTTATAAGTTGAAGGACACTTACTACCATAGAATCAATTCCATGTAGCTTTTACGTTTGAATATGATATTATATGTATTACCTCCTTTCTCTAGCACACTTCCACTTGGATAATTACTATCTAAAATATTATAAACCCTTAATATTATGAGAGTCATCATATTTGAGATATTATAAACCCTTAATATCTAAAATATATTTCTAAATTTATTATGTTTTAAATGCTTGATGATAGATATTATGAATAGGAGTCAGTGTTGATGGGGAGAGGAGTTAAAAAGTAATGATAGTTAGCAAACTATAAGTCAAACATTAAATAAATATAGTATAGTCTTACAAATAAGTTATACCATGTTACGTTACTATCATAATTGTATGATTTTCAAGGATGGTTATTGTGATATTATTATTTTAAAACAAGCTTATATATATATATATATATATATATATATATATATATATATATATATATATCCATTTTTTTAAATATTTAATCCCAATAGAAATGAGAAATTAATCTCCCACACATGAATTGTTATTTTTCACTTAGTGAGTGTAATGTGTTGTTCTCAATGTGCAAAATCTAATTTTTTATAGATTCTCAATATAAAAAATCTCAACTATTGGAGAATCATATTGTTTAATTAATTCAACCTCCTTTGCCCACTAACCCATGTTTACCATCAAACCCTTCCCCAAACCCTTCCCCATCCATGGTGAAAATGTTCTAGGGTACATAGATTTATAAAATGAGGGTACATTACAAAATGGAGAGTGTGCTTACATTTTATGATGAACAATGTGTATACATTTTATCGCATTTAATTCTAGATTGATAATTTAAACTAAACACGCATACCTTTTTAATAACATGTGTATGTCTTTTATGCTATGTGTAGTTTATAGTCCTCATCATCTTCTCCAAGATTTTCAATTGATATTTATTATCACTCTTCTTTAAATTATCCCTAATTTTATTTGACTTATCAATTACTCAACAATAATTCAACATATTAATAGGATAACAGTGTATCTTATAGTTGTGTTATAATCCATATACATATAATAACCTAACCCAATAATGTAAAGAATTTTCCTCATCCTATACTCCACATCCCATCCCAAAAGACTTTTTAAAAAGTAGCTCAAAAGAGAGTCAAAGATTATTTTATAGTAATAGAATAAGGAATGACCATTCTTTCAAAATGACATTCCCGTTAATATTTGGCACATAAATATAGAGGTTATACTAAAATGCGATGCAATCATGTTGTATCACGTCAAAATAGTCATTAAGTAAAAGCATACATAGGGTTAAAAGTACTTATGCATTTTAGGTCTCGTAAATTATATATTTAAATAATTTATTAATAATTATTTTTTAAGACTTGTATTTATTTGTATTTATAGGAGGTTTAATGGTCATGTTGTTATCGTAATTCTATTGATTTAACCTTTCATAAATTTAACTCAACAAGTTCAACCCATTGATAACTATAACTGAAGTGGCTACTTAGTAAATTAAGTTTGACCTCTCTTTGTATTTTCATTATAATACTCAAAATTAATTTTTTTATGTAGTTATTTATAGAATATTATTCTATGTTACTATTATAATGATGTATCTTTGGGCAAACTTTGCTTGTGATATCTCAATACAAAATAGAAATATTATTTTTTTCAAGCAACTCATATATGTATTTTTATGTTGAAGTCTTTGATTCTAATGGAAATAAAAAATAGATTACCATATGTAAAACCATCACATGGTCTCAAAACTTTGCTAGGCTCTTTTTTTCAAAAAAAATCAATGCATTCTTTACCACTTGCTTCTTTACCTCTCTTCCCTATATCATCCTTGATTACATCCAACTTATCAATTTCTCTTCACTTGGAGAGTGTAGGTGCATTCTTCTAAATGAGTTAAATACGCCTAGTATCCATAAGAAAAGTGATTATCTAACCAACATGAAAAATACTAATAAATTAGAAGCCCTCACAAGTGCCATAATTATCATTTAAACACATAGGAGAAGTTTTCTGGTGGTTGTATCAAGGTGAAGGAACACCTTCCATATATGTGGAAATCAACGTAGGGTAATTAGGATGTGACATCTTAATTAAAAGAGATAAACTACATAAACATATATCTAGATGTCTTTTTAAAGTCTGTGTCACAAGATTGAAGGATATGCATTATAACTATGTTACCATGTATATGCTTAAGTCCTATTATAAATTTAACAAAAGTACAATGCAAATTTTGAATACAAGAAACCATCAATGTTGAAGAACTATATTGACAAATTGATTAAACGTCATTTACCCATGTCAATAAAAGTGTTGAGTTGTATATATTTATAAAATTATAAGACACATGTACATTTCTAAAGCATGCATATATTTTATAAAAATATGTATGTTTTAGGTTTGTTGCAAGAAATACCAATTCACACCATAACATGCATGCATATTTTTTGGAAACACTTGCATATTTTATTATTTCCCAAAATTTGACCTCCCAATCCTAATCCTAACCCATTAACATCTAATATACCATATAGCAAATAACATACAACTCAAATATGTTTATTGTCAAGTTAATTAATAATAATTAATGTTTCAATTGGCATGTGATGTTCATCATTACAATTACAAGATGATAGATATATTTTTAAGAATTTTATAACATTTAAGATATAAATCAATACTTAAATATACTCTTATATATATAAACTATACATATCTTTTATAAAAACTTGCACATTTTAGGTTTGTTGCTTATCTAAAAATTATAATTTTAATTTAAAAAAAAAGATCCCAAAACAATGTAATTCAAAAATAATAGATTATAACAAACTAGAATACAAAAATATATAAGCAAAATAATATGATGGTTAGAAAACAGAGTATAATGCAAACAATATCTATGAGGATATGACATTGCATCCATTACTCATGGCTTTATGCAATGGGTGCATTTCTCTTTATATAATATTTTGATGTATTGGAAATCCACCACATTAAATATGGAAGGTCATCATATGAAAATGTGGTGGTTTACATTCTATGAATTAGAAAATCACCCATATAAAAATGTGATGATTCCTCTTTTATAAATTAAAAAAAAAAAAACTTTGATGGTTGAGAGGAGACTGCACACTAACCAAATAAAATAAATAAATTAATTAAAAAATATATTTTATTAAAAATTATATATGATTTATGTCTTTTACTAATGTGTCTATATTTTAACTACAAAAATCTAAAAATTAAGTTTTTTTCCACAATTAAGAGACAATTCTAAGTTTTCTGCTAAAATAATTATTCTCACTAAGATTAAAAATTATATATGATTTATGGAAATATATTTTATTAAAAATTATATATGATTTATGTCTTTTACTAATGTGTCTATATTTTAACTACAAAAATCTAAAAATTAAGTTGTTTTCCACAATTAAGAGACAATTCTAAGTTTTCTGCTAAAATAATTATTCTCACTAACATCTCCATAACAATTTAGTTAAGATTAAAGAATAGATTTAAAAAAAGAAAAAATAAAAGAATAAAACCATGTTCCAAAAGGGTTAGGTGCCTGGATCATTGTTAGGGTTAACAGTTGATTTTATTTTAGCTTAAATATAGCTAACATGTCAGCCTCCCAGAAGTGTATCTGTCAAATAAACTAACACAAACGAGACTGAAAGGATGGGATCTTAATAATCTACCAAGGAAAAAGAAAAAAAAATTGCAGGAACAACATATTTCCTTCAAAATTTGAATCAATCTTACAAGTATACTATAAAGAATCCATGCTTATGCTTATTCCCCTTCTGCATACCAACAACATTCGCAAGCGTTTCTTCAATCTGAAACCCTTTCTGGAATTGCCAGGCTCAGGCAAATTCCTGTATGCCCTTACTCTATGCAAGGGTTTTCGTCCCTCAGACATATTCCTAACGCCGATCACGCTTCTAATCCTCCCATTCTTCGCTGTTCTTAACTGTCTGGTACCAGTATTCCTTAACTGCCTCAAATCCACATCCATATTCATATCATGCGCCTCATTAACACACATCCTTGCCCTTCGCTCATATTCCCAACCATCCAAACCACTAATCTTCTGCTGATGATCCATATCATACATCTGAGCATCAAAGGTGCTGCTGCTGCTTCCTGAAAGTGGCCAAATCTCAGTAGAAGCATTATAGTCCTTCAAAAATGTATTTCCATGTGGAACGGACGTTTAAGAGATGCATCATCGTCCTTCATTAGCTCCAAAAGTTTCCCATGCCTACGGCTCGGTTTGGGAGATCCATCTCCTTCCAGAACAACTACTCTGCTGTTAACATTAATGCGCCTGATACACACCTCTTTCTGATACCTGATCATTTTAAGAATCCTATTTTTGTCGTCATCTTCCCAGCAAATGTTACTGTGATGTTTCTGCACTTGCTGAATCTCCTTCCCACTATTTTCCCTCATTATAACTAGCATAAGCTCTGGTAATAAAAACTGATCATGAGATCGTGTGCCGAGAGAAATAAAAATAAATAAAAGTAAAGTAATTGTGGTGGGCATCCTAAAGTTAATTCTGTCTATTCGTTCCAGATATAACAAGCAAAAACAAATGACAGAAAAAACAAGGAGCATCGCAGTAGAAGAACCGACGCAAAAAGGCACACTGCGATAAAGTTATATATATATATAGTTATAGTTATCAAATTCGAGTTCTATTTGTTGTTTTTAAAGTTCCAAGATATGTTTAAAAATTCGTATTCGACATAAAATTCAATATATAAAAAAAAAATGTATATATAAATATTTATTTTATATTTTTATATAAAACTTAAAAAATCAAATATACAAAATTATAATATTTGTTTTTAATAATATTTTTAACATATATTTTTTTAAATATATTAAAATATTTTTATAGCTTTATGTAAATATAGTAATTTTTTAACACTATGTTAGATCAATAATCATTTGAAATATAAATTATAAATTTTCTATCAATTATAATTAAAAATCATACAAAAATTGCTGAGATCATCCATTAAAAAAAGCACTTAAAATATCTAAACTTGAAAAAAATTAATTCTCGGTTAGGGTTAGCAATGTTTTTTTTCTATTATTTTAGGGTTAAAGAGCAATGTATTTTTTCTATTATTTTAGGTTGAAAAAGCAATATTTTTTCCTTTATTTTAGGGTTAAAGAACAATGTTTTTATTTTCTTCTGAAAGGTAAAGAGTAATGTTTTTCCCTTTTATTTTGAAGAATACGCACTTTGAGACAATGCGTATTTCAAATAGGAGGTGCAGAAATAACGAAGTGGGAGAGATAACTTTGGAGGCTATCCATTCTCTCAAATGACGATAAAGAAATAAATAAAACAATATCCAGGTTGAGAATAGATTGAAAATGCATGCCTCCAATAGTATCTGCGAAAATTTCAAACTTCTAAATTGCATATTGGAGGAGGGTTTGTTCATAGTTGCTATGCTTTTTTTTTTTTTTTTAACAGCTAAAAATTGGTTTTAAGGTTTTTAATTTTATTTTAAATTCGACAATTTTCG
This sequence comes from Wollemia nobilis, assembly GCA_028583015.1. NCBI lineage: Eukaryota > Viridiplantae > Streptophyta > Pinopsida > Araucariales > Araucariaceae > Wollemia > Wollemia nobilis. The sequence continues at coordinate 11,531,072 of JAQPPZ010001106.1, forward strand.
AATTTCATATAGAAAATTTGACGAATTTGATAACTAAATATATATATATATATATATATATATATATATATATATATATATATATATATATAATTTTGTTGAAGGGGATATAAATTATAAGTTTATTTTGAATTTTTTCATTAAAAGTTCAAAAAGATACGATTTAAATGTCCTATAGAAACAATATAAATATATCAAAAACTAGACATATGTATAATAAAACTGTGTTCATAGTTTTAAAAATAAGACGTACTTAATATAGGAAAACCGTTTAAATTATCTTTAAACAGCCTCGTGGGTAAGGGATAGTGCTAGGTAGCCGACTTTTCTTTTTTAAGTGAAGGTTTACGTCTCAAATGATGACCACGTGTTTGGGAAGTAGTTGCAGTGCGTTCTAAATTATATAGTGGTAATACATATTTTGTTGGCTTAAAAACAAGCATTCTCATCATTCTGGCCCTTTACTTACCTTTTGGGACGTGTGTAACGTGTGAATTACAGTGTAACCATATTCAACGACTGTATTTTATTTCTTTTACAGTGCGATGTGCCGTAAAGACGGAAAGGCGTTGGGAATCTTGAATGATGTGTCTCCTCGATGGTGTTGCAACAATTATACACAAGGAAAAGCCGATCTCATCTAGAGCGGTCCACACAAAGCGAGTCGCGTGAGCTTACAACATTCTACAAATGTAGTTCTTTTAGTAAATGATAAGTTTTGAGTAAGATCTTTTTAATGTTTACCGTGAAAAATGAAGTAAAATTGTTTTTTAAGAGAGGAGAAAATTAATTTAAAAATGGAAAAATAATTGTGATATAATAAAATAAGAAAAAGGTGAATGTAGAATTTAAAGATAGAAAAATATGTTTTATTAGCTTAAAATAATAATTTGTAATAAGTTTGTATATTCATGTATTTTAATATCAGTTTATCATTTATTTTTTTTAGTGGAATATTAACCTATACATCATTTATTGTATAGTTGGATTAGATTGTATAGAGTGGGAAAGATTATGGCAAAGCCTTGATGTAGCAAGAATATTGACATAGTTCAATGGTTGTATACAGTGAAAAAGATCATGGCAAAGTCTTGCTTTAGCTAAGAATATTGATACAGATGAGTGTTGTGGTTACACCCAAATTAAACACATGATTTGATATTGTGAATTATTTTGTATATTGTATATGAAAAAAATGTATATGCTTCCACAATTATGAGATAATTTATATGCTTCCTCAACATTTTCTTTATCAAAGTATTTGGTCTTGACAATTGGTATAGAGCATGTCCTAACAATTGCTATGAGAGTTGGTGTTGAAGTTAGAAGCTTCAAGAACTCATAGAGTAAGGGATGTTGGAGCAATAAGTAGAAGGACTCTTGCATTTGAGTTGTAGATTGGTTTAAGGGGAAGCTAGAAACTCATTAGTGGAGCAATCTCAACATATTAATGTCCTAGATTTGAGTCCTAGTTGGTCCATACTTTTAATAGGGTATGATAGCTAAATAAAAATATAGGAGCAGTAAGAGAAGCCCTAAAAGAGAAAGAGCAACAACATGAGCATCCCAAAGGAGAAAGGGGGAGTAATAAGAACCACTGGATGAAGGTTATGTGTGGTAGAAGTAAGCCTTGCCACATTAGAGAAGAAATATGAAGATTTAATGAGGGAAACAACAAAGTGAACCTCATAAGCATTGATTTACTCTATTACACTTGGAAATTACAACAATTGATTATTCGTACAGTCCGATGGGATGAGAAGATTACCATAAGGACACTTTTGTTTGAGTCATCGGATCATAACTATGTTCAAGAAGAAGTAGCATATGTGAATGTTTGTACACAATAGTGTTTGAAGATATGTGAACATGTATAGGTCACAAAAAGGTGTGTGTAGAAACCAAATAATTAAAAAGTATTGTTTAAAAAAGCAATAGTTTTGTTATATAAATTGAAGATTGGAACATTAAGCATTAAGGAGGAGAATGTTGGAAAATGCAATGCTTAATGTAAAAAAGCTTAGGCAAGTATTTTTCTTAAAGAAGAGGATAAGTTGAAAAAATAGAAAAGATATATAAAGACACATGGCAAAATAAAAAAGGTGAAAGTAAAGATAAAAAGATAATCCTAAAGATAGAAAAGTATGATCTATGAGTTAAGAAAAGTCATTTGTAACAAGACTATATACTCATGTATATCAGTTTATTCATCTATCAATCCTCGCTTAGATAGATCATCCAACCCATGTATCATCCATAGTTGTATTAGATTGTATGGAGTTATAAAGATGGTGGCAAAGCCCTAATGTAGTGAAAAATATTGATATAGTTGAGTGGTGTAGTCACACCCAAATTGAGCATATAATTTGACATTTGGAAATATCTTGTATGTTGTATATGAACAATTGTATATGCTTCCATAGTTATAAGATAATTTATACAATCCTAACAATTGATATATGATTTTGACATATCTTGGGTATTTTTTTCTCAAATCAATTATATGGGATTGAAACGGGTCCTATTTATATTAAATTATGATTTTATAATGATATTATAACAACTTGACAATTATATGTATAGTTTAACAAGATTTTAACTTAAGTTTTCTCTTTAAAATTTGAAGAATAAAATCAATTAAGCTAATGTCATTTGATCTCTAATAAATGTTTCTTTTAATTAAAACTTTAAAAAATTAATTATAATTTTAATATGCTTAAATAAAATAACAAACAATAAAAATTATAATCCAAATACATTAAGAATAATAATTTAAATTATTTCAGCTAAAAATATTTGGGATCTAGGATGGATACCTCTTTGTCTTGCATCCACGAGACTTTGGTTACTTGCCCTGTAAAGTTGATAGGTTAACTTTGTATTGTAAAAAAATTTGCACCCTTTCAAAATTTCATATATATATATATATATATATATATATATATATATATATATATATATATATATAATACAACTAAAAATTTTAATTTTTTTTATTGTTTTTAATAAATGCCCAAAAACATGCCCTAACTTTATAAGTGATATGTGCTTCATGTTTACCCATTTCCCTAGAAACATCTAAGAAGTGACATGTGCTTCATGTTTACCCATTTCCCTAGATGTGCTTCATGTTTAGCCAATTGCTTCATGTTTACCCATTTCCCTAGAAACATCTAAGAAGTGACATGTGCTTCATGTTTACCCATTTCCCTAGATGTGCTTCATGTTTAGCCAATTGTCCTAAAAATATCTAAAGATATAAGATTTTTAATGTTACCACGATGACTCTGAAACCATGTCTATTAAAAATTATGAATCCCCCTCAGAATAAACACCCATATAATTTATATAAATCAGGTCTTATTCATCATGTGCAGGCCTGAAATTTAGATATATAAATCAGGTCATCAGGTCTTATTCATCATGTGCAGGCCTGAAATTTGGTATATCTAATATATCTATTTCATGTCACTAAAATTGAAAAATTTGTGTGTGAAATTAAATAATATAGTTTGTAGAGTTATAATTGAGCACGTTTATTATTTGTATTCTTGTGATTTATATTAAATATTACCTTAATGATTTAAGGTTGATATTTATTGTATTTTCATTATTAAAAAATTTTGCACTTGAAAATAATTTTTAAAACTTAATTGATTTAGTGATTAAAGGTTTAAGATGGGTGGTGGGAATTGGAGGAAAATTTTCTATTTGAATGGATACTTGATGTGATAAGAAATCACTCAATCTAAATCCAAATTTGAAACCATGTAGAAGATTACTTCAAGAGAAATATGGTGATAGGGTTTCAAACATTATGTACAAGGATTAGGAAGGAAGATACAAACAAAAAGAAGATTGTATTACAAATATACAAGACATTGATGCTAGGAAGTAGTTGAGCAGAAAATAACAACAATGATCATTTTGAGGGAGTTCGAAGATAAGTTGATTTGGGAGTTGAATAGCTTAGGAGAATACACAACAAGAAGCGGATATAATGTAAAGCACCAACAAAATAGGAATATCGCAAGAATATGAAGAGATATTTGGGATAGCTCGAGCATTCTTAAAGTCAACATGTTTGTTTGGCTATTAGGTCATAGAAATTTTTATTATGGTATAACCTTATGTGAAGGGGTTTTCTTGGCCCCTCATAATGTGTTCTATGTAAAGAGGAGAGGAGAGACCATCTCTTGGGACACTGCTCAATAGCCTAAAAACTATGGCAATGGATTCTTAATGTTTGGTAAATGCATGGTGATGAATGATAAAATTGAAGAATGGTTAAATAATGGCATAGCATTTTTAAAAGTGAGGCTTTACAAACAATATAGGATATATCAAAAGATATAATACGTTGGATTGTATGGCTAGAAAGAATTGAAAGAATTGAAAGAATATTTAAAGGAAAGGAAAGTAGATTAAAGATAATGAAAAGGAAGATTTTTTTGGCCACAGAGGAGTCTAAACCAACCTTATCAACTCACTCAATCCCCGATCTTGAAGCAGAGAGCCTTGATAGATGGATTCAAGTCATTAAATGGAATTATTACGTTGGGCACAAGAGAAACAAAACAAATACAAATAATATATAGTGGAAACCACCAAAAGTGGGTTTAGTCAAATTAAGTGCTGATGGACCATCTAAAGGAAATCCAAGACAAGTAGAAAGAGGAATAATTAAAAATAATAAAGAAGATTTTTTGTCTCATTATGCTTTCAATAGTGGATTTAAGACAAATAATGAAGTTGAAGCTTGGGCAACATTGGAAGGGTTAAAAATATGTCGAAAAATGAAATAGAATAGAGTATGGATAGAAGGCGATTCACTAATAGTAATAAATGAAAGCAAAGGCTCCATGGAACATACAAGAGGTAATAATGAAAATACAAGACCTTGTTATAGAGTTTGAAGAAATCAAGTTTACACATTCGTTAAGGGAAGAAAACAAATGTACAAATAGGCTAACCAATAGAGGGTTTTAACTAAGGATCGTGAAGTTAAATTCTCTTATCCATGGTTAAAGGAAGTAGTATGTTTAGTTGAAGCTGACAATAGGTTGAGTGCCTAAATCAAATAATAATGATTAAGATTTACCTTAATGTTTTCCATTGGTAATATTTGCTTTATTTTATAACATTAATGTGTTTTTGTATAAACTATTCCAAAAAAAGAAACTACAATCTAAATTTGGTAAATCAGACTAGCATTTAGTTTTTTACTCTACTAAGATGCAATGCATAGACAATTGAGTTGGAGTTTTAGCATGAAAATGTCAAGAAGAAGGACGTTGAATTTTGGAATATTTGTATTCATACATAAAATTAAAGTTAAAGAAGATAAAAAAAAAATGAAAATCAAGAGTTCAAACTTTTTATAAAGAATGATATAAATTTTTAACTATAGTAACTCAATTGAGATGACAATCAATTATGTTTATAAACTTTCAAGTTTTATTTTAAAAAAACATAAATAAATATAAGGTAATCTAAAATTAGTTTGAAATTATTTATTTTTTAAAATACGAATATGTATGACCTTATATATAAAAGAACTGGTGCATTCACTTTTTTTTTTAATCTGTTTTTTAAGAGAGATGTCAAATTCCAGGCCTTCCATGTAGTTATATTAGTTTCCGCAAATAGGTTTGAGGAAACAAGGGAATAAACAATAAGCGGACAGACTTATATTTTATTAAAATCGAAATGTTTTATATGTCCATATTGCAGGCCAATGAGGAAAGAAAAAAATGGTGTGTGACAAAAATAAAAAAAAAACAATTAAAAAAAAAATTCAAATTCTTTGGCACTGTCTAACAAAAACAAAAAAAAAGTTGTAATAAAAAAAATGTCAAATATTGGCGTACCTAAATCGACAAGACAAGGAGAATCCAAAACAATCAATGGTGAAACTGGTAGCCGTGACGATGACCTTTGTCCGTCTTTAATAGGTCGTCCGTCTTTAATGGTCGTCATAATATTCTGCATTGTCTGCTTCAAAAGCCGTTACACAGTACTTGCATAGTCTGCCCCTATAACCACTATAACCACCATGTCGCAATCATTTTAAACCTTTTATGTTGTCCGTCTTTAATGGTTGTCATAATATTTTGTGTTGTCTGCTTCGAATCCGTCACATAGTACTTGCGTAGTCTGCCCCTATAATCACGACATCGCAATTATTTTAAACCTTTTACATTGTTGAAAGTACCAAGAAAAGGGCAAATGTTTAATCTAGCGAGGACCGATATTTAAACCCTATATATCCACCCACCCACCCCTTTATGGCCAACCAATTAGTGCACACATCGGACCTAAAACGGCTTATGTAACCAGTGTGATTTGAACCGAAGTTAAATGGACCCACGGTATGGATGGCAAACCTCAAATGATAGCCTGACACCAACTGCCCTGCTCACTCACCCTTAAAAAAGGTATTTTAATTCAAATTTTTAACTTATTTACTATTAATGGCTTACCCTATCAAACTTTCTAATATTTTTTTCTATTTTTTTTTTTCCTTGAAAAAAGTTGTAATTTTATATTAAGTAAATATGAAATTACATTCTTTAAATGTTTTTGTTTTTTTTTGGATTTCTTCAAAATTTGAATAGTGACCTAAAAATAGGTTGTTTATACATCATAATTAGCTATCTCTATCATGCTAAGTTTTATCTTTAGACACCTTTCTAATTTATCAACAAGTATCCTTTAAATCACTGAAAGGAAGGATGGTTAGCCTCATGCCTCCAGTTGGGCGGGAATTTTTATTTTAAATTTGATTTATTTTTTAGCATTTTGTTTGGGCGAGAGTTAAGTTTAAAATTTTTATTTCAAGATGTAGTGCATTGTTCCAAATTTTTCTGTTGATTTCACCTATGTGCTAGATTGTAGATCTAAACAGTTAGGCTATTTTTATCGTATTTGTATATTGCTTTCGTTTTTGGGTGATTAGCATGTGACATTTGGTCTGTTTGCTTTACCTAAACATATTGTAAAATGTTGTGGGACTCCTTTCAAAACCCTCTATTTCTCATTTAATAAAAAAAAGGTTGTTTTATTTGTGCTTGCTTTAACTGGAGTGTATTAATCTCCCTAGATAGATATTTGGACCAATCCACAGTTTTTGTTTGAGAGAAGATGGGTTGTAGAATCATGTTTTCCATCTTAAAAACACCAAGCATCTAGTTTATTACCACCTGTGAGTCTTCGTAAATTTGACTTTTTTGTAATCCTTTTGATTCTGCTAATTGAACCAACAATTAAAGGGCCATAATTTCAACATAATTAATAAAACCTTATCCCAATATAGCCTTGAATTTAAAATAATGAAATTCAAAATTTTATAGTAATCCTCTTGCTCCACAAACTCCAGGGACCCGCTATCTAGACCCATCAAAAAAGCCTTAAGCCCCTGATTTATCAATCTTTGGAGGGTTGATTTGTCTATTTACCTTTGTTGTTGTCGAAACCTTACAGTTATTGAACCTTCCAATGATTTAGGAGGAGACCTACCAAGTAGGCTTCTCTTGATCCTGAAAAATTATTGCATTCCTAGATAACCATACTTCCCAAGACACAAACAATGGGAGAGCTATAATTCCTTTGTATAACCTATTTTCGAACCAAAATTTTCAATATTCTCTTAAGGAATCTTCTTTCTATCCTATAGGAAGTTTTCACTGTGCTATAACCTCCCTCCAAACTTGTCTGGTAAAGGAGTAAGCAACCAATACATGATCAATTATTTCATTGTTTGAATTACATAAATGACACATTTCTTGACCATTTTAACTCTTCTTTTTTAATACCTCCCATGTCAGAACCTTATTTTTCATGGCAAGCCATAGGAACAATTTTTTCTTCAACGGGGCTTTCTACTTCTTTAGTGTCTTCCACCACCATGTTGGATCATCATTGCTATCTTCCAATAGATTCTTATACCTCAACTTTAGAGTGTACTCCCACGTAGCTTCATTTTTTTCAGACCAATTGATTAGTTTCCTCTTGCAACTTAATATGTTCAGCTTTAAGTCTCCCCACATATTCTTCCCACTCGTGTGCCTCCTATCCTTGAAGCCCTAACATTTTTTCTTCCTTCCATATTTGACTCTAGTTTGTAGAAGATTCTAGGTCAGCTACTTGGGCAATATTACCAATCCCCTAAGCTCTTAGGGTCTAAATTACATTATTTGGTAGTCTATGCATATCACCACAACCAATCCAAGGGTCTAATCCTAGTCTTATCCTTGAACCATCCCCTATTTTCTAGGTAAGCCAATCACCTACAATATAAAAGGCTTAAATCATTGTGTTCCAATAGATTGAAACATTATGGGTTTGCTTCATTGGGACCCTTATCCACTCCTAAATTGTGAGTGTCTCTAAATACTTTTCATGTATGATATTTATTCCATAAGCCTTCATTTGATATTATCTTCCAAACACACTTTGTTGCTAGAGCCTTGCTAAATAGGAAGATGTTCTTAAGTCCTCATCCTCTATTTTACTTAGGCTTGGCTAAGGATTGTCATTTAACTAAGGGAATACCTTCCCTTTCTCTTTTCCTTATCCATAAGAACCTATAACTTAATTGTTTAATTTTTTCCAAAACTCTTTTTGGCATATGAACTAAAGATTGCCAATATACCAGAATTGCCTCCAACACAAACTTCACCAAAGTCAATCTCCCCCCCCAAAGAGAGCCATTTGTTTTACCATATATTAATTATTCCTTCCACCTTATTTATCAACCAATTCTAGTCTTGTTTAGTGTAGTCATTGGGTTTCAAAAAGAACCTCATTTATTTAAACCCCTCTTGAAGATCAAATCTATTAAACGAGAAAAGTTAGCCTATTTTTATGGTTTGATTCTAATCCACACATTTAAAAGAGATGTTTGACTTCTATGCATTTATTTTCATACCTATTGCTAGACAAAAATGATCTAAAGATTAATTTAAACTTTGTGCAGCTCTTATTGTTCCATATGAGAAAAGGAGAACATCTACAAAAAGTATATGGGTCACTTCCACTGTTCTACCTATTATAATTCCCTTTACAGCTCCTTCCATCTTGGCTTCTAAAATACACCTACTTAATCCCTCATCTACCAAAATAAATAGCAGTGGTGACTAGGGTCAACCTTTTCTAATCTGATGAGAAGCTTTGAAGAACTGAGAGGTTGACCCATTAACCAAAACTACAAAAGAAACAAAACAAAGACATCCCATAATCCAATTCACAAACTGTACAATTGAATTGCTCAATAAATATAGAAGCTGAGAAGAACCTTTTAATTATTGATGCAATTATTTTTGCTATGATTTTATACACATAATTACACAAAGAAATGGGCTTGAAATCATCAAAGGAAGGATTGTATTTTTTTGGAATAAGAGCAATGAAGGTAGAGTTGAAGATTGCATTTACCCTTCCTTTTGTCCTAGACTCCTCCACAACTTTGAGTAGGTCAAACTCCAAAAGATAATAGATCCCAAGAAAGAATTACATAGTCCACCCATCAAGTCCTGGACTCTTATCTTTTTGGAAGGAGGTTAAAACAACTTTGAGCTCCTCTTTTGATACTTCCTTAATCAAATCACCATTGGATTCCTCATCTATAAATCTGGAAAAGAGAAGTTATTCTAACTATTTTAGCTATATTAACTTGACTAGGATCCTTGTATAGTTGAACAAAATACCTTACATCTAGGTCTATTATTCCTTTAAACGAGGAGAATTTACTTTCATCTTGTTCCTATACCTCCCAAATTGTATTTTGTTGTTTTATGTGATTTGCAAAGCTATAAAAAAATTAGTGTTCTCATCCCCACTTGCAATCTATAGTGCTCTACTTTTGGAATTAGGATGTGGTCTCTCAATTTAAAGAGATGAACTACATAAACATATATCTAGATATTTTTCTAAATATTGTATCACGGATTGAAGGATATGCATTATAACTATGTCGACATATACTTAGGTCCTATTACAAATTTAGCAAAAATACAATATAATTTTTTAATACAAGAAACCATCAATGTTGGAAAACTATATTAACAAATTTATTAAATACCCTTACCCATGTCAATAAAAGTGTTGAGTTGTATATATTTATAAATTGTACCCATAGTTTAAAAAAAACATGCACATTTCTAAAGTACGCATATCTTTTATAAAAATATGTATGTTTTAGGTTTGTTGCTAGCACTAACAATTCACACCATAACATGCATGCATATTTTTTCAAAGCACATGCATATTTTATTATTTCATGCTCCATACCCAAACTTTGACCTCCCAATCCTAACCCTAACCCATTAGCATATAGCATACCATATAAAAAATAACATACAACTCAAATATGTTTATTATCAAGCTAATTGATAATAATTAATGTTTCAATTGACATGGAATGTTGAACCATTACAATTACAAGATGATAGATATATTTTTAGGAATTTTATAACATTTAATATTTAAATTAATGCTTAAATCCACTCTTATATATAAAAACCCCACATTTTAGGTTGATTGCTTGATCCAAAAATTAAAATTTTAATTTAAAAAGGTTCACAAAAGATTGCAATTAAAAAATGATAGAGTATAACAAACTAAAACATAAAAATATATAAACAAAATAATATGATGATTTTATTTTTTAAAAAACAGAGTGTAATGCAAACAATCTCTATGAGGATGTGATATTGCATCCATTTATGGCTTTATGCAATAGGTGCATCTCTAATATTTTGATGTGTTGAAAATTCACCCTATTAAATATAAAGGTCATCCATAAAAATATGGCAGTTTACTTTCTATGAAAGTCACCCATATAAAAATGCAATATAATTCACCTTTTATAAATTACAAATTACATTTTATTGAAAATTATATACATATGATTTTTTATGTTATGTCTTTGCTAATATGTCAACATATAATCAGATATTTATATATTTTAACTATAAAAATCTAAAAATAAAAAATTACTATTTTATTTTGCATCATTAAAGACCTTTAGAATTTTTTTTTTCCACACAATTATCACACAATTCTACCTACGATAAAGTTTTCTGCTAAAATAATTATTCTCACTTAACAATTTAAAAAATAGATTAAAAAAAAAATTAAGAATAAAATCATGCCCCAAAAGGTTAGATGCCTGGATCATTAATAGGCTTAACAATTGATTTAATTTTAGCTTAAAGATAGCTAAAATGTCAGCCTCCCAGAAGTGCATCTGTCAAATAAAATAACACAAACAAGATTGAAAGGATGGATCTTAATAATCTAAAAAGGAAAAAGAAAAAAAATGCAGTAACAACATATTTCCTTGAAAATTTGAATTCAATCTTACAAGTATATTAAAAAGAATCCATGCTTATTCCCCCTCCGCATACCAACAGTATTCTCAACCGTTTCTTCAATCTGAAACCCTTTCTGGAATTGCCAGGCTCAGGCAAACTCCTGTATGCCCTTACTCTATGCAAGGGTTTTCGTCCCTCAGACATATTCCTAACGCCGATCACGCTTCTAATCCTCCCATTCTTCGCTATTCTTAACTGTCTGGAACCAGTTTTCCTTAACCGCCTCAAATCCACATCCATATTCATATCATGCGCCTCATTAACACACATCCTTGCCCTTCGCTCATATTCCCAACCATCCAAACCGCTAATCATCTGCTGATGATCCATATCATACATCTGAGCATTAATGGTGCTGCTGCTGCTTCCTGAAAGTGGCCAAATCTCAGTAGAAGCATTATAGTCCTCCAAATACGTATTCTCCATGTGGAACAGACGTTTAAGAGATGCATCCCCATCCTTCATTAGCTCCAAAAGTTTCCCATGCCTACGGCTCGGCATGGGAGATCCATCTCCTTCGAGAACGCCTCCTCTGCTGTTAACATTAATGCGCCTGATACACTCCTCTTTCTGATACCTGATCATTTTAAGAATCCTATTTTTGTCCATCTCCTTCGAGAACGCCTCCTCTGCTGTTAACATTAATGCGCCTGATACACCCCTCTTTCTGATACCTGATCATTTTAAGAATCCTATTTTTGTCGTCATCTTCCCAGCAAATGTTACTGTGATATTTCTGCACTTGCTGAATCTCCTTCCCACTATTTTCCCTCATTATAACTAGCATAAGCTCTGGTAATATAACTGATCATGAGATCGTGTGGCCCAGAGAAATAAAAATAAATAAAAGTAAAGTAATTGTGGTGGGCATCCTAAAGTTAATTCTGTCTATTCGTTCCAGATATAACAAGCAAAAACAAACGACAGAAAAAACAAAGGGGCATTGCAGTAGAAGAACCGCCACAAAAGGGCACACTGCAATAAAGATTCTAAATATATATATATATATATATATATATATATATATATATATATTTTTTTTTTTTTTTTTTTTTGAAGGGGATGTAAAGTATAAGATGACTGACGATTTTAATTTGAATTTTTTATATGAAAAGTTCAAAAAGATACGATACAATTTAAATGTCCCATAGAAACAATATAAATATGCCAAACACTAGAGATAGTTTTGAAAATGTTAGAAAAGCTGTTAATGAAATTTAAAGAGCCTCGTGGGTAAGGGATAGTGCTAGGTAGCCGACTTTTCTTTTTTGGGTGAAGGTTTACGTCTCAAATGATGGCCACGTGTTTGGGAAGTAGTTGCAGTGCGTTCTAAATTATATAGTGGTAATACATATTTTGTTGGCTTAAAAACAAGCATTCTCATCATTCTGGCCCTTTACTTACCTTTTGGGCCATGTGAATTACATTGTGACCATATTCAGCTACTGTATTTTATTTCTTTTAGAGTGCGATGTGTCGTAAGACGGAAAGGCGTTGGGAATCTTGAATGATGTGTCTCCTCGATGGCGTTGGGAAAATCCGATCTCATTCAGAGTGGTCCACTCAAAGCGAGTCGCGTGAGCTTACAACATTCTAGAAATGTAGTTCTTTTAGTAAATGATAACTTTTGGGTAAGATATTTTTTGATGTTTATCGTGAAAAAGTAAGTAAAAGTCTTTTTTTAAAAGAGAAGAGAATTATTGAATTTGAAAAATAATTATGATTTAAAAAAATATATAGTAAAATAAGAAAAGGTGAGTGTAAAATGAAAAAATAAAAAATATATGTTTTATTAGTTAAAAATAATAATTTGTAATAAGTTTATATATCTATGTATTTTAATATCAGTTGTTTTATCTATTATCCTTATTTAGGTAAAATATCTAGTTTATATATCATATCTATAGTTGGATTAGATTGTATAAAGTGAGAAAGATTATGGCAAAACTTGATGTAGCAAAGAATTTTGATATAGTTCAATGGTTGTATCGAGTAAGAAATATTATGGCAAAACTTTGATGTAGCTAAGAATATTGATATAGATGAGTGGTGCGGCTACACCCAAATTAAGCACATGATTTGATATTGTGAATTATTTTGTATAATGTATATGAACAAATGTATATGCTTCCTAAATTGTGATAATTTTTTTGACAATTGGTATCAAAGCATGTCCTAACAATTGGTATGAGAGTTGATGTTAAAGTTAGAAGCTTCAAGAACTTATAAAGCAGGGGATACTAGAGCAATAAGTAGAAGGACTCTTGCATTTGAGTTATAGATTGGTTTAAGGGGAAGCTAGAAGCTCATTAGTGGAGTAATCTCAACATATTAAGATCCTAGATTTGAGTCCTAGTTGGTCCATACTTTTAACAAGGTATGAGAGCCAATGAAAAATATAGGAGTAGTAAGAGAAGCCCCAAAAGAGAAAAGGTAGAAGCACGAGTATCACAAAGGAGAAAGGGGGAGTAATAAGAACCATTGGATGAAGGTTATGTGTGGTAGAAGTAATCCCTGCCACATGAGAGAAGAAAGATGAAGGTTTGATGAGGGAAACAACAGAGTGAACCTCATAAGCAATTATTTGCTCTATTACACTTGGCAATTGCAACAATTGGTAATCTATACAGTCTGATGAGATGAGAAGGTTACTATATGAACACTTTTTTTTAGTCATGGGATCACAACTATGTTGAAGAAGAAGAAGAAGCATATGTGAAAGTTTATACACAATAGTGTTCGAAGATATGTGAACATGTATAGGCAATGAAAAGGTGTGTGTAGAAACTAAATAATGAAAGAGTATTGTTCAAAAAAGTAATATTTTTGTTCTAGAAATTGAAGATTGGAACATTAAACATTAAGGGGGAGAATGTTGAAAAAAGTGATGCTTAATGTAAAAAAGCTTAAGCAAGTGTTTTTCTTAAAGAAGAGAATAAGTTGAAAAAAATAGAAAAGCAATTGTGATATATAAAGACACATGGCAAAATAAAAAAAGGTGAATTTAAAGATAAAAATATAAACCTAAAGATAGAAAAGTATGATCTATTAGTTAATAAAAGTCATTTGTAATGAGGCTATATAGTCATGTATTCATTATTAGTTTATTCATCTATCAATCCTTGCTTGGGTAGATCATCCAACCCATGCATCATCCATAGTTGTATTAAATTGTATGCAATGAGAAAGATGGTGGCAAAGTCATGATGTAGTGAAAAATAATGATATAGTTGAGTGGTGTAGTCACACACAAATTGAGCATATAATAATATTATGAAATATCTTGTATGTTGTATATGAATAAATGTATATGCTTCTTTATATGTGTTTCTAACATTTTTTATCAAAGTATACCATCCTAACAATTGGTATATGATTTTAATATATATCTTAGGTATTTGTTTTCTCAAATCAATTATATGGGATCGAAACGGGTCCTATTGTATTACATTATGATTTTATAATTATATTATAACAACTTGACAATTATATGTATAGTTTAACAAGATTCTAACTTAAGTTTTTTCTTTAAAAGTTGAAGGATAAAATCAATTAAGCTAATGACATTTGATCTCTAATAAATGTTTGTTTTAATTAAAAATTAAAAATTTTAATTATAATTTTAATATGCTTAAATAAAAGAACACACAATGAAAATTATAATTCAAATACATTAAGAATAATAATTTAAACTAATATAGTTAAAAACGATTTGGGATGGATACTATTTATCTTGCATTCAAGGGATTTTTGGTTACTTTCCCTTGCCCTTGATAGTTGTGAAGTTGATGGGTTGACTTTGTATTGTAAAAGAGTTCAAGCCCTTTCAAAATCTCATTTTTACCCTAATAATATATATATATATATTTCGGTTACATAGGAAAGTTGGTCACAACCACACTATTTTTAGTGCAGGATTCAAACCATAGGGGTTGCTTCCATAAAACCTATTATGCTTCATTATTGTTGACTCGGCATGAAGGGGACCATCGGTTGCTTGGGATTCATACCATCATCGTTCTAGCGTGCACTCAAAGGATTTAGATTAGAATACTACCTTTGCAAACAAGCTACCCTCGAGGTTTGAACTTGGGTGTCTTCTTGGTAAATGCTTGGCCAGACAAGCACTTACCAATCCACCTAGCCCTAGTGCAAAAACCTTTGTTAAGCAAAATCATTCCTCGTATCCCATGGGGACTAGGAATTTTTGTTCCATGGGGCCTGTCCCATCCGGGTATATCCCTCAAGCTAGCTGAGGGGGTTTTTTTGTATCCAACGCAGGTCGTCAGGCTTGAACCTCGGACCTCCTTCTGAGGATTGAGGGAACTTGCTAGTAAGGTACCTGGTGTGGATGCTTAAATTTTATGGTTAGTGTGATAAACCCCTATAACCGACGCATAGGCCTGAGCAATCCCCTCCCAACCATGACCCCTTGTAAGGTTGAGAGCTACACTTGTCAATAGGAGAATAATACACAACCATTTGGATATCAATGGGGTGGGCACAAGGGGAATAAAACCTTGTCAGCCTCTACCAACACATAGGACATTCCCAACTGCACCTTGTATATGTAAGATGGATACAGGGATAATGGAACCTAGATCGACCTCTACCAATACCTAAAACTTTCACCAACTACGCTATATAAGTAAATAAATATAAATATATATAATCATTTAAAAAATGCAACTAAAAATTTTAATTTTTTTTTTAATAAATGCCCAAAAACATACCCTAGCTTTATAAGTGATATGTGCTTCATGTTTAGCCATTTTCCTACAAATATTTAAGGATATAAGCTTGTGATATGTCTTCATGTTTAACCAATTGTCTTAGAAATATCTAAAGATATAGGGTTTTTAATGCTATCACGATGACTCTGAGACCTAATTGAGTATTTTTCTATAAAGAAAAAATCGAATCCTCATCCCCTCACAATTAACACCACAGGTCTTATTCATCATGTGCAGACCTGAAATTTGGTATATATATTCCATGTCAGTAAAATTGAAAAGTCCTACTAAGTTATATATACACATATACGTCAAATTACATAATATAATTTGTGTATAAGATTATAATTGAGTACATTTATTATTTGGGTTTTTGTGATTTATACTAAACATTATTTCAATTATTTAAGATTGATATTTAATGCATTTTCATTATTAAATGATTTTGTGTTTGGAAATAATTTAAAAAATTTAATTGATTTAGTGATTAAAGTTTAAAGATAGGTGGTGAGAGCTCGAGGAAATTTTTTTATTTGGATGGATACTTGATGTGATAATAAAACACTCAATCTAGATTCAATTTTGAAACCATGGATAAGATTACTTCAAGACAAATATGGTGATAGAGTCTCAAAAATTATGTACAAGGATTAGGAAGGAATATACAAACAAAAAGAAGATTTTCTTACAAATATTCAAGACATTAATGCTAGAAAGCAATTGAGCAGAAAGATAACAACAATGATTATTTTGAGGGAAGTCGAGGATAAGTTGATTTGGAAGTTGAATAGCTTAGGAGAATACACAACAAGAAGTGGATATAATGTAAAGCACCAACAAAATAGGAATATCACAAGAATATGAAGAGATATTTGGGATAGCTCGAGCATTCTTAAAGTCAAAATGTTTGTTTGGCTATTAGGTCATAATTTTTTTTTATCCTGGTATAACCTTATGAAAAGGGGTTTTCTTAGCCTCTCATAATGTATTCTATGTAAAAAGGAGGAGAGGATAGACCATCTCTTGAGACATTGTTGAATAGTTTGGAAACTATGACAATGAATTCTTAATACGTTTGGTAAATGCATGGTGATGAATGACAAAATTGAAGAATGGTTAAAGCAATGGTAGAGCATTTTTAAAAGTGAGGCTTTACAAACAATCTAGGATATATCAAAAGATATATTACATTGGACTCTATGACTAATGTGGCTAGAAAGAAATAGAAAAATATTTAAAGGAAAGGAAAGTAGATTAGAGGTAATGAAAAGGAAGATTTGTTTAGTCATAGAGGAGTATAAACCAACCCTATTAACTCACTCAATCCCTAATCTTGAAGTAGAGAGCCTTGATAGATGAAGTCAATCATTAAATGGAATTATGATGTTGGGTAGAAGAGAAACAAAACCAAGACAAAGAATATAAAGTGGAAACCACCAAAAGTGGATTTAGTCAAATTGAATTTGGATGGACCATCTAAAGTAAATCCTAATAAGGAAGAGTTTTTCTCTCATTATGCTTTCAATAGTGGATTTAAGACAAATAATGAAGTTGAAGCTTTGGGCAGATTTGGAAGGGTTAAAAATATGGGAACAAATGAGATGGAATAGAGTATGGATGGAAGGTGATTCACTAATAGTAATAAATGAAAGCAAAGGCTCCATGGAACATAGAAGAGGTAATTATAGATATATCAAGACCTTGTTATAGATGGTTTTAATTGAGGACCGTGAAGTTAAATTTTTTTATCCATGGTTAAAGGAAGTAGTATGTTTAGTTGAAGCTGACAAAAATAGGTTGAATACCTAAATCAAATAATGATTAAGATTTACCTTAATTTTTTCCATTGGTAATATTTGCTTTATTTGTTTTCATATAAAGTATTTCAAGAAGGAAACTAGCAATTCAAATTTGGTAAAGCGGATTATGATAGCATATAGTTTTTTACTCTACTAAGATGCAATGCATAGACAATTGAGATGGATTTTTAGCATTGTGAAAGTTGTTGCATAAAAATGTCAAGAAGAATGTTGAATTTTTGAATATTTGTATTCACATATAAAATTGAAGAAATCCAAAAATAAAAAAATAAAAAATCAAACTTTCTATAAAAATGATGTAAGTTCTTAACTATAGTAACTCAATTAAGATGAAAATCAATTATGTTTGTAAACTCTCAAGTTTTATTCAAGAAAGTTGTGATCTCTCAACATGAGGACCCAAATACAATTCCTTATTTTTTAAAAAATAAATAATTAATTAAATATTAAGATAATATGAAATTAATTTGAAATTATTTATTTTTAAAAATATAAATATATATGGCCTTATATATAAAAGAACTGGAACATTCATTTTTTTTAATTTTTTTTAAAAAGATATGTCAAATTTTAGGCCTTTCATGTAGTTATGTTAGTCTCTCAGAATAGGTTGAGGAATCAAGAGAATAAATAATAAGTGAATTAAGTTATTTATTAAAATTGAAATTTGAATTTGAATTTGAATTTATAATAAATAATAAGGGGACAAAGTTATTTATTAAAATTGAAATTTGAATTTGAATTTGAATTTGTATTTGTATTAATGTTTATTGGTGATTAAAAAAAGGTTAATAGGACTGTAAAGTAAGACATATCCAAAGTAAGGAAAATGGCTAATGCAACTCCAAAGAAAATAAAGTAAAAAAAACAGAATAACATATAATATACAACATCTGTGAATCAAAAATTAGTCCCAACATTTAAAATTGAAAAGAAATAAATGATATAAGAGATGGATGAAAAAAAAAAAACACGTTGTAATAAAAGTACTGGCTCGCCAATATTTGGCGTACCTAAAAGACAAGGAGAATCTAAAAGAGGTAAACCGTGGCTTTCACCGACAGGGCTGAAATGTATATATTTTTTTATTGTCCAATTTTTTATTATAGTTTTTTTTTAAAGGCTTTACTTTTATATATATAGGATTTGAGATTAAAAGGGTATTTTAATTTAATTTTTTAACTTATTTAATGTTTTACTTTATCAAATTTAAAAAAAAAAAATTAGAAAAATTTGTAATTTTAAATTAAGCAAATATGAAATTATATTTTTTAAATGCTTTTTATTTATACATTATAATTAGTTATCTTTATCATGCTATGTTTTATTCTTAGATACTTTTCCAATTTGTCAACCAGTATCCTTTAAATTATTAATTTCTAAGTTTTTTAATTTGTTTTATTTGTGCTTGCTTTAACTGGAGTGTATTAATCTCCTTAAATAGAGAATTGAATCAACTACAATGCATTGCCCTCATTGAATTCTTGTACTAAGCACTTACTTGGATTAATTTGAAATACCTTCTTTGAGAGTTCATTTGTTTCCCTATTCAATTCTTTATAAATATGTCAAAAAGTAAAAGCTTCACTTTGATCCACAACTTTTATTTGAGATAAGATGGGTTGTAGAATCATGTTTTCCATCCTAAAAACACTAAGCATCTAGTTTATTACCACCTGTGAGTCTTCGTAAATTTGATTTGTTTGTATTCCTTTTGATTCTGCTAATTGAACCAACAATTTGAGGACCATAATTTCGGCATAATTATTAAAACCTTCTCCCAATGTAGCCTTGAATTTAAAATAATTAGAGTTAGAAATATATAGTAATCCTCTTGCTCCACAAACTCTAGGGACCCCTTGTCTAGCCCCATCAAAAAAGTCCTAAGTCCCTGATTTATCAATATTTGGAGGGATGATTTATCTGTTTACCTTTTTTGTTGTTGAAACCTTACAGCTATTAAAACTTCAAATGATTTGGGAGGAAACCTACCAAGTAGGCTTATATTGATCCTAAAAATTTATTGCAGTCCTAGATAACCATACTCCCCAAGACAAAAACAATTGGAGAGCTATAAAACCTTTGTATGACCTATTTTCAAACCAAGATTTTAAGCACTCTTCTAAGGAATCTTCTTATCATCCTATAGGAAGCTTTAACTATGCTATAACCTCCCTCCAAACCTATATAGTAAAGGAGTAAGCAACAAATAAATGATCCATTTTCATTGTTTGACTTACATAAATGACACCTTCCTCGACCATTTTAATTCTTCAATACCTCCAATGTCAGAACCTTATTTTTCATGGCAAGCCATAGGAACAGTCTTATCTTCCAGAGGGCTTTCTACTTCCAGAGTGTCTTCCACCACCATATTGGATCATCATTGTTATCTTCCAAAAGTTTTATACCCCAACTTTAGAGTGTACTCCCACGTAGCTTCATTCTTTGTCTAGACCAATTGATTAGTCTCCTCTTGCAACTTGATATGTCTAGCTTTCTGTACCTAAAGCCCTAACATTGTTGCTTCCTTCCATCCCTGACTCTAGTTTGTAGAAGATTTTGAATTAGTTTCTTGGGCAAGATTTCCAATCCCCTAAGCTCTTAGGCTTCGAATTACATTATTTGGCAGTCTATGCATATCACCACAACCAATTTAAGGGTCTAATCCTAACCTTAACCTTGAACCATCTCGTGTTTTCCAGGCAAGTCAATCACCTACAATATAAAAGGCCTGAATCATTGTGTTCCAAAAAATTGAAACATTATGGGTTTGCTTCATTGGGGCCCTTATCCACTCCTCAACTGTGAGTATCTATAAATACTTTTCATGTATGATATTTATTCCATAAGCTTTCATTTGATATTATCTTCCAAACACACTTTGTTGCTAGAGCCTTGCTAAATAGGAATATGTTCTTAAGTCCCCATCCTCTATTTTCCTTAGGATTGGCTAAGGATTGTCATTTAACTAAGGGAATACCTTCCCTTTCTCTTTTCCTTATCCATAAGAACCTATAACTTAATTGTTTAATTTTTTTCAAAACTCCTTTTGATATATGAACCAAAGATTGCCAATATACCGGTATTACCTCCAACACAGACTTGATCAAAGTCAATCTCCCCCCAGAGAGAGCCATTTGTTTCACCATATATTAATTCTTTCTTACACCTTCTTTATCAACCAATTCTAGTCTTTTTTAGAGTAGTCATTGGGCTTAAAAAATAACCCCAGATATTTAAATCCCTCTTGAAGATAAAATCTAATAAATGGGAAAAGCTAACCTATTATTATGGTTTGATTCTAATCCACACATTTAAAAGAGATGCTTGAATTCTATGCATTAATTTGCATACTTGTTGCTAGACAAAAAATATCTAAAGATTGTTTTAACTTCTCTACAGCTCTTACTATTCCATCTATGAAAAGGAGAACATCATCTACAAAAAGTAGATGGGTGACTTCCACTATTCTATCTATTCTAATTCCCTTTATTGCTCCTTCCCTCTTGGCTTCTAAAATACATCTACTTAATCCCACATCTACCAAAATAAATAACAGTGGTGACTAGAGGTAACCTTTTCTAATCTTGTGAGAAGCTTTGAATAATTGAGAGGTTGGCCCATTAACAAAAACTGCAAAAGAAACATAACAAAGACATCTCATAATCTAGTTCACAAACTCTACACAGAATCCAATATGAGTAAAGTATCATATTTTAATATATCCTGTTTTGAATATCCCAAAGGCTGTTCTTCGAGAATTGGATCAAATCAATCATCGTTTCCTTTGGAGTGGTACTAAGGAGGAAAGAAAATGGGCCTTGGTGAAATGGAATACTTTATGTCTTCCTAAGAGTGAAGGGGGGTTAGGATTACGGTATTCAATTAATAACAACAAAGCTTTAGTTGCTAAATTATATTGGAGGATGTTGCATAACCCCAATTCTCTTTGGGCCAATAATCTCTGTGCTAAATATGCTCGAGAACAAAAGTCCTGAAGACCTTGTTCGCTATCAACTTCCTACCAAAGGTTCTCCCATTTTACCAGTTCTTAAGACTTGTGAGGATTTGATAAAGAAAAAATTATTTTGGATCATTCATAATGGTCAACATGCAATTTTTTGGACAGATTCTTGGGATGGTCACAAGCCTTTGATAACTCAGTTTCCCAATTGGAGGCATTGGATGGAGGAGCTTCACCGAGCTAACTAGATAAATGTGGTTAATTACTATCGATACCATACTGGTAATTCAAAGGTTGGTAGATATTGGATCCCTATTGAGGACTGGCCTATTCAAATCCCAGAAAGGCAAAGACAAGATATCCAAGGCATCCTTCATATGAGATCCCTCTCTTGGTCCCATGAAAATGATTGTTTTGGATGGAAAAACACTACTAAGGGTGAGTATTCAGTTGCTCAAG
This sequence comes from Wollemia nobilis, assembly GCA_028583015.1. NCBI lineage: Eukaryota > Viridiplantae > Streptophyta > Pinopsida > Araucariales > Araucariaceae > Wollemia > Wollemia nobilis. The sequence goes on from JAQPPZ010001106.1 coordinate 11,553,426, forward strand.
GTTATTTGACCTTATGCCATAATAATCCCAACCATTCTTTTGACATCTTTTCTCGATTGTGGGCTCAAAAGCTCTGGCCTAAGGTGAGGTTCTTTAATTGGTTGTTATTGCATCATAGGGTGCTTACTGGTGAGCAACTTATGAAGCGTGGTTTTCATGGCCCTTTTAGATGTGAAATGTGTGAAGAGAATGTATAAAATATCAACCATATTTTTATTGAGTGTACTTTAGCCTCTAAGTTGTGGAGGAGAATGGCCACTTTACTTGGCTTACAGTGGTCCAAATTTTTTACTTTTGAAAATCTTTGGAGGGATTGGCCTAATCAAGAGGGTTTTGATCATTTTATTAGGCAGTTAGTTTGGATGGGTTCTACCATTCTTCTTTGGAATATTTGGAATGAAAGGAACAACCGAATTTTTAATCAAGATAGGAAGGATATTCACTATATTTAGCACAAGACCATAGCCAACTTAGTTGAATCAGTCCATCATCTCCTTGATCACCCCAAAAACTCCCACCAAATATGGGATCAAGTGATGCAAATATTGAAGATTAAACCTTCTAAGGGCAACCAACTTAAATGGAATGTGAGTATTAGTAAGATGGATAGGAATAGAAATTGGCAACCTCCTCCTAAGGATTTTGGAAAATTCAATATTGATGGAGCCTCTAGAGGGAACCCTGGAAAAGCCAGTGTGGGAGGAATTGGTAGACTTTCGGATGGCTCCCTGGTTTTTACTTTTGCTTTGAGAATTTGGGTATTCTTTCCAATAACCTTGTTGAGGGGTATGGTATTCTCGGAGGCCTTCGAGGAGGCTACTAAGGTTGGATGGGAAAAGATGTTAGTTGAGTTCGACTCTCAACTTATGATTAATCTCTTGAAGAATCCTTCTAAGAATCATAAGGTGGATTGGAGAATAAAAATAATTATTTAGAAGATTCAGTTAATCCAGATGAGATTTTTGAAAGTTGATTACAATCATGTGGTTAGAGATCAAAACAAGAGTGTTGATGTTTTAGCTAATTGGGCTTTGGACAAAGGTGATATTACTTGTTATGGCCACCCTCCTATATGGTGGGCTTCTCAAATTAGGGAAGCTCTTCTTTCTATCATTTCTTTGGATGGCTCCAATTCTGAAGGTACCTAGTTTCTTCTTGTTTATTTTTTTTTTCTCTTTGGTTCATTCAGTTTTTTTTAGTTCCCTATCTCATTCTATTCTTTATTTTGTTTCCTCTGTTGATTCTTGCCTTAATAGTCTTCTGGTCTAGATAGGTCATTGTTTTGTTTATTTTTTGTTTAGTTTTTTAAGGTATGCAGGTTTTTTTATTTTGTTTTGTTTTTGTGTTCTCTGTGTTGTTTTTTGTTGCTCTTGTGTTATTGTTGTTTTGTTTTTTTTTATATGTTTTTTGTTATTGTTCTTGTGTTTTTTTCATTCTTGTTCTTGGGTTTCTCTTTGTTTGTGTTATTTCGTGTTTTTATGTGTGAGTGTTTTCTATGTTTCTTTTTTTTGTTTATTGTCTATTGTTGGTTGTTTTTTATTCTTATTTTTAAATTTTTTAGGTTTTGGTTGTGTTTATTTTTCATGTTTTTTTTGGGTTATGTCTTTGTAGTGTTATGTTGTTTTTGTCTTGTCTGTGTTTTGTTATGTGGTTCTTGTGTTTTTCTATGTGGTTTGTGTTGTGGTTTCTTTTATCTTATTATGCGTGTTTGGTTGTGCTTTTGTTTTTGACACACTCAAGGAGCATGTTTTTTATTTTATTTTATTATTTTTGTTGTTATTTACTTATTTTTAAATTGGTTTTATGTGTTTGTTTGCTCCTTGAGTATGTCAAAGGTGGTAGGCCAGGTCCGAGTCCTGGGCGGTTTTGGCAGAATGGATACCCCTGCCTCCTTGGTTCTTACCCGAAAGTGGCATCCATTTTGGGATGTTTTCCACAAATAAAAATATATATATATCCAATTTACTCCATCAAAATCATTCGAGAGATCCAACTTCATCACTATTACTAGTAGTCTCTTTTATTTTATGGTATGAAGACTTTCTTGAGCAACATTAGTTGCTTCTTGAATTTATCTACCATGCAGGAAACAAAATTTCTCAATAGATATAGAAGCATAGAAGAACCTTTTAATTCTTGATGCAATTATTTTTGCTATGATTTTATACACACAATTACACAAATATTTGGGCTTAAAATCATCAAAGGAAGAAGCATTATCCTTTTATGGAATAAGAGCAATGAAGGTAGAGTTGAAGACTGCATTTACCCTTCCTTTTTGCCTAGACTCCTCCACAACCTTGAGTAGGTCAGACTCCAAAATATCATAGAGCCCAAGAAAGAATCACATAGTCCACCCATCAAATCCTAGACTCTTATCTTTCTAGAAGGAGGTTAAAATAATTTTGAGCTCCTCCTTTGAGACTTCCTTAATCAACTCACCATTGGATTCCTCAAATATAAATCTCAAAATGAGAGAAGCTATTCTAACTATTTTAGCTATATTAACTTGACTAGGATCCTTGTATAGTTGACCAAAATGCCTTACATCCATGTTTGTTATTCCTTTAAATGAGGAGACTTTGTTGCCATCTTGTCCTTATAGCTCCCAAATTGTATTTTGTTGTTTTACGTTATTTGCAAAGCTATAAAAAATTTAGTGTTCTCATCCCACTTGTATTCTATAGTGATTTAATTTTGAGCCTCCATCGTGCTTCTCTCTCTACCAACAATCTTCTCTTATCTTCTTCCAAACTTTTATACTTAAGCCTTATTTCCCCATTTATTTCTTTTTCAATGTCATCTTCTAGAAACACTGCAAGCTCCTCCTCAATATCCCTAAGATTTTGCTCATCCATCAATTTTATTTATGGGTACCTTGAACCACTGTTGCCTTAATCCTTTTTAGATTTGCTGCAAATTGTATACTAGCATATTCTCTCAGACTAGGATCAAACTTCATCCATTCTGATTTGACTAGAGTTACAAAGTTATCCTCTTTTAGCCATTCAAAATTGAATTTAAAAGGACAATGTGGTTTTTTATCCTCTTTTCTATAAGAAGCATGATGGGGGAGTGATCAGAGTCTCAACTCACTTCAACTCAAGACTTCAATCTATAAGTGTCATTTACCAAACTCTCTGCTACTAAGAATCTATCTAGTCTCTTAGCAATACTATCAACTCCTATCCCCATGTTTCTTTAAGTTGGAATAGACTTTATAGGCATCAGGTCTATTGACCCCTTGGCTTTAAAATTTTGGATGAAGTAATTAGCCAGTGGATCAGTTCTAGAAGCAATACCCTACACTTCACTCCTCAAAAGAGTTAAGTTTAAATCACCTCCTAAAATTTAATTATTAGCTTCTAAAAACTTTTGATCCATAAGCTTATCCCAATATTGCATCATGTCTTTATAGGGACCATAAATGTTCACCATTGTCAGTATTTCCCCGAGATCCATTGAAAAGAATTCAATACCTACTCTTGAGTCAAGCAATGCAAATTTGGTTAGCCTAAATTGATTTACCTTCCACCCTATGGCCACTCCTCTTGAGGCTCCTGCAACATCAAGGGATAAAAAATCCCATCCTTCATCATTTTCATAGCTAACCCTTTTATCTCTTTAATTAGAAAAATCTTTGGTTTATGAATTTCTACCAACCTACATAGTATAGTTTTTTTTGTAGAGTTGCCCATCCCTCGAATATTAAGGGAAATTACTTTCATTGATTAATTGTGTTTGGGATCATCCTTGCTCTAATAACCCCCTTTAAGGATGGTTGCTTGCCTTTTTGAACTTCATAGAGGCTTTTATTCTTAGCCAATGAAGTAAAAACTTTGTCGCCCCTTCTACCAGTAAGACTTATATCCCATATGTATTTTTTGGGGCCTCCCCCAAATATTTATTCCCTTAGTCATATTCTACCTTTTAGGGACCATAGGGGATACCTATGGGTTCCTAGGTACACAAAACCTTCATGGCCATAAGAAAAATGAAGTGGGGAAGCAATTTCAAAGTGATTTACTTATAAATAATTACTAAAAAACCTACCAAAGTCAAAACCAAGGTCTAGATCTACTTACTAAAGGAAGATGAATTCAATTATTCTCCTTGTCCCTCAACTCCACCCTTACCTTCTTCTAGTGGAGACTTTGTTTTACAGACTAGTAAATTTAGCCATTGGTTAGTTGAGGGGCTCAAAAGAGAATTATCTATAACTCCATATGAGAAATGAGATTTAGCAATAGTTTTGCTTTGAAAGCTTATATCTGGGTCCAAGAACATTACATCCAAATTTTGCTTTGAGAATCCTAGTCTTACTTTAATATGAGATGATTCTGAATCCATCACTTGATCTCGCACAAAAAGTTTTGTCTTTGCCTTCTCTATGTTTTCTATTTTTTCCCTGATTTCTCTAGCTTGTGTTCCTTATGCATTGATTCAATAATATAATCAATTTGTAAATTATGTGTCTAAAGGGAAAATTGCATCTCATTCTCACCCTTAAAAATCCCTCTATCTTCCTTATGATGCCAAACAGTCCCTTGTAATATGCCCATAATTATGATAGCGTGCACACCTAAAAGGTACACCAATCTAGTCTAGGGTTTGTACATGCATCCCTTTGTTATATTTCAATATAATTTCTCTTATAAATCCATATCTCTAGTGCACATCAATAAAATCTTGGCCACTGTCCTCATGCATGAGGACTGATACCTCTCATCCACTTCCAAGAAAGAACCAATGCAATTGCCTATGTCTTGGAAAACATCTCTAGACAAAAATACTGATGGAAACCCTAGTAACTTTACCCATACAAGGTGATAAGGTATTCAAGTGATCCTAGGGTTAAGAAAATGATCCCACAGTTTGAAAATTAATAAAGTTGATCCCCAAAACCATTTCTCTGATAGAATCTTTACCACATCTTTCTTAGTCCTGAACTGAAATGACAACCACCCTATTACTAGAAGTAAAAAACTTACACATACCCTAGAACTTCTACCCAATCTGTGGCCATCCATTCTACCAAGGATTTTTCAAAAATAACACACCCATAGAACCTCCTAATAATCATTTTCTTTAAGAGTTCAATGATTTCTCCCATTTTCACATCTTCTCCTAGGACTAATTTTGCTCTATTACTCTTTCTTTGAATGCGCTTGGTTGCCTTTTTACATGCTTCCAAGGGAATCTTCTTTGATTTTTTTCCTTCAAAATTCTAAAGTTATCCCTCATAGCCTTGATCAATGATTTGTGGTCTATTTTGAACTTGCTCTAAAGAGGGCATATCCCAATCATCACTCTTGTCCAAGAGATATGTGTCTTCCTATAAAAAAATCATCGACTCAGACCCCTTCTTGAACTCTTTAAAAGGATACTTCCTTATTTAGTACTTTCTTCCACAATAAAATATGGAAACCTCATCATAAGGATCTTTCGAATAGTCCACTACTTCTTATTCATGACCTTGTTCTAGAAAACCCCTAAATCTTCATTTCTTTTCAAACACCTGCATTCTCCTTATAGCCTCAAGGTCGAGGAACTCTCCATTAGTGTTTACATTAGCAAAAATAGCCTCGATAAAGAATATCCCATTGTATTTATCATCCTTTTCTTCACTCACCATGGTGGCAATCTTGTCAAAAAATCTCTAAAAATTTATCCTCTTAGCCCATGTGTTTATAACCTTAGGGTTAAGATACATGTCATGTGATGATGACTACATCCTTAGTGGCCATAGCCCTAGTCCATTCTTCTCATATTTCCCCGCCTCAACCATTGCTCTATTTTTCACTAAACTCGCCAACAAACCCCTTGCACATACCTCTTTCAAACTCTCTATTGAGTTGCTACATCTTGTTGGTGATACAACCTAAAACCAAGGGCTTTGTGATGGACCTAACAGTTGCAATGGTATTCGTAGTAGAGACCCATATTTCTCCGTGTTCTCTTTGTATCCCCTTGACCTCTTCTTCATTGTTGAAGTTGAGATCTTAAACACCTCTGACATCCATCCGTACCATAGTGCAACATCTCGTACTATTTTTTGGTAAAAGTGTAGTAGTTTTAAGATATTTAAAAATGTTGGATTCTCCTTCAAACTGTTGAAGGCCCTCTTCTAGTACAAACTATTCTTCTATTGTCCATTCATGAGCAAGCCCTAGGTTGTGCTTTAAGGCCTATAAAATCCCACTATTGTTCTCCATATGTATTTCCACTAAGTCCTAACTTGCACAGATTATTACCTAATCGAATAACAAGTACTATGAAGTTTTAAAAAATTGAAAATTTGTTCTTCTTTTATGGCTACCCAAACCTTTGTATTTGAAAATAACCCCAAACACAACTCCAAAAACAACTTTTACTTTTATCTAGAAAAGTAAATAGTAGAGAAAAATACTTATCAAGACATCCTACTTTTGCCCTTGGTGTCACACCCCTCTCCTCACTTGCTTCAACAAATTTTTTGCCTACCTCAAAATAAATCCATCGCCTCGTTTCTTGCACTAGGGTTTGATCTCCCTTGCCTTCAAAAAATGTGCCACTTGTTTCAAAGAACCATTATTTTCTTCTATGTACTAGGGTTTGAAATCCACCACCTAGTTCAAAGAATTGCTATATTTTTATCCTTTTTTTCACACTAGGGTTTGATCTTCATCACTTGCTCCAAAAAAATTATTGTCTACTTTAGAAAATTACTAAAGCAATTGAAGTGGTCAACACAAACATTGCAAAAGGAATCAACATCTGGTGTAAATCGTGGAATTGGCTAAATATATGGTTATGCATTAAATTTTTATTTGGTGTTTTTTTTCGTAATTTAAAGAGTCATAAGTACATAGAAGATTAATTTGGAGACTTTAGATATTAATGAATCAAAGACTAAAATTGGGAGGTAAAAGGAATCTAAAGGAATGAATTAATGCTTGGGAGACATAAGGAAATAAAATATTTGAAATTTGATTTGAAGATTGAATTGAATGGAGTTGTTTGGAAAAATTCTTGCACCTTTTAGAGATTTGTCATGTTGCAAGACTTCCCTGATCCAATCATCACTGTGGACTCTAGTGGATCCACCTATGTGACTCAATAAAATATTATCCTAAGACTCTAAATAGACCAAGTAAGGTAAGGAAACCCTAGAGGTGATCCTATAATATTTTTCATATGCTCATGCTCATCCATATTTACAAAAATAAAAGGAAAATTGTAGCATAAACTATAACCAAGCTTCAAAGCAACTCCCAGCTAGTGCTTCAATCAGTAGACTAGTGCCTTATCCATTGGGTAATTGTAGCCAAACCCTTCATCAAATTTTTCCTCCACTATTCTATTTCTGAGATTAATAACATGTATTCTCTCTAAAGACTCGATCTCTTTTTTTGTAGGTATAATCTTCCCCTGTTTCATTCCATTAAATCTAGTATTAGGGGATTCACCCGAATTTTATACCTCTCCAAAGACTATGGCTCTTTGTTCATGATTATTAGCACATATGTCTATATCCCTTTCAAATTCCTTTTATCTGACATCATCCTCTTGAGTCTAGCATACATTAATTTTGATATCTTCTTTTTTGGATTTAGCATTTAAATCAATATTAGAATGCAGACTTAGAAAAATACCACAATCAATAGGGTTATGTGGTGCATCACAAGAAGAGCAATAGAAAGGATGATTTGATGCTATATTATTAGATGGTATCAAGTTTGGAATAGAATCTAGATCTCTTTCTATTTCTTTCTTCTCCTAATTTTTGTTATGGTTCTTGTTTCCCTCTTCATTCCCATTGTTATTCTAGTTTCTATTGAAATTCCTTCTAAAAGAAATACTGTTATCCACATGTTATCTATTATCACCCTGTGAAGTTTTAACAATGTTATTTTTACTCTTTTTAGTTCTATCTAATCTATTATTCAAATTGGTAAACATCTCACTCAATTGCTTTACTATTTTGTTCATAGGATCCTAATATGTTTTCTTAGGGATAGATAATTCAACCTTCTTGGTCTCTCTTTCAGGTTGATTTGGCTCAAAATAGTATGCTTTCATATTTCCACTACCAACCATATTTCTCTCTATTTCAATAGCCCTTTCCATACATTCATCAATGGTGGTTGCTACTTGATGTCTCGGCTCATAACTAAAATATCTAGGGAAAGCATTCTTGTAGAAACAAATAGACTACTCATCATTTGGCCTTAATGATACCAAAATATTATTTCTAGTCTTAAAGAATATCCTATAGAAATCTTCCATTGATTCATTTTCATTCTTCTTCACGATAGCTACCTCTGTTAGCAAGGACTGTTTATTCTTCCTCTCTCTATATTTTCTAAGCAAATTTTACTCAATTTCTTAAGAATTATGGATGGTACCAACTCCAAGGTTGTTAAGCCATTCTCAAGCATATTTCTCTAAATTTTGAAAGGAAATCCTAAGAACGACATCTTCATCATCTACCTCAAGACTATCCATGGCATACAGGAAATCCCTAATATGATCTTCACCGGTGACAACATTATTTCCTTGAAATTTAGGCAAGTACTTATGAGCTTTACCAGGGAGAGGATTCAGATTTGGAGGTAAAAAAAAATCTCTATATCTATTGGTTCTCCATTGATTGACATTTTGGTTAGCATTGACATTTTGATTAGCATTGACATTTTGATTAGCATTAGGGGTTGTCATACTTACTACAGGTTGATTTACTATGGTTATTTGATTTATAGTGGGGGGAGATTGATTTAAACTTGAATTTGGAGTAACATGAATTGGAATTGAAGTTTTTCCATGATATTAGAATAATACCTCAGGATTTGACACTCCAATGAGTAATTATTTACCACTTATTCTTGTAGATGCCAGATCAAGCTCCTCCTTCTTTCTTGATTTTTTTTTTGTTTTGATTTCATTCGGAGTCACTAACACAGGTGTGCAAAGAAAGAGCAATATATTCAATAATACTCATGCTAAAATTTATTAGCTTGGTATCCACTCAATTCTCATAAAAAATCACTTAGGGATTTGGGAAGGACTAAGAAAATACAAAAGAAATTTAGTACCAAGTCCTCCCCAGCAATGGTACCAAAAACTATTGGGGAAAATTCTTGCACCCTTTGGAGATTTGTCACACTACAAGACATCCCTGATCCAATCAGCACTGTGGACTCTGGTGGATCCACCTCTTTGACTCAAGAAAAGATTATCATAAGTCTCTAGATAGACAAAGTAAGGTAAGGAAACCCTAGACGTGAGCCTATCATATTTCTCATATGCTCATGCTCATATAGATTTACAAAAATAAAATAAAAAATTATAGCATAAATGGTGACCAAGCTTTGAAGTAGCTCCCAACTAGTGCTTCAATCAGCAGATCAGTGCTTTATCCATTGGGTAATTATAGTCAGACTTAAAACACTGATATGAAATAGAGAGAAAGAGGAGAGTGAAAGAAGAGGTCATTTACACATTCAAATAATGTAACATGTAAACAAGACAACAAACAGAATTGCACCCAAAAATATTGAAAGTAATAAGCAAGATTGTATTAATACAACAAATCATTACAATGAAGTCTAATCAGGATGACTAGATCTCACTAAGCGAATACAATAAATTCTCCATTCAAATGATGCAATAGAGAACTTCAGCTCCTCATTCAAATGATGTAACAAATAGCCTCATGCTTTTGGCGTCAACCACTAGAAATGATCTTTGTAAACTAGGCATTTCCTTAGAAAAAACCTCCATAATAATGGGGAAGAAAGAAGAGTGACTAGACAAGACAAAAAACTACAACTAACAAAGGATGGGCACTCTGGTATACCTCTTGTATAATTTTACTATGTAAAAACTTGATCATTTTTTTTTTTCTATAACACTGTTAGAATTAAAGTGCACTATGCCTCTGTTATGACACTTGTCAGTTTATATTGACACTTGTCAGTTTATCATATAGGCCTTCTGCCTATATATGTAACTCATTTGTATCAATAATATTAATCCCATTAGTTTCAGTCCCAACATTTGGTATCAGAGCAGGTTCGCTCTCCTGCCTGTGTCAACCCTTGAGGGGGGATTTCCCTCATGGAAATCCCCCCTCCCAATTTTTCCATTTTTTTTCTTTAGCTAGGGAGTATGCTCTCCATCCATGAGATGGATCAGAAACCAGAAGCTTTGAGAAAAAAAAAAAAAACAATGGCTGCAAATATTTTTTCTTAGAATTTTTTTTTTGAGAGGTTAATTTTTTTTTTAGGCTTTCGTCCGTAGAATGGTGGACCTTGACGGAGCTCTCAAAGCAGTTAGTTTTCTTTTGGAGTGAGATCTTCGTGGGGGTTTAGCTGTGCATGATCACTGGAAATCTTTGCTTTGGTTTTTGCTTCTACATGAGTTTGCAAGATGCCCAACTCAATGCTGGATGCTTCGACCACCAAGTGCAGCGGTGATAAGGAATCTCAGACAAGCCTGAATGACGACGGGGAGGTTCAATCTCGTGACGAGGGGTGTGATGATTGTGAGAGTATCTTGGACTCTCAGTCGTCGGTTGGGTTGAGCTCCGACAATGGGGAAGAAGAGGATGCGAGATTAGTAGATCGTCAGAGGCCTGGAACTACTGTTGGCAGCAACTACAGCGTGGTGTGGATGTCTAAGTGGGAGAAGATGCAGAATCATTGGGGAGCACTATAGGTTGAGACAATTCTGGAGGCTCTGTACACATGCCTAGCCAACTAGATGGTGAGGTTTCCCACACCGCCTGCTCCGTCGACGATAAACATGCTTTGCCCGCTCTGGAAGCCGACGATGTCGAACGCCTGCTGAGCGGTTAAGAGGGCAAGGGGCAAGCTCGTGACTTCCTCGATGGATAAATTATTGAGTTTATGAGCGATGAGGGTTTCTTCTTGATGGTGATACTGCACGATGAAGACTGGTATCGCTCTTGTGATGGTTGCGGGTGCTCGGATGATGGATTCTGCACAAGCGATGGCGAAGAATTACTTTTGTTATGGAGGCATTTGGGATGATTGATATGGCTGAGGAGGAGCTTGATCTTGTTATTTCCCCTAAGTTGTTGTAGGTGCATCTTCAACAGCTCGACACCAACACTCCTATCGCTGCCAGTGCTCCTACCGCCTATAATACCGACTGTAACTATCATTGCCAGCACCAACAAAGTAGCAAAATGAGGAGATGAAAACTCTAGTTGACTGCATGAGACTAAGTGCCTGATCGGTGATAGAAAACGGGTGACACTTGTTAGTTTATATTGACACTTGTCAGTTTATCATATAGGCCTTCTGCCTATATATGTAACTCATTTGTATCAATAATATTAATCCCATTAGTTTCAGTCCTAACAAACACCTCCTTCATATAGCTTGATTATTGGTTTCAATTTACTCTCACTCAAAGCTCAATGATGTCCCATAATTGTTTCTGATTCAAAGCTAGATAGTGGCCCATAATTGTTGCACTATCCTCCATATTTGGTCCATAATATTGATTGCATTTATTGAGGCTCTCATTTGAGGCTTGGTAATGGTCTCAATTAGTTAAAACCACCTTCGTATTTTGCAATGGTCTTAAGCTATTAATTAAATCTCGATCATTAATTTAATTAAATGGCCAACCTTGGTCACTATAATCAAATCAAAATATAAAAATTAAGGCATTTATTCGATGGCTAGCCATTATAAACCCTATCCATTTTTTTGGGCTACCATATAGGATAAAAATTTGATTAAATTCACTTTAGACTTTGAAAAAAATATTGTCCTTTTAATAAGTTGCGACCGCTCGGGCCAACTCCACACTCACATGCTACCATTGCACCCAAATGGTGCCAAAGGCACGTTGGGCCACCTAAGTGGGCCCCTGCAATGATGCTGCCAATTGGTATATCTAGGTGACCCCACACAGAGGCTCCTAACCACCATGAGGTGGTTGATTCATCATGGGTGCCTCCACGCCCTTAAAGCATATAAGGGTCAACCACATCCTTGATGTGAGATAAAAATTTATAACAAAACTACAAAACCTTACCCCTCCATGCATGCTCGAGGTCAATTTTTGTATTTCACCACATGGTACACTTTGATTGGAGCATTTGACCCTCTCTTCCCCTTGCTCACATCTACACCATCGGATCATGCACTCTCCTCCGCACCATCAAATCTGCCTAGGCCATTCACTTAATACCACGTGTCACTCATGGATTTGAGCACTGTTAAACTCATGCTCTCCTCTATGCCATCGAATTGCATGCTCCCTCCTGGGTCATTTAATGAACCTTTTAACTTTTCCCTGCCTCAGTATTAGCACGTGCCTCTTCCACCTATCACTCTCTGATCGGAGCATTGTTAATATCCCACTTACCTCTACATCATTGATTCACGTGCTCTTCTTTGGATCGCATGATGTATCCTTATACTCCTAATACCAATGAATTTCTACCATGCAACATGCTAGGGTTGAAGCACTTTGAATCTTGTATGCATTCACACATGAACCTGGTTCGTCGGATTATGTGCGCACAATCAAAAATCTCCATCTTTGGTTGACCTATTGACTGTAGAAAGGGGGATGGAATTATTAAGGTAAGGAGGACTTTAACTAAAACTTTAATTTCTTATGGAAAGGTACTATGAAGGGGTGATGAGGGGTAGGTTAGGTGATAGGAAAAGGCTTAAGGAAAATATAGTGGGGGGAGTAGGTTGTAGGCTCAGCTTTAGGGATCAAAAATCATTTATTTAAGCTTTAGGACCTTAAGGAAGAAGATGGTGGGGGGAGCACCTTTTTTATTTAGGAGGGATTTGAAAAATATCTTGGGCAGCTAGTGGATAAGGGGGCTAACGACTACGAATAAAATAAAATAAAATAAAAAGGGGAAAAAAAATTAATTAAAATTTTAGGAGGACCCAAAATTATTTAATCAATCTTTAGGAAGATAAAGGAGGGAAAAAGACTCCTTCTTAGGCCTTTGGAAAATTAAATGCGATCAAGGGGGACTCAAAATTATTTTGATACTAGACTTTAAAAAAACAAAAAATTAGGACCTGACCTTAGAAAAAAATTGATACCTAATAGAATTAGACCATGGAAGAAGAATTAAGATCGGGAATTATGAAAAATGAAAAAAAAAGGACTTAAACCCACAATTTGAAGGAGTAATGGAACCGAATGAAAACTTGATACTGAAAGAGACTCATCCAAAAATAAATGAATAGAACCACAGGAAAATTTGTGTTGGATTATTTTAAGGTCCAACAGGAGTGTTGATTAATTGATTGTGAATTTGTGAAATTGAAATTTGAAATCTAGGAGATATAAGTGAAGATTAAAAATTGGAATTGGGAGATTAAAAGAATTTTATGAAGATTGAACGACTTGAAGATTTCATTTGAATATTGTTTAAATTTAATGAATGAATAAAGGAGATTATTGAATGAGTTCCATTATGGAAAATAGTAAAATTTTTCTTTCTGAATCACAACTTCTGAAAGGACCAAAATTTGTATCATGGAAAAATAAAATGAAATCAATTCTCATTGTTGAAAAACTTTGGGATATAGTGAATGGAACAAAGAACATGCTAGAATATGAAAGAGAAAAACTAAAATTCATGGAAGATGATGCAAAAGCTCTTATGCTAATTACATTTGGCATAAATAGATGACATTCAACCATATTTAAATGAAACATAAACTTCAAAAAATGCTTGGAAATTTTTTTACAAAATATTTGGAAGAACAAAGCAACTATCTTGCATTTACAATCACAATTATATTCATTTAAAAGTTAATGGTGGTTAAAGTATAGATTTATTTTCTTAAAAATATAGTAGAATTAAAGGCTAAGTTATTAACTTTGGAAGAAAAAGTAGAAGACAAACTCCTTCTCCAAGTTACATTAAGAGCACTCCTAATGACATTAAAAAATTTAGTCATTTATCTTCAAGTGCTAAATAAAACCACAACCTTTGAAAAGTTAGTCAATATTCTCCAAGAATATGAAGTGGAATATTTAGTCAAAGATGATATGAATAATAATACTTTAGTATCATAGAAAAATGTATCAAGTAACATTGCAGCAACATTATAATCTTAACCTGATTGGAGATGGAGATATTATCACATATACAATATAGAAGGTCATACTACAAGTCATTGTAGATACAATTATTTGAATCAAAGAAATCAAATGAGTAGACCTTTTTAGATGTACCAATCTAGGCAATATCAACCTCAATATCAACATGTGCAACAACAACAATTGAAAGAAGAAACTCAAAAAGAAAATTTAGTTCAAGAAGTTTAGGGGAAAAAATGGGGATGAAAATGAAATAAGAGATTTTATAGTAAGGATTATAGACATTGAAGATGAAGATAAAATTGAAAATAATAAAACTCCTAAAGACACTAATGTTTCAAATGATGAAATAAAAGTAGTTGAAAATAAGACAACATAAATAGATGAAAGGTGCAAATTAAAATCAAAATCATTCCAAAATTACAAAATTTGTAAGAATACCAAACCAAAAATAGATCACAAAAAGAAAATAAAAGTACACTATGGATGGACCAGTAAATTAGGATGGAACAAGATCATAGATATGTTACAATCCTTTTATGGTTACAAAGAAAGCCTAACAAATACTATAGGGAACAGGTTAATAGATAGGTGCCAACACTTCAAGCAGTGCAAGAGTTAGAACCGAATAATGAAGACTAAAATCAGAGATTGAAGACTAAAATTCTTCACACCAAATAATGTAATACAGGTGGGTGTTGGAGATATTACATTATTTGGTAGCATGTGGTACATTTGTAAATATTAGTTTAAGGAGTGTGAATATAGTTTTTCTAATGTATGTGTCAATGTGTGAGAAGTGTCCATATTATTTTAAGGAGTGTGCATATATTTTTTTAAAAAGTGTTAGCTAAAGGTCCCTAGATGGTGAGAAATTCCCTATTAATTTTGTAATCTTACACTCGTGACTTCATAGCCAGTGATCAATTTGAGCTGGAAGTTCCTGTGTGGATTTGTTGTGGCTGATCCACAACACACCCCAAAATTGGGGACCCACCTTTTTTGCATGCTTTCAAAGAAGACCACGGTGGCCCAGATGTTAAAAATCAAGGAAAAAAGTAAAAAAATCACAAAAGAGAAGTGTCGCGATATCGTGACATGTTGCTCCGTCGCGGCTGAAAATGAAAAAGTGTCGTGATATCGCGACATGTTGCTCCGTCGCGGCCGAAAATGAAAAAGTGTCGCGATATCGCGACATGTTGCTCCGTCGTGGCCGAAAATGAAAAAGTGTCACGATATCACGACATGTTGCTCCGTTGCGGCCGAAAACGAAAAGGTGTCGCGATTTCACGACATGTTGCTCCATCGCGGCCAAAAAAGAAAAGTTGTCACGATTTCGCAATGTGTTGCACTGTTGCAGCCCAAAAATGAAAAGTGTCGTGATTTCGTGACGTGTTGCCCTGTCGCTGATCAAAAATGAAAAGTGTCGCGATATCGCGACATGTTGCTCCGTCGCGGCCAGAAAGTGAAAAGTGTCACGATATCGCGACATGTTGCTCTATCACTGCCGAAAAAGAAAATACGTCGCGATTTCACGACAGGAAGCAGCCAAGGGGTACGAAGATGAAAGGCGTCGCGATTTCGTGACAGAAAGCAGCAAGACAGCCTGAAAGAGAAAAGCGTCGTGATTTCGTGACATAAAGCCGCCAGAGCGTACGGATTGAAAAGTTGTCGTGATATCGCGACATGTCGCCATTTCGCGACCTAAAGACGAGATGAAGGGCAAAAATGGAAAATTGTCACGATGTCGCGACAGGTTGCAGCGAGATGGCCCGAAACAGAAAATTGTCGCGATTTCGCGACAGGTTGCAGCGAGGTGGCCCGAAACAGAAAATTGTCGCGATTTCGTGACAGGTTGCATTTGCAAGGCCAGTTGATAGAAAATTATCGTGATTTTGCGACATGTCTTATTTTCACGGTGCATAAAGGCGGACGAGGCTGTTGACAGGAAAATGTCGCGATTTCGCGACATGTCTCATTTTCGCTGTGCATGAAGGCTGACAAGGCTGCATACAGGAAAATGTCGCGATTTCGTGACATGTCTCATTTTCGCGACGCATGAAGGCGGACGAGGTTGTTGGCAGGAAAATGTCGCGATATCGCGACATGTCGCGTTTTCACGATGAAAGTAGAGGAGCAATGCTGCATGCATAAAAACGTCGTGATATCGCGACATGCTATTTTTTGTCGCGATTTGCACGGGGCCATTATAGAACATGCAAAAAAGTGTGAAACACGTGGCATACATGTGTAAGGGCTGCATAAGCGGTTACAATTAGCAAGAAAATCAAACGTTTTGACGCTCGAACAAAAGTCAGAGTAATGAAGAGCGGGAAACAAAATGAATCGATCGGGAAGATGAAACGAAGCAATTTGCCAGCAAGTATAAAAAACAGAGGCACAGATTGGTATGGGGTCGGAAACTGCTGCGAGCGGGGTTGCAGAGTTGATGGTGATTAGCCATTCTGGGCCTACTGTGGAGTGTTTTTCTTCCACCTTTTGCTGGTTTTGAGAAAAACCAGAGATTTTGCTATTGTAAAATGACATATATTTAATGCAGATCTTATTTCAAAAATTTGCATCTTATGGGCAAGAAAGAAGGAGTCATTTTCTGCATGCAAGATTAAATGTCTATTTTCCCTTTTTAGATTTTAGGCTTGTAAATGTAGTTGATGCAAGTATTTTCTTGGTTGTTGCATGCGAATGCTTAAATCTGAAAACCTCATTCAAATCCTTAGGAGCCAGCACTTAGCTTATCCGGATTGTGCTTGTTTTGCAGGTCCAATAGGTTAGGTTGCATGCATGGAAACCTCATATCTTCGGTTTTGTCGGAGTAGGATAGCATCAGACTGAATGTGTTCTATTTTTAATTTTCTGTATTTCTTTTTCATTTTATTTTATTTTCCATAAGGTTTAATTTATTTAAAATGAACATTTAAAAATTACAAAATCTAAAAAAAAAACAATGAACAATCACTAAAGTTTCATGGTGAAATAAACCAACATTGCCCCTTGTTTACAGTTACTTGCAATCACTAAGGTGTTCCAAGCATTTAAATTGATTATCTTTATTTGAGATTACTAATACACAGTTGCAAATGCTAATACAGCGGAGACCTTGGAGAAGTTGTTTGTTTGACTTCTTTGCAAGAGGGGATTTGGAGTCCAAATCCTAAAGGAGAGTGTACTTTCACAAGTGTGTGAAAATACCACTCAACATTTTGGCGCTAGAAGGAGGGCCTGAACCGGTTTATTTCAGATTGATTTAAATGCTATAGGGATTTAAATTTTGAATATTTCATGCCCTATTGATTATTATCTTTAGCCCTCTTTTAACAATACAACTTTGTACTTGTTAAAAGGAGGACATGAATTGCTATGCATTGTTCTAACGCTTTGATTGTTCATACAGGAATAATGTGATTTAATTTAATTTAAAAAAAAAAAAAAAAAATTGATATTAAAGTTATATTCTTTAAGATTCACTAATGGCTATGTTTTCACCATGGATGACAGGTAGCCCATTGAACATACCAGGAGTTCAACATTATTTGCCCGTTGGTTTTGAGAGATGTCTTCCTCGATTTTTGTCTAACGGGACAAATACTGTAGGAGAACACATTCAAGCATTCAAATTTGTTGTGAATCACTTAACAATTTGGCATGATGATGTGGTTTGTAAAATGTTCCCTTACACCTTGGACAAAGTGGCATATGATTGGTTTACAAGTCTGCACTTAGGGTCTATCACTTCTTGGGCTCAACTAGAGGCAGCATTTCTTAATCAATTCAACAAAAAGCAAGTTGACCCAATCCGCATGTATCAGCAGTTTTTCACTATTAAAAAAGGACCAAGTGAAAATGTGAAGTCATTTTCTGAAAGGTTCTTTGGATTATATGCTCAATTAGTGACATTTTATGCTCTTCAAGAAGAAATGGCTCTCCAAATATATGTAAATGCTCTTGACCCACTCATTTCCACATATTTGCGAGGGATGCCTCAAATCACATCTTTGTCACAAGCCTATACTCAAGCAATGGCAATTGAGCAACAATTGAGTTGTCAAAATTATGGTGTGGGTTTTGGATCATATAATCTTCAATCATTTAATACCTCCTTTACCCACCCAATGATTTATCCACCTCAACCAAGTTCAAGTGTGAATCAATTTCAGAATCAACAATCATTCCCAAGCTTCAATCAATTTCAAAATCCTCAACCTACTATGCAAGATCAACCATCTTTCTTAAGTATGAATCAACTTCAAAATACTCATCTTGATTCAAAGGATATTTCTAAAATCAATTTTAATGATTTTCATAAGAATATGATTTTAGGCAAGGGAGGAGTACTAGATCCAACTAGTATTGAAACATGTGACAAATTGGAAACCCTTGACTCACCAAAAGATGAATTCTATGAGGATGAATCTGTTTCGGATGACATTGTTGAAAATGATGGCCAAGAAAATTCACACCTTCCAAATTATGTTAAACGTGAATCATGGGTTACACATGTGGATTATGATAGCCTTATCAATTTGAATACAAGCAATAACCCAATTTTGGAAGTAATTGAACCATCTAAGGAAGGTGAAGATAAACTTGATGAGAAACATGTTGATGAATTAAAAGATGATGAAGAAATAATTGAGCATCACAATTTGACTTTGAAAGATGATCATTATGATTCTTGGGAAGAGTATGCTCACTCCAAACCTTTTGATGAAATTTGTGTGCCTATTGATATGCAGGATAATACAATTGCCCTTTCATATGAGGATATTACAAGTCCTGTACAATCTGAGAATGTTTTGGAAGAAGGGTTGGAATCTCATCAAAGGTTGGGGAAGGATAATGATTCTACTACCATGGATGAAGAAGGAGAATCAATTGTTTTTGTTCCCCTTGAGGGGCAAGAAATCGAAAATCTTGATCCACCTATTGTTTCTACAATGTCTATGCCATCTCAAAATGATGAAATCACAAAACCTAAGTGGTGTGGGTTTGATACTATTGATGATCCTAATGAAAATATGGATTTTGAGGCAACTCAAGCCATTGATCGTGGAAAGGTGTCACGTGACACATATCTTGAAAAATTAGGCTCTTGTTTTGAAAAATATGGACGCATGTTTGATTGGGTGCCTAACTTTGGTGTTTTTGAACAGGTGTTGGATGATGAAGAAGACAATGAAGAAAAAGAAAAAGCTACTAACACTCATCAAGTTGTGATAAATTCTAATCATGATGGGTTGAGTATGGGTGACAAGGTGAAATCTTTACCTTTGGTAGTAGCCACAAAAATTTTAAGTGATGGGTTACATGATGTCCCTTTGGATGCTAATGTCATTAATGATGAAATGTCAAATCTTGGTGATGTTTGTCAAGTTTTGATTGATTTTGATTGCTTTAAAATCTTGAAAAATAATTTGAATTCAAGACTTTTAGAAATAGGCTCTTGTTTGCAATATCTCACATTTGAAAAGGAAAGCCTACTTCTAAATCATGAATGGAATGATGAAACTTGCACTTTAAAGAATAGACAAAATAAAATTGAATACCAACCATTGTCTAATCAATTTGATTTGAATCTCACCTATGATGTTGCTAATAGAACTAAATCAAATTGGTATGGTGAGCATGGCAAGTTGAAATTTGTTGCATTGCTTGGTTTGATCTTATTGTTGTTGGATTCCTACAACATTTGGCATGTGTATTGTGACATATGTCTTTTGAAATGTTCTAATCATGTTTGGGATCCAGGAAAGTAATAGTCCAAGCTTGGCATCATCTTGTACTATATTGTATATAGATTTTGGTTTTGGTTTGGGTTTGTGTTTTCAAGTTTCATTTTGGGATTGCTATTTGGATTAGGATTTAAGTTGTGTGTTTGATTTCATTTGACATGTTTAGTTTGTTTTGATAAAAAAAAATAAAAAATAAAAAAAAAATTTGAGATGTCAACTTATGCCTAAAATCAGGAGAATATGAAACATTGGAATTGTGTTGTAGAAAGCTCCACAAGTAACACAAACATTTAAATAATATCGTTTGAATCTTGTGATGCATGAAGTTGTCAGTTTTGCACATTATGGTAAAATAGATGATATATTCCAAAAGAAGCGGTGCATTCATATCTCATGTCATATTCCACATTGCATATACATGTCATCTCAGTTACATTTTCATTCCATGGGCAATTATTGAGAAGGTGTTGAATCCTCTTAGGATTATTACATAACATATATTAAAAGGATCCTAAGGTTGGGAACTGCTGCCCAAGCTATCTTGAACCAAGCACATTCCATGCACATTAAAAAGAATCTTGAGCAAAATGGTCAAAACCATACTTGGATGAAAAGGTGAGGTGAAAAGAATATTTCATGTCTGTCCTATCATGCAACATAATCCTTAAAGCAGTGGTTTTTACCACTTCCATCAAGCTTAAAGCCTAAAACCAGAGTAGTAAGGATAGGGTTAAATCCTCATCGAACTTAGGTTGAGGATCCAACTCCCCAAAGCTCTGATTTGACCTACATGGAGTAGTAAGGATAGGACATAATTCTCATCTCGCTTAGGTTGAGAATCCGATTCCCCAAAGCTTCCATTTTTCCCATTTCATCATAAAGCTTGGATTGGAAGGATCGTACTACATGTCCTCTGCAAAGGATGGGTAGTCATCCCAAAGGTCCAAGCAATAAAAGTAAAACTAATTTTTCCCATTTCATCTCAATCTTGGATTGGAGGGGTCGTACTACATGTCCCTAGCAAGGATGGGTAGTCATCCCAAAGGTCCAAGAAATAAAAAATTAATGTTTCCCATTTCATCTTAATATTGGATTGGAGGGATCGTACTACATGTCCCTAGCAAGGATGGGTAGTCATCCCAAAGGTCCAAGAGATAAAAAAAAAAGAGAATGAATGAAGCCAAATCATGGATTATGGGGTTAAGTGCTCATGCGTGGCATCATGTCTTGTTTAAAAGCAAGACCACTGATTGCTCATATGGATAGACTAGCTTGACAATTTCATCCATAACAGGTTAAATCATTTTGTTCAAGATGAGGTAATGAACTCCAAATCAGAATAGTAAGGATAGGGTTAAATTCCCATCTCGCTTAGGTTGGGAATCCTATTCCCCAAAGTTCTGATTTCACTTACACTTGCACATGGGTTCAAGATGGTAGTGACACATAACCAACTTTGGGATCTAGTAAATTAATTCAGTACACATATATTTGGTCCTAAGAGGGTTTGACAGCTTTAATATGTTTGTTCATGATATTGGAAGGTTTGAGCCTTTGTAAAGCAGGTTGTTATATCTCTAGCATCTTCATCATGCATCAAATCCTGCACAAATCATTCATAGCCTTGCATACAAATCATAAGTGAAACTGACAATGGAATGTTGATCAAGTTCAAGTGATAGGGAATGAAACACATTGCACACACCGAGCTGATATTAAATGATTTTGATGTTTCATGTATTTTTGATCTATCGGTATTTGTTTATCTTTATGTGTTGACGCTTTGTATCTAAGCTTGTATATTTCAGGTTGGGTTCTCACCAAAATGCTCAGGAGCATTTGACAGTAGAGTCGCCATTTGTTGTGGCTGATCCACAACACACCCCAAAATTGGGGACCCACCTTTTTTGCATGCTTTCAAAGAAGACCACAGTGGCCTAGATGCTAAAAATCAAGGAAAAAAGCAAAAAATTCACAAAAGAGAAAAAGTGTCGCGATATCGCGACATGTTGCTCCGTCGCGGCCAAAAATGAAAAAGTGTCGCGATATCGCGACATGTTGCTCCATCGCGGTCGAAAATGAAAAAGTGTCGCGATATCGCGACATGTTGCTCCATCGCGACCGAAAAGAAAAGGTGTCACGATTTCGCGACGTGTTGCTCCATCGCGGCCAGAAAAGAAAAGTTGTCGCGATTTCGCGACATATTGCTCTGTCGCGCCAGAAATGAAAAGTTGTCGCGATTTCACGACGTGTTGCTCTGTCGCTGATCAAAAATGAAAAGTGTCGCGATATCGTGACATGTTGCTCCATCGCGGCCATAAAGTGAAAAGTGTCACGATATCGCGACATGTTGCTCCATCGCTGTCGAAAAAGAAAAGACGTCGCGATTTCGTGACAGGAAGCAGCCAAGGGGTACGAAGATGAAAGGCGTCGTGATTTCGCGACAGAAAGCAGCAAGACAGCCCGAAAGAGAAAAGCGTCATGATTTCATGACATAAAGCAACCAGAGTGTACGAAATGAAAAGTTGTCGCGATATCGTGACATGTTGCCATTTCAAGACCTGAAGACGAGATGAAGGGCGAAAATGGAAAATTGTCGCGATTTCGTGACAGGTTGTAGCGAGATGGCCCGAAATAGAAAATTGTCACGATTTCGCGATAGGTTGCAGCGAGGTGGCCTAAAACAAAAAATTGTCGCGATTTCACAACAGGTTGCATTTGCGAGGCCAGTTGACAGAAAATTATCGCGATTTCGTGACATGTCTTATTTTCGCGGTGCATAAAGGCGGACGAGGCTGTTGATAGGAAAATGTCACGATTTCGTGACATGTCTCATTTTCGCTGTGCATGAAGGCTGACAAAGCTGCATACAGGAAAATGTCGTGATTTCGCAACATGTATCATTTTTGCGGCGCATGAAGGTGGACGAGGTTGTTGGCAGGAAAATGTCGCGATATCGCGACATGTCGTGTTTTTACGATGAAAGTAGAGGAGCAAAGCTGCATGCATAAAAACATCGTGATATCGCGACATGCTATTTTTTGTCGCGATTTGCACGGGGCCATTACAGAACATGCAAAAAAGTGCGAAACACGTGGCATACATGTGTAAGGGCTGCAGAAGCGGTTACAATTAGCAAGAAAATCAAACGTTTCGATGCTCGAACAAAAGTCAGAGTAATGAAGAGCGGGAAATGAAACGAATCGATCATGGAAGGAGAAGCAATTTGCCAGCAAGTATAAAACACAGAGGCACAGATAGGTACAGGGGTCGAAAACCGCTGCGAGCGGGGTTGTAGAGTTGATGGTGATTAGCCGTTCTGGGCCTGCTGTGGAGTGTTTTTCTTCCACCTTTTGCTGGTTTTGAGAAAAACCAGAGATTTTGCTATTGTAACATGACATATTTTTAATGCAGAATTATTCAAAAATTTGCATTTTATGGGCAAGAAAGAAGGAGTCATTTTTTGCATGCAAGATTAAATGTCTATTTTCCCTTTTCAGATTTTAGGCTTGTAAATGTAGTTGATGCAAGTTTTTCTTGGTTGTTGCATGCGAATGCTTAAATCTGAAAACCTCATTTAAATCCTTAGGAGCCAACACTTAGCTTATCCAGATTGTGCTTGTTTTGCAGGTCCAATAGGTTAGGTTGCATGCATGGAAACCTCATATCTTCGGTTTTGTCGGAATAGGATAGCATCAGACTGAATGTGTTCTATTTTTAATTTTTTGTATTTCTTTTTCATTTTATTTTATTTTCCAGAAGGTTTAATTTATTTAAAATGAACATTTAAAAATTACAAAATCTAAAAAAAAAACAATGAACAATCACTAAAGTTTCATGGTGAAATAAACCAACATTGCCCCTTGTTTACAGTTACTTGCAATCACTAAGGTGTTCCAAGCATTTAAATTGATTATCTTTATTTGAGATTACTAATACACGAGTTGCAAATGCTAATACAGCGGAGACCTTGGAGAAGTTGTTTGTTTGACTTCTTTGCAAGAGGGGATTTGGAGTCCAAATCCTAAAGGAGAGTGTACTTTCACAAGTGTGTGAAAATACCACTCAACAGGATTGAGTTCTCGGGTTTACCTATCCCCTTTTGGGTTTTTTTGCAAATGCTCGCCTCTTCCCTTGGTAAGTTTGTATATCTTGAGCCTGAACAGTTTTTCTCAGCTCACCATACCAAGCGAGCTTGTGTCAAATTCGACATCACCAAAGACCTACCAAAATTCATAGATATCCAAATTGGTGATACCTTCATTAGGTAACCTGTAGCCTATATCATTTTACTGAATACTTGTTATTGTTGCTAGTATGCTACTCAGAAGATTTGATATTGTCCACTAATGGAGTGGAAGTTCAAATAGACCCAACCCCCTTCGATTGCCCTGATAGCTCAGTTTAATGGGACTCGATAATGCCAAGGTGACTAGCAAACTGTTACTACCAAGAAAAATCGTGCTTCTAAGCACTCTGAGCAAGCCAATCCCTTTGTGCAACCTACTCAAACCAGGCCCATTGATACCCAGGTTATGCAAGCCCCACTAACTCTGTGTAGTCTTCTAAAGCCACCATATCGTCTGTTGTTAACATTCAGCTCACAATGAAAGCTATAGGGGTCTTGAATGCTACTATGATAGCCCCTATAGTTAATTAGCCACCACCTTTTTTAGTTTCTCTTAGGTCTGGCCCTACATTCACGTTGATTTTTGTGAAGGCTCGTTCCACTACCATGCCATATTTTTCATTGGTGAAGTGCACCTACTCCGTGGTTGCGGAGGAACAAGATTTTAAAGTTCGTCATTCTCAAACTCGCTCGAGGGGCAGCTTGGGCCTAAGCTTTGACAAGAGTCGCTAGTGCGATGAGTTTATTCTCCAAATATCCTCGGGTGAGGGTAATTTTAGTAGAGGTATTAATTTCTTTAGTTCACTTCAGTGCCTAGGTGATTTAGAGGATGTCATGGATATTATGAATCCTGACAAGCCCTCATGATTGTTTTCTCATGGAATGTGCATGGAGCTTTTGAATTTCTATGTCTGTAAGAATTTAAGTGATTTCAATCTATAGTGGGTGTATAATTTTCTTAGTCCATGTAGCATGTTTTATTCTACCAAGAATTTTCCTGGGAAAGGGGAAGCTGTCACTATCTTGACATCCAAGTGGCAGCCACATGTGGTGACTTGGGGTGTTGACCTGTCCCACAAAGCTGTTTGGAATTTACTTGAGATTAAAGGGAAGTCATTTGGGGTGGTCAACATTTATACCTCTAATAATGCTTCTATTATGAGCTCTCTTTAGCGATGGCTAGATTTCTCTCTACCTTTAGACACTTGGGTTTTTTGTAGTGATTTGAACATGGTAGAAAAGGATTCAGATAAAATCAGTCACTCTCCAAGATGATGGTTCTCTGGCAAACGGGAGGCCTAATTTTTTTATGAAAAATAAGTTGCTTTCATTTGATCTGAACTCCTACTTTACATCCTCTGATTTTCCTTGGGAGCTCTGGTTTAGTTGGTCGAACTTCCAAGCTGAGTCAGCCAGGATCCTCAAGAGGTTAGATCAGGAAATGGTCTCTAAAAGTGATTCCTTTTATTATTCTCATTTCAAGCCATTGGTCGCTTTTGTCATAGTCTTTCCCAACACTACTATTTTAGACCACACCCCCATTTTTTTGTGATCAAAATATAGCATACACAGCCCAAATTTCACTCCTCTTAGTTCTACTTTAATGTTTCCTTTTTGCACATTCCAACCATGAAGACCCATATCTTTCGAATTTGGAACTTGTTCCCTTGATCGCAGGGCTCTCTAGGCTAGATTAATTTGTGGAATTCTTCTATCCAATGCACCACCAAAATGTTGCATATTTTAGGGGTGGACATTGCAAAATGCAGAAGATAAGCTAATTCAACTTTGAAAGAAGAGCTCCATAAAGCTTGTCTTAAACTTGAGAATTATCCATATAATATAAATCTTCAGTCTCATGTTGTAGCCTTGAGGCATGAAATTAAGAAAGAGGAATTGTATTAAGCTAAGGGAGCTCAGCTTTGAGATCACCTACATTGGCTTCAAATTAGAGATAGAGTCTCTAGGGAGTTCTTCAAAAGGCTTCAACCTCCTGCTCAGCATTCTCATTTCCACGCCATTAAAATAGAAGCAGGGAGATTCACTGCACTTCTAGTTATCATTAACGCTTGTTTTCATCATTATCAGGAAGTTTTTCTTCTCAACCTCTTGATGATGAGTGTCAATAGGCATTAGGTGAATGTTGTTCTATTATTCCTTGTAAGCTTTCTCCCACTCAAGTGGAGTTGTGTGATACACCTTTATCTTGAGAGGATCTTAAGGAAGCTTTTTTCCTTATGGCCAATGATAAAGCCCATGGATTAGATGGCTTTCCTTTCAAATTCTACAAGAAATATTGGGACATGCTAGGTCCAAATTTACACAAAGTTTACCTGGAAGCCATACAATGTGGAACTCTAGGAGCCATCATCAACAAAGGGAATGTTAAGTTCATTCCTAAATCTGGTGATCCCAAAATATTTTCCAGTTGGAGGCCTATCACCCTTTTGAATGTGAGCAACAAGATTATTGCTAAAGTTGTTACTCGTAACCTTCGGCCTCTTCTACCTCTGATAGTCATACGTGAACAAACTGGGTTTGTTCAAGGAAGTTATATTTTAGATAATATCCTTGAAGTTTGGGGAGGTATGGAATGGGTCCGCTCCTTAGGACAAAATTCTCTATTTATTGAAATTGATTTTGAAAAATCATATGACAAAATAGAATGGTATTTCATTACCTCTATGCTTCAAGCATTGGGCTTTGGTTAGTTTTTCATCAGCACAAATCACATACTTTTTCAAGATGCCTCTACTACTCTTACCTTGAATAATTGTCAATCAAAATCCATTCAACTAGGTCGGTATGTTCGATAGGGTTGTCATCTCACCCCCTCACTTTATATTCTTGTTTCTAAAGCTTTTGGTTATGTTTTGGCACATAAGGTTTCTCAAGGGAGCCTTAGAGGTATCTCACTCTCCAATTCTAGCCTTCAACTGGTTAATGGTGACTTTTTTTATGATTCCTTTTTTACTATTCAAGAAGATGAGCAATCCCTATCCTCAGTCATTTACTATTTGAAAGTATTTTGTAAGGCCTCTGGTTCTATCATTCAGTGGAGGAAAACCTCCTGCTATAGATATTTTCCTAATACAATACCTAATTGGATCGGCCAGTATCAATGGGGATAGATCCATACAAGTGAAGTATTTAAATTTTTTGGGATCCCTTTTGCTTTTCTTGGCTCTTCTACACAGCTTTGGTAGCATGCTACTCAAAAGGGTGAGAGGAAGTTAGCCTACTAGTCATCAAAAAAAAATTCTTTGGCAAAAAAGTTTCAAATTTGTTCTAATATTTTGGCTACCACTTATGTTTATTATTCTTCTTTTTGGGTGCCCTCTAAGGCTTGTTATAAGAAACTAGATAAGTTCTTATGAGACTTCCTATGGGCAAAATATGTTATGAAAAGAGGCTTTCATAGGGTGGCATGAGAGGTGTGTTGCCTACCAAATCTTGTGGAGGTATGGGCCTTTTTTATTGCCAAAGACAAGGTTTTGCTATATGTGTTAAATGGATTCCTTGATCGCTCACAGGTAATGAGAATTGGAAAATTATCATTCGACACTGCTTGTCTATGGTTTACCCTATGGCAAAAAAATTTGGAAGGGGTTGAGCCTTCAGACTATTCTTACTACCCCTATTCCTATAAAAATTTAGGGTTCCTTTGTTATCAAGAGTATTTGGAAAGCCTGGGAGGCGCTTAAACCCTGGCTATGCTGGAAAGGAAAGGATCAAAATTTAGGGGCCTCTCTTCAGGACATGAATGTTTGGTGGTCTCCTGCTATTTCATGGCAAGGTATACCATTGGCTCAAGTTTAATGGGTTAGAGCTCAACATTTTTATAGGAAAGGAATTGCATCTCTGAAGGATTTTTTCTCATGTCAAACCAAGAGTTGGATACCCTGGGATATTTTTAGGTATACTTACAGTCTCAAAAATGAGGATAAACAAACCTATGATGTTTTCATATATAATATTCCTTTCTCCATTTGGAGCAAGTTGCATAAGAGGTTCCAAAAGCCTTGGTGGTCTGATTGGTGTTGGCCTAATAAGGTCCTCTAATTCAGTACAAAGCCCATCTTGGGTATAACTGGCTTACTCCTTAGGTCCCCATGTCACATAGGTTGAATTTTAAATGGGATTAGCTCTCCTTACCCTCAACGTGCAGTTTACATTTTTCCCGTGTTTGGGTTCATATATTGAGCCTAAACAAAGTTTTTTAGTTTGGAGTCTTATTCACCAAGGACTTCCTCTAGGAAATAGACTTAAGCAGCTAGGTGTTCAAAACCCTACCTGTACTTTTTGTGGTGAACCTGAGGATGTGTTGTATGTTTTTCGGCAATGTCAACAGGCTTATCTTGCTTGGAAATTGCTTCTAGAATTCTTTCAACCTTTCATGCAGAGACCCTTCTTATGGCCTCCCGCTCTTCTAGGGGACACCATTGATTTTTTTGATAATATTGAACTAGTGTGGAATGTTTTTCGTATCAGTACTCTCTTCCATTTTGTGCAAAATTAGGAGAAAGGCAATTTTTATACAGCTTGACTCCACTTTGATGTTTTCTTTCGTTGACAAGTACGTTGTTTTTTATGACTATTGGATGTAAATTTTTGTATAAGTAGACAAGTAAACATTGAGCTCCAACACCTTCATGCTCTGATGGATCATTGGGGTAATACCCCATGCATGATTAGCCATGTCCCTCCCAATTCCTTGAGAAACTCCTCCATGTCTCGTTCTCGACCCCATCAAGGTTCCCGACGCTTCACCCATTATCTGACGGATAGACACTAGTCCCAGTTCTCTCAATGTTGCAGATGCTTGGATGATGGAGCTGGTCCTTCCTCCCACCAAAACTCTGGGTGGGATGTTTGGTCTGCCGCTTCTAAGCTAGTTGTTGGGTGGGGTGACACTGCTACTACTTCATATGTTGTTCATCATATCGATGCACATGTCATTCCTCAATAGAATCTGGTTGGCGATAATTGAGAAGGATGGAATGTCCTAGTCTTTTCGGATGGAGGCTGGTAGTATATCTGCAAGGCAGATTACTTTCATACCGCTCATTGATATTTTGTTTAATTATTATGTCTTGATATTTTTGTATAATTATTGTTGGTCATTGCATGTAGTAATATTTTTTATATTCTATGTTTACAGGGAGGTGTGATTTCCTCCACCTAGCGAATTTTATGGTTTGTGGGGTGTGTTAATTACACCCACATTTTTTTTTATGATTAATCTTAATTAATATAAGGTTTTTAATTAAAAAAATATTACAATAGTATGGTGCTAACACTGTCCACCAGCTAAAAATAAAATGAGATGGATAAGAAGTAAAGCATCCATAACTGAATATACATAAAAATAGAAGCTAATAGTAATAAAAAGACTATAACTATATGTTTTTACAATACACTAGATATCAACACTCATTTGAGGGGCAACCTGTTATTTGATTTGGGGAAATTATGGGTGTGTTTTCTGTGAT
This sequence comes from Wollemia nobilis, assembly GCA_028583015.1. Lineage (NCBI taxonomy): Eukaryota > Viridiplantae > Streptophyta > Pinopsida > Araucariales > Araucariaceae > Wollemia > Wollemia nobilis. The sequence continues at coordinate 11,582,894 of JAQPPZ010001106.1, forward strand.
TTCTTATGAAATATTCAAAGAAGAAATAGAAGTAATCAAATCCTGAACTTGTTCATCATTGTTAATTGCCTTCTTTTTAGTTTCTTGTTGGACCTTCTGAAGATCCTAAACCATATGAGAAAGTTGATGAAGTCTATCAATAACATCTCATGGTGTGCTAGAAGTTCCATAAACTTGGGAATGAATGTGTCCCATATGTAAAAAAATATCAAATGTCAAGTCTGTTAAAACTATATCCCATGGAGGAGCAGAACCAGTAAAAATATTTTTGCATTTGCACTTCCACATGTGCTTGAGAAGGATGAGTCTACAAACATCCCAGAGTTTGGGGTATTTATCCAACTGAGAAAAATCAAGTAGAGAGCTTCCAAGATCTAGTGAAAGAGGAAAAAATAAAAGTGTAGAAAACATCATAAAACTATTTAACTATGTCACAAAACTAAAACAAGTGAATTAGAGTTTCTAAAGCATTATAAAAATTGGATTGAAGGGAAATGTGTAAAATTGAATTCAAACTTTCAGAATTTGGAAGTTTTTGATGCAAAATATATCATCCAAGAAGCTGAGTTTTGGATTCAACAGGAACTTTCCAAATTTGAGTATTAAGACACTACAATTGAGTATTGGTAAAATTCACTCACCACTTGACATTGAGCTTAGATTCTAAAGAAGGAAGACGCAAAAGATTTTTGTATATCTAACTAGAAGTAATGGAAGAGATTCTATGACCATTAAGCCATCTCTAGTTATTCAATTTATTATGGGTAGTTGTTCCAAACTTTATAAGGACCTCACAAGGGATGGAAACCACAACTAAGCCATAAGAATATTTGAACCTAGAGGGAAGGGTGTAATAATTGTAGATTTGGTTCCAGGTAAGAATTTAGCAACTACTTGGATCCTAGATATCTCTAATTCTACTAATACCTTTCTTTAGAAACGCTAGACCTTGAAAAGCACTACATAAAGCTAAAGCTTTATCATTATGAAGGATAAGTTTATTCCACCAAAGACTGTTTAGACCGATGCTCAGACCATGTCTCAAGGATTCAGACTTCCAAGCCAATAAATGAGAAACTGATTGCCAAGCTTTCCAATTTTGGGTAACTAGAATAGATCCTTTAACCATAAAGTAAGGTGCATTAAGAATCTTATCCTCCCATGGGGTTTCTTTCCATTTACCTTTGTGAGTAGCTAGAGATATTTTGTAATGAAATAGGTGTTTCCAATTTTAATCATCAGTGATGGCTCTAGAAACCCATTTTGCAACCAATTTTTTGCTCTAGGTAAGAGGATCAATGATGCCTAGACCTCCTAAAGCCTTAGGTTGAGTACAAATTTTCCATGATATGGTTGGCATTCCCACCTCCCCATCCCATTTGATCCATAAAAATTTATGAATGGTCTGAGTTAATTTGTTATAGGCTACCTTGGAGGCCATCCAACAAGAGGAGTAATAAACATGAGAGACTACCATAATTTTATTTGCAACTTGAATTATTCCAGCTAAGAAAATAAATTGAGTTGCCCAAGCATTATTTTTTTTTTAAGTTTTTCCATAACCCAGTTCCACATATCCTTAGGAAATATATTAATCATAAAGGGAATTCCCAAATAACGCACAATCATACCATGAGGGATGATCTTCCACTCAGTCGAGGAGTTGCATCCACAAGGAGAGGAAGAGGTATAGAAGACTTCAGTTTTAGAGTCATTGATATGAGAGCCAAATACATCACAAAATAGTTGAACAATATCTTTAGCCGTTTCCACCTCTTGTTGGGTATTTTGAATAAAAATAAGGGAATCATCAGCAAAATGAGAGTTAAGCACATATTTATTCCTAGGAAGCTTAATACCTTGAATGAGGCCATCAAAATGAGCCTTGTGAAGAAGGTACCCTAGAGCATCGACAACTAGCACATACAAAAAAGGAGTAAGAGGACAACCCTATTTGATAGACCATTGAAGAGGGGAGGAGGGGGAAAGAGCTACATTAACCTGAACAGAAGTTAAAGCATCACCAAAGAGCATCCCAATTTGATTACAAAATTTTGGACCAAAACCAAGACAAGAAAGCATACTAAGAATAAAATCCCATCTGATTCTATCATAATCTTTGTCAAAATCTAACTTAACCAAGAGGGCATCTTGATTGGAGTTGATATCCCATTGCAAAGTTTCCTAGGCCATCATAAGATTATCTAAAATATAACAACCTTTAAGAAAATCATATTGTTTTGGGCGAACAAACGCTTGAGCAACATTTTTATTTTTAAATTTGTAGCTTTAGCTATCATCTTGTACGAAACATTGAGGAGGGTAATAAGGTATCCAATTGGATATTTGATTATGAATCGTACCTTTAGTATCAATTTGATCAACCGTGCATTGTTAAAAGCTCCAAGGGAACTTTTATGGAGAGCTTCTAGGTAAACATGATGAAGATCAGAGGAAAGAATATACCATAAAATTTTATAAAACTCCACTAGAAGACCATCCAAGCCAAGAGCTTTGTCATTCTTTATAGAAAAAGAGTAGTTTGAAAATCATTCACAAAAAAAGGATATTCAAGTTGATCCTGAATAATGGGGTCTACAAGGGAGGGAATATGTTCCTACACATATTCCATTAAGATACATTGGATGTCATCCCTTAGCTCCATTGTAAAAAGTTGAGAGAAATGAGCTACACAAATATTCATGATCTCTTTAGAGTCATTAAGAGAATGACCTGAAGGGTCCTCCAACTCAGTGATCCTTTTCGAAATATTCTTATGTCTGAGGTAGTTAAAAAAAACAGCTCCCTTGTCCCCCTAGGAGATCCAATTGAGGTGAGATCTAACACGCGCCCCTCTAGTACGATAAAACTCATAAACTCTAGCCTGATTTTCAACATTAGCTAGGTTGCATTGAAAAATAGTGTTAGTAGGGTATTTCATAAGCATGGAAGGAAGATGAGAGATATCTTTATGAAGGTGATTCTCTTGAATCTTCTTCCTATTGGAAATAGAGCGCCCATACCATCTGAGGGATGAAACCGTATTAGAAATAATTGTTTCAAAAAATTGGATCCAGCTAGTATTACCAGTTGGTCTAGGAAATCTATTACAAACATGCTCTGCGAGGTGGCAACAGACAGGATTTTCAAGTTGGGACACATTTAATTTGAAAGGAAGCGGTATGGAATTAAGGTAGATAGAGGAGGTTTGGATAGAATATAATATAGGAAGGTGATCAGACAAAGTTGTGTGAGAAAGGACACGAACTTGCTTGTGGATGGAGAATTTATCCAGGAAATAATTACTGAAATAAAATTTGTCCAGACGAACAAGCTTCCTAGTAGAACCTTGACGATAGTTGGACCATGTAAACTAATTATCTCTATGAGATGATGATTTACCAAAGAGATTTTCATGCACACCTAAATGATTATGACATAACAGCCAACTACCAAATTCAGCATTAGAAAGAGGTTTACTGCCAGTCCAACTTTTGTCGCTAGGATTCTCAATCATATTAAAGTCTCCTCCAAGAATCCATTCTACAGGAGGGAGAGAAACAACTAACCATTCCCAGAGGGCTATACGACTAGGAGGGTCATTGGGAGCATAGATAGAAAAAAATCTAATAACCTGATATTTGAGGGTCAATCTAACCCACACACATAGCGGTGGGTAGGATCTTCACCATGGTCTAGAATAGCATAACAAAGAGACTTGGCTATGGAAAGGGCAACACCTCCTTTACCATTAATATGAGAAGTAGTAAAGGCGAATGCACATCCACCACCAATGATGTCCATACAATGGGTGAGAGTGTAACCAGTGACTTTCAGTTCTTGAAGGAAAAGAATATAAATATGATTTTCATCAACTACTTTTTGAACTTAAAACTTATGGTAAGGGAGGGAGAGCCCCCTAACATTCCAAGATAGAAGATTTAAATTCATGAGGGGATATTTAGAGGCTGCTCAACCTCATGAATTAGAGATTGGAATATATTGTCACTGATCGACAACAATTGTGTGTTGTCCAAATGGGTTTGTTGAGTAAGAACCTTATTTTGAACAACTTGAGAGAAGGATCTAGCAAGATCTTTGACAAATTATTTTTTCCTTTGTATGGATGGAATGATTTTGGGGGGTCGACAAATGTTGTCTTGCCTACCATTCTCCACCTATTTGTCATAATATTGTCTTTCAAGAGTTGTGATGAAGGAACAAGAGCTAACTCAAGACTCGAGCTTGAATTTGGCAGGGCTTTTGGATTAACAGGAGTATCTGAGGATTTAGTTTGAGTTGTGGAAGAGGCAAGAGGATTCTTAGGGTGAACGACCTAAGAAGGATAAGGTTTTTGGGAACAAGGGGTGTTGAGGGCCATCAAAAGGAAATTTCTTGGTTAAATTTTCAGCTACGGCTTCCATATGAGGGTCGTTAGTTGGAATTTTTTCTACAATTTTTTTAGCGGTGGTTTCCATATGTTCCTTTTTAGCTATTTTTTTGGATAATTTTTTATCAAGTGTCCTACTTTATAGTAAAGACACACATTAGGTAAGCTTAGGTAGATAAGAGGTTGACTAACATGGAAAACTTGGCCCATTGAGTTCAAGGGAGGGGACAACGACTTGGAAATGTCCATTTCTACACAAATACAATGGTGCACTCTATAATTAGATAGTTTGTCTGAAATAGGTTGAGACCACAAAACCTTACCAAAAAGAGCAATAATTTTATTAAGAAAGGGGCGGCATGAAAGAGATAAGAAAGATCAACTCTATCCAAAGATGGTATTTTTCCCTAGAGGAACCCTCTAGATGAAAATCCAAAGACTAGCTTTGCAGATAACAAGTTTACCCACAGATAACTCAGGTTTCGTATTGGAGGGCTTTTTTGGCATGTTCGAGATTTGCAAAGAAGATTGCTATGTATCCCCTTCCCAACCCTTGAATAGCCTCAATATCCATCCTCTAGTATTTTCCCAAACCCCCTTAACCCATTTGATAAATTCAGCTTCTAGTGTTATCCCTCGTAAAAAAATAAAATGACAGTTGTTTAGACGAGTCATTAGCTACTTCAGCAAAGGAATCAGGAAGAACAACTGAAAGGGGCTTACCTTGCTCTGCATGTGGTTGTGGTGTTGTTGGATTAGGGTTTGACGGGTCAATGGTGCAACCCTCTAGTAAGCTCCTCTCGCTCTCTGAATTTGCAGACTTCTCCTTGGAATTGTTTGCAAGGTTTCCAAGGGGAGTCAAGGGAACCTAAGATTCAAGAACATTGAGGGATGAAGTTTCGTCCATCATAAAAACCTCACATCTTGTGCGAACTATTTTTCTGTACCCAAATGCTTCTCCATTGCAGAGTTGGGCTTATCATCGGATGGTGACGATTGTCCCAACTCTTCACTCTAAGCCCTAAAAGATACACACCTTTGGGTAAGCTCTAAAGATGGAAAAAAACCTTAAAATTAACACGGGAGTGCCCTATTTTTTTTTTCACAAATCTTTGAAATGTTTGGATGTTCACTTATGGAAGAAAAATGCCCTCCGAATGTTAAAAACTAAAACTGTAAACGCTTCTAAAAACAAAAACGATCGCTAAAGAGCTTTTCCAAACTCTATTCAAAAGAACAAAAAAAAAACTGTAAAAAAGCTCTTTGAAACCCTATTCAATGAAAATCTCCAAGATTGGAAGATAGTATAAAACACTTTTAAAATAAATGCAAACAATCCAAATAATAGTATGAGGCAACAAATGAGGAGGTAGCCAAGGCTCTTCTATTCGTGAAAAAAAAAAAAAAAAATCCACGTCACAATGACAGACGAAAGATGAATTATTACATGATGGTCCACATCACATGGGAGCGTTGAAAACAGCGAATTGCGGAGCTTTCCTTCCAACTTCTGGCTGTATTTTATCGATGAGTATTGATGAGATTCACGCAATTTTTTACACTGTAATATCAAAGATTGTTTTGTCGAGATTATCGCTAGATTTGTTTATCAAGCCACATGTGGAACATCACTTAATGTATTGTATTCACGAATTAATTGATTGTATCCATGGTATTCATGATCACCTACAAAATATTATTATTTAAACTTTAATCTATATCTTATTGCTTGTTATGAATACCTACAAAATATTATTATTTAAACCTTTTAGCTTAATTCATCTATATCTTATTGCTTCTTTTGAACCTTTTAATCTACTTATTGTTAAAATATAACCAATAATATCTGTCTCGTTTAATTTGTTGTATAAACTAGCCTATAATAATAACTATAAATCACTAGTACACAACACTTATCAAATAAGAGCGAACAATCCAGATAAAAGTCTGGGAGGACAACAAATGAGAAGGTAGCCAATGCTCTTATATTCGTGGAAATTTTAAAATAGTTGCATGACGGCCCATATCACATGGGAGCGTTGAAAAAGCGAGTTGGGAAGCTACCCTTTCAACTTCTGGTTTCATAATGGTCCATCACATCTTCCCTAACCCTCACCATACATGGAAACTCTTAATTTCTCTGACGATTCCCACTCTCATAGTTTGGCCGAACTGTGATGATGGAGGGTTTCAACAATTATACGCCTCATGTTACAAAAATCCCATCCCTAAGCAATAAGAGGTTTCATGTGTTTCTGAGCTTCTGCGGAAAAGATGTGAGAAAGACCTTGGTTGATCATCTGCACAAATCGCTTACTGCAGCAGGAGTTCATGTCTTCTTGGACAGCCACAGATTAAAGAAGGGGGAGATCATCGATTTGAGCTTGGAAGAAGCGATTGGGAGCAGTGGCATACGGATTCCCATATTCTCCAAGGGCTATGCAAGCTCAACTTGGTGTCTCAGGGAGGCCACCTTGATGCAAGCTCCCCAGGCTTGATTATTCCGCTCTTTTACGATGTAGAACCAACCCAGGTTCGATACCCTCAAAACGGCTCCAGTCCATACGCGGAGGCATTCAAAAAGCATTATACACATTTAGATCGACACAAAACAGAGGAGATTGAAAGGTGGAAGCATGCTCTTCATCAAATCTGTTCTCCCTCGGGCTGGTCTATGGAAACAACGTCCGGGTAACTGATCTTTCTCCTTACCTTTGTAATACATGTTTAGTTCACTGGTGACTTGGCGACTGTTTTTTACTAACATGGTCATGTCCAGATTCGAAGGGCAGCTTGTCAGAAAGGTGACCAGTGATGTAATTAACACGTTGGACAGTGTTCCCCTAGATTTTGCTAAATACCCCGTGGGGCTTGGAAAGGCAAGGATGCTGTTACTAGAGATTTAAATCTCAACTCAGTCGACTCTGTGATTAGAGTTGGAATTTTGGGTGTAGCTGGTATTGGCAAAACTAGCGTCGCCAAGGCTGTGCACAACGAGGTTTATCGTCGCTTTAAGAAGTCGTCATTTTTGTTTAATGTACGATCTACGGCTGAAAAAATTACCGGCCTTGTAGAATTGCAGAAAACAATTTTTAAATATTTAGCAGAATACAGCGGGGAAGTGCGCAGCGTTGATCATGGTAAGTCTTTAACGAGAGATCGTTTGGGAAGAGTCCGTGCCCTTGTCATTGTTGACGATGTGGATGATCGTGTACAGTTGGAAGCTCTGGATGGAGATTGGTTGGGCCCTGGTAGCAGAATTATAATCGTTTCAAGAGATCGACACATTCTGAACATTGCTCGGGTCTCATCCGAACTTGTCCACGAGTTGAATGGGTTAAAGAGAAAATAAGCTTTCCAGTTGTTTACTTGGCATGTTTTCCAAAGAGCATCTCCTGACAAGGGGTATGAAGGGGTATGAAGATGTCCTGGAAACGGTAGTTGAGGCTTGTCATGGGCATCCTCATTCGTTAGAAGTGATTGGAATCTTCTTGTCTGATAAGAAGAATTACAGTGACAAGGAATGCTGGAAAGAAACCACCAACAACATCGTCGGCAATGAAGCCATTTTCAGAACCTTCAATATCAGTTATAGTGCTCTTAGTCCCGAAGAAAAGGAAATATTTTTGGACATCGCCTGCTTTTTCATAGGAGAAAACACGAGGTATCCTATTGTCTTGTGGAGATCTTTGTATAGTAATGTAAGCACTGCTATCAATAATCTGTCAATGAAGTTGTTAATAAAGATTAACGATAAAGGTGCATTTGATATGCACGGTCATGTGCGGGGTATAACTGAGTCCAGCTTGGGTATAACTGATTACTCCTCAGGTCTCCATGTCACATAGGCTGAATGTTAGATGGGATTTGGTCTCCTCACCCTCAAGGTGCAGTTTACGTTTTTTCCATATTTGGGTTTTATATATTGAGCCTAAACAAAGTTTTTTAGTTTGGAGTCTTATTCACCAAGGACTTCATTTAGGAAATAGACTTAAGAAGCTAGGTGTTCAAAATCCTACCTGTTCTTTTTGTGGTGAACCTGAGGATGTGTTGTTATGTTTTTTGGCAATGTCAACATGCTTCTCTTGCTTGGAAATGGATTATGGAATTCTTTCAACCTTTCATGTAGAGTCCCTTCTTATGGCCTCCCGCTCTTCTAGGGGATCTCATTGATTTTTTTGATAATATTGAACCAGTGTGGAATGTTTTTTGTATCAGTACTCTCTTCTATTTTGTGAAAAATTAGGAGCAAGGCAATTTTTACACAACTTGACTCCACTCTAATGTTTTCTTTTGCTGACAAGTACGTTTTTTTATGACTGTTGGATGTAAATTTTTGTACAAGTAGACAAGGTAAACGTTGAGTTGCAACACCTTCGTGCTCTGATGGATCATTGGGGTAATGTCCCATGCACGGTTAGCCATGTCCCTCCCAATTCCTCGAGAAGCTCCTCCAAGTCTCATTATCGACCCCATCAAGGTTCCCGATGCTTCACCCATTGTTCGATGGATAAACACTAGTCCTAGTTCTCTCAATGTCGCAGATGCCTAGATGATGGAGCTGGTCAGAACTCTGGGTCGGATGTTTGGCCCACCGCTTCTAAGCCAGTTGTTGGGTGGGGTGACACTACTACTACAGTTGTTGTTCGTTATACCGATGCACCTGTCGTTCCTTAACAAACTCTGGTTGGCAGTAATGCAGAAGGATGGAATGTCCTAGTCTCTTTGGATGGAGGCTGGCAGTATGTCATCGAGGCAGATAACTTTTATCCCGCTCCTTGATCTTTGTTTAATGATTATGTCTCGATATGTTTGTGTAATGATTGTTGGTGGTAGCGTGTAGTAATGCTTTTTAGATTCTATTTTTTATGGGGAGGTGTGATTTCCTCCACCTAGCGCCTTTTATGGTTTGTGGGGTGTGTTAATTCCACCCGCCTTTTTTTGTATGATTAATCTTAATTAATATAGGTTTTCATTAAAAAAACATTACAATAGTATGGTGCTAACACTATCCACCAGCTAAAAAACAAAATGATATGGATAAGAAGTATAGCATCCATAACTGAATATACATAAAAATAGAAGTTAATAGCAATAAAAATACTATAGCTATATGTTTTTGCAATACACCAGATATCAACACTCATCTAAGGGAGATTATGGGTGTGGTTTCAGTGATATCTCATGAAATCTTTAAAGAAAAAATAGAAGTAATCAAATCCTAAACTTGTTCATCATTGTTAATTGCCTTCTTTTTAGTTTCTTTTTGGACCTTCTAAAGATCCTAAACCACATGAGAAATTTGATGAAGTCTATCAATAACATCTCATGGTGTGCTAGAAGTTCCATAGACTTGGGAATGAATGTGTCCCACATGTAACAAAAGATCAAAGGTCAAGTCTGTTAAAAATATATCCCATGGAGGAGCAGAACTAGTAAACATATTTTTGCATCTGCACTTCCACATGTGCTTGAGAAGGATGAGTCTATAAACATCCCAGAGTTTGGGGTATTTATCCAACTAAAAAAAATCAAATAGAGAGCTTCCAAGATCTAGTGAAAGAGGGGAAAAGAAAAGTGTAGAAGACATCAAAAAACTATTTAACTATGTTACAAAACCAAAACAAGTGAATTAGAGTTTCTAAAGCATTATAAAAATTGGATTGAAGGGAAATGTGTAAAATTGAATTCAAACTTTCAGAATTTGGAAGTTTTTGATGCAAAATCCATCATCCAAGAAGCTGAGTTTTGGATTCAAAAGAAACTTTCTAAATTTGAGTAGCAAGAGACTACCATTGGATATTGGTAAAATTCACTCACCACTTGACATTGAGCTTAGAGTCTAAAGAAGGAAGACACAAAAGATTTTTGTATATCCAACTAGAAGTAATGGAAGAGATTCTATGACCATTAAGCCATCTCTAGTCATTCCATATATTATGGGTAGTTATTCCTAACTTTATAAGGACCTCACAAGAGATGGAAGCCACAACTAAGCCATAAGACTCTTTGAAACTAGAGGGAAGAGTGTAATAATTGTATATTTGGTTCCAGGTAAGAATTGAGCAACTACCTGGATCCTAGATATCTCTAATTCTATTAATACCTTTCTTTAGAAACACTAGACCTTGAAAAGCACTACATAAATCTAAAGGTTTATCATTATGGAGGATAATTTTATTCTACCAAAGATTGTTTAGAATAATGCTCAGACCATATCTCAAGGATTCAAACTTCCAAGCCAATAAATGAGAAATTTGATTGCCAAGCTTTCCAATTTTGGGTAACTAGAATAGATCCTTTAACCGTAAAGTAAGGTGCATTAAGGACCTTATCCTCCCATGGGATTTATTTTCATTTACCTTTGTGAGTAGCTAGAGAGATTCTATATTGAAATAGGTGTTTCCAATTCTCATCATCAGTGATGGCTCTAACAACCCATTTTGCAGCCAAACTTTTACTCTGGGTAAGAGGATCAATGATGCCTAGACCTCCTAAAGCCTTAGGTTGAATACAAAGTTTCCATGAGATGGTTGTCATTCCCACCTCCCCATCCCATTTGATCCATAAAAAATTATGAATGGACCGAGTTAATTTGTTATAGGCTACCTTGGAGGCCATCCAGAAATAGGAGTAATAAACATGAGAGATTGCCATAATTTTATTTGCAACTTGAATTCTTCCAGCTAAGAAAATAAATTGAGTTGCCCAAGCATTAAATTATTTTGAAGTTTTTCCATAACCCAGTTACACATATCCTTAGGATATATATTAATCATAAAGGGAATTCCTAAATAACGCACAATCATACCATGAGGGATGATCTTCCACTCAGTCAAGGAGTTGCATCCACAAGAAGAGGAAGAGGTATAGAGACTTTAGTTTTAGAGTCATTGATATGAGAGCCAAAGACATCACAAAACAGTTGAACAATATATTTAGCCATTTCCACCTCTTGTTGGGTATTTTGAAGAAAAACAAGGGAATCATCAACAAAATGAGAGTTAAGTACATATTTATTTCCAGGAAGCTTAATACCTTGAATGAGGCCATCAAAATGAGCCTTGTGAAGAAGGTACCCTAGAGCATCCACAGTTAGCACATACAAAAAAAGAAGTAAGAGGACAACCCTATTTGATAGACCATTGAAGAGGGAAGGAGGGGAAAAGAGCTCCATTAACCTGAACACAAGTTGAAGCATCACTAAAGAGCATCTCAATTTAATTACAGAATTTTGGACCAAAACCAAGATAAGAAAGCATACTAAGAATAAAATCCCATCTGATTCTATCATAATCTTTGTCAAAATCTAACTTAACCAAGAGGTCATCTTGATTGGAGTTGATATCCCATTGTAAAGTTTCCTAGGCCATCATAAGATTATCTAAAATATAATGACCTTTAAGAAAAGCAAATTGTTTTGGGTGAACAATCGCTTGAGCAACAATTTTTATTTTTTAAAGTTATAGCTTTAGCTATGATCTTGTACGAAACATTGAGGAGGGTAATAGATATCCAATTGGAGATTTGATTATGAATCGTACATTTAGTATCAATTTGATCAACCCTGCATTAATAAAAGCTCCAAGGGAACTGTTATGGAAATCTTCTAGGTAAACATGATGCAGATTAGAGGAAAGAATATACCAATTTTTTTATAAAATTCCACTATAAGACCATCCAAGCCAAGGTCTTTGTCATTCTTTATAGAAAAAAGAGCAGTTTGTAAATCATTCACAGAAAAAGGATATTCAAGTTGATCCCAAATAATGTGGTCTACAAGGGAGGGAATATGTTCCCACACATATTCCATTAAGATACATTATATGTCATCCCTTAGCTCCATTGTAAAAAGTTGAGAGAAATGAGCTACACAAATATTCATGATCTCTTTAGAGTCATTAAGAGAATGACCTGAAGGGTCCTCCAACTCAGTGATCCTTTTCAAAATATTCTTATGTTTGAGGTAGTTAAAAAATAGTTCCCTTGTCTTCCTAGGAGATCCAATTGAGGTGATATCTAACATGCACCCCTCTAGCACGATAAGACTCATTAACTCTAGCCTGATTTTCAACATTATCTAGGTTGCATTGAACAACAATGTTAGTAGGGTCTTTCATAAGCATGGAACGAAGATGGGAGATATCTTTATAAATATGATTCTCTTGAATCCTCTTCCTCCTGGCAATAGAGCACTCATACGATCTAAGGGATGAAACCATATTGGAAATAATTTTTTCAAACCATTTGATCCATCTAGTATTACAAATTGGTCTATGAAATTTATTCCAGACATGCTCTACGAGGTGGTAGCAGACAAGATTGTCAAGGTGGGACACATTTAATTTGAAAGGAAGTGGTATGGAATTAAGGGAGATAGAGGAGGTTTGGATAGAATATAATATAGGAAGGTGATCAGACAAAGTTGTGTGAGAAAGGACGCGAACTTGCTTGTGGATGGAGAATTTATCTAGAAAATATTTACTGAAATAAAATTTGTCCAAATGAACAAGCTTCCTAGTAGAACCTTGACGATAGTTGGACCATGTAAACTAATTATCTCTATGAGAGGAGGATTTACCAAAGAGAGGTTCATGCACACCTAAATGATTATGACAAAACAACCAACTACCAAATTCAGTATTAGAAAGAGGTTTACTGCCAGTCCAACTTTTGTCGCTAGGATTCTCAATCATATTAAAGTCTTCTCCAAGAATCTATTCTACAGGAGGGACATAAACAACTAACCATTCCCAGAGGGCTATATGACTAGGAGGATTATTGGGAGCATAGATAGAACAAAATCTAATAACCTGAGAGTTGAGGGTCAATCTAACCCACACACATAGCGGTGGGCAGGATCTTCACCATGGTCTAGAATAACATAACAAAGAGACTTGGCTATAAGAATGGCAACACCTCCTTTACCATTAATATGAGAAGTAGTAAATGCAGATGCATATCCACCACCAATGATGTCCATACAATGGGTGAGAGTGTGACCAGTGACTTTCAGTTCTTGAAGGAAAAGAACATAAATATGATTTTCACAAACTACTTTTTGAACTTAAAACTTACGGTAAGGGAGGGAGAGCCCCCTAACATTCCAAGATAGAAGATTTAAATTCATGAGGGAAGATTTAGAGGCTGCTCAACCTCATGAATTAGATACTGGAATATATTGTCACTGATTGACAATAATTGTGTGTTTTCCAAATGGGTTTGCTGAGCAAGAACTTTATTTTGAACAACTTGAGAGAAGGATCTAGCAAGATCTTTGACAAAGCATTTTTTCCTCTATATGGATGGAATGATTTTGGGGGGTCGACGAACGTTGTCGCTTGTCTACCATTCTCCACCCATCTGTCATAAGACTGTCTTTCAAGAGTTGCAATGAAGGAATGAGAGCTAACTCAAGAATCAAGCCTGAATTTGGTAGGGCTTGTGGATTAACAAGAGTATCTGAGGATTTAGTTTGAGCTGTGGAAGAGGCAAGAGTATTATAGGGGGGAACGACCTGAGAAGGATAATGTTTTTTGGGAACAAGGGGTGTTGAGGGCCATCAAAAGGAATTTTCAGTTACGACTTCCATATGAGGGTCATTAGTTGGGGTTTTTTTTGCAATTTTTTTAGCGGTGGTTTCCATTTGTTCCTTTTTAGCTTCTTTTTTTTGGATAATTTTTGGTCAAGTGTCCTACTTTATAGTAAAGACACACATTAGGTAAGCTTAGGTAGATAAGAGGTTGACTAACATGGAAACCTGGCCCATTGAGTTCAAGGGAGGGGGCAATGACTTGAATATGTCTGTTTCTACACAAATACAAGGGTGCACTCTATAATTAGATAGTTTTTTTCTGAAATAGGTTGAGACCACAAAACCTTACCAAGAAGAGCAACAATTTTATTGATAAAGGAGCGGCATGAAAGAGATAAAAAAGAGCAACTCTATCCAAAGAGGGTATTTTGCCCTAGAGGGACCCTTTGGATGAAAATCCAAAGACTAGCCTTGCAGATAACAAGTTTACCCACAGATAACCCAAGTTCCATATTGGAGGACTTTTTTGGCATATTCAGGATTTGCAAATAAGACTGCTATGTATCCCCTTCCCAACCCTCGAATAGCCTCAATATCCATCCTCTAGCATTTTCCCAAACCCCCTTAACCCATTTGAGAAATTCAACCTCTAGTGGTATCCCTCGTAAAAAAAATAAAATGAAAGTTGTTCAGACAAGTCATTAGCTACTTCAGCAAAGGAATTAGGAAGAACAACTGAAAGGGGCTTACCTTGCTCTGCATGTGGTTGTGGTGATGTTGGACTAGGGTTTGACAGGTCAACGGTGCAACCCTCTAGTAAGCTCCTCTCGCTCTTTGAATTTGCAGGTTTCTCCATGGTATTGTTTGCAAGGTTTCCAAGGGGAATCAAGGGAACCTAAGATTCAATAATATTGAGGGATGAAGTTTCATCCATCATAAAAACCTCACATCTTGTGCGAACTATTTTTTTGTACCCAAATGCTTCTCCATTGCAGAGTTGGGCTTATCGTCGGATGGCGACGATTGTCCCAACTCTTCACTCTAAGTCCTAAAAGATACACACTTTTCGGTAAGCTCTAAAGATGAGAAAAAACCTTAAAATTAGCACAAAAATGCCTTATTTTTTTTCCACAAATCTTTAAAATGTTTAGATGTTCACCAGTGAAAGATTGAAAGCTAAAATTGTGAACGCTTCTAAAAACAAAAACGTTAAAGAGCTTTTCCAAACCCTATTCAAAAGAAAAAAAAACAAGTGTAAAAAGGCTCTCTGAAACCCTATTCATAAAATCCGTTACTGTTATGAAAATCTCCAAGATTGAAAGATAGTATAAAACACTTCAAACAATCCAAAAAAAAGTAAGTGGCAACAAATGAGAAGGTAGCCAAGGCTCTTCTATTCTTGAAATTTTTTAAATAATAATCCACGTAACAGTGACAGACGAAAGATTAATTATTACATGATGGTCCACATCACATGGGAGCGTTGAAAACAGCGAGTTGCGGCGCTTTCCTACCAACTTCCGGTTGTATTTTATCGATGAGTATTGATAAGATTCACTCAATTTTTTACAGTGTAATATCAAAGATTGTTTTGTGATTATCGAGCCACATGTGAAACATGACCTAATGTATTGTATTCGTGAATTAATTGATTGTATTCATGGTATTCATGATCACCTACAAAATACAAAATCATTGTTACCTAATGTATTGTATTCGTGAATTAATTGATTGTATTCATGGTATTCATGATCACCTACAAAATACAAAATCATTATTACCTAATGTATTGTATTCGTGAATTAATTGATTGTATCCATGGTATTCATGATCACCTACAAAATCATTGTTCCTTCTAGTTTAACTCATCTATATCTTATTGCTTGTTTTGAATCTTTTAATCTACTTATTGTTAAAATATAACCAATAATATCTGTCTAATTTAATTTATTGTATAAACTAGCCTATATAATAACTATAAATCACTAGTACAACACTCTTCAAATAAGAGCAAACAATCCAACTATAAATTAGAAGGTAGCCGAGGCTCTCATATTCGTGGAAATTTTAAAATAATTGCATGACGGCCTATATCACATGGGAGCGTTGAAAAAAGCAAGTTGGGAAGCTTCCCTTTCAACTTCTGGTTTCATAATGGTCCATCACATCTTCCCTAACTCTCACCATCCATTGAAACTCCTAATTTTTCTGACGATTCCCACTCTCATAGTTTGGCCGAACTGTGATGATGGAGGGTTTCAACAATTATACGCCTTCTGTTACAAAAATCCCATCCCTAAGCAATAAGAGGTTTCATGTGTTTCTGAGCTTCTGCGGAAAAGATGTGAGAAAGACCCTGGTTGATGATCTGCACGAATCGCTTACTGCAGAAGGAGTTCATGTCTTCTTGGACAGCCACAGATTAAAGAAGGGGGAGATCATTGATTTGAGCTTGGAAGAAGCGATTGAGATCAGTGGCATACGCATTCCCATATTCTCCGAGGGCTATTCAAGCTCAACTTGGTGTCTCAGGGAGGCCACCTTGATGCACAGCTCCCCAGGCTTGATTATTCCGCTCTTTTACGATATAGAACCAACCCAGGTTCGATTCCCTCAAAACGGCGCCAGTCCATACGCGGAGGCATTCAAAAAAACAGTATCGCCATTTAGCTCGATACATATACTCCCTGGGAACCGTCTATTGTAAGTGGACGCAACCACTCGCAACCGTCTACCGCCGGTATCCGGTCCCCCGTGATGACCTCTTGGACTTGGAAAGACGCTGGCATCTTTCAAACAAGTTTCTTGCTCAAGAAGGCTCTCAACACCGATGGTACCCCGCGCTAACTCTGACTAACCACCTTCTATATAACAAGGGTTTAAAACTATTTTTTATTTTAAATATATAGGTTAAGAATATAATATAAGTCAAATTTTACGAAGACGGAAGACGGCGCGAACCCTGTGCGTCCGGCAGCCCCCATCTCACGTTGGGTTACCATTAACGAGACGGTGGTTGTGTTGGAAGCCTTCGCTGATAGTTTGAACCCTGTCAGCTGCGCTAACAATTACTAAAAATTTGTGATTGTAACCAATTCATCTGTAACCAAAAAAATATATATATAAGTCAAATTTTATTTAAAAAAAGGAAAAAAGTCTGGTGGATTGTTTTTAATGGAAGTTATGCTCCTTATAAATAAGGAAAACATTATCAGGATAATTTGGAAACTATTATATGTTGAAATGAAATGAAAGATTTTAATTACGTTTCCGAGACCCAAATATGGTTTATGGGACCTCATATATGGAAGTACAACTGCAATCATATTATATGATCTTTAATATCTTTGAGAAGGTTGTTCCTTCTCCTGCTGATTTGGGTTAGCAATTCTCCAACTTTTTTTATTTTACTGTCTTCAATTAACTTTGTCATAGATTCGTTTCCAAGTGTTTCTTTGTATTTGCCACGGATATCTGAAAAACTCGGGTACTTATGGATGAAGTGTTCCTCTGTCTCTACTGCCCCTCTGCATAAAGTACATATCCTTTCTTCCCATTGTGCTTTGGGTGTTGTCCATCTCCATGTTTCACATCTAAGCCTATGAGAGCTAGTCCTTATCTGAGCAATGAGGTTTTTTTCCTTCCACTTGATTTCAACGCCTATATATGCTTTTTCCTTGTGATCATATGTTTGGTTAAACTTTGCAATATAATATTGTCTTTTCTTGTTTGCATTTTTCCACATTCCACTTCTAAACTTTTCATTCACATAGCTTTTGATGTCTTTGTTGAAATTTGGGCATTCATTTATGTTGATTTCCCAACGTTTCATCCATTTCTGATTTTGTTTCATCCATGTGTTCTTCCGCCTATGCAACTCTTCGTCCTTAGTTGCCCTTGGCCATCTGTCGTTTTTCATGTTTTCTATTTTTTTCAAGTAACATAATAGCTTGGTCATAGCAATTGCTTCTAAAGGAAACATTCCAGTTTCAGCTAGAATAATTTCATAAGGGGTTGTGGCCTTAATTTTGAGAAAATTTATGATTAGATATTTTTGAATCCTTTCTATTTGCCTCCATTTTGCCTTTGTTGTGTCACTAGCCCACACCTCGCAACCATACAACAAAACCGGTGTAACAAGTAGGCCAAATAAAACCCTGGTGGTCTTCCAGTCCCACAACACGACATTCCTACACCTATTTTGAAGTGCATACAGTGCTCTCCAATCGCTTTGATTTCTTTTCATCCTACATGTATTCCAATTGAGTTTGTCATGAAAGTCTATGTCCAGGTATTTGTATTCTACTACTACCTCAAGTGGTTCTCCTGCAAACTGAAATTTGAGCTGTTGCTTCTTCTTTTTTGCTGAAAAAATCATGATTTTTGTTTTGCTTGTGTTTACCTACATCCCAACTTCCTTACAAAAGAGTTCTAGAGCTCGAAGGTGATCTCCTAGATCTTTGGCTGTTTTGTCCACAAGAATTACATCGTCTGCATACATGAGTGTTGAGCAAGGTGCAGCGCCAATATTGTCATTGTTGTCAACACACTCAGATGGATAGGTTAATGTAGTGGATAGTTGTTCGGAGGTTGTTAGGAGTATGTACAGTGATGTTTAATGCTTATGTGGATGTTTTTGATGTTCGGGTGAAGTTGTTATAGGTTGTTCGTGCAAATTTGCAAAAGTTGAAAAAATCATCAAGTTGTAAAAAAATTGCAAAAGTTGTCACAGATGCAGTTGGACAGGATGGATCAGTTTGGAACATGCCAGCATGTTAGGAAACAATCCAGAACAGCGTTGGAGGTGTCAGTACAGTGTTTGGATTGATCGGTGACGTTTCTGGTATCTTGGTAGATGATTTGACAAATGGTTGTACAGGCCGAAAAAGGGTAGTTTTGTCAGAAGCACTACGAGCAAACCGAGAAGAATTTGATAGCGAAATTCAAACTAGAGGTGGTCATTATATTTAAGAACATGTGATCCAATTTTCCACAAAAATGGATAAATGAGGCGAATGTTACAAGCGTTGCAAGACTGTCCCAAAAACGCTCTTTTTGGAAAAAGTGTGTCAGCAACAGTTTTCGTGGAGGTGGTACAAGCGAACCGTAAAGAGTTATACAACAAGATTCATACTGGATGTACTCAGCATTGCAGAGATTTTACATTTCAAATTTTATAGAAAACAGAGTTACGAGGTGAGAGTTATTATTGTTGCAAAAATGGTACATGTCACTTTTATGTCAATTTGTTCCACTTGTGCAAAATCCTTCAGTTGGCCGTTTCGACCTTGCAGAGTTGCCAGAGTTTCGGTTTTAGTGTTGTTACACCTTCAAGGCATAAAATAGAGCATCTTTTGTTTTTGGTTTGAGTGTCACGTGGCTCCGAAGTAAGAGAACGAATAAGGTGTCAATTCTTTGCATGTGACGTGTTTGACGAAATGCCTTCTCAAAATAAAAAAAAGGAAGTTATATTGTTTTATAAAGCTTCATTAAAGAAAATATTTTTAAAATGGAAAAGGGAAAAAGAATGAAAGAGTGTGCTTTTTAAGTGACAAGGGATTTTATTGAAAAGTGGGGACTTTATTTTGTGAAGAGAGAAGTGTGTGTGGAGAAAAATAAAAAGTGAAAATCCGTGATTTTTGGAGAGTGGTGAAAAACATCACTTCAGTATTTTGGGCATAACTTTCTCATATGATATCCATTTTGGCTAAAATTTTGAGAGGAGTTCGCAAACAAAGTGCTTCACAATACCCAAAAAGAGTTTAGCAATTGGCAGAATGAGCTAAGATAATAATCAGTTTTATTTTGTGATAATAGAAGATTCAAATTCTGAGTAATGCAGAGAGAGGGATGTTATACTAGGTGAAATAGAAATTTTTAGATTTTGACCTTACAGACCATAGAGGGTTCTGGTTTCAGTGAAGACATTCATATATGTCATTTTATTATCAATATCAAAATCAAGTGGGTGCTTGGTAGAGGGGTTGGTGCTCCTTTCTGTTGGTGCAGATAAATTAGGGGTTGGTGCTCCTTCCAGTGGGTGCTGGTAAATTGATTGTAAAGTTGGTGCTTTGCAAAGGCTGTATTTTGATGGTGGTCCAAACAGTCATTGTCGAGGATGTAGCCAA
Organism: Wollemia nobilis; assembly: GCA_028583015.1. Taxonomy (NCBI): domain Eukaryota; kingdom Viridiplantae; phylum Streptophyta; class Pinopsida; order Araucariales; family Araucariaceae; genus Wollemia; species Wollemia nobilis. The sequence continues at coordinate 11,602,947 of JAQPPZ010001106.1, forward strand.
ATCGGTGAACCTCGATACATCTTGTGTTATGTGATGTTCTCTTGTTATACTTGCTTTATTTGGTTTTATGTTTTCATTGTTTTGGATTTGAGTGTTGAAGATTTAAGTTTTAAAGAGCTACACTGATTCACCCCCCTCTCATTGTCATTGTGAGACTAACAATTGGTATCAGAGCGAGGTTCCTAAATAGGCTTAACCAACTAGGGTGATCTTGAAAGTCACACAATGACAGGTGGTGAAGGCTTTTCATCAAATAAAGCACCATTGTTTGACAGAACTAATTATGTATTTTGGAGACTAAGGATGCATACATATATTTGTGCTTTGGGATATGACATTCGAGATTCAATAGATAGTGGATACACAATACCCATCACTTCTCCAACCGATGCTATCGGTAAGAAACTATCTGAGAATGACTCAAAAGCAAAGAATGCTATCATGTGTGGATTAGAGGATAGCAAACTGGTAAAGATTATGGGTTGTAAAACGGTAAAGGAAATATGGGACAAACTGAAGAGCATTCATGAAGGAGATGTTAAGATCAAGGAGGCCAAGTTACAAACACATCGAGCTCAGTTCGAAGTATTAAAGATGAATGACGATGAGAATATAGATGCATATATGCTGAGAGTTAATGAAGTCATTAATACGATTAGAGGACTCAACGAGGAAATCAAAGATTTTGTCATTGTGAAAAAGGTATTAAGATCCATTCCCCAAAGATTTGATTCTAAAGTTTCAGCTATAGAAGAAGCTAAAGATCTAAATTCTTTTAGTATGGATGAGATGCATGGTTCTTTGACTGCATATGAGATGAGAATAGGAAAATCTAAACCCACAAACAATGAAGCTGCTTTTAAAGCCCATAAAAATATGAAAGCAAAACAAGAATCCGAGGAATAAGAGACATCAGATGAAATGGAAGCAAAGTTTATTCAAAAACTAAAAAGAGGAAAATGAAAATACAGAGGAACGTTACCGTTTAAATATTTCAACTATGGAGGCATTGGGCATTTTGCAGCTAAATGTTCACTTAATGAGAAGAACAATAGAGATGACGGATCACACGAAGAAAGAAGTGATTGGAAAAAAAAAAATTCATAAAAGGCAGCTTCAAGAAGAAAAGTTTCATCTCCAAGAATGTCAGTTCATCAGAAGATAGCTCCAGTGAGGATTCTAAAAAGGAAACAGGTGAAGCTCTTTTCATGGCACTCAAAGAAGAAAAACCAGAAAAATAACAGGAATGTGATGAAGAAGAAATTGATGCATAAGTGAATTTGGAAGAGGAACTAATTGCAGCTCTAGATGAATTGAAGATAGAAAGAAAAAATAATAAGAAAATTTTAAGAAAGCTTGAGGATGCAAATGAAATCATAACAAATTTGAAAGTACAGATAGAAGAATCCAAGAAAATATCCGAATATCTCGAAGTGCAAATAACCATGAAAATAGATTATTGCAACAAGCTAGAAGAAGAGATTGTTGGTTTAAGAATGCAACTAGAAGAGATGAATCAAAAAATTAGTTGTTATCACAAACGTGAATAAAGTTCTATGAAGTTGGATAAGATCATAAATAACCAAAATACTACAGGCTTCAAATTTGGTTTGGGTTTTGATGAAGGAGAATCGTCAAATGGATAAAAGGCCATAAATGAAAAATCCACAAAGAATGAAGAGAAGAAACAGGTTGATCAAGCAAAAATGAATCATGCAAAGGAAAGCAATAATGCAAGGCACAAAAGGAGAATTGACAATGATGGCTTCACCAATGTCACAAAATATATATATATATATATATATATATATATATATATATATATATATATATATATATATATATATATATATATATTTATGGCTCCTTCGACAACAAGGCAAAGACCACCATCCAGGTTCAATCATCTCTTTTCTGGTTACTATTTTAAATGCAATGGTTATGGACATAAGATCTTAGATTGCAAGTATAATGTAGGACCAAGGAATTTTATCAATAGAAATGTTTTTTCACCTTTGATGGATTATGCAGTAGAATGTTATAACTGTCATAATTTTGGGCATATTGCAAGAAATTGTCGAAGTACATTTACATCAAATCAATTTCAGGGAAGAAAATTTCAGCCAAATGGAATAAGACAAAATAGAAAATTTCCCAAAAAACATGCACAAGCTACTGAAAAAGAAAAGCTAAAACAAGAGCCCAAAATTGTAATCAAACCTGAGTGGAAAGAAAAAGAGAGACCTAAGGAATACAAGGAATCCTTGATCATACAGAAGACATTTAAAGCATAAAATAAATCCGCACCATGGATACTTGATAGTGGATGCTCTAGTCATATGACATGTGACAAACAAAAATTTGAGAAGTTGTAGCAATATGAAGGTGGTTCAGTAAAGTTTGAAAATAATGATGGAGCTAAGATAGTTGGCAGAGGTTCAGTTAAGATTAGTGACAAAAAAATTAGGTCAAAAGAAGTCTTGTTTGTGGTTGGTCTGAAGCATAACTTGTTGAGCGTAAGTCAGATTTGTGATAGAGGTCATGAAGTGATCTTTAAGAAGCAAGGTTGTGAATTCAGAAAGGCAAACAATGGGAAGTTGATAGCAACTGGATCAAGGACATCTGGCAACCCGTACACTCTCTTAGAGACTTCAGAAGGAGCTTGCTTGATTGGACAAGAAGAAAAGAATTGGTTATGGCACAAGAGGCTCGGTCATATCAATTTTGACAATCTAGTAAAAATCAACTCAAAGAAATCAGTGAGAGATATTCCCACCATTGGCAAACCATAAAATAACATTTGTGCTTCATGTCAAAAGAGGAAGCAAACTAGAGTCTCATTTAAAAAAAAAGAGTACTACACAAGAAAACCTTTGGAACTAGTACATACTGATTTATGTGGACCCATGAGAACGTAAAACATAAACGGTGACAAATATTTCATGTTGTGTATAGATGACTATTCCAGGATGACATGGGTTCTATTTTTGAAGCATAAATCAGAAGCTTTTGAGATGTTCAAGGTTTTCAAAAACCAAGTTGAGAATCAGACAGGAAAAAATATTAAATGTTTAAGGTTAGACAGAGGAGGAGAGTTCATTTCAAAGGATTTCACAGAGTATTGTGAAAATATGGCATTAGGAGACAGTTTTCAGCAGCCAGAACACCTCAGTAGAATGGTGTGGTAGAAAGAAATATCAAGACAGTGCAAGAAATGGCATGGACTATGTTGATTGAGAGCAAAGTAGCAAATAGATTTTGGAAAGAGGTAGTCCATACTACGGTATATATCCAAAATAGGTGCATGTTGAGGATGCATGAAAGCAAAACTCCTTATGAGTTGTGGTTCGATAAAAAGGCAATGACAAGATACTTTAAAGTTTTTGGCAGCAAGTGTTACATCAAAAGAATTGAAGAAAACCTTGGTAAGTTTGAAGATAGAGTGGATGAAGGTATTTTTCTTGGCTATTCATCAAAAATCAAAGCTTACAAATGCTACAACAAGAGGCTAAGGAAAATTGTGGATAGTGCCGATGTTAAAGTTGATGAAGGAAGGGAACGAGTAATTAGCTATGAAGAGAACTACCCAATTTATGAAGAGGTCATTGAAGGAGATGAGGAAAAGGAAACGGAAAATAAACCAAAAATTGACTCAGAGGATTCAAACAGTGATTCAGAAGTGGAAGAAAACAAGAAATTCAAAATAGGTAGTTGGCAGAAAGATCATCCTAGAGAGCAAATAATTGGAGACCCCATACAAGAAGAATATTAGTAAGTAACTACTCTTTATTATCTGTCATTGAGCCTAGAAATGTTGCTGACGCAAGCAAAGATGAAAGTTGGGTAAAGACAATAAATGAAGAATTAGATCAGATCGAGAAAAACAAGACTTGATAGTTAGTACCAAGACCCGCAAATAAAAATGTAATCGGTACTAAATGGGTCTTTCAAAACAAATTGAATGAAGACGGACAGGTAGTCAGGAACAAAGCAAGATTGGTATGCAAAGACTATGCACAAGTTGAAGGTATTGACTTTGAGGAAACCTTTGCACCTGTGGCCAGACTAGAGGCAATTAGAATATTTTTGGCTTTAGCAGTTTACAAGAATTTCAAATTTTATCAAATGGATGTGAAATCAACATTTTTGAATGGGAAACTTGAATAAGAGTTTTAAATTGAGCAGCCAGATGGTTTCCAGCTTGGTGATGATCCCAACTTGGTTTGCAATTTAAAGAAAGCATTATATGGCTTAAAACAGACACCCCGAGCATGGTATGCAAGGCTAGACAATTATCTTACTCAGCAAGGGTTCAAGAAAGGTATGGTCGATAGTAATTTGTATGTCAAAATAGAAAATGGTCATCATATTGTTCTTTTTGTATACGTAGATGATATCATATTTGGCAGCAACAAAGATGAGTTGTGTAAAGATTTAGCAAATAAGATACAGAAAGAATTTGAAATGTCAATGATTGGTGAACTTTTGTATTTCCTCGGATTGCAAGTTAATCAAAAGGAGAAGGGCATATTTATTTCTCAAATTAAATATGTGAAAGAGATGCTGAAAAATTTCACAATGGAGGATTGTAAGCCAGTTAGCACTCCCATGACGACAGGTTACAAGTTGAGCAAAGAAGACAAATCTCCACATGTTGATCAAAATATGTATAGATCTATGATTGGGAGCTTACTATACTTGACAGCTACCAGACCAGATATTTAGCAGGCAGTATGCATGGTAGCACGATTTTAGGCTAGTCCCAAGGAGATTCATGTGACAGTAGTGAAGAGGATTCTTTGGTACCTCAAGGGTACTATGGAGTATGGGTTATGGTATCCGAAAGGCAAGTACTTCACACTTATTGCGTATTCAAATGCAGATTGGACAGGATGTGTAGATGACAGGAAGAGTACCAGTGGAGATGCATTCTATCTTGGAGACATGTTGGTTGCATGGCATAGTAAGAAACATGATTCAGTCTTCTTATCCACATCAGAGGTAGAATACATTGCAACGACAACGTGTTGTACGTAGGTGTTATGGATGAAACAAACTCTGAAGGATCTTGGAATTAATTTTTGTGAGTCGATTTCAGTTAAGTGCAAAAACACCAGTGCCATTAACATCTCAAAGAATCCGGTTATGCATTCTTGCACAAAACATATTGCTATCCGATATCATTTTTTGAAGGAGAAAGTTGTGGAAGGTGAGGTTAAGTTAGATTTTGTTCCAACAACAGAGCAAGTAGCGGATATCTTCACCAAACCATTTTCCAAGGAATTCTTTGAGTACCTTCGCAAGAAATTGGGAGTGGTCACACTTCCCAAGAATTGACTAGCTATTGGGGCCACATTCTCAGGGGGAGTTTTCATTAGCCCTTTGGTATTTTTGTCAAAGGGGGAGAAGAGTTACAAGAAATTGTGCATGTGTTGCCAATAATTTCAAAGGGGGAGATTGTTGAGCAAGGTGCAGCGACAATATTGTCATTATTGTCAACACACTCAAATGGACAGGTTGATGCAGTGGAGAGTTGTTCAGAGGTTTTTCGAAGTATGTACAGTTTTGTTCAATGCTTATGAGGATGTTTTTGTTGTTCGGGTGAAGTTGTTACAGGTTGTTCGTGCAAATTTGCAAAAGTTGAAAAAACCGTCAAAAAGTTATCAAAAAATTGTAAAAGTTGTCACGGGCGTAGTTGGACAAGATGGATCAGTTTGGAACATGCCAGCATGTCAAGAAATAGTACAGAACAATTTTGGAGTGTCAGCACAGTGTTTGGATTGATCGGTGACGTTTTTGGTATCTTGGCGGATGATTTGGCAAGTGGTTGTACAGGCCAAAAAAGGGCAATTTTTTCAGAAGCATTGCGAGCAAACCGAGAAGAATTCGATAGCAAATTTTTAACTGGAGGTGGTAATTATCTTCAAAAACATGTGTTCCAAATTTCTACCAAAACAGATAAACGAGGCGAATGTTACAAGCGTTACAAGATTGTCACAAAAATGCTTTTTTTGGAAAAAGTGTGTCAGCAGCAGTTTTCGTGGAGGTGGTACAGGTGAACCGTAAGGAGTTATGTAGCGATATTCGGACTGGATGTAGTCAACATTGCATATATTCTATGTTTCAAGCTTTAGAAAAAATAGAGTTACGAGGTGAGAGTTATGATTATTGCAAAAATGGTACAGGTCACTTTTATGTCATTTTGTTCCACTTGTGCAAAATCCTTCAGTTGGCCGTTTCGACCTTGAAGAGTCACCAAAGTTTCGGTTTCAGTGTTGTTACACCTTCAAGGCATCAAATAGAGCATATTTCATTTTTTTTTTGAGGTGTCACGTGGCTTCAAAGTAAGAGAACGAGTAAGGTGTCAATTCTTTGCATGTGACGTGTTTGATGAAATGCCTTCTCAAAATAAAAAAAGAAGTTATATTGTTTTAAGAAGCTTCATTAAATAAAATATTTTTAAAATGGAAAAGGGAAAAATAATGCAAGAGTGTACTTTTTAAGTGACAAGGGATTTTATTGAAAAGTGGGGACTTCATTTTGTGAAGAGAGAAGTGTGCGTGGAGAAAAATAAAGAGAGAAAATCCGTGATTTTTGGAGAGTGGTGAAAAACGTCACTTCAGTATTTTGGGCATAAATTTCTCATATGATATCCATTTTGTCTAAAATTTTGAGAGGAGTTCGTAGAAAAAGTGTTGCACAATACCCAGAAAGCGTTTAGCAATTGGTAAAACGAGCTAAGAGAACAATCAATTTTATTTTTTGAGAAGAGAAGATTCAAATTCTGAGTAATGCAGAGAGAGGGATGTTATACTGGTTGAAATAGAAAGTTTTAGATTTTGAGCTTACAGACCATAGAGGGTTCTGGTTTTAGTGAAGACATTCATATATGTCATTTTATTATCAATATAAAAGTCAAGTGGGTGCTTGGTAGAGGGGTTGGTGCTCCTTTCTACTGGTGCAGATAAACAGGGGTTGGTGCTCCTTTCTGTTGGTGCAGATAAATCAGGGGTTGGTGCTCCTTCTAGTGGGTGCTGGTAAATTGATTGTAAAGTTGGTGCTTTGCAAAGGCTAGATTTGGATGAGAGTCCAAATAGTCATTTTTTGTGATGTAGTCAAATCGATGAACCTCGGTACATCTTGTGTTGTGTGATGTTCTCTTGTCATACTTGCTTTATTTGGTTTTATGTTTTCATTGTTTTGGCTTCAAGTGTTGACGATTTAAGTTTTAAACAGCTACACTGATTCACCCCCCCCCTCTCAGTGTCATTGCGAGACTAAAAATGAGGAGTTTTACCACATATTTGGCTAAGTGCACACCCTCTCCCCCAAATTTATTTATCCGTTCTTCGAACTTTTCAATATACAACCCAAATAAGGTAGGAGATAGAGGGTAACCTTGTTTGACACTTATGTCACTACCAAAACATTCAGATAACCCTTCATGTGTTCTGATTCTAGCTTTTACATGCTCATATAATATGTGAATTGTTGCCCTGTAGTGAATTGGAACCTCTAGCTCTTCCATTATGCTCCATAATTTTTTCCTTGGAACTATGTCAAATGCCTTTTTGAAGTCTACAAAACAACAGAAAGCCTCCTCTTTTTTGTCCCATATTTTTTCCACTATGTGTTTGAGTGTGATATAATGATCAACAATTGAGTGCTTGGGCCTAAACTTGATTGTCCCTTTGCTCTCTTTCCCCTTTCTTCTGCCCATATACTGATCCTACGCTCTATCATACTCTCAAACAACTTTGCAAAGAGAGGGTTGATCATGATAGTTCGATAGTTTAAGAGATTATTTACATCTCCACTTTTAAACAAAGGAATAGTCAAGCTAGTTGTCCACTCGGTAGGGAAACCATTTTGTATGACCTCATTGAAAATTTCTTTGATCTGCAGTGCCATAATATCTACCCCCCATTTTATATGCTTTGCTTGAAGATTGTTTATGTCACGGGCTTTACCAGTTGCTAACTTTTTTATCCCTTGAATAATGTCTTCATTTGTGAAAAGTTATTTCTTGACTGTGATAATAGGGGGTGTCTCCTTCTGGTTACTACATTGATACAATTGTTTTGAATACTCCAACCACTGATTAACTGTTATGTTATTTTTAGCTTGCATCCTTTTTATGCTTAGCTCCTTCCAAAATTTCTTTGATTCACACTTCCCTAAGTAAATCAGTTCTTTCCTCCTTGTTCTAGTGTATTATTTTTTTGCCCTTACCAGTTTCTCATATGATTTTTTGTTTTATCTTGTTTTACCCGTTGGTTCCTTTAGTAATATTCACGCTTCTTTACAATCTTCATCGAACCATGGGTTTGTTGGGAAGCTATTATTTTCTTTATTTTGAGGTTTAGCTCTCTTGCATTTGTTTAGAGCTTCTTGGATAATGTGCATTAACCATTCACTCTTACTGTAATCCCTGCTACTATGAGGTAGTTTCTCTCTTTCCTATAACTTTTTATTTAATACTGCCCTAAAATTCTATCAATTTTCATCTATTAAGAGAATGTTTCCCTTGTGAGGATATTTGTTTTGATTGCTTTGCAAGTTTTTTCCCCTTGGTTTGTCTCCTTGCATTCAAAGTTTCATAACAATTGGGTTGTGATCTGACTTAAGTTCCATTGGAGAATCTTCCACTTCTAGCACCTCTATTTTTGGTATGTAATTTTATGAGCATATTACATAGTCTATTAGACTTTGTCCCTTATATGTTTTGCATGTATACCTTCCTGAATTTTTCCATTTGTTCATCCCATTACAAATAATCAAGTTGTGTATGCTGCAGAGGCCTAACAACTCTTCTCCATATTGCGTGATAGTCCCATGCTCATATTCTAAAGTCCTGGTCCACTGCTGATTTTCCTCTTCTGGCATCCAAAGAGGATTCATCTCAATATCTTCACTTCCTTCTAGAATGTTAGCTTGCTTATTTGTTGTCCTTGCATTGAAATATCCAATTAATATAATCTCCCCCAACTTATCTGTATATTGAAATATCTATTTTTAGGGAGGAGTATGGATCTTCTCTGTTAAGGTCATGTTTCTTATAGAATTTAGAATTCTTGGGAGCAAAATAATATGCTGCTATGCTAATAACTGACTTATTTTGTAGGATATTTATCGAGATGTACTATTTTTTTTCATCTTGTTTTTCAATTTTAATGACCCTATCCCATTCCTCTTTTATTAAAACCATAATACCCCCATGCCCTTTGCCATTTTCTACTGCTTTATTCCATACTGCTATTTTTTTTGTATCCCACAAATTTTGGAGTCCTACATCCATCATGTTCATGTGTTTTCGTCAGGATGATTATATCTTTGTCTCTAGCAATGGGCCCTAAATCGGGTCCTCTTCTCCAAGGGTAACCTCTACAGTTCTAGCTTACCATTGTAAGATATTCTCGAGCGGGTCATACTCCCTATTTATTTTGTTTAGATGTGATGTATGCCTTTCTATTTCTTAAATATGCTTGTTTCCCTTCATTCCTTGCTGCCCTCACCTTTTCCCATTCCTTGTTTCTTTCTTCCTGCTATAAAAATGTTAGGTCATCATCTAAATAGAATTGTGACCCTCTCAGCATGCCTCTATTTTTTAGTAACCTTTTTTTATTCTTGTAGCTCATCAATGTGACCCAGATATGCCTATCTTTGCCGCCTTCTCTCAGCCTGCCAATTCTGCTTGTTTTTTTTATTTGATCTTTCCATTGTAACCGATCTGACAAGAAGTCCCTGGTTAAATGGTTTGTGTCTTCCCTATCCCCATAATATTTCAACCCTTTGATTATTATATTTGATAACTTATCATGTCTTTCTTTCTCTTCTGTTATTTGAATTTTTACTTGCTTCTCTATCAACTTTTTTTGTTGATTGATTGGTTCTTTTACTACTTGAGACCATGTCTTTGCCTTTGCTAATTCATTTCGCGGCTCATTTTCTCTTGTTTCCATGTTTTGGAGTGTTTCTCATACCTCTTTTATTTGACTTGCATTTGTTTTTACCACCTCTATTGCATCATTGTTTGGGGGGTGGATGTCTTGTTTTAGGACATGCCATTCACATTGACCCATGTTCGCAAGGTTTTGTAGCTTTGACACCTGCTATTTGAGTTGGCTATTTTCCTTTTCCAGCCTCTGAATGGTGTTTATAATCTCATGTGATTTAGTATCTCTTAATTTCTCCCTCTTTTCCATGCTTTCAAGTGTCTCTTTTATCTTCATTAGCTCTTGCACATAAATTCTTGGTGCCCACATAAGTGGTGTTGTTGTGGGACTGCAAGTTTCTTCCTCATCTGAAAACTCATTTTGGTGACCTCCACTTTCCATGTTGAATGCTTTCTTGCAGTTATTTTTTATTTTTTTCTCCTAGATTGTTTTTCCTTCTATATTTCTTTTATCTTTCTTTTTGTGTCCCCTCTGTTGTGCTAACTGATCTCCTCGTCTGATGATGATTAGTGCCTTTGTTTGTTCTTTATTCTCCACATGTTTATGTGGTAGAATATTCTTTATTTTTATTTTACAATTAGTCCTCTTCATTACTGCTGCCCTTGCTCGAGCTTGTCGACACTTTATTATCCTCTAATACTATTTCTCATTGACATATATTGGTTCTTGCAATTTTTGCTTCCCTTCTTCCATTGTTGAACCCCCTATATTATTGATTTGATGAAATAGATATGTAATAAAGCCTTCTGCCACAAACCCTCCTCTGAATTTTAATGTTTTGTTTTATAAATTTATTCAAGTTATATTTAAAGGTTAATGTTTAAGCAAACCAATATACTTTAAAGGTTATTTTCAGAATAGAAAAAATAATCAAACTTATAGGTTTATATATATATATATATATATATATATATATATATATATATATATATTAATACACTTACATGTACTTTAGGTTTTTTTGAGAATAGAAAAACAATTGAGTTTATAGTTTCATTATTTATGATTGAGTAATTATTGGTAGTTTATGTTAGGTTTTGCATTAAAGTAAATTCACAAATAATATTTTTGAAATGCATTACCCTATATTTAAAGTTGGAAGTGCATGTCCAAGAAGTCGATATTGAGAACCTGCCCTTTCATCGTAGTGTTTGTTATATCATCTGGTTCAGGATCTCTTCTAGCGAGAATGTTGAGCTAGGAAATTAGAGAGGGGTGATCCTTCCTAGATGGGATATCAAGGGTAGTCAAGCTCTAGGATTTCTAAAGATCAAGACCCTAAAGTCCTTATGGAATCTCCATAAGAGAAATAGAGAGTTGTGGAGGATTCTTAGCTGGAAGAAAACAAGGTAGAGGCAAAGGAGGATGCACTAGAGAATGAGGATAAAGCAATTGATGACTAAGTAATAAACCTGACCTTAGTAGATTCTTCGACTAAAGAGGTAAGTGAATCAAATATTGGGTTTATTTCTTCTTCCTTACCTTTGCATGTTGAATAGGAGGGACCAAAGGATAAAGGTATTTCATTATCTATTTGTAGTAGTAAAAGAAGACTAAACAAACACTAATGGATCTAAAATCATGAGGGGTTAAGCCCTCTTGAAAGGCACATATATGAAGATCCTTTCTTGGAATATCAAGGACTTGAATGCTCCTAATAAGAGAAGGATTATTCATAATAAGCTTAGATGTCATCAACCACATGTTTTTATCCTCTAAGAAACAAAAATTTTAGTTAGTGACTTAGAGAAAATTAGGGTTTTTTGTTGGAATAATAATATAATGATTTTAGTTGCAACAGTAGGCATTGATGGAGGTTAAACATTTTTTAGAATCTAGATATTATTTAGGAAACTTTGTTGGCTCACTATAGTATATTCATCTCAATGAAGCTTAGACACTTAGCTTCCAATACAAGAGGTATTCTTCCTAATGTCTATGCTCCCAACTTGAGAAGCCTCATAAAGGAAATATGGGAAGATATGCTTAGTTTCGGTAATAGGATAGAGAACAATAAATGGTTGATAATAGGGGAGTTTGATACTGCCCTCAAGATATAATATAAAAGAGGAGGAATAACAAATAACTTAGATTCTATGAATGAGCTTAGGGATTTTATTACTAATGCAACTTTAGTATAGCTAGATCTAAAGGATCTAAGTTTACATGGACAAATAGAAGATTAGGAAATCAAAACATCCAGGTGAAGTTAGATAAAGCTTTATGCCCTACCCAAAACTTCTCAAAGGAATTTAATCTAGTCTTGATTTCTTTGACTAGGATAGGACCTGGTCATTCTCCTATAGTATTCAAGCTAGAGATGGTAAGAAAGAGACTTGCTTTATTTATATTTGAGCTATTTTTTTTGAACCTCTCTTATCATTCCATAAATCATTCAATAATTTGCATAAATATTAACAATACATTACACAATAAATTACTCACAATAAAATAGAGATTGATTATACCCTTGAGGTAGGGCAACACCATACAATGCTCCTTTTGGAAGGAAGCCACTCTACAAGATCTCTAGTTCCACGAGCCAAAAATTCTCCAAAAATACATCATAGATTTTCTTTTACAATGGGGGTACATCTCTCTTTAAACAAGAGTATGACGGTTCACCTTCCATGAATTACAAGATCACCCATGTGGTGGTTCATCTTCCATGAGTTACAAAGTCCATAATGATATGACAATATTCCTTGTGGTTACATATGATAATATTCCCCAATGGTTACATATGTGATTTTATGACATACATATTTCTAATTCGATATGTGGTCTTCCTTTCTCAATAATTAATTAATGGCTCATACCATTATACAATACAATATTAAATTATTAAGTACCTATCTTGGGTACCTAACATTTGATCCCCCTTATAAAATGTTTCATCCTAGAAACATTAGAAAAGGTTAAATAATATGATATTTTGAGCCATCCTTAATACTGGTACCAATCTTGATCATCCATCCATCCTAGTGAAACTATGATTAGTGGTGGTCTTCGTTGATGCCAATGCCATGTGTTGGAAGCATAAATTTCACTTTTTTCATCCAAACTTGCTTGTATTTAGGACCAAATTTTGGGCCCCTCTAGTTTCTTATATGTCCCTCATAGCTTCTTTGGTGCTATATGCCTTGTCTCCATGATTGTTGCCTCTCATGGTGGTGTGGATGGTGATATACTCCAACCTTAGCTTGTTGTTCTACCTATTTTTGCTCTTCTCTCTTGCTCCCTTCTTTTGGTTCATATTTTGCTTTTGTTTTTCATTGATTTCTATTATTGTCTCATACTTAGGTTCAATTTTAGGTTCTTTTTTTTGTTCTTCAACGTGTTCCCCTGCAATAACTACCTATTTTTCCTTACATTAAGAAATATCTTGTAATGTTATCTTCTTATTTTTGTATAATAACTTCATGAACCACTTTTGCACATTAATGTTAATATTATCCAAAGAATGCAACCAAGGATAAAAAATAACCAAGAACAATATCTACATCATTCATCTCAATAGCATAAAAATTTGAATATAAAACATATTTATCCATGGTGATTTTTAGATCTTCAAAAATTTGAACATTTTGACCCTCAAGTTGTATGTCTTTGATTTTATTTGCTTGAACTTGCAACCTCTTAGTCAAAGACATATTGATAAAATTATATTTGTTGCTAGGGTTAATGGAAACAATAATTTTTTGATTTTAAATGCAACCATGAAATTGCAAAATATGATTTTTACATTCAAACAAATATTTTTGACCACTGTTTGCCCTGAAACACAAGGTGTAGTTGCTTTAGCCTACACATTATTATCCATTTCCTCTAATCCCCATTTTCTTAAAAATGCAACTTCAAATTCTTCCTCTGTATATTTATATTTGTGATCTTGAGCAAAGTCCACATACCAATCAAGAGCTTTCTCTTGTAAAGCATAATAAAGCTTCAAATTCCATATGAAAAAAAAAATTAGAAATAATTTTCCACTTTCTCAACCATTCCTAAGCATCACTATCATCCCCTCCAGTGAATATTGGCAACTCCATTTTTTAAAGCAATAAGGTTTTAAATAACCAGAAACTCTCAAATTTTTTTGATATTTCACTATTGCTTTCTTCAACAATTAAATCTGCAAATTTTCTTCAAAACAAAAAAAAATGACAACTGATTTGCATACCCAGATTGAGAGATGATTTTTTTCCCTTTTCCATGCAGCCCAAAAACAACACCAAAAGCCCAACTTGCAACAACTGTAACTCCCTTAATACTTATCAGAATTTAACAAATGAATAATCATTTATGTAGTACTCAAAATAACCTATATGTTGGTGCAAACAAATTCTGAAAATGACTGATAAAATATTTAATATGATTTTTTTCTTTTTGAAAAAAAAATCGTGCACCCAAAAACAACCTCAACAACCCAACTTCAAATAGTTGTAACTCTCTCAATATGTATCAAAATTTCACAAATGAGCAGTTATTTTTATAGTACTCAAAATAATCTACATCCTGGTGCACAAAGATTATGAAAAATAACTAATAAAAAATCTAATACAATTTTTTTCTTTTGGAAAAAAATTCGTGCAGCCAAAAAACAACCTCAACAACCCAGCTTTAAATAACTATAACTCTTTCAATATGTATCATAATTTCACAAGTGAGAACTCATTTTTATAGTACTTAGAATAATCTACATGTTGGTGCAAAAATATTATGAAAATGACTACTAAACAATTTAATATGAGTTTTATTATTTCAAAAACAAAATCATGTGACCAAAAATCGACATAAATAATCCAATTTCAAACAACCATAACTTTATCAATACTAATAAAAATTTAATAAACGAGCAATCATTTTTGTAGTACTCAAAGAGATCTAGACAATGGTACAAACATCTTCTGAAAATGACTGCTAAAATAAAAAATATGACCTCTGCAAAATGTGATATTTTTTTTGAAAAAAATGTGCCCTAGCTTTGCAAAAATAAACCCACTTTGTCCAAATTGTTGCTCTGATACCAAATATTGTAAACCTCTCTTTTCATTCCATAATTCATTCAATAATTTGCATAAATATTAACAATAAATTACACAATAAATTGCTCACAATAAAATAGAGATTGATTATACCCTTGAGGTAGGGAAACACCATACAATGCTCCTTTTGGAAGGAACCCACTCACAAGATATCTAGCTCCACGATCCAGGACTTATCCAAGAATACATCATAGCTTTCCTTTTACAATGGGGGTACATCTCTCTTTAAACAAGAGTATGATGATTCACCTTCCATGAGTTACAAGATCACCCATGTGGTGGTTCACCTTCCATGAGTTACAAAGTGCATAATGATATGACAATATTCCTTGTGGTTACATATGATAATATTCCCCAATGGTTACATATATGATTCTATGACATACATTTGAGACGTGGTCTTCCTTTCTCAATAATTAATTAATGGCTCATACCATTATACAATACAATATTAAATTATTAAGTACCTATCTTGGGTACCTAACACTAATATAGTTACAACATCAAGACTTCAAATGTTTTTTGAAGAATTGGTAAAACAACCAAGTTTGGGGAACTAGTATATTCAACCTAGCTCAAAACTTAAACTAGTGAAGAAACAATTAGTAACATCGAATAAGTAGTATTTTGGTAACATTTTCTAACAGAATAAATGGTTAGAATAGGAACTAGATGATCTCCAAGGGTAGATGGAGGTGGAAGATCAGATTCAAGATCTGCTATTAAAAGAAGTAGGTCCTTAGTAAGGACCACAATATCTTGGCAAAAGAGGAAGCTTATTGAAGGTAGAAATCCAGGGTTTTTTGGCTGAAGGAAGGAGATCATTATACTAAGTTTTTTTGTATTACATCCTTGATCCACGAAAACAAGAATACCATCAAACAAATTGAGACTAGGCTGGGTCAAAATATCCAAGAAGAGGAGGAGATCAATGGAGATATTTTGGATTACTTTAAACAACTTTTATATAGAGAAGTTTTAGGGGAATATGAAGTGATTTAATAGATTCTATACCCAAGCTAGTCACTAAATAGATTAATGAAAGATTAAATACCCTTGTATCTAAGAAGGAAATTTTAGAGAGTAATTGTTTCCTTGGGGAGGGATAAAGCTCTAGGACCTTATGGCTTTCCTATAGGTTTATTCTAAGAATATTGATATATTGTGGGAAAGTTGTGGTCTGAGCAGTTAAGGAAGCCCAAAGAAGGAGTAGTATGTTGAGAGAATTAAATAACACCTTCATATCCTTAAGTCATAAGAATAAATATCCTCCCACATGTAATGACTTTAGACCTATATGTCTTTGTAACTCAATGTATAAATTCATTGCCAAATTATGGCTAACAAATTAGAACAACTTTCTTCCCCATCATTTTGGATGAACAAGGAGGTTTTATTTAGTAAAAATAAATTGTGTATGGTATAATTACAGTGCCTAAAAATAATCCATTCTATTTCTAGGAGCAACCGAGTAGGTATAGTGGCTAAACTGAACATGTTAAAATTCTATGAGAGAATCAACTGGAACTTTCTCATTAGGGTCTTGTAGAGATTTGGTTTTGATAGAAAGTAGAGAAATTAGGTTATGGAGTGTGTCACTTCACTAATATTTTTTGTCTTTATGAATGGATCCTCTGAATATTTTTTCAATAGCTCTAGAGGTCTCTAGTAAGGGGATCCTCTTCCCCCCTACTTGTTTATCATCTTAGAAAAATATTTGGGGAGAAGTATAGTGAACCATAGATAGAATGAGGATCTAAAATATTTGATAGTCACCCATGAATTAAGGCCAGTTATCCACCATCAATTTCCCTCTTGTTCATTATGTTCAAGTATGTTGACCAAATAAAGAAGGGGGAATAGAGATAAGGAGTTTTATAGAAATGAATGAAGCCTTAGAAGGTGAATCATGGTGGAGGTTTGTATAGGAGAATATTTTTTGGATCAACGTTTGAAGAAGGAAATGTTAGAGGTAGTTTGAATAAATAACACAACCTATTAGCATAGGATCAAAAATATGGAATCACATATTTAAGAGTTGAGAGATAATAGAGAAAGGTGATATTTGGAATATTGGAGACAAAACCTAGACCAATTTTTTGGATGATAGATGGATGGGATCCAAACCTCTAAATCAAGAGTAGAGTTTCTCTAAATTACATCCTCTTCTCAAAAGAACTTATGGAGAAAAGGTGAATGACTACGCCCAAGTTAGAGGCAACTTATACCTTTGGAGACCTCTAGTATTGGAGAATTAGGTTAGGGAGTCAATGAATCATCTAGAGGAAAGATGAGAGATTATTATATTCCTCAATTACGAATAAATGATCAATTGTGTTGGTTGTGGTCTAAATATGGTCAATATCAGGTAAATTTCGGTTATCAAGTGGCAAAAGGTGAAGAAGTTCCAATTTTCCCTTGGCTAAATATTTGGATTAGGAAAGGGGTCCCAAAACTAATTTTCTTTCATTGAATAGTTGTGCAAGGGAAAGCATTAACTATGGATAACATTTTAAAAAAAGGATTTGTATAATGTTCTAGATGTGATCTCTACTTGGATGAAGAAGAGACTCGTGATCATCTCTCTATCCACTACCAATGTGCGATAATTTTTTTAATAAAATTATGGTCAAAACAAAAAAATGGGATTTTGAAAATAATTTAAAGGGTAGGGTGATGTAGTGGAAATACCCTTTTCAAAGTACAAGACTTTAGTTACTTTGGCATTTGATCCCAACCTACACAACCTGGAATATTGGATGGAAAGGAACAAATAGAGTTTTAGAGAAGAATTATGGAATATAAATATGATTATGGAGTGAATTAGTTCGAACATCAAAGAAATGGTGGAAAGCCAGGACTACAGGGATGAGGCAAAAAAAAGGATAGATAAAATTATGTCTAAAAACTAGAACCTAGAACTGATCCCTATTAATAGTGTTAGGAAAAAGCTAACAATAGGGATACAATAAAATGGAACCCACCAAAGAAAGGTTGGGTCAAATTAAATTTTGATGAGGCCTCAAAATGCAACCCAAGGTGAGTAGAAGGAGGATGGGTTTTTTATGACCATAAAAGAAATATCCTTGGTGATTATGTTGAGTTTTATAGGACCACAACCAATAGAGTGGCAAAGGCAAGGGTGTTTTTAACCAAAGTTAAGAAAACTTAATCACTTGGTTTTAATTGAATCCATGTTGAAGGTGACTCATTGGTTGTCATCAATAGCCTTCAAGGGAAAAACTCTTTAGGGGGTTTTCTTCAAGATATTATTGGTGACACCAAGAGACTCCTATGTCATTTTGAGGAGGTGGAGTTATCACACATATATAAGGAAGGTAAATATTTTTCTAATTGGGAAATGAACCAAGGAATAATTAGTAAAGTGATGGCTTGGGACCAACAACAAATTCCCTTAGATCTTTCTAGAATGAATAACTAGTCCACATCCCAATGATGAGAATATTTAGAAGAAAGGGGGAGGAGGAAATCCTTAATGAGGGGATTTCATGCTTCGTGGATACCAATGCCAGTATACCTAGGGGAGCAATTTCATGGCAGATAAGTTTATGGAGGATATAATCCCTATTGGCTTTGAATTTGACTCCGATGGTGATGATTAGTGTGATGATATGTCTATTTTATAGTTTCCTGTTTTTTCAGTATTTTTGAAGCTTTAGTTTCAATTTGAATAGTGTAGAGAAAAGTTTTGTATAGCTTTGGTTCATATAATTTTAGTTTATAGATGCCTAGATTTTGGTTTTAGTATCTTATAGTCATTAATTATGTAGGTATTTTTGTAAGTAGGACATAGACCCACTCAAAACCGTATTTTTATCAATAAAAAGCAATATTTAAAAACTTAGTCTAAGATATTATAAAACAACAACAAATGAGGTGTAGTTTAATGAGCAAAATTCAAGTTCAAATCCTCTTATTGTGATGGACACTTGTGATAAAGTAGCATGTCAGTATAATTTAAGGTAATACTATAGTTGCAATCTTCTAAAATAGATGTATTATGTATGATGCCCATATCAATCCTAAATAATCAATTAAAATATTAACTTAGTTATAATGACAAATAAATATAATTGAGAAAGTATCTATATTTTCATAATTAGTTATATGAGATTCTACTTGGATTCACTCTCATCAAAATATTACATCTATTATTAAGTCAATTAGACTATATTTAAACAAAATTTTCATGAATCATATTTATCTTGTGTTTCTATCAAAGATATTTCATAGCTCCCTCAAATTGGTGATTTTCTTCTATCAAATCCTTGATATTTTTCATTAAAATATATATTTTTACTCAACCAATTACCTTCTAAAATTTGAATATTTCCAAGACGGAGATAAAAACTATAGTTTACTAAATTATCTATTCCCATTGTTTTCGTTTCTATACATATGTTGACATTTCTAAGATAATAGCCTCCATTAATAATTGATGTACATTAAAAATAATGATATGAGTGATCTAATCTCAGCATCCATTTTTATTCACAACAATAACAATAGTTTTTGAATGTCCCTTAACTTAAATATTTCACCATATTTTTCAATGAAATTATCATTGTACCATAGATCAACATAGATCATTTACAACAACTCCATTATTATAGATCACCCCACATGTGTATTCAAATCCTATAACCAAGAGACTGGTATATATTTTTCAATACTCAAGATATCATGTGATGAGAAAATAACTTGTAAATACTTTGTAAGAGAGGAAGGATATGATTTTGAAAAATCTATTATTTTTTCAATATAAATATTCCAACAAATAATATTAAGCCTAATCATCCACATAATTCTTAATGCTTTATCTTTGAAACATATAATTTGATATTTCATCAACTCTTCCAATGTCCATGGAGAATCCTAACATATTTTCATTTATCCAAAGAAATCCAAATCAAATTTATAATATAGTTTTCAAGAAGAAAACATGCAAATGCAAGTCAAATAATTACAATTTAACTTCACTTAACTCCAATGCACATTTTCCTTACCAATTGCTAAAAGTCCTAGTGTAAGAACTAGGTATTCTACACATCATGAGTAATTTTTTACCAACTATATTTTATAACTTATTATTTTACAATGCATCTCACATGTTGGTTAGCAACTTTCTTGCTTATTTATATACTTGCAAATCTTGATATTTACTCATTTTAAATAATTTTTTACTTTGTTTAAAAAGAACAACAACAAATCTATCTTATGCTTGAAGGTACATATTCATATTTTGTTTTTGATATGGTTTGATATTGTCTATTTATTAGTGATATCCAAGCCAAAAAATAAGAAAAGAAAAAGGAAATTGATCCTATATCTATAGAAGACTAAGTCATATACCTTCTTAAATATGCAAGGATAAGTGCATAAGACAATGATGAACAATGTTGGAGAATATAAGATCAGTTTGGATACCTGACATCAATCTTGAAAACTATAGTAAATATTAACCTACTACCATTTCCCCTTTATATTTATTAGACGTTATAGCTACATAAAATCCCTCTTAATGATAACTATGTTTTTCTTTAAATACACCAGAAAAATTATTTTCTATTGCTCTCACACCTTTTCCATCCACTTCATCTTAGAAAAAAATCTCATGTTGTCTTGGTCCCTCACACTAAAATGCTTTATGGATAATCATCAATATATTTCCTTCAAAATATTTATAGACATATTAAAAGGTTATAGTGAAAATTCACTACTTTGGTAATTCTACCATTTTGAAAGGCTCTAAAATAGTTGGAATCGGTTAATTAAAACCTTCTAAAACCCCTCAAATTTTGCAAAGTGAAGGACAAGGATTGATTTTCTCAACATGGATTGATTTGCTCATTGGAGTTACTTGCTACCAATAAGGAGTGATTGGCTTAAAGAAAATTGCTAGCAAACTAGAGTGATTCGCTCACCTCATAGAACCAATTGGTCATGGATAGAAAGAGGGATAAAAAGAAAAGCATAAATTTCAAGGAAGATATTTTGAAAGCAATATTTTGGCATGTAGTGGTACCTGCAGAAATGAAATTTAACAGGCTTACACACAATTCCATCTCTACTTAAATAATTCTATAGATCTGTCGTCATAGCAATAATAATGCACAAAACCTGCAACAACAATGGCAACAACATCAATAGAAGATGATAATGAATACAAGTACTTTTATATTAACAATGACATATATGGTTACAACAATATAGTTTTAGCATTACAATATGTAGTCTGCAAATCCTATGTAGAATACTCTTCATGGCTGCATACAAGACTGGACTACATCATGCCCTATGCACATATGCACCAATGCTCTTCTGTCCATCCATAAACCTGCATGACTCTCCATCCATGTCAACCTATGAATGAATGAGGGAGTTCTTATTTATACACCCAAAAGTAGTTACACCCTCCAACTACCTGATACCTCATCATTTCCTCAAATTGCATTTCATATGGATTTAATCTTTGTATTTACATGAAATTTCCTACTATAAGACAAACTAACTTATGACTTATGACGTTGTCAACATACATGACTTAACATTACATTATTACGTAAAATATTACATTACCACTTTATAACATTATTAAATATATGTACACACATTTTTTCAAACACATTGCATACAACTACAAAATAACACAGAATATCAAAACTGGACACTAAATTTAGACATATCAATTTGCGTGTCTATGTTTATACCCTTCTCTAAACTGGTCGGTGTCCTTGATGACACGAGCTAAACACTGGAAATAGAAGTATTGAACAATGTAACAAAAGCTCTTATCATGCTCCTTTCGGTTCCTCTTGTTCCATACATCATTTGTAATAGACTTCATTGTAGACTACTTCTCGCAACATCTTATTCTCTGATTGTGCACTCCCCTTGTTGCAATCAGGTGTAACATCAACATGATCAGCATGACCATTATTCTCTGAATAGGCACTTCACTTTGTGCAATAATCCATATCATTAGCATGAGCAATGCCATCAACATCATGAACATGATGGGCAACACCTCTCACTACTTGTGTTAGAGGTCAAAGGACAATATCCCTTGTAGGGACAAGAGGTAGAGTCCTTCACGTTATTTGAAACCTCAATGAAAAAAGCATTGAAACCATCACTGTCTGAACTAAATTTTTCTCCTTGTAAACCTTTTGGGAGCTTTCAATCAATCCATTAATCTCTCAGCTCCAATTCACTACTTTTTAGATCCAACTGACTACTTAGCCTCTAACATACATCTCCCTTATTAGAATGTACTCCTAACGATAACTCCTATGATTGCTCTACCTCAGATAGCAACATCTCTAATGGTAGGTCCTCTAATAACAATGTCCATGATGATAATTCTTGACAGCTTAATCTCTAACAGATTAGGCTATTTTGTATCAGTCTATGACAGATGACTGATAGACTATGATGAATTGGCTTAAATGGGTTGGTCCTGATAGACAATGGATCAATCTTGATAGATTGGCTTAGATGGATTAGTCCCGATGGCTCCTCCTTAGACGAGTAACCTGATAGACAAGAAACTTTAGATGGGTAACTTTAGATGGATTACCTCCAAACGGATTACTTGCTAGATGGGTTACCTCTATATGGGTTGCTTCTAGACAGGTAACATTCCAAATGGGTAACTACCATATGGGTAACATTCTAGATGGGTAACATCCATATGTATAGCCTTCTATATGGGTATTTCTAGATAGGTTCTCCTCAAATGAATCCTTCTTGGATGAGTCTACTTTATATGGGTCCACTGTAGATGGATCCTCCTCAAACGGGTCTAATTTAGATAAATTATCCTTAGATAGATCATCCTAAACCATTTGAATGTATTCTCTAGCCATCCTAGCCTCATTTTTTTGAATAGGCCATTGATAAAATCCTATTGTTTGTCTTTATTCCTACTATCTACAATCATTCATCTAGTGATTTAATTGACTATATTATTTTGTCTGGTGACTTTTCTGACTGCATTCTATCATCCTATCATCCTCTTGATGACACTCTACAACTTCTTGGATTGTTTCAACTTCTTGTAGAAAGTTTCCATCATCAACAGAAATTAGATTCACTTGCTCAATTTGAATCAATCTCATCAAGTTAATAATCTCAACCAAGTTTACTTCCTCCTTTGCAATTGGCTTCACCACATCTGATTCTTGGCAAGGGCCATAACTTTCCTCTAACTCTTCAAAATATTGATGAGTAACTGGTTCATCTTGCTTTGTAGTACTTTGACAATCATGTGCAAAGTGCCCCTACAATTGACATTGTCAACATTGCATAGGAGGTCTACCCTCACTATCATACTACAGTCTCTATCTATGAGTTCTCTAACTATTGTGATAGACTAGTTCATCAATGGGATCTCTTCTTTGGATAATATCTCTTGGTGCTAAATGTACTTGTAGTGATGAGCTAGCACTCTCTGAGTCATACTTATTCTCATAGTCATCGAGCATATCTTGGGAGTCACTTCCTTTCTTGACTTATCGACTACATTACTTGAGTGATGAACTAATCTCCTCCCCAAAATCATCATGCTCAATGGTTGATTCATTCTCCATATCAGAATAACTTCCATCCTTAGGGTCACTCTCATCAATATTAACATGGTGCCAATGCTTTGATGTTTTTGCATCACTTTCTCAAATTAAGGTATATTTTAGAGCCTCTTGTTAGGACATCGAAGGGATCCTTGTCATCTTCAGCTGGTACATAGGAATAAGTCCATATATGAACCATCTCCTCTTCAAAGTGTCTGATTGGTCTACCTCAAAATGGTCAAATAGCCCACTCAACTTCCTATTATAGGAACAAACAGACTCATTCTCACCTTGTTTTAGGCTATAGATTTTAGTAATGACTACATCATCATTTTCAAACAACCAATATTCTTGCACAAAGGCATCACATAACTCTTGCAATAACTAGTACTTGTCTACAAGGAATTTCATGTACCAATCTATTACGAATTCACAAAATATAGGAAACCACCTTCTCCAATGTGATTTATTATTTTATCCAATCGTTATACACAACATGCGACAAATTCTCCAATGCCTTACCGGGTCTTCTCTTGATTTACCATGAAATAGTGGACACTTACACAATATCCCCAAATTGGCCTTTGATTTTATAGGTTGGCATAACCTTGACAGTGGTTCATGGCATATTGCTCTCTTATGTGAATCTTGATGCACATCACCTTGCAATTGTTCTTCTATTGTACTCTTGTTCATACCATGAAACATTCCAACCTATAGTTGCTCTGATGTCATCCTGCTCCCCATAGAGAACATGAATCTATAGTTTTTCTAGTGTTGGACTTCCATCTCACGCATCGTTTGAGATGTCATCTATCTTTTGCACCAATTTTGGGCTCGTGTCTTGCTCACCATCATGTCCTACACACCAAATATTTTGCGTTAATATGCAACTCCACATTGACTGCTCCTCTTTTGTTCTGTTGTCTTCTTGATAATTGGTTGGTCTACTATTCTATTGTCATTTTGACAACTGATTGTGCTTTTATCATCATCCTAATAGATAATTGTACTTCTACCATCATCTTGATGGCTAACTGCACTTTTGCCATTAGTCTTATCGATATCCAGATTGGTTTTATTAGTCTTGTCGATGTCTAGATTGGTTCCATCAATCCTATTGATGTCCAGTCTGGTTCCATAATTCCTATTGATATCTAGACTAGTTCCATTAGTTCTGCTAACATCTAGACTAGTTTTGCCAATGTCTAGACATGTTCTATCAATGTCCAAACTAGTTATGTTGACATCCAGACAAGTTGTGTTCACATCCAAATGGGTTGTGTTGACTTATGGGTCACTTCTGGGTAGCCATGCTCCATATGGGTTCTATCATTTCCTAGATGAATTTTTGCATTCATGACTAAAATATTTTCATCCATGATTGAAGCTACTATGTCTTCATCTGCATGTTTAGATCTTGTCTGCACATTTGTGATGCATATTTTATTATATGGTCCTTCATTTTCATCAACAAACTAATCTACGACATCTTCACCTACTGTAATCCAATGCTCTCATTGCACATATTCCCTAGGGTTTTTCTTCTCAAAAATCCATGTCACTAGATTAGACCCAAATTAATACAAGAAACGGTGCCAGAATGTAGAAATAAAATTTAACATGCTTACACACAATTCCATTTCTACTTAAATAATTTTACAGATCTATCATCATAGCAATAATAATGCACAAAACTTGCAATAACAATGGCAACAACAATAATAGAAGATGATAATAAATACAAATAGCTTTATATTAACAATGGTATATATGGCTACAACAATATAGTTTCAACATTACAATCTGCAGTCTGCAAACCCTATGTAAAATACTCTTCATGGCTTCATACAAGACTGGACTACATCATGCCCTATGCACATATGCACCAATATTCTTCTATCCATCCATCAACCTACATTACTCTCCATCCATGTCAACCTCCGAGTGAATGAGGGGAAGGCTTATTTATACACCCAAAAGTAGTTACACCCACATGACACCTCATTATTTCCCCAAATTATATTTCATATGCATTTAATATTTGCATTTACATGACATTTCCTACTATAGGACAAAATAACTTATGACTTATGATGTTGACATACATGACTTAACATTACATTATTATGTAAAATATTACATTGCCACTTTATAACATTATTAAATATATGTACGCACATTTCGTCAAACACGTTGCGTACAACTACAAAATAACACAAAATATCAAAACTGGTTACTAAATTCAGACATATCAATTTTCTTGTCTACAGTACCTTAAGTCATTTTAGAAGACTTCTAAGCCTTTTACAAACATAATTAGAGGTATGTAACATTTTGAGGTGCATCATTTTATTAGGGATAATTTCAAATCTTTAGTTTTACTAGAAGTAAGAGTTTCTCACCCAAGATAACTTGAAGGCAAAGTGTTTCTATCAATAGGATCCATGAGCTTCTTTGTATACATATTTTGGCCTTGAGGAATTCATAGCTACACTTCATGAAGCTCATATTATGATCTTGTATTTAGAGATTGATGAGAAACTGATAAGGCTATTGCTTTCTATCAATGGCACTACCCTCTTGGATTATATAATTTGCTATGATTAAGGTAAGCCTATTTGCCCATCTTGTCATTCCTCACACAATTTCTACTCATTTGAATGGGAATACACTATTTTTATTTATCATGCATTGATTTATCACACACTCTTCTTGCTATTGTTTTGCTCTCAATCCCTCGTAAACTAAACTTACAAATTGACTCTCATGCATTTTAATCAATGCATGTACTTTTTGTGTTTTATTTTATGCAATTAGATTAGATTAGTTAGAGTTAGTTGTTAAAAGTATAATATGATTCATGGCCAAGGCTGACATTGTATGATGTAATTTTAGATAGGAATAAGGGCATTCATTGTACAATGTAGTTAAGTTATTGTAATACTTTAGTATATAAGCCTTATGGGCCACAGTTGACCTTGTCAAGGTTAAAGCCATCTTATAACTTGTAATTAACTTAAAGCCCTTTTGTTATGTTGAATTAAGTTAAACTTATTAATGTAATTTGGGGTTTTGGTATTGGTATAAATACCCCCACCACTCCATCATATACTATCGGAGTGTTGTGATTCTTATCTATGAATAATATAGTGATTATTTATGGTGCCTATGGGTATCCACTATATATTTATCTCTTTCATCCTTTTTTATGTTTTCTATATAAGATTTGAGTGGATGGATTTATTATGTGTATATTTGGAAATTATTATGAATTCCAATATTAGAAAGGATAGTGTGGGTTGGCCTAATTTGGATATTGTAAGAGACCCTAAACCCTTCCATTGAATTTTATTAAAACAAGAGTTGAGGGTGCATAAGAAATCAGATAATTCCTCAATTCAACATAGTTTTTGACATGCCCACTGGGACCCTAATCCTTTTAGTGCTTTATTGGCTTAGTTTCTTGAGTTTGGTGCCAAATTTGAATTTACTATAGGCAAATAATAATTTGGTCTAATTTTGAGAAAGTTTTGCCAAGTTCTCATCTAGGTTGTAATTTGCTCCACTAAGCTAATGATTCCCTCCAAAAGAATAGATTTTTTATAAGTTGAATTTAGAGCCATTAATTGGGACCAAAGACTTGATTTATCAAGACCAATCCCAAATTGACCTTTAAATGCATGTTGTTTTTATTATTGTGTCTTATTTTTGCATGTATATTGTGAATGGCAACTCGATTACAAAATCAAGAATTATAATTTTTTTGAGGCAAGCAATCAAGGTAGCACCAAATTAGTAAATTTTCTCACTATTGGATCTAAATTTCCACTTGACATAAACAAAAAGTAGTTAGAATGAATTTGAATTTTTTTTGTTCAAGTCACCACTTAGGAAGTGATTTGCTCAAATCAACTAGCAATTTTCTCAAGACAGCTAGTGATTTGCTCGATAATAGAATAATTTTCCTAAAGAGGAACACTTTGCTTGATTTTTGAGGAGTGATTCACCCCAAAATTGTATAAATTTACTCTAACTAATTTATGTAGCCCCTAACTTTTAAAATTTTCTATCTTCTATATGTGATTTACTATAGCAGGTAGCAATTTTATCAAACTAGCGAGCAATTCACTCTATAAATCAAAAATTTAAAATCTAACCTCAAAACTTTGTCTATACATGTACATATGTGAGGAGGTCCAAGCTTATGAATATGCACTCAAATACATAATGATAAAATAAAGAATTATAAATGACAAAATAATTCAAAAGAAAAAAGAAAAGAGCAAATTATTATGTGTGTGTACATCAAGAAGAAGAATCAAAGAGGATCCTATATTGAATCCCACTCCATAAAAAGGGAAAATCCCAATAGATGATCAAGTGAGTCAAAATCCTTTATCCAAACAAATGGTATTCTCTAGTTTCTCTTACAATTACTCTTCCACTCTTGCTAATCAAATCTAGGTTATTACAAGACCCACCCTAACTCAAACTAACCCTCTCTAGGAATGTCACTTGATGTGAATAATTATACAAAAAATCCATTCTTTACATCCTTTAGCAATCCAAACAATGTGATTCAACCTCTAGTGTTTAATTTCCAAATTAACCCACCTATAAGTACGACTTTATCTCAAAACCCACCTAGATCTAACATGTCCAATGTACCAAACTCTTCATATAGACGATGTATTCCACTCAATGTAAGATCTTCATGCCAAAGTTTTATTTCTAACTAAAGCCAAGGTATTGCTCAAAATTTGTAAGTGTCTATTGGCCAAATGGGGGTATAAGAAATGAGGGAAACCCCTTGTATTAAACACCATTCCTAGCTATTAAAACACCATAAAAATTATAGTAAAGCATGCCTCTTAAAATAGGTTCTTTAGCAAGGTTTGCAATATCTTCCTCTATTACAAAATATACAAGGCCCTCATAATTAGCAAGTGATTTGTCCTAATCTACCATATTTCACCTAAACCTCTAGTTTTACCACCATGTTATGGTACCCATAAATATCCTCAAGGGTGCTCACCATAGAACTACCTATAAATATCCTCATACCTTCCATGTATCCTCATACCTCATGGTTACATGATTTATCGTTATTTGATATAATGTGGTAAGCCTACATAAAATAATCTAGTGCCTCAACCATCTAGGCCTCAAAATGAACTTCCTAAATGTACCTATCAGGGACCTTCAAATCGTAGGGTTTGTTTCCCCATCCCAGTTACTACTATGGAATCTCTACCTACCTACAACAATAATGGGAACAAGATGGTGTTGGATCATCTAAATGAGCTATCTACACTAAAGTCAATTCATAGTATTCAAGAGAAGGACATTATGGTATACTTATTTATTCATTATATGATAAAGTTTATTTATGGTATAGAGGATTACCAAATATGTTGTTACAAACTAGGCATTATTTGTAGAATATTTTATGCATAAATTTAGTAGCATGGACAGTGAATATTTTATTTTGTTTGAATTAAATGATATGCAAAAAAATCCTCATGAAAATATCCATGATTATAACACTAGATTCATGAGAATCCTATATTTAATTCCTCAAAATGTTAGGACAAATGAAGAATAAACACCACCATACTACATTAAATGACTACAATCTTATTTAGTATTAATGGTTTCTAATTCTAACCATATCACTCTAGCTACAACTTTTGCTGAGGTGGCCCATGCAAAAGATATCTTAATTAGAGTGGGAACTAATATAAGCCTTGCTTATGTCTTATGCCACTCATGTCACTTAAATCCATAAATATCTAGGTCTACATCCTCCATTTAACCCATTCCAAAAACCTAATCATCTACGAATTCAACCTCATTTCCATACAATGTAACAGATCTATATCAAATTTCACCATCGATTATCATCTTTCAGACTCAACTACTAGCCTTACCCACTCCACCATAAGCTAACAATGATACTAAAGACATTATTAAGAAACATAATTTTGATATGAAAGAGATAATGGATGCGGTGAAGACCTTGGTAAATCATAATAATACATATAGGTAATGAAAATAAAATAATGGATGGAAACAAAATAACTGGTAGCTAAGGAATACTCCACACCTCACCAAGGATTAAATATTACGGAAAAAATATTACTAGAATGTAAATCAAGTGTAGAACAATATGGTAAACACAAATTCAAAAATCAACAGACTATGGTGTTTCACATGTAATGTATGGCACGATCCTACAAATTGTACAATCATCATTAGATATTTGTAAACTAATATGTATGAACAATAATATCAGGATCAACGAGCTGTCATTACAGGATAGATGGTGCCAATAATAAACCAACCAATAATGGTAAATCCAATCACCTACTAATTGCTTATCATTTATCTAGTCTATCAAGATCCTATGCAATAGACAATACCAATGTTACCAAATCCTAATAATATAGTCTTCATCATGTTTTGTAAAATTTGAGGAGATGAAGATATATTTATAGAAAATGTGATGTGTATAAACCAGAAAATAGTTGAGACCAAGTAAAAGAGGAAGGTCACAGAAGAACAAACATCGGTTCAAAAATAATCAAAGGTAAACAAAGGCACTATAGTATTAAGGAGAGTTAAAATGGTGCTACACCTAAAAGATAAAGGGCTAGTGACTACACTACAACAATACAAATAAAATAAAAATGCTAAGAATAATGCTGACAACATTTCCCAAATGAATGCACAAACAGAGAATGAAAAATGATATATATTAGAAAATAATAGTTGAGAAGAGACATATAAGTCTAGAGATAGAGGAACAAAATAGGGAATGATAATCTAAAAAAGAAAGCTAAATAATGGCTCAAGTATCCTTCTCTCACAAGTGAAGGAAAAGTAATATATATATAAGATAATAAAAAAAGTTTACCACACATTGTGAAAGTATCTTTGTTAAATTAAAATTCAATAGCCAAAGAAATAAGAAAATTCCCACAAAAGTGAGCATGTTAGAAGCCTTAGCTCTTCTTGATGAAAGAGACTTACTCCAAGAAGCTCTCAAGAAGCAAGAAAGGTATTACACCAATATTGGGTGAACTAAACCTATTCAACCCATTATAACAAAATGACAAAACTAAATTAGGGATGATTCTTTAGATATCCATATCAGTGTGACAAATATCCTGAATTCTCCAAAGCCCAAAATTCTAAAATTACCATTGTTCTATGACCTTGAAAATTGAAATTTTCTTGTTAAGGAGTTGTATAGTGGACTCAAGGGTTGTTGTAACAATGATGTCCAAGGTTTCCTATGAAGAAATGGGGCTTCCTTATACAAATATTGTAAGGAGTTTGATCCATATGGATGGCATTTGAGTAAAAGCTATAAGAGTGCTAAAACACTCAATATGACTATGAAAAACCATCCAATTTTAATGATAACCAAGAAATTATAACGGTTGACCTCCATCTATACTTTGGTATGCTATTATCTAAAGAATGAACTTACTACTTGTCTAGAGATGGATACTTGGTGATGGACTACACCTAGATGAAAGTATAACATGATGGAAAGATGATCCAAATAAAAAACAAACTTCCATGTACTACTTATTGCATACACTAGATTATGATGGTGTAGTGAACTAGAATCAATTGCTTGAGTTCATGGATGAGGAAATCCTAGAAGATGATAAAATATCTGAGATAGCCATGATTATTGACATAATACAAGAAGGTGAAGATTCAATAACAAGCTTTAAAGAGACCAAGCTATGAAATTACCTATTATCCTAAGAATAATATGGCATCTCAACTTTAGCTAGCCAATAGGTGAAGGGGTTGGATGGTGTTGGACTATGCATTTTGATGGCACAAGAACTAAGAATGAAGCTAGTATAGTCATTCACTTTATTGATCAAAAGGGAGAACAAATAATTTTTTTCGATAGGCTATTATTTAATTGCACCAATAATGTGGTTTAGTATGAAGGACTTTCCACTAGTTTGAGAAATTTTGAAAAGATGAAAATTACAAATATCAACGTATTTGGCAACTCATATTGGTAGTAAATCAGGTCAATTTGTAATGTTCCATAAAGAACAAGCACTTGAATTCATACAAGCACAAAGTCTAGGATTTACTAGAAAGTTTCAACACTTATGAGATTAAAGCAATTCCCCAAGCTAAACACCAAAGCAGATGAGCTAGCACCAACAACAACAATTATTTATCCTATTGATGATATTTAGGATAAACCAAAGGATATGAAAACAATTTTTAGACTAGCGGTCCTAGATAATTTCAACCATTGGCAAGTATTTAACAATAATGAACAAATTATAGAGTTTCTTATCAAAGAAGCTTAGCATGTTGAAGACACAAAAAAAGAATACAAAGCTTATATAAAATATGGGATAATTTAGAAAGGGTTTGATCATGCTAGAGAGACCATTCAATCTATATGATAGTACAAAGTGTTGGCTTTTAAGCCAAACTATCTAAAAAATAAAATTTCTCAAAATATGTATACAAGCTTTATTATCAATGCTTGTTGGTGATATCTTACAAATCATTTTCCCAATACAATGTATGAAGCTTTGTCTCCATAATATAAATATAGAATATGACTCTTCAATACTTATCTAGTCACTCCTCACATATCCGAGAGTTGTAGCCTTTACTATTCGTATCCTTTGGCTTCTCATCTTGCCACTTGTATAAAAGACTTCACTCTCTTATTACATGCATACTTGACTCTATGACAATTGCATACTTCTACATTACTCTTACTCTCCTACATGTACTTCTAATACAATATACTTGTGCACATCCTCACATTACATATTTGCACACTTACATACATGACACTTGTGCACATTCTCTCAATACACACTTGCACTCTTACTTACATGACACTTGTGCATATCCTGCACATTACACTCTTACATGACACTTGTGCATATACTGCACATAGACACTTACAAAAAAAGGAAATATAAAGCATTCACATAAAATATAGACTCAAACCCTATTCTATTACATATTTACATTTGTACCATAAAGGTACCATGGGGGTACATTTTCATGTACCAAATAATGTAATATTATTCAACACCCCCTGTATTACATTATTTGGTTATTGAAGACTTTAGTCTTCAATCTTCATCTTCATCTTCAATCAGGGATCTTCATGTGAATGATCTTTTGTTGCTCTGGAATATTCTTCACCATATTGAATCTTGGGTTCATCCATTGCTCATGTTTGTAAGGTAATATTGAACTATGCCTGGTCTATTTGAACATGCTAGGTATTATTATTTTTATTTATTGAACATGATAAATCTTATCATCTGCATTTTTAGTGAAATATCACCTTTGACTTCTAAGGATTCAAACCAATGTAAATTTTCAGTCATATGATGACTAGAACTGAATCTATATACCAAACATATTTTTCTCTTTGTATTTTTTTATGAGATTCAAGTGATATTATTTCACATCTTTGATAAGAATTTTGAAAAACTCTTTTATGATTTTACCCTTTGAACTCAAAATATTGTTTTTTATACAACTTTTGATTTTGAAATCTTCCTCTCATAAAGTATGGTCTTGTACTTTGATAATTTCTCCTATGATGTAATGTTCCTATTTTCCTTTTCCATTTATCCATCTTGATTCTTTTGAAGTTGAAGTCCTTATATCTCCAATGTTTATAATTTCAAAAAGTTTCAAATAACCTCTCAAACAATAAATTTTAAATTTTAAAATTTTCAATCCTTTAAAGTAACCAAATTTTTCTCTGTATTAAATAAAATTCGCAAAAATTTAAAAAACTTTAAATTTCAAATTTTCTCTAAAATTTAAATCTTAAAAAAAATACTTCAAATCAAATTTTAAAAATTTATTAACTCTTCAAATCTTCTAAAAACTCAAGTCTTCAAAAATTTCCTTCAAACTCTTCAAATCTTCTAAAAACTCAAGTCTTCAAAAAATTCCTTCAAACTCTTCAAATTTTAAAGCTTCAAAAACTACTCTTCAAACTTTAAAAAACAATTTCAAATTCAAAAACTTAAATCCTATTTGAAGTAGAAAACCTTATCACTCCATACTTTAATAAATATTAAAAAACTAAAAAATAAAAAATTTGAAATATCAATTTCAAATTATAGTAGAAATCCTTATAACTCCCACCTAATAATTAAATCATTAAAAAGTAGTATTCCTTTTAACTCCCACTTAATAATTAAAGTTCCTAAGATTAAAAAATTTAAATTACCTTTTGCTTAGGACTTTAATTATGAAATTAATAAATGTAACATACCTTAGTCTCCACCTGGCTATCTTGTTGTAGAAAATGCTTCAAACTAATTAACATCTCTGTTATGATTACAATAGACGTTACGATTCTTTCCTATGCCTTCAACACCCATTGAAAGACATATGAATGGTGTTTGAATGGGCATTAGAATAGGTGATTAGATAGGCAATTGAATAGATATTTTGATGGTTACCTCTATGGAACGCAAGACCTTTCAACTTCAGATGGTGGATGTTGGCCTCTCTTCTCTTGCTTAGGGTGACCACTCAGCTGGCCTCTTCCTTGTGATTGTGTCCTCAAAATAACTCAAGTTCAATATTTTGCCAGCTTCTACTATGCACTAGATAGCTAAACATGGATCTTTTTGTAGACGTTAGCCTCTTCTCTATAATGGCTAACTTGAAATATTTAATACTCTATTTGTTGTGCTCACTGTTAGCTAAATTTTGGCCTCTTTCCTTGGTCATGGTAGCTTCCCTTACTTTTAGTTTTTTATTGTTATGTCCTCTCAAGACAACTCAACTGCAAGTATCTTTCGTTGGACTAAGACAAGCTCTTTTACTAGATAACTGGAGCACTAGTTGGATGCATCCACCTGTGAACTCTCTACTAGAGTCCTTCTTGAGTGCTTCCACTATGCACTCGAACACTTCTTGAATGCTATGTTATCTTGCCTTGAGTGCTTCCTGAGTGCTTTTACTATGTGCTCCTATGTTTTTTTACTGTTACAATTATGTTCCCTTGGCTCGAGTTCTTCTTGAGCACTTCTATTGTGCTCTCTAGTACTTTCTTAATTGGGTGATTCCTTTCTCAGGAGATTCCTTGCTTGGGCACTTCCTCTCTCGGTTGCTTCCTTGCTTAGGTGCTTCCTTGCTCAAGTGCTTCCTCTCTCATGTGCTTCCTTGATTAGGTGCTTTCTCTATATAATTTAGCACAACCAGACTTGAGCACTTTCATTCTATACTTGGGAACTACCAGTCTTGGGTGCTTGTACTCTATTCTTAGGTATTTTCTTCTATACTCCTTTTTTTTAATCTTAACTACAACTTGAACGTTATTCCTTGTTTAAGTAAACTTAGTTGTAAAATAATATTTCAATATTAGTAGAAAGTTACAATTCTATTCTTTCTACTATACTCTAGATTTTATCCAAGTTATCTTATATTCTTATGATCTTTGGAATCTTATATTGCTTCTCAATTCTATGGAAGCTATGATGCTTCTCTATTCTATGAAATCTTAGGTCAAACCTAAGAACAATATGATTCTCCTATTTTATAGAGAATCTAAAATATTATCAGGGTGACTTTGAATGTCCCCTCATGTCCAACTTTCTTTTGATTTGGACCTTAATAAATTCTAGCTGAGTTCTTGTCTTCACTGGTTTTCCTTAAACTAAGTGGATAGACCTTAGCATCCAAATCAATATGACTTTTATCCATCCCCTCAATATCTACTCAATAAGCCCTATAAAATAGAGTCCAAGTCTTCATTGCTTTTAAAGTGGATAGACTCCAATATTATGGTGGCTCTAAAATATAACTCTATCAAAAATAGATAGATTTAAGTGGTAACTCTAATACCATTGTTGGATTTTAAGCCAAACTATCTC
The DNA here is from genome assembly GCA_028583015.1 of Wollemia nobilis. NCBI lineage: Eukaryota > Viridiplantae > Streptophyta > Pinopsida > Araucariales > Araucariaceae > Wollemia > Wollemia nobilis. Next base: position 11,638,460 of record JAQPPZ010001106.1, read on the forward strand.
AAAAATAAAATTGATCAAAATATGTATACAAGCTTTATTATCAATGCTTGTTACTAATATTTTATAGATTATTTTTCCAATACAATGTATGGATTTTTGTCTCCATAATATAGACATAGAAGATGACTCTTCAATATTTATCTATTGCACTCCTCACACATCCAAGAGTTGCAACCTTTCCTATTATTGACCTTTAGCTTCTCATCTTGCCACTTGTATAAAAGACTCTTTACTCTCTTCTTACATGCATACTTGACTCTATGACACTTGCATACTTCTACATGACTCTTACTCTCCTACATGCACTCCTAATACAATATAGTTGTGCACATCTTCACATTATATATTTGTACACTTACATACATGACACTTGTACACATTCTATCAATACACACTTGCACTCTTACTTACATAACACTTGTGCATATCCTACACATAGACACTTACATAAAGAGAATATAAATCACTCACCTAAACTATAGACTCAAACCATAATCTATTATATATTTATATTTGTACCATAATGGTACCATAGGGGTACATTTGCATGTACCAAATAATGTAATATTCTCCAACACAAAGAAACCCAACATCAACATGAAATCCTCCTCGTATCTCCCTATAGAGATCATTAAAGGTAAGGATTTTCTAGTAAGTAAGGAGTGCACTAAAGAAGAAACCCACTTGTTCAAGGAACTTTGTAGGAAGTATGGAGACATCATTGTCTCATCTTATGAAGATCTAAAAGTATATGACAAGAACATCATAAAACATACCATCAAACTACAATATCATGGAAATCCTTTTAGTTATAAATAGAGGCATGTTAATCCTAAGATTGAACTAATTATGAAAAGGAATCTAAAACTCCTATAGGCCCAAATCCTTTTTCCCGTCAAGCAGTTCTCCTAGGTATCCAACTTGGTGCCTATACAAAATAAGAATGACAACATCAATTTATGTTTTGACTTAAAAAATCCAAATATAGAATTATTATAAGATCACTACCTTTTTCCTGATATTGATTAGATTTTACAAAATATGGTAGGGTCACAAATGTTATCACTTCCAGATGGTTTCTCAAGGTACAATCAAATTTGGATCAAAGATAATTTCAACAAAGGATTACTGTTACCACCAAATGGAGGATATTTTCCTACCAAAGGATGTATTTTATATTTCCCAATGTAGGGTCCACCATCTAATTATCTATGGCCATTTCCTTCTTGCTACTAGTAGGTGAGATCATTCTCATAGACCTTGATGATTTAATTGTATCTACAAAGTAAAGGGATAAGCACATTGAGCATCTAAAATCTATTTTTCAAATATGTAGGGAATTTGGCATCTCACTTAACCCTTAGAAGTTTATTTTATTCTCTAAGAATATAAATTGTTAGAACATATGGTGTTAATGATGGCCTAGCCATAGATCCTGATAGAATAAAAGCAATCTAGGTCCTCCTACCCACATCCATTAAAAGGATCTAAATATTTCTAGGTCAAATTCAATTTGTAGCCAAATACATAATCAAATTTAAATATTTGGTTAGGTTGATCTCTACAATATTGAAAAAGTATGTAACCCTAGTGTGGACCAGAGAAGGTAAGAGGAATTTGTAAGACGTTAAAGATACCATCACCAGATCCCCACTATTATTCAATATTGATTTCTCTAAAGGATTTAGTGTTTTAAACAAATGAGAGTATTATTGTAGTACTTATCCAAAAGAATGATAAGTATGAAGAACATCCTAATTTCCTTCATGAGTCAAGTATTTCACAACTATGAAGGAAGGTACATGCTCGTTGAGAGACAGGTGCTTGCTATCATGATATCCTTAAGATATTTTAGGTACTATTTCATTCTAACTGCTACACATAAGATCCTAAGAGTAGAATATTATCTCCCACTATCTTCTATTATTGCTTTTAGTTATTTAAGAACTACAAATCATGTTGTATTTTTATAGGAAGGAGGAAAGCATTGATGTCTCTAAAGCCTATCATATATATAAAACCATTCTAATAGTGGGCCTTTACTTCATTGACATATCATAGGCTATGGATGGATTTTGACCATAATTGACTACTTTACAAAATTGGTTGAAGCAGTGCCTATCAAATCAAATAATAAAAAAGCAATCATCCAACTTTTAGAAGATATTGTCACTATATTTGAGCCCCCATCTATGATAATCGCAAATAATTCCACTACACTTATAGGGTTAAAGATGATAAAATTTATGATTGAAAATGATTTTTGCTCTCAAAACATCATCCAATTATTACCCCATGGCAATTATTAGTATAATCTATCAACAAGAACATAGTAAGAATTCTAAAGAAGATTATAGCTAAATTATAGAGAGATTGATATACTAAATTATGAAAAACATTATGAGCAGATTAAGTAATACGAATAGCTTCTATAGGGTCATCTCCTTATAAATTGGTCTTTGGTAAGGAGGTTTTGCTATCAGTCAATCAAGAAATATCTTCCTCATAACAATTAGACTTTGTGGAAACTAATATTGAACCAATGCAAAAATAACTAAATGCCTTGCTCATCCAAAAAGAAGAAAGAGAAAGGACATTCAAAAATATAGTCCAACATCAAAATGTGATCAAGTGGTGGTTTGACAAACAGACAACTAAGATGGATTTCTAGGTAGGCAACTTAGTATTCAAGTGGGATGAAGATAGAATTAAATTGGGGGGATATTAGAAATTTGATTCCTTTGGAGTGGACCATACCTATTCTTCATGTCATGGGTCCAAATGTTTATAAACATGCTATGGTAAATGGAAAGCTATTACCGCTTTTAGTAAATGGGCAGCATCTTTGACATATCTAATGGAAAGATAAAATATAAAACATATGTAAATATGTACATAACCCCCTTTATTTTTACATTTTTTTAGAAATTATTCCTACTTCAATCCCTTTTCTTCCGCTGTAACATTTTTTTTCTATATTCCTTTTCTTCTCTCTATATCTCTCTCTCATATTCATTAGGAGAAAGTGAATGAGGTGCTTATTTAAAAAGAGCAAAGGTGCAAAAGCAAGTGAGGTACTTGCATTGGACCCACTAGGTGAAAAAATCTCTCAAGTACACAAATTATCTCATTTTACACTATCTCACTCACCCAAGCATTTATTGTTGGGTGTAGATGGGGTAGGGGCTATAAAGTTTCCATGAAAAGTGGTTATCCCTCCATTCTCTACTTTGTATAAACACATTGCATGAACTGCTCTTTCTACTATGTATTTCATAATTCTACTTATAACATTGATGGGTCCCACATTACTAAGGCAAAGCAACTTTCTTTGTTGTTCAATAGACCATTAACCATATCCGATTAGTAATAATAGGTATTTGACCACCTCTACGTAGATCCAATTAGGTTGAATCCATAGGGGCTTCCCATAATGTTGTTATAAGAGTAAATTGCTTGCATATAATGTCAAACTGAACTACTTAGATCGTATGTTTTTTGTCTAAATGCTTATTACCAAGTGAATTGCTATCATCCTTGAGAAAATCACTCTATTTGTTCTTTAGCAAATCATCTTAAATCAAAATCTTATCTAAGCCAACCTTCACTAGTGATTTACTAGCTAGATCAAATAAATTGCTCAATCTCCTAGGAAAAGTACTCCAATTTAAAAAAAAAAGTCAATCTCCCATCAAATGAGTGAATCACTCCAATTTGTAAGTGAATTGATCCTTGGGTCAAGTGAATTACTTCCAATATTGAGACTTACCATATTTTCCTATCTTTCCAAAATTTCATCTACTTCCCATTTCATCATCATGGATACTGATTTTACTTCCACAAGCCCTTCCATGTTCAAGGTGAGTCCATGACTCTTCTATCCACCATAACTACTCCAATGCTAGTCCCACTAGCGTTAGTCCACAAAAAATACACAAGGACAAATCATCTAGAGATAAGGAAAAACATAAAATAAAAAGTGAAGAAGCCCTTCCCTCCTCCTCAAAGACCATAGGAGTTGTTTGATGAACCATACAAAAGGTTGGAGGAGGGAAAATACAAGCACTCTCTAGGAGATATAAGGAAATAAGCTTTCAGAAGATTCAATGTTGGCCTTATGACTAATTCTTGAAGCATAAATTAAAATTGGATCTCGTGCTTAGAAATGAACTTGGTCCTACAAGTTTAGAATTATCTTGAGCTTATGGAAGCAGGTTTATAGAGATATGAATTCATCGAAAGAAGCAATATATGCCTCAATGGACTAAAGAGTCTTTTTACATTTATAAGGAATACATAAGGAAAATGTTGTAAGCAATGGATGATCTACCCATGTGGGTCATTTGCAACCCTAATACCCAAAAATACTATTATTATTGGTTTGACCAAAACTACTAGCAGGATTTCTTAATCCCACATCTAAATAAACCTAAAAAAAGTGATTGATTTTAGCATCCTCTTGGAATTATATAGGTTCAAATATGATGTCCAAATAGTCTTATCTGGTATAGAAATAGTGTTTGGGGAGAAGTCAAATGCATGAGTTTATAAAAAAAATATTTCCCTCATATATAAAGTAAAAAACTATCTCATATATTACCAAATGATTGATTATGCTATATACATAGCAAATCAGATGATTAACCAATTAAATAAGTTCAAGGAAGAAATAAAATTTACTAACACCTCCTATTTGGTTTGTCTCATTTTGTATTAAAAGGATTGTTTCCTCTTGGTCTAAAATTCACATAAGTGGATGAGATGCATCCTCAAGACCTCAACCAATATTGGAAGACCCAAACTAGCTTCTATATTAGCCTTCAAAGTAGGCCAGTTCCTATGATGCTAGCTAGTATAACAATGAGGTTAAAGACTAAAGAGAGAAATGGGAAAGGGTTAGAAGCTAGAAGTGAAATTTGGTTGAGATTCAGCCACAACAAGAGACATAAATGCATGAGAGTCTCATTCCCTCAACTAAATTAAATTGCCTAATAGACCAACTATATTTCAATATTAGAGAACATTAATCAAAGAAATGTATACATAGCTAAGCCTTCTAGAGACTAAAAAATAGTAATCCAGGGAGTTATCCAGATAGTAGAATAACTTTAACAAATTACACTATTCACCCAACTTTAATAGAAATGCTTCACAATAAAATTCACATACATACATATTTTACAATATCTTTAGGCAAAGGCCAAACAACACTTCAATATTCATTAAGAGATGTATAGCCTTCAATCATATAGCTTATGCAATAATAAAAGCTAAAGTATTGACCATCGAAATGAGCTACATTCAAGTATTTATAGATTTACATTGCATTCTATTAGCTCAAAATGATTGTTCTAAAACTAATTGTAGGTCTATGAGGTTAGTATAGAATGTGTGCTTTCCTTTCTATCTTATTCTAGTATAATCTCCATGATGTGGTTGTGTTGATGTGGCTGATTTTGGTTTCTTCCAAGAGCATGGTATCCATGTGCTTCAATTTGGTTCATGATGCCCTCTGATAGATCTACTTTTTACCACTCTACTTGATGACTATTCTAGATGCATAAGGACAAGTGTGAGATGAAGGAGCATCCAATCATGGGGATTATCTGATAGATAAAATTGTTGATTCATCTTTCATGCACACCCTATGAATGTTAAACAAGAAACACAAGTAACACATAAATAGGAATAAATTCCCTCTCACTTTAGGATCTTGCTGGATATCCAAGGTGTGAGTTATAGAGTCAGGTTGAACGTCCTCACTCTTTTCCACTTCCATAATAGTTTTAATGGGTTGTATGTGTACCTGTAAGGGGGTTCAACTTCTATCCATTATTGTTTGGTTCATCAATCAAATTTGCATTTGTAAATAGATCTAGTTCTTTCAAACTTCAACAGCTTAAAAGAATAAATAATTTTAAGAAACATAAAAATGGATCTCTTTAGAAATAAAAACAAAGAGGGTAAGGTAGGGCCAAAAATATGGGTGAAATCCTGCAACTTTAATTATTAATTATTCTTTTGACTTGGCATATTGTTATATTTTCTAGTAAATTATCCAGCTTTCTAAGATTAATTTATTACCTAGAAAGGGATGAAACAAGTTTATGAAACAAAACAAATACTCTCAATATAGTTTAACCACTTTGAAGTTTCAATCTTGCTGGGATGTTTTTTCCAGTAGCTCAACTGACGCAGTAAAACCAAAGCCAGTAGGAAAAGAACTAAGTTTCAGAATGATTAAACCTCAACTAAGCTCTCCACATAACATCAACAACATGATGAAATAGATCAAACTCATAATAATTATTATCACATGCATTTCGATGAAAACAAGAATAAGTAAATGAGAATGATTCAAACTCGAGAAGCAGATTATGCACCTAGCTACGCCACTTCAAAGTAACAACACTGCAAAAGATCCTATGTCGACAATAGAGAGATTTTCTAGAAAAGCAGTTTTACATAAAATACTTTTATTATAAATTCTTGCATCCTTTTCTATACGTTCAATGGAAGTATTTATAGACTCAGGACCTTGATATTTTTAGAAATATCAAGCTCCCAATCCAGCAAAAATAATTTAAAATCCTACTATAGGGCTTCACACAATATAAAAGCATATTTTAATAGAGTTTCAACGAACTCTAACTACTTTGAAAATATGCCTGGGTATCTTGCCATAAATAGAGAAGATATAATATGATTTTATCTTCGTCAAATCGAGACTGCGTGCAGATTTTTTTTCACTTTCCAGCCAGTTACAACCATATCTTATTAATTCTTCATCTACAAAATCTAGGTGGATCATTGACTTCCAGTGTCTTATATCCTCGCACGATCCCCTTTGCTTGGTTCATGTTGAAATTTCCTTTCACCATCATTTTTGCCATTACTTCTATCATTAAATGCAACCACCAGCAAATTTTTACAAAAATTAAAAAAAGGCAAATATTAGAACATTAGCAATAATATTAATTTAAATCATTTTTATTTTTCTAAGGTTTGAACCTTTAATTTTTATTTTCTAGAGTTTCGGTAAAATATTTTCCAGGATTTAAATCCACTCTTTCTTAAGATTTTACATCATTTCCATTGCCAAACTTCATTTTTAGATTGCCGAGAATGGTTTTCTAATGCCAGAGCCCATCTTCCAATTTGCGAGAATTATTTCCAATTGTTGGGGCTTTATTTTTCCATTTTTCAAGCTTTGTTTCCATGGATGGAGTTCACTTTCAGATTGTCGGGCCTTATTTCCAGGGGTGAAGCTTTGGGTTCCTCACTTTATTGCCAATGTTTCATTTTCCGACCAAGTGCATGGGCGGCACTTTAGGTTTCTCTCACTTTATCCAACAATATCCCATTTTTTCGACCAAGCACTCTTAGATAAATTTTCCATTTCCTTCAACATTCGCAAAATTTTAGGTTTTAATTTTGAAGTTGACCTCCCTGAAAGTATGACATCCTTTTACACTTAGCACACTCTAATATTCCCAACAATGTACATGGGTGGCATTTGGAGATAGCGACTTCTTCAATGGAGTCCAATTTTTCCGCCCTTCCTTTTCAACCTTATTTTTTTATTTATTTGAAAACCATCAGGTGGGGTTTCGAGATGCTTGCTTTTTTGATAAAATATCATTTTGCTACCCTAGTTTTTCCTTCATTGAGAGTAGGCATAACTTTAGGACTTTGCTTTTCCTGATAATGCTCCATTTCTCCGCCTTAGCTTTCTTCCTTTGTAAACTGGGCAAAACTTTTGAACTTTGTTTTTCCCAATAATGCTCCATTTCTCCGCCCTACCTTTCTTCATTTGTAAAGTGGACTGAACTTTGGGACTTTGTTTTTCTCGATAATGCTTCATTTCTCTGCCCTAGCTTTCTTACTTAAGCAAATTTTACTTTTCTCTAAGATGGGATTTTGGGATGCTATCGGGGGGTGCGGTAGCAACCCATTTCTCCGTTCTTCTTTTAACAATTAGTAAAATTTCCAAAGATTTGCACATTGATTTCAATGAATTCAAACTTTTGTATTCTCCACTTTAAAAGTTTGTGAAGTATTCTCACTAACCGAAAATGATCTTCAATGCTGAAAAATGAATTTGAATTACCCGGAAGTTGCCCATTTCACGTGGTGTAAAATTATGACAAAAATTGAAAGTGCCAAGAATTTGATAAAACTTTCCAGGTGTTCAAATGAACCAAAAGGGTATCCGAATCCATAGAAAAAACGTAAAAAACATCTTAGATCAAGAGATATAGCATTAATAAGTTTGTTAAATGCAATAAGAAACTGCTATTTTTGGAAAGCAAATCACATCTGAAACCCTAAAAAATGGATAAGTGGTAAGGAGGAGCACAAGATATTTCATCCAGAATTTGAATCACCTCAAATGGATTCCTCTGTCAAAAGATATGGTGATTGCAAATTTGAAGTAAAATCATGGCAAGACCAAATTCAAAGAACCCTAAAAATTGATTTTAATATTTTTGGAACTTTAGGAAAACCATTGAAAATTAAATTTCCTAAGACATTTAATCTAAAATAATGTCATTGATGCATAAATATTTCAAAAAATCCAATTCAAATGAATGTTCCAGGCAAGCATTTTTGACACCTTGGTGTAGGCAAAATTTAAGAACTTGATGCAAACAAAACTTGGATTAAAAACCTCGAAAACTTCAAGAGGGTCCCCTTGGAAATAAAAATTAATTATTTTTAAAGGATCAAAATTTTTATTTTCAGTGGGGGTGTGTTGCTTCTCAACAAATGGTGACATCTAGGGGGAAATAGTGGCACTATTTGGAACCTAGAACTCTAGTTTTAAAACAATTTAAATCATGCACAACACCCTGTCGCAAGGATTTTCAAAATATTTTAATTATCTACCAGTCCATCAAAATTTTCTAGGGACATACTAGGTTGAATCACTCAAAGAAAACTCTGGTGTGTGATTGTAGTGTATAAATTCTTCCTCCAAAGAAAGCCATGGCTTATGTTAGATTTTGATGAATGAGCAATGAGAGATAACAATCACAATATGCAGAATAACCTGAAAGAAATTAAATCTTCTAGATGACTGAAGTATATTGAAATATAAATCATATAAAATATTACAATGTAGCTATGGAGAAAATGAGCACTCCATTAACAAAGCTACAGATCTACATCATATCCATCACCAATAAATGGTGTGGAACACAGAACTACACTATCCACTAATATACGCTATCTGACTATGTCCCCCGACTATCTTATCAATCTATCTAAGAGGTCATCCTTATATAAGTAAAATAGGATGCTTGACCAACACTCTATCTATATGTACATAGGATAACTTGCACATGTACAACTTACACATTGACACTTGTCCACTTATTACATTGCATGAAGTAACTAGATAACTTGTACAAGAAGTAATCTAGATATGTATCTTGGAGGATACATTTACATAACCCAAATGATGGAATAGACACTATTTCCAAAAACTTAGAATTCTTACTAAGGATTAATCAAACTATTTGGATTTCACAGGGTTATTCGAGTAGGGCTCCACTGCTAGGACAGAGTTACTCTTAGCTTTCCAAAACCTTGGTTCATAGTCATGGGGCGTCCATATCCCTAGTGAACATTTCTAAAATTCTTCTTTCAAAAATATTGATTATCTCCTTTCATTACGGAATTCTCTCTTTCTTTTCTCTCACATTTTTTTGTAGAACTCTCTTTTTCTTTTAGCAATAGACAGATAGCCGAGGAGTCTTACTAGAGGTTTGAAAGTTGTATTTGCCCTGATGTTTTACTAACCAAGAATCCGATCAACTAACCCTTTCAACTCAGGTACCGATATCTTCTTTGGAGTAATTAGAATATTTTTGTGAATAAAATTTTTCCTCTCCTATTCAACTTTTCTTGGATTCCTTACGATTTCTCTAGCTAAACATCATATCAATTATTTTATGATTAAAATAATTACAACGGTCAAGGTACAGCATATAAAATATTTCTCTACTATCATTCCATATAATAAACATTACCACTAACTCCTTGCTCAGAACATCCTTTTCATCAAAATCACCCTTCTTTAAACTATGAAACCAAGACAAAGACCAAAAAGAGGAAAGAAAAGGAAAACAAAGAAAACCAAGACCAACTTAATGTCGATAAAACAAACTAAACAAAAGCACTGATTCAATTTATTCTCATATATATATATATACAAATACCACTACTACTCAAACGAAATAGTAGATGGAACAACTGAGAAATAATGTTTCAAATATTGACCACTGATAGGTGTTAGTCTCACAATGACACTAAGAGGGGGGGTGAATCAGTGTAGCTCTTTTAAAACTTAAATCTTCAACTCTTAAAGCCGAAATAATGAAAACTTGAAACCAAATAAAGCAAGTATAACAAGAGAACATCACACAACACAAGATGTACCGAGGTTCACCGATTTGGCTACATCCTCAAAATGACTGTTTGGACTCCCATCCAAATCCAGCCTTTGCAAAGCACCAACTTTACAATCAATTTACCAGCACCCACTGGAAGGAGCACCAACCCCTGATTTATCTGCACCAACAGAAAGGAGCACCAACCCCTGATTTATCTGCACCAACAAAAAGGAGCACCAACCCCTCTACCAAGCACCCACTTGATTTTGATATTGATAATAAAATGACATATATGAATCTTCTCTTCTCACAAAAAAATTGATCGTTCTCTTAGCTCGTTCTGTCAATTGCTAAATGCTTTCTAGGTATTGTGCAGAACTCTGTCTATGACCTCCTCTCAAAATTTCAGCCAAAAATGATATCGTATGAGAAATTTATGCCCAAAATACTAAAGTGACGTTTTTCACCTTTTTCCCAAAAACACGGATTTTCACTCTTTATTTTTCTCCACACACTCTTCTCTCCGCACAAAATAAAATCACACTCTTCAATAAAACACTTCTAACTTAAATGCACACACTTGCATTCCTTTTCACTTTTCACTTTCTCCAAAGATCTTTATTTAATGAAACTGCTTAAAATAATATAACTCCCTTTTTTTATATTGAGAAGGCATTTCGTCAAACACGTCACATGCAAAGAATTGACACCTTACTCGTTCTCATACTTCGGAGCCACGTGACAACTCAAACCAAAAATAAAATATGATCTATTTGATGCCTTGAAGGTGTAACAACACTGAAACTGAAACTCTGGCGACTCTTCAAGGTCGAAATGGCCAACTAAAGGATTTTGCCCAAGTGGCACAAATTGACATAAAAGAGACCTGTAACGTTTTTGCAAAAATCATAACTCTCACCTCGTAACTCGGTTTTCTCTGAAATTTGAAACGTAGAATATTTGCAACACTGAATATATCCAAACCAAAACTCACTACCTAACTCCTTACGGTTCGCCTGTACCACTTCCACAAAAACTGCTACTGACACACTTTTTCAAAAAAGAGCGTTTTTGTGACAGTCTTGCAATGCTTGTAAAATTTGCCTCGTTTCTCTGTTTTCGTTGAAATTTGGAAAACATGTTCTTGAAGATAACGACCACCTCCAGTTAAAATTTTGTTGTATAAATCCTTACGGTTTGTTCGCAGTGCTTCTGACAAAACCTACACTTTTTCAGCCTGTACAACCACTTGCCAAATCATCCGCCAAGATACCGGAAACACCACCGATCACTCCAAACACTATGATGACATCTCCAATGTTGTTCTGGACTATTTCCTGACATGCTGGCATGTTCCAAACTGATCCATCCTGTCCAAATGTGCCCGTGGCGACTTTTGCAACTTTTTGACTATTTTGCTGCTTTGACAACTTTCTGACGATTTTTTCAACTTTTGCAAATTTGCACAAACAACCTGTAACAACTTCACCCAAACATCAAAAACATCCTCATAAGAATTTAACATCATTGTACATACTCTGAATAACCTCTAAACTCCTATCCACTACATCAACCGATCTATCTGACTGTGTTGACAACAATGACAATATTGTCGCTGCACCTTGCTCAACAATCTCCCCCTTTGGAATTGTTGGCAACACACGTGCAATTTCCTGTAACTCTTCTCCCCCTTTGACAACAATACCAAAGGGCTGCTGCAAACTCCCCCCGAGTCCATGCACAACATTCTCGAGGCAAAAATTATTACACTTAGCAAAAATCACAAACATGAGCAAAAAGATAAACAAATACACAAATGCTCCCCCTAAGAATGTGGTCCCGATAGCTAGTCAATTCTTGGGAAGTGTGACCACTCCCAATTTATTGCGAAGGTACTCAAAGACTTCCTTGGGCAACGGTTTTGTGAAGATATCCGCTACTTGCTCTGTTGTTGGAACAAAATCCAACTTAACCTCACCTTTCGCAACTTTCTCCTTCAAAAAGTGATACCGGATAGCAATATGTTTTGTGCGAGAATGCATAACCGAATTCTTTGAGATGTTAATGGCACTGGTGTTATCACACTTAACTAAAATTGGCTCACTGAATTTAATACCAAGATCTTTTAGGGTTTGTTTCATCCATAATACCTGTGTACAACACGTTGTTGCTACAATATATTTTGCCTCTGTTGTGGATAAGGAGACTGACTCTTGTTTCTTACTATGCCACGCGACCAACCTATCTCCAAGATAGAATGCACCTCCACTGGTACTCTTTCTATCATCTACACATCCTGCCCAATCTGCATCTGAATACGCAATAAGGGTGAAGTCCTTACCTTTCATATACCATAACCCATACTCCATAGTACCCTTGAGGTACCGAAGAATCCTCTTCATTGTTGTCACATGAGTCTCCTTGGGACTAGCCTGAAATCGTGCTACCATGCATACTCGCCTGCAAAATATCTTGTCTGGTAGCTGTCAAGTACGATAAGCTCCCAATCATAGATCCGTACATGGTTTGATCAACATGTGGAGATTTGTCATCCTTGCTCAACTTGCAACCTATCGTCATGGGAGTGCTAACTGGCTTACAATCCTCCATTGTGAACTTTTTTAGCATCTCTTTCACATATTTAATTTGAGAAATAAATATGCCATTCTCATTTTGATTAACTTGCAACCCGAGGAAATACGAAATTTCACCAATAATTGACATTTCAAATTCTTTTTGCATCTTATTTGCTAAATCTTTACACGACTCATCTTTGTTGCTACCAAATATGATATCATCTACGTATACAACAAGAACAATAAGATGGTCATTTTTTGTTTTGACATACAAATTACTATCCACCATACCTTTCTTGAACCCTTGTTGAGTAAGATAGTTGTCTAGCCTTGCATACCATGCTCGGGGTGCCTGTTTTAAGCCATATAATGTTTTCTTCAACTTGCAAACCAAGTTGTGATCATCACCAAGTTGGAAACCATCTGGCTGCTCAATATAAACCTCTTCTTCAAGTTTCCCATTCAAAAATGTTGATTTCACATCCATTTGATAAACTTTGAAATTCTTGTAAACTGCTAAATCCAAAAACATTCTAATTGCCTCTAGTCTAGCCACAGGTGCAAAGGTTTCCTCAAAGTCAATACCTTCAACTTGTGCATAGCATTTACATACCAATCTTGCTTTATTCCTGACTACCTGTCCGTCTTCATTCAATTTGTTTCGAAAGACCCATTTAGTACCGATTATATTTTTATTTGCAGGTCTTGGTACTAACTCCCAAGTTTTGTTTTTCTCGATCTGATCTAATTCTTCATTTATTGCCTTCATCCAACTTTCATCTTTGCTTGCGTCAGCAACATTTTTGGGCTCAATGTTTGGATAATAGAGAGTAGTTACTTACTACTCTTCTTCTTGTCCGAACACCAACTATGGGGTCTCCAATTATTTGATCTCTAGGATGATCTTTCTGCCAATTACTGTTTTGAATTTCTTATTTTCTTCCACTTCTGAATCACTATTTGAATCATCTGAGTCAATTTTTTGTTTTTTTTTCGTTTCCTTTTCCTCATCTCCTTCAATAACCTCTTCATAAATTGGGTAGTTCTCTTCATAGCTAATTACTCGTTCCCTACCTTCATCAACTTTAACATTGGCACTATCCACAATTTTCCTTAGCCTCTTGTTGTAGCATTTGTAAGCTTTGATTTTTGATGAATAGCCAAGAAAAATACCTTCATCCGCTCTATCTTCAAACTTACCAAGGTTTTATTCAGTTATTTTGATGTAACACTTGCTGCCAAAAACTTTAAAGTATCTTGTTGTTGCCTTTTTACCGAACCACAACTCATAAGGAGTTTTTCTTTCATGCATCCTCAACATGCACCTATTTTGGATGTATACCGCAGTATGGACTGCCTCTTTCCAAAATCTGTCTACTACTTTGCTCTCAGTCAACATAGTCTATGCCATTTCCTGCACTGTCCTATTCTTTCTTTCTACCACACCATTCTACTGAGGTGTCCTGGCTGCTGAAAACTGTCTCCTAATACCATATTTTTCACAGTACTCTGTAAAATCCTCCGAAATGAACTCTCCTCCTCTATCTGATCTTAAACATTTAATCCTTTTTCTTGTTTGATTCTCAACTTGGTTTTTGAAAACCTTGAACATCTCAAAAGCTTCTGATTTATGCTTCAAAAATAGTACCCATGTCATCCTGGAATAGTCATCTATACACAACATAAAATATTTGTGACCATTTATGCTTTGCGTTCTCATGGGTCCACATAAATCAGTATGTATTAGTTCCAAAGGTTTGCTTGTGTAGTACTCTTTTTTTTAAATGAGACTCTAGTTTTCTTCCCCTTTTGGCATGAAGCACAAATGCTATTTGATGGTTTTCCAATGGTGGGAATATCTCTCACTACCTTTTTTGAGCTAATTTTTACTAGATTGTCAAAACTAATATGACCGAGCCTCTTGTGCCACAACCAATTTTCTTCTTCCTGTCCAATCAAGCAAGCTCCTTTTGAAGTCTCTAAGAGAGTGTACAGGTTTCCAGATGTCCTCGATCCAGTTGCTATCAACTTTCCACTGTTTGCTTTTCTAACTTCACAACCCTGCTTCTTAAAAATCACTTCATGACCTCTATCACAAATCTGACTTATGCTCAACAAGTTATGCTTCAGACCAACCACAAACAAAACTTATTTTGACTTGATTTTTTCATCACTGATCTTAACTGAACCTTTGCCAACTATCTTAGCTCCATCATTATTTCCAAATTTCATTGAACCACCTTCATATTGTTGTAACTTCTCAAATTTTTGTTTGTCACCTGTCATATGACTGGAGCATCCACTATCAAGTATCCATGGTGCAGATTTATTTTGTGCTTTAAATGTTGTTTGTACGATCAAGGATTCCTTTTCTTCCTTAGATCACTCTTTTTCTTTCCACTCTGGTTTGATTACAGTTTTGGGCTCTTGTTTTGAATTTTCTTTTTCAGTAGCTTGTGCATGTTTTTCGAGAAATTTTCTATTTTGTCTCATTCCATTTGGTTGAAATTTTCTTCCCTGAAATTGATTTGATGCAAATGTACTTTGACAATTTCTTGCAATGTGCCCAAAATTATGACAGTTATAAAATTCTACTGCATAATCCATCAAAGGTGAAAAAATATTTCTATTGGTAAAATTCCTTGGTCCTACATTATACTTGCAATCTAAAATCTTATGTCCATAACCATTGCATTTAAAACAGTAACTAGAAAATAGATGATTGAACCTGGGTGATGGTCTTTGCCATGTTGTCGTAGGAGCCATAAATCTTCTTCTTCTTTGATGTGTGACATTGGTGAATCCATCATTGTCAATTCTCCTTTTGTGCCTTGCATTATTGCTTTCTTTTGCATGAGTCAATTTTTCTTGATCAACCTGTTTCTTATATTCATTCTTTATGGATTCTTCATTTATGGAATTTGATCCATTTTATGATTCTCCTTCATCAAAGCCCAAACCAAATTTTATGCCTGTAGTCTTTTGGTTATTTATGATCTTATCCAGCTTCATAGAACTTTCTTCACGTTTGTTATAACAACTAATTTTACGATTCATCTCTTCTATCTGCATCCTTAAACCAATAGTCTCTTCTTCTAGCTTGTTGCAATAATCTATTTTCATGGTTATTTGCACTTCGAGATCTTTAGATATTTTCTTGGATTCTTCTATCTGTACTTTCAAATTGGTTATGATTTCATTTGCATCCTCAAGCTTTCTTGAAATTTTCTTATTCTTTTTTCTTTCTATCTTCAATTCATCCAGAGCTGCAATTAGTTCCTCTTCCAAATTTACTTCTTCATCACATTCCTGTTCTTTTTCTATTTTTTCTTCTTTGAGTGCCATGAAAAGAGCTTCACCTATTTCCTTTTCAGAATCCTCACCGGAGTCTGTCTTCGATGAACTGACATTCTTGGAGATGAAACTTTTCTTCTTGAAGTTGCCTTTTTTGAAATTTGTTTTTTTTTTCCAGTCACTTCTTTCTTGGTGCGATCCTTCATCACTTTTGTTCTTCTCATTAAGTGGAAATTTAGCTGCAAAATGCCCAACGCCTCCACAATTGAAACATTTAAATGGTAACTTTCCTCTGTATTTTCCTTTTCCCATTTTTAGTTTTCGAACAAAGTTTACTTCTATTTCATCTGATGTCTCTTCTTCCTCGGATTCTTGTTTTGCTTTCATATTTTTGTGGGATTTAAAAGTAGGTTCTCTATCTGTGGGTTTAGATTTTCCTATTCTCATCTCATATGCAGTCAAAGAACCATGCATCTCATCCATACTAAAATAATTTAGATCTTTAGCTTCTTCTATAGCTGAAACTTTAGAATCAAATCTTTGGGGAAGAGATCTTAATACCTTTTTCACGATGACAGAATCTTTGATTTCCTCGCCGAGTCCTCTAATCGCATTAATGACTTCATTAACTCTCAGCATATATGCCTCTATGTTCTCATCATCATTCATATTTAATACTTCGAACTGAGCTCGATGTGTTTGTAACTTGGCCTCCTTGATCTTAATGTCTCCTTCATGAATGCTCCTCAGTTTGTCCCATATTTCTTTTGTCATTTTACAACTCATAATCTTTACCAGTTCACTATCCACTAATCCGCACATGATAGCATTCTTTGCTTTTGAGTCATTCTCAAACAGTTTCTTATCGACAACATTGGTTGGAGAAGTGGTGGGTATTGTATATCAACTATCTACTGAATCCCAAATGTCGTATCCCAAAGCACAAAGATATGTCTACATCCTGAGTCTCCAAAATACATAATTAGTTCCGTCAAACAATGGTGCTTTGTTTGATGAGAAGCCTTCACCACCTGCCATTGTGTCACTTCCAAGATCACCCTAGCTGGTTAAGCTTGTTCAGGAACCTCGCTCTGATACCAATTGTTAGTCTCACAATGACATTGAGAGGGGGGGTGAACCAGTGTAGCTCTTTAAAACTTAGATCTTCAACTCTTAAAGCCGATACAATGAAAACTTGAAACTAAATAAAGTAAGTATAACAAGAGAACATCACACAACACAAGATGTACCATGTTCACCGATTTGGCTACATCCTCAAAATGACTGTTTGAACTCCCATCCAAATCCAACCTTTGCAAAGCACCAACTTTACAATCAATTTACCAACACCCACTGGAAGGAGCACCAACCCCTGATTTATCTACACCAACAGAAAGGAGCACCAACCCCTAATTTATCTACACCAATAGAAAGGAGCACCAACCCTTGATTTATCTGCACCAACAAAAAGGAGCACCAACCCCTCTACCAAGCACCCACTTGATTTTGATATTGATAATAAAATGACATATATGAATCTTCTCTTCTCACAAAAAAATTGACCGTTCTCTTAGCTCGTTTTGTCAATTGCTAAATTCTTTCTGGGTATTGTGTAGAACTCTATCTATGACCTCCTCTCAAAATTTCAGCAAAAAATGATATCATATGAGAAATTTATGCCCAAAATACTAAAGTGACATTTTTCACCTTTTTCCCAAAAACACGGATTTTCACTCTTTATTTTTCTCCACACACTCTTCTCTCCGCACAAAATAAAATCACTCTCTTCAATAAAACACTTCTAACTTAAATGCACACACTTGCATTCCTTTTCACTTTTCACTTTCTCCAAAGATCTTTATTTAATGAAACTGCTTAAAATAATATAACTCCCTTTTTTTATATTGAGAAGGCATTTCGTCAAATCACATGCAAAGAATTGACACCTTACTCGTTCTCATACTTCGGAGCCACGTGACAACTCAAACAAAAAACAAAATATGATCTATTTGATGCCTTGAAGGTGTAACAACACTAAAACTGAAACTCTGGTGACTCTTCAAGGTTGAAACGGCCAACTAAAGGATTTTGCCCAAGTGGCACAAATTGACATAAAAGAGACCTGTAACGTTTTTGCAAAAATCATAACTCTCACCTCGTAACTCGGTTTTCTATGAAATTTGAAATGTAGAATATTTGCAACACTGAATATGTCCAAACAAAAACTCACTACCTAACTCCTTACGGTTCACCTGTACCACTTCCACAAAAACTACTACTGACACACTTTTTCAAAAAAGAGTGTTTTTATGACAGTCTTGAAACACTTGTAAAATTCGTCTCGTTTCTGCGTTTTTGTTGAAATTTTGAAAACATGTTATTTAAGATAACGACCACCTCCTGTTAAAATTTTGCTATATCAATCCATAGGGTTTTTTCGTAGTGCTTCTGACAAAACCTACACTTTTTTAGCCTGTACAACCACTTGCCAAATCATCCGCCAAGATACCGGAAACACCACCGATCACTCCAAACACTATGCTGACATCTCCAATGCTATTCTGGACTATTTCTTGACATGATGGTATGTTCCAAACTGATCCATCCTGTCCAAATGTGCCCGTGGCGACTTTTGCAACTTTTTGACTATTTTGCTGCTTTGACAACTTTTTGACGATTTTTTCAACTTTTGCAAATTTGCACAAACAACCTGTAACAACTTCACCCAAATATCAAAAACATCCTCATAAGCATTTAAAATAACTGTACATACTCTGAATAACCTTTGAAATCCTATCCACTGCATCAACCGATCTATCTGACTGTGTTGACAACAATGACAATATTGTCACTGCACCTTGCTCAACAACGAGCAAGTTCAAAAAATTACCTTCTAGGTCTTGTAGACGAATTGCATTATTACCCATAATTTTCATGATTTGGTATGGCCCTATCCACAAATGCTGCAACTTGGTGTGTTTATATTTCTTTTCATGGGCTTTGTCCCACAATAGCACCAGGTTTATAAGTTTGAAGGCCTTCACCTTTGCTCTTTTGTCAAACCAACGCTTAACTCTCTCTTGATGTTGACTAAAATGCTCCAAGGCCTGAAGTATTTCATCTTATAAATTAATCAAGTCTATCACACAAGCTTCTGCATCTACATGATCATTAAAGTAGTCTAAAGCAAACTGGTAAGTAAGCATCTTAATTGAAATTGGAACTATTAGTTTAGTCCCATACAACAAAGCCAATGGTAAAGTTTTAAGAGCTTCTTTGTCTTATCCTGTCAACCCAAAGTGCGTACTTCAGTAATGTATACCATTGTTTGGTTTTATCTACAACTGACTTCTTAATGGTATTTATCAAATTTTTATTCGTGGACTCAGCCAGTCCATTTCCTTGGGGGTAATAGTTGGATAAAAATTTAAGAACTATCCCCTTCTGGTATTCCCACTCTACAAAGTCCAATGACTAAAATTTGGTCCATTATCACAAACCAAATTTAAAGGAACCCCAAACCTGGTTATGATATTTGACTCCAAAAATTCTATTACCTCATGGGTTGTACTCCTCATTATGGCTACTGCTTCAACCCAACATGTATAATAATAAGTGGTTGTTAATACATACTTGTGCCCTATTGATGAATTCAGGTTCATCACTCCCATAAAATCAAGTTCCCACTATGTGAAAGATTTATCTATTATAATAGGCTACAATGGTAGAGCTTAGTTAACCTGCTTGGCCTCAAAGATCTAACATTGGTGACAAGTTCTCACATAATGATGTGCATATTTGAACAATGTGGTCTAATAGTAGCTTGCTCTTAATATTCTATGTGCAGTAGCTGAACTTGAAGGATGTCCTGCTCCAACTTCTCATAAAAATTAGACATTACGTCATTAACCTCATCCCAAGCAATGCATCTTAAAAATATGTTAGCATAATTTTCTCTATACATCTTACCTCCTTTGAGTAGAATATGAATAATATCCCCATACCAATCATCCAACTTGGAGTCCAATTGGTTAATCTTTGTCCCTGCAGGTATCTCAGCAATATGTTGGGATAAACCAAACCCTCTAATTAATTTTTTAGGCCATATCTCTAAGTCAAATTCCTACAATTTTGTAACCCAGTTTCCTCTCAGCTCTCCCAATTCATTTTGACTTAACAAATATTTGATAGTCGTATTAGGAACTATGGCATGAACCTTACTCATAATGTAATACCTAAAAATTTTAATTAATTTCACTAAGACATAGACTTGCTTATACAAATGAGAGTAATTCAACTTAGCACCCTTCATATTGGTACTTTTGAAGGCAATGGGTTGCTCCCTTGTTTCCTTTCATTGAGTTAAAAATGCAACAAGTGTATGTTTGAAAGCAAAAGAGTATAGGTAAAAATCTACATTAAAATTTGTACTTACCAAAACCAGAGCCTGTTTGATGGTAGATTTAATCTCTTGAAATGTCACTTTAGATTTTGTTGACCAGAAAATTTGAGCAGTTTCCTTCAACATTTTATTTAGTGGTTTGACAATTTCAGCAAAGCCAAAAATGGATTTCCTAGCAAAATTGATCTTCCCAAAAAATGATTTCAACTCTTTCTTAGAATTGGGAAAGGGTATCTTTGATATGGCTTCAACCCTCTCAGGATCCAAAAAAACACCATCTTTGGTTATTAAGTGACCAAGGAGTTTACCTTCAGTTACACTAAAGATGCATTTGCTTGGATTCAAAGAAATACCAAATTCTCTACACTTGTCAAAAATAGACACCAAATGTTTGACATGACCAAATCAAGATTTAGAAAAGACTGTCAATTCAACAATGTATACAACAATGAACTTACCCATGAGAACTTTGAAGGCATGATCAATTGCACGTTGGAATGTGGCTCTAGCGTTTATCAATCCACATAGTATTCTTTTGTAAGCAAAGGTCCCTCATTTGGTTGTGAAGGTAGTTTTCATTATGTCCTCTCTATCTACCAAAATTTGGTTGTACCCAGAAAATCCATCTAGGAAAGACATCATATTTGAACCATTTACAATTTGTAGCACATCATCCATGGAAGGCAAAGGATAATTATCCTTTTTAGAAGCCTTGTTCAAGTTTCTAAAATCTACGCAAAGCCAAATTTCCCCATTCTTATTTCTAACTTGCACTAGATTAGCTACCCAGGTAGAGTGTTTAATAGAAAAAATGATGGCAGCACTAAACAATTTTTCTACCTCCTTCAAAATGAGAGGTTCCAACAAGGCGTTAACATGTCTCTATTTCTGCCTAAAGGGTTTACAAAACTCCTTCAGAGATATAGTGTGTGTGTAAACTTTTAGATTAAAAATATTCAAGTCCTTATAAGACCAGGCCATAACATTCTTAGACCTGTGAAGCAAATTAGTGAGATTCCTTTTGATTACAGGGTCACAGGTTTTAGCTAATTGAATGTGCTTGGGATCCTCTTCAGTCTCTACATTTAGTTTATCAATCTCATTTCTTGTTGTACCAAAAATATTTCTAGAACTTGTTCTTTGTTTAATTCGGTAGTTGTCAAACAACCTCTCAAGTTCAACCATTTCCCTAGGAATTCTATTTTTTTTCAGCCTCATTATTCTCACTTCATCACTAAAATCTTCAAGCGTAGTATCCCTTTGGCCATCATCAATTATAACTTTTCAATTGCATTTGTATTCAGTAAGAAATTTATAATTTGCTAGTCATCAAAAAATACTTGAAATGTGTCTACGTTATTTGAAATAGGACACGGGATTAATTTCACTATTTTTCCTTTTTAAATCCATCAAAGGGCTTCAGATTTGTAGTTGATGAAGCCAAAACATCTGTAGGTGAATTCTCTTCCCTAGGAACATGCGTTATATTGAATGCGTCAAAGTCATCCATGAGATCCCAAGCTAGGTGTTTGTATCTTTTCATGTAAGAGACCTTGCATTAGAAATTATCTCTAACCTAATTAGCAATCAACTCTGAGTTTGTAAAAACTTGGATATTTTTCACATTTTTGTCTAACGTAAATTTCAACCCTAGTATGAGTGCCTCATACTCAGTCAAATTATTTGTACAGGGAAATTTCAAGTGGTAAGACATAAAATGTGTCTAATTGTGAGACCCTTTGAGAACTACCCCAATACCAAAACCTTTATTGGATTTAGCTCCATCAACATGGAGCGCCAAACATAATTAATATGATCAGTTAGAGATTTAACTAGTTTCACCTTTTGTGCAGTTGCCAAATTATAAACCCCAATATCTGCATCAGCAAAATTAATAGCCTCATTTTTTATATTATATTTAGTTATCATGTGCTTATACCGAGGCTCCCTGTTAATTCTTAGCTAATTTGCTACACCCTTCCAAGACAACCACATGTGTGAAAAATTTATGGCTAGATATCCTTTCAAAGATTTTGACCTGTCTCTACTCAGGAGCATTCCGTATCCCACAGGAATATCTACCACCTAAATGGCAATTCTATGTTGTGCTCTCAGCTCAAATGCTAACTAGATGTGTATACCTTGAAGTTCATTAATCACCTTGACCTCAATTTTATCCAGTTGAATGACTCTCCTCTCAAATTTCATAGGTGTTAATCCTAATTTTTGGCAAATAGTTAGAGGCATGACATTAGCTAAAGCATCGAAATCCACCAGACAATTATGCAATTTTTTCTCAAATATGTGAACTATCAACAAGAAAGGTAGAACTTCAATTTTTTCTTTATAGATTACCATATTGATATTTTCCATTTTCTTCCCCTTTTCCCGAGGTTTAGTAGAGGGTCCAGAGTAAGTTTTAATCATTTTATCTCTCTATTCAATGATTTGAGCAAGCTTGTGGAGGGTGATGTTAGCCTTAATTTTATTCATGTCCACTATATTATATCCTTTGTTAAGTGGATCAACAAATCCATCCTATACTTTTGGATCTCCCCCTTTGGGTGGAGGTAGATTATTATTTGGATAAGTATCAAGAGGAATACTATAAGATTTATTGGGGCATGTCGATGTAGTGTTGGGATCTGGATTTTTGTTCTTGAGATTGTAATTGTCTCTTCTAAACTGTTGAAAATCCTGCACTTCATACATAGGCATTTCCATAATATTTTATGACTCATCCAGGAAAGTGAAGGAATCCAGAACCATAACAACACTATATTTGGATGAATCGACACCATCAATATTTATTTATTTTTTAGGAAAACTTAGTTCACCAGACAAAGCTTCAAAATAATTACAAAAATCTAGACAATCTAATTCCTCATATTGGGATGTTCCATGAATCCTACACCAATTAGGCAAAGCCAAGTCACAAATGTTCACTTCAGGTCCCTTGCCTTTGTTGTAATCCTTATTAGCTTCATATGGAGGTCTGGAGAATTTGTTTAATTGGTAAGGAGACCTATTAGAAATTTTTCCTCCAGAGACTTGTCTCTTAAAACTCAAAAAGTCATTTGCCAAATTTTGAACCATCCTTGAAACTTCTTCAACTTTTGCTTTATCAGATTCTTTCTCTGTATTCTGGACATGCTCAATATGTGTCAAAGGTAATGGATTTTCCTTAGGCATAGCTTGACACATTAGCATTAGTGTATAATGTAGAATGGGATTCAAAATAGGTGTGTTCTTTGTAATAGAGGGCTTCAAAGGATTATTCAAAGGTTGAGGTCCCAATTACCTTTCAAGAGTTAGAGCTTCCTTGTAAGCTTCTGTCAAGTTTGTAATATTGGTGTCTCTCTTGAGGAAAATAGAGGTCACTGAATCCAAGGTATTATTATAAATTTCTAAGGATAAATTTGCACTTGGGATGTAATGGCCAATCACTCTACCATAAGCCTTTTGGAATCTCACATTGAACGATCTGATAGTTTCATCAGATCCTCTCTTAATGTTGGAGAATTTCTTATATAGCACACTGGGATCAATTACTTGACCAAACTGGGATACACAAACTTTCTCTAGATCATCACAGGAGGTGATTGAGTCATTTGTGAGATTTAGAAACTAGTCATATACCCCCTCCTGGATTGTTAAAGGGAATAACCTGCAAGCTACATCCTCATGTTGCACATTTAAAAATTTCAAAGCATTTTTAAAGGCTACTAAATATTCTTCTTCTATCCTGATTCCATCATGCCTATAGGTGGGAAGATACTTTTATAGATTCATGGGTAAATCATGGGCTACACTGAGGATATTCAAAGAAGTGGAGCCTAACCAATTGGACATGACTGCCTGATTAATGGTAGGATTTTGAGTCACAACTTAAGGAACCACTAGTGGAGATAAAACTATGTTGGACAAATATTTGGCTCTCCTGATATTGCTTCTCCTTGGGGTTTCCAACTCAAACATAATGAGTTCTCTAGCCCTTGGGTGGGACCTGGTTATTCTAAATGAAGAATCCAACCTAACTAACTATCTTAATAAACATCGAACGTAGGTTTGGGATCTCCTTCTAGTGCCAAAATAGTGTTGATTCATCTTTCATGCACACCTTGTGAAGGGTAAACAGGAAACACAAGTAACACATAAATAAGAATAAAGTCCCTCTCACTTTAGGATCTTGTTGGATATCCAAGGTGTGAGTTACAGAGTCAGGTCGAATGACCTTGCTCTTTTCCACTTCCAGAATAGTTTTAGTGGGTTGTTTGTGTACTTGCAATGGGGTTCAACTTATGTTCGTTGTTGTTTGTTTTATCAATCAGATTTGTATTTTTAAATAGATATAGATCTTTCGAACTTCAGCAAATTTAAAGAATAAATAATTTTAAGAAACATAATAATGGATATCTTTAAAAATAAAAACAGAGAGGGTAAGGTAGGGCAAAAAAGAAAGGTGAAATCCTACAACTTTAATTGTTAATTATTCTTTCAACTTGGCATATTGTTATGTATTCTAATAAACTGTCTAGCTTTCTAAGATCAATTTATTACCTAGCAAGGGGTGAAACAAGTTTATGAAACATACTGAACACTCTCAAGATAGTTTAACCGCTCTGAAGTTTCAATATTGATAGGATGTTTTTTAGTAGCTCAGCTCACGCAGCAAAACCAAAGCCAGTAGGAAAAGAACTGAGTTTTAGAATGATTAAACCTCAATTAAGCTCTCCACATAACATCAACAACATGCCAAAATAAATCAAACTCATAACAATTATTATCACATACATTTCGATGAAAACAAGAATAAGGAAATGAGCACTGTTCAAACTTGAGAAGCAGATTAAGCATGTGTCTATGCCACTTCAGAGTAACAACATCGCATAAGATCCTATGTCGACAATAGAGATATTTTCTAGAAAAGCAATTTTACATAAAATACTTCTATTATAAATTATTGCATCCTTTTCTTTACATTCAATGGAAGTATATATAGACTCAGGATAGGCCCTAATATTTTTAGAAATATCAAGCTCCCAATCTAGCAAAAATTATTTAAAATCCTACTATAGGGCTTCACACAGTATAAAAGCATATTTTAATAGAGTTTCAACCAACTCCAACTACTCTGAAAATCTGCCTGGGTATCTTGCCATAAATGGAGAAGATATAATCTGATATTATCTTCATCAAATCGAGACTATGTGCATATATTTTTCACTTTCCAGCCAGTTACAACCATGTCTCATTATTTCTTCATCTATAAAATTTGGACGGATCATTGACTTCCCACGTTTTCTATCCTTGCACGATCCCCTTTGCTTGGTTCACATTGAAATTCCCTTTCACCATCACTTTTGCCATTACTTCTATCATTAAATGCGGCCACCAATAAATTTCTGCAAAAAAAAGGCAAAGGTTAGAACATTAGCAATAATATTAATTTAATTAATTTTAATTTTTCTAAGGTTTGAACCTTTAATTTTTAATTTTTATTATTTTCTAAATATTCTCGTTAAAATATTTTTTAGGATTTAAATCCACGCTTTCTTAGGATTATACATCATTTCCATTGATAGAATTCATTTTCAGATTGCCAATAATGGTTCAGAGCCCATATTCCAATTTGCGAGAATTATTTCCAATTGTTGGGGCTTTATTTTTCCATTTTCCAAGCTTTGTTTCCATGGATGGAATTCACTTTCAAATTTTCAGGCCTTATTTCAATGGGCGGAGCTTTGGGTTCCTCACTTTATTGCCAATGTTTCATTTTTCGATCAAGTGCATGGGCGGCACTTTAGGTTTCTCACTTTATCCAACAATATCCCATTTTTCCGTCCAAGCAATCTTAGATAAATTTTCCATTTCCTTCAACATTGGTAGAATTTTAGGTTTTAATTTTGAAGTTGACCTCCATGAAATTCTGACATAATTTCACACTCAACACACTCTAATATTCCTAGCAATGTACATGGACGACATTTGGGGATAGTGACTTCTTCAATGGAGTCCAATTTTTTTGCCCTTCCTTTCCAACCTTAATCATTTTTTTTATTTATTTGAAAATCATCGGGCGGCGTTTCGGGATGCTTGCTTTTCTGATAAAATCCCATTTTGCCACCCTAGCTTTTCCTTCGTTGAGAGTGGGCAGAACTTTGGGACTTCACTTTTCTTGATAATGGTCCATTTCTCCACCCTAGCTTTCTTCCTTTGTAAAGTGGGCAAAACTTTGGGACTTCGCTTTTCCCGAAAATACTCCATTTCTCCGCCCTAGCTTTCTTCCTTTGTAAAGTGGGAAAAACTTTGGGACTTCACTTTTCCTGATAATGCTCCATTTCTCCGCCCTAGCTTTCTTCCTTTGTAAAGTGGGCGAAACTTTGGGACTTCCCTTTTCCCGATAAAGCTCCATTTCTCTACCCTAGATTTCTTCATTTATAAAGTGGGTGAAACTTTGGGACTTTGATTTTCCTTATAATGTTGTATTTCTCCGCCCTTATAATGTTGTATTTCTCCGCCCTAGCTTTCTTCGTTAAGAAATTTTCACTTTTCTCTAAGGCAGGCTTTTGGGATGCTATTCGTGTGCAGTAGCAACCCATTTATCCACCCTTCTTTTAACACTTAGTAAAATTTTCAAACATTTGCACATTGATTCCAATGAATCCAAAATTTTGTATTCTAAACTTTAAAATTTTTTGAAGGATTTTCACTACCCGAAAATTATCTTCAATACTAGAAAATGAATTTGAATTACCCGAAAGTTACCCATTTCATGTGGTGTAAAATTATGATGAAAATTGTAAGTTCTCAAAATTCGATGAAACTCTCCAAGTGTCTAAATGAGCCAAAAGGGTATCCGAATATGTAGAAAAAATGCAAAAAAACATCATGGATCAATAGATATAGTATTAATAATTTTATTAGCTGCAATTACAAACTGCTATTTCTAGAAAGCAAATCATATTTGAAACCCTAAAAAATTGGTATCACTACAAGGAGGAGCACAAGATATTTCATTCAAAATTTGAATCACCTCAAACAGATTCCTCTGTCAAAATATATGGTGATTGCAAATTTGAAATAAAATCATGGCAAAGACCAAATTCAAAGAACCCTAAAAATTGATTTTAATCTTTTTTGAACTTTAGGAAAACCATTGAAAATTAAATTTCCTGAGACATTTAATTTAAAATAATGTCATTGATGCATAAATATTCCAAAAAATCCAATTCAAATGAATGTTCCAAGCAAACATTTTTGACACCTTGGTGCAGACAAAATTTAAGAACTTGCAAACAAAACTTGGATTAAAAACCGGAAAACTCCAAGAGGTTCCCCTCGGAAATTTCAAATTAATTATTTTCAAAGGATCAATTTTTTTATTTTCAGTTGGGGTGTGTTGCTTCTCAACAAAAATTCTACTTGATGGGGATATATTTGGGCTCCTTGACACTCTGTCAAGCTCTTTCTCCTAGCTAAGATCTGAGTCTGGTCCTTATATCTTGAGTGTCAAACTTTCTCACTCCTTGGAGTGACATTAGCTTATTTTAGAGTTTGGCCTTTGGTTTTACACTTAGTTTAATTTTGAGGTGTGCATTTTCAAGTTCCAAAGATGAGCCTTCCTTGAAATCTAGTGCTTTCTTATGTTGGGCTTCATGCCTTGGAAATTTTTTTATCCAACCCATTCAATACCATACTTTTTATGCATCTTGTGATGATGTCAATGCTCCAAAAATTTAGCATTTGCTTTTGACACGACCAAAATTTCAATCAAGCTTATCGTTGTGTTGGACTTTTATGTTTGCCTTGGTGATGTCAATGCTTTAAAAGTTTGGTTTGCTCTTCAGAATAAACCAGAATTTAATCTAGATGTCATAACAAAATACTAAAATCTTTTGTCTTAGCCAACTTTGATATTCAACTTCATCGAATGCCAAAAAATTTTCATGTCTCTTGATCATGTTAGCCTTAAGAAAGTCTAGTCACTTTCTACATAGCTTAATTTTTATTCCAGTGCTATCAAATCATGTCGATCTCTTCTACCTCCATTTTCTAAACCCAACGACTGTTTTATACACCTAACTATGATTCTGGTCTTCTAACCTAATATCTATTATTTAATTAGAAAAATTTCTCTTGAAGAGATGCTATATATAGGTGGTTTAATTCTTTGTATCCACATTATTAGTGTCTCCTAGGGAGTTTTCTTACAAAAAAAGAGAACCCACATAGCCTTATCTATTGGGTGATGGAGTCAAAAAAAGAGAAGCTAATACATAGTGGAGACCCTATCTATATACTTTCCATATTTGTGGTTCTAATTGTTGTTGTGTCTGCAAACTCAACTTGTCCTTCCTACATTATTGCCCTAGATGTTTTCACCCTGATAATCTCCATTCATTCTTGGGAAGTTGAAGGAGCTTCCTCAAGCCGAAATATTCAGCAAATCTTGTTCCATGAATTTTGAGAAGGGACATAAACTCCCATGAACTTCTATAGAACATTCCTTAGCTCAAAATATTTCTTATAAGATATATTACTATGCTTTTGAGCTAACTCTTGTGACTTTGAAATCAACATAGACAATTTTTGAAAGACTGCAATGGCCTAATTCCTTTCAAAGGGATCAAGCCATGAATCAATTTCACTTTCATCAATGATTTTTTGATCTAGATACTAGACAAGCTACTCCTTAATGCAAAACTTACCATATTTGCCTCAAAATCCTAAGAAACCAAGGTCAATGAGTTCCTTAACTAAGACTCTTATTTTATTCATTCTTGCTCTCAGTATAGTTATCACATCACATCCTTGTAGCATTAAATTATTACCATATACTACTTGCTTTGAGTGAAATTTTACTTCATTTAGATATCTTTCAGTACATGCTACTATGTAAATGTATTCTCTTATGTTTTTTCATGATTCATATTACACCTCCACTTGCTCCACCTTATCTACTAGATCTTTCCTTGCTTTTTTTAATTCCTTCTTGGCCTCTTGGATTAACTTTGTATTTTATGCTATCTTCTCTACTAGTGGAAAAACCTTTATAGTTGTCTCTTTGATCTTAATCCAATATTGACTTCAAATTTGCTTCAGTGCCTCCCCGAAAATGATGGAATTTTATGGCTTCTACTTCTCTTACTCCATATCTAATTCTACTATTGCAAAATTTCCTTCATGAGCTTAGGACCTTGATCTTAGCTTCTGCAATTCCTTTTCCTATGTTTGGATCTATTTTTCCCCTTGTTTTAACTGCTCTTCAAGAGTTTGAAGATTATCATCTCTTTATTGGAGTTTTTATTCAATTGGGGTTCTATCTAATTAGAGCTTTAGGTTTCTAACTTCTTATTTCAAAGCCTTGTTTTGTTTCCTCCTTCAATATCTACTCCAGGCTATCAGCTTTATTCTTTGTAGCTATATATTTTATTGGCACTTGATTTCCTTGAGATAAAATGTGTTTGCCTCAGCGTAAATAGATCTAACTATATGCTACCTCAAAATATTTGAGATGTCATACCTTTGAACCTCATTGTCATAATATTTCATTGTCATTTCTAAATCAAACTTTTTGACCTTTGAGATAGCGATTTATTTGACCCACTCTCTAATACTTGGATCTACAACATCATATATTTGGGGAACTACCCTCTTCTTCTCCTTCTGAGGTGATTGTTCATGTGCCCATTTTTGGACATTTGCTTTAACCGATTGTATCATAGAGAAGGCTTTTGGAATTCTATGACTAGACATAGGGGAAGCAACAATGGCATATTGGGAAGGATACAATAATTCTAAAGGAGATTTCAAATATAAAATGCTAGCACTTGTAAAGGTATGAGGATGTGAGATTTTGGGAGTTTATCATCTTTCTTGTGATGGGGAAGCGAAAGTTATACTTGGAAATGGATTCTGAGGAAGCAATAACTCTCTTGGAGGGGAGGATGGCAAAGGCTATTGCTATGGAGGGGATTGCAAAGTTGGTGGTTGAGATAGAAGCCATACCTGATCCTTACACTTTCAAGTGTTGCTTCTAAGTTGTGGTATTAAACTCCTAAATTTATACATTTTTCCATTGAGCTTCCATAGATAACTATTATGCTCTATCTTTCTTTGAAATATCCTTCTATTGGCTACTTGGAAAAAAATTTCTTTTAGGTTTCTCAATGGATTGCCTATATTGGAGATGTTGGCTTATACCAGGCTAAGGATTGTCTCTACCAAAAATTGTTGGGAAAACAATATTTTCTACATGTTCTATTACCTCGACTATTTTTTCTCCTGCTATATGCTTTATTTTACCTTCCTGGCCTATCACCTATAGTCTCTCTGCTACTAGATGATTCCTAGATGTGCTTGCCTTTTTAGGATATCTATTTTACACCCAAATCCAAAGTTTTCTGCTTCATCAACTTGTTAGCATAAATCCATGGCAAAAACCTAGTTGGTCATGTAATAAGGAAGCATGTATGGATTTCCAAGGAAACTATAGACTCTGATAATAGTATCACTTTGCAAAAAATACAATCTCCCAACTCATGTTTCTTACCACATAGCTTATCCATAGATATAGGCATTAACTAGGGAATCTACCATAAATGTAAGCTAGTGCAGGCCCAAAAAATAGTCTATTAAACTCTAGATATGAATTAATTTCTCTAAAAATGGGGTTCTAGTCAACTATTGAGAGAGGTGTTCCATTATTTGCTCGTGTTTGAATTCTTAAGCTTGGCATGTTACGTACCATAAAATATAGAAACAACCAGGCTAAATATGATGGGTAATGAAAGATTTCCTTCTTCTTCAACTTTAGGGCAATTAGTTGGTTGTTGATCTAGGAGCTTAAAAACTGAGCCCAATCAAAGAATAAAGGTGCATTCACATTGGTACATTCATAGTTATGCACATTAGTAACTACATAGGCCATAGATGCTTGGTAATCATATACATATTGATCAATATCTAAGCTAAGGATGATAATTAACATAGAAAGGACTTCTTGATAGAATTTTTGAATGCCAAGAGCTCAATTGACTGCTCTTGGAAATCATTCATAGGTTTCCTTGTTCACTTATTTAACCAAATTTTAACATTGTCCCTTTTACAATTCATACTTTTCTCCTCATATCAATTACTTTAGGATTTGTACATGAATTACCTCTCGCCACAAAATCCTTTGTGATTGCATCAAGTGTGATATCAAACAACCTTTACCCTATTGTAGTGCATACCATTATGGACTCTTTGTTATAATTTTATGTAATCGCTTTGACCAACTCAAGGCAAGGGTGGATGAATATAGGCATATAAGAAGATAGGAGAGAGTTCCATGCAACTACTTCAATCCTTTTTTATGAGAATTTTATTCCTTTGTTATTTTGCTCCATCTCTGAAACTTTTGAGCTTTAACTTGACTATGATTAAGGGGTCATGAATTTGGATCAATCAGTCTTGGAGCTCCTTCATGGTATTCTATACTTGTTGACCCCATTTCCATCATACCATAGCTATCAAGCTGGGGAGCTTTAGTGGAAAATGTAGATACAAGCAAGAATGCAACACTTTGTAGCTTTACGTAAAATAAATATGCAACTTTGAAATTCTTTGCAACTCAAATTATTAACTACTCTATCATGCATTGAATGTTCACAACCCTAATTTTATAGTATGAATCCATCATGGAGCTTCATTGTTGCTACCTTAATGTCAAATATTTTACATTCTTAGCTTTACCGCAAAATATTTCCGTGAAATTGACAATTCTTTTTAAGCACTTGGGATGCATGCCACTTTAAATACCACCTCATTTCTTAGCGAAAAAAATTGCTAGAATTTTAAAATTTGGCAACTGTTAGGCTTATGTTTCAACCAATTAACTTTTGGCTACTCAAAACTATCAAGGCCACTACTTTTGTATTTACATGTGTTTCCATTTACATATATACATCTCAAGGCATACATTTCTAAGCATAATGCTTTAAATATTGGTCATTTATTAAAATTGGCAAAAGGTGGTCATCCATATTTTTCAGCTTGTGTGCATTTAATTCACACCTTCCTGGGATTAGGTAAGATCCAGACCATAATGAATTCATATTTTCATGGTTTCCTAGTTTAGTTCTATTTTGTCCCACTTTAAAACCAAGTCACCAACCTTAAATAGATCTGGGAAGGTTTTATTATTAGACCATATTTTAACCACCACTTGATGTCATTGGAAGCAATTGTATGCTTTCTCTTTTTTATCTTCTAGCAGAAGTAGCTCTACAATTCTTCTTACAATTGGTTTTGCATTTTCTAACTCCATATGATCTATAAGTATCACGACTTGCAATTCTATATGTAGTGATAATACTTCTTTCCCATAGACAAAAGAGTATGGAGTGGTTTTCAAAGCTTTTTAAACTATGATTATATCTTCCCATAGTGTTTGATTAAGTGTTAAATGCCAAATTTTCAGATTATCCCCAATGTTTCCTTTGATTATTCTCATTATATTCTTATTTTTGGATTTGGCTAGCCCATTACCTTTTGGATAATAATTGGAAGAAGTATTTCAACATATACCATATTTGCTAGAAAAATTGATCTTAGGACCTATGAAAGTTGAACCGTTATCTGAGACTATCATTGTCAGGATTCCAAACCTAGTGATTAATCTTTCCAAAAACCTAATAATAGTCTCATGATCAACATGCCTAGTAACTTTTGATTCAAAATATCAGGTCAAATAGTTTGTTGCAATCACAATAAATTAGTCCCTAGAAGATGAGTGCAGATATATTATCCTGATAAAATCAATCCTCCATTGCTAAAAAGGCTCCTCTAAAATAATTGGCTAAAAGGATAATGTCAAACACTTTCTTCTTCCAAAAAACCTCAAACACTTGTCACATGCCTTAGCAGCTTTGGAAGCATCCATAAATAGAGTAGGCCAGTAATATCCAGCCTATACGATTTTAGCCATTGTAGTCTGACTAGAGTAATGTCCACCTAGGAATATGCGTAAGGGGTCGACCCCAAAATGTATTTATAAAAATTTGGAAAATTTGAAATCCAGGTGAATAGTGTCCAAATGCATGTAGAAGGTTCACTATTATTAGGGGTAATGTTGGAAATTTAAACTTAAAATGGTCAAATTATTATAAAATTGAGGCGAATCGACCCAAATAAAAATTTGCACCCAAAATTTTCTGGCTAATAGGCCCTGGTCAAGAGTCCCAAATATTAGCCAATTCCAAAATTTGAAAATACTAATTTTAGCCAATTTAGCAATAAATAGCCGCTATGCATAACCCTGTGTCCACTTAAGAAGCCTGAATGGAATTTATCCAAGACTTCCCTTGCTTTACCCAGATGTATACACTATAGGAGAACTCTATAAAAATTATTTTGATACAAAATACCATCAATCATGGTATATTTTATAGCTTGTAGTCTGTACCTTCACCTCTAAGAAGTTGTAAATACATCCAAACACTTGTCAATCTAAAAAAATGGATTAATTGATCAATCCAATTGCTTTGTTCCATC
This sequence comes from Wollemia nobilis, assembly GCA_028583015.1. Lineage (NCBI taxonomy): Eukaryota > Viridiplantae > Streptophyta > Pinopsida > Araucariales > Araucariaceae > Wollemia > Wollemia nobilis. The sequence goes on from JAQPPZ010001106.1 coordinate 11,672,668, forward strand.
GAGCTATTTGTTTCTTGTACTTATTCGGGCTCTTCAGTTAGTATATTTACTTTGGATCTATAGAATTAGCTAAGTGTTCACATGGGGCTCTTTCTCTTATCAGCTTGGTGGGCCATATTTCTATATCATTTTCTTGAATCTTAGTAATCCAACTAGATCTTTTTACACCTAGCTTTACTTGCATAATAAAATTTTGAACATCTAGATTTACAACATACACCACAGTCTTGCTTTATGAAACATAGTGCCTTAAATTTTTCAAGGATTTCATGAGAGCAAATACCTATTTTTTGATGAAATTATAGTGCTTTTCATTATTCTGTATTATCTACCTTAGGAAGGCTATAGGTCACTCGCTATGATCTCTGTCCTTTTGAGTAAGTACAACTGCATAGCTTTCTTTAGCACCATATACATAGAGAATGAAATCCCTCTGATAATATATATTGGCAAGTGTTGGAGCTCTGGTTATAGCTTACTTGATATTTTTGAAAGATTCCCTTCTTGCTTCAGTCCATGTGAAATTCGTATCCTCCTTTATCATCTTTGTCATTAACTTTACTATTTGAGAAAATTCATATACAAATTTCCAAATAAAATTAATATGCCCAAAGAAAGACTATAAACCTTTCTTGATTTATGGAATTAGGAGCACCAATATTGCTTTTACCCTATTTGGATCAATGGTTAAGCCTTCTTTTTGACACTATGTGCCCTAGTAACTTACCCTTATGAACAACAAAAATTGATTTCTTTGGGTTCAATGATACCCCAAACTCTCTATGCTTCTAGAATACAAGTCGAAGATGATCCAAGTGTGTTTCTTTTTTTATGTGAGAAAACCATCATATCATCCAAATAAATCAATATAAGTTTATTTACCAATTATCCAAAAGCTAAGTTCATGGCCATTTGAAATGTGGTTCCAATATTAGAAAGTCCAAATAGCATCCTTTGATAAGAAAATATTCCTCACTTTGTGGTGAACACAGTCATGTGCTAGTCTTCATCTGTTACTTGGACCTGATTGAAATTGGATAATCCATAAAGGAAAATATTTCTGCCCTAGAAATTGAATGCATAATTTGGTCAATTTGAGGCAAAGGGTAATGGTCGTTCAAGGATGCTTTGTTCACATTTTTGAAACCCACAAAAAGGTGCATGCCGCCATTCTTTTTCTAGTAGGTACCAAATTGGCTATCCATGTAGAGTGCTTGATTGGGTAAATAATATTTACATTGAGCAACTTTAGCAACTCTTGTTTCATCAAAGATTCTATCTTGGGATTGATCAAAATTTACTTTTGTCAAAATAGCTTAGCATTGGGTAACATTTATATAGTGTGTTGGCTAGTGTCCCTATCGTAAACTTTTAAATCATCGTAGCTCCATGCTATGATGTCATTGAATTCTCTACACAATGCAAGAAGTTATTGAACTTCTTTCTCAGAACACTGTAATCCAAATTTTAGGTTTTTCCTAGGTTCAACCTAAACCTCTCTGAATTCTTGTTTGTCAATCTTCATTTTTTGGCCAATTGGCCAGTCACTACTATCAAAGAGACTCTCAAGAGTGTCAATCCCTTCAGGATGTGATTGTTCTTCATATGAATAAAATCTTCTTCATTTATGATCTTGAGCATCTCTTTAGTCATGTTTGTATAGGTTACCTCTTAAATTAGGAATTCCACTATCTGGTTATCATCATCAAACACTTGTCAAATGGTTTCCTTATCTAGCATAGAGAGCTTGAAAGCAAGCTTGACAGATTGTGAATTCTTCCATGTGTCAGATGTTGGACAAAAGTTTGCCTTGTGAGAGGCGAGTACATTGTATTATGCATTTTTCTCTCTAGGAATTTCTTTTATGTTCAAGGTTTAAAATATTTCTAATAGGTCATAGACTCTATTATAATAGGCTTTTAGATAATGTTTCTTATTTTTTCTATACCTTAGTTTACTACCAGTTCAAATTCACCATAGATCATCAACAACTTAACTCCTAGTTTTTAAGAGAAATAATATCTCGATAAACAAAATATAGGAAGGCAATAATTGTAGAATCAAAAGGAAAAACAAATAAGAAGAACCACATTATATAAGACTTTATCCTGGGAAACCCTTTTGAGAGAAAACCCAGCAAGAATATCTCCTTATTGTATAAACTTGATTGTATCCAATACAATAATATCCTTTAGTTTATTTCTTGCTTACTCTATTGCTTGCGATTACATTTATTGCATATTGTGTTCCCCCCTTGGGGGGTGTCCAAACCTTCTCTACCCAAACCCTTATGCAAGTGTTGTTTTATATACCTGTATCGCTCCAAATTTTTTGCATCCTTACCTTCAGGCTATAGGATCCGTGCCCGGAAGGGGGATGGGAAAAGGATGTCACGGTACCTCGGACTGAGAGGACTTTGCGAAGGTCCCGCCTCTCAAGGGAGGTGTATTTTGATGATTTTTCGACGGATGGTGGGTTCACCAGGAAACATTTAATGGCAGTTTCCACGCCTAGGTTTGGAATGTGTTTTTATGTGTTCGTTTTTAACCTTAAGCATTCATATCCTAGGTTTGGCCAAATGAGTCTAAATTAATCTAAATGAAAATGCAGATTTAATGAATACAGGAGAACAAATTTAAGACAGAAAAACAAAGTAATTAAGGAAGAATAAGAAGAATACCTGACCCGGATGTCTGATGGAGATTCTGATGTTTGAAGCAGTCAGGATCGTCTGGAATTCGACAGAATCATCTGAAATCAGACAAGATCGTCTGAGATCTGACGAATTCATCAGACGAATTCGTCAGAGACCTGCAAACAGAAGAACAGATGCAAAATACAGAGAATACTACTGTTCTAGTTGAGGGAAACTGTGCAAAATAACAATGACAATACTGAACTGAAACTTAAAGAATGAAACATGTATGAATGATGCTAATTAAATCACAATTATGGATTAATTATGCCTTTGATCTAGATGGGTGAACTCCAAAATGCAATATAACATAAAATATCAAATAAACTAGCTAATTTGCAGAATAAAACAACAGAGAAAAGGTGAAGAAATGCAAACTTATGGCACTGATTGCCTCAATGTGGACTGCAGTCGAGATCGTCTCGCATCAGTACGAAATCGTCTCTGATTCGACAGGATCGCCTCCGATCTGAACAGGTTCGTCGGCGACGATGTATGCTTGCTCCGGCTGAAAAACAAGATGATACCTGCAACAAAATTGATATAGGACTACTGCAAATGAAGACTTAGGATGATTTAACGTGCATGAAGCTAAGTTACGAGAGAATTTCAGCCAGGGGTTGGGAAGGGAAGGTCCTAGGGACTAAATAGGCTTAGGGGAGTAGTTAGGAGGTTGGAGATCATCCCTATTTGGGAGATCTCCAACGGGGGAGGGTCTCTAACGACGCAGACACGCTTCTGCCCGGATTAGAGGCCCGTTAGAACATAAGCTAATTTTGCAAAATTAGTTTTGCGACAAGATCGTCTGGACGTCCTAGCCCAGACGAAATCGTCAGATCCTGGGGCGATATCGTCTGATCGGCGACGATATCGTCAAACGGTCAAAACAACCTCTAAAAATGGCACGAAAAAGGGGGAAATGGATTACCCGACGGTTAACGGGCGGTTTGGGAGGTTAAATTTGAATTTTAAATTATTTACTAAGGTGAATGTAATTATGACAATTTTATTGCGCCAATTTTAGGGTGCTACATTTTGCCCCCTCTTTAGCAAATTTTCCGAAGAAAATGCGTTAAAGATGAGTTCTTCTCGATCTACGAGAAAGCAAAAATTATTCCCATTTTTTAGGCGACGATTCTTGGTCGAATCGTACGACAACTTACTATGGTGCCCCCTCCGTGTTTTTACCCAAATCGAACGTTTGAGGTAAAAACGCGGAAAAGCAAAAAAATTATTTTTGAATAAAATTAAGAAAAATAGGGTAAAACCCTAATTCATTTTTACTGTTCATTTTCTGGTTTTTTAGAGCTCTGAAGCAAAAATGGTGGAGACGACGCACAGATCGATAGAGGTCCGGCGCGGTCTACGGGTAAGAGTCTAGACTTAACTAGAATGCTTTAATTTAATTTTACATGCTTTGTAGGTAATTTTTAGATGAATTTTGAGCATCGCGGCCGTTTTTGGGCCGTCGACGTCGTCGGGACGAAATCGTCCCGATTTCGACGAAAGGGGGACGATTTCGTCAAATTAGAGACGATTTCGGCTTGCAAAATCGGAGACGATTCTGCTCAAATTTGGGACGATATCGTCCAATAGTGGGCGATATCATCAATTGCATAAAATTGAATTTTAACTTGCATTATTAATTACTTGAATTGTTTATTAATGATTGTTTGTTGTTTTGTTGTTTATGTTTGCGAGAGAGGTTTGCTAAAGAGCAGGGAATGGAAGTATGGAGGTTTGAGGGATGACTTGGCCGCTCTCACACAGGCAGAGCGAGATCAGCTGGCACAGGCCAGCTTGCAGCATGTGGTAGAGATGCCACATGTGTCCACAGATATGGGGCTACTAACAGCCCTAGAAGAGAGATGGTATCCGGGTTCCTCATGTTTTTGGCTACCGACAGGGGAGATGACTCCCACTCTAGAGGATGTATGGAGGATTATGAGAATCCCCATACAAGGACGATTGATCACTCCTACGGCCAATCAGGGCCACGCTATGGGACGACTGTGTGGTGACCCGAGCTTCGCCCTGGAGAAGGGCGGAGTTAATATCGAGGCACTACGCCAGATGCCTGGGGCATCTAGACTCACACGAGTGCTAGCTGGAGTGGTTGGTGGACTTTTGTTGTGCCACCAGAGCGGGTGCAGGGTGTCGTGGATGTTGGCAGATGTGATCTGCGACATGCGGGACCACGGGTACAGGTTCTCTTGGGGCAGTTATGTATTATGCCGATTGTACAGGATCTTGTATGGGGTCGTGTACAAGGGCGACCGATGTCTGGTGATGACATCGCTCCTACAGGTTTGGTGCTGGGAGCACATTGTAGTGCGGAGGCCGATAGGGCTTCCTCTGACAGGGGTAGACGGGGAGAGGCCCCGAGTCTTCTACTGGTGGCTTCGAAGAGGGTCACAGCGGCGGATCGACCTCCCTATGTCCCGGAGACTATTGGATGACTTAGTCCCAGACCAGATCACCTGGAGGCCATGGAGGGAGCATCCAGGGTGGGCCGAGGATGGACAGGAGTTGGCTCGCGTCAGGCGAGTTTGTTGGCTGCGGATGGAGAGGGGAGAGGTGGAGCTCCACCGCTATGACCGAGTTTTGCGTCAGTTCGGTCTGCAGTAGGGGATCCCATCTCTGAGGGATTATGAGTTTTCTCGGACTATCCGGGATAACACCACAGTTAGCGGGGCTCCAGACATGCAGCGGTTCTGGAGCCAGGACACGGACGATGCCCCCATCCAGCCAGTGGATGGTGACGATGCAGGGGTAGCCGATGGCTACGATGCCTGGTACGTAGGCATCCGCCCTCCTCGGATGACGAGGGCATAGGGTCCGATACACGCGGTTGTGCGTCGGATAGGGAGGCGGCGCCAGGCAGTGATGGAGGCGGCCCAGGGTCATGACGGGAGAGAGCCGAGGAGGCCACAGGCACAGGAGAGGCCACGGCAGAGGGAGAGGAGGGAGGCGAGACCCCCATCTCCACAGAGGGAGAGGCCACCATCACCCGATAAGGGCAAGGGCATTGACACAGGAGAGAGTAGCGAGATGGCTACTCTCCGGGTGGAGAGAGATCGTCTCCAGGCATAGGTGCAGACTCTACAGGATGAGGCTGCACGCCACCGAGCTGAGGTGGCACAGCTGCGAGACGAGATTGCACGCCTCAGGGCACGGGGCGGAGGGGCGAGCTCTGGAGAGCTGACACGGGCTATCGCCCAACTCACTTTCTATCAGACATTGTATTATCAGCTGGTGCCAGAGGCGGATAGACTACCCCTGCCAGCCAACATTGCAGATCCGATCAGGATCGGGTCGTCGAGGACCACGTCCCGATCGAGGACTAGGACTACTCAGACTGCGATGGGGCCACCTCGTCCACCTCAGGGTGGGGGAGGAGATGAGGCGGAGAGCTCGAGGGGCTCTCGAGGCTAGAGGGCTGCACAACTTTGTACAGACTGACATTGTATTATTATTTTTTTGTTGATAGAGGATTGAGTATGCCGAGGTACAGATTGTGGCATACCAATCCAGTTTTGATGATGTATATATACTGTTGACATATATATGATATGTTATTGATCATATGACTTGTATTATGTGTATGCTTATGATGCTTTTATGTTTGATTGATTAATTTGATAATTGGATTGAGGATTCATAAAATTATGTCGTTTTGAAAATTGATAACTTTGATGTCATGCTATAATATTTTAAATGAAATAATCTGATGTAACAAATTGTTTGTTTGTAAAGTGATGTAATAAAAAATAAAAAGAGACTTCTAACAATAATTTCAAAGGACATTGTCGCTATTATAGACCATTTCATGGAGTCGCTGCTCACTCGGTCGTCAAGCTAGTCCCATTTATAGAAATATTGTTAAAAGTAAAAGAGTGCTTAAGAGACCTGTCTTAAGACTTTGGTGCAATAGTGCAAATGATGATGATGATGATGGTTTGTTTTCAGATTTTCATGAAAATAGTATGCATGAAATAATGTTAAAATGATTTTTGCTAGGCATAAATTCCTAAGTGTGATAAAATTTTGGATAATTCTTTAGGAATTATACCATCTTTGCAAAATTGAAGGTTGACATAATGACATGAAATAATGAAAATGGGTTTGCTTTTTAAAAGCATAATTTGTGTAAAATAATGATTTAAGTCATATGGTTTTCATGATTTTAAATGGGGAATAAAAATTGTTACGATGGTTTGCGCTAGGCATAGAATATGTAGGTATAGACTTATACCATCATCGCGAAAATCCAAAAAAAGATAGTTTTATTGCATGGTTGATTTTTGATAAACAGAAAATATGAAAATGAGGACTTGCGCTAGGCATAAAATTTCAATTTTGGTTTTGGAACTATACCATCGTCACGAAAGTCAACCAGATATATATGTTTTGAGTGTATATTTTGAAAGAAATTTTTGATTTTTCTATTATATAGTTGTCTTTATGGTAAACAACGGTACTTGATTTATTCCAAACAAGTTGCAAAAATAATATTTCAAAGTATTTTGAAGACAAAAGTTAGATTTATAAGGAATCCCATGTGCATATGTGAATTCATTTCCGATCTTGATTTATCATAATGATACACAAAATCTCTCAAATACAAATGTGTGTGCAATTGCTTTGTGCATTTACCGGTTTTGAGCAAGATAATATGATACAAGTGATTTGAAGAAACCAAATAAGTGTTCATTAACCATGATGTAGATGCATATAACCATACTAGACTACTATGTAGGTCGGATTATCAAGAGCTAGCTAATCCATAAGCAAACATAGGTCTGTACAAAAGAAGGTCGCTAATGTGACAGACATATCACCACGCTAGGAGTTACCCAAGGCCAAGCAGGTTGGGCACAAACCACCTGTTATGGGGCTTACCTCATAGTTTTCGAATAATTGAGAATTCCAGGGATTCAAGCTCATCAACCCTTCTTTTCTTTTCAAAGGGTAGGGAAAGGGATTTTATTGCTTTCTTGCTTTCTGCTTTCTTTTGCTTTTCTTTTGCTTTCTTTTTCTTTTTGTATTTTTGTTTGCTTGATGTTTGAGATAGTGCTTGAAATATTGTTGTAATGATATAAAAGAACATTTTTCTTTTCTTCTTTTTTTTTTTTTTGTGAACTTTTCTTTTCTTTTTCTTTGCTAGGGATACTTGCTCGGATTAGCTGTAGAGCAAGGGATTTTTATTCTGGGTAGGGGTGAGCTTGTCCTTTTGCCAATTCTCAAAGATTCTAGACCATGTGCATGATAGGATAGCAGGGAAAACTTTTCGCTCAAGAAATCACATCTACTATGTAGCAAAACATGGAAATTACAAATATAATCATTTTATTGTGAAAGGATGTGCTTGGTTTAAGTAAATAACAAGATCAATTCTCTATGCTCAAACTTTATTTAATTGAATTTTGTGGACTTTGATATAAGAGAGATTAGTAATCATGCCAGATAAAATCAAGATATTTATTTTTGTGAGTGTGCAAGTGAGGGATTCCAAATAAATGCTAATTTATCAAAAATAATTTGAAACATATAATCGCAACATTTGTAAGAAAATATATATAAACACTTTTGAGAAGTTTTGAGAATGTTGACTCCCTCTTTCTTCTTTATATTGTTTTGGTTTTGAAAGAGTCAAGCATATTGTTGTTTTTATATTTTTATCATTATTTTGATTTTTGGTTTTATTTTTGTTTTTGAGCAAAAAATTTAACAAGTGCCATAAATAAATGCAACAAATAGTTTTGAAGATTTTTGATGATTATGAATGTTTTTGATGTTTTTGGATTTTTATAAATTTGAAAGAAATACAAGATAGTAATTTTGAAATATTTTAAACAAATATATACAAGGATGAAATGACCAAATTTATGCATAGTAACGTTTAAGATGCAAAATATTCATGGGTTCTTTAAGTTCTTTACCATCTAAGGTAGATAATTTGTATGCTCCTGATTCAAATTTAGCAATAATAATGTATGGTCCAAGCCAGTTGGGCTCAAATTTACCTTTAAGGTCCTTAGTTGCATTTGTATTTTTTTTATTTTCTTTTAAAACAAGGTCGTCGATCTCAAAGGATCGATGACGAACTTTCTTAGCATATGATCTTTTAAGCTTGTTTTGGTAAGCACGGAGATGCTCCAAAGCATTGATGCATTTTTCATCTAGGAGTTCCAACTGAATGAGTCTGCCAGCTTGATATTCATCTCCTACTTCGGTATCTTGAAGTAGCAGAGCCAAAGAAGGAACTTCCAATTCAAATGGAAAAACTGCTTCAAGCACCATAAACCAAAACAAATGGTGAAGTTCCCGTGGGGGTTCGAACACTAGTTCGATAGGCCCACAAGGTTGGGTATAATTGAATGTGCCAGTCACGGCCGGTTTTATTGACCAATATTTTGAGAATTTTGATTAAGGTTTTGTTAGATGCTTCTGCTTGACCATTACCCTGAGGATAATAGGGAGTGGACCAACGATGTTGAATCTTATATTTTTGGCATAATTTTTTAACATCTTTATTTTTGAAACAAGTTCCATTGTCTGAGATGAGATTTGCAAGAATTTCGAATCTACAAATGATTTGATTAAAAATAAATTTAGAGACTTGTGTGCCAGTGCAGGAAGCTAAAGGCATAGCTTCGACCCACTTCGTGAAATACTCAGTGGCGGTTATGATGAACTTGTGTCCATCAGATGACACCGGATTGATTTTGCCAATAATGTCTAAACCCCATTTAGAAAAGGGCCAAGGAGATGAAATAGCCTGTAGTTCTTGGGCAGGCGCATGGACAAGGTCAGCATGTTTCTGGCACTTGTCGCAATGGCGCACATACTCATGTGCATCCGTTTCCATGGTAGGCCAAAAGTATCCTATCCGAAGGAGCTTTTTAGCAATGACACTACCACTAAAGTGTCCTCCACAAGATCCATCGTGGGCTTCACTCAAGGCTGATTTAGACTCTTCTAAGTTTAAACATCTTAATAGGATACCTTCAAAAGATCTCCTATATAAAGTATTGCCAATTATTACAAAGCGACTTGCTCGTCGACGTAATAACCGATGCTGGTTTCTATTAGAATTGGCAGGGAAAGTCCCATTTTGGAGAAAATCAAATATGTTCGTATACCAAGGTTCAGGAGTAGTTTCATTGATTAGAAACACATCCAAAGGCTCTAAGCATGACTTATTTGAAGCGGGTTCCTGGAGTCGACGAATAATGATAGTGGCATATTCGTCATCTAACTCCAAGGGTAGGAGAGATGCAATGGCAGCCATAGTGTCAGCTGCACGGTTGCTAGTTCGAGGAATAGCTTCCAAGGTAACTTGATCAAATAAAGACATTAATTGTAAAACATAGGCCTTATATGGGCACAGTTTATCATCTCTCGGTTTGATAAACTTCATTAATTTGGTTTATAACCAGTTGGGAATCACCAAAAACTAAAAGATGTTTAATTTTTAGCGCTAGGGCAGCTCGTAATCCAAGGATTAGAGCTTCATACTCAGCAATATTGTTGGTGCAAGCAAATGTCAATTTGAAGGATAGAGGAATAAGATGTTTTTGTGGGGATATTAAAATAATACCCGCACCAGCCCCACTCATGCATCGGGCTCCGTCAAAGTATAAGGACCATTGTTCAAGTATGGTCGGCCTCTAATTGAAGGCATTCATCAAGAAATTCGATGATGAGGGGATGGGTAGACTCTAAGGGTGCAGCAGACTAATTGATCTCGCTATGATTTGACCCTTAACAGACTTATGTCCTATGAATGTGAGATCAAACTCGCTTAGAGCAAGAACCCACTTGGCTGTGCGACCCGATAAATAAGGTCGACTCATGAGATATCTCAAGGGATCGTATTTAGCAATGACATAAGTTTTTTGACTAAGCATATAGTGTCGTAATTTTTGCGTAGCAAACACGACGGCTAGACATAGTTTTTCTAATGTTGTGTAGCGGGTTTCATAACTGATGAAGGTGCGGCTAATGTAATAATTAGCACGTTCTCGCTTTTCATCATCAAGTTGAGCTAACATAGCTCCTAAGGCAGAATCTGAAGCTAAAATATATAGGAGAAATGGGCGATCAGGTTTAGGTGGTGAAAGCACAGGTGGATTAAGGAGGTATTGTTTGAGAAGTTCAAAAGCTTCTCTACATTCGATGTCCCAATTAAAAGGGACATCCTTCTTAAGGAGTTTAAGAAAGGGACCAGTTTTGTCCGCTAGCTTATCAATGAAGCGACGGATAGCTTGAAGTTTACCTTGTAAACTTCGTAATTCAGATATATTAGTAGGTGCGGGCATATCAATGATGGCCGCAATCTTGAGAGGGTCGATTTCAATACCACGTAAAGAAACTAAAACCCCTAATAGTTTATCGGACTTAACTCCGAATATACATTTTGTTGGATTTAATCGAATAAGATATTCTCGTAATCGATTAAAAACTTTTCTCAAATCATCTAAATGATTATCTTCAATAATAGAGCGAGCTATAATATCATCTACATAATCATGTAGGATATCATGCATCATATCATGAAAAATATAGGTCATAGCTCATTGATAAGTTGCACCTACGTTCTTTAATCCAAATGGCATCACTTTCCAGCAAAAGGTACCCCGAGGGGTAATAAAGGTTGTTTTAGCCTCGATCTTCAGGAGCTATCCTGATCTGATTATAACCGGAGAATCCATCCATTAAGGACATCATCCCACTCCCGGCAGTAAAGTCAATGATTTGATCCATGTTTGGAAGAGGAAAGTCATCTTTAGGGCATGCAACGTTAATATCTCTAAAATATGTGCAAACCCTAACTTTGGTAGCTTCTTTCTTGGTGACTGGAACTACATTTGAGATCCATTCTGCATAATCAATAGCTTGTATAAAGATAACATTCAGGAGTTTTTCTAACTCCCCTTTGACTAGCAGAGCCACTTTGGGATGCATTTTTCTAAGTTTTTGTTTAACAGGTTTAGCATCCGGATGGACCACTAGATGATGCATGACTACAGAAGGGTCTAGACCTGGCATATCTTCATATGTCCAAGCGAAGACATCTTCATACTCTTTAAGAAATGCAATGTATTGTTCTTGTTTTTCTTGACTTAATTCTGATCCAATATTGATTATGTGAGGATTGTCCTCAGCTCCAATATTAATTTTAATGACGTTTTCTACCTCCATGTGAAGATCTCTTTCAAAATTAGGTGGGGCGGGTGAAACGCCCAATTCTTGTAATTCTTGTAAGGTTAATTTAGATAATTCATCTTGAGGATTAGTGGCCTCAAGTTGGGCTATAGTTGGTATAGAACCATCAAAATAAAATCCATTGTGTAACATCTCTTCAACAGAGACATCATGGAAGATATCTCCTTCCAACTCTTCGTCGGGTCGACAATCATTTCAGGGTAAGCTATGGATAGCATGTTGCATGAAAACGACTGATTTTTAAGAGGCAAATCAACATGCCTATCCAAATAATCTTGATAACATATGAGTTGATCATCATCTTCAAAAGGAAAGGGTTGACCCTTACTAGGAAATAGGCCCACACCATAGCGGGCAGGCCACGGTTCTACCTCGAAAGGTTCTTTCATGCCATTTTGGAAAGGTCCCAAGCCTTTCCCTTTATATCCCATTTTAAGCATCATGGGTTTAGCTTTAATATAATCATTGGTAAAATAACACCGAGCATATCCTTCATGATGAGTTTTGATATTTCGAGGGATTCTTCCCTAGTCATATCCTTTATAAATGAAGGCACAACTCCCGACTTGGTAAGTACTTCCCATAGGTTGTGGGAGGCCCAAAGTACGAGGAGATGGCGGCAATTTATTTAAAAGAATTGAATCTTGCATGAAAGCATTTGTTTTTTTTGATATTAAGGTTGTGGATAAATCTGGTAAAAGTTCATCAGAAAGGGCATAAGATGTGGAAGGCTTATTACCTATATCTTTAGATGTGGGAGGAATGATAGATGTGTCTATAGGTTTTGAATTTATAGGGATAGAACTTGAAGGATTGGTTGTAGATTTAAGATCTTTTTGAGGTTCTAAAATGATTTGTTTAGAGGGTTGTTGGTCTATATAGGAGGATGAAATTAATGGAGGGGAAATAGGTGAAGTTATGGGTGTGTGTTTCACAGTTTTAGATGAAAAATAAGAACTAGGATGTGTGGACGACAGAGCAGGGCAAAATTGCACTCCAACGGGTTCTGCCAAAGCACACATATCAAAAGGTCTAGGGTCACCATGGATAGTGACCAACTAATTTTTAAACTCAAATTTAACACATTGGTGTAAGGTTGATGGGACCGCTCGCATGGCGTTGATCCAAGGGCGACCCAAAAGTATATTGTACGATGTTGGGCAATGTACAATAAACACGGTTGTTTCTAGGGTTCTAGGACCAACTTGCAATGGGAGGGTAATAACTCCACACGTTTCTTGTGTTTCGTCATTAAAAGCTTTGATAATCATATCAGTTTTCTTCATTTCATCACTTCTAAAGCCAAATCGTTGGTAGAAGTCAAAAGTGCAAATGTTTAGAGATGAGCCATTATCAATCAAAACTCTTTTGACAACTACATCTCCAATTAGAGCAGTAATGTATAAGGGATTATCCTTATGTAAACTGTGTTGTGGGATATCTTTATCCCGGAAGTCAATACAATCAATCTCTCGAGTGATGATAGTATTGGCCATAGCTTCAGGTTGAATGTTTTGAGGTACCATCATTTGGCTCAATGTAAGCATCAACTCATCCCTATGGGTGGGAGAGGATCTTAATAAATCCAAAAGGGAAATTTTGGCCGTAGTATTGGACAATTGCTCATTAATATTGTAAGGGGGTTTAGGTTGAACATTAGGAGCATGATTCCCTTTATTGGGGTTTTTCAGAACGAATGGAGCTGATCCATCGTTCTGGTTTGGTTCTTGTTGGGAATTGTGGGCTTGTTGTCGGGTGACGACTCCAATGGTACCTACAATGTTATATTGAAGACGTTGAACTGGTCTTGGTCTAGCATTTATGGCTTGTTCATTAGAAAGGAATATATTAGAAGAAGGTCGAGTAGTAACTCTTCTAGGAAATGGTTCTTCTGGAACCATAGCATCTGTGATGGGTTGAATAGGATCTGATTCATTTTTAGAACTATTCGATTGGTTTGAAGTAATGTCTAGTTCACTTTCACTATCTGATTCTATATCACTAGAATCAGAAGTTTGAAAATTATGTAAGGGCCTGGTCGTAACCAGGGATAAGGTTGTGTCAAATATTTGAGGATCCTGAACAGGTAATTGTCCGCTAATGGTTCCTACATATCGGGTAGGAGGGGGAACATTATGATGTTCGATTTGATTGGCTACCTCTTTACCATGTCGTGGTAAAGGGTGTTGAAATATGTCTAGAGTTTGATTGGCATTTTGATTTTGATTTTGGGGAACGGTCTTTTGAGTATTATTAGGAGGGTTTTGTTTAGGTTGGAAGGCTTGCACTTCCATTTCATTATTGTCGATCAAATCCTGTATTTTATGTTTCAACCTTTTACAAGCGTTGGTAGAATGTCCAGGTCCTCTATGGAAATCACAGTGTAAGTCAACTCTGTATCCGGGTATAGTTGGATCAGGTTCCCGGATAGCTGGTAATTGGATCAAACCTCTTTCGAGTAATTGAGGTAAAATAGTTGATAAGGGTTGGTTTAATCTAGTAAATTCTCGAGGAGGCTTGTCAGGAGGTTTCAATATAAATTTTTCTGTTGTCTTTGTTGCATTGATATTAGCAACATTTCTGCTATCAATGACTCCGTCACCGACGACTTGTTTGTTTTTATATTGATTTCTGGATGTTTTCTCATCATCCTTCTTCCTAAGTTGGCCTCTCCTAATGAGGGCATCTTCTACTCTTCGAGCTAAATCTATAGCTTGATCGAAGGTAGTTAAGGTAGTAGTCGATAGCTCATAAGATATTTGTTCTTGTAAATTGTTGATGAAAATGTCCAACATTTCCCTATAAGGTAGCACAAAGTGCAGTTTTCCTGTCAATTGCCTCCATCTAGCTAAGAAATCGGCAAAACATTCATCTTTGTCTTGTTTTAAATTGTATAAATCTTTAATAGTTACATGCCTCTCGATGTAGGCACTAAATTGATGGACAAATGATTCCATTGTTTCTTCGAAGTTTCTCAAAGAATGAGTGGGCAATTGATAGTACCACTCTAATGCCATTCCACCTAAACTTTTTGGGAACATTTTTAATAATAGCAAGTCATCATGCGATATGTCATGACATGCTATCCTAAACATGCGAAGATGCTCTATGGGATCTTCGGTTCCTTTATATATAGGCAAGATAGGCATGGGAAAATGCTTAGGGTATGGTTGAGCTACAACTATGGGATCCAAAGGTTGACTACATATCTCTCGATAATTATACGAGGGACGGTAGGGATCTATCTGGTCCATACGCGAAGCTAACTGTTTCACCATGGCTTCCAGATTACTAGTTTGCCCCCCATATGGGTTTGGTAGGGCATTGACATGGGTTTTATGGGCATATGATGGCAGAACATGAAGATTAGATGCCATGTTACTATTGTGCAAATTATTGGTAGGAAAAGTATTATGAAGGAATTTTGAAGTTGTATTATGATGTATTTCAGATTGTTGAAAATTTGTATTTGGCTTCGTTTTAGGTTTTTGTTTACTTGAAGCATATTGCTCAATAGTTTGACGGAATAAAGTAGTGAAGGAAGGTTTCTTTTGTGTGGGAATGATTTTAGGTTGAATAACAGATTCCTTAGGAGGTTGGATAGCCTGTTGTTTTGACATGTTTTGAATCATAGAGACCATTTCCGTATTGGATGGTCCAGCCTTATCACTTTCTTGATCAATGAAAGATAAGGGATTAATGCGCACATCATACATATGTTCCAAAGCTGCTTGAGTGTCACTAATTTGCCCTTTATCAATACGAATTGCCACATTAAGGTCATCAATGTTATCACTGAGAAATTTCTTGAAATGATCTATGTTGTCAAAAGCAATAGTTCCATTTGGAGCTACTCTAGGGGATGAGGATCCATCCTCTTTAACACTTCCTTCTTGTTCCTTATCTTCACCTAGGTCATCTTCTGGTTGAACTAGAGTTTTTCCTTCCAAAGTTGGATCTTCAGGAAGGACATTTGGGTTTCCAGTTGTATCTTGTAACCAATCTTCTTCTTCTCCTAAAGTTTCTTTACCATTCCTAAGTTTAGGCATGGTGCTAAATTTTGATTTCAGCAAATATATATATATATTAATATATATATATATATGCAACAAATTAAGAGGTATATATTTACTATATACCTACTACAATATTTGAAATGAAATGTTTAAGTTTTTGCTATGTTTTTTAGTTTTTTTTAGTTTTTCTTTGTTTTTGAAATAATATTGTAAAGACAATCAACACAATAAATGCAAGAAATAAGACTGAAAGTAATAATCTAGTTTTCTATAAATAATTTATAAATATCATTAATAGGCTCGAGTTGTTCAGGAGTCATGAAGTGTTCTTCTTCAAATTGAAAGTTTTCTTTTAAAAATTTGATGAAAAGAGCTATAGTGATATTATCTGTCTCAGATGCTGGTTGATAAAAGTAAAGCTCATGGCAATACTCTCGATATAGCATAGCTCGCGGAACTCTATTCCATATTTCCCTATCTGTAAGAACAACCTCTTGGTCTTCTACACAACCTAGGAACTGGTGCACAATGGCTGCGTTCTCGAGGTATTCCTCGAAGGTGAACAATTCTGAAGATACTAGAGCTCTCCTATAAGCTAACCATCTATGGCAGGGCTCTCTGAAGTTCATGATAAAAAACTAGTTGATGAGGATCCAGGATTCTATCTAGGACTAGCCTCTTGATTTGCTTAAGTTGTGTGGACCTAGATGAGATGAGACTAAGTCTTCTATCAAGTTCGTTCCACAGGAATTGATTTCTACTTGTTTCAGGCACATTAAGCATAGAATTGATTTCTACGACTGCCAATTGGTTTTCTACATT
The DNA here is from genome assembly GCA_028583015.1 of Wollemia nobilis. NCBI lineage: Eukaryota > Viridiplantae > Streptophyta > Pinopsida > Araucariales > Araucariaceae > Wollemia > Wollemia nobilis. The sequence goes on from JAQPPZ010001106.1 coordinate 11,689,432, forward strand.
TATAGTAACTGCTAATATTTTCTTAGGAGCTACCATCTAAACATGATTTTAAACTTTAAATGTTTTAAAATGCATCTATGTTTTAGTTGTTCTATTTTTTTTTTTTCTTTGTTTTTGTTTTCAAAAGGTTATGATGCATTCACGTCGGGTTCACCAAAATGTATCGCTCCAAATTTTTTGCATCCTTACCTTCAGGCTATAGGATCCATGCCCGAAAGGGGGATGGGAAAAGGATGTCGTGGTACCTCGGACTGAGAGGACTTTGCGAAGGTCCCGCCTCTCAAGGGAGGTGTATTTTGATGATTTTTCGACGGATGGTGGGTTCACCAGGAAACATTTAATGGCAGTTTCCACGCCTAGGTTTGGAATGTGTTTTTATGTGTTCGTTTTTAACCTTAAGCATTCATATCCTAGGTTTGGCCAAATGAGTCTAAATTAATCTAAATGAAAGTGCAGATTTAATGAATACAGAGAACAAATTTAAGATAGAAAAACAAAGTAATTAAGGAAGAATAAGAAGAATACCTGACCCGGATGTCTGATGGAGATTCTGATGTTTGAAGCAGTCAGGATCATCTGGAATTCGATAGAATCATCTGAAATCAGACAAGATCATCTGAGATCTGACGAATTCGTCAGACAAATTCGTCAGAGACCTGCAAACAGAAGAATAGATGCAAAATACAGAGAATACTACTGTTCTAGTTGAGGGAAACTATGCAAAATAACAATGACAATACTGAACTGAAACTTAAAGAACGAAACATGTATGAATGATGCTAATTAAATCACAATTATGGATTAATTATGCCTTTGATCTAGATGGGTGAACTCCAAAATGCAATATAACATAAAATATCAAATAAACTAGCTAATTTGCAGAATAAAACAACAGAGAAAAGGTGAAGAAATGCAAACTTATGGCACTGATTGCCTCAATGTGGACTGCAGTCGAGATCGTCTCGCATCAGTACGAAATCGTCTCTGATTCGACAGGATCACCTCCGATCTGAACAGGTTCGTCGACGATGATGTATGCTTGCTTCGACTAAAAAACAAGATGATACCTGCAACAAAATTGATATAGGACTACTGCAAATGAAGACTTAGGATGATTTAACGTGCATGAAGCTAAGTTACAGAGAATTTCAGCCAGGGGTTGGGAAGGGAAGGTCCTAGGGACTAAATAGGCTTAGGGGAGTAGTTAGGAGGTTGGAGATCATCCCTATTTGGGAGATCTCCAACGGGGGAGGGTCTCTAACGGCGCAGACACGCTTCTGCCCGGATTAGAGGCCCGTTAGAACAGAAGCTAATTTTGCAAAATCAGTTTTGCGACAAGATCGTCTGGACGTCCTAGCCCAGATGAAATCATCAGATCTGGGGCGATATCGTCTGATCGGCGACGATATCATCAAACGGTCAAAACAACCTCTAAAAATGGTGCGAAAAAGGGGGAAACGGATTACCCGACGGTTAACGGGCGGTTTGGGAGGTTAAATTTGAATTTTAAATTATTTACTAAGGTGAATGTAATTATGACAATTTTATTGCGCCAATTTTAGGGTGCTACAATACCAACAACACAAGAAGGGGTTTTACAATACCATGGGTTCAAATATATTAACCCAAATATATTAAAACATGGGTTCAAATATATTAAAACATGGGTTCAAATATATTAACCCAAATATATTAAAACATGGGTTCAAATATATTAACCCAAATATATTAAAACATGGGTTCAAATATATTAACCCAAAATAGCCCATATGGGTCTAAACATATAGGTCTAAACATATGGGTCATAATAACATAGAAAATATTTAACACATTTCAAACATTCTCCCACTTGTTGAATACTTTCCATAGGGGCTAAAAACTGCCATTGCCAATTTTCAAAGGCAACAATTCCCATAGCATAATATGTAGTTCCACGCAAGTATCTAAAGATACTCTTCATAGCAATCCAATGTTCCTTACCTATATTAGACATATATCTGCTATTACTCCCACTACATGTGCAATATTAGGTCTAGTACAAACCATTGCATACATCATACTACCAACAATGCTAGCATAAGAAACATGATGTATTTCTTCAATTTCCTCATCCTTGGACTTTGACCCATATTACAAATGTGTGATTAATGCCAACATTCCCCCCTTAATGACATATTTGTAATTCTATAATACAAACAATGATTTTTGACACAACCCTTCATGGGCACAAGCTAAAACAAGTCCTTCTAAAGATAAGTAGTCTTAACCTAGTTATTACTAGCCTCTAGACATAACCACCCTACAAGCTACCTCCAACCTTCTAAACATGTTATCTTCACCTATTACCCTTAGCCATATACCAATAAGGTAACAAAATAGTCCAAAAAACCACTTTAAAAATATTACAAATATTACTGTAGCTAACTCTGAGAACATTACACTAAGCAACCACCACTAGCATCCACACCAGTCTCTTTTGGGCAAAACTACACCAGTTATAGTAGCTTATTTAGGTACAAGCTACACCAATTACAGTAGCTTCTTTAGGTACAAGCTACACCAGTTACAATAGTTAATACTTGCCCAAAAACTTGTGGTACAACCAATAAACCATATTAGATATTTTTTAGCAACTTTGCAATAAAACCACTAGAACAAGAATTTTTAGCCTTAAATTCTAGATCTACCATTATTGAAGCTCCCCAGATCTACCACTATCAAAGCTCACCAAATCTACTGCTATCGAAGCTCACCAGATCTATCATTGTCGAAGCTCATCAGATCTACCACTACCAAAGCTCACTAGATCTACCGCTATCAAAGCTCATCAGATTTGCCAATATCAAAGCTCACAAGATCTATCACCATAAAATCTCACCATATCTACCACTGTTGAAGCTCACCAGATATACCACTGCTAAAGTGCACCAGATTTACCACGACTGAAGCTCACTAGATCTACATATTAGCTTTTGATGAGACTGTAGTATAGGGAATACAACCACAAGATGCAAGATAACTAATCTGAGATAACTATAAACTAATGGTACAATAATATGTAGGAAAATAATGAAATGAACATCTGCAAATAACTCAAAAATATACCATTAATAAGAGTGACAAAAATAGTACAATGCTATATAATGGAGCACATGAACACTCCATGAACAAACATGAAAGAACTACTTTGTACCATACTATTGAACTATACCACACACTCTCTATTTACTACTCCTCACTAATCACTCACTATGAGCCCTTTATATAGGAAGATAGATTCCTTGGCCCTTACTCTACCTAAGACTCATGTACATGTGGACTACATGCACATTTACAACTTGCACATTGAAACTTGTGCATTTATTACATTACTTGAGGTAACTAACTTTACTCTAAATTAAACTCCTACCCTAGTTATATACCAAATGTGGCACATTTACATGACCCAAATGATGTAATATACTCTAACACCCTCCTATATTACATTATTTGGGTATTGGAGACTTAAGTCTTCAATATGGATCTTTGATCTGGTACTGGAGTTTAAGTTCTCCCTCTCTGCTTTACTTCATTATCTTCTTTTTCTAAATTTGGGTGAGTATCTAGTTCTGGTTCTTCTTCTATATCTTTATTCTTGTCTTTGGATCTAATTTTTGCACTTTCATAAGTGGTTGTACTATCACTTGATTCCTGCAAAAGTATTTCCTCTTTGCCTTTGTCCTTCTCATATCTATTTGGTTTATGTATAGAAGATTCTTAACAAACACTTAGGGCATCATGATAATATCTTGAGTTAGTAGAACTTGAAGTGTCAATATTGCATGATGATTGAAATATCTTCTCTAGGTATGATTCATCTATTTTTCTTTTTAAGTGATTATATCAATCATTTTTATTCTACATTATCACCTTTGTAATATTTGAATGTGAGTAATGCCATATATAATATGCTACCAAAGTCTAGAGGTATTTGAATGTCACTTTTTCCATTATCAATTGCTTCAGTGAGTCGAGCATGTAGATAATATTCCATAGTTTCAAAGTTATATTTTAAAGCTTCACTATGAATCACTTTTGAAGTAAAGTCTAAGTTTCCTTTAGACTTTATAAGTAAGTTCTTAATTCCAATTTTTATGGTATTTGCTCTTTCCTTTCTAATGGTGTTGTTCACTTCATTGTTCACTGTATTTTTTGAGGTTGACATCTTTCTTCTTTACTCTTGTTACTTGTAGTGCTAGTATCTCTTTTTTGACTTCTAGGCTGAATCAAATTTTGTATGATTAATCGATAGATCCTTTGAAGTAGTCTACCTTATGACTCCCTAGTTTAGAGTATGTGAACTACTTTGATAAAACCTTTCTAAGACTTAGGTTTTGTAGGATTCCTTATGTCTCCCTAGTGATTGGAATAAGCTATAAGCTTGATAAAGTGCTTAGTAAGTAATAGTTCACTATTTGGGTTGATTTTGTAATGTTTTGTAAATAACAATAATCAACTCCTATTTCACCTTATCTCTCCTAATGAACTATGCACTTATTGTTTTGAAGTTCTCTATGGTTGGATTTATTTTGTCTCTTTAGTATGAGTATGAGACAAGTGTAAAATAATTCCAACTCCTTTAAATAAATAATGAACTTCCTTTTATAGTCCTTAATATCCAATAATTTAATATTTCTAAATTCCAATAATTTATGTTTGATGTAGTATGCCTTATACCTCCCTAATTTTGGAATATTAGAAATTGATAATAATATTTGCAATAATAATATTGTTTTCCAAGTAGTAACCCTTATACCTCCTATGATGTTTAATTGTAAATATTAAAGTATTTGTATTTCAACTAAATGATTTGAAATACTTATGGACTCCCTTATATGCTTTCAATTTTCTAAGGTTGATTTTCAACTTGAAATGAAAATAGTTTCAACCTTAAGTCATGCCCCTTATTACTCCTTTAATGAAAGTAATTTTAATTAATGTAAGACTTTACCTTATAATGTTGAATTCTCCTTACTGAGTGAGCGTTGTAAGTCTTCGATGGTGGACGTATGATAATAGTTGCAACACGTACATATTTGAGTATTCAATGCTCCTTTGAATCGATGAATATATATTGGATTTAAGCTCTTAAAACACTCCTTGACCTTGTTGTTAATCTTGTTTAGACATCCCTTGACTTCTCTGCATTAATGCTTGCTCTGAATGCATGTCTATCACTCTGAGTTTCTCCCTACGAGCGCTCTTAATACGATGGCTAGAAATATGCTTCTCTTGTCCTCAAACAAGTGCCAAGTGGCTCTAAGCATTACCCAAAATGCTTGGTTTCCTCCTTAGGTGGCAGGATGCTCAATATGAATCTTTGGGAGACATTATGTAATGTGGTGTAAGCTTGGTTGTAACTCTTGAGAGCGATGCTCTTCTTGAATGTTAGGAGTAATGATGATGAGCATTACTTTGACGAGTGCTTCTTCCTTCTTTGAATGTGGATGTTAGGATAGGAGGATTCTCTTACACCTTTGTGCCAAGTGGCACAATATCTCTCCCTTATTAAGACAAGTGTTCTTATCTTCCTTGCATGCACACTTACCTTCACCATTCCAACTCCTTAAAAACTCCTCAACGCTTATTCTTGCCAACTATTTGCAAGCTTTCTTTACCTCCTTCATGATAGCAAAGAGTGAGATGGCTCCTCCTTTTCTCCAGTGAATATGGATGATGTATTCCCACAAGGATGGCTCTAGCTATCAAGCGTTGCAACAGAGGTTCTTGGTTGGTGCTTCTTCCACGTTAGATCTTGGTAAGGCACTCCTATTTTATGTAGCTAGTGCTTCGTTTCCCTTGGTATTAACCTCATTTCAATGAGTGTTGGCTTCTTACGTAGGAATGTTGATGTTGTAGGTTGCTTGCTACGTAGGCATTGAGTTGGTGTCTTGGTACACCTTGGTGATGCGGGTATTGAGCCTTTTGGACCGACTCTACTCTTAAGCACCTTGACTATGCTTTCACCTTGTTGACGATGGATTTTGAGCCTTCTAGGATGGCTCCTCTTCAAGCACCTTTGCTAGTGTTGATCGCATATGTTGAGCCCTTTAGGATGGCTCCTCTTCAAGCACATTTGAGTGTGCTTTCCCTCTACTAATGAAAACCACTTGTAGACGTAGAGGATAGGCTACGTAGAGTGTCCTTAAGACACTTATATTTTGTCTCTTTTTTATGTAATAATAGAGATAAAGTTGGTGCTTGTATAACCCTATAATACCTTCTGATTTGCACCTAAAACTTGAGACTCTCCTAGTCTCATTTTGTAGCTCTTTTCACTGATTTTGATGGTGGCTTTCTTCTCCACTCCTTGGAGGAATATTACGTTGTTTGGTGGCTTCTCTAGGCCACAAAATGCTATAAGTTTTGTGCATCGAATAGTGTCTCTAGACACTTTGATATAGGTTAATTTGTGCACTTTGGTTATTCACTCTAACTTAACAACCAATGCACATAATAATCCTTTAAGAGTAATAAGTTTAGTATAGTTACAAGTAACTAAAATAGTGCAACAATGTTCTCACCTTATTTCTCCTTCAATGTAACTTGTAAGATGCACTAATAGTAACTCTTAAAATATTTCAAATGCATTTATAATATTTGCAACTTAATGTAGTCTTCTTTGTTGTAACTATATAATAGGAAGATTATAAAATATATCTAACTCCTATTAATGTGTAGGTATAAACCTTAATATAAACTTCATTTTGCACTTCTCTTGAATTCTATAATGTAACCTTATCTTTACAACTTGAAAAATCTTAAATAGGTGCTCAATCAAACTAAATAAGGAACTAAATATAAGTGTTCTTAAAATGAACCCTTTGCACCTAAGTTGCTTACGTTTAAGATCTTTAAATATGAAGGATTGCTAGATGATTAGATCCACCTTATTGTTACCTTTAACTCGATGGACTTGTAGCTATTATTTGCTATTTTTAAATAGTTCTCTACCTCACCTTTTTGCAGCTCTGACCCTTTGACTTGTTGCTCTTTAACTTTAGTAGGTAATTTGTTTAACCTTCAGGATGTATCCTAGAACTCTAGATTTCTACAACTAGTAATATTATCTTGATTACCACCTTTTTCACAGTCAATATCTACACTAAAATGATGTACTTGAAACTCAAAAATTTGGTAGGAAATTCCCCCAAATTATAGATGAGTTTTTTTGAAGAACCCTTCAATATTCTATTGAAGATTCAGTAAACCCTATCTTCGAATGAGACTTATAGCCTTCAAATGTAATCTTCAAATATTTTAGGTTTGGCAGTAAATTTTGGCTCCTTTTATTCTTCAAAATTCTTTTCAAACTTTGATTTCAATCTAGGCATTTCTTCTCAAGAATTTGGAAGCCTTGATGTATTATGAATTTTGGCTAATTCGTTGTCAAATATTTTTTCTTGGACTTGTTGTCATATGGTGATAATTATCCCAAGTTATTTACTATAAGGAACTTATCCTTGGTACTAAATTTATCCAATGAGCTCTTCTAAAAAATCCTTTAATGGCATTCTCTAGATCACCTTTAATGAGGCTCAACAAGCCTCCTCTTTATTTCTCCTTGAAACCTCACCAAGGTCTTCAATATCGCAGCTCTTATGGTTTTCCAAATGATACGCTTGCTTAAATTTTCTACTAATGAAGTATTTTTAATGAGATATTCTTATCGAATCTCTAAAATTTGCTACTTTTGGATTCTATAATAGGATATTGTTGGTCCTTATCTTCTGCAAACTATAGACTTTAATGGATATCACCAACCTCTAATATTCTAGAATTAGAATTTTTGTAAGTGGACCTTCTAAGGGTCTATTCAAGTTTTTTATGGTGAAGTCTTCTTCTCTCCCTTCAGTTTGTAACAAGGATCCTATGTCCTTTTATAATTCTACACTCTATAGATTTTGATATTCAATGTAGATCACAAATATCCTATCTCCTCTTTAAATCATCTCTAGAGTCTCTTATTTGTTGGTTCTACAATAAGTCTACTATGGTATTTTCTTCTCTTTTGCAATCTATATGTTTGCAACTCTTGTAATGGAACCTTTTTTTAGGTCTCTAAAATCTCCAGTCTTCTACTTGTTGTTGCAAGTGTTGGAATGATTCTAATGAATATATTATTCCTAGATCTATGGAGGAAGCTTCCCAAATTTCTCTAAATTTCATTTTCCTGCAACAAGATGTTAGAAACTAGAATGGAATAATTTAGAATTTTGGAGATAATGAACTTCACTAGTTGATTTGTCAATCTAGTGGAATTTATATTGAGCCCTAGTATTCACGAGTTTTTCTGCAACCCTATGGAAAGACTCTAGCCAAATGTAATCTCAAAAATTTTGTAAATGATATTTTTGGATTTCTCTTAGTCTCACTTGTGGCTCTCCCTATTTCCTATTTTATCTACCATGTGCTCTGATATCATTGCTATCTTTTGATGATACTATAGTATAGGGAACACAACCACAAGATGCAAGATAACTATAAACTAATTGCACAATATTATGTAGGAAAATAATCAAATGAACATCTTCAAATAAATTAAAAATATGCCATTAATGAGAATGAAAAATAGTAAAATACTATATAATGGAGGACATGAACACTCCATGAACAGATATGAAAGAACTACATTGTACCATACTACTGAACTATACCATACACTCTCTATATTTACTACTACTTACTAATCACTCACTAAGAGCCCTTTATATAGGAAGATAGATTCCTTGGAACTTACTCTACCTAAGACTCATTTACATGTGGACTACATGCACATTTACAACTTACACATTAACACTTGTGCATTTATTACATTACTTGAGATAACTAACTAACTTTACTCTAAAGTAAACTTCTACCCTAGTTATGTACCAAAGGTGGTACATTTACATCACCCAAATAATGTAATATACTCTAACACTACCACCACAGAAGATCACCAGATCTATCGCTATCGAAGCTCACCAATTCTATCAACATTAAAGATCACTAGATCTACCACTATCGAAGCTCACCAGATCTACCGCTACTAAAGTTCACAATATCTACCATTATTGAAGCTCACCAGATCAACCACTACCAAAGCTCACTAGATCTACCGCTGTCGAAGATCATCAAATCTATCACTATTGAAGCTCACCAGATCTATACCTATGTTCTTCCCATAATTTTTTCTTCAGCCAGATTCTTCCATGCACTGCTCACACTCAAGAATTGATTTATCCCAAGGTTGAAACCATTTCTCCTCAAACCAAGCTACAACCTAGCTCTAATACCAAATGAAGAGAAATAATACCTTGATAAAAAAAATCTAAAAAAAACAATAATTACAGAATCAAAAGAAAAAATAGAGAAGAACCAAATTACACAAGACTTTATCCTGGGAAAACCTTTTGGGAAAAAACCTAGCAAAAATATCTCCTTATTGTATAAAATTGACCATCTCCAATACAATAATATCCTTTAGTTTATTTTTCGCTTGCTCTATTGCTTATGATTACATTTCTTGCATATTGTGTTCCCCCTCCCTTGGGGGTGTCTGGACCTTCCTCTACCCAAACCCTTATGTAAGTGTTATTTTATATACCAACAACAAAGAAGAGGTTTTACAATACCATGGGTGCAAAACCATGGGTTCAAATATATTAACCCAAATATATTAAAACATGGGTTCAAATATATTAACCCAAAATAGCCCATATGGGTCTAAACATATAGGTCTAAACATATGGATCTAAACATATGTTAACTTACCAGAATAACATGGAAAATATTCAACACATTTCCAACTTGGGATTGGCTGATCTTTGTTTTTGTCAAAATAGCTTAGCATTGGGTAACATTTATATAGTGTGTTGGATAGTGTCCCTATCATAAAATTTTAAATCATCATAGCTCCATGCTATGATGTCGTTGAATTCTCTACATAATGCAAGAAGTTATTGAACTTCTTGCTCATAACATTGTAATTCTTGCTTGTCAATCTTCATTTTTTGGCCAGTTGGCCAGTCACTGCTATCAAAGAGACTCTAAAAAATGATCAAGCCCTTCAAAATGTGATTGTTCTTCAACTGAATAAAATCCTCTTCATTTATGCTCTTGAGTATCTCTTTAGTCATGTGAGTATAGGTTACCTCTTAAATTAGGAATTCCACTATCTGGTTATCATCATCAAACACCTGCAAAAATATTTTCTTATCTAGCATAGAGATTTTGAAAACAAGCATGATAGATTGTGAATTATTTCGTGTGTTAGATGTTGGACGAAAGTATGCCTTGTGAGAGGCTAGTACATAGCTTAAGCATTTTGCTCTCTAGGAATTGCTTTTATGTTCAAGGTTTCAACTATTTCTAATAGGTCGTAGACTCTATTTTGATAGGTTTTTAGATAATGTTGCTTGTTGCTGCATTTTTCTGCACCTTGGTTTACTACCAGTTCAGGGTCACCATAGATCATCAACAACTTAACTCCTACTATATTTACCTCTCACAATCCTAGAAAAGGGGCTTCATATTCTATCACATTATTAGTGTAGGTCCAAGTTAACCATTATGAAAAAAAATTAACTCCTTCAGAGGGATAAATAAGCACTATTCCTGCTCCAACATCATTTTTGCATTTATCTTCATCAAAATATAACCTCCTGATTTTTGTTTTCAATATTGGAGAATATTACATTATATGGTACATGCTAATGTACCCCATGGTACCTTCATGGTATATATTGTAAATATTATATTAGTGTCAAGTCTTATGTACAAGAAGTGCACGTGTTATGTAAGTGTGTATGTGCAGGAAATGCACAAGTGTCATGTAAGTGTACAAGTGTAATATGAGTATATGTGCACAAGTGTCTTATATGTGAGTGTGCACAAGTATCCTTAGATTAGAGTGTGTAAAGTGAAGATTCATGTCTAGGTGTGCATACAAGATAGAGTCATGTGTATGCAAGTGTCAAGTAGAGAAGCCAAGAGTCATGAGACTTGGCATAAGGAAAGGAAGAGTCAAGTAGCCAAAGAGTCATTCTACAAAGGCTATATAGTACTCCATAGAGAGCATAGAAAATATAGCATAGAAGATCCAATATCCTATTATCAAGTGTGAGAGTCAAGTGTTGTATTTGTAAGAGAAAGAGAAGTAATAAAGTTTACATACATTTGAGCAATTAATATTGTAAGTTGTGCTACATGCTTTGTACATGTATGATTCAAGCTATCTTACATTCATATAATAGTGAATGTTATTTGATATATTATAAGCCTTGATTTACATATTAATTGGCTCATATTATTCTACTTACATCATTATTTTGATCTTACTATATTGTGGCTATCTTATATTTGATCCTGTGGAATTTATCCTGTGAGTTTCATATTGATATTAAGGCTTCAAAAGCCATCAGTTGAAGTGTTGGAAGTCTTTTCTCTTTTGGTTTTATGATGAAATAAGTGTCTATCATTGTTTCAACAATAGCATTAAAATCTATGAGTGAAAACTCATCTTCAAGTTTGTAGTTCATCTATGTTTACTTCCACCGGGTCAACTTCATCACTGATTATGTTAACACAATCCTCCTCCTATTCAATTTTTTCTATATGATATCAAGTGGGCTTTTCTACATATATCTTCACCTTCCTATCCTTGTCAAGAATTTCCATGTGCATGTAGTCTAGAGATAGGTATCTACCCATATTAGTAGTAAACTCTCGATAAATGCACATGCCAAAGTATGGTTCCAGATCCACCATGAAAACCTCTTGCATAACAATTATTTGTGGCATCTTATATAGGACCATGGGTATATCCTTTATTTCTCCAAGAGTTTTTATTGAAGGACCATCCAACTACAACACTCCATGAATAGACTCTGTATACTCCATCCCCATAGCTTTGTAGATTGCTTTAGGCATTACCATCATTGTTGCTCCCAAGTCCACCATGCAATTGTCCATGATCCATCCTTTAATGCGCAAGGACATGTAAAAAGGGGGTAGTCTATTTTTGCCCATTCTCGATATTAGTTTGTCTTGCTCCAAATTCAACTTTGAATGAGATTGGCCTTAAGGATGAGTGGATTTTAGTGATACTTGGAGAAGATCTATTTGTTTCAAAATCATCAAAGCATCATACATGCTTACTTTAGATGGAGTTTTCTTTAGCTCTTTTATAATATTGAAGCCTGAAGATTTTGGTTGCTTCTTCTCTTTTTTTAGTTCATTCAATCTCCTTCAGTAATCCTAAATTGCTTTAGTCCTTTATCGCTTGGTCACTAAAGGATATTGGAGTTTATCCCTAACTTATTTTTAGGTTTCAGCTACCTTTGCCTATACTGGCTTCTATTACTCTTTGGGATGCTCTATTGAAGGCTACTTTTTTCGTGGTATTTTTTTTTTTTTTTTTTGCTATTTTATCTATTGAGACGGGACCTTTAAATGGGTCCAACTTTTTAAGATCTACCTATAGGAGCTTCTTATAATACCAGGTCAAGACTGATATAGATTATTCTCCTTAGATTAAAAAAATACCGTTAAATACCGTTAAAGACACTAAAACCATTAAAGACCATGTTAAAGTCTTTTTCTAAAAAAATTTGAACCCTCATTTACTCTTTAAAAATATAAATATATGACCTATTATATACATAAATTTAAAAGGCCTGGTGCATTCATATTTTTGAAAAATCCGAGATATGTCAAATTGGAGGCCTTTCATGTATTTATATTAGTCTCGTAAAGTTTTTTCCTTTAAAAGATGGAATCAAGGGAATAAATAATAAGTGGACAGAGTTATATTTTATTAAAATTGAAGTGTTTTTTATGTCCATATTGCAGGCCAACGAGGAAAGAAAAATTGGATGGGACAAAAATAAACAAATAAACAAGTCAAACCGTTTAGAAAAAACAAGTTGTAATAAAAGCATGACTGATACGTAAATCGATAAGACAAGGAGAATCTAAAACAATCGCATATTCCATTAGAAAATATGTAAACGGCGGCTTTCACCGATAGGGCATGAAATGTATATATATTTTTATTGTCCAGATTTTTTTTTTATTTTTATTATGGTTTTTTTTGAAGGGATTACTTTTTATATGTAGGATTTGATATTAATATCAAACCTTGTAATCTATCTAACAAAATTTATTTTATATATTAAAAATTTATTATAAAAAAATACCGGGTAAACAACCTTTCTCTTAATTATAATATAGGTGTAAATTTTTAAAGGTAACAAAGCAATGATGTTACCAAAATTTGGTAATGATTCAGTACTTTTTTTCCTCATGAAAAAATTATAATTTTATATTAAATAAATATGAAATTACATTTTTCATATGTTTGTTTGGCATTTCTTCAAAGTTTTAATAATGACTTAAAAATCAAGTCACTTATACATCATAATTAGCTATCTTTATTAGGCTAAATTCTATCTTTAAGACACCTTTTCAATTTGTCACTAATATCCTTTAAATCGCTTACTTCTAAGTTTTTTGAAAAAGTTGTTTGAATTGTGCTTTGCTTTAACTAGAGTGAATTAATTCCCCAAATAGAGATATGAACCAACTAGAGTACATTGGCCCCATTGAATTCCTATATTAAACATGTACCTAGTTCAATATGAAGTATCTTTTTTTAAGAGTTCATCTGCTTCCCTATTCAATTCTCTATAAATATGCCAAAAAGTAAAAGCTTCACTTCGATCCACAACTTTTATTTGAGAGAAGATGGGTTGTAGAATCATGTTTTCCATCCTGAAAACACCAAGCATCCAATTTATTGCCACTTGTGAGTCTTTATGAATTTAGATTTTTTTTACTCCTTTTGATTCTGCGAATTGGACCAAAAATTTGAGTGTCATAATTTTAGCATAATTATTAGAACCTTGAATTTAAAATAATGAGAGTAAAAAATGCATAGTAATCCTCTTGCTCCACAAACTCCAAGGACCCCCTATCTAGCCCATTGAAAAATTCCAAGGCCATTGATTTATTTATCTTTGGAGGGATTACTTGTTTGATTACCTTTGTTGTTTTTGAAACCATATTGAAATTTTTGATGATTAGGGAGGAGACCTTCCAAGTAGGCTTCTCCTGATTCTAAAAAATTCTTATAGTCCTAGATAACCATATACCCCATGACAAAAACAATCGAAGAGCTATAAAACCTTTGTATGACCTATTTTCAAACCAATATTTTAAGCACTCTCCTAAGGAATATTCTTGTCATCCTATAGGAAGCTTTAACTATGCTATAACCATCCTCCAAAGTTGTCTAGTAAAGGATCAAGATACCAATAAATGATCAATTGTTTCATTGTGTAACTTACACAAATGGCACCTTCCTAGACCATTCCAACACTTCTTTTGTAATACCTCCCATGTCAAAACCTTCTTTCCATGGTAAGCCATAGGAATAATCTTGTCTTCAACAGGGTTTTCTGCTTCCAGAGTGTCTTCCACAACCATGTTGGATTGTTATTTATATCCTCCAAAATATTCTAATAACAAAACTTTGGAGTGTACTCTCCCGTAGATCCATTCTTTGTCTAGACCAATTGATTAATTTCCTATCGTAACTTGATATTGAATAACACAAGCTTATACTAAGAGGGTACGGTAAACAGTATAAGACCACTTTTTACTTTTTTTTCCCAAACAATATTATGCAATATTATCAATGGAAATATCAACATCAGTAACTAAAGCAATGCATAAATCATCACACACAATAGAGACACCAATTTAACGTGGTTCACCCAATGTGGGCTACTCCACGAAGAAAATATTTCACTAATATTTTCTCAAGAAATATCTTTAGGAATCCTTCCCTATTACAATTTTTATGGACCTCTATCCAAAGGAGACACCAATACCCTAATTAAGTTTGTGTATCTATATCCACAAGAGACACCAATCTCCTCACTTGGTTCGTGGATCTCCATCCACAGGAGAACTCCTTCTCCTTTACTATGGCTGGTGATCTTCTAGAAGAACTACTGCCTCCACTACACTGGCTTATGGATCTCTATCCATTGAAGACTATTGTCCTCACTCAAAAGACTTATCCTCACTACCTTGGATAATGGACCTCTTTCCACTGGAGACTGTCGTCCTTTATACTTTGTCACCTCCAAAGCTAGCTCTCATATCTGTCTCAAATCTATACTAAACAAAGTCCTTCGATCTAGCATAAATATGCTTAAACTTTGTCCTCTGATCTCTACTAAACACAATCCTTCGATCTAGCACAAATCTGCTCAAATTTTTTCCTCTAGTCTGCACTAAACACAATCCTTCGCTCTAGCACAAATCTGCTCAATATCTATTTCTGGTCTGGTACAAACTTGTCCTCAAATCTACACCAAACTCTATCCTTAAATCTGCATTAAACACAGTCATTCGATCTAGCACAAATCTTCTCAATCTCTATCCTCAAGCCATAACACAAAGCTTGATCCAATCTCAAATCAACTTTGCTAGATCTTCCCCAAGCCTTAACTCAAGGTTTGAACAAATCAATTAATCAACTCTACTCACAAGTCTTCTCAAAGACTTGTACAAAATCTATCCAAGTCCTCCCTATAACTTGTCCAATCTGTTCTCAAGTCTTCACTAAGACTTATCATAAATCTGCTCAACAAGTCCTCACTAAAACTTGTCTAATCTGCTCAACAACTCTTCATCAAGACTTACCTTAAA
Organism: Wollemia nobilis; assembly: GCA_028583015.1. Lineage (NCBI taxonomy): Eukaryota > Viridiplantae > Streptophyta > Pinopsida > Araucariales > Araucariaceae > Wollemia > Wollemia nobilis. The sequence continues at coordinate 11,705,173 of JAQPPZ010001106.1, forward strand.
TCTTCTCAACAAGTCCTCTCTAGAACTTGTCCAATCTGCTCAACAAGTCTTCACCAAGACTTACCTCAAATCTACTCAACAAGTCCTCACTAGAACTTGTCCAATCTGCTCAACAAGTCTTCACTAAGACTTACCTCAAATCTGCTTTGTAATCTTCCACAAAAGCTCACATAAATATATCCTTAAGCTTTCACAAAAGCTTACTCAACTTTGTCCTTAAGTCCACTCTAGGACTTACTCAAATCTACTCACAAGCTCTCACAAAAGCTTGCTCAAATCAAATACAAAACTTGCATCCAAAACTCAACTTAATCTCTTGTAGAAAACCTCTTTCAATCACATAAAGAAGTTTCACACAGAGTCTTTTTTGACTCACAGAAACATATAGATAATGGTTAGAGACTCAATATGTTACTCACTCACAATAATGCTCACACTTTCAATCGTCTTTTCAATTCAATTTTAGAATATAGAACAATTTGTTTCATAAAATTTTAGCTATCACTCCAAATCATTCACTTAACTCAACTTTACTTCATCAATAATTCTGTGAAACAAAACTCTCACTCAACATAAATATAGGCACAACTTGATTCACACAACCCAATGGAAGTTTTACATGCATCAAGGCCCTAACTCAAGTAGGGTTTCCAAATCACATAGCAATGATACTCAAGTTCTTTCAAACCCTAATCCAATCTTCAAACTCAACCTTAAAAGATCTCAAACCATACAAGCATGAAGCATGCACTAGATCACTCACAATCCCCAACAATGCTTATCAAACAAAGTTTATAGCATCCACTTCCATTTTAGAAAACTCATCAACTCAACAAGGAATACTCAAATCAATCCTTTTCACTCCAACTTGTTTTTAGAATATCAACCAAACACCTCAACCAAAGAAGAATGTGCCCATACCTTTTTGTTTGATGAAGAAGTGCCCTTAAAAACTTGTTTTAACAAGATCAAACTCTTTGCCAATCTCAAGGGTTTAGATGACAAAATCTCCTTCAAATAATTCACAACACAAAAATAATAACTTTCCTTACTACCTTATCACTCCTTAATCACTCAAAAACTTAGCACAAAAATTAAAGTTTTGCAAACCCCTTTTAACTCCCTTCAACAACTTATAATCCAAATTAATTATGCAAAAACCTTAATTAAAATAAACCTTTGGAAAACAAAAATATTTTCCCTCTTTTATTTTTTGCAATCCAAGTCAACCCAAATAATGCGCATACCTTTGTTAATGTTGTCCAAAAGGCCTTGGCGGGATTCGAGCCACCGATGGCTCTCCCCCAAGCGCTTCCGTAGCGCTCATGCCCACCAACTAGGCTGCGTGGTTCCACAAGAACCAAAAGGCATGAATGTGCCTTTGATTTCCTCCTCCTCGAACGATGCAAACACAACACGATCTTCCCTTCGGTAAAAATGGAGTGCACAAGGTTTGAACCTACACCTGGCATTCTCGAATGCTTCTAACATAGCCTTTGGCTGCCAACTCAGCTATGAGGGGCTTTGAGTGAATTTCAGAGGCCACGAACTATTGTCCTCTTCTGTGCTCAACACACATGCAAAAATGCACAAGCTTTTCTCTTCTTTGCACGAGCCAAAAAATCGTTTGCATGGGATAATTTTCAAATGCCAAACCTTGGCATTATTTATATGCAAACCATAGCATATTCCAACATCGATGAGCATTCGAATTCGAATTCGAATATTAAAATTAATTTTAAATATTAAATAAATATTTAAATTAAACCTTAGCACCCATCATTATTTAAATTAAAATTTTAATCAAAGATTAAAATATTTTAATTTAAATTAAATCTGCTTGTGGGTCTTTTTCAACTTGGTCCTTGATCTTCTTCGACTTGATTTTTGGCCCGAAATAATAATAATAAAATATTATTATTTAATTTGAACTTGCTTCTCCTTCCTTGGGTCTTCATCCTTTGGGCCCTCCTGGGTATATAATATTTAAAAATAAATATTATAACCTATTGCTTTTCAAGACCTCCTTGCTTTTGGAAGAAACACTTAATGTCCTCAAAGATGACGAACATAGCACAAAAATGCTTTTGACATCAATGACAACAAAACTCCTCAAAATGTCCAACAATCTCCCCCTTTGTCATTGATGGCAACCCAATTACTTTTTACCATTTCCTTAACCTTTTTCTGTTCTGCTCCCCCTAATTGAATGCTTTCCTCCTAACTCAAATCTCTTCCCCTTTGACATCAATGGAAAAGGGTCACCTTTGGGGCTCGGGGCTAAGAATGAAACTCTTAGCTTAGTCCCTCCCCCACCTCCTCTTGAGGTGGTTAATTTTGGGATGGGAGTATTTCTACTCCCAACATGCATTGCTCTTTTCCTTTGTCCACTTTCCTCCTCATCTGATCCTTTTGATTCCTCTGACTATTCATGTTCCTGCTTGTCTCTGGAATCTCTGCTCTACACCATCTTGTTGTATGTCCATCATTATTGCACTTATAATACTTAATGTTATTATTCCTTGGAGGTGCAAATGTCTTGGGATTTCTCCTGGTGAAGCCATATCTATTCCTGTCATGAACCCTAAAATTCATTGCCTTGTGATCAAACTGATTACAAGAGTAGCAATACCCTTGAAAAAGTTACCTATTGTTGAACCTTCCATATTCCTATTTTCAATGTGTCCTGCATTGTGAAGCTTTGTGCCCAAACCTATGGCATGAGAAGCATCATCCATTGAAACTACCTTACCTTGACCTCATTTTTCTCTTAGTCTCTTCTACCCTGTCCTGTTTCCTATTCCATCTGTTATTTATTTGTGCATTGTTCCTTTCCTTGTTGAACTTTCTATTGTCCAACTTATCCTTAGAAGTCTCACTCTCTCTTTCACTTTCTTATTTTGAAGCTTCTTCTTCTTTGGTGCTTGAGCTTGACTCTCCTTTTTCTACTTCATGTTTCCCTTGTTCTTCTTCAAAACTAAGTCCTATTTTGGTGACTGATGATATTTGTGCATTGATAATCCTATCCAAGGATTTTGAATTTTTCTCAACCTTGTGTAGCTTGTCCTTAGAGTCTTTCACTTCCATCCTTAGTGAAACTATCTCATATTCTAATATTTCACACTCTAGATATTTTGTCTTTAATTTTTCAGCCATACCTTCTTCAATTTTTCTTGCCTCTTCAACATTAATTTTGAAGTTAGTGAGCTCTTGTAGAAACTTTGCTTTTGCTTTCTCATCTTCTTGAGCTTGAACCCTTAATCCTAAGTTCTCCCTTTTTAATTCTTTAAGATCAACAATAAGTCTTTCACATTCTAGCTCTTTTACCTTTGATTGTTCAACCATACCTTTTTCAACTCTCCTTGCCTTTTCAACCTTATTTTTCAAGTCAGAGAGATCTTGTAGAAACTTTGTCTTATATTTCTCATCCTCTTGTATTTGAGCCTTTAATTCTAAGTTCTACCCTTTTAACTCAACAAGTTCCTTAAGTGTGGCTTCCTCCTTTTCTTTTTCTAAATTTTTCTCTTTTATTTGGTCTTCAATTTCTTCTATTGTCCAAAGTAGAGTTTCTTATTCATACTTGTTTTGATTGTCCTTGTTATCCTTTTCTTAACCATCCTCTAGGAATTTAATTATAAAAGTATCATCTTCATATTCATTGCTACTAAACCCATTGCAATAACTTGCATCATGATCGAGTTGACCACAAACAAAATATTCTTCACCTTCTTGTGGACAATAAGCTGCATGGTGACCTATTTTTCTACATCTGGTATAAAACTTTATCAATCTGGTCTTTTCTCCACTGCTTGATTCATCTCTTGAATCTATTTCTATTCTTCCTCCCAAAACAACAACATTAAATTCATCTTCCTTTTCTTTCACGACCATGTGTGTTCTTTTATTATTGTATCTCATGGTTCTACTTTTACCTTTCTTTGCCATTTGTGTTCTTGTAAGATATTCCTTCAAGTTGTTAAACCTTTTTCGAAGGAACCAACTCTGATACCAATTGAAGAACACAAGCTTATACTGAGAGGGGGGTGAACAATATAAGACCACTTTTTACTTTTCTTTCCCAAAGAGTATTATGCAATATTATCAATGGCAATATCAACAGCAGTAACCAAAGCAATGCACAAATCATCACACACAATAGAGACACCAATTTAACGTGGTTCACCCAATGTGGGCTACTCCACGGAGAAAATATTTCACTAATATTTTCTCAACAAATATCTTTGGGAATCCTTCCCTATTACAATATTTATGGACCTCTATCCAAAGGAGACACCAATCCCCTAATCAAGTTCGTGGACTATCCACAAAAGACACCAATCTCTCCTCAAGTTCATGGATCTCTATCCATAGGAGAACTCCTTCTCCTTTGCTCTGGCTGGTGATATTCTAGAAGAACTGATGCCTCCACTACACTAGCTTATGGATCTCTATCCACTGAAGACTCCTGTCCTCACTCAGAAGACCTATCCTCACTACCTTGGCTAATGGACCTCTATCCACTAGAGACTATCGTCCTCTATACTTTGTCACCTCCAAAGCTAGCTCTTAGCTCTGTCTCAAATTTACACTAAAAACTCCTTCGATCTAGCATAAATTTGCTCAATATCTATCCTCTGATCTGCACTAAACACAATCCTTTGATCTAGCACAAATCTACTCAAATTATATCCTCTGATCTGCACTAAACACAATCCTTCAGTCTAGCACAAATATGCTCAATCTCTATTCTTGGTCTGGCACAAACCTGTCCTCAAATCTATACCAAACTCTATCCTCAAATCTACATTAAACACAATCCTTAAGTCTAGCACAAATCTACTCAATCTCTATCCTCAAGCCTTAACACAAAGCTTGACTCAATCACAAATCAACTCTTCTAGATCTGCCCCAAACCTTAACTCAAGGTTTGAACAAATCAATCAATCAACTCTACTCACAAGTCTTCTCAAATACTTGTCCCAAATCTGTCCAACAAGTCCTCCCTAGAACTTGTCCAATCTATTCTCAAGTATTCACTAAGACTTATCATAAATCTGCTCAACAAGTCCTCACTAAAACTTGTCCAATCTTCTCAACAAGTCTTCACAAAGACTTACCTCAAATCTGCTCAACAAGTCCTCACTAGAACTTGTCCAATCTACTCAACAAGTCTTCACCAAGACTTACCTCAAATCTGCTCAATAAGTCCTCACTAGAACTTATCCAATCTGCTCAACAAGTCTTCACCAAGACTTACCTCAAATCTCTTTGTAAGATTCCATAAAAGCTCACATAAATCTATCCTTAATATTTCACAAAATCTTACTCAAATCTATCCTTAAATCAACTCTTGGACTTACTCAAATCTGCTCACAAGCTCTCACAAGAGCTTGCTCAAATCAAATACAAAACTTGCATCTAAAACTCAACTTAATCTCTTGCAGAAAACCTCTTTCAATCACGTAAAGAAGTTTCACACAGAGTCTTGTTTGACTCACAAAAACATATAGAGAATGGTTAGAGACTCAATATGTTACTCACTCACAATAATGCTCAATCACTTTCAATCGTCTTTTCAATTCAATTTTAGAATATGGAACAATTTTTTTCATAAAATTTTAGCTATCACTCCAAATCATTCACTTAACTCAACTTTACTTCATCAATAATTCTATGAAACAAAACTCTCACTCAACATAAATGTAGGCACAACTTCATTCACACAACCCAATGGAAGTTTTACATGCATCAAGGCCCTAACTCAAGTAGGGTTTCCAAATCACATAGCAATGATACTCATGTTCTTTCAAACCCTAATCCAATCTTCAAACTCAACCTCAAAATATATCAAACCATACAAGCATGAAGCATGCACTAGCTCACTCACAATCTCCAACAATGCTTATCAAACAAGGTTTATATCATCCACTTCCATTTCAGAAAACTCATCAACTCAACAAGGAATACTCAAATCAATCCTTTTCACTCCAACTTGTTTTTCAAAAAATCAACCAATCACCTCAACCAAAGAAGAATGTGCCCATACCTTTTTGTTTGATGAAGAAGTGCCCTTAAAAACTTGTTTTAACAAGATCAAACTCTTTTCCAATATCAAGGGTTTAGATGACAAAATCTCCTTAAAATAATTCATAACACATAAATAATAACTTTCCTTACTACCTTATCACTCCTTAATCACTCAAAAACTTAGCACAAAAATTAAAGTTTTGCAAACCCCTTTTAACTCCCTTCAACAACTTATAATCCAAATTAATTATGCAAAAACCTTAATTAAAATAAACCTTTGGAAAACAAAAATATTTTTCCCTCTTTTATTTTTCGTAAGCCAAGTCAACCCAAATAATGCGCATACCTTTGTTAATGTTGTCCAAAAGGCCTTGGCGGGATTCGAGTCGCCGATGGCTCTCCCCCAAGCGCTCGTGCCCACCAAATGGGCTACGTGGTTCCACAAGAACCAAAAGGTACGAATGTGCCTTTGATTTCCTCCTCCTCAAATGGTGCAAACACAACACGATATTCCCTTCGACAAAAATGGAGTGCGCGAGGTTTGAACCCGCACCTGGCATTCCCAAATGCTTCTAACGCAACCTTTGGCTGCCAACTCAGCTACGAGGGGCTTCAAGTGAATTTCGGAGGCCATGAATTGTTGTCCTCTTCTACGCTCAACACACATGCAAAAATGCACAAGCTTTTCTCTCCTTTGCATGAGCCAAAAAATTGTTTGCATGGGATAATTTTCAAATGCCAAACCTTGGCATTATTTATATGCAAACCATAGCATATTCCAACGTCGGTGAGCATTCGAATATTAAAATTAATTTTAAATATTAAATAAATATTTAAATTAAACCTTAGCACCCATCATTATTTAAATTAAAATTTTAATCAAAGATTAAAATATTTTAATTTAAATTAAATCTTCTTGTGGGTCTTTTTCAACTTGGTCCTTGATCTTCTTCGGCTTGATTTTTGGCCCGAAATAATAATAATAAAATATTATTATTTAATTTGAACTTGCTTCTCCTTCCTTGGGTCTTCATCCTTTGAGCCCTCCTAGGTATATAATATTTAAAAATAAATATTATAACCTATTGCTTTTCAAGACCTCCTTGCTTTTGGAAGAAACATTTAATGTCCTCAAAGATGACGAACATAGCACAAAAATAATTTTGACATCAATGAAAATAAAACTCCTCAAAATATCCAACAAATATGTCTAGCTTTAAGTCTCCCCATATATTCTTCCCATTCGTGTGCCTCTTGGGCCTAAAGCCCTAACACCATTACTTCCTTTCATACCTGACTCTAGTTTGTAGATGATGTTGGGACAACTGCTTGGGTGAGAGTTCCAATATCCTGAGCTATTACGGTCTAAATTACATTATTTCATAGTCTATGCATATCACCACAACCAATCTAAGGGTCAAAGCCTAGTCTTATCCTTGAACCATCCCCTATTTTCTAGGTAAACCAATCACCTACAATATAAAAGGCCTAAATCATTACTTTCCAACATATTGAAACATTATGAGTTTGCTTCACTAGGGCCCCTATCCACTCCTCAACTATGAGTAGCTCTAAATACTTTTCTTGTACGATCTTACTCCATAAGCCTTCCTTTCATATTATATTCCAAACACACTTGGTTGCTAAAGCCTTGCTAAACAAAAAGATGTTCTTAAGTCCTCATCCTCCATTTTCCTTGGGCTTGGCTAAGGATTTCCATTTAACCAAGGGAATACCTTTCCTTTCCCTTTTCCCTATCCATAAAAACCTATAGCTTAACTGTCTAGTTTTATTCAAAACTCCTTTTGGTATATAAGCCAAAGATTACCAATATACAGGTATCACTTCCAACATAGACTTAACCAAAGTTAATCTTCCCCCGAAAGAGAGCCATTTGTTGCAACATATATTAATTCTTCCTTCCACCTTCTTTATCAACCAATTCCACTCTTGTTTAGTGTAGTCATTGGGTTTAAAAAATAATCCCAAATATTTAAATCCCTCTTGAAGATCAAATTTGTTAAAGGGGAAAAGTTGACCTATTAATATGGTATGATCCTAATCCAGATGGTTAAAAATATATGCTTGGATTCTATGCATTAATATGCATACATGTTGTGAGAAAGAAAGTATCTAAAGATTGTTTTAACTTCTTTGTAGTTCTAACTATTCCATTTGTGAAAAGGAGAACATCATCTACAAAATGTAGATGGGTGACTTCCATTGTTCTACCTGTTCTAATTCTCTTTACGGCTCTTAGCCTCTTGGCTTCTAAATTATACCTACTTAATCCCTTAGCTACCAAAAGAAATAATAGTGGTGACAAGGGGAAACCTTGTCTTATCCCCTAAAAAGCTTTAAGAACTGAGAGGTTGACCCATTAACCAAATCTGCAAAAGAAACAGAACAAATATATCCCATAATATGTACATTGAACCTAATATGAGAAAGTATTATTCTTAAATATATCCATTTTACTCTGTCAAAAGCCTTGGAGAGATCCAACTTCATCATCATTGTTAACAGTTTCTTTGATTTTATGCTTGAAGAATTTCCTAGGCAACACCAATTGCTTCATGAATCTATCTACCATACAAGAAAATGAACTGCTAATATATATAGAAGTAGAGAGGAACCTTGTAATTCTTGATGCAATTAATTTTGCTATGATTTTGTACACATAGTTACACAAAGAAATGGGTTTGAAATCATCAAAGGAAGAAAGATTGTCCTTTTTTGGAATAAGAGCAATGAAGGTAGAGTTGAAGATTGCATTTACCCTTCCTGTTTGCCTAGACTCCTCCACAACCTTGAGTAGGTCAAACTCCAAAAGGTCATAGAGTCTAATAAAGAATCCACAATCCACCTATTAAGTCTTGAACTATTATATTTTTGGAAGGAGGTTAAAAAAATTTGAGCTCCTCTTTTGGGACTTCTTTAATCAACTCATCATTAGTTTCCTCATCTATAAATTTGGGAAAGAGAGAAGTTATTTTGACTATTTCAGCTATTTTGACTTGACTAGGATTCTTGTATAGTTGACCAAAATGCTTTACTCCCATGTCTGTTATTCCTTTAAAGGAGGAGACTTTACTTCCATCTTGTCCTTGTAACTCCCAAATTGTATTTTGTTGTTTTATGTAATTTTTAAAGCTATGAAAAAAATAGTGTTCTTGTCCCCATTTGCAATCCAAAGTGCTCTACTTTTGAGCCTCAACTGTGCTTCTCTCTCTATCAATAATATTCTCTTCTCTTGTTCCAAACTTTTATACTTAAGCCTTATTTCCTCATCCAATTCTTTTACGAGGTCATTTACTAGAAACACTGCAAGCTCATCCTCAATCTCCCTCAGTTTTTGCTCATTCGTCAATTTCTTTTTATACACTCACTGAACCACTGCTAAACCCTATTTAGATTTGTTGCAAATTGATTATTAACTTATTCTCTCATAATAGGATCAAACTTCACCCATCCTAGTTTGACTAGAGTTACAAAGTTGTCCTCTTTTATTCACTCAAAATTGAATTTAAAAGGACAATGTGGTTTTTCTCATCTTTTGCTATAAGAAACATGACGGGGAAGTGGTCAGAGTCTCCTCTAACTTTAACTCAAGACTTCAATTTATAAGTACGATTTACCTAGAAGTATAAAGGCATATTCTCATAAGTAGACTTCTAGATAATAAGAGAGACTCCATTGAGCCCCCTCAAATATAAAGACCCACTAGAGCATTCAAAAGATGTTATTGTTAATAATATTTTCTCTCCATAAACCTTTAATTCAATTTATAAGAGATTATCGAAAGTTCTAATCTAACTTATACCCAAAACTAACATTTTGTAATATACTTTTATAAAAACCTATAAAAAAATCATTGTATAATATATTTAATTATTATTTATATAATCTTTATAAACTATCATTAACCTTTTCATAATTAAAACATATATATACCTAAAACCCACTTATCATATTGGCATAAATTCAAGTATAAATTCCCATATCCAACAAATCCATTACTTTATCCTCTAGTAATCACCTTGATCTCTTGGAACGTAGCTTCTCACCATTCCGTCCTTGACACATAAAGCTTTAAATAATTGATTTTATTTTTAGCTTAAAGATAGCCAACATGTCGGCTTACGAGAAGTGCATCTGTCAATAAAATAACATGTCGGCTTAAAGAATTTTTTAATGAAAATAAAAAAAAATACGATTTAAATGTCCCATAAAACAATATAAATATACCAAGAACTATACGCCTGTATACAAAAACCATGTTCATAATTTTAAAAGTAAGAAGTACTTAATATAGGAAAACCTTTTTAATGAACTTTAAACAGCCTCGTGGGTAACAGATAGTGCTAGGTAGCCGACTTTTCTTTTTGGGCGAAGGTTTACGTCTCACATGATGACCACGTGTTTTGGAAGTAGTTGCAGGGTGTACTAAATTATATTAAAGGTAACGGCTAAAAAGACAGCATTCTCATCATTCTTGCCTTTCCCCGTTGGGAATTTTGAATAATGCGTCTCCTCGATGGTGTTGCAACAATTAAACATAAGGAAAATGTGAGCATCTCATTTAGAGCCGTCCACATAATGTCTTCTAGAAATGTAGTTTAGTTTAGTAAATGATCTTTTGGGTAGGATCTGTTGGAAAAATTAATGTTACTTAGGAAAAAGTAAGTAAAAGTCCTTTTTTAAAGAACAAGTTGAAAAAGAGAAAAATATTTGTGATAAAAAGATATATTAAATTAAAAAGTGAAGGTAAAATAATAAGTTAGATTTAAGAACAGAAGAGTATAGAGTATGATCTATTAGTAGTTAAGAAAATTTATTTGTAAGGAGTTTATGTATTCAATATTTATTTGGGTGGATCATTCAACCTATGTATCATCCATAGTTGATTCTATAGAATGAGAAAGATCATAGCAAAGTATTTGATTCTATTGATATAGTTGAATAGTCATATGGAAAGAAAGATCATAACAAAGCCTTGATGTGGTGAAGAATATTGATATAATTGAGTGGTATAGTTGTATCTAAATTAAGCACATGATTTGATATTGTAAAATATCTTGTATGTTTTATCTTGCAGCGTAGGGTTCTATTTATATTACATTATAATTATATAAAGATATTATAACAACTTGACAACTATATGTATAGTTTAGAAAGATTCTAACTTAAGTTTCCTCTTTAAAAGTTTAAGTATATAATCAATTAACTAATGCCAATTAACTATTGCCATTTGATCTCTAGTAAATGATTGTTTCAACTAAAAATTATAATTTTTAATTATAATTTTCATATGCTTAAATAAAGAACAAACAATAAAAATTAAAATTCAAACATATTAAGAATGATAATTTAAACTATTATAATTAAAAATATATATTTTTAATTATTTTTAAAAATACAACTAAAATTTTTAATTTTTGTAACAAAATTAGGAATATCACAAGCATATGGAGAGATATTTGGGATAGCCCAAGCATTCCTAAATTCAAATGTTTGTTTGGCTAGTAGGTCATAGAAAATATTTATCTTGGGATAACCTTATGAAAAGGGGTTTTCATGGCCCCTTACAATGTATTCTTTGTAAAAAGGAGGAGAGTATAGACCATCTCTTGGGACATTGCTCAATAGTATGGAAACTATGGTAATGAATTCTTAATATGTTTGGTAAATGCATGGTGATGAATGGTAGAATTGAAGAATGGTTAAAGCAATGGCAGAGCACTTTTAAAAGTGAAGCTTTACAAACAATCTAGGATATATCAAAAGATACAATAATTTGGATTGTATGGTTAAAAAGGAATAGAAGAATATTTAAAGGAAAGAAAAACATTTTAGAGGTAATGAAAAGGAAGACTTGTTTAACCATAGAGGAGTCTAAACCAACCCTATCAGCTCACCAATTCCTAATCTAGAAGCAGAGAGCCTTGATAGATGGAGTCAAGTCATCAAATGGAATTATGATGTTGGATATAGGAAAAACAAAAAGAAGGCAAAGAATATAAAGTGGAAACCACTAGATGTGGAGTTGGTCAAATTGAATTTTGATGGAGCATCTAAAGGAAATTCAAGACCAATAGGAGGAGGAGGAATAACTAGAAATAATAGAGGAGATATTTTATCTCATTACACTTTAAGTATTGGATTTAAGACAAAGAATGAAGTTGAAGTTTGGGTAGCTTTGGAAGGGTTAAAAATATGCAAACAAATGAAATGAAATAGAGTAGGATGGAATGTGATTCTCTCATAGTAATAAATATAATTTTGAGGAAAGCAAAGGCTCAATAGAAAATACAAGAGATAATTGTGGAAATCCAATACCTGCTATAGAGTTTGAAGAAATCAGGTTTACACATACGTTAAGGGAAGGAAACAAATATGCAAATATGCTAGCCAATGAATGGATTTTAATTGAGTATCATGAAGCTAAATTCTATTTTCCATGGTTAGAGGAAGTAGTAAATTTAGCTGAAGTTGACAAGAATATGTTGACTGCCTGAATCAAATAATAATTAAGATTTACTTTAATTTCTTCCATTGTTAATATTTTATTTTTTATAACATTAATTTGTTTTCATATAAATTATGTATTATAATTTTTGTGGTTGAACTTGTGCTTTAAAAATAAAACTAGCAATTCATATCTAGTAAAGAAGAGTATGATAGTACGATGTTTTAGAATATAGTTTTAGAAATTATATTCTACTAAGATCTAATGCATAGGTAGTAGAGGTGAAGTTTTGGTATTGTGAAGGTTTTTGTAGAAAAATATCAAGAAGGGTGCTAAATTTTGGAATATTTGTATTCACACTAAAAATTGAAAAATATCTTGAAAATAAAAATAAAAAATTCAGACAATTTATGTAAAATAATATAGGTTTCTAGCTATAAGAAATCAATTGAGATGAAAATTGAATCTATTTATAATCTATCAAGCTCTAAATAAGAGAGATGTTTTTTCAAGGATGGGCTTGAGTACAACCCCTTGTTCTCTACCAAAAACAAAAATTAATTTTTGTAACTACCCAAAAACATGCCCTAGCTTTATAAGTGACGTGTGCTTCATGTTTAGCCAATTGCCCTAGAAATATCTAAGGATATAAGCTTTTTTATTTTACCAAAATGACTCTAAGACCATGTTGAGTGTTTTTCTATAAACAAGTTGAATCCTCATCCTCCTCACAATCAAAACCCCATATAATTTGTATAAATCAAGTCTTATTCGTCATGTGCAAGCCTGAATTTTGGTATATTTATTTCATGTCAGTAAAATTGAAAAGTTTAACTAAGTTATATATATATATATATATATATATATATATATATATATATATATATATATATATCAAATTACATAATATAATTTGTATATGGTATTATAATATGTTAGAGTATATTACATCATTTGGGTCATGTAAATGTACCACCCTTGGTACATAACTAGAGTAGTAGATTACTTTAGGGGGTAGTTAGCTAGTTACTTCAAGTAATATAATAAATGCACAAGTGTCTATGTGCAAGTTGTAAATGTGCAAGGTGTCCCCTTGTACAGCTAGGTAGAGTGTTGGCCAAGCAATCCATATTTCTATATAAAGGGCCTCATAGTGAGTGATTATATATCGTTGTAGGTAGTAGTAGGTGTGATGTGTAGATCACCATATAGATTGGTGATGGATACAATGTAGTTCTTTAGTATCAGTTCTAGAGTGTTCATTTCCTCCATATTGCATTGTATCATTTTCATCACTTTCCATTAATAGCATATTTCAGCATCTTACATTTCTGCATATTTTATATCCTATGATTGTATTCTCCCTTGGCATACACCATCAAAAGCTAACAGTGGTATCAGAGCCATGGTAGGTCAATAGGATTAGGGAGAGCCACAAGGTACTGCAAACATCGTCACAAGAGAGATAGAGAGGAGAAGCAAATCTCAGTTCTAGAATTTTTGAGATTGCATTTGGCTAGAGTCTTTCCACAGAGTTATAGAAAACTCGTGAAGACTAGGACTCAACATTCGTTCCACTAGATTGACAAATCAACTAGTGAAGATTCATCATTGACAAGATTTATAATCATCTTACTAATATCTTGTTGCAAAAAAAGGAAACTGAAGGAAGCCCTATTGCAGACCTACACATTATAGAAGAAAAGGCCACAGAAACCTTATTGCAAAAAAAAGGCCACAACCTTATTAAAAAACCAACCTTATTAAAAAACCACAAAACCTTATAAAAAAAGCCACAAAATCCTTGATCCAGAAGAAAAGGCCATAGAAGCCTTGAACTAGAAGAAGACTCCAGAGAAATCCTTGAACTTGAAGAAGACTCCAGAGAAGAGTCCATGAAAGATAGGAGATTGGTGATCTCCTTTATTGATTGAAGACTTCCTCTAGAAGAAGTTGAAGAGACCCATCAAAGATCTCATTGAAGAACTTCCATCCTTGGAAGAGATAGAGAAGGACTATCAAAATTCCTATTCTAGAGATCCATGAAGAAGATCTCATTGCCAACACTTTCGTAGTTGAAGGTTGAAGGAAAGGTCTCATCAAGAAGACCAGAGAAGCTGCAAGACTAAAGACCTTGGAGAGGTCTCAAGGAGAAACAAGGAGAAGGCTTGGAGAGCCTCATTGCAAAAATTGGAGAAGCCATCAAAGAAGTTCCTAGGAGAACTCATTGGAGAAATTCACTACAAAAGATAGTGAAAGAATTGGGACAATTGTCGCCATCCGAAAACAAGCCCAAAGGAGAAATATTTGGCAAACAACTTGTCAAAATTCAGAGAGAAGATTTGTGAAGACCTCAAGACCTTCATATTCTTGAGAAGAAAATCTTGTTTGAAGTCAAAACCCAATAAAGAGGTTGAAGAAGAACTCAGATAGAAGAAACCTACCAAATCCAAGAAGATTTGGAGATTGCCCTTCATAGCTAAAGAAGGCACATTTTAGAGATAGAGATTTGTTGGATTCACAGAAAAATACTGAAAGGGTTCTAGAAGGACAACATTTCAGTGAATAGATTGATTGCTAAAGGGCAGCAATCAAGATAGCATTACTAGCTACAAGACTTTGGAGTTCCAGGCTAGATCTTGAAGGAGAAGTTGAAATCATCTACTACAATTTTAGAGTAGCAGACTAGAAGCATTCATAGCTACGAGCAACCACCATTCTAGACAAGAAATTTGGTGAATCAACTCATCAAGATATTCATCATCAAAGGTAAGCAACTTAGGTGCAAAAGGTTCATTACTTGAACACTTAATTCAGATTACTACTTAACTTCATTAAGCACCTTATTAGAATTTGGAAGTTGCAAAATAGAAGGTTGCATTTTAAGTCCTCAAAGAAAGTGCAGAAGATAGTTTCTATTAAGGTTCATTACCTGCACATTAATAGGAGTTAGATACATTCTTCCTATTATCTAATTATTGAGAAGAGGACTACATTAAGAAATTTGTAGTGATCATTAGTGCATTTGAAACTACTTTGAGAGCTTATTAATAGGAGCAATAAGGTGAGATTATTAAAGTGCATTAAGTTAGAAATATTATTGGTTCATTGCACTATACTAGTTGTTCATTAAACTAGTTACTCTCAAAGGGTTATTTTGTGTATTGATTGTTAAGATCAAGGACACAAAAATCTGCAAATAATCAAAGTGTCTAAAGACACTATTCAGAACTCAATACCTACAAGGTATTGTGGCCTATAGAAGCCACCAAGCAGATCAAAATTCCTCCAAGGAGTGGAGAAGAAGAAGGCAGCCATTAAATCAATGATAGAAGCCAAAAATCGAGACTTGGTGAGTCTCAGATTCAAGGTGCACTAAGAGCTCATTACAGGTAAAATATTAGTAAAGAATTACTCCTTCAAGGGTATATTATCTACATGATTATTAGCTTGGGTTCATTACTATATTAACCAAGTGAAGGAGAGAGTTGTCTAGAAGAGAAGACAACATCAATCAACCCTTGCCTACAAGAAATAGTACAAAGAAGCCACCATTAAAACCAACAAAAGAAGCTTGCAAAAGAGAAGGTGCAAAATCAAGGTATTGTATTACAAATCTATTTACATTATTCTGCACCATAACATCTTGTCCTACATAGGAAAGAGGATAGAATTTGAGTGTCTTAAGGACACATCCTCCACAAGTGAGGAACATCATACAAGCGATCGAAGCAAGAGAGAAGAGCTAACAAAGAGCTCTCATTACGATGTCTAAAGACACCCTTACAACCATAAAAGTAGGTATTCTCAACAATCAATCTGAAGCACAAGATATCACAAAAGGGTCATTATCCATCTACGTTGGTTATCATCTATTAAACATTGCAAAGGGAGCATTCGAACTAACATATTGAAAGCAAAAGCATAGAGCAAAAGAAGCAATACCCAAGCTCTTTCTTGGAGAAGATGTCCATCAAAGGAGCATTCAAATCAACTCTTGGACCACCATAGAACCATCTCTAAGCTCCTAAGACCTCCATCGAATCAAGAGCCAACCTATGCTTGCTTGGAAGAAGCATTGAAGAACAAGAAACAACTAGATTTACATTGGCAAGAGGAATATATAGAAGAAGAGAAAGCATTGGAGGGAAAATACATGCAATCTTCCATTTGTCACCACTGACAAGAAATGCTCATCTCATAAGAAAATGCTTGAACATTATATTGAAGAGGGTTACAAAGCATATTTGATAGGAAGGAGCATTACAATAGTTTCACCTACAATAATCGGAGCTCATAAGCCACTTGGAGAAAGCATTAATTCCAGCCATGAGCATTACTCAAGAAGGCATTGAAACCAGCCTCAAGCATTATGTAAAGAAGCCCCATACACATTGAAGCTCAAAATCCACTTGGATATCTCACAAAGAAGAATTAAAATCTACCTCAGACGTTACTCAAGGCGCACGTGCCACGTAGCTACATAAGCATTCAACTCCAAGGTAAATAAGTGAAGCAAAATTGGAGCAAAATTACAATGTTCGAGTGAGTAAGAGCATGCTAAAATCAGAGTCAAAGGAGGTAGTGAGGACTATCATAAACCAACATTAAATTCTCATGGTGATAAGTGCCCATTAAGGAGGAGACCAAGCCAAAATAAGCATTGTGGAAGCATAGAGTTTGAAGAAAGAGCACGCAGGCCCTTCATTGGACAGCAAGGTCAAAGCAACATTAATACAACGTTGGAGATACGTACCAACCAGCCATCAAAGTACATGGAGCTACTCAAGGATACGTAGAGCATCAAGCCTTACTAAGGTAAATATTAAATTTACTTGCTTTAATTAAAATTGGAGTTATAAGGTGATATAGACTATTGCATTGGAATAAACTTATCAAGCATTAGTAATTATCAAGCAAGCTTATTTCAAGGTATTGAATATTCATATTTGCAATTAACCAAGTAGGAGATATAAGGTTGTCAACTTTGATTAAATCATTATTAAATTGCAAATACCATTATTTTCTAATATTCCAAAAGTAGGGAGATATAAGGCATACTACTTCAAACTATATACATATAATTGGAATTTAGAAAATTAATCTATTGGAAAGAGAAGCAAATCAATTGCCTACATATAGAGTTGGAATTAATTGGTAAAAATTATCTCATACTCATTCTAAGGAGACAAAAAGAAATCCAACCATTAAAGCATACTTCATTGGGAAAGATAAGGTAAAATTAAAAAGTTGATTATTCTCAAAACATTACAAAATCAACTTAGAAGGTGAACTAAGCATATTCTAATTATTAGGGAGATATAAGGAAGCCTACAAAACCTAATTCTAAGAAAGGTTTTATCAAATTAGTTCACATATCTTAACTAAAAATAAATTCTACAAAAGCTAAGACTTAGATAGTTTTATCAAATTAATTCATATACTCTTATCTAGGGAGCCATAAGGATGTCTACTAACATATTGAATAATGCTATCAGAAAAGGCTTAAGAAAAGTACCAATCTAGATTAGAAGCATGATTGATGATTCAATGGATAATAATGAGAAAGATATAGACATAAGGAAAGAATCAATAGAGTTTAAAAGGATTTCTGATAATGGAAATATAGATCCATCCGTTACATCTTCAAATGAGACAACAAAAGAAATTGGTGATAACTGCACTAATGAAGATATAGGAGAAGAAAAGAGTATTGAACAAAAAGATATCATACAAATGTATGAACAAAGTAAGAATGAAATTGCTTCAATTATCCACATATGGTTTAAGTATCTCATCAAGGAGATAGATAAACATGATATTCCTAAAATAGATAACAAAGAAGTTGGAATATCTTTACTATGCACTTACTGCAACCAATTTGGTCATGAAAAGGTGAACTGTTGGAGCCTCCATCCTTGTAAATATTGTGGAGGAAAGAACCATTTATATTTCTTCTGTTACTATAAATATAAGTACTATAGAAGTCATGAAGAAATATTACTACACATAATAGATTGCTTCTTTCAAGATCTCATTTCAGAAGCATCCACTAACAATAAGTTCAAGCTTAACATTTGTGAAGATCAAAGAAGCAGGTTATACAAAGAATCAAAGGAGGAAATATGGAGCTGCCCTGATCCACTTGCAACATGTAAAATTATGAGATCTCTAGTTCATCAAAGATGCCTGACAACAAGGAACAATGGATATAACATGAAGACTACTGCAAAAGAAGAACCAGTTGAAGCCAAAGACTATTCAAGAGAAGAAGATCCATATTGAAGACTAAAGTCTTCAATACCCAAATAATGTAATACAGGGGGGTGTTAGAGTATATTACATCATTTGGGTCATGTAAATGTACCACCCTTGGTACATAACTAGAGTAGTAGATTACTTTAGGAGGTAGTTAGCTAGTTACTTCAAGTAATATAATAAATGCACAAGTGTCTATGTGCAAGTTGTAAATGTGCAAGGTGTCCCCTTGTACAGCTAGGTAGAGTGTTGGCCAAGCAATCCATATTTCTATATAAAGGGCCTCATAGTGAGTGATTATATATCATTGTAGGTAGTAGTAGGTATATTGTGTAGATCACCATATAGATTGGTGATGGATACAATGTAGTTCTTTAGTATCAGTTCTAGAGTGTTCATTTCCTCCATATTGCATTGTATCATTTTTGTCACTTTCCATTAATAGCATATTTCAGCATCTTACATTTTTGCATATTTTATATCCTGTGATTGTATTCTCCCTTGGCATACACCATCAAAAGCTAACATAATCGAGCATATTTATTATTTGAATTTTTGTAATTTATATTTTATTTTAATGATCTAAGTTTAATATTTATTGCATTTTCATTATCAGATGGTTCTACACTTTGTAACAATTTAAAAAATGATAATTGATCTAGTGATTAAAGGTCTAATATGGGTGGTGGGAATTGGAGAAAAAAATTCTATTTGGATGGATATTTAGTGTGATAAAAAGTCACTTAATCTAGATCTAATTTTGAAACCATGGATGAGATTACTTTAAGAAAATATAGTGATAGGGTTTCAAACATTTGGATCAGGAATGAAGATATAAATGGAAAAAGGGTTTTCTTACAAGTATACAAGATATTGATGCTATGAACCAAATGAGCAGAAAGATAACAACAATTATTATTTTGAGGGAAGCTAAGGATAAGTTGATTTGGGAGTTGAATAGCTTAGGAGAATATACAACAAGAAGAGGTTATAATGTAAAGCACCAAGAAAATAAGAATTTTTTAATACCATGAAGAGATATTTGTAATAGCCTAAGCATTCGTAAAGTAAAAATGTTTGTTTGGCTAGTAGGTCATAGAAAAGTTGTATTCTGGCATAACTTTATGAAAATGGGTTTTCTTGGCTCCTCACAATGTGTTCAATGTAAAAAGGAGGAGAGTATAGACCATATCTTAGGACACTACTCAATAATATAGAAAATATGGCCATGGATTCTTAATATATTTCATAAATGCATGGTGATGAATGCAAATTTAAAGAATGGTTAAAGCAATGGTAGAGAAATTTTAAAAGTGAGATTTTACAGACAATCTAGGATACATCAAAAGATATAGTACATTGGAATATATAGCTAGAGAGGAATAGAAGAATATTAAAAGGAAAAGAGTTTAGAGGTAATGAAAATAAAGATTTGTTTAGCCATAGAGGAGTCTAAACCAACCCTATCAACTCACCCAACCCCCCATATTGAAGCAGAGAGCCTTGATAGATGGAGTCAAGTGATGAAATGGAATTATGATATTGGGTATAGGAGAAACAAAAAGAAGACAAAGAATAGAAAGTGGAAACCACCAAAAATGGATTATCGTCAAATTGAATTTTGATGGACCATCTAAAGGAAATTCAAGACCAATAGGAGGAGAAGGAGGAATAATTAAAAATAATAGGGGAAATATTTTATCTCATTATGCTTTCGGTAGTGGATTTAAGACAAATAATGATGCTTAAGCTTAGGCGGCTTTGGAAGGGTTAAAAATATGCAAACAAATAAAATGGAATAGAGTATGTATGGAAGGCGATTTGCTAAGAGTAATAAATGAAAGCAAAGACTCCATGTAACATACAAGAGATAATTATGGAAATACAAGATCTTGCTACAAATTTTGAAGAAATCAAGTTTACACATATGTTAAGGGAATGAAACAAATGTGCAAATAGGCTAGCCAATAGAGGGTTTTAATTGAGGATCGTGAAGTTAAATTCTCTTATCCATAGTTAAAGGAAGTAGTAAGTTTAGTTGAAGTTGACAAGAATATGTTTATTGCCTAAATCAAATAATGATTAAGATTTACTTCAATATTTTCCATTTGCTTTATTTTATAACATTTATGTGTTTTCATATAAACTATTTATTGCAATTCTTGTGGTCATGTGTTTAGACTTATGCTTTAGGAAGAAAACTAGCAATCCAAATTTGGTAAAACAAACTATGATAGCACACAGTTTTAGAAATATTATTCTACTAAGATATAATGCATAGAAGTTGAGGTGGAGTTTTAGTATTGTGAATGTTGTTGCATAAAAATGTCAAGAAGAAGAAAGATGTTGAATTTTGAAATATTTGTGTTCACACAAAAAGTTTAAGATCCAAAAAATAAAAATCAAGAATTCAAAATTTTTATAAAAAAAATGATATAAGTTTCTAGCTATAGTAAGTTTCTAGGTATAGTAATCCAATTAAGATGAGAATTGATTATATTTGTAAACTCTCAAACTTTAAAGAAGATAATTTTGATTTATCAAGGGTGAAAGGCTCAAATACAATCCCTTATTCTTCAACAAAAAATTTAACATAATTTTAAATACAAAATAATATCAAATTAGTTTGAAATCATTTACTTTTAAAAAAATATGAATATGTATGATCATATCTATAAAAGAATTGGTGCATTCTTCCAAGGAGCAACACAATAGATCTGGCTTTGGCTCTTCTTCGAGAGGTCCAAGGTTCAAACCATAACGTGGGCGAGTGTGTGAGGGGGTGGGTGTAGGCATGACCCCTATTGATAAGCTTAAATTTTACCCTTATTAGAGGTCATGGCTGGGATGGGAATACCCATACTAACATCAATCAAAACAAAAAAAACTTGTGCATTCACTTTTAAAAAAATCCAAGATATATCAAATTTGAGGCCTTTCATGTATTTATATTAGTCTCGTAAAGGTTTTTCTTTAACATATGGAATAGTGTTAAGGAAATAAGGGAATAAATAATAAACCAACAGAGTTTTTTTTATTAAGTTATAATATAATTGGTGGTATAATTAGAAGTTATATATATATATATATATATATATAAAACAATGTTTTTTAACCACTTACAATGTAACATTATATATCTTCACAAATACAATTATATTGTTTTCAAATTCAAATGTTTTTTTATATCTATATTGGAGGCCAACAAGGAAAGAAAAATTATGTAGAACAAAAATAAGTATATGTATATATATATATATTGCACTCTCCAACAAAAACAAGTAATAAAAGCAATGACTCGTCAAATATTGGCCTATCTAAATCGATTAGATAAAGAGAATCTAAAACAATTGCATATTTCATTAGAAAATATTTTATTATTGGAATTTCGTTTCACATTAATATATATTTTTATTAGAAAATATGTAAACCATGATGACACACCATAAAATGTAAATATTTTTTTATTATGGTCTTTTAAAGGTTATTTTTTATATATAGGATTTGAGATTTTTTTTAAAAGAATTTCAAAAAATTATATTAGAAAAATATTATTTATAAGTTGGAATAAGATTCTTTTCGATTTTAGTGAGTAAGAACACATGGTTTCTTATTTTTATTTTTCAACAAATTTTCATAACTCTAAAATCTAAGATCCTAAGAACTAACCATTGTTGATTACAACACAAAAGAATATGGACTAGAACCAAATATTTTAAACCATATGTATGCAATGGTTGTCCAAACTAGCTAAATAGTGGATTTGCTTACCAACTTGCCCAATCCTTTCATCCTTAATAGCCATGCCACTATGTCACTAAACCCCTATCTCTTTCTTTGCACCTGTCTTAGTCAGGAAGTCTCTTACTTTATTCAGAGTTTGACCCACATAAATCCAATCTCATCATCTAATTCCCTCGACAATTCTTTATTTTGGGTGACAAGAATCATCAACCTCTACGTCTCCAAAGCAAAATTCCTCATGCAATCTAGAGCTCCTACCAATATTTGAGAATCTAATTATATGATTATCTTCTTATAACCTTATCTTACCACCCAGATAGCAGTTGTGATAGCTAAGGCTTTCACTTCATTGTTTGTGGCCCTATTGTTCTCAGTAGAACATTCTCCCAACATGATTATTGCAAACCATTCCAATTCCAACTCTACATGATTGCCTTATAAAACTCCATCACTATCAATGTTAATCCAACCTTTTGGGATATTTTTCAACTAATTATGCCGTGCCCTTCTTGCACTTCGATTTCCTTCTCCATCATCCCTATATCAGCCTAATTTTCCTCTTTAACATATACTACCACAGATTTTATGACTTTGTTCTAAATGACCTACCAAACATCATTCAAGGATGAAAAGGTTTTTCTATAAACTATGTCATCTCTCCAACCATACTTTCTACTGAAAAAAGTTTAATCCAAGCTTCCACATGATACAAAGAGTTATAAATTTAAATCTATTCATTTTCTATCTTTCCCAAATATTAATCCAATTCAAATCATTATTAACTATAAGTTTAAAATCATAACTCCCAAATATAAAACACTCCTATAAGATTTAAGATTAAAAAAAAAAAAATTAATTTTATTTATGTACATTGTTAAGGTTGTGGTTCATTACCTTATCAAACCTTATAAGTTATAATCTATCTATCTAACAAATTTTATTTTATATATTATTATAAAAAAATATTGGTGTGAACAAGGTTTCTCTTAATTATAATATAAGTGTAATCCATAGAGGCCAAAAGCATAAGACAACAATGATTTTACGAGAAAGTTGGGTACCGATTCAATATTTAAAATAGTTGTAAATATAAGTACTTCTTTTTCTATGTTTATTTTGGTTTGTATTATTATTATATTTTTAAAAAATATTATTCAATCCGTTCATGTAGAGGAGTTGGAGAGCAAGTGGGTAGTTAAAACTCTCCAGTTATCGAGAGGCCCAGGTTCAAATCTTTCCCCTCACATGTTGCGGATATGTTGTATATAAAAGGTTTCTCATCAATATAAATAAATATAAATAAATAAATAAATAAATATATATATATATATATATATATTATTCATTAAAAAAAATTATTATTTTAAAAAAATTAAATAGTTGTAACTATAGGTACTTATTTTTTCTATGTTTATTTTGGTTTGTATTATTATGAAATTTTTAGAAGTTTTATTCATTAAAAAAATTTAGTATTTTAAAAAAATTAAATTTTTAGGTTGTATTATAAAACCCTCGTAAAATGATATTATTTTGAAAGTTTATATAAATAACTTCCAAAACATTATTGAGGATCAAACATCTTACATAGGTTATGTTTAATAACCTTGAAACTTTTTTTTAATAAGATGGATGAAGGGTTTTTAAAAGGTGCCCCAAACCTTTTTTAAGAGTGGATCAACCAACCAGTTAGAAACGAGGAATAAATATATCAACATAGCAAACCAAAAAGTATCCACAAAACAACAAGCAACAAAGCTATATAGTAGCCGAGTAGGACAAACAACAAATTTTCCCAAGGGATCCCTACTGTCACATGTCAAAGCCATTTGAAAACACAAATTATCTCCTTGAGATTTCATTGTCTATTTGATTTAATCCATTTAGGAAATCCTCTTATCAAATTATGCATCTTTCCTACAAAAGTTCCAAGTTTGCTAAAAATTTTGCCGATCTATTTCCCTCCTAGTAAATATGCTTAATCTCAACCGCTTCGAGGGTTAAAATCCATCCTTGGATTTCAACAAGTTCGTTTGTGAACATCCAAGAAGGGACTTGAACACCTTTGAGCATATTAATGATATTGAGGGAATCCCCTTCAATAATTACCTTCCTACCATTCAAAATTTCCGGTTGACAAACCCCTTGAAAGAGAGCTTGTGCCTCCACAAAATGATTGGTCTGACGATCTAAATTTTTAGCGAAAGCCAACAAAATCCTCCCATTAGAGTCTCTAACCAATACCCCCACACCAGTTGGTATTAGATTCCCTTTAGAAGCTCCATCAAAATTTAGCTTCAACCAACCAAGAGGAGAAGGTTCCCGAATAGTAGTTGTCTAGTAGGATATTTAGGACAATATTCAGGAGAATAATCTCTAAATCCAAGAGCCGAATCCACTACCAACTCCCTAATGGAAGTGACATTATCTAAAGAAATTGCATTCATATTCTCAACAACAGAAGCAACAACACAAAGTGTCACGAACTCAGTCGAATGGGAGATATTTTTAAAGTCTCTAGAATTCCTCTCCTTCCAAATATGCCACCAAACATAAGGTAAACCAAAGGACCAAAAAACTCGAAGATACAAATATAGAAAGGGAGACCTCCATTGAACAATCATGTCAGATAACAACTTTGGGAAAACCAAAACCACACTAATGATCCTCGAGAACTGGGAGAAGACATAATGAGAGAAGGGATAGTTAGACAATAGGTGCATAGGTGATTCTTCAGCACTACCACACAAGTAGCATCTATTCGGGATAACCAATCCCCTTTTCTGCAAATTATCCAATGTGAGGCACTTCCCTTGAGTTGCCAACCAAAAGAAAACATTAACTTTAGGGGTAAGACCCTTCAGCCAGATATTACTAACATGAAACCATGGATCAAAGAGAACATCTAATAGTAGGTAGGTTAACTTAACAGAAAAGCAATCATCCTTCTCAACCCCCCACACCAATATGTCTGGCCTATCCTGGTTAGCGATAACCATTTATGAGCACCAAAAATGCTCATATTTTTGTATGGATTCATAACATGTTGTGCGGCATTATTTTGATAGAATGTACTTTTTATGAAATTTTTATATATATTCAATAGAAATTGTGTATATTCTCTAATATATGTTTTTAAGTGTGATTTATGTGTAGCTTCGATGATTTTACTACTTTTCTACATATTTACGTCAAGGTCCCACTTGGACCTGGCATTTCATATCTTATGGTGAAGAACTAAAGATAAATTTGACCACAATAAGAAGTTACGTACGCTAAGTTAGGCACCCAAATTCCAGCTAAAGCCTGGAAGACGCCTAACCCTCGACTTCGAGGTCAACGGTGTCTGACTTCTAGTGATAGGATGAGCAGTACCTAACTCTTGACTTTGGAGTCAATGGTGTCTGATTTTCAGCGATAGGCTGGACGGTACTTGACTCCCGTTGAAGCAGAGTACAATAAGGACCCTATTTTCAAACGAAACAAAGTAGTGGTTTTCAACGACAAAAGCGGATGAAGGATAATGTAATGAATCGAAAAATTATCTATTTCTCATCAATGGCTAAGCAAACACCTGTACAAAACTATTGATACCGATTAAGGTGTAATTTTAGACATATTCAGTCCAAATAAATAGAACACACCTAATTTATTATGCGAAAAAATAAATTTAGCGTGTGTTCGTTTTTTATTTAATGTCTATGATTGTTTTTCGTGTATTTGTTATAACAACAAGTCTGAAATAGACTTGCCTAAATTTGTAATAAGGGATAAATGTACACTATATAAATACACAAGACACACCTAAGAAAGGGATCATTGGCCATTTTGTATAAATCATTTCTGAAGCTACAAATAAAATTCATTCGAGTGTTCATATATATATATATTTATTAAAGCATCCAGTGTGCATGAATTGATTTGGGCAGAGTTTGCTAGAGCTTGGGCCCACTCTCAACAATTTTCCTCCTATTTTACTATTTTTTTGTAATTAGTTTATTCAATGTTTATTTTCCTTTTCTCTTTCTTTTCTACAATTTATTTAATTTCTATAATTTCCCTATTTTTTTGTATTTTTCTACAAGTGTGTGTTTCACTTTTCATAGTTTATTTTTAGTCATGTGTTTGATAATGTAGGCTAGATTAATGGTTTGGACAAGAAATAGAACTACACCACAAACCACCCTCCCAAACCTTAGGACATAGTGGACTCATCTCATTGGTTTTACAAGCATAAACTGTGCATGGTACTTCACAAGTTTATGAGCTTTCCCGGGTTTGATAATTTAAATGGAGGTAATAAATTAGCTATATTTGTAACCAATGTTTTGCCCAACATTTTTATATTGTTTTTGGGGAAGTACCAATTGTAATACCCTATTCTGTAGCAAGTGTAACTAAAAACTTTAGGTTAACTTATCTGCAAAAATTTTCCACCTAATCTTGTATGAGTCCACCAAGAATTAGAGGACCGAACGGTCGTTTCCTCAAGAGTAAAGACATTGTTTCACAAGAAGCCTCTGAATCAAATGTACCAAATTCTCAATTTGAAATTTCATCACCTCTATCACCTCCACCAGTGCATTGGAGTCAACATCCAATTTTTGGATAGAGTTCTTTATCAAAACAAGCAAATCTTGATGAAGAATTGATGGTAGGTAATAGAAATTTTAGAAGAATCCAATTTGAGGAGGATTTGTTATACAACCAACATTGGAAAGCAGTAGAGGATGAAACTATATCAATAGCTAAATTATATATTCTTATGTAGAATACTCAAAATGACATAAGAGCCTTAGAGACTGCTTTAAGGGCAATAGTTGTAGAGACTCCATTCCTAAAAATATGGTTGAAATTGAAGAGACATCTACTAGTTTTAACTTTCTAATAGAAGAAACAATAGGAGATACAAAAATAAAACACATATCTCCTTTGCAACTTCCTATTTTTAGAGGATTACAGACTAAAGATCCTAACTTGTTCCTTTGTGAGTATGATGTTCTATATAGGTTAGTATATTACAAGACTGATGCCCAAAAGTTGAAACTATTTCTCTCAACTTTAAATGATTCAACACTGCATTGACTCATTAGTTTGAGAAATAAACAGATTACTACCTGGGAGGTATGAAAATATTCTTCCTAGAATAATACCAAAACTTTGGTAGGGCACAAGATTCTAGATAGAAAGTCTTTGATATGACTCATAAGGAAGATGAATCATTGGAAGAATATTGGGATAGATTTAGCTTTAACCTGCAAAGATCTTCCCATGCAAAACTAAGTGATAGGTCCTTAAGAAGTATCTCCTTAAAATGACTCACCAATGAGTCTCTTGAAGCACTGAACATGATATTTGGAGGAGATATTTACCAACATAAAATGTTAGATATCCGATGGTTATATTGGAATTATTCAAAAAGGAAAGGTAAACCAACCTCCTGAAATATCAAACCAACAACCACAGTCACCAAAACTGAAATAGGTAACATGTTAGAAGACCTAAAAAGTGAGATGTTGTCATCCCTTGCACTTCATATGGATACTCGTTTGCTTCAAAAAAAAAAAGCAGGAGAATGAGGTAACATTAGCCTTTTTTTGTTCCAAATGTAGAGGGAAGCACCCCAAAATACATGTTCTAAAAATAATATTAGAGTATGTGTTGTTTGTTATAAATACCATAAGACAAAGTTGTACCCATAATTACCAAAATCTAGAGAAGATCCTGAAGTAGTGGAAGCATATTTAATGGGAAATAAGAGAAATTGGCAACAGTCTCCTATGGGAAACAACATGCCAAATAGAATGCCACCCTATGGGGGAGGTGATTACATGAATCAAGGTTAAGTTTAGCCACCCGATATGGGTTTGTGGGGACAACCACCTTGGACAAACACCCCCCAAGGAACCACTTATTATAATCCATACCTATGGATGCCATATCAACAGCCTGGACCTCAGTGGAGAAACTATAATTCTTTGAATCCAACTCCATAAAATGCAATACAAGTCCCACTACAACAAAGTTTGCCAGCCCCTTGCTTTGAGATCTACTCAACTTCCTGCATAGCCCACATCAAATCTCAATAACAACAAGTCAAATTAGCCAGCATACCAAGTGGAAAATGAGATGTTTCCATTGTATAACATTAGAGTAGGTTGTAATCCTGTATAGTTAAGATCATAAAGACAAGTAGGAGTAGAAATAGCTCCTTTGGTAGAAGAGGAGGAAAATGTAGAAGTAGAAATTGAGGATTCACCTCTTGTAGAAGAGGTAGAGGAAGAACCAATTACCAAAAATGACATAGAAGAGGTTCCACATTTTTCTAAAAGGTTATGGGGACCAAGGAAGCTAGTATAACCAGAGTTTGATATTTTATCCAGTTTAAAAAATTTAACAGTCATAATTCCTCTTTTCCAAGCTATAAGAGACGTTCCAATTTACACAAATGCTATACGAGAATTATGTTTGAGAAAACCAGGTTGAAATCTAGCAAAAGCAATAAGTATGGTAGGTTAGTTAGTTGATCTCATCCTCGGACACACCTACCACCAAAAGTATTTTGACCCAGGAAGCCCTATTTTAATTGTCAAAATCAAAGGCTATCCATTATCTAACACACTAGTAGATTTGGGGGCAGCCATTAATTTCATGCCCAAGGATACTATGTTGAAACTTAAACTCACAAATCTGAAGCCATTTAAAATTGTTCTTCAATTGGCTAACATATCTACCCTTGAAGGAATTTTGGAGGATATTATAGTTACAATAGATGTATGGGAATATCCAATAGATTTCTAGGTGTTGTAATCAAAGTTCATATTGGGTGGTTATCCACTTATCTTAGGTAGACCCTGGATAGCAACAACTGATGCCTACATAAGCTACATGAATGAACAAATGATCATTTCTAATGGCTAGAATGTTAAAAGTCCGATTATTCATCCACCTGCACAATCCGTTGATTTGTTGGTAGAACCCAACTATGAAGATCATAATACTTGTGATTTATCAATGATTCAACCCATAATGGCATTAGATGACATTGAGGATGAAAATTATGAGGAGAGAGTTATAACAATTTTTTTCCAAGAAGAATCATCCTACTCTCCTCTAGAATCACCACTTGTTAGAAGTAAAGATCATTACATCAAATAAATTGAGGCTGCACCTAGGAGTATATTGAATGTAAATAACGAATTGACACTTGTTCAATAGGACACCCTAAAAGAGATATTGGTCAAACACTAAAATTATTTTTCTTGGGATTATTCAGACATGAGGGGAATTGCTCCTGAAGTCTGTACTCATCGCATATAGCTAGAAGAACAAGTAAGACTGATAAGACAGCCACAACGTTGGATGAATCCAACCATGAAAGAAATTGTTAAAACTGAATTATAGAAACTCTTGCCAGTTGGATTTATCTACCCTATATCAGATAGTGAGTGGGTATCACCTTTGGTGGTGTTGCCCAAGAAAAATGGAAAGTGGCATATCTGTGTTGATTACAGAATGCTCAATAAGACAACAAAGAAAGACCACTTCCCCTTACCTTTTATGGATTAGGTCCTCAACACCTTAGTATGAATAAATTACTTTTCTTTCTTGGATGAATTTAATGGATACAACCAGATATAGATTAGGGAAGGAGATCAGGATAAAATAATGTTCACTTGTCCATGAGGAAACTTTGCTTGTCAAGTCTTACCCTTTGGTTTGTGTAATGCACTTGCAACTTTTTAAATGGTAGTATTAAGTATCTTCTTTGATATAATTAGGAAAATTATGGAAGTATACATGGATGATTTCATCGTTTACGATGAGACTTTTGAGGAAGCCATAACAAATTGGGAAAGAGTACTTCAACGGTGTGAAGAAATTAATTTGTCCCTGAGTCGTGAAAAATGTTTATGTTAATGTAGGAGGGGATAGTATTAGGACATCATAATTTTGGAGATGGGATAGAGGTAGATAAAAAGAAAATTGAGGTAATAAAAAATCTAGCCACTCCCAAAACTCAAAAAAATATCCTAAGTTTCCTTGGCTCTGTAGGATACTATAGGTGGTTTATATCAAAATTTTAGCAAAATTGTTAAACCCTTGAACACAGTATTGTCAAAATATGTAGAATTTATTTGTACAGATGAACATGAATAGACATTTCAAACTCTAAAAGAGAGACTGACCACTGCTCCAGTACTAAGAGGTCCAAATTGGACCATTCCCTTTCACATATATGCAAATGCATCCAATAATGCGATAGGGACAGTACTAGGATAGAAATATGGTGAAGAATTTTATGCCATTTATTATGTCAGTAACATCTTACAGGTGTTGAATTTAATTACACTATCACAAAGAAAAAATTTCTTGCAATCGTTCATGCTTTTAACAAAATTTACCATTATACTACAGGTTACAAGGTCTTTGTGCATACTGATCATTCAGCCATCAGATACCTGATGAATAAACCTGCAATTAGTAGTAGAATTATTAGATGGCTTTTACTTTTGCAAGAATTTGATATTACAATTATTAACAAACCAGGTAAAGATAATGTGGTTACATATTTTCTTTCCAGGTTAATGCCTCCAGGTCATACAACCATAGTTGATCAATTTCTATTTGAGCATCTATTTGCTCTTTATGAAAAAATATCGTGGTATGCAGATATGACTAATTACTTAACCATGGGTAAAGTATCCCCTACACTCTCACCGCATGAAAAAAAAACATTAATAGAGAAGAGTGTGGTCCTTTCATGGATTGACAGTCGCCTATTTAAAATTAGGCCTGATCAAATCATGAGAAGGTGTGTTGCTAAAAATAAAATTGCTACAATTCTTAAATCTTACCATGATGAACCATGTGGTGGTTATTTTTCAGGTAAAAGGAATGTGTTTAAAGTATTGCAAGCTAGATATTTCTAGTCTTCATTATTTAAGAATGCAGTCAAATATGTAAGTCAATGTGACCAGTGCCAGAGGATGGGCAAACCAACTTTTCAATATGAAATGTCACTTCAACCACATGTGCACATTGAGCCATTTGACAAATGGAAAAAGGATTTTGTAGGACCCATTAATCGATATTCAGAAGGTAAGAGATATATTTTAGTTTGTACTGACTATGTTACTAAATGAGTTGAAGTGCAAGCATTGCATGATTTCAAGGAAAGGACTATAGCAATTTTCCTGTTTGCATTCATCTTCACGTGATTTGGTGTTCTAAGAGAAATCACTACTGATTAGGAACCCCAATTCTCTTTGAAGTTGATCTAGGTAATAATGCAACAGTATAAAATCGGGCTCAATAAGACCACTCCTTACCATCCACAAGCAAATAGACAAGTACAAGTCACTAATCATGAATTGGAAAATATTCTCACAAAAATGATGTAGCAACACAAGAAATACTGGGCTATAATATTACTAGAAGTAGTCTAGGCTTACAGGAGCCACCTAGAAAACTACCACTAGTTTTACACCATTTCAATTGGTATATGGTAAAAATGCTATGATGCCTATAGAATTTGAATTCAGAACTCTCAAAACCGTAGTAGAACTAAAATTGAATCTGGATGAAGCACAAAAAGAATGAATTCAACTTAACCAGTTGGATGAATACCGATGTGACACTTTGCATTGTACAAAAGTCATTCAGAAACAAAGAGCCCAGTGGCATAATCGTCACATCCAACCTAAATAGTTCAATGTGGGAGAATGAGCATTGTTGTATGATTCCTGATTCCAAGAGAGAAAGGGAAAACTCATGCAACGCTAGATGGGGCCATATGAGGTGATTTAACTAATCAATAATGGTGTTGTGCATGTCAAAACTATTGACGACAGCAACACTATATTGACATTCAGTGGCCACCAATTGTGACCATATCACACGATTGAGTCCAGAATAGGCATGGGGAAGACCCCATTCGATTGATTTTTTTAATTTTTTAGTAATATGTGGACACATGTTTGTCCACATGAACCGGAAAAAAATTATTCTTTTATAAGTCCTATATTATCTTTCTTTAGTTTTTTTTTTTTGCAGGAACGATGCCTTAAATACAATCTTTAGGTAGCCTAGGAAACCTAGGCTTATCAAGCACAGGATCCATGAACCTGCGCATTTCTAGCTTTCTAGGAAGTTTAATTTTAGTAGAGTATGCTCATCCCCATTTGAAGGGAGATAACCATGCTTAGATACGTGTGCAAGTGTTAATGTCTTCATGGAGAAAATTGCTCGAATGCTAGTTCAGATAGTGGATGTTGATTATGTCCTTAAAAGAAGAACGTCAAAAGTTTGATAAACTAGAAGTGCTCAACTACAGACACATCAGTAGATGTTGAATTTTCAATGATGGGGAGGTGCTTGACTCCCACATATCAGAAATGCGCCTATCTCCCTTTATTGGAAAGTCCTCAAAAAAAAGTGTGTAATGTTAGTATGTACATATACCCTATTTAGGCAGGCACCTGTCTCCCGTGTATTGGAGTGAGGCACCTAATTTCTAGCGAAAATGTGCTTGTATTCCATTATAATGAGCGCTTTTATCCCATGTATTGGAGTGATGTGTTTGATTTCTATATAAAAGGCGCATGTCTTCCATTCTAATGAGTGCATGTATCCAATATAAGAAATAAATTTTTGGCATTGGAAATCGACTGAAGCCACATCATCATTTCATCCACGTGATCAAAGTCAAACTTCTCACGGATAAAAAAAAAAATTCCATTAGAGATTTATGCACGTTCGAAGATAATCAACGAATAACTTCCAAGGAGGTATGTGCGTCGTCCTATGAAAAAATATTAATTTAATATTTTTTTACATTTTTTGTAGGGAACTTCGAGTGAAAATGAAATAGCAACACCCAAGAATAATTTATTCGGAGAAGCATTTCTTCACATGGGAAATACGCATGCCATTATTTGTTCTGGTAAACATCGTCATCATGAGACAACCAATCTGTATGCACCACAAACGTCTACACATCATGCATGCATGAAATACTATTTAGGTGTGTACTCAATTTTTTATTCTATATATATATAATTTTTATTGAAATACATTCTTGTAAATAGTGTCGTCACGTTATCCATAGAATGTCCATCCAATCACCATACCCAAATTTAGATTTTTCCACATGTCAGTAATCAGTTGGGTGAATAGTAATAATAGTCATCCATTAGAAATTCGACACATGATTTCACGATATTTTGCACAAATTACTATAATTATTTCTAATTATGGTGAGGAAGCGCATGTATGCACGTGTACAGTTGAGTTAAAATGGCATGTTAGAAAATAACCTATGAGTAGTTGTAAGTTGCAGAGAAATCCAAAAAGGTAGAAAAATAATTGCAGACAAAAACCATAGAGAAATTCACCATGGGAGAGAAATCCACAAATTATTTGCTTAAAAAGAATGAGCCCAGATATCCTTCGAGGATCAATGAGGATGTTCAGATCTAGTTCAAAGTTGTCGGATGGATGGATTACTACCATCTAGTTAGTTAGAACTAGGATGTTGAAGCAGTCAAAGAATTTTCAACATCCTTAAGAGATGGTGTTGTCAGGATGCGTAGATTGGAAATTTTAGTCACAAAGACCCATATTGCTACAGTCACTGGTCTCCTTCAAACAAGGGGTCGTACATATAAAGGTGATAACCCCGTGCAATGTGCACAGAGGTTCTTTGAGCATCCAAAACACATTTGAAGCACTCTAAACTATCGAAATATTACCTCCTAGATCTTGAGAGACAAGTCTTTGAGCAAGTAACTTGATTCTTCAGCTACACGGGTAGGTATTCATGGATCAATGCAAACCATATTCATTTTTTGAATCATTTGCTACATGGGGACAAGATCAACATCCCATATTATTTAGCATGTGCCCTAAAAGATGAGGCCAATCGATATCAGGCAAGGTTATGCATAAGGGGTTGGCCCCAAAATATATTTATAAAAATTTGGTGAATCGGTTTCAAAATCCATGTGAATAGTATCCAAACACATGTAGAAGGTTCACTATTATTAGGGGAAATATTGGAAATTTAAACTTTAATCGAACAAACATTTGTACAAAACTGTTGATATTGAGCAAATACATAAATCGAGCAAACATTTGTACAAAATTGTTGATATCGATTGAGTTGTAATTTTAAACATATTTTGTTTAGATAAACAGAACACGTCTATTTTGTCCTACAAAGGATAAATTTAACGTGTGTTCATTTTTTATCAAATGTCTATGATTATTTTTTGCATATTTGTTATAACAAGTCTAAAATAGTAATTGCCTAAATTTGTAATAAGGGATGGTTGTATACTATATAAATACATAGGCCACCCCTAAGAAAGGGATCCTCGAATATTTTTTGTAAATCATTTCTAAACTTGCAAATAAAATTCATTCGAGTGTTCATGTATATAATTTTAAGCATTCGGTGTGCATGAATTAATCTAGGTGGATTCTGCTGGAGCTTGGGACCACTCTCAACAGTATTCCTCTCATTTTTCTATTTTTATGTAATTAGTTTGTTCATTGTTTATTTTCCTATTTTCTTTCTTTTCTACAATTTATTTAATTTTTGTAATTTTCTTGTTTTTTTTGTAATATCCTGCAAGTGTGTGTTTCACTTTTCATAGTTTATTTTTATTAATGTGTTTGATAATGTAGGCTAGATTAATGTTTTAGAAAATAAACATAACTACACCACAAACCACCCTCCCAAACCTTAGGACATAGTGGACTCATCTCGTTGGTTTTATAGGCATAAAATTTGCATGGTACTTCACAAGTCTACGAGATTTCCCAGGATTGAAAATTTGAATGGAGGCAATAAATTAGTTGTATTTGTAACTAATGTTTTGTCCAAAAACCATACACTTTAGGATGTCCATCAAAGATTTTAGCACAATTTCTTCTTCTTGTGAAATCCCCCGAAATTCAAACGGTTTCCAGTATTTTCTACATTAACAAAGACAATGAAGTCACATACCTTTGATTCAAAATCTTGGCTTATTATTGGTTCCACCAGACTCATGTGAGGATATGATTCTAACAATCTATCAATTGCTCGTGTATCTTTCCAAAAATCAATGCTCTACCCATTACCTAACACCCATCTTCTACCCTTTGTGATATTAGAGTGATTGTTTACAATACTACGCTAGAATGTTGAGCCAAGGGCAGGACTTGGATCAATGAGAAAATTACCAGTGTTACATAAATATTTGGCTGGCAATATTTTAACCCATTTAACATTATCTTTTTGAACCAATATCTATCCATTTTTAGCTATTAGTGCTATGTTTAACGTTCCCATTCGTCTTAAGCCTAGACCTCCCAACTCTTTCCTACTACACACCTAATACCATGCCACAAGCAAGAACTTCTTCTTCTCCTCAGAACAAGGCCAGATAAAGGATCATTGCATTTGTTTAATTTTTCGAAGAATATTTCCTAGAATCTAAAAGAGAGAAAGGAAGTACATTGGTATGCTCTATAGAGTAGACTTAACTAGCATAATTTTACATGCTTGGATCAAAAGTACCCCTTTCCAACCTATCAGTTTTCTTTGAACTCTTTCTACAACTGGTTCCCATAGAGAATTTTTAATCCCCCCTTTGAACCTTGGTAATCCCAGATAAACTAAAGAAAGAGAGTCAATCTCACATCCCAAGATCTCAATAATTTTCCTCTACTTGCCAGGAGGAGTATTCAGGAAGAACACCTTACTTTTCCTCAAACTCACTTTCTACCCAACCGC
Source organism: Wollemia nobilis (assembly GCA_028583015.1). NCBI lineage: Eukaryota > Viridiplantae > Streptophyta > Pinopsida > Araucariales > Araucariaceae > Wollemia > Wollemia nobilis. The sequence goes on from JAQPPZ010001106.1 coordinate 11,741,451, forward strand.
TATTTCATAGTCTTGGAGGATCTCTTTGATAGCTATGGCCTGAGGGATTGAAGCTAAAAAGGATAATAATGTATCATCAACAAATTGGTGGTGTGAGATCAAATCAATGGTAGTTGTAGGTTTGATTCCCACTACTATGGGATTCACCTTTAGAGCTCTTCCCAAAGACATCCAATAAAATAAATAGATACGGAGACATAGGATTCCCCTAAATAATGCCTATGCAACTGCTAAAGTAACCAACTAGTGATGCATTAACTAATATTGAGACTTTTGTTGATGATATACAAGCTTTGAACAATCTTATATAGCAAGGCTTGAAATCAAATTTCTCCAAAACTCTAAGAAAAAAGCTCCATGAGACTCGATCGTATGCTTTATGCATATCAAGCTTGAGGAAAGTTCCTGGCCTTCTACTTTTGTCTATAGAATGAATAAACTCATGCACTGTAATAACACCATCCAAAATTTTTCTGCCTACTAAAAATCCACTTTGAGGATGGTTAATAATTATTGGAATGTATACTTTGGAAAGCATAATTTGAGCCTGTTCACCATAGTTTTAGTGAGAATTTTACAAAGTGTATTACAGAGGCTAATGGACCTAAAATCAGAGAAATCTTTAGCACCCATCAACTTTGGGATAAGAACTATAAATGTTGAGTTTAAATCAGTCAAAATTATATTAGACTCTTGAATTTCCCTCGTAGCTGAATAGATTTTACAACCTACGATGTGCCAAAATCTTTGAAAGAAAATAGGAGGAAAGTTATCCAATATTAAAGCTTTCAAACCACCCATAAAGAAGACAACAACCCTAATTTCCTCATCCTAAAAGGAAGCACAAAGGTATTGTTCATATCATCTAAAACGAGTGGGGATGTGGTGCAACAGCCTCTCTTTAGGTTGAATATCCCTATCATCTCTAGATTAGAGGAGGATTTTAAAAAATGCAACTTTTTCTTCCTTGATTTATATAATACCCTTTGAGATAACACCATATGATTTCATAGTTTCTCTAACTCTATTATTGCTCCTATACCTTAAGGTGGACGTGTGAAAGAATTTTGTGTTCCTATCATCTTCACAAAGCCAGAGGGATCTTGATTTTTGATACCACTATATTTCTTCATCTGCTAGAACATTATGGAAATATGGTAACAGTTTTCTTTCCCTATTTTTGTCCCCTTCAGTCACCTCTCCTAACTCCAAATTTAATTCAACTTCCTTTAATTGTTCAGCCAACTCTTTTTACCTTTGAAACGCATTTCCAAAAATGTACTTGTTCCAAACCTTACGATTAGCTTTAAAAAATCTGATCTTTGAAGCCACTTTAGAAATAAGAGGGCCCAAAAAACCTTAAGATCACCATTCCAGAATTATAGATTCTAAGCCCCATTATTGCAACCACATTACTTCAAACCTGAAGGGTCTAGTAAAAAACTAGAGTTTTGGACTTTTTCAATTACCAAAGGACTATGATTGAACCTCACTTTGGGGAGAGATCAAAGGGATGCATCTTTGAATATTGGAAGACCTTCCTTGGACACTAACACCCTATCCAGTCTAATCTATATATTCCAAGCTTTCGCCTTGAACAATTCTCTCATAGAGCTCAAATACTCCCATAGAAGATTCCTATTAGAGGTTGTATTAGGGACATAAATATTAGACATAATCCATATCTACCTAGATTTATTACTACAAAAAAAATATTAATCACTATCAAAAATAAATAGAATTGATCCATCCAGTTTATCAGGGTCCCATAGACAAAGAAGACCCCCAAAATCTCCATTGGTAGAATATGCTAAAAAACCCACCTTATTCCAAACTAATTTTTTAACCACCCCTACATCAGAACTATCCATATTAGTTTCTTGAATAAATATAACATCAGGTATTACCTCTATCCCGAGTGTTATCAAAATTTATTGCTTGGAGAGCCCATTTAGGCCTCTAATATTCCAAGATAACAACTTCATCTTCAAGATTTGGAGTCATTATTCCCACTCAAAGAACTGAAGGAACTACAAAATGTGTCAAGTTTTAGTTTTTTACCTTTGTTATCCTTATCTTTCTCAAACTTCAATTGGGATTGGAGTCCATCAATAATTTTTTACTCTACCTCACGGATCCTCAACGCTTTGTTAGAGGGTTTCCCTACCTTATGATTACCTTTGACATCCATCTGACCTTTTTGGGTAATTATGGTTTTGGGTATGAAATTGGTTGTGCCTGAATTGCTTACCCCTAGGCATGATGATCATTTCAACTCAAGTAGGGTTGGAAAATTCTAACTAGGAGCCTCACAAGGCTTCTAAAGGGAGCAGAGTTCTTCTATGACTGGCTCCTTAGAGTGTAATCTCTTATAGGAGGTATAAAGGAACTTCAAAGAGATTAAAGTCTCCTTCACCAAGTCTTCTAGGAGAACCTGGTCCAGAATTATGCCACTACATGGGTTCATATTTTGGGCCATTGCTTTACCAAACTCATTAACATTTACCACAAGGACTTGGTCCATTATCCTTTCCTCTGGTTTAGGCTCACTCAAAATCAATTCATGTTGAACTATCTTAGAAGGGGCCCCCTATTCTTGGCTTAAACTAACTAGCCTTTTGATCTCATTCTTCCTTTGGGTACCCCCACCTGGGACCTTAGGAGAGCATGACCCAAATGAGTGACCATACCTCTTACAAGTCGAACATCTCATGGGTCTATTCTCATAAATAATCGACTAAATATAGGGACCCTATTTGGATACAAGCTCAATTTAGCTAGGTAAATTAGCCTTTGGGTCTGCCATGATGCACATTCTAGAAAAAATCATCTTGGTATTGGCTTTGGTAGCTGATTCAATCAATACCAGGTCCCCAATAGCTTTAGCTATACCCCACAAAATATCTTCATGCCAAATATGAAAAGGTAAATCCAAGAGTCATACCTCAGAGGGGGCCAAGTTCACCTTTTGCATCTTGGGGTTGAATTTCAGACCCCATTTTCATAGAAAGAGACCCCTCTTTCCAAAGAACCAGGGACCTTCACCTAAAATGTGCTTCACATCCTCCTCATAGTTCAGTTTGATGAGGAAGAAGACATTAGACATTGCAATAATATCAAGTGACCCCAGTGGCTTTCATTTGAAAATTGCCCAATGTTGAATAGAGTCAATATTTGATCTGCTACCTTGGAACTTACCGACCAAGTTCCATGAACCTTCCTCCATAGTCACATCCAAGAGTTCTTCCAACACCACCAGCTTATTACATACTGGAGAAAGGTTGAAGAGGGATTTTAAGAGACAAGGGCGTAAGCCTTTAGAGGTAACCACAACAAATGAGGACACCCCATGGTTAGAGGGGTGACCAAGCCTTGGGGACCCACTCACAGGTATCGCAGAGGACACCCCACTACAATCGGGTATACCTTTTTCTCTATCCTTTGTTAGCGTATCTTCTATTTGTTATTCCTTTAGAGGGTACATTAGTTATATTGTTGTAACTATGCCTAAGTATGCCTCGGGTGGTTCCATAACCTCTGGAATATTCTAGGGTATCAATGTATTATTTAATAAGTTGATTATCAATAGAAGGTGTTCGCTTGTCAAACATGGTATCAGAGCTAGCTGATATATAGGATCAATTTCTACATCGCATTTTTTTGTAGCCGACTTGGGCACATATTCCCGTGCGCACCTCATACATGATTCTCAAGGTGGTTTACAGGGACCAAATCCGAAGGGAACTGGATGACTGGACGGGACTCGAACAATCTGAGAGGGATCTGACTCGACCTAGAGTTCGACTTGGAGTACCTAGACTCAATCGATCGGGGCAGAGATTTGACCGACTGACCAAAATTTTGGTCAGTCAACTGGAAGGACAACTCAACCAATAGAAGGCGCATAGTGGATAACGGGAGCAACGATTGACTGGAGAACTCAACCTGACGATCGACTGGAGAACTCAACCTGATAGAAGGCGTAGAGTGGACAACGAGAGTGCGAGAGCCAAGGTGGCCCCACACGGGTGAGAGACAACCACCTCTCGGGTAGAGTCTCCCTGAGAGGAGACAAGAAAATAGGGGAGATTTTTTTCTTTAAACCTCTATTAAGTCCCCATTCCCATGAATGTGGGATAATTCCTTGCATGATGCATCGACTGTAAATAAAACCCATCAAACACCTGCACGAGGATGGATTTTTCCTTTCGATCTGGCATGTTAGATCAATTTCTTTTTTGCAAATATCGATTATGCCAGATTTTTTAGCATATTTAGGTAGATTAGAATTGGTTTTAATGTCTCCAAACCCATCAAATGTCATTTTTTGACTAGTATAGGCTGTCGCATTGCGCAGCAGAAGCATTCGTGTTGCAGAGGTGAGGCAGAAGTGTGAGCAAAAGCATTTGAGGGCAAACACATTCGAGAGCAGCCGCATTTGAGGGTAGATGCATTCAAGGGCAGAAGCATTCAAGGGCAGAGGCGTTCGAGGTTTGCAAATTGTTTTTGTAGACAAGAAGGAAGTTGTCATCGTCGTGTCATCCGTAGAGGAGCCACGGCTGAGCGGTGCTCTTCCAAGCCCACCACCCAGGAGGGGTAGAAATAAGGGGCGCCTCCTCCTTACTCTCGTCGAGCAGCCTAGCTCGATTGGCTGGTGGCCCGGGCATAAGGCATCCAAGGCAACGAGGTCCGGGGATCAAATCTCTCCAACCCCCCCCCCCCCCAATACAAGGTATTTTTTAATTTGTTAAAGTTTTTAAATTTTTTTTCTTTAATGTTTTTTAATTTTTTCTAAGTTTAATTAAATTTTTTGAATTTTCTTTTTAAAAAAATATATTTTAAATAAACATAATTATTTGAAATATTTTTTTGAAAGAAACTCTTTAATTAAACTTTTTTTAATTTATTTTTTAAACATTGAGGAAGAATTTTTTTCAAACTTAACAAGGGGGGCAATTTTTCAAAATCTGAAAATTAAAGGGGGGAATAGTGAGTAATTTTTCAGCATTGAAAAAGACAAATTGGCATTTGTAATAAGGTGCATTTTCGGTGGAAACCGACACCTTAGGTTCATTTTTTTTGTGGGCACTTTTTGATGTATGTTGCATTTCTTTCCATATTGCAATACTTCATTAAGTAAAATCAAGCACTAATAAGTCCCCAAAATTTGAACCCATCCGTGCAATTTATTACACTACAGCGTTCGGTATTTGTGATACCTCTGGCCTGCACTTACATGTAATGATGTCATTATTGGGCTACTGTATCTACCGCCTAATATAGCTGCCAAAATGATGTCTGAGCTTGTTCTCTATCAGTCGTCAGGGAGGAATAAGTACGTCATTTTGCATTTTTTACTCCATCCACTACCCTAATCATTCTTGTGTTTAGGCATAAATCTTGATGAAAGTTCTGACATCCAAAGTGTTTAGGGGAAGTTACACCCCACACATGAGGATTGATGACTTTCTATGGTAGGTGCCATCAACGAGACGATTCCCTTTCAGTACCGCCTAAGTACCACGTATCGTATGATCTCTAAAAATTGTCTATAGTCTCCCTCACATAAGGGCGGGTGATTTTTTTTAATATTTCAAAATACCTATAGTCTCCCTCATGTAAGGGTGGGTATTTTTTATGGTATAATGACCTGGAAAAAGGTATATCGAAAGAGGGACCATTTGGTGTTATAAGGAACCCTCACTATGGCTGCAAAGTTAATGACTAATGCTCATTAGTTATTGAAAGGTCCTAATTACACACCATGGAAAAACAAGATGAAGGCTATCCTTGTCATGGAATACTTATGGGATGTTGTTTCTGGAACAACAACAAGACCTTCACCAGCAATTGGGTCAACAACAGCTACAGCTCCAACTGTAGATCAAATAGCATTTGACAAAAAAGACAATAGAGCAAGAGTGCTCATCTTGCTTGTTGTTTCAGATGAATTTCAACCTCACATAGTTGACAAAGAACATGGTAAAGAGGCATGGGATGCACTTGAAACCATTTATGAGGGAAAGAATTATTCCACCATTCTTTACCTTCAAACTCAACTTCATAGTTTGAGTATGAAGTAGGGTGAGACAGTTGAACTCTTTCTATGCAGTATTTGAGTTGAAAGCAAAATTGAGTTCTTTGGGAGAAACTGTTGATGAGAAGCTCCTTACATCAGTTGTATTGAGAGCTTTACCTTATTCTTACAGGTTGTTGATCACCTCACTTCAGGTGTCATAGAGAAAAGTTACCTTTGTTGAGTTGGTCAATTTGCTTCAAGAAGAGGAGGCACATCAACTTCAAAGAGATGAATCTTCTAATACAACCCTATACTCCAACAGGAAGGGTTCTAAGAAGAAGGGTAATTTTTAGAAAGGAGGAAATTCTCACAAATATTCAAAAGGGAAACAACCTCAACAACCGAAGAGATATTGTAAAATTTATGACAAAGACAACCATGACACCAACAGGTGTTGGCACAAGAATAATCAATCTAAACAAAAAGGCCAAAACAAACCACAAAACAAGAACAAGCAACCCAAGGTGAATTTTGTTGTTGAAGAGCCTAACTCAGATTCTGAGTGGGCACACAAGATGCTCATGACTACCATAGCCTCCAAGCAGAAGGATATTGTATGGTATGTCGATTCTAGTGCTAGTAAGCATATGACTGGCGACAAATAATGGTTTGAATCATTTGATGCCAAGGAGGGCAGACCTATCACTATTGTTGATGAAAAACCTACAATTTTCAAGGATAATGTATAGTTTTAGTCACTCTTCCCAATGGCAAGTGTCAGATTGACAAAGTCCTCTATGTTCCAATATTGGCAAACAATTTTTTGTCAATCACACAAATTCTGGATAAGGATATGGTTGTAAACTTTTGTGTTGAGGATGGCAAGAAGTGTTGTTATATTACCAGGAGGGGTAAGCACATTGTAACAACTTCATATAAGCATGGTTTATTTTCCTTAGATGCTATATCTAATCCCCATGTTGCCATGACAGTCTCTACAAAGGAGGCAACTTACCTATGGCACAATAGATATGGGCATCTTAGTTCTGGATACTTACTTGAGCTAAGTAAGTATGAGATGGTAAAGGGTCTTCCTTCCCTTTCTTCCACATTGCTAGTGTGCTCTGATTGCTTGGAAGGAAAGCAGCATAGAGTACCTTTTGAGAAGAGCTCTACAAGAGCAAAGAAACCTCTAGAGTTGATTCACATTGAACTGTACGGTCCTTTCACACTAATTAGTTGTGGGGGAAGAGGTATTTTTAGTTTTTTGTGGATGACTACTCATGAAAGATGTGGGTTTTCTTTCTCCAACTAAAATTTGAGGCCTTTGGTTTCTTCTAGCAATTCAAGAAATCTTTTGAGAAGGAATCAGGGACTTCTATAAAAACCCTCCGCTCAGATCGATGGGGGGAGCTTACCTCTAAAGAGTTTTTTGCATTTTTGACTGCACATGGGATCACATGATAGTTAACTACTGCTTATACTCCTCAGCAAAATGGATTTGCTAAGAGGAGGAACTATTTTATCATGGAAATGGTTCATTGTATGCTCATAGGAGCTAGTCTTGGGCAGAAGCTGTCACCACTGTAGTATATTTGTTGAATAGAGCACCCACCAAGGCCCTAAAAGGAATGACTCCATAGGAAGCATGGAGTGGTCGAAAGCCCTCTATCTCTCATCTTCACATATTTGGATGTAAAACTTTCATGCACATACCGAAAGAAAAAAGGAAGAAGCTTGATGAGAAGACATTAAAGTGTATTCTTCTTGGCTATGATGAGCACTCCAAGGATTATCTTTTGATTGATCCTTTGACCAAGAAGATTCATTTCAGTAGAGATGTTATTTTTGATGAGGCTTTCACATCACAAAACACATATAATGTATATCTATATATTGTGGAATCTAAAGTTGAGAAGTCCCCTTCATCACCAAATACTGGAGGTCCTTCTACTTCTTCATATTCTTCATCACCATAGAAGAAGAATCCAAAATGATATACAAGTACAATAAGAGACTCCAAGTTATCCACTCCACCAGATTTGACTTTGGATAGACATCGTACTCGTAGTATGGCTCAACAGCAAAGAACAACAGCAAAGACTACTGGGGTTGATGACCTTTGTCAATCCTTTGAGGAACTTTCTGTAGATCCAGATAGAGAAACGGAGGATATGGATATATATTATGATAGGGTGTTTATGTATTCAATGAATGAACATGAACCTTCTTCAGTACAAGATGCCCTTAGTGAGCCACAATGGAATGTTGCTATGGATGTTGAGTATAAGTCTTTGAAAAAGAACAAAACTTGGGAGCTTGTCGATCTGCCACACGAAAAAAATCCCATTGGCTATAAATGGGTGTACAAAGTCAAGTACAAGGTAGATGGGATAATTGATAAGCATAATGTCTGTCTTGTTACAAAGGGCTATGTGCAAAAGGAAGGCATTGACTATGAGGAAACTTTTGCACCTACTGCTCGGATGACTACCATTCGAGTTCTTTGTGCTATGGCAGCACATTATGGGTGGAAAGTTCACCAAATGGATGTCAAGAGTACTTTTCTAAATGGTGATCTCCAATATGAAGTCTACATGACACAACCTGAAGGATTTGAAGTGGAAGGCCAAGAGCAGAAAGTGTGCAAGTTGGTAAAATCCTTGTATGGTTTAAAATAAGCTCCTCGAACTTGGTATATAAAAATGGATAATCACCTCTTGCAACATGGATTTAAGAGATGTCCGTCATATGCAAACCTCTATTTCAAGCAACAAGGTTTTGAGATAGTGTTGCTTGTACTCTATGTTGATGATCTGATCATTACATGGAGTTCAGAAACTATGATCTCTACTGTCAAAAGAGACTTGTGTAAATATTTTGAGATGATAGATCTCGTACTTCTCCATTATTGTCTTGGATTGGAAGTGAGCCAAAAGGAGCACCACATCAAAGTGACCCAAAAAAAATATGCCAAGACATTGTTAGAAAAATATGCAACATCGATGGAATTAGGGATTTAGTTATTGTGATATGATTATTCACCTTAGGTAGATGGTACTCTCTATCGATAGCTGATTGGGAGTCTCATATATCTGACTAATACTAGGCCAGATATCGTATTTTTTGTCAACTATATTTCGAGGTTCATACAAGAACCTAAGACTACTCACTAGAAAGCAACAAAACGTGTTCTTCACTATGTCCGTGGCATAGTGGAATATGGCCTAGAATACAAGAGGAATGAAAAATTCTTCTTGCAAGGATACACGGACTCTGACTATGCTGAGTCATATGATGATCGTAAATCAACTTTAGGATATATATTTCATCTTGGATCCAGTCATGTCTCTTGGCACAGTAAGAAGCAAAAGGTGGTTGCTATCTCATATACATAGACAGAGTATCACGCCACACTTGAAGTTGTGTGTGAAGTGATATGGTTGCGTCACATTTTGACAAGTATGGGTCATCCATCAAAATTTCCAATACACTTATTCTACGACAACCAAGGTGTTTTGAACCTTGTTAAGAATCCAATGCATCATGATAAAACCAAGCACATTGACACACAATGTCACTTCATTTGAGATGAAGTTTCAAGGCACCGAATTCAGATTCAGTACATCTCCATCGATGCTAAAGTTGCAAACATTTTCACTAAGGCACTTGCACGTGTCAAATTTGAATTGTTTCACAGCTCTCTATGTATTAAGGGGGGATTTTAGCTAGTAGTTATAATATTACCCAAATAATGTAATAAGGGGGGATGTTAGTGTATCTTCTATTTGTTATTCCATTATAGGGCACATTAGTTATATTGTTGTAACTATGCCTAAGTATGCCTCGGGTGGTTCTGTAACCTCCGAGCTATTCTAGGGTATCAATGTATTATTTAATCAGTTGATTATCAATAGAAGGTGTTCGCTTGTCAAACATCCTTTTTACCAATCCCTTGAGGGTCATTACCCTAACACTACTACAACATTGTTAAAATATTTTTACTTTGTTGCCCTTTCTATGGGAATATTTTTACTAATATGTAACTTGTCATTTATTGAATTGTGTTTTCATATGAAATGTGACTTCTTAGTTTATAATGCATCATAACCTCTAAATTAGACTTCTCCATATCAAGAAAAAAAACTTCATGTTTATTTATAATATTAATTTAAAACTTCATGCACATTTTTTATAATTTATTTCAAAAACTAGAGTCTAGCAAAATCATTTTAAAATTATTTTAATTTTTAATATATTTTTACATTCATAATATCAAAAGATTATATTTTGGTATATTTTATTACCTTAATATTTTTAACATAGTAGAGAGTTAGGGTTTAGCATAGTAACAACAGTATGCATAGCACAATGAGCAATAGAGAAAGTGCTAAAAAAGGTGAGGTGGAATTTGGTTGGGCGGGTTCCATCTCTATTGAATTTTCAAATGGCAAGCTAGTGGGAAACCTTAGGAATTTCTAGGCCAAAGCCTTTGACATGGGTAAGAGGCCTTGGTTTCAATTTATAGTGGATAAAAGGAAGGCTTTTGCTCCTTTATGTCATATCTCTTGTTGGAGAACGAATCAAAGTTCTTAATAATCTTGCTAATATGGTGATTGTGTAAGGGGATTTTTTCCTGATGGGAAAAATTTTGGGAGCAAGGCCAGATTTAGATGCTATCCAAAAATGGGCTCATGATAAGTGGAGACCCCATGGCCATTTGGATATTATTGCTTTACCTAAGAATTTCTTTTTGGCAAAATTCATTTACAAAAAAGACTTGGAGAAAGTCCTTCTTTAGGGTATTTGGTTCTTTGGTAGAAGAGAACTGTTTATGAAATGGTGGTCATCCAATTTTGATCCCTATTCTCAGTCTTTAAGAAATTTTTGTATGGGTAAGCTCTTCACCATTGACCCAACTACTTCTACCTGGTCAAGACTTGTCAATTCCTGATTCTATGTTAATATTAATATGGAGGCCTCCTTGTCAAGCTCAATGGAGTTGATCTTAATGTTTGGCACTCGCATTCAACCTATAGAATACAATAATATACCTACTAAGTGTGGGCTTTGCAAAAATATGGGGTATTTGTTTAAGGACTGTCCCAAGAAGAAAATTTAAAACCAATCCAAAAATGACAACCTAACAAAGCTATGGAATTCAAGGAAGCAGGGGAGGTAGTCTCAGTAATGTCTAAGGGTTTGACTCAAGCCCAAGATCCCTCATGTTGAATATGGGGAGATACTTCCAGGATAATATGAGGTAAGTTCTCCTAAACTTATTTTCTCTATGATGAATGAAATTCCCATAGAAAATATGTTTTCCTGTCTTTTGAGTCAGGAGAATGATATGGATGTTAATCCCCAACCCCACTCTTCTAAAGGTTTGGAGGAGTTTCTTTGGAGGGAACCTTGCTTGTGGATCTCCCCCAGTCTAAATTTCCAATGGTTTCCCTCCTAGCCTTAGATTTTTTTATTTATACCATTCAAAGGTCATTGGAAAAATAGGATAGTGCTTCAGATTTACCTCTTAATGGAAAATGTTTAAAAGCCAACCCAACATTAGCTTCTATTATTTCTTCCATCCAAAGTCTACCAAAAAAATAGGAAAGTGCTACAAATTCACCACCTAGTATTAAAGTTTTAAAATCTAGCCCCATTCGCATCACGAGGAGTACTAAAAAAGGGGAAGTGGGTGTGAGATCTGACTCTAAGTAGGGACGATCTTTGAACCAAGACTCAAGGCAGAGAGAGACCCTAAAATACATAGCTAATGGAACCCAAATAACACTTTCTATGGTAAGGGATAATAAGCATCCCACCAAGTCTCATAAATGAAAATATTATCTTGGAACATAAGGGGTTTGAATACCCCTTCAAAGCAACGATTGGTTGATTCTATTAGGAAAGACCTGAAACCTCATATATTTTTTGTTTAAGAAACTAAAATTAAGAACTGTTTTGATAAGGTTAATAATGGCATATGGAAGGAGGTATGTTATTTTGCATGCCATGCTTCAAGAGCTTTTGGTGGCTTAATGTGTCTTTGGAATAATTCAAAAATTGAATGCAAAGTTATCTCTTCTTCTAACATGTTTTTCTACTGTGGAGTTTCTAGAATATCCTGGGTTTTAGCCAATGTGTATGCTCCAAACTCAGTTGCAGGAAGAGGAAGACTATGGGATGTTGAGCGTAAATATACATGCTTTCCCTAACATTACTTGGATGTTGGTTGGGTATTTTAATTCCCCCCTCTTTCCCTAAAAAAAACAAGAGGAATCCAATCCCCCTCTAATGATATGGAGCACTTTGAATTTTTTGTCAATACTAATGAGTTGATGGACTTCGAGCTAAAAGGAAGTAAATTCACTTGGAGCAACAAAAGGCTAGGGGAACATCTTATCCAATAAAATTTGAACAGGTTTTTTGTTCTAAAGAAGGGCTTCATCATTTTTGCAACTTTGTTCTCTCTTCTCTTCCAAGAATAGGATCAAATCACAATCCTTTGGTATTGGATGTTTTAGTTGGGAATAAAATTTTAAGTTTCCCTTTTGTTTTAGGTTATGTGGCTGAAAAATGATACCCTTGAGGCCTTGATAGCTTATTAGTAGAATAAGGATTTTCCAAGTCCCCTAATATCTCAAGTTGACAATAATTTTAGATTTGTGAAGAGCAATCTGAAAGAATGGAATAAAAATGTCTTTGGTAACATTTTCCAAAATAAGAAATCCTTGAAACTACAACTTTCAGCCATTGAAGTTGTAGAATTTTTCCCTCCATATGAGGCTAACAAAGATATTGAAAGGAGTTTGTTTGCGGATTTCCAAAATATTTTGGCCTGTGAGGAATCCTACCGGAGACAAAATTCTAGAGCTCTCTGGTTGAAATATGAAGATATAAATATCAGATTTTTTCATGACATAACCTTAAGACATAGGAGTTTCAATAAGATTACTAAAATTGTTGAGGATGGTACTAAAATTGGAAATATTGAAAATTCATGAGGATATTGTCCAATTTTTAAAAAATCTCTTAGGAGTGATGATACCTATAAATGAGTGGGTCTCTAATTATTTTTTGAATTTTATTCCTTCTCTAACTTCTAAACAAATGAAATCCAATCTTATCACTTCATTCAAAGAGTCTTAAATCAAAGAGGCTATGTTTTCCATGGCTAGTGAGAAGGCCCCTAGACCTGATGGTTTTCCTGCAGTTTTATACCAAAAAAATTAGGGAATTGTAGGGAAGGATATATATAATGCTACAGGTGAAATTCAAAATACCCTTAATATTCCCAGTGACATCAATTCCACCTCTCTGGTTCTAATTCCTAAATTGGTTGGACCTAAATCCTTCAATAATTTTAGGCCATAAGTCTATGTAACACTCTTTATAAAATATTGGCTCAAATCATAGCCAATAGAATGAAGGATATTCTTCCTCAAATTATTGATCCCTGCCATGGTGTTTTTATTAAAGGGAGGCAAATATTAGATGGTGTGATTACTATTCATGAAGTTCTTCACTCCATAGATAAAAGTGGCAGAGATGGATTTTTGTTGAAATTAGACATGAACAAGGCATATGATAGAGTATCATAGGAATTTTTGTTTAAATTTATGAGTAAATTTGGTTTTCACCTTGCTTGGATAGACCTCATCACATGATGTTTGTGCTCAGTTATGAATTGTGTTCTAATCAATGGTTCTTCGTCAGGTTATTTCAAAAGCCTTTGAGGCCTAAGACAAGGGGAACCTTTGTCTCCTTATCTATTTTGTATTATGGTTGAAGCCTTGGATAGATCTATTCCAATAGCCTAGTCTAAAGGATTAATTTTAGGGATAAAATCTACCTCTCCTGCAATCCCATAACCCACCAGTAATTTGTAGATGATACTCTTCTTGCTTCAACACTACACCAAAAAGGGCTTTTAAGGGAGACTAAATTTACAATGATTTTTTATGATGGTAAAAAATCGCCCTAATAGACCCTATGAGGGCAGTTTAAAACTGCCCTCACCAAAAAAATCTTTTAACGACACCTAAAAGATGATAGTTTTTTACAGTGGTAAAAAACCACCCTAATAGACCTAAGAGGGTAGTTTTAAACCACCCTCTTATAAACTTCCCTCTTAGGGTCTAGGAGGGTAGTTTAAAACTGCCCTCTTAGACCCTCCCTCTTAGGGTGGGTCTAAGAGGGCAGTTTAAAACCACCCTCTTAGACCCGCCCTCTTAGGGTGGGTCTAAGAGGGCGGTTTAAAACCACCCTCTTAGCCCTTAACAATCACCCTAGAAAAAAATTATGAAGGATTTGGATGAGATTTTTTATTTTTTAGATTTGTGGGTGGGATTTTTGATTTTTTAGATTCACGGGTGGGATTTTTGAATTTTCATGCATTAAACTTTTGGGGAAAGGTAGCTATAGAGTTATTAGATGCTATTTATACGAGGGTGAAAGGTAAAAAAAAAAAAATTGTGGGTGATTATAGTTGAAGAATTTGGTGAGGGCGACATAAAAGCATGATGTTTACCTCTAGAATTATTCTATCATGCATTGGTCTCCATTGATCCAGAAAGCTTTAGAAGTGCTTAATGTTACTGGGCATTTTCCCCCTCTTAGGTAATTGTTACGCATTATATTTTTTATTGTCTTTCCTCTTTGTTATAGCTTTTCTACAATTTATTGTTATATATAGGTTAGCTTATTTTTTATAGCTTTTCAAATATTTGTGTAGCTTTAACTTGTGCAGCATGCTAAATCTCAATGGACAAGATAAACATATTATTCCTGATGTCATCCACTTGCATGGGTTTTAGTAGTGTATGAGGTATATGTTGCATAGGGTTTTAGTTGCTTATGGACAGAGTTGTGCTACTCATGAAAATATTGTTGTGGAATTTCATCATTGTTGCACTCACGGGCTTCCCATGCAGCAATAGAGGATTCCTCATGAAAGAGTTATGTGATTTATTCATTGCCAAAGAAGGGAACACTTAAAGGCTTCACACACATCCAGACACACGAGGTCCATCTACTTTGTATACAAACCTTTCGTATTTTCAGTGTAGCATTCACTTGCAAAGAAAATATAGCCAAGGAAATACAAGAATACAGCAGTAACAAAGGGAGAGCCACAAAAAATGGAAGAGAAGTAAAATGCAAGAACAAAGAAACCTTGAATATAAACAATGACCTTAATAAATTTGTTCTTGCCACCTTTATAATCACTAATTTTTGCATCTAAAGGGCAATGACTAAGGTTGAAATCTATCATATGTTTCTTACCTATTGAATGACATCTTTTGTATGATGCATGCCCCAAGATTATTCTTGGATTGTATATAGTAGAATCAAGAGCATAGGCCAATTGGTTGAATGCTTACCATATTGCAACCTTTATTTTATTCCCCTGGGGGTAGGAAATCTACCTCACACTGCTTTAGTGGTTAGTCACCATGCTAGAATGAGTGGGTAGGGGTTATAGTGGCAACAACCAAAATCGAACCCTTGACCAGACATAGATAGTGAAGGTAGTTATTGATTCCTCTATGTATAAAAAAAGGACACCGACTAAATGGTTTGTGAGCCATTTAAGACCGTAAAGCATAGACAACAAGGAAGTTGCCAAATAATAGATACGGGAGAGAGGATATTGGTTTTGATTTCTTTTCTAAGGACAACCTTAAGTTAAAGATTTATGATTTAGGTAATATGATCATGTGGAGAGAGAATTCTTGAAGCTTGCGTGCATGTGTGATATTTTATAATTTTAATTGTATTATGACCTCTATTACCTTCTTGATAAGGTTTCTTTGTAGTAGCAAAAATATTATAGCTTTTTAATGCATGTTTTTTCTATGCTGACATGAATAGGACTAAATATGTAGTTAATACATTTGGTTTTTTTTCAATGTTGTATTGTATGATAGTTTTGATATATTCATAACTATAAATAAAAATCATAATGATTATTTCTTTGTTATTTGACTATAGAGGGAGGTCTACCGGCTTGTGCCATCCATTGGAGATGACAATAACAAAGGGGTAAAAACACTATCAAAATGGATATGCACGTCTATTCAATTTTACATGCACATATTATCGAGAGATTAGAATCTACCATTTCTGATAAGAATCTATGTATTTGTGGATGTTGTATTTGCAGTTTAAAGAATTTATTACATATTTGAAGCAATGAGAATGTGTTGGAGTTGTAAAAATCCCTAAAAGGAATTTGATTTGGTCATGGATACTATTTATTCTTCCTTATTCTGTTGAGGCATGTGAAATGCTGGCCATTGCACCTTTTTCTAATGAATGTCTTATTGGCTTGTTGCTGCCCAAGGAAACAAGTTTCGATTGGATATGATGGGACATGGAAATTTATAATGGATGTTGCATAAATGTTATGTATTTGTTACCCTCCGTTAATGATGTGTATATCCTAATTTTTTGGTTTATTGTTAATGTAGTTGGTTGGTAAGGGACTCTATCAGTCTCTTCTGATTAAGGGTGTTTGGTCCTCTTATTTCCAATTGCAGTATTAGGTGTCGTGTCTCTCTTTTTGTGAGGGGAAATTGAAGGAAGAGTGGACTATAGAGCACCTAGGCAATGCCCTCATGAAAAGTTGGAGATGCAAGTAAAAAAGTATATGGCTCTAATTCCACTAACCTTTTTATTGGATTCTAAGGCTTTGTGCTAAATGAGATTTGTTCCATTCTTGCTCTTCAATGAGAGCAATTTTTTTGTAATGTTTGATCTTATCTTTTAATTTGTTATAAGCAAGATTCTCGCTTGTATTCTCAACCATGTTTAATATGCAGGCAAATGGTATTGGATATTGTCTTTGACCGACGTCAGACCCTGAGAGGGTGATTTTAAACTGCCCTCTTACGTATTACTTTAATTAATCCCTAAGAGAGTGGTTTTAAACTATCATAATAGAACCTAAGAGGGTAGTTTGAAACTGCCTCATTATGATAAAATAAGGCGATTTTCGAGGTAGTTTTTAACTGCCCTAATAGACTCTAAGAGGGTGGTTTTTATCTTCCCTCATATGCTGCGGACTTTTTACGATGCTTGCATAGATGACAACTGAATAATCACCCTTAAAAACCATTTTTGGTGTAGTGCATGATCCTCTATTCCAAAAGCAAAAGAGATTAAGTTTATTTTACCTTCTTATCAGGTTGCCTCTAGATAGAAGATAAATTTCAACAAGAGCAAGGTGTTTTCTTAATACCCCCCTTCAAAGGTAGGTAGAAATCATAAAAATATTTTAATGTTCCATTAGGAAGCTCCCTTTTGTTTATCTAGATTTACCGCTTTTCAATGGCAGGTTACAAGATTCTTCTTGGCTTCCTATGGTAGAGAGGGTTAAGATAAATTTGGCAAGCTGGAAAAGTGCTCTCCTTAGCCAAGCTGATGAGGCACAACTCATTAAATCCACCCTCCAAAGTATCCCAATATTCTTTTTTCATTGTTCAAGATGTCGTAGAAAATCCACCAAAAGATTGATAGTATTCAAAAGGCCTTTCTTTGGATAGGCATGGAAGAAAAACATAGAATTCCCTAGATTGAATGAAAGTAGGTTTGTTCCAGGAAGAGCAAGGGTGGATTAGGCCTAAGGAAAATAAAACAAATGAATTTGGCCCTTATTGCAAAACATGGTTAGAAATTTTTAAAAATTGATGAAGCTAGATGGGTAGATTTTAATAGCTAAATATCTTGCTAGAGATGGTAATTTTCTTGATATTCAGGCCAATCCAAAGAGCTCTATTTTTTGGAAACACCTTCTTGATTCTAGGTTTATTATTCAAAAATGCTTGATATGGAAGGTCAGTGATTGTTAAAAAGTTAACTTTTAGGAATATAGTTGGATTTGTAATGTGCTTTTGGTTAGAGACCAACTTCTAACTGTTTAGAGCCTTTTACTGTGCAATCTTGTAGATCTAGAGTTGTTGACTTTCTTGAGGTAAGGGATGGTAAAAGGGCTTGGAAGACTTTATCTCTTGTTAACCCTTCCCCCACAAATTTGTGCTCTAAGTTCTTTATCCCATATTCTTATAATTAATCTCTTAAATCATAACCTTCCAACTGATTCCCCTATTTAGAAAGTGGATAATAAGAGCTTTTTCATGGTTAAATCTGCTTACTTTCTTCAATTTGATGAGGAAGAGGACTAGTTTCTAGCTAGTAAGATATGGTTCAAATACCTCGTACCTAAAGTTGATTTCTTCTTTTGTTTGACTGCCTAGAACAAAATACTTACTATTAAAAACCTTCACAAAAGAGGCATGCCCATTTTGAATAGGTGTTATCTATGTGAAGCTGCTTAGGAGAATGCTAATCATTTATTTCTCGAGTTTCTCTTCTCCTTAGAAGTTATCCATCTTCTTCTCATCAAATTCAATCTTACCTAGGGCATGCCTAGTAGCATTTTGGACCTGTGTTTGCAGTAGGTTTTCCCCTTCTGAAATATTTTGCTTAGAATTTGTTGGTCTTTCTATTTACCTCATTTTTAGGGGGTATTTGTTATGAAAGAAACAATAGAGCCTTTAGGAATGTTAAAAAGGATTCCTTGCATGTGGAAGCTAAAATTTTTAATTCCCTAAAATAAAATATTTCCATAATCCCTATCAAAGATGAAAAATGGTCCCATAATGATAGTAAGCTTGCCAACCAACTGGGTATCCTAATTTTAGAAGGTATTTGCAGTCTACCCACCTCTAATACTAGAGATCTTGTCAAATGATAGCCTTTACCTCAAGTTTGAATAAAACTAAACTTTGACTAGGCTATTAAAGGAAACATGGGCACCGTAAGGGCTAGAGGAATCATCAAGGATGACAAAGGGATTATTCTTTTGGTCTTTGCTAACTTTCTAGGTGTTTAGTCCAGTTTTTTTGTTGAATCTCGAGTGCTTTATCAAGGGATCATGCTCTTGAAAAATTTGAATTTAAATAATATGGTGATTGAAGGCGACTCTCTTTCCATCATTAATATTGGTAAAGGAAAATATTCCCCCTGCTGGTCCATTGTAGATTTTTTGAAGCTTATATTAATATTAATGATAATTTTCATTAAAAAAAGTTCATTGTTTATTATTTTAATTTGTTTTGTTTTTTTGATAAACTATGTGTGGCTTCTATTAGGATCACTTTCATCAAAATAACAAAGCATTAGTATTTTTATCAGATTTGTCCTTTATCTTTCTTAAACTATTATATTTTCATGATCAGCTCCTTGATATTATATTTATTAAGAAATAATATTTTTCTCAACTAGTTACCTTCTAAAATTTGAATTTTGTCAAGTCAATGATCAACTCTTTGATTAGATGAATTAAATTTACCATCATACTTCCTTCTCTATAGATATTTTGAGATTTCTAGGATATTACCTACAAAAATAATTGATGGCTATCTAAAATAATGTCACTTTTTATCCAACCCCCACATCCACTTTCCTTGGTAGCATTAGTAATAAGTTGTGAATCCCCCTCAATCCAAATAACTTTCTAGAAAAACCCTAATTCCTATAAGAAGTGTCTCTCCCTATGCATAGTTATCAATTAAAATTTCATATGAGTTTAAGTAATTGAGGATAATTTTACCTTCATTATTTTAAAAAATACCACCTTGGTCAACTTTTTATATATTTCCTTTCGACGCATCATTTAAAAAATAATTCATGAACCCAAATCTTAGACTTTCCATTTTACCATTAGTTAATGCTTACCCTTTATGTCAACTCCATTGTTATAAATGACCCTTGCACGTATATTCAAATACTTTAATGAAGAGGTAAGCTCCTCTTTCCACACTTGAGACTTCCCATGATAAGCATAATGCATGTAAACATTTTGTAAGGGAGACAATAATACTATTCCAAACATGAGCATGATTGTGAGATTTTTTTCAAGAATTCTATTATTTTTTTCAAACCATAAATTCCCATAAATAATGTTAGGATCAATCCTCCATAAAATGCATAATTCTATAGATTTTACACAATTATTTTAACATTTCATCAAAAATTTTAATTTTGATGGAGTTATCCAATATATTCTCCTTTTCTTTAAAGGATACCCCAAATGGTGTAAGCAAAAGAATAATTAATAAGTAAATTATCTAATGTTTATATGTCCTCTTTACACAAGGTACATCTAAAAGGTTCATTATATTTGCTCTTTATAGACTCACTTGTAAGAATTTTACTTTGAACTACTAACCAAAATAATGTTAAGGCATTAGAAAAAACCTCAAGTGACCACATATTTTTCCAAGGGAATATTTGGGAGTAGGTAGATTTGATCACTTTAAATTCTTATATCTGAACTTGATCAAGTATCCACCATCCTTTTATAAATTCTAAACCGACTTATTATTCTAGTTATAAATGGGATCATAAAACTCTTCAAGCATTTTTTAAGTTCATTTCCTACTCATTTAAGGTCCTCTCCTTCAATAAGGTTGCTAATAAAAATCCATGATTTGGAATTAGTTCTCACATTAATATGATTTTTGACCTTTAAATCTCTAGAAGATAAATATGCTAGGGTCAAAAATTTCCATTTTGAATTAAATATAAGAAGGGTAAGTCTACAACCAAGTATCATGCAAAAATTTGTAAAATTACCCGACAATCAAGCTAATTAGAGATGGATATATCGTCGCATATACAATATAGGTCATACTACAAGTCATTGTAGATATAATTCTTTAAATCAAAGAAATAAAATGAATAGACCTTTTTAAAGGTACCAGTCTAGGTAATATCAGCCTTAGTACCAACATGTGCAACAACAACAATTAAAAGAAGAAAGTCAAAAAAGAAATTTATTCAAGTTCAAGAAATGAAAATGAGGATGAAAATGGAATAAGAGCTCTTACAGTAAGGATTATAGACACTGAAGATGAAGATCAAATTTAAGATAATAAAATTCCTTATAAAGGCACTAATGTTTCAAATGATGAAATAAAAGTAGTTGAAAATAAGACAAGAGAAATAGATGAAAGGTGCAAATTAAAATAAAAATCATTCTAGAATTACAAAATTTATGAGAAGACCATACCAAAAATAAATCACAAAATGAAAATTGAAGTACATTATGGATAGATTAGTAAATCAAGATGAAACAAGATCATGGATATGTTACAATGTTTTTATGGTCATAAATAAATCTTGATAAATTCTACAAGGAATAAGTTAATATATCAATGCCATAACTTTAATCTATGCAAGAGTCAAAGCCAAAGAATGAAGACCATAATTAGAGATTAAAGACTAAAAGTCTTCACACCAAATAATGTAATATGGGGGGTGTTGGAGATATTACATTATTTGGTAGCATGTGGTGTATATATATATATATATATATATATATATATATATATATATATATATATATATATATATATATTATAATTAGTTTAGGGAGTGTGTTTATATTTTGTCTAATGTATGTGTCAATATGTGAGAAGTATCCAAGTGTTATGTAATAAAGTGTGCAAGTGTCAAAGTGTGCAAAGTGTGAGGTGTGAGTTGTGAGAGTGCAAAGTGTCAAGTAAGTAAGTCAAGAGTCATAGGTGTTAGGTATCAAATATGCAAGTGAAGAGTCACATGATATGTGGCAAGATGTAAAAAGAAGAGTCATGAGAGTTTTGTCATATGTGAGGAATGTGAAAGGATGAATCTTTTGGATGTTTGATGATAGCAATAGTTGAGTATTCAAGAGTCATGTAAGGTTATTTAATGGAAACAAAGCTACATGCATTGTAATAGAAGAAGTTAAATGTAAGGTGAACTGATCTTGTAATATTTGATGGTTTATGAATAATATTGTGAGATTTTATATTGTGAAATATTGTTGTTATTATGTCAATGAGATTTATTGATGTTGATGTTATATAAATTCACATTATTGTGATTAATATTTTATCCTGGATAAGGGACCTTTGAAATAATCGATGAGAATTCCCAACACAAATAATCAGACCTTGACATGTATTGAAACCTCATTGGCCTTCGATGTCCAGTGGTAAACACGTGGCAGATTATCAATGGTAGTCATCAATGAATCAATAGATGCCACATGGAAAATCATGATCAGATACAATAGTTATAAGGTTCAAGGTGTTGATTATTTTAGTTCTATTAGAGGAAAAACTTGCAAAGGCCATAACTTTTGCATAAGAAAGCATTTTAAACTTTTTTTTCAAATCATATAATTTTTCAAACTCTTCATATAGGTGACATTAGTTGAAAGACCTATTATAGTGTTAGGGTCCAAATTTTGAATGATAGTCTTCAAGAACTATTGCTCTAATATTAAAGAAAAATTTTTATAGTATATTATGCAATTATAATCTTTGGTCCATATTGATAGAAGAGACGGATTTGTGGCACTAGAATTAGCAAAAAATATGGATATAGAATGTACTTTTTAATCCCTCCTCTTCTTATCGGATGCTTGGGCTACTGGTTTATTTTATGCATGAAGATCTAATCCTTTATGATCTCTTCTCTTTTTTATTCTTTGTCGAAGTACTCTTTGGAATTTATGATGACTTTTGTTATAAAGAAGTTCATACAAAGCCTTTTTTTATAACGACAATTAGGTGACCCAAAGGGCAAGTTGAAGTTTCCAAACAAGGAGAAGTGTATTGTAAAAGGGAAGATTGTGCTTCCAAGTCTTGACTTATGTGCTTACAAAATATTGGATCAACTTCTAAGGAGTATTCTTGGCTTGTCTTCCTCATATGGAGTTATAGAGGAGGTTTTCTTTGTATATATGCAAGAGTATCTAATATAGTTTGTAATGACTACAATCTATCTTCAAGAGATTCTTGTGCAAGTATAGGAGCATATTCTCATAAATAGACTTCTAGATAATAAGGGAAATTCAATTGAATCTTCCTCAAATATGAAGGCCTACTAAAACATCCATTACAAAGAAAAAAAAAATGTTATTATTAATAATATTTTCTCTCCAAAATTAAAAGTATTAAAAGTTATAATCTAAATTATACCCAAAACTAACCTTATATAATATACTTTTATAAAAATCATATAATACATTTAATTATTATTTATACAATCTTTATAAACCATAACCTTCTTATAATTAAGAATAACTTATAATTTATATTTAACTTAAAACCCACGACATAAATTCAAGTATAAATTCCTATATCCAACAAATCCATTACTTTATCCTCTCGTAATCACCTTGATCTCTTGGAACGCAACCTCTCACCATTCCGTCCGCTCCTGGTGACCTTTGACACATAAATATTTAAATAATTGATTTTATTTTAGCTTCAATATGCAAACATGTCAGCCTACCAGAAGTGCATCCATCAAATAAAAGATTGGTAGGATGGGATCTTAATAATCTCTAAAAAAACAAATGGAGGAACAACAAATTTCCTTAAAAATTGAATCAGCCGTACAAGTATATTAAAAAGAATCCATGCTTATTCCCCCTCCGCATACCAACAATATTCTCAAGCGTTTCTTCAATCTGAAACCCTTTCTGGAATTGCCAGGCTCAGGCAAACTTCTGTATGCCCTTACTCTATGCAAGGGTTTTCGTCCCTCAGACATACTCCTAACAGCGATCACGCTTCTAATCCTCTCATTCTTCACTATTCTTAACTGTCCGGAACCAGTTTTCCTTAAGTGCCTCAAATCCACATCCATATCCATATCATGCGCCTCACTAACAGACAGCCTCGCCCTTCGCACATATTCCCAACCATCCAAACCCCTAATCTTCTTCTGCTCATGATCCATAACACACTTCTGTGCATCAATGGTGCTCCTGCTGCCGCTTCCTGAAAGTGGCCAAATATGAGTAGAAGCATTATAGTCCTCCAAATAAGTATTCTCCATGTGGAACAGATGTTTAAGAGATGCATTCCCGTCCTTCATTAGCTCCAAAAGTTTCCCATGCCTACGGCTCGCCCTGGGAGATCCATCTCCTTCGAGAACATCACCTCCGCTATTAACATTAATGCGCCTGATACACTCCTCTTTTTGATACCTGATCATTTTAAGAATCCTCTTTCTGTCAGCTTCTTCCCAGCAAATGTTACTGTGATGTTTCTGAAATTCCTGAATCTCCTTCCCACTATTTTCCGTCATTATAACTAGCATAAACTCTGGTAATTGAAACTGATCATGAGATCGTGTGGCCGAGAGAAATAAAATAAAAGTAAAGGAAAGTAGTGGTGGTGGGCATTCCAAAGTTGATTTCTGTCTATTCGTTCCCGGCGTACCATGTGCTGAGATTCCTCCAAGTCCATATACAACAAGCAAAAACAAAATAACAAAAGACAAAAAACACAAATATCATTGCGGTAGATGACCCGCCAAAAAAGGGCTTATTGCAAACAATGCACTTAACATACGTTTTATATATTTTTTTAAAAATACTATGCATTAATCCAACAAATGATGACCACGTCTCAAATGATGACCACGTGTTTTGGAAGTAGTTGCAGGGCGTACTAAATTAGATAAAGGAAATGGGTATTTTGTTGGCTAAAAAGACAGCATTCTCATCATTCTTGCCTTTACCTTAGCCTTTTAGGCCGGCGGAAAGGCGTTGGGAATTTTGAATAATGTGTCTCCTCGATGGTTTTGCAACAATTATACACAAGGAAAATGTGAGCATCTCATTTAGAGCCGTCCACATAGTGTGCCTTCTAGAAATGTAGTTTGGTTTAGTAAATGATCTTTTGGGTAGGATCTTTTGGAAAAATTAATGTTAAATAGGAAAATTTCTTAAAAAATAGGAAAATGATGGTGATATAGAAAGAGATATATTAAAATAAAAAGTGAATCTAAAATAAATTTATTTGCAATGAGTTTATATATTCATGTATTCAATATTCATTTGGGTGGATTATTTAACATATGAATCATTTATATTTGGATTGGATCTTATAGAGTGAAAAAGATTATAGTAAAGTATTGATGTAGGAAAGAATATTGATATAGTTGAGTGGTCATATGGAATGAGAAAGATCATAGCAAAGCCTTGATGTGGTGAAGAATATTGATATAGTTGAGTGTTGTAGTTGTACCTAAATTAAGCACATGATTCGATATTGTAAAATATCTTGCATGTTTTATATGAATGAATGTATATGCTTCCATACTTGTAAGATAACTTGTATGCTTCTAAAAAAAAAATTATCAAAATATGTGATCCTAATAATTTGTATCATAGCATATGATCCTGACAATTGGTACCAAAGCACTAGATTTTGACAATTGATATTAAAGTTGGTGTTGAAACTAGGAGCCTCAAGAACTCATAAAGTGGCTTGTAATATTTTGTAATGTGTATGTGGCATTTGAGGCACCTAGACAAGTGGGGTCATTTAATGTAACCATTATAAAGAATGTAATTGCTTGTTTGGTAGAAGATTCTAGCTTGAGTGGCCACTTGCATGTGAAGCCAACCCTTGAGCATTATAGTTAGGGTTACGAAGAGTCTTTAAAAAGGCAAGGGGGCATAGATGAAGGCATCTCATATTTTGTTGTATCGAAGCTCTGCTTCTAAGGAGGTTTCCCCCTCGAAGAGGCCTGTGATTCTGTAATGTGTTCTTGCTTTTTGCAATATAATTTGTTGCATTTCCATTTCATCTTGCAATATTGTTAATTTCAAGCTCATTTTTTATTATTATTGCAATATTGTGTGGATGTGCTTTTATTTTACTACAAGGTTCATAACAAGTGGTATCAGAGCGCTTTCCAGGGCCATATCTTGCTATAGTGCAAACAGTTTGTGTCTTACCATTTTGACTTGTTAGGTATAAATTTTCCTTGTTTTCATTTTCCTTTTTATTTTCCTATAAAGAAAAAGAGAAAAAAATCGAGCTATTTTTTCCTTTGTTTTAGTTTAATAGGTTAGAAACCCTATGTCGAGGGTTTTAAAATATCATGGAGGAGTTATCATTATTGGCTAAGCTAGATTGCCTGTAAAGCATCTAGTGAAGTGAGGGGTGATTAGACTCCAATACCTAGGCCTCAGACAACACCCATATATAGACTTGAGCTCCCATGTATCTTTGGGTATATTGAGAGACCCCCTTAGGATTAGGAGAAACCTTTAGTTGTAGGAAGATTTTTGATCGTGTATCTATCCATAGTGCATCAAGCACAACACTCGGGAAGATTACCCTCTCATACTATCAGAGAGGTGGGTAGTGCGCTCAAGGGTATGTGTGGAACCCTCCTTGAGTAGTGGCCTAAAATATTGGTCCGAGCATTATCATTCGTCACTATGGTATAATAGAGGGCTATGGATAGTGCACACACCTTGGCCTAGTGTTACCCTATTATAGTCATATGTTACACCTCCAAAACCCTAACCACAAATTTGAGCATACTACGGAGACTACACCTAGCACGAATTTGACCATACTATAAAAATTCTTGGTTGAAGAAGAAACTATTGGGGTTAGTAATAGTTAAGAATAGAGTCAAATAAGGGAAATTGTCAAACAATTATTATGATAGACGAAAACAATATCAAATAGAAAGTTATTAATAATAGTCAAAATAGAGTCTATCAATACAATTATCAGTAAAAATTAGTAATAGTATCAAAATAGGGCAGTGTCATTGACAAAATTTGACAAGGTATTTGGAGATAACATACTGACTAGTAACTAATATGGCAGATATCAAGGACGAGAAGAAATTTATTTTTTAGGTGAAGAAAAGCTTTAGGAAAAAAAAAGTACTTGACTAGAGTTTGGATTCTGAAAATCATCATTTGGAGACCTAGTCCATTATGTTTATCTTTTCAAACCGGTCATTTTGATATATAGCACCCAAACAATTTTTTTGGACCATTACTAAAAATAGTAACCCCTAGAACAACACTTCTATTTTTAGTAAGTCAGTTTGGGTGGTCCAAATCACAAGTAGATGGTTAGAGGGACTAGAGGAGCAATGAGGGAGATGGAACAAAACCAATTCATGGAACAAATAAATCAAAAACTTAGTAACCTATAGAGCCAAATGGCACACATTGGAAAAGAAGTTAAACATATGAAAGATCACATGTAGGTCCTAAAATCTGACCAGATTAAAGTCAAAATAGGGATTGAGGAAAAATTCCTTGAGGTTGAAGAGCATTTAAAGGAAGCCCTAAAATTATACCAATAGATTAACACTGAAGGACTAGGTGGTAGTTCAATAAATAGAGATAAAGAAACTCCATCATGCTCTTTTTGACACTAATACCCCATTTAAAATGCCCAAATTAGATTTCTCCAAGTTTAATGGAAAGGACACTGATGGTTGGTTGTGTCGGGTAGATCAATTCTTCAAACTTCATAATGTCCCCTAATATTTATGGGTCACCATGGCATCCTTTAACTTTGAATCTAAGGCCCTACAATGGTATCAGTGGGTATAGAACATGACTCTTGACCTTTCTTGGGAAGACTTTGAGTCCCAATTACTCACTCATTTTGGCCCTAGTGAGTATGAGGACTTTATAAGAGCCTTAACAAAATTGAAATAGACCTCTACTATTTGAGAATATCAGACTCAGTTTGAGAAATTGGCTAATAGGACAAAGGGTTTGAATGAAGGATTTTTTAGAGTTGTTTTATCAATGGGTTGAAAGATGATATCAAGGCAGAGGTAAAAATGTTCAAACCATAATCTATGATGCAAGCCATAGGATTGGCTAGACTAGTGGAGGAAAAATTTTTGCCTAGAGGTGGTCATCTAAATTTCCATAAGCCAAACCTACATTTCCATCCAAGTTCACATCGAATACTAGCAATAAATCTCCACCAATCAAGCGATTGACTAGGGAGGAAATGGATGCCCATAGAGCACAAGGCTTATGTTATAATTGTGATGAGAAATATTCATTGAGGCATAAATGTGTACAATAGAAATTATTTTTGTTGGATGTGGATGACTCAATAATGAATGAAATACCTAACGAAGAAGTAGAACCATAGGAGGAAGAGCCTCAAGATGAGGGTGAAGCATAGGAAGAACCACAACCAGAGATTTTTATCCATGCACTTGCAAGAATATCAACCCCTCAGACTATGAAGGTAGTAGGATTCTTCAAAGGGAAAAGAATTATAATTCTTATTGATTCAAGTAGTACACATAATTTCATTGATCCTCAAGTAGCTAAGCAAGTGAACTATTACATACATGCTTACAACTCTTTTGAAGTCATGGTGGAAAATGGAGGAACATTACCTTGTAAGGGTAAATGCCAAAATGTTAAGTTGAAGATAGGGGACTATGAACTCAAAATTGATATGTTTGCTCTTCCACTTGGAGGATGTGATGTTGTGTTGGGGGCATAATGGCTCCATACCTTGGGAATAATAGCCTAGAACTTTGTTAAACTATGGATGCAATTCTCTCAGAATGGGAGGTCATACACTCTTTATGGTTCACCGATAGGATCTCTATAGGTTATCAGTTCAAGTCATATGGAGAAATTATTAAAAAAATCCTCACATGGGGTAGTAGCCCAATTGTTTGTAATTCAACCATAGACTTCAGAAGTAGATGAACCCCAAGGGGATTTGCAACTCATTTTGACTAAACATAATGTAGTTTTTGTGAAACCGATAGGATTACCTCCACATCATTCCCATGATCATGCAATACAATTGGTACCAAGTAGCTTGCCACCTAACATTAGACCCTATAGATACCCCTATGCACTTAAGTCAAAAATTGAGAAGTTGGTTCAAGAGTTACTAAAAATAGGGGTAATTCGACCTAGTAACAATCCTTATTCTTCATCAATACTATTGGTCAGAAATAAATATGGGTCATGGTAGCTATGTATAGACTTTTGTGAGCTCAATAAGCTCACCATTAAGGACAAATTTCCTATCCCTATGATCGATGAATTGTTGGATGAGTTACATGGCACAAAGTTTTTCTCCAAGTTGGATCTTCACTCTAGCTATCATCAGATAAGGCTCAAGGAGGAAGACATTCCCAAAATAACATTCCAAACTCATGAGGGCCATTACAAATTTTTGGTCATGCCATTTGGCCTAACTAATGCACCATCAACATTTTAGAGCCTCATGAATAATGTCTTCTGCCCATTTCTTTGCAAGTTTATTTTGGTTTTCTTTGATGATATTCTCATCTATAATCACACTTGGGTTGAGCACTTACAACATCTAGATCAAACTTTGAAATTATTGTGGGACCATCAATTATTTTTCAAATGATCCAAATGTTCCTTTGGCATGTAGGAGGTTGAATACTTAGGGCATATTGTTTCATAGGAGGGAGTTAAGGTTGACCCCAAGAAAATTGAAGCTATCCAAAATTGGCCTAAGCCACAAAATCTCAAGGTGCTTCACAGATTTTTGGGTCTCATGGGCTATTACCATTGATTTGTACAAAATTATGGAAAAATAGTTACCCCCTTAATGACCATGTTGAAAAATAATTCATTTATGTGGTCAGCTCTAGTAGAACAAGCTTTTGTAGATCTTAAGGAGGCTATGATTTTGACCCTAGTGTTAGCCACTCCTAATTTTTCCAAACCATTTATAATTGAAAGTGATGCTTTAGGTCATGGCATTGGGGTCGTATTAATGTAAGAAGGGTGACCCTTAGCTTTCACCAGTAAGGTACTATCGAAAAATAATTTGGAAAAATCTACTTATGAAAAAGAAATGATGGCCATCCTCCATGTTGTTAATCATTGGTGACCATATCTCATTGGGAGATATTTCTCTATTAAAATGGACCACCAAAGTTTGAAATATTTCTTGGAACAAAGGGTATCTACTCTAGCACAATATAAATGGGTTTCAAAATTGTTGGGGTATGATTATGACATCATGTATAAGAAAGAAAAGGAGAATATTATGGTAGATGCCCTCTCCTATTAGTTTGAGGATCAAGTGATAGTGTGTGCCCTTTCATCCCCACTTCCCCAATGGGTCTCCCAACTTCAAGAAGATGTGACCAAGGACCCATCCTTATAGACTTTGTAGGAACAACTCCAAAGGGATCCCAATTTGCATGCTAGATATTCATGGGATGGACACTTATTAAGATATCAAGGTCGCATTGTGGTCTCCAAAACTTCATCACTCCATGAGGATATCATGAGGGAAATGCATGCTTCACCTACTATAGGCCATTCAAGATTTTTGAAGACATATGAGAGAGCTAAAAGGTCATTCTATTGGGAGGGAATGAAAAAAGATATTCAAACTTTTGTGGCCAAATGTGAAATTTTCCAATGGATGAAAGGAGAAATGGTTCGTACTCTAGGCACTCTACAACCATTGCCAATCCCAGACAATGTATGGACTGATATCTCCATGGATTTTATTGAAGGGCTTCCTAAATCTAGAGGAAAATTGGTCATTCTTGTGGTGGTGGACCATCTCTCAAAGTATGCTCATTTTTGTTCCCTCGCCCATCCTTACCATGCCTCCACCATTGCTCAAATATTCATGGACTCCATTTTCAAACTCCATGGTATGCCCAAATCCATTGTGTCTGACCATGACCCCACTTTTACTAGTCGATTTTGGCAAGAATTATTTAAACTATAGGGAACACAACTATGAATGAGCTCAGCCTACCATCCATAGATGGATGGGTAAACTAAAATTGTCAACAAGTGCTTGGAAACCTACCTTCGTTGTTTTACCTTTGAACACCCAACATAGTGGGCTAAGTGGTTGCCTTTGGCTGAGTGGTGGTACAACACTTCATTCCACATACTTCCAAAATGACTCCTTTTGAGGTAGTTTATGGGTACCCACCTCCATCACCCTCTTCATATGTTCCTAGAAACTCCAAAGTTTAGGCGGTGGATGCAACTCTTTAAGAGCATGCCCAACTTTTGTAGTAGTTGAAGGAGAACTTGGTGCTGGCTCAAAACCAAATGCGACAACAGACTAACCAACACCATTCTGAGCACAACTTCAATGTAGGTGATATGGTCTTTCTTTGACTCCAACCCTACAAACAATATTTCATGCAACTTCATGCTCATCAAAAATTGGCAACATGATTTTATGGACCCTACCAGATATTGCAACAGATTGGACAAGTGGCCTATAAGCTTGTGTTACCACCTTCTTCCAAGATCCATCCAGTCTTCCATGTCTCTTGTCTCAAGAAGGTACTCGACAATCACATTCAAGTCCAATCAACACTCCCTGAGTTAGATGATGAAGGCTCGATCATCTTGGAGCCTAACAATATTTTGGACCAAAGAACCTGCACTCTCCATAACCACACCATCACTAAAGTTTTGGTCCAATGGCAGGGTTTATAGCCAGAAGATGCCACATGGGAGCCTCTCTAGTAGTTACAACAGTAGTTTCCTCATCTCCAGCTTTGAGGACAAAGATTTTTGAAGGGGAAGGGCATGTTAGGACCCCATCCTAACCTTACTATGTAATTACCCCTTCCTAACATGGGGATCCCATCTTAATGATATTATGTAATATTTTGTAATGTGTATGTGGCATTTGAGGTGCCTAGACAAGTGGGGCCATTTAATGTAACCATTATAAAGAATGTAACTGCTTGTTTGGTAGAATATTCTAGCTCGGGTGGCCACTTGCATGTGAAGCCGACCCTTGAGCATTATAGTTAGGGTTATGAAGAGTCTTTAAAAAGGCAAGGGGGCATAGATGAAGGCATCTCATATTTTGTTGTATCGAAGCTCTACTTCTAAGGAGGTTGCCCCCTCAAAGAGGCCTATGATTCTGTAATGTGTTCTTGCTTTCTGCAATATAATCTGTTGCATTTCCATTTCATCTTGCAATATTGTTAATTTCAAGCTCATTTTCTATTATTATTGCAATATTGTGTGGATGTGCTTTTATTTTACTACAAGGTTCATATCACTCAACACATTAAGTTCCTAGATTTGAGTCCTAGTTGGCCCATACTTTTAACAGGGTATGAGAGCCAAAGAAAAAATAGGAGTAGAAATAGAAGCCCCAAAAGAGAAAGGGCAACAATAAGAGTATCCTCAAAGGAGAAAGGAGTGATGAGAACCATTGGATGAAGGTTGTGTCTGGTAGAAGTAAGGTCCCATACATAAGAGAAGAAAGATGAAGGCTTGATGATAGAGTGAACATTGTAAACAATTATCTACTCTATTACACTTGGCAGTTATAGCGATTGGTTAACTATGCAGTCCAATAGGATAAGAAGGTTACCATAAGGACACTTATGGTTGAGTCATGGGATTGCAACTATGTTGAAGAAGAAAAGAAGCATATGTGAATGTGTATACGTGATAGTGTTGAAAGATATGTGAACATGTATGAGCAACATAAAGTTATGTGCAACAACCAAATAATAAAAGAATATTGTTCAAGAAAGCACTAGCTTTGTTCTAGAAATTGAAGATTGGAACATTAACCATTAAGTGGAAAATGTTGCAAAAATTAATGTTTAATGTAAAAAAGCACATGATATTGTCTTTTTTTTAAAGAATAAGAGAATAAGTTGAAAAAATAGAAATGCAATTGTGATATAAAAAGACACAACAAAATAAAAAAAAGGCGAATGTAAAGATAAAAGGATAGATCTAAAGATAGAAAAGTATGATCTATTAATTAAGAAAAGTCATTTGTAATAAGTCTATATGTTCATGTATTCAACGTCAATTGTTTCACCCATCTATCCTCACTTAGGTGGATCATTCAACCCATGCATCATCCATAGTTGGATTAGATTGTATGGAGTGAGAAAGATGTTGGCAATGTAGTGAAAAATATTGATATATTTGAGTGGTGCAATTGCACCCAAATTGAGCATATTGTATATAAACAAATGTATATTGCTTTCGCAACATTTCCTTTATCAAAGTATACGATCTTGATAGATTGGGATTGAAAATGGTCCTGTTTGTTTTATATTTTGATTACATAGTAGTATTATAACAACTTGTCAATTATATGTATAGTTTGGCAAGATTGAACATAGGTTTCTACCTTAAAATTTGAGAAATAATTTCAAGTAAATATTTATTTGAACTAAAATTTGAGATTATTTTATAATTTTAAATATGCTTAAATAAAAAATAAGAAAAACAAACCGTAAAAATTACAATTCAAATAAATTAAGAATGATAATAAACAATTAAATTAAAATTCTTAATTTTTAATCATTTGAAGGATTACAATTTAATAACTACCCCACAGTGATTTTTCAATTTGATGGCGTCAAAACCTGTATAGCACAAATCAAGGAAATAAATAATAAGCGGACAGAGTTTTATTTTATTAAAACGGAGGTGTTGTTTTAAAAAAAAAAAAAAAAAACTCTGGTAATAGAAACCGATCATGAGATCGTGCGGCCGAGAGAAATAAAATAAAAGTAAAGTAAAGTAATGGTGGTGGGTATCCCAAAGTTGATTCTCTCTGTTCGTTCCCGGCTACCACGTGCTTGAGATTCCTCCAAGCAAAAACAAAGGGCAGCGGGAAAAAAAACAAAAAAACATTGCAGTAGAAGAACCGCCACAAAAGGGCTTCTTGCAAACACTGCAATAAATATTCTAAACATGCAACTACGTGTATAATAAAATCAATTATAATTATAATTTTTTTTTTAATGAAAGTTCAAAAACATAGAGTTCAAATATATATACTAAAACTATGTTTGTTTAAAAAATAAGAAGTATGTGATGTGTGGGTAAGGGATTGTGCTAAGTAGCCGACTTTTCTCGTTGGATGAAGGTTTACGTCTCAAATGACCACGTGTTTGGGAAGTAATTGCAGGGCATTCTAAATTAGATAAAGGTAATAGATATTTTGTTGGCTAAAAACCAACATTCTGGCCCTTTACTTATCTTTGGGCCGTGTGAATTACATTGTGGCCATATTCAACGACTGTATTTTATTTTATTTCTTTTACAGTACAGTACGACGGGAAGGGGTTGGGAATTTTGAATAATGTGTCTCCTCGACGGTGTTGCAAGAATTATACACAAGGAAAATGGGATCGTCTCGTTTGGAGCGGTCCACACAAAGCGAGCCGCGTGAGCTTACAACATTCTAGAAATGTAGTTCTTTTAGTAAATGATAATCTTTTGGGTAGGATCTTTTTCACTGTTTATCGTGAAAAAAAAAATTGGGTAGGATCTTTTTAATCTTTATCGAGAAAAAGGAGTGAGTGAAAGTGTTCTTTTAAATTTGAAGAGAATAAATTGAAAAAATAGGAAAGTAATTGTGATATAGTAAGATATATAGTAAAATAAAAGATAAAAAAGTATGATTTATTAGTTAAGAAATTTTATTTTTAATAAGTTTATAGGTTTGTGTATTTAATATGGGTGGATTATTTAATTTGAGCATTATATATAGTTGGATTAAATTATATAGATTGAGAAAGGCTATGGTAAAGCCTTGATGTAGCAAAGAATATTCATATAGTTGAGTGGTGCAATTGTACCTTAATTAAGTATAAGATTTGATATTGTGAAATATTTTGTATATTGTATATGAATAAATGTATATGTTTTCACATTTGTGAGATAATTTATATGCTTCCTCAACATTTTCTTTATCAAAGTGTAAGATCCTGACAAATGGTATTAGAGCATATGTTCTAACAATTGGTATTTTTGATAATTTGTATCATAACTAGTGTTGAAGTTAGAAGCTTTGAGAACTCATAGAGTGAAGGATGTAGCAATAAGTAGGACTCTTACATTCGAGTTGTAGGTTGGTTCAAGGGGTAGCTAGAAGCTCATTAGTGGAGCAACCTCAACACATTGAGATCCTAGATTCAAGTCCTAGTTGGTCCATACTTTTAACAAGGTATGAGAACCAAATAGGAGCAGTAAGAGAAGCCCCAAAAGAGAAAGGGCAACTAACAAGAGTATCCCAAAGGAGAAATGGGAAGTGATGATAACTATTGGATGAAGGTTATATGTGTATAAGTAAGATCCCACACATGAGAGAAGAAAGACGAAGGTTTGATGAGGGAAACAACAGAGTGAACCTCATAAGTAATAATTTACTCTATTACACTTGGTAGTTGCAACAAATTGGTTATTCATAGACTCTGATGGGATTATAAGGTTACCATAAGGACACTTCTAGTTGAGTCACGGGATCACAACTATGTTGAAGAAGAAGCATATGTGAATGTGTATACACAATAGTGTTCAAGGATATGTGAACATGTATGGGAAATAGAAAGGTGTATGTGCAACAACCAAACAATGAAAGAGTATTGTTAAAAAAATAATAGTTTTGTTCATTGGAATATTAAGGGAAAGAATGTTGAAAAAAGTAATGCTTAATGTAAAAAAATCGAGCAAGTGTTTTTCTTAAAGAAGAGAATAAATTGAAAAAATAGAAAAGCAA
Source organism: Wollemia nobilis (assembly GCA_028583015.1). Lineage (NCBI taxonomy): Eukaryota > Viridiplantae > Streptophyta > Pinopsida > Araucariales > Araucariaceae > Wollemia > Wollemia nobilis. Next base: position 11,776,857 of record JAQPPZ010001106.1, read on the forward strand.
TGTGATATATAAAGACACATGGAAAATAAAAAAGGTGAATGTAAAGATAAAAAGATAAACCTAAAGATAGAAAAGTATGATCTATTAGTTAAGAAAAGTCATTTGTAATGAGGCTATATATTCATGTATTCAACATCAGTTATTCATCCATCTATCCTCGCCTAGGTAAATCATCCAACCCATGCATCAACCATAGTTGGATTAGATTGTATGGAGTGAGAAATGTGGTGAAAAAGCCTTGATGTAGTGAAAATTACTGAAATAGTTGAGTGGTGCAATATTGAGCATATAATTTGACATGATGAAATATCTTGTATGTTGTATATGGACAAATGTATATCCTTCCATAGTTGTAAGATAATTTATATGCTTTTGCAACATTTTTTTAGCAAAGTATATGATCCTAACTATTGGTATATGATTCTGAAAGATCTTGGATAGGTGTTTTTTTCTCAAATCAATTATATGGGATTGAAACAAGTATCTATATTACATTATGATTATATAATGATATAATTACAACTTGACGATTATATGTATAGTTTAGCAAGATTCTAACTTAAGTTTCCTCTTTAAAATTTGAAGAATAAGATCAAATTTAATCTCTAGTAAATGTTTGTTTCAACTAAAATTTAAAATTTTTAAATATAATTTTAATATGCTTAAACAAAGAATAGACAATGAAAATTATAATTCAAATACATTAAGAAAAATAATTTAAACTATTATAATTTTAAAAAATATGTTTTTAACAATTTAAAAATACAACTAAATTTTATTTTTTGATTATTTTTAGTAACGGTTCAAAAACATGCCCTAGATTTATAAGTGATGTGTGCTCCATGTTTAGCCAATTGTCTTGTTACCACAATGACTCTCGGACCATGTTGAGTGTTTTTCTTAAAAAAATGGAATCATCATCTTCCTCACAATCAACACCCCATATAATTTATATAAATCAAGTCTTATTCATCATGTGCAAGCCTAAATTTTGGTATGTCTATTTCGTGTTAGTAAAATTGAAAAGTTTGACTAAGTTTTTAAATATAAATATAAATATATATATCAAATTATGGTATTATAATCAAGTACATTTAATATTTGTATTTTTGTGATTTATATTAAAAATTATTTCAATGATCTGAGCTTAATATTTACTTGGAACAATTTAAAAAATTTATTGATCTAGTGATTAAAGGTTTAATATGAGTGGTTAAAATTGGAGAAAATATTTTTATTTGGATGGATACTTAATGTGATAAAAAATAACTCAATCTAGATGTAGAGCTAAAAACACGACACCAAACAATGCTAAATGAAACATAATTCAAATAAACCAGATATTGCAAAACAAATGAGATTTATATTAAACGAGGGGAGCCTAAAAACTTCGTTGTTACAATAGTGGATTAAAGAATCCTCTTTGATACAATTTTTACAAATATTGCTAGGGTTCTTCGAAACCTAGCTACAACAAATGGTGGTGTCTTCAATTGTGTCTCTGCTCCCAACAGGTGTGAGTGGACTTCTCGGTATCCGATTTCAGGCCACTCCAGCTTAATCAGTTACCCAATACTTCTAATATACTATCCAATATGCACACAAAGAAACACCAGAGAGTTAGTAATAATAATGAGGGTTCCACTATGTGAGCCCTCAAAAATCACAACTAAAACCCTAGCTATAGCAATAGGAAATGTGAACAAAATTAAGCAATATGTAATATAACCAAATGAAATAGATTTACCTTGTTCTTTGCTTGTTATCCATTGATGGTTGGATCTATTGCAGGTCGATGGTGAAGGTGTGCCCTAGCATCGCTCAAAGGCTAGGGGGCTATTAGAAAGGCTTACGTAAAACACTCGTGGGCACCTGGATGCTGCAGGAAATGCCTGTGGGAGCTTGTGACTGGTAGGGAGGCACCTAGAGGTGCTTGGAGGTGATAGAAAGTACCCGAAGGTGCTTGGCGGCTTAGGAAAGATGTTGCAGAGGAAGATCTAATGAAGGCGAGGGATGCGGTGATGGTGATGGCAACTGAGGGAACAGGGAGTATGATGGATGGAGTGGGGCTAGGGCACAAAGGCTAGGTTGGAACTCTAAGGCACTTTGAAAGCTCAGGGAACCTCAAGGGATTCAGATGCTCAAGAAACTTAGAAAACTCCAGGGACTTAAGGCATTCAGATGCTCGTCGGGGTTGGTACTGGTAGGGAGGTGCCCATAGGCACTTGGTGGTGACAGAAAGTGCATGGAGGTGCTTGGTGACTACGAAAATATGTTGCAGAAGTAGATCTGATGAAGGCGAGGGATGTGGTGGTGGCGATGGCGAGCGAGGGAACTGGGAGTATGATGGATGGAGTGGGGCTAGGGCACAAAGGTTGGGATGGAACTCTAAGGAACTTTGAAAGCCCAAGAAACCTCAAGGGATTCAGGTGCTCAATAAACTTAGAAAACTCTAGGGACTTAGGGCATTCAGTCAGGAAATTTAAAAACTTCAGAGGTTGAGCCATCAAAATGGCTCCTATTTATAGTCCAACCTAGGGCATGCTAGGGTTTCAACGATACTAATCGTGTGGTTGAGATTAAAGCATATCTAAGGGTATATATTAAATTTAGGGTGTGGCATGGATTGATGTGGATGGACTGATAGGATTAAATGAAATTGGATGGCTGAGATTGATTTATTTATATAAATATATATTTATTAAATATATATAAAATATTATTATTTAAATATATATAATAAATTTATATAAATAATAGGCAAAAATTACGAGAAATATAGGATGGAGGGCAAATGACTATGTTTAGGTGATAGAAATGGCAATAAAACATGAGTGGAGGACAAGTGGCTAGATTTTGGTGTCTACAAATGCCCCTTTTTGTACCATGTGTGAAACACAATATGGTGTAAAAATATAAGACACTTGATCGAGCTAGGCATAGAAGAAACTTCTCTCTCTTGTTGGAATGTGAAGATGAAATCAAAGGCAAAAGAATAAAGAATTTGGAGTTATTATGTAGCTTACCCCCTCAATTGGCGAATGAGGTTGCAAATGAATCTCATGAGCCAATTGAAAAATTTGTGTAAATGAATGATGTAAATCTGATGCCATTTTTGTCCCAATGGTGGGAAGGGGAGTGGTGAAAAATGTGATATGATGCATCTATTTTTACCCCAACAGATGAAGGGTTTTGTGAAAAATGTTTCTGTTTTTACCCCAACATATAAAGGGATTTTTGCCAAGTATGGATTCCATGATCTAAAAACACGACACCAAGCACTGCTAAATGAAACAGAATTTAAATGAAATAGATATTGCACAACAAATGAGATTTATATTAAACGGGGGGAGCCTAAAAACTTCATTGTTACAATAGTGGATTTAAGAATCCTCTTTGATAAATTTTTTACAAATATTGCTAGGGTTCTCTGAAACCCTAGCTACAACAAATGGTGGTGTTTTCAATTGTGTCTCTACTCCCAACAGGTGTGAGTGGGCTTCTGCGTATCTGACACCGGGCCACTCCAACTTAATCAAATGTCCAATGCTTCTGATATACTTTCCAATATGCACACAAAGAAACACCAGAGAGTTTGTAATAATAATGAGGGCTCCGCTGTGTGAGCCCTCAGAAATCACAACTAAAATCCTAGCAATAGCAATAGGAAATGTGAACAAAATTAAATAGTATGCAATATAACCAAATGAAATAGATTTAATTTGTTCTTTGCTTGTTGTCCATTCATGTTTGGATCTGTTGCAAGTTGATGGTGAAGGTGTGCTCTACCATTGCTCGAAGGCTAGGGGGCTGTCAGAAAAGCTTACATAAAATGCTCATGGGTGCTTGGGACCAGTAGGGAGGTGCCCAGAGGTGCTTGGCGATGATAGAAAGCACCCAAAGGTGCTTGGCAGTTGAGGAAAGATGTTCCAAAAGTAGATTTGATGAAGGTGAGGGATGCGACGGTGACGATAACGAGCAAGGGAACAAGGAGTATGATGGATGGAGTGGGGCTAGGGCACAAAGGCTAGGTTGGAACTCTAAGGCACTTCAAAAGCTCGAGGAACCTCAGGGGATTCGGGTGCTCAAGAAACTTAGAAAACTCTAAGGACTTAGGGCATTCAGAAACTCAAGGAATTCAAAAAATTTAGGGGTTGAGCCATCAAAATAGCTCATATTTATAATCCAACCTAGGGCATGCTAGGGTTTCAACGACACTAATCGTGTGGCTGATATTAAAGCATATCTAAGGGTAGATATTAAATTTAGGGTGTGGAATGGATTGATGTGGATGGACGGACATGATTAAATGAAATCGGATGGCTGAGATTGATTTATTTATATAAACATATATTTATTAAATATATATAAAATATTATTATTTAAATATATCTATATAATATATATAGATATATAATAGGTAAAAATGGCAAAAAATCTAGGATGGAGGGCAAATGACTATGTTTTGGTGATGGAAATGGTAGGAAAGCATGAGTGGAGGACAAGCGGCTAGATTTTGGTGTCTACAGATGCTCCTTTTTGTACCATGTTGCGTGAAACACAATATGGTGCAAAAATATAAGACACATGATCAGGCTAAGCATAGAAGAAGATTCTCCCTCTTGTTGGAATGTGAAGACGAAATCGAAGGCAAAAGAATAAAGAATTTGGAGTTATTGTGTAGCTTACTCCCTCAATTGGTGAATGAGGTTGCAGATGAATCTCATGAGCCAATTGAAAAATCTATGCAAATGAATGATGCAAATGTGATCGTTTTTGCCCCAATGGTGGGAAGGGGAGCAGTGAAAAATGTGATATGATGCATTTGTTTTTGCCCCAACAGATGAAGGATTTTGTGAAAAATATGATGAAACATGTGTCTGTTTTTGCCCCAACAAATGAAGGGATTTTTGCCAAGTATGGATGCCATGATCTAAAAACATGACACCAAGCAATGCTAAATGAAACAGAATTCAAATAAACCATATATTGCACAACAAATGAGATTTATATTAAATGGGAGGAGCCTAAAAACTTTGTTGTTACAATAGTGGATTTAAGAATCCTCTTTGATACAATTTTTACAAATATTGTTAGGGTTCTCTGAAACCCTAACTACAACAAATGGTGGTGTCTTCAATTGTGTCTCTACTCCAAATAGGTGTGAGTGGGCTTCTGCATATCTGATGTTTGGCCATTTTAGCTTAATTAGTTGTCCAATGCTTCTGATATACTTTTCAATCTACACAAAAAGAAACACCAGAGAGTTAGTAATAATAATGAGGGCTCCACTATGTGAGCCATCAAAAATAACAACTAAAACCCTAGCTATAGCAATAGGAAATGTGAACAAAATTAAGCAATATGTAATATAACCAAATGAAATAGATTTACCTTGTTCTTTGCTTGTTATCCATTGATGTTTGGATCTGTTGTAGGTCGATGGCGAAGGTGTGCCCTAGCGTCGGTCAAAGGCTAGGGGGCTATTAGAAAGGCTTACGTAAAACGCCCGTGGTCACCTGGATGCTGTAGGAAATGCCCATGGGAGCTTGTGACTGGTAGGGAGGCACCTAGAGGTGCTTGGAGGTGATAGAAAGTACCCGAAGGCACTTTGCGGCTTAGGAAAGATGTTGCAGAGGAAGATCTGATGAAGGCGAGGGATGCGGTGATGGTGATGGCAAGTGAGGGAATGGGGAGTATGATGGATGGAGTGGGGCTAGGGCACAAAGGCTGGGTTGGAACTCTAAGGCACTTTGAAAGCTCGAGGAACCTCAGGGGATTCAGATGCTCAAGAAACTTAGAAAACTCCAAGGACTTAGGGCATTTATAAACTCAGGGAATTCAAAAACTTCGGGGGTTGAGCCATAAAAATACCTCCTATTTATAATCCAACCTAGGGCATGCTAGGGTTTCAACAACACTAATCGTGTGGCTGATATTAAAGCATATCTAAGGGTAGATATTAAATTTAGGGTGTGGCATGGATTGATGTGGATGGACGGATAGGATTAAATGAAATCGGATGGCTAGGATTGATTTATTTATATAAATATATATATAATATAATATATAAAATATTATTATTTAAATATACATAAATAATAGGCAAAAATGGCAAGAAATCGAGGATGAAAGGCAAATTATTATGTTTGGGTGATGGAAATGGTAGGAAAGCATGAGTGGAGGACAAGTGGCTAGATTTTGGTGTCTACACTAGATCCATTTTTTAAACCATGGATGATATTACTTCAAGATAAATATGGTGATAAGATATCAAACATTGTGTACAAGGACCAGGAAGGAAGATACAAATGGAAAGAAGATTTTTTTACAAGTATACAAGATATTGATGCTAAGAAGCAGTTACGTAGAAATATAACAACAATGATTATTTTGAGGGAAGCCAAGGATAAGTTGATTTGGGAGTTGAATAACTCAAGATAATCCACAAAAAGAAGTGGATATAATGTAAAGCACCAATAAAATAGGAATACTGCAAAACTATGAAGAGATATTTAGGATAACTCGAGTAATCCTAAAGTCAAAATGTTTGTTTGGCTAGTAGGTCATAGAAAATATTTATCCTGAGATAACCTTATGAAAAGGGGTTTTCTTGGCCCCTCATAATGTGTTCTATGTAAAAAGGACAGGGAGAGTATAGACCATCTCCTGGGACACTACTCAATAGTCTAAAAACTATGGCCATAAAATTATTAATATGTTTGGTAAATGCATGGTGACAAATGAAAAAATTAAAGAATAGTTAAAGTAATGGTAGAGCATTTATAAAAGTGAAGCTTTACAAACAATCTAAGATCTATCAAAAGATATAATACTTTGGACTCTATGGATGGAAAGTTATAGAAGAATATTTAAAGGAAAGGAAAGGAGTTTAGAGGTATTAAAAAGAAAGATTTGTTTAGCCATAGAGGAGTCTAAACCAACCCTATAAGCTCATCCAATCCTTAATCTTGAATTAGAGAGACTTGATAGATGGTGTCAAGTTATCAAATGGAATTGGGTACAAGAGAAACAAAAAGAAGATAAAATATAAAGTGAAAATCGCCAAAAATAAATTTTGGTCAAATTGAATTTTGATGGAACATTTAAAGGAAATCCAAGACCAATAGGGAGAGGATGAATAATTTTAAAAAATAAGAAAGAGATTTTGTCTCATTATACTTTCAATAGTGGATTTAAGACAAATAATGAAGTTGAAGCTTGGACTACTCTGGAAGAATTTAAAATATGCAAACAAATGAAATGGAGTAGAGTATGGATGGAAGGTGATTCACTAATAGTAACAAATAATAGAAAAGGCTTCATGGAGCATACAAGAGATAATTGTGGAAATACAAGACCTTGTTACAGAGTTTGAAAAAATCATATTTACACATACATTAAGGGAAGGAAACAAATGTGCAGATACGCTAGCTAATAGAGGGTTCTAATTGAGGATTGTGAAGTTCAATTCTCTTATCCATGGTTAAAGGAAGTAGTAAGTTTAGCTAAAGTTGACAAGAATATATTGATTGCCTAAACTAAATAGTGACAAAGATTTACTTTCATGTTTTTCATTGGTAATATTTGCTTTATTTTATAACATTAATGTGTTTTCATATATATAATTTATTACAATTCTTACGGTTGTGTGGTTGCACTTATGCTTTAGGAAGGAAACTAGCAATCCATATTTGGTAAAACGTACAAAGTTTTAGAAATATTACTCTACTAAGATGCAATGCATAGACAATTGAGGTGAAGTTTTAGTATTATGAAGGTTGTTGCATGAACTTGTCAAGAAGAAGGATGTTGAATTTTAGAATATTTGTACTCATACATGAAATTGAAGAAGATCCAAAAAAATGAAAATCAAGAATGCAAACTTTTTATAAAAAATATGTAAGTTTCTAGTTATAGTAATCCAAATGAAATGAGAATTGATCGAGAGTTGTGATTTGTCAAAATTGGTAGACCTGAATACAATTCCTTGTTCTTTAGCAAAAAATAAAATAAAACATTACTTTAAATACAAAACAATATAAAGTAATGTTTTATTTTTGACAATATAATATCTCTGTAGAGAGGGCCCGTGAGGGTTTCCTCTGTGAGGGCTTCCTCCACGAGGGTTTCACTCCTACTCCAGGTTTGACGCTCTGAAACCCTTTGAGTGGGAGATCTCCTTTCTCCCATTCTGGATCTGGCTGCTAGTCATGCTTAGTTTCTCTATTGTGGTTCGTGATCAGGGTGTTTTGCTTGCTGGGGGTCTTATTGGTATGTTCTGCTCTCTTATGGGTTTGGCATTATCACTCTTATCTGAGGCAGAGGGTCGAATGTTGACCCAAACCTGTAGGGGTGATCCTAGATCGTTATAATGGAGTGGAAAATTTTGGTTGTTGACCCCTTGGCTAGATCTCACTCTGGGAGAGGAAAGAGCCATCTATCGATCCAAACTCATTGGGGTGAGCTTGGTATGGTGTTTGGCTGCAAAAATTTGATGGTGTTCCCTTGGCTGGCTTCGGCTCTAATGGCTTGGCTGCTCTGGTTGGATGGTGCTTGGATGGCTCTATTGCTAGGGTTCTCTACCAGTAGTGGGTTCATGGCTGGTTTGTACCGCTTTCTTTTGGGTTTGATAATTTCTTGTTGTATCTGGTTGTTCCAGGAGACAGGGCTAAATATTGACCCAAACCAGTTGGGGTGAAAGTGGGTTGTTATGCTACGGTGGTTTTTGGCTTTTGGTCCCATGTCTCTGGTGGGTTTCCTAGCTTCGACGATCTATAGAGATCTCTTTCTCCAGTTCTAGCAGTGGTGGTGTGTTTGATCCCAGGGTTCTAAGGCTTATTTTTTCAGGATCTTACCCTTCTCCCTCTCAGGTGCGGTGCGGAATGTTGCTATCTCCTTTTTCTTGTACCTAAGAGCGGTTGTTCTTGAAACTTTTTTGGTTGGCTCCAACGAGATTTGCGGGTTTCATGGAATTTCTTGTGCATATCTCCTGGATGGTTTTTATGCTGTGGATTTTGTTGGTCGGTATTTTTAGTGTTGTTTTCTTAAACTGACTATTCTCATGAGAGGTTCTCATGTTATGTGCTTTGTTTGATAGATTTGTTGATTGTGATGACAAGATTCCTCTATTCTCCTTTCATGTTAGGAAACAAGTGCTTTGGTTTGGGCGGTTTTTATTTGTAAATTTATTTTTAACGGATAGCATTTTCATTATTTTATTGTTTTTCTCCGTTGCTTTAGATTCAAAGCACACGGTGGTTTGACCATGAAACAATCTCTTGTATTTTCTTGATAAAAATCTATGATTTATTTGCTAGGAGGTTGTTTCATTGGATTTTCGGGTTTGATTCGTGGAATCCAACTCAGTCTTTCTTGATGTTTTATTGCTAGATCTAAGGTTTAGAGGTGCCTTTCAAAACTTTACTTGTAATAGGTTTGAGGACCTTTTAAAACCCCTTCTACTATTAAAAAACAAAATACAAAACAATATAAAATTAGTTTGAAATCATTTATTTTTAAAAATATAAATATGTATGATCTTATATATTAAAAAAATTGGTGCATTCACCTTTTTAAAAATCCGTTGTTAACAGATATGTCAAATTCTAGGCCTTTCATGTATTTATATTAGTCTCTTAAGTTTTTTGCTTTGACATATGGAATAGGTTTGAGGAAACAAGGGAATAAATAATAAGCGGACAGAGTTTTATTAAAATTGAAATGTTTTTTATATGTCCATATTGGAGGCCAACGAGGAAATTAAAAATGCGTGGGACAAAGATAAATCAAATTCTTTGACGCTCTTGTAGAAAAAAAAGCTGTAATAAAAGCAATGACTCGTCAAATATCCGATAAGACAAGACAAGGAGAATCTAAAACTATCGCATATTCCACTAGAAAACATGTAAACGGCGGCTTTCACGGACACGGCATGAAATGTAAATATTTTTATTATATATATATTTTTTAAGGGGTTTGATTTTTATTTTTATTTTAAAAAATAATAGATAAATTTTTATTTTTTATTATTAGTTTATCATAAATTCGAATTTTGTTTTGGTGTTATTATAACTTACAGTTATAAGCTACAGACAATATGCCTCCTAAAATTTTAACCAAAAAAGTACTTGATTTTAAATTAAAAAATTATTTTAAATTATTAAAAAAATTATTTTAATTCATTTTTTTATTTACTTACTGTTAACGCTTTCGTTCATGACCTTATCAAACCTTATAACATATCTAACAAAATTTATTATAAAAAATTATTGATGTAAACAAGCTTCAGATTAATTATAATATACCTTATAATATATCTAACAAATTTTATTATAAAAAAAATATTGGTGTAAACAAGCTTTCTCTTAATTATTATATAGGCGTAATCTTTAAAGGCCAAAAGCAACAGAAAGCAAAGCAATGATGTTACAAGAAAGTCTGGTAATGATTGATTACTTTAAATAGCTTTAAATATAAGTATTTTTTTATTTATTTATAAGGAAATCTATAACTTTATAATAGGTTGTTTTTATAAATCTTAATTCTAATGGGTAAAGCACTTCAAACCCTTGCATCGACGGTATCGAACTCCGGTAATCAATAGTTATTTTTTTTTTAATTATTTCATAGGAAAATGGGTAACTCTGTAATAAGCTGCTCAAGTCATCAAACTATATACCCTATATAGTTTGATAACCTGAGGGCATCAAACTAGAGTAGCCAATCGGCAGTTATTCGGTCGCTACCATCTAGTTTTTTTATTTTTAATTCATAGGAAAATGGGTAACTCTATAATGGGTTGTTTCTATAAATCTTAAGCCTGATGGGTAAAGCACAGTAAACTGGACCCCATAATTGGCTACCTCTATAAACCCTAAGCCCGTTGGGTAAAGCACAATCAATTGGACCTCGACCCTTCAAGGTATCGAATTGGTATCGAATTGGGATAACCAACCGGTAGTCACTCGACCGCTACCATCCAACCTATCCCCTTATCGGTATGGAGTAGTTTGAACCTTAGACCTCCCCAAAGAGAACCCAAAGCCCTAACTACTACACCATCCTTACAGAAATATTTCATACATATATATATATATATATATATATATATATATATATATATGCTTAAAATTTATATTAATATTAATCATAGGTATCCGCGTGATGTGGTTTACCAGCAATGCCACTTGCATTATCGGTGATATGACTCGGGTTCAATCCCCACGACGGATATATGGATATGTACATGTATAAGAAGTATTTACTCAATAAAAAAAATATTAATCATAGGTTTTATAAAAAAAAATTAAATTGTATTTGTTCTTTAATAAATTATGTGTAGTTTTTATTGGAATCACTTTCAACAAAATAACAAAACACTAATTTTTTTTAATAAAAATATCATTCATATTTCTTAAACTATTATGAAAATCTTGAAATTATCTTTTTTATTTTTTTGGTAATTTGGTGTTTTCATTAACTGGGTCCCAATCTTAGATGTACAAAAAACCTTAACAGGTTGATAAGAGCCACTTTTGCATAATCCCATAGTAGAAACAAGACAAACTAGACATTCCCACGCAGGGGATAGTAAGAACAAAATTCCCACGCAGGGGATAGTAGTATTTAGGGAATACTTGCCCACACAGGAGCAACTAAAGACCATCCTAATAACACCCATGAAGAACAACCAGAACCCTCATAGGGGCCACCACATGATCATCGTCATAACAGACAAGCAGAAAGAGACATACAACAAAAACTATTGACATAACCCAGAGGAGACAAAAAACAAAAACAAGAAACCTGGCCCGGGAAGCATACTTTAGAGTTCAACCTCTGGGGAGTCTTCTTTAGCGTTCGCTGCGTTCTGCTTCAGGTATTGCTTCATGGCCGAGGTGGTATTTTCAAAGGCCGCGATGAAGCACTTCATGAACATCCTGGTTATCTTGTTGGAGATGCCAGAGTTGGGGTCTGAATTCCCGCTAATGTCCTCAGACACGTTAACGGGGGAATTTTGACTGGATTCGGCTTTAACCTTCTTAGTTCTGGATGATCTGCGAACCTAGGGGACCGTCTCCTCGACCTTGGCTTTGCGCTTGCCCAAAGCCGCCTTCTTGCTGCTGGTGGGGAGAGACTTGGATGGAGTGGCTACAGACTGAGAGCCCCTCTTGGTAACAGGGGTTTGAAAGGCTCCATCACTCAAGGGCTCGCTGGAAAGGGAATGAGCAGGACTATGGGCGGGGGGGATTGGGGGGTGGACTGCAAAGGGGTGGCCACAATGGGTAGGTTAGAGGCGACATGGTGGTAGATGACGATGAACAGGCCCTGGTGAGTGGGTGCTGAATGCTTCTTGCGGGCACCAAAAATAGATAGGTGAATAGAACGGTGGAGAAACACGGGGAGGTTCATGGGTTTGTAGCCACGAATGTGGTTGACCAGAGCCAGGTGAAAGCTGGACATGGGTTTCGATGGGTCATCACAGGCCAAATATTGCATCAGGGGGACAACGACTATGGGCCACGGGGAGGGAAGGGATTCACGCTCTAGAGACACGCCTGACCATTTAAAATCTTGATAGTTTGGGAACCCCTCTAGCTCTGGTTCCCAATTGTGCTTATCATGCCGGACCATACGACCAGTGAGGGGTAAGCCAGAGACTTCAACGATTAGGGCAGGAGTAACCTTAAAATGGAGGTTCTTCACCATGACATGGCCATTCGACCACGTCCTGATGAAATCATCTGTAATGTCCACTTTTGCGCCTTTAAATTTTGACAAGAAGGAAAACAATTTGTAGGCATGCAAATGGGAAGCCGACAGAGTGTCTAGTTGAAGGTTACTTGACTCGAGGTAGGCCATGGTGGCGGGAGTAGGGGAAAAATGGAAGGTGGTGGGATGGCTCGACCAGAGGTTGGGGTGGCGAATATGGATAACGTCGATTTGAAAGATGCGACGAGGACAAGATAAATAGGCCAAGGGCAGCTCAAGGGACATGCCGATCAACGTGGGATGGTGACAGGTGGGAAGGCGGTGGATAGGGCGAGGATGTTGGGGATTGGTGTAAAGCCTTGGAGTAATATCCACATGGGTAAAATTGAAAGACCTTAGGCGCCCGGTTACAGCTAGAGTCGACAAAAAAACGTGCGGGAAACCAACAACACACGTGGCGTTGGGATTTTGCACAAAACTTTGGAAACCAACATTGTGAGGAGCAGAGGTCCACTCGGGAGCATCATGGTTGACAATGCCGACTGAGAGACCAATCATGAGGTGGTAAGGGAGCGTTCGAGACGGAGGCATCCCACGGGAGGTAGCATGCTTCAAGACCTGCATCACCTTGATAAATGAAAACATAGGTTAGAGTGGAGGGGAATAAAAGCACCTGGCTTGCCTTTTCGTAGCCGCGACGTGGGAGACACCTGGCGGAATGGAGTTGCGCCACACCGAAAGAGGTGTTTGGGTGATGCCCATGTTGGCGAGCTTGTCAACAAGCCGATTGGCTTCGCGATACACATGGGCAGCTGCCACCTGGTGTTGCTGACCGATAATTTTCTTGCTTTCTTGAATCAGAGATCTAATGTTCCATGGGGGAATCTTATCGGTGTTGATGTAGCCAATGATGTTGAGGGAATCTCCTTCAATGTGGAGATTATTCCGGGTGTCCTTGATCAGGTGCATACTTCGCCACAATGCCCATGCCTCAGTGACGTTGTTTGTTTGGTGGTCTAAATTCTTCGTGAACGTAAGAACAATCTCACCTTTGTGGTTCCTGAAAACTCCGCCCGCTCCTGCCAGACCGGGATTCCCTTTGGAAGCACCATCAAAATTGAGCTTCAGCCAGCCTTCTGAAGGGGGTTGCCACTGGGCCTTCATCCTGGGATGGGGAGTGGGATGGGATGGGATGGGAATGGGAATGTTGAGGGAGTGAAGAATCTCAATTTCAACTCTGCAGATCGGGGAGCAAGACCACGGGAGGAGTTGGGAATTCTCGGTAGCATAGGAAATTGCTTTGGCAGTTGTGGAGACAGCATCATTAGAAGTGGTGGAAAAGACTCTGCGATTGCGCTCTAACCAAATTTACCAAATAAGGTGGTGAAGGCAAATATTCCATAGAAAGGCAACTTTGGGATTTTTGAAAGGGGGCAGGCCATTGGATGAAGAGATCCAGGAGGGATTTGGGGTGGGCCCACTGAATCTGGAACATGGAAAGCATGTGACTCAACCCTTCTTTAGCGAAATTGCACTCCAATAAAATATGGTTAACAGATTCCCAGCTGGACAGACACAGGTGACACCTGTTGGGGACCGGGATGCCTCTCTTCATAAGATTATCGATGGTGAGGACTTTATTTTGGATAGCGGTCCATGAAAAGAAACCTATCTTCGGGATGAGGCATTTGACCCACACCAAACTGAAGGGAATAGTGGGAGTTTGGGGGTTGAGTAGGAGGGAATAGGTTGTCTTGACTGAGAAATCCCCGCTATTAGTCCCTGTCCAAACAGGGAGGTCTGGGGTGGCTATGGTGGGGATGATGGTGGTTCTCAGTAAACGTGATAAAGAAATTCTTGCTCTGGCTAGATGATCATTTCCATTGCCAGTGGGAAAAGTTTTCCAATTGCCTTGGCTATCAATGTAGTCCCTTACCTTGTTTCCCCATCTTCTTTCAAGAACTGGTCTTAGGATGGAGATTTCAGGGATCTCCGCAAGGGGTTTGTCTTTCAACCACGTGTCATCCCAAAAATTGATCATTGTTCCCCCCTGCCAACTGCCACCGGGTGCCTTTGATGATAAGATATTTGGCTTGGATTACGGCCCGCTAGAAGGCAGATCCACTAGCAGGGACGTTATCATCCATCAGGGACAAGTGTTGGAGATATTTGCTTTGAACGATGGCCACCCATTCTGCCTTGTAGTTGGAGAAGAGCTTCCAAGCCTGCTTGGCAAGGAGAGCAAGGTTCATGTTGGCAGATCTTCTTAGCCCGAGGCCTCCCTGGGATTTTGGCTGGCAAACTCTGTCCTAGCTAACAAGGTGAAATTTTTTTTTCTCTTCCGGGCCTGACCACAGGAAGTTCTTCTAGATCTGTTCGATCTTGGAATGAATGGAAGCAGGAGCCTTAAATACTGACATGAAATAGACCGGGATGCTCTGGAGGATGACCATAGTGAGGGTTGCCTTAGCTTCCTGGGAAAGGAGGGCACCCTTCCATCCTGCAAGTTTGTGCTTGATCCTGTCGATGACATTATCCCACATGGATTCTTTTGGGCTTTTGATGAATAGGGGGAGACCCAGGTAGGAGGTAGGGAGATCAGCTATGCTGCACTGAAGGATGCGAGCAATCTTCCATTGTCTGCTATCGGGGGTGTTGAGAAAAAAACATTTACTTTTGAGATAGTTGATTTCCTACCCAGCTGCTAAGGCATAGGTATCAAGAATACCCTTTATGGATTTGGCTTGAAGAACAGAGGCTAGGGTAGCGATAATAGTATCATCTATGAATTGTTGGTGGGACAGGGGAGGGGAATTAGATGAGGCTTTAATCCCGGACACACACCCAGAAACACAAGCATATTTGAAAGCTCTATCGAGGGATTCAACAAGAATGATGAAGAGGAAGGGGGATAGGGGATCTCCCTGTCTAATGCCTCTATGGCTAGGAAAATAACCTGCAGCAGATCCGTTAACTAGAACGAAGAACCAAGGTGAAGTGATGCATCCCTTGATGAGTTCGATCCAGTCTTTGTGAAACCCAAACCTGGACAGGACCTTTAAGAGGAAATCCCTGTCTACCCTGTCAAAGGCTTTGCTGATGTCCAACTTCAGGAACATGGCCGCCTTTTTGTTGCACATGGTAGAATGAAGGGTTTCATGAAGCGATATGATGTTGTCTATGATGGATCTGCCTTCCACTGAACTGCCTTGGTAGGGATCTATAATGATAGGAAGGATTCCCTTCAGCCTGATAGCTAGGGATTTGGTTAGAATCTTGTAAATGATGTTGCATAAGCTTATTGGCCTGAAATCTATCATAGATCTGCATTGAGGGGTTTTAGGGATCAAGGCAATGAAAGTGGAGTTTGTCCCTCTCGGGATGATCTTGGTACGTTGGAGCTCGATGATAGCATTGCAGATATATTTCCCCACAATGTCCCAGAAGGTTTGAAAAAATCGAGGGGGGAACCCATCTGGCCCAGGTGCCTTATCGACTTTCATGGAGAACAGGGCAGCCTTGATTTCTTTCTCGGAGAAGGGCTGGATCAGGTATGAATTCATCTCAGGGGTGACCAGGGGGGAATATTCTGCAGGAGGGCTTCTTGGGCTTCCAGGTGAATGGGGGGAAGTTCCCATCATGTTGTTGAAGTAGGAAGATGCTTCTTCTCTGATCTTGAAGATATCCCGAGATACTGAACCATCAGACAGGGTGAGCTCTCTGATTTTGTTTGAACTTCTATTTCATAGGGTAGTGATACGTTGTCATTAAGCACATCATTAAATCTCAAAGATCTTATCAATCCGGGGTGGTGTCCAAGGCTATCTACGATAGAAGGCTAGGGCAGAGTACAATTCAGGCATTCAGATTTCAAGCATTTATTGGGTGAGACAGATTTGGTTTAGCCTTTTGGTGTCACACTAAACCTAATTTGCATAATGGAAACTTGCAGGAACTAAAACCTAATTCTAAGTTGCAAGAATTGAAATCTAACTACAATTGCAGGAATTGGAATTGCTAAATTGAAAGTCTAATCTACTTTTGCAGAATTAAAATAACAAAATTTAAATTGCTGAATTTAAATGTTGCTGAAATGAAATCCTAAGTTACATTTGCAGAATTAAAACCTAGTTACTCTTGCATAATTGAAATGATGCTTGTAAATGAAACTTATGCTAAAAACACTGTCAATGTCCTACCACAAAAGGTCGTCAAGCTTCTGCTACAGGAATTGACAACAAAATGAAATATGCTGAAAATAGAAAGTTGCTAAAACAAAAAAGCAAGGAAAACATGGAAAGCAAAGGAAAAATTCTTAATATAATTTGTCAGCTAACACACACACAAATACTGTACACAAACATAATAGAAAACATAAAGAACATTATACAAACTTAAAACAAGAAAAGTAAACTTGACAAGTAATCTATTAATTCTACTGTAGCAAAATTACAAATTAAAACCTACCATAAAAATCCTCCTAGATATGAAAGTGGGCCCATACTTTCTGATTTAGAAGGAGGTGAAAAACACTCCTTAACTAATTAACACTCAGAACAAAAAATGATAAAATAACTGCACTTTTATTGATGACAAAACATGCCAAAAACTGTTATAGAAAATTATTGTATAGTCCTAATTATTGCTATGGAAAACTCTCCTCTATTCTAATTCCTAACTAGCTCAACCAAAGAGGGAGCTGTGTTATTTATATAAATATTTACAACATATCCCATGCTCAAATCAGCCTATGTGCTACTTTACAATGATTTGCCAATAATTCTGGATCTGAAATAAATGCAAATCTGGATAGTTTGTGTTGCAGTACTAGTCATTGGCCCTTAGAAAGCATCTTCAGTGGTGGGAGTACGTGGGAGGATTCTAGAAATATCTCACACATCTTTCTCCACTTCAGAATATGTCATTTCTATCTTGAAAACAACTTCCTATTATGCTGCAGTAATTTATGGGTTTAACCTAGAAGAGGATCAATTGATCTTTTTCCATGAATGGTGGCTTTGGATGGCAAGGATGACAAAGACAACTGGGGGATATTTTACCTTAACCTTCTCAACCTTATTTCCCTTTTTTCATCGTCAAAAAATAGTCAAAAAGTCAAAAAGCACTTTTTTTTCTCAATCTGGAGCTAAGTGGCTCAATTCGAAGAGACTGTATTTCTTAATCTGAAGAGACTGTATTTCTCAATCCGAAGATACCTGTTCAATCCGAAGATCTTCAAAATGACCAGTTGTGTGCTCTTCAAGTGATTTTAGTTGTATTTCTCAGGTGGATTAGCCCACAAGATCAGATTGCAATAGCCTTCATTCCTCTCCATGTGTGAATTCCATGTCTTGCCATTCATTGGTAGCTTGCTAGAATTTACATGGTAAATTACTGCATTTTCCAAATCTGCTGCACAGTTGTAAAATATTGGTATTTATTGCAAATTCAAACAAATTAGAACATGGAAAAATTATTCAAATATCAACATGAAGGAGTACATCAAGTTGCTACTGAATTTATACACTTCATTCACCAAGTAACCATGCTGAAATAGTGCAACAGTCTTTGCACAATTGTCCTTGCTCTGTTATACCATGTTGCTGCCTATTTAGACCATGTGGGAATGCTTATAAATAGGTCAGATGTCTTCTATAGTACTTCTTAACTCATTCCATCCATATCCTCATGCTTTGCTTGACAACTTCAAGGTGTTCCTATAAAGTGACAGCTTGCTGATTTTTATATGGCTAGTTTTTTTCAGATTTTCATATTTATGACAGTCCTAAAATTTTGGCTTCAATGTGGATTTGAAACAAGTTGAAGGGCAGGAAAACATTCAAAAACCATTGAGAAGTTAATGGATATCAGCATACCACATTTGGTTAATTGAAATGCATGTTTTTACTTGCTACTTAATCAAGCAAAATCAATCACAAAATGCTGAAAATAGTAAAAAACAAAGATATAGTATTCCTAACATAAAATCATGCAAAAATTTAACAAATAGTATATTTTAGCCAACTAATTGGCAATTAAATTATCATATGGTAGTCAAACATTATGCAATAATGAGGTATTTTTGGGGCTCATCAGGTAGAGGCGTGGAAGAACCTTGTGTTTGCATCACCATCTTTAAGCCAGAGGGCTCGGGCTTTTTGATGCCAGGAAGTTTCTTCTTTGGCCAATATGTTATGGTACTCCGACAGGAGTTGTCTCTCCTCTTCCCATAGTTGGGGAGTCCACTGATCATGCTGAATATGTTGCTCCAGGGATTTGAGTTTGCACAAGATCCACTCTTTGTTCTCAAAAATGTTTTCCAAACACTTCCTTGTTCCAGGTTTTGAGGATTTCTTTGATTGATTTTAGCTTTTGGGATACCTGGACTATAGCAGATCCCGAGCAAGGGATCCTCCACCATTCAATTTTTTTTTGCTTCAGATCAGGGTGTTGGATCCACATATTTTCGAATCTGAAGGGTGTTTTCAAGGATGGGACCCTATTGGATTCAAGAAGAAAAGGGGAATGGTCAGACCCAATTTTGGGGAGAGAGGTATCTCCAAATATTGGAATGGCCTGCTGGGATAGGAAAAAACGGTCTAGATTAACCTGGATGTGATCCAGGCCTTCTCTTTTGTTGCTCCAAGTGAATTAGCAACCTTTAATCTGAATGTCCATAAGCTGATTCTTCGTGACAAAATCCTGTAAATTGAGGATGCTTTTGGAGGGAGTAGAGATGTCGCCTTTCTTATCAGAAGGAAAGATGAGGGAATTGAAGTCACCTGCTAGCATCTAGGGAAGGTTGGAAAATACATCCTTCATGTGGGACATGGATCTCCAAAAAGTGCATCTTTCAAGGGGATTGTTGGGGGCATAGATGTAGGATAGCACCCATGTGAGTTGATTAGATTTACAAAAAAATATCATATTCAAAGTTCTATTAGAAGAAGGAATCACCCTGCCTTCGACTTGTTCTGGTTCCCATAAGCATAGAAGACCCCCAGAAGATCCCTCGACAGGGGAAGAGGTCCATTGACAGTTTTTCCACACTGACTAGGCTATGTTGTGGGTTCTAGCAGCATCAACTTTTGTTTCTTGTAACATGAGAATGGTAGGTTTTTGGTCCTTCCTAATGGTTCGAGCTAATCTATGTTTGCTCGAGTTGTTGAGACCTATGATATTCCAAGAGAGGATATTCATCTGGAAGCTTTGGTGGGTTTCTTGCCTCCCTTGCTAGGTAATGGGGGAGGTTTGAGATTCTTAGCTTCGTCCATGGGCTAATTGAACAAGTCTATAAAAAGGTTAGTTTGCACTCCGTTTGCAACTTGAAATTCAGTGTCTTTATTTGCTCAAAAATGGTGGGTTTGCCTCTTTTATTTTTGCCTCCTATGTCAACAGGGCCTCTTTTGCTTCTTGTGATGATGGAGCTAGAGTCTGTTATGGGTCAAGTGGAACTGGTAGCATCCTCGGGGAATTAGAATAAGATTTGGTTGAGGATGGGGGGTCAGCCGAGGAGGGAATGGGGGGATCATCACCTCAGGAGGAAGGGATGGGATGGGGTTGCAAGGTGGAAAGGGGAGGGAGAGGGGGTGCATCTAGGAGGTCGAATGAGCTGGAAATGAAAGGGGAGGAGTGGGAATGAGGAAGTGGGGAAGGGGGGATGAGCGGATTCAGGGAAAAGAACTTCATCGTTGGAGACAGACAAAGGTCCAAATCCATTAGGAAAAGAAAACATAGAACATACTTGATCCGAAATAGAAGAAGGTTGGTTGGTGAGGGGATCCTGGTAGGAGACTTGCTTTCCTTTATTTTATTTCTTCTGCCTATTACCCGAGGGGGCCTTGGATCTTTCATTGTAAATTCCCAGGTGGGTGTTTTGATTTTAGGGAGGGAGATTCTTGGAGCTCGACGCTTCCTTCGAGGGTCTCAAATAAGGGCATTAGGACTTAAGATGTCCTTTGGAGTGGCATTCGATCCAAAATGCCAAATTTTTTTCATATTCGATTTCTTGGCACTACTAGAAGTCCCCATAGATTAGGTTGAGGCGGGTTGGGAGCTAGGAAGCTAAGTTTGAAGATACGAATATTCTGGCATAGGCCATGCGTGTGCGGGCTTTCATTGCAGGGTCAAGGGTAACAAGATCCCCAATGTATCCTCTGATCCCACATAGAATGTCTTCATGGCAAAACTGGACGGAGAGATCCGAAATCTAAACCCAAATGGGAGCTACATTGATGTCTTGGATTTGGGGATTGAAATCCTGCTCCCAAATTTTGAGGAATAAGCTCTTTTTGCCATAAAACCATGACCCTCATGTGAGGATTTGGGTATAGTCATTCTGGTTATTTAACTGAATTAGTAAAAACACTCTGGATAGGGCTACCAACTGGAAGCTTCCCGCTGTTTGACATTTGAAACTGACCCATATTCTTATGGATTCCATGTCGGGTTTGCTCCCTACAAATTTCCCCACAAGGGATAGGTATTCTAGGGTAAGCTTATCTGCCATACGAGAAATTGGGATAACAAGGTTTTCCCTAGAGGTGGCTAGAGGGGGAAGGGTCTCCGTCATGTAAGAGTTGGGGTTAGGAGATCCCGTTACCTTCTCACGGTAAGATTGCGGAGCTGCGTATAGTGCAGAAGTTTTGCTTAAGGGGAAGGGAAGAACGAACCCTTCTGCCCACGATCTCTCCAGCATTTCCTTCCTGCCAGGATCCGAATCAGGGCCTTCGGGATCATCCACTACACCCGAGGGGGGAATATCTCCCTGTTCCAGATCCCCTGTTAGGATTTGGGGAATCTTGCTTGAAATCGCAAAATATGTTGAGGTCGCTATTGGTGTCGCCATCCTCCACTCCTGAAATTATCTTCATTAAAATTGAAAGATTCTTTTAAAACTTGATAATTGTTGAACAACACTTCAACTTGATGTTTATTTGTAAAATTAATTTAAAACTTCACGCACATTTTCTCTAATTTATTTCAAAAACTAGAGTCTATCAAAAACATTTTTAATGTATATTTTTACATTCATAATATAAAAATATTATATTTTTGTTTTTATGATTAAATAAATAATTTTGTCTTTCATATATATTCTTAAAGTTTATATTTATATTAATGATAAGTTTTTAAAAAAATATTACTGTTTATTAGTTTAAATTGTTTTTATTCTTTTGATAAACTATGTGTGGTTTTTATTGGACCATTTTCAGCAAAATAACAAAACATTAGATTTTTTATCAAAGATATCCTTCATATCTCTTAAACTATTATATTTTCACGATCAACTCCTTGATATTATCTTCTTTAAGAGAGAATATTTTTTTCAAATAATTACCTTTTAAAATTTGAATTTTGTCAAGTCAATAATCAACACTTTGATTGGATGAATTAAATTTACCATATTACTTCCTTCTCCATAAATATCTTGGGATTTCTAAGATATTACCTACAACAATAATTGATGGCAATCTGCCCCCAAGGGCTAGGTGGATTGGTAAGTGCTTGTCTGAGCAGACACTTACCAAGAAGAGACCTAGGTTTAAACATGGGTGTGCCAATTTGCAAAGGTAGTAGTCTGATCTGAATCCTCTGAGTGTGTGATAGACCGACGATGACGATACGAATCCCGATCGATATGTGGTCTTTAAACTATGTGTTGTTTTTGTTGGACCACTTCCAAAATAACAAGACATTAGTCTTTTTATCAAATATGTCCTTCGTCTTTCTTAAACTATTATATTTTCATGATCAACTCTTTGATATTATCTTCTTTAAGAGAGAATATCTTTTTCAATTAATTACCTTTTAAAATTTAAATTTTGTCAATTCAATAATAAACACTTTGATTGGATGAATTAACTTTACCATCGTACTTCCTTCTCCATAAATATCTTGGGATTTCTAAGATATTACCTACAACAATAATTGATGGCAATCTGTCCCCAAGGGCTAGGCATATTGGTAAGTGCGTGTCTGACCAGGCACTTACCAAGAAGAGACCTAGGTTTAAACCTTGGGGGTGCCAATTTGCAAAGGTAGTAGTTTGATTTTAATCCTCTGAGTGTGCGCTAGTGCCAGACTGATGATGACAGTACGAATCCCGATTGATAGGCGGTATTTAAACTATGTGTAGTTTCTATTTAGACCACTTCCAAAAAAATAACAAAATATTAGTCTTTTTATCAAAGATGTCCTTCATCTTTCTTAAACTATTATATTTTCATGATCAACGCCTTGATATTATCTTCTTAAAGAGAGAATATCTTTTTTAATTAATTGCCTTTTAAAATTTGAATTTTGTCAATTCAATAATCAACACTTTGACTGGATGAATTAATTTTACCATCGTACTTCCTTTTCCATAAATATCTTAGGATTTCTAAGATATTATCTACAACAATAATTGATGGCAATCTGCCCCCAAGGGCTATGTGGATTGGTAAGTGCTTGTTTGACCAGGAACTTACCAAGAAGAGACCTAGGTTTAAACCTTGGGGGTGCCAATTTGCAAAGGTAGTAGTCTGATCTGAATCCTTCGAGTGTGCGCCAGTGCTAGACCAACGATGACGGTACGAATATCGATCGATAGTGGTCTTTAAACTATGTGTGGTTTCTATTGGATCACTTTCAGCAAAATAAAAAAATATTAATCTTTTTATCAAATATGTCTTTCATATTTTTTAAACTATTATATTTTCATGATCAACTCCTTGATATTATCTTCTTAAAGAGAATATCTTTTTCAATTAACTGCCTTTTAAAATTTGAATTTTGTCAAGTCAATAATCAACACTTTGATTGGATGAATTAAATTTACCATCATACTTCCTTCTCCGTAAATTTCTTGGGATTTCTAAGATATTATATACAACAATAATTTATGGCAATCAGCCGCCAAGGACTAGGTGGATTGGTAAGTGTTTGTTTGACCAGGCACTTACCAAGAAGAGACCTAGGTTTAAACCTTGGGGGTGCCAATTTGTAAAGGTAGTAGTCTGATTTGAATACTCTGAGTGTACGCTAGCTTCAGATCGACGATGACAGTACGAACCCCTATTGATAGGTGGTCTCCCTCTCACACAACATCAATAACAACAAGACGAATATGCTTGTTGGGAGCAGCCATTATGGTTTGAACCCTATGTTTGTTAGTTACTAAAAATAGTGTGGGTGTAACCAACTCCCCTATGTACTATATATATATATATATATATATATATATATATATATATATATATATCAAATTTATGGTAATCTAAAATGACGATATTTTATATCCAAGCCCCACATCCACTTTCCTTGGTAGCATTAATAATAAGTTGTGAATTCCCCTCAATCAAAATGTCTTTCCATCCCTTTTCAATAGCAAAACCTTGATCCCTATAAAAAGTGTCTTTCCCTATGCATAGTTATCAATTAAAATTTCATGAGTTTGAGTAATTGAGGATACTTTTACCTTCAAAAACATTTTCTATATTTCCTTTGGATGCATCATTAAAAAAACAATCCATGAACCCAACTTTTAGACTTTTCATTTTACCATAAATTAACGATTATCCTTTATGTCATCCATTGATACAAATGATGCATGTATATTCAAATCCTTTAACCAAGAGGCAAGCACCTATTTCCACTTGATACTTCCTATGATAAGCATCATGCATGTAAACATTTTATGAATGAGGCAATAATATGATTCCAAACTTGGGCATGATAGTCAGATTATTTTTTAAGAATTCTATTATTTATTTCAAACCATAAATTCCAATAAATAATGTTAGAATCAATCCTCCATATATTGTATAATGGTTTAGCTTTGAAATAATTATCTTAACATTTCATCCTTTTTAAATTTTGATGGAGCTATCCAATATATTCTCTTTTTTTTTTAAAGGAGTCCCCAAATGGTGTAAGTAAAAGAACAATGAATAAGTAAATGATCTAATATTTCTAAGTCCTCATTGCACACAACACATCTTAAAGGTTCATTATATATGTTCTTTATGGACTCTTAATTGTAAGAATTTTACTTTGAACTACTAACCAAAATAATGTTAAGGCCTTAGGAAAAACCTCAAGTTACCGCATATTTTTCAAATGGAAATATTTTGGAATAGGTAGTTTTGATTGCTTTAAATTCTTATATCCCAACTTTATCAAGCATCCACCATCCTTTTATAGATTCTAAACCAACTTATTGTTACAGTTATAAATGGGGTCATATAACTCTTGAAGCATTTTTTAAGTTCATTTCCTACTCATTTAAATTCCTCTCCTTCAATAAGGTTGCCAATAAAATTCCATGATTTGGAATTGCTACTCACATTAATATCATTTTTTACCTTCGAGTATCTAGAAGATAAATATGCTAGGATCATTGGTTTCCATTCTGAATTAAAGATAAGAAGGGTAAGTCTTCAACCAAGCATCATACCAAAAATTTGTAAAATTACCCCATTGATTGATTATCTAAAATATTTCTTAATTGAAAATTTTTTAATTTGAAGTTCTATGTTGTCAAGCCACTAGGCATGACTTTTTTCTTCAAAAATTATATTACATCGATAGAATCTATATATTTAACTATTTCTTTAATATTTGAAAAGATATCCAACAAAATTCTGCCCCTAATGCCAAACTCATAAGTTTTCAATTTTGCAAGCCTACCCGTTCAATGCCCTTACCTTTGTAAAGCCTATCCCATTTACAAATAAGAAACCTAAATTTTTCTTTGTAGTCTTTCCAAAGAAAATATCTTTCAACTTTATCAAATTTGGATGCTATACCTATTGCCAATCTTGAAACTGATGCAGGAGCATCCGAGGGCAACAAAGCAATCGAGCATCAACCAAACTTTTGTTGTTATTTCTTTCTAAGTGGCAAAGTTTTTTTTTTCTAAGTGTTACACAGGGTCGCGAAATCGCGACATGTCACGATTTCGTGACATGTCGTGAAATCGTGACCCAAGGCAGAGAAAGCAAGGCCGAAAGACAAAGGGTCACGAAATCGTGACATGTCACGATTTCGCGACCCAAGGCAGTGAAAGCAAGGCCGAAGGACAAAGGGTCGCGAAATCGCGACCCAAGGCAGTGAAAGCAAGGCCGAAGGACAAAGGGTCATGAAATCATGACCCAAGGTAGAGAAAGCAAGGCGCAGAGACAAAAAGGTCATGAAATCGTGACATGTCGTGATTTCGCGACCAAAGCAGGAGAACAAAGGTCGATGGACGAAAAAGGTGCGATATCGCGACCTGTCGCGATATCGTGACCAAAACGGAGGGAAAGGGCTCGACGGAAGAAATGTCACGATATCGCGACGAAATTTGGAGAGAGAAAGCACAGGAGGGAAATGGTCGCGATATCGCGACATGTCGCGATATCGTGACCAAAAAAAAAACACGCACTCTAGCTCCCATAAAGACATCCCTTCGTGCGCGGTAAGTTAGAGGCAGTGAAGCAGCTGTTCCAAAGAAGGATTCCAATGGACATGTTGGCCACTTTTGCAGGGTATCTGGAAGACACGTTTAAAGCAACTAACAACAAGCAGAAGATCAAGAAGAAGATTTCGTTGGATATGGCAGCCAGTCGCGCACCTCACCTAGAGTCTCATCAATGCAACTTTCTAGAATTGTTCCAAGTGGCAATTGTAGATCGTGGGAAGTGTAAAAGCACAGAGGATAGAGACCTCAATAAAAACCCATGGATTGTAATGATATGGGGTTGGAAAAACAACAGTTTGGCTGTATATTCTTGTAAATTCTTCCAAAGTATGGAATACAAATCTTGGGCTCTTGTTTCTCTGGTTTCTCTCTTGTTTCTCTGGTTTTTTTGTATTATGCAAGATCTGTTCTCCACCAAGTGGTATCAGAGCCAGTAGTTCCTGAGTGTGTAACAGATCATCGGAGGAGAGGCAGTTACACCAGGATCTGTGGAAGGGCTTGGAATTGGGTGAGCAGAATTCCTCCAAGGAGAAATCCTATTGGTGGGAGAGGCATGGCAGCAGTAGAAGATGTTCGAGCTTTGCAGCGGCAAATGCAAGCTCTGCAAGAAGAAATGCGCAGAAGATTGGAGCCAAGAAGAGACGAAGGTAGTGAAGAGGAAGATGATGAAGAAGAAGACCAACTTGAGGAAGAAGAAGAAGCAGTAGATCCGGCTCAGGCCAGACTATACAAGGCCATATCCCAGATTGGGAAGAGGCCAAAGATGGAGGTTTCCACATATTTTGGGAACCTTGATCCAGAGGAATTGATCGACTGGATCAACGATCTGGAAGAGTACTTTGAGTACGAAGAGGTTGAGGATCCTTATAGGGTCAGATTCGCAAAGACCAAACTGAAAGGTCATGCTAGCATTTTGTGGAAGGGAGTGCAACTGGAGCGAAATAAAAGAGGGAAAGAGAGAATAACTAAGTGGGAATGGATGGCAGAAAAGCTAAAGAGGCAGTTCATCCCTGGTGATTATGAGTTAGACCTGCTAAAGAAAATGCAAGGATTGAGGCAATCAAGCAAGTCTGTGAAGGAATACACAAAAGAATTTCATAAAATAATGATTAGAACAGGCCACTCAGATGCCAACAAGGAGAAGGTAGCCCATTACATTAATGGGTTACGAGCAAGCATTTAGGAAGAACTAAGTCTAGTCCGGATGACCACCATAGAGGACGCTTACCAATTTGCTTTAAAGGTTGAAGAAAAGCTCAATAGGAGGTTTAAAAACAAGCAAAGAGGAAGAGGTCGTGGCAGAAGGAACAGTGAAAGAAGAAATGAGGATTCTCAAAAAAATGGAGAAGGTAGCAGCAATCAAGAACAAAGGAGAGAAAATATAGACCGCCCCCGTAATCAGAATAATGGTTACCGAGGGGGAAGAGGCTGAGCTGGACGTGGACAAGGAAGAGGAAGATTTTGAGGGACTTGCTTCCAATGTGGTGAAGAGGGACATCACCAATATGAATGCCCACAGCAACGAGAAAGAAATAATCGGAGGCCGAAAGGAAATGCTAGAGTAGTAGTCGTTGATGAAGATGCTGGGTCTGAGCATTCTAAAGAAGCTGAGAGAGAAGTAATGATTGCAAGGAGAGTCCTACTGAATGAAGAGGGAGCTGCAGATAAGAGGAAAAGCTTATTTCACATAAGGTGTAAATATGCGGGTAAGATTTGCAACATCATCATTGACAATGATAGCACAGATAACCTAGTTTCAGAGGGAATGGTTACAAAGCTACAACTGGAGAGAAAGAAACACCCGCATCCATATCGGATCGCATGGTTGCAGAAAGACCATAAGGTTTTGGTCAATGAAAAATGCCTAGTAAAATTCAGCATTAGAAATTACCATGATGAGGTTTTGTGTGACATTCTGCCCATGGATGCGTGCCATTTGCTGCTGGGAAGGCCATGGCAGTTTGACAAGTGTGCGGTTCATGATGGCCGAGCCAACACCTATTTCGTGACCAAGAATGGAATGCGCCATAAGTTGAAACCCCTGAAGGAGGTGGAAGAAAAGGTATGTGGTAGTGCAAGAATTTGCTTGGTTGACGAAAGAAAATTTTTAGATGATTTAAAGCATGAATATATGTGTTATGCATTAATTCCTAGAGTCAGGGATACAAAATGCAAAGATGCACCAGTAGAAGTCCAAGAGCTGTTGAAGGAATTTCTAGATATCATATCCGATAATGTGCCCGAGGGTTTACCCCGATAAGAAAAATCAGTCACCATATTGATTTGGTGCTAGGGTCAAGCTTGCCCAATAAGGCTGCACATAGAATGACACCTGTAAAAATTGAAGAACTAAACAAGCAGGTCCAGGAGTTGCTGGAGAAGGGATTGATTAGGGAGAGTCTTAGCCCGTGTGCAGTACCTACAGTACTAGCACCCAAGAATTATGGAGAGTGGAGAATGTGCACAGACTCTCGAGCCATCAACAAGATCACAATAAAGTACAGGTTTCCATTGCCAAGGATGGATGACATAATGGACTGTTTGAGTGGAGCCAAGTACTTCACCAAAATTGACCTCAAGAGTGGTTACCACCAGATCCGTGTCAGGGAAGGAGATGAGTGGAAGATAGCCTTCAAGACAAGAGAAGGCTTGTATGAGTGGTTGGTCATGCCATTTGGGCTGTCCAATGCACCAAGTACCTTCATGAGGTTGATGAATGAGGTACTGAAAGAGTTTTTAGGAAAATTTGTCATTTTTTATTTAGATGATATATTAATATTCAGCAGAACCCTGGAGGAACACCTGATGCACATCAGGAGGGTTTTTGAAAAGCTATGGGAGGAGCAGTTATTAATAAATCTGAAAAAGTGTAATTTTGTCAAGAAAGAATTAGTATACCTGGGATTTGTAATCTCAACAAAAGGTTTGAAAATGGACCCAGAGAAGGTAAGGGCTATCATAGAATGGCCTACCCCAAGAAGCACAACAGAGGTAAGATCATTTCACGGTCTAGCCAGCTTTTACAGAAAGTTCATAAGAAACTTCGACGAAGATTTGTGCACCTCTCACAGAAACAATGAGAGGGGATAAAAAAGAGTTCAAGTGGACCTTAGGGGCTGAGAGGATCTTTGATGCATTAAAGAAAAAGGTCACAGAACAGCCTGTTTTGGCACTTCCAGACTACAACAAAGTATTTTAGGTCGACTGTGAAAAGGATTGAAAATCCAACTAAGTGTTCTATTATTTACAATTCAATATATAGGCACTAATGGCCCAAAATACATAACCAACCCATCAAATCATGGATTTGATCCAATATGCTTAACCATAAGCTACAAAGGTGCAAAGGAGAATGCACGTAAACTTCTAAGTTAAGAGAAAGGAATATTGCTAACTAGAAGATCCATTTTAGCTATCTTGAAGTACACACTTCCTACTTTGAGTTCACACTTACTAACTAACACTCTAAATGACAACTAGAAGATAACTAGTGCCCACAAGTGCATGTGAGAAGGAGACTCACTTACAATTATTAATTTGCAAGAAATAAACTATGCAAACCTAGCTAGGAACTACTAGAGGGGTCATATGAAAGATCTAACATCAATCCTCATCATGCCTCCCCACAATAGAAGCATTGGACTCCAATGCTTTCAGAAGAATAGGAAAGTCACGGGACATCTGATGAAAAGAAATCCAACGAGCCTGATGCGGCAGTTGTCCTCGTCGAGCCACAAGATATGAGGTGGTAGACCCCTGGCGAGTCTGTCGAGTCTTCGTGTCATAGATCTGATCTGCATCCAATGGTAAGCCGAGCTTCGGGAACCACGTCCACAGGATGACCGATAGGCTGGTGCAGTCTCCAATGTAGAGTCAAAGTACAACTTCAAAAGATCTACATTGACGACGTCATGAATTCCCAAGTGTGCGGGAAGATCAAGGCGAAAAGCATTCTCGGACACCTGCTGAAGAATAGTATAAGGCCCATAGCGAATTGGTTTGATTTTGCTATGAGTCTTATCGATGAAACGCCGCTTGTCAAGATGCAACCAAACTTTGTCACCAACCTGAAATGGATGAGGAATTCGATGTCGATCCATGGCCTTTTTCTACTGCTATTGTGTCTTTTGCAAAATCTCAACCACCTTTGATTGAAGATTGTGCAAGTGTTGAACAAATGAGTGTGCCTTGTCTTGCTCCTTCTGAAGATGTGAAGTGACGGGAGAAGGCAAAGACAAAGGTAACTCATAAGGTGCCAAGGGCTGAAATCCCATACAAACTTCAAAGGGTGAATGACCTGTAGAAGAATGTAGGGCCCTATTATAGGCATGTTCAATATGAGTGAGACTCAAGTCCCACTTTGCTGGTGAAGCGTGATGATAGATTCGTAAACTTTGCACAAGTGTACGGTTTACCACTTCAGTCTGCCCATCGGACTGCGGATGATAGGCGATGGAAAAGTTAAGGGAAACTCCCAAAATCTTCCACAAAGAACGCCAAAAGTGACCCACAAAGCGTGAATCACGATCCGAGATAATGCTGGTAGGTAGACCAAAGGAACGCCAAATGTTGTCAAAGAAAAATTGGGCTAAGTCTATGCGAGAACTTGTCTTGCGGCATGGAATAAACTTAGCCATTTTGCTGAATCTGTCAACCACCACGAACACACAATCATGTTGGCGCACTTTCATAGGAAAACCACTAACCAAATCCATGGAAATGCTTTCCCAAGGACGGGAAGGAATGGGCAAAGGCATGCCTAAGCCAAACTTCCTATTAGCTGGTTTTGAGCGACAACAAAGCGCACCTCTGTTTGAGAAATCTCAACACATCCCTCTGCATTTTAGGCCAATAGAAAAATCGTTGCAAATGATGAAGTGTTTTATGCTTCCCAAAGTGACCACCATAAAGTGTAGAATGAGCTTCCTTAAGAAGTGACACTCTAGGCTCACAAGGAACACAAACCTTGTCCAATTTGTAAAGAAGTCCTTCTTTGATGTAGAAATCTTGGAAAGGACGCAAATTGGAAGAAGAAGGCTTACTCACTTGCTCAAATATTTTTCCAAAATCGGGATCCTGAGAATACTGATTAGGCCAAGTCTGAAATCCCAAGTGCGAAGTGGACATAACTGTTAAGGCAAGAGCGGCTGGAGGCCTACTCAAACAATCAGCAACAGTATTACTCTTCCCCTTTTTGTACTTGATCACCAAGTGAAATTGTTGGAGGTAAGAGGCCCACTTCATATGTCTTGATTCTTCAATTTTACTTTGAGATTGTAAAAACTTGAGAGGCATATGATCAGTGTGTACTACTGTATCTTTTCCCAAAAGATAGTGTCTCCAATACTTAATAGCTTGAACTAAAGCATACAACTCCTTGTCATATGTAGAATAGTTCAACTTAGCAGCAAGAAAAAGTTTTTGAATGATAAGCAACTGGATGACCATTCTGTTTGAGCACAGCTCCTAAGGCAACTTTAGAGGCATCCATTTCAATCTCAAAAGGTTGAGAGAGGTCGGGTAAAGTTAACACAGGTGTCGTACAAAGTTTCTTTTTGAGTTTCTCAAAGGCAACTTCTTGGCTTTTCTCCCAATGAAATGGAGTTTTGGACTTAGTGAGATAATGCAATGGAGCTGCAAGGGTGGAATATTGAGGAATGAACTTGCGATAAAAATTCGCAAGTCCTAGGAAACTCCTTAACTCAGTGAGAGTTGTAGGAGGGGACCACTTAAGTAAAACATCAACTTTTATGGGATCTACCTGAATTCCACTCTCACTAATCACATAGCCAAGGTAAGAAACTGAAGTATTGCCAAAAGAACACTTGGAAGAATTGGCATATAATTGATTCTTCGCAAGAAGATCAAGGGTTTCGTTGGATATGCCTAAGGTGTTCCTCCCAAGTTTTTGAGAAAATCAATATATCATCAAGATATATTATGACAAATTTGTCAAGTACATCACGAAATACATCATTCATCAACCTCATGAAGGTTGCAGGAGCATTAGTAAGACCGAAGGGCATGACTAACCATTCAAAGAGACCCATCTTCGTCTTAAAAGTTGTCTTCCATGTATCCTCAGCTTGGATACGCACTTGATGATATCCACTTTTGAGATCTATTTTTGAAAAGAACTTAGCTCCTTGAAGCTGATCTAATAAATCATCAATGCGGGGTAAGGGATATCTATTCTTCACAGAAATTCTGTTCAAAGCACGAAAATCAATGCATAATCTCCAAGTGCCATATTTTTTAAGAACTAACAAAATAGGTGAGGCACAAGCAGAAGTACTTTCCTTAATGAAACCCTTAGACAACAAATCTTCTATTTGCCTTTTTATTTCTTCATTTTGCAAAATAGATTGTCTATACATGGGAGCATTAGGAAGAGAAGAACCAGGAATTATTTCAATGCTGTGATTAATTGTGCGAATTGGAGGAAGAGACTTTGGCTCCTGAAATATGTGTGAATAACTTTGCAATATTTTATCCATTGAAGAGTGTTGCTTTGTAATGGATGTAGATGTAGAAGTGTTTTGAGAGCGAATGAAAATTAGAGCAACATCACCACCTTTCTTAATTACTCTTTTCGTTTGCTTGGAACTTAGAATGATATTAGGAGTGTTGGTGCTTTTAATGAGAAAGACCTTACCATATTTTTGAAGTGTGTAGGTTCTTTTGAAAGCATCATAAACAGCTCTCCTATCATACTGAAAAGGTTGTCCAAGCAAAATCCCACAACAATCCATAGGAGTCACATCACAAGTGACTTGATCTATGAAATGTGGGCCAAGTGCAAATTTTAATGTGCAAGTGTGAGTGATTTTTGAGCCTCTTCCACTATCCTTCCAACCCAAAGAATAAGGTTGAGGATGAGGCTCCATAGGTAACTTCAAACGCTCGACAATGGACCTCGCAATTAGATTTTTCTGCGAGCCATTATCCACTATACAATCAGTTGCAAAATTATGAAGCAAATGGGCTCGAGTGATGAACAAAGCATCACGAGCCCCTTCTGATGAACTTACATTTACCAAGGTAACTTCATTAAGCTTACCTCGTAATTTCGTATATACTCTACTCTCTCCTACGAGACTCAAGGGGACCCTTGGAAGCATCCTCCTCTTGAGTAGTAATTACTAAACTCTTCTTTTTAAGCTTAAAGCAATCAGCTTTCTCATGCCCTTTCTTCTTACAATAATTGCAAAATTTCTTAGAAGAAGAAGAAGAAGATTTAGAAGAAGAAGAAGAAGGAGTAGAAGCGGAAGGGGAAGGAGAAGAAGGAGATGGAGAAGACACATTCTTCTTTTGAGCAAAATTCTTCTTTTGTGAGAAAGAATTATTCCCTTTTGATGAGTTTGCAACCACTTGAGTAACGAGTGTGCGGAATGCCTGCGATTGCGCCTTAAACTTGTCCTCCGCAAGCTATGCCTGGTTGAAAACTGAATCCAACGTTTCCATAGAAACAAACATTAGTTCCCTGTACAAATGCTCCAACAAGCCACTTTGAAATTTGAGAATCAAACCTGGAACATCATCCTCCACATTTACAAGTATTCTGAACCTGTTAAACTGGAAAATATATTCTTGTACAGACATATTAGTACCTTGTCGAAAATGAAACCATTTAATAACCAATTCCCTAGAATAATTTGAAGGATAGAAATTGGTCTTAAGACATTGTACAAGCTCATCCCATGTAGTGAGTACATCGTGTCCTCTTTTTCGTTCAACAAGTACTTTGGCTAAGCCAGAAAGTTTTAGCTTAGCATAAGGCACTATATCATCTTCGAAAGTTGAGAGTAAGAAAACCAAGAACTCATGTCAAGAATCCAACTATTCAAGACATCGGGGTTCCTGGATCCATCATACAATGGAACTTCACAACGAACTCTCGGACGAGAATCATGAGCGAAGTTGAAGCATTATGCAAAGAAATGTCATTTACCTTCATGGCAAGATTGCCAAGGACTTCTGCCATGGTAGTGTCATTAGCTTTATCACGCAAAGCATTTACAACATGGGCCAATTATGCCACTTGGGCAGCCAAGTCGAAGCCATGTGTTCCGGGTATAAGCCAGGAGTAAAAATGAGAAAGCACTAATCAAGGAAAGAAAATGGAACTTTTTCCTTGTTACAATGGAGTGCTTCTAAATTTGAAAATTTTACTCCTAAGGCTGAAAATTTTGAAATTTTTAAACTAATCTAAGGTGCAATTTAGCATTTATTAATTTAAAAATAACTTAATTAAAAATTAAATTTCATTTAATCAAAGATTAATGAATTTTAATCAAGCTATTAAAAAATTAAATTAATAAACACCAAATTTAACATGCTACCTTAAATAGTAAAAAATTAAAAATTACAATAATTTACCCTTCAAAATGACTTACAATGCACTCCCACTTAATTTCAGTGCATGAAATTTTGCTGCTACTATGGCACACTTCCCGAGGCAAACTGCACAGAAACTCCTATTGCACGCTTCCCGAGCAGATAAAATCCAACAACAAACTTCAATTACAAGGCAGAATAAAAATCATGCAAAATTTCTAATTAAGTGGCACCAAATTCTGTGCACTTATTTTTGTGCACCCAAATTCCTATGCACAAACTTTCGTGCATAAGCTTCGAGCACAAAATAGGGCTCCAAGCCCGTAGCTGCCCCTGGCCAAGCTACGGCTGACCCAGGCACTGTCGGCCGTAGGCCACGAGACGTCCGACGAGACGTCGCCATCGCGGCACTACGGACCACGAGCCGTGCGGCCCCGACAAGCTTGTCGGGCACTACGTCGTAGGCGCCAAGCCCCGCCTGACAATGCTGTCAAGCGCTACGACGGTTGAGCCTACCGCATCGAGCAGCACTGACAAACTATCGGTGACAGCCGACGATAGTAACGCTCATCGGCTCGACGCAGCTGCGATCGACACGACAGGCCTCAGTCCAATCTTCGACACGACAAAGTCAGCGACACCAACGTGTCCACGAAGACGATTCGTCTTGCCGACGAATCGACCAGAACGAAAGCCCAAAGAGTGGCCGGCGAATGCGACAACAAGCTTCGAAAAAATATATATATATTTTTTTTTTTACAATTGCAGCAATGTAAATATATTAATAAAATAATATATTAACAAAAATTAAAGCTTTTCTATTACAAATTAAAAAAATTTAAAAATTAACCAGGGGGGTTAATTCTA
Organism: Wollemia nobilis; assembly: GCA_028583015.1. Lineage (NCBI taxonomy): Eukaryota > Viridiplantae > Streptophyta > Pinopsida > Araucariales > Araucariaceae > Wollemia > Wollemia nobilis. The sequence goes on from JAQPPZ010001106.1 coordinate 11,812,219, forward strand.
AAATTTGAAAAGCTTAAATTGCAAAAATGCAAGCAACCAGCTCCCACCAGTAGCTCTCCTTTCAAGATCCGGTCGACACACGACCAGCATTTGAAAGGCAACCAGATCTAAGTCGACACACGACCTAGCTTTGATGTCCTCCTGGAGCTCTTCAGTACTCAAAAATGGGGGGCAGTAGGGTCAAATGGCTCCCTAATCCTAATTGGACCGTAGCTACGATCCAATCCCTTCCAAGGATCACAATACGAAGAACTCTGGGGCAAAATTTTCCTATACCTCTTGAGCATAAGCAAAAAGTTGGAACGAGGAGTTTGTCGGCGAAGGAACTTCCTTCTCCGAATGGTTTTCAAGCTCCCTTTGGGCTTAAACCGAGTCCTCAATGAGAAAATATTTCTCATAATAAAACTATCTCCTATCCTCTCACCTCACAAGCCCTAGTGCAAACATGAACTAGGCTTTGATACCAATGAAAAGGATTGAAAATCCAACTAAGTGTTCTATTATTTACAATTCAATATATAGGCACTAATGGCCCAAAATACATAACCAACCCATTAAATCATGGATTTGATTCAATATGCTTAACCATAAGCTACAAAGGTGCAAAGGAGAATGCACGTAAACTTCTAAGTTAAGAGAAAGGAATATTGCTAACTAGAAGATCCATTTTAGCTATCTTGAAGTACACACTTCCTACTTTGAGTTCACACTTACTAACTAACACTCTAAATGACAACTAGAAGATAACTAGTGCCCACAAGTGCATGTGAGAAGGAGACTCACTTACAATTATTAATTTGCTAGAAATAAACTATGCAAACCTAGCTAGGAACTACTAGAGGGGTCATATGAAAGATCTAACATCAATCCTCATCATACTGTGATGCGAGTGGCAATGCAATAGGGGTTGTACTGAGCCAAGAAGGCAAACCTATTGCTTATTTTAGTGAAAAGCTCATTGATGCTCAGAAAAAGTATTCAGTTTATGACCAGGAATTTTATGCTATAGTTCAAGCTCTGAAGAAGTGGAGGCATTATTTGTTGCCAAAAGATTTTTTTCTATTTACTGATCATCAGGCATTGTAGTACATCAACAGCCAGACAAAACTGAATCAGCGGCACATAAAGTGGGTTGAGTTTCTCCAAAGCTATACCTTTGTGTTAAAGCACAGGAGCGGGAAATCAAATAGAGTTGTAGATGCTTTAAGTAGAAGGTAAAATCTGCTGATTGAAATGACAGTGGAAGTAGTAGGATTCGAAGAACTGAAGGGTCTTTAACCTGAAGATCCTGATTTTGCAGCAACCTGGACGGCTTGCTTGGCACCTGTTACTGTGGACAGGACAAAATGGTTATATTTCCTAATCCAATACGGAATGCTGTTCAAGGGAAGTAAATTATGCATTCCAAGGAGTTCCATGCGGGAGAACTTAATCAAGGAAAAGCACAGTGGAGGACTGGCTGGGCATTTTGGTCGGGATAAGACCATTGCCCTTGTGAATGAAAATTACTACTGGCCACAACTTCAGCAAGACGTGAAAAAGTTTGTGCAAAGTTGCAGAATATGCTAGATGGCAAAAGGCGTAAGGCAAAACACAGGATTATACCAGCCATTACCTGTACCTGAGAGGCCGTGGGAGGACATAAGCATGAATTTTATTCTTGGATTGCCGAGAACACAGAGGGGAAATGACTCTGTATTTGTGGTGGTTGACCGATTCTCCAAAATGGCACATTTTATTCCCTGCCAGAAGACAAGTGATGCAGTTCACATTACGGGGTTATTCTTCAAGGAAGTGGTACGACTTCACGGTCTACCAAGAAGCATAGTTTTTGACAGAGATACAATGTTTGTTGGGTATTTCTGGAGAACATTGTGGAAGAAGCTGAAGACAGATCTGAAGTTCAGTTCTACATACCACCCACAAACTGATGGACAGACAAAGGTGGTAAATAGAAGTCTGGGAAATTTTCTAAGATGCTTGATAGCAGATAAACCCAAGGGATGGGATTTAGTTTTGCCGCAGGCAGAATTTGCATACAACAATTCTGTCAATAAGAGTACAAACAAATCACAATTCCAAATCATATATGGAAAAAGTCCAAGAAACGTTTTTGAGCTAAGAAAATTAGATAAAGGAGAAAAATGCAGTGCAGAGGCTGAGGAATTCACGAAACAGATGAGAAGCCTGCATGAAGAAGTAAAGAAACAAATTGCAAAGATGAATACTCAGTATAAAGCAAGAGCATACCAAAAGCGGCGGTTCAAAGAATTCGAAGTGGGAAATGAAGTCATGGTCCATCTTAGAAAAGAAAGATTTCCAGCCAAAACTTACAACAAGTTGAATATGAAGAAGTTTGGGCCATGCAAAATACTGGAAAAACGGGATTCAGGCAATGCATATGAAGTGGAATTGCCAAGCGGGCTTGACATTTCACCTGTTTTTAACATATCTGATTTAGTGGAATACCATGAAGGAGATAGTACAAAGGTGCCAAGCACATAATTGTGGAGCATTCCAGCGTCTAACCCAACCAAAGATGAGATCGAGGAAATATTAGATACTCGTGAAGGCAGAAGCACAAGGAAAAAACAATATTCTGAGTATTTAATCAAGTGGAAGGGCAGACCTGTAGAAGATGCAACTTAGCTATCGAAAATAGAGGTTGACCGCCTGGGTCTTCCTCCCAAAGATCAAAAGTGAGGATCACTTCTCAATCCACCTCGGGTGTCTGATGCAAGAGCATCCGAGGGCAGCAAAGCAATCGAGCATCAACCAAACTTTTGTTGTTATTTCTTTCTAAGTGGCAAAGTTATTTTTTTTTATAAGTGTTACACAGGGTCGCGATATCACGACATGTCACGAAATCGTGACCCAAGGCAGAGAAAGCAAGGCCGAAAGACAAAGGGTCGCGAAATCGTGACCCAAGGCAGTGAAAGCAAGGCCGAAGGACAAAGGGTCACGAAATCGCGACCCAAGGTAGTGAAAGCAAGGCCGAAGGACAAAGGGTCATGAAATTGCGACCCAAGGTAGAGAAACCAAGGCACAGAGAAAAAAAGGTCACAAAATCATGACATGTCATGATTTCGCTACCAGAGCATGAGAACAGAGGCCGACAGACGAAAACGGTGCGATATCACGACAGGTCACAATATCGCGGCCAAAACAGAGGGAAAGGGCTCGACGGAGGAAATGTCACAATATCGCGACATGTCGTGATATTGCGACGAAATTTGGAGAGAGAAAGCGCAAGAGGGAAATGGTCGCGATATCGCGACCAAACAAAAAAACACGCACTCCAGCTCCCATAAAGACATCCCTTCATGCATAACAAGTTAGAGGCAGTGAAGAAGCTATTCCAAATAAGGATTCCAACGGACATGTTGGCCACTCACGCAGAGTATCTGGAAGACGCGTTTAAAGAAACTAACAGCAAGCAACATATCGAGAAGAAGATTTCATTGGATATGGCAGCCAGTCGCGCACCTCACCTAGAGTCTCATCAATGCAACTTTCCAAAATTGTTCCAAGTGGCAATTGTAGATCGTGGGAAGTGTAAAAGCACAGAGGATCGGGACCTTAATAAAAACCCATGGATTGTAATGAGAGGGGGTTGGAAAAATGGCAGTTTGGCTGTATATTCTTGTAAATTCTTCCAAAGTACAGAATACAAATCTTGGGCTCTTGTTTCTCTTGTTTCTCTGGTTTTTCTGTATTATGCAAGATCTGTTCTCCACCAGAAACTAACGTCACATATAGAGAAATAGATTTACATTGTAGTCTTTATGAGTTGTATGTTGAAAGTTGTAATCTCACTTATGGATAGTGTAATATACTTTTGTATAGGCCTATGGGAAATCATTGTATAATATATTAATTATTATTTATGTAAGCCCTATGGCCATAATTGACATTGTTATGATTAAACCTAACTTGTAACTTGTAATTAAGCTAAAGCCATCTTGTTATGTTATCTTAGGTTCACTTATGTTTTTGGGTTTTGGTGTTAGAATAGATACCCCTTATCCACTCAATCCATTACATCAAAGTGTTGTTATCCTTATCCACAAATAATATAGTGACTACTTATGGTGCTCAAGGGCACTCATCATCTATATATTTTTTTATCCTTTTTACGCTTTTTGTATAAGATTTGAGTGAATGGATTACTTGTATTGGTTATTAGAAATTGGTGTCAAATCCAACATGGCAGCAGAACAAGTATGAAGCAACATCACTTGGTCATGTAGAAAGAAGTTTTGGAGTCTTTGATCCTTATTTCAGATCCTATGGTGAAGTATTTCCCAAAGCTTCATCAGCATATTTGGCATAATAGGAAAAAAACAAATTTTATTTCACTACTCACCATCAATTTTTCTAAAAAATCTAGAGAATTTGTGTCTTCTCAATTTCATGATATATTGTATTCAATGTACTTTTGACTCCTTGTATGCAAATTTTATGTGGCATGGAGATCATATTCCTCATCCCTCACAAAATTCATGATATCTCAATTGGAATGGAAAAGGAAATTGACACAATTTTTAATTTAAATTTAAAATTAAAAAGGGTTGCCAAGATGGATAAGCATACATAGTATTGGGTTTTTTATGCTTCAAATCATGTGATTGAGTCTATAGGAAACCCTTTTGCACCATCATTGTGATGCAAACCATAGGACATGTGGAAAATCTTTCAATTTTATTCAATGTTAATGTATGGCTATGTAGTCAGAGGAGTGGTTGTTTTGTCAATTATAGAGAAAAGTCTTTGATTCAAGGTATAAGCTCTTTCTTTTTGTAGGATTGCACTTGTTTTGGTTAGTATGAATGATGTTATCTATGTGGGTGTCTACATTCAAAACACTATGGAACCCAAGGCCTTGTCAAAAATGTCAATTATTTGAAAAGTGGTTTACCATACTTTTGTATCATTATGCAGAATAAGCCTTTTAAATCCTATTTTTGGGTGCTATGGAAACTGAACCCCTATTTTAGGGAAATATGAGCTAAGAGGTACATCAAATGCATTGATGCCTTGGATAGCATAAAGTATCTTGTTCACCAAAGACCTGAGTTTGAAGTCTCACAGTCCCTTTGGAACTTATGGATTGATGATGTTAATCCCTAATCAATATGATGACTAACATGGCCTTACTTTTATGCCATTAAATAATGTTTTTATCATTAATTAATTAAATCAAATTGTTGGATATATTACATTATTTGGTAGCATGTGGTACATTTATAAATATTAGTTTGGAGAGTGTGCTTATATTTTGTCTAATGTATGTATCAATATGTGAGAAGTATCCAAGTGTTATGTAATAAAGTTTACAAGTGTCAAAGTGTGCAAAGTGTGAGGTGTGATTTTTAAGAGTGCAAAGTGTCATGTAAGTAAGTCAATATTCATAGATGTTAGGTGTCAAATATGCAAGTGAAGAGTCACATGATATGTGGCAAGATGCAAAGTGAATAGTCATGAGATTTTTGTCATATATGAGGGATGTGAAAGGATGCATATTTTGGATGTTTTAGGAGAGCAATAGATAAGTATTGAAGATTTATATAAGTTTTTTAATGGATACAAAGCTTCATGTGTTGTAAAAGAAGAAGTTAAATGTAAGGTGAACTTATCTTGTAATATTTTATGATTTATTAACAATATTATGAGATTTTAATTGTGAAATATTGTTGTTATTATGTGAATGAGATTTATTGATATTGATGTTATGTGAATCGACATTATTGTGATTATTATTTGATCCTAGATAAGGGACCTGTGAAATAATCTAGGAGAATTCCCAATAGTTTTATTAGAGTTACACTCTGACCATTTGAAATTGTTAAAGAGAGTGAGAAATTTTATGAGAAGTGAAGATATTGAAGAAGGGAGAAGTTGTTGGATTGTTGTTGAAGAAGAGAAAGAGATTAAGGCATTTAGAAAAGAGTTATTAGTGAGAATAATATTGAATATCGATAAGTATTACTATGATAACGTGATATTACTAGAGTTGTACTCTAGAACAGAGAGGAGTTGTACTCTGAAGCTAGGAAAAAAAGAAGTTGTGACCCAAGGCAAAGAGGAGTTGTACTTCAAAGCTAAGAAAATAAAGAAGTTATGATCTGAGGTAAAAAGGAGTTGTACTCCTAAGTTGGATAGAGAGAAGAAGATACATTTTAGGAGAAGAATATTAAGGATGTTAACCAATAGCAAAGAAAGGTTGAGTGTTGGTGAAGTTTTGCAAAGATGAAGAGTACTAGAGGAGTACATTTAGATGAGGATGGCATGTTGATTGGTCTAAAGTGAAGCCAAACTATGAAACTATGAGAGGAGAATGAGTTTTTTGAGTTTAAGAGAGCACCAGAAGTAAACTTGTTGGTGATTGAAGATAATTTTGAGAAACCTAAGCAAACTATGAACGTTGTAGACCTAAGAAGATGAAGGAAAGTCTCTCATTATGTAACACCTTTGGACAACATTTAATTTGATTTTCCTAACACCTTGAATATCTTAGAAAATTTTGCATTTAATTATTCTAAAATTTTGAATAGCTTGGACAACGTGTGGATAAATCAGTCAAAGTGGTCAGCATAAACATTGCGAAAGGAATCTAAATTTGGTGTAAATCATGGAATTGGCATAATATAAGGTAATGCATTGAGTGCAATAATATTTGATTTTGTATTTTCAAATAATTTTTGGAATCATAAGTACATAGAATATTTTTTTTTTTTGAAAAAAATGAAAAACTTGTATTAATACAAAGAACAATTACAAGCGGGAGAGAACACATCCCAACCAAGAACAACAAGCAACCCAACAAGAGAAGAGCACAAAGGCAACCCAGCACAACACAGAGCAAAGAAATCAACTGGGCGCGAAAAAACGACATGTCGCGAGATCGCGACATGTCGCGAGATCGCGACAGTCAACCCCGTCTCCCCCACTGCGGTGCCAACAGTCGCGAAAATGCAACATGTTGCGAAATCGTGACATGTCACGATATCGCGACATGTCGCGAAATCGTGACATGTCGCAAAGTCGCGACGACAGCACCCACCTGCAACCCTTCGACAAAAATGTCGCGAAATCGCGACGAATTCACCATGTAGCAACCAGATCGCAAAAGCGTCGCGATATCGCGACAGTTTTCGCCAACCCGCTGGAAAGCCAAAATTGTCGCGATTTCACGACGGGTTTTCCTTATGACACCATACCGCCAAAAGTGTCGCGATATCGCGACGGTTTTTCCATTCGGCTCCCAGTTCTCAAAACTGTCGCGAAATCGCGATGAAATATCCTCACGGCACTCAGTTCTCAAAACTGTCGTGATATCGCGATGGATTTTCCACTTAGCACTCCATCTGCGAAAGTGTCGCGATATCGCGACAATTTTACCAGTTAGCACCAAATTGCCAAAACTGTCGCGAAATCGTGACCACTTAACCAAGCGCCTTCCCCAAGGGCCCCGATGGCGCGACATGTCGCGATGGTGCGACATGTCGTGAAATCATGACAAAAACCCGTCCAAGGCCGAGAAGGCGCAACCTGTCGCGATATCGCGACAAAAACCCGGAAGAGGCCGAAAGGGCGCAACCTGTCGCGATATCACGACATGTCGCGATATCGCGACAGAAACCAACCTTAGCAAAAAAACACTGCCCATCATTTCAAAAAATGTTCAAGGCCTTGTCGAATCTCTGCATCCTCCACAGGCATGTCACTGTGCAGCTGCATCCCAACCTCCCTTTCAGCACCCATCTTAGCAAGGAAATCGGCCGCCTTATTGAGATCTCGATTCACATAGACAGGTATCACATCATCTAATTCCCTCCAAAGCTCTTTGATTTGGGAAACTAAGATCCGCAATCTCCAAGCTTTTGAGACAAAGTTTCTCATACAATCAAGAGCACCCACCAAAATTTGGGAGTCAGACTCAATAATAATCTTCCTGTGTCCTTTTTTGGCAGCCCAGAAGGAGGCAGATTTAATGGCAAAGGCCTCGGCTTCATTGTTTGTGGCACATCCCAGACCCTACAGTTCCCAATAGAGCAAAGACCCAGCATGATCGCGGCACAAAACTCCAATTCCATCACTTCTCGGATTGCCTTTAGCTGCTCCATCAGTATTTATTTTGATCCATCCTTCAGGAGGAGGTTTCCAACTACCACTCACCTGTCTTTGTTGAAAAACAACTCCCTCGTCCAAAGGCTCAGAAGCAGACTGAATTTCCCCCTCGGTATGAATGGCAACCGTTTTCGCCACTTTGCTCCAAATGACTTGCCATATTCCTTCTAGAGAGGAGAAGGTTTCACGAAAAATACGAGCATTTCTCTCCAACCAAACTTGCCACCAGATAAAAAATAAACCAAGCTCCCAGCCAATTCAAAGAGCATTGGATTTAAATCTACCTTTCTTCCAGCTTTCCCAAATGTTGTTTCGGGACAAGACCCCAATAGCCTGAAGTTTAAAGTGGGAGAACCAGCGCTTCCAGATCTGTCATGTGAAAGAACATTCAAACATTAGATGATCCGTCGTTTCCTCCTGCTTATGGCATAACACACATTGGGAGGGGCCAATGATGCCTCTGAGTCTGAGATTGTCATAGGTGAGAATTCCATTATGCAAAAACTGCCAGGCGAAGAAGTTCACTTTCGGCCAGCCCTGGGGATGCCATATCTTTCTCCAGTCAAGAACCAAAAAAGAGGGTGGAGGGGGCTCTGGGAGGATCTCACCATATCCTTCTTTCACAGTATAAACCCCAAGGCTTCCATAGCCCCAGGCCAGTTCATCCGCCTCATCTCTCCCAGTAAGAAACCGTTCTGCCAAGATTTTTCCCAAAGTAGGTACCAACTCCGGAGGGATAGGTATTGGCCACTCATCCAGCCGTTTAAACTTTATGAACTTGTAGTCCCCCAAATGACTAGTGTTAAAGTAGCTCTCAATTTGAATACATCCCTTATCTTCTAAAGCAGATTTTATCGATTGTAATTCAGGAAAAACAGCAATAATGGGAGGATTCTGGTCCCAGGAATCAGTCCAGAACCGAGCCTTATCCCCACGCCCCACTTTCCAAAAAAGTTGATCTTTGATGAGTTGAGCTCCAAGCTTGAGCGCCTGCCACACTGGTGATCCAAAACCTTCCAGTGGAAAGCGGCCCACATCATTAGGATGGACAGAACCCAGGTATTTGCTAGAGAGAATTCTACTGAAGAGGGATGTTGGCTGAGAAATCCACCTCCAGTACAGTTTGCCAGCCAAAGCCTTGTTGTTAAACTTGGAGCTTCTAAGTCCCAAACCCCCTTTTTCCTTGGGTTGAGTAACCTTGTCCCATCCAACCAAGGCCCATTTCCTCTCTCCTTTGGCACCTTCCCATAGAAATCTTCTAGCCATTTTATCCAGCTCTTTCCAAATAGACTGGGGAGCAGCCAGGACGGAGAATTTATAAATTGGCATGGCCTGAATAATTGACTGCAGAAAAGTTAGACGACCCCCATAACTTAACCATCTATTAGACCAATGGTTCATTCTATCATTGATGCCATCCAAAAGGTCCTTCCAAACATCAATTTTCAGTTTTTTGAAATGGAGAGGGACCCCCAGATAGACTACTGGGAGAGAGGTCCGAGTGAAGCCTAAAATCTCAATAATTATGTCCTGTAACCGTTGATCAATATTGAAGAAGATCACTTTGGATTTATTGTCATTGATGACTTGATTAGAGGCCCGGAGGTAGACATTTAGAGTATCTCTGATTCTTCTTGCTTCCCTAAGGCTGGCCACTCCCACCAATCCAGTATCATCTACAAACCGTAAATGTGTCAAAACTTCAGCCCCGACCTTAAAACCTGTTATCTGACCTTGAAGTCTTCTTTTCAGAAAGAGTCTACCCAATCCTTCAGCCAAGATGAGGAAGAGATAAGGAGAGCAAGGGTCTCCTTGCCGCAATCCTCGAGAGGCACCAAAATGAGGCGAGGGAAGTCCCTTGATAAGAACAGAGTAAGAAGGCGTAGAAATACAGCTCATGACCCAGTCTGTCCAGTCCTGAGAGAAACCAAAGGCAGTCAACATCTTTGCCAGGAAACCCCACTCCACCCTGTCATAAGCCTTGGACATATCCAGTTTAATGAACATTCCTTTGTTCCCTGTTTGGTGCATTGAATGGATAGCCTCCTGAGCAAGAATCACTCCATCCAAAATTTGCCTCCCTTCAACAAAACCCCCTTGCTCCGGGGAAATTATATTATGCAGAATAGGTTTTAACCTTTTCGCCATAATCTTTGTAATTATTTTATAGATCACATTGCATAAGGCAATAGGTCTAAAATCAGATAAATGAACCCCCCCTGCTCCTTTTGGAATTAAAGTAATGAATGTATGATTTAGAGCCTTGAGCATTCTTTTACGGACTCCTCGATGGACAGCCAGAATATCTTCCTCCAGGGAATCCCAAAAGGCCTGAAAGAACTCAATAGGGAAGCCATCAGGACCAGGCGATTTACCAGTACTCATCCCAAAGACCACCTTCTTAAGTTCATCTTTATCTATAGGTCTAAGTAGAGCCTGGTTTTCTTCAGGAGAGATTAAAGAAGGAATGACAACAATAACTTCATCTTGGGCTGCCCCATCTTGCTCCATACTTTCCTTAAAGAGTTTTGAGAAATACTCCATTGAGTGGAAGTGCATACCAGGAAGAGTGTCAAAAGAGTATCCATTCTCATCTTGAAGGGAATCCATAGTATTCATTTGTCTCCTAGCACAGGCAGAGCGCTGAAAAAATTTTGTATTTCTGTCTCCTTCTAATAACCAAGTATTTCTTGCTCTCTGTTTCCAGTAAATCTCTTCTTGGTTATCAATATCCTCAACCGCTTTGCACAAAGCATCATCCTCGTATTTAAGGTGCTCGGAAATGTTTCCTTCCCTGAAATGTTTTTGCACCTCATCCCATCTAGCCAACAAGGGGGCCCGTTGGAGCTGGAAGTCTGATTTGTTAGTTTGCCTCCACTGTTTCAATTTACACTTGACAAATTGAAGCTGCTTGTGAAATTTGAACATTGCAGTCCCAAAAGGTGGGCGGCCATCTTCCCACCATTGAGGAATTTTTCTTCGGAGATCTTCTTTTTGCAACCAAAAATTTTCAAATTTAAAAGGTTTATGGTACTGCCCTGTCCTAGCCCCTCCCTCCAAGTACAATGGGAAAGTGGTCCGAAACTCGGGCCTTCCAAAATCTGAAATTTAATATTCCATTTCACAAATGCTTCCTCCGAGACAGAAACCGGTCTAGTTTTACCTTCCTACTGTGTGGCTCTCTTCTCTTATTAGTCCACGTAAAATAAGTACCAGGACCTTTGATATCAACAAGGTGAAAGGCCTGGACTTGAGCAATCAGAAGCTTATCCCCTAGATCCAAGTACATAGAATATTAATTTGGATAATTTAGAGATTAATTAATCAAAGATTAAAGTTGGGATATAAAAGGAATCTAGAAGAAATGGATTAATGCTTGGGAGACATAAGGAAACAAAATATTTAAAATTTAATTTAAATATTGAATTAAATGGAGTGTTGATTGATTTATTATAAATTTGAGAAATTGAAATTTGAAATTTGGGATATATAAGTGAAGATTAAAAATTAAAATTGGGTGATAAAAGGAATTTGATGAAGATTGAATGATTTGAAGATTGTTAAAATTTGATGAATGAATAAAGGAGATTATTGAATGAGTTCCATTATGAAAAATAGTAAAATTTTCCTTTCTAAATCACAACTTCTAAAAGGACCAAACTTTGCATCATGGAAAAATAAAATAAAATCAATTCTCATAGTTGAAAAAATTTGGGACATAGTGAATGGAACAAAGAACATGCCAAAAGATGAAAGAGGAAAACAAAAATTCATGGAAGATAATGCAAAAGTTCTTATGCTAATTACATTTGACATAAAAAATGACATTCAACCATTTATAAGTGAAGCATAAACTTCAAAAACTACTTGGAAAAAATAATGCAAAATATTTAAACGGAAGAACAAAGAAACTATCTTGAATTTATTGTTATAGTTATATTCATTTAAAGGTTAACAGTGGAAAGAATGCAGATTTTTTCTTCAAAAGATAGCAGAATTAAAGGCTAAGTTATCAAATTTGAGAGAAAAAATAGAAGATAAACTCCTTGTCCAAGTTATATAAAGAGCACTCCTAGAAACATAAAAAAAATTAATCACTTCTCTTCAAGTGCTAAATAAAACCATAACCTTTCATAAGTTAGTTAATAATATTCAAGAATATGAAGTGGAAATTTTAGTCAAAGATGATATGACTAATAATGATTTAATATCATAAAAAATTGTATCAAGTAACATTGTAGTATCATCATAATCTCAATCTGATTGGAGATGGAGATATTGTCACATATACAATATAGAAGGTCCTACTACAAGTCATTGTAGATATAATTCTTTGAATCAAAGAAATCAAATGAATAGACCTTTTCAAAGGTACTAGTCTAGGCAATATCACCTCAATATCAACATGTGCAACAACAACGACCGAAATAAGAAACTCGAAAAGAAAACTTAGTTGAAGAAGTTCAAAAAGTTCAGAAAATAGAAAATAAGAATGAAAATGAAGATGAAGATCAAATTGAAGATAATAAAATTTCTACAAAAAGCTAATGTTTCAAATGATGAAATAAAAGTAGTTGAAAATAAGACAACAAAAATAGATGAAAGGTGCAAATTAAAATTAAAATCATTCCAGAATTGCAAAATTTGTGAGAAGACCAAACTAAAAGTAGATCACAAAAAGAAAATTAAAGTACACTATGGATGAATTAGTAACTTAGATGGAACAAGATCATGGATATGTTAGAATCCTTTTATGATCACAAAGAAAGTCTGATAAATACTGTAGAAACAAGTTAATATATCAATGCCAAAACTTCAACCAATGTGAGTTAGAGCCAAAGAATGAATACCAGAGTCATAGATTGAAGACTAAAAGTCTTCACACCAAATAATGTAATACTTGTGTTGGAGATATTACATTATTTGGTAGCATATGGTACATTTATAAATATTAGTTTAGGGAGTGTTCTTATATTTTGTCAAATGTATGTGTCTATGTGTGAGAAGTGTCCAAGCGTTATGTATTAAATGGTGCAAGTGTCAAAGTATGCAAAGTGTGAGATGTGAATTGTGAGAGTGCAAAGTGTCAAGTAAGTAAGTCAAGAGTCATAAGTGTAGGTGTTAAATATGCAAGTGAAGAGTCACATGATATGTGGAAAGATGTAAAATGAAGAGTCATGAGAGTTTTGTCATATGTGAGGAATGTGAAAGGATGTATCTTTTGGATGTTTGAGGAGAGCTATAGTTGAGTATTGAAGATTCATATAAGGTTATTTAATGGAGACAAAGCTCTATGCAGTGTAATAGAATAAGTTGAATGTAAGATGATCTGATCTTGTAATATTTGATGGTTTATGAATAATATTGTGAGATTTTATTTTGTGAAATATTGTTGTTATTATGTGAATGATATTTATTGATATTGATGTTATGTGAATTCATATTATTATGATTAATATTTCATCCTGGATAAGGGACCTATGAAATAATCAAGGAGAATTCCCAACACAAACAATCGGATCTTGACACGTGTTAAAACCTCATTGGCCTTCGATGTCCAGTTGCGAAAATATGGTATATTATAAATGGTTGTCATCAATGAATCGACGGATACCACATGGCATATCATGGTCAAATATAGTAGTTCTAAGGTTCAAGGGGTTGATTTTTTTGTTCAGTTAGTGTAAAAACTTCCAAAGGCCATAACGTTTGCATAAGAAATCATTTTAAACCTTTTTTCAAATCATATAATTTTTCATACTCTTCATATAAGTGGCATTAGTTCAAAGACCTATTATAGTGTTAGGGTCTAAATTTTGAATCATAGTCTTCAAGAAATATTTCTCTAATATCAAAGGGAAAAGTTTATAGTATTTTTATGTAATTAGAATCTTTGGTCCATACTGATGGGAGAGACAGTTAGATTTATGACATTAAAAGTAGCAAAAAATATGGATATTGAATGTGCTTTTTTCAATCCCTCCTCTTCTTATCATAAGCTTGGGATATTGATTTATTTTATGCATGAAGATCTAACCCTTCATGATCTCTTATCTCTTTTGTTTTTTTTCCAAGTACTCTGTGGAATTTTTGATGGCTTTTATTATAAATAAGTTCATACAAGTCCTTTTTTGGTGACAACATTCAAGTGATTCAAGGGCAAGTTGAAGTTTCCAAATAAGGAGGTGTATTGTAAAAGGGAAGATTGCGCTTCCAAGTCTTGACTTATGTGACTATAAAATATTGGATCAACTTCTAAGAGGGAGTATTATTGGCTTGTCTTCCTCATATGGAGTTATAGAGGAGGTGTTCTTTGTATATGTGCAAGAGTATTTTATATTGTTTGTGGTGACTACAATCTATCTTCAAGAGTTTCTTATGAAAGTATAGGGGCATATTATCATAAGTAGACTTCTATATAATAAGAGATATTTAGTTGAGTCTTCCTCAAGTATGAAGGTCCACTAAAGCATCCATTATGAAGGAAAGATGTTATTGTTAATAATAATTCCTCTCCATGGACCTTTAGTTCAAATTATGAGGGAGTATTGAGAGTTCTACTTTAATTTTATCCAAGACTAACATTATATAATATAGTTTTGTAAAAGCCTATCAAAAATTATTGTATAGTGTATTTAATAATTATTTATATAATATTTATAAACCATAATTAACCTTCTTGTAATTAAAACTAACTTATACTTTATAATTAACCTAAAACCCACTTATTATATTTACATAAATTCAATATAAATTCTTATATCCAACAAATCCATTACTTTATCCTCTCGTAATCACCTTGATTTAGTCTTATCCTCATGACCTTTGACACATAAATATTTACATAATTGATTTTATTTTAGCTTATGGCTAACATGTTAGCCTACCATAAGTGCACCTATTAGATTAAATAACACAAACAAGATTGAAAATATGGGATCTTAAATTCTTAATAATATTAAAAATATTATTAATGAGTCTATATATTCATGTATTCAAAATAAAAAGATAGATTTGATTAATTACTTAAGAAAATTTATTTTTGATGAGGCTATATAATCATGTATTCAACATTCAATATCAGTTGATTCATCCATCCATCGTTACTTGGGTGGATCATCCAACCTATGCATCATCCATAGTTAAATTAGATTGTATGGAGTGAGAAAGATCATAGCAAAGCCTTGATGCAATGAAGAATATTGATATAGTTGAGTGGTTTTATGGAGGGAGAAAGATCATAGTGAAGAATATTGATATACTTGAGTGGTTGTATGGAGTGAGAAATATCATAATGAAGAATATTGATATAGTTGAGTGGTGCAATTGCACCTAAATTAAGCACATAATTTGATATTATGAAATATATTGTATGTTGTATATGAAAGAATGTATATACTTCCACAATTATGAGATAATTTATATGCTTCCGCAATATTTTTTAGTCAAAGTATATGATCATGACAATTGGTATCATAGCATATGATCCTAACAATTGGTACCAAAGCACTAGATTTTAACAATAGGTTTCAAAGCTGGTGTTAAAACTAGGAGCCTCAAGAACTCATAGAATGGCTTGAAGGAATGTTGGAGCAATAAGTAGGACTCCTACATTCAAGTTGCACGCTAGTCCAAGGGAGATCCAGAAGCTCATTGGTGGAGCAACCTCAATACATTAAGGTTCTAGATTCGAGTCCTAGCTGGTCATACTTTTAACAAGGTATGAGAGCCAAAGAAAAATATAGAAGCAATTTGAGATGTCGACCTAAAATAAAAAGGACAATAGTAGGAGTATCCCCAAAAGAGAAAGGAGTTATGAGGACCATTGGATGAAGGTTATGTGTGATAGAAGTAAGGTCCCACACGAGAGAATAAAGATGAAGGTTTGATGAGGGAAATAATAAAGTGAATCTCACAAACAATGATCTACTCTATTACACTTAGTGGTTGTAGCGATCGGTTATTTATGCAATCCAGCAGGATGAGAATGTTACCATAAGAACACTTGGCTGAGTCATGGGATCACAATTATGTTGAAGAAGAAAATAAGCATATGTGAATATGTATAAGCAATAATGTTTTAAGATATGTGAACATGTATGGGTAGCAGAAATGTGTAAGTGTATCATCTAGATAATGAAAGTATATTGTTCAAGAAATCAATAAATTTGTTCCAAAAATTGAAGATTGGAACATTAAGCATTAAGGGGGAGAATGTTGGAAAAATTAATGCTTAATGTAAAAAAGCACATGAAAGTGCTTTTCTTAAAGAAGAAGAAAATAAGTTGAAAAAATAGAAAAATAATTGTGATATAGAAAGAGACATGGCAAAATAAAAAAGGTGAATGCAAAGATAAAAAGATATATCTAAAGATAGAAAAGTATGATCTATTAGTTAAGAAAAGTTATTTGTAATGAGTCTATATATTTATGTATTCAACATGAATTGATTCATCCATCCATCCTCACTTGGGTGGATCATCCAACCCATGCATCATCCATAGTTGTATTAGATTGTATGTAATGAGAAAGATGGTGGTAATGTAGCAAATAATATTGATATAGTTGAGTGGTGCAATTGCATCCAAATTGAGCATATGATTTGAAGTTGTGAAATATCATGTATATTCTATATGAATGGATGTATATGCTTTTGCAACATTCATTTGGTATTAACATATGATATTGATATATCTTGCATAGGTAGTATTTTTTTATTAGTTATTTGGTATTAAAACAAATCCTATTTGTATTACAGTGTGATTACAGAACAACTTGACAATTATATGTATAGTTTAGCAAGGTTCGAACCTAGATTTCTTCCTTAAAAGTTGAAGAATAAAATAAATTGAATTAATGTCATTTGATCTTAGATAAATATTTGTTTCAATAAAAATTTAGAATTTTAATTAACTTTTAATATGCTTAAATTAAAAATAAACAAACAATAAAAATTACAATTCAAATACATTAAAAATAATAACTTAAACCATTATAATTAAAAATTTTAATTTTTAATCATTTAAAGATTACAATTAAAATTTTAAAAAATTTAATTGTTTTTAGTAACTACCCAAAACCATGCCCTAGCCCTATAATTGATATGTCCTCTATATTTAACCAATTATCCTTAAAAATTAATGTTACCACAATGACATGCAAGCCTAAGATTTGTAATATTTGTTTAGTGTAAATTTGAAAAATTCACTAATTTTTAAATGGTTTATCATCTTATTTTTATTGTCAAACTACAAAATATAATTTGTATATACTGGGATTACCTCTTTGATGGTTTATGTTGCACTCTTACAGAAGGGATCACAAAAATTTTATTGGGCAAGTTGAATGCAAGATATGTCAGGAGGGTTTCAACACCACAATAAATTGGTTTTTTAGTTTTGCAAGGATCCCCTTCGAGAAAAGTGTTGTGTGTAGGCTATGGAGTGGTCTATGGTTGTTGATGAGGGCCCTTCTGGACCCCCTCCTTGACCCCCCTCCACTAAGAGATTGTTTGTAGATATGATTAAAGGGAAACAGGACATGGAGGGCATCTTATTTAGAGACTCAACCCTTCATTCTATCTTCTCTACAATGGTCAAGAAGCCAGAGCAACAATATTTCCAGGCAAGGGTTAATGGTTGCCTTCCCCAGGTGGCCATTTGTCCTAAAATGGTGATAGATCAAGCCCTGATGGTAGATAACATTCTCTACAAAAGCAATCATGACCTAATTTGTAAGTTTATCGACATAAGATCATCTTTAGGATTTATGTCCTCTTGGATCAAAAAAATTGGGAGCTCCTTGGGAATACCTCAATCTCTCTCATTAGCAATGACTATTATATAGTGATTTTTTCTTCTCAAGTAGATAGAGACAAAGCCTTTGAGTCAGGGAGGAGAACATATGGTATTGCGAGCCTTTTTATTTAGCCTTGAAAGTTGGGATTTGACCCTCGGATGGGACCCTCTATGGTGTTTTTTTGGGTTTGTCTTTATGCCTTGCCCATAGAATACTGGTGTGAATTGGTTTTTGAGAAATTGGGCAACTTCTTGGGGTGATATTTAGGATTTTATAGGGACATAATGAGGGGAGACTCTATTTTTTATGCTTGGATCTATGTGGACATGGATCTCAACCAACCTCTCCTAGGTGAAATAGAAATTAATATGGGGGACTTATCATTGATCTAGTATGTGGACTATGAGGTAATTTGATTTTGGTGTAGGATCTTCCACAAACACAATCATCTAGCATTCTTCTTCCCAAAGGGCATCACGAAGAGCCCCATCACTCCAAAGGAAACTAACACCAATAGCAAGTTTGTTGAGAAGAAAGAAAAGTATCATACAACCTTGAATGTTAATCCCCTAAGGAGGATTTTGAAGCTCCAAAGAGAAAGAAGAAAAGAGCAATACAACACACGTCAACCAAACGACAAAGAGAAATCTCAATAGATATGAAATTCTTAAATATCTACTAGATATGGAGGAGAAGACCACCATAATGGATGAACCTTAGAAGGATAACCTTTCGCGTATAACGGTTGAGAAAAATGCCCACCATGTTTCTTTGGATTTAGATTTGGGGGCTGATCACTTAGCATTGATAGATCCAGAGAACCAAACCCTTGTAATACTTATGGTGGATAGTGATGTTTCAATGAAAGATAAAGATAAGGACAAAGGGAAACCTGATCTTGAAATCCAACAAGTAGAGAAAAGGTTAAAAAAATCTCAAGCCAATATTGTAGGAAGAAAATCAAACCAAAAGCTAACTAATGAGGGAGACAAGCTAGTTAACCAAATAAAGGTCAATTAGATTGACACTTACTAGAATCATGGTTCCCAATGATTGTCCAATCTTAGAATATACGAGGTCTAAATAGCAGACCCCATCAAATTTTTATTCAAAGTTTAATTAATTTTTTTTATTCTAAATTTATTCTCCTTCAAGAGACTAAAGCTTCCATTCAAATGATGGATAACATTGTTAATAAAATTTGGAGACAGGTTAAGAACATGGTGGTTGGATCTAAAGGGGCTTAAGAGGGAGTGGTGAATTTATGGAATCCTCTTATCTAGATAGCTTTAGATCACTATATTGGTCAGGGTATCCTCACTTCTCTCTTTAAGAGCAAGAACTCTGGGGAGCTCCTGTTGGTTTCCAATTTCTATGGTGCTACGAATTTTATGGAGCAACATCACCAATGGTCAATTTTACAAGCTAGTAGAACCGAAAAAGAGGAAGTAAATTGGATAGTGGTAGGTAATTTCAATTCTAAAATTGCTCTCAGAGATTGAGAAGGGGGAAATCCTTCTTTGGACCAGGGTATAGATTTATGACATCCAAAATCAACTAGCTTAATTTAATTGATATCCAACATGCAGGGTATTTGTATACATGGACACGTAAACAAGTAGGGTCAGCAAGTAGGAAAGTCACACTTGAAAAAATTTTGGTTTCTAAAGAGGCATTTCTCTATTGGTCTTTTGGGATGGAGATTCTTAATTGCACTAACTTCGATCACTTTTTTATTCTTTCGAAATAGAATTTGGACCACAATCCTCCCTAGAACTTTTTGTTTTAAGAATTTATGGCTATAAAAGGAGGATCTGAAGGAAGAAATCCCCTTCTAGTGGAAGGAGGGTCACCCTTCCTATGGAAGATCAATTAATGTTTTTTCCAAATAAATCCATCATGTTAAATCTCATCTCAAATTCTGGAAAAGAAGTAGCAAATCTGATTTTTAGTCCCAAAAGGTTCATTTATTAGCAAAGATGGAGGATTTGGTCACCCGCTTCAAGACTGGATCAATCATTAATGACCTGAAATATGAATATGAACTGGTCAGAAAAGAATTAGAGTTCATAGACAATTAGGAGGATATCTAATGGAAATAAAGAGATAGAACCACTTGGTTGTTGGAGGGGTATCGAAACACAAGTTTCTTCCATAACTTTGCCTCGACAAGTAGACAAAGGAATTCTTTGCCTTACCTTCAAGATTCCAATGGTTAGGTGATGGACAGTATACCACGTATGCAACAAGCAGGAAATAATTTCCTTGAAAATATTTATACTACCCATGTTCTCCCTAATATTGCAATGCAACAAGAGATACTTAAATATATTCCCCATATTATTTTATCCAAGCAAAACCAAACACTTTTTAGTTCGATGGATAAGGATGAGGTGAGGAGAATTATTTTCAGCATAAAATTAGGGAAATCTCCAGGGCCTGATGGTTTTTTTAAGGCTTTTTGGGATGTCATAGGTGAGGATTTAACCAAGGTTGTTGAAGAATCTCATTCAAACAAAACTATGCTTTAGGATTTGAACCATAATTTCCTCACTTTGATTCCTAAAGTGGGACAAGCCTCCAACCTTGGAGATTTTTACTTGATTGCTCTCTACAATGTGACCTACAAGATAATCACTAAGTTGATGGCTAAAATGTTTAAGAAGATTATGGACAACATAATATCCTAGGAATAAGGATGATTTGTGGAGGGACGTCAAATTTTGGATGGGGTTATTCTAACCCAAGAGGCCATCCACTCAATGCAGCATTCTAATAGAAGAGGTATTTTTATTAAACTAGACATGTCTAAGGCTTATGATAGAGTCCCCTGATAGTTTTTGGATCAAATGCTTAAGAAATTTGGCTTCTCTTAGGAGTGGAGAGAGTGGATCATGAGTTGTGTCTCGATATTCCTTCTTTATTATCATTAGTAGCTCCCCATCAGCCCATTTTCATGCTTCCAGGGGTATTTTTCAAGGAGACCCTCTTTCCTTGTTTCTTTTTATTATTCTAGCAGAAGGATTGGGCAAATTCCTCTAGAGAAATAAGCAACAAGGAATTTTGGCAGGTGTTCAACTGGATGAGGAGATGCTAACTCACCTTAAATTTGTTGATGATATAGGTCCCTTTGGGGAAGCTAGCATTCGTAAGGCTAGAACACTCAAAGCCATATTAAAACCCTACATGGACGCTATTGGCCAACAAGCGAATGCAACCAATTCCAAGGTTGTTTTCTTCAAAACGAAAGAAGAATCCAAGATCATATTCTATCCATTTTGAGCTTTACCTAGGGTGCCCTTCCACTTGATTACATGGGGATTCCATTTCATTTCAAGAGTCTAAGAACAGTTGATTGGAAAGCTTTAATAGATAGAATCACTGCTAAAGTTAATAACTAGACTCATCATTGGCTTACTTTCGGAGGAAGAATGGCTCTCATCCAATCAGTGATCCAAGTCATGTCTGGTTATAAATTGATGCAGGAGCATCCAGGTGGCAAGAGCCAACTACATAGGACTAGATAAGGATAAGCATGCAATTGGCAGACACCTTTTGAGACAACTAAATAATTTGTGTTTTTTTTAGAAAAAAAATGGATTTTTAGAAAAAAGATGTATTTTTAGAAAAAATCTAGAAACTTCATGCGAAGAAAGGATGGATAAAAATGCTTAGTTTTCACTGACAGTTTAACTAGCATGTGTAGCTAGCAAGTCATTGTTTTTTATACTTATAAATTAGAAGTTGAAGTAGAGAGTGAGAAGGGAGCAAGGAGCTCCAAAGAATTTGGTACTCTATGTAGTTCTTGCAGGAGGTTTCTTATATGAAGCCTTAGAGGAAAGAGATTGGCACTTTGTGTAGTGCTTGCAGGAGGTTTCTTATATGAAGCCTCAAAGGAAAGAAATTGGCACTCTGTGTAGTTCTTGTAGGAGGTTTGTTATGTAAAGCCTCAAAAGAAGAAATTGATACTTTACATAGTGTTTGCAGGAGGTTTGCTATGTAAAACCTTGAAGGAAGAAATCCTCATTATGTGTAGTGCTTACAGGAGGTTTGAGATGTAAAACCTCAAAAGAAGAGGATTGGTACTCTGAGGAGTTCTTGCATATGTGTGGTGATCTATGGAAAACAATTGTGTAATACTTTATGTGGCAGTTAAAATATAAATAAAACAAAATTATGTGTTTTGTTTATGTGTTCCATGTGTTATGTTGTTATGTAATCTGCCCTTGCAGTTCATTTATTTGCAAATTAAAGTGGGGTTCTCTATTACTGTTTTTATGTGGAGTGGCATGAATATGTTTGAGCAGCTAGGAGAGGATGTTGTTTAATTGACCCCCTCTCCATCGCTGCATCATAAATTCTCTATCCTAGCTGCCCTTATGAGAGTCCTAAGAGAGTTGGATTTGCTTATGAGAAAAAAATTGTGGGATGGCCCAAGGATGGGTAAGAAGTGGGCTTGTGTTAGTTAAGATAAAATATGTTAGCCTAAAGCTCAATGAGGTCTTGGTTTTTGTAAAACATATTTAAACAATCAAGCTCTTGCAGGGAAGCTCTATTGGAGATGGATCTCCAACTAGGAGGCTTTCTTTAGCAAAGTCATCACTAGTAAGTATTTGGGTTCTATCCCCCATCAAGAAGCTAGTTGTACTCCTCTAAGGAGACCTAGCTTCATTATTTGGAAGATCTTGAAACCTAGAGAACAATTTATTAATATTGGAAGGTCTTGAAAGGTGGAGAAAAATTGGTTAAATTTGGACTTCTCTGGAAAGTGGGTAAAGGAGACAAAGCTAAATTTTGGACTAATTCTTAGGACTAGCATCCCCTCTTAATCTATGAGTTCTTTGAGTTACAAACCTTGCAATAAAACCTTAGAGGTAGAGGATGGATTAATATGGCTTCCTACATTACTTTTAGGTAGATTGGAGATTTTTCTTTCTTTTAGTGGAAGAGGTTGGAAGAATGGCCTGTTCCTGACCCTCTTCATCAAAAGCTTCTTATTGATAAGATTCTAAAGCAAAGGTAACTTACAGGGAAAGAGAAAGAGGATAGGATCACATGGGGCCTTGGCAGTTTAGGTGTCTTCACTATCCATGAAGGTTATAATGCTTTGCTCCCTCCTTTGCTAATCTTGTGGGATGCCTCTTGGGATAGAGTTTGGGTGGTTAAGACTAGCCTAAAATAAAATTATTTGCTTGGGAATTGATGCATA
The DNA here is from genome assembly GCA_028583015.1 of Wollemia nobilis. Classification (NCBI taxonomy): domain Eukaryota; kingdom Viridiplantae; phylum Streptophyta; class Pinopsida; order Araucariales; family Araucariaceae; genus Wollemia; species Wollemia nobilis. Next base: position 11,835,356 of record JAQPPZ010001106.1, read on the forward strand.
TGAGTTGTCTCACCTATGATAACCTTATGAAGAGATGTTTTTATGGCCCCTCCAATTGCATCATGTGTAATTCCTAAGAGGAGATGCTTGATAATTTGCTTTTCTAGTGTGAATTCTCCAGAGAGTTATGGAAAATATGGTTAGACCTCTTTAAGGTTCACCTAATATTTTAGGTGAATCTTGCTAATATCTGGAAGATCTGGAAACAAAGAAACTTCAAGTATATCTTCATTTAGCTGAGCTGGTCCCTAGGCTCGAGTTTCATCTGGTGGCATATTTGGCTGGAAAGAAATTCCAATTTTTTTATAGAGGAGTTCAGTCCAATGGAGCTAGTTTGGCATAAAATTGTTACCAAGGTTTTTGAAACTGATAGAGCCCGCCTTAGGGACCTGAAAACCTAGGAGAATGAGTTGAATCCCAAGTTGCAGAAGTTGGAATCATGGAAACCCCCTCTCCCAGGTTGGAAAAATATCAATTCTGATGGTGCAGCTAAGGATAACCTAGGGATTGCAGGCATTGGTTTTCTCAAAAGATATTTCAAGGGGAAGATCCTTCATTGGAATTTGGAGGGTCTTGGAAGGGCTACTAACAATGAAGCTGAAGAACTAGCTATCAGACAAGGTTCACTCAATGCTCGAGAGAATGGGGTCAGAAAGATCATAGTTGAGTTTGACTCACAAATTATGGTTGGGATTTTGGATGTTATTAGAAATTTCAGACAAAAGACCTAGAGGATAAGAAACATTGTGAGCTAAATTAAGTCCATATGACAAAAATTTGAGGATGTCATTCTGGTCTATATTAATAGATAAAATAACGTAGCGACTGAATTTTTGGCTAAACACGGCAATGAAAGTCCTATTGGATGCATTCTAAATTCTAATTAGGATAGAGACACTCCTAAATGGCTAGAGGTAAACCAAATGGTTCTTTGTTTCGCCAAAAAAGACTTATGTAAGGATGATGATTGTCAAGCCTACTAGGTTGCTTCGAATCAACATAAAGCATAAGTGGGATCCAGCTAAGAGTCTATGCTCTTTAGATGATACTCAATTTTTTGTTATTTTTGAAAATGTTAATCAAGTTTTATTTAGATTTTATGGCTTGTTAAAAATGACAAACCTATAAATATAATTTGATTCTTACCCACCTATAAATATAATTTGATTCTTACCCTATCATTAAAGTATTAATATACTACACATTTATTATTTAAATTTTGATGATTTATATTATTACACATAATATGTAATTAACTCAAAATCAATTACTCATTAAAAATATAAATGTGTATAACCTATTTTATATATATATATATATATATATATTTATTTAAAAGGCATGGTGCATTCACCTTTTTGAAAAATCCGAGATATGTCAAATTCCAGGCCTTTCAGGTATTTATATATATATATATTTAAAAGGCATGGTGCATTCACCTTTTTTCAAAATCCGAGATATGTCAAATTCCAGGCCTTTCAGGTATATATATATATATGTTTAAAAGGCATGGTGCATTTACCTTTTTGAAAAATCCGAGATATGTCAAATTCCAGGCCTTTCAGTATTTATATTAGTTATTTTGGAAACAAGGGAATCAATAATAAGCGGACAGAGTTATATTTTATTAAAATTGAATTGTTTTTATATGTCCATATTGGAGGCCAACAAGGAAAGAAAATTTGCGTGAAACAAAAATAAACAAATAAATAAATCAAATTATTTGGCTCTCTCGAACGAAAAAAACAAGTTGTAATGAAAGCATGAGTGATACCTAAGTCGATAAGACAAGGAGAGTCATTTATATCTAAAACAATGGCATATTCCAGTAGAAAAACGTAAACCACGTCTACCACCGACATGGCATGGAATTTGAATTTAAATTTGTATTAATGTTTATCAGTGATTAAAAGCTTAATAGGATTGTAAAGTAAGATATATACAAAGTAACAGCAGCTTTAGATAAAGTAAAATAAGAAAAACAGTAAACAAGATAACATATAATATACAAGATCTGTGAATCAAAAATTACTTCCAACATTTTGAAAAAAAAGTAAATAATAAAAGAATTAGATATCCTAATAAATGAAATGTAAATGTTTTTAATTGTCGAGAAAAATTTAAACTTTTTATATAAGATCTGAGATTAAGAAGGTATTATCTAATATATTAAAAAGTATATGCTTAGCGCTTTCGTTCATTACCTTACCAAAATCTTATACTTGATCTATCAAAATTTATTTTATATATTAAAAAAAAACAAAAGAAACAATGTGGCCAGATAACCATTTGATACTTAAAATATTTGTAAATATAAGTACTTGTTTCTCTATGTCTTATTTTGTATATATATTTAAAATTACGATAGCAACTCAAAGCTTAACAACAAAAAAATAAAACATTTGCATCAAGACAAAAAAACATTAAAGTGGTGAGGACACCAATAAAAGGAGGATCTTTGTCTTGAGAGTATCTCACCTAGGTAGGGGGTCAAGCTCTTGAGAAATAGGCTCTCAGCCGATAGAAACAATATTAGACAATGGGACCTTCAGCCTTGTCGATGGTGTTCACTTCGGGTGGGCTGTCCTCTATGGAGAAGGAGGAACCCTATCCCCTAGCTATCGAACAAGGGGCATTAGCCCAATAATCCAGTAAGCTTTATAAGTGTTTACTTCAAGTGTCATCTTGTTAATCTGCACTTAGAATCGGAACCATAAAACTTTAGTATAAGCTGAAAATTTTGTAAAAGCAACCTAACTAGAAAAAATAACACTATTACAATCCTTCCAACCTTAAAAATTATCATAATTAATCAAAAATTTTAATAGTTTATTTATTTGTTATTATTTTAAATTTTATTTTTAAAACTTTTCAATGACCCTTTATAGGTGGTATTATTAAACCCTCTAATTTTTCTATGGTAAAATCTAATGGTGCAATTTTGAAAGTTCGTATAAATAACTTAGAAGGCCACCAAAACCGTTAATGCACTCACACATCCTCTTCAAGAAGACTTAAACTTAAACTTATGTTTATTTGTAAGATTAATTCTAAACTTCACGTACACCTTATTTAATTTATTTAAAAAAAAAATTATGAGTCTAACAAAAACATTTTTAAATGTCTTTTAGTTTTTAATATATATTTTTATGTTTATAATATCTAAAGATTATGTTTTTTTTTTATTTTTTATTATTGAATATTTTAATTTGTTTATATATATAGAGTTTCTCTTTATATTATTATTATTATTTTTAATAAATAGAAGAATCGGTAAGTACTTTTTCTATTTAACAAGCTTCTTTTTATATTATTATTAATAATAAATTTTATTAAAAAAATTGTTGTTTATTATTCAATTTTTTTGTTATTTTAATAAATTATGTTTTATTGAAACCATTTATGTTCGAAATAACAAAATATTATATTTGTTAAGTTAAATTGATCATATTTAGTTACTTTTTTTTTTATCAAAAGATCTTTTATCTTTCTTAAAATGTTATATTTCCATAATCAACTCTTTGATATTATTTTCATTTCTTTCTCTACTAGTTGCCTTCTAAAATTTAAATTTTGCCAAGCCAATGATTAACTCTATGATTAGATGAATTACATATACCATCATACTTCCTTCTCTATAGATATGTTGATATTTCTAAAATATTACCTAAGGCAATAATTGATGGACTTCTAAAACAATACTACTTTTATCCAAGCCCCACATCCACTTTCCTTGGTAGCATTAATGATAAGTTGTGAATCTCCTTCAATCAAAATACCTTTCCATCCATTTTTCAATAGCAAATCTTGATTTCCATTAGAAGTGCCTTGCCCTATGCATGGTTACCGATTGAAATTTTATATGAGTTTGAGTAATTGAGGATAATTTTGCCTTCATTATTTCGAAAAACACTACTTTGATCAATTTTTTCTATATTTCCTTTGGATGTATCATCAAAAATAATTTTCATGAACCCAACTTTTAGACTTTCCATTTTACCATAGATTAATGTTTATCCTTTGTGTCAACTCCATTGTTACTAATGACCCTTGTATATATATTCAATTTTTTTAACCAAGCGATAAACATCTCTTTTCCACACTTGAGACTTCCCATGATAAGCACTATGCATAAAAACATTTTGTAAGGGAGGCAAGAATACAATTCCAAACTTAGGCATGATTTTGAAATTTATTTTTAAGAATTCTATTATTACTTTCAAGCCATAAATTCCAATAAACAATGTTAGGACCAATCTTCCACAAAATGCACAATGCTTTAACTTTGAAACAATTAATCCAATATTTCATCAACTTTTGATTGAGCTATCCAATATATTCTCCTTTTTTATAAAAAGAGACCTCAAATGGTGTAAGCAAAAGAACGATGAAAAAGTAAATGATATAATGTTTCTAGGTCCTTCTTACATAAGGCACATCTAAAAGATTCATTATATCCTCTTCTTTATAGAATCTCACTTGTAAGAATTTTGCTTTGAACTACTAACCAAAAGAATGTTAAGGTCTTAGGAAAAGCCTCAAGTTACAATATATTTTTTGAAGGAAAATATTTGGTAGTAGATAATTTAGATTCCTTTGAATTCTTATATCCCAACTTGATCAAGTATCCACCATCCTTTTATAGACTCTAAACCAACTCACTGTTCTAGTTATAAATATGGTCATAGAACTCTTGAAGCATTTTTGAAGTTTATTTCCTACTTGTTTAATGTTCTCTCCTTCAGTAAGGTAACCAATAAAAACTCGTGATTTGGAATTGTTTCTCACATTAATATGATTTTTTACCTTCAAATATTGAGAAGATAAAAATGCTAAAGCCAATAGTTTCTATTTTGAATAAAATATAAGAAGGGTAAGTATTAAACCAAGCATCATACTAGAATTAACCCATTGATTGATCACCTAAATTTTTCTTTGATTAATTACAAACTCTTTAATATAAATTTCTATGTTGTCAAGAAACTAGATAGGACTTTTTTCTTCAACTATTCTATCACAACAATAGAACTTATTGTACACCAAAATCTAGCCACTTGTCATCCATCCATAACTTCCCACCACAATTATCCATTATTTATACATATTTGTTTAATATATATTTAAATAATAATATTTTATATATTATATTTATATATATTTAATAAATAAATAAATATATATATATATATATATATATATATATATATATATATATGAATTAATCATAGCCATCCATCATGTTTTAATCCTAGCCATCCATCCGCCTTAATCCATGCCACTTATCCAAATTTAATCTCCACCCTTCGTCATCAAGCATATTGGGGATTCTCAGGATATCACATCCTCCCAGTCACTCACACCATCAATCATCAAGTAAATCGAGGATGCTTAAGGTATCACACCTTCCTCATAAAAAAAGCTCCAAAGGTCCTAATCCCTTTGGTCACATCTCAAATTCAAAAAGCTCCAAAGGTACCTAATCCCTTTGATCACATCTCAATTTCAAAAATATCCAAAGGTACCTAACCCCTTTGATAAAATATCAATTTAAAAAATCTCCAAAGGCACCTAATCCCTTTGGTCACATCTCAATTTCCAAAAATCCCCAAAGGTACTTAATACCTTTAGTCACATTTCATTTTGAAAAAACTCCAAAAACACCTAATCCGTTTGGTCACATCTCAATTTCAAAAAGCTCCAAAGGTACCTAATCCCTTTGGTCAAATATCAATTTCAAAAAGCTCCAAATGTACCTAATCCCTTTGGTCACATCTCAATTTCAAAAAGCTCCAAAGGTACCTAATCCCTTTGGTCACATCTCAATTTCAGAAAAGCTCCAAAGGTACCTAATCCCCTTGGTCAAATCTAAATTTTAAAGGATTTGACGAAGCAGTTTCCTCATTCTCATTGATTTCAATATAAAGATTTACAATGCGGTTGATTAACCAACTTGGTGGTTAATCAACTAAATCAGAGATCACCTATGAGCGATATTTTTACATATTATTGCAAATAATGTAATATTGATGTATACAACATATGCCATATGCTAACATCCCCCCTTATTACATTATTGGCAAATTCCAATAGTATCATGAAATTTTTCATATTTGATACGTCCAAGTGCTTTGGTAAAGATATATGCAACTTGCGCATCAGTAGGAATGTATTGAAGTTGGATATGGTGCTTTGGAACTTCATCTCGAATAAAATGACATCTGGTATCAACATGTTTGGTACGTTCATGAAAAATTGGATTTTTGACAAGATTCAAAACACCTTGATTGTCGTAAAACAAATGAAGAGGAAGATTCTTTGGAAGGCCCATGTTTGTAAGAATGCGACTTAACCACATTATCTCGTAGATTGCTTCACTGGCTGCACGATATTCTACTTCTATAGAAGATAAAGCAACCACATGTTGCTTCTTACTGTGCCATGAGATAGGTCCAGATCCTAGATGAAAAACATATCCGGAAGTGGATTTACGATCATCAAGAGATCCAGCATAATCCGAGTCTGTGTATCCCAGTAAGAAAAAATTATTATTCTTTCTATATTCCAGACCATAATTTGTAGTACCATGAACATAATGAAGAACTCTTTTTGCTGCTTTCCAGTGACTCATCTTAGGCTCTTGCATGAACCTTGAAAGATATCCCATAGCAAAACTGAGATCTAGTCTGGTATTTGTCAGATATAGGAGACTCCCAATCAACTGGCGATAGAGAGTACCATCTACCTGAGGTGACTCATCATATCGAGATAACTTAAGTCCTTGCTCCATTGGAGTTGCTTTTGACTTACAATTAGTCATCCGATATTTTTCTACTAAAGTCTTGGCATATTTCTTTTGTGTTACTCTAATATGAAATTTTTGTTGAGTAACTTCGAAACCAAGACAATAGTGTAGAAGTCCTAGATCTGTCATTTCAAATGATTGCTTCAAGTCATTTTTCACTAAGTCAATCATTCTTTCTGAGCTTCCTGTGATGATCAGATCGTCTACATAAAGTACAAGAATCACTATATCAGAACCATTTTTCTTAATATAGAGATTTGCATCTGAAGGACTTCTTATGAAACCATGCTGCACAAGGTGACTATCTATCTTGATATACCAAGCTCGAGGAGCTTGTTTTAGCCCATACAAGGATTTGATCAACTTGCATACTTTTTGTTCTTGCCCCTCAACCATGAATCCTTCTGGTTGAGTCATGTATACTTCTTCTTGTAAGTCACCATTTAAGAAGGCACTTTTAACATCCATCTGATGGAATTTTCACCCAAACTGAGCTCCCATGGCACAAAGTACTCGAATGGTAGTCATTTTTGTAGTAGGGGCAAAAGTCTCTTCATAATCTATGCCCTCTTTTTGAGAATACCCCTTTGCAATAAGTCGGGCTTTATGCTTATCAATAGATCCATCTGCATTATACTTCACCTTGAATACCCATTTGCAGCCTATGGGTTTCTTTCCTGTTGGCAGATCGACTAACTTCCAAGTATTATTTTTAAGGAGAGATTTATGTTCTACATCCATGGCCTCTTTCCACTATGGTTGATCAAGTGCAGATTGAACCATTGTGGGTTCATTTGTATTCAATGTAGACATATAGATTTTTTCTCCATCCTCATCTTCTTCCCTATCTTTTTCTATACCCACTGACAAATCATCAAAGTGTTGACAAAGTTCATCAACCTCTGAAGTAGATTCTTCTGCTCTCATCTGTTGAGTCATACTGTGAGTACATGGCCTATCAAGAGATAGATCTGGAAGGGATTTCAACTTAGCATCTCTCAAAGTGCTAGTATACCATTTTGGAACTTTCTATTTTTGTTGTGGAATTTGAACCTCCTTCTTAGGCTCTTCTTCATCTAGGTATACAGTTGTGGATGTGTCTTTTGATGTGAGAGCTTCATCAAATACAACATCTCTACTTACATGTGTCTTTTTGGTCTTAGGATCAATCAATCGATAACCTTTTGAGTACTCATCATAGCCAAGAAAGATACACTGCAAGGTTTTCTCATCCGACTTCCTCCTTTTCTATTTTGGAATGTGCATGAATGCTTTACATCCAAACACCCTCAGATGAGAAATGGAAGGTTTCTTACCACTCCATGCTCCTTGTGGAGTCTTCCCTTGTAGAGATCTAGTGGGTGCTCTATTTAGGAGGTATGATGCTATGTTTACTACTTCTACCCAATATTGATCCTCAAGATGTGCTCCTTTTAGCATACATCAAACCATTTCCATAATGGAACGATTTCTTCTTTCTACAACTCCATTATGTTGAGGTGTATAGGTTGTAGTCAGTTGTCTTTTGATCCCATGTTTCTTAAGAAACTCTAAAAACTCTTTAGAGGTGTATTCCCCCCCTCGATCTGAGCGGAGGGTTTTTATCAAACATCCCGACTCCTTCTCAACAAGTTTCTTGAACTGTTGAAAGTAGAGAAACACTTCTGATTTCAACTGAAGAAAGAAAACCCACATCTTTCATGAGTAATCATCAATGAATAGTTGAAAATACTTTTTCCCACCATAGCTGGTTGGCATAGGACCACACAGATCGGTATGTACCAGCTCTAAAGGTTTTGCAGCTCGAGAGGAGCTTGCTTCAAAAGGCACTCGATGTTGCTTCCCTGCTAAGCAATCCGAGCAAACTGGTAAGATAGATGATATTGGTGGAAGACCTTTCACCATCCCATATTTGTATAATTCAAGCAAATATCCAGAACTAAGGTGCCCATAACGTCGATGCCAGAGAGAGGTGGCTTCCTTTGTAGTTGCATCCAAAGCAACATATGGAGTTGAAAGTGCATCGAGAATGGATCCGGTTGCAACATGTTTACCATTGTGTGTGATAAAACATCTCTTCTTGCCTTTGACAACTCGAAACATGACATCCATGTTTCTATCCAACATTTGTGTGACTAAAAGCAGATTATTGGCTAAGCCTGGAACATAGAGAACCTTCTCAATGTGACAAATACCATCAGGAAGGGACATAGAAATATCCCCTTCTCCCTTTACTTGATATACTTGATTGTCAGCAATTGTGATTGGCTTACCCTCTTTCTCCACAAAAGTATCAAACCATGATTTGTCCCCAGTCATGTGTTTGCTAGCTCCTGAATCAATATACCATACAACATCTATCTGGGAAGACAAAGTATGAATCATGAGCACCTTGTGTGCTCTTTTAGAGTCAAAATCTGAATCGGACCTAGGAGGATCTGAGTCTGAGTTGGAGTCAGCATAAGCAACATGGCCTTTAGATTGCTTATGCTTATTGTATTTATGCTTGTTCTTGCCCTTCTTCTGAGAACCTCTTTCGTTTGATTGCTTGTTTTTGAACCAACACCTGTTGATGTCATGGTTATTCATATCACAAATTTTGCAATATTTTGTATCTTTTTGCTAAGTTTGCTTCCCTTTTCCTTTGGAAGAAGCACCCCCTTTTTGAAACCGGCCTTGTTTTTTACCACTTTGTTGTGTGGAAAGAGCATTATCTGGCACATCATCTTTACGGATCTGAGTTGCCTCCTCAGTCTGAAGCAAGTTTACCAGTTCCACAAATGATACTTGTCTACCAGAAACATTGAGGGAAGTGATCAACATCTTGTAGGAATTTTGTAATGCTCTCAAGATGACAGAGTTCAAGACATCATCATCCATCGATTTTCCCATAGCATTCAATTTTGCTTTCAAGTCAGCCACTCTACAAAGGAATATATCAACTGTTTCCCCAGAATTCATACTGAGATTATGTAGTTGAGTTTGAATATGGAGAATAGTGGATTGATTCTTGCCTTCATATACTGTGATCAGGGCATCCCAGGATATCTTACTTGTTTTTGCATCACAAATATGAGGCTGCACCTCATCTGTAGTAGCAAGCAAGATAAATATGAGACTCTCCTTGTCTTTCTTATCCCAAGCATCTTGATCTGTTCCTGCTATCTGAGGACATTTTGTAGTGCCAGTCACTACGTCCCATAAATCTTCCAACTGAAGTATGGCTTTCATCTTTGTCTTCCATGGAACAAAGTTAGGACCTTTCAGCAATTGTGAGTCTGAGAGATACTTATGAATTGTGGTCATTATGAAGGTTCCTTATACCACCAATTGGTCTCCCTTTCTTTATACCTGCCAAATATTTATACTGTAACCATTCAATATACACCCGCCCTTACGTGAGGGAAACTATAGGTATATATGAATAGTATACTACTCAATATGTACTCGCCCTTACGTGAGGGAGACTATAAGTACATATGAGAAGCATAATATATTGAACATAGGCGATACTGAGAGGGCATCATGTTGTTAATGACACCTACCATAGAAAGTTTTATTTTGCATGCATGGGGCGTAACTTCCCCTAAACACTTTGGAAAAAACTTTCGTCAGGATTTACGCCTAACAACAATCACGATGTGGGTATGAAGTGGAAAAAAAAAAAAATTGGTTTGCCTTATTTCTCCCGGATGATTTATAGAGAACAAGCTCAGACGTCATTGTTGCAGCTATATTAGGTGGTGAATACAGTAGTCCAAAGCATGACAACATTACCTGTAAGTGTGGACCAGAGGTATCTCAAATAGCGAATGCTACTGTACAATAAATTGCACAAATAGAGTATAAATTTGGGGTCTTATATTTTGTTTAATTTATGATTGTGAATGCAAGAAAATAGTGTATTTAAATGCAAAAGAAACAATCATAAATGCCCACAAATTTTAGCACCTATTATTAATTTAGCAAAAAAATTCTGCCAAATGGTTTGATTTCCCCCCTTTATCTGACAATTTTGCAAATGAATATGTGAAGAAACTGAAATCTCCCCCCCTTCGATTTGCAAATGAGACAAGGTTTGGAAAAAAAAAACCTAAAAATAAGGTATTCAGGTGTCAAAACACCATGTTCGGGCATCAACTGCACCTGTCGATCGTCAACAAAGCCTTCCGTCGTAAAAAAAAAATTGTCTAGGGCATCAAAATCCCTCTCCCGTCGTCACTAGTGCACGCAGGGCGTCAACAGCGCTCTCCCATCATCACTGGTGCACGCGAGGCATCAAAATGTGGTCGTCGCCATCAAAAAACATCCCCACAGGGATTGGAACCCGGAACCTACTGCCAAACAGTCACCGTATGTACCACCTGAGCCAGAGGGCCCGACGAGGATAGGCGGGGAACCGATACGTATTGACAATTTCGAGGCCAAAAAATGAGGGAAATTTTTTTTTAATCCCACATGGCCTGTGCGGCCACTGTGGGAGGATTTAAAAACACCGAAGGCAACTATTGTTTTTGGTTGCCTTCGGGCAACCACCCCACCCTTTTGCCTCCACAGTCATCGAACCACCCCCCGATCCGCGAACCACCCCGATCCTCTATTTCACGTCCTTGATCTGCATTCTTGTCCATGCTCGGGTCCCGTGAGCTATGTTGTTAGGTCTGTTAGGGCTCGGTCTGTCAGTCTGTGTCCGTCCTCGATCTGCCAGTCAAGTCCGTCAGTCAAGTCTGTGTCGTCTATCGTCCGTGCTCGGTCTGTCAGTCTGCGTCCGTCCTCGGTTCGCCAGTCTTGTCTGCATCTTGTGTCGACCAATCTTGTCTGCATCCGTGGCTCTGATACCATAAAGGATTTGACGAAGCAGTTTCCTCATTCTCATTGATTTCAATATAAATATTACAATGCGGTTGATTAACCAACTTGGTGGTTAATCAACGAAATCAGAGATCGCCTATGAGCGATATTTTTACATATTGTTGCAAATAATGTAATAACATATGCCATATGCTAACAAACTTCAAAAATATCCAAAGGTACCTAATCTCTTTGGTCACATCTCAACTTCAAAAAGCTCCAAAGTTACCTAATCCCTTTGGTCAAATATCAATTAAAAAGGCTCCAAAGGTACTTAACACCTTTGGTCACATTTCATTTCTAAAAAGCTTGAAAGGTACCTAATATATTTGGTCACATTTCAATTTCAAAATGTTCCAAAGGTATCTAACTCCTTTGGTCACATTTTAGTTAAAAAAAAAACAACAACAACAACAACAAAAATTGTTGCATTGCATTTACATCTATACATGTTGTTTGCTACTATATGAGTTCACAAGATTCAAGGAGCACATAACCTTACCAGGCTAGGGAGAGGAGAAGAAACCGAGCCACTGAACATCATACACTTGAAAATGTTCCATGCTTACTATGATTTATATATATGTATATATATATGGCTAATACACAAAAACAACATTGCATTTCACACATTACATTTTTTTTGCACTACACAACATTGCATTTCACACATTACATTTTACACATTGCATTGCACAACATTACATTTCACACATTACATTTTACATATTGTACTGCACAACATTATATTTTACACATCACATTTCACATATTGTATTGCACACATTTCATTTCACAAATTATATTCATACATTGCATTCACAACCACATTCACACATTTTATATTTCATATTAGGGATCATTTATTCAATTCAGATATCAATTGGTCCAATAAAGTCATGTTGTCTTAATCAGGGGCACCTTCAAATCATCATCCATTTCTTTGCACCATGCCAAAATATCAATTGCAAAACCACATGTTAATAATTCCTAGATTTTTTAGGTCACTCAGCCACTTCTAGTGTTTTAAGCAACCTCCAGTGCATGTCAAGTTTTCTTTAGGACCAAGACACATTTTCACTAAGAAAATCTTGAGTTCTGAGAATTGACTCTAAACATTCTTGAACCAAACACAATCACACATCTTAAAAAAATCTTGTGTCAAAGAGGGATAATACCATAAATGGTTGAACCTTGAAGTGAAAACCCTTCATATTTTGGAAAAAAACAAACTCAATCACTTACATTTTCACAAACCCCTTCTCTATTGGGGCAAAAACAGAATCAATCACTGACATTTTCAAAAACCCTTCATCTGTTGGGGTAAAGACAGACTCAATCACTTACATTTTCACAAATCCCTTCTCTATTGGGGCAAAAACAGACTCAGTCACTCGTATTTTCACAAAACCCCTTCATCTGTTAGGGCAAAAATATAACCAATCATACACATGTCAAAAACCCATTTTTTGTTAGGGCAAAAAAAGAATCAATCATCTGCATTTTCAAAAATTCCTTTTATGTTAGGGCAAAAATAGAATCAATCATACACATGTCAAAAACCCATTTTTTTTTAGGGCAAAAAAAGAATCAATCATGCACATGTCAAAAAATCCTTTTTTATTAGGGCAAAAACATAATCAATCATACACATGTCAAAAACCCTTCATTTGTTGAGGCAAAAACAAAATCAGTCATTGCACTTTTCACAGTAATTGCATTTTCTCATGTCAAAAACCCCTTTATCTGTTGGGGCAAAAACATAGTCATTCCTTTCATTATCCATACACCAACATTCAACATCATAAATTTTATTTATCATTACACCTTCATTCAACATTTTCCAAGCACATTCACAAGTACAAGTGAACCTTGTATTTAGTGATTTATCTTAGTCACCTGGAGGTTGCAGCGACTGGTTATCCATGCAATTTTATAGGATGAGTATATCACCATAAGGACACTTACATTTTCACAAACCCCTTCATCTTTTGGGAAAAAAACAAGCTCAATAATTTACATTTTCACAAAACCCCTTCATCTGTTAGTGTAAAAACAGGCTCAATCATTTGCATGTTCATAAAACCCCTTCATCTATTGGGGCAAAACCATAATCAATCATTTACATTGTCAAAAACCCTTCATCTATTGGGGCAAAAACAAAATCAAATCATTACACTTTTCACAGTCATTGCATTTACACATTATCAAAAACCCCTTTTCTGTTAGGGCAAAAAAAAATCAATCGTTTACATTGTTAAATAAACCCTTCATCTGTTGGGGTAGAAATAGAATCAATCATTTGCATGATCAAAAAACCATTTTCTGTTAGGGAAAAAATAAAATCAATCATTTACATTATCAAAAACCCTTCATCTGTTGGGGCAAAAACATAATCAAATAATTATACTTATTCACAGTCATTGTAATTACACATTATCAAAAATCTCTTTTTTGTTAGGGAAAAAATAGAATCAATCATCTGCATTATCAAAAAACCATTTTCTGTTAGGGAAAAATAGAATCATTCCTTGCATTATCCATACATCCACATTCAACATCATCAATTTCATTCATCATCACATTTCCATTTCAACAATTTTCAATCAATCAACCATTGCATTTACATTCAACATTTGCCAAATTCACCCACAATTTCAAGTGAACCTTGTATTTAGTGGTTTACCCTAGTCACCTGGCAATTTCAGTGACCAGTTATCCATGCAATTAGGTAGGATGGATAGATCACCATAAGGACACTTGCATTTTTCACAAAACCCCTTCATTTTTTGGGTCAAAAACAAATTCAATCATTTACATTTTCACAAAAATCCTTCATCTGTTGGAGCAATTTTTTTTTAATAATTTACAATTTTACAAAATCCCTTCATCTGTTGGGGCAAAAAAAGACTAAATCACTTATATTTTTACAAAATCCTTCATCTGTTGGGATAAAAATAGACTCAATCACTTACATTGTCAGAAACCCCTTTTTGTTGGGGCAAAAATAGATCACATTCACATTTACATTCCACATCATCAATTGCATTCATCATTACACCTTCATTCAACATTTTTCAAATACATTTACAATTACAAGTGAACCTTGTATTTAGTGGTTTATCCTAGTCACTTGACGGTTGCAATGACTGGTTATCCATGCAATCTGATAGGATGGAAAAATCACCATAAGGACACTTACATTATCAAAAACCCATTTTATGTTGGGGCAAAAATAGAATCATTTCTTACATTTTCCATACACCAACATTCAACATCATCAACTTCATTCATCATTGTAACTTCATTTAACATTTGTCAAGTACATTTATAAGTACAAGTGAACCTTGTATTTAGTGGTTTATCCTAGTCACCTGGTGGTTGCAACGATTGGTTATCCATGAAATTTGGTAGGATGGGTAGATCACCATAAGGACACTTACATTATCAAAAATCCTTCATCTATTAGGACAAAAATAGACTCAATTGCATGTTCACAAATCCCTCATCTGTTAGGGTAAAAACTGAATCAATCATTGCATTTTCATAGTCAATGTATTTTCCCATGTCAAAAATCCCTTCATCTGTTGGGGCAAAAATAAAATCATTCCTTGCATTTTCCATACATCTGCATCCAACATCATCAATTTCATTCATCATTACATCTTCAGTAAATATTTGCACCATCAAATATATCAACAATTGCATTTATATCCAACATTTATCAAGTTCACCTAAAATTTCAAGTGAACCTCGTATCTAGTGGTCTATTCTATCTCCTTGAATATTACAATGATTGGTTGTCCATGTAATTTGGTAAGATGAGTAAATCACCATAAGAACACTTGGTCATCTTCATCATGCAATATCTCATTGTTTCAAAACAAAATCAATTTTGGTACCTCATATTTTAAGTGAGACTATGCCAAGACCAATTTTGCTCAACAATTATTATTGATACCCTTTTCCATGGGGTTTCCAACATGGATAACTTTCATCATTTCATTTACAATTACACTAGTCTCCAAGGATACAATTTGAGTAAAGTGATTGAGCAACTATTTAGGAATTCTATGTGGGAATTAGCTACAATCATGAGTGGCCTCGAGGGCAAGACTATTTTATTTTCTTTTTGCATATGCATCTTTGCATTTCAATGATGCCAAAAGGTACTTTCTTCAATAGCATGGAATTACCCCAAAATTGAGGCAACTGAACTTGATTTTGATTTCCCACAACGAGATACATCTTACATGATCATGGCATCTATATTTGGAAAAAATCCTTTCTTTTTTGGGACAAAAACATAATCAATCACTTACATTTTACAACAACACCATTTTCATCATTGTGGCAAAAACAACATCACATTTACATCATTCATATCATCCTTTTATATCATTCATATCATCCACAATTGCACAATTCATTCACACAATCATTTGAACAAATCTATCAATTGGCTCGTGAGATTCATTCTTCACTCATTCGCCAATTAAGGGGGTAAGATACACATGCAAAACTTCTTTTGTCTTCAAGTTCATTTTTGTATTCCAACAAGAGAAAGTTGCTTCGTCATCAAGCCAAACCAGGTTTCTCATGTTTTTGCACCACATTGTGTGTCATGCAATATGGTACAAAAAGGGGCATCTATAGACACCAAAATCTAGCCACTTGTTATCCATCCATAACTTTCTACCATAGTTATCCATTATTTATATATATTTGTTTAATATATATATTTAAATATTAATATCTTATATATTATATTTACATATATTTAATAAATATATATATATATATGTATGAATTAATCATAGCCATACATCATGTTTTAATCCTAGCCATCCATCTGCCTTAATCCATGCCACTTGCCCAGATTTAATCTCCACCCTTCGTCATGTTTTAATCTTGGCCACACAAATTGTGTCATCGAAACCCTAACATGTCTAAGGGAATATTATAAAGAGGAGTCATTTTGATGACTCAACTCCTAAGTTCTTTTAGTCCTAAGTTCCCTAAGTTTTTGGATTCCCTAACATTTTCTAAGGTCCTAAGTACTTTTGGGTAATCTACATAGCCATCATCTGCATCAGCGACGAATACAAAAACAACAAGTTAGCATTGACAATGTAAAATCTATTTACAACTTTTATTCTACAACTAGGGTTTAGTGATTTCATTTTTGAGGGTTTCATGTAGTGGAGCCCTCACAGATACTTTTTTGTTGTGTGTAGATCTAAGAACCACATTCATTGGTAGTTTTTGAAGCTTGAGTGGCCCTGAATAGGATATCAAAGCCCAATAACTACTATTTTGGGATCAAATCAAGCGTGAAGACACCACCATTATTTCTAACTAGGGTTTCGAAGAATCCTAGTACATTGTAACAATTGTATCGAAATAATAAGCATTGTAAACACCGCATTTGGGGCACATTTAATTATAATATTGGAGATTCATCAATGATAATAAAAGAGTTCATTTATTTATGCAATCATTTGTGTAACTTTGCTTATTTATTTATTTCATTGGTGTTGCTTTATTTGTATCCACACTTATATATTTATGAAGTAACATTTTTCCCAACTCTTTCCTTAATATTTGAACAATATACAATGATGTTCTCCCCCTAATGACAAACTCATAAGTTTACAATTAGCAAGCCTACCCATCCAATGTTCATTCCTTTGTAAAGCATGTCTCATTTACAAATAAGAAACCTAAATTTTTCTTTGCAACCTTTCCAAAGAAAATCTCCTTATTATCAAATTTTGATGCTATACCTACCTGTTGGCAATATTGAAACTAACATCACATATAGACAAATAGATTTACATTGCAGTATTTATGAGTTGTATGTTGAAAGTTTAAATTTGACTTATGGTCAAGGTTGACATTATGTGATGTACTTTTATATAGGCCTATGGACAATCATTGTATTATATATTGAATTATTATTTATGTGAGCCTTATGGGCTACAGTTTACATTGTTATGATTAAACCTAACTTATGATTAAGCTAAAGTCCACTTGTTTTTTCAATTGGTTATATGGGATTGAAACGGGTCCTGCCCGTATTACATCATCACCACATAGTGGTATTACACCAATTTGGATATTATCCATGTATCGCTTGGCAAGATTCGAACCTAGGTCTTCTCCTTGAATCTTAAGGAATCTAATCAACTAAGTTATCACAATTTGATTAAAATCCACTTTTTTTGTCAGATTAGGTTCACTTATGTTTTGGGATTTTGGTACTAGAATAAATACCCCCATCCACTTGATCCATTATATCAAAGTGTTGCGATCCTTATTCATAAATAATATAGTTATTATTTTGAAGAGAAATAAAGATATCTGATAAACTAAATCAAAAAAGCAATAATAACATAATCAAAAGAAGAAAATCACAAATTCACATATTACACAATATTTATCCTGGAAATCCTCAATCGAGAAAAAACCAGCACAATATTATCTTATTATTGCATTAAATTGACCATATACAATATAATAATATTCTTCCTCTATCTCTGTCAAACCCTAATGCAAGTGCAATATATATAACAAAGGCACATGCACGGATTTTACAATATGATGGGCAAAAAAGTATGGGTTCATATATAGTAACCCTAAAAGCCCATATGGGTCTAAAAATAATTTAAAAAACCCCAACGAGTATAGGTATAGAGTATCCAGTACCTTTTAGTGTTAATCCCACCAAAATAATATGGAAAATAGTCAACATATTTTCAACATTCTCCCACTTGTTGAATACTTTCCATAGGGGCTAACAACAACCATTGTCAACTATCAATGGCAAACATGTCCATAGATATTCTAAACCAAGTAAATTTTTGAGCAAGTATAGCCTTTGTTAACAAATCAACAATATTCTTCTCTGTATCAACCTTCTCCAATATCACTCAGTTCTCTTCAACCATCTCTCTCACAAAATGGTACTTTATATAAATATTTTTTGATGGATCATGAAAACCAGATTTGTTTGCCAGAAATATTGCACTCTAACTGTCACTGTTAATTCTCATAGCCTTTTGTTTAATGTCAAATGTTGAACACAACCTTTGTAGCCACACTGCTTCTTTATTGGCATGAGTTGTTGTAATGTACTATGCTTCCAACATATAGGTACAAAGTGTCCAGTACCTTTTAGTGTTAACCCCACCAGAATAACATGGAAAATATTCAACATATTTCCAACATATTTATGGTGTTCAAGGGCACTCATAATCTATATCTATTTTTGTCCTTTTATGCTTTTTGTATAAGAGTTGAGTGAATGGATTGCTTGTGTTGATTATTGAAAACTGGTATGAAAATCAACATGGTGGCAAAGCAGGTATAAAGCCACATCACTTGGTCATGTAGAAAGAATTTTTGGAGCCTTCGATCCTTCTTTTGACTCCTAAGGTGAATTACTTCTCAAATATTCATAAGAATCTTTGGTATAAGGGGTAAAAAGGAGATTTTATTTCACTACTCACCATCAGTCTTTCCAAAAATTCTAGAGAATTTATCTTCTTGATTTTTGGCTTCATTATCATCAAGGTACTTCCAACTCCTTGTATGAAAATATGATTTGGCATGGATATCATATGACTCATCCCTCACAAAAGCCATGATATCTTGATTGGAAGGAAAAAGGAAATTGACACCATTTTTAATTCAAATTTTAAATTGTTGTGTGCACCAAGTCATTTGAATTGTGTGCACCTTATTTATGGGTTGAGTTAAATGCCTCTCTTTAAAGAGAGGGTGCACACTCATACCCATCCAAAAGGGTTTTAAAATGGATAATAATGCATAGTACTAGTTATTTTATGCTTTAGATCATGGGTTTGAGTCCACATGAAATCCTTTTGCACCATCATTATGATGAAAAACAAAGGACATATGGAAAATATTTCAAATTTTTTTAACACCAATGTGTGGCCATGTAGTCAAAAGAGTGGTTTTTTTTTAATTGTAGGGAGAGGTCTATGGTTCAAGGTATAGCCTCCTTATTTTTGTTGGACGACACTTGTTATGGTTAGTGTTGTCACCACCTCAAAGTGCCCTGATTGCTCGTGATAATGTTTGATGAGCCTAGGCACTCGTGTCTCACTTGGAAGACACAATAGGAAGCTTTGCAAGAAGAGAGAGTGTCTATAGAGATACCTTCAATATTTTATATTGAGGCTAACTCCTCATAATATGTGATATTTACACACCTTCTTAGGTCTCTCGTTGTATTGCCTATGGACTTTACGAAAGGAAAAAGGAAAAACATAAAATAAAACTAAAATTTGCAAAAATTAAAACCTAAGATACAAAGGCAATGTGCCAAGATCTGAAACCTTCCTATGTATAATGAACTTGAATGAAAATATTCATTGTATGCTAACAACTAGAATTTGAACATGATTTCAATTCATAACCAAGAATTCAAAAACATAATAGAAGCAGGATAGAGAAATATTAGTCATAATTCCCACACATATATGCAAATATGTATATCAAAATATTACAGAGGTATCAGACCAATAAAGGTTTGATGCTCTTTAGCCATGAAACTCAAGGATCTACTTCAGTTTATACAAAAAGAGGTGAGGAAGAGCATACAAATATAGATATTAAGCATGCCCAGGTATCTCCTAATGGCTTACAATGAATTTTATAGGCCTATATATAGATAAAACTGAGGAGGGTCTCCCACCAAAACTTTGCATAAGAAATCTAGAATGCCATCTACAATTCATGTCACTAATCATTCTGCCTTCAATAGTCAATCGTCTTAAGATCTCTAGACATGGGACCATAAATATTGAAGGTATCCAAGTATTCGTATGGGTAGCTATTGTTGCCATCATAAACTAGTTTTGCTAGGAATTCCCCTCAAAAAGTGCATAAGGGATCTTCTACAATTAATTATTCACCTAGTTTGAGGTTTTAGAAATTAGTATCTTCTTAGCCACCACCTAACCTTCTAGAATGACATGCCTGCAATAATGTTGTTTGCTTGGCTTGGGGTTTTCTTATAGCAAAAGGAAAATCTAGACAATGTTCCCCTTTAGATGTTGTCCTCATCGAGATGACCTCCTTCAATTGGACAACTAGCGAGGCTCTTTAGGTCTACTCTTAATTGGTGTAGGTTGTCAAGGTAGGCTCATCTATGTGGTGAATGGCTAATTCAGTTACCATGTGCTTAACTATAACATGCTAGTCTACCTTTGTCAAATTTGGTGGCCCCCTTCAACTAATGGAAAAGCTCTTTTGATTTCTTCTTTGTACCACCATTTTTATCTACAAGCATCTACCACATTTCCCATGTGTCTAGATTGCACTCATTAGCTAGATTTTTTCTCTTGCATTGACTTCTCATTCTACAAAGAAGTATGGGCTATTAGAGGAAAGATCAAGGGCTCACATTTCTCTAAAAACCTTCAACCACTTGTACTTGTTGTAAAAGAGTGTCAACTATGGATGGTAGATCATATGGCTAGCATGGTTTTGATGATTATATTTTCTATTATGTGCATCTAAGCTAGTGCATGCTCCTATTTAAAAGCAAGTGGCTCCTTTTGGCCCTCCTTTCATTGGTCACCTTTTATCGAGGCAATTATTTTGAGAAAGGTAAAGTGTAGAGAAACCTCTCTATAGTTATGTCAACTTCCAAGGGATCTTTGTCCATGGAAAATCCTAAAATATTCACACTTTGTCCATGGTACAAAGTCAAAAATAGGAAAAACAAAAATGGAGAAAAAATAGATGGTTGGAAGGTCATAAAAATGATAAAATTGAGAAGAGAAGGATAAAATGGATAGTGATAGGGATAAGAGGGGCTATGGAGGGAGGAGTTTGCTCATCATGATTCTAAACTCCTCATATTATTCCTTGAAAGACATCCTTGCTCTCTAGAACTAGTAATAGCACCTCTAGAGCTTTATCTGATCATTGTGTGAGAAGCTCCTCATATTGTGTGTGACCTCTTATGCTTGTAGTTCAAGATTTTCCAAGGGCTTGATGACCTTTATTACATCCTTAATGTTAAGGAATTTTCACCCTTTTCTAAAATATAGTCTCTTATCCTTCTACAATTCCATAAATCATGCATGCTCTTTCTTCAAAATGAGCCTATCGTCAGTTGCTCATAGGGAGGGAAGACCTTTATGAATTAGGGAGTCTGTGGGACTCCTTTAATTTTAAATTTCCATGGCTAGGGAGTGTGTCTAGGTCTTGCATTATTGTGTAGCTTACATTTTATTTAGTATATACCATATATTCCATAATACTACCTCTCAATTAGGGACCTCGCGGTTTCTAGCTCCTGGTCAATTGAGATGGAAAATTTATGCCCGATATCTCTCTACCTCAACTATCTTTTTAAAAATTATCGTTAGGGTTTGCTTGATTTCCTGGCTTATGTGTGCACTTTGTTGAGAAACCAAATAGATGAATTTGAATAGCTAGGACAAGGAAGGTACAATCTTAGTTATGCTATCCCAATACATGAAACAAACTCCCCTTATCAATTCGATCAAATTTTGCTATAAGGTCTCAATGCTTTTCTTTCTCTCTACCTCAAGATTCTTCTAGAAATTAGTTTGATCTATAATGAGTTTAACTTCCATGGTGATGAGTCTATGGATCAATTCCTAATTTTATATCTCTCCTCCTATAAGAAGGAAGTGGATGCCTAAGTTCTCATGAGCTAATTCATCTGGTTTTAAAACCCTTTAATATTGAGCTATTAACTTCTAAGGGTATTCTTCACCTCCATGAGTTCCTTCTCTCTTTGCTCATCTCTTTTTGAGGGCTAGGTAATCATGTCTAATGACCTTATTAGCCCGTTCTATTAGCTCCATCTTATCCCTAGCCTTGTCATATTGAAGATTAATAGTTGCCAAGGTCACTTGGTAATCTTGCCCTTGTATTTGCCCTTCTAGCTTGAAGACCATTGGATTTATGTGAACAAAATAGACAAGGTTGTTATAGAAGTTGAACTAGTTTTTGATTCCTGCTTTCATTTGTCTTGTTGCCCTCTTGACCTTTTTTTTTTTAGCTTGTTGTGCAACCTTCTCGTAGATCTCTTTAAAATGCAAAAGTATACCGAACATAGTGGTAAAAATATGCATGCTTTCCAATCATGCTTATGGCGTAGGGAGTGTGAAAGAAAATTGGAAGAATAGGCAAGTCATAATGGGTTGAGAGGCAATGGGAAGGGGTAAAATCTCCTTGTATAGAATGGGTTGCGGATTTACGTGTAGTATTATTTGATGAGATTGTAATATTTCAACATCTGACAACAATCATCCCGTTGTTGATCCTTTAATCGGATGGATTGCATGGTTTTGGTGTTGAACCTACCTTGGGTATGATCCAATTTAACAGAATTGGGTTATGTGTCCCTATGCAAAAAAGGTGCTCTTTTTTCCTTTCAACAATTGGATGGGTGTCGAAGCTTAGAAAATTGTTGTTTTAGCCTATGGACTTTGTATGATCCACCTCTTTATTGCTTTGACACCCCTTTTATGTTATAATAGGACCTTGAAGATTTGTGTAAGGAACATTTGTCTCCATGGGTATTATTGTAGTCTTTTGACCTTCTATTTTCCTTTATATATCAAAATGATCTTTCTTTCTTTATCATAGAGTATATACACTATATCTATGGTGATGTCTTACCCATCCCAACTTGATCTATTGCTTCTTTAGGTTCCAAACCCCATGTATCGATTATCCACTACTTTAGGTGATCGTCTAGGATGTATGAATGAACTTTATCAAAATATAAGTTTATCCAAGATAACTCCTCATTGACTGCATAAGCTTGTTCCTTGATGGAAGGAATTTAACCCATGTAACGAATGTGGAGTAGTTTTGAAGGGATTTTAAGTTTAGTGTCATACCTCGTTCTAGTAGCACATGAGTCTAGAAGGACATATATCCTTTAATATTGGTATTAAAGTCTTATGACACACGTATGCTAGAAGTGGCTAAAAGTTCAATTACAATGATATCTTGATGGACCATGAGGTTAGGGTAGGCTTGGAGCATAAGGGGAAGATTTTGCACTAGTTCAAATAGTTTCACTAGAGTGCCATATAGCTAGACTACCTTGTTGTTGATAGGTTCATATACCAACCCGAGTGCATCTGCTACTTTCTTGGGCATGATTGAAGTGTTGGACATGGATTCCACCAAATAGTTGTGTATCAACTTATCTCCACAAAATAGGATCAAGTAAAAGGGCATAGGCTTAGGTCTGCTTACCTCAAATTCAAATGTCTATAATATTGTGAGTTTCTTTTGCTTACCTAATGCCTTCTAATTTTGTATATCCTCATCGAGATATTTTATTTGTTCAGGCATTGATACATTATGTCATAGAGGTATTGATATGGTAGATTTTTTTAGATTATCTACCACATTGAATATTTTAATAGAATAGATCTTATGGGTGGTGCTTGATGGTAACAGAAGACTAGACCTTTCAAATGATTGAGAAATTTTTAGAAGTCTCATTGTGTGTTGCTTCAAAGCTTTTGTACCATCTTTTGCAATTTTTGAGACAATCTAAACATTATTACTTGTTGAATCTAGAGCATAGATGTTCCCTAGAATCTTAGTTGGTTTTTTTTTAGGCCTAGGTCTTGCTTGAGCAGTATTTTCTTGTTACTTAAACACCTTTCTCTTAGCTCTAATTATATAATCCGATTAGACTTGTTGTATTTTGGGATCCATGAGAATTGCTTCATTTAACATTGCATACACTTTCGTCTCATCCCAAGTTATCAAGATTTTATTTGGACTTGGGGAGTTAGTCCTTGAAGATGGTATTAGTAGTTAAAAATGGAAATTATAGTTTGGTGTCTAGGCATCTGACCTTGGGTACGAGCTCAGTGGCTAGACATACAGGGTTTCATCAATTCGTTAGGGCTCATTTTTTCCATGAGAGTTGAATGAATAAACCTCGAGAATGAAACAATACCACACATTAGGGTCTCACATTTTTATTTTGTGCTATGTACCTTATTATATTGGGGGGAATATATTGTAAAAGGATGAGTATAGGTATTATTTACTAAGTTGAGGTTTGGGATTGTCCAGAATCCTTGTTAGGCAGAAGCAAAAATCTTTGATACCCATCAGAGGAATGCCAATAGCCTTGGTTTTCCTATTGGGAAGGAGGCTTTAGGTAGTTTTTATAAGGAAAATATGGGTATTCTATTACCTTTTAAGATTTGTAATCTCATTGGAGATTGTACTTAATATGTTCCTCATTTTTCCAACTCTAAAGCCTAAGAATTGGGATAGGAATATGGTCAGGTTGAGGAGGAGCTTAGAATTTGTTCGAGCTTGTATTGGGTGTAGGATGATAATCAGTGGATTAGATAGTTAGATTTAGTTGATAAAGGGGATGGATGCAAGAAAACAATAGTAAATGAGGCCTAGGGATTAGCCTACCTATATGGATAAGGTCATTCTTGGCTTGAATGACTATCTTGTAAGATTTTGGCAAGGATTAACCTCTCCTAGACTTACCCATTATGTCTATTTCCAAATTAAATGCTTTCAAATAGTAAATAAATGCCATACTCAAGGGGAGGCTTGATATCATCGAGAATCCTTTGCCAAATTTTGTGGAATCGAACACTAAAATCATCCATTATCTCCACAAGATCCCTCTTAATGGTTGTTAGCTTCTCAAGGAGAGACACACTATCAACATTTTCTCAAAATATGTCTATCAGAAGGTTTGTGAGTTGATCCTAGTTTTTGACCAAGTGTGGGGTGAGGCTAATGTTCAAGAAACTCATTGAGTGGAGGATGTTGGAGAAATAAGTAAAATAACTCCCACATTGAAGTTGTAGGACAATTCAAGGGGAATTTAGAAGCTCATTTATGGAGTAACCTCAACATATTGAGGTCCTAAATTTGAGTCTTAGTTAGTCCATACTTTTAACAAGGTATGAGAGCCAAAGAAAATATAGTAACAATAAGAGAAGCTCCAAAAGAGAAAGGGTAACAACAAGAGTATACTAAAGGGGAAAGGGGAAGTGATGAGAACCATTGGATGAAGGTTATAGGTGTAGAAGTATGCTCCCACATATGAGAGAAGAAAGATGAAGGTTTGAAGAAGGAAATAAAAAAGTGAACCTCATAAGTAACGATTTACTCTTTACACTTGGTAGTTACAACAATTGGTTATCCATACAATCTAATGGGATTAGAAGGTTACCATAAGGACACTTTTGGTTGAGTTATGGGATCACAACTATGTTGAAGAAGAAGTATATGTGAATGTGTATACACAATAGTGTTTGAAGATATGTAAACATGTATAGGTAATAGAAAGGTGTATGTGCAACAACCAAATAATGAAAGAGTGTTGTTAAAAAAACAATAGCATTTTTATAGAAATTGAAGATTGGAACGGTTGGAACATTAAGTATTAAGGGAGAGAATGTTGAAAAAAGTAATGCTTAATGTAAAAAACCTCAGGCAAGTGTTTTTTTAAAGAAGAGAACAAGTAAAAAAAAAAACAATTGTGATATATAACAACACATGGAAAAATTAAAAAGGCGAATGTAAAGATAAAAAAATAAACCTAAAGATAGAAAAGTATGATATATTAGTTAAGAAAATTCATTTGTAATGAGTCTATATATTCATGTATTCAACATCAATTGATTCATCCATCCATCCTTGCTTGGGTGGATCATCCAACCCATGCATCGTCCAAAGTTGGATTAGATTGTATGGAGTGAGAAAGATGGTGACAAAGCCCTGATGTAGCAAAATATATTGATATAGTTGAGTGGTACAATCACACACAAATTGATAATATAGTTTGATATTATGAAATGTTTTATATGTTGTATGTGAATGAATGTATATGCTTCCATAGTTGTAAGATAATATATATGCTTTTACAATATTTTTTTTTATCAAAGTATATGATCCTAACAATTGGTATATGATTCTAATAGATCTTGGGTAGGTGTTTTCTTCTCAAATCGATTATAGGGGATTGAAACAGGTTATATCTATATTAAATTATGATAATATAATGATATTATAACAACTTATGTAAATTTAACAAGATTCTAACTTATGTTTCCTCTTTAAAAGTTAAAAAATAAATTCAGTTAAACTAATGCTATTTAATCTCTAATAAATACTTGTTTCAATTGAATTTATTTTTTAATTATAATTTTAATGTGGTTATATTAAAAATAGACAATAAAAATTATAATTCAAATAGATTAAAAATGATAATTTAAACTATAATAATTAAAATAAGTATATTTTTCATCATTTAAAAAATACAACTAGAATTTTAATTTTTAATTATTTTTAATAATTGCCCAAAACATGCCCTAACTTTATAAGTGATGTTGCTTCATATTTAACCAATTGTCCTAGAAATATCTAAGGATATAAGCTTTTTAATATTTGCCACAATGACTTTGAGATCATGTAGAGTGCTTTTCTAGAAAAATATCCTCATCCTCCTCACAATCAACACCTAATAGAATTTATAAAAAAACATGTCTTATTCATCATGTCCAGCCTGAAATTTGGCATATCTATTTAATGTTAGTAAAATTAAAAAGTTCAACCAAGTTTCTATTATTATATATATAATATCAAATTACATAATATAATTTATATAGTATTATAATTGTGCATATTTGGATTTTTATGATTTATATTAAATATTTATTCGATGATCTAAGCTTAATATTTGTTATAATTTTATTATCAGATAGTTTTGCACTTTGAAGCAGTTTAAAAATTCAATTGATCTAGTGATTAAAGGTCTAATATGGGTGGTGGGAAAGGAAAAGAAAACCTATTTGAATGGATATTTTTTATGACAAAAATTCATTCAATTTAAATACAATTTTGAAACCATGGATGAGATAATTTTAAGACAAATATGGTGATAAGGTTTCAAACATTATGTAAAAATATCAAGAAGGAAGATACAAATGTAAAGAAGATTATCTTACAAGTACACAAAATATTGATGCTAAGAAGCAATTGAACAAAAAGATAAAAACAATGATTATTTAAAAAAATCTGAGGATAAGTTGATTTGGGAGTTGAATTGATTAAGAGAATACACAACAAGAAACAGATATAATGTAAAGCACCAAAAAAATAGGAATATCGCAAGACTATAAAGAGATGTTTGGGATAGTCCAAGCATTCCTAAAGTTTAAAATGTTTGTTTGGCTTGTAGGTCATAGAAAAGTTTCATCTTAGGATAATCTTATGAAAAAGGGTTTTATTGGCCCCTCACAATGTGTTCTATGTAAAAAGGAAGAGAGTATAGACCATCTCTTGGGCCACTACTCAATAGTCTAGAATATATGGCCATGGATTCTTAATATGTTTGGTAAATGCATGGTGATAAATGAAAAAATTGAAGAATGGTTAAAGCAATGGTAGAGAACTTTTAAAAGTGTGGTTTTACAAAAAATCAAGGATATATCAAAAGATATAGTACATTGGATTGTATGACTAGAAAGGAATAAAAGAATATTTAAAGGAAAGGAGTTTAAAGGTAATGAAAAGGAGTCTAAACCAACCCTATCAACTCACCCAATCCCTAATATTGAAACAGAGAGCTTTGATAGATGAATTCAAGTCATCAAATGGAATTATGATGTTGGTTACATGAGAAACAAAAATAAGATAAATAATATAAAGTGGAAATCACCAGAAATAGATTTTGGTTAAATTAAATTTTGATGGAGCATCGAAAGGAAATCCAAGACCAATAGGAAGAGGAGAAATATTTTTAAAAAATAGGGGAGAGATTTTGTCTCGTTATGCTTTCAAAAATGGACTTAAGACAAATAATGAAGCTAAAGCTTGGGCGACTTTGGAAGGGTTAAAAATATGTAAACAATTGAAATGGAATAGAGTATGGATGAAAGGTTATTCACTAATAGTAATAAATGAAAACAAAGGCTCCATGGAACATACAAGACCTTGCTACAAAGTTTGAAGAAATTAGGTTTACACATGTTAAGGGAAGGAAACAAATATGCAAATAGGCTAGCCAATAGAGGGTTTTAATTGAGGATCGTGAAGTTAAATTTTCTTATCGATGGTCAAAGGAAGTAGTAAGTTTAGCTAAAGCTTACAATAATATGTTGACTACCTAAATAAAATAATGATTAAGATTTACTTCAATGTTTTCCATTGGTAATATTTGCTTTATTTTGCAACATTAATGTATTTTCATATAAACTATTTATTTCAATTCTTGTGGTTGTGTGGTTGCACTTATGCTTTATGAAGGAAACTAACAATCCAGACTTGGTAAATGAGACTATGATAGCGCGAATTTTTAGAGATATTACTTTACTAAGATGCAATGCATGCAGTTGATGTGGAGTTTTATTATTGTGAAGGTTGTTGCATGAAAATGTAAAGAAGAAGAATGTTGAATTTTGGAATATTTGTATTCACACATAAAATTGAAGATCCAGAAAATGAAAATCAATAATACAAACTTTTTATTAAAAAATGATGTAAGTTTCTAGCTATAGTAACTCAATTGAGATGAGAATTGATTTTGTTTGTAAACTCTCAAACTTTAAAGGAGAGAGTTATGATTTATCAAGGGTAGAAGACCTAGATATAATTTCTTGTTCTCTAACCAAAAATATTATTTTAAATACATATTAATATAAAATTAGTTTAAAATAAATTTCTTTAAAAAAAATAAATATGTATGATATTATATATAAAAATATATAAAATAATTGATACATTCATATTTTTAAAAAATTTGTTTTTAATAGATATGTCAAATTGGCGGTCATGCTAAGAGAAACAAGATCCAGGATGTGAGAGAACAAAAAAAAACAGAAAGGCAAATCCTGCCTAAAGCAAGGATGAACCCAAGATAAATTTGAAAAAAAAATATCAGGGATGGGAATATTCATTTCCCACCCAAACAAAACCAAGAACGTTTGTTTCAAATTTCAAAAAATAAAACTTTTCACCTAGACAAGAACCCTGTTTTTGGATCCGACTTCTTGTAGCAGTCACATAGGTACATTCCTAACAAGATCTGGTCCATAATTTTTAAAGAGGATGCTAACACCAAACCACCACCTCGAGTCCATAGATCTATCCCAAATTAGATCTGAGATAGAATACACACTACACCAAAAGCTCCAAAAGGCATGAACATAATCCTGCAGGATGGTTCCAAAATCCACAATCTTTCATCCAACAACTCAACACACCAATAGAAAAGTCATTAAAACTGCACAGTCGAGCAACCAAACCCTGCAACCTCACAAGGATGTCACCCCAAAGGGCAGGGGTTGTCTAGAATTCCAAAATTACTTCTCCAAACAAGTTCCCACATAAATTTGGTTCAAAATTCAAAAATATTATTTTTCATCCCAACCAAACATCAATTTGTTGGGAGCTACGAGCTTATTGTAGTGGTAAGGGCTTTGGATTCTCTTTGAGAGGTACAATGTTCAAACACCACTCATTATGAGGGGACCATGACCCCTCATAAAAACATGTGCAAACTCATTGAAAAAAAAATCAAATTTTTGGAACTACTCTAGGTATTAAAATCCTACAACAGATGTCTAGAGGGGAAAACTCAAAACAAAGTTAGATTTTTCTCATCCAATAGTCCGATACGATCCAGGACCACTAAGCAAAGAAAAATCTGAAAAAATATTTTTCTTGGCTCAATAATCAACATTTGGATTGTGTTCCCACTTAGCACAAAATCCTCAGTGAGCAAAGCCTGTAAGGACCTGAGAAAACTCACCAACACAAGATCCTCAGTTACAAGTGAAACACAACTAAAACGAGCAAAAATAAAACACAGAGTTTTAATCCTGCTTACATCAACGTTCAAATCCAATATCCCAACAGGGACTAGGAACACACTGTAGTCTGATGAATCCAAGCCATAAGTTTGCACAAACCTCTCAAGATCCACCGAAGGACCCAAGTTTTCAAACAAAGCAAATCTAGGATCATCGACCAAACATCTTATGGTCGGAGACCCTCTCTCAACAACATAAACCCTAGATAAGGACTTCCTTACAGGAATAGAGAAGGCCAACAATATATTTATTGTAACTGCAGATCTAGGAAAAACATACACAACCAAATAAATTCCAAATCCAAACCTATCCAGACCAAGTTTTCTCTCCAAGAAAACCAAAAAGAAAAACCTCAAGAAACAAGTTACATTAAAAGCAAAAAATAAGGATATGACCAAAGCACTTCTATAAGACTATAAGGGATGGTATCTCCCAGTAGGGAAGAAATCCCTTCCACTACAACACAACCTACCACACCCATCCAACCAACCTCTACCGCTCAGCCAACCACAACTACTTTGCCAACCGACCACTCTTCCATCCAACAATGCAAAAACCAAAAAATCTAGGGAATTTAGATCGACTCCAATCCCAATCAGAACCAAACCATTCAATACGCCCCATCCAAATCCTCTCCCTCTAAGAAATGTTGTTTATCACATTTTCATTAACTTTTTGTAATGGTTTTTAAAGGATTACTTTTATATATTACAAATTTAAAAGGTACTTTAATTCAATTTTTTTTTGTTTACTTGTTAAATATTTCGTTCCCCTTATAATTTATCTAACAAAATTTATTTTATATATTAAAAATTTATTATAAAAAAATATTGGTGTAAACAAACTTTCTCTTACCTATCCAAAAAGCGTGCACCTATCTAGTAGATCAATGGAAATCAACATGAAAGCATGAAATAATGAACAAGATTGCATATGACAATAAAATGGATGTTTCTTTTATTAATATCGAAAGTGAATCTCGGTTACAATCATGCCCCTCTTAGGGTCACCCAAATGTTGATACGATTGATACAATTTCGAATCCCCCAATGGGGTAGGTGCAATACTAATGCTCTCTAAATAGTCACAAACTTCTCTAGGGTGGAGTTGACCCTCTTCTTCGTGTTGAGGAAGGAATTAGATGATTGAAGCTCCTTTAGACCTGATTCCCTACAATCAAGAAATAATAGAGAAGCGTTAAAAGCATTGGGAACCTCTCATGATGAGGTCCTTTGAGGAAATTGAACACAAAGATGCTATAAACATATGAAATCAAGAAAGCATACAAAATGTGTTAAATCTATGTTGAATTGATAAAGATTCCTAGATATGCATAAAGGAATAATACAACTAACTATCTAATGGCCTACTTATGTGAAATAAATTATGAAAGCATGGAAATAAGCCATTAATGTCATAAATGCTATAATGAAGTAAATCTACTCAAATATTTAATCCGATCTATCAAAGTCTCTAAACTACAAAATAAAGCATTAAACTGACTAGTCTAATCTAGATAAGCACTCTACAAAAAGAATAGTAAGGGGATCTTATACCTATTGCAAACCGTAGCTCTGATGAGCGATCTGCACTGTAAACCGTGGTTGACAGCCATGACCTACAACCAAGTAGGTTTGCCCTCAAATTCTAGGGAAATGGAATTGATCCTCCTTATCAAATTGATGATCAAGGGTCGCCTCAGTGTCCTCTGACAAATTTGGTTGTTGAATTGCTCGATAGGGCCTCCATTTGCCCAAATTGGCATTTCTTGGCATTCTAGGTCCTTAGGGCATCCATGGCATAATTCATCATGATGCTTAGGTTGGAAAAGTGATAGCAACAAATCTCTCTCTTAGTGCACTCAAGTGAGTTCACAATTCGATAGGGCTTCACTGCTCTAATATCCAATGCTTGCTTGATATCACTATTTCGACAGTGCTTCACTATCAAAAATGCACTATATGCTCTATATCTTTTGCCCTATTTTGGAGGGGTACTTATAGGACTACCCAAGGGCTAGGGGTGGCTTCATGGAGAAGCCAAGAACAAGAAGGGGTGGTTAGGATAGTTGGATTGGAATATTTCGTACCTTAACCCCCTTATTCTAGATCAAATGGTCATTCAAACCGATTTGGCTCGGATGAAGGCCAACTAAACTTTAGTTAAGACCATAGGTGACAGTTGTGGTTTAGACTCTAAACTGCAGGGGTTAGCCACGGTTCAAATTGTGGACCACAGGTATCAGTTTTTGTTCAGACTAATTAGGCCAAGGAGCCCAAATTGAGTTTTTAGAACCACTGCTCTATCTTGGAGTCTATCCAAGATCTTCCATATGGTCTTGTAGCATGTCCCATATGAGTAGTCGTCATCGACATGACGTGTTTTAGGTGTCTACAAATGCCCCTTTTGAGATGTGTTGTGATATCGAATAACGCATGAGCAAAAATACACCACCTAAAATGATGTTGAAGGTTCTATGATGATCATTAGTCGGATCAACATTAGATGCCCTAGGTCCAGCAAAAGGATGTGCATCCTAGAATCATTGCTTCCAACTGGGTGAAAGGCTTAAATTTGAAAGAGTTTACACTCGTCATCAAACATTCGAGTAGCTTTGGCGCTACAATAGGAGTTAGGATTATATAACCGAAATAATGAGAGTTACAAACTAATTATCATATTTTTTATTTACCCCAAGCAAAGGGGTAAGCTTATGATAGTTTTTGACAATGATTCGCAAGGACGAACGCAATTTTTACAAGATCAAGGGATCTACGATTTCAAGGATCTTCTGTTGATTTTTATTATGATTATGATATTATGACTACCTCCTCAAGCGACGAGTTGATGAAGGTAATGACAATGTATGAAGCGACGAGGTCACTTGACCATAATAAATTATCTGAACAAATTTAGAATTGAGCATTTTAATTACTTGGCTAAGCCTAGTTTAGCATATGATTACAACTGTTAATAGTAATTGCACATTCCTATCCCATGGAGTAGTCGGGCTACAATAGTCGTCTTAGGGAATCGAAATGATGCAAATCCAATTAGTTTTGTGTTGAATCAATTTGTCGATGATTTGCTAAAAATATGTCATAGGGGAAATGACATGAAACACCTCATTTTCGTGGAGCAGTCTAGCCTCGAAGGCCTTCTTCAGAATTGAAAAGAAGCATATCAAATCAATGATGATAATTTTACCCCAAATGTCCTTATGGTTATTTACTCATCTCACCGAATTGCATGGAGCGCAAGTCGTTGCAACCGCCAAGTGTATAGAGTAAATAATTGAATACGAGGTGCATTTGGCTTTTGATTATTTGATTTTTTTTAATGTTTTGAATTTGAATTGAATTTATTTATTTGGCTGGGAGATGCAGCGCTCCATGAAAGGATTGTCATAACGACGACCTCGATTGAATGTACTTTATAATCTCAGCCAGATATTTTATTTTTAATTGGATCCTAGTGCTTGATCATCACCAAATTTGCAAATTGATTGCTTTTATTGAAATTTGATCCATTAGGAGACATTGATTTATCATTTAAGACCTTCCCACGATGGGATTTTGCTATTTTTGATACTAGTTGCAAACTGTGGGTACAGTCTACGGTTGGAACTTTCAAATTTTGGGAATCGCAGGTCTAACCCGCGGGCAAAAAATCCTAATCCCGAGACCGCAGGTTTCAGCTGCGGTCCAACGAAAATAGGAAAAGGTTTTAAAAAATTATCATTTTTCAAAATTCCTCATTATTACTTGACAGTGACTGCAATTTGAAGAGCTTTGAGAGGCGTGAGAGTAAAATTGATGTAAACTAAAACCTACTACCCTACACACATCAGGATGGCAGACCACGGACAACCTTCTTCCAGCCGAGGCCTCAGTGCGGGTAAGGTAATTCGAAACTGAGTCCTTGCATTCATTACCAATAAAACAAACCAAATTAATTAATTGGTTAATCAATCACATTAAACTGTTGGCAATGAACCACACCCTAGGTTAGGCTAGCTTTAGATTAATTTTTTATTATTATTTTTTGTTTTGCTTTTTGTTTTATCGGCTAGGAAAAGACCCGAAAATGGTCATTTTCCTAGACCGCAACTGCTAGCTACGATTCCCCTTTGACAGGTTGGGGACCGCAGGTATCAGCTGCGATTAGGTTTGAATTACAATAGTCAAAAAATTGACCGTTGTGTAGACCACGGGTTTGACCTGTGGTTCCATTTTTTGTGAATTTTTTTTTAAATTTTCAATTTTTTTTTTGTGATTTTCTTGGTAGTTAATGCCATTTATTGCACCTATGAGATGTATTATTTAAATTTTTTGATCAAGCTTAGCATAATTTTGCATTGTTAGCTATTTTTTTCTTGATCTATCTCTTTTTAGGTCATTTTTAGCTATTTAATTAGCTTGTAGTTAGATTTTTCCTTATACTATATCTCTTTGTAGATACTGACCTCTAGAGCTAGGGAGCCAGAGCTCCTTAACACTCTCCACCCACTGCTGACTAACGGGGAGTAGGAGTGGTTTATAGCCATAGGATTTAGCTATGTTTTGGATCTACCCACTATCAGGGTAGATCAAGCTTATATGACTACGTTGACCCGGAGCTGGAATGCTCGGACCAACACATTTCACCTATCGATAGGTGAAATGACCATCACTCTCGAGGATGTCTATAGGATCTTCAGGATCCCTATTGATGGTGAGGCCATCACCTCCTCTACATTTCAAAGTAGGGGAGTTGTTTTTTATGAGATCTTCGACGATCGAAGCTTGGAGGTCCAATGGAAGATCGACCATGGAGGTGTTCACATTGGATACTGGTACGAGGAGTAGGTCTTCTCCATCCGAGAGATGATTTTTATGCACTTGATCGTGCAGATTGTCCTTCTAGACTCCTCGGGCATGAGGATCCCTTGGAACCTTCTGTCCAGTGTCAGGAGGGTCATTCAAAGCTCCATGACTTAGCCAATGCTCCTAGCCTGGGGGAGCACATTACTATGCTAGCTCTACCGGGAGCTATACCAGATTACCAAAAAAAGCCAAGTAGGCATTAGTTGTAGTGTACTCCTGCAGATCTGGGGTTGGCAGCACATCCGAATCAAGCTACCTATAGAGCTTCCCTTGGTTATTACTTCTATTGATGATGACCATCAGTGCTACGCTACATGCTGGCCCCATAAGGAGGAGGGGTTTCGGAGCAGGTCCCATGTAGAGGACATTGAGCACTACATCAACCGGTTTGCAATATTGAGCCCTGGTGACATTGAGTGGTGTCCATATATGGATTGCCCTACATGGATGGAGGCTAGCGAGCGGTTGTGCCAAGTTCGACGAGACAGATGGCTACTCGACCGCAAGGTCGAGGTCCATAAGTACTAGTTCTACTAGCAGGTCCTACGACAGTTCAGTATGATGCAGGATATTCCAAAGCTGCCTATTTTCTATAGGCGGCTAGTTCTAGAGATAGATATGTAGTGGGTGTAGCCAACACCTCTGAGCGATGATGTAGATTATTTCTAGGAGTTTGGAGTTGCTATGGTTGGGACCACCCCAGCGTATGATACCTGGTGGTCCTTATTTTAGTGGTAGGGATCTGGACCTCTTGGTCGGGTTGATGATGCGGTGGAGGTTGATCCACAGGAACACAATGTGCATCCGCAGATTGAGGATGGATGGGGGGTAGAGGATGCACCACCAGTAGAGGTTGAGGATGAGGCCCTAGATGAGGGTGAGGTGCCTCCAGAAAATGAGGTAGGGCAACTGCTAGCCTAGGTGGTAGATTTATAGAGCTAGGTTGGGAGGCTGCAGTCTCAGCAGTTACAACGGGATACCTCTATCGCCACTTTGGAGGTGAAGCTAGTTGATAGGGAGAGGCATATTTAGGAGGCCTAGGAGCAGATCATGACTATTACAGAGAGGGCTATAATGGTATAGGGGCAAGTCCAAGAGTTGATGAGTGCACTTGAGCTAGCAGAGGCATGACGATCAGTGCCTATAGCAGAGAGGGACTTAGCTCAGTCCTAGGATCAGAGAGGAGACCCGTTATCTTCTCATGTTGTCATGGTACCACCTACAGCACCATTGTCACTATTACCAAGTGATCAATATCCCATGTCAAAGATATGATGTTTATAGGCCCTCACGGAGGAGGGTAATGCTAGATATATAGGTAGGGTAGCTCGTATTTACCAATTAGAGGGCCATATTCGATTGATTGGTGGGCAAGTCCCAGAGGATTCTCATGCTGCAAGGAGTCAGTGGACTAGATCCATGACTATACAACAGTCCTCCGTGAGCTCAAGCCATAGGACTCACAAGACTAAGAGGACTCATAGGTCCTCTAGCACTCACAACACTAGCTTGCACAGGAGCCACAGGGATGACAAAGGTGATGTTGGTGACTCTCCAGTTGGGGGTGCAAGCCCTCCATAGCATTTACATGGGCTATTTTATGATGTACTATTTTTGTGTGTAAGGTCGAGGACCTACACGGATGTATCCTATGGGTATTTTTGATACACTCTATGTACTCATTGCAGATATATATATATATATATATATGATATTTGATCATTTTGGCTCATTATGTGTACTCATTTATTTGTATATTTTATGTTTATGTGATGCACATGGATGCAATTCTTATGTTAATTTAATGCTATATGATGTGATGTATGGATGACATGCACTAGATAGCTATTTTATTTATGGTGATGATGATATGTAGTGATCTAGATGTTTAGATGTGTTATTTATGTTGGATGCATATGGACATGATGCTTTCTCTTTAACACATATTTGATATTACTTTATTGTATGTAATGCTTTATTTACACGATGGTAATCTGATATAAATGAACTTGTATGCTTTAATCACTTAAACAATAAGGAATGAATGCAATATGTGTTTAACAATCTAATGGATGACACCACAGAATATGTAAAAATCATGAATATAATTGGAAATCCTCATAATAAGAATTTAATCAATTAATCACCCATATATGAAATGCGATAATATGATTATGATACGAATGATGCAATATGTCATTCTATTTTATTTTTGCACTTTTGAATGATATGCACAATATAGTCAGTGGTCGTCTAAATATCATTTTTGATATCCATCCGGTATCTATCCTATATCTTGATTGTGCTCACTATTAATGATGTATCACTTATTGGATACTTTTTAATTTGATGATTTGCAATGACTTTTACCTTTGATGGTTTGTGATATTTGATATTTGATGCTATTTGGGAATTTTTTTGAAGTTTTCCATGAGACTCAAACACCCTAGTTGACTTATCAAAAGTTGTATACTAACCACACTAGAATTTTGAGATATAAGGCTTTTGCTAGGATAGGCCCTAACTGTTCATTGTCCCTGTGTGTGCATATGCGTATATTAAGATAAGGCATAAGCATACCCCGATGTCAGGCAGGATTTTTTCATCCCATTGCTAAGATAGGGGATCCACGAATGTTTATCCAATCCTAGTTTTAAATTTCAGTTGGACTAAGCCACTAGGCGATGCAGGACACCTAAAGCTAGCTCATCCACATTCAAACATTGGTTTGTACATAAGCAAGGTGCTAATGTATCAGATATATCATCATGCATAAGGTATGGTAGTATCGACCATTCCAGGGATTCAGGCTCGTCCCTCTCTTTTCTTTCATTTTTTAGGATACTTGCTCATATGTAGTGAAGCAAGGGAGTCGATTGCACTTTGAATTTGAAATTTCTTTGGATCTTCATTTGATCTTCATTTGAACTTGCTTTATGATCTTCATTTGATCTGGATTTGAACTTTGATTTATGATCTTCATTTGATCTTGATTTGAACTTTGATTTATGATCTTCATTTGATCTTGTTTTGAACTTTGATTTCTGATCTTCATTTGATCTTCATTTTTTGGAATCTATATTTGATACTTCTTCAAAAACTTCCCTTTGGGGATTTTACTTTGGGGGGAACTATTTTTGGGATATCGATTGAGTGTATCGATCTATGATATCAATATGGGATATCAATATGGGATGTCGATCTGGAATGTGGACCTATGGTATCAATATTGAGGATTGATGTGGGATATCACTTTGGGATATTGCTCATTTTATCATAAGCAAGGGATTCTGGGTAGGGAATAAACTTGTCCTTTTTCCAATTGCCAATATTTCCCAAACCATCCGCATTGGGGGATAAGCAAGAATAACTCTTTTCACTTCAAGATACCCGGTCCTGCTTCGTGGATTTCATCTTCCCCTAGTCCTTATTAGGATTGTTTAATTTATTTATTAGTGATAGGATTATGATATGCTAAGGGCTATACTAACTGGACCTTAGCTACAAAAGCAAAGTAAGATTTCTATCAACTCTTGATAAGACCTCTAGGTATGGTTGAGTGACCGAAAAACCCTAGTATATTCTTCATAGCAACATTATGGGTTGTGTTGAAAAACACATTTACTCACATGAATGATGGATTATGATAAATGCAAAGGTGCATGATTGAAACACAAACGTGGCATCGTTTGTAAGACTAACAAACACAATTCCTTCTACTACGGAATGCAATGGATGACGAATACCTATATGTAATGCAATGAAATGAATGCATGTGTGAATGAAAATGCATAATGCAAATGCAAATCTTTTCTATTTTCTTTCATGTTATCAAAAAAAGGGCTTTTTGGATAGGTGCTTTACCAATTTTTTGGATTTTATTTATTTTATCATTTTTATGAGTTTTTGAGCCTTTATATTTGACCAAACGGTGAGTACATGTCTTCGGAGCCTTTAAATTGACCAAGCGATTCTTAGGAACCCTTGGAGCTTTTAGGATTGACCAAAGGGATTATGAGCACCTTTGGGGCATTTTGGGATGACCAAGCGATTCTTAAGAATCCTTGGAGCCTTTGGGATTGACCAAGGGGATTATGAGCACCTTTGGGGATTTTTGGGATGACCAAGTGACTCTTAAGAATACTTGGAGACTTTGGGTTGACCAAGCATTTTTTTAGAAACTCTTGGTGCCTTTTGATTGACCAAACTACTCATAGACGAGCTTGGAGTCTTCTAGGATGATCGAGCGATGTTTAGCAAACCCTCAAAGATTTTTGAGAGGATATGTTGCCCTATTGTATCACTCCAAATTTTTTGCATCCTTACCTTCAGGCTAAAGGATCCGTGCCCGAAAGGAGGATGGGAAAAGGATGGGACAATACCTCGAACTGAGAGGCCCTTTGAATGTCCCGCCTCTCGAGGGAGGGGTATTAAGGTGATTTTTTGACGGATGGTGGGGTTCACCAAGAAACATTTAGTGGCAGTTTCCATGCCTAGGTTGGGGATGAGTTTAATGTGTTCAATTTTAGCTTTAAACATCCAAGTCCTAGGTTTGGCCAAATGAATCTAAACTAAGCTATATAAAATGCTGACTATATGAATACAGAAAACAGATTTGATAAAAAAATAGAGAGAATAAACTAGATTAAAGAGCCATACCTGGTCTTGAATGTCTGATGGAGATTCTGATTTTTGAAGCAGTCCAGATCGTCTAGAATTTGACAAGATCGTATCCTATCTGACAGGATCTTCAGACGAATTCGTCAGAGACTTGCAAACAGAGAAATAGATACAAAATTCCAGAAATACAACTATTCTGATAGAGGAAAATGATGTGAAATAACCATAAGAATGTTAACAAGATAATCCCAAATGGAAATACAAGTAAATTACGGTTCTTTAATAGCTAATCATGATCTTATTATGCAATTAAACTACATGGGTGAACTCCAAGATGCAATATAATAGGAAATACTAATAAAACTGACTAAATGCAAAATAAAGTAGCAGCAAAGTATAGGAAAAGTGCAAACTCTGGGCATTGATTGCCCCAATGTAGACTGCAGTTGAAATCATCTCGAATTGATACGAAATCGTCTCGAATTGGATAGGATCGTCTGCTACAACTTGAGCTTGCTCCGGCTAAAGAATAACAAGGTTCCTACAACAAAATTTGGATAGGACAAGTGCAGATGGTAATCCAGGGTGTTCTAATGCGTGTAAAGGTCAAATTACAAAAAATCCAGCCAGGGAAAAGTCAAGGGGGGTCCTAAGGTTTAAATAGACTTAGGAGGGAAGTTGGGAGGTTGGAGATCATCCTAATTTGGAAGATCTCCAATGGGGGAGGTCTCTAACGGTGTAGACGTGTCTCTGCCCGAGTTAGAGAAGTTGTTGAAACAGAAGCTAATTAAAAAAATTAGTTTTGGGACGAGATCGTCTGGACATCCTAGTCC
This sequence comes from Wollemia nobilis, assembly GCA_028583015.1. Lineage (NCBI taxonomy): Eukaryota > Viridiplantae > Streptophyta > Pinopsida > Araucariales > Araucariaceae > Wollemia > Wollemia nobilis. The sequence goes on from JAQPPZ010001106.1 coordinate 11,876,217, forward strand.
AGACGAAATCGTCCAATCTGAGGCAATATCGTCTGATCGACGACGATATCGTCCAACGGTCACAACAAATCCTAAAAATGGCATGAAAAACAAGGGGAGTGGGTAAAAGGCTGTTTGGGAGCAGTTTTGGGGGTTGAATTTGAATTTGAATTATTACTAAGGTAATTTTGATTATTGCTAAGTTTTATTGTGCCAATTTTAGGGTGCTACATTTTGCCCCCTCTTTAGCGAATTTTTTGAAGAAAATGCGTTAAATATGAGTTCTTCTCAATTTACGAGAAAGCAAAAATTATTCTCATTTTTAGGCGATGATTCTTGGTCGAATCGTACGACAACTTACTATGATGCCCCCTCCGTGTTTTTACCCAAATCGAATGTTTTGAGGTAAAAACGCGGAAAAGCAAAATTAAAATTTTTTTAATGGTTTTTTGAATAAAATTAAGAAAAATAGGGAAAAACCTTAATTCATTGTTACTATTCATTTTTATTGTTTTCTAGAGCTCTGCAGATAAGATGGTCGAAACAGTGCACAGATCGACAGAGGTCCGACGCAGGCTACGGGTAAGGGTCGAAACTTAATTTAGAATGCTTAAATTTTGATTTTCTATGCTTTTTAGATTAAATTTTGATGATTTTTGAGCATCACGGCCACTTTTGGGCCGTCGACGTCGTCAGGACGAAATCGTCTCGATTTGGTCGAAATCGTCTCTATAACGTTGATTTCGTCCAGGGGCAAAATCGAAAAAAATGGGGACGATTTCAGCTTGCGAAATCGAAGACGAATTTTCTCAAATTGGGGATGATATCATCCAATAGTGGATGATATCATTGATGAAATTGAACTTACTTTACTTGCATTTTTAATCATTGTTTTATTAATGATTTTTATTGTTTTGTTGTTTATGTTGCAAAGAGGATTACTAAAGAGCAAAGAATGGAAATACGACGGGCTGAGGGATGACTTGGTCGCTCTATCTCAGGCAGAGTGAGATCAGTTGGCACAAGTCGGCTTGCAACATGTGGCAGAGATGCCATAGGTTTCTACAGACATGGGGCTATTGACAGCCCTAGCAGAGAGGTGGTATCCGGGTTCTTCCTGTTTCTGGTTACCGACAGGGGAGATGACTCCCACACTAGAGGATGTATGGAGGATTTTGAGGATCCCCATACAAGTACGATTGATAACTCCCATGGCCAATCAGGGCCACGCGATGATGTGACTGTGTGGAGATCCGAGCTTCGCCCTAGAGAAGGGCGGAGTGAACATCGAGTCACTATGCTAGATGCTTGGGGCATCTAGACTGACACAAGTTTTGGTTGGGGTTGTAGGTGGTCTGCTGCTATGCCATCAGAGTGGATGCAGAGTACCATGGCTACTGACAGATGTGGTCTGCGACATGAGAGACCACGGGTACAAGTTTGCTTGGGGGAGTTATGTACTATGCCGATTGTATAGGATCCTGCATGGGGTCGTATACAAGGGCGGTCGATGTCTGGTTATGACATCACTACTGCAGGTTTGGTGCTAGGAGCACATCATAGTGCGGAGACCGATAGGGCTCCCACTGATAGGGATTGATGAGGAGAGACCCCGAGCTTTCTACTGGTGGCTCCAGAGAGGGTCACAGTGGCGGATAGATCTACCAATGTCTTGGAGACTACTTGACGACCTTATCTCCGACCAGATCACCTGGAGGCCTTGGAGATATCATCTAGGGTGGGTCGAGGATGAACAGGAGTTGGATCGCATTAGGCGAACCTGCTGGCTGAGGATGGAAAGGGGAGAGGTGGAGCTCCATCGCTACAATCAATTTTTGAGGCAGTTCAGTCTACAGTAGGGGATCCCATCTCTTAGAGACTACGATTTTTTTTGGACTGTCCGGATTAACACTATAGCTAGCAAGGCTCTAGATATGCAACGCTTCTGGAGTCAGGATGTAGATGATGCCCCCATTCAGCCAGTGGATGGGGATGATGTAGGGGTAGCCGACGGCTACGATGCCTGGTATGCAGGCATCCGCCCTCCTCGGATGACGAGGGCTCAGGGTCCAATTCATGCAGTTGTGCATCGAATGGGGAGGCAACACCAGGAGGCCATTGAGGCAGCATAGGGTCACAGAGGGAGAGAGCAGAGGAGACCACAGGCTTAGTAGAGGCCATGATAGCGGGAGAGGAGGGAGGAGAGACCCCCTTCTCCATGGAGAGCGAGACCACCATCGCCCGATAAGGGCAAGGGTGTGGACATAGGAGAGAGTAGTGAGATGGCTACTCTTCGGGCAGAGACTATTCATCTCCAGGCATAGGTGCAGACTCTATAGGATGAGGCTACACACCACCGAGCTGAGGCTACACAGCTTAGAGATGAGGTTGCATGCCTCAGAGCATGGAGCGGAGGAGCGATCACTCAAGAGCTGACACGGTCGATTGCTCAGACCACGTTCTATCAGGGTATCTACTTCTAGATGGTGCCAGAGGGCTAGAGGGTACAATTTCCAACTGGCATTGCGGATCCAATCAGGGTTGGGTCGTCGAGGACTTCATCCCGATCAACAACTAGGACTCGTAGTACCACACATACTGCGATGGGGCCACCTCGTCCACCTCAAGGCTGGGGAGGAGATGAGGCTGAGAGCTCGAGGGGTTCTCGAGGCTAGGCTACCTGCACCGTACTGGATTGATTAGATGATTTGAGAGGATTGAGTATGCCAAGATGTAGATTGTGGCATACCAATCCAGTTTTGATATGATGTACATATATTGTTGAGATATATATATATATATATATGATATTTTTGATCATATGACTTGTCTTATGCGTTTGTATGATGCTTTAATGTTTTGGTGTGATTGATTTGATGATTCATGTAATTATGTCATTTTGGAAATATTATGGTTTGAAGGTCATGCTTTTAAAATTTTTAAATGAAATAATCTGATGTAAACAAATTGGTTGTTTGTGATGTGATTCGATAAAAAAGAAAAGGGACTTCTAAAAATAATTTCAAAGGACATTGTCGCTATTATAGACCATTTCATGGAGTCGCCACTCACTCGGTCGTCAAGCTAATCCCAGTATAGAAATATTGTTAAAAGTAAAAGAGTGCTTAAGAGACTGTCTTAAGACTTTGTTGTGATGATGCAAATGATGATGATGATGATTGTTTTCAGATTTTCATGAAAAAAATTATGCATGAAATATTTTAAAATGACTTTTGCTAGGCATAAATTCCTAAGTGTGATAAAATATTTGGAAAAATCCCTAGGAATTATACCATCATTGCAAAATTGAAGTTTGACATAATGACATGAAAATAGAGTAAGTGTTTGTTTTGTTTTAAAGCATAATTGTGTAACATAATGATTTAAGTCATACGTTTTTATGATTTTGAATAAATGGAAAATAAAATTGGTACAATGGTTTGCACTAGGCATAGAATATTTAGGTATAGACTTATACCATCATCGCGAAATCCAAAGAAGAAAATAATATAATAGTTTTATTGCATGGTTGATTTTTAATTTTTGAAAATAAACAGAAAATATGAAGATGAGGACTTGCGCTAGGCATAAAATTCCAATTTTGGTTTTGGAACTATACCATCGTCACGAAAGTCAAAATTTATATATAAATGTAACTTTATTGCATGTTTTGAAAATGATTTTGATTTTTGATAATGCATATAGTTGTCTTTTTACTAAACACCTATTATTTAAAGAGGAAAATAAATTTATTCCAAACAATTTGCAAAAATATTTCAAAGTATCTTAAAGACAAAAGTTAGATTTATAAGGAATCCTATGTGCGTAGGTGAGTTCATTACCAATCTTGATTTATCATAATGATACACAAAATATCTCAAATACAAAATGTGTGTGCAATTGCATTGTTCATTGACCAGGTTTGAGCAAGATACTATGATACAAGTGATTTGAATTAACCAAATAAGTGTTCATTAACCATGATTTAGATGCATATAACCATACCAGACTACTATGTAGGTCGGGTTATCAAGAGCTAGCTAATCCATAAGCAGACATAGGTCTGTACAAAAGAAGGTCGCTAATGTGATAGACATATCGCCACGTTAGGAGTTACCCAACGCCAAGCGGGTTGGGCATAAACCACCTGTTATGGGGCTTACCTCATAGTTTTCGAATAATTGAGAATTCCAGGGATTCAAGCTCATCAACCCTTCTTTTCTTTTCAATGGGTAGGGAAAGGGATTTTATTGCTTTTGCTTTTGCTTTTTTCTTTTTCTTTGCTTTTGCTTTTCTTTTTCTCTTTTTTTTTTTTTTTTTGTATTTTTGTATTTTGGCTTGATATTTGAGATAATGCTGAAATAACTTGTTTCTTTTTCTTTTTTCTTGAACTTTGCTTTTCTTCCTATGCTAGGGATACTTGCTCGGATTAGCTGTAGAGCAAGGGATTTTTATTCTGGGTAAGGGTGAACTTGTCCTTTTGTCAATTCTCAAAAATTCTAGACCATGTGCATGATAGGATAGCAGGGGAAACTTTTCGCTCAAGAAACCACTTCTACTATGTAGCATAGCATGGACATTACAAATATAATCATTTTATTGTGAAAGGATATGCTTGGTTTAAGTAAATAACAAGATCAATTCTCTGTGCTCAAACTTTATTTAATTGAATTGTGTGGACTTTGATATAAGAGAGATTAGTAATCATGCCAGATAAAATCAACATATTTATTTTTGTGTGTGTGATAGTAAGAGATTCCAAATAAATGCTAATTTATCCAAAATAACTTGAAAATATAACTGCAATACTTGAAGAAGAAATATATATAACAAAGATTTTTGAGGAGTTTGATGATTTTGACTCTCTCTTTCTTCTTTATTTTTTGGGTTTCAAAAGAGTCAATAATATTGCTGTGTTGACTTATTATTATTTTTTTGTCATTTGTTTTTGTGTAAATGATTATATATATATATATATATATATATTTTTTTTTTTAAATGAGACAACATGCAAAATATGTACAAATGATGAAATGACCAAATTTTATGCATAATATCGCTTAAGATGCATAATATTCATAGGTTCTTTTAAATCTTTACCATCTAAGGTAGCTAATTTGTATGCTCCTGATTCAAATTTAGCAGTAATAATATATGGTCCAAGCCATTTGGGCTCAAATTTACCTTTAAGGTCTTTAGTTGCATTAGTATTTTTTTGATTTTCTTTTAAAACAAGGTCACCGACCTCAAAGGATCGATGATGAACTTTCTTGGCATATGATCTTTTAAGCTTGTTTTGGTAAGCACGAAGATGCTCCAAAGCATTGATGCGCTTTTCATCTAGAAGTTCCAGCTGACTGAGTCTGCCAGCTCGATATTCATCTCCTACTTCGGTATCTTGAAGTAGTAGAGCCAAAGAAGGAACTTCTAATTCAAAAGGAAAAACGGCTTCGATGCCATAAACCAAGACAAAAGGTGAAGTTCCTGTGGGAGTTCGAACACTAGTTCGATAGGCCCACAAAGCAGGATATAATTGAATGTGCCGATCACGGCCAGATTTATTGACCAATATTTTAAGAATTTTGATTAAGGTTTTGTTAGATGCTTCTACTTGGCCATTACCCTGAGGATAATAGGGAGTGGACCAGCGATGTTGAATCTTATATTTTTGGCATAATTTCTTGACATATTTATTTTTGAAACAAGTTCCATTGTCTAAGATGAGATTTGCAAGAATTTCGAACCTACAAATGATTTTATTAAAAATAAATTTAGAGACGTGTGTTCCAGTGCAGGAAGCTAAAGGCATAGCTTCAAACCACTTCGTGAAATACTCAGTGGCGGTTATGATGAATTTGTGTCCATCGGATGACACGGGATTAATTTTGCCAATAATGTCTAAGCCCCATTTTGAAAAGGGCCAAGGAGATGAAATAGCTCGCAGCCTCTTGTGCGAGCACATGGACAAGGTCAGCATGTTTCTGGCACTTGTCACAATGGCGCACATAATCATGTGCATCCTTTTCCATGGTAGGCCAAAAGTAGCCTATCCTAAGGAGCTTTTTAGCAATGACACTACCACTGAAGTGTCCTCCACAAGATCCATTGTGGACTTCACTTAAAGCTAATTTGGATTCTTCTAGATTCAAACATCTCAATAGGATACCTTCAAAATATCTCCTATATAAAGTATTGCCAATTATTACAAATCGACTTGCTCGTCTATGTAATAACCGACATTGGTTTCTATTAGAATTGGCAGGGAAAGTCCCATTGTGAAGAAAATCAAATATATCCGTATACCAAGGTTTAGGAGTAGTTTCATTGATTAGAAACACATCCAAAGGTTCTAAACATGAATTATTTGAAGCGGGTTCCTGGAGTCGATGAATAATGATGGTGGCATATTTGTCATCTAACTCCAAGGGCAGAAGAGATGCAGTTGCGGCCATAGCGTTAGCCGCACGGTTGCTAGTTCACGGAATAGCTTCCAAGGTAACTTTATCAAACAAGGATAACAATTGCAAAACATATGCTTTATATGGGCGTAATTTATCATCTCTAGTCTGATAAACTTCATTAATTTTATTTATGACAAGTTGAGAATCACCAAAAACTAGCAGATGTTTGATTTTTAATGCCAAGGCAGCTCGTAATCCAAGGATTAGAGCCTCATATTCGGCAGTATTATTGGTGCAAGAAAATGTTAATTTAAAAGATAAAGGTATAATGTGTTTTTGTGGAGATATTAAAATAATACCAGCACTAGCCCCACTCATGCATCGGGCTCCATCAAAGTATAAGGACCATTGTTCAACATGGTCTGCCTCTAATTGAAGGCATTCATCAGGAAACTCAATGATGAGGGGATGGGTAGACTCTAAGGGTGCAGCAACTAACTGATCTGCTATGATTTGGCCCTTAACAGACTTTTGTCCTATGAATGTGAGTTTAAAATCGCTTAGAGCAAGAACCCACTTGGCTGTGCGACCCGATAAATAAGGTCAACTCATAAGATACCGCAAGGGATCATATTTAGCAATGACATATGTTTTTTGACTAAGCATATAATGGCATAATTTCTACGTAGAAAATACGACTGCTAGACATAGTTTTTCTAATGAGGTATAACGAGTTTCATAACTGATTAAATTTTGGCTAATGTAATAATTAGCACGTTCTTTCTTCTCATCATCAAGCTGAGCTAACATAGCTCCTAAAGCAAAATCTGAAGCTAAAATATACAGGAGAAATGGGCGATCAGGTCTAGGCGGTGAAAGCATAGGTGGGTTAAAGAGGTATTGTTTGAGAAGTTCAAAAGCTTTTGTACATTCATCGTCCCAGTTAAAAGGGACATCCTTCTTAAGGAGCTTAATAAAGGGAGTGGTTTTGTTTGCCAGCTTATCGATGAAGCGACGGATGGCTTGAAGCTTACCTTGTAAACTTTGTAACTCAGATATATTGGTAGGTGCGGGCATATCAGTGATAGCCGCAATCTTGAGAGGGTCGATTTTGATACCACGTAAAGAAACTAAAACCCCTAATAGTTTATTGGACTTAACTCCGAATATGCATTTGGCTGGATTTAATCGAATAAGATATTCTCTTAATCGATTAAATACTTTTCTCAAATCATCTAAATGATCTTCTTTAATAGAGTGAGCTATAATATCATCTACATAATCATGTAGGATATCATGCATAATATCATGAAAGATATAAGTCATAGCTCGTTGATATGTTGCGTCTGCATTCTTTAAACCAAATGGCATCACTTTCCAACAAAAGGTACCCCAAGGGGTAATAAAGGTTGTTTTAGCCTGATCTTCAGGAGCTATCTTGATATGATTATAGCCGAAAAATCCATCCATTAGGGACATCATTCCACTCCCGATGGTAAATTCAATGATTTGGTCCATGTTTGGAAGAGGAAAATCATCTTTAGGGCATGCAACGTTAATATCTCTAAAGTCTCGTGCAAACCCTAACTTTGGTAGCTTCTTTCTTGGTGACTGGAACTACATTCGAGATCCATTCAGCATAATCAATAGCTTGTATGAAAATAATATTTAGGAGCTTTTCTAACTCCCATTTGACTAGCAGGGCCACTTTGGGATGCATTTTTCTAAGTTTTTGTTTAACAGGTTTAGCATCCAGATGGACTACTAGATGATGCATGACTACAGAAGGGTCCAGACACGGCATATCTTCATATGTCCAAGCGAAGACATCTTCATATTCTTTAAGGAATGCAATGTATTCATCTTGTTTTTCTTGACTTAATGCTGATCCAATATTGATTATGTGAGGATTATCCTCATTTCCAATGTTAACTTTAATGAAGTTTTCTACTTCCATGTGTAGATCTCTTTCAAAATTAGGTGGGGCGAGTGAAACACCCAATTATTGTAATTCTTTTAAGGTTAAGTTGGATAATTCGTCTTGATGAGTGGTGGCCTCAAGTTGGGCTATAGTTGGCATAGAACCATCAAAATAAAAACCATTGTGTAACAACTCTTCAACAGAGACATCATGGAAAATATCTCCTTCCAACTCATCGGATTCAACAATCAATTCAGGGTAAGCTATGGATAGCATATTGCAGGTAAAGGGATTATTCTTTGAACACAAAGAATCTTGTTTATCTATATAATCTTGATAACATATGAGTTGATCATCATATTCAAAAGGGAAGGGTTGACCCTTACTAGGAAATAGGCCCACACCACATCGAGCGGGCCATGGCTCTACCTCAATAGGTTCTTTCATACCATTTTGGAAAGGTCCCAAGCCTTTCCCTTTATAGCCCATTTTAAGCATTATGGGTTTAGCTTTAATATATTCATTAGCAAAATAACATCGGGCATATCCCTCATGATGAGTTTTGATATTTCAGGGTATTCTTCCCCAATCATATCCTTTATAAATAAAAGCACAACTCCCGACTTGGTAAGTACTTCCCATAGGTTGTGGGAGGCCCAAAGTACGAGGAGATGGTGGCAAGTTATTTAAAATAATTGAATCTTGCATAAAAGCATTTGTTTTTTCTGATATTAAGATTGTGGATAAATTCGGTAAAATTTCATCAAAAAGAGCATAAGATGTAGAAGGATCATTCCCTATATCTTTAGATGTGGAAGGTATGATAGATGTTGATAATGTGGGGGTGTCAATAAATGGGTCTATAGGTTTTGAAATTACAGGGATAGAACATGAAGGATTGGTTGTGGATTGAAGATATTTTTGAGGTTTTAGTGTGGTTTGTTCAGAAGATGGTTGAGTTAAATGTATAGGTGTAGTTGATGGAGTAGATGATGTTATGTGTGTGTGTTTCACACGTTTAGATGAAAAATAAGAATTAGGATGTGTGGATGACAAAGCGGGGAAAAATTGCACTCCAACAGGTTCTGCAAAAGCACACATATCAAAGGGTCTAGGGTCACCATGGATAGTGACCAACTGATTTTTAAATTCAAATTTAACACACTGATGTAAAGTGGAGGGAACCGCTCGCATCGCATTGATCCAAGGGCGACCCAAAAGTATATTGTATGATGTTGGGAAATGTAAAATAAACACGGTTGTATCTAGGGTTCTAGGACCAACTTGCAAGGGTAAGGTAATGACTCCACATGTTTCTTATGTCTCGTCATTGAAAGCTTTGATAATCATGTCAGTTTTCTTCATTTCATCACTTCAAAAGCCAAATCGTTGGTAGAAGTCAAAAGTGCAAATGTTTAGAGATGAACCATTATCAATCAAGACTCTTTTAACAAGTACATCTCCAATTAAAGTAGTAATATATAAGGGGTTATCCTTATGTAAACTATGTTGTGGGATATATTTATCCCGAAAATCAATACAATCAACTTCTCGAGTAATGATAGTATTGGACATGGCTTCGGGTTGAATATTTTAAGGTACCATCATTTGGCTTAATGTAAGCATTAACTCATCCCTATGGGTAGAAGAAGATCTTAACAAGTCCAAAAGGGAAATTCGGTTGTAGTATTGGATAATTGTTCATTAATATTGTAAGGAGGTTTTGGTTGAACATTAGACATATGATTCCCTTTATTGGGATTTTTCAAAATAAATGGAGCTGATCCATCATTTTGAGTTTGATCTTGTTGAAATTTTTGAGCCTGTTATCTGGTAACAACTCCAATGGTACCCACAATGTTATATTGAAGACATTGAACTGGTCTTGGTTGAGCGTTTATGGCTTGTTCATTAGGAAGGAACTGATTAGAAGAGGGTCGAGTAGTAACTCTTCTAGGAAATGGTTCTTCTGGAACCATAGCATCCGTGATGGGTTGAATAGGATCTGATTCATTTTCAAAACTATTCGATTGGTTTGAGGTGATGTCTACTTCACTTTCAGTATCTGATTCTACATCACTAGGATCGAGAGTGTGAATATTATGTAGGGGTCTGGTCGTGACCATGGATAAGGTTGTGCCAAATATTTAAGGATCCTGAACAGATAATTGTCTGCTAATAGTCCCTACATATCGGGTAGGAGGGGGAACATTATGATGTTCGATTTGATTGGCCACTTATTTACCATGGTTTGGTAAAGGATGTTGAAATATATCCAATGATTGATTAGCATTTTGATTTTGATTTTGGGGAATGGTCTTTTGAGCATTATTAGGAGCATTTTGTTTAGGTTGGAAAGCTTGCACCTCCATTTCATTATTATTAATCAAATCTTGTATTTTATGTTTCAATATTTTACAAGAGTTTGTAGCATGTCCAGGTCCTCTATGAAAGTCACAATGTAAATCAGCTCTATATATGGATATAGTTGGATCAGGTTCCCGGATAGCTGGTAATTGGATCAAGCCTCGTGCTAATAATTGAGGAAGAATGGTTGATAAAGGTTGATTCAATCTAGTAAATTCTCGAGGAGGTTTATCAGGAGGTTTTAATATAAATTTTTCTATTGTCTTTGTTGTATTGATATTAGCAACGTTTCTACTATCAGTGACTCCGTCACCTACAACTTGTTTGTTTTTATACTGATTTCTAGATGTTTTCTCATCATCTTTCTTTTTGAGCTGACCTCTTCTAATGAGAGCATCTTCTACCATTCGAGCTAAGTCTATAGCTTGATCGAAGGTAGTTAAGGTAGCAGTTGATAACTCATAAGATATTTGTTCTTGTAAATTATTAATAAAAATGTCCAACATTTCCCTATAAGGTAACACAAAGTGCAGTTTTCCTATCAATTGCTGCCATCTAGCTAAGAAATCAGCAAAACATTCATCTTTGTCTTGTTTTAAGTTGTACAAATCTTTAATGGTGACATGCCTCTCGATGTAGGCACTAAATTGATGAACAAAAGATTCAAATGTTTCTTCAAAATTTCTCAAAGAATGAGTGGGCAATTGATAGTACCACTCTAATGCCATTCCTCCTAAACTTTTCGGGAACATTTTTAGTAATAGCAAGTCTTCATGTGATATATCATGACATGCTATCCTAAACATGCGAAGATGCTCTATGGGATCTTCGGTTCCTTTATATATAGGCAGGACGGGCATGGGAAAGTGTTTAGGGTATGGTTGTGCTACAACTATGGGATCCAAAGGTTGAATACATATCTCTCGATAATTGTACGAGGGACGGTAGGGATCTATCTGGTCCATGCACGAAGCTAATTGTTTCACCATGGCTTCCAGATTACTGGTTTGCCCACCATATTGGTTCGGTAGGGGCATTAATATGGGATTTGTGAGCATATGATGGAGGGACATGGAGATTAGATGCTATATTGCTATTGTGTAAATTGTTGGTAGGAAGGGTGTTATGAAGAAATTTTGAAGTTGTATTATGTTGTATGCCCGATTGTTGAAAATTGGTGTTTGGCTTCATTTTAGGTTTTTGTCTACTTGAAGCATATTGATCAATAGTTTGGTGAAATAAAGCAGTGAAGGAAGGTTTCTTTTGTGTGGGAATGATTTTAGGCTCAATAACAGGTTCCTTAGGGGGTCGGGTAACCTATTGTTTTGGCATATTATGAATCATAGTGAACATATCTCTATTGGATGGTCCAGCTTTATCACTTTCTTGATCAATGAAAGACAAGGGATTAGTGTGTATGTCAAACATATGTTCCATGGTTGCTTGAGTGTCACTAATTTGCCCTTTATCAATACGAATTACCATATTAAGAGCACCAATGTTATTATTGAAAAATTTCCAGAAATGATCTAAGTTATCAAAAGCAATAGTTCCATCTGGAGCTATTCTAGGGGATGAAGATCCTTCCTCTTTAAGATTTTCTTGTTGTTCATTTTCCTCAGCCAGCTCATCTTCTGGTTGTTCTAGAGTTTCTCCTTCTGGAATTGATTCCTCAGGAAGGACATTTGGGTTTTTTGTTTTGTCTTCTAACCAATCTTCTTCTTGTTTAGTTTGTTTACCATTCCTAAGTTTAGGCATTGTGCTTAAATTTAGATTTCAAAAAATATATATATACTTGTATATATATAAATATATGTGCAACAAGCTTAAGAGGTATATATTTTAATTATATACCTACTATAGTATTTGAAATAAAATGTTTTTGGTTTTTGTTATGTTTTGGTTTTTCTTGTTTTTGTAACAATATTATAAAGATAACAAACAACACACTAAATGCAAGAAATAATAATAATGCAAGCAATGATCTAGTTTTCTATAAACAATTTATAAATATCATTAATGGGCTCGAGTTCTTTAGGAGTCATGAAGTGTTCTTCTTCAAATTGAAATTTTTCTTTCAAGAATTTGACAAAAAGTGCTATAGTGATATTATCTGTCTCAGATTCTGGTTGGTAGAAATAAAGTTCGTGGCAATACTCTCGATATAACACAGCCCTAGGAACTCTATTCCATCTTTCCCTATCCATAAGAACGACCTCTTGATCTTCTACACGACCTAGGAATTGGTGTATAACAGCTGCGTTCTCGAGGTATTCCTCAAAGGTGAACAATTTTGAAGACATAAGAGCTCTCTTATAAGCTAACCACCTATGGCAGGCTCTCTGAAGTTCATGATAAACAACAAGTTGATGAGGATCTAGGATCCTATCTAGGGCAAACCTCTTGATTTGTCTAAGTTTGGTTGATCTATATGAAATGACACCTAGCCTCCTATCAAGTTCTTTCCACAAAAGTTGGTTTCTATCTGTTTCAGGCACACTAAGCACAAAATTAACTTCTATGGCTGCTAATTGGTTTTCAACATTTATAGTAACTGCTAGTATTTTCTTAGGAGCTACCATCTAGACATGATATGCAACTTAGTAGTTTTCTAATGATTTAAAATGCATCTATATTTTTGTTTTTTTTTTCTTTTGTTTTCAAAAGGTTTTAGTTTCACGTCGAGTTCACCAAAATGTATCGCTCCAAATTTTTCGCATCCTTACCTTCAGGCTAAAGGATCTATGCCCGGAAGGAGGATGGGAAAAGTATGGGACAATACCTCGGACTAAGAGGCCCTTTGAAGGTCCCACCTCTCGGGGGAGGGGTATTAAGGTGATTTTTCGACGGATGGTGGGGTTCACCAGGAAACGTTTAGTGGCAGTTTCCACGCCTAGGTTGGGGATGAGTTTAATGTGTTCAATTTTAGCTTTAAACATCCAAGTCCCAGGTTTGGCCAAATGAATCTAAACTAAGCTATATAAAATGCTGACTATATGAATACAAAAAATAGATTTGAACAGAAAACAGATAGAATAAACTAGATTAAAGAGCCATACCTGGTCCCGGATGTCTGATGGAGATTCTGATTTTTGAAGCAGTCCAGATCATCTAGAATTTGACAAGATCGTCTCCTATCTGACATGATCGTCTGAGATCTGACGAATTTGTCAGACGAATTCTTCAGAGACCTACAAACAGAGAAATAGATACAAAATGCCAGAAATACAACTATTTTGATAGAGGAAAATGATGTGAAATAACCATAAGAATGTTAACAAGATAATCCCAAATGGAAATACAAGTAAATTATGATTCTTTAATAGCTAATCATGATCTTATTATGCAATTAAACTACATGGGTGAACTCCAAGATGCAAGATAATAGGAAATACTAATAAAACTGACTAAATGCAAAATAAAGTAGTAGCAAAGTATAGGAAAAGTGCAAACTCTGGGCACTGATTGCCCTAATGTAGATTGTAATCAAAATCATCTTGGATTGATACGAAATCATCTCGAATTGGACAGGATCATCTGTGACGACCTGAGCTTGCTCCGGCTGAATAATAACAAGGTTCCTGCAACAAAATTTGGATAGGACAAGTGCAGATGGTAATCCATGGTGTTCTAATGCATGTAAAGGTCAAATTACAAAAAATCTAGCCAGGGAAAAGTCAAGGGGGGTCCTAAGGTTTAAATAGACTTAGGAGGGAAGTTGGGAGGTTGGAGATCATCCTAATTTGGAAGATCTCCAACGTGGAAGGTCTCTAACGGTGCAGACGCGTCTCTGCCCGAGTTAGAGAAGCTGTTGAAATAGAAGCTAATTAAGAAAAAATAGTTTTGGGATGAGATCATCTAGACATCCTAGTCCAGACGAAATCGTCCGATCTGAGGCGATATCGTCTGATCGGCGACGATATCGTCCAACGGTCACAAAAAATCCTAAAAATGGCATGAAAAACAAGGGGAGCGGGTAAAAGGCTGTTTGGGAGTGATTTTGGGGGTTGAATTTGAATTTGAATTATTACTAAGGTAATTTTGATTATTGCTAAGTTTTACTGTGCCAATTTTAGGGTGCTACACCTATATACCCCCAGTGTGTGTGCCATTAAATGATAATGAGGGAGGTGCGATACCTCTAGGCTCCTTATTTTGCCTTATCGAATTTGGTGTGGCTGGTGGGGAAGATATGCTACCTTTAAGACCCCCAGTGTGCTTGCTATTCACTGAAATGTAATCAGCTTATTTAGGAAGAGTGACAAAAATCAACTATCCCACATGAGGAATGGACCTCAGCAGAGTTTCTATGCTTTTTTAGGGTTGAACGAGCGAACCATCCTCGTGGACCGCATCTCGCTCCACTAGGTCTTAGATGACCCTCTTAAATGATTGACAATCTCGAATGTCATGTTCATGCGCTCGATGATACACACAAAAGGAGCTCTTGATAGGTGAGCCAGTCTTGGATATCCTATGCTTGACTTCAGGCAATATGAATACCTTTGCATTTTGTAACTTTTGGAACAAAGTTAGCATAGTCATCTGAAATGAAACTATTCACTGCACTGGCTTATCGAACTTCAACATGTCGAGGCACTATAAGATAACCATCTTCCTGATAAACCCCCTTATCTATAAAGTGTTGCACCACACTCTTGAATTCACGATAATATCGAATGCCATGACCCTATATTCGATGGTAGAGACAATAGTGATGCTCCCTGTAACCTATAGGGTTTGCTCTATTTGGGTCTACAAGGATGATTTTAGGTAAGGTGATGGCCTTAGCCTCTTGTAGCTTCTTAAAGATGTTAGACATAGAATCTTTTACAGGAGTCAAAACGTGCTGCAACTGCTTTGGGTGCTTGACCCACACTGGTTTACTTTGAGGACCCAATGGTTGGGTTGGTCGTATGGGCTCTTGCTTTTGTTGAGGATTTTACTGTATTTGCACAGGAAGTGATTCGGCCTCAACCAAGGGTTGCTTTTGTGATTCCAGGTTTTTAAATTGGTTCATGATAAAATGCAACGCCTTATCCTACTCATCCATATGATGTTCCATTTGTTCTAGGTAACCTAGAATGGATTGCAATACTGACGAAGAATTCATGTGTATTTCTAATGAATGACTCGAAATACCTTTGTCTATTGAAGGAAATAGAAAAGTGAATGCTAAAGATCCATTAGGTAATTGCAAATCACCTATTTCCTTTGTTTGGGTTTATGTGGATGATTCTTGATGATACAATTTGTTAGTGCTATCCACATACTCATGCGCATGACACAGTTCATGTTGCTGCTCGAATTTGAACTATGTCAAATTTAGTACCCCCAGCCTGATATGGGATACACATTTTCTCTTGTCCTCGAGAAGGTGGCACAAGAAATGAGTCAAGAGTGAATAATTTCAAAGGTTCGGACCCCTTCAATATGGGAGCAATGTCTGATTTCCCCATCTCTCACTCTATTTGCTCTAGAGTCACTTGATCCTCTAACCCAATATCAACCATTCCCACAAACTCGTTAGAAAATGACTCCAAAATTACATGATTCGTAGGTGAATCGTCAACCTGTTGGGGTTGTAGAATCTCAATTGCAATAACTAACTCTTCCTCATGCTCACATGATGCCTCCAGGATAGGATCCATCGGTATAGAATTGTCAAGAAGCTGACCTAAATCCTCAACGATTTCCATGATGAGTGACATCATGGAATCTGCCTCTATATGCTCTGTATATTCACCATCGTACTCATGAGGACTATCTTGTGACATGATGGATGAATATGGTGTGATAAATTTAGGTTCATCCATATCCACTATAGGCTCTTCTGCTTTGGTAAGAGCAAGATGCTTCTAAAGCCCTATTAGAGATAGTTGCGAGCATCTCTGTAACTGTATTCATCAATCCCTCCCTGCTAAGAGATGACGAGGATGGAGGGGTGATGGGCGAAGCTATATCAAACAATGGTGGTGAAGGTAATTCCACCATAGTTTGTAGGGTTGCATCTGAACTCTGGATAGACTCTTCAGGTTGGATGTTCAGATGCCTAGCGACCCACTAGATTCCTGAAGGTGATCCTTAGGTTTATAATACTTGAAGGGATCTGGGTCCACCTCAACTATATGGAGTTCACTTCCATGGGTGTGCTTAATGCACTGATGTACTATGGATGGTATGCACTCCATGGCTCTTATCCATGGTCTTCCAAGCAACAGGTTATACTGTCTTGAACCCTCTAAAAGGTAGCACAATGTAGGAATAATATTTTGTCCCACCTCGATGGGGAGGACTATTGTGCATACTATAGGGGATTCCACATCATTAAAGGTTTGTAGCATCAAAGTTGTTTCCTTGATGTGGGACGATAGAATATTGAGATGTTTGAATGCTTAGGTGGTGATGATATTAATCGACGATCTTGTATCCACCAACACTCGCTTATACACAATTTGGTTTATCCTCGCTATGATGTGCAATGGAGGATCAGATTCCTTGACAGGGATAAGTTTGAATTTCTATTTATGGAAAGTGATCATAGGATCCTTGTATGGTGGAATAGACTGTATATACCCCAAGGATTACGACAACTTTCGAGTGTTGACATTGCTCACCTGTCGAACTTGGATACTTTCAACCTCATGCTTACGCATGGGATCCCTAAACCCGTCTTTCTATTGTTCTTTGATAACCCTAGGTATGTATATCTGCCTAGAAGAATGGCTATCTACTTACTTGAGAGGCAACTCTCGATGATGCGTAGTGTGCGTCGCATTGACTGGCTGCCTAAGCACTCTAGGTATGAGCTTCTTTTCAGGAGTTACCTCACATGATTGTTCCTCACATAATTTTTGTTGGTAAATTCTCTCTTCCCGTAATTGAAGCTCATCCAACCTCTATTGATGCACTCTTTTCTTCTCTACAAATTCATGCTCTAGACACTCACGCTCAATGCGCGCCTCCTCCAATTGGTCTTGAAGTAGTCGCCTCTTATGGGCTGCATGAGACTCAGGTTCCCTATATGACCGACTCATGGAGTAGGATCCACAACTCTCCATCTTACTAGGATGAGACCTAACAACACGGGTTCAGAGAAACTCTATGGCCTATATGGGTGGACCCCTGCGTGATGAAGGGAGCTCGCAACGACTATTAGAGTGTCACGCTAGGAGGATTAGATTCTCAGGTGAATGATGGTGTAATGCCTAGCAAGGAGATGTGCAAGATTCGAAAGATCCTCATGGGAATATCAGAGACATTGAGGGCCTCCCTATGCATATTCGGAGTCATTAGCTCATGAGTGAGCTCGACTATGCCTAGTTGTCATTATGTGCCAACTAGGCAAGTCTCGAGGGGAAACCTCTCTTACTAAAAATTTTGACCTCAAGGAAGGCCTTATCTTGATGATTTAAGAAATAAAGAAGCATACAAAGTAAACAATGTGATTATCTCCTTTACATTTTAAAAGTGAGCCCTAAACTTTTTGATGTTGTTTCAAGTTTATTGTGTTAGTAAAGAACTCCTTATCATGTTTTGAAAAGCGTTGAATGATATTCTTAGTTTAAATTGGCTTTCACATGTATGCTCGTAGCTCGACAACCTGGATGTGACTTCTAGGTTGTGTAAATCCCCTATGTGTGGTAATGAAGGTCCACACCTGAACAAGGAGCACATGTCCTCCTAGATCCTCACCCATTTTCCCCCAGTCAATGTTATACCCTTTGAAGCAAATACATGCAAATTTTATAGGGTACGAAAGGTTCTTGGATCTGGTATTGATCTAGTATCCAAGGGTACGTAGGATTTGGGCCAACGGATGGAAATTATGCCCACCGTTGTTGAACCCTACTAGTGGTTAGATGTGACTCCCAACTCACTAGCGTTTAAGTGAAATGTGGTGTATGTGGTTCGTTTTATTCTTTTGCATAAAAGGAAAATGCATAATATAGCATAAATGATTGTTTCCTACATGATATGCAAAAATAAACATTTTATTTTAAGGAAATATGCACGCTATATACTAAAATGATTTTTGACAATGTAATTACGATGATATAGCCTCTGATTGGGCTTCAAGCATGCAAACCAACACATAAATTTAACCTAGCACGCTGGATACTAGGGCGGACTGCACTCAGAGGTCCACTGCTCCTAGCAGCGCCTAGTAAAAATTTAGAAAAGGAAACCCTAATGACTTAATTCGTTTTCATGTTCTTTTTATCCTTAATTATCCAGGTTTCAATTTTTTATTCTGGAAAATACAAAAGCAAAACACAAAGACAAAAATTGGCAAAAAGGGCCTACCTCAGGTCATCATTTGATTCAGCTTTGAACTGCTGCTATCTGATATGTCTGCTGTGAACCGCAGGTCTGATGCACGGTTTAGACTATAGACTGCATCTTGCAGCCATGGGCCAACAATGAGACCGCAGCTAGAAGCTGCGGTTTGCACCTGCAATTCCAAAATCACAAGAACAATCAATTAGATCGCTTGAAATGCAGAGCTCCATCGTGGTCGCCTTCTTCTAGATCAGATGGCCATTCAAACTGATTTGGCTCGGATGAAGGCCAACTAAACTTCAATTAAGACCGTAGGTGATAGCTGTGGTTCAGACTATAAACCGTAGGTTTCAGTCATGGTTCAGACTATGGACCACATGTCTCAGCTGCGGTTCAGACTGATTAGGCCAGGGAGCCTAAATTGAGTGGTTAGAACCATTGCTCTATCTTGGAGTATGTCCAAGATCTTCCATATGGTCTTGTAGCATGTCAATATGAGTAGTCATCATCGGCATGACGCGTTTTAGGTGTCTACATATAATATAAGTGTAATATTTAAATGCCAAAAGCAATGATTGAATATATATATATATATTCTTAATTATAATATAAGCATAATTTTTAAAGGTCAAAAGTAATAAAATTGATGTTATTATTTAAGGGAATTGGTATTATCATTGGATGTTGTGATTATAAACTTAGCAATGATTGAATATATATCTAATATATATTCTTAATTATAATATAAGTGTAATTTTTAAAGGTCAAAAGTAATAAAATTGATGTTATTATTTAATGGAATTGGTATTATCATTGGATGTTGTGATTATAAACTTTAGTCTATTGGGTACAAAGTCAACGAGAACCTCCTCTAAGGCATTGAAATGGATAGTCAACTAGCAAACACTCAACCTCTACCATTTAGCCTATCTCTTTCTTGGTCTCTACTATCTAGCCTATTTTTTTTTTAAGTAATACTTCTTATTCACATCACCATGGGGATTGAATTCGGTTCACATCATCGATAATGCAAGTGGCATCCTTGCCGGTAGACCACACTCACGGGGGTTCCTATCTCTTTCTTGGTCTCTAGCCTATCTTTTTTTGAATCTAGATAATGATTGAATATATATATATATATATATATATATATATATATTCTTATAATTGTAATCTTTAAAGGCCAAAAGCAATAAAATTGGTGTTATTATTGGATGTTGGGATTATAAACTTTAGTCTATTGGATTAGATAAAATCAAGGAGAACCTCCTCTAGGGTATTGAATTAGACAGCCAATCGGCAAACACTCGACCTCTACCATTTAACCTACTCTTTCTTGGTCTTTACTATTTAGCCTATCTTTTTTTTTATAAGTTATGGTTTGAACCTTGAACCTTCCCAAAAACAAAAAAAAACAAAAAAAAAAACACCAAAATCCTACCACTGTATTATTTTTATCCAACAACACAGTAGTTACAAGTACTTGTTTTTGTATGTCTAGTTTTTGGTTTATTTTATTTTTATATTTTCATAATAAAATGTTAAAGTTTTTATTAATTAAAAAAAATTATTATTATTTTAAAGTTTATTTTTAACCTTTTAATAATACTTTATAGGTTGTATTATTAAACCCGTAGAACAGTATTATTTTGAAAGTTTATACAAATAACTTTCAAAACAGGATTGAGGCCACCTAAACTATTAATACAATCAAATACATGGGTTATGTTCTACAACACTTAAACTTGATGTTTATTTGTAAGATTAATTTAAAACTTATGTACATTTTCTCTAATTTATTTCAAAAACTAAGTCTAGCAAAAACATTTTAAAAATTATTTTTAATTTTTAATATATTTTAAAATTTTGTTTTAATATAAATTGGTTTCTTATATATATATATATATATATATATATATATATATATATATATATTATTTTTGCTTAAAGTTTATATTAATATTAATTAAAAAATTTATATAAAAAAAAATTTATTATTTTTTTAAAATTTTAAATTGTTTTTGTTCTTTAATAAATTATAAATTATGTGTAGTTTTTATTGGGACCACTTTCATTAAAATAACAAAATACTAGTTTTTTTTTAATTATAAAAAATATCATTCATATTTCTTAAACTATTATATTTTCATGATCAACTTCTTAAAATTATCTTCATTAAAAGAGATCTTTCTCAACTAGGTGTCTTCTAAAATTTGAATTTTGTGGATTCAATGATCATTACTTTGATTGGATGAATTAAATTTACCACCATACTTCCTTCTATATAGATATGTTAAGAGTTTTAAAGTTATTGCCTATAACAATAATTGATGACAATCTCAAATAATACCACTTTTTATCCAAGCCTCTCATCCACTTTCCTTGGTAGCATTAATAATAACTTGTGAATCCTCCTTAATCAAAATACCTTTCCATCCTTTTTCAATAGCAAAACTTTGATCCTTATAAGAAGTGTCTTTCCTTATGCATAGTTATCAATCAAACTTTCATATGAGTTTGAGTAATTAAGGATAATTTTATCTTCATTATTTCAAAAAACACCACCTCAGTCAACTTTTTCTATATATCCTTTGGACGCATTGTTAAAGAAAAATCATGAACCCAACTTTTAGACTTTTTATTTTACTACAAATTAACGTTTATCCTTTAAGTCAACTCCATTGTTACAAATAACCTTGCATGTATATTCAAATCCTCTAACTAAGAGGCAAACACCTCTTTCCAAACTTGAGACTTCCTATGATAAGCATCGTGCATGTAAACATTTTGTAAGGGAGGCAATAATATGATTCCCAACTTGGGCATGATTGTCATTATGTTTTTAAGAATTTTATTATTTTCTTCAAACCATAAATTCCAATAAATAATGTTAGGATCAATCCTCCACAAAATGCATAATGCTTTAGCTTTGAAATAATTATTTAAGATTTCATCAACTTTTTAAATTTTGATGGACCCACCCAATATATTCTTCTTTTTTATAAAGGAGAACCCAAATGGTGTAAGCATAAGAAAAACGAAGAAGTAAATGATCTAATATTTCTAGGTCCTCACACAAAGCACATCTAAAAGGTTCATTATATATGTTCTTTATAGACTCTCACCTGTAAGAATTTACTTTGAACTACTAACCAAAAGAATGTTGAGACCTTAGGAAAAGTCTCAAATGACCACATATTTTTCCAAGGGAAATATTTGGGAGTAGGTAGTTTTTATTGCTTTAAATTCTTATATCTCAACTTGATCAAGTATCGACCATCCTTTTATAGATTCTAAACCAACTCATTGTTCCAATTATAAAAGGGGTCATAGAACTCTTGAAGCATTTTTTAAATTTATTTCCTACTTGCTTAAGGTCCTCTCCTTCAATAAGGTTGCCAATAGAAATCAATGATTTGGAAGTGTTGCTCACATTAATATGAATTTTTGATCTTCGAATATCTAGAATATAAATATAAATATTCTTGGGTCAGTGATTTCCATTTTGAATCAAAGATAAGAAGGGTAATTCTTCAACCAAGCATCATACCAAAATTTTTAAAATTACCCCGTTGATTGATAACCTAAAATGTTTCTTGATTGCATAATTTTTAATACGAAGTTCTATATTGTCAAGCCACTAGGCATGACTTTTTTATTCAATAATTATATCACATAAATACAATCTATATATTTATGAAGTAACATTTTTTCCAACTCTTTCCTTAATATTTGAACAAATATCCAACAAAGTTTTGTCCCTAATGCCAAACTCATAAGTTTTTAATTTCTCAAGCCTACCCCTCCTTTGTAAAGCCTATCCCATTTACAAATAAGAAACTTAAATTTTTCTTTTCAATATTTCCAAAGGAAATCTCTTTCAACTTTATCAAATTTGGATATTATACCTATTGGCAATCTTGAAACTAACATCACATATAGATAAATAGATTTACATTGCAGTCTTTACGAGTTGTATGTTGAAAATCATAATCTAACTTATGGATAGTGCGATATCCTTTTGTATAGGCCTATGGGAAATCATTGTATAATGTATTTATTCATTATTTATGTAATCCTTATGGGCCACAATTGACATTGTTATGATTAAACCTGACTTGTATCTTGTAATTAAGCTAAATCTCACTTATTATGTTGGCTTATGTTCACTTATGTTTTGAGATTTTGGTGTTAGAATAAATACACCCTATCCAATCAATCCATTACATCAAAGTAGTGTTATCCTTATCCACAAATAACATAATGACTACTTATGGTGATCAAGGGAAACAATCATCTATATCTCTTTTTATCATTTTATGCTTTTCGTATAAGATTTGAGTGAATGGATTGTTTGTATTGGTTATTAAAAATTAGTGTAAATCCAACATGGTAGTAGAGCAGGTATGAAGCAACATCACTTAGTCATGCAAAAATAAGGTTTGGAGCCTTTGATCCTTATTTCAAATCCTAAGGTGAATTATTTCTTAAAGCTTCATAAGCATCTTTGATATAATAGGAAAAAACCAATTTTTATTTCACTACTCACCATCAGTATTTTTAAAAATTCTAGAGAGTTTGTGTCTTCTTGATTTCTTGCTTCATTGTCTTCAAGGTGCTTTTGACTCCTTGTATGCAAATTTTATTGACATGGAGATCATATTCCTCATCCCTCACAAAATTTGTGACATCCCAGTTGGAAGGGAAAAGGAAATTGACACCATTTTTAATTCAAATTTAAAATTATTGTGTACACTAGGTCATTTGAATTTTGTGTACCTTATTTATGAGTTGAGTGCAATGCCTCTCTTCAAAGAGAGGGCACACACCCATACCCATCCTAAAGGGTTTCTAAAATAGATAAGCATGCATGGTATTGGATTTTTTATGCTTCAAATCTTGCAATTGAGACCATAGGAAACCCTTTTACACCAACATTGTGATGCAAACCAAAAGACATGTGGGAAATATTTTTATTTTTATTTCAATGTCAATGTATGGATATGTATTCAAAGGAGTGGTTATTTTATCAATTATAAAGGAAGGTATTTGGTTAAAGACATATGTTCTTTATTTTTTTAGGACTATGCTTGTTATGGTTAGTATGGATGATGTTATCTATAGGGTTGTCTACTTTCAAAAAATTATGGGACCTAAGACCTTGTTGAATACGTTGACTATACAAAGGTTTTGGAAAGTGGTTCACCATGATTTTGAATCATTATGTAAAATAAGCCTTTTAAATACCCTTTTTGGGTGCCATGGAAATAAAACCCCTATTTAGGGAAAGATAGGCTAAGGGGTACATCAAAAGCATTGACACCTTGGATAGCATAAGGAATATTATTCACTAGAGACCTGAGTTTGAACTCTCATAGTCCATTTAGAACTTATAGATTGATGATGTTAATCGTCAATCATTATGACAACTTACATGGCCTTAATTTTATCCCACCAAATAATGTTTTTATCATATATTTATCAAATCAAACTATTGGAGATATTACATTATTTAGTACCATGTGGTAAGAGTGTGTTTATATTTTATCTAATGTATGTTTCAATGCATGACAAGTGTCCAAGTTTTATGTTATAAATTGTGCAAGTGTCAAAGTGTGCAAAGTGTGAGGTGTGATTTGTGAGAGTGCAAAGTATCAAGTAAGTCAAGAGCCATAGATGTTAGGTGTCAAATATGTAAGTGAAGAGTCATATGATATATGGCAAGATGTATAATGAAGAGTCATGAGAGTTTTATTATATGTGAGAAATATGAAAGGATGCATCTCTTGAATGTTTGAGGAGAACAATCATTGAGTATTGAAGAGTCATGTAAGGCTATTTAATGGAGACAAAGCTCCACCCATTGTAATAGAAGAGGTTGAATGTAAGTTGAACTAATCTTGTAATATTTAATAATTTATAAATAATATTGTGAGCTTTTATATTGTGAAATATTATTGTTATCATATGAAAGAGATTTATTAATATCGATGTTATGTGAATCCACATTATTGTGATTAATATTTGATATTAGATAAGATAATTGTGAAATAATTTGGGAAAATTCCCAATAATGGTATCAGAGTTGCACTCTGGCCATTTGAAATTGTTGAAGAGAGTGAGAAAGTTTGTGAGAATTGAAGATATTGACAAAGGGAGAAGTTATCATATTGTTGTTGAAGAAGAGACAAAGATTAAAGCATTAGGAAAAGAGTGATTAGTGAGAATAATATTAAATATTGAGAAGTATTTCTATGAGGACATGATATTAATGTTGTTGCAATATATAATAGAGAGACGTTGTACTTTAAAATTGAGAAAAGAAATAAGTTGTGACTTGAGGTGAAGAGGAGTTATACTCCAAAGTTGAGAAAAGAGAGAAGTTGTGATCTGAGGAAAATAGGAGTTGTACTCCTAATCTAGAAATAAAGAAGAAGATACATTGTCGGAGAAGAATATTGAGTAGGATGTTAGCTAATAACAAAAAAGGGTTTGGTTATGGTGAAGATTTGCAAAGACAAATATTGTGTTGAAGAAACAGAGAAGCATATTTAGATGAGGAGGACATGTTGACTGGTTTGAAGTGAAGCTAGACTATGAAGATATAAGAGGAGAATGGGTTTTTTGAGTTGAAGAGAGCACCTAAAGCAAACTTGTTAGTGTATCAAGAGAATTATAAGAAAACTAAGCAAGTTGTGAATGTTACCGATCTAAGAAGATGAAAGAAAGTATATCATCATATAATACCTTTGGACAACATTTCATTTGATTTTACTAACCTTTGAATATATTAAACAATGTTGCATTTAATTCTTCTAACATTTTGAATAACTTGGACATTGTGTGGATAAAGCAGTCAGAGTGATCAGTGCAAACATCATAAATAAAATCTAAATCTGGTGCAAATCATGGAATTGGCAAAATATAAGGTAATGCATTGAGTGCATTAATATTTGCTTTGGTGTTTTTTTAATGATTTCAAGAGTAATAAGTAAATAGAATATTAATTTGGAGAATTTGGATATTAGTTAAATTAAAGACTAAATTTGGGAGGTAAAAGGAATCTAGAAGGAATGAATTAATTCTTGGGAGACAAGGAAATAAAATATTAAAATTTTAACTTGAAGATTGAATTGAATGGAGTGTTGATTGATTATTGTGAATTTATGAAATTGAAATTTGAAAACTGAAAAATATAAGTGAAGATTAAAAACTAAAAATTGGGGGGTTTGAATAAGCGAGCGACTGTGCAAGGGTTTCATGTGTATTGAGCACAAGCATCTCCAAAGGTTATTTTTTGGGGCCTTCGGGCCTTAGAGGCCAACATTTTTATGGTTTCTACTTAAGATTATAGTAGGATATGTTGCAGGGGACCCAAAATGGATTAGAAATTTATCTTTCAACATATCTTCATGTTGCGAGCTTTATTGAAAACCACTTCCTATTTGCTACTTAAAACAGAAGTGAAAATCATACCTTTCCTCGGTGTCCAAGGCATGGATTAAAGAGATCACAAAAGAAGTTTCGAGCAGCTAATCAAAAAATGGTTTAGATCTCAAGAAAATATGACACTAAGGAGCACCCCCAAAAAAAATCCATTATGGAAACCCTTTTCAAGGGCAAGGATTTCCAAGACTCAAACCCAAAAATGAATTTTAGGGATGCCCTCTATGGTGGACAACCTCAACCTAATACTAACATTAATCTTAGGGATTCTTGTAAACCTCTAAGAATGCATAATATTGATCCTTGGAAAACTGATTCAGGATGTCTTAAGGCAGCTGGTGGAACTTTGATTGTTAAGCTAGATATAGGCGTCATTCAAACTGGCATTGAAGATCTAAAAAAAAAGGACTAATTTATCATTTCTTGGGTTTTCATCCAAATCTATTTGCTTTTAAAGTTTGAGCTGCAAAAATTTGGAAAACAAAAGGTGAGTTACAAATCTCTATTTATCCAAATGGTTATTTTCTTGTTTTATTTGCTAATAATAAAAGATAGAGAGAAAACATTTCAAGGGGATCCTTGGTTCTTTGGAATGGTGGGACTTTTTATGAATCCTTGGCATACTAAATTTAAAGTTGAAGAAGAGATGCCTTCTATAGGTCCCATGTTGTTTAGACTCTTTGGCCTCCCAATTGAATTCTAGAATTTGGTTGTTTTTTCTTCAATTGGAAACTCTTTGATAATTTTAATGATGACCACTGATTGTACTTAAAAAATTGATCATATTATTTATGCTTGGATTTGTATTTTAATGGATTTTGACAAACCCCTACCTGAAAAAATCTCATTACAATTTGGGGAGGACACTTGGGAGCAAGTTGACTATGAGAACATTCCTTTTCGTTACCGAATTTGCCATGAATATGGTCATTTGGCTAGTGTCCTCCTAAATAAAATTCCAAATAAAAAGAAAGAGGATACAAACTTAGTAGGTTTCCAATGCTTAAGAAGAACACTCAGAAATACTAGTTATGAAGGATCAATCAAAGTTATCGGCTAATATGTTTGAAATTTTTTCCACAAATGATGTCACAGGTGAGGAAGAGGATATAATAGAAATAAAAACCTTAGAAACATAATTTAAATATGTAGGGAATAATTCAGAGACAAACCAACAAATCAAAGGTTTTAAATAGAAAAAGGGAGAAAATATACACAAGAAAAACAATCTTTTAAATGTTGAGACTTCAAATAATATAGGTCCCAATATAGACTCTATTGAACCTTCCAATAAAACTTTGGCTTTGTACATGCATTCTTCGAGGTTAGAAGCCATCCTAGATTCAATTGGGGTAAGTCAAGAAACAAGGAAAAAAACTGAAGATGGATTCTAACCAAAAGGCAAGTCGCAAGACCAATCAACATCATATGGTAAAAGAAGGTGAAAATCTTGTAGAGGAAGGTAAGATTAATGCCCTTACCAAATTTTTTAGCCCTGGTATTTAATTGAAGATCATCACTTGGAATATTAGAGGACTCAAAGGGAGTCTTCCAAAACAAAATAAAATTAGAAGTATGATTCAAACAAACCATCCACATCTTGTTTTCCTTCAGGAAATGAAGATGTCAATAGAGGAAATGGAATCAATTGCTAGTAAAATATAGCTAGTTGGAAAAGTTGTTTCCCTTAGTTCCTAGGAAACATATGGTGGCATTGCTTGCCTTTGAGACCCAAAAGAGGTAGTTATTCACCATATTTTTGGCAATTGAGGTCTTTTGGCTATAGTTATTCAAAGTAGACATTCCAACCAAATTATGCTATGCATAACTATTTATGCTCTGATTACTTTGCAGGGAAAGAGAAGATAGTGGAAGGATATAACTTATATTCTCTCTCATTTTCTTGAAGCCTGGATCTTGATCGTAGGAGATTTCAATACCATCCTCTCTCTGGATGAGAAAATAAGAGGAAATAGAAATTTAAATAGGATTACTAACCTCATGAGTGAACATAATGTAAACCTTCATCTTGTGGACATCTAGCTAGATAATGGCCTTATGACTTGGTCTAATAGAAGGTAAGGCTCAACTTGTATCATGGAGATATTGGATAGGTTCTTGCTCTCTAAAAATTTCTTAATCCATGGTTACATTCCTAAGGTGAAGACTCTTAACAATGTTGGTTTGAATCACTAGCCAATCATGGTAGAAATGTGGAAAACCAATGAGAGTTTCTCACCTTTTTTTATTTTAGTTAATGTGGTTTAGAGATAGTTCCTTCAGACCTCGAGTGCAACAATGGTGAAAGGAAGGTAAACCAAGGTATGGAGCTAAGATGTTATTTTTTCCAAAAGGTTTCAATAAATTAAATCCAAAATCAATATTTGAAATTGGAAGGAGTTTGGGGATGTCTGACAAAAAAAACATGAAGTGATTGCTCAACTTGAAAATTTGAATAAGAAAATTCATTTAGATGGCCTCACAGAGAGTAGAAGTATAAAGGAAATTATATTTATAGCTCAGTTAGAGGAATGAAAAAAATAAATCTTATGGAAGAAAAAATCTAGGATCTAATGACTCAAAGAAGGATATCGAAACATATATTTCTTCCACAAATCTCTTCTAGCTCGAAGATCTCACAACTTTATTTCTTCCTTGAAATCAAATTTTGGAGATGTTGTCTACACTTGGGATGACATGAACTCTATTGTTGTCAATTACTTTTCCAATCTATTTGTTGCTACTCCTCTTGACTCGAATTCTCAACAGAATGTTCTTCAAGCAATCTCTAATCTTATCACTTCTGAGGAGAATTTATTTTAACTGCTCTAGTTACTATCAATGAGCTTCAATAGGTGGTTTTTAAAATGTAAAAAGGGAAAACCCTAGGTCTTGATGGTTTTCCCATTGAGTTCTACCAAGAGTTTTGGGATATCATTCATGTTGATTTATTAAAGGTGGTGGAAGAATCCAGGAAAGCCATTTGAAGGTTATCAATAAAAATTATATAGTTCTAGTCCCAAAAGCTCAAGAGGTTAAATATAACTCATATTTTAGACCTATAACTTTATCTAATGTTCTTCTCAAAATCATTACTAAGATCATGGTGAAAAGTATGAAGCCTCTTTTGCATAAGATTATTTCCCTTGAACAAGGGGGTTATGTGGAAGGGTGTCAAATAGTGAATGAGACAACTCTTGCTTAGGAATCCATCTATTCCATGGTAATGCAAAAATATCCTTCTATGTCCATTCATTTAGACTTATCCAAAGCTTATGACAATGTGGATTGGCACTTCCTTGTCAAATTTTTGAGGTAATTTGGATTCTCTCAGGATTAGATGGACTGGATTATGGGATGTATCTCTTCAGTATGCTACTTAATTCTTATCAATGGCAGGCCTTCAGAGTTGTTCCCAACTTCTAGAGGTATTAAGCAAGGTGATCCCCTCTTGCCTTATTTATTCATCATTCTTGTTGAATTATTGGGCAGGACTGTAACTAAAAATAGAGAAAACAACATCCTGGAGGGAGTTACCATTGCTCATGGAGCTAGACCTATCTCTCATATTCAATTTATTTATGGATATACTCTATTAGGTAAAGCTACAGTTAAGGAAGCTTCTAAAATTAAGCAAACCATTAGCTGTTTTTCAAAAGGTTACCAGGAAATTGATCAATGAAGATAAATCTAAAGTCATTTTCTTTCACTACTCTCCTAGAAAAGAATCCATGATCTGGGATAAATTAAGATATAAGAAGACTTTCCTTTTTATAAATTATTTAGGCATCCCTATCAATATTCAAAGACAAAAAAAAAGGTTGGAATTGGTTGTTGGATAGAGTTAAGAAGAAAATTGGAAATTGGACCTATAGATGATTTTTTTTGGGGTAGAATTACCTTGTTAAAATCAGTCCTTCAAGCTATACCTATTTATGTTTTTTTGTGTTGAATATCCCAAAGGTTGTTCTTTGAGAATTGGATCAAATCATGCATCAATTGCTCTATAGAGGTACTAAGGAGAAAATAAAATAGGCCTTAGTGAAATGGGATACTTTATGCCTTCCCAAGAGTGAAGTGGGGTTAGGATTATGGTCTGCTATTGATAACAATAATGCTTTAGCTACTAAATTGTATTGGAGGATTTTGCATAACCCCAATGCTCTTTGGACCAAAAATCTTCATGCTAAATATGCTAAGAACAAAAGTCCTGAAGACCTTGTTCACTATCAATTACCTACCAAAGGTTCTCCCATTTTAGTGGTTCTTAAGACGTGAGGATTTCATAAAGTAAAAGTTATTTTAGATAATTCATAATTGTCAATAGGTAATATTTTGGATAGATTCTTGGAATGGTCACCAGCCTTTGTTAACTCAATTTCCCAATTGGAGACCTTGGATGGAGAAACTTCATCGAGCTAACTAGATAAAGGTAGTTAATTACTATCGGTACCATACTAGTAATTCAGAGGTTGGTAGATATTGGAACACTGTTGAAGACTAGCCTATTCAAATTCTAAAAAGGTAAATAAAAGATATCCAACACATCCTTCATATGAGATATCTCTCTTGGTCCCATGATAAAGATTGTTTTGGATGGAACAACATTACTAAGGGTGAGTATTCAGTTCCTCAATATTATTTGACCTTAAGCCATAATAATCCCAATCAATCATATGATATATTTACTAAGTTGTCGGATCAAAATCTTTGGCATAAGGTGAGGTTCTTTACTTAGCTTTTATTACATTGTAGGGTGGTAACTGGTAAGCAACTTATGAAACATGGTTTTCATGGCCCATTTACATGCAAAATGTGTGGAGAGAACGTGGAAACTCTCAACCATATTTTTATTGAGTATTCCTTAGACTCTAAGCTATGGAGGATAATGGCCATCTTACTTGGCTTATAGTGGTCCAATTTTTTTACTTTCAAACAACTTGGGAGGGATTAGCCTAAACAGGAGGGTGTTGATCATTTATTATGTAGTTAGTTTGGATGGGTTCTACCATTCTGCCTTGGAATATCTAGAAGGAAAGGAATAACCAAATTTTCAATCAAGAAAGGAAGGATATTCACTATATCTAGCAAAAGATAATTTTCAACTTAGTTGAATCAGTCCAATAGCTCCTTAATCACCCCTACAACTCCCACCAAAGACGGGATAAAGTGATGCAAATATTGAAGTTTAACTCTTCTAAGGATAACTAGCTTAAAGGGAATGTGAGTAATCACAAGATAGATAGAACAAGAAATTGGTAGCCTCCTCTTAAGGATTTTAGAAAAGTCAATATCGATGGAGCCTCTATGGGAAACCCTAGAAAATCTAGTGTAGAGGAGGAATTGGTAGACTTTCAAATGGTTCCTTTGTTTTCACTTTTGTTTAGAATTTGGGTATCCTTTCCAATAACCTTGCTGAGGTGTATGGTATCCTTAGAGGCCTTCAAGAGGCTTCTAAATTTGGATGGAAAAATATGTTGGTTGAATTTGACTCTCGAGTAATGATTAATCTACTAAAGACTCCTAAGAATCATAAGGTTGATTGGAGAATAAAAATATTGTTGAGAAGATCAATTAATCTATATGTGTTTTTTAAAAGTTGAATACAATCATGCGGTTAGAGAATAAAACATGAATGTTGATGCTTTAGATAATTGGACATTGGACAAAGGTGATCTTACTTACTACAACCACCCTCCCAAATGGTGGGCTTCGTAAATAAGGGAAGCTCTTATTTCTATCCTTTATCTAGTTGGCTCCAGTACTAGAGGTACCTATTTCCTTTTTGTTTTGTTTTGGCTTCTATTTGGTTAGGTCAGGGTATTTTAGTTCATTAGCTAAGACATATCTTTCTTATGTTTCCTCTATTGAATCTTGCCTAAAAAGTCTTTTGTCCTAGAAAGCCAAAGTTGTAATATGTTTTTTCCTTCTTTTTTTAAGTTTTTTTTATGTGTGTGTGTGTGTTTTGTATTGTTTTTATTTTGTTTTATTTTTGTGTTGTTTTTTGTATTTTTGTTATTTTTTGTGTTTTATATTTTTGTTGTTTTTTGTGTTTGGTGTTTTGTTTTTCTATTTTTTGTGTGTTTTTTTTGTGTTTGTGTGTTGTTTTATTGCTTTTGTGGTTTTTTTTTATGTTTTGTGTTTTTTATTGTTTGTTGTTTTTTGCATTTTTTGTTGTTTTGAAATTTTTTTGTTGTCTTTGTGTTTTTTGTTTATTGTTGTTTTTCATTGTTGTTGTGTTTGTTTGTTATTATTTTTGTTGTTTTAGGTATTTTCATTGAGTGTGCCAAATGGGGCAAGCCAAGTTCGAGTCCTGGGAATTTTTGGCGGAAGATATGCCCTTGCCTCATTGGTACTTACCCGAAAGTGGCATCCTAATTGGGGTGTTTTCCACAAAAAAATGAAAATGGGAGAAAAGAAATTTGAAGAAGATTGAATGATTTGAAGATTGTTGAAATTTGATGAATGAATAAAGGAGATTACTGAGTGAATTTAAATTTTTATTTCTAAATCACAACCTATAAAAGGACCAAACTTTGCATAATGGAAAATAAAATGAAATCAATTCTCATAGTTGAAAACTTTGGAACATAGTGAATGGAACAAATAACTTGCCAGAAGATGAAAGAGGAAAACAAAAAATTGTGGAATATGATACAAAAGCTCTAATGCTAATTATATTTGGCATAACATATGAAATTCATCCATATTTAAGTGAAGCAAAAACTTCAAAAATTCCTTGGAAAAATTATGCAAAAACTTTAAAGGGAATAACAAAGCGACTATCTTACATTTACAATTGTTGACACTAAAATGTAATGTCATATATATTCATGATAACTGGTACATATATATAGGCATATGAGCCTATAATAAGGATAAACAACAAATGATAAAATACTAGTCCACTATCTTAGTGGAGCACACATGACAAAGCATGTAATAAATACTAACATCCCCCCTTATTACATGATTTGGAATAAGGTCTAGGCTCATGCTCTTTTCTCTTGGATTTTCAACTGTGAACAATAGTTATAGATCAACGATGTATACATACATGTCTATTACCTCAAGGTCGGCCACTTCCTTGATTCTGTTGCCTTTGGTTCAACCTTATCTTAGTGCCTCAGGGTCATCATCTATGCCTCAAGGTCAGCCTCTTCCTCTGGGTTTGTTGCCTTTGTAGGGTAGCCTCTAGGTATGTTTCCTCTGTAGATCATTGACTAGATTCACCATGAATATCACCCCCCCTCATGGTGAATCTTTATCTAGAAGGTGTTGGGCTTTGTCGAACTTCGATCGTACCAAAAATGGACCTTAATACAAAGAATTGACCCATATGAGAGTGTAGTATCTATCGAAAATGCACTTAAAATACAAAATAATGATCCATAGACTAAAATCCAAAATATGGAGGAGAATAAGAATCTTCTAAAGTATAGTCTTCAAAAGTTGATCCAAAGTGTCTTCATGAAATAGTCTTCGGATAGAGTATAGGGTGTCAAGATTCTATAGTCCCTAGGGTGGTAGGTGTTCTTATGGTGACCATATCATCCTACCAGAATGTATGGATTACCAATCATTACATTTTCCAAGTGCTATAAAGAAGGTGACTAGGTACTAGGATCACTTACATTTGCCTTGGAGTGTCGGGTTCAATCGAGAGTGCACTCCATAATACATAATATTTGAGGCCCCAAAAAAACATATGGAACAACCTAAAAATTACAATTAGACACTACCAATGTGTTCGTCTCATAAAAACCTTTTCGACGAGTATAAACACCCATATGTTTGGGTCTAAATGGAGTCTTCATCTATGGGAAAACATGTCTTCACACCAAGAATCTAAATATTCCTTGGCATTAGAGAATATTCTCCTTGAAATATTCCTAGAACCACTCTCTAGTGACATCGCTCCTTGGCGATAAATACAAACTTTTCAATTTTTCCTCATAGGGGAATATTTTGGAATTTTCCTTCGAAATCATTACATGGTCATGTGAGGCCCTTCCAAGATCCATGTGGGAAAAACATTAAAAAATGGTATTTAAAAATTTTGGTCAGCCATATTTATGGGCACTCCATATTTTTATCATACATGCCAAGTCCCCATACAATTGAAAAATATAAAGTGGTCCCCCCACTTTATAAAATATGCCCTTTTACAATTTTAAAATAGAAAATATTTTATAATGCATGTATGAAGAGTTGTGCTCCACCGTAGTCAAAGCGTAAAAGCGATCAAAAAAATTCACATTCATTGAGCGGTAAAAAAATTAATTGAAATCATCGACTCCATGAACAATGTGGGATTCTTCATGTAGTTGTTTTTTGTTTACACTTCATATTTACATTGTTAATAGCAGCAGTAGATGGATTTCAACCACCAATAAAAGTGCACGCCCTGCAAACATTCAGTCGCCATATTTGTTGAATCACTACCACTCATCCTCCAAAATTGCATGTTGTTGTCCTACAAAAGTTGTAAGGTGAGGGCACCACCTAGCTCATCGTGATGGTTGACATGGAAGAGCTACATGATGAGTCCATGATGCTATTGATGCATGGCAATACCTCCCAGTGATGTTGTAGGTAAATAATCCATCTTGTATGGGGATCATGTAGGAGGCAACTGATGTATTAAACACTATACATGCATGGATTTGCTTGCAACTCAAGTAAATACTGAGTTGAAGGAGACAACATAACATATCCATTTTTGAAAGATACAAAAAGGCATAGTGTTGCTAACCATGATCTAGTATCGGTTTGATTAAAACAACATCTTCGCGTTCAATGGAGTGGCCAAACTTTGTGTTGAGATGACTATTAGCTACATTGTCATCATGTGAAGAGCTAGAGGGTCTGTAACATGGATTTTTGTAACGTGAAGAAGGCCATGTCAACGTAGCAAAAAGAAATACCGCATATTCTCTATTGACAAGTTGTGGAGTGAGAGACATTGGTAGGAGTAGCTAGATGTATTAACATGTTGCAATTGAGCATGGTATTGGTATGTGAGAGGCTAGGGATTCGTGATCAATACTCCCCAATCACAACAAATTATTCTTAGGTGTCTAAGAAACTAACAGGTGATGTGGTAGCTTCAACGATAATTGATCTAGTAATGTGGTAGGTTGGGGATGATGTGTGGTAGATCTTTGCCAATTGGAAGGACAGGTATCCATGGGAAATGAGTTGATGTATTACTACAAGGACAACATCCACATGAACAAGGAACTGGCCTCAATGGCAAAAACAATGGCAGCATTGCAGCTCTATGGATTTGAGCAAGCATGTGGCTATAGTTAAACCTTCAAGTAGGAGAATGGTGTCATGTTGAAAACACTGTATTAGGCTAGACACACCATCATGACCGAAGCAAGAAGATGCGATTTCATTGATGTCAACCTAAGTTTTTCTAGAGGACAACACCAAGATGCTTAGGATATCTCCATAAGGGGTGATCGTTGGAGTGGTAGTGCGGTGAGCCCAATGTGTTACTTTTAGCATTGTGGGGTGCGCCCTCCTATGCATAAAAATTGTGTTAGGAAGCAAAGCATGCAAATTGTGGCCTTGTGTGTTGCTGCGAGTGGGTACACTTAACGTGGATTTTCACCTTGTAAATAATCATGATGAAAGGTGCAGTGCATGTTATGATCGACTCCATTGAGATGAAAGATCACAAATTAGGGCATTATGCTCCCCGAGTAGGAAATACAAGACATAAATATGGTAGGTCGTGATAGAATATTAGGGATGCACCATCGATGAAGAACTAAAGATTGCATTTAGCTACATTATAGCAAGGTTGCATCGAGAGATTCAACTCCACCTTAGAAATAGTCAAAATGTTGAGGCGATACTTTACAACACTCAGACAATTTAGTTCATCTTCATGGGCTTGGATATAGCCCATAGACGTAAATGCGCAACAACAAAAGATATAGTTAGACACTAAATTTTTTTGAAGATCTGTTGTGGTTTCATGAGGATTACCACTAACCTCTAATACCCAGAAAATTGACCTCCCATGGGCAGAAAACTCTAAATCCTAAATATGAAAAACAAAAAAATATGACCTCCCAATAATACTAAAATACCCTAAAAAACTAATTTTTGCAGCCATGAATATTTCCATCAAACTTCTGGTTTTTGATCCATCAAAGATGAAGAGCATACTCCCTCAGTTTTAGAGAAAAAATGGGGAAGGGAAAAAATAATAGGGCTTCACTACGGGAATGGGGGAGGAACAAAAGTGAGAGGGGATTTCCATGAGGGAAATCCCCCCTCAAGGGCTCACAGGCTCAAAAACCTACATGCTCTAATACAAAATGTTGACACTAAAATGTAATGTCATATATATTCATGAGAAATGGTACATATATAGGCATATGAGCCTGTAATAAGGATAAACTACAAATGATAAAATACTAGTCCACTATCTTAGTGGAGTACACATGAAAAAGCATGTAATAAATACTAACAACAATCATAGTTGTATTCATTAAAAGTTAATAGTGTAGAGAGTATATAATTTTTCTTCAAATACTAGCGGAATTGAAGGTTAAGTTATTAATTTTGGAAGAAAAAGTAGAAGATACACTCCTTGTCTAAGTTACATTAAGAGCATTCCTAGAGACATGCAAAACTTTACTCCCTTTTCTTCAAATGTTAAATAAAACCATAACCTTTGATGAGTTAGTCAATATTCTTCATGAATGTAAAATGAAAAATTTAGTCAAAGATGAGATAACTAATAATGCTTTAATATCAAAGAAAAATGTATCAAGTAACATTGCAACATCATCACAATTTAAACCTGGTTGGAGATAGAGATATTGTCACATATGCAACATAGAAGGTCTTACTACAAGTTATTTTAGATATAATTATTTGAATTAAAGAAATCAAATGAATAGACCTTTTCAAAGATACCAATCTAGGCAATACCAACCTCGATATCAACATGTGCAACAAAAATGACCAAAAGAAGAAACTAAAAAAAAAATTAGTTCAAGAAATTCAAGAAACAGAAAATGAGGATAAAAATGAAATAAGAGCTCTTATAGTAAGGATTATAGACACTGAATATGAAGACCTTATTGAAGATAATAAAATTCCTAAAGGCACTGATGTTTCAAATTATGAAATAAAAGTAGTTGAAAATAAGACAACAAAAATAGATGAAAGGTTCAAATTAAAATCAAGATTATTCCAAAATTACAAAATTTGTGATAAGACCAAACCAAAAATAGATCACAAAAAGAAAATTGAAGTACACTATGGATGGATCAATAAATGAGGATGTAACAATATCATGGATATGTTACAATCCTTTTATGATCACAAAGAAATCTTGATAAATACTGCAAGAAATAAGTTAACATATCAGTGTCAAAACTTCAAGTAGTGTGAGAGTCAAAGTCAAAGAACGAAGACCAAAATCATAGATTCAAGACTAAAAGTCTTCACACAAATAATGTAATACTGGGGGTGTTGGAGATATTACATTATTTGGTAGCCTATGGTACATCTGTAAATATTAGTTTAGGGAGTGTGCTTATATTTTGTCAAATATATGTGTCAATGTGTAAGAATTTTCCATGTGTTATGTAATATGGAAGTGTCAAAATGTGAAAAGTGTGAGGTGTGAGTTGTGAGAGTTGTTAGTTTTGAGGATCTATATTTAAGAAAATGCAACCACAAGATGTAAAAAAAGCAAACAATATTAACTATATGATAATGGCAATATAATATGCAAGAAAAGAATATGAGAAACTTCTGCAATAACTTAGAAAATAGCCATTAATGAAAGCTCACGAAAATAGTACAATGTAATATAATGGAGGACTTGAACACTCCATAAATGATGCATGATCTACATTGTACCTACTAAACTCACTATACTTCCTAACTATCTAACTAGTAATCCCCCTCTCTTACTTTACTCTCTCAAAGGTACATATATAGGGATATATGTCCCTTGGCCTTTCATCTACCCATGACTCTTCATATACCTAACCTATGACTCATGTACATGTGGACTACATGCATATTTACATCATTGCACATTCTAACACTTGTGCATTTATTACATTGCATGAAGTAACTACTCAAACCTTAATCTAAGACAAAATCCTACTCTAGTTATGTACCCAAGGTGGTACATTGGCATGTACCAAATAATGTAATATATTCCAACAAGAATGCAAAGCGTCAAGTAAGTCAAGAGCCATATATGTTAGGTGTCAAATATGCAAGTGAAGAGTCACATGATATGTGGTAAGATGTAACATGAAGAGTCACGAGAGTTTTGACATATATGAGGAATGTGAAAGGATGCATCTCTCAGATGTTTGAGGAGAGAAATATTTGAGTAGTGAAGAGTCACGTAAGGTTTTTTTTTTTTTGGTAGGTAATAAAATTTATCACGTAAGGTTATTTGATGGAGATAAAGCTCCATGCATTATAATAAAATGAGTTGAATGTAAGGTGAATTGATCTTCTAATATTTAATGATTTATGAATAATATTGTGAAATATTATTGCTATCATGTGAATGAGATTTATTGATATTGATGTTATCTGAATTAACATTATTATGATTCATATTTAATCTTGATTAAGGGGCCTAATCTAGGATAATTCCCAACACAAACAATTGGGTCTTGATATATGTTGAAACCTCATTGGCCTTTGGTTTCTAGTGGAAAACTGATGGTAGATTATCAATGGCAGTCTCAATGAATCGATAGATGTCACATGTAAAATCATGGTTAGATATAGTAGTTTTAAGTTTCAAGGGTTTGCTTTTTTAAGTTCTCTTAGGAGAAAAACTTTGAAAGGCCATAATTTTTGCATAAGAAAGCATTTTAAACATTTTCTTCAAATCATACAAATTTTCAAACTCTTCATATAAGTAGCATTAGTTCAAAGACCTATTTGTTATATTTTGATGCAGTATGCAATGGGAAATAGCAATCACAAGATGTAGAATAATATGAAAGAAAGTAAATCTACGAGATGACTAAAATATGCTATAAATAGAAATTATGAAAATGAATACAATGTAGCTATGAAGGAAATGGACACTCCATGAACAAAGCTACTGGACTACATTTACATGACCCAAAGGATGTAATATAATCTATTTCTAACACTATTATAGTGTTAGGGTCCAAATTTTGAATGATAGTCTTCAAGACTTGTTGCTCTAGTATCAAAAGGAAAATATTATAGTATTTTATGCAATTATAATCTTTGGTCCATATTGATGGGAGAGACAGTTAGATTTGTGGCATTAGAAGTAGCAAAAAATATGGACATAGAATGTGCTTTTTTCAATCCCTCATTTTCTTATGAGATGCTTGGGCTATTGGTTTATTTTATACATGAAGATCTAACCCTTCATAATCTCTTTTTTCTCTCTCTTCTTTTTTGTCCAAGTACTCTTTGGAATTTATTATGACTTTTCTTATAAATAAGTTATTACAAAACCTTTATTGGTGATGACAATCAGATAATCCAAGGTCAAGTTGAAGTTTCCAAACAAGGAGAAGTATATTGTAAAAGGGAAGATTGTGCTTCCAAGTCTTAACTTATGTGACTATAGAATATTGGATCAATTTCTAAGAAGTATTCTCGACTCGGCTTCATCATATGGAATTATAGAGGAGGTGTTCTTTGTATATGTACAAGAGTATCTAATATAGTTTGTGGTGATTACAATCTATCTTCAAGAGATTTGCAAGTAGAGGGGCATATTTTCATAAGTAGACTTCTAGATAATAAGGGGATTCAAATGAGTTTTCCTTTTAAATGTGAAGACCACTAACACATCCATACGAATTGTTAATAATATTTTCTCTCCATAAACCTTTAATTCAAGGTATGAAAGAGTATTAAAAGTTCTAATCTAACTTATATCCAAAATTAACATTGTATAATATGCTTTTATATCCATTACTTTATCCTCTAGGAATCACCTTTATCACTTGGAAAGTAGCCTCTCACCAGTCCGTCCGGTCTTCGTGATTTGACACATAAATCTTCAAATGATTGATTTTATTTTAGCTTAAAGATACCTAACATGTCAAATAGAATTACACAAACAAGATTGAAAGGATGGGATCTTAATAATCTTTAGAGGGCAGGCAAACAAAATTGCAGGAACAACAAATTTCCTTGAAAAATCTGAATTAACCTTAGAAGTATATTATAAAGAATCCAAGCTTACTTCCCCTCCGCATAACAACAATATTCTCAAGCGTTTCTTCAATCTGAAACCCTTTCTGGAATTGCCAGGCTCAGGCAAACTCCTGTATGCCCTTACTCTATGCAAGGGTTTTCGTCCCTCAAACATACTCGTAACAGCGATCACGCTTCTAATCCTCCCATTCTTCACTATTCTTAACTGGCCGGAACCAGTATTCCTTAACTGCCTCAAATCCACATCCATATTCATATCATGCGCCTCACTAACACACATCCTTGCCCTTCGCACATATTCCCAACCATCCAAACCACTAATCTTCTGCTCATGATCCATATCATATTTCTGAGCATCAATGGTGCTGCTGCTGCTTCCTGAATGTGGCCAAATCTCAGTAGAAACATTATAGTCCTCCAAAGACGTATTCTCAATGTGGAACAGACGTTTAAGAGATGCATCCCCGTCCTTCATTAGCTCCAAAAGTTTCCCATGCCTACGGCTCGACATGTGAGATCCATCTCCTTCGGCAACATCATCTCTGCTGTTAAAATTCATGTGCCTGATCCACTCCTCTTTCTGATATCTGATCATTTTGAGAATCCTATTTCTGTAATTATCTTCCCAGCAAATGTTACACTTGTCGTCATTGCTGTGATGTCTCTGCACTTCCTGAATCTCCTTCCCTCTATTTTCCCTCATTATAACTAGCATAAACTCTGGTAACAGAATTGATTATGAGATCGTCCAGATAAATAAAATAAAATAAAAGTGAGGTAATGGCGGTGGGCATCCCAAAGTTGATTCTGTCTATCCGTTCCCGGCTTACTATGTGCTTAGATTCCTCCAAGGCCATATACAACAAGCAAAAACAATATAACAAAGGACGGAAAAAACAATGGGCATTTCAGTGAAAGACCCGCCACAAGAGGGCTTCTTGCAAACACTGCGGTAAAGATTCTAAACATAGGTTTTGTATATATATATATATATATTGTGGAGTATGATCTATACGAATCTTTTTAACGAAAATCCAAAACGATACGATTTAAATGTCCCACACAAAAAATATAAATATACCCCAAACTAGATATATATATATATATATAAAACTATCAATATAAATATACCCC
This sequence comes from Wollemia nobilis, assembly GCA_028583015.1. Classification (NCBI taxonomy): domain Eukaryota; kingdom Viridiplantae; phylum Streptophyta; class Pinopsida; order Araucariales; family Araucariaceae; genus Wollemia; species Wollemia nobilis. The sequence continues at coordinate 11,917,962 of JAQPPZ010001106.1, forward strand.
CAAACTAGACACATATATATAAAACTATGTTCATAGTTTTGAAAATAAGACGTACGTAATGCTGGAAAACCTGTAAATGAACTTTAAACAGCCTCGTTGGTTAACGGATAGTGCTAGGTAGCCGTCTTTTTTTTTGGGTGAAGATTTACGTCTCAAATGATGACCACCACGTGTGTCGAAAGTAGTTGCAGGGCGTTCTAAATTGGATAAAGGTAATATATACATATTTTGTTGGCTTATAAACCAAACATTCTCGCCTTTACTTCCCCTTTTGGAATTACATAGTGACCATATACGACTGTATTTTATTTCTTTTAAATTGCGATGTGCCGTAAGACGGAAAGGAGTTAAAAATTTTGAATAATGTGTGTCCTCGATGGTGTTGCTGCAAGAATTAAACACAAGGAAAATGTGATCAGCTCGTTTAGAGCGGTCCACATAAACGATATCGTTTGGGTAGGATTTTTTTTAGTAAACGCTATCGTTTGGGTAGGATTTTTTTTAGTAAACGATATCGTTTGGGTAGGATTTTTTTTTTTTTTTTGAAAAATAATGTTTACTAGAAAAAATAAGTGCAAGTGTTTTTAAGAAGAGAATAAATTGAAAAAAATAGAAAAATGATTGTGATATAAATAGACATAGTAAAATAAAAAAGTGAATGTAAAATAAAAAGATAGTTTTAAAGTATGATGTATTAGTTAAGGAAATTTAAAGATAGTTTTAAAGTATGATGTATTAGTTAAGAATTTTTTTTTGTAATGAGTATTTATATACATGTATTCAATATTAGTTGATTCATTTATCCAATTTTACTTGGGTGGAACATTTAACCTATGTATCTTGGATTAGATTATATGGAGTGAGAAAGATCATGGCAAAGCTTTAATGTAGCAAAGAATATTGATATAGTTGAGTGGTGTAGTTGCACTTAAATTGAGCACATGATTTGAAATTGTAAAATATATTTTATGTTGTATATAAATGAATGTATACGCTTCTACAATTGGAAGATAATTGATATGTTTCCACAAAAATATCTTTATCAAAGTATACGATCTTGACAATTGGTACAAAAACACAAGATTTTGACAAATGGAATCAAAGCCGATGTTAAAACTAAGAGCCCCAAAAAATCATAGAGTGGTTTGGGAGAATGTAGAAGCAATGAGTAGGACTCCTACATTCAAGTTGTAGGCTAAGGGGATCCAAAAGCTCATTGTTGGAGCAACCTCAACACATTGAACTCCTAGATTCGAGTCCTAGTTGGTCCATACTTTCAACAAGGTATGAGAGCTAAAGAAAAACATAGGAGCAATAAGAGAAGCCCTAAAAGAGAAATGACAATAGTAGAAGGATCCCAAAAGAGAAATGAGTGATGAGAACCATTGGATGAAGGTTATGTGTGGTAGAAGTAAGGTCCCACACATGAGAGAAGAAAGATAAAGGTTTGATGAAGGAAACAATAGAGTGAACCTTGTAAATAATGATCTACTCTATTACATCTAGCGGTTGCAACAACTGGTTATCCATGTAGTTTGATAGGATGAGAAGATTACCATAAGGACATATTTGGTTGAGTCATGGGATTGCAATTGTTGAAGAAGAAAAGAAGCATATGTGAATGTGTATATGCAATAGTGATGAAAGATATGTGAACATATATTTCACATATGAGTAGCATAAAGGTGTATGTGCAATAATCAAATAATGAAATAATATTATTCAAAAAAATCAATAGTTTTGTTTCAAAAATTGAAGATTGGAACGTTAAACATTAAGAAGGAGAATGATGGAAAAAGTAATAGTTAATCAGAAAAATCACTATTCTTAAAAAAAAAAAAAAAATAAGTTAAACAATAGAAAAGCAATTGTAATATAGAAATATACATGGCAAAATAAAAAATGTGAATGCAAATATTAAAAAGATATATCTAGAAATAAAAAAGTATGATCTATTATTTGAGAAAAGTTATTTGTAATGAGTCTATATATTCATGTATTTAACGTTTGTTTCATCCATCCATCCTCACTTGGGTGGAGCATTCGATCCATGCATCATCCAATTACATCATCTATAATTAGATTAGATTGTATGCAGTGAGAAAGTGAAAACTATTGATATAGTTGAGTGGTGCAATTGCAATCAAATTGAACATATGATTTGATATTGTGAAATATTTTGTATATTGTATATGAATGAATGTAAATGCTTTGGCAATATTTTCTTTATCAAAGTATACAATTATCACAATTGGTATTAGAATATATGATCTAACAAATCTTAGATAGGTTTTTTTGTTTTTTCAAATCAATTATTTGGGATTGACACAAGCAATAGAATTATAACAACTTGACAATTATATGTATAATTTAACAAGATTCAAACTTAAGTTTTCTCCTTAAAAAATTAAGGAATAAAATTAGTTAAACTAAAATTTTCAAATGTTTGTTTCATCTAAAATTTAATATTTTTTAAATGTTTATTTTATCTAAAATTTAAGATTTTAAATTATAAAATTGATATGCTTAAATCAGAAACAAACACACAAATAATAAAAATTACAATTCAAATACATTAAAAATACTAATTTTAATAATTTTAATTAAAAATTTTAATTTTTTACTAAAAATTAATAATTTTAATTTTTTATTGTCTTTAATAACTAACCAAAAACGATGTGTGTTGCTCAGCCAATGATCCTACAAATATATTAAAATTGAAGTGTTTATTACATGACCATATTCCAGTCCAACTGGGAAAGAAAAATTGCGTGTGACAAAAATAAACAAATAAATAAATAAAATTCTTTGGCCCTCTCGAACATAAACATGTTGTAATAAAAGCGATAATGAATGAGTGGTACTTAGTAAGTCTATAAGACAAGGAGAAAGTCATTTATATCTAAAACAATCACATAATCCACTAGAAAAGATGTAAACCGCGGCCTTCACCGACAGGGCATGAAATGTAAATGTTTTTATATCTTAAAAATTTATTATTAAAAAAATATTGGTGTAAACAAGTTTAAGTGTTGTCTTTAAAGCCAAAAGCAACAGAAAACAAAGACGTTACGCAAAGGTCAGGTAATGATTCAATACTTATAATAGTTGTAATTATTGGTACTTGTTTATCTGTGTTTGATCTCTGTGATTTATATTATTATTATATTTTAATGATACAATGTTAAAGTTTTTATTAGATTTCTAAAAGATACAAATTAATATTATTTAAAAGTTTGTTTTTTAAATAATCCTTTATAGTGGTCTAATTAAGCCTCCTAATTTTTATATGGTAAAATTTAACGATATAACTTTGAAAGTTCATATAAATAATTCTTCATACAAGGTTGAGCCCACCCAAACTATTAAAGCAATCAAACACCCTAGATGGGTTATGTTCAACAAGACTTAAACTTATTTTTATTTGTAAAATTAATTCTAAACTTAGGTGCATTTTATTTAATTTATTAAAAAAACTTTCAATCTTAAAAAAAATATTTTAAAAATAATTTTTAGCTTTTAATATATATTTAAAAGAACATGTTTTTTTGTTTTTTTATTATTGAATGTATAAATTTGTTTATGTATATAGAGATTTCTTTTTACTTTGAAGCTTATATTAATATTAATGAAAAGTTTTTTAAAACAAATTTGTTGTTTATTATTTTAAATTGTGTTTGTTCTTTTAATAAATTATGTGTAGCGTTTATTATGATTACTTTTATTAAAATAACAAAACATTATATTTGTTTTTAAGTCAAATGGATCATATTATTTAGTTAGTTTTTCTATCAAAATATCTTTCATCTTTCTTAAATTTTTATATTTCCATGATCAATTCCTTGATATTATTTTTATTAAGAGATAAGATCTCTTCGAACTAGTTGCCTTCTAAAATTTCCAAGTCAATGATCTACACTATGATTGAATGAATTAAATTTACCATCATACTTCCTTCTCTATACATATGTTGAGATTTTTAAGGTGTTATCTCCAACAATAGTTGATGGACATCTAAAATAATACTACTTTTTATCTAAGCCCCATATCCACTTTCCTTGGTAGCATTAATGATAAGTTGTGAATCACCCTCAATTGAAATACCTTTCAATCATTTTCAATAGCAAATTTGGATCCCCATAAGAAGTGCCTTGCCCTATGCATAGTTACCAATTGAACTTCTATATGAGTTTGAGTAATTGAGGATAATTTTACTTTCATTATTTCAAAAAACACCACCTTGATCAACTTTTCTATATTTCTTTTGGATGCACCATCAAAAATAATTTTCATGAGCCCAACTTTTGGACTTTCCATTTTACCATACATTAACGCTTCTCCTTTCTATCAACTTCATCATTACAAATGGCCCTTTGCATGTATATTGAAATTCTTTAACCAAGAGGCAAGCACATATTTTCTGCACTTGAGACTTCCCATGATAAACACCATGCAAGTAAACATTTTGTAAGAGAGGCAACAATACAATTCCAAACTTGGGCATGATTGTGAGATTTCTTTTTAATAATTATATTATTACTTTCAAGCCATAAATTCCAATTAAAAATGTTAGGACCAATCCTCCACAAAATGCACAATGCTTTAGCTTTGAAACAATTATTCCAACATTTCTTCAATTTTATAATTTTGATGGAGCTACCCAATATATTTTTCTTTTTTCTAAAATATGACCCCAAATGGTGTAAGCAAAAGAACGTTGAAGAAGTAAACAATCTAATGTTTCAAGGTCCTTACACAAGGCACATCTAAAAATTTTATTATATCATATTATTTATTTACTTTCACTTGTAAGAATTTTGCTTTGAACTACTAACCAAAATAATGTTGAAGCCTTAGGAAAAGACTCAAATGACCATATATTTTTCCAAGAGAAACATTTGGGAGTAGGTTAGTTTGATTGCTTTAATGTTCTAATATCCCAACTTGATCAAGTATCCACCATCCTTTTATAGATTATAAACCAACTCATTGTTCTAGTTATAAATGTGGTCATAGAACTCTTGAAGAATTTTTGAAGTTCAATTCCTACTTGTTTAAGGTCCCCTCCTTCAATACAATTACTAATAAAAATCCATGATTTGGAACTGTTGCTAACATTAATATGATTTTTTACCTTCTAACATTGAGAAGATAAATATGTTAGAGCCAAAAATTTCCACTTTAGTCAAAGATAAGAAAGGTAAGTCTTCAACCAAGCATCATACCAAAAATTTGTAGAATTACCCATTGATTGATCACCTAAAATGTTTCTTGATTAATTGCAAAATCTTTAATATGAAGTTCTATGTTGTCAAGACACTAGGTAGGACTTTTTTCTTCAACAAGTCTATCACATCAATAGAACCTATATATTTATGAATATTTTTTCCAACTCTTTCCTTAATATTTGAACAATATTCAAGGAAGTTCTTCCCCTAATGCCAAACTTATAAGTTTTAAATTCACAAGCCTACCCTTCCAATGTTTTTTCCTTTGTAAATCCTATCCCATTTACAAGTAAGAAACCAATAATTTTCCTTGCAACCTTTCCAAAGGAAGTCTCCTTAAATTTTATCAAATTTGGATGTTACACATATTGGAAATCCTAAAACTAACATCACATATAGATAAATAGATTTACATTATAGTCTTTATTAGTTGTATGTTGAAAGTTTTAATTAGACTTATGGCCAAGGCTGACATTGTGTGATGTGCTTTTGTACAAGTCTATGGTAAATTATTGTATAATGTATTTAATTATTATTTATGTAAGTCATATCGACCACAATTGACATTTTTATGATTAAACCTAACTTGTTATTAAGCTAAATTGCACTTGTTATGTCATATTAGGTTCACTTATATTTTGGGATTTTGGTACTAGAATATATACCCCCATACACTTGATCCATTACATCAAAGTGTTATGATCCTTATCCACCAATAATATGGTGATTATTTATGGTGTTCAAGGACACTTATCATCTATCTCTTTTTGTCCTTTTTATGTTTTTTTGTATAAGATTTGAGTGAATGGATTGCTTGTATTAGTTATTGGAAATTGGTGTGAAATCCAACATGGTAGCAGAGCAAGTATGAAGCCACCTCACTTGCTCATGTAGAAAGAAGATCTAGATCTTTTAATACTTCTTTTGAATCCTAAGGTGAATTAATTCTCAAAGCTTCATAAGCATCTTTGGCAAAGGAGAAAAAGGATATTTTATTTCACTAGTCACCATAAATCTTTCAAAAAATTCTTGAGAATTTGTGTCTTCTTGATTTCTTGCTTCATTATCATCAAGGCACTTCCAACTCCTTGTATGCAAACATCATTTGGCATGGAGATAATATTCCTCATCTCTCACAAAAGCTAAGATATCCTGGTTAGAAGGAAAAAGTAAATTGAGACCATTTTAAATTTTTGTGTGTGCCAAGTCATTTAAATTTGTTCTGCCTTCTTTATAGGTTGAGTGCAATGCCTCTCTTTAAAGAGAGGGTGCACACTCATACCCATTCAAAAGGGTTTTCAAGTGGATAAAGCATGCATACCACTAGGTTGTTTATGACTCAGATCATGGGTTTGAATCCACATAAAACCCTTTTGCACCATCATTATGATGCAAACCAAATGACACATGGAAAATATTTCAATTTTGTTTCAACATCAATGTATGGCTATGTAGTCAGATGAGTGGTTGTTATATTAATTATAGAGGGAGGTATATGGTTTGATGCATAGGCTCTTTCTTTTTGTAGGATGAAACTTGTTATGGTAAGTATGGTCAATGTTATCTATGGGGCTCTTGACATTCAAAACATCATGGCACTCGAAGCCTTGTCGAATATGTCAACCATGAAAAGGTGTTGAAAAGTGTTTCACCATAATTTTGAATCATTGTGTAGAATAAGAATTTTAAATCCCCTTTTTGGGTGCCATGAAAATTGAATCCATCTTCTAGGGAAATATGGGCTAAGGAGTACATCAAAAGAACTAAAACTTTGGATAGCTTAAAGTATCTTGTTCACCAAAGATCCAAGTTTGATCTCACATAATCCCTTTGGCACTTTATGAATTGATGATTTTGATTTTTGGTTGATTTGGTCTTATTTTATGCTACCAAACAATATTTTTATTGTATATTTATCAAATAAAATAATTAGACCTCAACATGTGTTGAAACCTCATTGGCCTTTGAAGTCCAATGGCAAACAAATGATATATTATCAACTATAGTAATAAATGAATTGATGGATGCCACATGGAAAATCATGGTCATCCCTAAAGTTTGAGGGGTTGACTTTTTTTAGTTCTATTCAAAGCAATAATTTTAAAGGCCATAACTTTTTGCATAAGAAAACATTTTAAGACTTTTTTCAAATTGTAAAATTTTTTAAGCTCTTCATATAGGTGGCATTAGTTCATGACCTATTATAGTGTTAGGGTCCAAATTTTACATCATAGTCTTCAAGATTTATTGCTCTATATCAAAGGGATAATTTTATAGTATATTATGCATTTACAATCATTGATCCATATTCAAGGGGGAGACAATTAGATTTGTTTTATTAGAAGTAGCAAAAACATTGGATACAAAATGTGCTTTTTCCAATCCCTCCTTTTTAGATGCTTAGACTATTGGTTCATTTTATACATAAATATTTAACCCTTCATGATCTCTTATCTCTTCTATTTTTTGTTTAAGTACTCTTTGGAATTTGTGATGTATTTTCTTATAATAGGTCCATACAAAATCTTTTTTCATGACAAAAATCAGGTGGTCCAAGGGTAGGTCAAATTCCAAATAAGGAGAAATGTGTTGTAAGAGGGAAGATTGTGCTTCTATGTATTTACTTGTGCAGCTATAGAATATTGGATCAACTTATAAGAGAGAGTATTATTGTATTATATTCCTCATATAGAGTTATAGAGGAGGTGTTCTTTGTATATGTGTAAGAGTAACTGATATAGTTTATGTTGAGTACAGTCTACCCTAAGGATATTCTTGCGCAAGTACAAGGGCACATTCTCATATGAAAACTTCCAGGTGATAAGGGAGATTTAGTTGAGTCTTCCTCAAGTATGGAGGCCCACTAGAACATCCATTATGGGAGAAATATGTTATTGTTACTAAATTTTCTCTCCATGGATCCTTAGTTCAAATTACTAGGGGGTGTTGAAAGTTCCAATCTAACTTATGACAAAGACTAACATTGTATGATATACTCTTGTATAGGTCTATAAAACATTATTGCATATGTATTTAATTATTATCTATGTAATCCCTATAGCCCATAGTTAACATTTTTTATGTTTAAAACTAACTTGTAATTTGTGATTAACCTAAAGCCCACTTGTTATATTGGTGTTGATTCAATTATGTCTTAGGGTTTTGGCATTAGTATAAATACCCCAATCCAATAGATCAATTGCTTCAAAGTATAATGCTCCTTATTCATGGATAATATAGTGATTATTTATGGTGCTCAATGACACCCGTCATCTATATCTCTTTTCATTTTTTATGCTTTTTGTATAGGATTTTAGTGCATGGATTGCTTGTGTTAATTACTAGAAAACAATGGGAAATCCAACATTGTAGCCTTCTAGTCATATTTAAGATTCATTTTTAACCTACTAAATAAGATTTTATTCCATAAAAAATTGAATTCCATAGATCCTTATTATTTTATATATCAGATAAATGAATGCTTAGATATCTTAATTAAATATTTCAAATTTTAAACCCTAGAATATCTAAAATAATCCTTTGTAAATCTAGGTCAATGTTAATAAAAATATATTGGACTTTGTAAAATTAACCAATTGTCCAAGAGTATCCTCATGACATAAAAATATTGATTTAAACTCCATGGCCTCCTTGAGGGAGTAATAATCTAAAAGAAAAGTATCATTAATAAATTGGAGATGAGATCCAAAGAGACTAGTTGTTGTAATATGAACACATTTAACTTTTCCTTTTATGTTTGCCTTTTATAAAGCTTTCCCGCTGCCATAATAACAATAACAAATAGATAAGGACATAGTGGGTCAACTTGATAAAGTCCATAAGATGATTTTAAGTATCCAAAATGGGATCTAATGATCAAAATAGAATATTTTGGAGTGTTATAAAAATATCTAATCCATTCACATTAGCCTTGATCTAAACAAGATTTTCTAAGAATATCATGTAGAAAACTCTAACAAATCCTATCATATACTCTTTTCATAGCTAATTTTACAAGCATATATAGTTTTTTATCATCTTTTTTGGGAACCGTTGCAACCACAACCAACATATCATTCCTCACCAAATCCTAAAAAAAATTGTAAGAAAATTTTAGTATATCCATTTGAGGTAGGTGCCTTATTAGGATGAAAATAATTTCCTCTCATATCTCCTCCATGGAGATCTTTCTCATCAAGATTTCATTATATTCCTGTGATGATGGATTTTTCTACAAAAATCTCACCTTGATCCTCCTTATCTTGTTCAAATTTTGACAAGATATATTTAAAATAATTAATTGCTTCCTTCCTATAATATTCTTATTCCTTAATACTTCTTCCATATAGATTCGAAATATTTTATATTCAATAAAACAATAAATCTATTTTGGTTGTAGTGTGGAAATTTTTGGTATTTTTATTCGCTTCTTTAATCCATATCTCCCTAGAATTTTAGGCTCAATATTATTTTTCTTTTTGTAATATTTATTATAATTAGAAAGTGCTTATTTTTCTTGCATATAAGTGTCATGGTCTATTTCATTGGTTTCTACTCCCTTATAAATTTTTTAGCTTGGATTAATTTTCTATTTTTGTTTTAAAACATTAACAAAATATTTGGCATTTCAAATCTTCATTATCCCATATATATATTTCATATTTTGAATAAAAATGTACATAGGTGATCCTTTGAACCTTGCTGCATCCCGCAAAAACTTGACCATTAAGAAGAAATCAAGTTCTTGGAGTCACAAATTTTGAAATCAAAATAGATTTGGATGACCATTATTTATTAAATCATATATTGAGATAATGGGTTTTTACTCTAATCCTACTCACAATAAAATGTATGAAGATATTATATATTGTTTGTAACTATGTACTAGGGTAGTAGTTTGATACTACCATTGCACTCAATATATAATATCATTCATGTAGGGGGAAAATAGAGTTGAGATTGAGGTAATTTAGGTTATGAAACAACCAACATTATTGAAAGTGTAAGAGGACATCCATATTGCTTAGATTTAAAGGAAAAAAATCATAATCACAAATAATTTCGAGGTAAAATTTATAATTTTGGGGTGTAATAATTTGTTTGACAAATGAGTGGTTCATTGCTAGAACAAAGGTAAAGACCAATTTCTATCAAAGACAATGATCTTCTCAAGAATATTTTTTGGGAGCCAATTTTTTGGGATATGTCATCCTAACATCATCTCAACCATTTAAGAGAGTCAATTAGGAGGCTAAGATGGATTGATTGTAAGAAGGTGTAAAAGGGATTGATTTGTTATATGTTTATGTTATAAAGTATTTATTGATTCACTTATTTAAAAGAGAGACCCACATATTGATTCATTCACTAACACAAAGTAGAATACCCAATTAAGGAGTTTCATCTATGCAAATAGTATTTCAACACATGGAAGAATGTGGTGTAAGGTTTTGTGAAGGATGATTGTTGTGGGGTTGGCTTATTTCTTACAACCATAGGTAATAATGATTCATTCAAAATATAGCGATTCACTTGCAATGTTACATAAGACAATGGTTCACCTTCAATATTCACAAAGAATGGTGAATTTCTCCTTGATGTTAAAGCTCATAAAAAGTGCATTTAATATATTCATACACTATTTAAGACATGTTTTGACATGGACAATTAGATAAGGTCCTATTATAATGGCTTGGATAACAACATATTGTCATCCAAATGGATCTAGTGAAAGAAAAAACTACTAAATGCTTATGAAAGATTTTTAATACCAAATCTAGATAGAGATGCATCCATTTGATATTTATTCATGCTTAACTAGCAGTTAGGAAATGTTAACTAAAGTTAGGATTTGACTTTATTTTATTTTATTATAGATAAGAGGTAAGAGCTCATTTGTAAGCATCCTTTTGGTAAACTTTAAATACTATTTTGCTCTTTGTATCAATTGTGATGATGGTTTTGATACTATAATTAATAATTAGATTGTTCATGGAATTTGGATATGGATTATGTATTTTCACCTTTTTATATTCAAATGAATGATATTGTGGCACTTCCCTCATATTCTTGCTATCATTTTTATGCTTTACATTTTCAATTTGTTTAATGTTTGATGATCTAAAGTTGGTTGTTCTTCTAGAAAGGTTGATTGGATCAAACTCATATAGATGTAGTCATTCAATTGTACTTACATTATTTGAGTTTATTTCTCTTACCCATTTTTCTATATATTTAATTTAAATTATAAAGACAAAAAATATTTAGCCTTTTCCAAAGGTTAGGTGGGATAAAACACTCTCTTTCAATATTGTCCAAAGGTTAAGTGGGATAAAACACTCTCTTTCAATATTGATTGTGTTGTAGGATGTAATTTAAGATTTGACACATCTACAATTCAATAGTTTCTAGCATGCTAGGTGAGACCATCAAATTTTATTATGCTAGATCCATTTTAGGGTTTAATAAAAATTCTAGCAATACCCAAAAAGCAATTTTAATATCTAGTGAGATTTGATCATTAAATCATGAACAAAAATCATATTTGATTAGATTCGATATTCGATATATGTAATGTGTTTCTTTTTTATCTACTTATATTTATTTTAAATGTTTGTGCATGATAACTCTATTTTTGAAGAACCCACACACACACACACACACACACACACACACACATATATATATAATGATGATATTGCTTTAGTTTGGTGATATTATGAATATCTTTGCAAATTTGTAGCATTTTTGAAAAATATCATAAAATTTTGTAGATTCAACAAATGGGTATTAAGATCCATGTATTATGTTGTTAGATTAGTCATCTAGTATATCATATCTAAAATTTTAGGCTTCAAATTTTGATACAATAACGAATATCTAAAAAAATTATAGTATATTCCTATCTAAATATGCATTTGGTAAAGCTTTACACACATTTTATGGTGACTCTGCTAAGGGAAATAAATTTTTGAGTTTAATGATATGAGATTTGAATCCTAAAAATTTAGGAAGGGTATTGATTTTGCTAAATTACCCTCAACACAAAAAAATACTTCTAAGGGGAAAAGAACCGATACTTGAGAAAAGGGAAAAACACTTAAAATTTCTAAGAGTTTAAACACCCAGAATCTAGACAAAGAAAATGACTTTGTTTCTGATATGCTCGAAAACCAATGCATTGATAAAAGTAAAAACTTAATGATAAACGTAAAGCATCAATGAACATTAACATATAACCAATACACAATGATAAAGAACAACAATGAATGATCTAAGTACTTTATATTAATGAATCTCAAATATGTATTATAGATACATCACCTTGAGGGATTTCAATGGTGTGATACAGTCATTACAATAAATGAGGGTTTCATCCCCTTTCAACTGATTTCTAGCACACTTTGCAAGGTCTCCTCACAATCACAAGTGTAATAGCAAGTTTTTGTAACCACCATGATGAGCTCGATGCTTGTGTCTTGTGTTCCTTAATCCTCATGAAAGCCTGTAATTTATACACAAGAAAAAATAAAGTAGTTAATAGCACCTGTAAAGCCCTTCGATATGGGGCTCAATGTAATGATAATGAATACTAAAATAAAACCAAATAGAATGCATGGAAAAAAATGTAAACTATTGTAAAAAGTAGGAAATATGCTATGCTTAGCTACTGTACTAAGAAAAATAGAAAAAAAATTGCCAAAGGTTGTCTCAAGGTAGGATAACCTTACCTGCGGGCCGTCTCAAATTGAGATGACCATTGTCTTGAGACTGCATTTATTGTGGTTTATGTCGGTGTAACATCTGGGATTGATCTATAGTATTATCGATGTATTGGTGTGTTGTTGTAGTGACTTGTTAGTTCGGTCTAGTCACCTAATCAGGAGTGTTTTAATACACAAATAATGTAAGCACAATATTCAATCCTTGGAGCAGTTTAGTGGCATAGCTTTCTATAGTGAGATGGTTTGAAATATGTGGGATGAAACCTCTTAGGATGCAAAAGCTTGAGAGATTATGGTTGGGTTTTGATAGCACTTCATTGCTTTAAAATTTGGACCTCTATATTATTTTTGAATGGGGGATGAGTGCCAATATATATTATTTTTAGTATCTACAGATGTCCCTTTTTGAGATGTGTTGTGTGAAGACACAACAAGGAGCAAAAATAGAACTAAAAATGGTCAAATTGATTAAGGTTGTTCATTAACCTAATAAAAATTAGATGTCGTAATCATGGAAAGGATGAAAGTCATAGAATCATTGCTTCCAACATATTGATGGACTTAATTTTGGTTAACCTTTCAGCTATGAGCAGACAATATTTTAGTCTATAAAGCTCTAAGATCTCATGCCATGGATAGACTATCTTAGTCTACGGATCTTTAGGCTTTTAGGTGTCCCATGTATTTGTTTGGTTGAAATTTTTGCTTTTGCCCCAACAAATAGGGAAGTGTATGATTATCTTTGGCAATGATTCTTGGACGAATGTAATTTGCATGATTGAGTGTTTAATTGTTAATTTGATTATGAATTTTGTAATTATATGACTACCTCCTCAAGTGATGAGTCAATAGAGAATATGGAAAATGATGAAAGTGATGAGTCGCTTGACCAAGATGACTGAATTTGGGTTTAACCATTTGATAACCAAATTTTAAGGGCCTATCTCCTTAGGACCTCTATGATTGTGACCCATTATTTCTCTTTTTGTGAGTGGCATTATGGTGATTTACTCATCCTATTGGATTGCATGGATAACCAATCACTACAACCGCCAGGTGACTAGAGTAAATTACTAGATACGAGGTTCACTCAATTATTTTGAATTTGTGTGATGAAAGGAGTTAAGCACCTTTGGAACTTTTGGATGGATCTGACCAAAGGTGTTAAGTGCCTTTGGAGCTTTTTGAATTGATTTGTGACCAAAGGTATTAGTTGCCTTTGGGGCATTTTGAATTGATTTGAACAAAGGTATTAGGGGCCTTTGAAGTCTTTTTATTTAGATTGACCAAAGGGATTTGTGCCTTTGGAGATTTTTGAATTGATGTGACCAAAGGATTTATGTGGCTCTGGAGCTTTTTGAATTGATGTGACCAAAGGAGTTATGTTATTTTGGAGCTTTTTGAATTGATGTGACCAAAGGGGTTATGTGCCTTTGGAGCTTTTTGAATTGATGTGACCAAAGGATTTTGGGTACCTTTGGAGCTTTTTGAATTAATTTGACCAAAGGGATTAGGGGCCTTTGGAGCCTTTTGAGTTGAATTGACCAAAGAGATTAGGGAACTTTGGAGCATTTTTATTTATTTTGACCAAAGGTGTAGGTGCCTTTGGAGCCTTTTAAATTTATTTAACCAAAGGGGTTAAGTACCTTTGGAGCCTTTTGAATTGATTTGACCAAAGGTGTTAGGTGACTTTGGAGCCTTTTGACCAAAGTTGTAGGTGCCATTGGAGCCTTTTGAGTTGATTTGACCAAATGTTTAGGTGCCTTTGGAGGCTTTTTGAATTGATGTGACCAAAGGTGTAGGTGCCTTTGGAAACTTTTTAAGGGATTTGATTAAGGAAGTAGGTGCCAACTTGACTTTGTTATGCTTATGCTTCTCTTTTTGAGTTTGAGGTCCTAGGACCCACTCTATTGTAGCTTGTGGGCATTTTTGTACCATGATATACTATCCATGACACACACACACACATACATGTATGTCTAGATGAATTTTTAGTTTATTTATGTGCTAATGACATGATGATACAAAATTTGATTTTTTGTTTATATGCTAAAACATAATGAATGAATCTAATATGCAAAACAACCTAAATGTGGGCATCACCGAATGTATAAAAGATATGAATCAAAATGTTAACCCTTTATAAAAGTCATACATTTGAAGTTGAATGGGATGGAATGAAATGTATTATGGCAAAATGTAAGTGATGGATGTGATATAGTGAGAAGTTATGGAGGAAAAACAAGGTTTTTCATGAGACTCAAACACACTAGTTGACCAGTCAAAAGTTGTATACTGACTATACATGACTCTATAAGATAGAAATGTGCAAGGAAGACACAAATATTCAATATACCTATGTGTGCATAGTGTATTCATTAATTATGAGGTATAAGACTACCCCATTGCCAAGCCAACTCTTAGAGCCCATTGTTGTAATGGAGATCACCCTATGGTCATCATTATCCTAATTTTGGACGTAGTTGGACTTGACTACTAGGTAATACAAGCCACCAAAAGCTATCTCATCCGCAAGCTGACATTGGTTTGTAAAAAATAAGGTTGCTAATATGATAGACATATCACCACACGTAAGACTACTCCATTGCCATACCAGCTCTTAGATCCCATTGTTGTAATGGATATCACCCCATGGCTTTTGAATAACTGAGGATTCCCGAGATTCAACCTCATTACCCCCTTATTTTCTTTTGATTTATTTTATTTGGGATTCTTTCTCATTTTTTATGAGCAAGGGGATTTATTTGCTTAGTGGTGAAAATCACTCGTGTGTTTTTGTTCGGGGGGATACTTGCTCATTTTTTATGAGAAGTAAGGGATTTTATTGCTTTGGGTATGGGGAGCTTATACTTTTGGTAATTCTCAATATTCTAGACCATGCACATAATATAATGAGCAAGGGAAACCTTTCGCTTAAGGGAGCAATGACTATGTTGTGGTGTCATCCTTCCTTGTTCAAATTCTAAGTGTGTGAAATTATGTTGGGATTTTGAGATATGCAAGGTACAATCAAAGCAAGACCCTACCTTCAAAAATAAAGATATATTTTTACAAAATCTAAAAATAAAACTAGGAATGGTTGAATGATCGAAAAACCCTATTGAACACCCTATAAAAACTTATTGGGTGAGGGAAAAACACAAACACCTAGGACGGGGAATGTGGATGTGTGTGTTTTCCTTATGAAAATTTGAAAACTAAGAGGTGTGCATAAAATAGTTAGTGGTTGTCTAAACATCATTGTTGATGGTCATCCAATATCTACCCTATCTTACGAGGACCCCTTAATAGTCAAAATATCACAAGAAAAAGTACAAATGATGATGATGGAAAAGGTTTGATTAAGACTCATGATAGTCATACAAGCATGGTGCAATGTAGCATGCAAGTGCAATGAATGAATATGCCTACTGCAATTACTCAATGAAATGCAATAATGTGTAATGCATGATGATGTATGTAATGCAATGTTTTTGTAATTTTTTTATTTTCATTATTTTTGTTGTTTTATTATTTTTTTAAATTGTTGATGCATTGTGTGTCATGCATGAAATACCCGCAAGTGGAGAATATTAAGAGGTTTAGGTTCCTCAACACTCTCAAGAGAAGCTAATCAATAAGCGACTAAACACCCCAAGTGTAGGAGGTGTTTTTGGTGGAATTAGCATTATCAGATGCAACCTAGAGGGAGTACGAGCAATGATGTCCCCTGGTGGGAGAAGCTGATGCATCAAGGATGATGGTATTACAAAAAAAAGTAAATATAAAATTCATCTAAATAATCAAGAGATTCGATGATCACAAATTCATATCCTAAGCTAGCCAAGTGAATAGACATTGCATCATACTCTTGGTAGGATGAATCGATAGACATGTTATCATAATCTTGATCAAATTTTCTTCATAAATCCAGTCATTTTTAGGGTCATCGTCTAGATCAAACCCTTCTCGCTTGTCAAAATCATCATGAAATATCCAAACATTAGTATACTCTTGCATTGAGGATGAAGGAGCATTGATTTGAGCATGATCACTAAGCAACCGAATGTAACTAGGATCTAGATATTCTAATTTCATCTTATCATCATTTTTCTTAGATGCCTCACCAGGAGAGTTGGAGGGCTTAATAGATATCATTATGATGGGAATATGGTCACTCAGTAGATGAATGTAGCTAGGATCAATGTATTCATTCTCATCAATCTCATCCTCAAAGCCTATGGTAAGGTGTTGGAGTGAGTCTACAAGGAGCTCATCTAGCATACATACAAAATACCCTAAGCTGAACCTATATGTAGGTAGTTGATACTATGGTTGGTAAGGGGTTTGAAGACCTTATTCATAATTACCAAGATCATTTCCGCACCAATGGAAATGGTATAAGTATCATAGGGTAAATTTCAAGTTTGAAATATAATAGATATTTTCTAAGAATGGCTTATTATCTTCTATCATAGGAGATGAATTTGTGGTAACATCAAAATCCCATAGACAAATTTTATCTGATTTGGAGAATGCCCTAGAGGATAAATATCACTGATGGATAGTGGTGGTTGGTGAGGTATACCCATATCTTATGCAGACTTGATGAGGGGAGTAGATGTAACATTTTTTACCAAATACTCAACAATTCTCGGATTGATCATATGAATTGTGACTTGCAAAAATTTGAATAACGATGATGGATATGATGGTTGGGATGACTCATCCATGGCAATGGGTGATTCTTTCTCATCCATAGGAGTTGGAATGGTTACTTCAAAACTGGTGGAGATGGATGATGGGGTTTTGTTGATTGGTGCCTTCGATGGATTCCTACTTAGAGGATCTAATGATGAAGAAGGAATATCAAAATAGACCAATGGTGATGGTTGGGGTGGGGGTGACAGTGATGGATTGGTGTATGGTGGTGATGATGATGATGGGGGCTTTGGACATTTTATAGGGCCATCAGATCGAATGTCCAGTTGCATCACAGGTAAGATGAATTCTTGTGTATGATTAACCATATTATGGAACTTGAAGGGCTCTAAGTCTATAGGAACTATATGAACCTGTCCTTCATGGATGTACTTGATGCATTGGTGCAATATGGATGAGATACACTTCATATCATGGATCCAAGGTCTACCAAGTAATATGTTGTACTACATTATACCCTCTAAAACATGGCACAATATAGGAATTATCTTTAGCCCAACCTGGATAGGAGGGACTATTGTGTCTATCATGGAGCATAGAACATCATTAAATGCTCGAAGTATGAATGTAAATGCTACAATATGTAATGATGAAATACTAAGATGTTTTAGTGCAACAGTGGTGATGATGTTGATGGAGGAGTCTGTATCAATCAACACCTATTTATAGGGGGTCTTATTCACACAAGCAATGATATGCATGGGGGATAAGTTATGTTGGTAGGTATCAACTTGATTTCATGATCATGCAAGGTTATGATAGATTCCTTGTATTTTTTAGCATGCCCCACAAAATTGTTGAAAGAATTTAGGTCTTGTGGTTGTAGTTTGATTGACTTTAAAATTTCCATCAAAGCCTACCGATGTGGAGTTGATTATTGGATCAACTCATATATGGAAAGTTTCATCAATGTCATCTCTATACTTTGAGTGAATCTACTTCTTATCCTGATCAGCAGGTGAGGTGGTGGGGTTTGGATGGGAGCCGATTGTAGGAATGATTGTGAAATAAAAGGAACATTGGTTGGACCTACAGGTTGTGTAGGTTGATTTGGATATCTTTAGTTCCTCATCACTATGCTAATCATCCCAACAAAGCCCTAATGTGGTGGGGTTGTGTGTATCTCATTCACCTACCTAGGTTGTTCAACTTGACCCCCATGCATAGGTAGCAAATCTTGGAATATGCCAATCTATTGGTTGTTTGTAGTGAGAGGATTATCGATTTGAAGCTCATTTTGCTCTATCATATCTTGCATAAGGTTCTTGAATGTGTAGCAAGTTTGAATATCATGACCATTTTGCCGATGATAGATGCAATGTAAATCCTCTCTATGATTTTTTGCCTTTGGCTTATTCAGATCTAGTTGTTGAACCTTAGGTAGAGTGATGGTCTTTGCCTCGCACATCCAACAAAAGAGTGATACCAATGACTCAAGCAATGGCATGTACTAGTGAGGAGGATAACATTGTTGATTCATCCATTGGTTCTATTGAGGTTGAGCATTGTACTACATAGTGGGGGTTGGGCCTGATAATTAGGTGGTTGAGGTGCAGTTTGTTGTGAAGGCCCTAGGATGCTTAAGACAACTTGATTTACCAGAGCTAGCTTTTGTTGTGCATAGTTACCTTTAGAATTTTTGTTCCACTCCTTTTTTCGAGGCTTGATTTCACCCTCTTGGACCTTGATGTCTTCAATAATATTTTCTTGAGCTAGGGCTTCCTCAAATGTGTTGTACTGTTGGAGTTGTAGTAAGAGTGAGATCTATTTTGAACAACTCTTAGTAAAAAAATAAGTGAGCTCTATGATAGGTAAGGTAAATGGTAATTTTGTAATGATTGCTCTCCACTACTTACCATAATCCATGACTGACTCTTCGTCAAATTACTTAAGGTTGTATAGGTCAGTCAATGTTGCTTTCTTTCTAACGTTGAATGAGAAGCATTCCAAGAATGCATTTACTAGTTGTTCAAAGGAGTGTATGTTGTGTCATGGTAAATGATTATACCACTCTAAAGTTGGCCCAACTAGGGTTATGAGAAATATCCTAAGCATAAGGGCATCATCATCCTAAAGATGAAAGCACACATTCATGAAGCTAGTGATATGATCTTGAGCATCTTCATATCCTTTAAACTTATCCAATTTTGGCATTTCAAAATGCTCAGGATATGGAGGACATGGCACAGAAGGGTGAAGTGGTTGGTTGCATAGTTGACGCAATGTGGGTTTTTGATAACCCATTCCTAAAGCTTGCTTTTCCAATGAATTGATATAGTATGTAAGCAGCTTGTAAGCTTCAAGTGATATAATCTCATCTACCCACCTTTGTCCTCGAGGAGGGGGAGGTGAAATATGTCTATTGGGGTGAGGTGGTTGAATATGGTCATCAACCATATCCTCGTAAAGTGACTCAGGGTACCCCTATTCCTGATAATCTGACTCTAAGTCCTCATAGACCTCATACTCCCATTGATGATTGTTTGGTTGATGTTATTGAGACCTATGGTGATGGATGGGCACACAAGGAGGATGGTTCTAATTTGGCCTAGGTGGTAGGTTATGATATTGTGCAAGGTACCTTTGATGGGTTTTCTACCTATGGGTACTAGGGGTAGGAACCATCCTCATGTAATACCTTTTGCAAACTCTGAATCATTTGTACATTTTGCAACCACTCTTGATGCAACCTATGCTGGTGCAACCTTTGCTGATCCAATTGGTTTTGATCTAGGTACCTCTGATCCAATTGTAGCTTATCCAGCCATAGCTAGTGTAGCTGCTCTTGTCTATTTATGTTTTGCCTAGGTATTTGGTCTATCTGATCAGCTATGTGGGGTCGATTAGCCCTTGTATTGATATGAATGGGCTTGAATTGCTTCTCAACCCTAGAAGGGTTGGCCACTTACTTCCCACGATCAAGGGAGGTTGCATTGACATGATACTCAGGCTTAAAGGTAAGATCTACGTACTTGGGTGGCATAGAGGCACAACATGTTTACATGGAATACTCTTCATGAGGAGTAAGAGGATGACCTGAGTCTTCCTCTTCCTCATCTACAAGAAAGGCATGGGCTGATGTGGTTGTCTTACTAGGATGACGAGTGTCATACCTATCTAGATGAGCATATTTTTGACTCATCCATGGATGATCAAGCGGAGTGTCTTGCTCATCTAGGTTGGGCCATGGTGTATACTCTTGTTCATGCTCTGATTGATGGATAGAGTGAGTCCAAGATGTGATCCATGGCATGACCCTACTAGGCCCCTAAGTGGGTGGATTATATCTACAGATTACGTAGAAAGTGTCTTGACCAGGAAGTTCATCACTTTGATCATATTGAGGACCTATAGATGCATCCTGAATAGGGATATCCTAAAGGTCAAATTCCTTGTAGATGATATTGGTGTTACAATAAAACCTAGGATGCCATTTAGGGATGGCCATATCCTCTAGACTGATTTGGAGATGTTCCATGTCTCCTTGTAAATTTTCAGCAGTACTAGCTCTTGATCGAGCTTGACTGCATGTTATTACCATGGTCTAAATTAAGCCAAACAGTAAAGAAACAAACAAGAAAACAATGTGTTTATCTCTTTTAAATTTTTCTTGTGATTCCTATTACTATTTTTAGTGTGTTTTGATGTTGAAACCCCTATTCCTATGAAATCTAAGGGTAAAAAAAATAAAAATCTACTAAAGGTAGTTTGAGCACACCCCCTATCGAGGAATATAACTCAAATGGAAAAAAGTGGCTTCCTACACTGGATATGGCTCAAGGTAAACCTATGGAAATAAATAACCCCTAGAAGGGGTTGTGTTGTCTAATGTTCTACTATCGGCATACCCATGCTTTCGCTTAACCCATGTGTTTAGGGCATGAACAAGAATGATAATTGCATCCACTAATTATTTGAAAAGCCCTATGGTAAAGGGGCTTGCTAATCCTTCCTACTTTAGGTGCACCCAAAAGTAGGGGACTTTTCGATGATGAAATCCAGAAAGCCACTCACTTGGGGCTACTATGGTTGCTATGGTGTGAGCCAACGGATGGAGATGAAGCCCACCATCACTGGTCTCGATCGATGGTTGGTGATGAAATCCAACTCGCTAATGTTTACAATAGATCATGTAGTGTGTGGGGTTCCTTTTAATATTTGCAAAAGTAAATAAACCAAAGAGCACACGATGATTCTTCACTAATGCAAAAAAATATTTAATGTTCAAAAATCCTATATGAATGATTAGCCTTTAAGTAGGCAACAAGCAAGCAAACCAAAGCAATAGCAGATAGAGGCCATCTTGCATAGAGATAACTATAGAAAGAGGTCATCTTACCTAGAGATGACCATAGATAGGGGTCATCTAGAATAGAGACAACCATAGATAGAGGTTGTCTATCCTAGAGATGATCATAGATAAAGACTTAAAAACTTAAAGTCTTCTACAATCTTTTTTTGTAATTTGGAAAATTTTACTTTTCTTTATGGAAAATAGGAAAAGAAGGATAGAACAACTTACTTTGATAGCCTACGTTCGATGTAGATTGTTGACTTTGTTTTTACCTTGCTTTTTATTTGACCCAAGACAACTACTTTTGGGTACCTGTAAGACACAAAAACTTATCAGTAATCCACCAGAAGGCTTAAAAAGGGACCAGGTGGTCCCACCATGATCGCCATATGATATGCTTGAAAACCAGTGCACCAATAAAAGCAAAACTTAATGATAAACATAAAGCATTGATGAACATGAACATATAACCAATACACAATGATAAATAATAAGAACAAGGGCCAAGTCCTTTATATTAATGATAATCTCAAAGTGTATTACAAATACGTCCCCTTGAGGGAGTTCAATGATGTGATACAATCATTACAATAAATGAGGGTTTTGTCCCCTTTCCAACTAATTTTTGGCACACTTTGCAAGGTCTTCTCACAATCACAAGTGTTTAGAGTGGGCTTTTGTAACCATCACAATGAACTCGTTGCTCATGTCTTGCATTCAT
The DNA here is from genome assembly GCA_028583015.1 of Wollemia nobilis. NCBI lineage: Eukaryota > Viridiplantae > Streptophyta > Pinopsida > Araucariales > Araucariaceae > Wollemia > Wollemia nobilis. The sequence goes on from JAQPPZ010001106.1 coordinate 11,940,651, forward strand.
TAATCCTCATGGAAACCTATAATCTGCACATAAGGAAAAGCAAAGTAGTTAATAACATGTGCAGAGCCCTTCGAGATGGGGCTCAATGTAATGATAATGAATACTGAAATAAAATTGAATCAAATGCATGAACAAAAATGTAAACTATTATAAAAAGTAAGAAATATGCTATGCTAAACCTACTATACTAAGAAAAATAGGAAAAACAAATTTTTGCAAGAGGTCGTCTCAAGGTAGGATGGCCTTACCTACAAGCCATCTTGGATTGAGACGATCGATGTCTGAGACTGCATTTCTTGTGGTTGATGTTAGGGCAATGTTTGGGTTTGATCTATGGTATTATCGATGGATTGGTGCATTGTTGCAACAACTTATTGGGTCGGTCTGGTCATCGAAGTAGGAGTGTTTTATTACGTAGAGAATGTAAGTGCAATATTCAACCCTTGGAGCAGTTTAGCGACATAGCTTTCTATAGCAAGATGGTTCAAAATATGTGGAACGATAACCTCTCAAGATGCAAAAGCTTGAGAGCTCATGGTTAGGTTTTGACAACACTTCATTGATTGAAAATTTGGACCTCTATATTATTTTTGAATGGGGGTGAGTACCAATATATAGATTTATCGAAATAAATCTAATAATGGCACCAACTCTATGCATGAAAAAATAAAGGGGAATTTTGCATTAAAAAAATGAATGCCTATCTTTAAAATTTTCATGCAAACTAATTAATGCATTGTTATTTTCTATTTTGGCTCATGCAAAGTGCTAAATCGTGGGTTGGGATCATGCACAGGATCTAACTGGCAGTTGCAGGTGCTAGCTGTGTCCTGCTTGACTTTTTAACTAAAGGTCCTGGCAATCATCTCAAGGTAAGATGGTCCTAGAGGCCATCTCAAGGTAGGATGACCCCAAATTAGAGGTCATCTCAGGGTAGGACAACCCCAAATGCTTAGGGAAATGTGCCTGTTTAAGTGGTAAGAACCACTATTTAGCTCTAAGGCTGCCCAAAGTGGGTCATGTGGTCTAGAAGAGTTCAATTAGGTAGTCTTTTGAGTATGACACAATTTTAGTGTCTATAGTTTCATTATTTTTTTAGTCATAAACATGGTCCCACCTTCTCAACCTAAACAATTCACACAATGCACACAATATATTCAACCTATAATTCAACAATTCCAACCTATGATTCAAATTGCACAACCAAATTTCTAACAAGTTGCATAATAACAAGCATAGCAAGTTGTACAAAAATAGGTGTAGGATCGACAACAACAAGCATAGTGGGTTGTATAATAATAGGTGTAATATTAACAACAAGCACATATTACCCAACAACAAGCTAAAAAAGGAACCCAATAACAAAAAATACATGTGTATGTCATACAACAAGAATAGGCCACTCAAAAAGCTCATAAAAAGTCATATGTACAACAACCACAAATGCAACCTATATTATAACTTCAAGTATAAATGTTTCCTTAAAATAATTTTCTAAATTGGAGCCATAAAGGTCAATTAAATATACCTTTATATTCACCTCTATAAGCAACATTAAAATCTCTACTAGACATGATGGAAAGACAACATTGGAGTACTTCATTGAACTATCAATGCTAAAATAAATCCATCACATGCAAGAAGAAGATATTATGGTGTGATTGCTCATATTTTCATTAAGATATAAGGTTGTTTATGGAACATAATCCTTGAAGATAGATAAGTTATTAATTGGGATACAATATAGATCCATTCATTAGAAGATTTAGTAACCTAACCGATGCATATTCAATTATTTTCAATTAAATGCCATGATAAGATATCTAAATGAGAATATTTATGATTTCAATATCAAATTGTTGGAATAGGTGGTGGTTAAAGTTCTCTTGAGACCATGATTTACTTTTTGTATTGTATTTTCATATTAGCCCTTTGGGCCCATGTAAACCTTGAAAAATATGCTTTTATAATATTTTATTATTTTATTCCTCAAGGTTAGTCTCACAACCTTGACCTGAAGGTAACATGTATCTAGGTAGGAATACCCATCATACCCACTATTTTGGCATCATCTAGAGTGTAGTTCAATTCATTTATAGAGATATTATTTGGTTTCCATGGACATCCTCATATATTCTATGTTCTTCACTTTATGTATTTCTTTTTAAGCAATACTGGGTAATGTGTTTATTTTATTCATTTCTAAAAACTACTATAAAATCTAACATGGTATTAGAGTAGGTGTGAATCTCCATTACTCGATTGCTTCTATTTACAATGTGGCTTCTATAGATTCTCCCAAGGACAATTGTGATTGGGGTATCAAAGAAGAATTCTTTGAAAGCTAATGATAGGATTAGAATTTTTTTTGATAATAAACATGTGGACTTGGATTGCAAGCACCTCACAAGGATTAGCAGATTTACTCAAGGAGAAACATTCACTGATAGGTTCCTTTGTTCCTTTCATTGAAACTAATTTTTTATTTTTTTTCAAGTTCTAACTAGATGGATGTCCTAGGTTTAGTATTGAGTTTTTGGAAAGCTCATTTGTCTTTTACAATTTTTTTAAAATCCATTTCCTTTTCTCTTCCAACTTCTTGTGTCCAATAGTGATATAGATGAGAGGATAGACTACTTGTATGCTATGAAGGACAAAAATAAGAGGTTGAGTATATTTATAGATATCCTTGATGCTATAGAATCAATGGGTAGGTTTCCATATTTAGCAAAGACCTTTAAGCCACTTAACAAAGCTGGAAAAATAGTCTAGCAATTTTTTGTTGCATAGACATGAGAGGATGTCTTGATTGGTTACATTTCATAAAAATGTTTTGTAGGGAAAATCATGAGAGATATGGATGAGCCATCAATATATTTGTATTATTTGCAAAATTTCAAAGGGGGTGCTACTTCAATATTTTTGCTCATTCTACCTCTAGGTACCTCAAATTCGCATTTGAAAAAAAAATCCCTCCAATTTTTTTTTAATTTTAAAAATAGAATATGTCATGGAATATTCCCTAGCCTAGCAATAAAGGAGGGTGCACATGCACACATCACATTATGTGATATAGGCCTATGTCAATAAGGTAAAGAGGGGGTGCATATTTTATTTGTTTGCTTAAAGCTTTGGATTTTGATTTATATTCAAGGGGAGTGCTTGGGAAGATGGTTAGCTAAGCCCATGATAACACTTGGTACAAAGTAGATACTTGGTTTGAACTACCCTAACACCATTACCTTTTTATGCATGATGATGTGAGCATGGCTAAACATTATGATATGGCACCTAATGACATCACCCATTTTTTCTAATGTGGCACTTGATGACATGACATTCCATATTGTATGTACAACTGACTTTATGGATGATGTGGCAAGACATCTGGTGGTTCATACAACTAATGTGGTAGTTTGTACAACTGATATTTATAATAGGTAAAGAAACACATGGCAGATGATATGGTTGTTCATATAGATAACATGATAGTCTAGAAACTAATATGTTAGATGAGGTGGTGTGACATGGGGCTCTAATGAGGATGTTAATGTGGAAAAACTGTAGATGACCAATGTGTTAGGCATTAAATTTGTATGCCACTTGGTGCTTAAAAATATGACCTCGACCAATCAGATTTTATCATCTCATTGAACTTGAAAATTAGCTTGCATAGTCAACAATAGACCTAGCAAATCATGTTTCTCAAAGTGAATTAGGATATTACAAGTGAAACAATATGGTTTATAAATTAAGTAGAAATAGAAGTACAAGTGGTGCATTTTATTTTTTTTACACCCTACCTGGCAGCCTACACAATTAGTGCATAGATGGTAGGTCTCAAATCATGTCAAATAGTGTCACACGATTCATTAGTACATTACCTAGTTAGCACATGCTTGGCATACCCTCAACCACTCACACAATAACACATGGTAGCCTCTCATTCATTATAGGTACTAATTAAAAAAATCAAAGGTTTTGAAGGAAATATTTTCAATTCTAGGACCAGATTTTTGGGGAGCATAAATTTTGCATAAGGAAGCATGTTGAGCCTAATTTTTCAAATCAAACATTTTTTTTCAGATCTCTGCATTGGTGGTATTTTTTTTTGTTAGAGCTAAATGTAAAATTTTTTATTTTGTTAGAATAATCATGGATCACCATTTTCCCTTGTTGAGTGGTTATGCTATCTAGAAAATCAAGATTGAAGTTTTTCTCCAAAGTAAAGGATTACTCAAGCATGCAAATGAGGAGCCTCATGGTGTTGATACAAATAAGAAACTCTATAGGGAAAACAAGTATGGAGCTTATAATATCATAGCCTTTCACATTGATAATATTTATGACACACATGCTAGCAACATCATGGATCCTAAATTGTTACTTGATAAATTTCATGGATTGTGTGATTGTATTGATTCCACAAAAATTAGTAATCTGGAGGCTAAGCTAGCAACTTTATCCATGGACTCGTTTGATATTGTTGATTAGTATATTAGTCATATTAAGAAATAATAAGAATATATCTGGACTACAATATTACAACCAAAGGAGATAAGAGAAGGACAAGAAGCATTGACAAAGAAAAATAAGATTGAACTGATAAATATTATCTTCAAAAATATGTCAAATACATATGAGATAGTGGTTGTTGTCTTTGAAATTCTTTGCATGTACTTTCAAGATTATCTTAAACTATTAATTGTTGAGGTATTAAAGTATTTTCTATATCATCAGGCTAAAATACAAAGGTATAAGGGAAATTTTATCTTCAATCAGGAAATTGATGTTAAAACTCAAAATGATAAGAAACCAAAATATGATGATAAGAATCCCAATAATATATCAATAATCCTCCATGCAATTTTTACAAAAAGAAATGTCACAAAGCAAAATTTTACCAAATTTGCATCAAGAAACTTGAGGAAGCAACAAGAAAGGAGGTTTTAATGCTGCTCTATTTTATGCATAAGGTGAGGATAACTTTGGTGGACATGCCTCAAAAGAACATGTAGCCATCCATTTAACATATTGGACATCCATTTCTTCAAATGAGTAGATTACAAAATTAGGGGTAACTAGGCACATGACTAAGTACAAGCATCGTCTATAGGGTTATAAAAAATTGCATTCAAGGGAATGTGTTGTTATTGGAGAGTATTATTCATTATAGGTTGCAAGATGTGGAGAAATTAGAATCAAATCTTCTTCTTTGATGAGGTAATTCATGTTCTTAATGTTGGCCCTAGCTCTCAATTTTATTTTAAAAGGTGAATTCTTATCTTAAGAGCTTCGTTCTTTTCAAAGACTCGTTCGCAGAGAGAACGCTCTATTTATAAGGGGGCATTTAGATATTCTCCGGATAAACCCCCTAGCCAATTCCCGGCAAAAGATACAGAATCTCTTTATGGAATAGAAAACTTAACCCTTTGTCTATTTATCACATTACTCATATAAATAAGAATGTAGAAGTTTGGATTGATTTATGGGTAATTAAGGATGTAGAGAATGGGTTTAAAACTGTTGTTTTATCTATTATGATGACTTTGATCAAATGTATAATTTGGAATAAATTCCAACCTCTTATATTTCCTCTTTAAGAGAGAAAAATTGTATTGCTATAATTGCACATGTAGATAATGAAAGATAGAAGTGGCATCATAGGCTTGGGAATCTCAGTTATGGATCCTCAAGATACACGAGTCATCATCAAATATCCATTATACTTCTACACATATCCCCTTCAAGTGGTGCTTGTGAGGAATGTACTCTAGGGAAGCATCATAGGGATACCTTTCGAAAAGGGATTACAATACAAGCCTCTCATCCCTTGGAGATCATACATAATGATATTTTTGGACCTATAAGTACACCATTTCTTGTAGAGAATAAGAACTTCTTCTTTTTTATTTATTATTTTTATAGGTATGTGTGGTTATACACTATTCACACCAAGGATGAAGTCTTTAAGAAATTTAAAACCTTTAAGGATATTCTTGAGAATTAGTTGGACCAAAACAATTCTAAGGATAAATGGAGGATATGAGTACATTATTCATTTCTTTCATGATTTTTTGGCTTCTTAAGTGATTGCATATTAGTATTTTTCAATATACTCTTGAGTATATGGTGCATCTAAAATAAAATATAGGGTGAGCATGGATATGGCATGATAAATGATTCATGTCAAGGGGATGGGTCATTGATTCTATGATGAGATCATCACTTACGCATAATACATCATTAGTAGAGTTACTACCATGGTAGTTTAGGACATGACACCTCTTGAAATATTGACAAGAGATAATTTTGACGTGTCTTGATTTCATATCTTTGGATATTCAGCACGGGTTCACATACCAAAGGATCTTCAAGAGGCACCAAAGAGTAATAGGTGTATTTTTTTAGGGTATTTAAATACCTCAAAGGCATATTACCTTTATGATCATCAAAGGCATAAGTTTTTGATCCATAGAGGTTTCATTTTTATGAGGTCCTTCCAAGTGCTCCTTTCAACCCACTACCTGAGATTTTGGTGGATGACTCTTATAATATTTTGGTCATCTCAAATGTAGTTGTTTCTTCCAAGATTTTTGTTGTGCCTATTCCCATTAGAGCATATTATTCATCTTCATCTTCAACATACATTTTCTATTGATTTAAACCATTCATATGCAACACCACAAGTAGCACTTTTTTTCCCAAATTTAGGGTATGCTAAGTAGGATATAGCAGTTCATAGTGATACAACTTTCCATGATGAGGTGAGTGGTGATTTTGAGTTGGATTCTTTACTTTTAGCTTTTGATGTTTCTTTTCCATAGAGTGCACATGATTCTTCCTCATTTCATAAAAAACCCAAGTGGGTTAAGATGATTCTAAATTATGTCAACTATTTTATCTCTAGAGCAACATCAAAAGACTCCTAAAGCATTTCTCTCAAAGGTTGCCGATTCTCAGGATCCTCTTATATATTCTCAATCTAAGGATAAGTTGGAGTGGAAATATGTTATGTTGGCATAATATGAGACTATAATGAGTTGGTTCCTCTTCCAAAAGAGAAGAATGTAGTTGGCTATAAATGGGTCTAAATGACAAAGTATACTTTGGATGGTCAAGTGGAAAAGCATATGGCATGCATTATTGCTAAGGGATTCTATCAATATGATGCACTAGACTATTCTAAGGCATTTTTAACACTAGCTAGGATGGACTCAATCAAGATGTATATTTTTATCGCTACATCATATAAATGGAAGGTGCATTAGATGGATGTGAAGAGTGAATTTCTACATGGGGAGATTTAGGAGGAGATGTACATGCAACAACCAATTGGTTTTGATCTTGAGGATCCTACTCCTTTGGTTTTTTATTTGACTAGATCCTTGCATATATTTAAACAAGCTATGGCATGAGAATATTCATTCTTTTTTATCTTAGTTGTAGGTTTTGGCAATGTGAGGTTGAACATGATGTTTACATAAAACATCAAGATGGGGAAACCTTAGTGATTATTTTGTATGTTTATTATCTTCTCATAACTAGTAAATCTTGTATTTTGATTCATGATATAAGGTCATATGACTTTGTTCCACTTTTGATATGATAGATTTTAGACTTTTGTATTATTTTTAAGGTATTTAAATTAATTAGACAGATTCTAGCATCACTATTTCACAACCCAAGTATGTTTTGGATCTTCATTGGCATTTCATGATAGAATATTACAAGTATGTTCAAACTCCTTATGCCTTAGGCCTAAAGCATATGGTTGATTGTATCACTCCTTTGGTTGATGCTACATTATTTTGGTCTCCTATGGGTGGACTTCTCTTACTCACATTAGACCCAATATAGCTTTTATTGTTAGTTATAATTCTAGGTAAATACATGCACACCATAAGATTTATTAGATAATGACTAAGAGGATTATAGATACATATAAAGGACCTATCATATGGGTATTCACTACTGTGTTGGATTCCCTCTTGAGTTGGTGATTTGGATTAGTGATGTTACACTAGAGGTTTTGTGTTCTATTTGGGATCAATCTTATTTCTTTATGTTCTAGATACCAATACACTATATCTTAGTCTTCTTTGGAAGTTGAATATTTTGCTATCAATGAGGAAGCCAAAAATCTTAGGTGTATGCTCATGATTTTGGAGGATATTGGTATTCCTTAGAATTTTCTAGTCACTCTTTGATATGATAATTAGGGTACCATCTAATCACACCAAGTATGATTTTTATTGATGAATTTTCTAGGTATGTGTGGTTGTATACTATTCGCACCAAGGATGAGGTCTTTGAGAGATTCAAAACCTTCAAAGGATCTTCTTGAGAATTAGCTATATAAAAAAATAAAATATCAAAGAAAAAATGGAGATGAGTACATTAGTCATGCCTTTCATGATTTTTTGACTTCTTATATGATTGCATATTTGAGGAGTATTCAATATACTCTTGAGTATAATGGTGTGTATGAAAGGAAAAATAGGGTGAGAATGTAGATGGCATGATGCATGGTTCATGTCAAGGGTATGGGTCATAAATTATGGTGATATTGTTACTTATACAACATACATCATTAGTAGGGTTTCCACCATGGTATTTTAGGATATGACACATCTTGAAATATTGGCAAGATAAAATTTTGATGTGCCCCGATTTCATATCTTTGGGTCTTAAACATGGGTTCACATACCAATGGATATTCAAAATAAAGAGGCACTGAAGATTTATAGATGCATTTTTGTGGGGTATTTAAATACCTCAAAGCTATGAGGTTTTGATCCAAAGAGATGTCATTTTTATGAGGTCCTTCTAGGTGCTCCTTCCACCCCTCTACCTGAGCTTTTGGTGGATGACTCTTCTAATCCTTTGGCCATCTCATATTTAGTTGTTTCTTCCAAGATTTTTGTTGAATATATTCCCATTAGAGCATATTATTCATCTTTATATTTGGTTGTAGGTCCATTACCTATTGATTTGACCCATTCATAGGCAACACCACAAGTAGAACTTTTTTCCAAATTCAAGGTATGTTGAGTATGATATGTTAGTTTATAGTGCTATAGCTTTCCATGATGAGGTGAGTGATATTTTTGAGTTGGATTTTTTAGTTTTAGATTTTGATGTTACTTTTGTATAGAGTGCATAAGATTATTCCTTGGTCCATCCAATACCCAAGTGGGTTAAGATGCTTCTAAAGGATGTTAAACCTATTTTATCTCTAAAGTGACATCAAAAGGATCCTTCTCAAGCATTTCTCTTAAATGTTGCTCATTCATAGGATCCTCTTATATTCTTAGGCTAAGGGTCAATTGGAGTGAAAATATACTATGTTGTAATAATATGAGGCTCTAATGAAGAATAGAACTTGGGAGTTGATTCCTCTTGCAAAAGGAAAGAATGTAGTTAGCTATAAATGGGTCTATAAGACCCAGTATACTTTGGATGATCAGGTGTAAAAGCTTATGACATGACTTATTGCTAAGGTATTGTCTCAATAGGAGGGAGTGGACTATTTTCAGACATTTGTACCATTGGCTAGAATGGACTCTATCAAAATGTGTCTTTTTATCCCTACCCCATATATATGGAAGGTGCATTAGATGGATGTGAAGAGTGAATTTCTACATGGGAAGCATTAGGAGGAGATATACATGCAACAACCACCTGGATTTTATCTTGAGGGTCCTATTTCTTTGGTTTATCATTTGACTAGATCCTTGCATAGACTTAAATAGGCTCCTAATGCATGGTATGAGAATATTTAATCTTTTTTATACAGTTGTAGGTTTCAACAATGTGGGGTTGAATATTATGTTTACATAAAACATTAGGATGGGTAAACTTTGGTGATTGTTTTGTATGTTTATGATATTCTCATCAATGATAGTTATTCTATTTTTATCCAAAATATGAAGTCGCGACTTTTAATAAGATAGATCTTATACATTTGCATTACTTTTATCAATTTTGATTAATTAGATAGATCCTAGCATCACCATTTCACAACCCAAGTATTATTTGGATATTCTTTGGCATTTCGAGATAGAGGATTACAAGTCTACTCAAACTCCTTTTTCTTTAGACCTAAAGCATAGGTCTTATTATATCACTCCTTTAGTTGATGCTACATTATACTGGTCTCCTATAGGTGGACTTCTCTTATCCATATTAGACCTACTATAGCTTTTATTGTTAGTTAGTATTCTAGGTATATACAATCACACTAGAAGAATCATTAGACAATGACGAAGAGAATTCTTATATACATCTAAGGGAATTATCAAATGGATATTCACTACTATATTGGATCACCTCTAATTTTAACATGATTTTCAAATGTTGATTGATCTAGTGATTTGGATGAGCGATGTTTTACTATAGGTGTTGTGTTCTATTTGAGACCAGTCTTCTTTCTTGGTGTTCTAGACACCAATCCACTATATCTTAGTCTTTTATGGAAGTTGAATATTTTGTTTCCAATGAGGAATCAAAGTATCTTAGGTGGATGCTAATGATTTTGGAGAATATTCAAACTCCTTAGATTTTTCTAGTTACTCTTTAATATGATAATTAGGGCACCATCTAGCTTGTTTGTAATCTAGCATTTCATTAGAAACAAAAACACATAGATATTTGGACTCACTTTGTGATATATATTCGTTCATGATGGATGCTTGATACTATTTTTGTGCCTTTATCAAAATATATTGCATATATTTTGACCAAGATCATGTTCGAGGTCACTTTTATGTGCATTTAAGATTTACTTGGGGTAGGAGAGTTCCCCTTAAGGGGGGATGACAAGTAAGGGTTTCTCTCCATGCCACCTATTCAACTTAAGGGGGGATGTTATAATATGTGGTTCTTAGGCTTCTCTTAAGGGCATGACTAAATTTTTGCATTATATTGTTCATATTAGCCCTTTGGTCCCATGTAAACCTTGAAAAATATGCTTTTCTAATATTTCATTATTTTGTTTCTATCTATCGGTATCATAGCTTGACCTAAAGGTAACTTGTATTTGGGTGTAAATACCTCATCATACCAACCATTCTGACATCTTTTAGAGTGTAATTCAATTCATTTATAGCAAGATTATTTGGTGTCCAAACATTCCATTAAGACTTGTAATCTGCATACCAATCATTAAGACGATGAAAACACCCTCATTCCATATCACTCTTAGATTTGAGGGGCATTTATTGCACAATGCTATAAAAATTTAAGAGTTACTATTGTTGGATTTTTAGCCAAATTATCACAGATCCTAGATAACCATGATCATATAAAATATAAAAAAATATATGAAAACTTAATCACATAATAATATCAATGCAAAAAAAATCTCATATAAATCAATAAAACAATATTATTGAATGAAAAATACTCACAATATTATTTATGAGTCAAATATACAATCTTGAGATTTGCTCTATAATTAGATACATTTCATGGAGCTTTATCTCCATAATATAATCTTAGGAAGGTGACTCTTGGATTATTTGTCTATTGCTCTCCTCACATATTAGAGAGATACAACCTTTCCTATTCCACGCATAATATAAACCTCACATGTCTTTTGTCTTCTCATATTACCACTTTTATACATGACTCTTGAGTATCTATTTACTTGCACATATTTATTCTATGACACATGCACACTTTATTATATGACACTTGTGTACAACCTACACATATACATTTACATAAGGGCATTATAAATCACACACCTAGACTATAAACACATCCTATTCTAATATTTACATTGTACCATAAGGTACCATACGAGTACATTATCATGTACCAAATAATGTAATATTCTCCAAAACCCCCTGTATTACATTATTTGGTATTTTTTCTTCTAAAAATGTAATAATTCTAAGTTTAGAATTTAATAAAGTTCAATAGTATTATGTCATAAAATGAATGTTATGTCGATTTTCATTTCAAAAATAAATACAAATATTAAAAACATCATTCACTTGATAACTCTTTTCTAAAATGTAAGAATGATAGTGGCAATGTTATTTGCCATGTCTTAGACATTGATGATGGAATATTTGACCTTGGTGTTGCTATGAAAAATGAGGCCCACTGACTTGGGAAAGAATATTGTGAAGAACATGTTGAATTAGGCGTTGGCAATTGGAATCTCTAAATTCACTAGAGTAAACTCTATAGTTATATCTCCTTCATAGATCAACAGAAAAAACTTCAATTCAAATCTCTTGGACATGTGGAAAACAACAAATGCAATACTTGTGTTTTGAGTCCACAACTCAACTCCAACAATATTATATTTATGGTCTACAAGAACATTATATATTGTAGGCAAAAAACTTAGGCTCGTTATTATGCCAACCAATTAAATATTCCTTGATCGGTTGTATCTCAATTCAAACATGTATTAGCACTACTACTTTTGTAATTTTTCTTGTCAAGAATTTTAAATGTTCAACCTGACATATTACTTTTAATACAATACCAATGTTTGCCTTGTTTCTTCTTTTTCCTGATACAATTTTAATTTTTCTATTCACTTATTTATTATCCACTTATAATGTTCATGATAAATTTTCTTCTTTTTATCACTCTATTGATGCTTTGGTTATAGTCCAACAATGGTGGAAGCTTCAAAGGCATTGGTTGAATATTTAGACTCCTTCTGATTCATTTTTCAATCAAGAGTAATATATGATGAAAGATATTGTGACCTGAATATCAATATTCATGGGTGAGAATAATTTTTATAAGTCGAGTTGTGATTCCCTACCATGCATGCAACTTCCTTCAACTACTTTTTTTTCTTATTTTTTTGGTCCATATAGTCAAGCCAATTAAATTTTTTTACTCCACATTCCATTGTAGTTGTTTCAATGTCATCATCTTTATCATTTTTGGACATTAGTACTTTAGATAATGCAAAGTATGCAATCATTATTCTTTGATGTTTGATCTTATACTGTAAAACAAGCATTTTTCAAATCTATATTGTTGTTAAAATTGTTTTCCATTGCATTAAACATAAATAAGAGAGGGGTAGAAAGAAATAACCAATGGAAATTCCCCTTGTACTTTTCTATCCAAATAATAATAAGTAATGAAAGTTCTTTATGTATTACAAATATATATACCATTTTTTTTAATACTCCAATTTATTCTCTCATTCCAAGTATATTTTTTCTTTCAAAAATAAACTTTATTTAAGACTTTTTTTAAAAATATTTTAGATAATAATTTATTTCTTATATCTCCCTTTTCTCTTTTTATTCAAATATTATATTTTTTTTTAATTTTAACAACATATTTTCCTTCAAGAATACTCTTTCTTGTCAAATCAGTTAATTTACAAATTTACAAATTCCTCAATCTTCTTGTACTCTTATGCACGTATTGATAGGGATCAATAACTACCATTAAATATTGCACACCATTAAATGCATGTTTATCATTAGTGCCAATGGTATTTGCCATACCATGGTATTTTTAAAGGTATCTCATGCTTATAAATATACATGTTTTTATCAATGGAATACAATTCGGATTCTTGGATCTTAGTTTTTGTATCATTTTGGTATCAGAACGGTTGATCAATAGGGATCAATATGGATTTTTCTTTTATATTTGATTATTTTTTGTTTGACACCATATTTCCAAATTTGAAGCTTTCTCTAGATGAGATCTCTCACCAATTGAGAGACATCTATGCGGAAATCCAACAAATTTGCACTGCCATGCTACAAAAATCACTGACAAGGATACTACTAATGAGAACCCTATTCCAAATCATGAAGCAACACCTAGACTCAAACTAGGATCTATGGGTGAGATGCCCATTGTCTTACCTTCATATGATGTTGTTTTTCAACAACAGTACTACCTTTCTTATGAAGACCATGAAGCTGATAAAATTATCTTGTTTGTAGGGGCTATTGTAGAACTTGTTATTCCACATGCCGATGTTGTTGATCCTATGAACATCATCTTCCCTACCACTATTGTTGTTGATAATGTTGATGCACTCTTCATTTTTGGCCTACATGCAATGCTTACTCCCTCATGGCATCTATTTTGGTGCTTGGTTGTCCTTTGCCAACCCAACTTACCAGATCGATGCATACTGCAATGTCATGTTCTTCCTAATATCCACAAACTACCACCCCTTGCTGTGCATTTTCTTCACTGAATCTTCTCACTTTAGCCATCCCCATGCATCATGCTATCATTTCTTATGGAGTCCCCAATTCCCTTCCCCTCCACTTTTGACCTTGTCAACACCGATGCGAGCACCAATCTCGAGCTGCTATGTTTGATCATCACCATTTTCTCTAATGGTCATATCACCATCACCAATGTGTCAACCACCCTTGTCGCTCCTCTAGTCATTCATGAGGTCCTGCTCCTTCTTGTTGTCTCATAGGATGGTTTATTGGGTACGATCCTCTAGCTCTCGATGCTAGATGCACACTCATCAAAGGTATTATTGTGCTACCTTATCAGCTTATGTGTACTCCCACACAACCAGCTATCAATATTTCACATTCGCACATCACCTATATTCGATCTCCCTAACACTACTCTTTTATTGATCCGCTCGCTATCTTAGGTGCACTTTGTTGTCCTATGTGCACTCCGTCTACCACACCACCATGATTTTCTATGATTTCTCTCATGCTCGTAGCACATAGCTTCATCCTCAATGATCATGCATTCCTCCACACCACTTCTTATTAGTATTATTTAGGTTCTTCTCAACCTCAAGCTATAGCACTCGATCATCACCTATAGCTCATGTCGATCATTTTGTCATACATCCATCGTGGACCACCCACATTCTCCTCCTACTCAAACTTCTCCGTAGCCTCCACCATCATCTTCACTATTGATTGCCATGACCAACTAGCATGATCCTCTCTTATTTCAATCATCGATCGTCGACACCCTAACTACACTATCATTATATTGTTCACCGCAATGTTCATCTTTCGCTCGCAGCACCATTCATCATGATCCTTGTGCTCGTTGCACAAATGAGCTCATAATTTGCTATCATCACGCTCACTCCGTTGTCACTCAATACCCACTTTTTATGGATCAAAACAACACACCCCTCCCGCATCTTCTACAACTTAAGTTTGCTCCTATGTTTTTCGTACGATTTCAAATTTCCTGGTGACAACTTTTACATTTTTGATGCAGATATGATTTTCTCTTGCCTACCAAATTACAGATCCAATGTGCTCTTACCTACCAAATTGTAGATCACCGAATAATAAAACTTGTAGCTTGCATTATAGCCCTCCACCAACTTCTTCCACTAATTTTCTTCAACTTTGAAAGTAGATCTGATGTTTTATGACCACCTTCTACATTTTTGGTGCTAAAAAATCATGTTCTTGATGGTTTTTCCTACTTTTTGGTGATATTTCTTGATTTTAACATCAACCAACATGCATTTCGGTGCCCAAATATTGAATTTTGACTCATTTTTCTTGTTTCTCGGTGGCACCAACTACTTTGGCCATCGAATTTCCATTTTTTGACCTATTGTGTAAAACTATTTTTCCAATTTTTTTTGTAGGTTTATCCCACATTCCCTGCGTTGCTCTCATTTTAGCCTTTAAGAGGTACACATTGCATCTAGTTGAATAGAAAGCTTTCACTAGCTATTCAAACCTGCCCTACTGATGCATTTTCTTCCATCTACCACCATTGCCCGCTGCCTCATTTTCCACCACATGTTATTGCTTTTCACATTTCTCTACTATCCATGTTATAGTTATCCTTTCGTCACTCATTTTTGTCACCACCTTTCATGTGTCACTCTTGTCGTTGTTGCCTAACCCTGTTTCACCCTGTTGTACCCATAAAATCTACATAAACTATTGTCACCACTTTTAAAGCCTCGCCTGAGTTCACTACCTTTTAGTCTATGTCAGTGATGGTCTCCCTACCATGTCACCTTAGTCATCATTGCCTTTCATGTTTGTTCTTCACTGACATCAACTCTATCATGTTTGTGTTAGTTGTCATGTTATTGATATCTTTCTTGTATTTTTGTCACCCAATAACCCCCTCCCATGTTGGTTCCCAAATTTTAACCGTGTCCCATGTCCTTTCATTTAATGTGCATGTCCTTTAATTTAATTGTAAATAAAATTAAATATTAAATTAACACCATAATTTAATGCAACCAAAAATTAAATTAAATTTTATTTAAATATAATTTCCACTTGGCATCATATATTTTGAGGAATCTTCCTTTCACCACATCACCTACTACATTTTTTTTATGCCAACTCGCAGGACCATCCAACTATCTGCCAGTATAGCGTGTTTATAGTCATTAGAGAGCATTTTCTAAGCCTGACTCGATTCCAGTGTTAGTTTTTGGTTTTCTGAAGACCTGCTCTACTTCATCATTGGTCTTATTCTCTTTTGTATTAGGAGTGCACTATCAGGTGTACCTGACACTCCTCAGCTTTCCATATTTATCTTTCATATTTGTACGCATTGGGGACCAATGCTTCTTTAGTGGGGAGGAATGATAGGAATTAATTACCATTAAATATTGTATGATATTTAATGCATGTTTATCATTATTTCCAATTGTATTTGTCATACCAAGATATTTGTAAATGCATCTCATGCTTATAAATGTACATGCTTTATCAATGGAATATAATTTGGATTTTTGAATCTTAGTTTTTGTATCACGTATCTTCTTCTTTGATGTTCTTTGACCTCCAGCCTCCAACCTTTGGCTTATCAACACCTTGGCTCAATATAGGACTTTTTCCTATTCAAATATTTTCTTTAATAAATTTGCATAATCTTGATTTGTAATAATGGGTCCATGTTTCCTTCATGTGGCTTTATCCAAATTCATACCGGAGTTCTCTTCCTTGATGCTAGACTTTTATATTTAAATATTTCTCACTAAAAGTGAGAAAAAATATCTCTAATAGCACAATTCTCCAAGCTTAGTCTTGGCTTGAATGTCAATCTATTAGATAGTTCTACCAAACTTCTTGTTTGGCTTGAATATCAATCTTGTAGACTATTCTCAAAGTTACTTGGCCTAATTGTGGCTTTCTCCAATCAAGGTGGATCTAAGTAGAAACTACTCACAATGGATCTAATACTATAGTTGGCATTTTAGCCTGATTATCATAGGTCCCAAATAACCATGATCATATAAAATATAAAATATGTATGAATACTTAATCATAGAATAATACCATTGCAAACAAATCTCTTATAAATCAATATAACAGTATTATTGAATGAAAAATACTCATAATATTATTGATGAATCAAATATACAGCATTGAGATTTGCTCTACATTCAAATACTTTTCATGGATCTTTGTCTCCATAATATAATTTTAGAAAGGTGACTCTTAGACTCTTTGTCTATTAGTATTGCTCTGTTCACATATCCAGGAGATACAACCTTTCCTATTCCACAAATAAGATAAACCTTACATGTTTTTTGTCTTCTCATATTTTCACTTGTATACATGACTCTTGACTATCTATTTACTTGCACACTCTATTCTATGACACATGCACACTCCTACTTGCACACTTTATTACATGACACTTGTGTGCATCCTACACATAGACACTTACATAAGGGAAATATAAATCACACACCTAGACTATAGACACACATCCTATTCTAATATTTACATTATACCATAAGGTACCATGGGAGTGTGTTAGCATGTACTAAATAATATCATATCGTCCAACAACTATGGTGGTCATGCCTAAATCTAAAATGGATCTCACCTACGCTAGCATTATAAGAGTTCCAATAATGCCTAAATCCAAAATGGATTTTGCCTACACTAGCATTATAAGAGATCCAATAATACCTAAAGCCAAATTGGGTCTCACCTATACTAGCATCATAAAATATATAATTCATATGGACAAGATACAAGTAGATATTTTAGGGGAATCAAAATATTTAATTATGATGATTCACTCACATCCTTATTTGATTATTGCATAAGAAATCATTGTGGTTGATATACCTCCCTATTTTGGAATGTTGTTGTCACATAAGTGGACAAAAATTTTAATCATTATCAAGGTTACATATCAAGGTATTATACACACATGAAGGTATTGTGGCAATATAAGGTTATAAAGATCAAATTTGAGCAAGCATATACATATCACCTTCCCCAAGGTCATTAGTCAGAATGAATTACCATAACTTGACAATGAAAAATCATTAGAATAAGAGTACTCAATGAAATGAACATGATCATAGGTAGCCTTTAGGAATATGGTGATGAGTCTTAGACTCCATTTGAATAAATAGCCTTAGATAATTACTTAGTTCTTGATATGCCAAATGAAATGTCAATGTTGAAAAACCAATCCAAAAGAAGCAAGCTAAAAAGGCTAATAAGATAAAGCTTCAAAATGGTGAAAAATATGGGTTATACTTTGATGGATCTCAAACCAAATATGGTGTAGGAACCAAAATGAAACTTAATTCTTCTAAATGAAAATCCTAGAAATATTCATTTTAGCTATTGCTCAATCACACTAAAAATTTAGTCGAATATGAAGCATTATGAATTGGTCTTCAAAAATAAAATAAAAATGCAATATTAAATATTTAAAGATTTTTTATGATTTCAATTTAGTAGCTAAGCAAGTTAGGCCAATTTGTGCTACCAATAATAAGTTCTATAAATTATATAAATATAAGGTGTGAGACTCGCTAGAAGGCTTCAATTTTTTAATATTTCTACAATTCCATGATGATAAAATTAGAAAGTAGACAAGTTAGCTTCTTTAGCCACCAACTTTGATCTGACAATAGATATTTCGACTACACCAAACAAGTTGAAAGTAATATTTAGTCTAGTTGTGCCTGATAATGTTGGTCATTACTAAATTTTCAATAGATGAACAAATCATAAATTTCATGATTCAAGAATCTTAAATGTAGAAGAATGCAATGAGTATGGATATGTTTTCATATAATTGAAGATAAATCAATTGCATAGGGGTTTAATCAAAATGGAAAGTCTCTTCAATCCATATAACAGTGCTAATAAAATAAGCATTGAGGTGAAATAGTCAACATATAAGCCAATCAAAGTTATAGATGTAAAATACTTGTTACTAAGAAAATAATGCACAAAAGAAGAGTTTTTCCTAAGAGCTTTTCATCGAATACAATGATATCATTGCTTGGAGTTACGATGACCTAAAATTCTATGACAAAAAAATATTGAGCATACTATTATCTTAGTGTTAGAGGCTAGGTCATTTAGGTAGAAACAAATACCTATGAACCCAAATATTGAAGTGGTGATGATGAAAGAGTTGTTTAAATTATTACAAACACAAATCATTTTCCCAATTAAGCACTCAAATTGTGTTGTAAATTTGATACCCATATCAAAGAAAAATAACAAAATTTTATTGTGTGCTAACTTTTGAATTTTAAACATGGTTTCACTTAAATATTACTATCCATTACCTTAATTGAATCAAATATTGTAAATGGTTATAGGATCAAATATTTCATTGCTTGATGAATTTTATAAATAAGATGAGACCTAGGTTTGAGACAAATATCAATATAAAATAGCTTTTAATACTAAGTGGGATATATTCACATATTAAAGAATGCCATTCAAAATTTCTACCATAGATGTTAACTTTTTAGCAATCAATGGACATAGCATTCACTAGAGTTGTTAATAACATAATATTGACATATTTGAATAATCTAATCATGTTATGGAAAGATAGAAATAAACACATGGAACACCTTCATGTCATGTTTGAACAATGCAGGGAATATGGAATTTTTTTCAGTCTAAAGAAATTAATATTTTGTATATAAGAAGAAAAACTACTAGGAGTATTGTTATAAAGATGAATCTATAATCCCTAGTTGAATCAAAGAAATATAGGAATTGTCATTTCCATCCTCGAAGAAAAGGATCTAATCATTCATGGGTCAAATTAATTTCATAAGCAAGTTTATCACTAATTTTACCAAGATAATCCAACTAATTACAAATATATTTTGTAAAAAGATGCTACTTTCACTTAAGAGAAGAAGAAAAATAAACTTTCCAAAAAATCAAAGATGCAATTTGAGAGCACAAGTGTTGGTTAACCCAAATTTTAATAGATACTTTTAGCTTTACATACTCGATACTAACATCAGTATAGTCATCATGCTCACTTAGAAAAATAAAAAAGAAGAGAAACGTTTAATGATTTTCATGTTTCAATCTTTGCACAACCATGAGAAAAGATACAATTTTGTTGAGAAATAAGTTTTAGCTAAGATGAAGGTATTGATAAAATTTAGAAACTATCTCTTAGAGAACAAAACTACAAAGTTTTTTATGTACCCAAATGTTAGATCTTTCATATTAAAGGGTGAAATTGGTAAAAAATATTTGGTTGGATAGAAAATTTAGAAGTTTAGCATAGAAATCAAGTAGACCAAGTTGATGTGAGGTGGAGTGTTATGTGAAAATTTAGCTAGGTTGCATATAGATGATAAGGTTGGATTAATCGTGAACAAGAAAAACTATGAAATAATCAAATGAGCAAGACTAGACAAGATGGATGCATGAAATTATAGAGTACATGCAAAATAGTATTTTACTACAAGGTATTACACCACCTCAAAAGAAGTGATTTAGGAAAAAAAAATTCTAATTATAAATTAATCGAGGGGGTATTATTCCAAAAGGGATATGACTAAAGAACACAATTTTATACTAAGAGGGGGGTGAACAGTATAAGATAAAACTTTTATTTTTCTTTCCAAAGCAATATCATCCAATATTATCAATTGTAATAATGAAACAATGCACAAATCACCACACACATAAGAGACACATATTTAACGTGGTTCACCCACATCGATGGAGAAATACTTCTTATAAATTTTCTCAACAAATTTTTGTGGGAACCAAACCAATTCTCTATTATAATGTTTGACCACAATCCATAAGAGACACCAATCCCCTCTTCTTTGGTTTGTGGACCTCAATCCATAGGAGACACCAATCTTATATGCTCTAATATACTCCAAAACCTACTCATAATTCTGCTCAAATTTAATCACAAAACCTGCTCAACTCTGCTTACAACTCTACTTAAATCTGCTCATAATACTTGCTCAAACCTGCTCACAATTCTACTCAATCCTGCTTATAAATTTGCTCAAATTTGCACACAAAACCTGCTTAAATATGATCCAAAATATTGCATACAAACAATGCTCATATATACCCAAAACTAAATATAACAATCCACAAATCTGCCATGCTCATTTACTTCCAAAGTCAATCATACACACTACACAACTTTTGCTTTAAAATCTGTTACTATAACCCTTGCATATTTACTTCCAATATCAATCAACACTAATGCACATCAAATCAATCCTTATACCTCCAACCATATGACAAAAAATATTTTCCTCAAACAAAACCACCCTTGAGAAAGAAATTAAATCACCATACCTCTAAATCTACCTCAATGATGATAGTCTTCTTTTGAATGTGTCTGTATTGAAAAAAATAATTTTATTTTATTTTGCCAATTCAAAATTGGTTAGCAAATCTCTTTTTCTTGAATAGATATCAAATAATTCACATTAAAAACCCCTATCAAAAAATTTACATAATAAAGCTTTAAAATAATAATACCTTATATCTCCCTTTTTGAAACTCTCAAAATAAAGCTTTATTAATAACAAAAAATCTTATATCCCCTTTTTATAATATGCCAAATATAATATAACATTAATCACAATCACACCTTATTTCTCCTTTTTCTAACATGCAAAAATTATGACCACCATACACCTTATAACTCACTTTTGTAATTTGCAAAAATCACAATTTCTTATGCTACTACCTTGACCTTTATTTTTCCTTCAAAATCAAATTTAATAAAAAAATTAATACCTTTGCATAGCTGAGAATCGAACCCCTAACCTCACGAAATGCAATGCTTTCCCAAGCACTTTGTGACCAGCTATGCTACCACGATAGCTAAGACCAAAAGGGAGGTGTCCGATATATATCTATGTCCTTGTGCTTTTATCAATAGTAAAACCTCATCAAAAATGATGTTGACCTGATTCTACCTCATGACCTCCTGACCAGTAGCGCTCCACACAAAGCCAACAACTAGTTGGGATACCTCAACAATCAAAACCAAAGGCACTCGCAGTGATATTTATCTAAGTATTTCTCGTTCAACAAAAAATGACGTCGACCAGATTTGACCTCGTGACCTCATGCCCAAGAGCGCTCCATGCAAAGCCACACTACCAACTGGGCTATCCCAGTGAATGAAACCTCAGGTGCACACAGTGATATTTCTCTTTGTCTGTCTCTACCTCAATTTTTGTTGCTTCTCCTTCGCATTTTCTTCCTATTTTTTGCATGCACAATGATGGATTTTCAATTGCTATTTTTCATTTCTACTCCAAGGTTTAATAATGCCATGTATATATATGCTTTCCATTTCCTTCGATATCATTTTGAAAGGTCGACTTAATTTATTTTCAAATTTTGGCACCTTTTTATTTTTCAAACTCTTTTGTTTATAATATTTAAATTTAGAATTTAAATATTATAAATATTTATCTTTTTAAAACTTTGTCCCTCTCTTGTGATATTTAAACCTTTTTGTCCCAAGTAAATTTTTAAAACTTTGTCCTTATTTTTGTCCAAGAAACTTTTAAACCTTTGTCCCTCTTATAATATTTAAACCTTTTTGTCCCAAGCAACTTTTTAAACCTTTATCCTTCTTTTTGTCCAAGCAACTTTTAAACATTTGTCCCTCTTATAATATTCTCTTTATAATATTTATGATATTTAAAAATTATAATCCTTTGCTTGAAAAATATTTACCTTTGCTTTGAGATATACCTTACCTTGAATAATTATCCATTGTTTGCTATTCATAATAGTCCATTCTTGACACAATTTATATATTGTCCAACCTTGTAAACTTCACACCCTTGAAGAATATGTTTTCCTTGAATACCGTGCACCCTTTGACATCAATGACAACTCAATATTTCCAACAATATCTCCCTTTGTCATTGATGGCAACCCTACAAAAAAATTCTTCTACTACAACTAGATTCCAAATATGCTCCCCCTAACAAGATTCTCCCCCTCACTGAATTCTCCCCCTTTTACATCAATGGCAAAGGGATCCTTGGGGCTAAAAATAAGATACTTAGCACAACCCCCTCACCACCTCCTTTTCTTGAGGTGATCAATTTTGAGATGGGAGTGAAATTATTCCTAAATTTCCTCTGAGATACTCAAAAGTTTCCTTTAGAAGTGGCTTGGTAAAGATGTCAACAATCTATTCCTTTGTAGCAATGTGTTCCAATTTGACTTGCTGATAAGTCGCTTACTCTATCAAAAAATGATATTTGATTGGAATTTTCTTTGTCCTTAAATGCATCACTAGATTCTTTGAAATATTAATGACACTTGTATTATCATACAGTATGGAGATAGGATGATCATGCTCTATTTTGAAATCACTTAAAGTTTACTTTGTCCATAAAACCTATGTACAACAAGCAACTACTGCAAAGTACTCTACCTCTACAGTGGATAAGGATAATGATGCTTGTTTCTTGCTTAGCCAAGAGACTAAACAATATCCAAAAAAGAATGCTCCTCCACTTGTGACTTTTCTATCATCAATATTGTCTACCCAATCCGCATCTATGTATGTAGTGAGTGTGATATTATTGCATTTGGGGTACCACCGTCCAAAACTCAAAGTTCCTTTGAAATACTTAAAGATCCTCTTTATTGTCTGTACATGTGTTTCTTTTGGTGTATATTGAAAACTTGCCACCAATCCAACTACCTGCATTATATCTGGCCTTGTAGTTGTGACATACAGTAAAATTCCAATCATGGATCTATACAATGTCTGATTTGCCTTGGGAGACTCATCATATTTACTTAACTTACATCTTGTAACCATGGGGGTAATCACAAGATTGCAATCCTCCATCCTAAATTTTTCAACATTTCATTTACATACTTGGTCTGAGAGAGAAATATACCTTTATCTGATTGTGAAATTTGCTAACCAAGAAAGAAATACGACTCACCAAGCATTGACATCTCAAATTCATTTTGTATACTCTTTGCAAATGTTTGACACATCTTATCATTACTTCCTCCAAAAATGATATCATCCACATAGACCACTACAATAAACAAGTCATTTCCTTAATTGTTTATGTATATATTGCTATCAGCTATACCTTTTCTGAAACCCTGTTCTTGGAGATACTTATCCAACCTTGAGTACCAAGCCCTAGGGACTTGTTTTTGTCCATATAGAGCCTTCTTTAATTTACATACATAGTCCATCTTATCTGTCAGGTTGAAACCATCTCGTTGTTCAATGTAGACCTCTTCCTCTAAGTAACCATTGAGAAATATTGATTTTTACATCCATTTGATACACCTTGAAGTTTCTAAAAATTGAGAAATCCAAGAATATTCTTATGGATTCAAGACCTACAACGGGAGCAAATGTCTCTTCAAATTCAATCCCCTCAACTTATGCATAGCCTTTGCACACAAGTCTTGATTTCTTTTTGATAACCTGGCTATATTCATTCAACTTATTTCTATAGACCCATTTGGTGCCAATTACATTTTTGTCTTTAGGACATGGGACAAGTTTCCAAGTATCACTCTTTTCTATTTGGTCTAATTCTTCTTCCATTGCCTTAATCCAATATTTATCTTCACTTGCTTCATTGAAATCCTTGGGCTCAACTTTAGATAGCAAACAAAAATTTGCATGTTCACTTGTTTCTATTATCTTCCTCCTTATTTTTATCTCATATGGATTCCCAATCATCAGTTATCTTGGATGATTTTTTTGCACATACTTGTATGGTGTCTTAGGTGGTGCCCTTTGTGTTTCATCTTCTTTGGTTTCTTCACCTTCTTCTTCTTTGCAACTTTCACCTTCTTGATACATAATCTCTTGAGCTGGTTCTCTTAGATGTATTTCTTCACCAACTCTTACATTTGAACTTTCCACAATTGTATGTGATATTTTATTGTAGTATATATAGTCTTTTCTCTTAGTGGAATAACCAAGGAAGATACCTTCATCATACCTAAAATCAAACATACCCAAATTTTTCTCTTCTCATCTAATGTAGCATTTGCTTCCAAAAAAATTGAATTACTTCATAGTAGTTGGTCTTCCCATCCAAATCTCATAAGGGGTTTTGTGGTGATTTACTCTTACTTGAGCTCTATTGATGATATAGACAGATGTATGAATTACCTCTTTCCAAAAAGCAACAGAAATCTTAGATTCATTTAGCATCACCCTAGCCATACCCTAAACCATTTTATTTTTCCTTTCAACTACTCCATTTTGTTGTGGAGTTCTTGTTGCTGAGTATTGTCTCTTGATTCCATATTGTTCACATAATTCTACAAATTCACCTGAAGTAAATTCTCCTCCTCTATATGATCTTAGACACTTGATATTTTTGCTTGTTTCATTTTTTGCAAGTGCCTTGAATTCCTTGAACTTTTCAAACGCTTCTAATTTTTCCTTTAAGAATGTTAGCCAAGTCATTATAGAGAAATCATCAATAAATAATATGAAAATTTTCTCACCTTGTAAACTCTTTGTCCTAGTAAGACCACATAGATCGGTGTGAACTAGTTCCAAAGGCTTGGATGAAGAAAACTCCTTTGATTTAAAACTTGATCTTGTTTGCTTACCATGTTGACATTATGCACAAATCATACTTGGGAGTTTTATTATCCTTGGTAAATATATGATTACCAGTTTGTGATCCATCCCTGTATGCCATAACCAGCTCTCATCCTCTTGTGATAAAAAAAGCATTTTTCTCCCTTGATTTTGCTCAACATGTAGAGATTGTTTGTGGTTCTACTATTGTATGCAATAAGCTTTCCTGTCTTGGATTTCCTGCTCTCACATCCATTTGGGTGAAATGTAAGAGTGTTTCCTTGATATTATGAATGAATTACACTTAGTAGGTTGTGCTTCAATCCTTCAACATATAACACATTTTATGTCCTTGATATTCCATTATCCAAACTCAAAGACCCTTTTCCAAAAATTTTAGCAGAAGTATTATCACCAAATTTTATTGTTCCTCTATTTATTTTCTTGAGAGAAATAAATTTGCTTTTGTTACATGTCATATGACTTGAACAACCACTATCAATATACCACTAATTCCCTTCATTTTGGACATGAAGAGTTGTTTGTACCAACATGGGACTTTTCTTTTTCTTGTTCCTTTTTCTTTTTCTAAAATTTTGAGGACATATCCTTTTGAGTTGTTTGACCTTCCTCCTTGCTTGATTTAGGAAGTTCATGAAGACTATTTTACACCATTTAGCTTTGTGCCCAAAATTATCACATTTGTAACAAGTGATATTGTTATCCATGAGAGGTGCAAATGAATTAAAATTTCTATCATCATCATTTTTCACATGGAAAAATGATAACCATGGAATAAATTGTCTTGGATGATATGATCACATGGTTCTTTCATTGTTGTTTCTGTGATTGACTTCTTTCCATGATGATTCTCTATTTTCTTCCTCCTTGATGCTTTTGCCTTTCAATACATCAGCATAGGTCATGGGCTCTTCTTTTCTTACTTTATTTGATGTCTTTGTTCCTTTTGAGCTTGACTCCTCTTTCTATTTCTCTAACCTTATATTTTTTTATAACTTATCCTTAGAATTTTCAACTTCCTTTATTAGAGAGACAACTTCATGTTCCAATTTTTCACATTCTAACTATTTTACCTTTAATTTCTCAACCATAACTTCTTCAATTCTCTTTGCCTCTTCAACCTTCACTTTTAAGTCTATGAGATCTTGTAGAATCTTTATCTTTGTTTTCTCATCCTCTTGAACTTGATATTTCAAACTTGAATTCTTATTTATAACTCTTTTCAATTCTCCAAGAGCAGCAATAAGTTCCTCTTTCATGTCAACCATGGCTTCTTCTCCATTTTTTGGATTTTTCTCTTTGATTTCAACCATAGGAGCATCTTATTTCATCTCAGCTGCCAGGTGTGTTCTTAAGATATTCCTTCAAGCTGTTAGGCTTCCATGAAAGTACCTTCTCTAATAGCAATTAAAGAACACAAGATTATATTGAGAGGGAGGGTGAACAGTAAAAGATAAAACTTTTACTTTTCTTTCCAAAGCAATATCATCCAATGTTATTAATTGTAATAATGAAACAATGCACAAATCACCACACACATAAGAGACACAGATTTAATGTGGTTCACCCAATATGATCTACATCCACGAAGAAATATTTCTTATAAATTTTCTCAACAATTTTTTGTGGGAACCAAACCAATTTCCTATTACAATGTTTGTGGACCCCAATCCACAGGAGACACCAATACCCTCTACTCTAGTTCATGGACCTCAATCCATAGGATACACCAATATTATCTACTTTAATCTACTCCAAAAAATGCTCACAATTTTGCTCAAATATTCTCACAAAACCTGCTCATAACTCTGCTCAAATCTACTCACAAAACCTGCTCAAACCTACTCATAATTCTGCTCAATATTGCTCATAAATCTACTCAAATATTCTCACAAAACCTACTTAAATATGATCCAAAATATTGCATACAAAAAATTCTCATATATACCCAAAACTAAATATAACAATCCACAAATTTGCCATGCTCATCTACTTCCAAAGTCAATCATACACACTACACAACTTTTGCTTTAAAATATGTTACTATAACCCTTGCATATTTACTTCCAATATTAATCAACACTAATTCACATCAAATCAATCCTTATACCTCCAACCATATGACAAAAAATATTTTCCTCAAACAAAACCACCCTTGAGAAAGGAATTAAATCACCATACCTCTAAATCTGCCTCAATGATGATAGTCTTCTTTTGCATGTTTCTGTCTTGAAAAAATTATTTTTTTTCATTTACCACTTCAAAATTGGTTAGCAAATATCTTTTTCTTGAATAGATATCAAATCATTCACATTAAAAGCCCCTATCAAAAAATATGCATAATAAAGCTTAAAAATAATAATACCTTATATCTCCATTTTTGAAAATCTCAAAATAAAGCTTTATTAATAACAAAAAACCTTATATCCCTTTTTATAATATACAAAATACAATATAACATTAATCACAATTACACCTTATTTCTCCTTTTTCTAACATGCAAAAATACAAATAAAATTGACCACCATACACCTTATAACTCCCTTTTCTAATTTGCAAAAATCACAATTTCTTATGCTAACACCTTGACCTTTATTTTTCTTTCAAAATAAAATTTAATAAAAAATTTAATACCTTGCACAACTGAGAATCGAACCCCTGACCTCATGAAATGCAGTACTTTCCCAAGCACTTTGTTGCCAGCTATGCTGTCACGGCAGCTAAGACTAAAAGAGAGGCATCTAATATATATTTGTGTCCTTGTGCTTTTATCAACAACAAAACCTCATAAAAAATGATATCAACCTGATTCGACCCTCTAACCTCCTACCTAGCAGTGCTCCACGTAAATCCAACAACCAACTAGGCAACCTCAACAGTCAAAACCAAATGTGCTCACAGTGATATTTATCCAAGTCTTCCTTGTTCAGCAAAACTCAACAAAAAATATCGACCAGATTTGAACCCGTGACCTCCTACCCAGTAACGCTCTACACAAAGCCATATTTTCAGTTGGGCTATCCCAACAAACGAAACCTCAAGCGCACACAATGATATTTCTCTTTGTCTGTCTCTACCTCAATTTTCTCTATCTTCTCCTCTATGTTTTCTTCCTATCTTTTGCATGCACGATGATGGATTTTAAATTGCTATTTTTTATTTCCACTCCAAGGTTTAATAATGTCATGTATATATATGCTTTCCATTTCCTTCAATTTCATTTTGAAAGGTTGGCTTGATTTATTATCAATTTTTGGCACCTTTTTATTTTTCAAACTCTTTTGTATATAATATTTAAATTTAGAATTTAAATATTATAAATATTTATATTTTTAAAACTTTGTCCCTCTATTGTGATATTTAAACAATTTTGTCCCAAACAACTTTTTAAGCCTTCATCCTTATTTTTGTCCAAGTAAATTTTAAACCTTTTTTTCCCAAGCAACTTTTTAAACCTTTATCCTTCTTTTTATCCAAGCAAATTTTAAACCCTTGTCCCTCTTATAACATTCTCTTTATAATATTTAAATATGATATTTTAATATTATAATCCTTTGCTTGAAAAATATTTACCTTTGCTTTGAGATATACCTTACCTTGAATAATTATCCATTGTTTGCTATTCACAATAGTCCATTATTGACACAATTGATATATTGTCCAACCTTGTAAACTTCACACCCTTGAAGAATATTTTTGCCTTGAATACCATGCACCCTTTGACATCAATGACAACTCAATATTTCCAACAATGACATTGTATTCTTGAGATGCATGGAAGAGGAAAAATGAAGTGCTTACTAAGATAATACCATGATGAAGGCAATCGTTATTTATCTTTTACAACAAATAAGATCCTGCAAGCAAGTTATTCCTAGCCAACCATAATATTGGACACATTCTAGTGGGTTGAGTGTAAATTTTTTTATTTGTTTATGAAAAAGTAAATAAAGGCATCAATGTCATTGTAGCCAATAATTACTTCAAAACCATTTCAATAATGGGTATTAAATTTCATTGGCAAGATTAACCCATTGTCAAGTGTCGATCATAGTTAAATTTTGACAACAAATTATTTTACAAGGTGGGTAGAGGTCATTGTAGTTAAGATATATAGTTAAGAAGTTGTAATTTAGTTACTCAAATACATAGACACCATATTTGAAGTACCCTTAATAGTTATTATAGATAATGCAAAGGTATTTATAGGGTCGAAACTAACTTAGTTTGTGTTGAAATATGATAGTCCTAAAGACTTCATCGAACTATTACCCTTTAGAAAATAGTCTAGTCGAGTCAACTAACAAAAATATGGTTTAGATTTTGAAGTGAATAATTATTGATCATAGATTGATATACATAATTAAACAAAATACTATGGGCAAAGAGGATAAGCCCAAAAGCATCCATAGAAAATTTTCTATATAAACTTTTAAAAATGAAAGAAGTAGTGCTAGTGATAAATTTGGATCTCCTATCACTCTAAATGTATAAATAGTTATATATGATATCACACCTATACAAGCAATGTTGGATGAGCTACTATTCTAGAAGAAGAGGATGAGAAAGTTTTAGGTTTTGACCACCATAAAGCAACAATCAAGCATTAGTTTTACAAGAAAGTAACATAAGTTTATTTCAAGGTTCATGACCTAGAACCAAAGTGGGATGAAGATTAGGTTAAGCTAGGTTAGTTTGTTAAATTTGACTCATTAGGGAATGACCCTTATCAAATTATCAAAGTATGAAATGTAAATGGTTATGATTGACA
The DNA here is from genome assembly GCA_028583015.1 of Wollemia nobilis. Taxonomy (NCBI): domain Eukaryota; kingdom Viridiplantae; phylum Streptophyta; class Pinopsida; order Araucariales; family Araucariaceae; genus Wollemia; species Wollemia nobilis. The sequence goes on from JAQPPZ010001106.1 coordinate 11,971,249, forward strand.
ATATTAGACAATAAAAAACTATCCATTTTATTAAATGAGAAGCATCTAAAAGATCCTTGAGTGACTTGATATCACAACCACAGTTTGTAACATGTATATTATCTTTTTTTGAGTTTTTAAATTTCTTATTTTTCTTTGTATTTAAAAAACATTAAAATAAATAAATAATAATAAAGAAGAAAAATAATAGTTGTAAGCTTATTGCAGTGGTAAGGGCTTTGGCCTCTCTTTGAGAGGTACAAGGTTCAAACCCCACTCAGTGTGAGGGGACCGGGACCTCTCATAAAAACCTATGTAAAGTCATTGAAAAAATAAAGAAGAAAAACAATAAAAATAAAAAGAGAAAAAAAATCCATATTTCTTGGGTAAAATATTGAAAGTGATGCTTAGGTTCTAACCTTCTTCTATCCCCTTTTAGAAATTTTTTGACCAAGTTATAGCAAGGTTGATTCCCTTAATTTCGCTTGTGCATAGCCTGAGGTAACTACCTCTCTAATAGTCGAGCATCTACATGACATGGAGGGAGTATGACATCACCAATTAAGGGGCTTATATGTGAGAACCAACCACTATGATAAGGTGGTATGAAAGGCATAAATAATGCTTGCATTTATTAAGTTGAGATAAAAACCTCGATGCCACAAAAGTGCTCACAAATGCAAGGAAGATCTCCAACGAAAGCATCGACACTCTGAAATATTCATACCTATCATACTAGCAACAACCACAACTGGAACTTGGCTAAACCTTGAGCAAAAGGTAGGTTTTTGGATAGTCATTGTAATTGTTAACATATCTAGATTGTATTTTTTTACTATTTTATGATTTAAATAAAAAAAAATTATAATTGAAACAATTGCAATAAAAAAATTTAATTGTTTATTAAAAAACAACTACCCAAAATCCTACGAAGAGTGTGCCATTTGGTACAATATGACACAATAATAGACTACTCCCTATCAAGGAGAAATAACTAGTAAGGTAGCACCCAAAGTGACTATGTCAAAAATATTTACAGTATATTCAAATATACCGATGGCCACATAGATATCAAGATGACTCAAGCAGTAGTGAGATTATCTGGTGATGACCCAAATAAAATAAGACCGCGGGAAATTCCACCATCTCAAGCAAGTGTATCCAATATAAAAACCCCCAAGAGTGACAAGAAGAAGAAAAGAGTGTCCTTTGAACTGCTTTAAAAATATATTCATAACAAGAAAGTGGAAGGTAAGTAGAAGCACTTGCAAGCGGATTTGAGAAAGAAGGGTCAACATAGGTATAGTTTTGTAGGCCAAAGTTATTCTTGGTACATTAGTAGGATATGATCATAAAATTTAATACATGCTTTGGTACCCCAAGTTTAGGAATGTTCCAAACCAGGCCACATGCCTATTAAGGAATATGATCCAACTATAAAAACAATCAAGGTACACACTTGGGATGAATAATCCATCAAAATAACATCTCAAGAGATAACAAATGTGGTTTATAGAAGATGGGTTCACATAGTTGATTTCATACATATCTCAAGACCAGTTGGATTACTACAAGGGTACTTAAAAAATATTTGGTCTACATTCCTATCATAACAAATAAAAATGCCAATTGATGCACATCAATATGATCTCTCCTTAAAGATAGATAAATTTAAACTATATGTACAATGACTCTTATCTGCCTTGGAATTCATAACAAGGGAGGAAGTAACAAAAATATGAGAAGAACGAAGAGCAATGTTGCACACTATCTTGGAGTTAAAAACCCACTTTTTAAAGTTCTTAAGCTATGTCAAATATATGGTAGATCGCAAGGCATATCAATTAGAAATAGAATGGATCAAATGGAAATCCTGAACTAATGGTTAACTGAATCAAAAATTTGTGCAAGGGTGAGATCATATTCAACTATGATTTCTATAGAGACATGTATGAGGTGATTGTTAGGAATATATAGGGACACATGTCAATATTTTCAGTAGAAAGTAGAGAAATAATCAGGGCACTCAAACATGAGAAAGGAAATTTCTACCTAGATAATAGAACATCATTTGGTAGGTTTTACAAAATCTCAAGCTACACATTTGAAATTCTAGTGTACATTCTTGATTTTGTTTGCACTAGAATTTGTGCATCGATTAGGTTATGTGGACCATTAATATTTTTCAAGGCAAAAGAATTTTTTTATATAAAACTAGCAAAAGGTATCATAGAATAACCCCATAGGTAAAGTGGTATCACAGAATAACTCCCACAAGTAAAGTGTGTGCAAAACAACTTGAAAATAGGTTAAAGGAGCTTGGGTTAGAAATATTACATGATTACTAGTCCTATGATCTTGAGGTAATATTTTATATGATTTTTATCGAGAAATATATGAGAGGCTTAAGATAGAACAACAAAGAAACCTAGAGGAGCAGATAACTCTAACAAAGAAATGCATCGCCATCCTAGGAAATAAATCTTCAACATTGCTCATTCTTATAGTTTGATTTTTATGCTAATAAGAAAGATGAATTTGATCTGAATGAAATGATCAACCACATCATAATTGAGTCACTAATGAACACTTATAAGTGGATTCTTAAAAATATATTGCCATGATGGTGGATGAGGCATGAACAAATATAAGGAATGAAAGAGTCATGTAGGGTGAATTTGATAATTATTTTTTAGGATTTAGAAGAGCACCATAAGAGGAAGAAGAGCCAGAAGCATGCTCAAATTTTTATACAACCATTGCTTTTTGTAATAATAATTATGACTAAAATAATGATGGCATAAGTTAGTGCAAGAATGCAAGCCACATATGCCATAGTAAGGCATACAAGATAAGAAGAAATTTAACCAAGATGGGTCATTCCTAGTTGTAGCAACTAAAGGACAAATATAGACTCTTCTGTAAACCCATTGATATTATCTATAGGACAAGGAAGAGATGAAGACAAATAAGGTGAATTTTGGTTCCACTAAAGAAAAATTCATACAAGAGGAGAGAAAATATTAGAAGTTAATGTTGGAGGTGAATAAAATGATACACTAAATACTCAAGTTGTCACCAAAGGTCATAGTGAAACTAGCATCAACTTCATTTATGAAACAAAAAATATAAAATTTGTTTAAGAGACCCCATTTCTTTTGTTACTACCCCCACAATTTCTTCTAGTTCACTTCCATCCATAAATTCTTCTATTCTCGCCTCTTCTTCCTCATATTATTCTATTTTCGTTTCTTCTTCATCATCTTCTTTGACTAGACCTAGTTATTTGGTTGTGCCCATTCCACTAAATTTAAGCACATCCACAATTATAGTTGTGCCATTGGACATTCCCACTTCATTACCAAGGATATTTTCTTATTACCTAGTCATCATCCATTTCCATCTTCATTGGTCCATCCATTTTTTTTGTATCTTCATGTCATGTTATGACACAATATTAATCTCCATCATCTCATCATCCACTTTGATCATAACTACAATAAGTACACACATGGTCTCATACACCATATCCATGAGCACATCACTTAGATCTAGCCATTTTGAGTCTGTGGTTAGTTTATTTAGAACTTCTCTAATAGATTATACAGCTCAATTAGGTCTAAAAGTAGCCATCATACTTAGTTTAGAAATGAGACCATCACAAGATCTAACCAAATTTATCCTTATGAAATGGTTTTGTGATGTGTTTGCATAGTTTCCTTTCCAAATTATTGACTATCAAAGATATCAAAGCATGAACAAGGTAATAACACATGCAAAGGGAAAGAGAATCGATAAAACAAATTATCAAAAGTTGATATGCCACATCATCTTCAAATCTATCTTACCTATAGAAGCAACTAGAAAATAAGGAGAATAGTTACTATTTACAAATATATTGCTTGCATATCTAGGTTGGTTAGCTATTACTTCATCGGATTAGCAATTTTCATTTACAATGATATTGCTTGCATATCCAAGTTGGTCAACTACTAGTTTATTGGACTATATAACATAAGTGTTAGTATGATACCTGTGTCATGTTATGTCTTGGAGGAACAATTTGAATGATAAATTTAATAATCAGCTAGGTTTCTTCCCTTGTATGAAAACACTTAGTCTATAACTTTCACCTAGCATCCAAAACTTGAAAGGAACAATACATAACCTATCTACTACAACAATAAATAATGACAACACATGTAGTATACATATAATAACAATAACAAATGATAAATAATTATGAGCATATATTGTATTAAAAATAGCTTGTATAGTTAACTACATACAACATCATATACATCTGTGTGAACTATCTCCTTCTAACACCTACACGCTTTAACCAACAACCAGTCTCCCGACAACATCCACATACTACAACCTTTGACAACAATTACACCACCACACTACTACCACCACATATCTTGAATGTATGAGGGGAGGTTCTTATTTATACAAGTAAAATGTTGTTTCATCCTCAAACTACATGACACCTCACCATTTTTCTAAATTACATTTGACATGTATATGACTTACATTTATATTTCATGAGCCACTTTATGACTTAATCGTATATAACTTAACATTACACATTATTACATTCCACTTCACAACATTATTAAAAATATATATGCACAATTCATTAAACAATTTGTTTATGAACTATAAAATAACATAAAATGACAAAACTTGTTGGAATATCAATTTGTCCGCCTACATTTATCCCCTCTAAATTTTTAGACGTCCTCAAAGACACATGAACTGAACACTAGGGATATAATTATTTAATAATGTAATAGAATTTTTTGTTGAATCCTTTTTCTTTCTTCCTGGCATCACTTCAAATTGTTGCCTACAACACATTGTTTTCTGATTGTTGACTCCACTTTTTGCAACTAGCTGCATCATCAACTTGATCGACATAACCAACATGACCAACATGATAGGAAACACCAATCACCATATTTTTTTGGGGTGAAGGGAGAATGAGCCCTCATGTAGGGTCAAGGGGTAGTACCCTTCACACGTACCTCAACAAATAAACCATTGCTATTTGAAAAAAAAAATCTCCTTACCTGTACTTTAATAGCCTTCACTTGATCCACTTAAAAAACTTCCTCTTAGCTTAGAATTACTTATCTCTTGTTGTTGTTGACTACTTCTTGACCTTTTAAGAACATCCCTCTCCTTATATAGCATATCCTTGTATAACAGATCCTTGTATGACACCACATTTACAACACCTCTTTGAACAAAACCTCCTTATGTGACAAGTTCTTCTACACATCCTTGTACAACACTCCTTGTGCGATACCTCCTTGTATGACAAACATTTGTATAAAAAGTGCTTGCACAAAATGCATTTGTATAAATGCTTGTATGAAATTCATTTGTAGAACAAGCACTTATACGATGACTCCTTCAATAATCCACTTGTATGGCAGCTCCATGATACTTAACTTGCATACTTTATTAGTTGACACATTTACATATTCTTCCTCCACAACTTCAACTACCTACTAGATTTTTGCCTCCTCAATTAAAATCAAGTTCACTTGCTCAATTCTAATCAATTTTATCAAGTTCACCTCCTCAATTCCAATCAAGTTCATGAAGTTCACCTCCTCAATTGTAATAAAATTCGCATGCTCTACTTCCTAGTGAGAGCTATGACTCTTCTCTGGCTCTTCAAACTCATTACTACACATAACTGGTTTGTCTTTACTTGTAGCACTTTAAATTCATGTGTGAAGTGCCCCCAAAAATGGAATCACCAGTATTGTATAATGATTCTTGTAGGCAATCGAATTGATATGTCTTCATTTAATGAATAAGTTTTAGCATTTTGTGTTATTTTGTAGTTGTATGCAAAGTGTTTGACAAATATCCGTACATATATTTAATAATGTCCTAAAGTGTTAATTTAATATTGTAGATAATAATATAATGTTAAGTCATGTATGTCGGTAAAGTCATAAGTCATAAGTTAGTTTATCCTATAGTGGGAAATGATATGTAAATGCAAGTTAAATGCAAGTGAAATGTAATTTAGAAGAATGATGATGTGTCAAGTAGTTGGAGGGTGCAACTAATTTTTAGTTGTATAAATAAGTCCCCCTCTCCCTCATTCATTAATTCATGGATAGCATCTTGGAGGAGAATTGGTACATGTGAGATAAGGTTGGTGCCTATGTACATAGGATATGGTGCAGTTAGGTCATGGATGAAGTCATAAATAATATTATGCATATGGGTTTTAGATTGTAATGTTGTAACTATAAATACCATTATTAATATGCTCATTTATTTATCATTTACTATTGCTACTATTGTTGTTGTTTCTATGAATTGTTCTATGTATTGTTATTGCTAATGGTTTTAGATTTGTAGAATTATTTAAGTAGAAATGGAATTGTGTATAATTATGTGCAATTTTATTTCTACATTCTAAGATAATTGCATGTATGAAGTTGGGTCTAATATGGCTACATGGAGTTATAAGAAGCAAAACCCTTAAAAATATGTGAAACGAGAGAAATGGAATGCAGCCAAAGAAGTAGATGAAAAGACAATAGATTTGTTTGGTAATGCAGATGAAGGATCATCTAATGGGATGTGCATGACAAGTGCACAAACTAGATGCAGGGTAGATTGTCATCCGAATACGGATAAAAAATTTGCAAATAGCAAAACTATAGGCACAGACATTGTAGATGGAGGATCTACAGATGCGGACATTGCAAACAATATATCTACAAATGCAGATTTTGTAGATGACAGACTTGCAGATGTAGATATTGTAGACACAAAAATTGTAGTCCTAAATAATTTTATTTTTGGTAATATTAAGAGAAGAGGGTTTTGAAAGGGGCCCCAAAACCTTTTACAATAGATAGAAAACAACAAACCAAAATAGTGCACTTCAGCACTTAAACAGAAGAGTACAAAAACTGCACTACAAAACTAACCAAAACAAAACAGAAATTGCATAAACCTACACTGCAAACCAGAGGATCAAAAGGGTCAAGAAATCTAATAAGACCTATGAGAGAACTGAGGTAGTTCTACAACACAGCATCAACCTCTGATATAAACCCATCAGAAATTTGAGCCGCCTCCTTCGCATAGTCCAATGCCATCTTAATGGAGCTCCAAACTTTTCCACCTTGCTTCTGCCACCAGCAAGTGCCATACTTTAAATTTAGGAGTTTAAATGAGATAAACCCAATGGTTCCCAGCTAATAACCACTTCCCAAGGTAGGCAGACGAACCAAGGTAGAAGCATAATGGAAATACAAGAGTAAGTGGGGGCCACCTCATCACAAAGCTCCCTAGGTCGACAGAAATAATACTTTCAATAAAAGAACATTTATGAACATTCCTTTGCCAAATTGTATGCCTTCCATATAACTGGTAAAGAGATACAACTATCCATCATCCTTAAAAATTGCACCAAATATTCTAACAAAGCGAACTTCCACTACCCGATACCAATTAAAAAATATCATTATGAGCACAGTTAATGAGGCCCAATGGATAGTCCCATTGTCAAACCCTATATCCATGAAGATTCACTCCAATATTCGCCATCATGTCAGCAGCAGCATTTCCCTCTCTGAGCGTATAATAAATTTAAACATCTTCCAACTCTCGATACAACTTTACTCCATCAATAATATTGGCAACATTCCAACTAACATGGTATGCTCCAATAAGCATATTAATAATGTTGCAAGAATCACCCTCAATAACAACATTTTTTAAATTAAATTCATTTATCAAAGAAATCCCAAGGTAATCCTCCCTCGCCTCCACCACCTACGAATAATTCACACCCAAAGGATCGGCGTACGCCAACAAAATATTTCCATAGTGATCCCGAATAACACTTCTCGAGCCTGCCTTCCTCGATCTTCCCTTTGCTACTCTGTTAAAATTTAATTTCACCCACCCGACAGGGGGGCACTCCATTTAATAACATTTCTTAGGCATCGGAGGTGGTCGATTTGTATTTCCAAAATCCAAAAATTGTTCCAACCTAACTTTGCACTACTTCGATGCCTCCAGCAAGTCCATAGACATCACGGTGCTTTCCATGTTCTCCACTGTTTTACCAATAATTTTATTACTCAATAAGATAATTACCAACGTCTTCTCCCTAAATTACCAATAATTTTATTACTCAATAAGATAATTACCAATGTCTTCTCCCTAAATATATTTGTGTTTCTTGCTTTCCAAAATTCCCACATCGTGTGAGGGAGCAAGTACCACCAAAAACACCTAAGGTGAGGGGAATGAAATGGTGGTGACCACTGGAGGATACAATCATAAAATGTCTCTAGGAAGACCTACTCCACACCCAAAAGTCTGAGAATAGAAAGAATTATTTTCTTGAAAATACAACAGTTGAGCAACAGATGAGAGGTTGACCCCCAATCAAATTCATAAAGATAACATTGATTGACCATGTGCCAACCCCTTTTTAGAAGATTCTCTACAGTTAAAATTTGGTTTTGAGGAGCCAACCAAAAAAATATATTAACCCTATGGGAAAGATGCTTAAGAAAAAGAAACTTGAATGGGAAATGTGATCCCTCCTCCACATTTAAGCAATTATAGGATGATTTGACCGTATATCTTCCTGAACTCTCCAACTGCTAGATCAACTAGTCTTCAACATTTTCTTGACGAATAACGCAAAGAAGCAATTCCTCCCCAAGGATCTCTCAAACCTGTCTATCACTGCCATCTCTTCCACAAACTAACATCGTAGCCCAAGTAATTATATCCCCTCTATCTTCAAGGAAGTCAGCCACATAGATCAAACCCATTTCTCTGGAATTAGCAGTCAATCCTTGAAATCGCACTTCCTCCACCAATGGACGATCACGAAGCCAAGCATCTTCCCAAAAGAGGGCCTTCCTATCATTCTCTATCACCCACCTGCAATGATTTTTAACCAGATCCCTAGTCTTAACCAGACTATTTCGAAAATCCGAACCACCTGAAAGTAAATCTTCAGAAAGAAAGGATTTAATCTGTACTTGGCTTTTAATATGGATCCCCATAATTTATAGTCATAAATATTACAATCATAGAAACTATAGACACAAACATTGTAGAAAAAAATATTATTGATTCATATTTGGTAGATAGAGGATTTTTAGATGCAGACATTGTCAATGTAGATTTTGTATATGGGGGATTGGCCAAAAATACAGACGAAGAATCTACAATTAAAAAAATTGAAACCTATCATCAGGATGATGATAAAAGAGCAATCAACCATCAGGATAATAGCTAAACAAGTTTCCATCAGGATGATGCCAAAAGAGCAATCGATCATCAAGATTTGATAGAATAGGTGAACCTAGTTGCTATTTAGATGATGGTCAACTAGGTAAAACTAGTTTTTGTATGGATGACGATAGACCAAGTTGTCATTAGGATGATAATAGAACAAGAAAATGAGTAACTTGTCACGATGACAACATGGTAAATCATCAAAATGATGATAGAAGTGTAGTTAGTCATTAGGATGACGATAGGGTAAGTTGTCATCAATTAGATGGTAATATGAGTAGTCGTTAGCAAGATGGTCTGATGATAGATCTATAGACGTAGACAATGTAGACACAAAATTGCAATCACAGACTTTACAATTATAGAAACTATAGATACAGACATTGTAAATAGAAAAAATTTCAATGTTGACTTGGTAGATAGAAGATTTGCAAATGCAAACATTGACAACGGATATGTTGTAGATGGGGGACTGGCCAAAACTACAAACGAAGAATCTACAATTAAAAAAAATAAGTTTGTCATCAAGATTATGATAAAAGAGCAATCAATCATCAAGATAACGACAAAATAAGTTATCATCAGGATGATGACAAAAGAGTAGTCAATCATCAAGATGATGATAGAATAGGAAAAAATAGTTGTCATCTAGATGATGATAAAATAGGTAAAACTAGTTGTCGTATGGATGACGATAGACCAAGTTATCATAAGGATGACAAAACAAGCATATGAGTAATATTTCAAGATGAAAATGACAACATGGTTAGTTATAAAAATGATGACATAAGTGTAGTTAGTCATTAGGATGATGATAAGAGAAGTTATCATCAGTTATACAATAATATGAGTAGCCATCAGCAGGATGGTCTGATGGTAGGGTGTCATTAGAGGGATGGTCTGATGATAGCCTATACTACAAATCCATTGTAGCAGTTGATGAAATATGTCAATGATAAGTTGCACATCATTGAGGAATTTTTGGCATTGAAGTAATTATAAGTGGAGATGCTCGATAGTGTGTGAGATAAAAATTTGACATTTATACCAATGACAAATGATGTGTCCAATAGTGCACAAGATGAGAGTCCAACATTAGAGAAACTTTAGCTTAGTGTTCTTGATGGTGAGTGAGACAAGAGTTCAACCTCAGGGTTACTATAGGTTAGAATATTTATAGTAGGAATGAGAGTACAATGAAAGAGCAATTGCATGGTAATGCACCTAAGGCTTTACATAAGGAAGAGATACGCAAACAACTACAACCAATAATAGGCCAACCTATCAAATCGAAGGCCAATTTGGGCATATCATGTAAATATCCATTATTTCATTGAAAATCAATAGAAGACCCAGTTAGCCATTAGATAATCTATTGCATAATGTGGAAAGTAACTGAATAAAATAACGAAGCAAATTTGAGGTGGTTGTTTCCTGTAATATTTCATGGATTTGAAATGGATTGGTACATAAAATCCCTAAGGATAATTACCAAACATGGGAAGATTTATATGATGCATTTGTACAAGAATCTTGATTATTTGACAATGGTGATGCAATCATTGTTTAAATCTATAGACTAAAACAATGTGAGAACAAGTCTGTTTGTTCCTACAACAGGAAGTTGAGTGGATTGTTTGACCATTTGGATAATGACCAATCGAGTGCATTGAAGAGGATATGGTTCATAGATTGATTTCTTCATACATATCAAAATAAGATGAGGATGGTCCCTTTGACATCATACCAAGAGGCTCTGAAATACACCTTGATTTGGGAAAGTGATGCAAAAACATCATTGAAGTATTGGCATCATGTTAATACCGATGAAAGTGACCCTAAGGATGAAAGTGATTTTGATATTGAGAATCATTATTACGAAAATCAACAAAAAATAATTCAATCCAAAATTGATCAAAATCAATGCAAAATTAGCATTTTTGAAAAAATCATGCAAAAATCAAGACGTGATTTTTTGGTGAAAAAATCACCTGCAGCTACAAGGGTAGAGGAAAAAGCATAAATAGTTTTTTTTTCAGTTTTTCTTCTTCCAAGCTTGAGAGAGAGCTCTGTCTACCTTTTATCACACCAAAAAAAACCCTAAAATGCATCCTAAAAACATATTTTTGGAATTTAGAAGGAATTTGGTAGCCACCAAACAATAATTTTTTTGGAGTTTGAAGGATCTTGACAACCACCAATAACCACCAACATCTAGGATTCTACCCAAAGGATTCATTTGAGGTAAGAAAACTGATTTTTTTTCTTTTATTCTATTATATCTTATTCTAAATTTCCAAGTATACTTCTTTTCCAAGTTTAAAACCAAATGCAGCAAACTAGGGTTTAGAGTTTTAGTTTTTTCTATAAAGTATTTGTTGTTATTTTCTACCTAAAACATGTATGCAAGTCTATCTTTTCAGCTTTCAACTTTAAACCCTAAACTCTAGTTTGAACTTCAAACTAGGATTTACGGGTTTTTTCTTTAATAAGTAATTGTTTTCTAGATATTTGTTGCCTGAAATTTGTATGCAAGTGCATATTTTTAGCTATCAATGTTTAAAGTTTTAAACTTCAAACTTCAAAGTTTCAGGGTTTAGGGTTTAGTTTTATTTTTATTTTTTAAGAAATTGTTTATTGTTATTTGTTGTCAAAAATATGTATGCAAGTCCATATTTTCAATGTTGCACTAAAGTATTAAACTTCAAATTTCAAAATAGGGTTCAACATTTTTTTAAAGTAATTGTTTGTTGTTATTTATTTTTATGTGTAGCCATAGGAAAATGTTAGGAAAAAGAGATAAAAAAATATATAGCATGGAATATGGAAGAGAAGGGAAAATAAAGGAGAATTTTTTTGCAATTTTTGTAATTATCACATACAAGGAGGCGTATATCACTTTAAATTTCATTTGGTAAGAAAATCAGGTGAAAATGTTAGGTTATGCCTAGATGTACCTCATGATGTTGAGAGATAATGCATGGTAAGTGTCATTGAAAAGTGAATAAAAAGAGAAAAAAACAATTGAAGTCATTTCAACCCCCTCTTCTTGGCCTCGTACAACTACTGGTGGGAGCAACATCTTTAGTCAATTTCAGCAAGACAATTCAAGTTCATCAGTTGCACAACCAATAAGTGGGACATATAAGTCCAATTTTGGGGTAAGGACATAAGCCACACTTAATGGTATGGTTGTGTTGAACCAAAAGAGGCATAGGGTAGCAAGTAAGGCCATTGGTAATTTTTGGTATATTTTTTACCTTCTTTTCAATGTTGTAAGGTCTCCATACTAGTGGGACATGGTATATGACATCGTAGGTTGTGGCATAGGATTTAAATTACCAATTTATGATGACAATATGGGCCCTCTCCTTCGTGAATGCATGGATGAAATTGAGGTTGTTCTTGAAGAGCAGCGTAGGGTGTGGAGCACTAACAGTTGCACTATCATGTCTAATGGATGGATCAATGGGAGGGGAATAACCTTAATTAATTTTTTAGTTTCTTCTATGAGAGTGACATTCCTCAAGTCAGTATATGCATCGAAAAAAGTTAATAGTGTCGAAATACTTGTAGGGTTGTTGGGGGAGGTTATGATGAAGGTCAAGGTGGAGAATGTTGTCCAAGTTATCACAAACAATGTAGAAACATATGTAGCAGTTGGTAAGATATTAGAGGAGATATTTCCCACAATTTTTTGGTCCCCATGTGCAGCTCATTGTCTCGATTTTCTCCTCAAATATATTAGTAAATTACCTTGGGTATCTGAGGTTGTACAGAAGTCTAGGGCATTTACAAAATTCATCTACAACCATTATTGGCTCCTTAATATCATGAGGCATTTTACCAGTGGGAGGGAGCTAATGTGGGTTGGAATTGCATGCTTTATAACAAACTTCATGATATTGCAAAGCATCTATAATGCAAGAGGGTCACTGGAGCAAATATTTATGAGAGATGAGTGGAATTCTGAGAAAGCTACTAGATATTGATTCTCTAGTGATGGGGAGAAGGTATATAAATATGTGTTTGAAAAGCCCTTTTAGGTAGCCATGGATGAGGCCATCAAGGTACAAGACTAAGTTTTTAAATTTATTTTATTATTTTTTTTTTTTAATTTAAAATATTTTTTTATTTGCAAATCTTGTATTGTAAAATATATTTATAAATTTTATTTAACTTATTTTTTTTAGGGGTCAAATCCTTTGGTGAAGGTTATTTGTCTTGTTGATGGATAAGAATCACCAATGGCATATATATATATATATATATATATGTGTGTGTGTGTGTGTGTGTGTGTGTGTGTGTGTGTGTGTGTGTGTGTGTGTGTGTGAGGCTATGGATAGGGTAAAAGAGGCAATTGCATTAGTTTATAGACATGTTCAATCCATATATGGTCCCATTTGGGATATTATTGATAAACAATGGACATCTAAGCTCTATATCCCTCTTCATGCAATAGGGTACTACCTCAACCCCAAAAAAAATTACTCCAAAACATTCCATGCCAACTATGCGGTGATGGTGGGCCTTTGATATTGTGTTGATTGTATGTACTCTGATGAAGAAATGAGTGCTAAGATACAATGTGATATGCATTCTTATAAGAAATGTGAGGGCATTTTTTTTTCATCAGTAATGTGCATTTGATCAAGGTCAACTATGACGCTAGGTAACCCTCATCGAATTAGTGTTTATTTTGTCTTTTCATTATGTTTTAAAAATTAATATTAACTTAGGATTTTACATATGAATTATTAAAATTTCCTTTTCCTTGGTTGTTTCTAGATTTATTGTGGGAGGACTTTGGTGCATATAAACCCAATATATAGTGCTTTGCCATTATATTTTTATCTCAACCATTCAACGCTTTAGGTTGTGAGTGCAACTAAAGTATGTTTGAGTACATACACTCCAAGAATCGCAATAGGCTTACACAATAAAAGTTGAATGATCTTGTGTTTGTTCATTACAATCTTTGTCTCCACCATAATAAAATTACAGGAACAAGTATCGAGGTCTTTGACCTAGACAATATTGATCTATATAATGATTGTAGAGGCATAGGAGGAGCAACAAGAATATGTTCTCTTCACCTTGTATGAATTTGAAAACTTAGAAAACCTAGCGGAGAAGATGGAAACCAAGGAAAAAGAAGAGGCGTAAGAAAAGCAACAAATAGAGACTAGAGATTCTACTAGGGCAAAGGGCAAAGGCCTTCAAAGACATTGATTGAGGCATTGTACTTGACATTTGTCATGACTCATGACATATTTTGTAATTTGTACTATTTTATATTATAAGCAATACAAGATGTGTTTTATCAGTTTTGTGTGTAGTATTTTCATACTTTAGTTTTAAGCTTGTATCAGTTACAGTATTAATATTGATTCACATAGTGTTAATTCATTTTGATATGCATGAAAAATAAATAAAAAATAAAAAAATCATTTTCGGTTATTTTTTATCGATTCTTGATTTTATTTGATTATTTTCCAAGTCGATTCTAATCTAATTCTAATTTTCGTAACTATGTTGAGAATGATTCAAACATTGAGAGTGATGGTTTTGGGCAAGAGAGTAGTTCATTGTTCAAGTGTTGGGGTTGAGTAGTCAAGGAAGGAAGTGACTTTGAAGAGATGAACGATGATTCCGAGGACAAGTATGACAGAGAATCCAAGATCATCACTACAAGTTTATGCAGCACCAAGAGATAATGTACAAAGGAGGGATGCCATTGGTGAAACAATCTATGACAATTGTTGGAGAACTTGTAGATGAATAATTCAATATAATATTGAGGGTAGACCTATTATGCAATGTTAGCGATGCCGATTGTGGGGGCACTTTGCATGAGATTATCAAATTATTGCAAAGCGAGATGAACTAGTGATTCATCAAGAGTTTAAAGAGTCAAAGAAGAGTTTTAACCCTTGCTAGAAAGTAGAGGTAGTGAAGTCAATCACAATGGAGGAAGTGAATTTTCATGAAATGTTTAACTTGATGAGCTTGATTCACATTGAGTAAGTGAATTTGATTTCCATTGAGGAGGGAGACTTCCTGCAAGAAGTTGAAACGGTTAAGGAAGTTGCAGAGTATCATTAGGAGGTTGGTCCAATGGTATAATGCAATCAATAGGGTGATTGGATGGCATAATGTAGTCAAAAAGGCTAACATATGATAGAATATAATCAACCAAGTCACCAAATGATAGGGTGTCATCAAGAAGAAGGTAAGAAGGTAAAGTATCTTTAGGACAAAGGCTAGATGATAGGGATTTTATAAGAGGCTGGTCAGACGAATGAGGCTAGGATGGTTGGAGACCGTAGTCATATGATGGAGTAGGAGAAAGTGTTGTTAAGGGAATTCTTATCTAAGGTGTCATCATAGATGTCGACAAGAAAGGAGCCAACACAAGCACTATTATCATTGTCATCATAGATGTTGACAAGGGATGAGCTAACACAAGCATTGTCGGCATTGTCATCATAGGTATTGATAAGGAAGGAGTTAATACAAGTACTATTTTTAGAAGAATTACCATCTTAGAAACCACCATTAGAGGAGTTACCTTCAAAATTGGTTTTGTCGAAGGAGATTTCATTATAGGGGTTACCATATCAGAAACTATCATTATGGAGACTATCATCATGGATATTGTCATCATGGAGGTTATCGTCATGGATATTGTCATCATGTGTATTATCATCATGGGAATTATTGTCAAAGGCATTGTCATCATGGATATTTTTGGCATGGGAACAGTCATCATGTCCTCATGTTGATCTATCATTAGTCAAGAGTCATCACACGAGGGAGTCGATATGTCATCATGATTCAGCCAATAATAGTAGGTGTCATCATGAACAAGTGTTGTCGGAGGAGTTATCATCACATGTGTTTCCATCATAGATATTTCCATTTGAGGTAGTGTAGTTAGAGTATTTGCAATCAAAAGTACCATCCGACAAGGGAGATGTATGTCTAAGGTTGACAAGTCATCAATTAGAGCAAGAAAATAGTAACTTGGAGCTAAGGGGAATATATTTCAATGGGTTGGGTGAAGACTTCCAGAATTTTTATGAGGAGAAAAATGTGGTTCAGGAAATGATGGGTTTATTGGTTTCTTCGTCCCTTGACCCTGCAATGGGGATCCTGCCCCTTTGACCCCCAACATAGGTGGCAATGGACATTACCCGTCATGTTCATGATGTTGGTGATATTGATCATCTTGATCATGTTAGTCCTAAAGATGATATTTATCATGTTGACTATGTTGGTCATGTTGGTGATATGGCTAATTGCAAAATATGCACTAATCAATGAGAGAATAATGATCATGTTGATCATGTTGATCAAGTTGATGTTACAAATGATTGCAACCAGTGGAGTGCACAATCATAAAACAAGGTGTTACAAGAAGCAGTCTGAAGTAAGTCTATTGTAAAATTTGTATGGAATAAAATAAAACAAAATGAGCATGACAAATGATTTTAGTTGGTTTTTAAGTACTTATATTCCCAGTGTATACCTCATTGTCATCGAGGATGCCAATCAGTTTAGAGTAGGGGATAGATGTAGGTAGTAAAATTGATATGTTTGCATTTAATGAATAAGTTTTGGTATTTTGTGTTATTTTGTAGTTGTATGCAAAGTGTTCGATGAAATATGCATACAGATATTTAATAATATTATAAAGTGGCAATTTAATATTGTACGTAATAATATAATGTTAATTCATGTATGTCAATAAATTTATAAGCTATAAGTTAGTTTGTCATGTAGTGGGAAATTATATGTAAATGCAAGTGAAATGTAGTTTAGAAGATTGATGATGTGTTAGGTAGTTGGAGGGTGCAACTAAATATTAGCTGTATAAATAAGTCTCTCCCCTTCATGGATAGCATTTTGGAGGAGCATTTGTATGTGTGATAGAAGGTTGTTGTTTATGTACGTAGGGCATGGTGTAGTCAGGTCATGGATGAACTCATAAAGAGGATTCTACATAGTTTTTGTGGACTATAATGTTGTAATTATACATGCTATTGTTAATATAAATATGCTTATTTATTTATCATCTGCTATTGTTGCTATTATTGTTGTTTCTATGCATTGTTTTATGTATTTTTATTACTAGTGGTTGTAGATCTATAGAATTATTTAAGTATAAATGGAATTGTGGATAAGTATGTCAAATTTCATTTCTACAAGTATGTCATCAATATCATAATCAATTC
The DNA here is from genome assembly GCA_028583015.1 of Wollemia nobilis. Lineage (NCBI taxonomy): Eukaryota > Viridiplantae > Streptophyta > Pinopsida > Araucariales > Araucariaceae > Wollemia > Wollemia nobilis. The sequence continues at coordinate 11,988,771 of JAQPPZ010001106.1, forward strand.
TACATCTTCTAGTTCTCTAGAAGTTTTCATAGACCACATTATCGATGGTATCCCCCTTTGGTATGATCTCCCTTCATGTTGCATATTCGTGTAGCTATGATATTGTGCTCTTTAATTCATAGTCATCCTTGAATTCATCATTCTTCTCTTCAGAATCGCTTCCTTCATCGAATTATCATTCCCAACACTTAAATGATGAACTACTCCCATTTCCAAAATTATCACTCTCATTTTCATAGTTAGTCTTAACCTCAAAATCAATATCATCCTCAAGATCACTTTTATCTACTTTAATATAACCCCAACACTTTAATTATGTTTTTGCATCACTTTCTAAATTCAAGACTCACTCCAAGGTCTCTTGACATGATGTCAAAGGGACCACCCTGATCTTTTTGTACATAGGAAGAAGTCCCTCTATGAATTTGTATGATGGGTCTTCCTCCAAATGGATAAATAACCCACTCAACCTTCAATTGTATGAATAGATAGACTCTTTCTCACCTTGTTCTATTTGATAAATTTTAGTGATGACTACATTTTAATTGCGGAACAACAAAAATTTCTTCACAAATCCATCATACAACTCTTCCCAAGTTGGGTATTACCCTTTGGCAATCACATATATCAGTCCACTACAACTCCATGAAATGTCACTAGGAATAACCTCCTCCAATCTATGTCATCATCCTGCCAAATTATTTTTTACATTGTGAGGCATATTTTCCAATGTCTGACTAGGTCTTATGTTTCTCCTCCATGAAACATTGGACACTCACATAATATTTCTAAATTGGCCTTTTTTGTGATAGGTTGACTTAACCTCATCAATGATTATTCACTTATATCTCCTTTATCATGCATATAATTGGGTGCATTAGCCTATAATTTTTGTTGTGTCAAACTCTCATCTCATGCATAAAAAAATGTTTCATCCTGTAGTTGAGTTGATGTTAAATTCCTATCCTACTCACCATTGATTATACAAACATGTAGTTGCTCTAGTGTTGGAATCTCATCTCACACACTATCTAATATATCATCTTGCATTTACGTCAATGTCAAACTCATGTCCTACTCACCATCAAACACATCAACTTGCAATTATTCTAATGCTAAACACTCTTTGTTGGTATGCAATTCCTCATAACCTTTTAATAACTCCTATTATACCTTGCTTGTACAACCTTTTAGCATATGTGTATGATGTTTTTCCATTTTTTCATACACATTGTTTGTTTATATAACGATGTGCCATATACACCATTGTCTTGTATAATGTCTTTTCGTCTATTGCTATGCACCTGTACAATGATGTACCCTAAGTGTTGTGTTTGTATGACGATCTATTGTACAAGCCTTCTCACTTGCATGGTGGCTTGCACTTATATGATATTTTTTCATACAAGTCTCATTTGTATGAAAATGTTTTTCATTTATATGACAGTATGTCATATAAGTGAAATATATACGATGACTTGTTCATTCTTTCCTTGTATATAAATTTACCCTAACTCCTCCCTTTTTCATGGCTATTGTACACGTCCCATTTTACGACCCTTCGACAATGTCAATAAGCAAGTTTGTGTCTTCATCTATTTCTTTGGTTACATTCCATTATTGTTTTTCCAAATGATTTGTTTCTCATAATTCCATGTCACCAAGATTGATCTAACTTTGTATAAGCAACATTTGTAGGATGTAGAAATAAAATACAAAATACTTTTCCACATCCTCAATAAATTATCTATCATCCACCTCTTCAAGTTTCATATAGTGCTGATTCGAATTGGAAACAATAATGGGAATAATGCTAAATATAGAAAAATGGTTTATATTCAAACTCTAGGAGGAAAATTTTAAATAATAGATTTAATAATTAGCTAATACTCTTCACTTGTAAAACAACAATCAGTATGCAAATTTCACCTTGCATTCAAAACTTGAAAGTAACAATACATAAACTATCTATTGCTACAATTAATAATGACAACACATGTAGTATGCATACAATAACAATAATAGATGATAAATAAGTATGATCATATATTGTATTAATAATAGCTTGTATTTTTAACTACATCATATACATATGTGTGGAATATCTCCTTCTAACACCTACACACTTCAACCAACATCCACATATTGTGGCCTTCAATAATAATTACACCACCACACAACTCGAATAAATGAGGTAAGGGTCTTATTTATACAACTAAAAAGTAGTTGCATCCTCCAACTACCTTCCACCTCATCATTTTCCTAAATTACATTTGACCTACATGTGAGTTACATTTACATTTCATGAGTCACTTTATGACTTAATCGTATGTAACTTACTATTACACATAATCACGTACATTATTACACTACCACTTTATAACATTATATATTATACGTACACACATTTTATCAAACACTTTGCGTACAAACTACAAAATAACACAAAATGATAAAACTTGTAGACATATCAATTCGTCTACCTACATATAATTTTCCTATCATTCTAAGACAAGTATGTAATGCAATAATGGATAAACTCTAACTTGGCATCATTGATAGAAAGTTAATTCAAATATAAGTGAAAAAAATGATAAAGAAGCATAAAGTATGGAATATTTCATAGGAGCTTATGAAACATTGAAAACATCCTAGAAATAAATTGAAGAGGTGCTTCTATTCACAAGTAGTGGACTGCCTAACCCATTCACAAATTAGGGGAAACTTTTAACTAAGGATCAATATGCCAACCTGATCAAAGGAAAGAAAATCAATTTATTTTAATCACAAAAAGGAATCAATGGAGACCGTGAATATGATTGAAAAACTAGAGGTGTTGATGGTAAATGTCAAATGAATGGTATGTAAAGAAGAATATCTTGTTAAGTATAAATATGATTTAGAAATAGAACTCGAGGTTAAATAAACTACAAACTCCTTTGTACACTAAAGTTCCCCCTTGCAATAAACGAGTTTCCTTGTAATAAAATATTTTTTGAAACCTCTACACCTAAGGTGTAAGTCATAGGCTACGATCAATCATCAGCCAAGATTTATATCCCCACACGTTTCTAGAATTATAGAATTTCATTTATTTCCATTGCACTTTAGATGCAATATCAGTCATGTGGAGGTAGAATAGAGCTTAAATATAGGTAAATTAGGTTATACAATAGCTAGGGGTAGTTGTAAAGTGTATTAGGATATCCAAAGTACTTGGATTTGAAGGAACACATTCATAATCATATAGAAATGCAAAAAAAAAATTGCAGTCTAGGGTGTAATGATTCACTTGAAAAATGAGCATTTCATTGTTAGAACAAAGGTTAAGACTAATTTTTATGAAATACAATGATTCACTCAATAATGTCATCTTTATTTCATCTCAAACAATCATGATATTCAATTAATATGCTAAGTTGAATTGATTGTAAGGAGGTGCAAAAGGAGATGAATTGCTATATTTTGATGTCATCAAGGAGTTGTCAATTTGCTTGTTTCAAAGAGAGATCCACAAGATGATTTCTTTCTAGCACAAAGTAGGATTTCCAATTGAAGAGTGCCACATGTGCCAATGGCCTTTCAACATGTGGAATGATATGGTGTAATATTTTATGAGGGATGATTTACTGTGAATATGACCAATTTTTTGCAGCCATAGGTAGTACTGATTCTCCCAAAAGACAAGGATTCACTCATAGTGTTATATAAGATAGTAATTTTTCCATATACTTTACAAAGGAAACAAATTTCTCCTTGATGTTAAAGCTCATAAAGAGCATTTAATACTTTAATTCATTATCTAATACATGCATTGGTTTGAATCACAAATCTAAGATCCATAGTAGCAATATCAATAGCAACATATCTTCTTTCAAATGGGGTTAGTGGAGAAAAACAACTACTAAAGTGCTTGTGGAAGAGTGTTAGTGTTAAATGTAGCTAGAGAGGCATCCATTTACCTTCTATAATTTAGAATTTACTAAATTCATATTTAATTAGTGGTTAGGATCTAATAACTAGAGATGGTGTTTTAGTTAGTTGTGGTTTGCTATAAATAAGATTTAAGAGTTCATTCATAAGGATCCTACTTTGCTCTTTGATTTAGATATGGAGATGGTTTTACTACTACAATTAATGGATAAATTGTGCATGACATTTTGAGATTGATTGTGTGTGTTCACCTTTTTATCTTTAAATTAATTATATATATGGTGCTACCCTTATATTTGTGTTAATTGTATTTATCTTTACATTGTAGATATGTTTAATGTTTGATACAGTAAAGTTATTTTTTATTATAGGAATATTGATTAGATCAAAACTCTCTTGGCTACAGTTATTTTGTTGTAAATACTTTATTCATTTGAGTTTATTTCTCTTATCCTTTTCCCAAGAAATCAGATTAGATTATTATGAGTTACCCTTATACAAAGGTTGAATGGGATAAATCCCTCTTTAAATATTGATGGTTTTCTAGGACACAATTAGGACCAAATGCACCAATGGTTCAACAATTACAAAATGAAAATTTGTCCAATATTTTTGCTTGTGATTTTGACTAATACATCTATTATCCCATGTATACTGAAAGCTTTAATGGATAGCATCCCAAAAGCCATTTGAATTGATAAAAAAGAAAATTATTTCATTCATTTAGGCTATTTAGGGGACCACTTGTCTTTTCTAAAGGAGAGAGAATTATGTTGAAGTCCCCACAAGAATCCACAAATCATAATTATGAATCATTATTAAATTTGACATAAATAAATTGAGTTCCTTCCAATATCTATCACAAATAGTAACTATAGTTGGAGCATATATATATGTATAACTTCAAATTTGATGTTTTTCTCTTTCTTTTAAAAAGGACCAACAACCTAATTAATTTTGGCTTCTAGCAGTTGTCTATTCATTTACAATTGTATTATTATTACAGTACCACCCAAAGCTCCTATAGAGAAACTACTAGACAATCCTCAATATTCCAAATTTTTTTAATTGCATTCCTCACTACTTATTTTTTTCTTTTATTAAAATAAACTTGGGATTGTAACAATATATTAATTCATTGATAATTATTTTTTGGGTTTTTATTCATACCCAATATTCAAAAATACCATCTATATCATCACCTCTTACTAATATTTGTGGGCTTAACCCCACTTCTTTTTAATACTTGTGTTATTTGTTTTTGGTTTCCCAAATCGATGTCCCTCTCAATTTTCTTTTCTCTTTGTTTCTTCTTTGAGTGTATTCCTCTCCATTTTTCATTCCCACCAATACTTTCATCTCATCAATATCTTCTATTTTTTTAGATAATCCATAATGAGACTTATAATCTATAGGATTATGCTTCCTTAGGGAACCTAAAATGCAAGTAATAGCCTCAAAAACACTTTCTTATTTATGTTACCTTGGAAAACCTAAAATATAGGGACCATCCTCCATAGTACTTTATTATGATTCTAGAAAATTCCTAAATTGCCATTAATATCCTCCATACTCCTTTCTCCATTATGTTGTTGAAACCCTAAAGTGCAAAGGATAAAGTCTATACTAATGAAATTTTTACTAAAAGGAAATGATTTTCTACTACCTAAGGAAAATGAAGATGATTTACCTAGATTAAACTTAACATCTTTTGTCGTATTCACTTTAAAATTTACCTCCACATATTCCTTTGCATCTTTAATTCCTTTTGAATTTCAACTTGCTCGTTATAATTTCTCATCCCTTATGTCCTCCTTGGTTTCTTCTAATGGTTGATATAAGTGAATGTTAATGGCATTTTCCATTTGATGATGTAGAGAGGATTTATTTTCCACTTTTAGGATGGAAATCCTTGATCTAATCTAACTTTTTCTAAAATATGACCTCCTTAAATAATACTTTGGAACTCTAAAAATGAGTTACAAGGTTCAAATCCTAAGAGGTAGGTTTGTACACCATGCTTCAATAAGCTAAGTATGGTTGGATAACCATATATTGGGTAGACAACATCCTTCATAAGAATTGTCTCATATGGTCAATAACCTTGTCAACATTAACAATTACTTTACCTTTTAACATTCTTATATTATGAATCATTAGATCCCCTTTGGTACATAGTATAACACCTATCTAATGCAATTTTTATTATTTTTTGGTATTTTTCAACACTATAGTGGCACTATGATGATACTATAAGATGTTATTATGGTTCTACATTGACACCTTATAGCCCCTATCTAATATCATTTTAACCCCTAAGTTGGTAAAAGAAAAAGGTGATGCCCAAACCTCCTATATTTTAATTTCATTACTATCACTCAAAGAATACAAAGAAGAAATATGTCAAAGAAGTTGGTTGTATATATTATAAGCAACCAACCTAAATAAATATGAAGGCGCCTATCAAAAATATTTAAGAGCGCAAGATATAGGTCCTTTAAAGTAAATATGAAGGTGGGATTTGATTTTTTTTTTTTTGAATTTACATGGTGGAATCGGTAGCCACCACGAATCCGGGCAGGTTGTCTAGCTTTTATGGCCGCCATAGTATTTTGCGTTGTCCGCCCCAAAATTTGCCACATATATTTTCGTGCAGCCCGCCCCTATAACCACCATGCCATAATCAATTTAAACCTTTTACGCCACTGAAAGCACCAGGAAAGGGACAAGCGTCCAGTCCGGTGAGGTCCGAGATTGGATTTGATATTAAAACCCCTATTCATTTGAAATTTTTTTAATTTGATATATGGAATTAAAATATTACCCACCCATATTTATCTTATGATCATGTAGTATTACAAAATTTATTTTTTAGTAATTAACCCACTCAACCTTCAGTTGTATGAATAGATAGACTCTCACCTTGTTCTATTTGATAAATTTTAGTAATGATTTCAATTATGGAACAGGCAAAAAAATTTACAAATTCATCATGCAACTCTTCCCAAGTTAGGTATTGTCCTTTGGAAATCTCATATATTAGTCCATTACAACTCCATGAAATATCGCTAGGAATAACCTCTTCCAATCTATGTCATCATCCTGCCCAATTGCTTTTTACATTGTGAGGCATATTTTTCAATGTCTGACTAGGTCTTCTATTTCTCCTCCATGAAACATTGGACACTCACATGATATTTCCAAATTGACCTTTGTTGTGATAGGTTGACTTAACCTCATCAATGATTGTTCACTTATATCTCCTTTATCATGCATATAATTGGGTGCATTAGCCTGTAATTTTTGTTGTGTCAAACTCTCATCTCATGCATAATGAAGTGTGTCATCCTATAGTTGATTTGATGTCAAAGTCCTATCCTACTCACCATTGAGTATACCAACATATAGTTGCTCTAGTTTTGGAATCTCATCTCACACACTATCTAATATATCATCTTGCATTTACATCAATGTCAAACTCATGTCCTGCTCACCATAAAACACATCAAATTACAATTATTCTAACACTCAAAATTATTCATTGGCATGCAATTCCTCATAATATTTTAATAACTCCTATTATATCTTTCTTCTACAACCTTTTAGCATATGTGTATGACATTTTTCCATTTTTTTGTACACATTGTTTGTTTGTATAATGATGTGCCATATACACCATTGTCTTGTATAACGTTTTGTTGTCTAATGCTATGCACTTGTACGATGATGTACCCTAAGTGTTGTTTTTGTATGATGATCTATTGTACAAGCCTTCTCACTTGCATGGTGGCTTGCACTTATATGATAGTTTGTCATACAAGTCTCATATGTATGGAAGTGTTTTTTGTTTATATGATAGTATGTCATATAAGTGCAATCTATACGATGACTTGATAATCCTTTCCTTGTATATAAATTTACCCTAAATCCTCCCTTTTCCATGGCTATTGTACACATCCCATTGTACGACCCTTCGACAACGTCAATAATCAAGTTTGTGTCTTCATCTACTTCTTTGGTTGCATTCCAATGTTGTTGTTTTCCCAAATGATTTGCTTCTCATAATTCCATGATTGATCTAACTTTGTATAAGAAATATTTGTAGGATGTAGAAATGAAATACAAAATACTTTTCCACATCCTCGATAAATTATCTATCATCCACCTCTCCAAGTTTCATGTAGTGCTAGTTCGAATTGGAAACAACAATGGGAATAATGCTAAATATAGAAAAATGGTTTATATTCCAACTCTAGGAGGAAAATTTTGAATAATAGATTTAATAATTAGCCAATACTCTTCACTTGTACAACAACACTCGGTATGCAACTTTCACCATGCATTCAAAACTTGAAAGTAACAATACAGAAACTATATATTGTTACAATCAATAATGACAACACATGTAGTATGCATACAATAACGATAGTAGATGATAAATAAATATGAGCATATATTGTATTAACAATAGCTTGTACTATTAACTACATCATATACATATGTGTGGAATATCTCCTTCTAACACCTACACACTTCAACCAACAACCACCAACCATAATCCTGACAACATCCACATATTATGGCCTTCAACAACAATTACACCACCACACAACTCGAATAAATGAGAGAAGGATCTTATTTATACAACTAAAAAGTAGTTGCATCCTCCAACTGCTCGACACCTCATAATTTTCCTAAATTACATTTGACCTACATGTGACTTACATTTACATTTCATGAGTCACTTTATGACTTAATCGTATGTAACTTAATATTACACATAATCACGTACATTATTACACTACCACTTTATAACATTATATATTATAAGTACACACATTTTATCAAACACTTTGCGTACAAACTACAAAATAACACAAAATGATAAAACTTGTAGACATATCAATTCGTCTACCTACATATAATTTTCCTATCATTCTAAGACAAGTATGTAATGCAATAATGGATAAACTCTAACTTGGCATCATTGATAGAAATTTAATTCAGATATAATTGAAAAACATGATAAAGAAGCATAAAGTATGGAATATTTCATAGGAGCTTATGACACATTGAAAACATCCTAGAAGTAAATTGAAGAGGTGCTTCTATTTACAAGTAGTGGACTTCCTAACCCTTTCACAAATTAGGGGAAACTTTTACTACGGATCAATATGACAACCTGATCAAAGGAAAGAAAATCAATTTATTTTAATCACAAAAAGGAATCAATGGAGACCGTGAATATGATTGAAAAACTAGAGGTGTTGATAGTAAATATCAAATGAACGGTATGTAAATAAGAATATCTAGTTAAGTATAAATATGATCTAGAAATAGAACTCGAGGTTAAATAAACTACAAACTCCTTTGTACACTAATTGTGCATCCTTGTTAACTATGTTGCACATGACCTAAAGTTCCCCCTTGCAATAAAAGAATATCCTTATAATAAAATATTTTTTGAAGCCTCTACACCAAGGGGTAAGGCATAGGCTAGGATCTATCATCAACCAAGATTTATATCCCCAAAAGTTTCTATAATTATAGAATTTCATTTATCGCCATTGCACTCTAGATGCAAGATCAGTCATGTGGAGGTAGAATAGAGCTTAACTTTATGTAAATTAGGTTATACAATAGCCATGGATAGTTGGAAAGTGTAATAGGGCATCCAAAGTACTTGGATTTGAAGGAACAAGGTCATAACCATATAGATATTCAAGAAAAATTTTGCAGTCTAGGGTGTAATAATTCACTTGAAAAATGAGCATTTCACTTTTAGAACAAAGGTTAAGACTACTTTTTATGAAATACAATGACTCACTCAATAATTTCATCTTGATTTCATCTCAAGCAATCATGATATTCAATCAAGAGGCTAAGTTGGATTGATTGTAAGGAGGTGCAAAAGGAGGTGAATTGCTATATTTTGATGTCATCAAGGAGTTGTCAATTTTCTTGTTTCAAAGAGAAATCCACAAGATGATTTTATTACTAGAACAAAGTAGGATTTCCAATTGAAGAGTGCCACATGTGCCAATGGCCTTTCAACATGTGGAAGGATATGGTGTAATATTTTGTGAGGGATGATTGACTGTGAAGATGACAAATTTTTTGCAGCCATAGGTAGTACTGATTCTCCCAAAAGACAAGGATTCACTCATAGTGTTATATAAGATAGTAATGTTTCCATAGCCTTTACAAAGGAAACAAATTTCTCCTTGATGTTAAAGCTCATAAAGAGAATTTTATACTCTAATTCATTATCTAAGACATGCATTGGTCTGAATCACAGAGCTAATACCCATAGTAGCAATCTCAATAGTAACATATCTTCTTTCAAATGGGGTTACTGGAGAAAAACAACTACTAAAGTGCTTGTGGAAGAGTGTTAGTGTCAAATCTAGCTAGAGAGGCATTCATTTGCCTTCTATAATTTAGAATTTACTAAATTCATATTTAATTAGTGGTTAGGGTCTATTAACTAGAGGTGGTATTTTAGTTAGTTGTATTTTTCTATAAATAAGAGTTAAGAGTTCATTTATAAGGATCCTACTTTGCTCTTTTATTTAGATGTGAAGATGGTTTTACTACTACAATTAATGGATAAATTGTGCATGATATTTTGAGATTGATTGTGTGTGTTCACCTTTTTATCTTAAAATTAATGATATATATGGTGTTACCCTTATATGTGTGTTAATTTTTTTTATCTTTACATTTTAGATATGTTTAATGTTTGATACAGTAAAGTTATTTTTTCTTATAGGAATATTTATTAGATAAAAACTCTTTTGGCTATAGTCATTTGGTTGTAAATACTTTATTCATTTGAGTTTATTTCTCTTATCCTTTTTCCAAGAAATCAGATTAGATTATTATGAGTTACCCTTATCCAAACTTTGAATGGGATAAACCCCCTCTTTAAATATTGATGGTTTTCTAGGACACAATTAGGACCAAATGCACCAATGGTTCAACAATAACAAAATGAAAATTTGTCCAATATTTTTGCTTGTGATTTTGACTAATACATCTATTATCCCATGTATATTGAAATCTTTAATGGATAGCATCCCAAAATTTGAATTGACAAAAAATAAAATTATTTCATTCATTTAGGCTATTTAGGGGACCACTTGTATTTTCTAAAGGAGAGAGAATTATGTTGAAGTCCCCCCACGAATCCACAAATCATAATTATGAATCATCATTAAATTTGACATAAATAAATTGAGTTCCTTACAACATCTATCACAAATAGTAACTATAGTTGGAGTATATATACATTTATAACTTCAATTTTGATGTTTTTCTCTTTCTTGTAAAAAGGACCAGCAACCTAATTAGTTTTGGCTTCTAGCAGTTTTCTATTCATTTATAATTGTCTTATTATTGCAATACCACCCAAAGCTCCTATAGAGAAACTACTATACAGTCCTCAATATTCCAAATATTTTTAAATGCATTCCTCACTACTTATTTTTTCTTTTATTAAAATAAACTTGGGATTGTAACAATCTATTAATTCATTGATAATTATTTTTTGGGTTTTTATTCATACCCCAATATTCAAAAATACCATCTATATCATCACCTCTTATTAATATTTGTGGGCTTAACCCCACTTCTTGTTAACACTTGTGTTATTTATTTTTGGTTTCCCAAATCGATGTCCCTCTCAATTTTATTTTCTCTTTGTTTTTGCTTTGAGTGTATTCCTCTCTATTTTCCATTCCCACCAATACTTTCATCTTCATAAATATCTTCTATTTTTTTAGATAATCCATAATGAGACTTATAATCTATAGGATTATGCTGCCTTAGGGAACCTAAAATGCAAGGAATAGCCTCAAAAACACTTTCTTCTTTATGTTACATTGGAAAACCTAAAATGTAGGGACCATCCTCCATAGTACGTACTTTATTATGATTCTAGAAAATCCCTAAATTGCCATGAATATCCTCCATACTCCTTTCTCCATTATGTTGTTGAAACAATAAAGTGCAAAGGATAAAGTCTATACTAATGACACTTTTACTAAAAGGAAATGATTTTCTACTACCTAAGGAAAAATGAAGATGATTTACCCAGATTAAACTTGACATCTTTTGTTGTATTCACTTTAAAATTTACCTCCACATATTCCTTTGCATCTTTAATTCCTTTTGATCTTTAATTCCTTTTGAATTTCAACTTGCTCGTTATAATTTCTCATCCCTTATGTCCTCCTTGGTTTCTTCTAATGGTTGATATAAGTGAATGTTAATGGCATTTTCCATTTGATGATGTAGAGAGGATTTATTTTCCACTTTTAGGATGGAAATACTTGATCTAATCTAACTTTTTCTAAAATATGACCTCCTTAAATAATACTTTGGAACTCTAAAAATGAGGTACAAGGTTCAAATCCTAAGAGGTAGGGTTGTAAACCATGCTTCAATAAGCTAAGTATGGTTGGATAACCATATATTGGGTAGACAATGTCCTCCATGAGAATTTTCTCATATGGCCAATAACCTTGTCAACGTTAAAAATTACTTTACCTTTTAACCTTATTATATTATGAATCATTAGATCCCCTTTGGTACATATTATAACACCTATCTAATGCAATTTTTTTTATTTTTTTTTATTTGTCAACACTATAGTGGCACTACGATGATACTATAAGATGTTAGTATAGTGCTACATTGACACCTTATAGCCCCTATCTAATATCATTTTAACCCCTAAGTTGGTAAAAGAAAAAGGTGACGTCCAAACCTCCTATATTTTAATTTTTATTACTATCACTCAAAGAATACAAAGAAGAAAGATGTCAAAGAAGTTAGTTGTAGAGATTACAAGCAACCAACCTGAAGAAATATGAAGGCACCTATCAAAAATATTTAAGATCACAAGATATAGGTCCTTCAAAGCAAATATGAAGGTGGGATTTGATATTAAAACCGCTATTCGTTTGAATTTTTTTTAATTTGATATATGGAATTAAAATATTACCCACCCATATTTATCATATGATCATGCAGTATTACAAAAATATTTTTTAGTAAATATACATGTATGGCCTAAAAAAATTCAAATCTATGTCACCTCCTTGAAAGTTGAGGTATTTACCCTTGAGTTTATGTCATTTTATGTTTGAAATATATTTAAAAATAGCTTTAACTTTTTTATTTATATATAGCATTTATGTAAATATAAATTTAAACCTTATAGTTTTACATTAGTTTTTAAAAATATAACTTTGATTTATCATTTGCAAAAACAACAAAGTTATGAAGTCGGTGTTACATAAATCTTGAAAAATACTTTTAAAGTTTTAACTTGCTTATAAGATTGCTACAAAATGGCTACAAAACTTACGAATTAAAATTAAAATTTCAAAGTTGCAAGCTTACTGCAGTGGTAAGAGCTTTACCCTCTCTTTGATAGGTCCAATTTTCAAACCCCACTCAGTATGAGGGGACCAGTACCCCTCATAAAAACCTGTGGTAAAATCATTGAAAATTTTGAAATTTCAAATATAGAGAGAAATGGTTCAAGGAAGGAAATAGAAATACCAAACTTTTTTCATGCTACAACAAAAAGATATTTTCTTTGTCACATCAAAAATATTCTAACTCGAGATAAAAGAAATTTTGAGGAAGAAAATCATATAAAAAAGGAAGCAATTAATTATTTTAAAGATCTATGATTATGATTTTGAATATTGCTTTTCGAAGTGAGAGCTCTAGAAGAGAAAACTAGGGCACCAGTTGGGTAGCCGAAGATATTTTTGGTTACTATGGATTTGAATACAAGATTGCCCCAGGAGGGTCCAATGGGGACACCTCTAGATCCTCTTTTAGAGAGACATAGTTCTTTTGCAAATTTGTTAAAGTATAAATATCCATCAGAGACTGAAGAAACACAAAAAAATGCATTAAAAATGCTCTTTACGGTTGTTGGAAATAGATCAACATCTCAACGAGTTAATGGATTCTTGCCACAGTCGGAATCAAGGCCAAATATTGTCATTGATAAAAGGGTGGTCAAAGAAATAGTTTTATATAGAGCCAATCATGATTTGATCTGTAAATACATGGGTATTCACCCTACCCTAAATTTTTTGTATTCTTGGATCCAGTAAAACTGGGAGCCTCTTGGTGAGTATTCTTTGTGGTTTATTAGAAATGGATATTTTATTATTAGTTTTTCTTCACTTGTCGATAGAAATAGGGATTTCAAATCAAAAAAGAGGAATCATGGTCCGGAAGGATTATTTGTTCAACCCTGGAGAGTGGGATTTGATCCTCGAATGGAACCCACTATTGTCCCGGTTTGGATCCATTTGTATGCACTTCCAATGAATTTTTGGAGTGAGCAGGTATTGGAAATTATTGGCAATTCCCTTGGAAGATATTTGGGTGTTTCCAAAGACACAATGGAAGGAAATACAACTGTTTATGCAATATCATGTGTGGAAATGGATCTTAGCCAACTTTTTCTAGCACAGGTGGAACTCAAACTTGCAGAACTATCTTGGATTCAACAACTGAATTATGATGCAATGCCCTTCAAATGCAGAGTTTGCCACAAATATGGGCATTTGGCCCAATCTTGCCCAAATAATATGAACATAAAAATGGAGACTCCTCTAGGAATGTCAAATATTCCTAAGGAGGGTAAGTCAACAATCAATAAAGAAACAACCAATATTTCTTAGGGTAAAGAAGCATAGGGAGATGGTTTTGAACAGCCCAAAAGAAGAAGGCAAAAGAAAAAATATGATAAAGAGCAAACCCAACTCAAGTCCTCCAATAGGTATGAGATATTTAAGACACTAATGGACCAAGAAGAATAAAAATTCATGGAAGGAGTGTATGGGAATAATAAAAATAATAACATCCATGTTCAAGCCCCTCTTTCATCTCCTCCCATCATAGAGCAGGTAATTGACTGCAATGATTTACCGCAATTAGAGAGTGCAGGGGTATTGATAGGGCATAACCAAGAGCAACTGATAATTAAGGATGTCATCATGGGAATAGTAGAAATGAATAGATAAAAACCAAATCTAGGGATAGCTCAGGTGGAAAAGAGATAAAAATAACAACTCTCAAGGAGTGGGTAGAAAATCAAATAAGGAATTATAGCAGTTCAAGGAGATAAACTGATCACTAGAGGATCGGTGAGACCAATAGATTTTTACTTCTCTCAAGGTAACCAATGATTATACAATCATGGAATGTTATGGGTTTAAACAGTAGAACCCATCAATTTGTTGTTCAAATAATATTAGAAAAATGTAAAACAAATTTTTTTCTTATCTAGGAGACAAAAATATCATTGGATCTTATGTGTAAAATAGTAAATAGACTTTGGAGGGGTGTTGGTCATATGGAAGTGGCTGCCCAAGGGGCCTCAGGGGGGATATTTACTCTTTGGAACTCTCTTGAATGGATTGCAATATAATATATATCTTGGATGAGTGTTCTCACATCACATTTTAGGAACAATATCATAGCTGAACATGTTTTAATCACAAATTTTTATGGGTCTCAAAACCTAGATGGTCAGATGCATCAATGGAAAGTTGTGCATAACATGAGAGTCTCAAGGGAAGATTTATACTGGATTATTGTTGGGGATTTTAATGCTAAATTATCCTCTAGAGATCAGGAATGGGGAACCCCAATTTTGGACCTAGGGGATTGACTTATGATTTCCCAAGTCCAAGCATTACACTTGGTGGATATTAAATTCCCTAGAACCAACTATACTTGGACTAATAAGAGGAGGGAGCCACATAGCAGGAAGGTAAAGTTAGACCATTTTTAGGTTTCAAAAGAGGCATTTGTAAAATGGAATATAAAATTTTAGATTTTGGAGGGTCTATTTTCATATCACTTTTCCATTTTGTCGGAAGGAGAGATCAAGACATTGCAGCATCACAAACCATTTAAATTTGAAAACTTTTGGTTACAAAAAGAGGAACTTCAAAAGAAAATTCCATAGTGGTGGGAACAAGGCCACCAAACATATGGGACATCAATGTTTAGATTTCACAAACAGCTTCATTATGTCAAAGATCAACTGAAACAATGGAGGTAAGCTAACAAGACAGACTTCCAAGTCCAAATATTTCCATTGGTGGCTATATGGGATGAGGTTAAAAAACACTTTAGGGAAGGAACAATTATAGAGTAACTTAAAGAAGAGGATGATGCATTGCATAAAGCGGTTGAGGACATTGACAACCAAGAGGAGACCTACTGGAAACAGAGAGCAAGAACCACTTGGTTATTAGGTGTTAAAAATACCAAATTTTTCCATCGGGATGCCTATGATAGGAGACATATGAACAACATGAAATCTCTTCAAGATGAGAACAAACACTCCTTTGATACAATTCCAGGTATGCATTTCCATTCAATGGATTATTTTTCTAAACTATTTAAGGAAAGTATAGTGCAAGATGAAGAGGCTCAAAAAGAAGTTCTTGTTGTCATATCCTCTATTATCTCTAAATAATAAAATCATGCCCTACTTAAACCCATTGATAGAGAGGAACTAAAGAATGTAGTCTTTGGAATGAGCACCGAAAAAACACCAGGTCTAGATGGCTTTCCAATTGAGTTTTTTCAGGCCTTCTAGGACAACTTGGAGGAGGATGTAATGGTTGTTATAGAGTCCAAAGGTAGTAAAAGAATGCTTAAATCATTAAATTGTACTTTCATTGCCTTAATTCCAAAAGGGAAGGAGGGATATATATTTTAGATTATAGATCTATTGCCTTAAGCAATTTCATATATAAAATAATCACAAAGGTAATGGTTGAGCAGTTAAAACCTCTTATACAAAGCATTATCTTCTTGAAGTAACAGTTTTTGTAGAGGGTAGGCAGATCTTGGATGGTTTGGTTCTAGCTCAAGAGGCAATCCATTCAATGCAAACATCTAGTAATAGAGGAATGTTCATAAAATTGGATATGTCAAAGGCTTATGATAGGGTGGAGTGGAGCTTCTTGTCAAATATGATGATAGCTTTTGGTTTCTCTCTGGATTGGATAGAATGGGTCATGAGTTGTGTTTCTACTCTGACATACTCAGTGTTAATCAAGGGTATTCCCTCGTAACCATTTGGAGATACTCAAGGCCTTCATCAAGGAGATCCTTGTTCCCCTATATTTTTCTCATATTGGCTAAAGACTTGGGTAGACTCATCTTAAGAAGAAGACAACAAGATTTGCTAATAGGTATCAAGGTGGGTGAGGAAATTTTGACTCACCTACAGTTTGTGGATGACACAGGATTGGTGGGAGTGGCCAGCTTCAGGGAAGCAAGAATGATTAGAGATACACTTAATGTCTACCTTAGGGCTATAAACCAAGTCATCAATGATAAAAAATCCAAAGTGGTATTTTTCAATCTTGATCAAAGGCTTTAGGATAGAATTTTAGAGATATTGGGATTCACAAGGACTTCTCTCCCAGTGGTATACTTGGGGGTCCCTTTGTATTTTAAAAAATAAAAATAGATATATGTAGGAATCTTTTCGATTGTATCAAGAAAAGAATTAATCATTGGTCTCACAAATGGTTAAGCTATGGGGGTAGATTAACTTTTTACAGTCAGTCATTCAAGCCATGCCAATTTATAAATTTGATATCCTTGCTACCCCACATACCATATGGAAAGAGTTGGACAAGATGGCTAGAAAAATTTTATGGAGAGGAATAAAAGGAGAGAGGAAATGGGCCTTAGTAGGTTTGGGAGACAGTAAGCCAACCCAATGTAAAAGGATGTTTGGTACTGAGAAGATCAAAGTTAAATAATAAAGCTTTAGTTGGAAAGCTTTACTAGAGGTGGATTTTCCAACCAACTTCTTTATTCAATAGAATCTTAACTAGTAAATATTTGGGACATGTAAACCCAAATGAGGTGGGTCATTTCCCTTTGGATGGAAATGGATCCTTAGTGTGGCATGCTCTTAAATTAGGATCTCAGGTAGTAAAATATGGATTATTTTGAAAAGTGTGGAGATGGGAGAAGGCACGATTTTGGATAGATTCATGGAATCAATACCCACCTATCATTGTTAAATTTCTTGAACTACAACCAATAAAAACAGCCATGGAAACCAGGGTTTGGATCCAAATTAAAAGTTATTTCAACACTAGTCAGTTGGGGGATTATAAGTTTAAGCAGTTTAAGAATTTGTATGAGTAGCCAATTTCAATCCCTTCGGATTTGACACCCATCATGACTAAAATCTTGGCAAAAATATTTCTCAGAGGTAGATATGAGGAGGATGAATTGGTTTGGGGCTATGGGAGCCTTAGTTTCTACACAGTGAAGGATGGATATGATAATATCCTTCTAAAGCCTCCTCCTCATACATATCAAGTTGAGGATTGGAGAAAGATTTGGCAATCCAAGGGTTGGCCGAAAGTAAAAATTTTTGTTTGGCAGTTCATGCATAATGGAATTCTTACTTTTGATAATCTCATATGTAGGGAAATAATTGGTCCATCTCAATGTGTTTTATGCTACAATACTAAGTAAATAGTTGATCACTTGATGTTTGAGTGCCCATTCATGTGCCAGATCTAGGAGAGATGGTTTTTATATTATAAAATTCAAGTTAATGATGATTTGAATTGGATTAATATTTGGGAAATATGGAAGAGGGGTAGATTTAAATTTAAATCTCTTTGTATTGGTTGGTATCTTGGATTAAACTTCATTTGGTGGCAAGTGTGGTTGGAGAGAAATGACAAAATTTTTAGAGAAACCTTTTCATATTTAGATGGAGTTTGGCAGGTTATTTGGAGCAAAGTCATAGAAATTGTGGTAGTGTATGCTAAAGAGGAAACTCGGGTTGTTATAAGAGCAATGGAGAAGGAATTTTAAGTGCAAGAGGGGCAGGATAGAGCTAGTTGGAAACCACCCCTAGAAGGTTGGATTAAAATTAATACTGATGGAGTTGTAAAAGGTAATCCAGGTAGAGCTAGAATTGGAGTGGTTTACCAAAATCATAGTGGAACAGTGCTCTATTGGGAACTTCAAGGCTTAGGAAGAGCCACACACAATGAAGCAGAAGCCTTATCTATCAAATCTGCTTCAATTTGGGCAATAAAACAAGGTTATAGGAGGATAATCCTAGAATCATATTCTCAAATTATGGTTGGAGATCTAGATTGCATGAGGATATTTGCTTTGAAGACATGGAGGTTGAGGATTCTTGTCACTAAAATTAAGGAATTATAGAGGGAATTAGATGATGTGATTTCATTTTATGTGAGTAGAGATCTAAATAAAGTGGCAGACTTCCTGGCTAAGATGGGCACTGAGAAGGAGGTAGGGGTTCAGTGGCACACTTGATGAGGCCCAAAAGTGCCTCATTATTGCACAATGTTTGACTACCATATGATAAGTTAATTTCCAAATAGTTGACTAAAATATACTATTTGTTAAGTGTTTACATGATTTTATGTTAGGAATACTATATCTCTGTTTTTGACTATTTTCAGCATTTTGTGACTGATTTTGCTTGATTAAGTAGCAAGTAAGAACATGCATTTCAATTAACCAAATGTGGTATGCTGATATCCATTAACTTCTCAATGGTTTTTGAATGTTTTCCTGCCCTTCAACTTGTTTCAAATCCACATTGAAGCCAAAAGTTTAGGACTGTCATAAATCTGAAAATCTGAAAAAACAGCCATATAAAAATCAGCAAGTTGTCACTTTATAGGAACACCTTGAAGTTGTCAAGCAAAGCATGAGGATATGGATGGAATGAGTTCAGAAGGACTACAGAAGACATCTGACCTATTTAGAAGCATTCCCACATGGTCTAAATAGGCAGCAACAGGGTATAACAGAGCAGGGACAATTGTGCAGCATTGTTGCACTATTTCAGCATGGTTACTTGGTGAATGAAGTGTATAAATTCAGTAGCAACTTGATGTAATCCTTCATGTTGATATTTGAATAATTTTTCCATGTTCTAATTTGTTTGAATTTGCAAGAAATGCCAATATTTTACAACTGTGCAGCAGAATTGGAAAATGCAGTAATTTACCATGTAAATTCCAACAAGCTACCAATGAATGGCAAGGCATGGAATTCACACATGGAGAGGAATGAAGGCTATTGCAATCTGATCCTGAGGGCTAATCCACTTGAGAAATGCAGCTAAAATCATTTGAAGAGCACATAGTTGTTCATTCCGAAGATCTTCGGAATGAACAAGACATCTTCGGAATGAGAAATACAGTCTCTTCGAAATGAGCCACTTATCTTCGGAATGAGAACAGAAAAGTGCTTTTTGACTTTTTGACTATTTTTGACGATGGAAAAAGGGAAAGAAGGTTGAAAAGGTTAAAGGAAAATATCTCCCATATGAATTTGTCGTCCTTGCCGTCCAAAGCCACCATTCATGGAAAAGATCAATTTTGATCCTCTTCTAGGATAAACACAGAAATAACTGCAGCATAATAGAAAGTTGTTTGCAAGATAGAAATGGCATATTCTGAAGTGGAGAAAGATGTGTGAGATATTTCTAGACTCCTCCCACGTACTCCCACCACTCAAGATGCTTTCTAAGGGCCAATGACTACTACCGCAACACAAACTGTCCAGATTTGCATTTATTTCAGATCCAGAATTATTGGCAAATCACTGTAAAGCAGCACATAGGCTGATTTGAGCATGGGATATGTTGTAAATATTTATATAAATAACACAGCTCCCTCCTTGGTTGAGCCAGTTAGGAATTAGAATAGAGGAGAGTTTTCAATAGAAGCAATTAGGACTGTACAACAATTTTTTGTAATAGTTTTCAGCATGTTCTGTCATCAATAAAAGTGCAGCTATTTTATCATTTTCTGTTCTGAGTGTTAATTAGTTAAGGAGTGCTTTTCACCTCCTTCTAGATCAGGAAGTATGGGCCCACTTTCAGATCTAGAAGGAGGGATTTTATGGCAGGTTTTAATCTATAATTTTGCTGCAGTAGAATTAATAGATTGCTTGCCAGATTTCATTTTCTTGTTTTTATTTTGTATTATGTGATTTATGTTTTCTATTATGTTTGTGTACAACATTTGTGTGTATGTCAGCTGACAAATTATATTAAGCATTTTTCCTTTGCTTTCCATGTTTTCCCTGCTTTTCTATTTTAGCAACTTTTCATTTTCAGCATATTTCATTTTGTTGTCAATTCTTGTAGCAGAAGCTTGACGACCTTTTGTGGTAGGGCATTGACAAGTGTTTCATTTCCAAGCATCACTTCCATTCTGCAAGAGTAAAATAGGTTTCAATTTTGCAAGTGTAATTTAGGATTTCATTTTAGCAACATTTCAATTTAGCAATTTCAATTCTATTATTTCAATTCTGCAAAAGTAGATTAGATTTCAATTTAGCAATTTCAATTCATGCAATTGTAGTTAATTGTTAAATTCTGCAATTTAGATTTAGTTTTCAATTCCTGTAATTTATTTTAGTTTCCATTCTTCAGACTAGGTTTAGTGTGACACCAAAAGGCTAAACCAAAATCTGCTTCACCAATAAATGCTTGAAATTTGAATGCCTGAATTGTACTCTGCCCTAGCCTTCTATCGTAGACGGCCTTGGACACCACCCCGGATTGATAAATCATTGAGATTAAATGATGAGACTCAATGACACTCATCATTTTGGCATCGTTGTCAGGGATCATGGTGTTGTTAGAGGGTAAAAGTAGTCAAATAATTATTATTGTGCTAACTTATGAAGTTTAGAGTAAAATCTGAATGAAATAGTTGGTATAAATAATAATTATTGATAGTTGCATTTCAGTCCATTTAGAAAACAAGCAACCACAGGGAGGTGATCTTCACACTTGGGGGTTAAATTGCTTATGTTTGAAATTCTTGATAAAAATTGAAAGAATTCATCATCCTCATTATCAAGAAACATAAGATCTCTTAAATTAGAAGAGCCATCTGCTAGTACTACCCTTTTTATATCCATATCATCAGGGTAGTATAAACAAATTTGTACTAGGTGTTGGAAAGATATCATGGTAGATATACAAGACTATCCCTTGAACAAAATAGCCATATCAGCTACCTGTAGCATTTGTTCATAGGGACATATCATTGATGAATGCCATTTACTTCCATAACTCAGAGATGCAAAATCTGTTGCCTAGTCTGAATTCTTCTCAAAGAGAGATCCCAACAACAACAAATAGGGCAAGTAAATCAACCACCACCTTCAGCCCAACCTGTGGCCAATATGAATAATATAGGACAGGCAACCCCTGTCTATGTAAGCTAAAAAAAAAATCACAAAAACTTTTGCACAATCAAAATAGGAGTTTACAACTTAATGATGATCCTAGAGTTTTCCATTATTACTTAAATATTGTTAGGATTTTACCATGCTAAACCGCAACCTAGCAATTCTTAGCCTACACAGACAATAGTTGATCTCATTAGAGGTGATCCTACCCGACAAGTAGTTGATCTGCTAAAGTTGTACACTTCTTGTCTTATTGTGCAAACCAAAAATATTTTTTTTAGCCCAACCTGTGATCAGTCTGAATAATACAGGATAGGCAACCCCTGTCTATGTAGCTGAATCTGGTATAAAAAAAAAAACCTGCAGGAAATGTTATTGACTGCAGCAACATCCAACTGTGCTCAAACAAGAACTTACCTGAGCTTGAAGAGACAAAAATCAATGGAGATACACAGAAAACCTTTAGTCCAAACACACAGAAATTAGCCTTGGATAAAGGAGAAAAACTAGAAAAACTGCACATAGAAAATTTACTTCCATTAACTTAGGAAATTACAAAGGGGTAAATTCTGTCCTCCTAGGAATGAAACAAATTGAAGTGCAGCCAAGAAAATTCTTGAACATTATTAGTTGGCTGACTTATAAACAAAAAGCAAAATTGTTGCTATTTTGAAACAATATTTCAATCCCTTTACATGGAATTACAAGGGTATATCAAGATTTTATCTTGATGTAAGCACTTAACATCTTTTGGGAATTGGTATTTAATTATTTCAAGAACAGATTGACAAGATTTTGCAGACTAGGAGGCATGGACAACACTTGATTGAAGAAGTTTTCAGATATGGAGCAGTGCTTCTTTCTCCCATTGGTAATTCATGGAGGATGTTAGTGGTGAATGGACATTGCCTTCGGGTATACCATGCACCATTAACTAAGGAGGAGTTCTTGAAGGAGATTCCATTGGATGTACACATAATGGAAGAGAATTTCTCTTCAATATCAGATTCAGAGTGATGATAAAAAGTTTGACAAAAAGAAAAAAATACAAGAAAAGCAAAAAGAAGAATAGTCTTGTTTGTGAACTTCCTTCTTGGGTACAAGCAAGACAAGAAAAATTGAAAAAAAAAAAAAAAATTGCAGCAAAGGCATGTCCCACAAAATGGGGATACATGAGGACAAGCATCAATTTCAGCAAGGAAGAGGAACAATGGAGCCAATACTTCATTTCCAGCAATAAGGAGGCAATTATGATGTAAGAAGATTCTTACTACTCATCTAGAAAGGAAGGTTGCATCAATGTTGCAGGTTTCAACAGAAAGAGATGGTGTTTTCATACAACAATTGACATGTTTTTGCAGAATAAGGATTGGTCTTATCCAAATAAGAGTGAGAGATTTTCTCTCTCATTGAAGCACTTGAAAAAAAAAAAAGGACAGAAGTTGGTTGAAAACCAGAAATGGCAGCCTCTTCTGATGAAAAAATGAAAAAAAGAGATGAAAAAAAAAAGAAAGAAAAGAAAAAAAAATGAATAATTCAGTAGTGAAAACCTTCTTGGAGGCGCTACTGAGTTGGCTTGCATGAAAACCGAATTTTTGGCATGCATTGCCTTGTTGATCTACCCATCATTGTTCCACCATTGTACAAATCTCACACTTGCACATGTGTTATGTTTGTTTATGTTTTCGGATAGCCTGCTAAAAATCATCAAAAGCGGCTTGTAAGGTGCATGACCAATTTTCAGGACAGTAAGGTATGTGTTTCTTGCATTTAATTCATAGTAAACATTTAGCATTTAGTGTATGATAGTCGGTATTTGGCATAAACTATTCATACAATATTGACAAGTTGAAAAAGGAACATGTTCAAGATGTCAAGAAACACCCCCTTATGCCCTTAATTGCATGGAAATTCCAAAACTATGCAAAAACCTGATTTTGGGACAGACATGGCAGCAATTCTATTTCAATTTGTAGGGCAAATTTTAGAAGGAGAACTGCAAGTTTATATCTCACAATTGTCTGATAAATTGAAGGAGGATAATCAACAAAATGCACCTGAAGGTTCTATTTTAGTACTACTAGAAATAAAACAAGCAACATACAAAACAAAGAATAGCATCTAAACAAAAGGATGAAGAAGGGATTTTTGATGTTATGGAAGGCTTATACACTCTAGAGATGGGCCCACAATAGAATCTGTAGCTAAATTTTGCATAAGAGGTCATTTCTGCATTTTTTTTGAAGATCTTCAAAATGAACAGACATCTTCGAAATGAGAAATACAGTCTCTTCGAAATGAGCAGACATCTTCGAAATGAGAAATACAGTCTCTTCGAAATGAGCAGACATCTTTGGAATGAGAAATACAGTCTCTTCGAAATGAGCAGACATCTTCAAAATGAGAAATACAGTCTCTTTGAAATGAGCAGACATCTTCGGAATGAGAAATACAGTCTCTTCGAAATGAGCAGGATATCTTCGGAATGAGCAAAAACTGTACCAAAATTGCTGAAAATGCTACAGAATAGCAAAAAGAGTAGGGTACATCAAATATTGAGGTTTATAAGGCTCTACCACAAGTAAGTACATCCCTCAAGCATTTCAAATCAAAAAAAAAAATTATCAATTTTGTTCAAAAGGTGCAAACAACAAAAATAAGCATTCAAGCTGAAATGTTGTTAAGAACAGAAAATTCCATCAGTAGTAGTGCATCTGCCAAATACGGTTCCACAATAAGACTATTGCAAGATGAATCATATGATATCAAGCCTTTAAGAGGTACCTTGCAACACTAAAACTTGTAGAAAGATAGAAAAAGAGTCATACATGTGCTTAATTGCAAAATACTTGATATAGTGCAGCAAGGAGGAATTTCTCGGTTAGCAGGTAGCAAAGGATGTTGTTCACAAGAATAAAACCTGCATATTACTATGGCCTACTAAGATGCATGAGGGCATGCATCAGTTCAAGTTGGGGGGATGATGAGGCCCAAAAGTGCCTCATTATTGCATAATGTTTGACTACCATATGATAAGTTAATTGCCAAATAGTTGACTAAAATATACTATTTGTTAAGTGTTTACATGATTTTATGTTAGGAATACTATATCTCTATTTTTGACTATTTTCAGCATTTTGTGACTGATTTTGCTTGATTAAGTAGCAAGTAAGAACATGCATTTCAATTAACCAAATGTGGTATGCTGATATCCATTAACTTCTCAATGGTTTTTGAATGTTTTCCTGCCCTTCAACTTGTTTCAAATCCACATTGAAGCCAAAAGTTTAGGACTGTCATAAATCTGAAAATCTGAAAAAATAGCCATATAAAAATCAGCAAGCTGTCACTTTATAGGAACACCTTGAAGTTGTCAAGCAAAGCATGAGGATATGGATGGAATGAGTTCAGAAGGACTACAGAAGACATCTGACCTATTTAGAAGCATTCCCACATGGTCTAAATAGGCGACAACAGGGTATAACAGAGCGGGGGCAATTATGCAGCATTGTTGCACTATTTCAGCATGGTTACTTGGTGAATGAAGTGTATAAATTCAGTAGCAACTTGATGTACTCCTTCATGTTGATATTTGAATAATTTTTCCATGTTCTAATTTGTTTGAATTTGCAAGAAATGCCAATATTTTACAACTATGCAACAGAATTGGAAAATGCAGTAATTTACCATGTAAATTCCAGCAAGCTACCAATGAATGGCAAGGCATGGAATTCACACATGGAGAGGAATGAAGGCTATTGCAATCTGATCCTGAGGGCTAATCCACTTGAGAAATGTAGCTAAAATCATTTGAAGAGCACATAGTTGTTCATTCCGAAGATCTTCGGAATGAACAAGACATCTTCGGAATGAGAAATACAGTCTCTTCGGAATGAGCCACTTATCTTCGAAATGAGAACAGAAAAGTGCTTTTTGACTTTTTGACTATTTTTGACGATGGAAAAAGGGAAAGAAGGTTGAAAAGGTTAAAGGAAAATATCTCCCATCTGACTTTGTCGTCCTTGCCGTCCAAAGCCACCATTCATGGAAAAGATCAATTTTGATCCTCTTCTAGGATAAACAAGAAATAACTGTAGCATAATAGAAAGTTGTTTGCAAGATAGAAATGGCATATTCTGAAGTGGAGAAAGATGTGTGAGATATTTCTAGACTTCTCCCATGTACTCCCACCACTGAAGATGCTTTCTAAGGGCCAATGACTACTACTGCAACACAAACTGTCCAGATTTGCATTTATTTCAGATCCAAAATTATTGGCAAATCACTGTAAAGTAGCACATAGGCTGATTTGAGCATGGGATATGTTGTAAATATTTATATAAATAACATAGCTCCCTCCTTGGTTGAGCCAGTTAGGAATTAGAATAGAGGAGAGTTTTCAATAGAAGCAATTAGGACTGTACAGCAATTTTTTGTAACAGTTTTCAGCATGTTCTGTCATCAATAAAAGTGCAGCTATTTTATCATTTTCTGTTCTGAGTGTTAATTAGTTAAGGAGTGCTTTTCACCTCCTTCTAGATCAGGAAGTATGGGCCCACTTTCAGATCTAGAAGGAGGGATTTTATGGCAGGTTTTAATCTATAATTTTGCTAAAGCAGAATTAATAGATTGCTTGCCAGATTTCATTTTCTTGTTTTTATTTTGTATTATGTGATTTATGTTTTCTATTATGTTTGTGTACAACATTTGTGTGTATGTCAGCTGACAAATTATATTAAGCATTTTTCCTTTGCTTTCCATGTTTTCCCTGCTTTTCTATTTTAGCAACTTTTCATTTTCAGCATATTTCATTTTGTTGTCAATTCCTGTAGCAGAAGCTTGACGACCTTTTGTGGCAGGGCATTGACAGGTGTTTTATTTCCAAGCATCACTTCCATTCTGCAAGAGTAAAATAGGTTTCAATTTTGCAAGTGTAATTTAGGATTTCATTTTAGCAACATTTCAATTTAGCAATTTCAATTCTGTTATTTCAATTCTGCAAAAGTAGATTAGATTTCAATTCAGCAATTTCAATTCATGCAATTGTAGTTAATTGTTAAATTCTGCAATTTAGATTTAGTTTTCAATTCCTGTAATTTATTTCAGTTTCCATTCTTCAGACTAGGTTTAGTGTGACACCAAAAGGCTAAACCAAAATCTGCTTCACCAATAAATGCTTGAAATCTGAATGCCCGAATTGTACTCTGCCCTAGCCTTCTATCGTAGACAGCCTTGGACACCACCCCGGATTGATAAATCATTGAGATTAAATGATGAGACTCAATGACACTCATCAACGAGTGACATAGCTATTGAGGATAAGATGATTAGGCAGGTTTGTGAGCAAATCCAGTGTTTAGCTAATTTGGACAACCATTCCAGAAATATAATTTAGGATATTTGTGCTCCAATGTAGATCTTCTTTTATAGTTGTAAATAGGTGAACAACCATTGTAGAAATATGGTTTAAGATATTTGGCTCCAATGCAAATCTTCTTTTACTATTGTAAACATGTGTTCTCTTTGGCTAAGGTTGGGAGAAGTCTCATCCCAACTTGTAAATGATCTTTGTTTTAATAAAAGTTTTTTCAAATTATTTTTCAAAAAAATTAATTATTTTAAAAATATTTTATTGAATATTGGGCAAGATAAGAAGGCCCGAGGTAAGATTTTTCAAAATATTCCATTAACTATCACATAGGGAAAATATGAAAGCTTGATGAAATATCTATGGAGGAGCTATATAAAGCAATATTCTCTTTCCATCCTAATAAGGCACTTGGCCCCAATGGATTTCTTGCAATTTTTTGGGATTTACTGAAGAGTGATATGTTGGTTGCAGTTGTGATTTAAGGAAGGCTACAATAAGTGAATTTAATGCCACTTATATTCTCAATAAATATGAGATAAAATATTTTGATAATTTTCATTCAATAAGCTTTTGTAATATGACTTATAAGATCATTTCAAAAATTGTGGCAAACACATTGAAAAGCATTCTAGATTGTGTTATCTCATATGATATGGTAAACAAATTCTTGATGGTGTAATTGTTATACAAAATGCGGTACATTCTCTTCATTCCATCAAAAAACATGCATGCTTATAAAATTAGATATGAATAAAGCATATGATACGGTTTGCTGGAGTTTTCTACATGATGTTCTCAATAAGTTTGGTTTTGATAAAAAGGTTGGATGGATTAAATGTTGCTATAGTACCTCAAAGTATTCTATTTTGATCAATGGTTCTCCTACTAGTTACTTTATCTTATGGACTCCACCAAGGTGATTCACTTCTTATCTATTTATTGTTCTTGTAGAAGCATTAGGGAGAGCTTTCTAAAAGGCAAAAGTGGAAGGAAATATCAAAGGTATTCAAGTTGTAAAAATTTATCCTTTTGAATCTTATTTCTAATTTGTTGATGATCCTTTTCTCTTGGGTCATACCTCAATTAGTGAGGCCATTGAGTTTAATTCAATATTATCATGCTATAAGAAGCCTACAAGACAGTTAATACTACAAAATCTAGGATTTTTCATTAGCATTGCCCTAGATTTGCAACAAATTATTATCGATATTATAGATTTTAACATTGAAAACTTTCCATAAACCTACTTGGGTATTTAATTAATCCCATAAAGGAAACGAAAAGGACCCTTGAGTCTCTTGTTTAGGTAGATGAAATCTTCTTTGGCAAGGTGGAAATTTAAGTTCTTAACCATGGTAGGAAGGCTACAACTCGTAAATACTACATCGTATTTATTCCCTATTTATATGATGTCACTTTCAAGATTTCTAGTAGGTATAACATTAATTTAGGGTTTCTCTTTGTAATTAGGATAATATTTCCAAAGGAAAGAATATTGGAGAGGTAGGCTTAAAAAATTGCAGATTTATGAGTTTGTCCTTAGGATAAAACTTGGATGGAGATTATTTAGAGATCAAGGAAAAATTTGGGCAAATATATTACTTCAAAAATATATAGGTTCTTGATGCAATAAAATTATTTAGGAAAATAACCCTATCCAAAGGATCACCAATAAAGAATTTCATATCAGATAATTTACATTTGATCAAGAAATATATTAGATGGTCACTTAATAATGATGATTACACAATGACACTGAGAGGGGGGGTGAATCAGTGTAGCTATTAATTTTTATATCTACAGCATTTAATATGAAATAAAGAGAACTTGACAACTGAAAAACAACTTGAACAAGAGAGCACACCACAACACTCAATATATCGAGGTTCACCAATTTGGCTACTCCTCAAAAATGGTTGTTTGGACTCCAATCCAAATCTAGTCTTTCCAAAATCAATTTTACAAATACTTTACCAGCACCAACTGGAAGGAGCACCAACTCCTATAATTTTCTGCATGCTACGGATGGAGCACCAACTCCTAGTACCAAGCACCAACTTGGACTGCAATTCTGATCAATTTAGAATGACATAAAAATGTCTTCACTTCATGCACGACCCTGACTGGTCTGCAATTAACCCAACTCTACACACTCTCACGGCTCTGCTTATTTTTCTCTTGATTCTTCTCTAACCCTCCTTTTATAGCAATTTCTCTCTAACAGTAGCAACATCTTCTCTGTACGATTATTCTTTTATAACCTTTCAATCCTGCATGCAATCGAATCACATACTCTGACTGTTCGAATCCATGCAATACGGTTGTTCGGTTCCATGCACTTCTGTTCGAAACCCTGCAATACGTCTTTTGAAACCATGTAGTACGGCAATTTTGTTTCATGCACTTTGACTATTCAATTTCTTCGAATACGGCTTTTCGAATGCTTTTTCGAAATTCCATATGTGATTCTTCGAAAGCTTTTCGATTCTTCAAGTTCGGATTTTCGTATGCTTCAAATAAATCTATTAGAATGCCTGCAAATACGACCTTTCGAATGCTTTTATTATCCTTCATATTCGGCTTTTCGAATGCGTTTCAATTATGCATGTTTGGCTGTTGCATTGCATGTCCAACACCTGTCAACGTTTAACTGTCTGTCTGACTTCAGTTACTTCTTATGTGACAGACTGCATGATGCTTTTCTGCCATGTGTCACCTTTCATGTTGCTTCGGCATTTTCCAGTCTAACTGTTTCCTATCGCGATATCGTGACACTTTTAACTTATGCTGACGTCACCCTGAAGGTTGTCGCGAAATCGTGACCATTTTGACTCTTGGAAGCTTTCCCTGCATCTTGTCACGATATCGCGACACTTTCAACATTTGCTGACGTCATCCTTAAGCATGTCGCGAAATCGCGATGCTTCCGGCTTCCAGCAGCTTTCCTTTCATCCTGTCGCGAAATCGTGACACTTTTCAACTTTGCTGACGTCATCATCCTTCTTGTCGCAAAATCACGACGCTTCCGACTCTTGCTGACGTCATCATCCTGCTTGTCATGAAATCGTGACACTTTCGGCTTCCGTACACTCTTCTTTGCCAGCAGCAACGAAAAAGGAACATGTCGCGAAATCGCGACACTATGCTTCATGCAATGGCGAAATTTTTACATCTTTGTGCCTTGTGTTTTCACCTTGCCTCTTTTCATGAAATTTTGACTTGTAATATCATTTTTGCATCTTTCAGTTCTACACTTTTGACTAGTAGCGAAATCGCTACACCTTAGTTTCCCTTTGTTTCAACATGTAGCGCCATCGCTACACCTTAGTTTCTCTTTGTTTCAACATGTAGCGAAATCGCTACACCTTAGTTTCTCTTTGTTTCAACATGTAGCGAAATCGCTACACCTTTGTGCCATGTATTTTCATCATGCAGCGATATCGCTACACCTTTGTTGCTGAGCATTCTCTCTCCTCTTCGGATCGCGAAAACCCGACGTGTCGCGATATCGTGACACTTTTCGTTGCTAGCTCCTTTTCTCCATTTATGTCACGAAATCATGACATCTTTTCACCTTGCTTCCCTCTCTGCCAGCATGTCGCGAAATCGTGACAGTTTACCTTTCACTTTCTCTCTCCTCTGCCATGTCGCGATATCGCGACAGTTTTGCTCGCATCTTCTCTCTCCTCGGACATGTCGCGAAATCGGACGGTTTGCTCGCATCTTCTCTCTCCTCGGACATGTCGCGAAATCGCGACAATTTGGCGTGCATTTTCTCTCTCCTACTTTTTGTCGCGAAATCGCGACACATTTTCTCTCTCCTCAACGAAAACTCGACATGTCGCGAAATCGTGACATTTTCGGCTGCGCCTTCTCTCTCCTCGACCATGTCGCGAAATCGCGACAGAAAACATGTCGCGATATCGCGACAGTTTTCTTCCTTGTCTCTTTTTGCAAGTTTTTGAATCTGGGTCACCTCTGTTTTCCTTGAAACTTTATGCACTTGATCTGACTGACCTCTGAACTGCATCAACTGCATCAATCTGACTGTGTTGACAACAATGACAATACTTTTGCAATTCTTTTTCTGCACCTTGCTCAACAATCTCCCCCTTTGGAATTGTTGGCAACACACTACAACCTTGCTTAATTTCTTCTCCCCCTTTGCCAATAATACCAAAGGGCTGTTGTAGACTCCCCCTGAGTCTATGCACAACATTCTCAGACTTAAAAAGTTTGAATGCTCCCCATGAGAATGTGTTTCCCATAGCTAGTCGGTGCTTGGGTGGTGTGACTACTCCCAACTTCTTCCGAAGGTATTCAAATACTTCCTTTGGCAAAGGTTTTGTGAATATATCAGCTACTTGCTCTGTAGTTGGAACAAAATCCAATTTAACCTCTCCTTCTGCAACTTTATCCTTCAAGAAATGATATCGGATTGCAATATGTTTGGTTCTTGAATGCATTCTTTGGATTCTTGGATATGTTGATAGCACTAGTGTTATCACATTTTATTGAAATTGGCTCTTTGAAGTGGATACCAAGATCTTTTAAAGTTTGTCTCATCCATAATATCTGTGTACAGCAAGTTGTGGCTGCAATGTATTCTGCCTCTGCAGTGGATAGAGAGCTGATTCTTGTTTCTTGTTGTGCCATGCTACCAGCCTGTCTCCAAGATAAAATGCTCCTCCACTTGTACTCTTTCGGTCATCAATGCACCCTGCCCAATCTGCATCGAGAATATGCAATCAAAGTGAAGTCTTTGCCTTTTGGGTACCACAACCCATAATCCATAGTGCCCTTGAGATATCTGAAGATCCTCTTTATAGCTGTTACATGAGTTTCTTTGGGAGTGGCACTGAAATCTTGCAACCATACATCCTGCTTGTAATATATCTGGTCTAGTGGTCATTAAATACGACGAGGCTTCCAATCATAGACACTGTACATTGTTTGATCTACATCCGGGGATTTATCATCCTTGCTCAACTTGCGACTTGTTGTCATAGGAGTCTTGACCGGTTTCTTGTCTTCCATTGTGAACTTTTTCAGCATTTCTTTTACATATTTAACTTGAGAAATAAAAATGCCTTTTTCATTTTGATTGACCTGCGGTCCTAAGAAATAAGAAAGTTCACCAATCATTGACATCTCAAATTCTTTTTTCATTTTAATTGATATGTCTTTGCGGTATTCATCCATCTTTGTTGCCAAATATTATGTCATCTACATAAACAACAAGAACAATAAGATGACCCTTCTCTGTTTTGACATATAAGTTGCTATCCACCAAACCTTTCTTAAACCCTTGTTTAATTAGATAATTATCCAGCCTTGCATACCATGCTATGGGTGCCTGTTTTAATCCATATAAAGCTTTCTTTAACATCGCAAACAAAATCTAGATTATCACCCAGTTGGAAGCCATCCGGTTGTTCAATGTAAACCTCTTCTTCCAGTTTTCCATTCAAAAATGCTGATTTTACATCCATTTGATATACTTTGAAGTTTTTATGAATTGCTAATGCAGAAACATTCTGATTTCCTCTAGTCTGGCTACCGGTGCAAAAGTTTCTTCAAAATCAATGCCTTCAACTTTGAGCATAGCCTTTACATACCAATCTTGCCTTATTTACGACAACCTTGCCCATCTTCATTCAATTTATTTCTAAAAACCCATTTAGTGCCAATTATGTTTTTATTTGTTGGTCTAGGTACTAATTCCCAGGTATTGTTTTTCTCTATCCGATCTAGTTCTTCATTGATTGCCTTCATCCAACTTTCATCAGTGCTTGCTTCAGCAACATTTTTAGGTTCAATACTAGATAACAGAGAATAGTTCCTCACTCTTTGTTCTTCTTGTTTGAATACCATCTGTGGGATCCCCAATAATCTGTTCACTTGGATGAATTTTCTGCCAGTTACCTGTTTTAAATTTCCTGTTTTCTTCTTCTTCATATTCAGTTTTTACACCATCTGGATCAATTTTCTGATTCTTCTCTATTTCTTTTTCATCATCACCTTCAATGACTTCTTCATACATAGGGTAGTTTTCTTGATAAGTAGTTTCTTGTTCTCTACCTTCATCAACTTTCACATCGAGCACTTTCAACAATTTTCTTCAACCTCTTGTTGTAGCATGTGTATGCCTTGCTTTTTGTTGAGTAACCGAGAAAGATACCTTCATCGGCTCTATCTTCAAATTTACCGAGGTTATCTTCGGTCCGTTTTATGTAGCACTTGCTTGCCAAATACTTTGAAATGTCTTGTTGTTGCCTTTACGCCAAACCACAACTCATAAGCTGTTTTGCTTTCATGTGGTCTCGGCATGCACCTGTTTTGAATGTAAGCTACGGTATGAGCTGCCTCTTTCCAAAATATGTCGGCTATTTTGTTTTCTACGCGACATTGTCCTTGCCATTTCCTGCACTTGTTCTATTCTTCCTTTCTACAACACCATTCTGCTGAGGTGTCCTAGCTGCTGAACTGTCTTCTTATCCCATGTTTTTGACAGTATTCTACAAATTCTTCGGAGATAAACTCTCCTCCCCTGTATGATCTTAGGCATTTAATTCTTTTTCTTGATTGATTCTCAACAAGATTTTTGAAGGTTTTAAACATTTCAAAGGCTTCTGACTTGAGTTTCAGAAATAGTACCCATGTCATTCTTGAGTAGTCATCTATACACGGCATAAAATATTTGTGTCCATTTATACTTTCGGTTCTCATGGGTCCACATAGATCGGTGTGAATTAGTTCTAATGGCTTGCTAGTGAAGTATTCTTTTGCTTTGAAAGTGGCTCTGGTTTGTTTTCCCTTTTGGCATGACTCACCAGATGCTATTTACAGGTTTGCCAATGTTTGGTATATCTCTAACTGCTCTTTTTGAACTGATTTTTGCCAGATTGTCAAAACTAATATGCCCAAGCCTCTTGTGCCATAGCCAGTTTTCATCTTCCTGTCCAATCAAGCATGTTCCTTCTGCAGTTTTTGAAAGTGTATACAGATTTCTAGAAGTTCTCGATCCGGTGGCTATTAACTTTCCATTTTTTGTCTTTCTTACCTCATAGCCCTCCTTCTTGAAGATTACATCATGACCTTTGTCACATATTTGACTTACACTTAGCAAGTTATGCTTTAGGCCAATTACAAACAAGACTTCTTTTGATTTTATATTGCCATCACTGATCTTGGCTGATCCCTTTCCAACAATCTTTGCTCCATCATTATTTCCAAATTTCACAGAACCACCTTCATAATTCTGTAAATTCTCAAACTTTTGCTTGTCACTGTCATGTGATTGGAACAACCACTATCCAAGTATCCAAGGTGCTGATTTGTTACGAGCTTTAAAAGCGGTCTGGACAATCAAAGATTCCTTTTCTTTCCATTACGGTTTGATAGCAGATTTTGCTACTTGTTTTGCCTTTGTCCTTTCATTAGCATGTGCCTGTTTTTCGGAAATTTCTGGTTTTGTTTCAACCCACTTGGCTGAGATTTTCTACCACGATAATTATTTGATGCAAAAGTGCTTCACGGTTTCTAGCAATATGTCCAAAATTATGACAATTATAACATTCAATTGCATAATTCATTAAAGGAGAAAAAACATTTCTCTTTGGTAAAATTCCTTTGAGATACATTATGCACGCAATCTGAAATCTTATGGCCATAAGCATTGCATTTAAAACAATAACCAGAAAATGCATGATTAAACCTGGGTGCCGGTCTTTGCCGGTTTGAAGTAGGAGCCATGACTCTTCTCCTCCTCGGATGTGTGACTTTTGTGAATCCATCTTTGTCGGTATTCTTCTTGAATCCGGCATTATTGTTTTCTTTTGCATGATTTTGTTTTTACGGTTCAACCACTGATCTTTTCTTCTTTCTTTATGGGTTCTATATTCAAGTTCTTTGAATCCTTTGAAGATTCTCCTTCATCAAAGCCTAAACCAAATTTGATGCCGGAAGGCCTTTGGTTATTTAACATTTTATCCAGACTTTACAGTACTTTCTTCAAACTTATGAAAACAGTTCAATTTTCTATTCATCTCCTCTAACTTCATCCTTAACTTAACAATGTCTTCCTCTAGCTTCGTTGCATTCAACTGTCTTTACAGTTAATTGTTCATCAAGAACTTCAGACATTTTCTTGAATTCCTCTGTCTGTATTTTTAGATTGTTTATTATGTCTGTGGCATTCTCTAATTTCTTTGAAAATTTTTTATTCTTCTTCCTTTCTGCACTCAACTCTTCAAGTGCAGCAACCAATTCTCCTTCCAAATACACTTGACTTCATCCTTGGAATTTTCATCACCTTCCTGATTTTCCTCTGTTCTTTCTTCTTCAAGTGCCATGAGCAGAGCTTCACCTCCTTCTTCTTCGGAATCCTCATCTGTGCTTTCTTGAAGCTGCTGACATTCTTGGTTATGAAGCTTTTCTTCTTGAAGTTGTTCTTTATGAAATTTTGTTTCTTCTTCCAGTCACCTTTTTCTTGGTGTGAACCTTCACCATTTTTGGTTCTCTCCTGCATTGGACATTTGGCTGCAAAATGACCGACTCCTCCACAATTGAAGCATTTAAAAGGTAGCTTCCCTCTATATTTTCCTTTTCCTTTTGTGAGTTTTCGAACAAAATTGGCTTCTGTTTCATCCGGTGTTCCTTCATCCTCGGATTCATGTTCGGCTTTTACATTCTTGTGTGCTTTAAAAGCTGCTTCTCTGTCTGTAGACTTGGTTTGTCCTATTCTCATTTCATATCTTTGTCGGGGGAACCATGCAACTCATCCATGCTTGAAGTTGTTTAGATCTTTTGCCTCTTCTATTGTAGAGACTTTGGAGTTAAATCTTTTGTGAAGTGTTATGAGAACATTTTTCACAACAACTACATCATCAATTTCTTCACCGAGTCCTTTGATTGCATTAATAATTTCGTTGAGTCTCAGCATATAAGTCTCTATGTTTTCATCTTCATTCATTTGCGGTGCTTGAACCGTGCTCGATGAGTTTGCGGTTTTGCTTCCTTAATCTTCTTGTCTCCTTCATGGATGCTCTTCGAGTTTATCCCACATGTCTTTTGCTGATTTACAACTCATGACTCTTATCGGTTCACTGTCAACAAGCCCACACATTATGGCATTCTTAGCTTTGGAGTTGTTTTCAAATTTCTTTTTCTCAGCGGTATCTGTTGGAGGGGTAGTGGGTCGTTGTGTATCCACTATCTACGAAATCCCAAATATCGTATCCCAATGCACTCAGATATGTTTGCATTCTGAGTTTCCAGAAGGTGTAATTTGTTCCATCAAATAAGGGAGCTTTGTTGGATGAAAATCCTTCACCACCTGCCATTGTTTCTTCCAAGATCTCCTTAGCTGATTAAGCTTGTACAAGGAACCTTGCTCTGATACCAATTGATGATTACACAATGACACTGAGAGGGGGGTGTGAATCAGTGTAGCTATTAATTTTTATATCTACAGCATTTAATATGAAATAAAGAGAACTTGACAAGCTGAAAAACAACTTGAACAAGAGAGCACACCACAACACTCAATATACCGAGGTTCACCAATTTGGCTACTCCTCAAAAATGGCTGCTTGGACTCCAATCCAAATCCAGTCTTTGCAAAATCAATTTTACAAATACTTTACCAGCACCAACTGGAAGGAGCACCAACCCTTGTAATTTTCTACTGCTACAGATGGAGCACCAACTCCTAGTACCAAGCACCAACTTGGACTGCAATTCGGATCAATTTAGAATGACATAAAAATGTCTTCACTTCATGCACGACCACTGGTGAGTCCGCAATTAACCCAACTCTACACACTCTCACGGCTCTGCTTATTTTTCTCTTGATTCTTCTCTAACCCTCCTTTTACGGCAATTTCTCTCTAACGGTGACAACATCTTCTCTGTACGATTATTCTTTTATAACCTTTCAATCCTGCATGCAATCGAATCACATACTCGATTGTTCGAATCCATGCAATACGGTTGTTCGGTTCCATGCACTTATTGTTCGAAACCCTGCAATACGTCTTTTGAAACCATGCGATACGGCAATTTTGTTTCATGCACTTTGACTGTTCAATTTCTTCGAATACGGCTTTTCGAATGCTTTTTCGAAATTCCATATGTGATTCTTCGAAAGCTTTTCGATTCTTCATGTTCGACTTTTCTGTATGCTTCAAATACGTCTATTAGAATGCCTACAAATACGACCTTTCGAATGCTTTTATTATCCTTCATATTCGGCTTTTCGAATGCGTTTCAATTATGCATGTTTGGTTGTTGCATTGCATGTCCAACACTGTCCAACGTTTAGCTGTCTGTCTGACTTCAGTTACTTCTTATGTGATAGACTGCATGATGCTTTTCTGCCATGTGTCACCTTTCATGTTGCTTCGGCATTTTCCAGTCTAACTGTTTCCTATCGCGATATCGCGACACTTTTAACTTATGCTGACGTCACCCTGAAGGTTGTCGCGAAATCGTGACCATTTTGGCTCTTGGAAGCTTTCCCTGCATCTTGTCGCGATATCGTGACACTTTCAACATTTGCTGACGTCATCCTTAAGCATGTCGCGAAATCACGACGCTTTCGGCTTCCAGCAGCTTTCCTTTCATCCTGTCGCGAAATCGTGACACTTTTCAACTTTGCTGACGTCATCATCCTTCTTGTCACGAAATCGTGACGTTTTCGACTCTTGCTGACGTCATCATCCTGCTTGTCGTGAAATCGTGACACTTTCGGCTTTCGTACACTCTTCTTTGCCAGCAGCAACGAAAAAGGAACATGTCGCGAAATCGCGACACTATGCTTCATGCAATGGCAAAATTTTTACATCTTTGTGCCTTGTGTTTTCACCTTGCCTCTTTTCATGAAATTTTGACTTGTAATATCATTTTTGCATCTTTCAGTTCTACACTTTTGACTAGTAGCGAAATCGCTACACCTTAGTTTCCCTTTGTTTCAACATGTAGCGCCATCGCTACACCTTAGTTTCTCTTTGTTTCAACATGTAGCGAAATCGCTACACCTTAGTTTCTCTTTGTTTCAACATGTAGCGAAATCGCTACACCTTTGTGCCATGTATTTTCATCATGCAGCGATATCGCTACACCTTTGTTGTTGAGCATTCTCTCTCCTCTTCGGGTCGTGAAAACCCGACGTGTCGCGATATCGCGACACTTTTCGTTGCTAGCTCCTTTTCTCCATTTATGTCACGAAATCGTGACATCTTTTCACCTTGCTTCCCTCTCTGCCAGCATGTCGCGAAATCGTGACAGTTTACCTTTCACTTTCTCTCTCCTCTGCCATGTCGCGATATCGCGACAGTTTTGCTCGCATCTTCTCTCTCCTCGGACATGTCACGAAATCGTGACAGTTTTGCTCGCATCTTCTCTCTCCTCGGACATGTCGCGAAATCGCGACAATTTGGCGTGCATTTTCTCTCTCCTACTTTTTGTCGCGAAATCGCGACACATTTTCTCTCTCCTCAACGAAAACTCGACATGTCACGAAATCGTGACATTTTTGGCTGCGCCTTCTCTCTCCTCGACCATGTCGCGAAATCGCGACAGAAAACATGTCGCGATATCGCGACAGTTTTCTTCCTTGTCTCTTTCTGCAAGTTTCTGAATCTGGGTCACCTCTGTTTTCCTTGAAACTTTCTGCACTTGATCTGACTGACCTCTGAACTGCATCAACTGCATCAATCTGACTGTGTTGACAACAATGACAATACTTTTGCAATTCTTTTTCTGCACCTTGCTCAACAAATAAGGGGACTTATGCAATTTTTTTGTTTGATGCTTGATTAAAATCTTATCCAAAATGGCAACCATTGGCTTGGGCATGTCGAGCTTGTAAATATCCAAAGGTTAAAGGTTATTTTAATGTGAGCAACTCTAGATCATGGATATTTATTAATAACCTTCTTAAAGGAAAGGAACTCAAAAAAATTACATATGAGCTTCAAAAGATGCTTACAATTTTTATTTTATTTTATTAATATGAAAGGATAAGTTGGTTTGGAATCTATCAAAAGATAGGTGGATACTTCATCAAGTTAGGATATGATGAATTAGAGCAATTTGAATTTTCTACTACCAAAGATTTCCCTTGGAAGAATGTTTGGTTACTAGAGGCTCTTCCTAAGGCCTCAACATTTCTTTGGTTAGTACTTCAAAGTAAGATACTTATAGAAGAGAGTCTACAAACAAGAGCATAGCATGGACCTTTCATTTGTGTCTTGTGTGAGAAGGATTTAGAAACATTGGACTATTTACTTCTTCATTGTCCTTTTGCTCACAAAATTTGGGATTACTTCAAAAATATGAAAATATATTAGGTAGCTTCATCAACATCAACATTGAAGGAGTTGATGAAATATAGGATTAATTATTTCAAAGCTAAAGCATTATGTATTCTATGGGGGTTTGGACAATGCCATTATTTGTTGGAATTTATGGCTTAAAAAAATAATATAATTTTCATAAATATATCTCAAAAGCATGCCCAGGTTGCAAACTAAATTATTGCCTCTCTTCTAGAATGTTTATGGATATGATGTTCATCATGGAAAATCTCAAGTGTAGAAAAATAGATGCTAACCAATTGGTTACACACTTTGAATATATATGGAAGAGTTATTTTTTACAATAGCATTAAAACAAAGGATTTGCTTAGATATATCATAAAACGAAAATGTCCAAAATTTGGGTTTATCAAATTTAATTTCAATGGTGTTTCCAAAGGAAATTCAAGAAAAGTCGACAAAGGTGATGTTTATCAAAATAATGAAAGCAAGATTTTCCTCACTATGGAACTTCAAATAACGACTATGCAAAAGGCTAGGGAACTTCTTACATGGATAAAAATTGCAATTGAAAAAGGATAGAAATATATTTCAATTGAGGGGGATTCATAAATTATCATTAATGCTATCAACAAAAATGGATGTGTGGATCGAATAAAAAATAATATTATTGCTAATATTCATATTATTGGAGGTAGTCTCTTGGAAATGTGAGCATATATAGAGAAGAAAAACAAATAATAGATAATTTAATCAATCACAATGTTATCTTTATTTTGGTGAAATTCAAATTTTAGAAGGTAACTAGCCTAATGAGATTTTATCTCTGTAAAAATGATGTCAAAGAAGTTTATTGTTAAAACATAACACTTTGAGGAAGACGAAGAATATATTTAAAAGAAAAGGAAATGAAATGTATCTTTGATAAAAAAAAACAAGTTAAATATAGTTTAATTAACCTAAAAATGACCTCAATAAAAATTAAAAATAAAAATAACACTAAAATTTTCATTTTAAATTATTTTTCATAACAGATCCCTATAATACTTAATTCCTATGATACAAATTTAGCAAAATCTTGCAACCAATAAATCTATTAATAAAAATTCATAAGCTATTAATAGAAGGCACGTGTGCTCGTTTGTAAACAACCTCCATAAGGTTCACTTTAAACTTTCTCTAAATTTTAAATAATTAGTTTTTAAAAAATTTAAAAACTTTTAGATACATTAAAAAAT
Organism: Wollemia nobilis; assembly: GCA_028583015.1. Taxonomy (NCBI): domain Eukaryota; kingdom Viridiplantae; phylum Streptophyta; class Pinopsida; order Araucariales; family Araucariaceae; genus Wollemia; species Wollemia nobilis. Next base: position 12,029,912 of record JAQPPZ010001106.1, read on the forward strand.
GGGTCACTAAAATCAAATGGCATTAGCTCAAACGGTTAGATTCCTCAATATTTAAGGAGGAGACCAAGGTTCAAATATTGCCAAGTGATACATGGACAATATCCAAAGCTTTGATGTAATACCACTAGATGTAATATAGGTGGAGCCCGTTTCAATCCCATATAACTAATTGAAAAAAATGAATCAAAAGATATAATTTTTTGGACTATATGGCTAGAAACGAATAGAAGAATATTTAAAGGAAAGGAAAACAATTTAGAGGTAATGAAAAAGAATATATATTGGAATTTATAGCTTAAAACAAATAATATAATTTTCTATGACCTACTAGCCAAACAAACATTTTGACTTTAGGAATGCTTGGGCTATCTCAAATATCTCTCCATATTCTAGTGATATTATTATATTGATGTTGAACATTATATCCACTTCTTTTTTGTGTATTCTCCTGAGCTATTCAACTCCCAAATGAATTTATCCTTGGAACCCCTTGGAATAATCACAGTTGTTATCTTTCTACTCAATTGCCTCCTAGCATAAATGTCTTGTATAATTGTAAAAAATCTTCTTTCCATTTGTATCTTCCTTCTCGATCCTTGTATAAATTTTTTGAAACCCTATCATCGTATTTGTCTTGAAGCAATCTCGTCCAAGGTTTCAAAAATTGGGTCTAAATTGAGTGGTTTTTTATCACACCAAGTATCCATCCAAATAGAATTTTTTCTCCAGTTCCCACCACCCATCTTAAACCTTTAATCATAATATCTTTAGATTTTTTTAAACCATTCCAAAGAGCAAAACCATTTGGAAGAGAGAATGCAATAAATATTAAACTTGGGTCATTGGGATCAACATACTTGATTAGAAGAATTAATGCCCATTGTCTTTGACTCTCTTTGTACAATCTCCAGATAACTTTTCCCCTAAGAGCTAAGTTTGCATCTATAAGAGATCTTAAACCAAGACCTCCCCTAGTTTTATCATCATACAACTTGCTCCATTTCACCAAGGGAAATTTCCTTTTATCATGTAAACCTGACCATAAAAAGGATCGCATAATAAAGATTAAACTTTTTCAACTGATTTTGGCATAGAATACAATGACATATAATATGTTGGAATGGCTTGTGAGTCTGACTTAATTAAATGCACTCTTCCTGCTAATGATAACCATATACCTTTCCAAGTTGGAAGTTTATTTTAAACTTTACTAATAATTGGATTCCATAAATCTATCCTCATTCTCCCCTCAAATAAAGGCATCCCTAGATAAGTTGTTGGCAAATTTTCCTCCTCCATTTGAAACAACCTACAAATTCTTGCTTTGATATTAGCATGAGTGTTAAGGAAGTAAATTTTGGATTTAGTCCTACTATTTTTTTGCCCTAAACATCAAATGACATGAGTTGAAGTGGTTTATATACATAATTGTTAAACATGTTATCATACTACATCTATGTGGTTTGTACAATGGTCATGAGGTCATAGATGCACTTCAATGCCATATAGCACATTTAAAAACAATTTAGATTACATAATTATCGATTAAATATATTTATATAATCAATTAAAAATTAATTATTTCATTTTAATAAATTTTTTAATGAGTTATGTGTGGCTTTTATTGGAGGCCACTCCCATTACAAAAAAAGCATTACATTACATTGCTCTCATTACATTTCTAACAAGTCAATTAAAGCATATCCAACTTTACCTTTCTATCAAAGATATTCTTCATTTGCCTTTTTATCAAAGATATTCTCTATTTTTTCTCAAACTGCTAAGTTTCCACAATCAACTCATTTTATATCAGATGTCTTTCAAAATTTAAATTCTATCAAGATGAAATTCAACACCATGAATGGCTAAAATATTTGTTGCCCAACTTCATTATCTATAAATATCTTGTCTGTAACAACCTCACAATTTCTTAAAACCTTTTTATAGGGTTCTTATTCATTCCCCTAATATTCCAAGATATTATTTTCATTTTTATTTTTTGTTTTTATTTGTAGTTTTATCCCCACTTCTTGTGAGCACTTGTGATATGTGTTTTTATTTTCCCATATCAACATCCCTCTAGGTTTCTTTTTCTATTTTTTTTTGCTTCTTGGGTCTTCCTCTCTTTGTTTCATTCCCAACAATACTTTCATCTTCATCAATCTCTTCATCTTCTCAAATTGCTCATAGTAAGACTTGTCATCTTTAGGTCTTACCTTGTTTTGAAGGATCTAAAATGCAAGGAATAACCTCAAAAACACGTTCTTGTTTATGTTGCCCTAGAAACCCTAAAGTGCAAGGATGCTCTTTTGTAGCAATTATATTCTTATTTTTCCCTTAAAAAACTAAATTTTTATGGGTTTCCTCCATCCTCTTTTCTTTATTACCTCAAAGTGCAAGGGATACCATCTTCACCCCTTTCAGTTTTATTACCTGGAGAGGATACTATACTACTTGAGGAAAATAAATATGATTTACATAGAATAAACTTGACCTCTTTTGCCATCTTTGTTTTAGGATTTCTGGTAGAATCCAAGTTCTCTCTTTATCAAATTGATTGAAAACAATAATATGAAATTATAAATTGCATGAATTGTAAATAACCACTTTTGTTAAAAGGATCATTGTTGCACTCGTAAGGAAGGTCCCTCCACTGGATATAATAAATAATCATTCTGTATTCATGGATACCTTCCTAAAACTATCTACCCTAATATTTATATCTATTCAAGGGCTATTGTGGATGGTCATAACCTTTCATATGTGAAATATAATTAATAAATAAATAATTAATTAAATACTAGAATTGTGTTAGGATGGAGAATCCTAACATGCCACCCCTCTCGAAAGAAGCTTTGTCCTCAAAGTTGGGACTAAGGAAATTGTTGTTGAAATTGATGAGGCACTTTCCAAGTAGTATTTGCACAAGTTCTTGCACAAGTTTAATGTCACTTTTTCGAAGGCAGGGATATCTTGAGGGTCGAAGCGTTAGTGGGGGGTTGCCAGGAAGAATAGTAGGATCGTGATGATGATGGGGGGAAACCCTTGGGATTCCTCAAACACTTTGGAAGGATGCATCAAAAATGGTGGTAACACTCCCACATATTTTGGTTATTTTCTAGGAGAGTCAACAAAAATTGAGTGTGCAGTCACCTTTCTACCTTGTTTTCGGATAGGTTTTACCATGTGATGAGAACTCACTATTTGTGAGGAACTTGTGGGTAGTCTTTTTAGAGTGTATGTCTAGCCTTCATTGGTCACGTCTTGTATGTCTACCTTATATTTTATTGGGACATCGATCACTTCTTGTACATTGACCTTATTGCCTTTATTATTGTGATCAGGTGCTTCGGTTACTTCTTGCACCTTGACCTCATTTTCTTCATGGTTGTGATTAGGTGTTTCAATCATTTCTTGCTCATATTCCTCATCTTCACCCTTTATGGATTGACAAGGATCAACTACCTTCAATAAATACAACGTTTGTGTAGCGCATTTATGGTGGGATCCAAATTGCTCATCACAAGTATCGCAAAGGTCTTTCGCTCGTCGTTCCTTCATCTCCTCAAAGTTGAGACATTTAATTGGTAAAGTTCGGTTAGGTTTGGGAGTGGTGTAAGTGGTTTGTGATTTCCCTATTGGTGGTTTTCCTAAACAACGTTGAACATTGAGTTTGTCTTCGACTAATAAAGCTTATCCAAAGGTCTGCATCAGGGTGCGGGGATTGAATATTTCCATTTCCTTTTTAATCTTGTTTTTTAATCCATTGACGAAGCAACTTATAAGAAATGGTTCATCTAACCCATAGATGTGATTGATGAGATCCTAAAATTGATTTCGATATGCACGCACGAAAGTGATTTGACGAAGGGTGGTGAGATTAATCGACGAAAGCATGTTGGGGTCGTGATATCTTCCATCGATGACCATTTGCATAGTCATCATTGGAGGTTGTCACTAATTTTGTTGAAAATTGTCACAAATACCGTCGCAAAAAATTCATCGACAAAAGTTGCTAAAAGTCATCGTCAAAATTGGGTAGCAACAAAAAATTGACAAAATTTTCGCAATAATCGTTGCAAGAATTGTCATCAAAAATTTTATCACAAAATTTTTTCAATTGTGTGCAAACATAATTGCAAGAAATGTCATCAATTTTACAATTTGGCAATGTTGAACAATATTTTGTCAAAACCATTTGGCAATTTTGTTGAACATGTCAAAAATTTGGTTGTTGCAACTTTAGTTTTGTCCCCTTCAATGGTTAATATTGGTACGAATGACGTGGCAGGACAAGTCAATGACAAGGCAGCGAGACATGAGGCGGAAGGCAGACAAGAGCGACATGGGACACGAGGCGGACAATGCGACATGGGGCAGTCAATAGCGACAAGCACGAGGCGAGGGCATCAACGAGTAGGCGAGGGGCAGTCAACTACGGCAAGCTCAAGGCAACGATGGAATAACGAAAGGCAGGCGAGGAGACAGCGGTAGGCGAGGGGGTAGTCAGCAACCTCAAGCACGAGGAGGGTGGCATCAGTGGGTGGAGTACAATGAGCACATGGATGCGGGTGGAAGAGGAGGCTATGTAGCCACTAGGTGGTCACGATGGTAATAGTGCAAAGTGCACCTTATATATATCCTCCTTCTTCCCTTCGTGGGAAGAATGTGGGATAATTTCCTTGTATATTTGCTGAAAAAATAATAGACATGATGGCGGGTTTAACGACGATCGCGAAAACCTTTTTTTGATGACAACAATTTTTAACAGTGGTTGGTAAATGTTTTTAAACCTTAGGTTATTTTTAATTTTTCTTTTCATATTTTCTTCTCTTCGTCGGAGAACGACGACGTTTCCATATTCACCTGATTTACATAAATTTTTTGTGTAATTTGTTTGCATCGTAGCACATCAAGGTTTGTAGCACGTCAAGGTGTATTTTTTGCCCAATATCTTCGCAAACAATTCCTTTGATTGGTGATGTTTCACCGTCTTCTGATCAGCGAGGAGGAAGCACAAGTTTTTTACAAGAATTCACAAGATGGACAACTGTTGCAGGTGTACAATGGATGGGTGATGGTAACATTGACAGTGAGATGGTGTATCGTTTGTTTGATGTGAGACTGTGTGTTTGATTTGAACAGATGATGTTCACGAGCAGATGATGGAGGTGCAGTAGGTTCTATTGCTCTTGTGTGTAGCGCATTTTATCCGATAGTGGACATCGTTTATGAGTAGAAACAGGTGGAAGATAAAATGTGAATGAAACAAGTGCAGTTGAAAGGCGAATGGTGATGGAGTGACTACTTGATAATGTTGGAAGGACACAAAATAGATCCCCTGGAACGATTGCTCTGATACCAAATGGTAGAACCCAAGTTCTATCTTTATCAAATTGATTGAAAACAATAATACGAAATTATAAATTGCAGGAATTGTAAAGAATCACTTTTATTAAAAGGATCATTGTTGCACTGGTAAGGAAGGTCCCTCCAATGGATATAATAAATAATTATTCTTTATTCATGGATACCTTCCTAAAACTATCTACCCTAATCTTTATATCTATTAGGGTAGATAGTGTGATGGTGTATGGTTTGTTTGATGTGAGACTGTGTGTGTTTGATTTGAACAGATGATGTTCACGAGCAGATGATGGAGGTGTAGTAGGTTCTATTGCTCCTATTGTAGCGCATTTTATCCAGTAGTGGACATAGTTTATGAGTAGAAACAGGTGCAAGATAAAATGTGAATGAAACAAGTGCAGGTGAAAGGCGAATGGTGATGGAGTGACTACATGATAATGTTGGAAGGACACAAAACAAATCCCCTGGAACGATTGCTCTGATACCAAATGGTAGAACCCAAGTTCTATCTTTATCAAATTGATCGAAAACAATAATTTGAAATTATAAATTGCAAGAATTGTAAAAAATCACTCTTATTAAAAGGATCACTGTTGCACTAGTAAGGAAGGTCCCTCCAATGGATATAATAAATAATTATTCTTTATTCATGGATACCTTCCTAAAACTATCTACCCTATTCTTTATATCTATTCAAGGGCTATTGTGAAAGGTCATAACCTTTCATATGTGAAATATAATTAATAAATAAATAATTAATTAAATACTAGAATTGTGTTAGGATGGAAAATTCTAACAATCTCTCTTTACATCTTTTGCACTTTCAATTACTTATGAAATTACCAAATGATATTGTACATGGGCTTTCTATGCCTCCTCTTTCGAAGTAGAATATCCTTGATCTGATCTAGCTTCTATCTTGAAGTTTATCTAATGGCTAAAATTTTCTCTTTCTTGATAAATTTCACTTTGCAAACTCCTGCCATGTGTCCAATCTCATAACAATTATGGCAACAAAATGAGATATTTTCATAATCTACTTGTTCCCATTCTTTTGATTCAGATTTAATATTAATGTATTATGGCAAAGATTTTGAAATATCCATAGCAACACATATGCGAGTATATAAAGCATGCTTTCACTCCTTAATAATTAGTCCTTCCTTGATGAATTCCCCTAGGGTATTTCCAATATTCTTCAAAAGATCCATATTTATAAGTTGATATGGAAGTCCAAAAAGCCTAACCCATACCAGAAGCTTCTTAATAGTTTTTGTTTCAAAAAAAAGAATTTCATTCCATGTTCTCAAATAAAGTGCAACTCTTCCTAAACCATGGGCCACCAACCATTATTTTATTCCTAATTTCTAAACTAGGAAAGATGAGGAAAAAAACTTTAGAAATAAAAGTCAAAGTAATTTGAATTTAATCCCTACTTCCACTTAATCCAATTTTGAATCTCTAAAAACCCTGGCCATGATCTACGGAACTTACATATTAACCCCCTACTTTTAAGAACCATTATATCATGCTCAATCATCTCATCCTTCTCCTGGTGTAACATCTACTACCTGGATCGAATTTGTCATGTATTTGCTCTTCTACTTGTCTCCAACTTAGGCCTCCATACTTCCAACTAGGGCATCATGACTTTCTATTAGGGATTTCAAATATGATTTCCCTTTCATACTAGCTAATGGGGCTCACTCTTGGCTTGTACTCCCTCTCGGCTTGCACTCGCTCCTAGCTTGCACTCTCCTACCTCACACTCACTCTTGGCTTGCAATCGCTCCCAACTTGCACTCTCCTACCTCACACTCGCTCCTGGCTTGCACTCCCTCTTGGCTCGTAAAAGCCCTTGTCTCTTCTTTTCCCCAGCGTTCCTTTGCTTCAACAATTCTCTTAAAGCAATGTTCTATGCATTTGTGGTAAGGGTTTGAAGCATTGATGCACCCTTGATGAACCCATCGCTCTTCCGCCATGACTGAATCTTGGCTTGCACTCCCTCTTAGTTCTCAAAACATAAGTTTACACGAGTTTTTATGAGGGGTCCCTATCCCCTCATAATGGGGTTTGAACTTGGGTCTCCTGCATGATAACCCAAGTACTTACCACTACAGTATCCCTCACGAGTCATAATCATTTTTTTTAATAAGCAATTATAATCAATAATTAAATAATTAATAATATGTAATTTAAATCTCAACCTAATCTTAGCATGCATGTAATGTTAATGTTTAATAAACTCATTTTGACACTAAGAAACAACCATCACAATGTTATCAAAGCACTAAAATAAACAGCATACAAGAATATACAATGTATTTATGTTTGAAACTCAAACTACAACTGTCACCATCCAAGAAAGCAAAAGTGTGTATATATATAAAAGGATGATCTCGATAGACAATGATTGTCTAATATATACAAAATTAAAAAATTGTTGGTAGTATTACATTATTTGGCCCTCTTGTAAATATTAGTTTGATAGTTGATTTATATTTTATAATGTATGTGTCAATATGAATTTGAATTTGAATTTATACTAATGTCCATCGGTGACCAAAAGAGGTCAATAGGATTGTAAAATAGGACATATACAAAGCAACGGGAGTGCCTAATGCAGCTCTAGAGAAAATAAAGTAAGAAAAACAATAAACAAGATGACATATAATATACAAGATTTGTGGATCAAGGATTACTTCCAACATTCAAGGCTGAAGAGAAGTGAGTGATGTAAGAGTTGGATGTTGTCATAGATGTTCTTTGTTGGAGTCGACGACGAGTTGATCTTGTTGTATCTATGTGATCACCCTGACGCTTCCTGTTCGTGGCCTCTAGAGGCTAGAAGAATGAAGTGATAAGTCGGGATCTTGTTATCTTTTGCAAACTGTTACTAAGTAGTTCTTTCCTGAGATTGAATAATTCCCGGATGAAAAGGGCAATGCATCTCTGATCTTCATAACTAATCCAAGGTTTTAGTGTATGAGTGTCTCTGAATAAGCAATAATATCTACCTCATATCTCGTAGTAGACAGGACAGGTGAAAATGAAATGCTCCTCGAATTCCACATCAAGACTGCACAATCTGCAAATACGCTGATCTCTGGGGAGGTGATGATCTGTCTCAATATGCAGCTGGTGGGAGCAAACTCGTAGTTGAGCTAGAGGAAACCTGAGGCTGTGTGACATCTGTATCAAGTTATATTCTGGAGTAGTGATCAATCCATTCTCTAGTTGGAGATAAAAGTGAGAGTAATGAAGCAGTTTTGGTGAAAGAGGTTCCTTTGGATCAGTCCAAGTAGTTTTTATATATGCTGAATAAATCTCATCTCGAATCCTTATTGGAGTATGGTGCATTGATTGATGCTTTAGTAGGAGGAGGTCTCATGATGTCTGGGCCAAGAAATTGAAGTAGAGTAGTAGTCTGAGCATACCAGCAATTCCCGATCCCTTGATTTGCCAACTGTATAGAGGATTGTAGTGCTAAATATGGATATCTTTTCCTGTCCAGCGTACACTGAAATCTACACAGTAAAGAGACAACAAGAAATATTGTTGTTGTAAGCAATGGGCGAGCACCAAACTCAGCTAGAATGATGGGATGTGGAACAGTTCTTTTGGAAGGAATGGACTTGGACAACATTGAGATGAGGACCCTTTCAATATGAGACCAACCCAACTGTTTGAGGCTAGGGCCCCAAACTTCACAACCATAGAGCAGTGTAGGGGTAACAAGAGTGTGAAGAGTCTGATCTTCATACTGATGTCTTGAAACTGGAGCTAAAAGCATTGCTTATCCAGAGAGGCTAGGGCAGCATAACCTTTGTTTAACCTTGCTTGAGATGCAGAGATCAAGTTGAAGGTAGGTCCTGTGAAAAGAACTCCCAAGTATGTGTACAATGTGACAATCTCAACAACCTTCCCTTTATATGTGATGTAAACAGAAGAGAGATCTTTCTTGGGTAGGTTGAATGCCATGATTTTTGTTTTTTGGAGATTAACTTCTAATCCATGCAAGTCAGAGTATGTGCCAAGTATGTCTAGCTGCTGTTGAAGTCCTATTGTATGTGACATTAGAATAATGTCATCAACAAATAGCAAAATGGCAATAACACTACCAAAAAGTAAGCAACTTGTACTCTTAGCCAGAGAGTCCATAATAAGCACCTTCAATTCATCAATATACAATCCAAAGAGTGTAGGTGAAAGTGGGCAGCCCTGTTTAACCCCAATAGTACTATGAACATCTTTTGTTCTGAGAGATTTTTAACCTGTTCAGTGACTTTTTCATATAAGGTCATAACCAACAAAGTAACCTCCTCTGGAATTCCTAAATCCTTCAACCTCTAAAGTGGTAATTGTTTGGGAACAGTATCAAATGTTTTCCTGTAGTCAACAAAACAACAATAGACCCTGCGTTTATTGGCTTTGGCTTCTTCAATGATAGCTCTGAGAGTTAGAATGTGATCACAGGTACGATGATTTCTTCTTAAACCTATCTGCCCCTTTGCACGAAGTTTCTTAGCCTCAACAAAATCAGAGATAAAAACATCAAGAACGGTTGCAAAAAGTTTTATAATAGTATGACCAACCATAATAGTTCTGTAATTGTTTGGATTTAGTGGATCTCCGTATTTATGGATGGGATGTATGATATTCGAAGACCAAGAGGGTGGGAACCTATGAGTAACTATATGATTGAAGAGTTTGGCAATATGGACCGCCAAGACTCTAAGGCTATGATTAAGAAATTTTGCCTTCAAATTTTCAATATCAGTTGCTTTTCCAGTCTATAGTTTACGGATAGCATGAAAAATCATTTCATCAGTAAAGAAGTTACAATTTAATGGCCGTGGGTTGGGGATAATTGGGGCATGGTTTGGGATATCATAGAGTGAGCCAGCACAGGTGTACCAAGTATGAGAGAAAGTGCAAAGTATCAAGATAGAGAATGAAAGTCACATGATATGTGGCAAGATGAGAGTTTGTCTTTATAAGAGGAATATGAAAAGATGCATCTCGTAGATGTTTGAGGAGAACAATAGTTAAAGTACTAAAAAGTCATAAAATTATATATTGGAGACAAAGCTCCATGCAATGTAATCAATCAATATCATTCTTGTAATCCTATGATATAGAATACATTAGAAATATATTTGTGATATATTGCATTTATATAATTCATTGTTATTTTATGGGAGGCATTTATGTGATTAATTCTTGATACGAGATAAGATTAATGGGAGCAAATAGTTCTGGGAAGCTAACAAAAGTAACCCCCCACTTTATACAAAAACTATATAGAAATAAAAATGCTCATTGATACATACTAGGCAACTTACATTTGTGCATGACCAGTGCCATGCCAAATATGTCACCTACAATGCCTAGCTTTTGAAAAGTAGTTTTAATTTTTTTTAAAAACCCATAACTCAAACTAACACTTCTTGTTAAAATATTTTGGTAATACTTCTATATTTGTCCTTCTTAAGTTAAATTTATTATATTAGTTTCAATAAATGTTTTGTATATAATTTTGGGTAACTTGGATCTATGGGAGTATATGCAAGCCACTATATTACTCATTATGCTTTTGAAGGTGGATGTTATGATGGCATGATGAAAGAGGGTATTGTGTATTTTGGAGGGGCTGAAATGTTTATGCTAGTTGCAGGAATTTTTCCAATTAATCCAAAAGGTGGTCTAACCTACGTTCCCCAAGAACATGTCCATGTGGGTAATGGGGATCTATCATAGTTCACATCTCCTATCCTCATGATGGATGCACAAACATCCACACTAATCTTTTCCACTTCTTTTTTTGCAATTTTTGGATAATCAAAAATCAATTTCTACCAAAACCTATAAATTCTTGCCATGGCATGATGTATCATTGTATTTTCAATTTACTTTAATTAATAAATATATATATATATATATATATATATATATATATATATGATTACCCCACAATTGTAGGTTATAAATGTTTTCCAATGTGTAATTTTTTGTTTTTTAATATTATAGTTCTCCTTTGCCATGCCCTCTTTGCAAACACTAAGGAGCATCTTCATGTTCCTTTTTTGCATCATCCTCGAAATTAGGTATGCCTATGTTATACATTGCTAGGACACATGATATGTATCAAATATGCATGATCATTTATATGGTTATATTTGGGCCTTTTGGATGTAAAGTGCAAAGCCATATCTATGAAACAGGTTCGTGCCATAGATTCGCAGTGTCCAAGGAGGAATTGATTGCATGACAGTTATATTCCTTTCCCTTTTTTTTGTACACTACATAAAGAATATGATTGTGGATCGACAAAGAGACAAAAGGCCAAAAAGAGTACAGAATTCGTTTTCTTTAAAGTGCATCATGAAATCCACAAACCACAGAACTAGAAATAACATTAACAAAACTTTCTACAGTCGAAGTGCATCATGAAATCCACAAACCACAGAACTAGAAATAACATTAACAAAACTTTCTACAGTCGAATTTTCTTGAATGCTAGAAAATGTCCAACATCAAAAATACGCAAGAAACTAAATTGGGAAGAATAAGAGCTTTCAATATATTAAGAACCTAACATTACAGTTCAGTGTAAAGGAGCATTATGACAAGTCCTTGATTATTTATCAATCTTCACCGTATTGTGCCAGTAAGACATGCATATGCTTCATCCTGATTTCCAAAAAAGTTGAGCAGATTCTTTACTTCTTCGAGGGGACAGAAAAGTAGCAGATGTGGATTATCATTGATAAATATGCATCTAGCATCATTGAGAACTCTACAAAAGAGCAGGTAGTAATCATCTATTTCAGATTTGCCTTCTTTGTTGCAACTCATTTAACATCTGGATAACCTGAGAAAGCCGAGGATCATCTTTAGGTATATCTCTTTCCTGCAATGACAACATAAATAACATTAGCAAATAATTATCACCAAGTGTGACAATCATGCAGCTCAATACAAATAAGGAATACCCTTAAGCCTTTATAATATGCTTCCACAACACTTAATTGGGGAACTATTCGACGAGCTTGCAATAAATCCCATATGTAATTTGCTGTAGTAAATCCTCCAAACTGTACCACAAAACATAAGATGGTCTTAACTTTCATCCTTACACAGCTCTGCTGAAACTCTAAAACATCTAATCAAACTTGCTACTTCTATACATATGTAGAGTGTTATAACATATAGAAACATACACATCAATCTTTTGTCTGTACCAAACCATGGAAAAACAAAAGTTATATTTGGAGGACAAGGTGTATACTTACTGGTTCTCCTGATGCAGCTATGAGGAGCTCGCCCCCTAATCTTGGATTGAGAAACCATCCCCGTGAAGTCATATTTTGCTGTCATGTTTGGCATGTTACCTATGTCAAAGTACTTTTTAAATAGCAATTTCAAAATTATCACATGAAATAAAATTTGCTCACCAAAATTTCTTGTGCTAATTCCATGCCTTGTGGAGTGTGTCCTATCATAGCTCCCTGTGCAAGAGTCTGTAATACACAAAGCACCAGGAACTTCACAATTAATTTTTGACTATTTTAGAAGTTGATTATCGAATCACTTTCTAAAACTTGACATTACCAATCATTCTGACAAATAAAGTATTAAGGACACATCCACAGAAGAGCCTAAGGAAACAACATTGTAATCTAAATATAGCTAGATAGGTAATGCATTTCCCTATGACCAACTTGATTGCCCATGCTATAATCTATAGTATTGAGGATTTTCCCTACCGGAGGGATGTTTATACTCCCACACAAGCTTTGAAATTGAAACAAGAGCAGAAAAATAAATAAACAGAACATACAACATCCCAACTTATACCACATCATGACATTCAAAATCCATCTTTCTCTTCCATGGACTTGAGCATTCAGCCTGTAAACATGTGTGACTGCAAGAAACTGGTTCAATGTAGATTTCATCTCCAAAATAACAGGATTCTTTGGGTGATGATTTCTTTCTTACCTGTGAGCTATCATTATCATGACATGAGTTTTGGAGGCTGGATTTTGAGGGCAGCCTTATTTGTTCAATTTGAAGGCTGTTTTTTTCCCTCAGTAATTCTGTAAAGCTTTGAGAATGTGTTCTTAGGAATCAATGCGAACATGTTTGGCAGCATTATGATTATTTACCAAGTGCTAGTGTGATGGCAGAAAGCACTGAAGGGCCCATTTTGTGATTTCTATGAGATTGTTCTTAAGAAGAAACAAGGCACATGATGAATAAGATACAAGTTCTATATCATTAACAGGCAACCAAAAGAAAAGCTTGATAGGATTGAAAGATTATAAGAAAAACAGCTCTCCATCAATACCAATCCTAGCTTATAAATGTTAATTATCCTACATAACTGTTACCTTTACTTATGCTCATGAAGATGGGTCATCTCCTCAACTCCCTATCCATAAGTAGAAGGTGTTCCATCAGGATGTGTTTCAGGTTTCAGTAACCATCTCACAGACACGTTTCACCATCCTAAAAATCTTCCCAAGAACGTCCCAATATCACGTCCCACCATCTTGGAAATGTGTAGTGACATCTCATGTCGTCCCTGTCCCAAAACTTTATGGAACGTAGATTCCTACTGCCAACTTATAAGTGTATGCCTAGAAACACATCATTTCTTCCTTCTATTACTTGAACTTTGATTTGAAACTAGAGGCAAGATGACTACCTCATAATCCAATTGCTAATGATAGCAAGATCTAATTTGCTGTATCCTCTTTTCCCTTCAAACAGTGTCTCACAATACATTATATGTCAAGAGGCTACAGGCCTTCATAATAATATGAAAAACTGTGCAGATTGCATTTTGATGAGTTAAAAGCATAGATTCAAAAAGTGTTACAGGAAATTGTTATTGACAAAGGTTTTGTTAAATTTTATGAATGGTTTGGACAGGTCCATGAAGCTCGACCTGCTAAACACTGTCATATCTTGTCATTTTAAGAACTAAACCATACTTCTTACGGTCCATAAAGTTCGTGCTGAAGCTCAACGTTAAGTTGGAATTGTAATGTAATTTTCTCACTAGATGTTAATGTTAAAAGTATATTTAGAATTGTAATTCGTTATGAAGTATTCTGTGGTCATCAACTGTCAGCAACAACATGTGATTACTCAACTTCAATTCTTTTCTGCTTTTCACATAATTTTTTTGTAGTAGTTTTCCATGTAGAAGTAAAGACTACTAGGTGTCTGCACTTTAATCATATTCCCAATACTAAAAAGATCCAAAAACCCATATGGACCTGCAACTGGCAAGAATAGCCAAGGATGGCTAGGTGGGCCCTATTACAACCTTGAGTGACCCATCATTGATAGCAGAGCTTACGTAGTAATTTTTTTTAGATTCTAAAATTGCCAGCTCAGCAACTGCTAGATTTGACTTGAGTACCATAATGTTTCTGGGACAGCATGACAAGTTTCTGGGACGGCTTGAAGATGGCAGCATGCATTACTGAGACTGTGGGACATGTTTCTAAGATGACTCCCAGGACCCAGGAGTTGTGTTCCGATGGAGCATTTGCATTTACTGCTACTATTTATTGTTATATATTACTCATTTACAACAAACCTTGTCAGGACCATATTTTTTTAATAAATTTCATAGTGAGGTGGTTCAAAAGCTAAACTTGACCAAATTTTTAATCCATTATACAGATCTGCTGTTTGTTTTGTTAGATTTACTTAGCCTGTAAGTACTGAATTATTGATGGCAGAATAGAAGCAATATTGATTTCATATTGCTTGTATACATACTCTTTTTTATGATATTTTTTCCATCATTATTGCTGGCTATACAAATGAGGATGAAAAAATGATTTCAAAATTTAAATCCCAACAATGAGATGCTAATGACAAACTTCCAAATGGCATTACTTGATTCCAAATTCTAATGCAAATTATTTTCTTTGGAGAACACCAATTCTAATCTTCAAAAGAAACTGTGATTCATTGCAGGACAATAATGCAAAATATTTTTGAAATCAATTCACTTCAAAGTGATGATGCCAAAATCTTTGACTACAGCACCATGTATTGAAGATTGAGAATGATCTCCTTGGTAAGCCAGATAAGAAAGGATGTCCGTGCAAAATACGAACTCCATATGGAAATTATTAGAACAAAAT
Organism: Wollemia nobilis; assembly: GCA_028583015.1. Taxonomy (NCBI): domain Eukaryota; kingdom Viridiplantae; phylum Streptophyta; class Pinopsida; order Araucariales; family Araucariaceae; genus Wollemia; species Wollemia nobilis. Next base: position 12,045,451 of record JAQPPZ010001106.1, read on the forward strand.
ATGGTAATGTTTGCATGTAGAATCATATCAGATGATATTCTTGCATCATTTCTGCTCTTTTTTGAAAAGTATGATGAGCACATTAATAGTTGAGCTCTTAGAATTCATAGTTTGGATGGCATTTATAATATTGTTTTTCAGTGGCTCTTAGATGAATCAATAGAGCATAATGAATTACTTGAAAAAATTAGAGGAATAGTGAGACAATCTAATTTGTTGACACATGATGATGTCTTTATTTATTTCTTTTCTTCTAAAGTATCTCTGCATGATCAGGCTCTGGTTGCCACTCAAGAGCGGTCTTATCTAAGCATTTGTTATTTTGATAAGCAAATGAAAGGAACTGGTTCCAAATTACTTCAGCATATAGGCTATACATGTGGTGGACTTGGTACACATGGATGGTTATTATTTCTCCTATTCAATCTGAGATAAGACAAGAGAACAAGACTGGCTTTGCTAACATATTGATAGATTATGGTTACCATGAGTCTTCTGCCGCTGATCAATAGGAACTGAATCCTACACCATAATTTGATTCTTCTGCCACTATTCAAAAGAAAAAGATCTTGCACCATTAGCAAATTATTCTCCCATACTTGGTCAGCAAAAACCAGATAAGATAATTCTATTAATGTCCACAGATGGCCAAAGTAGGCCAATGAGACTTGTTGGAAGAGCTGTTACAATGCATTATAGTTAACAAAAGGTACTACAAAATAAGATAAACTAGATTAAAGAATCTGGTATAATCTACACTGAAGTGGAACAACTATATGGCATAAAATCACAGCCTTAAGGGTTACCCAACATGAATAAACCCTAACATGCTACAAGTAACGATGAAAAGAGAATCAGAAATCAAAATGAAACAGAGACAAAAATAGGGCTCCAGTGGATCTAAGCACCAACACTAATATGTAGTGGGATGCAAAGTAGAAGCACAATCATCATCATCACCAACTACCCTAAAAGGGCAACACAGGATCTAATGATGCTCCCAAGAGAATGACCATGAATAAGAGGGTTTGGTTGGATAAATTTGGAAGGACATGGAGTTCGATCCCTGAAATCTCTTCTTGCATCTATGGTTGTGGAACCAATTTAAGAGGATAGGAAACTAGTGAGGGATGTGTGAGGAGGTGAAGTCAATATACAGATCTCCAATGTTCTTCAGCAAAGTGGTGCATGGTGGTGGTGCAGCTTATAGCGATCCTTGCTCGAGTGCGATTTGCATGCGCCAAGCGCGTCGAGGGGGGTCGCAAGGGGGAACCAGCCAAGTTCCCCCCTGCCCGGGGGTTTGGGGGCGAAGCCCCCAAGGCGAAACGGACGACCGTACAATCATACGACGCAAGACCCTCGCAATTAATAAACGCTTTTTGGATGTATCTCAATTTTTCTGGAATCTTCTCTTTTTTTCCTGTAAAAAGAAATGACCCCTTGTATTTGTAAAAAGATAGAAGAAAGGGTGCGAATGTGAAATAATTCCTTGAGATTAATAAAAGATTATAGCTACCATAGCCCCGTGGTTTTACCTGCACACAACAGGGTTTCCACGTAAATCTCGTGTATTGTTTTATTGTTGTTTTTAGCTTGCTTGCTTTTAACTTTCTAACAGGATAGCCAAAACCCAATGCCAAAGAACTGCAATCTTATCCTACCACATGCAAGAAGAAAAAAGAATTGAAGCGTTAGTAGCCATTCTTGCATATAAAAAAAGGGTACACAGATCTGCCATTTAACATTCTAGACAGTTGTATGTTCAAATGAACACTTATTACTCTCAACTACAAAGATAGAGTGAAAGAATGATGTGATAAGTCGAGCAGTGGTCAATCCCCCATGGAAGAGTGATAGCTTCCCTAAGGTACAGATTCAAGCATCTTTGGTTAGGATAGCTGAAAAAAGAGGCAAGTGATCCACCTGAGTCTCTATACAAGCAATAGTACCTCCCTTGAATCTCCTAATAAGCAAGACACCTGAAGATGAAATGTTCCACCTCCCAAATAGAGTAAAGATGATAACCCTTATCCTCTCGAGGATTATGGTGGTCTATCTCCACTTATAACTAATCTGAGCACATTGGAGCTAACAAAGAGGAATCCTAAGGCTATGTGTCCAATGTCGTTGGACATAAATAGGGTGAGTAATAATGTCATTCTCAATCCTCATGAAATGCTTAGTGTCGAAAACCAACTTAGCACTAAGAGGTTGAGATGGAGTGACCCAAGTGATCTGATTATATATTGTTGATAAACATCATCTCTAACTGCTTGATAAATTGCCCTCTTATCAGGAAGAAGGCTAGGAGCAACATTTAAAGAATATTTGAATGGAGGTAATCAATCTATGGAAATGCCAAGTGCCTAAAGGAGAGAATAATTTCTAAACGACAACCAAAAGTGCCCCTAGAGGTAATCCATTCCTAGGAGTAAAGCTTCAAATGTGGGTCTCTCTCTTGGCCTAAGGTGAAATCACCCATGGATCAAAGGCGATGGAGTTGAAAAATAATTATGAAGATGCTTTCAAGGCGAAGAGGATGAGCAACAAAATCAGCCTAAATAGTACATTGGGGAACTATATTTTTACATCAAATGAATCGCTGAATCAAAATTGCCTAACCCTCTCAATGCGAGCCCAATCAATGCACCCTAGACTTGGACCCCAAATATCAAATCCACAGAGAACTATGGGTTTAAAGATGCAATAAGAGAGGCACATCTTTGTAGGTATGTCTTGGATGTGTTGCTAGAAACATTGGCATTCCAAGACTAAGAGAGATACGTATCCCTTGCAAAGTCGTGATTGTGAAGCTAGTTTAAGATTAAGGGAAGGCCCTATAAATTGAACCCCCAGTAGGTCTAAGCAGTGGTGATCTCAATCAACTCGCACTTATGGAAGAATTGAAACTTAGGTTACTCTAATGTGTTGAAGATCATCACCTTAGTCTTGCTAAGTCTGACTACCAATTGTTTTAAGCCACAAAAGTGAGTAAAAGCATCTGTCTATCTTTGCAGGCCTTCAAAAATATGAACAAGAAAAACTATATCATATACAAAAAGAAATACAGCTATAAATATGTGACGTATACATTGGATGAATCGTCAAAGTAAAATAGCCTGAACCCTCTCAAAGCAGGCCCAATGAATGCACCCTAGACTTGGTCCCCAAATTATGGATCCACAGAGGACTGTGACTTTAATGATGCAATCAAAGAGACGCACCTTTTTAGATATGTCTTGGAAGTGTTGTTAGAAACATTGGCGTTCTAAGACTAAACGAGATGCATATCCATTGCAAAGTCATGATTGTGAAGCTAGTTGAATATTAAGGAAAGGACTTGTAAACTGAACACCTAAGTAGGTCTAAGTAGTGGTGATCTCAATCGACTCGCACTTATAGAGGGTTCCCTCTAATGTGTTGAAGATCATCACCTTAGTCTTGCTAAGATTGATTGTCAATTGTTTTAAGTCACAAAAGCGAGTAAAAGCATTTGTCTATCTTTGCAAGCCCTCAAAAATATGGCACGGAAAACTATATCATCTGCAAAAAGTAATATAGCTATCAAGAACTAATGTAAACAAGAACTGTTATTTTACATTGGATGAATCGGTAAAGCAAAATAGCCTAAATTCTCTAAATGCGAACCCAATCAATGCACCCTAGACTTGGACCCCAAATGTCAGATCCACAAACTATGGGTTTAATGATGCAATCAGATAGGCACATCTTTATATGTATGTTTTGGAAGTGTTGCTAGACATTGACATTCCAATCCTAAGAGATGCATATCCCTTGCAAAGTCGTGACTATGAAGCTAGTTGACAATTAAGGGAAGGACCTATTAACTAAACCCCCAAGTAGGTCTAAGCAATGGTGATCTCAATTGACTTGCCCTTATAGAACTGAAACTTAGATAGGGTACTCTCTAATGTGTTGAAGATCATCACCTTAGTCTCGCTAAGATTGACTGTCAATTGTTTGAAGTCACAAAAGCAAGTAAAAGCATCTATCTTTGCAGGCCCTCAAAAGTATGAGCAAGAAAAACTATACCATCTGCAAAAAGCAATATAGCTATCAAGACATGATGTAGATAGGAACTATTTTTTCACATTGAATGAATCATTGAAGCAAAATACCTTGAACCCTCTCAATGCAAACCCGATCAATGCACCCTAGACTTGAACCCCAAATCTCAGATCCACAAAGGACTATGGGTTTAATGATACAATCAAAAATGCGCATCTTTGTGGGTATGTCTTGGAAGTGCTACTTGAAACATTGGCGTTCCAAGACTAAAAGAGATGCATATCCCTTGCAAAGTTGTGACTGTGAAGCTAGTTGAAGATTAAGGGAAGGAACTATAAACTGAACCCCCAAGTAGGTCTAAGTAGTGGTGATCTTAATTGACTCGCCCTTATAGAAGAACTAAAACTTAGATAGGGTACTCTCTAATGTGTTGAAGATCATCACCTTAATCTTGCTAAGATTGACTATCAATTGGTTTTAAGTCACAAAAGCAAGTAGAAGCATTTGTCTATCTTTGAAGTCCCTCAAGAATATTAGCAAGAAAAACTATATCATCTATAAAAAGCAATATAGCTATCAAGACATGATGACATTGATATGCAAGTTGTTACAATAAATAGTTAACTATGAAGATTAGATATCAGGATGTTGATTGTATCCCACTATCACGATTATTTATGGATGGATTGTTGATGGTTCATGGCAATATTTGAGTTTTTGTTCAAGGACACCTAAAGGCTAATTGTTTACTTTCCTCAATAATACAGTTATTTGGTTCCGATGGCAGAGCATTTGGTTGCATAACCAATTCACCAGTATCTTCTTGACAAATGTTTTTAATCGCATATTCATTTGCTACTTCAATCAAGCATCTAAGCATGACCAGATGCATGACCAAAGATGCATGTATTGATGCGAAGACCATCTCATCATGTGTGACTTGTTGGAACACTTCTGTTTCCATCATCATTCTTGGATAGTTTGCATTGATCATGCTAGATGATTTCTTGACGACTATGATAGGATATCCTTCCTTCTCTGGTGGCAACTTTATGGATGCTTTGTTCTTTGTATGTGATTATGGAAGAACATATCAGTAGTGGGGATAATACTATCCTTGCACACTACCCTGTTTGTGATGCACTCGTTTTGTATTTGACCATTAAATTAAAGAAGCATTCATAGTCAGGCATGGCATTTTATACCTTGTTTCAAGCTTTCTGCCTCATCTTTATCCAACAACCTTGTAGCATCAAATCACAATCACCTTTAGCACTTGTTCATTGGCATCATATTTATTTTATAAGGCATGCTATCATTATGAATATTGCGATTAAGTTGTATGTCACGTAATGTCACATCTTTTTCTCTTAAATCCAAATCAAGTTCCAGAAAGAATATTTGTAAGCATAACTTATTTTCCCGTTAGTTGCCAACTTATTGCATCTTTGGGTCCGTACCAAGATAGTATTTGTAATATTGGATTTTACCTTAATTCATTGATTATTTCCTCCTATTCAAAATGAGTAATCAACCTGTTAGCTGTAACAATATGACATCTTGTTTGAATACACTATTTTGCATTGTATACTACATTATTAGAGTACATTTCTACCTGTTTATGTCATGATATCTCCTGTATTTTTTGCCACCCTTGCTTCGTTGATCCTTATGTCATTACTATATGGTATAGCTTTGTTCTCTTATTGAATGCAACATTAAACTTCTACATTTTTACGAATGGATGATCTAGTCTTTGATTGCACTTGTGCCACCATACATTCATACATTTCCTACTTTTGTCACCATATATCCCTATATTGCCTATTTACAAATGTCAACATTATGGAATTTCTTGTTCCAATCCAGATAAAAAAGACAAGGGCAATCACCAAGCTCAACTTCAATTTGTCTAAAGCTTTCTGTTTTTCATCTTTCTACTAGAATGGCATGTACATACTTGTTAACATGACAAATCTTCTATGTTATCCAATCTGGTCTAAGAAAGATTTGAATCCATAAATGCCTCGAAGAATATTCGTATTCACAGCAACTAGGATTTTGTCGAGGCTGATCTTCAATCAAACAGAAAAACAAAGATGCCCCAACAATTTTAGCATGTTACTGTAAATCCCAAAAGTCAAATCAAAATTTGTCCTCCCAACACAACCTCATGCATTCAAGTTTCACTCCTCTTGCCCACAAGTACACCGATCATTTTAGTATACTTTAAATTTGTCAATTATCATTATGTTATATATATATAATGCACAAAAGCCATGCAAATGCATTAAAAAAACAAAAAACATCTTTATTTAAAATTATTTCGATGTTCTACGATAAATGTCATTTAAACCTTTTTTTGTGATACTATTTCATCACCAAGAAAAGAAATTATTTATTAACCCGCAACTTCTAGAACAGGATCCATGAAAGGAATTGCAAATACAAATTTAATTGTTACAAAATTTAGACTTTGAAAATTGACTCAATCCTATTTTTTAATTGTATGCTTCTTCTGACTTAATAATCTCTAGAGATACTCAACCACACGTGCATGCCTTGCAGACTATAAAACATCAAACATTTTTTCAACTCCCATTTTCTGTCTCTATCTATCAGGTCTATACAATATGCTCCCTTCCACACAGATAACACATATGGAATTAATATAACATCTTAAACGTTGCTGCCTGCAACACTTAGATCCCAATAAATTTTAATGTCGTTCATTTGTGAATGGACTACATTTAGCACATTGTCTCTGGTGACAGGAAGTCCTTCATATCTAATAGATGTATTGGTTCACTATCAATACTGCATGTCTAATTCTAAATTCATCCATGTATGAAGAGAATTGTTATTTGCATTTTATTATAAAATCTATAATGATGTCTTCCTGCTTGTTAGGCCAATGGATTAAACAGATATGTATATGATTATCATCATCAGTTTCTCCATTTTCTACCTCTAGAATAGACCAATGTAGGAATACTTTAAAATCCTCCATCTGCCAACGGAGTCGTCCATTGTGTAAATCACAGTCGTTTAAATTTCAAACAATCATCCCTATAAAGAATGCCCATGTCACCTTCTTATGAACTTGAACTTGTTAAGTTTGCACTATTTGCTTGAATCTTCATATCAATGGGTAGACAACTACTATGATATATGATGATAAAGAACTATCTCAAAAATCATGAATTGTCGTATTGTCTCCTAATAATGGGGTAGATCAAAGGAGAACTTGCATCAAAACCCCTCATGCACCTTTCCCAAGCTCAATACAAGCAAATTAAGGTGGCGGCCACTGAGATAGCAATGGTCATGTGCTTGACTGTTCTCCATATGTGGAATGCTCTTCAAATGTCAATTTGCAATTTAGTGCGGCAGCATATTTCAAGATAATTATTAACAAAATAATCTTGTCATTCAAAGCATGGCAAGCAAAGGCCTTAATAGCTACAATCAATTATATTTATCAATGGATTGAACATGTGTCTGTATATATATATATATATATATATTCGTTAACTAGCTGCTACCTTTGATAAAATTGTTTTGTAGCATGAGAGGACTGCAAACAAAATTTACTGATATGTTTTCCTCATATTAGCTTTAATGGGGGACATGGTGCAGCTGATCCAAGCAGCATCGTGCATCTATAGGATTAGACCACTCCTCCAAACCATATCTTTACCAATCTTTCCAATGAACATTAAGTAGTGTGGAAAGCCTATAGGATTTGAAGGGAGCTTTGATCATGCTTTACACTAGGATTCATAACACTTTGGCTGAGACAGCACTAATATTAATACTTAGGGTTTGCCCTAGTATTAAACACAATTAACTATGGGGAATGCATTAACTTTGATATTGATGGAATATGGAAAGCATTTATAGACTTTACATTCCTCACCCAAGGACTGGCCTCAATAGGAACATTTGTGCTGCTCCCAGCCCAGCTGCTGGAATAGGCTGGATTCAAAGCTAAGCTATCACTCTCACTCATTCAGCAAATTGATAGTTATCATAAGTTGTGTATGTGCTCACTTGAGTTTGTTTAAAGACGGAGGGCTACCCACTGTTCACTAAAAATCAGTTTTGTTTGACTTCTTTCATTATCAGAATCTCGATTTCACCATAGTGATGCATGAATGTGTGTGTGCTGTTGGGATGGTTTGCTATGAGAACCCTATGTATCATTATAAACATGGCGAATGAATCCATCCTACATAATAATGAAGGTATAATTCTAGGTGTTAGAAACAGCCATGCTTCATGGAACAAGCTATGAAGGAAGACCTCCTTAAGAAGCAACAGCAGACATGTCTACTCCAAGACAAGTAGTTTCTCCACTAAAAGAGGCCAGATGCAAGAAATTCAAGAACCTTTGTAATGGTTGTTATGGATTTCAACATATATGCATTCACAAGATTTCCCATAACTCACTGATCTCTTCTACAAGGCAACATACCTATGATGTTCCCAAATCATGCCACTTGGGCACCTTTCATATGATTTTTGGGTACAATGCTGTGATGCTGTCCAAAGTTGAGCACTAACATCAATAAAGTCATGATACCATATATCCAAGGTACTACTCTCACTTGAAAAATGATGGAGCAAAAGGTGACTCCTTTAGCTATAACAATCACTTGAGGACAAAGGATAAAAATGATATCAATCTTATAAAATGCATTCAGACTAATAAGGATGGTGGCTTGAAGGCAATGTTCAATACTTTTGGTAGCTCAACATCATCTAGTGAATACAATAGTGATGTGTAATAAAGCGAACATGAGTTTCTTGAACTTAGTCATCAGGCTGAAGTTCATGAAATCTAGCAAGCTTGATGGGAACAAGGATGTCAGGGCTAAACATTTTGCAACCTAGCAGACGTGGCACCAGAATAGCAACAACCTTTTGAGGATGGTGCAAGTACAACTGAGGCTACATCCATGTTCCCCTTTTTCTTCTGGTTTATACCCAGATGGTTTACGTAAAGCCCTTAAATTATGAACTCCATTTGTGCATTCATTTGATTGAGCATTTTGGAATGCATCTGAGGGTCCAGTGATGTTACAAGGCACTCAAGTGTTTCAATGGTTCTGATTAGTCGTGTTAGGTGTCCTTGTAAGGTAATTCATCATATTTGTTTTATAGGTTGCTAAATGTTCCTTCTCTATGTTCCACAGACTTGCGAGTCTCTTTTTAAAAATATATATATATATATATATAATATCAAAAGAAATTATGAATCACTGGCTTTGCCCAATCAGGGACATCCAATTAATGAACCACATACAGGAATAGACTTCACAGTGATTCAGACACATGGTGTACACTAAGAGTCTGGAGTCATGCCAAGGGTCCTCAATTTTGTTTTTCGCATGTAATTACAACATGAATGTCCACAAAGTCTTCCTCTCATTTGTTCCATGTCTCTTTTGTAAAGACATCAGTTCTTGAGACTAGAACTAAGTCAATTAGAAGTACAGCTCCTGAAATTCAAATACTTAATATGGCCAAATTGTCCCTCTTTTATCCCTGCTATATTGCATCAATAGGCAACTGAATGAGTCCAGACAACTGTTCATCCTCATTTTCATCGTAAGAGGCCATATCATGTTGGTAGCCCATTCCTTCCCCCCAAAAAAGATCTTGCAAAACATCTGAGTTTCTGTGAAGCCCTCATGCTGCTGCTTAGGGCTTTTTTTCCTACTTGGTCTGGGTTTGACCTTTTGACATAAGCTTTGAATGCAAAGGACATATATAATCCTCTGGCAAAGTTTTCTTTGTTTTTTCTTCTCTCTTCTAAACACTGACATTTAGACTGCCTGGTCTTATTCATGTTGGACATGATTGCTTCCTTCTATTTGTGAAAATCTTGTCACCACAAATTTAGGAAGACTCACCATCAATCTTTTTGTTTGCTCTCTACTACATCCCAAATTATCTAAAACTTCTTACTGGGTTTGAAGTGTATACCAGGCTTCTTGTAAGATGAAAACATTCAAATAGTAAATTTCACAATAAAGAAATATTCTAGAAAAGACTGTCCATCATGTGGGGCATACCCTAAGCCTGGGAGACTGTCTCCTTATGATAATAATGTGGTTAAGGTTGGCCCTCTGAAGACCCTTCAAAATATGTACACGAGTTAGAAATCATAAAAACTTATATGCAGGTAGGTTTCCTTTGCCTATCTTAGAGGTCTAGGCTTTGGTATGTGGGAATCTAGACATGACAGATCCACTCTTACCCATGACAACCCCCTTGGATGGTAGATGCTACACAAAATAAAAGCACCAGGTATAAAAATGTTTTCTATTTGCCTCCCTTTCACAGGTGTGTCTCTTTGCTTTTGTCTCGATTTTTTATTTTCATTTTCATTAAAGTTGATTTTATATAGTATTTATAAAAATTTTAAATTTCTATTCTTGACCTTTTTTTATTTTGCTAGTTTAGATGAAATGATCTTTATACAGCTACATTCAGACCATCAAGAGCAACAGGCTTGCCTCTTGACATAAAGAAACTGGTCATCATGAATAGTATTTAGTCTTCAGGACCAGCAGACAGCAAACTATAAAACATTCCAGCAACACCCTGTGACGTGGATACCAGAGGTTGATGACGACAAGGATGTATAAGAAGGGTTAGCCAATCTCCCACCAAAGAAGTCATATTTTAATATGGGGAATCGATCTAGACAATATAGCAGTCATAATTTTTTTATTTATGTCCCATCAAAAACAAAATATTACAATTGTTATTAAATCAAGTAGACCATACCCTTCCATAAATTGTTCCTGTCTTGCCTTTCAGTTGAACATTTTCTCTAGCTCCCTCTTCTTTTGGGGTACTACTACTCCTTTGTCAAGTTTTTTGATATTTAAGAGATCAAAACCGCAACTGGCTAACTAATGTGATTGACTTATTTATCTCCCACACTATTTCCTTCCCTGTAGGAGTGACATTTTCTAGATACTGTACCCATCAATAATTTCTAGATACTTTGGATTTCCTCCCTACATTTCCCACTACTTATTTTTGTTTCATGTACTAAACCAAATTCAGGACAAAGATAGCCTATTAATTTTTTTATAACTCCTTTTGGGGGGCCATATTTATAACCTGGATATTCCACAATACCATCTTCATCATCATCTTTTATCCTTATGTTTGTGTTTAACCCAACTTCTTGTTAACATTTGTAATATTTGCTTTTGGCTTCCCAAATCAATCTACCTTTGGTTTATTTTTCTCTTTGATTCTGCTTTAGGAGTCTGGCACTCTTCTTGCCATTCCCATCAATGTTTTCATCCTCCTCAATCTCTTCCAATATTCCAGGCTGCTACCAATTTGACTTAGCATCTATATGCTTCTCAAGAATCTAAAATACAAAGGACAACCTCTACACTACATCCTTTCTCATTCCAAAGAGATGATTTCCTATTGTTTGAAGAGGACGGAGATGAATTACCTAAGGCAAATTCATAGTGACTCTTCCACATCCCCTTTGAAAATTGACTCTAAAATAGCTTTAAACCTTCCTAAATTTAATCTCTCACGCTGCAGTTGTTCACCTAGTGCATCCTTCTTAGTTCCTCCTAAAGGTAGCAATGGATGTGGCAAAGGTCTTTCTTTGCCACATTTTTGGGAGTGGAAAAATCCTTGGTCTGAGTTGCCTTCTAATGTTATACGACCCCTTGCTTCAACTCTAGGCTTATCTTAATAAGCAAAACCTTTCACATCTTTCTCCATCATTCTCATTTTGCAATCTCTTACCATGTGTCCAGTCTCATGGCATATCCAGCGCCAAAATACAATATTTTTAGTCCACCTATAGCTTTGACTTTCTTCATTCAGATTTGACAATAATGGATTTTGGCAAAGATTTTGAAATATCCTTGTATACAAAGCTAGGCTGTGCACTACAGAAGTCAATACCACTTGGATGGATTCACCTAAAGTATAACCAATATTTTTCAATACCTCCTACTTGATAAATTCATACTGAAGTCCAAACAAACTGATCTACACAAGAACCCTTTCAAGAGTTTCTATCTCTAAGAAAAAAAATTCAGTCCATGGTCTTAAATAAAAGCCAGTTGTGCCCGTAAACCATTACCTCATCCCTAGCTTTCATTTGGAAAAAATGTGTGGAGAAAAAAAAAATTCAAAAAGAAAACTCACAGAATACTGCAAATTCAATCTCCATTTCCTTTCAATGCACTTCTGAATCTCCAGAAAACCTGGCTAATTAGTAATAACCATTGAATTTACAGATTAACATTCTACTTTTAAGAATTGCTATATCATGCTCAATCATCTTATCCTTGATAATCACTTCTCACGAATCATCTACTGCCTCAATGGGTTTGCCATAGTTTCCTTCTTTCCTTGGGCCTTGACCCGCAAAGGATTACTTTCTTCAACAACGATATCCATACTTCCAACTAGAGCTTCCTTAAATGATTCTTGTTTCGTACCTAGCTTGTTTGCATGCGATCCTCCATTCTTCCAACTTCTTTGAATAACTAGGCTTAAAATGTGAAGGCCAAACATGAGGCTCACTCCCTTTGTGCGCACTCCATTCACACTCGCTCCTTGCTTGTGCTTTGCTTGTACTCGCTTGTTGCTCGCACACTGCTTGTGCAGAACAATTTTATCAAGGAGAAGCATTAGTTAGATTATATTTGTATTTGGTTTTAAGTCTTTAACATTCTCTAAATATTTGACTTTCAAAAACCATATATTTATGGCCCTCTATGCTTATGTACCCTCTTTTTGGCAATACACAATAAAAAATGCATATTATGTTTCAATTTCAATGTTATTGTATAAATTATTAATTATTGTATATGGCACATGTTTATAATAGTAGTATGTAATTTTTTTCTTATATACATGTATATATTCCTTATTTAAAACTGTCATCCCCCAGCGGAAAGGGCCTCACATCCCCTGCCATACAACAGATGTGCCACCCCATCTCCTGCCATCCCCATACAAGATGCTCAATGGAACATAGGTACAGTTCTATGTTCTTTCCATAACCCTATAAATTTACATGCAGGCAATCTTGGAAACCATACTTTAATCTTTCTACAAAACTATTCCACTGCAATCTGCCCTCCACATCTCATGCAGCCCTACTCTTATCCTTGCCTTCCACTGTAACACAATCTTGAAATGATTGCTTTTACACCACGCCAAAAACCACAGCAAGTATGTTGCCCTTTTTCACATTTGTCTTCATAATTAATGGTTTCACAATGCCGAATCCATCTTCTGTCTTTAGAGATGTCTTGTTTGAACAAGATGCCTTTGACATTAGAAATGTTGGTGGCTTTGATATACTTATTCTTGAAACAAAATCATTATTAATACATATTGTTAGAAGCATAGAGTTCTATGCTGACAGACAAAAGCATGCACAAATACAGATAAGGAACAGGAATCCTTTCTTAATTATTGTGTATTGTGCATAATCACCCTCGTATGATAGACCCCAGAAAACATGGTTGGCTGCAGTCTTGTTCTTCATGTATAAATAAGCTAATGATAGGACAAAAAAATAAAGGGTAGCCCTCAGATTTTTTTTTTATTTTTTTGCTGCTTTGTACTACTTGTACTTAATTTAACTCAATTATGTAGATAAACACAACATATACCATAGTGGAAGCTTTTATGTTTTATCTAATTGCAAATTCAACAAGAAATGGTTAAACATGAAGTGCAACAATTAAATATTTTCGTAGAACGGTCTGGCCAATAATTCATTCCAGTTAAACAAGGAGGAACAAAATACTTCAAAGTTTTCTCATATGTTCCTGAAGAAAGTTAAAAAGGCATGAAGGAAGACGCATCACATGATGCTGGGAGACCACAAAACTGTAAATTCTCTTTACTCAATTAAACTTTTTGTATAACCAGTATCATAAAAATATTTACCCCAACGGTACACAAAACAAGGACTTACAGTATACAATTCAATTGCAAGAGGTTTCCCAGAGTTAATATATTCGTCAAAGATTTTTTTCCCCCCTTCAAAATCCCTGCAAAGCAGGAAACACCTGTTCACAAAGAAAAAAACATTTAGCAAATTCCAATTTGAAATGTAATGGAACTTCAAAATAGCATTTATGCAACTAGTGTAAGTTGTCAGTATATACTTCCTTTCTAGGGATCTCATGTGCAAGTGCCTAGATTTTTACTGTATTGAATATGTATATAATGCTGGCTGAACAGCCATGCATGAAGAAAAGTATCAATCATGAGTGGGCAACAATGAAAAACTGCAAACTCTTTTTCAAAAAGGATGAGCTTTGTTTTGCTAATTTTCATGAAGAAGCTGTGAAACATTTTCTTTCTGGCAATCAAGTTGCTTCAGAGAAGTCAAATAAGACCATCACCTAATAAATCAATAACCATATTAGTGGAGCAATGCAGTCATTACTGAACTTATTGCATATATTTGACAATTTTTATGACTGCCTTCTTCTCCAATCCAGGTTTGCAAGCAGTAACGTCAAGAATTAAAAAATGTACAATAACACTGATATTTAGGAAGAGCTGATTTTGCATTACCTAGATAACTGATCACTACAGCTTACAAGTAAAATGTAAAGCATCCTTCTTGACTGGTTCTGGCTAACTTTCAGTAGTAGTGTTATCTATGGGAATGCAAACATGGCACTCGTCAACATTACTTATCCAGCGCATTTTAAGTGACAATGAACTTTATCTGTGATTTTACGACAGTTTTTAAACACACTTGAGACTCATTCCATAAATCCAAGTTTGAGAGCAGATGCGGCAGAGAAAGTACAGAACAAAATATAAATGACAGATGAAGTCTAGAGACACATCTGGTCTTTTAGGGTCACTTTAACCTGCACATTAAGGAGTCTATACACAGCACAGAAGTGGCTCAAGGGCAGGATAACTGGGAACTGGACAGCAGTCAATGAAGGATGGATATAATGGCTGGCCCAATAGAATAATTAAAATCCTGATTGCCTCAAAAGGAGACCAAAAGATATCGAAGGATACCTCTGGTTCATGGACAGCTGGAGTATTCATGAAATACTTGAAGACACGCTTCGCTCCAAAAAAGTAACTTCCTTTAATAGCATCAGTGTGGTGAAGGCTACTTGGCCTTGAAAACCATAGGTTAACTTCTGGGAATTTGAAAGGTGCATTGGACCTTACCATCAGCTGGACTATTACAAATGAAGCCAGAATATGTGTTAATCTGGATCTTCTAAATAAATAAATATATAACGTCTATAAAAAAATTAAACTTGAGAGTTATGATATGTTTGCAATCAACCAGCGGACTATGACAGTTTTCTTCAAGTGCAGAAACTATCAGGAAAACAGTCTCTCGTAGTAGAACTGCCTAACAGCACTGCTAAAAGTGGCTTAATCAGCTAGCATACATATCTGGATCTTCTAAATAAACAAACATATAATGTCTATAGAAAAATTAAACTTGAGAGTTATGACATATTTGCAATCAACCAGCAGACTATGAAAAGTTCCCTTCAAGTGCAGAAAAAATTAAGAAAACAGTCACTTGTAGACAAACTGCCTAACAGCACTGCTAAAAGTGGTTTAATCAGCTAGCATACATAACCAAGTCAAAGAAAACGGCAGTGGAACTCAAATAAAGGAAATGGCAGTGGAACTCAAATGAAGGAACAAACATCCGTTCCCTTTCTAGTGGAGTCACAGCCCCAGCCAGAACAAAAATCCAAAAAACAACAGATAGAAACTGGCACTGCATGTAATAAATGTCATATTAGCTTTTCCAAAAGAAATAAGCAAGCATTTTATTCATGAAATCACTTACAAGCATTAATTCCAAAATCTTTGCAATTAGCATTCTGTGATCCTCTACTTGCAGGCACCTTTAAGTTAGTCATTTTGATCCTTCATGTTATATACAGTGTGACTATTAACCATGATTTGGGCATATTCAGGGCTTCAAGGAGGATCCTAAAGAAGTCCATGTCAAATGTCAGTTAGATGGAAGAACACAGATCAGACAACCAAAAAGGCTGCCTTAGAGCAATATGTGCTTTGACCTAGAAATTCTGGCAGCAACAGCACATCAACTGCAGATTGTGAATAACAACGCAAGAAATGACACTCAGCTAGAATATAAGGCTAAAGGAGAACCTTGTTGAAGAGATCTTTGCACATGAATACAAGGCCAAAGCATGCAAAAAAATCACTAAAGCCCTGTGAAATAAGAAACCAAACCCAGTCCAACCAACATATTTAAAAGGAAGTCCTATTCCTTTCCTATCATAAGCTTATAAATATAAGAAGAAAAAAGGCCTTTTGACTAAAATTATTTCTCCATTCAATTCCTTCCAAGGTTATTATAAGATTGTCAAGAACAAACCTACACTTTATAAACCAAGTTTCTCCTTCTGAACTATTTGCTTCATAAGCAACTTAATTGTCCTGGGTAGAGCTTTAGCTGGGATTTGATAAGAGATGTTCAAAAGCATTATATGGCATAGTTGAGAAAATTGGAATCGGATTGGAATCGGCATGGAAAAAAAATCAGCAAAAATCGGGAATCAGCAAAAAAATTGGGAAAAATCAGCAAATTTTCATTGAAAAAACGAAGAAAATGCAAAATTTCATTGAAAAAAAGCTTTTTTCATGCATATCACAATTTTTGGGGAAAAAATCGAGAAAATCGGCCAGGCTGTGAATCAGGAAAAATTGGCTAGAATTGGGATTTTTTGCAGATTTTCTCAACTATAAGTGCCAACAAGTATTGGTTAGTGCTGCCCTTGTCTTGACAATATATTTAGTGGATGGGAGACATTTCATCGATTCAAGCAGGATAGCATCAGTGTGGCTGAGTAAGTGGCTAGATTCATGCAGTTGCTCAAGTACACTGATTATCTTCATGATGAGATAAAAATCAACTGCTCAATTAGGCCAACTATACTTCATCATCAAATAACATGTGAGGATATTGAAGCTACCTGCATTCTATACAAAATTCTTGTTATGTAAATAATTAGAACAGATGCACCTTAGTTAACACTGGATATTTATTGAATGTGATCAAAACCCTCCCTTCATGGTGGATTCAGCTGCCACCGACATCAACAGCATCGGCATCAATGCAATCAGAGGGTTCATTCTTGTACTTAATCCATGACTATCTCATAATACATTGTGTCCATCTGAACCATTTAGCAACTAGGGCCAGCAGCAAGAGTGACTGTACAGGCAGCTGCAGTAACTTTGGACAAAAATATGTTCCAACAAATGGATTTGATAAATATAAATTTGACAAGTGCAGTAATTTTACAACTTTGTCAATGCCATACAGCGTTGAAAATTTAGTATTTCATGCTATCCCATCTTTGGAAGCTAAATTTTGTAAACCACATCATACAGTGTGAAAAATGTAACACTTTGCTCTGAAAACCTTGCAAAATTGCCCAGTCAACAACTGATTTTTCCATGCATTTCTGTTTGTGCATTTTACCTCATTGTGGCTTCATTCAGTTTTACTGAAAACTTGGTTTAAGTCTAGGTGGCATCATGGTCCATTTTAATTAGCCAATGATTTGTTTCTGACACCTAACCTACCTTTTATTTTTATTCTCCCCCCAACCCCCACAATGCTTCCAAGTTCCAAGTATGACTATTATTGATTAGAACTCTAGATCATACAGTCTGAGCGCTTAAACTTAATGCATATGTGATTGCCTTGTGAGCAATATAACCTTTTTAATTGGTTATATGGGATTGAAACTGGACCCACCTGTATTACATCATGACCACATCATGGTATTACAACAGTTTGGCAATGATACATGTATCGCTTGGCAAGATTCGAACCTGGGTCTCCTCCTTGGAAGTTGAGGAATATAACTGGTGCCATTTGATTTTTTAAATGTTCTTCTTATGTAACACTGGTATTTTATTTTTGTACATATCTCCCACCTTTGCAAATCTTATTGTCCTCAATGTACTAAATTTGCAACCAACAGGGTATGTATTGGAACATTATCATATATCATTTCTTCACACTGCCAACATTTTGGATGAGGTTATAGCTAATAATAAAATTATAAATACATGATCATCCGCCCAGGGATACCATGTAAAAGAAATTTCTTCTCAATGATTTTGTTCAATCCCGAAGTTTACCAAACTGAAAACTTAATCACTGTTCCTGTCTTGGCTTCAACTTGAGATGATGTTTGGATTAGACATACGCTGGTCTCAGTAAATCTAAGATCAGTCTAAAATCCTTGTACTAGCAGTATCATTTTTAGTCCCTAACTAGAAGACTGACTTAGTCAGGGGTCCCATGTGGGGGCACTATGGCTCTGAAAATATCTGTGCAAGGGTCCCATGGAAAAAAAAAAAAACATGTTACAAAAAAGAAAATTTGGAATCTTTGCCTGAAATGTGAACCCAATGAATTTCAATAGGAAACCTTTAGTGGGTGCTCCATGTTTAAAGTACTCCAGACAAAGTTTTGTGCCAGTTGGCACCTCGAATTTGGTTCCTTTTTTCCTCCACATCCCTAATTTTCTCTCAAAGCCAGTGCAGGGTAAAATTTCACAGAAGCATAGGATCACAATTCTGCTGAAAGGCTCCTGAAATTTCCAATGGAGAGTTTTAGCTTTCCTGTCACATGAGACCACAGCCTTAAACGACCAGATTAATTATGCAACATAACAGTTTTTGACGTGTATGTGCAAAATGATCATTATAGACACACATTCAAAAATCTTTCCCAAGGCAGCTGATATAAATTCAAAATATGGTCTTGCTGTCCAGTACAATTCTTTTATAAATATATTCTCACATTTCTTCCTCGAATCTCACTTTCAAATAATCATGTCTTCATACGAAAAATGCAACTTTTTAATTTTCTTGCTGATACAACACAAATGAAAACCCGATTAAATTTACTAGTTTATTTCCACTGTTTTATTTTTGTATATCAAACTTAAAGCTTAACAGGTGAGACCTCAGTTTCCTCATTTGAATGTTTGCAGAACATTCCTTTAGTGATCTAATAGTTATCAAGAACAGCCAAAGCAGAATTACATGGAAAACCCAGCCCACACAATGAAGTGAAGAAGGCCACAAACGATTCATGGCACAAATGACCAAAGAGGCGCCAAGAGAGAGATAAAAGACATTAACACTCCGCAATTTATGCAAGAATGTGCTAGCCAGTAACACTTCTAACATTTGAAGCCAGGGTTACAGAGAAGCTTCAACGAAATGAGGCATTGCAATAAAAATTATGCTTGGCAGAAGTATACTATGCTTTATTGAAATTTATGCATAATCCAACCGAAGGAAAACCAATGAGAACTCTATCAAAGTTATATCCAAACCATTCAAATCATATTTCATCCAAAGCGATTTCTTGGCAAGTAAGAAACTTAAGAATTTGCCTCAGGAGTTTCAAAAGATTGAAATATATTAAAACAAAATTCCAAAGCTCAACTTAAACTTGCACACCACAACTTATTGACAAGTGTCTCTACACTATATACAAGTAACTACCACCCGAAAATAAATAAATTGTAAAGAAAAAGACTTCAGGCAATTCCTCTAATATTTCAAGGACAGAATGTGTCTGAAGTTTTCAATTAGAACAGTTGATTTACCTTATCACTTGTATCACACAAAAGAGATCAGGAGCATAGCCATCTTGTTTCAGCATCCTCATAAGTGTATCTACAGACTGCAGCATTTTAAAATTATTCAATTATGTTAACGTACTGGATTAAAGAATGCTAGCTTAAACTGCAATAAAATGAGGTCAACGGACAAAATTGCAATGTGCCTTAACCAAAGAATCAAGAAACAAAATCTTATTGGAGAGATACATGTCACAATATAGATATCTCAGAGTTGGAACTTCGAGGAATGCTGATTAGATATGCTAGGACAGACACTCCTAGCCTTGGAGAGATTTTTTAGAAATTTGACAGCATGCTTGTCCAGAAGAAGCAAGCAATGTATACCAGGACTCTAATCAACCTTTGATTCCTTTCCACAATCTAAACTTAAATAGAAAAAAATATTAACAGTGCATGTGTATCAAGAAGATTATTATTCATCTGAATCATTATCACTTTGCAACTAAGTTACCGGTTCATTTTGGGTTCGGGTTCGGGTTCGAAGAACGCGATTCGCTGGTACAGCAAATGTTTTTTTTTGTCTTGGGTTCGTTTTGGGTTTGGCTGTACAAAAATAAATAAAAATGATATATTAATTTATTATATCAACATTTTCATTTACTAAATCAACATTAAGCATTTCACATTGGTACAAACATTATTACAACTAGGATGCCAGCATTTCTAATGAACCACATCAACACTATCACATATTCCAGAAGATAAGGCCGCTTTTGAGGGCGACCGGGACCTAGGGGAAACGGGCGGCTGCGGAGGATGTGGAGATGGGGTTCTGAATGCGGCGTCAGCGACGGGTGAGCGGCGTGGTGATGTGGATACAGCTTCAGCACTGGCCGCGAGTGAGAGACCTAGGGTTTGACCCAGGGTTTGAAAAACGTTAGGGTCCTGGGTAAAACGTCCAAAAGAGTGGGGGCTGTGGAGGGACTGGGTAATAGGCGATACGGATGAGGCGGCTAAGGCGTGCCCTGATGCAGAAGAGGAGGGCGTGATAGCAGGGCTAGTTGGGGTTTGTGATACAGGGGAAGAGGACGTACCTGCGTGCTCCGCCTGAGCCGGTGCTTGGATGACGCCTGCTGCCCAAACTTCTGCTTCCTTTTTTGGACTATCTAGGAGAGAGATTACTTCAGTTGCAACTGCTCCTGTCTGTGGGGCCGCCACTATCTAATGCGCAGCCTCCTTTTTTGGCCGCTTTATTTTAGTCTTCTCGCCCCTTTTTCTTTTATTTTCCTTCGGAGCGGTTGTTTGCTTGACGGAGGCAGAGACGGTTGGTAAGTCAAGTACCGAGGCGCCCACGGTAAACTTGTACTTGGGCCTTGTCGGGGGGTGCTCGCTACTGTTGCCTCGCCGGTTGACCTTTCTGGCTCCTTCTCTGTCTGAGTTTCGGGCGCTGAAGACAACATTGGGCCCACCTGACTGCCTTTTAGCGCCTTGCTGTCGGATGACTTTCGAATGGGCAAATGCTGGGGAGGGGGCTTCCTTTTATATCTTTTTTTGGCGCCTAGGGGAACGCAATCTCGAAATGCAAACTACTCCTACTTGCCGGCATATTTATCGTATAAGGCCGAAAACTCATCATCTATGACCAGCGTCTTTTTCTCTGATTTATCATGTCACGTGTGACACCTCATCTTCCAGCATTCAATTATTTTGTCCTTTTCCCAGCCGAGGGGCATCACCTTTGTGAGGAACCTTCTGAAACTAGCTGAGTCTGGCTTGTGATCGTCATTATGCTCTGGATCGTAATCCACCTCTACACAAGAAAAGTCATGCCATGGCGACCACGACTGCATTCGTTCAATGTGCCACTCCAGGTCTGCCCCTGTCTTGTTGCACCTCTCTTCCATGATCTCTGCTCACGGGCAAACGTGCATGAAATTTCCTCTTACCCCAATCGGGTCGTATTTCCAACGCTGTGGTAATTGTATCAAGCCCAAGTTGAGGAGGGTCTGCTCCAGGTAGACATGCTGCCCAATTTCGTGGACCTCTTTCTCCAGATAAAAGGATATTTGAAAATATGGCCCCTCTTTTTCCCTTGGCCGAATTCCTGTTCAACGCAGTCCATCTGCCGCGTTGCCTCCAGGCCGAAATGGTACTAAGTACAAAAGTAGGGCAGCAAGAACGGCTTCCCTTTGAACCCGTAGATTCTGATGACGACGCCCCGGGTCAACCGGAAAGTGTCCCCGAATTTGCTCCTCGTTAGGTACTTCGTCATAACATGGGGAGGGCGAGTCGCCTTGCCATTGAACAGTGCCAGGGTCATACCCAAAAATTTGAAATTAAAATTATAATAGGAACCCCTTCTGTACAGCAGCTTCGTCCACTTGTATACAGGCAGCAGTGCGCCTTTCTCATCTACTTTCTTAAGCCCGAGGACCTTTATCTGGTAATGCGTATGGTACAGGCATAGCCATACAAGGAATAAGCAGTGCCTGAATTCGGTTGTCTGCTTCTGCTGTATCTTGACCAGACTCGAATGAATGGCGTACGCCACCCAATCTGCCCAATCAAAAAATATTGGACGCCTTCCGCTTCTCTGGGCAGTGGGATCATAGAACTCCCCATGCAAGACACACTTTGCAAGTGCCAGCTGGTACGAGTGCACTACTGCGTCTGTGCCGCAGCCAAGAACCCATGCAAGGATAATGTAGATATACTTGTTCTCAAATTTTTCCAGGGGTATAGGACCAGACGACAAGCTTGTAGCCGACAGTGGGCACTTCAGCTCTGAATTTAGAAATTCTCGCATCCTTCTGCCCTGGCTGAACCTGCCCGCCTGCTCTTCCAAATTAATCTTTTTGATGATGGCATTTGGGTCGTATTCGAGCCCCGGGGCGAAAGTTGGTTGTACGCTCTCCTTAAAGAGGGTAAACAGCTGCTGGTAAACTCAATGAGTACCGCGCCTGCAAACCCTGGACCATTGTCTGTGACGATCGCCTCTGGAATCCTGAAAGGGGTAATAAGGCTCTCAAGGAACCCAATGACCGTCTCTTGGTCAGCATGCTTTGTAGGCACTGCCTCAACTCATCGAGTAAAGTAATGTGGCTATTAGGATGAACTTATGCCCCGCCGAAGAGTTGGGCGTTATTGTCCCGATGAAGTCCAAGCCCCACTGCTGAAATGGAGTCTCGGCTTGAATTGGCTAGAGGGGCAAGGGTGCTTTCCTATTTCTGTCAGCGAACCTCTGGCATTTTTCGCACTTTATACAGACTGCATGCGCGTCTGTGAAGAGGTGGGCCAATAATAGCCCACTCTGATAATTTTTAAGGCCGGCCTTCCTGAATGATGTCCTCCGGGCACCCCAGAGTGGAATTCTCCGAGAACCTTTGGCTTGTCTGATTCCTTGAAGCACCGCAACAAGATGTCGTCAATATTTCTAAAATATAGCCCCTCGGGGCGCAGTACATACTTCAAGGCGTTCAACCTAAACCTCCTTCTTTGTGAGGCGTTGAGATGATCTGGACATCTCCCTGTGTTGAAGTACCACATTAGATCATTTGTCCAATCATTCTCCTCTAATAAGGAGTTGGAAAGGTTGGCCTCTGTTACTGGATTCTCCCACTGGCAAGCAGAGATTTCGACTGCAACGCTTCGGGCCAATTCTTGGCATAGAGCCCGACCTCGGATTATCTTTGTTGGCCGTACCTTTATGTCAAATTCTTGTATCTTGGCAATCCATCCTGCCCTCTTGTGATCCGGTTCTCCTTGGATGATAAAATTTATGACGTTCGGGTGTATCACGAAGATAGTTATCCGACTCTGGGAGACAAAGTGCTTGAACTTTCTCAGGGATCTCATAACTGTGCACTTGTCGCTCGATAAAATTGTATCTTTCTTCCTGCGGTTGAATCACCTGGCTTAGAAATGCTATGGGGTGCTCCTCGCCATCATCTCCCTTCTGAGTCTGAACTGCAACGTAGCTTTCGAGCTCTCCCACTGTGTACAGGATGAAATCCTTGGAGTAGTCTGGGTTTATTAACACTGGAGCCTGAGCAATCATGGCCTTGATCTCATCAAAGGCTTGCTTCCTCTCCTCAGTCCAAATAAATTCAGCATCCTTTTTCAGGAGCTCAGCCATGGGCTTAATTACTTGTGCAAAGTCAGGCACAAACTTCCTTACAAAGTTGATTTGGCCAAAAAATGATTGCAGCCCCTTTTTGTCGACCGGGATGGACAAGCGAAGAAGAGCCTCCGCTCTGTCAGGATCAACTACAAGGCCTTTTTCAGAAATGACATGGCCCAACAGTTTGCCTTCCTTCACCGCGAAGACTGACTTCTTTGGGTTGATGGAAATGCCAAATTTGCGACATCTCTCAAATACTTGCCGCAAGTGGGAGGCATGGTCCTCTCTCCTGGGTGAAAACACAGTCATGTCATCCAAGTAGATGACAATGATCTTGTTGAGCAGCTCTCGGAACACCAAGTCCATAGCCCTTTGAAATGTAGCCCCGACATTAGAAAGACCGAAGGGCATACGCTGATATGCAAACGTTCCCCATTTGGTGGTGAACGTCGTCTTGTGCTGATCTTCATCTTTCACCCAGATTTGGTTATAGCCGGAGAAACCGTCTAAGAGAGAAAATCTTTGAGCTCTTGCGACCACGTGAAGGATTTGATCAATTTGAGGGAGCGGGTAATGATCCTTCAGTGAAGCCTCATTGAGGTTCCTGAAATCCACGTAGAGACGAATGTCTCCATTCTTTTTCCTTACGGGGACCAGATTTGCGACCCAAGAAGAATGTTTGATGGGATAGATGATTTTGGCCTCCAACATCTTCAAGAGCTCCACTTTCATCATGGCTTCAATTTTTGGGTTCACCGCCCTTTGCTTCTGCCTGATGGGCTTCGCATTATCTTCCAGTTCTATGGTATGTTGGATCATCTCTCTGTCGTACCCCTTCAGGTATTGGTAGCACAAGGCCAAAATATCTGGGTACTCTTTGCACAAAGCTCGGATCTGCTCTAACTCCTCATCAATGCAATTTGTTCCGACCTTGATCACCTTTCCAGGTTCCAGTTCCAGGTCCATGTACTGCTTGGGGTCTACTTTGATCCTGTGGGATATGGCTCTATCATTCTGATCAAAGAGGCTCTCCAGGATAATCAGTCCTTTCGGGACATGATTATTCTTTAGCTGTATCAACCCCTCATATTGCTCGTCATTAGGGTCTCTACCTTCTATTGTACTAGCTTCATTTATCAAAAAGGTGACGATATCCTCGTCACAGTCGAACACCTGCCAGTGGGTGTCCTTGTCAGGAACAGAAGGCCTATAAATGGTACGAACCGGCTTCGGCTTCTAGACAGTGTCATCAGCCGGGACGTACTTGGCTCCAACAGACGCCAGAATGTCAGCATGCTTATTCTTTTCACGAGATATGGCTTTGACATTCAAAGAGTCAAATGACTCCATCAGATCCTAGATACGGTTACAATACGCCTTGAGGTAGTGCTTCTTGGAGGCGCACTTATTGGTAATCTGGTTGCACACCAGCTCTGAGTCGCCAAAGATCTGCAAATGTTTTATCCCAAGCCTCTCTGCCTTTCTCAAGCCCAAGCACAAGGCTTCATACTCCACCGCATTGTTAGTGCAACTCCAGGCCAGCCTATAACAATAATCCTTTTGAATGTCGGATGGTGAAACCAGAAGTACACCTGCCCCGGCGCCATTCTTGCATCGGGCACCATCAAAGTACAGCTTCCACAACTTTTCTAGGGCAGGTCCAACATCCTTCTTTGAAGACTAATCAAGTCTTTCAGGCTGGGTGACGGAGTAGCAACCTTGTTCGGTCTCAATCATGGCATTGAAGTCCAGTAAGGAGAACTCATCCTCCACTTGCAACAGCTCCAGGGTCTCCCCCGCCAAGTCTACCTCTACCAGTTCCTCAGTCGTCAGATGAACCATGTCATTTTGTTGTTCTTCCCTAGATATCTTCTCGACTAAGAAAGTGGAAGGCTTCTCATTATAAATATTCAATCTCCTTCCTTTGAAAGGCACCTCATATGTGAATAATCCAGCGACAAATATCCACCCAACTTCGCAGTGAACTCCCTAGAGAGACACATGCCGAAGTAGGGTTCCAAGTCCACCACTACGATTTCTTGGATAACCACGATGTCGAGTGCTTTATGCAGACGGATTGGGATGTCCTTGACGACTCTGACTGTCTTGACAGGAGTGCCGTCTAGTTGCAGCACACCTTGGCTGCTCCTTGTGTATTCCATACCAATCTCTTCGCAGACAGCCCTTGGCATGACAATAGTGGAGGCACCAGAGTCCACCATGCAATTATGTACTATGTGGCCTTCCATTCGCAAAGACAGATAAAAAGTTGGTGGCCTGTTTTTCTCGGTAGCAGAAACTATCAAGGGCTGAGCTAACACAGCAGGCTGCGTCGGTTTCCATCTTTCACATTCTTCAAGGATTCCTGCAACAGGTCTACCTGTCCTGGGAGCAGAAGAGCATCATACATGCTTATTTTGCTGGATTTTTCTTGAGCTCGTCGACTATATTGTAAGTCGAAGTGTCGGCTCCTTCTGTTTCTTTTGCTGGCTCGTACCTGGTTCGGTATTGTTGCGTGGCTTCAACCCTCTATCTCTTCGTCAGCGACGGGTGCCTCAGCTTTTCTTGAGCTTGTTCTTTTGTTTCAGCTGGAGGTTGGGCCGTCGGAGCGTTGACCACAGGAGCCTTGAGCGTTGGGAGCTTTTCTTTGGCTGTAGGAGGTAAAGGCGGCTTATCAGCAGCTGGCATAGCAAGCTGCGTCTTCTCCCTTCTTGCATATACCTTCAACGGCTTCATCTGGGTTGTGGTGGCCTCAATCGGCTTTTTGCCCTCCTTGGTCAAGAGGGACACGGGATCTTCTTTAGGGACTACAAAGTTACCTTCATCGTCACGGATCATGTATGCTTCATCTTCCAGGGCGCTGCCCGCGAGGGTCTAGATATAATGTTGATGCAACATGTAACCCTCCTCTCCATGTGGATCGTTGCAAGTAGAGCACCAGTTAACGTGGTCAGAAGTGCCTGGTTGAGCATTGTTGGCAGCATTCCTTGTCGGAGGCCTTTGCGCTTGAGCGGCTTGATCTTTTGTCAACGCGGGAGGAGGATATGGCCTCCTAGGAAGAAACTCCATCTGAGCTTGCTTCTTCTTCATGATCATCATGTCGTTGGAGATTGTATGGTAATCGGAGGCAAGAGCCCGCACTTCCTGAAGGATCTTATTCTGAATATCATTATCAACAGGCGCCGGCCGGGCCGGCGGAGGCAATGCGGCTAATGGTGGGGGAGCAGAATATGTCGGGTATTGAGGGGGAGCTGGAAGTGCTGGATATTGCGGAGGTGGCGGATTAGGATAATGGACCTGGGGTGGATCATACGGATTCATAACTGACGTTGGGTTTCACGGCTGATGGGGGTACTGATTGGACGATGATGACGTTCCACCAGACGCGGGCGGATATTGTGACTGAGGGAATTCGGGATAAATGGGAGGCTGCATTCTAGGAGGAAGTTTGCCTATAGAAATTCTGTCTAATTCTGCTTGCTGAGCAGCCTCATACAAGGCGGGAAAAGTGTTGACCCGGGCTATCTTAAGAATTAGACAAATGTCTGAATTAAAAGACCTCAGGTAATAGTGAGCAGCTTGTCCTGCAGAAGGATGCAGCTCAAGGGGTACTCTTTTCCAGGACCTCACAAACCTCACGTTGAAGTCCGATATCTCCTCTTGCGAGTGGCGTTGAATACTTTGAAACTGGTGCAGCAGTGAGGAAGGATCAGCGGACTCATTGCATCCCTTCACTAGTCTGCCCGCTAGTTGGGGCCATCCTGTGATAGATCCCTCCGGCAAGGATCTCCACCAGTAGAGAAACCTTCCTCTCAGAGAGAGAGCTAACAGTCGGGTCTTAACACTTTCATTAGTGATAGAGTGCAGTGCATCCAAGGCCAGAATGTCTTGGATGTGCTCGTATGCTGTCTTCCCGGAGCCATCATACGTAGGAATGGATTTCAAGGCAGCGGGAGGAACAGCTTCTTGTCCAACTAGAGCCAAGGGCCCTGTGGAATCAACGGCTGGGAAGAGATCATCATCATTTTGCTGATTCTGGGCAGCCATGTCTTCTTCCTCTTCTTCAAGTTGATCAGTGGTATAATCAGTATCAGTGTTGTTCTTCAATTTCGGCCTCCTCAACTTCTTCAACTTCTTCAACTTCAGCTTCTTCTATTTCAGCTTCAGCTTCGGGTTCGTGCTCGAACCTATCGTCTTGGTGAGCTTGGTAGTCAGCCAGCCTTACTCGCTCTCCAGGAGCGTTGATGTCAATTTCGTAGAGATCAGGCTGTTGTCCTGGGTTCCTTGCTCTCCACCTTCTTGTATGCATGAAGGCGCTTTTGATATTGGACCAGTCTCACGGACTCAGAGAATATTCAGGTACAGCAGAGTCGCCAGGTGTTCTGATTTGACAACAATGAAGCGAACACCGATGCTTCGATTCTGTTTTGGGGTGGGAAACTCCCATGTCCCACCGCGCATGCCAGAGAAACTGTTGGTTACGAATTTGCCACTAGGATAGGATTTTAATCTATTTGCGCCCTAGTTCGCCCAGTAGATTGAAAGGCCGGAAGGAAGGAATGCCTTCCGTGCCAATCTCCGGAGGAGGCCGGCTTCCTATGTTTTCTCGATTTGGGTTTTAGCTCAGAGTGCAGGAAAGAGATTACAAATTACTGAAAGAAACATAAATATGCTTGTTTCGGGTGGGGAAGATAAGCAGCACGGAAACTAACCAATCACCACTACTAACAACAATTCTAGACAAAATATGTAACAGAAACCATTAACGTAACTTTATCCTATGTATCCCTCACTTTAAGCATTCCAGGTACACTTAATTGCCAATACCGATATCTAGATAAGCAGAATAAAAGTAATCAGAAATATAAGTAACATGAGGCAGAAACACTTAACGAAGGCGGCATATAAAATAAAGACAATCAATGGAGCCAAGTATATTTTGTATTCAAAAGCAAACGCATAGCTACAGAAGTCTCCTAGCAATATATCTCCCATCCACCCTTATACAATGATATGGCGCAGCTATTTATAGCGCAATTTTCCCCCCGATTACAACTTTGGGCATAGAATCCCAGACCTGACAAAAGCTGGAAAAGCTAACAAAAGCGGCAAAAAGCGGCTAATGTTGACCTCTGCGGGTATGGAATGTACTTGCAACAAGGTCCACCTGAAAACTTGGCAGCTACGTGGCAACCCGGTAGATGAAACCTCGAGTCAGTTTGAATGAGGGCAGACATGATACAATGTCAGTTCACGCTCGCACACCTTCTGTCACATCTTTGACTCGAATCTAGAGGCTGGACACCTGTCAGCATCTGATGGGGGGAAGAAATTGCCTTCAAAGCTCATCTTTTATATCCCGCCCGACTTCGCTCAAAAATGGAGCGCAGCCGGGAGGCGCAGGGTGAAAGCAGCGCAGCCAAGAGGGCCTTCGTGCCTTAGAAATTTCATGGCAGCGTTATCTCATCTTTTGTCCGAGTGCGCACAAACTGGTGAGCGCAGCGCGACTTCGTTGCGAAGTCGGGCGGATCAACACTTAGCAAGTTTTTTGATGTCTTCAAAGCAAGGCCGCCCTACTGCGCACCATCCTGAGGGCGCCGCCCGACCTCGCTGCGAAGTCGGGTGGTCCCAACACAGCCAATTTTTGGCTATTCTTCAAATAATGTCGCCCAGGTGTGCACAAAATTAGGAGCGTATCCCGACTTTGCTGCGAAGTCGGGCGGCTCCATACTTAGAAGTTTTCTGGGCACAGCTCTGTTGATATCGCCCGAATGCGCCGAAATGGGCAAGCGCATCCCGATTGTGCTGCGCAGTCGGGCGAACAGTAGCACTTAGAAGATTTTTGGGCACATTTGCCCGCTCAGAGAAACAACTAAAAACATGGAAAAGAAGATGGAGAAAATGAAACTGATGGCAGAAGAGTAGAAGGGACAATGTGAAGAAAGGGAGAGAAGAAAGAGGGAAGGTAAAGCAGCATTCTTACAAATTTTCAAGACATGGCACCCCGAGCAAAATGTGACGACAGGTTCAAAACTTTAGATTCATTTCGGAGGCAATTTCATGTTGAACATTTGGAATTTCCCAAAAATTTTGCAAAATCCAGATGCAGTTGAGAAAACTAAGAACATATATCAAATACAAATACACAACAATTCATGAGCATAACTTTATACAAGGTATTAATGTGGAATGAAATCCCATCATGGGAATATGCCACTTGGAAACAACAGGTTGTAGAAGAAGAGCATCACTATGAACCAGTTAGACAGCAAACCCCTCCCCCCTGCCCCCCCTTTTCCGGTCACACATGCCGCACCTCGATGTTAATAGAAATATATTGTGTTATATAATGCAAAGTTGAATTTCTTTTTATCAAAGCATTGTAGTCAACCTAGTCAAACTTGCCCTTGCACACTGCTATTTGCAAGGGGGCTTGATTGGTGTCAAGGAGGATATAACGAAAATTAACTTTCTTTGTCTCCGAAGAATCTGCATAAAAGAATGATTGGCGGCTGCTTGGCAAAATACAAATCATCTATACCTTATACACATTGTGCGAGTATTAGGTCTTTTCGCTTACATTTTCAGCCTAACAATGTTGGAAATTACTTTTAACTCTATAAAGCTACAAATGTGATCAGACTAATTCGGGCAGTCTATAAAATACGGTCAGATCTGCATTTGGTCAAGATCCAACAGTATTTGGTAACTATGCCCGTCACTGTAACTATCATTAGATTCTTGCACATTATGCTGCAAATTTCTCATCTCTATGTAACAAACATTGTGAAAAATATCAAGAAAAATCGGAGAAAAATCATACCAATTTAAGACCTCAATCTTTAGACCATTTTGGACATCTGGATCATGATGGTACCACTAATCATAAGCAGTTCCCTCATAGTATAGTGATGTGAACCAAATCTTTTCTGGATCAGTCATTGGATTCATATTAAAATATACATCCACTTAAGAATCCATGCACAAGGTTCAATTTTCTCTAATGCTTCAAATTTGGGGACCTCTACCTTGGCATTCTTTGTCAAATTTCTGTTCTGGACAATTATTCGTTCCTTGTTGCACATGTCAATATTTCTTCTCGTCTCACAATATGCACAAAAGTCATAATTCAGCCCGAAATCTTCATCATTGACCATGTAGTCCCTCCACTTTTAATTGGCTCTTCATTAAAATCTCTTCCTTTCCTTGTTGTATTCCATGGCCTAGGAGGAAACAGTGATTCAGGAACACCAACAAAACCTTCACATTCTTGTCTAGTACAGCGGATCTCAACCATACGAAGATCAATGAGAGGAAGAAGAGGATCTACAGCTTCTGTTCTGTAGGAGCAACCACATGGTTTGAGTCATTTCCCTTAGATCTTGACTCATGTTATTTATGTTTTGGACCAGGGGCTGAAAACTCTCTTGCACCTCCCTAATTCCATTCCTACTTCTTTTGTGTTCAAATTCTGATCTTAGACATTGAATCCACTTCAGAGTCTATCAGGATCAAGGCTCTGAAACTACTGTTATGATCCATTCCACTATCTAAATTAAAATGGAGACTCTTTACAATACATTCATTTCAAGAAGATTATTATTCATCTGGACCATTATCACTTTGTAAAAATAGAAAAGGAGAACTTTGAAAGGAATAAATCTGTTCTAGACTTACTAGAACAGCAGAAGCTCTGAGGTGAACTGCTGCAGCATTCTCAATATCTGATTTCCCCCTCCAACTCACCCTCGACCCTTTCAAAATGATTATTTTCAACTCTTTATAAAGAAACAGGGTTGAAGAGTGAAGAGGAATCTGTTTACGGTTATCTTTCCTAATTATTCAGTCACCTTCAGTTAATATGCATAACTGAAATTCTAACTGCATGCTAACTATTTGCTAATTTAACTAAGTTCCCAACTAGACACCTAAAATTTAGCTTCCTCTCAAGTCTCTTGTCTGAAGTAGACTTATTCTCCCGCTGATTATTCTCTTTCTAAAACTAGCTATTTCTATCCTAGGATAGAACCCTAATTATTTTATTTATTTCTTATTTATTTTATTCCCCCAATGCACATGAGTTTATTACAAAGACCCTCATATGAAGAGCATGTTAGGGCTATTGTCACAATAAGGAACAATCCACTCGATATAGCAGCATATTCTAGGAGTCCCAAGCGGTATGCACTATGCACCAAGGCCTGGGAGAATGCTTCCTTGTGATGAAAATGATGTGAAAGGTTAGTTTGTGAAGGCCCTTCTGAAAATGTTCAACCAAGCATAGACATCTATATTTCATGAGCAGTGGCTAGCATGTGTGAATCTCGAGTCCGGGCTTCAGTACAAGGAACGCTAGGGAGGATAGAGCTACTACTGCCTAGGAAGACCCTGAAAGATGGTAGATGTTGCATGGGACATGAGCATCCTCCTTTTGCAGCTAACTAATTCCTCTGTTACAGAGAGAAACCATCCACATGTAGATTCATACACTCTCAAGAGGAACAAGCTTCCCATTAGACAATAGAATAATCTAGTTGTACGACCTAGTGCCTTATATTTTTTGTGTGGACAGAATCTTGAACAACACCAGACGCCAACAATATATTTAGATGTTGACCATAAGCATGCCAGACAGATGATGAGAACAAAGACATGCAAGAGAGATTGAGAGATTGATTCAGGTCCTGCTAGAGGAGTTTTTTTTTTATTTTGGAGTGACTCAGAGAGCGAGGATAATGATGTACCAGATATATGAGCAACAGCACATGACTTGGAAGATAAGAAGCAAGATGAAGCCATTGGAAGTTCGAGTATTTTTATGTGTTGTTAGATATATTCCATAACTCATGTTTAGACGGACTGGAAGAACTCTATTGACAATGAGCTTGGTCAATGAGTCAAAACCTTAATTTCCACAGGAGGTACAACAGGAACAGAGTTAGGAAAAGGGAACATCCCCCTCTAAGAGGGGATGCCTAACAAGCATCCATTATAACCCCTCTATGCGGGGATGCATAGACATCCCTTGAATGGGAAAAAGGGAAAAAATAAATTAAAAACAAACCCTAAACATACATGCAGACAACAGGCACTATGTACTGTGTTTCACACAGCAGAGAAAGATAGCTAACGCACCCCTAAAAACAATGACTTCCCTTTGCAAATGGAGTCTTCAATGCTGTATCTGATAGGGGAAAGAGGAAAATATAAGGTCTTTTTATTTCTTTGTAGTAAAGTTGTATGCCCAACAATGAATTTTGCCTTTAATATTATTAGCCTGAAACACATAACCATAGTTTCCTCATAATGCACCAAAAGCGGGTTGAACGCAACCTATTCTTCCATTCCTGAGAAATATTGCACAAAGAAGAAATTGAATCCCATCGAAGCTATGCAAAAACCCTCTCCAATAGTAGTTGTGGCGCCTTGCATAATACAAGATTTGCCTCTGTTTTTAAACATCCAGCAGCAGGAAGGGTGGCTATTACTCGAGGTGTCGTGATGTGAAGATGGAGATTTAGGTAATTCGTGTCAGGTGAGTGCAAGCGTCTTATGTGGAGCCAGCTGAAGCATTATTCATGGAGACAAAAAATTTATGCTAGTAATGTTTGAAAAATTGTATGCTAGTAATGTTCTTGATTATCACATCCAATAAGGCCTTAGTCAAACCTTAATGTATTTTTAAAATATACTGAAAGAGGCTACAACAAAATTTAAAAAAAAAACTTAAATTTAATACATAGATTTGTGTTTGTCTTTTTATTTTAAAATATTTTTGGTGTCTATACTTAGTATCAAATGGCATTAGATCAACCGGTTATATCCCTAAACTTTCAAGGAGGAGACTTAAGTTTGAATCTTGCCAAACAATACATGCATAATTGCCTAACTGTTGTAATACCACTGTGTGGTCATGACGTAATACGGGTGGGGCCTGTTTCAATCCTATATAATCAATTAAACTGAAAAAAAAAATGAAAGAATCATGCACACCTTAAATTTGTGCATTTTAACATGTTTTATAATTCATTACTTTTTTTTTTGATATTTTATATTTACTTAAATATTTTGATATCATTGTCCCCTTTACCATATTTTCTTTTTGTGTGCCAAACTACATTTTCCCATCCACATCTAAAAGGTTCTCAATGGAACATAGATCAAAACCCAAAAAGGTAAACTTTTGACCTAAAATATAGAAGGTGAAGTGAAAACTTTATCTTCACAGTATCTCAAGGTTAGACAGACTGGCATGACTCAGTTTACCATAAGCTTGGTCATAGGGTCGAAAACCCAAAGATCCATACAATTGACCTACTATAAAGCAAAAAGAAAATACTTTGCTAACATATGGGCATGCTGGCTTGGCCGTGACCTAATAATCACCTTCACCTTTTTCTAACCTTGAAATCACATGGTCAGACTATATTGATTAGTATGATTAAGGACACCTGTACGCACTTTTGGACATACCAAATGAAAAGAATTGTGTTTGTGTCTCAATTCATGGATGATGAATATGTTACTGCATTTTCAAGTTTAGTTCAGCATTTTATTGCATACTACAGCAAGAAAAAACTTCAATTCTGTTTTTTTCTTATTTCCTCTATGCCCTTTTTTCAAGCAACCATCCCCTATTGTCCCATAAAAAAGTTCCTCCAATCGCCTTCAATACCAGAAAAGCATCCCAGCAATTCCTACCCATTCTTGTCCCGCAAACTTTATAGAACATAGGAATATTTTCAATAAATATAAGTTGCATAAAATACCAAAGGCATACACCTTGCAATTTTACTCATCTATTATGTGCAGTGCTGATGAACAATGCTTTGAGATTGATAGGCAAGTTTATAAATTTAGATAAATAGATAGATACATAGATACGCCCATGCCACTCCTTCACTCTTAAGTACAAAAAAAGAATCCAGTAAACTGTAGTTCTGTGCAAATTTTATTGAATTGTATCCATTTCTTGTTTCCTTACAAGGCAGATAATATGGGACACCTAAAGACTTCAAGTTGTTGGTTGGTTTATTTATATTGTAGCCCAACAAGCTTTAAAATATAAGAGCTTTTCAATGGCATACACAAGCTTATATAAGAAGGTCTTGTGAAGCCTAGTAAAACAACTAATGCTCCTGGTATGATGATTAGATCAGGTGATTTAAAGTTTGTGGCCATGTGTTGCTAGTGGCATAGCTGGATAATATTGTCTAGTCATATGAGGATAAGTATTATGGTGGTTTGCTACTAAAAAATGTTAGGTGAATACGTAGTGGTTTAGTTAGTGCTTTTGGGTTAATGGTTAATGAAACATGGATTATTTTGTCTTTTCCTCTCTTTTGGTAGATGTACAAATATGATGAAAGATAGATGCAATGATAGATATGAAAGAATGGAAATGCATCCCAGCAATTCCTGCCCATTCTTGTCCCGCAAACTTCATTGAACACAGGAATATTTTCAATAACATATAAATCGCATACAATACCAAAGGCATACGCCTTGCAATTTTACTCGTCTATTATGTGCAATGCTTTGAGATTGATAGGCAAGTTTATAAATTTAGATATATAAATACATACACCCATGCCACTCCTTCACTCTAAGTACAAAAAAAGAATCCAGTAAACCGTAGGTTTGTGCAAATTTTATTGAATTTTATCCATTTCTTGTTTCCTTACAAGGCAGATAATATAGGACACCTAGAGACTTCAAGTTGTTGGTTGGTTTATTTATATTGCAAGCTAACAAGCTTGAAAATATAAGAACATTCCAATGACATACACAAGATTATATAATAAGAATACCTTGTGAAGCCTAGCTAGCAAAACAACTAATGATCCTAGTGATGATTAGGTCAGGTGATTTATAATAAATGTTCGTGGTCATGTGTTGCTAGTGGCATACCTAGATAATATTGTTTAGTCATATGAGGACTAGTGGGATGTTAAATGCTAGTTTGCTACTAAAAAATGTAAGGTGAATACGTAGTGGTTTAGTTAGTGCTTTTGGGTTAATGGTTTATAAAATATGGATTATTTTGTCTTTTCCTCTCTATTGGTAGATGGACAAATATGACAAAAGACATGCAATGACGGATATGAAAGATAACCAAGGTTATAGAAGTATCGGGGATAGGGGGGCAAGGAAATGGGTTTCAACAACGACAGGGGACGGCAAGCTAATTTTGGGAAACGGTTGGGGGACAGATAGGGGACAACAAGTATAATAGTATTAAAAATTTTAGAAATTTTCATGCGGTAGTGTGCCTTTTGCTAGGCTATCAGTACTTGTATCTGATGAGCTACCCTCATCATCCAAGTGAAGAGCCTCCAATGGAACTCCAACCAACCCCTCTTGATCCTCATCCTCATCAATCTATCTCGCATCCTCTGGATCAACATCCCATCATGTAGTTGGAGATTGCTTGTACTCTAGATTAACTCTCTCACGAAGGCGAAGAGAGCTATGCACTACAGCTAGCTTCTCCGCTCTGCAAGAGGTAAGCCTGTTCCTCCTCACACTGTGGATAAAGTTGTATGTGGACCAATTCCTCTCAACAGCAAAGGAACTAGCAACCTAGGAAAGAAGTTTTATGGCAAAATGTCGCAAGTTACGTGTATCATCCCCATATAGCTGCCACCATCCAATGGAATCTGATTGGGCAATGGTAGCCCTATCCTCTCTACACTCTGGTTGGCTAAGCAAGGGCCCCTAAGATTCACAAATTTGAGCCACTCATCTCTAAGTTTTGAGCCCTCCTCCCTCACATACATCTTTTTAAGGGCATTCAAAAACCCTTGTCTCACCTTTGTATCATCATAGGGAGGCACTCTCCTAGGCCTAGGCTCATATCACTTTCGGTTTACCACATATGCTGCCATATGAAGAAGGGTGTTCATCTTATCCCACCTCCTCTATATAATAGGTCTAATGTGGGTCTCATATAATGTTGGATCTCTAGCACATATGATTCTTGTTCTTTGCATCTCCCCTAACATGCTGTCAAAAGTCTCATAGATCTCTCCTAGACTAGGAGCATCTGTTTTAGCATATCTGATGACTGCAACAGTTGGGGCAATGAAAGACACAAAGTACCTACAAGAAATAAAAAGAAAAAAAATTAAAAACTTATATGAGCAATCCAATTTGAAACTACAAAAAACTAAAACAATTATGAGATAAAAATGAAAAATCAAAAAATAAAAAATAAACATAAACCAAATCTTAATTTCAACGTTTCTTACCTGGCTTGAGTCCACCAACTCCCATCCAATACTTTGTCTCTAATTTTCTTTACCTCCTCTGTCTTTGATACCGGCCACCTCTTCCACTCCGTGCATACTACCTTGATCTGTAAAGCATCTTGCACCTCAATCATCCTCTCCAATAAAATGAAGTAGGTGGCATATCTAGGATCTCCTGGTTTGATGAACTCCTCCTTTGAGAAGGACCGAACAAGGGCTAAGGAAGTGTGATGGTTGCAAATGAACATTTGCAAGTCTCTAGCTTTTGCAACCATAGCCCTCACCCAATCTATCCTCCCAATGTCCTTCAATGCATGAACACAACATGGGGTCCAAAAAATGTCTATATGAGTGCTCTATCATTTGCCCCGCACGATGGCAAACAGGGGCTGCATCTGTAATTACCTATAGTGTACAACAAAAATATTTAGATTAATTTATACAACAAAAATACTAAAATAGTTTCATTTACACAATCATATAAAATTTCATAAGAAAAACGGATATTGATTACCTGTAGAACATTGGAGGGTCCAACCTCCTCAATAGCCTCCTTCAACAGGAGGTACTGGTACTCAACATCCTTTCTTTTACTTGAGCAATCAGTGGCTCAAAGAAAATAGGGACATGTTGAACATGTGACAATAATATTGATGAGTGGACATTGATGAATGTCACTCCACCCATACATGACGATAGAACATCCACTCCTCAACCATGTGTCCCTCATCTGCTCCATAACCAAAACTGCATCTGGAATATTTTTTCTCCAAGAGAGGTACGAAGCTTATGCTCTCCTGGCACTACATATGAAGGCCCTGCCTTGGATGCTTTTCTAAATGCTTCCTTTAAATAGGGGGAGCGTGCAAGATGGAAAGGAAGCCCATGTGCAAAAAATAATTGTGCTATAGCATCATCTGCTTCCTCTCTTGCTTGCACGTTAAGCATGTCTTTTATAGTCCCTATTTTCCTTGAGGGCAGCGGTAGCATACTAGAGGTTTGGGTTTCTTGTCTTGAGGAGGCTCCATGGTCACTTCTAGATGTTTGGCCAGGTTTAGGGAAAGACATGCCCAAACCTCTCAGTTTGGCCTCTTGCACAAGCTTATTGGCTTCAACCACTTGTAGCCGGTTCATTTTTTTGCAACCCTAACCCTTGTTCCTAGTTTTTCAATAAGATGAGATTCAACCCTAGTATAGCTGCTCTTAAACTCAGTTTGACAAAAACGGCACAACCATGTTCTTGAGCCCCCAAAAAAAAAATTTGAATTTTTTCCCACAGTCACGGTTGGTTACACATTGCAGAAGAAGTTTTCTAAGATTAAATGGACCCTTGGCATGTTCATTTAACATTGACGATGGACAATCAAAACTAGAAGTAGTGTTGCCCTCTTTGGAAGTTTGAGAAGGTTGGCTATGAGAGGAAGAATCCTTATCAGTATTTTGATTTTCCCCCTCCATTTGAATGTCACATGGGTCTGATTCATATCCTTCACTGTTGCTCATGTTGAAACTTAAAAGAAAAATAGGAAAACAAAGTTGGATGAGATAATGAAAATAGGAAAACGAACTTGGATGTTGATTTGCTCCTCCTTTCTCTTGCTGATCTCTGTTTTGTGACTTCTTTTCTCCTCCTTGCTGCTCTCTTCACTGCTGTGTTTTTTTGGTGGGTAGTGTGTTTTTTCAAATGCTTGTAATGAGTGTGTTATAGATTTTTTTTAGGGTTGGGGGGATGGAGACTTTTGTGGGTCCCACCCCCCTCGTGTTTAAGTTTTAAAATTTAAAAATAAAAAATAAAAAATCAATGTTATATGGATGCCCAGTCGTGGGGGACGGCCAACCATCCCCCACGGCGTCCCCTCACATTAGGCATACCGGGGACAGTCCCCCATGGCCTGGTGGCATCCCGGGAACGACGGGGAAACGTCCCCTTTGACGTCCCCCCATACTGCGGACGAAAGGGGGATGGGGACGCGCTCCCAGAGGTGGGGGATGCATCCCCGTGGAACACTGAAGATAACTTATTAATGTCCCTAGATGACCGGAGTAGGCCAATGGGACTCAATGAAAAGAGCTGTTACAATCCACTGGAGTACCAGAAAGTACTATGAAAATAAGGGCCATTTAGTGACTATTCCTGCCATAGTCAGTTAAGTTGTGGGTATATATATAGTTATAATTATAGACAATGTTGACATTTGATGTTAATAATTGATCTAAAGAATTAATTGTTAATTTGCTTTGTTGTCTCTGTTGTCTTCTCATTTATTTGTAGTTATATTGTCTGCTCACAGATAACATAATACAGTAAAAGATTGAGAAAACTATAAATATTTTGATCCATACAGTGCTTATATGTGTAACATTGCTATGTCTAGCTTTTAAAAAACATTGGATGATATGATGCTGAACATACATATTTTTTTTAAAACAAATTAATTAATCCATCAAGTAATGCTAGGAAGTGAGGTTGAGCGTTTCAATGGAGAATGTGGACTTGAAGGGTCAAGTTGTAAATAAGCAATAGCAGTAGCACTTCTATGCACAATTTTATACTATACAAATTTGCCCAGATTTATAACATTGAAAGATGTAAAAATGACTTTTTCAAGATATGTATCGATTAATTATCCACCTAAATATTCATTGAATTCCCTTTCTCTTGAAAGCTAGTACGAGGACATATACCCTCCCCAAACAGTGCTGTAGCAGACTTCACAGAAATAAACGCATTTACAAAAAAACACACTGAAAAATGAGGAATCTTAAAGTCAATGTGACTATGGAGCAGAGGAAGGAGTAAATAAGAGTACAAAGATATCAAAGATTACTCCTCACTTCCCATGCAACTTCCCTTTCTTTTCCAGGGAACCCCAACGATGTGATCTAGTTCAGCATTGGCATTCTGCCATTTGGTTTTATGGTGGTATTCCAAATAAACTAACATTACTAATGTCATGTTATAAATGCTATAGTAATATTCATAAATGAGTTCAAGTTTGATGTGAATATTAATATGACTAAATGTTAATGGTCTTCTAAGACTAAATGTTAATGGTCTTCTAAGTGAATTTTTTAAATTCCTAAACCAAAAAAATAAAACAAAATCAACTTTCTGTCAATGTAAAGGTAATGCTGAAGAGACATCCGGCAGTCAAGGTAAAAGAAAGAAAGGAGCTCCAATGGATCCAAACATTATCACTAATCTGTAGTAGAATGTAAAATAGACACATAATCCGTGTCATCACCAACCATCCCAAAAAGGTAGACACAGGCTCTAATTATGTTCCCAAGAGATGGCTAGGACTGAGGGGTCCTGGTTGGATAAACTTGAAAGGGCATGAAGTTTGACCCCTCAGGACTCTTCTAGGATCCATGGCCCTGGAACCAATAGAAAAGGATAGAAAAGTGGTAAGCTGTATCTGCCTACAACTCCTGGGTACATGAAAGGTGGTCGAAACCTGATGTCGGAGAATTGCAGTTCTATCATGTCATGTGCAAGTTCTTTACTTTTATAGATTGCAAATTTTGTATTATGTTTTTACTGTTAGATCTCGTTCTTTACTTTTCCCTACATCCATTTGGTACCAGAGCAGCTTGGTACAAGTTGTACATGTTACGATAATTGTATAGATTGAGAGATTATCCAGTTCAAAGTGTTGAGAGAGACCGCAGTAGATGACCATTTTTGCAAAAAATTAGAGGAGGGCAAGAGATGGAAGAGATGATGATCCCAGTACATATTTTATTGAGGGAAAAGATATCATCGAGGAAAGATTTATGAAAAAGAAACTGAACTTGAAAAGGAATAAATATTAAAGAGAGTTCTCAAGGAAAGTAAGATTGAAAGAAAGAAAATTGGGAATGACACAGAAAACCTGCTCTCATGATTGGATCAGCTGATGAAAGGTGTGTATTTAGTGGTTGCACATGCTAAAGCACCAAGAAGCAAAACACTGAATGAGTCAAAACACTGTATGTTGAGACACAGGACAACATTCCAGATGAAGATGGAGCTGACCATGAAGAGAGCATTCTACTTCAATGATCAAGTTTCATTTGGGATAAAGGATACAATATATTTAAACAGTGAACCTAGAGGTTCAATAATTTGACCAGGAGGGTTTTATGCAAGGCATCCAATAATAAATGTTTTAAGGATAATATTATCTAATCATTTAAGGATAAGTGGAATATTAAATGTTGGCTTGGTATTATATAATGGTGGGTGGATAGGTAGTAGTTTAGATAGTGGCTTTCGGTTCATGATTTACCAGCACACTGTTTATAGAACATTGTTTCATTATATATTTGCCTCATAAAAAGAAGATAAAGTGCACATTGGTAGACACACAGATTTGATGAAAGGCAGACTTGATGATAGAGAAATGTCACATAATGGTGGTGAAGAATGCAATCAAATGATGGTTGTGTAAATCTGTCTTCAAGTGTGGATGTGAACAAGTTATTAAGAATTTGAGTGTTAAGCTTATATCGTGTCTTTGCTTCTGCTTTCTTGAGTTTGTGTTGGTTCTTGTTCTTTGATATTCCCTACCTTCACAACCTTGTGGCCTCACACTAAAATTATAAGGCCTTGTAAAAACCTCAAGAAAAGATCAAATTTGAGATAGAAACGTCAAATAGAAATTACAACATTGCAAAGTACGTCTTGAAGTAATTCCTATAATAGGTAATATGTTTATATTTGGTTGAACCATAAAAATATAATAATGTCTCGTGCACATAAAATTTATTTAAAAAAAAAAATGGAAAATCCTAAAAACAATGCCAGTAGGAGAGGCTAGATGAAAGAAAAACAATATGAGAAGTGTAGGAATGGTGGAAAAAACTCAAAATATGATGTACATTGTATAAGCCTATGACATCAAGACAATGACATGTGGTGGCTCATTGTATTTTCATTTCCTATTAAATATAACTCGGCCAGTTAATGCTTCCATGCTCAACTATCATCAATTCCAAGATTTTTTTAATTAAAGCTTCTGTAGCGTATGATTCACTATTGGGTAGCCAATTCTAATGTTAGACATGATAAATGTTCCTTATCTGTCATGGTCCTTGCTGAAATCTCCTGAAAAACACTCCCTTTTAATACCTGATGTCACTTAGGTTATTCACATCCAGAGTTGGTGACAAATCTGTATAATATTTCCATTTTCATGATTATGATTTGATATGCTGAATACTCCATTTCTATATGAGAGAAAAACAAAACAAATCTGCCTCAGAATTTTTTGAAAAAAAATATATATTCAAGCAAAACCTTTATAGACGCTTCTCCATTTTAGCAACAATTTTCAAAGAAGGATGCCATACCTCTTTACTGCCCAGATCAGCACAAGCATGTAGAGCAGAATGATATACAGTTAATTGCCTGTTAATAAAATTGCGACGTTGTACAAATTCAGCAGTAGGAATGTTGTAAAGCTCTTCCTCAGTTACACCAATCATTCCAGAATCTCCAGCACCACTTGAAGCTTCTACGGATGACCAACCTTTTGACTGTTTGACTAACTCAATAATCTTATCCAGTGCAATAAATACAAAGATCAGGATAGTGTACAGAAGATAAAATTTGATGAGAAGACAACTCTTTGAATTTAATAAAAAAAAAAGGCCTTAGCTCTCGATATCCATAGAAATGGTATAACCTTAAAGGTAGTCTCTTCTGTTACAGGTTTTCTGTTCTTAAATGCAGTTATAAGGCCAGCATAGCAGAACTTATTCAAGCCAAGGCCAGCAGCAGTCATATCACGTACAATTGCATATCTGTAACACATTTACTAGTCAGATCAGTTATCTATTAATTGCCTGAGTTGGCTGCATAACATTTCATTTCACTGTAACTTTATTTCATCACAATGGGATAATAATCACAAAGGTAAAGTTGCAAATCATTTTTAACAAAACACATAATATAAACTGAAGGCCCTGACATCCCAATTAACCTCTTTCAGCTCACAACTACAATAACCGGTGCTTAAAAATACCTAAGGAGGTTATCCAAAAACATATCA
The DNA here is from genome assembly GCA_028583015.1 of Wollemia nobilis. Taxonomy (NCBI): domain Eukaryota; kingdom Viridiplantae; phylum Streptophyta; class Pinopsida; order Araucariales; family Araucariaceae; genus Wollemia; species Wollemia nobilis. The sequence continues at coordinate 12,088,547 of JAQPPZ010001106.1, forward strand.
ATAGATCTGATTCCAGCCTGCCCAAGCTTACTCACAAATAAATTAATGCTAATGTGTATAAACTAGTAGCTACAGGGGACCTAAAATAATATGTTTATGTAATAGCCCCAAGATAACCACATCAGCTATCCCTATTTATTTGGCTCAGACCCTTAGCTTAGGATGATTCGGCCCTTGAGCATTAGAATTAGGGTTTCTTAGTTTGTTAGTCTATATATAGAAAGAGATGTTGTAGTTGGATCATCAATACATTTATTTTTTTCCCATCGCCTGAGCATTAGAATTAGGGTTTCTTACTTTGTTAGTCTATACATAGAAATAGATGTTGTAGTTGGATCATCAATACATTAATTTTTTTTCTATCACCTCAGTGCACAAATCAGATTTTGCCCTCTCTATGTGGCTAAGAGACTTCGCCCTCTTTGAGTGGCTAGGATTTGCTTCTATGAATTGGATCTGGATCTGTTCAAATCTTATTGGATTTGCTACTCTGATTATACATTCTTTTTCCTGCTGCAAATTCTTGGTGAATATTGTGGAAAATGTTGTTTTCTTGAAGCTGTTTTGTAACAAGTGGTATCAGAGCAAGAACTTTGGCTTCCTATGGTGGGCAAAAAGCACAATCAGAACAGCATTGAACCTTTGTCAGCCAAGACAGCATCAATCAATCAGGTAATTTCTGTCCAATTTTCTTTTTGCTATCATTGTTTTGGCACAAGTATCTTCCATACTATTTTGGTTTAGGCAGAACTGACTGCACCCCTTAAACCCAAGAGAGAGAGAGACAGAGAGAGAGAGAGAGAGAGAGAGTTGCGTACGTCAGGACCCTCATAGGATACCCATCCCATCCTAGTTGCCTCGTTCAGCTGATCAGAACAAGATATGTCTCTGGTAACCATTTCTAAACAATTTTAGATGATTTCTGTGTCTCAATTTCAATCAATAGTTCATGTTGGATCCAGGCAACCAATTGACAAGTGCCTGAGAAGGTCAACTCAAATTGATGAAGAGTTTATGAACCATAAGAAGCATCATTAAAGGAATCTGGGCAAACATCAAAACATACCAGAAGGTATCAATAGTTTCAATACTCCGTCTTCAGCCTAATGCCACCATGAGTTCCTCCTCTACTTCTCCCACTGGAAGCATCCCTCTCATCCTTCAATGTTCAGAAGAACATTGAAGGATTAAGGTCAGAAATGCTCCATATGTTTCAAAATACTCATGGCAGGACTACTACTGTGGGTGTGCAACATTGTGTCAATGAGATGTAGTGGCAACTGAAGGACATCGTCGCTTTGGTAAAATGATAAAAGAGGGAGCGAGGTTCCAAACACTGAGTGTGCTCTCGAAGCTGACTTTCATCAGAAAGCTACCAAGCAAGATACATATACAATCATTTGGCAGAGATCATTCCAGGAATGCAAATAATAAGCGAGGTATAGATCCTGATTTTGATATAACAATTGGAGGCACAACTCATCTCCTAGAATGGCCTCCCACTCTTCCTGTACTAAAGCTTAATCATTTGCCATTCTCAAGAGAGGACCCTAGAGGGTAAATCTTTAAAATGGAATGACTCCTACATTTACATAGGGTACATAAAGCTGGTAAGGTCACTATTGCTTGCTTCCCAACTTGATACCCATTCCTTCCATTGGATCTTGTGGGAATTGCAGCATAAGGGGAGTAATATCCTTTGGCCATAATTTAAGATGTTCTTGAAAAAGTTTGATAAAGGACCTTCTTCTTCCATTGTTGTCAGATTCCTTCAAACTAAGCAGACAGGGTCAGCTGATGAATATTGCATTGAATTTATGAGCATTCTCCCCTAAAACTAAAACTTGCATCCATCTATGGTATTTTCAAAATTCAGACATGGACATAAGGAAGAAATCCAACGAGAAGTTGATATGCATGATCCTCATTCCCTCCCTGATGCAGAATGATTGGCCAATGCAGCAAAAAATAAGCTCAAGGTGTCTGAGTTCCAACCCAAGTGAGACTTCAATACTTGTAGGCCTTACTCCAACAAATGCAATGATTATTGTCCTTGAGGATTTTTCTGGTTCATATGTAAATCTCAACATTCACGAGATTAAGCATGTGAGGAAAGGAAGAAGTTCCACATGGAAGCGAGGGAAATCAATCCCAATGAGTAGAATACACCGACATCTCCACACTAGGAGGATTCCACTCAACAAGATGAGGTCAGGCACGGGGAGAACCAAGTTGGCCTCTTCACTCTTCCACTAATGGAGGTGCAAAAGCATCACACCACCAAGGTATAAGGTTTTATCAAAAATCAGTGGGTCGGTGTTTTGATTGATTCTAGAAGCACTCTCAATTTCATAAGTCGAGATGCAATCAAACACCTAGGGTTGTACATTAATGCTTTGGATACATCCAATATATTGATTGCAAATGGTGGTAGCGTTTCTTGTGTGGACGAGTTTCCAATGTCATTATTATGATGAGTAGATACTTAGATAGGAAGTCTATATGTGACAGATTTGGGCAGTGCAAATATTATCCTAGGGGTTCAATGGCTCAATGGCTGTCCCAATTGGATGATGTTTCTTTGAATCTACAAAAGTTATATGCTCAATGGATGGACAATGGGAGGTTCATTAAACTCCAAGGTTTGCAACCCAACCATCCAAGGTTGTTAGTTCTCATTAGATGGACAAGAAGCAAGGGCATATTTGCACAGATTTGTTGCATTGAAGTCATTGCAGCCAAGCAGAATTTTCCTATCTTCCTCTAAGATGTAGTCCCGCATCAACAAATATGCTAAAGTATCTGAGGAACCCAAAGGCTTTACTCCCAAGTGCATGCATGATCACGCTACCCACATGATTCTAGGCAGCCATCCCCCAAATGTCCTCCATTATCATTATCCTCAACCTCAAAAATCAAGAATTGAGAAGCTCATTCAAAACATGATGCAGCAAGGAATCACTCAACCCATTACTAGCCCTTATTCTTCCCCTATTGTCATGGTGAAGCGCAAGGATGAATCTTGGCAGATGTATCCAAATTTTTGACCCCTCAATAAGCTTACCATCAAAGATTAAATTCCAAATCCTGTTATTGATGATCTATTAGATGAATTGCATGGTGCCTGATTTTTACTAAGCTAGACTTGTGATCTAGATTTAATCAAGTTTGTCTCAGAAAAGAGGATATTCCTAAAATTGCTTCTCAAACTCACGAGGGTCATTATTTGTTTTTGCTGATGCCATTTGGTCTTACTAATGCCCCATCCTCCTTTCAAAGTTCAATGAAATCGGTATTCCGACACCTCTTGCAGAATTTTTTTTTGGGTCCATTTTTTATAATATTTTGTTCTATAGTAAGACATGGGCATGTGGAGCAAGTGTTCAAATCTGAAAGCATAAGCAATTATTTGTCAAGAGGTTTAAATGTTCCTTTGGATCACATTGTGACTCAAGAATGTGTCAAGGACCCTAATAAGATTCAAGTACTGCAAGATTGGCCCATACCTAAATCTCTTATGTGTCTTCATGAGTTCTTAGGTCTCATTCGTTAATATAGAAAATTTACAAAAAATAATGGGAAAACTGTAGCTCCTTTGATGTCTCTCACCAGGAAGGATGCTTTTATCTAGGACATAAGAGGCTACAAGATCATTTACTACCTTGGAGGAAGCTATGTGCTCCACTCCAGTTTTGGCTACTCTTGATTTTAGTGAATCCTTTGTAACAGAATGTGATGCTTTAGAAACAGGTATAGATGTTGTATTGATGAAAAAGGGTCACCCCTTGGTTATGAAAGCAAACAGCTTTCTGGTAAGAATTTGGGTAAATCTACTTATGAGAAAGAGATGTTGACCATCCTATATGCAATAAACAAATGGAAGTCTTATTTGGTTATGAAAGCAAACAGCTTTCTGGTAAGAATTTGGGTAAAATTACTTATGAGAAAGAGATGTTGACCATCCTATATGCAATAAACAAATGGAAGTCTTATTTGTTGGGTCAGCATTTCACTATTAAAATGGATCATTGCAATTTCAAATCCTTCAGGAGTTGCATGCGTCTCCTTTTGTAGGCCATTCCGGGTTTCTCAAAACTTATTAGCAAGTAAAGCTACCCTTTTCTTGGAAGGGAATGCAAGTATGCCAACGCAATAAGGGTGAAATGGTCAAGAGTCCAAGACTCTAGGGTTGTTGCAACCACTCCATATTCCTAACCACCACTGGGAGCATGTAGGCAAAAAAAGTGATATGTTTGTGAAAATAGTGACTAAGTTTTGTTATTTTGTGTTATTTTGTAGTTCGTATGCAAAGTGTTTGACGAAATGTGCGTACATATAATTAATAATGTTATAAAGTGGCAATGTAATAATGTACATGATAATGTGTAACATTAGTATGTATGGCAAAGTCATAAAGTGAGTTTGGAAATTTAATGCAAATGTAAGTCAAATGCAGGTCAAATGTAATTTAGGAAAATGATGAGGTTTCGGGTAGTTGGAGGATACAACTACTCCTTAGTTGTGTAAATAAGACCCTTCCCCCATTTATTCAGTTGTGTATTGATGCTTGTGGTGGCTGGCCAAGGGGTGTGGACATTGCTGGCCAATGTGATGGTTGTGGTGGCTGGTTGCTGTTGGTTGTAAATGAATCTTAGCATTGAAAGGAGAGTACAAGAGGCATGAGTAGATGTTGATACTAGAGAGTACTAGAGGCTGAAGAGTACATTGGTACGAGAGTGCATTGCTGTAATCATTTGAGTATGTGTAATGCTATTGCCGTATAGACTCTTGTTAATACAAAATCTGCTCATTCATTTATCATCTGTTGTTGTTATTGTATGTTTCCTATGTATTGTCATTGCTAATTGTTGCAGGTAGATCTATAGGTTTATTTAAGTAGAAATGGAATTGAGTTTCAGTATGTTAAATTATATTCTCCATTCTAGCATTGTTGTCTCTACAAAGTTGGATCAAGTCTAATGAATGGAGTTGTAAGAAGCAAGGCACTTGGGAAGGTGCAAAACGAAAGTGATGGAATGCAGCCAAAGAAGCAGATGAAGATGCAGATTCATTTGTTGACTTGATATTGACCAAGGGCTACACAGCAGGGCGTGTACGACAACAATGCACAAGGAAGAACGGCAGATTGCCGTACAAGTGAGCAAAGTATGGCCAAGCGCCATCCAAGGTGAGTGTGCACAAAAAATTATCGTACAAATGGAGTTTGTTGTACGAATGGCAGGCGATGTACAAATGGAGTTTGTTTTTCGAATGGAGGACATCGTACAAATGAAGTTTGTCATACAAATGGACGACGCCATACAAATGGAGGAATCTGTCATACGAATGGAAGGCATCATACGAATGGAGGAGTTTGTCGTATGAATGAAGGAGTTTGTCATACAAATGGAGTGCGTTGTACAAATAGAGCTTGTCGTACAAGTGCAAGCAATCGTACATACAAGCTACAGGGTCGTACAAGCAAGGTACTGCAAAAGTTGCTAGGTGTCAGTGAAGAGTTGCAGGCCAATGAAGAATGTTTGGTGCCGAAGCAATTGCAAGTTGTGGTGCACGATGGTGAGCAAGACGAGAGCCCAATATCAGTGCAAATGCGAAATGATGTGTCAAATAGTGCACGAGACAGGATTATGGCACTAGAGCAACTACAGGTTGGTGTGCTTGATGGTGAGCAGGGGGGGAGTCCAACATCAGAGCAACTACAGGATGGCATGTTTCATATTGCGCAAGAGGGGAGTCCAGCACTAGAGCAATTGCAGTGTGGAGCACCTAATGCTATGCGTGAAGGAGAGATATGTGAACAACCATTGCCAATGTTAAGTCAACCTATCACAACAAAGGCCAATTTGGGCATATCGTGTAAGTGTCCATTATTTCATGGAGGAGCAACAAAAGACCTAGTTAGGCATTGGAGAATCTACCTCATGATGTGGAAGGCGATTGAGGTGAATAATGATGCAAATTGGAGGTTAATAGCTACAACATTTCGTGGAATCGCAATGGATTGGTACATGAGATTGCCAAAGGGCAAGTAACTAACATGGGAAGAGTTCTACTATACATTTGTGAAAGCATAGTTGAGAAAATCTGCAAAAAAATCCCAATTTTTGCCAATTCCTGCCCTTGCCGATAAAATCCCGATTTTTCGCTGAAAAAATCTGTCGTGGCAACATGGGTAGAGGAAATAGCACAAAAAGCTTTTTTTTTCATTTTGACACTTTCATGTGTAGTTTAAGCTTATATTTTTTCTTTTTTTTTTAAGCAAAAAACCCCTTGCGGGCCGCCTTGGTCTAAGAGACCATGAACAGGGGGTTCTACACCGTCAAAGTCACCCGGGGTCGCACCCGACCCTGCCCGCACCAACATTATCAATTGGATTTTAGGTACCCAATTCAGCTTTTTGGTAGGGTGGAGATTCGAATCTGGGACCTCCCTTGGAGGATTGCCCTCTCCTCTCCAACTCACCTACAACACCTGGGTTTTAAGCTTATATCACTTGCATTATCAATATTTAATTTGCATAACGTTAATTCATTGTGATATACATGAAAAGAACTTTGTGTCAATGAAAAATTGCATTCTCTTCCTTTTCTTTTGCCGATTTTTTGCCAATTCCTAATTTTTTCCAATTTTTTTGCCTAGCCAATGCCAATTTTCTCAACTATGCGTGAAATAATTTTGGTTATTCCATGATGAAAATGCGGTCATTGATATAATTTATAGAATGGCACAAGGTGACAAGTTTGTTTGTTTGTCCAACTAGAGGTTGAGTGGTTTGTTTATCCATCTGGAGGATCCATCGAATGCATTGAAGAGGAGGTGGTTCATAGAGGGACTTCTTCCTACGTACCAAAAGAAGATCAAGGTGGTCCCTTCGACATCATATCAAGAGGCCTTGGAGCGAGCCTTGAACTTGGAAAGTGATGCAAAGACATCACTAAAGTGTTGGGGTCATGTTAATGTAGACGAGAGTGACCCTAAAGATGACAGTGATTCCGATGATGAGAGTGACTCAGACAATGAGAGTGATGATTTTGGGCATGAGAGTAGTTCATCGTTCAAGTGTTAGGGTCGAGAAGTCAAGAAAGGAAGCAACTCTGAAGATAAGAACGATGACTCTTGGGATGAGTGTGACTCGAAGAGTGCAAGATCATTGCTATAAGAATATGCAACACAAAAGGAGATTGTAGCAAGGGTTTATGCCACTGGTAATGCGGTCTATGTCAAATGCTAGAGAACAAGATGACGAAGAATTCAATATGATATTGATGGCAGACGCATTGTGGAATGCTGGCAATACCATTTGTAGGGGCACTTCGCACGTGACTATCAAAGTGCTACAAGGCGAGACGAACCAATAATGCATATAGTTTAAAGAGCCAGAGAAGAGTCACAACCCCTGCCAAAAAGGAGAGGACGTGAACTTCATGAACTTGATTGGAATTGAGCACGTGAACATGATAGCAGGTAGTCGAGGCTAAGCACGAAGACGTTGCAAAAGTGGTTGAAGTAGACAAGGAAGAACGGTAGATTGTTGTACAAAAGGAGGACCTACCATTCAAGGAAATGTCGTCAGAGGAAGTGTCGTCTAGAGAAGTGTCATCTGACAAAGTGTTGTCGAAGGAAGTGTTGTTGAAGTGTCATCTGAGGAGTGTCGTATGTCGTACAAGTGATGTTGACGATGAGTGTCGTACATGTGTTACCAATATATCTTATTGTTCCAGTGCTTGTAATTAAAGTACTTTGTCGTACAAGGTATCGTAGAAGAAGGTGCCATATGCCATTTAAGGAGTGTCGTCAAAGGCTAAGTCAGAGGCCAAGAAGCAATCACTTGGAGTAAGAGAACAGTAAATTGGAGCCAAGGGGAAGCTTTTTAAGTGGGTTGAGTGAAGGCTACAAAATTGCAAACAAGGACAAAAATTCGGTTCAGACAATGAAGGTTTCAATGGTTTCACCCCTTGACCCCACCCCCTTGACCTTCGACTTAGGCGGTGACGGGCGTTGCCCATCATGTTTGTCATGTTGATCAAGTTGATGATATAGCTGATTGTAGAGAGTGGAGTGAGCAATCAGAAAACAATGTGTTGCAGGCAGCAGTTTGAAGTGGTGCCCATAGAAAGCTGAAGGAGCGTGACAAGAGAGTCCAGTACGTTGTTCAGTGCTTCTATCCCCAATGTTCAGCTCACGTGTCATTGAGGACGCTGACAAGTTTCGAGGAGGGGATAGATGTAGGCAGGCAAAGTGATATGTCTGCGAAAACAATGAATAAGTTTTGTTATTTTGTAGTTTGTACGCAATGTGTTTGACGAAATGTGCGTACATATAATTAATCATGTTATAAAATGGCAATGTAATAATGTATGTGATAATGTGTAATGTTAGTATGTACTGCAAAGTCATAAAGTTTGTTAGGAAAAAAAATGTAAATGTAAGTCAAATGCGGGTCAAAAGTAATTTAGGAAAATGATGAGGTGTCGGGCAAATGGAGGATGCAACTACTCCATCGTTGTATAAATAAGACCCTTCCCTCATTCAGTCAAGATGTGTACTGAAGCTTGTGGTGTTTGGCCAAGAGGTGTGGACATTGCTGCCCAATGTGATGGTTGTGGTGGTTGGTTGTTGTTGGCTATAGATGAATGTTGGCATCAAAAGGAGAGTACGAAGAGGCATAAATAGGTGATGATACTAGAGAGTACTAGAGGCTAAAAAGTACATTGGTACGAGAGTGCATTGTTGTAATCATTTGAGTCTGTATAATGTTATTGCTGTATAGACTGTTGTTAATACCGAATCTGCTTATTTTTTTATCATCTGCTATTGTTATTGTATGTTTCTTATGTATTGTCATTGCTAATTGTTGCAGGTAGATTTGTAGGTTTATTTAAGTAGAAATGGAATTGAGTTTTAGTATGTTAAATTTTATTTCTATAGAGCCTCTCTCTATGGATTTCATTGAAGGCCTCCCTAAATCAAAGGGCAAAACATTGATTTTTATGGTGGATCGCCTCTCCCATTATGCACTCTTTTGTGCCTTGCAACACGCATTCACAGCTAGAAAAGTAGCCAAGGTATTCCTTAGCTCTATTTTCAGATTACATGGTATGCCCAAGCCTATTGCATGTGATCGTGATCCTATCTTCAAAAGCAATTTTGGGGAGTTATTCACACTCAGTGGTACTCACCTTAACATGAGCTTTTCTTATCATCCTCAAACACATGGGAAAATAGAAATTGAGAATAAATGCTTGGGTACATAATTAAAATGCTTTGCCCAAGACAAGCAATATCAATGGTTTTAACAACTTCCCTTAGTAGAGTGGCGGTACAACACTTATCATCTTTCCAATAAGATGTCCCCATTTGAGGCTTTGTATGGTCAGAAGACTCCATCTTTGACAGATTACCTTCTCAAGATCCTTAAGGACAATCTTTGTCATGCTCAAAATTGTAGGAAGTAGCAATAGGATTTGCACTACTCAGAGCGGCACTTTGAGGTTGGTGATATGGTTTTTTAAAGGCTTGAGCCATATATGGAATTTTATCTCAAGACTAAGGCCAACCAAAAACTAGCGCCTAGATTCTATGGTCCTTATAAGGTGGTGGTTTGCCCAATTGGTGACATGGCATACTAGTTGGAGCTTCCACCTACATCCAAAATCAACCTTGTTTTTAATGTTTCTTAAGTGCTCAATCAAAACGCGCAGTCCAATATGGAACTTCCCAAATTGGATGAAAAGGGTCATTAAATTGGAGCCTAAAGCGGTGTTACAGTCTTGGATGTGCAATCTGAGGACATAGCAAGTGCAATAGCTACTCATTAAGCGGTAGTATGTTTGACAAGAAGACACAACTTGGGAACCAATGACCATTCTCCAAAAATCCCCAGTTTTCAGGACAAAAGATTTCTTAACGGGAAGGCCATGTAACGGTCCCAATATAGCCACAGAAGCTATCACAATCGTGTGACTTGCACCCGTGACTACAATTCAACAAATGGATGGGGAGGATTTTACTCTCCCCAACATCTAGATTTGGGTTGGTTCCTGTTGGTTACGAATCTGCCATGAGGAAAGGATTTTGGGTTAATGCGCCCAGATTCGCCCACCAGCATGAAAGGCCGGAAGGAAGAGATGCCTTCCGAGCCAATCTCCGAAGAAGGCCGGCTCCTTTTGGGGGGGGGGGTCTGATTTAAGCTAAAGGGAACAGGAAAGAAATAAAAGAACGGAAAGAGACAAATGTACAGAAAGAGATTACAAATATGTCCAAAGGTTGGTGGGGGGAACTAACAGTACGGGAACGCACCAATCACCGCTACTTACTGCATACAAACACAGAGCATGACAAGGAACTGCAAAACCTAGGCGTACTTCCGATACACAAGCAGTGTATGCACGGCTTCAATAGCTCCCTAGCAAACATTCCCTACAAGGAACTAACGAGCGAGGGATCGTATCAATCACCGGATACGTACACCGACGGGGGTAGAAAGTAAACCTAGAGATGTCGAGCCGGGTATATGTGTTAAGCGAGAGAGTTTAACCGCACGACTTCAATGGCTCCCTAGCAAACATTCCCGACAAGGAACTAACAGAGGGGATCGCATCAATCACCGAGATACGGGCCAGCAACGTCACACATAACTGATGGAACTGCTACCACATCTATTATATGAAAATTAAAAGTACAGAAAGAATGCTAAAGGCGCCTGACCATCAAATGCCGAAGTGAATCAACAAGCCATGACACAGAATCACGTAAAGCATAAACAGGAAGAAATAAAAGCGGTAGAACAGAACCAGGCATACAGATTGTATTTATATGCAGAAGCACGATTACAGTAAGCACAGTAATTCCCTAACAAACATTCCCCTTCCACCTTTTACAATGAATTCACGATGGGCTTTTATAGCCCGAGTCCCACCCGTTACATTAATGGGCACAGAGTCCCAGTCAAACATAAGCTGACAGAAGCGGCGAAAGAGCTGCAAATGCTGACCTTTTGTCGGACTGGGCTGTACCAGCGAGCATGGTCTTCCTGGAAGCTGGACAGCTACGTGGCGGAGTCTTGGGTAAATCTTCAAGTCGGTAGGCTCGTCGGTAGCTGGAGCAGGTGAAACCTCAGATCAGCTTTGAATGAGGCTATTAACGCAGGCGGTGCAGGCGATCCATGCTTATCCCTTTTGGTCGGCAGTCTTGGTTCAAATCCCGAAGCTGGACACTTGTCTGATGATGGGTTATGCTGTGTGACACATGCCTGCCTTAGAGGGCAGTCTATCCATCTTCACTTGGGATCGGAGCTCCTTGGGATGCGTGGGCAGAAAACAGTGCAGTTGGGAAGGCCTTCACGCCTTGGTCAAATTCCCGGTTTGTTCCCCTACTGTACACCTGTCAAGGGCGCATTCCGGCTCTGTTGAGAAGTCGGACTGCGCACAGGCGAACACTCGGTGTCCGCCGCCATATGGACCTGCTCCGGCATTTTATCTTTCTTCTGCGTTGACCTGCCAGTCTGCCAGTACAAGGTGCGCCCAGAAAGTGGGGCGAAGTCGGACTTCGCACCAAAACTGGGCGAAGTGCGCACTTCGCACCCAGACTGGGCGAAGTGCGAACTTCGCACCCACACTTAGCCAATTTTAGGAAGACTTGCTGGAAAGTTGGAAAATCAACTGGGGGACTCCAAGGAAAAAAGGGGGGAGAGAAAGAGAATGGGAAAGAAAAGGAAAGGGAGAGAAGGAAGGAAAACGGAAGGAGGAAAAGGAAGAGCAGCACTGTTACAAAACAACATTGAAGACATTGCACCCCGTGCAAAATGTGACAACAGTTCCCCACTAATCTAATTGCAAATCTTGAAAATCTAAGTCAAATGTATGACAAGTAAATCTAATCTACTTTGTAAGGGAAAAGCGTGCAAGCAAACAAGTAAAGATTGCATAAAAATCAAATACAGTCACAGTTGTAGTGAGATAATCAGAATTCCAACAATGACCAAATAACTTCAGTGTAATCAAATCTTCAACAATAATCAACAAGCTATCACAATAGTGTGCCTTGCACCCGTGACTACTTCAACAAATGGATGGGGAGGATTTTACTGTCCCCAACATCTAGAATTGGGTTGGTTCCCCGCTACTCTAATTGCAAATCTTGAAAATCTAAGTCAAAAGTATGACAAGTAAATCTAATCTACTTTGTAAGGGAAAAGCGTGTAAGCAAACAAGTAAATATTGCAGAAAAATTAAATACAGTCACAGTTGTAGTCAGATAATCAGAATTCCAACAATGACCAAATAACTTCAGTGTAATCAAATCTTCAACAATAATCAACAAGCTATCACAATAGTGTGACTTGCACCCGTGGCTACAATTCAACAAATGGATGGGAAGGATTTTACTCTCCCCAACATCTAGAATTGGGTTGGTTCCCCGCTACTCTAAATGCAAATCTTGAAAATCTAAGTCAAAAGTATGACAAGTAAATATAATCTACTTTGTAAGGGAAAAGCGTGCAAGCAAACAAGTAAAGATTGCAGAAAAATTAAATACAGTCACAGTTGTAGTGAGATAATCAGAATTCCAACAATGACCAAATAACTTCAGTGTAATCAAATCTTCAACAATAATCAACAATATAACAAAAGGACTAACAAAGGGAAAGAAAGCAAAGCAACTAATTCCATGCATTCATGAAAAAAGAGGTCATGGACATAGTTGATTCAAAATGTCATGCACAATCTTTCGCTTTATTGATCTCAAAATGTCAAGTACAATTGATTTCCAAAGAGTAGCTCTGGTATGTTAGGTAGCCAAAAGACCCTTACAATGAGAATGAATCTCTTATTTATACTTGAAAAATAAACCCTAATCTATTTCTAGACTTGAAGATTTATCTCTTATCTTGTAATCCACAATTACATACAAATTCACCATAATTAGACACATGGGCCAAAGCGAGGAGCCCAAGGTTGAAAGCAAGGCGCACCTCGCAATGGGTCGCATTTGACCAAATTGGGTGCACTTAGACATAGCAGGCTGCACTATTTTTGAACACATACTCCCTCGGTTAAAAAAAAATAGGAATAATGGAGAGGAAAAAAATAAGGGGGAGGGGTGGAGGGAGGATTTCCATGAGGGAAATCCCCCCTCAAGGGTTTCACAGGTAGGAGAGCGAACCTGCTCTGATACCAAATGTTGGGACTAAAACTGAAGGGGATTAATGTTATTGATAAAAATGGTTACAATATATAGGCATAAGCCTATATTCAACACATGACACTTGTCAAGAGAAACTGACAAGTGTCAAGGTGAAGGCATAGTGCACTTTAACTCTAACATCCCTTTCTATTGGTTCCACAAACATAAATGCTAGAAAATTCTCAAGGGGTCAAACTCCATGCCCCAGGAATATCCAACCAGACCCTCTTAGTTTTGGCCATCCTCCTAGGAGCATCATTAGGACAATCCACTACTCTCATTGTCCAAATCATCACTCTCATTGTCAAAGTCACTCTCAACATCAAAGTCACTTTCATCTTTAGGATCACTCTCGTTCGCATTAACATGACCCCAACATTTTAATGATGTCTTTGCATCACTTTCCAAGTTCAAGGCCCACTCCAAGGCCTCTTGATATGACGTTGGAGGGACCACCCTAATCTTCTTCCTATATAGAGGAAGAAGTCCCTCCACAAACCACCTCTTCTTCAATGCATTTGATAGATCTTCCCCCAGATGGGTAAAAAACCCACTCAACCTTCAATGTAGGACTGAACAGAATCTTTCTTACCCTGTTCCATTCTATTAATTTCAGCAATGACCTCGTCATCATTGTGAAACAACTAAAATTTCTTCACAAATGCTTCGCATAGCTCTTCCCTAAGTCTGGTACTCGCCCTCTAGCAATCCCATGTACCAGTCTAGAATGATTTAATGAAACATCGCAGGGACTAACCTCCTCTAATCTACATCATTCTTTTGCCCATTTGCTTTCCACATCATGAGGCAAATTTTCCAATACCTAATTGGGTCCTCTGTTTCACCACCATCAAACATGGGACGCTTACGCAATATACCAAAATCGGTCTTTTTCGTGACAGGTTGATTTAACATTGACAATGATTGTTCACATGCTGTGTCATACTCTCGTCCCACACACCATGAAACATGCCAACCTGCAATTGTTTGATGTCAGACTCCCATCCTGCTCACCATCGAGCACATCAACCTATAGTTTCTCTAGTGTCAGACTCTAGTCTCATGCACTATTGGACATGCCATCTTCCATTTGGTTCGATGTTGAACTCCTATCCCACTAACCATCAAACGCACCAACTTGCAATTGCTCCAGCGCAAAACATTTGATTTATTGTCTTTCTATCGCACAACTTGCTCCAACCACTCCCAGCCTTTCCTAACTAACCAAGTTTTCTCCTCCATCAAACATGTTGCTAGCTTCATCACATCCAACTTCATCAACATGAACACAAACTACCATATCTTCGTGCATGTTTATGCTTACACGAGCTCGCCTATCTACACGTTTGGCTTTGCTTGCGTGACCTTGTCCATTGGTGCACACGTCTTTGTAACCTTTGCATATGTTACAGTGCACTTGTCCATCTTCATCAACACGCACTTCCATGTCAGCATGCCAGTCTTCACTTGTGCAAACTTCTTCATTGGCATGCACACCTTCATCAGCACACACTTCCACGTTGACACGTACATCTTCACTTATGCAAAATTCCTCGTCAACACGCACATCTGCTTCATGCTCAATCACTTCATGTCATTGTCTTGCACGAACACTTGCACTTCTCCCTCATGCGCGAACACTTGTACATCGCCAACTTGATGCAGTATGACCCAACAGGCACCCTTCCAACAATTGCATGATTCCTCTTCCAATCGTACAACTATACGACTTAATCCTACAACACTTGGCCCTTCATACAACCTCCACCAACTGTACAACTTGCTCCTATCGTACAGTTTTACGATCCTTCCAACGTCAACACTTGCTCAAGCTCATCGTACGATTGTACAATTCCTTCACTGTACAACTACTTAATTTTATCCGGCACTTTACAATCGTACAATTAAATAATTTTCATCGTACAATTGCATGATCATTTCCAACTTTACAATCGTACAATTAAATAATTTTCATCGTACAATTGCATGATCATTTCCAGCTCCAATGTGTCATTTGATTATTATAAGGTAAAATGAAATTCTTTAGCAGTTTCTTCTTTGGGAACTCCACCCCTTTGATTGTGTGATCTCTCCATTGTATGACTACTTACACTACACGGCAATCAAATCTTCAGCCGACATCAAAATCCTATGCATGCGAAGGCCATAACAATTCTCTCCTATGAGAATGATTTCTTGACTCCTGCAACCTTTCTCAACCACAAATGTACATTCTTTTGACTGTTATTCAAATCTTCAATATGCCTCCTGTGACCTGCACACGAGAAAACGAGACATACAATATTTCCTATAGAATGATTAAAATTTACTCGCAAAAGTGACACGAGGATTCAAATAGTAAACTTTATTTATTGATTTCTTTGAAAGGTTACAATGCAAGATTTTTGTCTCAAATAAGCCCTTCGTTCTCTTCTCCTCTCTTTTTTTTGCTCTTTATTTTGCTTCTTATTTATAAGCATGAGAACAATGGCTTGCTAGCTACGCATGATGGTTAAACTGTCAGTGCCAGCTAAGCATTCTTATCCAATCTTCCCTCCAGATACGCATGATGGTTAAACAGCCAATTCCACGCTAAGCATTTCTTATTCAATATTTCGCAAGGAGTTTCCAATCGTTTCCAGTTGTCGCACCCCTTATCATTGATGCATGGATGCTCCTGCATCATACTCACCGAGTAACAAAAATGTTCCATGAACACTGCTGAAGTCTTCAATGGATACTCTGTACTTGGCAAGCTCTGAAGCTAGTAGTCACGTTGCTGAGTTAACATCCCAATTCTTCCACTTAACCAAATATTCATGATATGCCTTGCCTCGTCCTTCTCGCCACTCTGGAATCTATAATGGCTTCAATTTCATCTCGTTCCTTCTCTAGCAAGTGTGCTATCCATTTCTCTACTAGGATATATGTTGTATGATCTTCATTTCATTGCTAGGTTGACCATAGTATGGATACAGGTCAGCTACATTAAAGATTGGCGAAATGTCAATCCCTTCTGGAAGTTTAATTTCATTTGCATTGGCGGCAAACTTCTTCAAGACCTTACAAGGTCCGATCCTTTTCCAATTGAGCTTGTTGTAAGTGCCTTTGGGAAACCTTTCCTTTCACAAATACGCCAAAACCAAATCTCCAACCTAGAATTCCTATGTTCAATGCTTCAGGTCAATGCATTGCTTGTATTTCATGATATTCTTTTCCAAATCAGTCTTCACTTCCCAATGCAAGTCTTGCATATACTCGACAAAATCCTCCACCAAAGCACTAGGTTTTTGCAATTCAGCTATACTCCATAACTCATCTACCCCCCTGGGACGAGTTCCATACATAATTTGAAATGGACTTTTGGCTGTACTTCAATTCACTGAATTATTATATGCAAATTCTTCCCATGCCAATACAGTGTCCCACAACTTCGGCTTCTTACCAACTAGACGACATAGCAAATTCCCAAGGCTTTAGTTCACGACTTTGATCTGTCCATCGGTTTGCGAGTGATAAGCTAAACTAAAGCTAAATTTGGTACCCAACTTCTTCCACAAGGTACGCCAAGAATGACCTACAAACTTTGCATCTCTATTGGACACAATGCTCTTCGACAAACCATGCAATCTTACAACTTCTCGAAAGAACAAATCAGCAATATGGGTAGCATCGTTCATTTCCTTGCAAGATATCAAATGTGCCATCTTCGAGAATCTATCAACAACAACAACAAATGGAATCATTACCCCTTTGCGTCCTTGGCAACCCAAGAACAAAATCCATGCTCACATCCTCCCATGGCCTCTCTAGTACTGGTAATGGTTGATACAATTCAGTGTTTTGACTTCTCCCTTTGGCATGCTGACAAATTCTAAATACTACACAAACCTTTTTACATATGCATTTATTCCAAGCCAATAGTAACTTGCACAAAGCTATGCCATCATTTTGTCTATTACAAAATGTCCGACTAGTCTGACACTATGCTTCTCTCTTATCAAGTTCTCTCTCATAGAACTTTGTGGTATGCACACTTGTTGTCCTTTGAACAACAATCCCTCTTGGATGAAGTAATCCAACCATGTCATCCTGTCCCCTGCAGTAGGATTGTTAGAAATAAATGAAAGGGTATGTCGCTTCAGGACTACCCCAAACCTTTGTATAAATATTCATAATGCACTAATAAAAAGAAGTGTGTGTTCTACATTGCTCAATCTATATGGTATCAGAGCTAGATAGTGCCAAGGTTAGATAAAATATCCTCCTTGTCTGCCATCAGACTTGTGAGAATCAGCCCAACCACCAGGTTCTGCCATCAGACTTGTGGAGGACTAACGGGTGACAAAAACTGAGAAGAGAGGTTGTCGGATAAATCGTCGATACAGACGTGCTCGTCTTCCATGTATTGCCTGGACCCTTTGGTGGCGTAGCTGGCGGACCGCAATACGGGCTTAAACTTGAACTCCTCGTTGGAGTCGGCATCATTACTCTCTGATTCTACTATAAAGTTATATTAATATTAAATATTAAATATATATAAAGTTATATTAAATATATAATTTTATATTATATATAAAGTTATATTAAATATATAATTTTATATTAAAAATATTTGTAAATTTATAATTTTAATATTTATAAAGTTGATTATTTAAAAAAAAAAAAAAAAGTGAATATTTTGCCCTCGTGAAATGGCGATATCAACTGCTCCCAAAATTCTGCTCTCCGATTCTCAAGTCCTCAAAGGTGACAATTATGCGGCCTGGAAAACAAAGATTCAAGCCATTCTTGAATTCGAAGGCTTATGGGGGATTGTTACTGGGACTGAGCAACGTCCACAGACAGCTGGCAAGGATCAGGAGACATTTGATCATTGGAACCGCAAGGCCCGTATGATCCTTCTACTTGGTATCTCGGATGATGTCCAACCTCATGTTCGGGATGCTAAGACTTCTACTGAAGTATGGACGAAGTTGCAACAAGTGTATGAGTCCAAGAACCAAAATCAAATTCTTCATCTTCAAGGACAGTTGCACACTCTAAAGTTGAAAGGTGGCAAAAAATTGGAATCATTTCTTCATCGAGTAGCTACGCTTCATGCCTCCCTACAAGCACTAGGAGAGACTGTGGAAGATAAGCTCCTTGTACCCATTGTCCTGAGAGCACTCCCGGAGTCGTATCGCACCTTTGTGACATCCTTGAACATCCTGAAGTAGAAGCCAGATTTTGAAGAATTGGTCAACCTATTGCAACAAGAGGAAGCATTCCATGAGAACTCAAATGAAGAAGAGCAAGCCATGATAACGAATCAGAAGGGCACAATGCCATTCAACCAGAAAGGAAAAGGCCAACAAAATCCCAACAAGCCAAAAAAGAGTTGCTTGATTTGTGGTAAAAAGGGCCATGACTTGAAAGATTGTTGGTACAATTCTTTTACTCAGGGTGATTCAAGTAACAAGAATTCCAAGCAAAAAGGACCACCTCCTAAGAACAAGGGGGAGTGGAACCAACGAAGACCCCACCGACAACAGCAAGGGAATGTTGCTAATGCTGAAGACGAGGAGGAGACCGAGAATTTTGCTCTTGCTCATCAGGAGCAACCATCCACCCCTACCACTTGGTATGTTGATTCAGGAGCTTCCAGGCACATGATTGGCCGGAAAGATTGGTTTGTCTCATTGGATGAAAAATCTTATCCAGGACAGGTACATTTGGGAGATGACACACCCTATAACATTGAAGGAATAGGCGATGTACAAATCCGGCTTGGAACGCATCATTGCCAGATAAAGAAGGTCTTGTATGTGCCCGGACTCACGAAGAACCTCTTGTCTGTCAATCAGATGTTGGATAACAATTTGCAAGTGGAGTTTGATATTGTGGATGGAGAAAAATGTTGTCTCATTCGAGACAAAGCTAGAGATTCTCACATCATCGCTAGAGCATCAAGAGTTGGGAAGATGTTCTTGCTTGATTGTGTGGCTTCCAACAATCAAGCGCTCACTGTTCGTGTTGCAGATGTCCCTACCCTTTGGCACCGACGATATGGACACATGAATCCCCACTACTTGATGACCTTACAAAAGCATGATTTGGTACATGGTCTTCCATCACTTGCCCTTCCTTCTACCATTTGTTCTACTTGCATAGTAGGCAAACAACACAGAATTCCATTTGAGGCTAGCACACATCGTGCTAAAGGACCTCTTGATGTGATTCACACCGATCTGTGCGGACCGTTAGAGGCTAGCCACACTGGCCTTCGCTATTTCCTGCTCTTTGTTGATGACTACTCCAGAAAAATGTGGGTGTATTGCTTGAGATCAAAGGATGAAACCTTTCAATATTTCAAGGAGTTCAAAGCTCTTGTGGAGAATGCCGCTCGCCATCATATTCATGCACTCCGCTCAGATCGAGGGGGAGAGTACACATCAAATGAATTCTCTACCTTCTTAAAGGAACATGGGATTCGACAACAATTAACCACATCATACACGCCACAACAAAATGGAGTTTGTGAAAGGCGAAATCGTACCATCATGGAAATGGTAAGAAGCATGCTGAAAGATGCACAATTGAGTCCAACATTTTGGGCTGAGGCAGTGAACACTGTCGTATACTTTCTAAACAGAGCACCTACAAAGGCTCTTCAGGGAATGACTCCTCAAGAAGCATGGTCAGGAGAGAAACCATCCATCTCTCATCTTCGAGTGTTTGGTTGTACTGCCTACATGCACATTCCCAAAGAGAAACGAAAGAAAATTGAAGAGAAGTCCTTAAGGTGTATTCTTCTCGGGTATAGTAGTGAATCTAAAGGCTATAGGCTCATGGACCCTACTACTCAAAATATTTATGTTAGCAGAGATGTTATATTTGATGAAACTGGTAACCCTCCAACCAGTCCACCTGCAACACCATCTGATCCTGACAATGGTCCGAGACTCATCCATGATGATGAAGATAATAATAGCGGAGCTACTCCTGTTGCAAGTTTGCCTCCAAATCATTCGAGTCGACCATTATGGTATAGAAAGACACTGCAAGATTCCCATCTAAGTGCTCCACCTGACACTTCTACCTCCAAACCACAGACACGTAGCATGGCTCGTGAGGAAGTGAATTTGGCATTAATGAGCACCATAGTAAATAACCCTGAACCTGAAACGGTTCGTGAAGCTCTTGAGCTGCCACATTGGAAGTCAGCCATGGAGGCTGAGTATAATTCATTGATGAAAAATGGTACATGGGAGCTAGTTGATCTTCCACCAGGGAAGAAGGCCATAGGATGCAAATGGGTATTTAAAACAAAGTATAAAGCTGACGGAACACTCGATAAGCACAAGGCTCGTTTAGTTGCAAAAGGGTATGCACAGGAGGAAGGCATCGACTATGAAGAGACATTTGCACCTACAACCAAGATCAAGACCATTCGTATTATTTTTGCAATGGCAGCACAGTTTGGTTGGAAGGTACATCAAATGGATGTCAAGAGTGCATTCCTAAATGGAGACTTAGCAGAAGAGGTCTACATGAAGCAACCTGAGGGATTTGTCCTTGATCCAGGCAAAGGAAAAGTGTGTAGATTGATCAAGTCTCTGTATGGTTTGAAACAGGCTCCAAGAGCCTGGTACATCAAAATTGATGAACACCTTTTACAACATGGCTTTGTTAGGAGTCCATATGATCCTAATCTCTACCTTCGACAACATGGGGGGGAGACAACCATTGTTGTAGTTTATGTCGATGATTTGGTCATCACAGGGAGTGCTGAGGATTTGATTTTATCTTGCAAGGATGATCTCAAAAAATCATTCGACATGACTGATCTTGGTTTACTTCACTATTGCCTTGGATTGGAAGTCTGGCAGATGTAGGATCAAATATTTGTTTCTCAGATGAAGTACACCAAGACCTTGTTGGAGAGATTCAGAATGATAGAGTGTCAACCCATGCCCACGCCAATTGAACCTGGTCTACATCTATCTCGTCAGGATAGCTCTCCACAGGTAGATGCAACTCTCTATCGTCAGTTGATTGGAGGGTTAATTTACCTGACATATACAAGATCGGATATTTGCTATGTTGTTAGTTATCTATCTAGGTTTATGCATGAACCTAAGAAAGCTCATTGGACAGCGGCTAAGCATGTGTTGAGATACATTCGTGGTACTACTAGTTATGGCCTGGAGTACAAAAAGAACGATAAATTCTTCTTGACTGGATACACAGATGCAGATTATGGAGGATCCTTGGATGATAGGAGATCGACGACAGGATATGTGTTCTTCCTTGGATCTGGACCGATTTCTTGGGGTAGTAAAAAACAGAGTATCACATCAAAGTCTTCCACAGAGTCGAAGTATCGTGCTGTTGTTTGTGAGGCAGTATGGTTACGTCGCATTTTGATAGACATTGGAATTCCACAGAGTCAGCCTACACTTATGCACTGCGAAAATCAGGGTGTTTTGAAACTGGTTCGCAATCCTGTTTTTCATGAGCGCACCAAACACATTGAGATACAAGTGCACTTCATTCGCGACCATGTTTCATTGCACAATATTCAACTCCAGTACATTTCCACGAAGGAGCAAGTTGCTGATGTTTTCACCAAATCTCTGGATCGTGGAAAGTTTGAATACTTTCGGAGTTTCCTCTCTTGTTCTCTAAAGACCTAATGTATTATGGGGGGAATGTTAGAATAATACATTAGTCTAAAGACATTATCCCACCTAATGTATTATGGGGGGGAATGTTAGAAATAAATGAAAGGGTATGTCCCTTCGGACTACCCCAAAACCTTTGTATAAATATTCATACTGCATTAATAAAAAGATGTGCATGTTCTACATTGCTAAATCTATAAGGATTACTGCAAGCTGCCCAAGCTTCCTTGAAGTTTATATCATCAACATAAAGCTTCTTCATGGCATCAAAACCCATGACTTCAATTTGCATCGTGTTCAGCAACAAATTTCTTTGACTCAAAGCATCAGCTACTCGATTTGAATGGCCACTTCTATGCTTCAAGACAAATGAATATCCTTGCTTCTCATTGAAATAGGCAATGGGCCTGCCCTCCTGGCTCAAGACTCCTATTGTTGGTCCACTTGCATCACAATCCACCTAAAAGACCTTGTTGAAATCTGGAAAGGCTAGAATGGGTTGTTCCGTTATCTTCTACTTCAGGATTCAGAAACTCCTTTCTGCTACATTCATCCACTGAAACTCATGCTTTCCTCCTTTCATTGTTTCAATGATTGGAGCACAAATTACATTGAAGTT
This sequence comes from Wollemia nobilis, assembly GCA_028583015.1. Classification (NCBI taxonomy): domain Eukaryota; kingdom Viridiplantae; phylum Streptophyta; class Pinopsida; order Araucariales; family Araucariaceae; genus Wollemia; species Wollemia nobilis. The sequence continues at coordinate 12,111,038 of JAQPPZ010001106.1, forward strand.
TTTGATAAACTTCCTATAAAAACTTGCTAGACCATGGAAAATCCTATCCTCAAGCTTACTTCTTGGTGATGGCCAATTTACAATGGCCTTCACCTTCTCGGGGTCCATCCGTAACTCTTCTTGGGAAATCACAAAACCCAAGTATACCAATTCGTCTTTCATAAAACTACATTTATTCAAGTTGGCTTGCAACTTCTCTTCCTTTAGTCTTTGCAACACTAATCTCAAATGCGTCAAATGATCTTCCTTGCTCTTACTGAATATCAAGATGTCGTCCAAATAGACAACCACAAACTTGCCAAGAAATGGCTTCAACACTTCGTTCATCAACCGCATAAAGGTACTGGGTGCATTTGTCCATCCGAATGGCATAACTAGCCACTCGTATAATTCGTCCTTTGTCTTGAACATGGTTTTCCACTCATCTCCTTCCCTAATCCGGATTTGATGATAGCCACTTTTCAAATCTATCTTTGTGAAGTATCTTGCTCCACTCAAGCAATCCATCAAATCGTCCATGCATGGCAATGGGAATTGATACTTCAGAGTTATCTTATTGATAGCCCTCGAGTCTATACACATGCGCCATTCTCCACCCTTCTTTGGTGTAAGCACGACTGGAACTACACATGGGCTTAAGCTTTCCTTGATCAACCCCTTGTCCAACAACTCCTAAACTTGTCTATTTATTTCTTCATTTTCCATTGGCATCATTCTATATGTTGCCTTATTCGGCAAACTCAATACAGGAATGAAATCAATGTGATGGCTGATACTTCTTATTGGCGGCAATCCATCTGGTAATTCTTCTAACAAAATTTTTGCATACTCCTGTAACAAAATCCTTCACCTCTCTTGGAATCTCCTCGTTGGCTGCCATGTCATCCTTTGTGGGTTTAGCAATCAAGGCAAAACATGCCTTCTTCTTCGTCATCTCCTTCAAAAATTTGTTTTCCTAAAATCAAACATATTTAAGGACCATTGACCTCTCTTTCGCCCTTGTCCGTCAACATTACCATTTTTCATAATGGTGTAGGTGTTTTCCCTGCCATCATGTATTGCCTTCCTGTCAAATTGCCAACGTTTCCCAAACAACACATGGCAAGCGTCCATAGGCAGATATTGTATGGGACCTCGTCACTGTATGATCCTATTTGAAAATTCACTTTGCATTGTTCACTAAGATCTAGTGTCTCATTTGCAGCCAATAAACCTTGTACGGATTGGGGTGTTCTATCCTCCTCAACCCCACTTTCTCTACCATCTCAGAAGATACTAGATTATCCGTACTTCCATTGTCTACAATGACCTTGTAGTATTTGCCCCCTAATTTACATACTGTTCTGAAAAGACTTCTCCTTTGAACAGGTTCACATTCACGCTTCTCTGGCTTCAATAGTACTCTCTTCATCATTAGAGATTCTCCTTGCTCAGGCTCTTCTACATGCTTTGGAGAAGCAACACTTTCTTCTTTTGCTCGTGCAATATGGTTTCTGACCTCCTTTCCCTTATTGTTGCTTCGTTATGCAGGTGGCATTCAAATGCCCGATGACCATCTGCTCCACATCTATAATATCTTCCGGACAATCCTCTATCCCTTCCTCGACCAAAACCACATCTAGCTCATGAGAAGTCTCCTCCTCCTCCTCCTCTAGTGTTTTGACTAAAATTACTATGAGAAGTATTGGATTCTCCTTCCTGTTTCTGCTATCCTCTTCCGTCGTTTGTTTGTCCTCATCCTCGCGAGAACCTTCCTCTTTCTCTCTAATTATTTTGTTGCTTTTGTAGCAACTTCTCCTCTACCTTGAAGGCATACTAGTAGGCTTCCTCTATTGTCCTTATCCTCATCATACTGACTTCATCTTGTATGGACAATCGTAGTCTGTTGATGTACTTCAACACTTTCTCTTCATCGTCTTCCATGTACCCGGCCCAAGTGGTAAGCCTATAGAATTCCTACATGTAATCCTTCACACTCATATCCTTATGTCTTAGGTTCTGCAATTTCCTGAAAATAGCCAATTGGTAGTTTGATGGTAGGAACATGGACTTCAATTTGTTGACCATTTTCTCCCATGTCTTGATCCTTTCCTTTCCTTTCCTTTGTATTTTAGTTTGTACAAGGACGCAAACCCTTTTAGCTTCGTACAAGCAAACTTCACCCTTTCGAGGTCTTCAATTGACTCGAAATCAAAGTACTTCTCCATTTTGGTAATCCAGTTTAGGAGCTCCTATAAGAATGATTTCCCCAACACCTGCAACCTTTCTCAACCACAAACGTTCGTTCTTCAAATCTTCAATATGCCTCCTATGACCTGCACATGAGAAAACGATGACACATACAATATTTCCTCCGGAATGATTAAAACTTACTCGCAAAAGTGACATGGGGATTCAAACAGTAAACTTTATTTATTGATTTCTTCGCGGGGTTACAAGGCAAGATTTTTGTGTCAAATCATCCCTTCGCTCTCTTCTCCCCTCTTTTTTTCACTCTTTATTTTGCTTCTTATTTATAAGCATGAGAACAGTGGCTTGCTAGCTACGCATGATGGTTAAACTGCCAGTGCCAACTAAGCATTTTTATCCAATCTTCCCTCCAGGTACACATGATGGTTAAACTACCAGTTCCACGCTAAGAATTTCTTATCCAATCTTCCGCATGGAGTTTCCAACCGTTTCCAATTGTCGCATCCCTCATCATTACCACATGGATGCTCCCACATCACATCTTCCTCATCATGGTTATTATCACATAACTCCTTGTCCTCATGTAACTCCTCATCGACAAGTAACCCTCCATCGTCACGTAACTCCTTGTCATCAAGTAACTCCTCATCACGTAACTCTTTGTGCTCAAACCCTTGAGCATATCCTTTGTGCATGTCTACTTATGCATCTAGTTGTGCATCCACTTGCACGTCTCCTTCATGCATCGGCCCTTCATCAGCGTCAACAAACAGAAGTGTGTTCTTCTATTGCGACCTCCAATCTTCCCTCCTCCCAAGGAAAACTTCGTCATTTGTCAACTACATTGTAATCATTCCATTGGTGTTGGTGTTGTGTGCCTTCCCAAGTAATCTGCTCATCACAAGTCCATGTCCCCAAGCTCAACCCATCTTCAAAATGAGAATGGCACAAGAATGTAGAAATGGTATACAACACACTGCAATACAATTCCATTACCACTTAGATAAACAAAATATATAATGGGAATACAAATGGAGACACTATGCACAGAGCATGTATCTTGCACAACAATTATCTGCAATACACCATACTCTGACAAATCATCAACAATACACTTTGAACAACAACATGCGCACACACCCTCAGATACAAACAAATAGATGGATGGATGGATGTTGCATTCAAAAAATTAAGTGGTCTACTTATACTACTTTGAAAGGGTAGGTAGTTGCCAACTTTCATAACTTCCTTGTACCTAACCCTAACTACCCTTACATGACAACTCAAATTACAAGACATTCTTAATTACATGACATTTGAATTACATGTACATTCTAATTACTTGTATGCTAATAATGTTTGATACTCATTTTGTCAACCACTTATACAAAATGGCAAAACTTCATTAATTGATTGTGCAGACATGTCAATTCACCTACCTACAAGTTCCTCATTCATATATTTGAGCAACCCCTTGCTCCGGAGCAAAGCTTCAATCTTGATTTTCCAAGTGGCATAGTTTAGAGTCTTAGACCATTCAACAAGGGCACATGCTAATCCATAACTTTCCTGTCAAAATACAAAATACTGCATGTAGTTGTGATCAAAAACAACACTACCAATGCAGAGATCTTGAAAAGTCATGCAGTTTGAAAAAAAAAATGGTCAAAACACTTATGTATATAAAAGTTATGGGCCCCATATGTTTAGCTCAATAATCACACAAAATGCCTCCAAACCTTTGAAAATTTGAAAAAAAAAAAGTACCTACAACAAATGGGGGGCCGCCACATGTGAGTGGTTGGAGGAGTTCCAATTGTGCACTAATTGGACAGCGTACTGGAAAATCAGATAATGTCGCTTGTCACAATCTGAAACAAGAACCTACCAACCAAGTGCTAACTATGCATGCTACTAGGCAGTGTACCAACGAATCGGATTGCACCACATTTCAAGCTCTAATTTGCTCTGCAACCTACAAACCAGGCTACGCCACTTTTCACATTCTGGTTAGCTTTGAAATTTGTACTTCGCCAAGTCTATTTCTGACTATGCGACTATACAGTCACTGGGTTGGATGATTTGGTAGCATGTGATTGGTCGAACCTATATTATACCTTCCATGTGATGATCCACCTAACACGTCAACACCTGCCACATCAGCAACCACACCAACATCAAATATTGTACGAGCTACCATGTCAACATCAAGTACTCTATGGACTACCACATTAGCATCAGGTATTATACGGAATGCCACATCATTAGTTGTATGGAATGCCACATCATTGGGTGCCACATCCGCATCGACAACCATAAAAGTCGTGACGTGGTCAAGTGCCATGTCATCATAAAGTGCCACATCATTTTTGCTTACATCACTAAATGTCATGTTGATGTCATTAAGGTTTTTCAAAACAATGGGCAGGGGAGGTTCGAACCTTGGACCTCTGACGTATAGTGGGATTCTCTAGACACTAGGTTGAAGGTGCCATTTGAAACAAAGAGTGCTAGCCATAAACTTCACCATGTTCCTGTTGGTCATGAATCTGCCACAGGAAAGGGTTTGGTTTGTCTATGCACCCTAGACCCGTCCAACACTTTGAAAGGTCGGAAGGAAGGGATGCCTTCCGTGCCAATATCCAGAGAAGGCTGGCTCCTTTACTACACTAAGTTGGGGTTTCAGATTAAGGAACTGGAAAGAAATTGGAAAATTGCTAAAAGAAAGGAAATGACTGAAAGAAATAGGGAAATATGGCCATAGGCCAAGAGAATCTGAGGGGAAGAACAGGCAGCACGATTACTTACTTCTACTTAAACCAGCAACAATCAATACTATGAATATAGCAGAAACTAACACTGAAATATTCTCTGATATGTATCCTTCAATAATTCCAGGTTTTGCTCATTATAACACACTTAAATCTAGATTGCAAAATTACAGCATGCATATAAAGAAACAAAATTAATATAAATAATGATGGAAGGCATCATACACAGAAATTGAGTCCCAAGAGTCTTAATATTGATGTAGAATTTAAGTACAGCAGCTCTCTAGCAAAATGTTCACCCCCCACTCCCCCCGATTACATTACATTGAGCTGGTTTTTATAGAGGAATTCACCACTTTAACATTAATGTCAAACCCTAAAGGTCGTTGGGGCAGCTGAGACTTGACCCTTGTCAGATGACAATGCATTCATGAAATGCGGCTCACCCGTATCTACAATTATGCGGTGTGGCTCTGGACAAGTTTTACCGCTGGGACTGCTTGTCTCATTACTGTGGTTGGTGGAGTCTGTCCTCAGGGGCTTTCCTGGACCTGATAGCACCGCTTTGATGGGATGGGCAAGAGACCCAAATACGTGCGCCATGGAGGCGCCATAAATTCCCACTTACCCTCTTCTTCTCTGGAAGCGTGCCCTCCGAATGCAGCCTTAGCGCTGAAAAAACGCTCTGGGGAGGCTTCGCTTGGATAGAGCCCGAAATGGGCTTTCGCCATAATTAATGCTCGACATGGTGTGCTGGAGCAAGGGGGATATTGCACTTCAGCTTGCTGTTTTTTGTCTAAGTCCGAAATGGACTTTCGCTGGATGGAGTTCGCTCCGGCTAGGTCCGAGATGGAGCTTCGCTGGAGAGGGGACCCAAAATGCAGCTTCGCCTTGCTGAGGAGCGAAGCAGTTTTGACTTTAGCCTTAGACTTCTCCAATTTCATCGCCAAGCTGAAGATATGTTGCTCTGGGGATTTTCGCTCCAGAAATCCGCGAAAGCGGATTTTTGCACCAGAAATGCCCGAAGATAAGCTTGTCCTCCTTGACCCTTTTGCCTTAGACAATTCTTGCCCGAAATGTTTCTTCGTTGGTGATGGGAGCTTTGCTGAAGATGGCACCCGAAGTGGGGTTTCGCTGACTTCCTGGGTTTGCGCCAGAAATCCACAAAGATGAGTTTATCTTGCCTTAGTGTTTTTTCGCCCGAAGTGCATCTTCGCTATTGACGGAGGATTTTCACACCAGAAGTCAGCGAAGCGGATTTTCACTCCAGAAGTCCGCGAAGAGGATTTTCGCTCTAGAAATCCGCGAAGCATAGTTTGACCTGGTTGACTTTTGCCTTAGTTTCTTCTTACCCGAAATGACTTTCTCTGGTTCTGCTTCCTGGGGCCATAACTTTTGATCCGCTGACCCGATCACCTATTATAATATATCACCGGAAAGCTTAAGAGAAGATCTACAACAATGAAACATCTAAAGATCATTTCATCCAATTTATCCTCCTCTTTTAGGGCCTGCGAAAATGCCAACACCTCTGCATGTGTTTCGCTGATTTAAAGTTGCAGATGATTTCGCTGGCGAAGAGCGCTTCACACTTAGGCAAAAATTTTAATGTGGCAAAAATGCCAACATTTCTGGCGGCTCGCGAGGTATTGAGCCTGCCTCAATGCAAATATCCCAGGCCTTTATCCATTGGGCAACGGAGTCATCCTCGTTGTCCTCTTCTGAATGTTCACTGACGGCAGTAAACTCTCCCTCCAACTTCTCCCCTTATGCTTCTTCCTCCTCTCCTTGGCGCTCATGGTCTTCTTTTGGCACACAAAAAAAAAACTGCACAAACTAAACTAAGAAAAACAACTGAAACTTTTACTTACTAGCCGGCCTATTTACATTATTTACACAAAAGTTTGCAACATGATTGGCATGCCGCCACCACAAAATTGGCGTTGGGCCCCTACCCAGTGAATCTGCAGTGTCCGGACCAGATCTGATTGTACTTGAGTTTATCTTTGAAGTCCGGCTAGCCTCCCAAAGTTTGCCAGATTGCGAACAGGATGCAACATGGCAGGTTATCATGCATGCCAGTACTCATACCACTAATGAATACCGTGGTGAAGAGATTTACCACGTGAGAGCCTTCTTCGAGCACTGGTTGCAGTGATGGTTGGAGCCAATACCACCACTTTAGAGAGTCCACTGACTGCGGGCTCCTGAGTACGGGTTCCTCTAACTCCTTAATGTGACTGCAGGATTCTTCCGGCGATAGGCCTTCTGTCGGGATCTCTTCAGGATCAGCGTCCTGATGAGGCATGCTTATTGGGTTTTGGCTAAATACTTGCGTGCTATGCCTTGGGACACAAAAAAGGTGCAAACATGTGCCCTCTTTGCTCTAAGAATCTGCCACTTGAGCCTGCCCTCTTTTCTGCAAGCAACCATATTATCCATTGCTTGAGCAGTGCTTGCATATTCCCTTTGTTGGCCTTGGACAAGATCTGCCTCTTGAGCTCCACACAGCTGCATTCCAAGTCTCTGCACAGTTTGAGGGATCTGCCATTGTGAATACTGCGCGGGATAGACGGGAGCAGCAACTACTGGAGAAAGTGATGGAAAGGCAGCTTCTCCCCACTGTATTTTTCCTGATAGGAGCAGAAGTCGCTCTGCTTGTACTACCTCCTGAAAGACTTGAGGGAATCTTTGTTCCCCATATTGCAGTAGGATGAGGCTTATGTCCGGGTGGAAAGCCCAAACGACGAGGTGGGCCTGGGCGGGTGTCGGTTGGATCTCCTCTGGAATTCTCTTCCAACTCCTCCAGAATCAGACATTGAAGTTCGTGATGCTCTCTAGAGGTGCTCTCGTGATGGTGGAGAGGTGCATCAAGAGTTGAAAGGGATCCTGAGAGCCATCAAATGTGTCGACTAGTGCTCCTGCCAAGTCCGCCCATGAACAGATGCTCTTACGCCCGAGTACTTTGTACCACTACAACGCCTTTCCTTCCAAAGACAGGACCAGAAGTCTGATCATCACATCTTCGTGGGTTATGTCATGGAGGGTCGCTAGAGCAACGACATCTTCAAGGTGCTCGACGTCTTCAAGGTGCTCTCGGGCCATTCCCTCAGTGCCATTGTATTTTGTTAGGGTTTTCAGGGCACTTTTGATTATCTCGTCCCAACTTTGGAGATTCAGAGGGCCAGGATAATCCCAGCTGGGATAGCATACCTTTGCCATTATAGTCGTGGTCTATAGATATCACGGTCCTTGCCACTAAGTCGGAGTCGCCAAGTGAACATTCTTTTCTCCGCTTGTGAGGTCAAGGCTGCTCACCAAACCTTGATTCCTCCGAGGAGTCTTCTTTCAGCTTAAAAGGCGCCTATGATCAAGAAATCTGGATCTTCGGCTCAACAGAGTCGCCAGGTGATTTTTCCAGATGAAGGCAAGCCAGAGGTTCACCAAACTCGGGCTCCCTTAAAATATGGAGACTGTTCATCCCATCGAGCGTGCCAGAAAAACTGTTGGTCACGAATCTACCACAAAAAAGGGTTTGGTTTGTCTATGAGCCCTGGACCCGTCCAACACTTTGAAAGGTCGGAAGGAAGGGATGCCTTTTGTGCCAATCTCCAAAGAAGGCTAGCTCCTTTACTACACTAAGCTGGGGTTTCATATTAAGGAACTGGAAAGAAATTGGGAAATTGCTGAAAGAAAGGAAGTGACTGAAAGAAATAGGGAAATATGGCCATAGGCCAGGGGGATCTGAGGGGAAGAACAGGCAGCACGATTACTTACTTCTACTTAAACCAATAGCAATCAATACTATGAATATAGCAGAAACTAACATTGAAATATTCTCCGATATGTATCCTTCAATAATTCCAAGTTTTGCTCTTTATAACACACTTAAATCCAGATTGCAGAATTACAGCATGCATATAAAGAAACTGAATTAATAGAAATAATGATGGAAGGCATCATACACAGAAAATGAGTCCAGAATCAAAACCAGGAGTCTTAATATTGATGCAGAATTTAAGTACAACAACTCTCTAGTAGAACGTTCCCCCCCGATTACATTACATTGAGCTGGTTTTTATAGAGGAATTCACCTCTGTAACATTAATGTCAAACCCTAAAGGTCGTTGGGGCAGCTGAGACTTGACCCTTGTCAGATGACAGTGCATTCATGAAATGCGGCTTACCCGTATCTGCAGTTATGAGGTGTGGCTCCGGACGGGTTTTACCACTGGGACTGCTTGTCTCATTATTGTGGTTGGTGGAGTCTGTCCTCAGGGGCTTTCCCGAACCTAACAACGCCGCTTTGATGGGATGGGCAAGAGACCCAAATTCATGCGCCATGGAGGTGCCTTAAATTCCCACCTACTTTCTCCTTCTCTGGAAGCGTGCCCTCCGAATGCAGCCTTAGTGCTGAAAAAACGCTTTGGGAGGCTCCACTTGGATTGAGCCCAAAATGGGCTTTCGCCATAGTTAATGCCCGAAATTGGGTTTTGCTGGAGCTGGGGGAATATTGCGCTTCAGCTTGTTGTTTTTGTCTAAGTTCGCAATGGACTTTTGTTGGATGGAGTTCGCTCCGGCTAGGTCCGAGATGGAGCTTTGCTGGAGAGGGGACCCGAAGTGCAGCTTCGCCTTGCTGAGGAGCGAAGCAGTTTTGACCTTAGCCTTACACTTCTCCAATTTCGTCGCCAAGCTGAAGATGTGCTACGCTAGAGATTTTCGCGCCAGAAATCCACGAAGCGAATTTTCGCTCCAGAAATCCGCAAAGCGGATTTTCGCGCCAGAAATCCGCGAAGATAAGCTTGTCCTCCTTGACCTTTTTGCCTTAGACAATTCTTGCCCGAAATGTTTCTTCGCTGGTGATGGGAGCTTTGCTGAAGATGGCACCCGAAGTGGGGTTTCGCTGGCTTCCTGGGTTCGCGCCAGAAATCCGCGAAGGCGGATTTTCGCGCCAGAAATCCGCGAAGATGAGTTTATCTTGCCTTAGTCTTTTTTCGCCCGAAGTGCATCTTCGTTGTTGACGGAGGATTTTCGCGCCAGAAGTCAGCGAAGCGTATTTTCGCGCCAGAAGTCTGCAAAGCGGATTTTCGCACCAGAAATCTGCGAAAAAAAGTTTAACCTGGTTGACTTTTGCCTTAGTTTCTTCTTGCCCGAAATGACTTTCGATGGTTCTGCTTCCCGGGGCCATAACTTTTGATCCGCTAACCCGATCGCCTATTATAATATATCGCCGGAAAGCTTAAGAGAAGATCTACAACAATGAAACATCTAAAGATCATTTCATCCAATTTATCCTCCTCTTTTAGGGCCTGCGAAAATGCCAACACCTCTGCATGCGTTTCGCTGATTTAAAGCTGCAGATGATTTCGCTGGCGAAGAGCGCTTCACACTTAGGCAAAAATTTGTCAAAAATTTTAATGTGGCAAAAATGCCAACAAGTTCCATTTGCCAAGCGCCCCTTCCAAGCAATCCCACACTTGCATGACACAATCGCGCATTACAGTGACGCACGCATGCGTGCCCCTTTTTTGCTTGCTTTTCAAAGGAATATTCCCCAAAATATTCCAAAGATTTGAATTTGAAAGAAAAAATATTGGAGGTGAAAAAAATTGACGCAGATAAACAAATACCTAGAGACAAAATGGAAAAAAGTGTTGAACTAGGGCCCCCCCTGAAATTTTACAAAGAATCCGAAAACATTGACGATTCGTTTGTATTTGTCATGGTTTTCCCTACACAAGCTTTTTGTCAAACGCAACCAATCATGACATCCTCTCACGCCTATGCAGCTAAAAAGTTCTTAGACCATGTTAGCAAATTTGTCAAGCAACTAGGAGGTATTTGCCATGCACAAAAGCCTGCCCATGACGTCTCTAGCTTCAAGCATCTATCAGAAGGTGTTCAACCTCTTCTTTGCCAATATCTTGTTTTCAAATTAGCATCAAGAAACAAACATTAAATATATGAAACCTACCATAATCTAAATGCCAAATGAAAGTCTATCCCCTCATCAATGTTGCTATTGGACACAAAATGCCAAAAGAAAAAAGGAAATGGAATTTTTTTTTTTTAATTCATAAAAGACAAATGAGGTTTTCAAAAAACATTAATAAACTCAATCCTAGAACTAGGGCATCCATTTGGTGAGAAATCAACAAAACTAAATAAAGGATTTAATGCCAAGACAGGAACAAAGGAACATGTTGGCGAATATTTCTCCTAGAGCAAATCCGTTGAATCCAATAAGATCCTCGCAATCCAAGTCCACATAGGGTTTTATCATAAAAATCTTCTAGCTGCTCCAAACACTATTGCCTTTGGGAGACATCGTACAAGTTGATTTGGCGAGGACAAGCAATCGAGTAAAGGAGATTCACACCCGCTTTGTTACCATATTGGATTTCACAGCAGTTTCCAGAATCAAATGGAATCAACACATTACTCAATATTGTTGAAAAAGAAATAGACTTAAATTAATGCACACGATATTAAGGGATGTTTGTGGACACCAAATAATCTTACTACAGCAAATAGAATGCATTCCAAAAAATAATGAAATGGTTAATATAATAGGGTATTTATACCCAATTACAAGTTACCTTCAGGTCAAGGTTAAGTAACCAAACTTTAGGTTTAAATAATAAAATATTAAAAAAATATGTTTTACAAGGTTTACAAGGGCCCAAACAGCTTATACATACAAAACGATACAAAGTCAACCGTGGCCTCAAGTGAAGCTAAACCACCACACATTTCAACACTTTTTGGTTAATACAATGAGTTGGAACAGCTCTTTTCAATGACTCCCATTGGCCTACTTTGGCCAGCTGTGGACATTAATAAAATAATCTTATTTTTCTGGCATATAACATCTTAAAGCATTCCAAAAGCAAAGCAAGACAGCTAGATGAGAGTCATGTCAATTGAATCAAATGCTATGTTTCCATGTTCGAAGGTCAGAGATGGAATACAATATGCCAAATTATGGATTAAAAAACAAAAAGCACAAGGAATTCCTCTGTCCAAGAAAACGCAATTTTTTCAATATCAAATAGAATTTGAAATCAATTCTAGTGAAGTGCAAAATCAGAATTCACACCCTCGATTACAGACAAGTAAGTCGACATCATTAATACTACTGGTTAGAATTAACTACATGGACCTATGCACATAAAATAAAAAAGTTAGTATACAAATCTAATATAAAGAGCATGCATACATAAATAAATAAATGTCTGGCCCATGCATGCAAGATAATGTCTGAGAACAAATGGATTGAAGAACGTACACTTGATCAACTTGACCAGTTGATGCACATGCGCACAAGAGTGTTATATATGTTTGGCCCCTTGGCTTTACACCAGACCGCTTCATTTCCTCCAATATCTTGTTTTCAAATTAGCATCAAGAAACAAACATTAAATATATGAAACCTACCATAATCTACATGCCAAATGAAAGTCAAAAAAGGTAATGCATTAAAGATATTGTAATGAACTAGTTTCCTTTGGTTCAATGAAACCATAATTTTCCAATCAAGATATACACAAAAATGGTTTGTAATCTTGGGCATCCATTGTGTATTGTAATTTTTCATCAGAACACCGTAGATTATTAATAAGCAAATTGATTTACTGAATGAAATAGTTGAATATCAAAAGATGCAATCATATGTAAAGAAATACTCCTAAAATAGCATGCCATTTAGTATATCAACGACAATCAAATATTATATATTGTACTTCAAGTATATGCTAGCCAGCAAGTCTTTGTTTCTAAAAACACATTATATAATTTAATAGAAAATAAAATAACCTGAATAGCAAAATCTGAATTTTGGGTCTTCCCGCATGTTGATATGATGAAGTTGTATATTTTGGTCTGCAAAAGAGTGTGAAAAATATTTAGCCCAAAGTACAAGATTTCCTCTAGTAACACTAGCAGCATGACCCCATAAAACTGTGAAGAGGAGTCCATTTTAATTCTTAGGACAAGTAAGCATGACGCATAGTCTGTCTAAAACATCAGTCAAAAAGGTCATGACCAAATCCACATGTCATTCTATATGCTTCATAACAAAAAAATGTGTAAATGACTCTCATAATATCCTTTGAATGCAAAAAAACTATCATTCTAGCTTAGACAAGTGTAACAAACTGAATAATTAATGCTTAAACCTGTTGAAGAATTATTATATTATTTGGCACATGCTAATGTACCTTCATGGTACAAATGTAAGTGATTTAGTTTAGATGAGTGATTTAAATTTCCCCTTTTGTGTAAATGTCAATGTGCAGGATATGCACAAGTGTCATGTAAGTAAGAGTGCAAGTGTGTATTGAGAGGATGTGCACAAGTGTCTTGTATTAGGAATGCATGTAGGAGAGTAAGAGTGTGCAAGTGTCATAGAGTCAAGTATGCATGTAAGAAGAGAGTGAAGATTCTAGTATACAAGTGGCAAGATGAGAAGCCAAAGGTCAAGAATAGGAAAGGTTGCATCTCCCGGATATGTGAGGAGTGCAATAGACAAGTATTGAAGAGTCACATTACTATGTCTATATTATGGAGACAAAGCTCCATACAATGTAAGGGAAAACGGTTTGTAGCGATCACCACATAACAAGCATTGATAATAAAGCTTGTATACAGATTTTGAGCAATTTTATTGTAAGTATTCTTTATGCATGTACATGAATGATTTTGGCCATTTACATTCATATTTGATATTATAAGTGAATGTTATTTTATAATTAAAATTGACCTTGATATATATTTGATTGCTCATATATATAATTCTACTCTTGATTATTGATATTTTGACCTATAATATTGTGGTTTATTTATATTGGGACCTGTGATATTTTGAGATAGTTAGGTTTAAAAGCCAACAGTGGTATCAAAGCTACCACTTAATTCTGTCCATTTTTTATAGAGTTATATTTCAAAATCACCATTTATTAGAGTCTATCCACTTTGAAAGTAGTGAAGACTTGGACTCTATTTTAAAGGTCTGATTGAGTAGATATTGAGGGGACATATAATAGTCACCTTGATTTGGATGCTAGGGTTTTTCCACTTGGTTCAAGGAAAATCAGTGAAGACTAGGACTCAGCTTGAATTGATTGAGAGAGCCAACTCAGAAGATAGTTGGACGTGAGGGGACATTCATAGTCACCCTGATATTGATTTTGGATTCTCTAGAAAAGAGGAGAATCATATTGTTCTTAGGTGCGACCTAAGACATCATAGGATTGAGGAGCATCAAAGCTCCCAAATAATTGAGGAGCATCAAAGCTCCCATATGATAGAGAAGCATCAAAGCTTCCAGAGATTGAGAAGCATCAAAGCTTCCAGAGATTGAGAAGCAATATAAGCTTCTAAAGATCAGAAAATCAAGATAACTCGGATAGAATCCAGAGTATGGTAGAAAGAATAAAATTGTAACTTTCTACTAATATTGAAGATTATTTTGCAGCTAAGAGCACAAAGAAAGAATAACATTCAAGTTGCAATAAAGATCAAAGGGAAAAGGAGAACGGGCCCTGGTAGTGCCCAAGTATAGAAAGAAACATTTGAAGCCTGAGAACAATCCAAGTGCAAAGCAAAATCGCCCGAGCCTAATAAATCTCAAGTAGAGAGGAAAATCGCCCGAGCCTGATAAAGCTCAAGCATAGAGTAGAAGCACCCAAGCTTGGAAGAGTCCAAGCATAGAGTAGAAGCATTCGAGCTTGGAAGAGTCCAAGCATAGAGCAGAAGCACCTGAGCTTGGAAGAGTCCAAGCATAGAGCAAAGCACAAACTTGGAAGAAACCAAGTATAGAGAAGGAAGAGGCCAAGTTTGGTTGATAGTGCCCAAGTCTGGTAGCGCTCAAGCATCACGAGGAAGCAACCAAGTTTGGTTGATAACGCCTGAGTCAACTTGCGCTCAAGCATCAAGAGGAAGCTGCACTCAAGAGGCATTCACACAGTAATTGCAGAACAACGCTCAAGAGGCGCTCACCCAGCAATTTCCGGTAGTAAAGAAACAGCGCTCAAGAGGCGCTCACACAACAATTACAGACAGTAAAGGAACAATGCTCAAAAGGCAATTACGCAAGAGATAACAGGCGGCAGTAAAGTACAGTGCTTACACAAAAGGATTAGGCACTGAAAAGAATCCATGTAGCGCTCAAGTAGCGCTCATTCAAAGCAATCACAAGCAAGAGGTATATAAACAAGAGCACACAGTAGAAAGGGTCGAGTAGCTCTTAGGAAGCTCGACACTAGATGGATAAGTGACGACACAGGTGCATCCTCTCTAGCATTGCATCCACATCCTTGCAGTGAGAAGAAGAAGCATCGCGTCCACAATCCTGCAGTGAGAAGAAGCAACATCACGTCCACAGCCCTGCAGTGAGAAGCAACAGCTTTGCCGAGAAGGGAGAACGTAAAGGAAGAGACGAACGTTTAAGGGCCAAGCAAAGCAGGTAGCCACAAAACATAGCCAACAAAATTGGTTACTCAAGCGTCTGGAACACAGAAGAGATGCCAGCAAAAGGTCTTGCGGAGCAACGCCAGTGAAACAGTCAATAATGCTCGTCCTTACACATGAAACAGCCATTGCAAACGTTTTCTTAATGCCTAACTTCACACATGTTTGAATGCCATGCAGACGTTGTATTAACGAGTGTTGAAGGCATCAGGTGGAATAATAAAGTTTGCAGCAAACCTCAGAAGCATTAAGCAAGCCAGCAAAGGAGAATAAGGTAAGAGACATTACATTACCTTAATGCAAAGTTAAAGACCTAAGTTATAAGTTTAATATCTTAGGTACTTTAAATTGGAGTTATAAGGTTTTTATATTTTAATGATTTGATTATTAGGTGGGAGTTATAAGGTTTTCTACTATAGTTTGAAATTAATATTTCAAGATCTAATTTTTTAAGTTTTTTAATATTTTATTAAAGTTTGGAGTGATAAGGTTTTCTACTTTAAATAGGATTTGAGGTTTCTTTGATTTGATTTTTTAAGTTTGAGATTTGAAGTTTGAAGAGCTATTAGTTTTTGAGAAGTTTATTAAGATTTGAATTTTTGTAAGTTTGTAAAGCTTTTTTAAATTTTGAGAAAATTTGAAATTAGAAGAAATTTTGCAAATTTAATTTATTAGGGAGTTAAAAGGATTACTACATCAAAGGTTTAGAAAATTTAAAAATTTGCAAATTTCTTATTTGAGTAATCATTGAAATTTTTTTTGAAATTGCAATTTATTAACTTTGGGAGATATAAGGATTTCAACTTCAAAGGATTTCAATTTTGAATGAGTTCCATTATGTCAAATAATAAAATTTTCCTTTCTAAATCTCAACTTTTGAAAGGACCAAATTTTGCATCATGGAAGAACAAAATGAAATCAATTCTTATTGTAGAAAAACTATGGGAAATAGTAAATGGAACAAAGAAAAAACCTAGTGAAGATGAAAGAGAAATACAAAAATTTGAAGAAAGTGATGCAAAGGCACTCATGTTAATTACATTTGAAATACAGCCATACTTAAGTGGAGCAGAAACTTCTACAGACGCACGGAATACATTATGCAAAATATTTGAAAGGAAAAACAAACCAACAATTCTAAATTTACAATCTCGATTATATTCTTTAAAATTAATAGTGGATAAAGTATAGAAGTCTTTCTTCGGAAAATAGCAGATATAAAGGCAAAACTTTTGACTCTAGGAGAAAAGGTAGAAGACAAATTCCTTGTTCAAGTAACACTAAGAGCACTTCCAAAAAGTTATAAGCATTTAGTTACTTCTTTACGAGTTCTAAGTAAGGAGACTACATTTGATGACTTAGTCAATATTCTTCAAGAATATGAAGTAGAAAATTTAGTCAAGGATGAAATGACTAATAATGCCTTGGTATCTAAATAAAATATACCAAGTAATATTGCTACAACATCAAAGTATAGATCTAAATGGAATTCAAGATTCTGTCATATATGTAAGAGAAAGGGTCATAGTACAAATTTTTGTAGATATAATCAAGGAAATCAAATGAATAAAATATTTCAGCAAAGACAATATCAACCTCAATATTGATATAATCAACAACAACAACATTAGTTTCAACCTCAGTATCAATATGGTCATCCGCAACAACATCAGCTAGGATTAAAAAAACGGGAGATCGACCTTCACAACTACTAGAGACCTTTTAGAGTTCATACCGGCAAGGGGGTTGAGCTTTCCTTTTTAAAAGTGGGGAGGGGTGATCTTACCGGCATGAGGGTGGAGTGGGAGAGGGAAAACACAAGAAGGTTGAAAACGAGAGGTTGGGTTGTTTCAAAATCGACCCGGTTGCTCTCTATAAAACACACGAATAACTTCCATTGAGTCTCTGCACCTATCCCTTTCTAGGAAGAGAAACTATTGTCTCTAGAAACCGGATTTGGCTCAGGATTGCCCATTCAAAATCTCCCAGGGTTCCCTGGATTTGGAAGCTATCACTTAGTAGGTTTCCATACTAAGGCTCAATTCGATCAAGTCCGTAGCGTCTACCAATTCAATTTAGAGAAAAAAGTCAAAAAGGAAACTTAGTTCAAGAAATTCATGAAATTCAAGATTTAGAAGAAACATCAGAAGGAAATAAATTCAAAGCTCTTACAGTAAAACTCTTGGTCTATGAAGATATTCATTCTTCAAAGATTTCTTACAATACTAATGTTGCAAATGTTATAGAACATCAAGATACAGGAGAAAATACTTCAGAAAGACGACAAGGCAAGATCAAGACCAGGACTGAAAAGAATAGAATAAAGAAACAAAAGAAGAAGATCAAGAAAGTAAAGAGGAAGAAAGCTAAAAGAGATACAAATCAAAAGCAAGTGTCGAACAAGAACCTGATGGATCTCATGAAGGATCATATACTAAAGATTGAAATAAAGGCCTAAAGGAAGTTGATTGAAGATTGAAGATGAAGACCAAAAATGAAAACTAAATTCTTCAATAACCAAACAATCTAATACAGGGAGGTGTTGAAGAATATTATATTATTTGATACATGCTAATGTACCCCCACGGTACCTTCATGGTACAAATGTAAATATATGATAGATTAGGGCTTGAGAGGGTTTGAGTCTTTAGTTTAGATTATATTTCCCCTTTTATGTAAGTGTCAAATGCAGGATATGCACAAGTGTCACGTAAGAGTGTAATGTGCAGGATATGCACAAGTGTCATGTAAGTAAGAGTGCAAGTGTGTACTGAGAGGATGTGCACAAGTGTCTTGTATTAGGAATGCATGTAGGAGAGTAAAAGTGTGCAAGTTTCATAGAGTCAAATATGCATGTAAGAAGAGAGTGAAGAGTCTAGTATACAAGTGGCAAGATGAGAAGCCAAAGGTCAAGAATAGGAAAGGTTGCATCTCCCGGATATGTGAGGAGTGCAATAGACAAGTATTGAAGAGTCATATTACTATGTCTATATTATGGAGACAAAGCTCCATACAATGTAAGGGAAAACGGTCTGTAGCGATCACCACATAGCAAGCATTGATAATAAAGCTTGTATACAGATTTTGAGCAATTTTATTGTAAGTATTCTTCATGCATGTACATGAATGATTTTGGCCATTTACATTCATATTTGATATTATAAGTGAATGTTATTTCATTATTATATTGGCCTTGATATATATTTGATTGCTCATATATATAATTCTACTCTTGATTATTGATATTTCGACCTATAATATTGTGGTATATTTGTATTGGGACCCGTGATATTTTGAGATAGTTAAGCTTAGAAGCCACCAAAGTCACTAACAAATATGTATTGCTAACGAATATATAAAGGCTCTGTTAGCAAATACCCACAGCACATTTCAAGGATTAAGAAGCATTAATACAAAGGAATAGTCAATGCATTTTAAGGATCCATAGCCCAGAAATCTTCAGCAATTTGCAGAACAAGATTTAATGATTTCTTTTGTAAGGCAAGGAATATATCCTTCAACAATTTGGGCCCATGAAAAGTGATTCTCAGGCATTTGCAGCTGTCAAAAGTATTCAATTGAAAAAAAGAAAGTATTTCTTTGACTACATTAGAGAAACACTTCATAGATATATATATATATATACAACTCCACCAGCATCCCTGAAATGATGAGGAAATCTATTAAGGGCAAGAAATTGGAAAGGCCTCAGGCCATGAGATCTGCAATGAATTTCATTTTTTCAAGAGGGTGGTGTACAGATCCTCCTCTACCCACTCTGGTACCCAATTTGCCTTGGATTCACCATAGCATGTTTCTGCACTGGATTCAATTCTAAGCAAATCCAGAGCAATCCTTTTTGGCCACCTAAACATCTCAGACACCCAGACACATTTCCAGCACTGTAGCCACTTGCAAAATGCTGATTAGCAAAAGTCTATGCAATACAGAAATACACTTTAATGTCAAATTTGCTAAAATAGCATCACCCAAAATAAACATAAATTTTGGAGAAGACTGTAAATCACTCACCAACTAGTTTCTCAGATTTATCATATACTTATGATGTCACTTCTTGAATGTTATGCAATCCTTCCAGTTGTGGGCTACCTTCACCATCCTTGGCCCAAAAGAGCATCGTAGGCCACCTTCTACAAGGTAATGACCACAAAGTCCAATATGAACATTTACTTTACAATGGTGACCTTTTGACCTGTCAGCACGCCTTCCATTTTCAATGTCGTATTGATGTTGTCCCAATAATCAAAAATTTGGTGACCATGAGGTCGACACACCTTAGTTTCTCCATGTCTACTCTAGGAGCACATTTACACTTTGAACTGTCGTCTACTATGACATCCATCAACATATGACCTAGTATATCCATATGCAACAACACTAGCCACTTGCAAGCATCAATCATCAACACAATCGGGTTGATAAATTGGTTTTTTAACATTGTTTTCAAAAGTGATGTCTCGTAGTTCCCTTACTCTTTCCTCAACCCACACACCAATTGTGCGTAGGGGAAGAATTGCTCTCCGTAGAATCCCCACCTTCACTAGTACGCTTAACTATAATAGTTGTGTACACCCAAGTTGTGGGACATTAACAAATTGCTTGATGTGGCTAAAATCATCATTCTTCCTTGGTCACCTAGATTATCATGGTCTTTTGGCATTTCCTCCTCTACGTTAACTAGAGCCTCCTGACATATTTTGCTCCATGGTTCAAGATATTTTGCCTTCTTTTTGTCGGTGCATAAAATACAGTAAGCACATTTTTCGTTCCCAAGCTCGTTTCCTCAATGTCAAGCAAGTTGACATTCTAGTTGTGCCTCTTGTTTTCTTTGGGCAATTGTCTTATCCATGGTTGCTTACTTCATACCACTTGTACATCATCTAGTCGCTAACGCTTGCAACATTCATGCAATTCCACACAGTGTCCCCACTCTTGGCACTTCTGAAATGTGACAATCAGCCTCCAGTCATGTCAAACTATATGGGGTTATCTACATTATTTACACCTACTATCCACCTGTTTGGCTGTCATTTTTTCTTCCTTGACAATTATTATAGTATCTACTACTTGTCACACCACTTCCACCTGTCAAAGTGTTCAGTTTCTCATCAACTTTTTTTTGGAGAGCTAGAGTTTGATGTTTCTTACTCTTCACAGTGAATGGTCATGCATTTGATAGATGTTGCAATAACTTCACTTCAAACAGTTTCTAGATGTTTGGCCTTCTACATACCACTCTATAAACCACACATTTTGTGCATCATTGCATCATATCCTTCCTGGGTGCCTCAATCAATGCTCCTTCCTTCTTGTCACTATTATGGCTATTAAAGTCACTTATCGCCCAACTCCAACTCCCTCCACCCATCACAATCTTCATCTCACTCTCCTAGTTTAAAGTTCTCTCAAAGGCTTCCAAGTACAATGTTTGAGGAGCAACTTTCATCTTCATCCAAAACTTCAAAAGAAGGCCTTCCATTAACCACTGCTTCTATAATCCATCCACAAATTGCTTCTCCATCTTGTCGATTAGTTCTTTCAAGCAACGGTTATGAACTTGACATCTTTATTATTCTTTTGCTTAGTGATGTAAATATCTTCGATACTGAATAGATTTGTCAATAACAAATACCATTCCATTGTCATGCCTTTAATCATTGCAAGCAACAATAGTATTCATGTTGCTCCCATTTGTCTTCTGTATCATATCACGGGTTCCAATACAACGGGCAAGGTCTTCCTTTTCATCAACGAGAAACTTTTGGCACTACAACTTGCTCCTCTTGCTGCAACCATTGTCAATTGTGCCAGTCCTATGTTTATCCTTGGAGTAGTTGGTTCACTGTTTGTCGATTGACTTATCTTGTCAAACTAGGATCTCTTAGTTTCGTTTGTTGATTCTATACTGATTGTGTCTTCCAACCCAATGTGCAAACCAATTTCTTCAAATGATCTTCCAAACTTATTGCTCAAATGCCTTCCAATGTCCATTTGATGCTTCATGACCACCTCTATGAATAAACTCTTGTTAGCTTTGGTCAACAATCAAAACTCCACCCACTTCCACACATATTCCTCTACAGTTGTCTTTGTGGCGAACTCGCATCCTATGCACCTTGAGACACTCCCTCCCATGCTTGTGTCTATACTAGAGTCACTCCTTGATTGCCTTCTTCGTCCGTGAACTTCATTGTCGTCAACCACACCTTCTCCGTCTACACAACCTTTGTCGTCATCAACATGAGCTTCATAATGAGCAGTACCTTCATTGTCAACACGAGCTTCATTATCAAAAATACCTTCCTCATCAGTAGTACCCTTGTCATTAGCACAAGCTTCCTCATTACCAATAACTTCGGCATTGCCAACACCTTCGTCTACATGACCATCTTCTGCTAAAAATGATTTTTTTTCCAACCAATTTGCTTGTTATTGCATCACATTATGTTCCTTCGAAGACCAAGTAGTCTGTCAGAAGACTTCCCTCTTCCTAAGGGGGCCACAAGTATTAGATTTTTGGCAACAAATCTCCTATCATCTAGACAGTTTGGATTCATCATCGCTAGAATTTGCACGTCTTCATCCAAAGGTAAGGACAAAGACAAGTGTTTACACACTATCTCTTCCCTTGTGACAAGGAGACTCTATAGAAGGTACACTTTCAACACTTCCTTTTGCACACACAAGGGACTGTCACACATTGTTGCACTTGCGCATACACTTTGTCCTTATATTCATTTTATGCATGTGCAATGCACCAAGACCTACATGTTGGTTCACCTTGTGATCACTGCGTGCATCCGTATTCACATGCACGTCATGTTGCATCACTCATTCACATCTTGTCAGGTTTGCTCTTTGTCATTGCATTCTCTCAATCCAAACCTGTTGTAGCAATGACATAACATGTAGTATAGTTTATGTAATCCAAAAACAAAGCAAATAATAACAAGAATGATACACAATAAAAGGATTGACAAGAGAAACATGATAATAGCAAAATTAATTCATTGCTTCCTTCAAGATGTACATCATGAACCAGTCACAACATATGTACATAATCTCTTTGATCCTTTAGGAGATACCCCTGCGGGTTCCAGGCGTTACCCTTACCTCGCCCTTCGCTCCTCAATGGAACTCTCTTCGAGTTCTCAGGGAGGCCGGAGGAGCTGGTATTTTCAGGTTTTTACCCTCCTGGCCAGCATTCAGATATGGATAGACAAGCTCCCCCCTTATTCTTTGAGTGTTCTCCCCCCCTCTTGGCTTAGTAAGGAGAAGATGCTCCACGAGATCCGGAAGGATGTTAGTCTCCAGTACACCAAATGCACATGGATCTCTCCTGTTGCCCCTCTTTCCCCCAAGCTGTCTTTCTACCATGAGCACTTCTTACAGATACAAGAGGGCAGAATAGTTCCCACAATACCTTTAGCAGCATACAATGCATAGTCTTCGGATCACTATTGGGCAACTCAGGGTGTGTTCTCACCAACTACGGATTGAGTCAAATCACCATCTTCCGACGAAGGAGCGGATTTGCTTGTTTTGCTCCTTGGGTGAAGCTAAAACCCTACATCACTTTATTTTTTGTTGTCCCATTTATTATGAGATCCGAGGTAGATTCCATTGCCTTTTCAGGGGCAACTCTTGATCTGTTTCTATCTTCTCCAGATATCCAAACCAGCGGTGTCTCGCACTCTTTCTTAGGGAGATAACTCAACTTCGACGACATAAAATTTCTCCTCCAGATGGATCTCACCCTCCTCAACATCAGCTCATCACAACATACTTCACCAGCTCCGACGGACCAGGTGACTCCGAATGGAAACGCCCCACCTCATCTAGTTCGGACGGAAGCAGGGTCACTAGAGAGCGCACACACAATTTGTCAGGGTTCCAAACTAGTGATGGACAAAGACATCATGGACTTCTCCAGCTCCAAAACTTCGACCTCGACTGTTAGAAGAGATTAGTTTCTAGGGGGTTCTTGGAGCTTGCCCCTCCTAGGCTGCTCCCTCCCCCCTCCTCTATCTCTATTCTTCTTGGCGTGCACTTCTCTCATCTGGACTGCAGCCCTCTCCCCCTATGCTCTCCCTTTCCTTTTCCCTTTCTCTTTGGCCCGATTGTCGGATTTCGTCTTGTATTATCTTAGTTCTTTTCTTTGTTGGACTTTTTAGCCTGCTAGATGACAGTCATTATTGTTCTTCTTATAGTGTTTTGGGTCTTATTTTGGCCCACCGAGACATTAATAATATTTCATTTCATTTCATTTTGGACAACATACAAAACTCAACTCTTATGCATACACAAACAGATATCGTCTCTCAACATGATACCATCAAACAAGTCTAATATGAAATATATACAAATGGGAGTAGCAAACGGTTACATGTACATAATCGTCATATATCGTGTACGACATTACAAGCATTAAAAAAATTTAAAATACTATGCATCATAAATAAAAAACTAGCCGATTTCTTGAAATCACGAAACCCATGATTTTTTTTGTTGGCAAAAAAATCATCCATTTTCTCAGTACCAAGAAATGGTGATAAAATCACCAACAAAATTGCCAAAAAAATATCGATAAATCACCAAAAATATGTGAACCCTCACGCACATGCAAGAAAAGGCAGAAAACAGCATAAAAGAGGAAAAACTGTCATTTTTTCCTCTCTGACTCCTGGCTACAGATTTGTGAAGGCTAGCCTAACATTCTCCAACATGTTTTGACAAGAATTTGACAGATTTGACAACAGTTTTTGAAGATTTCCCAAGTTGGGACAAGATTTTAGAGGTAGGGTTTTTTATTTTTCAAGCATTTGTTAGATTTTTTTCCCCATTGTTTCCTCTCTACGTTATTGTTCCTAATGCCTCTAAGGCCATATGTTTAACATTTACATTAGTCTTATCAAATGGTATTAGCTCAACCAGTTAAATTCTTCAACTTTCAATGAGGAGACCTATGTTCAAATCTTGCTAAGTGATAAATGCATAAGAGCCAAGCTGCTGTAATACCACTATGTGATCATGATGTAATACAGGTGGGGCCCATTTCAATCCCATAGCCAATTTTTAAAATAAACAAATAAATAAACACTTATATTAGTCTTCTCCTTCTTTTTGTCTTTTTGAAAATAGGTGGCTTCTTCAAGTGAGGGTCAAGGACTAGACAGCAATACCCCAACTCCAAGTCCAAGGACGGCTCCATGTTGGATAAATGGCATAAAGGGTTCTTTATCAAATCAGGTTTTTTCTTAAATATTGCGGCAAAGATATGAGAGGAGGCATCCATCACCTCAAATTCCATCTTGCCATGGTTGGAGGCCACGATGTAGAGTTGTGTAAAGAAGTGAAAGATGAAGTCAAACATCAAGTCCAAGCTTGGCTTACCACCCACTAACAAAAGAAACTAGGATTGTAATTGGAGCAGGGGTAGGTCCTAGGCGATCTAGTTATGAGGTTCATGGGAATATCAATGATAGACCTATCGCTACAAGCCTACATCAGAGTCTATCCTTGGCCATCACATTTGGCACTCTTCTAGGTAGAGTAAGATAAGATAATTCTATTAATGTCCACAAATGGCCAAAGTAGGCCAATGGGGCTTATTGAAAAAAGCTGTTACAAATTACAATGCATGGTAGTAACCAGAAAGTACTACGAAAATAAGTTAAAAGTAAAGAATCTAGTGTAAACTACTCTAAAGTGGAACAACTGTATGGCATAAAATTAAAACCTCGAGGGTTTTTATTTCCTCACGCAAATAAATAGGCACACTACCCTTAAGAGTGCTGCATAGAGAAAGGAGAAGATAAAGGAAGCCCAAATGGCAGCAACAAATTTTTGGTATGACCACAACATTCCTTTTAATGCCACGAGCAGGCCTTATTGAAATGCTTTGGTGAGGGCAATAGACATTTGGTCAAGAGAGGGATGAAGCCCCCTACTGCAAAATATCTCAATGGGTCGTCATTGGAGTAGAGTGTCACAAACACACATGCTTTTGTAGAAGAGCAAAGAAAATTGTGGACCAAAAGAGGGTGCAGCATTTTATCCAATGGGTGGACAAATGCGAGGAACCACACCCCGCTCAACTTATTAGTGGTTTCCAATGAACCCATGGTCTTCTTGAAGTCAATTGATGCCTCTTGAGTGGTGAACAACACACAACGTTGTTCGGTTTGTTGGAAGAGGTGGTGCTCAAAGTGGAGTATAGAACGTTATCCAAGTGGTGATGGACAACATAGCAACTTATGTAGCTGCAGGCAAACTACTCAAGGAGAACTACTCCACTATTTTTTGGAGCCCATGTGTTGCCCATTGCATTGACCTTATCCTTGAGGGCATTGGCAAATCGTCATGGGTGAAGATTGTGATTGAGGAGCCAAAGAACGTCACCAGGTATATTTACCACTACACATGGGTGCTCAGCTTGATGACAGAGCACATTGATAGGAAGAACATTGTTCGTCTAGGTATCACCCGATTCACCTCCAACTTCATCGCCCTATAGAGCCTTCTAGCTGCATTTGCTCCTCTAAAGAGCATGTTTGTGAGCGAGTGATGGTAAGGATCACCATATCATTCAAAGGAGGAGGCACAAAGGGTTGTCAAACAAGTCTTTGACGACGCATTTGGGAAGAGCATGCAAGAAATACTCAACATAGTTATTTGGCTTTCTAGAATCTAAATTTTAGTTTTAGTATTGACTTTTATAATTGTATTTCCTCAATTTAATTACAATTCACAAATCTAAATTTGCAATTTTTTAATTAAATTTACTATGATAATTAATTCTTCACTGTTCAACTTCAAGTGACGAAAACTTTGGTCAAGGTTATTCACCTTTTAGATGGAGTTCAATTGTCAATGGGAAATTTGAATGAGACCATGGATAGGGCAAATGAGGCCATCAAACTCTATTATGGAGGTGATAGGCACAAATTTCATCCCGCTTGACGAATTAATGATAAGAGATGGGCAAGGCAACTCCATCAAACTCTACATGCTTCAGGGTACTACTTGAACCCTAAATTCCATTTCAATCCCAATTTTCATCATGATGAAGAGGTCATGGAGGGCTTCTACACCTATATTCAGAAGATGATAATTGACCCAGAGAAACATCAGCTAATCCCCACCAAGTTGCAAGCCCACAAACAATTGGAGGGAAACTTGTTTTCATCCCAATTTTGTGTTCAATCAAGGACAACCTTACAGCCAGGAAAAAGTTTCAAAATTTTTTGATTGAATTTATTTACAATTTACAAAAATAAATTTATAATTTATAAAAAATCTTTTGGCAGATTTGTGATGGGAAGATTATGGTGCTAGAACACCAAATATACAAAGGGTGGCAATCGCTGTTTTGGGTCAACCTTGTAGCAACTTTAGATGTAAGCGCAGCTGGTCCCTATTTGAGCCCATACACATCGATAAGGGCAACAGGTTGACCAAGAAGCACCTCAATGACCTCAGATTTGTGCAGTAGCTTTGGCTTCGCATCAAACAAGCAGAGGGGATGGAATCATATGACGCGAGTAATTTGGATGATATGTATCCACTTTCAAATTAGATTGTCAAAGATGTGGATTGTATGTTCAATAGGGAAGCAGAACATACTCCAAGATTGGAAGAAGAACGCGAGAAGCCTTGTCCACCTGTCCAAGTAATCAGTTTGAGGGCAAGGAAGTGAAAGCAAAAAACATTTTCATACTGTTTTGAGAATGTTGTATTTTTATTGGTTTTCTTATGATCATTAATTATCATGAACTGTAATTGTATTCTTCTTATGAAATCTATTAAATCGACTTACTAGATCTCTAATTTATTTTAAATATATTTTTTCGTGAACCAAATTATTTTCTTTGATGTTTTCCAAATTTACTTATCGACTTACGAGTTTTCCAAACATGCTATGCACAACAGGCATTATCACTAAGTCGGTTGTCACACATGTACAACGACCAGTGATATGTATGACACAACAAACTACCAAATGCACATGTATAAAACACAAAAACTCATGGGCAACTTATTCAAGTGGCACCTAAGGTGCCGCCATGCCCATCTACTCGGTTTCGCCTATTTGACCACCTACAATGCAACATTCAAACTGTACCATATACACTTTTTATTCCTTGAGTTGCTTGAATTTGGGAAATATCTTCAAGATATTGCAGGTTTATACACTTCCAACAGGCATTTTATATAAAAGGACTAGAAGCAAATGTTATTAACTATCTCCACAATATTATCTATTAACTACTCCAAGGATAATGGATACCATGGTATTGATTCTATATAACAAACATTTCGATCCTGACATTGAAAAAGGTAACCTTAAGCATATTGAGTATCAACTATCTATCCATCCATGTAGTTCTCCAAAGCTAAATAGAATATGATAACATTTAATCCCATTGTAAGAAATGCTTTAAGAATTAGATTTACATATCCTAGAAGTTTTAATTGTTGTTCGTAAAAAGTTCTTCCACCTCTTTAGATATAAGGATTGGCCTTGCAATTTAGGACAGAAAAATCCGTTGTGCCAAGAATCTTGACCAGTTTTTACGCAATATTGACCAAGACAATTTCATCTATTTAGAAGAAAACCCTAAATAACATTTTTGAATGGAGATTGTTAACAGTCACAAACTGTGGTCCAAGGCACCATGTAGAAATATTAAATGGGCTGCAATCATATGAGCAAGATCTGGTTCAAATCCCCACATTGTGATGGGCACTCCCATGATAAAGTGGCCAATGATTATTGTAGTTCAGCTTAATACCACGATAATGTGTTTTGTTGAAATGCCCCAATAATGCAGCCGTGATATAATACAGTTGGGACTTGTTTAAATCCCATATAACCAATTTAATTTTTAAAAGGCAACAACTGCAAACATAAATTGTTTTTGCTATACTATATATCTTTATTTCATTTTGATTTAGTCCATGAAGATAGACAGTAGATGCCTTATGCATTCTTTATGTATCATGCATTATAGAACATTTTAATCCCACCCACTACTGTTTTGTCATCCTTGAACATTTATGACTTTTTCCGTCTTCCCTCTTGTCATGTGTAAGCAAATCAACTTTCATCCAAGCAAATGACGACAGCTTGTGAGTCCCTTAAAATATGCAATACTACCAGCACAGACAAGGTAGTCCATATATACTCAATTGTTCTCTGTGTAGATCTGATCTGTCCCTTAAAAGATGCAATGCTACCAGCACAGATACATAAGTCCATACACACTTCATTCTTCTGCATGTAAACGCTGATCGTTCCCTTAAAAAGATGCAATGCTACTGCCATAAGAGTTGAACTTGATTGCAGGCAAAAACATAAAGTTATTAATTAAACCTTCAAGAACCTCACTCAGATTGTCTCACAGTTTTGTAGCTCAGTTAAGTACCTAAAGTCTTTACAAGACTTGAAAATTGCAAATGCGGCATTTCCTTGTAATTGAAAACATTTGATTTTCATTTTACCCAACTAATGCAAACTTGATTTTTGAGTCAGAAGCATTTAAAAATAAAGCAGATTTGCACCTAATTCACCAATTTCACTGCAAACACAAAACTTCATTATTTTCCTTCATTTAAAAGGGTTTCCTGCAAACGCTGAAGTTATCTCCAGTATATCACACTGAAAACAAAAACGATAGTTAGCGCAAGTAAAAACTTACATCTGGGGCTAGGCCCATGGACTTCATTTCATCCATGAAGTAAAGGGCATCACCTAGCCGAGCACCCTTCATTGAACCAAATATTAAAGAATAAAAAGTGTCCCGAATCGGCTGGACTCCATCCAATTGCATGTCATCATAGGCATCCCGCAACAAAAAATACCTGAACCCTTCCCACACCGATAAATCCTCATTAAAGAAGTACTATTATCCTTATCCAACAGATTATTAATGATCAGCAAGAACAAACATGCTGCAGGGCAACTTAATGCATACTGTATAGTACCTATA
Source organism: Wollemia nobilis (assembly GCA_028583015.1). Taxonomy (NCBI): domain Eukaryota; kingdom Viridiplantae; phylum Streptophyta; class Pinopsida; order Araucariales; family Araucariaceae; genus Wollemia; species Wollemia nobilis. Next base: position 12,140,481 of record JAQPPZ010001106.1, read on the forward strand.
ACTAAATCTCAAGACAGCTTATACCTTCTCTGCACGGTAAGAGATCCAATAATGGTGTTGTACTCTGAAACATTATTTGCGTAGTTTCTCTTTGCATATTCCTCTGGTGCAATAGCTGTGGAGGATGATGAAAACATAGCTATTGCCCCTCCACATGTCAAAAAAATCGAACTTTGCTGTGGCAAAAATGATGAAGACAGCAAATTCTGACCTGCACACAAAATAAAGACTTGTGAGATGCTCAACGAAAAGCATCACTCCTCTAAAACAATTCTAGAACAGTACAAAGATGGAGAAGAGTTCTATAATAAAGAGAGTGAAATTGATATATACATATATATATATATATATATATATATATATGCCCCTTTCAGAATTGACAGAGGAAAGCTTGACTTCTGATGATTACCAAAGGGTACATGGAATAAAGAAATAAGATAGCAAAACAAAACTTCCTAATATCTTGCAGGAGGTCACTTATGATGATCCTTTTCAGCAAGGTAGAAATTACATACCTTGGCAATGGCCATGCTATATTTCAAAAAAAATGACATCTCAAAAAAAAAAATCTCTCATATACCGTTTTTTTATCGTAATGGACAAGGAAAAGTTGTACATCGACATCCCCATATCAATAAGAGCAGAAGGATTTAGATAAATTTACAGATTAAAAAATATATTCCCATCTGAATGTATGCTATATCCACTGTTACAATAGATATAGGACTGATCCTTATAAATAAATAGAAATGCAAACAATACTTTATATCATGTTGTAAATGCTTGATAAAGGCAATGATGCCAATGATTGTTAGCCCTGTTGTACAGTGAAGCTCACGGCTCAAAACCTTAGTTAAAATGAGCAATTTTATCCAATTAATGTCATAGTGACAACATGTATCTCCAAGAAATGTCACTACAAATACTAACAAACATATACTACAGGTGATTTCTGGTCCAGCCACTCAATTTGTCTGGTCATCAGAGTGTTAGTACACTTCTTCCAAAGATAGTCATTTTCAATTTGCCTTTTTTCAGTGATTTTATCAACAATTTTCTAAATTAACTTTCTTATAAACATGTTAGTTTTAAGTGCATCTTCAACTAACCTAGAGGATATTTAGAATATTTAAAAGTGAATATAGGACTTTATAAGTTTCACTTGAGCCAATACCATCATTCCCTCAATCTTGAAAATATGTGAATTTCAAAACTTCAGTTTGCAAAAAGCTCAAGTTCAAAAGGAGCAAAATAGAAGAATGAAAAATATCTTGAGAAGAGAATATAATTTTTTTTTTCAAGCTCTATTTCAAAGTTAAAACTAGTTTGCCAATTCAGTTTGAAGGGCAGAAAATTGAAAATTCACAGATGAGGATAAGGGACATCTTACATGAAGGCTCTTGTATTACATAAAAAGGGATGATAAACAGGCTCAACTCTTATGTGTAACATGAGAATTATAGTTACATTCCTGTCGCATTTTAGAATGTCATAATTTACATACTTGAACAGTTTCAATCCCCAACCATACTTATTAAGTCAGCGCATTTGACGGTTCTATATTATTCAAACAAACAACTCGCTGCTACTCATTGGAACTTATTCTTCCATGGGTGTATTAGTTATCAGGAGTTTCTAGCACTTTACATAATCTTTCATGCACTAGACAAACCAAGCTTTTTGTTGGTTAAATTTGGCCTTCCTAGGGCTCCATTTTGGACATTTAACAGACAAGGTCTGCCTTGTACAGACTAGCTAATCGCCTATATATCAGATGCATCTTGATAATGACTAGGTTTTAGCTCACATGCTTTTGTGTTTATTTTCTACCCTTAAAAATTGATTTGAGCAGTATAATCTAACATAAAATATCTCTTCATCGATATATGCTGCAATTTTTGGCTTATAACTTTTAGATAGACTCTAATTTTTGGTCACGGCACTATACTAATCTTATAACATTTTCAGATATCTTTGATGCAAACCTTTTGTATCCCTGCCATTACTATCTGTGCAAAGATAATATAGTGTAAGTCAGGATCTGATATGACCAGAGAAGGAGCAAGATTAGAAATTTTCAAACCTAACTTCTGTAACTTGCACAGCCATCACAGCTCACATACTCAAAAGTCTAAAGCCCCCTTGAAGTGGCCACCCCATAGTACACCTTCCCATAGAGCGCCTAAAGTTGTCTATAAAACTTGCCAAGAAGCCCCAAAACTTGCACCCAACAAAGACAATTGCCATCATCTAGTTCATCGCGTGGTCACAATGGCCACCATTAGAGACAAGTGAGAATCAAACTTGGAACACCAAGAGAGTCCCTATCGGAAGGAGGTTTAGCCAAATGGGTTGTGCTAGTCGTCAAGAAAATACTTGGTAACAAACATTAATCACATGTCAGTACTAAGTTTATGTTCGTCACAGCCAGACGGACAACCTAGCTAGCTCTCCCAGCTCTAACAGTAGATGCCTCTCAATGCAATAAATGAGAATATTATCAAAGAAAACTAGAAGAATTTTTTTTTCAAAAGCTGCTTGAAAGTTCGATTCATTGAATAAATGAACCTTGAAAGTAGACAAAGCACTATAGGCTAAACACTATCTTGTATTGGCCACTTTCCCATGTCCATATATCTTATTTTTCAACAACGTGCACTTATCTCAGGATCATAAAATTGTAAATCTTTGTAATTACTACTATGTTAATGCACCATTAGAAATGAACCACCTTTTTTCCTTGGCAAAGATGCAAAAGGGCTCATGCTAGGCACTAAATTCTCCATATCCAATAACTTTGGATTATTATTTCAAGCTCATAATTAAATAACTTAGGATACGTATGCTGAAAAGTATGGATCAACTAGGACTCGAGCCTAGGACCTCTTAGCAACACTTCAAGCTCTACCACTAAGCTATTAATCCTCTTCAGGTTTAGTAGTAGCTTGGAAAGCATGGTAGCAAATTTAAAAAATCCAAATTCACATGAGAAGCCAAAAATATCCAAACTCGAATTTTCAAAAACAAACCAAAAACAAAATTTGGATAAGAAATAATGTGTATATATTAACGTATAATATATCTTTATCAAATGGTATTAGCTCAACCCGTTAAATTCCTCAAGTTTCAAGGAGGAGACCCAGGTTTGGATATTGCCAAGCAAAATATGCATAATCTAAGTAACCATGCTCGCTGAATAAAACAGAAAACATTTGAATTTTGACGAATTTTATACATGCCCGAATAAGTTCGGAGAATTTTAACATGAAATCTGCTCCTTGCTATATGCATGATCCATAGGTCAGACTCGATGCCTGAATAATTGGGACCTCTAAACCCACCCTGCTATATGAATGATCCATAGATCAGACTCCATGTGTCTTAACAACTGCCATGAACTGTTCCATATGCAAAAAACAACTTTGATATAACAGCTGATAAAAGCTAACAACAACTGATTGCAGGCCACTGGATTTCTGAACAGTGTGCTCAGGAATAGCATATGCCAATGTGCGAGATGCATAGCGGATGTGCTCGGCTTCTATAGGGCCATTCCAAAATATTCAGACAGGATTAGCACTCTACAGCCTTCTGCAAAGTTATATCTGTGTTAGCGGGTTTCAAACTTATCGAAACACAGAACTAAAATGAATTAAATTAATATTTATAGATTGAAGTCAATGACACTTGTTGAAACGTAGGTAGATGTATTATACATAATATAACATATTATATGTTACATTATAATCTACTTTTAAGTTATATTGCTATAATATAATGCTAAGTTATCAAATCGCATTAGTTCAACTGGTTAGATTGAAGGGACTTAAAAGAGATGATATATTGTACATAGAAATGAGTACATATATATAGGCATGAGAGCCTATATGAGATTATGACAAGTGTCATGATCTCCATAACCCTACATGGATCAATCCATGTGACATGCATAAGATAAAGTACACATTAAAATATTCTAACATAGATTCCTCAACTATCAAGGTGGAGACCGAGGTTCGAATCTTGCCAAGTGATACATACATAATGGCCAAGTTGTTGTAATAGCACTATGTGGTCATGATGTAATACGGATTAGACCCGATTCAATCCCATATAACCCATTGAAAAAAATATAATGCTAAGTTATATCATAATAATATAATATAAACTTATCAAATGGCATTCATTCAACCAGTTAAAAAACTCGACTTTCAAGGAGGAAACCCAGGTTAAAATCTTCCCAAGCGACACATGCATAAAAGCCAAAGAGTATATATTATATATATAAGATAAATCATATGCATTTATGTAATTTTGGCTCTTGAACATAATGTCGAACTTTAACCCCCAAGGGCTAGGTGGATTGGTAAGTGCTAGTCTGGCTGGGCACTTACCAAGAAGAGACCTAGGTTCAAACCTTGGGGAAACCTGTTGCAAAGGTAGTAGTCTGATCCAAATCCTCTGAGTGCGTGCCAGATTGACGACGACGGTACGAATCCCGAGCACCCGATGGTCCATTTCACGTCGGGCTATAAAACAACGAGGTGGAATAGGTTTGGTGGATGCAGCCCCTGTGGTTTGAACCCTGCGCTTGCCAGCTACTAAAAATAGTGTGGTTGTAACCAACTCTCCTATCAAGCAAAAAAAAAAAAAAAAAGGACGAACTTTATAGCCTTATCTTTTGGGTGGTAAACTTTTTCTTTTTCAAATGCATTTAGTGCATAATCGCCATGTTGTTGTAAAAAATCTCTCTCTCCCTCTCCACATGCTTTAGCTATACTTAATTTTTAGTATAAACACACAACAGTTAATATAAACAAATCAAGATGTAACATATACATAAATAAATACAAATGTGAAACAATCAATAGTATTTTAGCACTAAAACTCAGAAGCATAATGAGAATTTTTCTATTATTTAAAAAAAAAGATTGATCAGATTAATCTGAACAAGAGTCAGCAAGATTTTGTTATTATGTTAGAAAGGCCCTCAATTTGGACTTTTGGTTAATGTCCAATATACATGTGTTAGGTTATGAGTTAGGTTCCTCGCTTATTTAATGGTCTTAATATCTTAAATTAATCTTTGTAATTATGGTTGTATTTATGCAAAATAGCAAATGAACCAACCTTTTTCCTTGTAAATAGCATTAAGATGCAAAGAGATATGTCACATACTATATGCCCCATATCCAGTAACTTTGGATTACATTTTCAATCTCATCTTTAAATAACTTAGGATACCTATGTTGAAAAATACCGACCACCTACGACTTGAAACAAGGACCTCCTAGCAATGCTCTAGGTGTTCTAACACTAAGCTATTGACCCTCTATTGAGCATTTTCTAAAGCAAAAATTTACCTTCCAGCACTCCCCTTAGGTCCCACATGCAAATAGGCACCTCAAGCCACATATGAGCTTGAGCACACCTATAACTTGGCTCCAGTATCCTAGTGGAAAAGGTTAGACCAGCTAAAGCTCAAATTCTATACCTCCTAATAATGCTCTAAGTGCTCTACCACTTAGCTACAAACCGTCTAGAAGGTGAGTATTTTCCGCCATTTGCATGGACCATGCAACAACATTTAAGGGGGAACGATAACCTATTTGGACCACAGTTCCAACAAAATAATATGCTCTACCCACTCTGTAGTGGCAAATAATATGGTAAGTCTTGAAAAATATCTAGATACTCAGTAATCAATCACTGCACTTCCTTTTCTCTTGTCAAGTTCCATGTTGTTCATGTTTTCACCTTGACATGCAAGCCTTCATAGGATTACATTGAAAGACTATAATTCACCTTTTATAAGTTCCACCTTTTTTTTTAGTTGTTGTAGATGTAGATGTGCCTACATGCAACCCTTTATTCAATTGCCATTCCACTTAAAATTTCGTGTAAAGTTCCAATATCCAAATTTGCCAAAGGTCCCCAACCCCTATGTCTCAATGACCGTACTGACACTTGCAATGTCAGAACACATATGAAAATTTGCTCAATGGATGTCCAATTGCATTTAACCCTTTTGAGCATCCCCTTCTAATCCATCAAAAGGACATCGGCCATTGAAAATTCAATATTTTTTAATGAAATGACTTCAGGCCAACAAATTACACAATCATTAGGTCTATAAAGTTATGAGTGCTATCAAAATCAACAAGGGTCACCAATATTTCTTTCCCTCATTTTCCTGTTTACTTTAATGTCTAGTATTGATCAATTCCTTGTGTGATAGCAAGGAGTATAATTAAAACTTCTCATTTTTCTTGGAACTCAATAGGGGTATTTTTCTCCCCTTTTCAATTTTCCACTTTTTTTTCATGATCATTTTCAAACATCTCCTCAATATCTTTGCCTATAAAGTATACACTCAATCACATCATTCCTTCCAAAGGCCTTATACTTGTGGTCTTAGAAACCTCTTTGCCACTAAAACAAAGCCTGTTTAAGCATAAATTGGCAGTGATAGCAAGCCTGCTATTTTTCCTTCAACCATCCAATTGTAGAAATAAGAGAGGAATTAGAATTTTTTTGTTACCTTTAGTTCTTCCTTTGTTGTTGAATTGATTTTGAAGGGTCGTCCTTGTGTAAAATCACTCCCATCAAACTTTGAATATATACATAGCTTTAAGAACAGTTGATTCAAAAGCCTTGATGTATACTCTAATGGCTCCTTAGTCAACCAATACACATAGCTACCACAGTATTGAGGGATATATATTTCTACTAAAAATCTGGTTCCACAAGAGTTCCTTCGTAATAACATGTCATAATCTCTTCTTGTTTGATGCTCTTGAGGGCCAAGTACTAGCCCCCATGGGTATAAGACAGTAAAATGCAGTCACAAATTGTTCCAAAGTAGTTATCCCTAGCTTTCCATGGGTTTAAACGTAGGAACGTATATGTGAGAATGTATGCACACAAAGTGTTTGTCATTATGTTGCCATTTTGTGTTAAATAGCAGAGGATTGTCATATTGTATTAAGTGACAAGTGCTTGTAACAATGCGCCCATGCAGGGCGATTTGGCGGGAAAACTTCTGAGCAGTCGTCGGGCGATGCTCTAGGGTTTCTGGTGGGAAGGATCTACCAGGGACTTTGGTGGGTTGAATTTTTTCTACTCTGAAGGTTCGTCCGCTGTCCCGGGAGGGCCCAATGGGGTCTCCTCCAGGTTCGCTCGATGGGAAAAAGAGCTCTTATGCTGAGATATTAAAAGAAAATCCTGCGTCTTCCACCGATGAAGCTCAGCGGAGTGCTTATCAAACGCTACTCAAGAATGCTGGCAAGGGTTCATCTGCACACCGAGTTAATGGATGCCTCCCGCAATCCGCCTCTAGACCTAAGATTGTCATTGAACCAAAGCTGGTCGAGGATACAATCATTTATCGTGCTAACCATGACCTGATTTGCAAATTCATGGGCATCCGACCTACTCTGAACTTTTTGCATACCTGGGTTAGACAGAACTGGGAGCCACTCGGTGAGTACTCCTTATGGCCTATAAGCAATGGATATTTCATTATTAGTTTTTCTTCTTTAGCAGATAGAAACAGAGCATTTGAATCAGAGAAGAGGAGCCACGGCCCGGCAGGGTTATTTGTCCAACCGTGGAGAGTGGGTTTCGATCCTCGCATTGAGCCCACGGCTGTCCCGGTTTGGATCCGGCTGTACGCTCTCCCGATGGAGTTTTGGGGTGAGCAGGTTCTTGAGATGATTGGTAACTCACTAGGTAGATATCTGGGAGTCTCCAAAGATACCATAGAGGGAAACACTGCTGTCTTTGCTAGAATTTGTGTAGAAATGGATATTAGCCAGCCGCTACCAGCCGAGGTGGAACTGGAGTTGGCAGGACAATCCTGGATCCAGCAGTTAGATTATGAAGCCCTACCTTTTAGATGCAGAGTTTGCCATAAGCATGGACATTTGGCTAGGTTCTGCCCGAATATTTTGAGCACAAAAGCGGAGGCTCCGCTGGGAATGCCAAATCGCCCCAGAGAGGGTAAGTTCACTCCGGTCAAAGAACCACACAATATCCCGCAAGGTTCTGATGCCCAGAAATATGGCTTTGAACAGCAGAAGCGAAGGAGAAACAAAAAGAAAAATGGCAAGGAGCAGGCTCAACTCAAGCCAACCAACCGGTATGAAATCTTTAAATCCCTAGTGGATCAAGAAGACCAAGTCATGGAAGGAGTGGATGGGAATGTTGAGGATAATAACATCCACTCTCATGCTCCTCCTTCATCTACTCCTGTCTTAGAACAGGTGATTGAACCCTCTGAGATTTTGCAGCCAGAGAACCCAGGGGCATTGGTAATCCACTCCCCAGCACAGCCAGTTATTAAGGATGTCAACATGGGAAGTGCAGAAAAGAATAGAGAAAGACCAGCTCTAGGGATCACCCAAGTTGAGAAGAGGTCTAAAAATAGTAATTCCCAAGGAGCGGGCAGAAAATCCAATAAGGATCTACTAGTAGTGCAAGGGGACAAGCTGATCAATGGAGGATCGGTGAGAACAATTGATTCTTATTGCTCTCAAGGTTTCCAATGATTATTCAATCCTGGAATGTTAGGGGTTTAAACAGTAGAACCCATCAATCTGCTGTTCAAAGACTTTTAGGAAGATGTAAAACAGACTTTTTGCTCATTCAGGAGACAAAAATGTCTTTAGATCTTATGTGCAAAACTGTTAGTAGAATATGGAGGGGCGCTGGTTATATGGATGTGGCTGCTCAAGGTGCCTCGGGGGGGATTGTTACTCTTTGGAACCCTCTGGAATGGACAACAATAGAACATATAGCTTGGAGGGGTGTTCTCACATCCCTTTTTAGGAACATTGTTACAGCTGAACATGTTTTAATTACAAACTTCTATGGGGCTCAAAGCATTGATGGCCAGCGGCTTCAATGGAAAGTTGTTCATAACATGAGGTCCTCCCGGGAAGATTTTGATTGGATTATTGCTGGGGATTTTAATGCCAAATTATCTGCCAGGGATCAGGAAGGTGGTATCCCAGTTTTGGATCCAGGGGACCGGCTTCTGATTGCCCAAGTCCAGGCCTTTCACCTTGTTGATATCAAAGGCCCTGGCACTTACTTTACTTGGACTAACAAGAGAAGAGAGCCACACAGTAGGAAGGTAAAGCTAGACCGGTTTCTGGTCTCCGAGGAGGCATTTGTTAAATGGAATATTAAATTTCAGATTTTGGAAGGCCCAGTTTCAGATCACTTTCCCATTTTGTTGGAGGGAGGGACTATGACAGGGCAGCACCACAAACCATTTAAATTTGAAAATTTTTGGTTGCAAAAAGAGGACCTCCGAAGAAAAATTCCTCAGTGGTGGGAAGAAGGCCGCCTACCTTTTGGGACAGCAATGTTCAAATTTCACAAACAGCTTCATTTTGTCAAGTGTAAATTGAAACAGTGGAGGCAAACTAACAAATCTGACTTCCAGCTCCAACGGGCTCCCTTGTTGGCCAGATGGGATGAGGTGCAAAAACATTTCAGGGAAGGAAAAATTACTGAGCACCTTAAAACCGAGGATGATGCTTTGCGCAGAGCGATTGAGGACATTGATAATCAAGAAGAGATTTATTGGAAACAGAGAGCAAGAAACACTTGGTTATTAGAAGGAGATAGAAATACAAAATTTTTCCATCGTTCTGCCTGTGCTAGGAGACAAATGAATAACATGGAATTCCTTCAAGATGAGAATGGATACTCTTTTGACACTCTTCCTGGTATGCATTCCCACTCAATGGAGTATTTCTCAAAACTCTTTAAGGAAAGTTTGGAGCAAGATGTGGAAGCCCAAAATGAAGTTATTGATGTCATACCCTCTATTATCTCTCACGAAGAGAATCAGGCCCTTCTTAGACCCATTGATAGAGATGAACTCAAGAAGGTGGTCTTTGGGATGAGCACTGGCAAATCGCCCGGTCCTGATGGCTTCCCTATAGAGTTTTTTCAGGCCTTTTGGGATACCTTGGAGGAGGATGTTTTGGCTGTCACAGAGGAGTCCAGAACTAATAAAAGAATGCTCAAAGCTCTAAATCACACCTTCATCACTCTAATTCCAAAAGGGGAGGGGGGGTTCATATCTCTGATTTCAGACCTATTGCCTTATGCAACGTGATTTATAAAATAATCACTAAGATTATGGCTGAAAGGCTAAAACCTCTCCTTCATAATATAATTTCCTCTGAGCAAGGGGGTTTTGTTGAAGGGAGACAGATCTTGGATGGAGTGATCCTTGCCCAGGAGGCTATCCATACAATGCAAAAATCAGGTAACAAAGGAATGTTCATTAAACTGGATATGTCCAAGGCTTATGATAGGGTGGAGTGGGGCTTCTTGGCAAAGATGTTGGCAGCCTTTGGTTTCTCTCAGGACTGGACAGACTGGGTCATGAGCTGTATCTCTACGCCTTCATACTCTGTTCTAATCAAGGGGCTTCCCTCGCCACCTTTTGGAGCCTCACGGGGTCTTCGTCAAGGAGACCCTTGCTCTCCTTATCTCTTCCTCATCTTGGCTGAAGGATTAGGCCGACTCTTCCTGAGAAGAAGACTTCAAGGTCTGATAACAGGTATTAAGGTCGGGGCTGAAGTTTTGACTCATTTACAGTTTGTGGATGATACTGGATTGGTTGGAGTGGCCAGTCTCAGGGAAGCAAGAGGAATCAGAGATACTCTAAACGTCTACCTCCGGGCCTCAAACCAAGTCATCAATGATAAAAAATCCAAAGTGGTCTTCTTCAATCTTGACCAAAGGTTACAGGACAGAGTTATTGAGATCTTGGGATTCACTAGGACCTCTCTCCCAATAGTTTACTTGGGGGTTCCTCTGCATTTCAAAAAACTAAAAATTGATATCTGGAAGGATCTTTTGGATGGTATCAAAGATAGAATGAATCATTGGTCTCATAGATGGTTAAGCTATGGGGGCCGACTAACTTTCCTGCAGTCAGTTATTCAGGCTATGCCAATATATAAATTCTCCATCCTGGCTGCCCCACATTCTATTTGGAAAGAGCTGGACAAAATGGCTAGAAGTTTTTTATGGGAAGGTGCAAAAGGAGAGAGGAAATGGGCCCTGGTTGGATGGGATAAGGTTACCCAGCCCAAGGAAAAAGGAGGGTTGGGACTGAGAAGCTCCAAGTTTAACAATAAAGCTTTGGCCGACAAACTGTACTGGAGGTGGATCTCCCAGCCAACATCCCTCTTCAGCAGAATCCTCTCTAGTAAATACTTGGGGTATGTTCATCCCAATGATGTGGGCCGCTTCCCTCTGGAGGGTAATGGATCCTTAGTGTGGCAGGCTCTCAAGCTTGGATCTCAACTTATTAAAGATCAATTGTTCTGGAAAGTGGGGAGAGGGGAGAAGGCCCGGTTCTGGACTGATTCCTGGGACCAGCATCCCCCCATCATTGTTGTGTTTCCCGAATTGCAACCGATTAAATCTGCTATAGAAGATAAGGGCTGGATCCAAATCGAGAGCTATTTTAATACCAGCCAATTGGGGGAGTACAAGATCAAAAAGTTCAAGCGGCTGGATGAGTGGCCAATTCCAATCCCTCCGGAGCTGGCACCCATCTTGTCTAAAATTTTGACAGAACGGTTTCTTACTGGGAGAGATGAGGAGGATGAACTAGCTTGGGGCTATGGGAACCTTGGGGTTTATACTGTGAAGGAGGGATACGATAAGATCCTCCCAGAGCCCCCCCCACACTTTTTTCCGGTTCAAGATTGGAGGAAGATATGGCATTCCAAGGGTTGGCCGAAAGTGAACTTCTTTGCCTGGCAGTTTATGCACAATGGAATTCTCACCTTTGACAATCTCAGAATTAGAGGCATCATTGGTCCTTCTCAGTGTGTGTTATGCCACAAGAATGAGGAAACTGCTGATCATCTAATGTTTGAATGTCCCTTCACAAGGCAAATCTGGAAGCGTTGGTTCTCCCATTTTAAACTTCAGGCTAACGGTGACTTGACTCGGACCAATATTTGGGAAAGCTGGAAGAGAGGTAGATTTAAATCTAAAGCTCTTCGAATTGGTTGGGAGCTTGGTTTACTCTTTATCTGGTGGCAGGTGTGGTTGGAGAGAAATGCCCGTATTTTCCGGGAAACATTCTCCTCGTTAGATGGAATTTGGCAGGTCATCTGGAGCAAAGTCGTGGAAACGGTTGCCATTTATGCTGAGGAGGAAAATCAGTCTGCTTCTGAGCCACTGGAAGAGGGAGCTGCTGATCAAGAGAGACAGGTGAGAGGTAGTTGGAAACCTCCCCCAGAAGGCTGGATCAAAATCAATACTGATGGAGCTGCAAAAGGCAATCCGGGTAGTGCTGGAATTGGAGTAGTGTGCCGGGATCATGCTGGGTCTGTGCTCTATTGGGAGTTGCAGGGACTGGGATGTGCCACAAACAATGAAGCAGAGGCCTTTGCTATCAAATCTGCCTCCATCTGGGCTGTCAAGCAGGGACACAGGAAGATAATTGTCGAGTCTGACTCCCAAATCCTGGTGGGCGCTCTTGATTGCATGAGGAACTTTGACTTGAAAGCCTGGAGGTTGCGAATTCTGGTCTCTCAAATCAAGGAGCTATGGAGGGAACTTGATGATGTGATTCCCGTCCATGTGAACCGAGATCTCAACAAGGCGGTCGATTTCCTTGCAAAGATGGGTGCCGAGAGGGAGGTTGGGATGCAGCTGCACAGTGATTTGCCTGTGGAGGATGCAGTGATTAGGCAAGGCCTTGAACGATTTCTGAAATAATGTGCAGAGTTTTTGATGCTAAGGGAGGTTTTTGTCGCGATATCGCGACCTGTAGCACCGTCGCGGCCTCTAGTTGGAAGTTGTCACGATTTCATGACAGGTTGCGCCTTCGCGGCCTTTGGCGGGTTCCTGTCGTGATTTCGTGACATGTCGCGCTATCGCGGCCCTTGGTGAGATACTGTCGTGATATCGTGACCTGTTTTGCTGTCGAGGCCTTAAGAGGGAAGTTGTCGCGATTTCGCGACCTGGTGCGCCATCGCGGCCTTTGGCTGGAAGCTGCAGCGATTTCGTGACGTTTTTGGCGCAGGGTTGACAAGGAGGATAACCGTCGCGATATCACGACAATTTTTGTGAATTGGAGCAAAGTGCAAAATCCGTCGTGATTTCGTGACATTTCTGCTGTTCGAAAGCCGCAAGGAAAAACCGTCGCGATATCGCGACAGTTTTGGCAACTTGGTGCCATCTGGAAAACTTGTCGCGATATCGCGACACTTTTGAAGATGGGGAGCAAAGTGGAAAACTCGTCGCGATATCGCGACAGTTTTGAGGATTGGGAGATGAAAGGAAAATTCGTCGCGATATCGCGACACTTTTGGCGAACTGGTGACATAAGGAAAACCTGTCGCGATATCGCGACTCTTTTGCCGATCGGATGCAAAGTGGAAAACTTGTCGCGATATCGCGACACTTTTTGTGATCGGGTGCAGAAAGAAAATTTCGTCGCGATATCGCGACACTTTTGGCACATAAGTGGCTTGGAGGAAAACTGTCGCGATATCGCGACGCTTTTGCGGCCAGGGCGCCAAATGGAAAACTCGTCGCGATTTCGCGACGCTTTTGCTGGCTGGGCGATTCGGAGACACTTCGTCGCGATTTCGTGACCTTTTCGGCGATATGGAGCTTTTTGGATTTCTAGTCGCGATTTCGCGACACCTTTGGCGATGGGGCGCCGGAGGGAGCTGCCGTCGCGATTTCGTGACTTTTTTGGCAATCGGGTGCCGAGGGCTCTGGCTGTCGCGATATCGCGACATGTCGCGATTTCGCGACATGTCGCGTTTTCGCGACTGGTGGCGCCGACGCGGTCGAGACGGGGTTGATTGTCGCGATTTCGCGACATGTCGCTTTTTCGCGCCCTGTTGACTTCTGTGCCTTGTGTTGGAAAGTGTTGACTTTTTGCTCTGCACTTGTTGTTTTGGTCTTTGCTCTTGGTTGGGATGTGTTTTCTCCCGTTTGTAACAGTTCTTTGTATTAATATAAGTTTTTCATTTTTTTCAAAAAAAATGCGCCCATGCATGGTGTTTGTAATAATGTGCACGTGGCAAAGTGTTGCAATAATGTAAAATAATGGGATATTTTTAATGTGTTGTATAAACGGGTAGTTCGGAGGTAGTTGGGTAGTTGCCAACCACCTACCAAACAGGTTATGTCTATACGTACGCATCTATGTGGGTGACGTAAGAGGTGTGTGTGCATGTTGTCTAGAGTGTGTTGCTGATGGTTCATTGGAGTTTGGTGTACTACAAAGCAAATAGTTGCTATGCAAGATACATGTTGTATGCACGGTGTATCCATTTGTATCTATAAGTTATTTCCATTGTATATTTTGTTTATTTAAATGGTAATGAAATTGTATTGCAGTGTGTTGTATTCCATTTCTACATTTTGGTGTTGCTGCCTATTCAAAGTTAGGTTGAGCTTGATGACATGGAGTTGTGACAAGCAAATCACTCAAGAAGGTGCACAACGACGATAATGGAATGAATACAATGCAACTGACGAACAACATAATTTCCCTTAGGAGGAGAGAAATTTGGAGGCCGCAATAGATGAAGACACAAACTTGTTTGTTGACGCTGACAAAGGGTTGATACACGAAGAAGACATGCAAGTGGACGTGCAAGTAGACATGCACAAAGGAGACACACAAGGGTTTGTGCACAGAGTTACGTGACGGCAAGGAGTTGCGTGACGGTGGCAGAGAGTTGCATGTCAACGGCGGAGATTTGCATGTCGGGGGTGATGAGTTGCATGTCAGTGATGGAGAGTTGCATGTCGACAGCAGAGTTGCATGTCAATGGCAGTCAGTTGCATGACAACGACAATGAGATATGTGTCATCGACATCGTGAGTCTCATGACAGCGATGGAGAATTGCATGATGGCAACGAAGAATCACGTGCCTATGAGTTATGCGGCAATAGGTAATTACATGACAACAAAGTTGGTGACGTACAAACTACCAATGTGTTCAGTGAACTTATCTACAAAGAAATACATGATGATGGAGAAATTCGTGACAGCGACCATGATGGCAAAGTTGGCGACATACAAGTGTTTACGCATGAGGAAGAAGCGCAAGTGTTCATGCAAGACAACGACGGGCAAGTGTTCAAGCATGAAGCAAATTTGCATGCCAACATAGAAGTGCATGTTGACGAAGACGGACAAGTAAGCGGTAACATATAGACAAACAAGCTCATGCAAACAATGACATGCACGCAGATATGGTAGTTCATGTTCATCTCGATGAAGTTGGACATGACGAAGCTAACATGTTTGATGGAGAAAAAAACTTGATTTGGTAAGAAATGCTTGGAGTGGTTGGAGAATTGTTCGATAAAAAGAAGGCATGATAGACATATGACATCAAAGCAATTGCAAGTTGGTGTGTCCAATGGTGAGCAAGACAGGAGTCCAATATTGGAACAAACGGAAAATGATGTATATGACAGTGCGCAAGATAGGAGTCCAACACTAGAGCAACTACAAGCTGGTATGCTTGATGGTGAGTGGGACGAGAGTCCAACATCGAAGCAACTGCATATTGGCAAGTTTCATGGTGCGCGGGATGGGAGTCCAGCACGGGAGCAATTGTGGTGGGATGCACCTGATGATGTGCATGAAGAAGGTGAGACAAGCAAACAACCATTGCCAATGTCAAATCAACCTGTCATGACAAAGAACAATTTTTGGCATATCGCGTAAGTGTCCCATAATTCATGGAGGGGAAACAGAGGAACCAATCAGGCATTGGAAAATCTGCCTCGTGATGTGGAAAGCAAATGGGAAGAATAATGACACAGATTAGAGGTTATTCCCTACGCATTTCATGGAACCACAATAAACTATAGAGGGGATCAGTAGAGGACAAGTACTAGACTTGGGATGAGTTGCACAAAGCATCTGTGAAGGAATTTTGGTTGTTCCACAATGATGATGAGGTCATTGCTGAAATTTATAGAATGGAACAGGGTGAGAAAGAGTTTGTTCAATCCTACAACCGAAGGTTAAGTGGGTTGTTTACCCATCTAGAGGAAGATTTGTCAGATGCATTTAAGAAGAGGTGGTTCATGGAGGGGCTTCTTCCTACATACAGAAAAAAGATCAGGGTCGTCCCTCTGACATCATATCAAAGTCCTTTGAGTGGGCTTTGAACTTGGAAAGTAATGCAAAGACGTCATTAAAATGTTGGGGTCATGTTGATGCAAATGATAGTGACTCCGAAGATGGAAGTGATTCTGACATTGAAAGTGACTTTGACAATGGCAATGACTCTTGCAACGAAAGTGATGATTATGAAAACAAGATTAGTTTGGAAAATGAAAGTAATGCATCATCCAAATGTTGACGATGAGAGAAGAGTAATGACTCTAAAGATGAGCGTGATGCAAAGAATGCATGTAAAGACAACTGCCACAGAACTACAAGTATATGCAGAACAAAGGGATATTGTACCAATGGGGGATGCCATTGGTGATGCGGCCTGTGACAACTGCCACAGAACTAGAAGACACTAAATTGAGCATGACACTGAGGACAAGCCCATTCTACAATGTTGGTGATGCCATTTGTGGGGCCACTTTGCACGTGAATGTCAAAGTGTCGCAAGCCGAGACGAACCAATGATGAGTAAAGGGTTTGAAGTGCTAGAAAAGAGTCACAACCCTAGCTAGGAAGTAGAGGATGTGAACTTGATTACAATCAAGGGGGCAGAGATCGAAAAGATAGTTGAAGTTGTACAGGAAGAGGAGGTTGCACAAGTGGCTGATATAGATGACAAATTGAGTGGTGATGCAAACGAAGAAGTGAATGATGCAAATGGCAAAGAGCAAGGTTGTTTGGCATCTGATCGTCTACTTGGGTCGTTTGGCCATCTGGACTTAGGTTGTCTGGATCCAAGCTTCGGTTGTCAGGAATTAGGCTATCCTAGGCCATTTGAGTTGAGACTCAGGTCATCTAGGATGGCCCGGCCAAGGGAGGAGGTCATCTAGGATGGCCCGGCCAAGGGAGGAGGACATCTAGGATGGCCTGGACAAGGTAGGAGGTCATTAGGGTTTCTCCCCAACTGCCTGGGGGAGAGCACTTAACCCCAGACGGCCCACAAGTCGTCAAGCCAGAGAAGCAGGTCGTCAGAACACTCCCAGCCGTCTAGATGGAGAAAGAGGCTCTTAAATAGCCCTTGGGCCGTCAAGCCTAAGGAGGGGGTTGTCTAGGCCCCATCCTAGCCATCTAGGAAAACTATATGGACTTCAAATAGGTCAGCTAGCAATCGGAGTAGGTCATATAGTGAAAAGATAAAATTGTACGGAATTCCAGTTGCGTCGTTTGAAAGAAGAAAGAAGGGAAGAGGGTTGCTTAAGAGAAGCAATGCAGTGTTTATGACAAGAAACAAGGCAGTCCGAGATGAGTAGTAGGATCATCTGACGTAGAAAGTCAGCCATCAGACCTAGGAGGTGGGTCGTCCAGGCCAGGAAGAAGGTTGTCTAGCCCAAGGTGCTACCCCTCAACCCTGCAAGAGAGCTCCATCCCTCTTAATCCCTGACAAAGGTGGTGACGAGAGTTTCCCGTAATGTTGGTCATGTTGGTAATGTTGGTGATGTAGCCTATTTTAGTAAGTGGAGTGAGCAATTTTAGCACAGTGGTAGGTATTCCAATGATGGAGGATCGAGATGATAGATTAGAGGCCAAACAAGACTACAATCAATGTAGTTCTACTCATCATCCTGCACTTGAACGACATCAACATTAAACCATTTGTACAACAATATGATTGTACAACAAGCACTTGAAACGCAAGGTGTTTGAATGGCAACTCCTAAACAACAAGCACCTGAACGAAAAACACCTGAATGGCAAGCACCTAAACGGCACTAGCTTGCACAGCAACTCAACTTGCACTTGGTTGGCAATGTCAAGTTCAACTCCTCCTATGTTGCTTGTACGACATCTCCACTGGAACAGCCACAGGCAATCCACTAGAACAGCAACCTCAACAGTTCCACTTGTACGACGTTCTGAACAACTCCCTCATTCCATGCTCTGACTACAACAATGATACTTGCATACAGAACCCAACACACAACTACCAACTACCAATGGCAATCATATTGTACACAAATCATACACATCATGGATAGAAGATGAATCATTTGCATTACTCAATTGTACGGAATTACTAAGTACAATGCATACACAATCTCTCTCCTAGCACATGCTCTACAAAATACATCAGCTCATACACACGCACATGATTTACATACGGTCTCCTCTCTATTGTGATACTTCTATGAAATGATCGTTATGCTTTGGTCCTGGTCGTTATCAACAATGGCTTCCAGGAAAACTCACCACCCAATCGTCTCCCCCTTCGGACGTACACATGACACCCTTAATGCACTTTAAAACTCATGATCACATTGAATTTACATTTCATTACAATTTATTTACACTTAGTGCATATTGCACTTATTCCTACTTTGTTCACTATTTCTTTTTTTGAGGTCCAGAACCAATGCCTACATCTGCCCTCCCCTTTAATTTGGCCGACGTCCTTCTCGATGTTTATCTTTGCTCTTGTGGACTCAACTATTGTTGTTAGAGGTGTCGGAACAAATACTCCTCCCATCTCCATGATCTGCAACTTCAATGCCTCCTCATCCTTCAATCTCTTGGCGTAATTATGGTATCTTGCTCCTTTTATACCATAATGATTGGCCCTTTGTTCCATCTCAACCAACTTTGCCAAGAGTTCTTTCTCCCTCTTTGCAAAGGCATCTTTGGCTTCTTTTCTTGCTTTCTTAGCTGCTTTAGCAAGTTGCTCATCTCTTTCTGCAATCAGTTGTTCTTTGTGCTTCAACTCCTTATTCTTTGCTTCCATCATCTATTCTCTGATTGAACACTTGGATTTCAGCTGTGCAATTAATCCATTATGTTTCTCTTGAGTCTTAGTCTTCTCCTCCACCTCTTGTTTCAAAGCAACCAATTCTGCCTCAACCTCCTTTGCTTTTTTCATTGCTTCATACTGGTTAGCTTGTCCTTCATGTGACTAGTGGATCTTCTCCATTCCTGTAACTAACCACTTGATCCAATGTGCCAAGAAATTGATTCTTGCATACATCTTAAACAACTCAGGTGCAATCTTCCTATGCTCCACACCTGCTCCATCTTCTGGACAAGGCATCAAATCTGCTTCGTCAATACATATCTGGGTTGGTTGTCTATATAATGTCCATGTTCCTGCTGGCAAATATTTTACTCCAACCATATTTTGTATATTACCAGCCTCCAATTCCCATGGCTGCTTCTGATGGATTTCAGTGAGCTTCTTTGTCCTCTCTTCGTCTTGGACCCACTGTATTAGTTTGTCTAGCTCCTCATATACCATCAGTTGCCATTTCTTCCACTATACAACGCAACCAAGCCTGAATTCCAGTCTTGCTCTATCAAAAAATTTCATCATTTTCTCGAAAAATACATCAACCTATTCATCCACAAGGTTTGTTGATTTTGGCGGTAGTCTGAAATTTGGCACTTCGATCATGAAATGCTCACTTGTCTCATGCGGTAACTCCACTTATGTGTCTTCCAAGGTGAAGATCTCCTCCTCGCCTTCTTCACCATCACCTCTCAAAATGATGTGTTTCTTTGCTGCCTTGTCTTCCAACATTGGCTGCTCCACAGTATTAGTTCTTTCTTCAGCCACTGGTATTTGTTCTCTTCTTTGGCTGCTACCTCCTCTCCTTATAACTTTGAACTTTCCTGCGAGCTGCTTCCCTTTCTCTGTTAATTTTGCTGGCATTGTCTCTTCCCTTGCCAGCTCATCTGTTGTGGATGTGTTCTCAAATTGTACCTCCTCTCACAATGGAGATGATGCACAGGGATCTATTTATTGCTGAAATTCTACAAATATATCAGGTGAATCAAGTCGTACTTCTCCCACTACTCCCACCTGAACTGCATCCACTGCATCTTGCACTTCTCTATCGACATCCACGACTTCTGCCAGTTTTTGTGTTTGTTGTGCAGTTCTTGCTTCTCCTTCTGCCATCTTTTCCACAAACTGTTGTTCTCTCATTGCAGCTGCTTCTTGAATCTCCTGTTGTTCCAACCTTCTGCGCCTCTTTTCTTTTTGCAGCGGTTGTTGTTCCTCAATTTTTGAATCCTCACTTACTTCATCATCCGGGAAGTCCTTCTTCCTCTTCAATATTTTCCTTGTCCTTACCAAAATACTTGCCTTTGTCAATAGCATCACATTGATTCGCCTCAAAATTGTTGGCTCATGCTCCCCTATCTCCCTTGGAGGATACAGTCCGGGAAACTGCAACCTCTCTTGTGCAATAGCATTCATCAACAGAGCAATAGCGTGAAATGCCATCGAAAAATTCTTAGAATACCACATCAAGAAATTCTTAATACGCTGTGACAAATATGATGCCCAGCCATACACAACACCCTCCATAATTCCTTGCACATACGGTTAGTGATAACTTGGACATGATCACATTCATGGCACACAACAATTCTACTGTCTTCAATTGTTGTTGCTTCACTCCATGGCTTCCATGCTTCATTAGCTTTACTCCTTCCTCCAAATTCATATTGGTAATCTCATGGATTATTTCATTCCACCAGTCTGAATCTACTACCTCCTTTCTGACAGGTAATCCATGACTTGGCAATTCGAACATTCTTCAAAAATTGCCAGGTGAAAACTCTACCTGCACCCACTTATCACCAATTCTTTCTCTGCTAGTGTTTTGCTATGGATTATATGTTTGCAACATCTGCAACAGATAGTTCTTGATGAATTCCTTCTCAAAATTCGGAATTCGCAGTATACAACTCACGCCTGCATTCTTAAACACAGTTCTCAACGGGTGATCCATTGCACTCTGTTTCCACCAGTTGTGGCAAAATTCACATGGATTTGACTCACATTGAACTTACATTTCATTACAATTTATTTACAATTAGTGCATATTGCACTTATTCCTACTCTGTTCAATATTTCTTTTTCTGAGGTCCAAAACCAGTGCCTACAGTAATAGGAGAATAATGTATTGTTGGCAGCAATTTGACATAATACCAGTTGCAAAAGATGTCTGCAATAGAAGAAAGCGAAAGGAGTGTGACAAGAGATTCCAATATATTGTTCAGCTCATGTGTCGTCGAGGACACCGACAAGTCTAGAGGAGGGGATAGATGTAGACAGACAAATTGACATGTCTGCATAATGAATGAATGCATGTTTGAGCATAGGAATGTATATGTGAGAATGTATGCACACAAAGTGTTTGTCATTATGTTGCCATATTGTGTTAAATGGCGAAGGATTGTCATATTGTGATAACTTAAAAGTGTTTATAACAATGCATACGTGCAAAGTGTTTGTAATAATGTGCAAGTAGCAAAGTGTTGTAATAATGTAAAGTAATGGGGTATTTTTTAAGTGTTATATAAACAGGTAGTTTGGAGGTAGTTGGGTAGTTACCAACAGCCTACCAAACCTGTAATGTCTATAAATACACATCTATGTGGGAGATGCAAGAGGTATGTATGCATGTTGTTGTTCAAAGTGTTTTGTTGATGGTTCGTTATGGTGTATTGTAAAGCAGATAGTTGTTGTGAAGGATACATGCTTTGTGCATAGTGTATCCATTTGTATCTTTAAGTTATTTCCATCGTATATTTTGTTTATTTAAGTGGTATGCAAATGTATTGCAGTGTGTTATATTCCATTTCTACAATCATTAAGCGTAAGCATAAAGGGGGGATTGGAGAAAATAATGCTTAATGTAAAAGCACATGCAAGAGTTTTCTTAGAGAAAAATAAAAGAAGTTGAAACAATAGAAAAGGAATTGTAAAAATGGAAAGGCAATTGCAAAAATAAGAATAAAACTAAAATAACTACAAAAATAGAAAGAGATAAAAAAGAAAAAAAAAAAACTTAGCAGTTAAGACAAGCTGTTATTAGCATTGTAATAATTCCATATATTCATATATCTCCCACCACTTGATTCATTCATCCATCCTCTGGGTGGATCATCCAACTTGTGCATCATCCACAATTGGATTATATCATATCCAGCTGTTGCAGCAGAATTATGTTATGATCGAAGGAAATATATTAGTGGTGTTTTGGCACCAAGGTTTAATATATGATCTTGTCTTGAGAGAAAATTTTGTTTGCGTACATTTTGAATTATAGGGATATTGAAATTATGAGAGAATTTATATGCTTCCGCAACGTTTGATGGAAAAGCAATTCAGTATCAAAGTATTATATTCTGACAAGTGGTTTAAAAGCAAGTATTTATTCCAGCACGCTTGCAGAAAATAATGTTTTGTTGGCAGCAATTCCTAGTGAATCCAACTGCAGAAGATTTGTGGAACAGGAGAAAGCGGAGGGAGCATGACAAGAGATTCCATTATGTTATGATTGAATGAAATATATTAGTGGTGATTTGGCACCAAGGCTTAATATATGATCTTGTCTTGTGAAAATATCTTGTCTTGTGAAAATATCTTGTTTGTGTATGTTTTGAATTACAGGAAAAAATTTGCATGCTTCCACAGCATTTAATTTAAAAGCAATTCAGTATCAATCTATTAGATCCTGACAAGTAGTTTAAAAGGAAGTATTAATTCTACATGTGGTATCAAAGCATGGTTGCCAGTTGCAGAAGATTTGTGGAACAGGAAAAAGCAGAAGGTGCATGACAAGAGATTCCATTACAGTGTGCAGTGCTTCTATCTCCCAAGGTTAATTCATGTTCATGTGTAGAAGAGGGCACTAACAAGTCTAGAGGAGGGAATATATATAGGCAGACGAATTGACATGTCTACATAATGAATGAACGAATAAATGAATGCATGTTTTAGTGTATGAATGTATATGGGCAAACATGTGCACACAAAGGGTTTGTCATTATGCCACCATATTATGTTGCATGGCAGAGGATTGCCATATTGTGTTAAGTGACAAGTGTTTGTAATAATGTGCACTTGGCAAAGTGTTTATAATAATGTGCACTTGGCAAAGTGTTTGTAATTATGCAACGTAACGCACAAATTTCCTAATAACTCATAGAAAGTACCAATGGTCCAATAACTAGCATTGATGCAGGCTATCTTTAGTTATTGTATGACAGGGATACTCCCCTTACGAATTTTTGAGTTGTAATAATAATAGAACAATCTATTTGTTCATAATCCATTCTCAATTCATGTTAATGTTGCCTAATACAGGCTATCCTATAAATATTGCACTAATTACACTTTGAATTTCATCAAAAAAGTATTAAAACTTTTGTAATAATCATGTGTGATTTTCTTTCATCATGATTGATCATTGGGGCTTGGATACAAGGTTCGCCAGAAGGTTCAGCTCAGTGTGTAGTTCGTGTAATCAAAGATAACATTGTAATGACAATTTGTGATTACTAGTTACATGTAAGGTGGTGAATAATTGATAATTAAGCACTGTGAACATTTGAGGACAGGCCACCTTGTTTTCTATATAAGGCCCCACATTCATTTTTATTCTCTATTGCTCGAATAAGTCAAAGACACATCATCCAACAGACACAACTAGCATGTAGCCATCAATCTGACTTGTGATAAGTGCGACATATATTACTTCACCCAGTAATATAAGAACCCAATACATACAATTTTATTAAAATGGTATTATTCTGCTGACTCGTCACATTATTTGGAGAATTTTGACATTGAAGTTCAAAATTCATTGGATTTATTAAGGCCTTGAATTAATTTGAAAAAAAATATGACTAACACTCAATTGCAAACCCTAATCACTGGAGCGCGTGGTTTGATATGTTCAATGCTCGTGGACCTTAAAAATTACTTTACTTTTACTTTTCTTTTGGCAAAGAAATTTGTTCCACCATACATTAGCTGCCATTCTGCCTCTGAACTTCTTTTTACATCCCACTATCTACCTTCTTAGGGAAGCATGAAACTTGAATTCTACCTGCAATATATACATGAGGGGCTTTAAACAATGAAAGCCGCTGAAGAGGCCCTTAATGTCAACGTGCTGGGCAGTGGGGCAGGGCCCTCAATATAGTGTATAAAGCATTTTATTTCAATTTTGCTTTTAGTTTTAAAGCTTTAGCCTTTGTGAGTTTTTTTTTTTTATATTTTTAATTCGCCTTCTTTGAGTTGGTTAGGAATTTTTAAATTTAAATGAACTTATTTTTTTACTCTATTTTGTACTTTTGAGTTTTTTATTTTAAATTTTAACAATAGGATCTAATAAAAATTATATATGAAATCATCACAATTTATTAAAATCAAAAATATATGTACATTTTTATTCAAATCTGTGAAATTACAAATATGTGTCTTTTATATATTGAGCTTAAATGTTTCTTTCTTTATTTTATTTCAACCTCGTTGAAATCAAACTCAAACCCAGATCTTGTGGCACTGGTGGTTATGTAATGCTACCAAATATACTAATATGAATAATCTGGTGTTTCTATATCTCTTTCATTGCCGACAACATTGAACTTGAACCTATGTTCCAGAAAGTTCCAGGACGGGATGGGGACGGCAAAACGGCGAAAGAGTTTCTGGCGGGAAACGTCTCTGAGACAGCCTCCACATCCCAGGACAAGTTCCCATGGAACAGACTTGAACAAACATACTGCGTCATTGTTGCTCAGTCTAAGGTATTAGGAGTACATAGATTGTTGAGGGTTTGATAAATTATTGTGCACAATTAAGATCTCTTTCATTGTGATCACCTACGTGGTGTGTTTGTGTAAGTGGTCATAATATCTCCTTTCCTTTCTAGAGGGTTGAGGAAGCCTGTGAGGATAAAACAAAGGCATTGGGTGAAACTAATAGCACGCAGAGAGGCCTTGATGAGTGGAGATCTACATTGAGTTTCTCAAACATAATTGCAGAGTGAGTGTATCTTATCAATAATAATTAGTACTGTGGAAGTGAAGACGAAGATAAGATCAATTACATGACCTATGAAGCAACTACAAAATTTGGACCAAACTAATGCTTTCAAAAAAATTCAGTTAACCTAAAATAAAAATAATAAATATCATCACCAGGAGAAAACCTCAACAATTTTGAAAACGTGCACACTGCTAGCTAAAACTTTTTTACAAAAACCCTGAAAATGATAGTCAGTAACAAGTCAACAAGGTATATTTCCAAATACCCACCAAAAGGTAAAGAAAAACAGTGAACTACATATAGTCCAAACTTTTCAGCCCAAAACAAAATTACAAAACCACAAAACCACAGGAAGAAGATACCACTGAAAATGTTTGGGAAAAATAAAAACCACAATTAGCCAACAATAGAGTTCAAGACTCAACTTATGGAAACAAAGAACACCAACATAACAAGAAATGAAAGAAGCTCTGGTATCAAATGGCATTAGCTAATTTCCTCAAGAAAAATACATGTTGTAATACCAATATAATCAATACATACATAATTACCAATATAATCAATACATACATAATTTTAATTATCAAATTGTTTAATACCACTACAGTCAATACATACAATCAATACATACATAATTATCCAGTTGTTGTATTACGACTAGGTGGTTAGGATGTAATCTGGGTGGGAGAGAAAACTCCACTGTCTGTAAGTATGTGCGTGTATAAATATCTAAACCCTTCCATTGTCGTCAATATCATTAAACTCCCTTCATTAAACTCCTAATAAAATGTTTTGGATATACTCCCATTAAACTCCCATCATATACAGATTGAATATATGTTTTGGATGCACGACATAATAAAATGAAGATACGAGAAAAATAATGTGTGTACCAGGGGCTGAGATGTACGCGCTTGTGGGCGAAAATGGCGTTATGAGGCGAGGAGTACGACGGATCAAAAGCCGCCACGCCATGGAAGAAAAATGTGTTTGGAATCTCTCGGTGTTTTGCTTCAAACTTCTTGGTTTCTTTCTGCACTTCAGTATTTTTCACCTCCTCTTCTCTGCTCACTGGGATTTAAGAAACAAAATTAAGAAATTTGAGGGTTTTAGCAGAGCAGATTTTGCGATTGGAATGTGTTTAATTAAACAAATACATATTATGTAGAATTCAGGAGGAGTAATAGTATTTGGTACTTGTATGTTTTTTAGATGAGCACTTAAGATCACGAGGGGCATTATCCAAAGTTTCTTAAGTCTAATAGGATTATCATTCATCATCTTGTCGACCTTTTTTATATAAATTTATTTTTAAAAGAAGATTCAAGTAAAACTATAAATTGTATTTCATTTATTTTTATTTTATTAATAATTTAAAAGGTTTATTTTTATAATTAATTTTGTTATAAGGATTATAAAATAAATTAAAATTATTTTTTTCTTTTTAATTTGGTTTTTAAATTTTGAGGTTAGTGTAATATTTTTTTACGATTGATATATAGGTTGAGCAGTTCCCTCTCAACCATGATCCCTCTTAAGGTTGAGAGCTGCATTTGATAATAGGATTGAGTAGTTCTCTTCCAACCATGACCCCTCGTAAGTAAGGTCGAGAGCTACATTTTTTAATAGGAGAATAACACATAGTCCTTTGGGTATCAATAGGGTGGGTACAGAGGAATGGAGCCTTGTTTGCCTCTACCAACACATTAAAATATTTTTAACTGTACCTTGTATCTGTACCTTGTATGTGCAGGGTGGACACAAAGAGAATGGAACTTGGGTCGGTCTTTATCAACTCCTAAGACTTTCACCAACTTCAACTGCGCTTAAAAAGCAGATAAATTATTTCTTTAATTTTCTATGTGCAAAAGGTATATATTTTTACTTTTTATTTTCTTGCATGTATTTGTTTTATATATGAGTTAACATTTTTTAGTTTATAGGGTAGGTATAGGAAAATGGAACCTTGTCTGCCTCTACCAACACATAGGACATTTCCAGCTATACCTTGTATCTGCAGGGTGGACATAGAAGGAATGGAACCTGGGTGGGCCTCTATCAGCTACCAAGATTTTCACCAACTCCAACTGCTCTTAAGAAGCAGATAAATTATTTCTTTATTTTTCTATGTGCAAAAGGTATATATTTTTACTTTTTATTTTCTTGCATGTATTTGTTTTATATATGAGTTAACATTTTTTAGTTTTGTCCCGAGGACTAAGTGGATTGGTAAGTGCTTGTCTGGCCAAGCATTTACCAATAAGACATTTAGGTTCAAACCTTGAGTGCATCCTATTTGCAAAGGTAGTAGTCTGATTTGAATCTTCTAAGTGTGCGTCAGACCGGCGATGACGATATGAATCTCAAGCGACTAGTAGTCCCCTTCATGCGAGGTCAACAATAACAAAGTGAAATGGATCTAGTAGAAGTAGCCCCTGTGGTTTGAACCATGCACTTATCAGTTAGGTTGTGACCAACTCTCCTGTGTAATCGAAAAAACATTTTTTAATTTTTATCATTTCATAAGCATTTTTATGATTTATTTGATGTTTGTCTTCTTTATCTGTCTTTTGATAATGTTCAAATAGAAATATAAATTTTTATTTTAAAATAATTAAGGAGGATTTATTTTTTATTTTTTCATTTGGTTATTTTGAGAAACCTCTATGACCGACGCAGGGTTGAGTAGTCTCCTCCCAACCATGACCCCTCGACAGCTATACTTATCAATAGAGAATTTAACACAAAGCCAGCACAAGGTTGAGCAGTCTCCTTCCAACCATGACCCCTCGAGAGTTATACTTATCAATAGATAATTTAACACAAAACCACCACGCCTACCCCCTCACACACTCGCCCACGTCGCGGTTTGAACCTTGAACCTCTTGAAGAAGAGCCAAATCCTGAACCGCTGCGCTGCACCCCATGTGCAAGGAGGGTTTATTTTTATAATTAATTTAGTTATAAGGATTATATAATAAAATAAAATAAAAAATTTATTTTTGATGTGCAAAAGATATATTTTTTTAATGAGTTTACATAGGTTATTACGAGGGTTCCAATCAATCCCTTCATACTGAGTGGGGTGGGGTTTGAACCTTTCTTGAACCTCTCAAAGATAAACCAAAGCCCTTACCACTGCAGTTCAAAAGGTATATATTTTTACTTTCCATTTTTCTTTTTATTTTCTTACATGTACTTGTCTTTAAACTTTCTTAGTTTTTAGTTTTTATCAAGTCATAGGCATGTTTGTGATTTATTTGATGTTTGTCTTTTTAAGTCTTTTGATAATGTTCAAATATAAATATAAGATTAAACTTTCTTAGTTTTTAGTTTTTATCAAGTCATAGGCATGTTTGTGATTTATTTGATGTTTGTCCTTTTATGTCTTTTGATAATGTTCAAATATAAATATAAGATTCAATGAGAGTGCTTATTTTCTTTTCTAGATATTTTGTTCATATAATTACTTAAAAAAAATCTTGATATATACTTTGTCTTTGTTATTATTTGAATATTTATTAAATTTAACATTTTATTTATTCATTTATTTGTTATTTTTTCGTAGATAATAAGGGGTTGTACTCGGGTCCCCCATCCTTGAAAAATTACATCTCTTCTTTAGAGCTTGAGAGTTTACAAACGAGGGCTAGGTGGATTGGTAAGACGTTGAGCACTTACTAGGAGGAGACCTAGGTTCAAACCTCGCGGGTATGCCCACTCTAGGGCAAAGGTAGTAGTCTAACTAGAATCCGTTGAGTGTGTGCCAGCTTGATGATGACGGTACCAACCCCGAGCCACCAGGGGTCTCTCTCACTCCGGGCTGTGTTTACTGAGGCGAGGTGGTAGCTCCATGATTTGACGCTACGATCGGAGGCAATGTGATTTGACCTTGTGACTAGTTGTTCAAAAAAGAAAGGCAGGTGCCAATTCCCCTGTGTATCAAAAAAAAAAAAGTTAACAAATAGATACACTTCTCATCTCAATTGAGATGCTATAGATAGAAATCTACATCATTTTACATAAAATGTCTAAATTATTTTTTTTATTTTTTTGGATTTTTTCAAATGTTTGTAAGAATACAGTTACTCCAAAATTTAGCATCTTTTTTAACATTTTTCTATAACAACCTTCACAATGTCAAAACTTCACCTCTACTATCTATATCTTGCATCTTAGTAGAGTAATAATTTGTTGTTTTATTTGGTGTATATATATATTGTAAAACTTATTATCTTACTATAGCTTTTAGTCATCTATTTATATTATTTTCATAATCTTTTTAAACAATTAAAAGGTTAATTATAGCAATTTTCTATACATTTCTCTTTAAAGTATTTTATATAGAACTAAAACTTTTGTTTTGAATTTTTTGGTGATTAAATATTTATGAATTTGGTCTGACAAGGACAAAGCACTGGTTAGAGTTTTGGTCTCTCTTCAAGGAGGTTCAAGGTTCAAACCACGATGTATCTAGAAGGGGATAGGTTGATGGTAGCAACTGAGTGTTTGTCAATTGGCTACCCCAATTTGATGCCCTAGAGGGTCGAGGGTCCTATTGACTTCATTTTACCCAATGGGCTAGGGTTATAATGGCAGCATCCAAACTCGATCATGTATTTGACCAAAGGTGTTACTGATTCCCCTATGTATCAAAATATATACATAAATATGTCCATGTGGGAGAGCGCAATGGTTAGGGGTTTGGGCTTTCTTTCGGGAGACCTAGGTTCAAATCGTAGTAGGGTGTGTGTACGTATTTGTGTTAGTCGTGATATATATATATATATATATATATATATATATATATATATATATATATATATATATATATATATATATATATATATATATATATATATATATATCTCTTATTTGTTTGTTTTTATCTTGATTTTGATGTACCCATACTTCACACTCTTATAGTGCAACTAACACCACCAATAAATTGAATAGGACTCTATAGTCTTTCAATCTTATAATAGTATTTTTCTACACTTTTTTAAATGTAGAAAGTACTCTAATTCATCAAAAAATTATCTTCATTCTATATGATTATCAACTAAGCTTGTTATTAAAGTTTGTGCCAGGAAATTTATACTTCTTTTAAAAGAACCCTCTAAAAATAAAAAATAAAATAAAATGTTACTTCTTTATTTCTCTTTTTAGTAGAGGAAACTAAACTCGTGGTTCTATCAATATTTAGTGGCATACCTATTTTCTTTCAAAATTGTTCTAAGCCCTTTAAATGCTTTCTTGACCATTGTGTTGTCCTTACAATCAAATGAGATCATTTGTGCATACGAAAGAAGTTATGAAAAGAAACAATCAAACTATGATAAAATTTATCAAGGTGAAATATATGTAACATACCATAGATTTAAGTTGTCCTATATGTTTTTAATAAGTTTTAGTTGATATTAAACTTAACATTTGTTTGTAGGATCAAGCTCAAGTAGTTGTAATTGGTTGTTTTACATAATTGGTTGTTTCACATAAAAAAAAAAGACTTAAATTCAAGTCTCAATAGACATGATTTGTAATGACCGTCCTTGGTAGGACTTGTTCTTGATATTTGATTTATGTATTTATGTGTGGATATCAAATGCATAATCTCATTTTACGTATCAAAATGTGTTGATAAATGCACTTTATGCTTTGATTATACTACTTTTGAAATATGGTACTGCTTATTAAATTTGTGATTGCAAGACCTACTCTCATGATGGGATTGGTATGGGACAACCACTAGATTTGAGAGAGAAAAAAGAAATTATGGATGACATTATCATTAACAACTCAAGGGTAAAAAGGAAACCCTTCATATTGGTGCATTTCATATGTATATGTTTGACTGAATGCATCATTTGACAAAGAGGTTGTTATTAAGCAAAAGAATCATCCTAAAGAACACAAGCTTATACTGAGAGGGGGTGAACAAGTATAAGACCACTTTTTACTTTTCTTTCCCAAATAGTATTAATCAATATAATCAATGGCAATATCAATAGCAATAACCAAAGCAATGCACAAATCATCACACACAATAGAGACACCAATTTTAACGTGGTTCACCCAATGTGGGCTACCTCCATAGAGAAAATATTTCTTCTAAATATTTCTCAAATAATCTCATGGGAATCCTTCCCAATTACAATGTTTATGGACCTCTGTCCAAAGGAGATGTTGATCCCCTAATCTCAAGTTCATGGATCTCTTCCACAGGAGAACTCTTTCCCCTTCTGCTCTGGCTAGTGATCTTCTAGAAGACTCTGTCTCTCTGCTGCACTGATTGGTGGATCTCTCTCCACTTGAAGACTCCTCACTCAGATCTATCTTCAATTGTCCTGGTTGTTGGATCTCTATCCACTGAGACTCTGTCCTCTATACTCTATCACCTCCAAAGCTCTATCAATAGGTTCACTCAGAACCTCCTCAAATATGCTCAATAGGCTCACTCAGAACCTGCTCAAATATGCTCAATAGGCTCACTTAAAACCTACTCAAATATGCTCAATAGGCTCACTCAGAACCTGCTCAAATATGCTCAATAGGCTCACTCAGAACCTGCTCAAATCTGCTCAACAAGCTCACATAGAACTTGTCCCAATCTGCTCAATAAGTCCTCTCTAGGACTTGCTCAAATCTGCATAGCAAGCTTTCACAAAAGCTTACACAAAATTAGTCCACAAGCCTTCTCAAAGACTTGCCTCAAATCAGCTCAACAAAATCTCAACTCAATCTCATAGAAGCATAAAGAGAATTGTTAGAGACTCAATATGTTCTATACTCAAATCCCAATCTCAACTCAAAACTCAACTCAAATAGAAGCATAAAGAGAATTGTTAGAGACTCAATATGTTCTATACTCAAATCCTCAATCTCAACTCAAATCAATCTTATAGAAGCATAAAGAGAATTGTTAGAGACTCAATATGTTCTATACTCAAATCCCAATCTCAACTCAAATCAATCTCAATCTACATCAATATTAACTCAATCTCATAGAAGCATAAAGAGAATTGTTAGAGACTCAATATGTTCTATTCTCAAGTCTCAATCTCAACTCAATCAGAATATAGAATAGTTTGTTTCATGGAACTTGAACAACCACTTCATACAACCACTTGACTAGGCTCAATCAACTCTACTCAACCAATCACTTCAAGAAACAACTCTTTCTCACAAACCCTAGTCCAAGCATGAATCAACTAACTCAAAATATTTCCAACAATGCTCAACAACAAATCTTACATAACAATGATACTCATGTTCTTTTCTAACTCAAGTTCAAGTTCTTTGCATCACCCATTGGCTTCAACAACAATGCTAATAAGACAAGGTTTTAATCACAACTCTCAATTCAGAAAACCTTGAACCATAAACTCAAAGTACTTCACTCAACCAATGGTCTAAACAACAATGCTTATCAAACAAGGTTTAATCACAACTCACAATCCAAAAACCTTGAAGCATTAACTCAACCACTTTCAAAAAGGAAACCACAATCAATCCTTTTCACTCCAATGATATTTCAAAAATCAACCACCCAAATAAAATCAATGGAGAGTATTACTCATACCTTTTTGATGCCTTATGAGTTGTCCACTAAATCTGTCACACTCAACACACTTTCTTTTTCAACTCTTAACAAGGGTTAGAGATCTTGAGTAATAACACAACAATAATATCCAAATAACACCTTATTACTCCTACTTTATTTTAACATCCACCAAAGTTCTTTTTAAAATAAAACCCTTACTCAAAATAACTTTCACTAAAAAGAACTTTATCAAAAACCCTTATTACTCCTAACAATTTCAAAAATCACAATTAAAAATAATTCACAACTCAAACAACCACCATGACCTTATTCCCTAAGGTTACTCAACAAATCAACTAACGAAGCACCTTTACCCCTTATCACTCCACCTTAGGCAATCCAAACAAAAGATTAATAAAAACCTTAATACCTGCCTCGAGGGGAATCGAACCCTCGTCTTGCCCCAACGTGAATGCCCTAGCCATGGCCAAGCTACCGCACGAGCTACGGGCTCATTGGTGAAAAAGAAGCGCCACCCGCTTCTTATCCTTCACCCTCTTCCGCCAAGCGAAAAGTATGCACCTTGGGCGCCTCAACAGAACAAAGCCAAAAATGATGCTTGCAGGAATCGAACGCACAACCTCCTTGTCACCAACACCTTTGCACAATCCAAGCTGCCACTAGGCCACGCTGCCCAATGCATTTTGGGAAGTGGTCATTGTCTCCCTTTAATGTTCGTTGCGTCACTTAAACGAAAAACACGAGCTCTTTTTCTTCGCAAATACCAAGCGCAAATATCAACGAGCAAGGATGAATGAATTAAAAAATTCAATGGCATATTTATATGCCTTCCCTTTGCTTTGGAAACGTCGGCCTTTTTGAAACTTCCTTCATGACGTCGACGGATAAACTTTTAATTTTAATTTTAAAATTTTAATTTTAATTTTAAATAAATTAAAATTTAAACTAAATCTTTAAAATTAAATATCTCCATCATCGGGGCACCTTTTTCGATGAAACGAAAAGCCAACTTGGGTTTTAAGAAAAACCCATTTCAAATATGCCATCCATGGTTTTAAATAAAACCTTTAAAATTAAATTTCTCCATCATCGGGCACCTTTTTCGATGAAACGAAAGCCAACTTGGGTTTTAAGAAAAACCCATTTCAAATCTGCCATCCATGGTTTTAAATAAAAACCTTTTGCAAAGCTTCCCTTGAAGCTCCTTTTGGAACCAAATGCCATGCATCCCTTCTTGAACCTTTGATCAAAAACCTTTGCTTCTCATGAAGCTCTTTGTGAAACACAAACATAGTGCTTACTTACATAGATCCTTTTGACATCAATGACAACTCTTAGCTTAGGGACTCAAAATGTCCAACAATCTCCCCCTTTGTCATTGATGGCAACCCATATCCTTTTACTGAAATCTGACCTTCTTTTTGCTCCCCCTGGCTCAAAGCTTTCTCAAATATCAAATCTCTCCCCATATCAAAAACTCTCCTCAATATACACAAATCTCTCCCCCTTTGTCATCAATGGCAAAGGGTCACCTTTGGGGCTCGGGGCTAAGAATGAGCCTCTTAGCTTAGCCCCTCCCCCACCTCCACATGAGGTGGTTAATTCTGGGGTGGGAGTATTTCTACTCCCGAAAGCACTTGCTCTTTACCTTTACCTTTCTCTCTTCCTTTCTGAGTTTTCTGAATCCTCTCACTATTTCTTACCAAGTCATCATCCATGTTCCTGTCATCACTTTTGTTCTTGTTCCTATTCTTGTTCTCATCCATGTTCCTATTTTTGTTCCTATTCTCATCCTTTCCTATTCTTTTCTCATCCATGTTCTTTCCTATTCATATTTCTGTTCCTGTTCATGCTTGCTTCTAGAATATTTTCTCTACACCATCTTGCTATGTGACCATCATTATTGCACTTATAACACTTAATGTTATTATTCCTTGGAGGTGCAACTATCTTAGGACTTCTCCTAGTGAAGCCATATCCTCTTCTGTCATGAACCCTGCAATTCATTGCCTTGTGACCAAACTCATTGCATGAGTAGCAATATCCATGGAAAAGTTATCCTTTCCCATATTCCTATCTTTCATGTGTCCTGCACTGTGAAGCCATGTGCCCAAACTTGTGACATGAAAAACATCTTCCATTGAAGAAACCTTGCCTAGACCCCATTGGTCTCTTAGTCTCTTCTACCTATTTCATGTTCCATATGTTCCTAACTTGTGCATTGTTCCTTTCCTTGTTGAACTTTCTATTGTCCAACTTATCCTTAGAGGTCTCACTCTCTCTTTTACTTACTTCTTTTGACTCTTCTTCTTTTCTGGTGTTTGAGCTTGAATCTCCTTTTTTGCTTCATGTTTCCCTTGTTCTTCTTTAGAACTAAGTCCTGTTATGGTGACTGATGACTTTTGTGCATTGATAGTCCTTTCCAAGGTCTTTGAATTTTCCTCAAACTTGTGTAGCTTTTCCTTAGAACCTTTTACTTCCAACCTTAGTGAAACTATCTCATGCTCTAATCTTTCACACTCTAGATCTTTTGTTTTTAATTTTTCGGCCATACCTTCTTCAATTTTTCTTGTCTCTTCAACTTTGATTTTGAAGTTAGTGAGTTCCTATAGAAACCTTGCTTTTTCTTTCTCATCTTCTTGAGCTTGAACCCTTAATCTTGAGTTCTCCCTTTTTAGTTCTTCAAGAGTAATCATAAGCCTTTCACATTCTATCTCTTTTGCCTTTGACTGTTTAATCATACCTTCTTCAACTCTTCTTGCTTTTTCAACCTTATCTCTCAAGTCAGAGATATCCTGTAGAAGCTTTGTCTTACATTTCTCATCTTCTTGTATTTGAGCCTTCAATTCTAAATTCTCTCTTTTCAATTCAATAAGCTCCTTAAGAGTGGATTCCCATTTTTCTTTTTCTGAAGCATCTTCTTTTTCTTCTATTACTGAAAGTAGAGTTTCTTCTTCATACATATTTTGATTGTCCCTGTTATCCTTTCTTGAACCAATCTCTAGGATTTCATTTTTGAGAATATCATCTTCATCTTCACTACTACTAAACCCATTACAATATCTTGCATCATGGCCAAGTTGACCACAAACAAAACATTCTTGTGGACAATAAGTTGCATGGTGACCTGTGTTCCCACATCTGGTACAAAACTTTATCGATCTGGATATTTCTCCATTACTTGATTCATCTATTGAATCTATTTCCATGTGTCCTCCCAACACAACAATATTAAACTCATCTTCCTTTTCTTTCATGACCATAGGTGTTCTTTTCTTCTTGTGTCTCATGCTTCTACTCTTGCCTTTCTTTGCCATTTGTGTTCTTGTAGGATCTTCCTTCAAGCTATTAAACTTCTTCGAAGGAACCGACTATGATACCAATTGAAGAACACAAGCTTATACTAAGAGGGGGGTGAACAGTATAAGACCACTTTTTACTTTTCTTTCCCAAATAGTATTAATCAATATAATCAATGGCAATATCAATAGCAATAACCAAAGCAATGCACAAATCATCACACATAATAGAGACACCAATTTTAACGTGGTTCACCCAATGTGGGCTACCTCCACAGAGAAAATATTTCTTCTAAATATTTCTCAAATAATCTCATGGGAATCCTTCCCAATTACAATGTTTATGGACCTCTGTCCAAAGGAGATGTTGATCCCCTAATCTCAAGTTCATGGATCTCTTCCATAGGAGAACTCTTTCCCCTTCTACTCTGGCTAGTGATCTTCTAGAAGACTCTGTCTCTCTACTGCACTGACTGGTGGATCTCTCTCCACTTGAAGACTCCTCACTCAGATCTATCTTCAATTGTCCTAGTTGTTGGATCTCTATCCACTGAGACTCTATCCTCTATACTCTATCACCTCCAAAGCTCTATCAATAGGTTCACTCAGAACCTCCTCAAATATGCTCAATAGGCTCACTCAGAACCTGCTCAAATATGCTCAATAGGCTCACTCAAAACCTACTCAAATATGCTCAATAGGCTCACTCAAAACCTGCTCAAATCTACTCAATAGGCTCACTCAGAACCTGCTCAAATCTGCTCAATAGGCTCACTCAGAACCTACTCAAATATGCTCAATAAGCTCACTCAAAACTGTTACACAAAATCAGTCCACAAGCCTTCTCAAAGACTTGCTCAAATCAACTCAACTTTCAATCTCATAGAAGCATAAAGAGAATTGTTAGAGACTCAATATGTTCTATACTCAAATCTCACTCCAATAATATCTCAACTCAATCTCATAGAAGCATAAAGAGAATTGTTAGAGACTCAATATGTTCTATACTCAAATCCCAATCTCAATTCAAAGCAATCTCAACTTAGCTCAATCTTATAGAAGCATAAAGAGAATTGTTAGAGACTCAATATGTTCTATACTCAAATCCCAATCTCAACTCAAAGCAATCTCAACTCTCACATCTTAACTCAATCTCATAGAAGCATAAAGAGAATTGTTAGAGACTCAATATGTTCTATTCTCAAGGCTCAATCTCAACTCAATCAGAATATAGAATAGTTTGTTTCATGGAACTTGAACAACCACTTCATGCAACCACTTGACTAGGCTCAATCAACTCTACTCAACCAATCACTTCAAGAAACAACTCTTTCTCACAAACCCTAGTCCAAGCATGAATCAACTAACTCAAAATATTTCCAACAATGCTCAACAACAAATCTTACATAACAATGATACTCATGTTCTTTTCTAACTCAAGTTCAAGTTCTTTGCATCACCCATTGGCTTCAACAACAATGCTAATAAGACAAGGTTTTAATCACAACTCTCAATTCAGAAAACCTTGAAGCATAAACTCAAAGTACTTCACTCAACCAATGGTCTAAACAACAATGCTTATCAAACAAGGTTTAATCAATCACAACTCACAATCCAGAAAACCTTGAAGCATTAACTCAACCACTTTCAAAAAGGAAACCACAATCAATCCTTTTCACTCCAATGATATTTCAAAAATCAACCACCCAAATAAAATCAATGGAGAGTATTACTCATACCTTTTTGATGCCTTATGAGTTGTCCACTAAATCTGTCACACTCAACACACTTTCTTTTTCAACTCTTAACAAGGGTTAGAGATCTTGAGTAATAACACAACAATAATATCCAAATAACACCTTATTACTCCTACTTTATTTTAACATCCACCAAAGTTATTTTTAAAAGAAAACCCTTACTCAAAATAACTTTCACTAAAAATAACTTTATCAAAAACCCTTATTACTCCTAACAATTTCAAAAATCACAATTAAAAATAATTCACAACTCAAACAACCACCATGACCTTATTCCCTAAGGTTACTCAACAAATCAACTAACGAAGCACCTTTACCCCTTATCACTCCACCTTAGGCAATCCAAACAAAAGATTAATAAAAACCTTAATACCTGCCTCGAGGGGAATCGAACCCTCGTCTTGCCCCAACGTGAATGCCCTAGCCATGGCCAAGCTGCCGCATGAGCTGTGGGCTCATTGGTGAAAAAGAAGTGCCACCCGCTTCTTATCCTTCACCCTCTTCCGCCAAGCGAAAAGTATGCACCTTGGGCGCCTCAACAGAACAAAGCCAAAAATGATGCTTGCGGGAATCGAATGCACAACCTCCTTGTCACCAACACCTTTGCACAATCCAAGCTGCCACTAGGCCATGCTGCCCAATGCATTTTGGGAAGTGGTCGTTGTCTCCCTTTAATGTTCGTTGCGTCACTTAAACGAAAAACATGAGCTCTTTTTCTTCGCAAATACCAAGCGCAAATATCAACGAGCAAGGATGAATGAATTAAAAAATTCAATGGCATATTTATATGCCTTCCCTTTGCTTTGGAAACGTCGGCCTTTTTGAAACTTCCTTCATGACGTCGGTGGATAAACTTTTAATTTTAATTTTAAAATTTAAATTTAAATTTTAAATAAATTAAAATTTAAACTAAATCTTTAAAATTAAATATCTCCATCACCGGGGCACCTTTTTCGATGAAACGAAAAGCCAACTTGGGTTTTAAGAAAAACCCATTTCAAATATGCCATCCATGGTTTTAAATAAAACCTTTAAAATTAAATTTCTCCATCACCGGGGCACCTTTTTCGATGAAACGAAAAGCCAACTTGGGTTTTAAGAAAAACCCATTTCAAATCTGCCATCCATGGTTTTAAATAAAAACCTTTTGCAAAGCTTCCCTTGAAGCTCCTTTTGGAACCAAATGCCATGCATCCCTTCTTGAACCTTTGATCAAAAACCTTTGCTTCTCATGAAGCTCTTTGTGAAACACAAACATAGTGCTTACTTACATAGATCCTTTTGACATCAATGACAACTCTTAGCTTAGGGACTCAAAATGTCCAACAATCTCCCCCTTTGTCATTGATGGCAACCCATATCCTTTTACTAAAATCTGACCTTCTTTTCTGCTCCCCCTGGGACTTTGCTCCCCCTGGCTCAAAGCTTTCTCAAATATCAAATCTCTCCCCATATCAAAAACTCTCCTCAATATACACAAATATCTCCCCCTTTGTCATCAATGGCAAAGGGTCACCTTTGGGGCTCGG
Organism: Wollemia nobilis; assembly: GCA_028583015.1. Lineage (NCBI taxonomy): Eukaryota > Viridiplantae > Streptophyta > Pinopsida > Araucariales > Araucariaceae > Wollemia > Wollemia nobilis. The sequence continues at coordinate 12,179,611 of JAQPPZ010001106.1, forward strand.
GGCTAAGAATGAGCCTCTTAGCTTAGCCCCTCCCCCACCTCCACATGAGGTGGTTAATTCTGGGGTGGGAGTATTTCTACTCCCCGAAAGCACTGCTATTTACCTCTACCTTTCTCTCTTCTTTTCTAAGTTTTTTGAATCCTCTCACTATTTCTTACCAAGTCATCATCCCTGTTCCTGTCATCACTTCTGTTCCTATTCCTATTCTTGTTCTCATCCATGTTCTTGTTTCTGTTCTTGTTCTCATCCTTGTTCCTATTCATGTTTTGGTTCTTATCCATGTTCCTGTTCCTGTTCACATTCCTATTCCTGTTCATGCTTGATTCTGGAATATTTTCTCTACACCATCTTGCTATGTGACCATCATTATTGCACTTATAACACTTAATGTTATTATTCCTTGGAGGTGCAACTGTCTTAGGACTTCTCCTAGTGAAGCCATATCCTCTTCTGTCATGAACCCTGCAATTCATTGCCTTGTGACCAAACTCATTGCATGAGTAGCAATATCCATGGAAAAGTTGTCCTTTTCCATATTCCTATCTTTCATGTGTCCTACACTGTGAAGCCATGTGCCCAAACCTATGACATGAAAAACATCTTCCATTGAAGAAACCTTGCCTAGACCCCATTGGTCTCTTAGTCTCTTCTACCTGTTTCCTGTTCCATATGTTCCTAACTTGTGCATTGTTCCTTTCCTTGTTGAACTTTCTATTGTCCAACTTATCCTTAGAGGTCTCACTCTCTCTTTTACTTACTTCTTTTGACTCTTCTTCTTCTCTGGTGTTTGAGCTTGACTCTCCTTTTTTTGCTTCCTGTTTCCCTTGTTCTTCTTTAGAGCTAAGTCTTGTTATGGTGATTGATGACTTTTGTGCATTGATAGTCCTTTCCAAGGTCTTTGAATTTTCCTCAAACTTGTGTAGCTTTTCCTTAGAACCTTTTACTTCCAACCTTAGTGAAACTATCTCATGCTCTAATATTTCACACTCTAGATCTTTTGTTTTTAATTTTTCGGCCATACCTTCTTCAATTTTTCTTGTCTCTTCAACTTTGATTTTGAAGTTAGTGAGTTCTTGTAGAAACCTTGCTTTTTCTTTCTCATCTTCTTGAGCTTGAACCCTTAATCCCGAGTTCTCCCTTTTTAGTTCTTCAAGAGTAATCCTAAGCCTTTCACATTCTATCTCTTTTGCCTTTTGCCTTTCTACTCCCCGAAAGCACTGCTATTTACCTCTATATTTCTCTCTTCTTTTCTAAACTGTTTGAATCCTCTCACTGTTTCTTACCAAGTCATCATCCCTGTTCCTATCATCACTTATGTTCCTATTCCTATTCTTGTTCTCATCCATGTTCTTGTTTCTATTCTTGTTCTCATCCTTGTTCCTTTTCATGTTTTGGTTCTTATCCATGTTCCTGTTCCTGTTCACATTCCTATTCATGTTCATGCTTGATTATGGAATATTTTCTCTACACCATCTTAGTATGTGACCATCATTATTGTACTTATAACACTTAATGTTTTTATTACTTGGAGGTGCAACTATCTTAAGACTTCTCTTAGTGAAGCCATATCCTCTTCTGTCATAAACCTTGCAATTCATTGCCTTGTGACCAAACTCATTACATGAGTAGCAATACCCATGGAAAAGTTGTCCTTTCCCATATTCCTGTCTTTCATGTGTCCTACACTGTGAAGCCATGTGCCCAAACCTATGACATAAAAAACATCTTCCATTGAATAAACCTTGCCTAGACCCCATTGGTCTCTTAGTCTCTTCTACTTGTTTCCTGTTCCATATGTTCCTAACTTGTGCATTGTTCATTTCCTTGTTAAACTTTCTATTGTCCAACTTATCCTTAGAGGTCTCACTCTCTCTTTTACTTACTTCTTTTGACTCTTCTTCTTCTCTGGTTTTTGAGCTTGACTCTCCTTTTTTTGCTTCCTATTTCCCTTGTTCTTCTTTAGAGCTAAGTCTTGTTATGGTGACTAATGACTTTTGTGCATTGATAGTCCTTTCAAAGGTATTTGAATTTTTCTAAAACTTGTGTAGCTTTTCCTTAGAACCTTTTACTTCCAACATTAGTGAAACTATCTCATGCTCTAATATTTCACACTCTAGATCTTTTGTTTTTAATTTTTCAACCATACCTTCTTCAATTTTTCTTGTCTCTTCAACTTTGATTTTGAAGTTAGTGAGTTCATGTAGAAACCTTTCTTTTTCTTTCTCATCTTCTTGAGCTTGAACCCTTAATCTCGAGTTCTCCCTTTTTAGTTCTTCAAGAGTAATCCTAAGCCTTTCACATTCTCTCTTTTGTCTTTGACTGTTTAATCATACCTTCTTCAACTCTTCTAGCTTTTTCAACTTTATCTCTCAAGTCAGAGATCGTGTAGAAGCTTTGTCTTACATTTCTCATATTCTTGTATTTGAGCCTTCAATTCTAAATTCTATCTTTTCAATTCAATAATATCCTTAAGAGTGGATTCCCCTTTTTATTTTTGTGAAGCATCTTCTTTTTCTTCTATTACTGAAAGTAGAGTTTCTTCTTCATACATGTTTTGATTGTCCCTGTTATCCTTTCTTGAACCAATCTCTAGGATTTCATTTTCGAGAATATCATCTTCATCATCACTGCTACTAAACCCATTACAATATCTTGCATCATGGCCAAGTTGACCACAAACAAAACATTCTTGTGGACAATAAGTTACATGGTAACCTGTGTTCCCACATTTGGTACAAATCTTTATCTGTTTGGATATTTCTCCATTACTTGATTCATCTATTGAATCTATTTCCATGTGTCCTCCCAACACAACAATATTAAACTCATCTATTGAAGCACTATACCACCAGTATTTTAGTTGGTGGCTTTCAAGTAAACCAAGGAAATAATATTGTTGGTGTATCTGATGTTCGAGTTCCTTTTGGAGAGCTTTTAGATTGTCTGTTCTCTCTTTGTCGCCTATTATTTTGTTTGGTTTCGATGCTACGCATGCTTGGACATGGTGTTACCTATGGTTCTTGTTTCCATTATAGTGTATAGTTTTTCAGTGGTGCTTATGAGATTTTAAACCTTGTTGTTTGCATTTGTAAATATTATTTTAATGCATGTTTTATGTTGACATGGTTTTCTTATGCACCTTTATTAAGTTTATTTGGAATTTGTTAATGCAGGTTGTGAATGGTTGAACTTGATTATTTCATTGTTCTTTTTCCATTATCTTCTAAATTTTTGTTTTGCTTCCTAAAGCATCGAGATGTTTGCGTACGTCTTACGGCTTGGTGTGCTATTGTGAGTTTTGAATGTAATCCAATGTAGGGAGTCATTGTTTGTATGTTGTTTTTTTTTAATATAAAATGGATTGGTGTATATTAAGTATGTGATTTATTAAAGGTTATTGGGGTATAGTGAAGAGTCTATTAAATGGAATTGAAAGTGTTGTTTTAATTTGAAAGGTGTATTTTTTTATATAAGAAAAAAATATATTGTTGGAAAAAATTTTGGGTGCAATTGAGTTATATTTATGAGAAATAGAGTTTTATTGTTTGTGGAATTGAATAATAGCTCTTTCAAATGGACGAGGCTTGAGTAGCTAAGGTGATGCAGGAGCATCCAGGGCAGCACAACAATCTTGCATCATCGAAAAAAAATACAAACAAAAGAAAAAAATTCTAAGTTTGAAAGAAAGTTCTAAGTGTTACAACTGGTCGCGATATCGCGACACAAAAGTCGTCGCGATATCGCGACGTATTTAGAACTGTGGCGAGCGCAAAATAACTGGTCGCGATATCGCGACACAAAAGTCGTCGCGATATCGCGACGTATTTAGAACCGTGGCGAGCGCAAAATAACTGGTCGCGATATCGCGACATAAAAGTTGTCGCGATATCGCGACACCAACAGCAGAACGACGGGCGCAAAATAAAGTGTCGCGATATCGCGACACTTTGGCAAACAAAGCCAAAAGCCAAAGAAGTGTCGCGATATCGCGACACTTTGGCAAACAAAGCCAAAAGCCAAAGAAGTGTCGCGATATCGCGACACTTTGGCAAGCAAAGCCAAAAGCCGAAGAAGTGTCGCGATATCGCGACACTTTGGCAAACAAAGCCAAAAGGAAGTGTCGCGATATCGTGACACTTTGGCGAAAGAGAGCCAAAAGCGAAAAAGTGTCGCGATATCGCGACACATTGGCGAAGAGAGCCAAAAGCAGAAAAGTGTCGCGATATCGCGACACATTGGCGAGAGAGAGCCAAAAGCAGAAAAGTGTCGCGATATCGCGACACATTGGAGAAAGAGAGCCAAAGGCAGAAAAGTGTCGCGATATCGCGACACATTGGAGAAAGAGAGCCAAGGGCAGAAAAGTGTCACGAAATCGCGACATGTCACGTTTTCGCGACCTGGCTAAGAAAGAGAAGACGGGTTTTTCGTGGACTATTACAGAACGACAGTTGGCGATTCCAGAAGCCGTTAAGGCAGTTCCAAGTGGCAGTTCCAGAAGCCGTTAAGGCCGTTCCATGTGGCAGTTCTAGAAGCCGTTAAGACGGTTACGAACGGCGGTTGCAGCAAGAAGCCATGATGATAAAAGGGGATTTTTTGAAGGATTCGAGAGGCTGGAAAGACGTAGATTGAGACTGCAACTGTATTTTCTTCTGTACTTTGTAATCTTTCCATGTTCTCTGAATAAAAATTGAGTTTTCTCTTATTGTAAAATTTGGCTCCCCATCAAGTGGTATCAGAGCAGCAAGATTCTGAGTGTGTGAGCAGAGCGCCGAACGTGAGGCAGCTTGCACCAGGATCTGGGGTTACGGGTTCGAGAAACGGTGAAGCGAGAATGCCGTCGCGAAGAAATCGTGGTGCTGGAAGGAACGTGGTTCCTGAAGGAGACTTTCGAGCATTGTAGAGACAAGTGTTGGCCTTGCAGGAAGAATTGCACAGAGGAGTAGAGCCAAGAGGAGAAGACCACAGCGATGATGATGGAGTTGAAGACCCGTCTGAAGAAGAAGAAGAAGCAATGAGTGCCGCAGAATCGCGAATGATTAAAGCTATTTCTCAAATTGGGAAAAGGCCGAAGCTAGATGTATCCACATATTCTAGAAATTTAAATCCAGAAGAATTAATCGACTGGATTAATGACATGGAGGAATATTTCGAATATGAGGAAGTTGAAGATCCAAATCGAATTAAATTTGCCAGAACAAAATTGAAAGGCCATGCTGGCATATGGTGGAAAGGAGTGCAACTGGAAAGAAATCGGAGAGGAAAAGAAAAGATCACCAGGTGGGATCGAATGGTGGAAAAACTAAAACGGCAGTTTATTCCAGCAGATTACGAATTAGATCTGCTGAGAAAAATGCAGAGTTTGCGCCAGTCCAGCAAATCTGTTAAAGAGTATACAGAAGAATTTTTTAAAATTTCTATTAGAACCGGTCATACGGAAGCAAATAAAGAGAGAGTAGCCCGTTACATTAATGGGTTGAGAACCAACGTGCAAGAAGAATTGAGTCTGGTTCGAATGAACAACATTGAAGATGCTTACCAGTTTGCTCTGAAAGTGGAAGAGAAACTGAACCGCAGATTTGACGACAAGCAAAGAGGAAGAGGTCGTGGTGGAAGAAGCGGGTGGAAGAACCAGTGGAGGTAAATATGATGATCAAAAATAGACTGGTGAAACCAACAATCACCAGGAACAGAAGGAGGAGAATGCTTACCGACCCCATAATCAGAACAATGATTATCAAAGGGGACGAGGTAGAGGTGGACGCGGATATGGCAGAGGCAGATTCCGTGGAACCTGTTTCAATTGCGGAGAAGAGGGGCATCGATCATATGAGTGTCCCAAACACCAAGAAACACCGAACAGAAGGCCTGAAGGTAATGCCAGAGCTACAGTTGTTGAGGATGGTGTTGAATCTGAGCACTCTGAAGAAGCAGAGCGCGAAGAAGTGATGATCACAAGGAGAACCTTGTTGAATGAAGAGAAGGAACCAGATCAGCGGAAAAGCCTGTTCCGCACGAGGTGCAAATGTTCAGGTAAAATCTGTAATATTATTATTGATAATGGTAGTACAGATAATTTGGTTTCTGAGGAAATGGTAGCTAAGTTAAAGCTAGAAAGAAGACAACACCCGCATCCATACCGGATTGCGTGGTTGCAGAAGGATCATAGAGCATTGGTCAGTGAACAATGCTTGGTCAAGTTTCAAATTGGAAGATACCGGATGAGGTCTTGTGTGATATTTTGCCGATGGATGCTTGCCATTTGTTGCTTGGAAGACCATGGCAATTTGATAGACGTGCAGCGCATGATGGACATGCAAATACCTATTCCATGACAAAAGACGGAGTACGCCACAAACTGAAGCCATTGAAGGAGGTTGAGGAAAAGGTATGCAATAATGCTAGAATTTGTTTAGTAGATGGCAAAAAATTTTGGATGGTTTAAAGAGGGATTCAATGTGTTATGCATTAATTCCTACTATAAAAAGAGAAGATACTACTGACATTCCAGCAGAAGTTGAACATCTATTAGCAGAATTTCTTGATATTATATCAGACAATGTGCACGAGGGTTTGCCGCCAATGAGGAAGATTAGTCATCAGATTGACTTAATGCCAGGATCTAGCTTACCCAACAAGGCAGCCCATAGAATGTCTCCTGTAGAGAATGAAGAGTTGAACCGCCAGGTTCAGGAATTGTTGAGGAAGGGTTTGATTCGAGCAAGTTTGAGCCCTTGTGCAGTGCCAGCAGTACTTGCACCAAAGAAGAATGGCGAATGGCGAATGTGCATTGATTCTCGAGCCATTAATAAAATTACCATTAAATATCGCTTTCCATTACCCAGAATGGACGATATAATGGATTGCTTGAGTGGAGCTAAATACTTCACTAAGATTGATTTGAAGAGCGGATATCATCAGATACGTGTTAGAGAGGGTGATGAATGGAAGACAACCTTTAAAACCAGAGAGGGTTTGTATGAGTGGTTAGTTATGCCATTTGGATTGACTAATGCACCCAGTACATTTATGAGGCTGATGAATGAGGTATTGCGTGACTTCCTGGAAAAGTTCGTGATAGTTTATCTGGATGATATTCTGATTTTTAGTAAAACATTGGATGAGCATTTGTTGCATGTTCGGACAGTTTTTGAAAAACTGCGTGAGGAGTAGTTATTGATAAATATACAGAAGTGCAGTTTTGTACAGAAAGAGTTGATATACCTGGGATTTGTCATCTCAGAGGAGGGTCTAAAAATGGATCCTGAGAAAGTGAAGGCTATCCTTGAATGGCCTGCCCCAAGGAATGTAACAGAGGTAAGATCATTTCACGGTCTTGCAAGTTTCTATAGAAAGTTTATTAGAGACTTTAGCAGTATTTGTGCACCCCTAAAAGAAACTATGAGAGGGGATAAGAGAGAATTTAAGTGGACTGCCAAGGTAGATACCAACATGAACATATTGAAGAAGAAAGTGACAGAACAACCCATTATGGCACTTCCAGATTTTAATAAAGTGTTTCGAGGTTGATTGTGATGCCGATGGCTGTGCCATTGGAGCTGTGTTGAGCCAAGAAGGTAAACCTGTTGCATACTTTAGTGAAAAATTGAATGATGCTAGAAAGAAATACTCTGTTTATGATCAAGAATTCTATGCTATAATTCAGGCTCTTAAGAAATGGAGACATTATTTGCTAACCAAAGAGTTTGTTTTATATATTGACCATCAAGCTTTGCGAGTATATAAATAGTCAAGGTAAACTTAACCAACGGCATTTGAAGTGGGTTGAATTCCTGCAGAGTTATACCTTTGTACTAAAGCATAGAAGTGGCAAATCTAATAGAGTTGCGAGATGCCTTGAGTAGAAGGCATAATTTGTTGATAGAAATGAGAGTGCGAGGTTGTTGGGTTTGATGAACTCAAGAGTTTATACCCAGCAGATCCAGATTTTGCAGAGGCATGGACAACATGTGTGTCTCCTACTACTGTGGATCGCACTAAGTGGTTGGATTTCATGATCCAAGATGGGATGCTTGTTTCGGAAGAACCAGTTGTGCATTCCACGAAGTTCCATGAGGGAAAATTTGATCAAAGAGAAACATAGCGGAGGACTAGCGGGGCATTTTGGTCGAGATAAGACCATTGCTCTCGTTAGTGAGAATTACCATTGGCCGCGAGTTGCGGCGAGGATGTGACCAGATTTGTGCGGGGTTGTAGAGTGTGCCGGATGGCAAAAGGTGTCGACAGAATACGGGAATGTACCGGCCATTGCCTGTACCAGAGAGACCATGGGAGGACATCGGCATGGATTTTGTTCTTGGTCTACCAAGAACACAACGTGGAAATGATGCCATTTTTGTTGTTGTTGACAGGTTTTCGAAAATGGCCCATTTTATTCCATGTCAGAAGACAAGTGATGCGGTTCACATTGCCGGCTTGTTCTTCAAGGAGGTAGTACGACTTCATGGTCTACCCCAAAGCATTGTCTCGGACAGAGATACCAAATTTGTGGGTTATTTCTGGAGAACCCTATGGAAGAAGCTGAAAATAGACTTGAAATTCAGTTCTGCGTACCACCCATAGACTGATGGACAGACCGAAGTAGTCAACAGAAGTTTGGGTAATCTTCTACGATGTCTGGTAGGAGATAAACCCAAGGGATGGGATCTGATTTTACCACGGGCAGAGTTTGCTTACAACAATTCTGTCAATCGCAGTACTGGTAAATCACCATTCCAGATTGTGCATGGGTACAACCCGAGAAACGCTTCTGAGTTAAGACCGATGGATAAAGCAGACAAGTGCAGTGCTGAAGCTGAAGACTTTGCAGCACACATGAAGACTTTACATGAAGAGGTACAACAACATATCAGTCAAATGAATGCTACGTACAAAGCCAGAGCGAGATCGGAAGCGGCGTTTCAAAGAATTCCGGGTAGGGGATGAAGTCATGGTTCATTTGCGTAAGGAACGTTTTCCTCGAAAAACATACAATAAGTTGAAGATGAAGAAGTTTGGACCATGTCGGATCATAGGTAAACGAGATTCGGGGCAATGCCTATGAAGTTGATCTACCAAGTGAGCTGAATATTTCACCTATCTTCAATATTTCAGACTTGGTTGAATATCATGCGGGGAAGTTGTAGTGAACCACCCAGTCCGGATCCGTGGAACATTCCTGCATCCACTCCGGACAAAGAAGAAATTGAAGACATACTCGACACTCGTGAAGGCAGAAGTACCCAAAACAGGCAATATTCGGAGTATTTGGTCAAGTGGAAGAACCGACCTGTCGAAGATGCCACATGGTTGTCCAAATCAGAGGTTGATCGTCTGGGTTTTCCTCTGACCGCCCAGAAGTGAGGATCACTTCTAAAAATCTACCCCGGGTGTCTGATGCAGGAGCATCCAGGGCAGCACAACAATCTTGCATCATCGAAAAAAAATAAAAACAAGAAAAAAATTCTAAGTTTGAAAGAAAGTTCTAAGTGTTACAATGTGTCGCGATATCGCGACACAAAAGTCGTCGCGATATCGCGACGTATTTAGAACCGTGGCGAGCGCAAAATAACTGGTCGTGATATCGTGACATAAAAGTTGTCGCGATATCGCGACACCAACAACAAAACGGCGGGCGCAAAATAAAGTGTCGCGATATCGCGACACTTTGGCAAACAAAGCCAAAAGCCAAAGAAGTGTCGCGATATCGTGACACTTTGGCAAACAAAGCCAAAAGCCAAAGAAGTGTCACGATATCGTGACACTTTGGCAAGCAAAGCCAAAAGCCAAAGAAGTGTCGCGATATCGCGACACTTTGGCAAACAAAGCCAAAAGCCGAAGAAGTGTCGCGATATCGTGACACTTTGGCAAACAAAGCCAAAAGTCGAAGAAGTGTCGCGATATCGTGACACTTTGGCGAAAGAGAGCCAAAAGCAGAAAAGTGTCGCGATATCGTGACACATTGGCGAGAGAGAGCCAAAAGCAAAAAAGTGTCGCGATATCGCGACACATTGGAGAAAGAGAGCCAAAGGCAGAAAAGTGTCGCGATATCGTGACACATTGGAGAAAGAGAGCCAAAGGCAGAAAAGTGTCGCGATATCGCGACACATTGGAGAAAGAGAGCCAAGGGCAGAAAAGTGTCGCGAAATCGTGACATGTCACGTTTTCGCGACCTGGCTAAGAAAGAGAAGGCGGGTTTTTCGCGGACTATTACAGAACGATAGTTGGCGATTCCAGAAGCCGTTAAGGCAGTTCCAAGTGGCAGTTCTAGAAGCCGTTAAGGCCGTTCCATGTGGCAGTTCCAGAAGCCGTTAAGACGGTTACGAACGGCGGTTGCAGCAAGAAGCCGTGATGATAAAAGGGGATTTTTCGAAGGATTCGAAAGGCTGGAAAGACGTAGATTGAGACTGCAAATGTATTTTCTTCTGTACTTTGTAATCTTTCCATGTTCTCTGAATAAAAATTGAGTTTTCTCTTATTGTAAAATTTGGCTCTCCATCATAAGGAGTCCATAAGTGAGAGAAATATGGGATTATGTCCATATTTTGCATAGAATATGGTTGTATGATGCATGTTTTACATTTTTGTATACTTTTACATAGTACTTGTAGGCTTGTATATGCATTTTATGAGTTTTTCTGATCCCTAAACTTCTTTTCAAAGTTTGTGGAAGATATTATTTTATGAAGAGGACCATGGAAAGAAGATGAACTAGGGACCACTTAGGTGGAATTATATTATTGTAATTGAGGATGAAAAATTATTTTTGAAAACATAAATTATGTTATGTAATACCTTCTTGTCATTCTTGTTGCTTAATGGAGTTTGTTCAATAGTGGAAGTTAAAGTAAAGTTTTTTCTTATGTCAAGTTATTGTATTGGAAGTGAAGTAATTAGAGAAAGGATATTTTGTAATTACTCTTGTTATAGTATTCAAGACTTGTTCAGATATGGAAGATTATATAATGTTATTCTTTATGTGAGTTCTTGGAATATATTTTTTAATAGGTATGAGTCCTTGGAATATTGCTTATGTGCAAAATGGAGGAATATGTTTAATTTATTGATTATGAATATAATGCTTTGGTGATGTGTTATTATTTCATTGTCAATAAATAAATGTTAAGGCTAGTATTGCGGTTTGAAAACTTTTAGTCTTTAGCTAAGTGTTATAATACATTTTATGTTTTAATTTAACACTTTATTTCCTTTGAGAAAGTTCATATTATTTAATTGTTTAGAATCTTGGATTTGCATGGGGATTTTTGGGCATGAATCTAGATCCATATTAGGAAACCCTTGAGTCTTGAGAGGAGTTTTGGTGATGCAATAACCAAGTATTTGTTAATTAGTGAGGAGTTGCGATGATGCAACAATCAGATTATTGTGAATGATACACTTTGAACGGTGAGGCTCGAGTGTCTCAAAGCAGTGAGGTTTTTGGGTAGTCCACAATGGTAAGAATTGGACATATTCCTAGTGATGAGGTCTAGGAATCTAAATGATGAGTGGATCCACAAAATCACTCACAAGACAGTATAGTGGTGGCACCTTGGATGTTGAGGCTTGGGTGACCATGCTCATTGTCAGGTGAGTGGTAATGTCCTTAGTTAACCCACAAAGGTGCAAGTAACTAATAACTAAGGCATCATGCCAAAATAATCCTACATAGATGGATTTATATACTGTTAAGGAAAATGTATCCCCTTTTAAGTGTTATAAGCCATAAAGGGTAATCCCTACATCATGGTCAAGTTGTCTTATATCGATAAGGGTATAGAAAAAATGGGGGGGGCATTGATGACATCTTTTCTAATAAGTGAAGGTTAGAAATGTGAACCCCAAAAGTATGATATGTTGGCCAATTTTATCCACTTGAGTTTCATCTATAATGATAATGAACTTGAAATGTCATTATGCCTTATAATGCTAAAAAAAATTAGAACTTATTTATGAGTTTTTCTTGTGAAAATGAAAAAATCTCTCTCCCTTGGGTCAAGTTGATGGGTAGCTACAGTTGGTACCAGAGCCTAGGTCGTAGGACTAGAATATTTCATGGAGATAACCTAGGTTAAGCCTTAACTTGATGTGCTACTTTAGGGAGATAACCTAGGTTAGGGAGACTGACTCTTCTAGGGACCTTAAGTTAACTGAGGTACAAGGCAAGTATTCCACATCATCTTGACTGATCATACCAAGGATTAAAAATATTAGAAAGCACAACTTCCTATTGGGAATGACACCTTGCAATAAGGCAAGTGTGGCCATGATCATTATTAAGTGAGTGATAATGGTATTACTAAAGATGATACCTTATGGGTAGGCAAGTATGACCATGATCATTATCAAGTGAGTGATAATGGTCTAAGTTCATGGGAAGATGAAACTAGCTAATCTTAAGTACAGTTTTGGAAAAATTGAAACATATCCAAATATTTGTTGTGGATAGGAGATGACACCTATTTTGAGAGGAGGATAATCCAAGAATTAAGGTCAACTACGTAGGAGGAAGCTACAACTCATCTCCATAAGAAATTTGGAATAATAATGAACTCCAGTAAGAAGTCTAGAAGAATAGTGGACTCCAGCAAGAAAACTCAAAGAATAATCGACTCTAGTAAGAGGATGAAATCTTACTTTAGTGGTTAAGTTGCTTCAAGATTAGATGGAGCAACAATGAAAAATATTGGAAACATTGGTTAGTCAAAAACCCGGTAAGAGAGATTTAAAGGGTAGATAAGAAGAGAATCCTGCTAAGTAATCCATGAAGGTAAGGCTTGAATTGAGGTGGAGCTTGCCAAGGACCTTAAGAATATTAAGGTATCTAAGTTTAATGGAAGAGAAAGGGGTGATGAAACAAAGTATTGGTTGAATTAATTGAAAACTTATTTTTCCATGAAAAATTACTCATCCAAAACCTAAACTGCGTGGGCAACCCTTCATCTTCAAGATGTAGCCTTAGAATGGTGGAATACATTCAAGGTAGGTAGAGGAATCCAAGCAATGGACCTTAAATGGGATAATTTTGTAAAGGCATTTAAGAAAATATTCCTATCATATTAGTTTTATGTAGAGAAGTTTGAGGAGTTCTCTATGCTCCAACATGGTACATTGACTGTGGAGGTATATTATCAAATATTTGTTAAGCTTTTGAAATATGTTCCTTAGTATGAGATCAATAAATAATTGAAGGTGCATAAGTTCATCTTGGGGATGGATCCTAAGATTCAAACATTGATTAATTTGCTCAAGCCCAAAACGCTTCAAAAAGCATATGATTTGGCTCGAAAGGAAGAGAGTAATCAACAAATAAAGAAGACCTTTTTCAACTATGAAGTGTTGACATAGGTAGAGAAAATAAGAACTCGATAAGAGGAAGATTTTGGGGTTTAAAAAATGGGATAAGAAGCAAAATTAAGAAAGGTAAATGGAACCCAAAGTTCAGAATTAAGAACAAATGGGAACTAAGAAAATTATAAGTAGAATTACTAGAATAAGGACAATTCAAAACCCTAACCTCAAGCAGAATAATTCAACTCAGAAGGAGGAAACAAAAGATAAAAGTTAGGATAAATCTCAGGCACCCATGACAGGTTTTTTTCTTTGTGGGGGTCCTCATTATGCAAATAAGTATTCCCAATGACCAAATTCAAGTAACAAAGTTTAGGAGCAAGTGCATCAAATCTATGCAGCAATAGGAAGTTAGAACCTTGATGGATAGGCAACTCCCATGTTGTTAAATGGTAAATTGTTCAATAGGAATGTGAAGGTTTGAATTTATTATGGAGCTACAAATAGTTTTATTTCCACTAGTATTATTGGGAATATGAAAAAAAAAAACTTGGATATTTGGCACAAGGGTGGAAAGTCAAATATGGGTCTAGAAAAACTTACTCAATGAATCAATTCTTTCCTAATGCTAATATTTCCCTACCCAATGGATCAAATATCTGACACTTATATGCAACACTAATACATGCCTTTGATATCATCCTAGGAATGGATTGGTTAAAAGCTCATGGAGCCCTAATTAATTTCCAAGAAAAATTGATGGATTATACAAATAAATATAAGAAAATAATAAGGGTTCAAAGTAGGCAATGGTCTTTTTGACCATATTTATTGTCAGCTATGTAGTTTAAGAAGGCAATCAAGAAAGGTGGAACATTGTATATGGTCAAGATAAATAGTAAGAAAGACGATAATGGAGATGCAAAAATATTTAAGAAACATCCAATTTTGCATGAATTTAAGGATGTATTTTTGAAAATCTTCGAAGCCTTCCACCTCAACATGAATTTGATTTCATCGTTGAATTAATGCTTGGAGTTGAACGTATTGCAAGGACACCTTACATAATGACTCCTATTGAGTTGCAAGAGTTAAAGGTGCAACTTCAAGATTTATTGGAGAAAGGTTTGATTAAACCTAGTGTGTCACCCTAGGGTGTTCTAGTGTTGTTTGTTAACAACAATTATGGTTTCGTAAGGTTGTGCACTGACTACAAAATATTGAATAAGGTCACCATAAAGAATAGGTATCCATTACCAAGGATTGATGATATCTTTGATCAGTTAAAGGATGCCACTACCTTCTCAAAGATTGATTTGAGATCAAGATATTATCAATTGAGAATTTGTGAGGATACTCACAAAACAATTTTAAAACTAGATATGGACCCTATGAGTTCATAGTATTACTGTTTGGATTGATAATTGCACCAATGACTTCTATGAATCTGATGAACAATATGTTCAAAAAATATTTGGATCATTTTGTTTTGATATTTCTAGATGATATCTTGATATATTCCTACACTAGAGAAGAAATGACCAACATTTGAGGTTGGTATTGGAGGTGTTGAGGAAGAACCAACTTTATAGAAAGTTGTCAAAATGTGAGTTCTATGCCTCACAAGTTTAGTTTTTGGAGCATATTATATCTACAGAGGGGATTGTTGTGAATCCTACGAAACTAAAGTCATTTTGAGTTGGCCTGCACCCACTAATGTGTCTGAAGTTAGAAGCTTCATAGGAATAATTGGAGTATTATAGGCATTTTGGAAAAGACTATTCAAAAATTGCCTAATCTATTACCAACCTTCAAAGAAAAGGAAAAGAGTTCAATAGATGGATAAGTTGGAGGTCGCCTTTGAAACTTTGAAGAATAAACTGAGTACAACACCAATCCTTAGGATACCAAATCCTTACGAGAATTTTATAGTATGTACAGATGCTTCCTTAGAAGGTTTGGGAGGGGTGCTATGCCAAAATGAAGCTATAGTAGCAAATGAGTCCAATAAACTCAAGAAGCATGGACTGAATTATGTTGCACATGACCTAGAGTTAGCAATGGTTGTGCATGCACTTAAGGTATGGAGGCACTATTTGTTGGGAAAACATTTTGAGCTAAGGATGAATCACCAAAGCCTAAGGTATATCTTTACCCAACCAATGATGAATGCAAGGCAAAGAAGGTGGATAGAGCTCCTAGTCAAATATGACTTTGATATGAAGTATATTAAAGGAAAGGAAAACAAGGTTGTTGATGCCTTAAGTAGGAGAAGGAATATAACAACATTAACCTGAATTCATGTAGACTTGATGGACAAAGTCATGGAAATACAATTATGGGACCAATATTGCATTGAAATCCATGCTAAAATTGAGAAAAATATTGAGGAAAATAAGGATTTTAACATAAAATATGGACTTTTATGTTTTAAGGATAGAGTTTTCATACCTAAGGCTCGTGATTTAAAAAGAATGATCATGCAAGAGGTGCATAGTTGTCCATATTTTGCTCATCAAGGAAGTGCAAAGATGAGAGAAAATATGAAAAAAACTTTTTATTTTTTTTATTGAAATAGGATATTACTAGTTTCATTGCTAGATATTTGGAATACCAAAAGTTTAAGGTAGAACATCAACATCCAATACAAAAATTATACCCACATGATATACCTACTTAAAAGTGGTAGGTTATATCCATGGACTTTATTATGGGTTTACTTAGGATAAGGTACCAACATGATGCAATACTTGTGATGGTAGACAAGTTGACTAAAATTGCACACTTTGTACCAAGAAATATGAAGGATAATGCATCGATTGTGATAAATAAGTTTGCCAAGGAAATAATTAGGTTACATGGTTTTCCTAAGGTGATCATATCAGACAGAGATTCTAGGTTTATGTTAGAATTCTAGATGATATCTTGATATATTCCTGCACTAGAGAAGAAATGACCAACATTTGAGGTTGGTATTGGAGGTGTTGAGGAAGAACCAACTTTATAGAAAGTTATCAAAATGTGGGTTCTATGCCTCACAAGTTTAGTTTTTGGAGCATATTATATCTATAGAGGGGATTGTTGTGAATCCTAAGAAAACTAAAGTCATTTTGAGTTGGCCTGCACGCACTAGTGTGTCTGAAGTTAGAAGCTTCATAGGAATAATTGGAGTATTATAGGCATTTTGGAAAAGACTATTCAAAAATTGTCAACTCTATTACCAACCTTCAAAGAAAAGGAAAAGAGTTCAATGGATGGATAAGTTGGAGGTTGCCTTTGAAACTTTGAAGAATAAACTGAGTACAACACCAATCCTTAGGATACCAAATCCTTACAGGAATTTTATAGTATGTACATATGCTTCCTTAGAAGGTTTGGGAGGGGTGTTATGCCAAAATGAAGCTATAGTAGCAAATGAGTCCAATAAACTCAAGAAGCATGGGCTGAATTATGTTGCACATGACCTAGAGTTAGCAATGGTTGTGCATGCACTTAAGGTATGGAGGCACTATTTGTTGGGAAAACCTTTTGAGCTAAGGAGGAATCACCAAAGCCTAAGGTATATCTTTACCCAACCAATGACGAATGCAAGGCAAAGAAGGTGGATAGAGCTCCTAGTCAAATATGACTTTGATATGGAGTATATTAAAGGAAAGGAAAACAAGGTTGTTGATGCCTTAAGTAGAAGAAGGAATATAAAAACATTAACCTGGAGTCATGTAGACTTGATGGACAAAGTCATGGAAATACAATTATGGGACCAATATTGCATTGAAATCCATGTTAAAATTGAGAAAAATATTGAGGAAAATAAGGATTTTAACATAAAATATGGACTTTTAAGTTTTAAGGATAGAGTTTTCATACCTAAGGCTCGTGATTTAAAAAGAATGATCATGCAAGAGGTGCATAGTTCTCCATATTTTGCTCGTCCAGGAAGTGCAAAGATGAGAGAAAATATGAAAAAAACTTTCTATTTTTTTTATTGAAATAGGATATTACTAGTTTCATTGCTAGATGTTTGGAATACCAAAAGTTTAAGGTAGAACATCAACATCCAATACAAAAATTATACCCACATGATATACCTACTTAAAAGTGGTAGGTTATATCCATGGACTTTATTATGGGTTTACTTAAGATTAGGTACCAACATGATGCAATACTTGCAATGGTAGACAAGTTGACTAAAATTGCACACTTTGTACCAAGAAATATGAAGGATAATGCATCGATTGTGATAAATAAGTTTGCCAAGGAAATAATTAGGTTACATGGTTTTCCTAAGGTGATCATATCAGACAGAGATTCTAAGTTTTTGTTAGAATTCTAGATGATATCTTGATATATTCCTGCACTAGAGAAGAAATGACCAACATTTGAGGTTGGTATTGGAGGTGTTGAGGAAGAACCAACTTTATAGAAAGTTGTCAAAATGTGAGTTCTATGCCTCACAAGTTTAGTTTTTGGAGCATATTATATCTACAGAGGGGATTGTTGTGAATCCTAAGAAAACTAAAGTCATTTTGAGTTGGCTTGCACCCACTAATGTGTTTGAAGTTAGAAGCTTCATAGGAATAATTGGAGTATTATAGGTATTTTGGAAAAGACTATTCAAAAATTGCCTACTCTTACCAACCTTCAAAGAAAAGGAAAAGAGTTCAATGGATGGATAAGTTGGAGGTTGCCTTTGAAACTTTGAAGAATAAACTGAGTACAACACCAATCCTTAGGATACCAAATCCTTACGGGAATTTTATAGTATGTACAGATGCTTCCTTAGAAGGTTTAGGAGGGGTGCTATTCCAAAATGAAGCTATAGTAGCAAATGAGTCCAATAAACTCAAGAAGCATGGACTGAATTATGTTGCACATGACCTAGAGTTAGCAATGGTTGTGCATGCACTTAAGGTATGGAGGCACTATTTGTTGGGAAAACCTTTTGAGCTAAGGAGGAATCACCAAAGCCTAAGGTATATCTTTACCCAACCAATGATGAATGCAAGGCAAAGAAGGTGGATAGAGCTCCTAGTCAAATATGACTTTGATATGGAGTATATTAAAGGAAAGGAAAACAAGGTTGTTGATGCCTTAAGTAGGAGAAGGAATATAACAACATTAACCTGGAGTCATGTAGACTTGATGGACAAAGTCATGGAAATACAATTATGGGACCAATATTGCATTGAAATCCATGCTAAAATTGAGAAAAATATTGAGGTAAATAAGGATTTTAACATAAAATATGGAAGTTTTAAGGATAGAGTTTTCATAGCTAAGGCTCGTGATTTAAAAAGAATGATCATGCAAGAGGTGCATAGTTCTCCATATTTTGCTCATCCAAGAAGTGCAAAGATGAGAGAAAATATGAAAAAAACTTTCTATTTTTTTAATTGAAATAGGATATTACTAGTTTCATTGCTAGATGTTTGGAATACCAAAAGTTTAAGGTAGAACATCAACATCCAATACAAAAATTATACCCACATGATATACCTACTTAAAAGTGGTAGGTTATATCCATGGACTTTATTATGGGTTTACTTAAGATAAGGTACCAACATGATGCAATACTTGTGATGGTAGACAAGTTGACTAAAATTGCACACTTTGTACCAAGAAATAAGAAGGATAGTGCATCGATTGTGATAAATAAGTTTGCCAAGGAAATAATTAGGTTACATGGTTTTCCTAAGGTGATCATATCAGACAGAGATTCCAGGTTTATGTTAGAATTCTAGATGATATCTTGATATATACCTGCACTAGAGAAGAAATGACCAACATTTGAGGTTGGTATTGGAGGTGTTGAGGAAGAACCAACTTTATAGAAAGTTATCAAAATGTGAGTTCTATGCCTCACAAGTTTAATTTTTGGAGCATATTATATCTACAGAGGGGATTGTTGTGAATCCTAAGAAAACTAAAGTCATTTTGAGTTGGCCTGCACCCACTAATGTGTCTGAAGTTAGAAGCTTCATAGGAATAATTGGAGTATTATAGGCATTTTGGAAAAGACTATTCAAAAATTGCCTACTCTATTACCAACCTTCAAAGAAAAGGAAAAGGGTTCAATGGATGGATAAGTTGGAGGTTGCCTTTGAAACTTTGAAGAATAAACTGAGTACAACACCAATCCTTAGGATACCAAATCCTTACGGGAATTTTATAGTATGTATAGATGCTTCCTTAGAAGGTTGAGGAGGGGT
Source organism: Wollemia nobilis (assembly GCA_028583015.1). Classification (NCBI taxonomy): domain Eukaryota; kingdom Viridiplantae; phylum Streptophyta; class Pinopsida; order Araucariales; family Araucariaceae; genus Wollemia; species Wollemia nobilis. The sequence continues at coordinate 12,199,107 of JAQPPZ010001106.1, forward strand.
GCTATGCCAAAATGAAGCTATAGTAGCAAATGAGTCCAATAAACTCAAGAAGCATGGGCTGAATTATGTTGCACATGACCTAGAGTTAGCAATGGTTGTGCATGCACTTAAGGTATGGAGGCACTATTTATTAGGAAAACCTTTTGAGCTAAGGAGGAATCACCAAAGCCTAAGGTATATCTTTACCCAACCAATGACGAATGCAAGGCAAAGAAGGTGGATAGAGCTCCTAGTCAAATATGACTTTGATATGGAGTATATTAAAGGAAAGGAAAACAAGGTTGTTGATGCCTTAAGTAGGAGAAGGAATATAACAACATTAACCTGGAGTCATGTAGACTTGATGGACAAAGTCATGGAAATACAATTATGGGACCAATATTGCATTGAAATCCATGCTAAAATTGAGAAAAACATTGAGGAAAATAAGGATTTTAACATAAAATATGGACTTTTAAGTTTTAAGGGTAGAGTTTTCATACCTAAGGCTCGTGATTTAAAAAGAATGATCATGCAAGAGGTGCATAGTTCTCCATATTTTTCTCATCCAGGAAGTGCAAATATGAGAGAAAATATGAAAAAAACTTTCTATTTTTTTATTGACATAGGATATTACTAGTTTCATTGCTAGATGTTTGGAATGCCAAAAGTTTAAGGTAGAACATCAACATCCAATACAAAAATTATACCCACATGATATACCTATTTAAAAGTGGTAGGTTATATCCATGGACTTTATTATGGGTTTACTTAAGATAAGGTACCAACATGATGCAATACTTGCGATGGTAGACAAGTTTACTAAAATTGCACATTTTGTACCAAGAAATATGAAGGATAATGCATCGATTGTGATAAATAAGTTTGCCAAGGAAATAATTAGGTTACATGGTTTTCCTAAGGTGATCATATCAGACAGAGATTCCAGGTTTATGTTAGAATTCTAGATGATATCTTGATATATTCCTACACTAGAGAAGAAATGACCAACATTTGAGGTTGGTATTGGAGGTGTTGAGGAAGAACCAACTTTATAGAAAGTTGTCAAAATATGAGTTCTATGCCTCACAATTTTAGTATTTGGAGTATATTATATCTACAAAGGGGATTGTTGTGAATCCTAAGAAAACTAAAGTCATTTTGAGTTGGCCTGCACCCACTAATGTGTCTGAAGTTAGAAGCTTCATAGGAATAATTGAGGTATTATAGGCATTTTGTGAAAGACTATTCAAAATTTGCCTATTACCAACCTTCAAAGAAAAGGAAAATAGTTCATTGGATGGATAAGTTGGAAGTCACCTTTGAAACTTCGAAGAATAAACTGACTACAACACCAATCCTCAGGATACCAAATCCTTACAAGAATTTTATAGTATGTACAGATGCTTCTTTAGAAGATTTGGGAGGGGTGCTATGTCAAAATGAAGCTATAGTAGCATATGAGTCCAATAAACTCAAGAAGCATGGGCTGAATTATGCTGCACATGACCTGGAGTTAGCAATGGTTGTGCATGCACTTAAGGTATAGAGGAACTATTTATTGGGAAAAAATTTTGAGCTAAGGAGGAATCACCAAAGCCTAAGGTATATCTTTACCCAACCAATGTTGAATGCAAGGCAAAGAAGGTGGATAGAGTTCCTTGTCAAATATGACTTTGATATGAAGTATATTAAAGGAAAGTAAAACAAGGTTGTTGATGCCTTAAGTAGAAGGAATGTAATAGCATTAACTCGGAGTCAAGTAGACTTGATGGACAAAGTCATGGAAATGCAATTACGGGACCAATATTGCATTGAAATCCATGCTAAAATTGAGAAAAATATTGAGGAAAATAAGGATTTTAACATAAAATAAGGATTTTTAAGTTTTAAGGATAGAGTTTTCATACCTAAGGCTTGTGCTTTAATAAGAATGATCATGCAAGAAGTGCATAGTTCTCCATATTTTGCTCATCCAGGAAGTGCAAAGATGAGAGCAAATATGAAAAAAACTTTCTATTTGTTTGGATTGAAATAGGATATTACTAGTTTCATTGCTAGATGTTTGGAATGCCAAAAGGTTAAGGTAGAACATCAACATCCAACACAAAAATTATACCCACGTGATATACCTACTCAAAAGTGGTAGGTTATATCCATGGACTTTATTATGGGTTTACTTAAGATAAGGTACCAACATGATGCAATACTTGTGATGGTAGACAAGCTAACTAAAATTGCACACTTTGTACCAAGAAATATGAAGTATAATGCATCAATTGTGATAAATAAGTTTGCCAAGGAAATAATTAGGTTACATGGTTTTCCTAAGGTGATCATATCAGACAAAGATTTTAGGTTTATGTTAGAATTCTTGTAGGCTATTCATCATGCATTGGGCACTAAATTGAATATCAGTTTTGCTTACCATCCAGAAATAGATGGGCAAACAAAGAGGGTCAACCAAGCTCTTAAAGACATGCTTCACATGTATTGCATGAATCAAATTTCTATGTGGGAATAGTATTTTCATTTAGTTGAATTTTCATATAGTAATGGATACCATGCATCCTTGGTAATGGCTCCGTTTGAGGCCTTATATGGTAGAAGATGTAGAACACCTCTATCATGGGATAATTTGGAGGATTTGGTGGTGATCGAACCAAACTAAAAATGCTGAAAAAGATCATACATCCATGAAATGAAATACAAGATCGAAATGTAGTAAATTAATATGCAACCATAAAGATAAAGAATGAAATAAATTAACATGATATACGGTGCCCTTTTTATTAATAATATCTTGTTATTTTCCAAGAATATTACAAATAAGATTCTCTTTGGGGGATTGCTACCAATATTGATACAATGAGTTACAAATGAAACAATTCGAATGTACTACGCAGGATCTTTTCGCATCCACAAACTTATTTAGGATAAAGCTCATATTAATAGCAATGAAAATGACAAAGAAACTTAAATAAGACAAATACATGCGTGAAAATGAAATCTATCTATGCTAAATAGTAACTAGAAATACTGCTAAAACTCAACAAGAGAAAGAAAATAGGAAACAAATCTCTACCTGAGAGGTCATATTTGTGCAGGACGATCATACTTGCATGTAGTCTCTGAGAGAGACGGTCATACCTATGGGCCATCTTTGAGAGAGATGGTCGTTAATCTACGAATTATTCTCTCGTGGTTGATGCAAGACGACACCAAGTTTGATTTGTGGATTGGTCGACAAATTGGTGTGTTTGTGGGGAACGATTTAGGGGGTGGAATTCAATGCCAAAACAAGGATGTTAGATTGCACAAAGAGCACAAATGCCATATTCAACCTTCAAAATTATCTATTGGCACACTTTATATGAAGAAAATAATGCAAAAGGGGTTAGAATCTTCATGGTTGAAATTTGATAGCACTGCGTTGCTTGAAAAATGAAGACTCTAATTATTTTGTGTGAAGGTTGGGTGCCATTATATAGACTTCCAAAAGGGATTCCAATATTGCATGGGAATCCAAGAAGCGGTTAGATCCAAGAAAGGTAACTTCCCATTCTTGAAACTTCCTCAACTGACTGTGTATGCTTAGCTAGCTCATGTAACCACTTTAACCATGGTGTAGGATTCTTGAATTTGCTTCTAGCGTGACCATCTCGGGATGAGATGGCCTTGATTAGAGGTTGTCTCAGGGTAATACAGTCTTTGGAGACTATATTTTGGTGGGATGGCCCTAGATGCAAAGGGAAATTCCTCCCTATTTGAGTGGTGAAAACCATTATTGAGCCCTAGGGCTGCCCAAGTTGGGTCATATGGCCTTAAAGGAGTTCATATATGTAGTCTCCTCAACATGATGTGTTTTAGGTGTTTATAGATGCTCCTTTTTGGGATGCATTGTGTGAAAGCACAATGCAGAGCAAAAATATATGACTTCTAGTCAAATTGAGGGTTGGTGTTTATTGATATGATAAATGTTAAATGCCCCAATCATGGAAAGAGTACATTTTAAATAATTGCTTCCAACACTTTGATGGACTTGATTTTAGGTAAAATTTTTAGTTGAGGGTAGATTTTCTACGTCAAATGACTTTAGGCGTACTTGATCTTGGCAAACTGAAAATATTTTGGGTAGATTTTCTATGGATCGAGTTTCAAACCTACCAAGTGTTTGTTGAAATTTTTGCTTTTCCCCAAAAAATAGGGAAATGTATGATAGTTTTCGGTAATTGATTGAGTGTTTGATTATTGACTTCAATTATGAAATTTGTAATTATATGACTACCCCCTTAAGCGATGAGTCGATAGAGGAGATGGAAAGTGATGAAAGCGATGAGTCACTTGACCAAGATGACTTATTTTGGGTTATGTAGGACCTTTCCAAAAATGGAAGGGGGGAAGATCCCGTTACAACTTTGATTTTGACCACTATTGGTAATTGTTTTTGTTCAAGTGGCCTTATGGTAATCTACCCATCCAACCAGATTGCATGGATAATTAGTCACTACAACCACCAGGTGTGTAGGGTAAATCACTAGATACGAGGATCACTTGAGAGAATTTTGACCAAAAAATTTTGGGTATCTTTCGAGTTTTTTTGTAAATTTTGCAATTTTTGGGATCATCCCTTAGTAGAAAGGTCACACTAAATGTGATCGTCTGACCCAGAGATGGTCACACAGTTTTGAAAATATAAAAGCAAATTTTTCATATTTTTGATGTCTTTTTCACTATTGCAATTGGAGAAAAAGGGAGGTGAGGAGGAGGACAAATTCCAAAGCGAGGCACTATCGAATTGCCAACCAATATTTAGCATGGACAAAATCGAGACCTCAACAAGCGGAGGTGGTGGAAAGAGAAAGTTAAACATCATATTCTCTCCTTTGTGAATTTGCATTTTAAAATGAACCTCACTAATTAATGTGGAAAATAAACCTCACCAAAAATGAAGGCAAGGAATCACATTTTAGATTAAATGTAGTGTAGGTTGTTTGTTTTATGCTTTTGTATGTTTGTTTTGTTTTGTTTTTAATAGATGCATATGCCCTAATATCGAGATTGTCTCAAGGGAAACAATCCCTCTTGCGGGCTTGGGGGTCGTCTTGGGGTGGGACAACTGCATTTAAATTACAACGGTCATATTGTTTTTACTATTACGAAGGTTTTTTTAACTTGATACGGCTTCGCTTGGAGATCATCTCGACCCGAGAGGGCTTTATTGTCCTTATTATTATTTTTTGGGACCTGATTGCCACATTATTTGCTTGTTTATTCAGCTTGTTAGGGCCTGCCATAGATTTCCCATGGTATTCAAGACTGTGCAAGGAAAACTTTCAAATGATGATTGGAAATGGCTTGAGGTTATTGACCTTAAGCATGTGACAAGGCTAGAGGCAATGACTGCAGATCAGCCCTACTTGATGGCCCTGATAGATCATTGGGATAGCCAAACGAACATATTTCATCTTTCGATCGATGATATGATGATGTCACTGGAGGATACCTATAGGATTCATTGCATTTTGATTGAGGGATGCACTATCACCTCCACACATGTCATCTATTTGAGCATAGTGCTTCAAAGGGTATTCAATGAGGATTGGAAGTAGGCTAGGTGCAGATTAGATAGTGACCGAGTCCTAATGAAGGTATGGTATAATGCAAATGTGCTTATGAGAAGATATATAGTGATCATGTCACTCATGTCGAACATCTTACTCCCTAATTCTTCAAGAGCGAGGTTCCCATGGAACCTCCTTGAGCTAGCATAGGAGTTGGTGGAGTGAACCACTAAGGACCCTTTGGTCATGGCTTGGGTGAGTACTCTGCTAGCTCATTTGTATGATGATCTGTATGAGATTTATCAATGGAGTAAATGCAAATTGAGTTGTAACTTTCTACTTCAGATCTAGGGGTGGGAGCACATCTTGGTAGATAGGCCAAATGGGTTTTCTTGGGCGACACAAGCACAGATGACATATTATAACATTAGTTATGCAGCTCGATGGGATTGAGAGTATGAGAAGGGTTGGAGTCATCCCTATTTAGGCAATATTGCACATTACACAGAGTCCTTTGAGGGACTAAGGACAGGACACATGATATGACACCCTTATTAGGACTACCCACCATGGACAATGACGGTGGACTAGTTGAGGCATGGGTGGTGAGTGATTGGGTGCCATGGCATGGAGTGGGAGTACTTCCAGTACTCTCCTGTCACTCAGTAGTTTTGGGTTTGTCAAGATATCACTGGTGAGCTCATCATCTACCATTACTCAGCTAGAGTGGCTGCACATTGGACTAGTGGGTGACGATGTAGATCCGCTAGTGGTAGGTATAAATGTGGAGGACCTTGGTACAACTACATAGTATGATACCTTGTGGATCACTTGATTATGGCAAGGTGGTGGACCTATGGGTGGATAGGCTAGAGTGATAGGAGATGAGGGAATTATAGAGGCTAAGGTTGAGCGACGAGTTTATCATTGAACGAAGGAAGAGTGGGGCCAAACCTCAAAGGGAGTGGAGGAGCCATAGGATGAGAGTGGGGATGATGAGGATCTCTAATATGAGGATGTTTGGCTTAGAGGATAAGTGTAATCTCTATAGGTATAGTTGGCAGAGCAAGATACCATAGTGAGAGTACTCCAAAGTCAACTAGCCAAGGGGAGATAATAGTGGAGGGGATTCTCTGAGGAGAGATACCTGCTCCTAAGCAGATATTGATAGAATAATGGTAGAGCGAGATGCTCTATGCACACAGATGACTATCAGGATAGTATAGAGGGATGCTCTACAGGATTAGGTGGTGGCCTTGATTGTAGCTCAAGGGTAGGAAGGTATAGGTGGACATGCCATAAATGATGAGGCCAAGCTACAAGCATGGGTGGTAGAGCTACAAGGGACAGTGGCCTGCTACGTCTCTCAAAGATAATTAGATCGAGAGTATATCTCTAGTTTGGAGTATGATATGGAGTGGTTGGGGGGTGTGCTACCTTCACGAGTCTCATCGAGAGCATCTCATCAGAGCCAATACAACGAGACAAAGGAGCCTTCAGTGAGGCAGTCGATTCTCAGGTTTCAAGATGTCATAGAGGTCAGAGGCTAGTGGATTTGCATGAACTCATGGGAATGAGGGTGAGGGTGGTGGTGACTATGAGGGTGTAGGGCTCGCTTGATTGGGAATCATGTATTGTACTACTATTTTTGGGTGTGAGGTTTGAGGACCCACTCTTATTGTAGCCTACAAGTATTTTGTATCATGATGTATTAGACACACACACATACAAACATATATACATGATATATTTTATTATGGCCCATCATGTGTTTATGTCATGTTTTATTTTATTTGATATATGGATGCAATTGTGGATGATGGATGTATACCTAGACATTGTAGTATAGATGCATAGATGTATGTCTAGATATATGCATGTATATGATGTACTAATGATATAATGATGCAATTTTTTTTTTGTTATGTTTATATGTTAAAACATAATGAATGAATCTAAGATGCTCAATAACCTATATGTAAGCATCATAAAATGTATAAAAGTCATCAATCATAATGTTTTAACCCTTTCTCAAAAGTCATATATTTGTGAGCTGAATTGATGGATGTGAAACCATTAGATGCTATGAGGGATGCTAAGAGTTTTCATGAGACTAGTTGACCAATAAAAAGTTGTGTACTGGCTATACATGACTCTGTAAGATAAAAATCTACTAGGAAGACCCAAATATTCAATATCATTGTGTGTGCATGTGTTGTTCATTATGACACATAAGACTACCCTATTGTAAGGCGGGTTTCATTCAACCCATTGTTGTAATGAGGATCACCTTATGGTCATTAAGATCTTGATTTTGGACGTGGTTGAAATGGACTACTAGGTAATACAACCCACCAAAAGCTAGCTCATCTACAAGTTGCATTGGTTTGTACAAAAGAAGGTCACTAATGTGATAGACATATCACCATGCGTAAGATACCTCTATTGCCAGGAAAGTTTCATTCAACCCATTACTATAATGGAGATTGCTATATGATTTTTGAATAACTAAAGGGATTCAAACTCATTACCCCCTTATTTTCTTTTAATTGCTTAGGGGTACTTGCTCATTTTGAGGGGAGTAAGGGATTTATTATTAGCAGTGAACCATTGTTTCTTCTTTCTCTATATTTTTTTTGGAAACTTGCTCATTTTATGGAAGAGCAAGGGGATTGCTTGGGTAGGGAGGAGTTTGTCCTTTTGTCAATTCTCAACATTCTAGACCATGCACATAATAGGATGAGCAAGAAAAACCTTTCGCTCAAGGTGGCATGGACTACGTTGTAGCGTCATCCTTCCTTGTTCAAACTTAGATTTTGAATGTGTGAATTTGTGTTTGGGATTTTGATATATGCAAGGTACTTATCAAAGCAAGACCTTCCCTTTTGAAAGCCAAGATAGCTTTCTATAAAATTTGAAAGGAAAACTAGGAATGGTTGAATGACCAAAAACCCTAGTGAACACCCTATAGTAACTTATTAGTTGTGTTGAAAAATATAATTACTCATAAAGGATAATGTGAATGGCAGTGATATGTGGGATGTGAGGATTTTCCCTATGATATTTTGCAAACTAAAAGGTATGCGTAAAATAGTCAATGGTCATCTAAACAACACACTAATATTTATCTGGTATCTACCCTATCTAACGAGGACCCCTTAATAAGCAAAAGCCCATAAATAAAATTGTAAATGTTGATGATGGATAAGGTTGATTAAGAAATATGGTAACTATACAGGTGTGGTGCCAGATCCTAGCATGTAAGAACCAAACTAGTCCTAATGCTAATGCAAATGAATAGATATGCCTAATGCAAGTAACAAATGCAACTACGTGAAATGCATGATGTTTTGTAATGCAAGTGAAAATGCAATATTTTTGTATTTTTGTAATATTCTATTTTTTTTGTGGTTTTTGGTGGTTTTTTTATGCATTATGTGTTATGCATAAAATGTTCGTAGATGGAGAATGTTAAGAGGTTCAGGTTCCTCAACACCCTCAAGAGAAGTTAGGCAATAAGTCCCTGGCCCTATTTTATGTGTGATTATGAAAGGGCCTAACCGGTTGGTTGTAAATTTATCTCGTAAGTGGGGCGATAGGTTTGAATTTTGTTGGTTCTCTTTAAGCACAAGATTCCCAACTTTAAAGTCCCTGAGATGGAATTTTGTATCATAAGCTTGTTTAAGGTGATCTTGATAAACGCGAAGGTGCTCGAGAACATTAACTCATCATTCATCAAGAAGGATCAATTGGTGAAGGTGAGCTTGTCGCATGGTATCATCATCGATGAACTCTTGCAATGTTATGTGTAGCAAAATAATTTCTAATTCCAGGGGCATGATGGCTTCAACACCATATACTAGTGAAAATGGGATTGCCCCTATGGTCAGATCAATGGAAACCATATTGATGGATGGTGGATAGTTTCCATTCACATGTGGAAAAATCCTATAAAATATGGGTGGCCTAGATATATTGAAGGTGGCTGAGGTGGTAATGGAATGATTAGATGAGGCCTAGGAGGAGCCAAGATGACCGGTTCTAGGGGTAGAAGTTACCCCCAGATGGGCTGGAATGTAGGAAAAACCCTAAAATAGAGCTCATTTAGGTCTATGAGAGGCTCAATGGGGTGAAGTCTTCTCCTTTGTTGTTAATTCGTCAAATGTGGCGGAGACCTAGATATTCCAATTCTATCTCATCCTCATATTATTCTAATGCATCACTGGAGGAGTCAGAGGGATAAAAAAAAACCATTGTAATGGGAAGATGATCTCCTAGCAGATGAAAATAGCCTGGGTCAACATGATCATTCTCATCAATCTCATCCTTAAAGCCTATGGTTAGGTGCTGAAGGGAGTCTGCAAGAAGTTCGTTCGACATACGTACAAAATAATTTAAGACAAATTTATCTATAGGGAGATGGTAGTGTGGATGGTAAGGTGTTCAAATACCCTATTCACATCGACCAAGGCCATTTTCATACCAATGGTAGCGATGAAAGTATCACAAGGCAGACTTTGGGTTTGATATATAACAAATGTTTTCTAAAAAAAGTTCTCTATCGTAGTCTATTGTAGGGAACTAATCTATAGATGCATTGAAACCTCCATAGATGAAGTTGATTTGGTTTGGGGTGCCCCTATGGGAAAAATGGTACCAATAGGTAGCGATGGCAAGTGAGGTCAACCCATATCCTGGACGAAATCGATGAGAGGAGTAAATGTGACATTATGCACTAGATATTCAATGAGTCTAGGTTTATTCAAGTGGATCATGACTTGCGGTGGGGATCATAGGGATGATGGGGATGATGGAGGTGTGGTTTGAGGTGGTTCATCCATCATAACAAATGTTTCTTCTTCATCCATAAGAGTTAGGATTTTTGCTGTAGAAATAATGGAAATGGATGATGGGGTTTCCTCAACTGTCACCTTCAAATTTTTCTCACTCAAAGGATCCGATGACAAAGAAAGAATGTCAGAATAAACTAATGGCAAGGGCTAAGATGGAGGTGATGATGTGGATGAATTAGTGAATAGGGGTGATGGTTTCGATGGGCTTTCTAGATGTTTGATAGGACCTTCAGGCTGGATGTCCAACTGTGTAGATGGTAAGGCAAATTCTTATAGGTTACTGACCAGATTATAGTATTTGAAAGGCTCAAAGTCTTAAGGGACTACATGAACTTGTCCTTCATGGATATATTTAATGCACAGGTATAGTACATATGGGACACACTTCATATCTCTAATCCAAGGTTGACCAAGAAACCAAAACGTGGCACAATACAAGAATTATCTTTAGTCCAACCTGGATAGGAAGGACTATTATGCCAACCTTAGAGCATAGAGCATTGTTAAATGCTCGAAGAGTGAAAGTGGATGCTATAATATGCAATGTTGAAAGATTGATATGTTTCAATGCGGTAGTGGTGATTATGTTGTTAGAAGAACCTGTGTCAATCAAAACTCGTTTATAGGGGTTATATTTACATAAGTAATGATGTAGAATAGAGGATCAATTTTATCAGTGGGTCCTAACTTGATCTTGTGATCATAAAAAGTCATGACAAGTTATTTATATTTTTGAATGTGCCCCATGAAATTGGTAAAAACATTGGGATCTTGGGGCTCCAATTCAATATATATTAGAATCTCCATCAAAGCTACTCTGTGTCGGGGTGATTGTTGTATTAGCTCATAAATGGATAGTTTGGCTGATGTTGTTCATAAAATTTGGGTAAGCCTATTTATGATCGTTACCATCGATTGAGGTGGTAGACCTTGGATAGGATTTTGGGATGGTAAGAAATGTGACTTAGAAGGAATGTTAGCGAGAGCTGTAGGTGGTGTAGCTTGATCAAGATACCTTCAGTTGATTGTCACGATATTAATCATCCCTACAAACCCTTGATTGGTGGGTTTGTATGGAATTCATTGACCTATCTTATCTGATCTTCCTTAACCTCATGTGTAGGTAAGGAATCCTTGAAAATGCCCATCTATTGGTTATCAACAATAAGGGGATTATCAATTTGCAGTTGATTTTTATCAAGCATTTCCTGTACTATATCCTTAAATGTATAACATGCCTGGATATCATGACCATTTTGTTTATGATAGAGATAGTATAGGTCCTCTCTATACCTCTTAGTTTTTGGGTGATTTGGATCCATGGGACGAATCTTAGGCAAGGTGATAGGCTTAACCTCACACAATTCATTAAAAAATGATGCCAAATATTTAGGCAATGGCATATAATTGTGACGCAGATGGCGTAGTTGATTCTGTGCTTGATTTCATTAAGGATGGTTGTGGTATTGAGTAGGAGGTTGAGCCTGATAGTTGGGTTTTTGGGGTGTTGTTTGTTTCTTAGGACTTGGAACACTCAGGACAAGTTGATTGATCAAAGGTGGTTTTTTCTATGTATAAACAACCTCTAGGGTTCTTGTTCCATTCATTATTACGAAGTTTGATGTCCCCCTCTTGGACCTTGATGTCCTTTATGATCTTGTCCTGTGCCAAAGCCTTCTCGAATGTTTGGTATTGTTGTAGTTGTAAGAAAATCAATATTTGCTTTGAAAAACTCCTAGTGAACATTTGGGTAAGTTCTATGATGGGTAAGGTGAAAGACAATTTTGACATAACCTTTATCCACCTATTGCCATATTTTGTGATCGACTTGTCATCAAATTATCGAAGGTTGGACAAGTTAATCAATTTTGCTTTCTTCTTTATGCTAAATGAGAAGCATTCTAGGAATGCATTTACAAGTTATTCAAAACTATATATGTTGTACCTTGGTAGATGGTTATACCACTCTAAGGTTAGATCAGAGAGAATTATCAAGAAGGTCCTAAGTAACAAGGCATCGTAATCCTGGTGTTGGAAATAGAGGTTCATGAAACTGATTATGTGTTCCTATGCATTATCATCTCCTTTAAATTTATCTAGTTTTGATATTTCAAAATGCTCAGTATATGGAGGATATTTGACGAAAGGATGGAGTGGTTGATTACATAGTTGATGCAATGTGGGATTTTGATAACCCGTTCTTTGCTTCTCCAATGATTTGATGTGCTTTATGAGCACCCTATAAGCTTGAGGTGATATTATCTCATCTTCTTGCATTGGTATTTGAAGAGGAGGTAGAAAAAATTTCTATTAGGATGATGTGGTTGAATATAATAATCAACCATATCCTCATAGAGTAATTCAAGATATCCTTGGTTTTGATACTTTGACTCTAGATCTTCATAGGCCTTATATTTTGGTCGATGATTTTATGGTTGATGTTGTTGAGACCTATGGTGATGGATGGGTACATGAGGAGGGCGATTTTGATTTGGTCTAGGAGGTAGGTCATGGTGCTATGCAATGTGTCTTTGATGGGTTTGCTACCTATAGGTGCTAGGTGTGAGGACCTCCTCATGTGTTTCTTTTTGTAATTTTCCCTGGTGTAATTATTGTTGATGCAACCTTTGTTGGTGCACCATTTTTTGATATAATCAACTTTGTTCTAGGTGTTCTTGATCAATTTGTAACTTATCCAACTATAGTTGGTGTTGCTACTCTCGTTTGTTTATGTTTTGACTAGGTATTTGATTCACTTGATTATTACTATAAGGTTGATGAGCCCTTGTATTAATGCGAAGGGACTTGGCTTACTCTGTGGGCCCAACATGGTTGGCTACCTATTTCCCATGATCAAGGGAAGCACATTGACCTGGTGCTCAGGATTGAAGGTAAATTCTACATACTTGGACGATGCAGAGGTACAACATGCTTGCATGGAATACTCTCTATGGGGAGAAATAGGATGAACTGGGTCTTCCTCTTCCTTGTATTCAATATAGAAATGAGCAGATGAGGCTATCCTATTAGGACGACAAAGGTCGTACCTATCTAGGTGAGAAAAAATTTGGCTCATCCATGGACAATCAAGCGTAGTGGCTCGCTCGTCCAGGCTAGGCGATGGTGTATACTCTTGATCTTTCTCAGATTGATGGATAGATCGAGTTGAGATGTGAATCTGTGACACTCCTCTACTAGGCTCCTCAATGGACGGGTTACGTCTAATAGTAGCACGAGATTGGTTTTGACTAAGAAGCTCATCTTCTTGATCATATTGAGGATGCATATATGTGTTCTGGATAGGGATATCCTGAAAATCGAATTCCCTGTAGGTGATGTTAGCATTAAGACAGACACCAAGATGCCTTTTAGGAATGACCATGTCCTGGGACTAATGCGAAGGCGTTTCATGCCTCCTTGAATTTTTTTACGAAACTAGCCCTTAATCGATCTTGGTCATATTTATTACCATGGTCTTGATTAAATAACAAAGAAACACACAAGTAAACAATGTGATTATCTCATTTAAGTTTTAAATGTGAGTTCCTATAATTGTTTAGTGCATTTTGATGTTGAAAACCCCTATTTCCTATGAAACTAAGGGTAAAAAAAATAGAAAACTACTAAAAGGAAGCACAACCCCCTATCGGGGAATGTAACCCAAATAACAAAAGGTGAGATGCCATTTAGGAATGACCATGTCCTTGGGACTAATGCGAAGGTGTTTCATGCCTCCTTGAAAATTTTTACGGCACTAGCCCTTAATCGAGCTTGGTTGTATTTATTACCATGGTCTTGATTAAATAGCAAAGAAACACACAAGTAAACAATGTGATTATCTTGTTTAAGTTTTAAATGTAAGTTCCTATGACTGTTGAGTGCATTTTGATGTTGAAAACACCTATCTCCTATGAAAATAAGGGTAAACAAAATAGAAAACTACTAAAAGGTAGTTTAAGCACAACCCCCTATCGGGGAATGTAACCCAAACGACAAAAGGTGGCTTCCTTTTGGATATTGGATTAAGGGTAACCATCACAATCACCCCCTAAAGGGAGGCCACACTATTTGAGTCCTACTACTTGCCTAATACCTAATGTAAGGCCCCACACTCTTTTGCTTCACTCTCGGTTGAGCTTGGACAAAAATGATAGCTACGTTCCACTTATTATTAAGCCCCATGGTAAAAGGGTGTTACTAATCCTTCCTACTCTAGGTGCACCCAAGAGTAGGGGACCTCCTGGTGATGAATTCTAGGAAGCCACTCAATTTTGACCACTAAGTTTCTAGGGTGCGAGCCAATGGATGGAGATGAAGCCTGCTATCACTGGTCTTGATTAATGGCTGGTGATGAAATCCAACTCGTTAATGTTAAAAATGAAACATGGTGTGTGGGTTTCCTTTTATTTTTATGCAAAAGAAAGAAAATTCACCAAGCACTCCATGCTCTTTCACTAATGCATAAAAATAATGTTTTAAATTTAGATTTCTAAGTAAATAAAAAATGTTTAATTTAAAAAAAATTATAATATGTAAAATATTATATGATTAGCCTAGGGTCAGGCAGCAAGCAATCGGACCAAAAATTTGTAGACAATGGGGCCATATCACTGAGAGATGGTTGTAGTCAGGGGCTATCTCATAGAGAGATGGTCACCAATAGGGATTGTCTCACAAAGAGACAGTCACCAACAAGGGCTATCTCATAGAGATGATCACTAGCAAGGGCTATCTCATAGAGAGATGGTCACTAGTAGATGACGTATCATAGAGAGACGATTATAGACAAGGGCTTTCTGGACCAGAGATGATCATAGATAGAAGCCCGACACTTATGATTCCCTTATTATTTTTCTAAAATTTGAGAATTGTTTTTATGTTTTTCTTTACCAAAATAGAAAAAGGAAGGACAAGAAAACTTACTTTGCAAGCCTACGTTCAATGTATATCCCTGGTTTTGTTGGTTTGTGTATGTTGTACTCTTGATCGAGGTTTGTCTCCCTTTTTCATGCATTGTTCTTTATATGGTGAGCATCTAGAAAGGGGGGTCACAGGGGGTCATTAGTAAAAAATGTTTTCCATATGTATGATCTAAAAAACAACAAATCTGATTAGTGATGGTCTCACAGTTGGACGACTTCAAACAGGGGTCGTCTCAAGTCCAAACGGTTGCAGAACAGGAGTCAACTCAAGTAGATACGGTTGTAGAATAGGGTCATCCTAGACGGTTAAACTTGCAATCTGCAATCATAAAAATAAATATCAATTTAGTAATGTTATAAAAAATAGGGACTAGGTCCCACCATGATCGCCACTAAAAATGCTGAAAAATATCATACATCTATGAAATTAAATACAAGATCAAAATATAGAAAATTTAGATGCAACCATAAATATAATGAACAAAATAAAAGAAAATGATAGACAATACCGTTTTTATTAATAATGTCTTGTTATTTTTCAATAAGGTTACAAATAAGATCCCCTTTGAGGGATTGCTACCAATATTGATACAATGAGTTACAAATGAAACAATTTAGATGTACTACGCAAAATATTTTCACATCCAAAAACTAATTTGGGATAGGTTTTCAGGACTGTCGCAATGGATGATGATATGTGAATATTTACATTGTTGCTTCCTCGTAGATACTTGTGATCTGCACACAATAAATTTAAATAACATTAAAAGCATATGCATAGCCTTTCAAGATAAGGACCATATTAATAGCAAGGAAAATGACAAAGAAACTGAAATAAGATAAATGCATTCGTGAAAGTGAAATCTATCTATGCTAAACAATAACTAGAAATATTGCTAAAAATCAATGAAAGAAAGACAATAAGAAATAAATCTCTGCTTGGGAGATCATCTCTGTGTAGGATGGTCATACCTACAAGTCATCTCTAAGAGAGATGGTTGTACTTGCGGGTTGTCTCTGAGAGAGACGATCACTAATCTACAAATGATTCTCTTATGGTCGATGCAAGGTGATGTTGGATTTGATCCATGGATTGGTCGATAAATTGGTGTGTTTGTGGAGAACGGTTTAGGGGGTGTAATTCAATGATGAAACAAGGATGTTAGATTGCACAAAGAGCACATATGCAATCTTCAACCTTTGAAACGATTCATTGGCATACTTTTATAAAGAAAAAAATGCAAAAGGGGTTGGAAGCTTCATAATTGAAATTTAGTAGCACTTCATTGCTTGAAAATGAAGACTCTTTGATTATTTTGTATGAAGGTTAGGTGCCATTATATAGACTTCCAAAAAGGGAGTCCAATCTTGCATGGGAAGCCAAGAAGCGGATAGATCCAAGAAATGTAACTGACCATTCTTGAAACTTCCTTGTAATTGACCATGTATGCTTAGATGGCTCATGTAACCGCTTTAACCATGGTGCAAGATTATTGAATTTGCTTTTGGTGTGACAATATTGGGGTAAGATGGTCTTTGGAGGCTATATTTTTGTGGGACGGTCCTAGATGCAAAGGGAAATTCCTCCCTGTTTGAGTGGTGAAAACCACTATTGAGCCCTAGGGCTGCCCAAGGTGGGTCATATGGCCTTAAAGGAGTCCATATAGGTAGTCTCCTCAACATGAAGTGTTTTAGGTGTCTACAAGGAGATGGAGAAACAAATTAGGGTAATTCAACAAAGGCTTAAGGAAGTAGTCGATTGCTAGAAGAGTTATGCTGATATGAAAAAATCACTAAGGTAATTCTTTGTGGGAGATAGAGTCTTCTTGAGGGTAAGACCCATGAAAAGCGACATCAAGTAAACTATGTTGAATTCTCATTTTATTGGGTCTTTGTAGATCATTGGTAAGATTAGTCCAATAACCTATAGGCTCACCTTATCACCCGTCCTGTCAAACATCCATGACACTTTCCAAATATCCCTGCTTAGAAAGTATGTTGCTAATACTTCTCATGTTTGGAATGTTTCAAAATTGCAAATGGTGGATCCCTCAACCATTGAGGTGTGATCGGTAAGGATTCTAGGATTTCATTCTAAGATCTTGAGGAAACAAACTCTATATCAATGTAAGGTCTAATGGGACCATTATTCTAAACATTGTGCAACTTGGGAAGATGCTGAGGAAATAAGATAACAATTCCCATTTTTTTTTGAGTCAAATATATGCTTTATTTTTAGGAAACACAAGGGATTATGTTTAGTCCAAGGGGAGAGTATGTAACAACCCTCCTTGGCAGGACTTGTTCTTGATACTTGATTTATGTATTGATGTGT
This sequence comes from Wollemia nobilis, assembly GCA_028583015.1. Taxonomy (NCBI): domain Eukaryota; kingdom Viridiplantae; phylum Streptophyta; class Pinopsida; order Araucariales; family Araucariaceae; genus Wollemia; species Wollemia nobilis. Next base: position 12,216,760 of record JAQPPZ010001106.1, read on the forward strand.
GGATATCAAATGCTTAATATTATTTTATGTTATCAAGATGTATTGATAGTTGCAATTTATGCTTTGATTATGCCACTTTTGGAATATGGTACTGCTAATGAAAATTGTGATTGTAAGACTAGATACTCTTATGGGGGGATTGGTATAAGACATTACCAGAGTTGAAAAAAATAAAAATGACGGATGACATTCTAATCAACATCTCAAGAGTAAAAAGGAAACCCTTCATATAGGTGCATTGCATATATGTATTGATTGAATGCACCATTTGGCAAGGAGGTTGCTATTAAGCAAAAGAACCATCCTTAGTGGGCAAGTGATAGCATTACAATTATCGTAAAGCCTCCTACTTAAGAAAAATATTGTTGCATATTCTGTTTGCAAAAGCCTTTGTGTTGTTGCTTGTGTTTTGAAGCATAGAATTGTTTGGTTATTGATTAATCAAATAAAGTATTAATAATAAGGTTAGTATTTGTAATACTATAAATATCCAATATTGGTTTAAATAGTCAACATTAACATTCAGTATTAATTAGGTGATAATTAGTTTAATTATAATGATATTGCACTAATATTATCATTAACCTTAGGAAGTGATAATAGTATTAAGTAAGGATAAAGATGAATGTTTTTGGTTGTTAATACTTGCTTCAAATATATTAATGGAATGATGTTTATAATTTATTAAGGTTACATTATAATAATATGGTAAATAAATATATAGCTTATTCACTTTCATAAGTTGGAAATTGGGTTTGAAACACTCAAGAAGCAAGCCTTTACATTTCAAGTGATGGATGGAGTATGTAATTAAAGCTCAAGCACGAGTATACACCTGGACGTGTTATATGTTGATGTAATTCGAAGTGGCATTCTTTCATAAAGAAGGGGAATCCTTGTTTTTCTACTATATTTATAAAATAGTTTATTGATGATATAGGATATGAGAATAAATGTGTCAATTTATTAGCACCCTGTAGCTTGTTAGTGGATATGAAAGAATATTTTGTGTTAATGGTACTTTTTATAGCATATGGTTTAGAACTTATTTGGTGTAAGAACCATTTTTAACGATTTTTTCAATGTTAACATTTATTTATTGAATTAAGTTTAAGTGGTTACAACTATATATTTTTCATAGAAAAAGGTCTTAGTTTCAAATCTAGATGAACATGAGTGGTTAAGATGGGTCATTTTCCATAAAGAATATTTAGGTTCAAGTCTCAATGAGCATTGAGGTCCAATGCGTGTAAGTGATGGATGTGTGTCCCTAAAGTGAGTTTCCCTAGCCTCAAATCCATTAACACACACATGTACATGTAATTATCTACACACACATATTTATATACACATACATATATGTGTGTGCTACACATATATTACAAGGATGGGTTCCAACTAGAGTTTAAATTTTAGCATGTAATATACCTTTCAAAACTTTAGTTTGATAAGCTACTTTTAATATTGTGTATAATAATAAATCATAAGCATAGTTTATGAAGCACAATATATAATTGGGATGCAATCTTTTAAAATAGGTCATCTTTTATGAAGAATGTTTAGGTTCAAGAGGCCTAATGTATGTGAGTAATTCAGGCTTAGCCATAAAGTGAGTTACCCTAACCTCATGTACTTTAATACACATATATACACCTTTGTGTGTGTATGTATCTAGACACACAACACATAAAAATCTAGACCTTTGAAACTATAAAGTATTGTATTATTGTATATCAATAAAATCATAAGGATAGTTTATGAAATATATTATATAATGGGATCAAGTGGCATTATCTCAACCGGTTAGATTCATCAATATTTAAGAAGAAGACCAAGGTTCAAATCTTGCCAAGAGATACATGGATAATATCCAGACTTTGTTGTAATACTACTATGTGGTGATGATGTAATACGGGTGGGGCTCGTTTCAATCCCATATAACCAATGAAAAATATATTATATAATGGGAATGTGATCCTCTATATTGATGAGTTATAAAGTCTTTAGTTTAATAACATAATTTCGCAAGGGAGGGTAGTCCTTGTTGTTGTAAAATCTTCATTAAAAGTTCATGATGGTATAGGATATGAGAAGACTTATACCAATCTATCAGCATATCGTCACTTGTTAGTGTATACGAATAAATATCTTGTGCTAATGTGTTTTTGCTAGTGTGTGGGTTAAAAATCATTTATGGGTATCAAGACTAAAAAACATCGGTTAGCATTTGGTGAAAGGACCATTTTTTGTGAATTGTTCAATATTTTTTATAGTTGGAAGAAGGGTTTTTGAAAGGTTCCTTGAACCTTTTACATTTGAAATACAACCTAATAAAGAGAACTGTAGAAGAATCATAGAAAAACTACAGAGTAAGGAAAAAATGAGATCCAACAACAAGAGGAGGATCCTAGAAGTAGAGAAAAAATAACATAATCACTAAAGAAAAAGTGAGATCCACCCAGGATCCGCAATGATCTACCTTGAAAAAAAAAAACATACCTTTGAAATTTGAACCACCAACCTTGAGAAGATATTTAAAAAAAAACTATACTCAAAGAAGTTAACCGACTACCATCAATTTTGCTTGGCATGATGTTTCTTCCATCTACCCTAGGTAGCAGTAGAAGTGGAATCCAAATACAAATTCTCCTTTATCCCTAAGGAAAGGATAACATAAAAACCATTGGCTATTTGTTATTTAGTTTCTCTTTTCCTAATATACTTGTTTGAGGGATTTCCCACCTTTCTATCCTTTCCAACATTTATGTTCTCTTTCTCTTAATTTCTAGTTATAAAGACCTAGGGTAGCGACCATTTTTCTTTCTTTTGAGGCATCATGCAAAGGACTTAAAAAATTATTTGTTTATGATAGGTGAGGATCTTTTCTATATTTGAAAGAAGAATCTGGAAGGCTTTCCAAAATAGAGACCTCAATAGGAACTACCCTATTTTCTTCCACAGGGTGAGAACAAACTTCTAAACATTCAAAAGAGTTTTTAAGAAAGGAACAATCTGTAAAAAGAAAAATGGGGTTTACCTAAGTTGAGGTCTCTAGAATCTCCCCCTCTTCTCTCCCTTGTTGGACTTCAAGAACATGTAAGGTTTCCTACAAGTCCTTTGAAGATCCTAATTTGAAAAGAAGGGGTTCAACTATTTTTGACTATGGTCCAACTTTCTTGGGATTAAGGAATTTTTTTTAAGTGGGCATTGGGAAAAAATGTGCGCTTTCCTATTACAGGAGGCCCAAAATGAAGGATTGGTTTCATAATCAATTTCCTAGACCCAAGAATAATCATCCAAAACTAACTTTACGGATATAGGAAGTTTTACTCCCATATTCACATTGATACACATTTTAGCAAATACCATTCTCTATTTGGCCTTCATGGTAGGATCAATCGAGAGTAGGTCAACAATGGCTCTCGCTATTCCAAGAAGGATATCCTCATACAAAAACTATATAGGAAGGTAAGGATGTCTCACCTAAACCAGAGCTGATTTGATACTTTGATTGTTCAGGTTGAAGTCTAGACCTCAATTTTGTAAGAAAAGACATGCCTGTCAAAGAACCAGGGGCCTCCTTTAAGGTTTTGAATTACATATTTCGTACAACTCAACTTGATGAGAAAGAAACCCTTAGGGAGAACCACTATCTCCATATATCCATGTGATTTTCATTTTGAGAAGGCCTATATTTGGATGGAGTCAGTGTCAAGATGAGATATTAAGAATTTCCCCACTAGATTATTGGCTTCCTTGGCTAAAGCCATCTTTAAAAACTCCATCAAGACATGGAATTTTCCTTGAGAAGGACACAAGTCAAAACATTTTCTCCTCATAATCTAAGAGTCTGAATACTTTTGAACTACATGAACAAAGGACTTAACTCCCAGCTTGGGTGGTGATGAAGTGTTATCCTATGGGGGAGACCTAAGATTCATGCTTCAAGGGGGATGCAAATCGACACAGACACTACGAGTCTCCACCACACTAGTTCAACCATTTCTAGGGGGTTTAAGATCAATGTAGACTCTAGAGGTCTCCACCCCACCAACCCGATCATTTCCATGGATGAACCTAGAATAAGAGATCATATCACAGTCTTCCAACAGGAGATCATATCACAGTCTTCCAACAGGAGATTTCTAGGGTTTGTACTTCTAGATGGGGGTTGTGAAACCACCTTGAATCCAAAAAAATCATTCCCAATGGTTAAATCAACTCTATGAATGAACCTGCATCTAGATATCTTCCTACTTTCTTCCAATTTCTCACTCACTTTCATTTCAAAATTTTGAAAAGTTATCCCTCCCATCCTAGGATCCACTTTCCTAGAGGGGTTGAACCCACCCCTATTATTTTTGGCTCCTTCCCATCTCGCACTCCATCACCATCTCCAGTTCGAGAATCCAAAAAATTATTGTTTCTCTGCTTCTCCACCCTACAAGTTGGGCACTCGCATCCCAACATTAATCATATTTTGAAAAGAGTATTCTACTCACTCATTCTTCGCTGCTAAGATTCTCCTACAACCATTAATTATTCAATATAACTTAATATTTGTTTATTGAATTAAGCTTGAGTGGCTACAACTAGTGATTTTCGTAGAAAATTCTTAATTTTAAATCTCAATGGACATGAGTTGTTGAGTTGGGCCATTTTTTATGAAGAAACTGTAGGTTCAAGTCTTAATGAGCATAGATACCCAATGTGTGTGAGTGATGTAAGCTTGAATTTAAAGTGAGCTTTCCTATATTCATCTCCACACACATATACATGTGTCTATACAAATCTACAAATAAACAAACATACATACATGTGTGTATGTGCACATATGCATACATATATGTATGTGTGCGTATGTATACATATATAATAGAACCAAACTATAAAGATAGATTCTAGGTAGATCCAAAACTTTAATATGCAATAAATCATTAAAAACTTTTTGCATAGGCTACTTTTAGCCTTGTGTCTATCAATAAGCTCATAAGCATAGTTTATGGAGCAGAAATATATAAGTGGAATATGATCTTTTAAGATAGATCATTTTTCATAAAGAATGTGTAGGTTCAAGTCTCAATGAGCATATAGGTCCAATGTGTGTGAGTGATAGATGTTTGACCCTAAAATAAGTTGTCCTAACCTCATGTCCATTAAAATACACACAAAAAAATAGACATACTTACATACATATACGTATGTGAGTATATATAGTTAGACACATACAAACATGTGTATGTGTCTATGTATAAAGATATATGATATAATCAAAATAAGAGTATGTTTGCTAGCATATGAGCTAAAAAACATTTCTAAATATCAAGATTAGAAAACACTAGTTAGCATGTACTGTAAGAACCATTTTTTACAATTTTTTTAATATAACTATTGATTGCATGAAGTGTTTTTCTTTTCAATGTGTTTGATTATATTTACACCTGCACTTTGTGTCAATGGTTGAAGAAGGGGAGGCGTAAGTCCCCTGGAATTTGAATTTGATATAGCTCCCTATGCTAACTTAAACTAATTTAAATGCAGAAAATCAAATTAATAAGGTAAGGGTAGGAGAGTCTCGATAGGAACACCGCAATGGCAAAAGTTATTGGGCTCTCTTAATGGAGACCTAAGTTCAATTCACGGGAAGGGTGGCCTTTGATATGCCCTTTATTTTCAAGCTCTTCAAATAAAATAAAAGGTAAGGTTAGGATAAATGAAATCAAAGTGCATACAATTAAATATATCTAAAACCATAGCAAGGTTATTATGTTATCAATTGAGTCATTAAGATGCAACCAAATAATGACATTGCAATTATCATTCATTAAGCATATGAATTAGTGAAAAGAAGGACTAAGAAGAGGTGAGAAGGTAAGGCTACAAACACCATTTACTCATGCATCAAGAATTCAAAAAAGAAGACACAATCAATACATAAGCATCATGTACAAGTTTCCATTAGTTTTTAAAATGAAAATTACAACCACAAAACTTAGCTCTAGTTTTCCTAAAAAAAGGACAAAAGATGTATTAAATGAGCCCATGGATCTTATTTATAGTAGAGGTTTAAACCTATTTTTACCTAAGTAAGTATGATTTGTATTTATATTTATTATAAAATATAAAATTGTCACTTTAAAGTCATTTTATCATGTAGTTCTATACTAGTTAATTCATTGGTATATGAATTGTTGATTGGACGATGGATTGCCACTTGGTTTTTAGGTCCTCGTTTGGTTGATGGTTCATTAATTGTGTCAATGAACCATAAATCTCCAAAATTAGTCAATTTAGGTTCCCTTGCATATGCTTATACTTAATGATAGCAAATTTGATAAAGACTTGGGTTTTTTAGGCTTATACATTTTTGAATCTTGTCTTTTCTTAGTAAGATTTTCCATCCTTCTTGCCTAACACATTTGTCTAACTACCAATTTAAAAAATTTGTATTAAATGTAGTACATTGTACTATACTTTTTGTTACTTGGAGGGATGTCAAGCTTGATTGATAGCAAGTCCTAGAATAACCTTAAACCACCAGGCCTTAGTGTCATCAAAATTAGTGTAAATTACAAAATTTTGCTAGAAGTGCCCCCTTTTCCTTTATTTGTGGCAAATTTTGTAAGACACTCCATTCATCTTCTAAAGGAATATTTACACTATCCAATTATGCCATAGCTACAACTAGGCTATCTTACTCCTCTTGTGGTAAATGCTCCTCTATTTAAGGTATTGTTCTAACCCCTTCTAGCAGTGACTCTAGGTGTAAAATGTCATCTGGGGCATTAGTTGCATTTATTGGGAAAGCTTTTTTTACCTATGTGATTACTTTATTTTTCTTCAATGAATTTTGCATACTAATGTTTAACCATAATATATTTTTTGATTTGAAAGGGGGTTTGGGAATCCTCCTTGGACAAAGTAATATAGTCATTTAGCTTCCCTACAACACCTTCAATACTTTTCATAGGAGGCCTTGCAGACTTCCAAGATTTGTTGTTTGAGTGGTATATTAATCAATCACACTTACAACATTTGTTTGGAGGGTGGACCTAACTATTGAATTTGTTGATTGGTTGGCTTATGAGTTTACCTCATGACATGTTGAAATTGTAATTTGATTCGTGGCCAAGAGTAGATATTGTGTGATGTGTTTGATAGGCCTAAGGATATATTTTTTAGTATATGTTCATTGTTTTGTAATGTTTTATTATGCAATCCTAATGGACCTTGGTTAACCTTGTTATATTTAAACCCTAATTATTACTTTTTTTTTTGTTTTTTTTTAATTTACATGGTGGAATCGGTAGCCGCCACGAATTCGGGCAGGTTGTCTTGCTTTTTATGGCCGCCACAGTATTTTGCACTGTCCACCCTAGAAGCCACCACATAGATCTTTGCATAGTCCGTCCCTATAACCACCATGCCACAATAATTTTAAATCATTTACACTGCTGAGAGCACCAGGAAAGGGACAAGCATTCAGTCCGACAAGGCCCGAGATTTGAACCTTGGACCTCCGCCCCCCTTATGGGGTTTGGATGAAATAATTGGTCTACACCTCGAACCCACCCTAATTATTACTTATAATTAACCTAAAGTTAATTGTTATGTCAATATATGTTAAAATGCATGATGTAATTGGGATTTTGGTATTGCTATAAACACCCCTTCACACTCCTTATATGTTATTGATGAGTTGTGCAATATTATTTATGGATAGTGATTATTTAAGGTGCCTATGGGCATCCCCAATCCTTTTGTCTCATTTATTTCTTTCATTCCTTCTTTACATTTTTAGTATAATATTTGATTGGATTGATTGCTTCTATTCATTTTGGGAAAGCTTTATGCATTATGACATGGTTTTAGAGTGGGTGTGAAGTTGCCTCACTTGGTCACACAAAAATATCCTTTTAACCTTCGATATTTCTTTTGAAGCATTGGACAAAGAGGTAAAAATAGATTCTATTTTTTCATCTATTTTGCCTTGAGGAAAATTATTTTTTCCTTCTCCTAAAAAAATATTCGATTATACAACCCTCTACTGATAAATAAATCAAATTCAAAAGGTTGTTCAAAAAAATTATGTAGCAAACAAGAGGAAAATTTTAAATTTAAAAGTACCTTTATTTACATGCTCCGACTCTAGCTTGGTGTCATCATGGCATGAAGCATGCAAAATGCCTCTTCACAAAGAGGTTGTATGCTTCATTTCTTAGTAGAAAGGTGTCATTATGCTAGGGGAATTCATCTAAGGTCACTAATTAGTAGGATTCCTAGGTTCAAATCTAGATATATATCATAATTTTTGGTACAAAGTGGAAGATGTCTTTTTCAAAACAAGTGTAAATAGATGGGTGTTATTTATGTCCTCTTACTCCATTGTAGCTAATAGCATGACATGGTGGTGTATCCTTTGCAATGGAAAGAGTTGGTTGTAGGATATAATCATGGTGCCTTTTACCTCTGTAGGGGAGCTTTGTGTCATTTACATGGGCATAGGCTCCCATGTCACCACTACAAAAGCTGCCAAAATGATTGGAAGTTTTTGGGAGAGGAAGGTCTAATGTTCAAATCCGAAGATTGCCATTTTTCTTAGTCATATGGATATATCCAGATGGAGGTAAAGTGTTTTCCCTCTAGATTTTCTTAGTTGTTGGGTTGGATACGGCAATGTGCCTAGCGCAAAGGTAATCTAGGTTCAACACCTTCATTGTCACTCATGCCTTTTCAAGATAGATGATGTGATTATTTGACCAACTTGGAAACTGATGTGGCTGAATTTAGGGCCACATATACAATTTTTTATAAATATATGCCTTAGACCAATTGATGGAAAGTAAGTGTTAGTGATCTAGTGACTCTACAATATAATGAATTGGGGATTGCCAAGTGTAGGTCAAAATTGGCTGCTACTTTTCTAAGATTAGAGGCTCTAATTTTTAATATTTTGAGGTCCATTAGGGCAAACTTCTAGAGGCCATACTTTTGCATACAAAAGCATTTTGAGGTCAAATCACATGATTTTTTTAGCTCTACACATTAGTGATATCAATTTATGGAGTTGTTTCAATATTTAGGGCCATATTTTTTAGAATAATACTCATGCACTATTGCCCTGATTTGAAGGGGTAGATTTAATTTTCTCTATATAATCAAAATATTTGGCCTAATATTTTGGGAGATATAGATGGATTTGTGACAATTGAAGTAATTTTTGAGTTTTTTTATAGGCTTACAAGAAAAGGATTTAGGATGTGCTTTTATCAATCCCTATTCCTCTTTTGGGTGATTGATTCAACCTATGAAGATTTAATCTTTCATGATCTCTTTTTCTTCTATTACTCTTGGAAGTTCGTGATTGTTGAGAATACTTACGCTTATCCATTTAATCCTAAGTTATTATTTATTAATTTCTTATTCTTAAACTTTGTATTCAAATGAGGTATAGTATGCCCATGTTGGAAATAGGTTTTTAAGTTATTGGATGTCTAGTTAAGTTGTTAGATTGGTTCTTTATCTTCTAGCAGTTAGTTTTCATCCTAGATTAGCAGATTGTTATCTGTTAGTTAAGTGGTTGACCATGTTTGGCAAATTATTACAATCACTTAACATACGTAAGATTATATTGTAGCACTATATATTTTATTGCACACATGAATAAACTAGCTTCACATTTGAGTTCTACATCAGTGGTAATCAGAGTCGAGGATAGATTTTTTGCAAGGAGGGCAAGTTTACCACTTCTTTGCTAGGTGTCTAGTTGAGTTTATAGCTAGTTCATCAAGATCCTAGGTAGATGCTTGTGTGAAATTGGCTTGAGGCTAGCCACAACATCTGTTGTGAAGCTCAGGATGTGGCAGAGGGTAGAAAATTACCCCTGCATTGAATACCCCTAGCAGAAATGAGAGGGTAACCAAATTTGCTGAGAGGAAGGCAAGAAAACTTTTTCTTATTTGAAGAAAATTAATGTTTGCTTTGAAGGTCTGAAGGAAGATATTTGAGAAGCAGTTGCCAAAGTTTTAGGCCAAATTTTGGCCAAAAAGGAGCCATTGCACTGCATGCCAAAGAGTTTTTGAAGGTTGCACAGGTTGAGATTGCATGATTTTATGCAATTTAATCACTACTTGTTGACAGGAAGACCTCAATGAACTACAATATTACAAGTTGTTTGAAGGATAAAGGTTGCTCTTTAATTCATCCTAACATGAAGGATGAAAATGATTAGTTAATGCTTTAGTTTCATGCATACAATTGTTTTATGCGAAGGAGCAACTAAAGCTTTGGTCAAATAAAGCTTCGAAAGGTTATTAAAATTTAATTTTAACCTTTTGAAAGACCAAAATAGGCCCTTGCCCATTTTTGAGGAGCATGACCTACTCGACCAATGACACCCGACTGGCTTACTGACATGCCACCACCTGCCCACTGACCTTTCCTCTAATAAAGCCTATTTACTGATTTACTCCCCACCTAAAGAAGTTTTTATCGGTGGTGGTTTCAAGGAATGTTGCTAGAGTGTGAACAATATTGGAAGCCATCGCAGACCAACCAACCAATCACTACACTAAGTCACAACTTGACCTCAAGGAATATCACAATAGGACATTATCACCATGCAAGCTGTAAGATCGACTCTTAGTCGACGAGCGGAGGAACACGTAAATCATAGACCCTAGCCCCAATGTTGGATATCATCGAGATCAAACTGATCACTGGAATCCAGGGATTTTGTAGTCAAAAAGCAGTTCTATACCAATTGTAAACAGTTATGATCAAGGTAGAAAAATGAATTGCAGCTCTCATGATTTCCGAGCACAGATAAAATAAAAAGTTGTAGGTGGAAGGAAAAAATCTAAGGCACTCCAAAAAAATCCTTGACGTACAAATGAAGATTGTTTTTATCGTTGTAGACAAAATTTTCAGTGAGGACAATATGGCTTTGTTCGACTAGAGAACCCTTCAAAACACATTATAGCTTTGTTCGAGGTCACTGCCCTACACAAATGATCGTCGACCATGATGTTCGCTTACCAGGAGCAACACACCAATGACAAAGATTCACGAAGGAGCATCGCAGAAGACAGAGGTGAATATCACAGAAATACATCGAAGAAATACAATGACAAGATGGAAAAATTAAAATAGATTTTAAAGGTTTAATATCCAATCACAATGTGAATACAAACACTAAAAGAATCCTGTAATTACCGATCTATACGTGGCAAGCGTTCATTGGTGCATTTCCAATTTTCTCTGATATTTTTCGATGATCGTAGATTTTTAGTAGGGTTAGACATTTTTCGGCTCATCTTTCAGAGATCTTCAGTGAAGTTGTGATTTTCAAGTGACGTAAAATTATCCAAAGGTCAAAGAAGCAATGTGAAGTTTGTGTTTTGTTTGGGGAATCATCCCACATATGCAGTTCAGGGGAAATATGAAATTTTTATAACCCCCATGCGCATACATTGAGGTATCCACCTTTCGATGGTCACACTCAACCGTACCTTGCATGTGGGAGAGAGGTAGTTGGGGCCTCTTTTCAGGTGTACACTTGGTAGATTACTGTGTTGACTATGCACATATGTCTTGTGATCGTTTGGGTGATCCCTTGTTTCAAAATTTTACCGTTGGATACTTGTGACTGTTAGTGGATTTCCAAATTTCTGACCGTTAGTGGATTTCAAAGCTTTTTGACTGTTGAGACCATCGTTGACTGTTCGACTGCAGCTTGATCACCTAAATCAAAATTTTAATGCCAACAATAATTTTTTACCACCTAAACCAGATTTTGAATTCAAAAATTGTAGTTTTGGCACCAAAACATAGCAACAAGGTATAAAATTTCATTTTTTGCAATTTTTTTGGTCTAATGTTTTCTAATTTTTTGCAATTTGGCCATTAAATTAGCATTATTTTACCTCCTAAGACAAATTTTGCATTGTAAGGGCTTATTTTTCTCAAAATTAGTGCTAATTTGTAAATTGTAAAATTTGATTTAATTTTGTAAAAAGCACTTAAAAAGCCCATTTTTGTCAATTTTTGGAAGGTAAAATTTTGTAAAATCTAGGCAAATTTTTTGCATTAGGAAACTGAAAATTGTTCCTAAAGCCTAGATAGTCTTGCAAAACCATTTTGTAATCCTCCTAGTTTGGCATATACATGGAAAAACATGGCTCAAGACCTCAAAACAAACATGGAAAACCTTACTATTGTAGTAGACATTTTGGTAGATAAGGTAAAAGATATTGTTGTGCAATTGACACCTGGTGATATCAAAATTCATCATAATCATACCAAAAAAGCTAAATGTGAGGTCAAATTGTATGATGGATCTAGGGATCCTGATGTCTTATCTACATGGATCTTAGATATGCAAACTTGGTTCAATTATGTTGAAATTCCTAAAGTTGAACAAGTTGGCTTTGCTACAGTCAAACTCATAGGCTTAACAAAAATTTTAATTATAGAAAGACAAAGCCATAATGCCACCATGACTTGGAAATAATTGATCCAAATTCTAAAAAACACATTTTTTCCACCAAACTACCAAAGTGACCTCACTACCAAGTGGTATAGATTGAGGTAAGCCTATAGTATGTCTGTTGCTGACTATATTATCCAATTTAATAGGCTAAGGGTGCTTCTTGGTGTGAAAGATTCATAAGAGTATTTTATTAACAAGTTCACTCGTGGATTGCAAGATCAAATTTTCAAGGAAATCAAGTTCAATATTTTCCTCACCTTGGATGTGGCATTCAACCATGCCATTCTTGCAAAGGAGAAAGTTGGGGCATATCACAAATCCCGTTCATCACAAGAGATATCTTCCAGAATCAACATCAAAAAAAGGTGAAGAACACTTCATTCTTCTTCTCCTCCCACTTCTCCTCAAGTACATTCTTCTTCTTCTCATTCTAAAGATGCTTCTTCTTCATTGTATTGTAATTTTTGTAAAAAACATGGTCATGTAAAATCCAAATGTTTTACTTTTGAAAAATTTAAGAAGAATAAGTCCCTAATTGTACAACCTACAAGTGGGGAACCACATGATGGTCCCATTGTAGCTATAGGGACAGAAAAAGAGTATCCTGATTTAAAGGGTAAACTAAACAAAGTTACCCTCGTGTCAAATGTGTTTTCTCAAGGGGGTCGTGACCATTTGCTTATCACTAGAGCCCACCTTACACATGATTATTATGTGGATTGTATTATAGATAATGGATCGCAAAACAACCTCATTGTGAAGTTCATTGTGAAGAAGTTGAAGCTTCCCATAAAGCCACATAACCAACCATATGCACTTGGGTGGAAAAATGTAGTCTCCACATCTAACATTACACACACACTTGCACCTTGAATTTTGATTTTGGTGATAATTTTGTGGATAAAGTAAGATGTTATGTCACAAATATGGATTTTTATGTACTATTGCTAGGTAAACCCTATCATTTTTATAGGAATCTTGTATATCATGCTAAAAAGAACACATACACATTAGATTTTCATGATAAAACCTACTTGATACAAAGCACTACACCCACATCAAAATTGATGCTAAGTTGTAGGCAAGTTTGGAAGACACTAAGTCAAGCACTCATTTTGGATTCTACTTGCGTAAGTTCCACACATAATGAAGAACAAGTGCCATAAAAGGCACATGATAAATAAGAAGTTTCACTTCCATAAAATGAACAATCACAAGAGCTTGTGGTTAAGGAACCCATCACTCTCACTCATGATAAATATTCCATTCATTCTATTGGTATCATTTAGGGTACACCTTTGGACACACAACCACTTGCTCCACAGAAGTTACCTTTGGCTTTACCCACTCCCACCATTCCACACATGGATGAGCAAGCTAATAACACTTCCTTCATTCAACACCGGTAGAGTCTTCAGGACAAGATAATACTGGACTTGTAGGAGACTTTGTAGGAGTAGCAGAGAGTGATGAAAAAACATCAAAATCCTCACTCATCACAGGTTGGAGATATAGTTTATATTCCTTTGGATAAGCACTGATTTATAGGGATACTATTTCAAGATCCTCTTTTGGTACCTGATCATGTCATCAGCCCTACAGCAGTAGTGGTACCTGATCGTTAGTTTTTTCTCATTTTAGATAGAGTTTTTGAGATGAAGACTCATCACACTAGATAGGGTTCTTCCATTTCGTACCTTGTCACCCACCATGATAACTTTCCATACATGGCTCGCTGGATTCCTCACCATGAGATGGCCCATGAATTTCCATATTTATTGAGAGAATTGGGATCCAATGCTTCTATGGTTGGGATGAGTATTGAGGATACTTAGGCTTATCCATTTAAGCCTAAATTATTATTTATTATTTTATTAATTTTCTATTTCTTACACTTTGTATTCACGTGAGGCATAGTATGCCCATGTTGGAAATAAATTTTTAAGTTTTTGGATGTCTAGTGAAGCTGTTAGACTAGTTCTTTGTCTTCTAGCAGTTAGTTGTCATCCTAGATTAGCAGATTGTTATCTGTTAGTTAAGTGGTTGGCCATGTTTGGAAAATTGTTACAACCACTTAACATACGTGAGATTCTATTGTAGCACTATATATTTTACTGCACATATGAATAAACCAACTTCATGTTTGAGTCTACATCAATTATAACTCTTCTTTTAAGTAGGCTCATGCAAATTCTCTTTTGGTGACTAAATGAGTGGTCCACAGGCAAGAGGAAGTCTTCAAATAGGGTAATACATACTATGAATAGGAAATTTGTACTTTCAATACATACCTTATACGACAATATAAAATTGAAAGAGCTTATCTTAAAAGGAGATGGTGTTCTTGATTCTTCTTCATTTGAAGTCCTAGAAAAAGTATTTTGTGGCTATGTACAAAATTATCTAATAATTACCGTAGTGACTACGGTCTAGTCTAAGGAGATTTTGATGGAGAAAATATTTTTGTAGCAATAGATTTCAGACGATGGGGGGATCCAAACGAATCTACCTCAAAATACAAAGGTCCACTAGAGCATGCATTATGGGGGTGACATTATTGTCACTAATGCCTCCTCTTATTGGCCTCTAAGTTCAAATTATGGGGGGTATTGATATTATAATATAATTCATGACCAAGATCTAGCATTGTGTAAAGTATTGGATAGATCTAAGGGCATTTCATTGTATGATGTATTCATTATTTTGTAATATTTTATTATATAATACCAATGGGCCTTGGTTAACCTTGTTATGATTAAACCCTACTTATTATTTATAATTAACCTAAATATCATTTATTATGTCAACTTAGGTAAAAATCTATGATGTAATTAGGGTTTATTTCTAATTGCTTTAGTTGGTTGAACACATTATCCTTTTGTTTCAATATTTAAAACATATTCCACTTTAGTAGCTCCAACCCTTTTGCCAATTTTAATTTTTATGCTCTAATTTTTGTGTAACTTTAAATCATTGTATTCCTATCTCAAGGCCTTTAGCTCTTCCTTCGTATTGGAATTTTTTTTCTCCTTTTGATATGTTTATGCCTTCGATATTTCTAATGCCATCACGAGCTATTATTTCTTGTGAATTTAATTTTATCTAGCAAATAGTAGATAATTCATTGGTATTTCCAAGTTAGCATGCTAAAAAAACTATATTAGACCTATATTCTTGGTCCACTATACATGCAAGAAGAATAGGTAGGTCATGAAGTACAATGTTTCCATGGTTGTTCTACATAGGTCTAATGGATGGACCTCAAAAAATAAAATCTAATTTCCTGTTCTCCTAACTATGTCTAAAGAGTGGGGGGTTCCTCCATGGTCATGAAATATCCTACAAATATTTTATTCAGGAATTCTTTTGCTTTTTACAAGTATTCGTTTACCACATCATGTTCATTGACATTAGTCATTTTATGGTTTGAAGAGGTAGGTGAGCTAGGATATATGCTAGGTTAACTTAGGTCTCGATCCTTGTTATTTCATGAGCTAGACTAGGTGTCATTTGGAGTTAACTTTCAACTTGTCCTTCCACCTTGGGTTGTTACCTATACCATTTCTATTACCTGCTCATGTATTTGATTGAGAAGTGACATCATGATACAAAATCGAGAGGTAGAATATTTTACAAGGAAAATATTGATTATTTCCATTGAATAAAACACATATTTATAGGCATAAAGTTTTTGATTAAAAACCATGGTTTGGTCAAAACCATAAGCCCAAAATCATGTGCCCAAAATCATATGCATATTAAATTTTTGTAGGTAAGTGGATAAAAACTATGATAATATTATCTATGATATTCCTTATCGTTCCTCTCCACCATAGAAACATTGGATTCCAATGCATGTACAAAATAGGAGGACGAAAGATCAAATATAACAAGCAAAGGATCTAGGTAGAGTGAAGTAGAAGTTGATGCAAAAGCTACATAATGTGTGTGATGTGGTGTTGTTGGGTAAAATCTAGTGAGTCTTGTGTGTGAAGACATGAACCAAGCTAAAAAATAAACAATGCTAAAATCCATTGAGAGTGATGAGCCGATAAGGGGTAAAGACAACTTTGATTGTAGGAGGTACCCATGTGATGCTTTTTGATCACATACAAGGGTCATGGTCTGGTGACGAAAGAGAATGAAAACTTTATCTATTGGAGTACCCATGCGATGCTTATTTATCACATAAAAAAGGGTCGTAGTCATGAACATATTTGAGACAACTTTGTACACACGAAGACCCATATGCAAGGGCCATGGCCTGGAGGATAATCTACTTTCAAAAAAGTCTCTAAAGATATATGTGGATTGAGGAGTGTTATATACAACTAAAAATGCACTCCTGATTACAATAATTATTTTTTAAATGTAAATTTTGGGTTACCCAATATTTGGAGCACCACAAGTCAGAGTAGACCATTATAAAATTGAAAAGACTTCTATTGGATCTGACTCAAAACAATATTTCCATCAACTATAAATAAGCCTATAGTCATGTTGGAATATATTACATCATTTGGTTCTTTACTAATGTACCTTAATGGGTACATATTTAGATTAGGATTATATTAGGAGATAAATAGTTTATTAGAGTAATTTAATAAATGCACAAGTGTTAGAATGTGCAATGATGTAAATGTGCATGTAGTCCACATGTACATGAGTCTTAGGGTTGAGTGAGAGGCAAGGAATCTATATTTCTATATAAAGGCCTCATTGTGAGTGTTTGTGAGAGGATTTTTGGAGTGCATAGGTTTGAGTAGTAGTAGTCACAATGTAGCTCCATTTTGATATCATGGAGGAGTTGTAAACTCCATGAGAGGAGCATTGTAATTTTTGTGAGCTTTCTTATATGAGCATTTCTAGAGCATTGTATCAAGTTTTCTATCATATTTTCATGCATGTTAAGTTTCCATTATCATAGTTATAATATTGCATGCTTATTTTAATACTTGTGATCACATTTCCTTTAAGTTTAAGGCTCCAAAAGCTAATAGTGGTATCAGAGCCATGGTGGATCAAAGGAAATCACAAAGTGATCACCATTGCTATTGTTGAGTATTTGCAAACCGGATCAGCCATAGTGCATCGTTGCATGCAAATACCATCACAATAGATTTTTTGATAGAAGTAGCTCTAGGTAGAAGAATAGAAAGTAGAGAAAGCCACATGATTGATTTGGCTAGAGTTTTTCCATAGAGTTGCAATAACTTGTGAAGACTAGAACTCAACATTGCATCCACTAGATTGGCAATCCAACTAGTGAAGATTATTTTCTTTAGAGTCATAGAAATTTTTATTATCTCTAATATTTCATTACAAGAGAGAAAAGAAGTTTTCAGGAAAACCATTGGGTTACTATCATCTAAGTTTTTCTTGTTGTAGAAAATTAACTCTCAAAAGTTGGGAAGCTTCCTACAACAGATAGAGAAGAACTCCATCTTCATTACCTGAAGGTCGATGTTACTTTCCTCATGCAGGGATTAATTCTTTGTTGTAGAAAAATAAGGATTGAAGATTTGGAGGCCTAAGGAGAAAGGTCCCATTGAGATATTTGTAGATTGAAGACTCCTAGTTGAAATATTGAGGAGAAGATCTAGTGGCCAAGGAAGCCACATTGAAGATTGCAAATCTAGGAAGGAGGTCCTAGAAAGAAGACCCCATTGAAGATTGAAGAGACTCAAGGAGAAGAGTCCTAGAAAATATTGGAGATTGGTGATCTCCATTGAAGACTAAAAACTTCACATTGAAGAAGAGGTCCATTGAAGGCCCTATTGAAGAACTTCCATAGTGGAAGATTGAGCATTGAGAAGAACTAACAAAATGTTCTATTGCAGATTTTAGTAGCAGCAGATTTAGGAGATCCTAGAAGAAGATCTCACTACGAAACTTCCATAGTTGAAGATTGAAGAGGCCAAGGAAGGTCTCATTGAAGATTTTGAAGCTGTAAGTTTGAGGACCTTGGAGAGGTCTCAAGGAGAAATAAGAAGAAGGCTTGGTGAGCCTCATTGAAGGAGTTCCTAGAAGAACTCATTGGAGAAATTACTACCAAGGAAGAAGCTAAGGAATTGGGACAATTATCACCATATGACAACAAGCCCAAAGGAGAAGGTTTGGCAAGAATATTGTCAAATCACAAGGTAGTATGGAATAGATCTCAAGATTGACAAGATTGTTTGAGGAGGAGATCTACTTTGAAGTCAGAATTTGACAAGAGAAAGGAGATAGAAAAACCACCAAATATGAGAGATTTGGGGGCCATCATTGAAGGGTTCTTGAGTGAACATCTCAGCTACGATTTGGGGGAGGATCCTACCAAATTTTTGGGATTCAAGGATAGATTTTCAGTGAAGGTATTGACTGCTTTACAATCTGAAATTTTTCAGATTTGAGGACAGAAAAAGGTAGCAATTTGGGCAGCGTTAGTGACTGCTAAAGATCAGATTTCAGAGGTACATTCTGAAGGAGCATTTAAGCCACCAAGTTATAGTATTGGGCAGCATATTAGTCAAGTATTGAAGCTGCGAAAAGGTGAGCAAGTGAGCTATTTTTGGACAGCCTAGAAGAGCTGCAATAACATCTACAAAAGGCAACAAATTTAAGTGACCAAAGTCACTATCATCATCATCATCTACAAGGAAAAAGGTATGCAACAAAAAGGTGCAAAAGTTCATTAGTTGAGATTTTTATATTTGGATTTCTATTAAAGTTTTAAAGCACCAATTACAAAAGTTTAAAGGTTGCATCAAAAGTTTCATTTCAAGTCTTCAAAGGTAGTGCATAAGTTATAGTCTACAAAGTTCAAACCTACACATAGAAGAAAATAGAAGTTAGGTATATTTCAAGAGAAAGAAACATATCAACATTCTATTGCTTATTCTAATCAAAAGAAGACTATAAATTTGCATATACAATAGTGCAAATATTTCATTGAGAAGCTTGGATTTGAAAGTGAAAGAATAGCCAAGCAAGGAAGATATTACCAAGGATTAAAGGCAATAATAATATCAGTTTTATCTCAACCAAATCAGGGAGTTAAAGGTAGATTTCACAAGAGCTCTTTTGAAGAAGGAAAAGGTAGTTTACTTGCAGAATTTTGTGGCAAGGAGTAGCCACCAAAAAAGGTTAAATATTACCTCCAAAATTTGGAGAAGAAAGTCAACATATTAAAGCAAAAGAAGATCTTGAAAGGGAGAAGAAAGTCCAAGTCTAAGGTGCAATCGAAGGCCACATTTCCAAAAGGATTATTTGGGCAGATTTGAAGAAGAGTAAAGATATTTTTGAAAGCAATCTTGGACAACACAATCAAATAGCAAAACCAACCAATTGAAGCCTACAGTTTGAGTGAGATAAAGGCTCAGTTTCCAAGCATAGGGGGCAGTCATAATCTACATATAAGAGTCATCCAAAAGGACTCTACAAGCGTTGTCAGAAAGTAGGTTATATACGTATCAAAACTCCAAGTGTGGATATTCTACAAAGCCCTAAAAGAGAGCCTCGAGAAGCAATAGGAAGAGCCATCCAAAGGGCTCAAAAATTTAGTCATCTAAGGTGTCAAAAGACACCCAATGAAGCACCATAGCCATTAGGGTTATCTCCTATACAGAGCACAAAATCAGACCTGCATAGAGCCAATACAAGTGAGAGAACCATAGTGCAAGTAGTTTATCATCACCAAGGAGGAGCCACCACCATTGAAGTGAGCTAAAAATAATAGGTATTCACATCCAATAATGCCATTGAAGATAGCCTGAGTGCTCTACCCAAGGAGAAGATGTAGACAACAAGAAATATTACCAAGAAGTGAGCATTGGAAAAGCATTGGAAAGAATATTAGACAAGTCCAAAGGAGTTGAAAAGAAGATAGAAATACATCACCATGTGAAAGGAGTGGTTTCATGCACTTTAGAGGAAGAGTGCCACATTGAAGAACAAGTTTGAGCACCCAACATCATATCATAACATCTCATATTTGAAATTCCAGCAAAGATAAGTGAAAGGAGCGCTCAACATAAGTGAAAAAGATGAAAACAACATTGATAACGCTCCATATATGAGCACCCAACATGGAGAAAGAAGGTAGAAGCATTGATAACAGGCAACAATCACCAAAAGGGAAGGAATCAAGCACCACATGTCATAGGCATTGGGAGGAGGTGCAATAAGGACCATTTTCAAGAAGATAGGAAAAGACAAGTGCCACTTGGCACTTCCATTCCATAATACATCAAGGTTAAGAAGGTGCCCATGTACGTAGCCATTCGGAAGAATAAAGAGCATTGAATGCAACTAAAAGGTTGTTATTTTGAAGAGCACGTAGAGTGATAGGGAAACCAACAAAGGAGACACGACTACTCATCGAAGGAAGACCAGTTTTGAAGTGAATTCAAGGCACATATAGCACATGTAATAGTCAAGGATAAAGAGTGAGTTTAAAGCACATATTCAGTGAGCATCTGGTTGGAGAAAGGAAGAAAAACCAACTTATCTACAAGAAGGAGAAAGTGCACAAGCAAGGTGAAGAGTAACAAGAGTAATCAACCTTTGCAAACAACATACATTTCAAGCAACTTGCAAACCAGAATCAAGCATCAAGAAGGTGAGAAATATTCATAGTCATATTGCAAGTTTGATATCAAGTGCATTATATATTCTAGAGATATTAGTATTAGGAGTAATAAGGTGTTAAAAGGAATCTCTAGAGAGCATATTGGAAAAGAGTTAAAACTAGAAGCATATAAACTATTTCTATTGCTTCAAAAACATTTGCAAACCTTAAACACAAGGAGATATAAGGATTAGAAAAATCTAGTTTGCAAATACTTAGTATTTCTAAAACTTCTAATTAGGGAGATATAAGGAATCCTACTTCAAATGAATTTCTAGAAGTTTAGAAACCTATCATTGCATTGAATCATAGTTGAATATTATTGCTTGCATCTATACTAGTTGGAAGATCAATCTTATGCTTAAAGGAAGGAGACATAGACAATCCAACTACATACTTAATTGGTAGAGAAGAGTTATTCAACTTTTGAAATTGCATTTTTTAAAGGCTTTCTACAAATAATTGGTTGCAAGAGATAGAGGTGAATCATATTTATAGCATATATCATTACTAGGGAGATATAAGGTAGTCTACTACAAAGGATTCATCAAAATATTTCTAAAATAGAAAACTAAGAGAAATGTCTACCTCAAGTAATACAATAAACAATGATATGAACAACACTATTAGAAAGGAAAGAGCAAGTGTCATAAAAAGTGGAATCAAGAATTCACTTATAAATTTTGAAGGAAACTTAGACCCTACTTCAAAAAGGATACATAGTGAAGCTTTAAAAGATAACTTTGAAACAATGGAACATTATCTACATGCTCGACTCACTGAAGCAATTGATAATGGAAAGAATGACATTCAAATTCCTTTAGAATATGGAAGCATATTATATATGGCACTACTTACATTCAAATGTTATAAGGATGAAAATGTAGAACAGAGAGGATTGATAGAATTACTTAAACTAAAAATAGAAATGGATGAATCATCCCTAGCAAAGATATTTCAATCCTCATGCAGTATTAGTACTTCAAGTTCTACTAACACAAAATCTTATCATGATGCTCTAAGTGTATGTTCAGAAGCTTCTATACAGGACATAGAGAATGATGACAAGGACAAAAGCAAAGGAAAATTACTCTTGCAAGAATCTGGTGATAGTACGTCCACCTATGAGAGTATTGACTCCAATAAAGAAGAAGAAGAAGAACCAATTCAAGGAGGCATACAATGCAATGTGAATTAAAGATAATACAAAGAACCAGATCAAGTTGAAGAACATTTATCAAAGACTAAAGTCTTCAAAAACCAAATAATGTAATACAAGGGGTGTTGGAATATATTACATCATTTGGTTCTTTACTAATGTACCTTCATGGGTACATATTTAGATTAGGATTATATTAGGAGTTAAATAGTTTATTAGAGTAATTTAATAAATGCACAAGTGTTAGAATGTGCAATGATGTAAATGTGCATGTAGTCCACATGTACATGAGTCTTAGGGTTGAGTGAGAGGCAAGGAATCTATATTTCTATATAAAGGCCTCATTGTGAGTGTTTGTGAGAGGATTTTTGGAGTGCATAGGTGAGAGTAGTAGTAGGCACAATGTAGCTCCATTTTGATATCATGGAGGAGTTGTGAACTCCATGAGAGGAGCATTGTAATTTTTGTGAGCTTTCTTATATGAGTATTTCTAGAGCATTGTATCAAGTTTTCTATCATATTTTCATGCATGTTAAGTTGCCATTATCATAGTTATAATATTGCATGCTTATTTTTATACTTGTGATCACATTTCCTTTATGTTTAAGGCTCCAAAAGCTAACAAGTCAAATCTTAATGGATCTTCAAATTATGGAAAAAACAACAGGCTTCCCTAGTGAAAGAAAGGCGCCGAAAGCCCTATACATCAATGAATATTCCCTTAGAATATTCATGTGGAGCAGAGTGAGAATATTCGAGTATGAAAAATATTACAAAGGCTACCTATGTATTCACATTTGTTTATATCTTAAAATGATAATATATAAGGGTGTCAGGATCCCCACACAAATTCATGTGGGATTAAAGAGGAATAAGACTCCCTCAAATATAAGAGCAACAATCAAACCTGTATGATGGTGCCATGTGTGAGATGGTCATGAATGAGGAAATAATTGGAATGAATGCTACGTGAAACATGCAGGGCATCCATGTGTAGGAGAATCTATGGTTCACAAGAGAAGTAAGGAGTTAAGAAAAATATATGGGTGAATGATAAGAGGTGGTGGCCAGTGAGAGAAATCCACCTTGCATAAATCATGGCTATGGAAGGGAGAAATCACATACTAGAAGCATGGATGGGAATGCATCATTGAATGAATGGAAATAATGCTACATAGAAAACATAGCACTACATGCATGACCAACAAATCCATATGGAATGAAAAGGTGAGGGCATGGAAGGAGGTACTAGTGGGCATCAATGTTGGAAAACATGGCCTAAGGAGTAGCTGACGTATGATAGAGAACATAACCTATACCATTTTACCACATGGTTGACCTATCACAGTGGGAGTGTTGCTAGGAAAGACAATTAGAGCAAACTTGGTTTTGATAGATGATATTTATTTCTTCATACACAATTATAGGTAGGCATTATTGGTGGCCGAAGACTATCAGGCCATTGTTTGCACAAAAAAACACAAGGATATGGTATTGAATCATTGGTATTTAGTAGAGCGATGAGATGGATGCAACACACATAGGGACATGTTGGTGGATGGAGAAAACTAGTCCTAAAATCTACATATATGCATGGGATGACACATGAAAAATGAGACCACACAGAGAATAGATAGGTCACCAGTTGAAGGCAATTCGAAGAGGCATTGACAAACAAAGTTTGATATGCTTGGGTCAAAAATAGTTTAAAATCACAATTACATACATATCAAATAGAATGTCGAAGGATGCCAACTCATTGTCGATGCTCCTTGAGCATAGTACCATTTTTGTAGTTTCTCAAACATGAGATCCATTGCATATACCTTGAGTGTCTTTGTAGCTTTGATGATAATTCTTGTTGTAGCTTGTTGTAGCTTGAAAAACCTGGGATAGAGGCAATTGAATTTAGTGATATCAAACACTTCTTGCAATGACACTATGCCCTCTATTGTCCTACTAACTAATTATGCATCAAGGTTGAGGATGTGTTTGAGGAGAGCGCTGATGATAAGACCATCGACAAAGAAATTTTGGTTATGGTCAAGGAAGTGGGACCCACTAGGGAAGCTACATTGCAAATCACACGTTGCACTAGGGATACACATGGGAGGAAGGAAACCAGGGTCGAAGGTCATGTGAAATAGGATAAGGATTGGATTTATTGGACAATAAAAGCCAAGATAAAATGCTATCATAAGGAGAACGAATGATGAAAACCAATGAAATATGATAGTGGAGGGCATCTTGGTGGTCCTTGTAGAATGGCGATAGAGCCCTTAAGTGTGACATAGAGATAATATGAAGCACTTTGGGATCTAGATGATCATCAGTATAAATTGGATGGTGCAACTAGAGTCATACAAGGAAAAAATGTGTGTTTGAGGCAAAAATAGGGCCATTGCTAATTGGTTGGAAAAAATGACTTATTATGTTGTGTAGGCTATGATTTGGACTAGGGAAGTAGAGGTAGTATGTCAAACTATGTATAAATAGAACAACCTTAGCATCAACAACATGGATATGTTTAAGGCCTCAAAATCAATGAAAATAGAAATACGAAGAATGATGCTTGTCTATGATGTGATGAGGATATAACTCACAATGCAGTGCTTTGTTAGAGATAAATGAGCATAAATTCAAGGTTATGTAAGGCCATCAAGGGGATTGTGATGATATATGCTAAAAGGGTTCATGGACACAAAGAGATGCATAGGCTTGAGGATAATGTGTTAGAGTAGATGAAGGTGAAGGTTGCAAAAGGCGAAGGCAAAGTGCAAGAGGCAATCAATACTAGCAATAAAAATAGGAGTAGATAACTGTCAAAATGGAATGGTAGAAGAGGAGAGAGGGAATTTATAGAAGTGTAGGATCTATTGATTTGATACCAAACTGGTACAAAACTAAGAGGCAAAGGACTTTGCAGGGAAAATATTGCTTATTTCCATTGAACAAAACACATATTTATAGGCATAAAGTACTCAATCACAAATCATGGTTTGGGAAAACCATGAGCTAAAAAGCATGTGCATATTAAAAATTTATATAGGTAAGTGGACAAAAACTATGCTAATATTATCTATGATATTTCTGATCACATCGCTTCCTCAAGCAATATCATATTTTTGGAAGAGGACTCCATAACTTCCACCTATTTAAGCTTCCTTAATATGCAATATCATGATATATACTAAGGAAAATATATGGGAATTCATGATCAACTTAGCTTGAGTGGTGAAAAAGATGGTAGATGTGAATGCAACCATATTGGCTAATGTGGTGGGACTCGGTGATGTGGTGATATATGATGGAGTGGTTGTGGTGGTAGAGGTTTGTATCGTAGCTCTCACATGACTTCTTACTTGCATAACAACTTGATCTTATGTTTGGAGGGTTTTAGTGGCTTCTTCACTAAAGGTAATAACAAGAAGCTACCTTCGCTATTCATTCATAAAAACACTTATTTGGGATGTAGGTGGAGGTGCAATAGAAGAAGTAGGAATAAAATAAGTGGGTAGTTTATAAGGATTTTTTTAACTTAGAGGAGAAAAAGTGGCAAAGGAAGAATATGAAATTGAAGAGGAGATGGTGGTAGAATTTTAGAGGGTCTCTAAAGTGATAAATTCTACATGTGGCACTTCATCATGGGTAAGGCTAGTTGTCGTATCTAGAACTTAGAGCTCTTGTTTTAGAAAGGTAGCCCTTAAGGTTTAAGATTGTTTAAATATGGTCTATCTCCTTCCTCTCTTTTTCATGGGTTATATGGTCCCTTGTTTGTCTATGGATCTTCCCTCATATACTTCTTTTACTACTACTTGAGCAATCATACTCATGACAACTATAGTCTCTTATCTAATAGATATTGAGGGGAAGGGACCTTAAGGCATTCCAACTATTACACCTTTCTTCTTTCCTCTTCCTAAGGGTGTTGTTCATCTCATATTCAAGAAAATTCCTTGTTAAACACCCCCTTCATTAATTTCTTGAATTTTACTTCCCCTATATTATGTCTCATCCATATATAGGCAACAAACTTCTCTACACTCCATTTGTATTTATTACCTGTTAGTGAAGTTATAGTTTGATGATTAATACAATTTTTTGGGTTATTATATTTATGTATATCCTTGTATTATTCCATCAAAATATACTAATAAAAAGAGAACCACTAGAAGGGGTTATCTAATATTTCCTTGTAGAAGTCCTCCCATGTTTGGTCTACACCCATCCTCTTCATAACCTCCTCCTCACTTATATTCCTCTTGAATTCCAAATTGTTTTGAGGTTTGTGGATGTGAATGGTGGAAATACCCTTTTCAAGCAACATCTTAACAAACATTAGGCCAAGATCATAGGTCTACTTGTCAGGAAACATGGAGAGGTCTTACATCTTGAGTCATTTGTTGAGATTCTCTATGCACTTCCTACTTAGAATAGTTATAGTGAGATAAATCCTCTCATGGTTTGAAATACTAAACTTCTTTTACCTATTACCACATCTTTTGTTGACCAAGTCTAGATATAAGATGACTTCTAGATCAAAATTAGTATTAAGGATGAATGTTAGTAGTTTGTGTATTTCTAAGCAGTAGTTATATACTCATACAAAGTCGGAAGATCTTCTAAGATGAAAATTACCAATTTCTCTTCACTTTATTTGTACAAGCGCTTTAGTCTCTAACAACAATCTTGGTATCTTATGAACTCAAAAACTAGTAACGAATTACCATCCATCCCTAATTTATTTAGATCTAATTTTGAGCTCTAGTCCTTCCTCTGATGCAAAATAAGCCACACCAAATACAAAGTACAAGTATAATATTTGGTATCCTCAAATTGCTGCAAATGGATATTGATTATCTTGGTAATGTATGTAGCACAATCCAACATATTTGAGTACACAACATGTATTAAATTGCATGGATAATTCCCAATAGTTCCTTCCAAATGTTGACATTGGACCCCATACAATAAAAATTTTTATAGCAAATAGAAATCATTGTGCTTTGTCTTTAAGTAAGTCATTTTTTAGGGGTAACTTGAATCCCTTTTCACATGTTGGGTTATTTAGTTGTATGGTCAGGAAGTTATCCCATTCATGTTGACACTGTTGACATAGAATATGGTCTATGCCTTCAATGGACAAGGGATCTAGATAATATTCTCCTCTTCAAAGTCTAGCATCCCCCTAAATTCATTAGTATTATTATAATGGGAGGTATGTCCTATTACTTAGAAAATAATAACTTGTTGTTGTTTGTTGTATCTCCTGGCATAAGAATGAACCATTTTGGGGCATTCCTAGATCCTTGGTAGCAAAAATTGACTTACTTCAAAATTCCATAATCTTGACACTATTCACGTTTCGATTGGGTTAATTTAATGGAGTCTAATAGCTTATGCTCAAGACATGATGGGTTTCTATTTTGAATCACTCTCTTTTACTAGGTCATAAAGGGTCTAGAAGTTGGACTTATGGTCCTCTTTCTCTTCTATTATTTGGTTGGAAAAAGTTGGGGTAGTAGTCTACTTCCCATCTTTGAAAGAGGAGGAATGAGGTTTTAGCTAGCCTAATGTGGTTGATTATTCTTGTGTTGGGGTCTCCTACACAAAATTATCTAAGGGTGATTCATATTATTTATATGAATATATCTTCATGACATCTATGGATGGTTCAACACCTAAGTGTTCCATGATGAAATATTAAAAGATTGACTTTGCTAGAATCTAGAAATTCTACTGTCTTATTGTGTGCAATATATAACCTTGACATCAAATCAAAAGCTTTATGGAAAATTGACTACCTTCTCACTTAATTTATTTTAAGATGCTCGTCTATTCGATTGGTTTATGGGTCAAAGGTTAAGTCAGCTAATCACCAACCTTTACAATTAGGAACTTTTCTCGCTATTAAACAACTCTTATATTAGTTGTCACCTTAGGGAGTTAGTGATTAGGGTGGTGTGCCAATGAACTACAACTTGTTTCAATTAGAACAATTAGAATAGTTTGTTGAAGAAAAAATGTGTCAAATTACTTGTGTGTTGGTGTATCAAAGTTGCATGGGGTATTTTAGGGTTCTTGACCCATAAGCACAATATTTCTCTCAAACTCTATCTTAGACGATGACACATTGGTGTATAAGTACATGAATCAAGCTTGAAGATAATTTTCAAGAATTGTCAAGACAATAAAAATTTTGCCCTTGAAAAAATGCTATACTCAAAGGATTTACTTTCCATTACCCCCTTCTATTGGTGTTGGCTTCGTTAGGGTTTTACCAAAGCTAAAGAATCACTACTTTGCATGTACATATGATAAGGATTTTGACTCATCAAATCTAGTAATTATGATGCAATAAGATTTTCTTTGGTGTTTACCATTTGAAATTACATATGTTAGGGATCAATAGAGGTCAATTAACACAATGCTAAAATGAAAAATAGGGTTTGAATTAGGGGTATTTATAGCCCTCCTCACAACCAACTTCACACATGAAAACTAAATTTACAATGCATACATACCTAATTGATGAATTGAGACCTTTTAGAGTGGCACGTTATCTTCCTTGCACTTTGCTCTTCAAGTTAAAGGATCAAGTGCTTTGGTGTTTATGCCATACTGACATCATTTTATCCTTTGGAATGCTTTCACCCTATTTGAAAAATTGGGTCCTTTAAAATGACATGCCCTATAGCTTCATTTAGTTTGCTAAGACAATAAATCAAATGGTTTTATGCTTGTCATTATGACATCATCTCTTTTCATTGCTTATGCTTTTCCCATCAATAAATTGGATACATTTAGTTGACATCAAAATGGTACCATTATATTTCCTTTTTGGCCTTTGTGCTAGGATCACTAGTTACGTTAGCAAGATCTCATTATTTTTGTATTTCACTCTTTTATTTATGAATCATGTCATTTGTTGATGATTCATGCAATTAAAAAAATCCTTACACAATACTTTTTACATCGTGTTAGCATTATCGTTCTTGATGATGATTCTTAGAAAGCTATAGAATTGAAAGTTTTAACACTTAGTGAAAAATTAGGTATATTTTTTGTTGGTGAATGCTTGCATCAAATGCCCAATCCAACAAATAGGATAATAGTCTAGCAAATCATAAGCTTTACCCCTAAATGTATCCAAATCGCGCATGAGGACAAATAAGGATGAAAGAAATAAAAGACACTAACTAATCCTAAATATAATCCGTAGACAGCTAAAACACGTCATGTCGAGGGGGACTACTCATATGGGACATGCTACAAGACCATATGGAAGATCTTGGACAAACTCCAAGATAGAGTAGTGGTTCTAACCACTCAATTTGGGCTCCTTGGCCTAATCAGTCTGAATCGCGATTGAGACCTACGGTCTATAGTATGAACCATTGCTGACACCTACGGTTTATAGGCTAGACCACAGCTATCACCTATGGTCTAAACTGAAGTTTAGTTGGCCTTCATCCAAGCCAAATTGGTTTGAATGGCCATTTGTTCTAGAAGAAGGTGGTTAAAGGATGGAAGCTTCCAATCCAACTGTCCTAACCACCTCTTCTTGATCTTGGCTTCTCCATGAAGCCACCCCTAGCCCTTGGGTAATCCTATAAGTACCCCTTCAAATTAGGGCAAAATAGAGATATAGAGCATTTTGATAGCGAACCACTATCGAAATAGGTATCAAGTGTATATTTGAGATCAAAGCAACAAATACCTATCGAATCGTAGACTCACTTGAGTGCATTGAGAGAGCCTTGTTGCCATTTACTTGCCAATTCATCAAGCATCATGTCAATTTGTTCCATGGATGCCCTAAGGATCTAGAATGCCAAGAAACACAAATCTAGGCAAACGAAGGCCCAACTGTGCAATTCAACCGCCAATCTAGTCAGAGGACACCAAGGTGACCCTTGATCATCAATTTGACAAGGAGGATCAAGCCCACAACCCTATATTTGGAGGGCAAAGTTACTTTGTTGCCCGCCACGGCTAACAACCATGGTGTATAGTGTAGACCGCTCATTTGATCTACGATTTGCAATAGGTGATAGATCTCCTTACTGTTTCTTTTGCATTTGTACTTAATTAGGACTAGATTAGGCATTTTAGTAGTTTATTTCATGTTTTAGAGACATTGACTGACCAATTTAATTAGGATTTCATTAGGACTTCTTCTATTTTGGCAACTTAGCACTAATTAGCTTATTTTCATGTTATAATGCATCATTTCATGCAATTAATCCACTAGATTGATAGTTGTACTTTTTGTTTATATGTTTCAAGAAATATTTATGAGTTTTGCATAAGTATAGCATGTTTTATTCATTTTCTTGATTTCATTAGTGTTATGGCATCTTCATGTTTATATTCTTTAAAGGACCTCATCATGAGAGGTTGCCTATGCTATTAATGCTTTTGTATTGTTTTTTGACCATAGGAAAGCATATTTGAAGGAGATTCAATCATCTAATTCCTTCCTCAACATGAAGAAGAGGGTCAACTCCACCCTAGAGCAGTTCGTGTCACCCCGAATGGCCTAAAATTCACATTTACCCTTGAGAGGGAATACTATGCCTTTTTACTACTGTAATAAGAGTATCAAAATGGTATCCCTAAGAGGGACGTATTTGTAATCGGAATTGGCTTATTTTTAAATGGAATAAAAGTGTTCTTTTCTTTCCAATTTGTTGTCAATTTTGCAATGCATCCGTTTTGTATCTCTTGTTTTATTTTACATAGTAGGAATCATAGGTGTGAGGCCATTTTGGTGGTCACAGATGGCGATCATGGTAGAACTCCACAATTCATGCACTTGATTTCTGATATTTTTGGTGTTTTCTTATATTAGGTGCAAATCGTAGCTTATAGCTGCAGATTCTTTGTTGGCCTACGGTTGCAAAACACGGTCTACAGTAGTAACCGTGCCATAGATCTATGGTTTACAACAGACACAACAGACAGTAGGAGTTAAAAGCTGGATCAAATGAGGACCTGAGGTAGGCCCTTTTGACACTCTCTGTCTCTGTATTTTGCCTATGTGTTTTTCCAGAATAGAAAAATTGAAACCTAAATTGATTAAGGATAAAAGGAACATGAGAATGAATTAGGTCCTTAGGGTTTATTTTTCTGAGTTTTGGCTAGGCGCTGCTAGGAACAATGAATATCTGAGTGTAGTCCACCCTAGAATCCAATGTGCTAGAATATTTCATGTGGTGGTTTTGCATGCTTGAGGCCTAATCAAAGGCC
Organism: Wollemia nobilis; assembly: GCA_028583015.1. Taxonomy (NCBI): domain Eukaryota; kingdom Viridiplantae; phylum Streptophyta; class Pinopsida; order Araucariales; family Araucariaceae; genus Wollemia; species Wollemia nobilis. Next base: position 12,248,272 of record JAQPPZ010001106.1, read on the forward strand.
ATTAGTCATCGTAAACTTGCATTGTCAAAAGGTCATGTAGGATGTAGCATGCATGTTTCTTGAATATCAAACATTATTTTTATGCATATCATGTAGGAAAATGATCATGTGAGTGCTATATTATGCATATTTCCTTTTATGCAATTTAAAAATAACCACACACACCATGTTCCAAATTAAATGCTAGTGAGTTGGGAGTCACATCCAACCACTAGTAGGGTTTCAATGACGGTGGGGGTGATTTCCATCCGTTGGCCCAAATCCTACGTACCCTTGGATACTAGACCAATACCGGATCTGAGAACCTTTCGTACCCTAGAAAATTTACATGTATTCTCTTCGGAGGGTATAACATTGACTAGGGGGAAACGGGTGAGGATCTGGGAGGACATGTGCTCCTTGACCATGTGTGGGCTTCATTACCACACATTATAGGTTGGATTACATGAATTGGAGTTCATAGCCAAGTTTTTGAGTTGCGAGTGTACAGGTGAAAGCCAATTAAATTGAGATTATCATCCAACAAGATTTCAAACATGATAAGAGTTCTTTATTGATACAACAAATTTGAAACAACATCAAACAATTTAGGGCTCACATTTAAAATTTAATTCAATATAATCACCATTGTATACCTTGTTTGCATAATAAAAGATAAATCTACACACTAGGTGCACCATGGTGGAGACACGGGGTGGTCGGCAAAGGCTTAAGCCTGATGCCATTGACCAAGCCCTAATATATTCACAACAAAATGTGTCGAACCCTCACCCACATGCACTTCCCAAACGTCGTTTGATGAGCATCAAAGGAGATAATTCGACACGAGGGGACACCATTGAGCATACCCCTAATAGAGGAGCTTCTATACACTCTTCTAGACATAGGATAGAGCATGGAGCCTCTCAGCATGAGGGTGCTCCACTCGGAGCCCATTATCGAGATCGCACTACACGTGCATCCATGGGATCGGCCAATGAGTATGTCATATAGGGGGCCAAGTTGGTACCCCTATGTATTAGGTCTATAGGAGGATCCATGGCTCCACCTTCGAAGTATAGACGAGAGTGAGATCCACCCATTCAGGGGTATGTAGATAGGCCCGCTTCTGAGAATAGGCCTATTCACACTCCCACACATAGTGAACCTCGCAAGATCACTATTGATATATCCAAGGTGGGAGCCAATGGTATGCCACCGCATGAGCCATGGTGATCTAGATAGTTGGATGGTTTAGATAGCATCCTCGAGCAGTTAGGCTACAAGCCTTCAGATCCACCCACTCGTGCTCTAAGTGAGCATAGTGGGAGCACTATTAGGACTACCAGAGAACATGGAGAGGCTTCTAAGCACCCTCATGTTTCACACCCACCATCCATGCATGGTGGCACACAACATAGGATTCAGCATGGCATTGATGCTATCTTCACAGACAAAGGAAAAAGCATAGCAAATCAGTCTGATGGGTACATAACCCATAAGGTCGCTCACATGGAGCACACATACCAGAGGCCTCTTACGATCGATCACATTGATAGATCGCATAGACTGGTATCCGAGCAGAGATGACAACTCCTCCAAGATCAATTGGAGGATGCTTTCCTAGAGAGGCAGCGCATTGAAGATGAGAATCTTCAGGTGCAAAGGCTCATTATACAGGTATTATATGAGCAACGTATGCATGAGGAACACATCCTTGTCCAAAAGGAGTGTGTAGAACAAGAAGATATGGTAGCCAGGGCTGGTTTATACACTCACGCTGAGCACAAAGAACACATTCATAGGAAGGCTTTTTCACAAGCCGACATACATCAGGAGCGTAGAGACGCTCACACTCATGTCAGTGCCCAACAAAGGGAATGACCACCACCATTCGAAGATCAGAGGCAGAGACAATATGAGGAAGAAGAGGGAGATGGAGCCGATCATGGATATCCCAAAAGCTCCCAGGTTGAGGAGGAGGAAGATCAACGTCCTCCACCTCGATAGAGGAAGAATGTACCTCCAAGACCGCCTCCATGTTAGCTTAGGGAGGAGGAATTTCTATCCTCGTAGGCCTATAAGGCCTTAGTAGAGAAAGTGAAAGCAATTGAGAGGCAAGACACGACTTTCCAAAAGTCGACATTGAGAAAGATTCATAACGAGCCTTTGGACCCCTCGATGCCTACTCCAACATATCCTAAGCATTTTGACATGCCCAGGATAGATAAATTCAAAGGTGACGAAGATGCGCAAGAGCATGTCACAAGATTTTTGGACATGTGCTTCCAGATTGCAAGCAACGATGCCTTGCTTTTGTGTACATTCATCACAACCCTCTCTATACCATCCTGGGAGTGGTTTAATTAGCTAAAGAAGCATAGTATCACCAGTTTTGAGCAACTGGCTGATGCCTTTCTTGAACACTTTTCTTTTGGCATCAAGAAGCAAGCTAACCTTTTCGATCTAGCTACGCTAGCTCAGCACGATGATGAGCCAATCATAGAATACGAAAAGAGGTGGAGGAGATTAATGGAAAAGTTGCCATTCCCCATTCCTACTATAGAACTAACCCGGATGTTCATGAAGAGTTGTCCCAAGCACATCTCATTATTGTTGCAATTGTAGTAGTACCCAACATTCGAGGAAGCTTTGGCGCAAGCCAAAGTAATTGAGGATATCAAGTTGCAAGAGGGAAACTTGAAGCTCAAAAATAGGAAGGAGGGATACAAGAAGAGCTCCACAAAACATCAGGGCAAGCAGGCCCATGTCAATCAGGTGGTGCTAAACCTCCAGAGAGAGGATAAGGGGCAACAAAAGCAGAATTATCAGGCTCAACCTCCTCCTACGCAATACGAGCAATGCAAGAATAATTACAAGGGAAAAAATAAGGAACAATGCCCACCTCGCCAATTCATGCCTTTGATGAAATCATTGACATCGATATTCCATCAGTTGTGCGAGGCTAAGGCAATCAGGTTGCCCGAGATTAAGTTGATTGATCCTAACTAGCCTAAGCCAAAGGGGTATCAAGATGATCTATTTTGCATCTTCCATCGTGCGAAGAGCCATGACATCAAAGTGTGTTGGTCCTTCAAACATATAGTGAAAAATATGATCGATAAAGGTGAGCTTTTAGTGCTAAATAATCCATAGGTGCCCGACAACCAAAACATGGGGATTTATAAAAATCCATTGCCAAACCATGAGGCACCATGCAACAACGTTGGCCAAGTCAACCAAGTGCATGTCGAACCACCTACCCAGGGGTTCATAGGTATGGTTAATGTTGTTACTAGACATGGGAGGTATGAGTAGCCGAATCAAACATGCTCCCATCAGGATACAAGATATGCTGAATCAACGACCAGTTCTGGATATTCTAGGCCCACCAACTAGATCGGTGGTGACCATACGAAGTAGGTTGGTTCAAAACCTATAGACAACTCCTACAAAGTTGTCTATTTATGAGATGATACAATAATACCCTAGGCACAGGGAGACTCTCATGGAAATTCTAAGGTCCATCGAGGTGCAGTCCCAGGATGCTCAAGCGTTCACCAATTTTATGGGACATGTACAACAATTCCAGGAACCTATGATCCAATTCTATGATCATGAAATCAGGACGGTTCCTACAGATATGGCTGACCCACCACTACATATCATCACATGTGTCAATCACATGCCATTCAAGAGGGTCTTGATCGATACTGGTTCATCGATCAATATTATAATGACCAAGGCATTGAGTCATTTAAAGCTTTCCAAGTCACATATTGTGCCCATCACATTCACATTGAGAGTGTTTAATGATGCATTATGCTCGATGGTTGGCACAATTGTCCTACCTATTTAGGTGGGCCTAAAGACCATCCTCGTGATGTGTCATGTGATCGAAGGTGCCATGCAATATAACATCCTTCTTGGGAGGCCTTGGATTCGAGAAATGCATTGCATTCCCTCCATATTACATCAATGTGTAAAATACCTTCATGAGGGATGGGTTCACATGGTGTCATCAGACGAAGAACCCTTCAAATTCGTGAACCTAGCTAATTTTCCAGGGGTTTCACACTCCCATCAACGCACCTGGACGTCCAGCCAGCGTCGTCGGTTAAGAATCTAGGAGGTAAAAAAAAAGTGTGTGCTCAACCATTGACATCTACATTGTACAGATCCGAGCACACTACAACAACTTCTCTAAAATCGACTGCATCAGCAATGCTTCAGGATGAAAGGAAGTTAAAGATAAAAATGGGCAAAAAGGAAAAGAAGCATGTGCCCAAACCAATCGCTAATGAGGCTCCCACTCCCATGGAAGTGGAAGAAGCCCAAGATAGAGTCAAGGAGGTACCTCAGCCTGCCTCACCTGCATCGTCAGTAGGGTCATCCGCACCGTGAGTGACTGTTCATCTGGCCAACACAGGGTTAGGTGAATATATTGTGCAGAATGTCACCTTTGGACCAATCCTAGAGACTGCACAAGAGATGGGCTGACCGCATGCTCATCATTTTCTGGTTGGATCAGTAGTGCCATTGGGAGAGCCACCCAATCAAACAAACTTCATCTACGCTGGGTTGGATCAGCTTCCTACTCGAACACCCATGGATGAAGATGATGATGAACCATTCATAGTGAATGTTCGTTACCTATCCAACCCTGAATATTCCATGCATATTTTTGAATTATATCATTGGCATGGGTATGACCTTGGTATTTTTGAGCAAGGACGTAGGACTCCGCTTGAGCCACATTATTAGTTGGTAACTGATAGGTTCGAGCTAGGGTTACAAATATGAGGACATGATGATTTGCTTATAGCATCCTTAGACCACCTGTATCTTAGTTTGGGGGGTGAAGTAGATTTCAATCCTTATCACCCTGTTCATTTTGCTTTTCAAAGGGATGACCGAATGGTGTCTTACGTCACCATAGAGCCACCAGAGATATATGACAAGGATATCTTGGTGGATGCCGATCTAGATGATTTACCAAGAGAAAAATTGGGTCAAAAAATCCATGGGGCAGTCGATGAGATAGGCATGCAGGATCAAAATGCTATCGCAATGATAGATCCCGAGTTGGAAGGGCATTATGATGAGGGCATAGCAGAGTCCATATTCAATATAGGTGGACCAAGCTACAATACAGGAGAGGATAGTGATTCCTCACCCGATGATCAATCGGAGGATGAGGTTGAGCTAGTTTATGAGGTAGTGTCGTACTTACGATGTTTATACCCTATTTTTCTAGACAATGATGATAGCGATCAAGAGATAACCTTTATGGGCCCACATTTTCTAGAGCGTGTCACTCTTGGGGGAGCGAATGATGAAATGTGGATTTTTGATAGTGATGAGGAAGATGAGACAGAGAGGGCCTATCTTGGTCCCCACTATTTACGTCACCTTCATCAACCCATCGATATGGACGAGGTTTATCATCAACTACATGTTGGTCCTCGCTTGAGGGTGAGACGACCAACCCTGGATCAAATCTATCAGATGGTTTTTCTGCCTCCTTCGACCTACATGGAACTCCTCGAGCCACATGATCCTATTTTGCAATCAGTGCATAGGGAAGATCCGATCATATCGATGGCACTTAGAGAGGATCCATTTATACCCATACCACTAGAGCCAGATCTGGGGTATGGAAGGTGCACATATGTAGAGTCACATGCATGTGGTCCTGGAGACATGATCCATTCCATCAATATGATCTCCATTGATTTGACCACTCCACTCTGCAATCCAACCGATCCATCCAAGCCATTGTGTTTGAATGTAGATGCTATCGATTGGGATCATGTTGACTCACCTGTTGAGCCTGAATATTTCTTCCCTAACAAAGAAATGTTGCAACCATTTCATTTTGCACTAGGCTATGCTTATGATGTCTATCATGTTGAGGATGCTTCCAATGCGAAACCTATAAACCCAACAGATGACATCCACTTGATTCCTATGCCTCATCAGCTTGAGGAGGGATCACACATGTCAGTAGAGGAAACCTTCGATGTGGATATCAGTAATGATCCCACCAATCCAAGGAAGGTTAAATTTTGAGAGAGTCTCACTCCCGATGAGCGTGCCACCCTCATCCCTCTACTGAAAGAGAGACCTAATATTTTCACTTGGACTTACAAAGATATGCCAGGTCTAGATCCAAAATTGGTTACCCATAACCTTTCGCTAGATCTATCAAAGAAGCCAGTCAGGCAAAAGCTTAGAAATATGCATCCAATAGTAGCCTTAATGGTGAAAGATGAATTGCAAAAGTTGTTGGACATAGAGTTTGTCATTTCCATTGACTATCCAGAATGGGTATCCAATATGGTGCCTATAGGAAAACCTGATGGAAGGATCCATATTTGTACGGATTTTAGAGACCTAAATAAGGCAACACCAAAGGATTCATTTTCATTGCCTAATATTGATGCTCTTGTAGATACAACCGTAGGTCATGAGATGCTCTCCCTAATGGACGATTTTTTTGGATACAACCAAATTTGGATTAAGCCCGAAGACCAGCATAAAACCGTGTTTATAATGCCATGGGGGACATTTTGTTATAAATTTATGTCATTTAGCCTTAAAAATGCTAGTGCCACATATCAGCGGGCTATGACATATATTTTTCATGACTACATGCATAAGATCCTAGAGGATTATATCGATGACTTGTTGGCTAAGTCATTGTTGCATGGTGAGCATGCTGAGGTCCTGAGGAAGGTCTTCGATCACCTGATAGAGCACAATGTCAGGTTGAATCCTAAGAAGTGTGTATTTGGCATAACTTTAGGTAAACTCTTAGGGTTCATCATTTCAAAACGAGGCATCGAATTTGACCTAGCAAAGGTCAAGGCTATTTTAGAGATGCATCCCCCCACAAATATCAAGGAATTAAGAAGTCTTCAGGGCAAATTAGCATCCATAAAGTGATTTATCGCTCAATTATCGGATAAATTTTGACCCATGAATCGACTGCTACATAAGGGGGTCTCATTCAACTGGGACGAGGACTATCAAGTAACCTTTGCTCAAATCAAGCAATACCTGGCGACGTCACCAGTGCTAGATCCACCAAGGCCAGATGTATCATTTATGCTATATATCGACAACCAATTTTGCATTAGGGACCATGTTAGCCCAAAAGAATGTGCAAGGCAAAGAGCAAGCCATATATTATATTAGCCGAACCTTGGTGAGTTATGAGCTAGGATATGCATATGTGGAGAAACTGTGTTTAGTAGTAGTGTTCGCTACAAAGAAATTGTGGCACTATATGCTAAGTCATATGACATATGTAATATCAAAATAAAATCCTTTGTAGTATATGATGAGCAAGACATATCATAATACACGTACTACGAAGTGGATCATGCTACTGATAGAATTTGATTTGGAATTCATAAGCTAAAAGTCCATTAAGGGATAAGTCATAGCTGATCAACTGGCTAAGGCACCACTGTCGAATAGTAGGCCTCTTACCATTGAGCTTCCGGATGATGCGGTCTTCATCATATCCGAAGCTCCCAAACCTAAAGAACCAGAAAATAATGTTGATATGACCTTGTTCTTCGATGGTTCAAAGTGCGAGCAAGGGGGTGGTGTAGGAATAGTGTTTGTCACACCTCAAGGAGCTCCAATGCCCTTGTCGTTCAAATTAGACTTTCCTTACACCAACAACAATGCTGAATACGAAGCCCTACTTTTGGGCCTCCACATAGCCATCACCATGAATATTAAAAGATTAAACATCTTTGGCGACTCCTTGCTCATAGTCAACCAAGTTAAGGGGATCTTTCAGTGTTGATGTCCTATGTTAAAAGCCTACAAAGATCTTGTTGTTACATATTTGTCTAATTTGGAATGGTATGACATCGAGGCAATCCCTCATTCATAAAATAGGTTTGCAGACACCATGGCATCTTTGGGATCCTTAATCCCTCAGAATCCATCTATCGATTTTACTACCATTCATGTTAAAATGCTCTCGCATCCTGTAGCAAAGTGTGAAGCCTTTGATAATAAAGAGTCAATCAACATGATTAGCATGGAACCAAAAGCTGAATGGTTCTGCAGAGTTGAAGACTTTCTTAAGAAGGCACCTTAGGGGTCATTAACCTCTTAGAGTCCGACGGGGAGTGGTACTACCATTCACCACAAGGTTATTTCCCAGTCTACATTTGTACATGTAAATACGTAGGGGGAGCAAGTCATCTTGGCAGTCGAAGTCGAGGCTTACCAGAGCTGGATGTCACAAATCCAAGACTTCTTAAAACTTGGTTTGATCCCAGAGGGATTGTTGCATGCTATAAAATGCACATTCAAGTAGAAAGTGACTAAATATGTCTTGCTAGGAGACATTTTGTACCGATGAGGTTACGATGGAGTTCTCCTTCGTTGTCTAGATCCCCAAGAGTCATCTTGGGTGATTTCACAAGCTCATGATGGTACGTGCGGTGGCCATTTCAGTGGCATGGCCATCATCAAGTGCATCCTTCGAATGGGTTACTATTGGCCCACTATGGAGAAGGATTGCAATGTGTATGTCAAGAAATGCATCAAATTTTAGCATCATGCTAATATTACGCACTTGCCATCACAGGCCTTACAACCCATTCAAGCATCTTGGCCATTTTCTTAGTGGGGATTTGATCTCATCGGTAAGATTTCTCCTCCATCATCGGGTCGACATACATTTATTATCATGGCTACTGAGTATTTTACAAAGTGGGTGGAAGCAATACCCTTAACAATGATGATTGGAGCTTGCATAGCAGAGTTTATACTTGAGCATATCATATGTCATTTTGGGATTCCATCCAAGATAGTTTTGGATAATGGAACATCATTTAAGAACAAAACTATGAGAGCTTTTACGTCTAAGTATAGAATCAAACACAGTTTTGTGACTCCATACTATCCGCAAGTAAACGAGCAAGCTGAGGCCTCAAACAAGACAGTGGTTTCCATATTGAAAAATATGGTACAAGAGCACCACAAAGATTGGCATATCCAGCTGCCCCTTGCACTATGGGCTTACAGGACTAGCATTCGGATGCCCACTGGGGCAACTCCGTTTTCACTAGTATATGGCGCTGAGGCCATTATACCCTTAGAGTTGGAAATTCCAACGTTGCGCGTCACATTGAAAGAGTTCATCGATGACGACACCGCGTGACAAGCTCACCTAGATCAATTGATGCTACTTGATGAACGTCGTGTGAATGCCCTTGAGCATCTCCACGTTTACCAAGAGCGATTAAAATGAGCTTACAATACCAAGGTCCATTAGAGAGAATTTGAGGTTGGGGATCTTGTGCTGAAAGAGAACCAATAGAACTCTAATTTATTGCCTGATATGCAAGAAAAATTCATGGCTAATTGGCTAGGACCCTATATCATATCTAAAAATATTGGTCCAGGTACCTATCGCCTAACATCGCTAGGGGGTGTTGAAGAGCCTGAACCTCTCAACATCATCCATATTAAGGTATTCTATGCGTGAGAGCATAGAAAAAGGTTCCAAGGGTTCCTAAAACTGCTTGGTCATGTCAATTAAAGGCCTCAAGGGTTTGCTTAAAATTGCTCGGTCAATCCCAAAAAGGCCTCCAAGGGTTTTCTTAAAACTACTTGGTCATCCCAAAAAGGCTCCAAGGGTTCCTAAAAACCACTTGGTCATCCCTAAAAGCTCCAAAGGTGCTCATGAGCAGTTTGGTCAACCTAAAAGCCCCAAGGTTTCCTTATAACCACTTGGTCATCCCAAAAAGCCCCGAGGGTTTGCTCATAATTCCCTTGGTCATCCTAAAAAGCCCCAAGGTTTCCTAAAAACCGCTTGGTCAAGTTAAAGGCTCCAAAGGTTCCACTTTGGTCAAAATATAAAGCCTCAAAATCCAAAAACATTTGCATTTCATTAGCAAAATGCTCCAAGGGTTCCTAAAACTGCTTGGTCATGTCAGTTAAAGGCCTCGAGGGTTTTCTTATAACCATTCGGTCACCCCAAAAAGGTCTCAAGGGTTTTCTTAAAACCACTCGATCATCCCAAAAAGGCTCCAAGGGTTCCTAAGAACCGCTTGGTCATCCCTAAAAGCTCCAAAGGTGCTCATAATCCCTTTGGTCAACCTAAAATCCCCAAGGGTTCCTAAGAACCGCATGGTGATTCCTAAAAGCCCCAAGGATTTTCCAAAAAACCGCTTGGTCAATTTAAAGGCTCCAAGAGCATGTACTCGCCGTTTGGTCAAATATAAAGGCTCAAAATCCATAAAAAAATAAAAAAGCCATAAAAAAAAAATGGTAAAGCATAAAATCCAAAAACATTTGCATTTCATTTGCATCATTGCATTTCATGTTCCACATGCATTTCATCGTTGCATTGCATATAGGTATTCTTCATCTGTTGCATTCCATAGTAGGATGGATTGTGTTTGTCAGTCTTACAAATGATGCCACATTTGTGTTTCAATCATGCACCTCTGCATTTATCATAATCCATCATTCATGTGAGTAATTATGTTTTTCAACACAACCCATTTTGTTGCTATGAAGAATATACTAGGGTTTTTCAGTCATTCAACCATACCTAGAGGTCTTCTCAAGAGTTGATAGAAATATTACTTTGATTTTGTAGCCGAGGTTCAGTTAGTATAGCCCTTAGCATATCAGAATCCTATCACTAATCAAAAAATTAAACAATCCTAATAAGGACTAGGGGAATATGAAAGCCACAAAGTAGGACCAGGTATCCTGAGGTGAAAAGAGTTATTCTTGCTTATCCCCCTATGTGGACAGTTTGGAAAATATTGGCAATTGGCAAAAGGACAGGTTTATTCCCTACCCATAATCCCTTGCTTATGATAAAATGAGCAATATCCCAGAGTGATATCCCACATCAATCCTCAATATTGATACCCTAGATCGATATCATAGATTGACATCCTAGATTGATATCCCATATTGATATCATAGATCGATATCCTCGATCGATATTCCAGAAATAGTTTCCCCCAAAGTAAAATCCCCAAAGGGAAGTTTTTGAAGAAAATTATCAAATGTAAATTCCAGAAAGTTAAGATCAAATGAAGATCAGAAATCAAAGTTCAAATGAAGATCAAATGAAGATCATAAATCAAAGTTCAAATCAAGATCAAATGAAGATCATAAAGCAAGTTCAAATGAAGATCAAATGAAGATCCAAAGAAAGTTAAAGGTCAAAGTGGAAAAAAATCCCTTGCACAACTATATATGAGCAAGTATCCCAAAAAATTGAAGAAAAGAAGTGAGCCTAAATCCCTGGAATTTTTGGCACTATTATACCTTACGCACGATGATATATCTGATACATTAGCATATTTTTGGTGTATATACCAATGTTTGAATTAGGAAGAGCTAGCTTGAGGTGTCCTGCATCGCCTAGTGGCTTAGTCCAACTAAAATATAAACCTAGGATTGGATAAACATTTGCGGACCCCCAATATTAGCAATGGGCTGAAATAATCCTGCCTGACATCGGGGTATGCTTATGCCTTATCTTAATATACTCATGTGCACACACAGGGATAATGAATATTTAGGGCCTATCCTAGAAAAAGCCTTACATTTCAAAAGTCTAGTTTGGTTAGTATACAACTTTTGATAAGTCTACTAGGGTGTTTGACTCCCATAGAAAACCCTAAAAAATTTCTCTAACAGCAACAAAATACCAAATATCACAAACCATCAAAAATAAAAATCATTCAATCATTAAATTGCAAAGTATCGAATCCATGATACATCATTACATTGAGCATAATCAAGATATAGGATATATACCTGATAGATATTTAGATGAACAGACTATATTGTGCATATTTTTTCAAATTGCAAAAGAAATATAGAGTGACATATTATATCATTCGCATCATACCACTGCATATCATTGCATTTCATATATGGGTGATTAATTGATTAAATTATTGTAATGAGGATTTTTAATTACATTCATGAAACATGGTGTCGTCCATTAGATTGTTAAACACATATCACATTCATTCCTTATGTTTTAAGTGATTAAAGCATATAGGTTCATTTATATTAGATTACCATCATGTAAATAATGCATTAAATACATTGCACCAACATATCGTGACATCATCATAAATTAAATGCATACAATAAAGCAAAATTAAATATGCATTTAAAAGTAAATATCGCATCCATATGCATCCACCATAAGTAGCACATCTAAGCATCTAGATCACTGCATATAATCATCATCATAAATTAAAATAGCTATCTAGTGGATGTCATCCATACATCACATCATATAAACATAGCATCAATATGAATATCTACATCCATATGCATCACATAAACATAAAACATAAAACATATAAATGACAAATACACATGATGAGTCATAAATGATCAATATCATATAAATATGTGTATCAATGAGTACATAGAGGTACATAAAATACCCGTAGGCTACATCTGTGTAGGTCCTCGACCTTACACTCAAAATAGTACTACAAAATATCAGTAGATATGTACTATAGAGGGCCTGCACCCCCAACCTGTGAGTCACTGCCATCACCCCTACCATCCTTGTGGCTCCTGTGCGAGCTAGCTCCATGTGTGCTAGAGGACTTGTGTGTCCTCTCGGTCCTGTGGGTCCTATGGATTGAACTCGCAGAGGACTACCCTGTTGCCTTGGTCCTGGATTGGATCTACTAAGTACCGAAAGCATGTGGATCCTCTAGGACCTGCCCGTAAATCAACCTAATGTAACCCTCTAGTTGGTCTATGCAGGATACCCTGCCTGTGTGCCTCTCGTTGCCCTCCTCCATAAGGTCATGTAAGCACCAAATATCTGCCATGGGGTCGTAGCTCTGAGCTATGGTTCCAAAAATTTGAAATACCAACTGCAGGCCATATGTGCGATTTGCAACTAACATTAAATGCACTAAAATCCCACCATGGGAAGGTTTTAAATGATAAATTAATGGTTCCTAACATATCAAAATCTCAATCAGAGCAATCAACTTATCAAATTTGGTGATGTTCAAGCACCAGGATCAATTAAAAATTTCAAAAGTAAAAAAAATTAATTAAATAAGTCAAAGCCAAATGCACCTCATATTCAGTTATTTACCCTAGACACTTGGCGATTGTAGCAATTGATGCTCCATGCAATCCGACGAGATGGGTAAATAACTATAAGGACATTTAGGGTAAAATTTTCATCGTTGATTCGGTATGCTTATTTTCAATCTCGAAGAAGGCCTTTGAGGCTAGACCACTCCACGAGAACGAGGCATTTCAAGTCATTTCTCCTATGACATATTTTTAGTAAATCATCGACAAATTGATTCAACATAAATATAATTAGACTTGTATAATTTTGATTCCCTAAGGCTATTGCAGCCCGACTGCTCCATGGGCTAGGAATGTGCAAATACTATTAACAGTTACAATCATAAAGTTGAACTAGGCTTAGCCAAGTAATTAAATGCTAAATTCTAAGCTTGTTCAGATCATTCGTAATGGTCAAGCGACCTCGTATCTTCATTTAATCATCATTACCCTCATCGAATCGTCGCTTTAGGGGGTAGTCATGCTTTCAAATCATAATCAAAGTCAATAGAAGATCTCTAAAATCGTAGATCCCTTAATCTTGTTAAAGCTACGTTCGTCCTTGTGAATCATTGCAAAAATGTATCATAAGCTTACCCCTTTGCTTGGGGAAAATAGCAAATATGATATTTAGTTTGTAGCTCTCCTCCTTTCGGTTATATAGGCCTAACTCCTATTGTAGCACCAAAGCTACCTGAATGCTTGATAACGAGTGCAAACCCTTTCAAATTAAGCCTTCAATGAGTTGGAAGCAATGATTCCAAGGTGCGCATACTTTTTGCAGGACATGGGGCATATAATGTTGATTCGACTAATGATCATCATGGAACCTTTGACATCGTTTTAGGCGGTGTATTTTTGCTGACGCGTTGTTCGATCTCACAACACAACACAAAAGGGGCATCTATAGTCACCTAAAATATGTCATGTTGAGGGCGCCTACTCATATGGGACATGCTACAAGACCATATGAAAGATATTGGACAAAATCCAAGATAGAGTAGTGGTTCTAACCACTCAATTTGGGCTCCTTGGCCTAATCAGTCTGAATCACGATTGAGACCTATGGTCTACAGTTTGAACTGCTACTGACACATATGGTTTATAGGCTAGACCGCAACTATCACCTATGGTCTAAACTGAAGTTCAGTTGGCCTTCATTCGAGCCAAATCGGTTTGAATGACCATTTTTTCTAGAAGAAGTTGGTTAAAGGATGAAAGCTTCCAATCCAATTGTCCTAACCACCTCTTCTTGATCTTGGCTTCTTCATGAAGCCACCCCTAGCCCTTGGGTAATCCTATAAGTACCCCTTCAAATTAGGGCATAGATATAGAGCATTTTGATAGTGAACAGCTGTCAAAATAGATATCAAGTGTATATTGGAGATCGAAGCAACAAATCCTTGTTGAATCATAGACTCACCTGAGTGCATTGAGAGAGATTTGCTACCATTTACTTGCCAATTCATCAAGCATCATGTAAATTTGTGCCATGGATGCCCTAAGGATCTAGAACACCAAGAAACGTAAATCTAGGCAAACGAAGGCCCAACTGTGCAATTCAACCACCAATCTAGTTAGAGGATACCAAGGTGACCCTTGATCATCAATTTGACAAGGAGGATCAAGCCCACAACCCTATATTTGGAGGGTAAAGTTACTTTGTTGCCTGTCGCGGCTAACAACTGCGATGTATAGTGCAAACCGCTCATTTGAGCCATGGTTTGCAATAGGTGATGGATCTCCTTACTGTTTCTTTTGATTTGTACTTAATTAGGTTAGATTAGGCATTTCAATGGTTTATTTCATGTTTTAGAGACACTGATCGATTTAATTAGGTTTTTATGCGAGCTCCTTCTATTTAGGTAACTTTGCACTAATCTCTTGTTTCCATGCATCATTTCATGCAATTAATCTATTAGATAGATAGTAGTACTCTTTATTTCTATGTTTCAAGTAATCTTTATGAATTTGGTATAAGTATAGCATGTTTTGTTCATTTTATTGATTTCATAGTTGTTATGGCATATTCATGTTTACTTTCCTCAAAGGGCCTCATCACGAGAGGTTGCCTATGCTATTAATGATTTATGTGCTATTTCTTGATCGTAGGAAAGCAAATTTAAAGGAGATTCAACCATCCAATTCCTTCCTCAACGTGACGAAGAGGGTCAACTCCATCCTAGAGCAGTTCGTGTCACCCCAAATGGCCTAAAACTCACATTTCACCTTGAGAGGGAATACTATACCTTTTTCTTACTATAATAAGAGTATCAAAATGGTATCCCTAAGAGGGATGTAAATGTAACTAGAATTGAATTCTTTCTAAATGGAATAAAAGTGTTATTTTCTTTTCAATTTGTTATCAATATTGAATGCATCAGTTTTGTTTCTTTTGTTTCATTTTACGCAGTAGGAATCATAGGTGTGAGGCCGTTTTGGTGGTCACATAATCTACCAACTAGGACCAACTAGATACGTATGTAAGAATAACAACTCACATGGGTTATTAGAAAGCAAAATAAAACTATGGCTAGGAATAATAAATCTAATCATATAATAATTGATGTCCTCATCATACTTCCCCACTCAAGAAGAATTGGACTCTAATGCTTTTACAATAGGTGTGGAAGCATGAGTCATCGAATGCTACATACACATCTCATAACTGGTCGAATGAAGAGTGCAGAATCCTCAGGATGTCGATATAGAGAAACAACATTGAGAAATCACTCCCTCACCAAGTGAAAGATTAGGACGAGGAGAAATCACCTACTGTAAAAATTGCAAAATCTATTGAATAACTAGAACCTATGAGGGCAGCATTGAAGTAGGACGTTGATGTGCATGAGGTGGAATAATAGGAGGAGTAGGAGGATCAGCAAGAGGAGGTACCAATTAAGGAGGAGGAACGACCTCCTTAGCAGCAAAATCATAAATGTCCTTAGGCCAAGAGACTAAGGCAATCCTTGAAGATATCAAGAATTGGGCTTGTGAAAGATCACAAATAAGAAAGTTCCTATTGTGATGATGCATGGTGTATGTTTTTTTAAAAGCATCATATTGAGTCCACTTATTACATTTATAGGTCTAGCCTAGAATAATTCCACAATGGTCCATGGGTGTCATGTCACAAGTGATTTGGTCCACATAGTGTGGTCCATAGACAAAAGATATAATACAATGTTCTGTGATTGCAGAGGTTGAATCCACATCCTTCCATCCAAGTGAAATGGGGAAGGATGGGGTTTGATAGGTAATTTGAGTTGATCGATTATGAATTTAGAAATGATATTGGTTTACAATCTATTGTCAAAAATACAAGTCACATAATAGTTGTGTAGAAGATGTGCTCTTGTGACAAACAGACTGTCATGGTGACGTTTGTGGTGCATGAGGGTCACATGGTTGAGTTGACCCTAAAGTTCTTCATAATCCCTAGCCTCACTTCCAACCTCAAGGGGCCCATCTTGTGGTGCCTCCTTTACAAGTAAATTATTCTTCTTTATAAAGCATGTAGACTTGGCACGCCCTCGTCTCTTACAATGATTACAAAACTTTTTGTCATTAAAAGAAGAGGAAAAATAAGAAGAGGGAGAAGGAGAAGGAGAAGAAGATGTTTTTACTTTTGTTGATTGTTGTTGCTATTGTTGCAATTGGACACTTTGGAGGTGTCGAAAGAGTGAGATGCACCTGATTTAGTAGAAATTTTCTCCTCTTCAAGTTGTGCTTTATTATACACTTCATTCAAAGTGGTGCAAGGTGTATACTTCAAATCCCTAAAGAGTGGATCTTGCAAGCCACTTTTAAATTTGTTGATTAATTTTGGAGTTGAATCCAAGATTCTATTTAGAATCCTCAATTTTTTAAACTTTTCAATGTAGTCTTGGACACTCATGTGGTATCCTTACCTCAAACAAAGCCATTGGAAGTCAATATCTTTAGCAAAATTAGAAGGATATAAGGTTTCCTTCAATGCTTTCACTAAGTCATCCCAAGTGTCAATGGGATCCTGAGTGCTTTGGCAATTCTATATCAAGACTTTGGTAATTCTTAAAAGCTTGATCTTGGCAAAGAAGACTTGGTCATCTTTTTGGATTTTGCTATACTCGAATCATGTATCAATATTGAGAATCCAACCGTTGAGGATTCTGGATCACAAGACCCATCATAAATTTTGACCTCACATTTTGCTTGAGAGTGATGGTCAGGGGTTGGACTAGATCCACTAGGCCCAATTATATTTTGAACCTTATCAACCAAAATGCTAATGACTGCGGCTATTGCAACCATTTTATTTGCCAAATCAGAAGCCATTTGACCCCTTGTGTAGGCCATGAGGGCTACCAAGTTGTCTAAAGAAGAGTACAAAATATTACCTCGAAGGAAAATTACAATGGTGTTATTTTGAAGCACTTACAATTAGCCAAAAAGGCTTCACAATCTTTGCCTTATAGGAAATTACAAAAATTTTCCAAATGCTTGATGGGGTGCAAAAATAAATTGTAAAATAAAGATTAGCCTCATAGGCTTTTACAATAGCTTGTTGTAAATTTTACTAAAGGTGTAAAATTACAAAATTTAATGCAAGTATTTGTTTAATAAAATTAATTAAACAAAATTAATTAATTAAATTTAATTAATAATTTAATTAATTTTTTAAAAATTAAACAACGGTCACCTTTAGCAAAAAATATTTTGGGCTTATAGCTCGTCCATATCGCTACCTCTAATGGTCAGTGATGACAAGCAATAGTCAGAACAGAGAATCCACATGGTAAAGATCCAACACCATATGTGCTACCAATTGTGCTCCATGCTAGTATATACCATGGTCTCGCACATGACCCTCTTGACCATCGCATGGTGGTTGAAATGTTATAGGGGCCTCTGCCCTTTTGAAAAGCATTAAAAATGCTGCCCCATGAATGTGGGATATTTATGCCACGTTCTAGTTTCACTCCAAGCAACATAGTATTTTCAATCAAATTATCCTCCCTTGGGAATGTTGCTATCCTACAATCAAATTAGGAGGGATTCACTATGTATCTACAAATTTTGCTTCCTCGTAATTCACAGGTGAGGTAGGAGAATAGACTGAGCCATTAGAAAAATATAGAGGTTGACGAAAAACATAGATTGTCCAACTCAAAGGCTTCATTTGCTCGTTTGTATTTCCATTGGAATGTGCAGAGGCCATAAAAAAATAAATGCTCGTCTGTGTTCCTGTTGGAATGCATAGAGGTCATCGATGTCTGTAAAACCCTTCAACACACCAAATCTCTCACCTTCGAAAGAACAATGAACCACAATCTATTTAGTGCATACAACAAGCATTTTCAAACTATAACAAGATAAAAAAATTTATGCATATTTTCAAATATATTTTGTGATAAAAAAACTATGATAATCACCTATCCTTCCTATCAACAAATCTTGTTACAACAAATCTCATTTTAGTGATGACATGGTGTGCCGCATAGGTAAATGGAACCTCTATAAGCATCGAACTGGTAGAAAGAATCAAAGAAACAATAGGTAAAAACTTACCTCGATCTATGCTATTTCAGTAGTTTCCTGTCCCTGTGCGTGGTCACTGGTAGCACCAGGGAAGAAATATCCCACATTTGACATGGGGAGGCAGCTATAGCTCTTTAAAAGAAAAAAGGTGCTCTATAGCTTATGACCACTACATGGTGGTCTAGACCTTCTAACCTAATGGTTTGTTGATCATTGCTTTAGCCTAGCTGCTTAGCCTAGCAGTATATTGACCGTGTAGCCAAATTTTTAATGATCAAAATCTTCTATTGCATAGCGACATTCAGGCCATCACCTTTTTAACCAGGTGAGCTAGTCAAATTTTTGAATCAATTAAATCAATTAAATTTGACAAAAATTGTAATTCGCCAACATGCACAGGATTGGTGCTCTGATACTAGTAAGAAGGTTTCAAAAATCAAGCTTATGATTTATTAAATTGCCATACTTAAATAGACATAAAAATTCCCAAATTACATAACCATATGCCCAGATCACGCATGAGGACAAATAGGGAGGAAATAAATAAAATATGCTAACTGATCCTAAACTAATCCTAACAACAATTTTCCAACTAAGACCAACTAGATACCTACTTGAGAATAACAACTCACATGGATTATTAGCAAGCTAAATAAAACTCTGCCTCAAAATAATAAATCTAATCCTATGACAACTGATGCCCTCATCAATTATGATCAATATATAAGTGTTAGGAGCTTATAACCTATCAATTTGGTATGGCCCACTCCATAAGAAATCTATTTTTTATGCTTGCCATACTTTGTGTTATCTTTGTCCCATTTCATCACAAAATCACCTTATTTGAACTCCATATCTATAGATGTTTTACCAAACCATTTTTTAATATTCTTCTAGTGTTGTATAAACCTCTAGATGGCTTTCTCACTATATTCCTTTAGTTGTAGTAAGGCATTCAAATGAGTTTGCTTAGGAAAAATATCAATATCTTATAGTTCTAGTTGCTAATATATTTAAAGTGAAGGGAATTCTAGATTAATTAATAGCACCACCTCTTTTCCAAATACCAATTTGTATGATGAGGTCCCAATAGAAGCTTTTGGGGTAACCTTGTTTACCCATAATGCCTTATTTATCTTGCATACCACTCTCTCTTGGATTAAAAACTATCCTTTTTAGAACTTTAAAAATGTTCATGTTCATAGATTATGCCAAGCTATTACCCTATGTATAGTAATTTGATGAAGTATTTAGAATAAATCTATATTCCAATGCAAATTGTAGCAACTTATCCCCCATGAACACTGTTGCATTATTTGCTATTATTGTTAAAGGCATCCCAAACCTTGTGATTATATCCTCCAACAACTAGATAGTTACTTTATAATTGGGAAAATAAACTAGAATAGCCTCAAACCACAGTGAAATAGGTCATGGAAGTCACACACTATATAGTGGACTGATCTTTTTAATGAGATCTATATCCCATTTCTAAAATTATTTTTCACAATTATACATTGTAGAGGCATAGCTCTTTTTTTTCTACAACCCGTGAACATGAGACATGCCTTAAATTATTTAATCCATCGAAATTAGTTAGTGAATATAGTGGGACAATAACATCCAACTATCAAAATCTTATGGAATATTGTTTTGGATGAATAATGACCTTCTTTGTCATGATATTATCTCAGTAGGATTTTAACCCTTTCTTATTTAATATAGCCTAGATGTACCCCATAATATATTTTTAGAAAAATATTCCATCAATAAAGGTGTAGTTCATAGCCTTTTACTTGAATTTGTGTCTCTCCTTATTTTTTGAACTCCTTGATACCTTTCCAATAAACATATAGCTCCTTAGATCAATCATCCATCTATTTTGCCTTCTTGGTTGAATTATTCTATTAGAGTTACCTACTTGTTTTAATTGGGACATAGTTAGACTTTCACAAAAATCTATTCCTCTTATAAGCTTTTTTGTCTTGGTCTCTATATAAAACTCCTATATTTTGTTAATACAATTGACTTCTTTCACCTAATTCCCCATGCAAGATTGTTGACCTCATATCCGAGTGAACTACAAATGTTGCCTTACTCTAGAACAAATAGTACCTAAATTTCCTAAGCGTCTTCTTCATACAAACACTTTTTTTTATGCAAGTACAACGATATTTATAGTTATTAAGTTTTTGAATCATAAAATATATAGGATATTCTCTTTCTTTGTCATCTTTAAAAGTCAACAAAACTGCCACACTTATTGATGTTAAATGCATATAGCCTAAAATCCTTTAAAATATTAGGATTTTTAAAATTGGGTGCCTTGGTGATGGGTTCATTGATTACCTAAAAAGCTTTCTTACCTTTCTCCATCCATGTAAAAGTGACATCTTTCTTTAATGTTTTGTAATAGACCTAACTATTTGTGAGAAATTGGTGATTAACTTAGATATAAACTAGATCTGACCTAGAAAATATTTGGTGCCTTTGACTAGGGAGGGTAATGGAAGTTCTTAGATTACTTTTATGTGATATGGGTCTATAGAAAGACCATATTTTAAAACTACATGTCCTAGAAAATTATGTATGAATAAGATAAACTTCTTAGGGTTCAAATATATGTCATATTCTATGTATCTCTTGAATATTACTTTTAAATGTTCAATATGTTTGAAATCTATCAATCAATATTAAAAGTACAATGTCCATAGATCTCTAAAAAGTGAAATTTATGTTAGACAATCCAAAAGGTATTCTTTGCTATGTAAAAGTTCCCAATTTAGTTGTGAATTTTGTTTTGTGTTAGTCATCGTCCTTTATCTAGATTTGATTATAGCTTGAGAAACCATCTAATAGTGATAACATCTTCAACCCTACTACTTTCTATAATATATGATCTATGTATCACAATGGATAATGGTCCTTGATGTTAACAATCCAACTATATTCTCCATAGGATCAATATAAAATATTCACAAAAATCCATATGTCCTATCTACGATAATAACAAAATCATAGGAAATATTTTATTGATAAATACATATACATCAACTCAAGCAGTGTAAATATAGTATATTGTAAAGCTTCTTCTCTATATCCCTATTATAGCACTTTATCTTATATATACACATATGGATATGAGACTCTTCACATTCACAACTCTTGACCTTTCTACTTACACAAACTTTTCATCTCCTCACACACATGGGAGATCTAACACTTCATATTTCTCATGGGAGAAATATCACATAATAATAATTTTCTTATTGACTCCACATATCCACATAAGAACAAAGATTCTAATGGTTGCACATACTAAATGACAAACTCTTACATAACTCCACACTTACTAACATGATACCTAACTTACATAACTCGACACTTAATTATATGACATCTCACTTACTTACATGACACCTACTATATACTCAAATAGTAATAACACTCTAAAATAAACTATTTACATGGTACTTGCAATATTCTTGCAAGTTACCAAATAATGTAATACTTCCAACACTTGATAGATGTCTTATTTAGGTTTCTAAAATTGACATATAATTTAATGTCTCTATTTTTCTTCTGAATATGTACCAAGTTCACCGCCCACATAGAATGTTTTATGGGGAAGATAATCTAGGCTTGTAATAGTTTTAGACGCTTCTTCATTACTACTTTAATTTTTGGATTCATAGGTCTCTATTTCTACCTAAAATACCTAGCCCAAAATCCATATCAATTGTATGTTCAATTATTTTTTGATTGTAAACCTAAGAACTTTATAGATCCATGCAATGCCATCATTGTATTTAATGTATAGTTATTAAAATAGATGATCTTATTGCTCTATGTATTCATCCTCTATTAGCAGGTTCCTACCTTGAATTATTTGAAGGGGTTGATAAGAGGATGAATTTACCTCAATACTAGCTTCTTGAGCATTGTCATAAAAATAAAACTTGTCTAATATGACCAAACCCTTAGGTAATTGATAAGATTTAAGTTGAGGGATTTTTTATTTGATATCTTCACCATATTCATTCTTTCCTCCTATATGTTATACCTCTAAAAAATAGTTCAATGATCTACTCATCATTATTAAACACCAGTTAGTGGTTAGCATCATTTGGGATTGTAGGTCTGAATACCACTTATAGTTCTTCCAAGTTATCACACATGTTTATATTTGGGTCAAATTTTGAAACTATAGATGTTAATTTATCCACTTTGCTTTCATTTATATTGATATTGTTGTTATCTCATACCTGTTAAAATTTTCCAAGCAAATCCCAAGCTTGATGTTTGTATGACTTAAGGTGATTATTCTTGACAATGCAAACTAAATTAGCCTAATTTACCACTAGATATAAATCACCAAATATTTTAATATTCTTGATATCTAGTGCATAGGGCTTCATACTTGACTATGCTATTGGTGCAATTGAACAATATATGACATATATAACTCATTTATCATCCTTTTAAAATTATAAGCTTTATGCTTGCACTTTCTCCATTTCTAGACCTAGCATAATTAAAATGCATTGTATATACACCTTCTAACCCCTAGTCCTATTCACTTGTCAATGCTAGGATCTTAGTCGATTCTTTCAATATCAAATAGTTATCAATTTTAATATCCTTATATGCATAAAATCCCTATCTTGCTTCATTAGTTTATTAATCTTAAAACACTCCAATGATCACATCTAATATCTAATATAAGTTCATCTTCACATATCTAAAATCTCAACAAACTCATTCCAATTGACTGCTCCATTTTTACCTAAATTATATAGAATACAACTTCATGGTGGTTTATTCTTTATTCTAATTGTTTTTGTCATGTGGCACATTCATATGTGTGCAATGCATTTCCAAATAGCCATCTCTTGATAACCTTCTAGTTTATTCCCTAGATAGTAGCATTCCATAGTAAGGTGGAAGATCAATCATTATTACTTCTTGCACAACCATTAATCTTGGGTGACTGGAAATAATCATCACTAGGTATTTCAATATGTCAACTGAATTTACATTGATTCCATCCATTTGAATAGACCTACTAGTCATTTTTTAATATGGTAATCCTATTTCTTCATAAATTGCTTTAGGCATAACCATTATGGAAGCTTCTGAGTCAATATTGCAACTTCTCAAAAGATAATTGTTAATATTTAGAGTGATATAAAAAGATAGTTGCTTCATTGTTTTAAGTTGAGTGGTATTAAGCACATCGACCAAATTCATTTGAATATCAAATGAATCCTAAGCTATGAGATTTTACTACTTGGTTGGATTGAGGTAAGTATGAGGAGATATAACCACCTTTGTTTTGGTATAAGTTCATTCTTACTCTTTTAAGGCTTCCTATAATAAATCCTTTTGTATGAGTAAGGACAACACTTCCAACATACTCACCTTTGATGGTGCCTTATTCAACTTCTTAACAATGTTGAATTTATTATCTATTGGATTACCTTCATTACAAAGTGTAAAATTTCTAAATTGTCATATTTCCTCAACTATGTCTCCACTAAATAGGGAAAGGTACCTTAAATTCCTCTCAACTTATTTTTATAGCCTTCCCCTCTCATCTTGTTCTCTTCTTCTGTTAACCTTCTTTTCAATCATAGATATATTTTGTCCTCTGAGTATCATCCTATAAGGTTTGTGGCATTGTTTTCCTTTGATCCTTTTGTGGTGCCACTTATTGATTGGCCCTTTATCTCTAAGGTACAATGGATACCATCCTATTCTAAGAACAATAATATCACCATTTGGGTTAGGTGGTTTAAATAGTCATGTTTAGGTATTTAAAGGCTGAGGTTATTCATCTACCATATTTCTCTTACTTCAAGTTGCAACCCCTAATTATCGGTTCATTAACACTACTTGGTATTCAAAGGGAAAGTCATTAAAACATATAGATGTATTTAAGTTTTCTAGGATAGTATTCTTTGGGTTAGGCAAGGCTGTGATGCACCATACCTAATGGGTCTATCATATAAGGTTGTTGTATTGTAGTTTACTTGGTTGTTAGCACTTGAGTAATCACCGCTTGACTCATATTCTTGTTATAAATAGAGTATATTACATCATTTGGCCATGTAAATGTACCTTCCAAGGTACATACATAGGACATTAGATTAATTTAGAGGGAAGTTATCTAGTTACTTCATGCAATGCAATAAATGAACAAGTGTCAATGTGCAAGTTGTATATGTGCAAGGTGTCCCTTGCATAGATAGATAGAGTGTTGGCCAAGGAATCTATCTTCCTATATAAGAAGGGTCCCATTTTAATATATATAAGTAGATAGATATATAAGCTTAGAGTATATTCATAGGTGTGAAGAACACAAGCTTATACTAAGAGGGGGGGTGAACGAGGTAAAAAACAACTTTTACTTTTTCTTTCTCAAACAATATTATACAATATATCAATGGCAATATCAAAAACAGTAATCAAATCAATGCATAAGTTATCACACACAATAGAGACACCAATTTAACATGGTTCACCCAATGTGGACTACTCCACGGAAAAAATATTTCTCTAAAATTTTCTCAACAAGTATCTTGGGAATCCTTCCCTATTATAATATATATGGACCTTTGCCCAAAGGAGATACCAATCCCCTAATCAAGTTCGTGGATCTCTATCCATAGGATAAATCTGTACCCTTTTATGTTTCATGGACATATATCCATAGGAGAACTTCTTCTCCTATGCTTTGGCTGGTGATCTTCTAGGAGACTACTGCCTCCACTACACTGGCTTGTGGATCTCTCTTCATCTAATACCTTTGTCCTCACTTAGAAGACCTCTATCCTCACTATCCTGGCTAATGGATCTCTATCCACTGGATAACACTGTCCTCTATTATATCACCTCCAAATCTTACTCTCAGCTCTGCTCAATATTTATCTCAAATATGCACTAAAAAT
Source organism: Wollemia nobilis (assembly GCA_028583015.1). Lineage (NCBI taxonomy): Eukaryota > Viridiplantae > Streptophyta > Pinopsida > Araucariales > Araucariaceae > Wollemia > Wollemia nobilis. The sequence continues at coordinate 12,273,843 of JAQPPZ010001106.1, forward strand.
TGTCCTCAATCTAGCATAAATCCACTCATAAGTCTGTCTCTGGTATGGCACAAATATGCCCTCAAATCTGCACCAAATATTTCCTCAAATCTATCCTCAAGCCTTAACACAAAGCTTGATCCAATCACAAATCAACGCTGCTTCTGCTCTAAGCCTTAACCCAAAGCTTGAACAAATCAATCAATCAACTCTACTCTCAAGTCTTATAAAAGACTTACCTCTAATTTGTCCACAAGTACTTTCAAGAACTTGCTCAAATATGTCCAACAAGTTCTCCCTAGAACTTGTCCAATCTGCTCAACAAGTATTCACCAAGACTTACCTTAAATCTTTCCAACAATTCCTCCCTAGAACTTGTTCAATCTGCTCAACAAGTCTTCACCAAGACTTACCTCAAATCTGCTCAACAAGTCCTACCTAGAACTTGTTCAATCTGCAACAAGTCTTCACCAAAAATTATCTCAAATCTACTTGTAAGCTTTCACAAAAGCTCACACAAATATATCCTTAAGCTTTTACAAAATCTTACTAAACTCCGTCCTTAAGTCCCTTCTAGGACTTACTCAAATCTGCCCACAAGCTTTCACAAAAGCTATCTCAAACAACTGCAATACTTGCATACAAAATTCAACTTAATATTTTTAGAAAACCTCTTCAATCACACAAACAAGTTTCACTCAGAATCTTGTTTAGCCATAAAAACATATAGAGAATGGTTAAAGACTCAATATGTTTCACACTCACAATGTTTTGTACTCAACAAAACACTCTCACTTTCAACCTCTTTTTCAAATAAATTCAGAAATAAAGTATAATTTGTTTCACAAAATTTGAACTATCACTCCAAAGCTTTTAATAAATAATGCTCAACCAACTTCACTCAAACATCCATTTAATAAAACACACCTTGTTTACAAAACCTAACCAAGTATTTCACTATACTTCCAACCACTCACACTATGGGCCTCAAACCTTGACTCAAGATGAATCCAAAGTCACATAACAATGATACTCATGTTCTTTCACAAACCCTAGCTCAAGATAGTTCTCAATCTCACACAACAATGATGCTCATGTTTTTTTCACAAATCCTAGCTCAAGATAGTTCTCAATTTCACATAATAATGATACTCATGATATTTCAACAAATCCTAGCTCAAGATAGTTCTCAATCTCACATAACAATGATACTCATGTTATTTCACAAACCCACAAATTGTGCACATGAAAACTTACTCAAACATTTCCAACAATGCTTATCAATCCTTTTCGCTCCACCTTTGCATTTCACAACATTCAATACAAAAAAATTTCACTCACAAAGAAGATGTGCCCATACCTTTTGTTTTTATGGAGATATGTCTTTAAAACATGTCTTAATCACAATAAAATCCTCTTTGCCAATTTCAAGGTTAGATAGCAAAAACCTATCTCAAAATATGCACAAAATTATTCTCCCCAATACTTAATTCACCATACAGAAAATATCAAGTCTCAAGTACACCTTATTATCTCCAAACTTCTCAAAATGTCATTCAACACATAAAAATCAATTTACTTTATTACCTCCAAACTATTCAATACATAAAAGACCAAGTTCCTTTATAAACACCTTATAAACTCCAAAAATTAATATCCAACCTATAAAAACCAATTCCTTTATTAACCCTTATAACTCCAACCTTTATTTATTTTTCTAAGCACAAAAATAAAATATTTCTATTAACCTTATGACTCCCTATATTTCACCCAAGGTGCTATATAATTATCACGTGGCCTTTATAACATATGCGCCTCCCAAACCTTGGTGCAATTAAATCACAAAAAAAAATAAAGCGCTTACCTTATACACCTTTGGCCCACGTTGCAAAACTATAGTGCATGCCTTGGCTGTGCTTCGAACCCGCGACCAACTGCCACCGTAGTGCCCTAGCCAAAAGCTAGGCTGCCATTGGGCTACACGCCCACACAAGCACCTTAAATTGTACACACCCTCTTATGCCTTTGTAGAAATCGGTGAGCAAACAAAAACCTTCCTTCTTCACAAAAACGGGTTGCATGGGGATTCGAAACCCCAACCTCTGCTCTACGAGTGTCTTAACAAACCCTTGACCACAGTTTGTGCTACCTATGAAACGCTTTGGTCACACCACATGCACTTCAACGAATGTTTGCCCTTCAATACTTTTAAAATCGTGAAATCCTCTTCTCACTTATCAAGCAACACACGAATTATTAGCATGGCCTTAGTATTTAAATGCATGGATGGGGGAAAATAAAAATCGTTTCCCCTTTAAATACCCTTTGTCTTTTACGCTTGCACGTCGACCCAAATTCAAATTTTGAAATTTGAATTTTAAATTTAATTTTTAACCTTTTAAACTTTGGCGCCCATAGTTATTTAAATTAAAATTTTAACCATAGGTTAAAATATTTTAATTTAAATAAATTAAATTAAATCATTTGCAAACTGCTCAATGGGTCTTTTCAAGGATAAATTATTTTTAATGAATCCTTGGACCTCATTTTCTTCACCTCATCCTTTTGCCCGAAATATTATAATATTATTATTTATTTTAAACTTGCTTCTCCTTCCTTGGGTCTTCAACCTTGTAGGTCTCTTTAGGCATATAATATTAAAAATAAATATTATGTCCTATTCCTTTTAAACACTTCCTTGCCTTTTGGAAAAACCACCTGATGACATTAATGATGATGAAACTTGAACATCAAACTCTTGACATCAATGACAACAAATCTTGCTCAAATTTCCAACAAGGTGTTACCATAGTGTTGTGTAGATCACCATATATTGGTGATGGGTGCAATGTAGTCCATTAGCTTTATTGATGGCGTGTTCATTTCCTCCATAGCTACATTGTATTCATTTATGTTATTTCTATTTATAGCATATTTCAGTCATCTTGCAGATTTACTTTCTTTCATATTATTCTACATCTTGTGATTGTTATCTCCCATTGTATACTACATCAAAAGTTAACAATTTTCCTATCGTACTTGGAACTATTGATTATATATGGAATTTTGAGTATTCTCATAGCTATAGCGCATTCCATAAACTTTTTTCAACATTACAAGTAAGGCACCATAGAGTGTTCATCCCTAAGTTAGCATTCATCATGTTTTTTGCCTAATTTCCTGTCTATTTCTCAACTTGTTGAGGCATGTAAGGTAGAGAGTGCTTTATTACCACCAATTCCTTGATTGTTGCAATCCACTGCCTTGTTGTCCACCCTAATTCTTCCTTTTCTCCATATTATTCTAATTTATAAAATCATCATTATTTCTCTAATTTCATTTACCTAAAATTGGATTTCATCATTCTAATTTTTAAGTGTAAAAACAACATTTGAATTAGATGGTTGGGGAGAGTAGGTAAATTTAGTGATTAGGGTTGTAAAACAAAGATGTCTGGTACACTTTGACCAAAATTTTTTACACATATAAGGTATTAAGTTGAGGGTAAGTGTGTGTACTAATTGGAGCTAAATAGGATGATTTTTGATATTTGGAATAGGTGTCATAGATGGAGGAGGTCATGGTGTCTATGAATTTTGAGTTAGACTTACATAAGTAGCATAGGCCATGGGCGAAGTGAGAGGTAAATTATCGAATCCAACCAACTCATCTTTTGCTTATGCTACCTCCTCAAAATATCTTATTAATATGACATGATTATATATATTTTTATTATACTACAGGAATTGGTAACTCGTTACAAATTTTTACGCCTCTTCGTGGGTTCGAATCTTGCTCCTTCCTACCACTATAACGTCTAGTTACATTGGGTAAAATTTTTATTGTAGCCGATGAAACTGGCGCGACACGTCCTTAGATACTATGAAATATGACATGATTATAATCCTTTGATGTACTAAGGTAAATCTTGGGTGTCTAATTGTCTGATATTTGGTGGTATTGAATATAGTGTCCTTATGAACATTGTATTATATTCATGAATATTCTTTTGAGGATGCCTTTGTATAAAATTTAGCTAGAAAAGAATAGAGTATCCATTCCTTGGGTTATCAAATATTCTCATGAATGATTTGACTATCAAAGCCCAATTATCAACTAAATTATTAGGTAGGCTTCGATCATGTAGCAACTTTATCCCTTAATAAGTAGATCAACCATCAAACCATGATGCCCTCTTCTTGAATCTTGAATACATTGCACAAATTTCAATATTACAATTCATTCAAAAAATCCATAGTAGTCTTATTATATTACAATCAAATATGATAATACTTTTATAATGATAACATATATTGGAGAATAAACTATTAAGTTTAAAGGTCCTTGATAGGTCGAATCAAGCAATTATTGTTGTGGTCTCACTAGCATTTGTATTTGATAGTTTTGAGGTAGTTGTGCATAAGGTATTTGTGGGACAAAAGACATTTGGTATAAAGGAGGGACCATGAACCCTTATTGTTGTTGCATAAATTGGACCATCTTTTGGTTTGAAGGTGCTTATTGATTTTGTCGAGCTACAAGTTGTTAAGTAAAAAAAGCTAGATATATTGAATTAGAGGTAGGTTATAATGTATAGTTTTGAGATTTAGGATTTATAAATACCAATATTTTAGGCACCATTTATTGATTTAGAGGACATAGGAACTATTAGTGGAATGGTTGGTTGAGAGGTAGTGGCTAAAAATATCACATAGGATAATTTTTTAAAGGAAATAAAAGATTTTGAGTAGTCTTAGGGTCATCTAGACTCTTAATGGTGTCAGAAGGTTTTCCAATTATGATAATTTGATTTAATTGTAAATTTGGTGGTGATTGAATCAAATGAACATGCATGACATCAATATTTGATAAGTTTTGCAAGTTATTTACACATTAAGGTTTAGCGGTCCATTAAAAATTTAACTCTTAAAAATATTTTCCATAATTTGTTAGGAAGACCCTCCTAGCGGTTGACATGAGGTATTATGATGGATAAAATATTGGCTCAACCTAACCTATAATTGAATCATGTTAGCCTATTGGTTGATTTCTACTTGTAAGCCTTCACCCAATTGAGATATTGGTAAGCTTGCTAGTTGGCTAATTCAGGGTAATGTTATTGTACTCATGTTTACTTGAAATGTTGAAGAACCTAGCCGAATAGGTTGGTATAATTGATATTGGGTAAGTCTTGTGATATTTAAGCTATGCTATAAAAGGGATTTGAAATCATGTTTGGATGATGGGTCCAATGGAGGCCCAATTTTGATTGGCATTGAAGAGAGTGTGGTCATATACTGGAGGGTTACAGAAGAATCCTATTTATTCCATCCAAAAATATAGTAAGGGTGAAAAAATTTGACCTTAGCTAATAGGACTTGCCGTTGTTATTTTTGTGGAAGTTGAGATTTTTTTTGTATCTAGAATCCAAATCATAGTAGTAAGTCTATTTACTTTTGTTTTCATCTAGTTTCACTCTTTTATCTTCTTTACTCTTATCACAAGACTTATATATTGTATTCATAAGAACTATAACTCACTAATATTAGTCCTTAAAAAATACCTAATGCACATAAATTAAGAAATCCACTAAAAATTGGGTTAGGTTAATAAAATCTATAAAAATATGTTATAGGTTTATGGATCATTACCTAAGTTAATGAATCATTGACAATCCAATGAATCATTGGAATAGAGACTTAGCATGCAATAGAGTTCATTGTAAAGGAGAAATGTTAGCTATTTGTTAGTTGAAGTAGATGAATTGTTAGCTTATCTAACAAAACAATGGACAAATGACTTAGAAAATTGATAGGTCTTGATAAGAGTTGTTGACATAATGAAAGCATTTGTCTAGTAGATAAATCATATATTGGATTAGCAAATCAGTAGCTTGAGAAGTTGAAAAATTTTAGAAGTGCAAGGTTTGAGAAAATTCACTTAAAAGGCTAGTGAATCACTAATCCATTAACAAATCATTGAAAAATAAACTTGAGGAAATAATGAATTTCATTGAGCTTTCATGAGATATTTGTTCATCAATAGAGCCACTATTCACACTTGAAATAGGTGGTTTCATTATGGTTTCAAAAGACATACAAGTTTTAGCACTAAAATGCAAAATTTGTTAGATTCACAAAACTATGCATGGAACTGATAAGATCTTTCTAGGTTTTGTTAGATTTGGGTTTTTTTACAAAAATTTTTTAAGATCTAATGAGATTCATAGTGGATTGGTGTAGATATGAGAAACACATACATAATGGTTTCTTAACCACACCATGGTCATTGATTCATCAAGTCAGGTATAATTACTATTTCTTTGTGAGACAAATTGATCATGTTCCATTAGGTATTCCAAAAACCTATTGTTTTAACAAAGTGTTTAATTGTGTTTATGCTCACACTTCATGTTAATAGTTGGAGGAAGGGAGGTTTAAGTCCCCTCGATGTCTAGATTTGGGATAAAACCCTACTAACCTATGCTAACCTTTTTTTGATAAGGTTGGAAGAAGGGTTTTTTGAAAGGGCCCCAACCCTTTTACATTGTCACACAACACATATATGCCTTGTTTTTAATGCAAAATGGGACAAAAAAATATATTTTCAATAGCTCTACTCTACATCAATCTTATTTCTAGATATACTCCATAGATCTACTCCACAACAATAATGTTGCCAGATCTACTCCATAGCAATACTGTTGCTAGATCTACTCCACAACAATACTGTAGTCAAATCTACTACACAACAATACTATCACTAGATCTACTCCACAACAATATTGTTGCCAGATCTATGTAGGAAACAATATATGTTAAAATGAACAATATTGTCACCAGATCTACTCAACAATATTATCTCCAAATCTACTTCACAACAATATTATCGCCAGATCTACTCCACAACAATACTGTCACCAAATATGCTCCATAGCATTACTATCACCAGATCTACTCCATGGATCCAATATGACATAAAATATTTATTTTGAGTGTTTTTCTTTTAGCATACATGCAGTTGTAGCCATGTGTTCTTCCTTATTGGACAAGGTGGTCAACTTGATTTTGGTATCGATTACAAGCTCCCGAATTTGATCGATGAGTTAAATAATTCTTTAGTATACTTAAAATATTGAGACTTAGTTCAAACATATGCATTTTTAAATTCATTGTAGATGATATCCCTTAGTTCTTGAGGAAAATTTTCCTCCATCATACTATATCCTTTATTTTTAACACTAAAATTAGCTATCCAATCTACAACTTTATTTTCTTCATGACATATGTGTTTGATTTGAACATTTTATAACTTTCCAACTAACCCTCTAATTTATTTTACCATATCATCTATTTCCTAGTGTGAATTTTGACTACCTTGTATTAGATTTATGATATTTAAGGAATCCCCTATAATAAAAATATTTATAACTTCCATACTGTTAACAAGCTTGATTCCCAAACACAAAGCCCTAGTTTCAACAAAATTATTGGATTAAAATTTGATATTATTTATAAATAATCTCATCACCTACTCATTTTCATCATGAATAACATCACCAAATCTTGCTCTTCCTAGATTCCTTTTAGAAGCCCAATCAAAATTGAGTTTTAACCACCCTTGCGGAGGAGGTTTCTATTCTTTTCAATTCTAGTAATTGTGGAAGAATTAAGCCTTTGATTAGAACATGATTGCAACCCCCAAGCATTAGCTATCACTCTCTCATCATCCACTACCCATGAATATTTAAAGTCTATAGCCAATACATTTTCCTTTATGACATTGCAAATCCTGATAACTATAGACAAAACATCTTTCTTCTCACCCTTGAAGATCCTGTGATTACGTTCCTTCCAAATGCCCCACATGAAATATGGTAAGAAAAAATTCCAAAGTGTTCTTAGTTTCTTGCTCCTAAAATATGAATCCCAACTCAAGAACATATCCACCATAGAGTTTGAATGACCCAAGCCACACCAAACTTGTCAAGAATGGAAGCAAAAACCTCATACGAAAAGAGACATTCAAATAATAGATGCCATACCTCCTACCAAACATTTTCACATAGAGGACACTTGTTTGGAATTGACATACCTCTCTTCATAAAATTATCAAGAGTGAGGATCTTATTTTGTACAACCAACCAAAAGAAAAAAGCCACTTTAGGGGTTAAATATTTCAACCAAACTTTATTTGCAAGTAGCCATCCATTTCCTTCATCTTCCAATAGAAAATATCCAGTCTTGACTGAATACTTCCCATCCTTCCTATAATTCCATATTGGAGCATCCAATAGTCTTTCATGATTTAGGAAGTAAACTTGTAACATTCTATTTAATTTCTTGAGCATTTGCTTTTTCCTATCAACCATCCCTTCCAAATGGATCTGTTTCCACATCCTCCTATTAGAGTCTTCAATGATGAAGTTATGCACCCATTGACCATACTGTCGAGATATATCTTGTTCTAAGTCCTTGAAATCAGGATCATCTCTAAGGGGTATATCCTTAATCCATCTATCATTCCAAAAACTAACTTTCCTTCCATTTCCAATTTTCCACCTTAAACCTTTTTGTAGGAGAGATCTTGTTTTTTGAATATTATTCCAAAAAAATGATCCTTTCATTGCATTAGCCTCCTCCAAAAATCTATTTTTATTCCTCATATATTTGCTTTTAGAATTTTAACCCAAGTCATCTTCTCATCTGTGACTAGTTTCCAGCCTTGTTTCCCCATGAGAGCTTTGTTCATCAGTTTTAGCTTCCTAAAACCAAGTCCTCTAGCTTCCTTCCTAACACATACCTTGTCCCAAGCCACAAGAGCAATTCTCTTCTTTTCTTCCATTCCAATCCATAGAAAATTCCATTGAATCTATTCAATTCTCTCCCAAATTTTCCTAGGCATTTTGAACAAGGACATGAAATAGATGGGTATACTTTGGAGAGTAGCTTTTACCAATTGAGCTTTACTTGCTTGGCTGAGAAGGGTCCCTTTCCAACCTACCAATTTTTTAGCAAATCTTTCCACCATTGGATTCCACCATTCCTCTTTCATTCTACCATTGAAAAGAGGCATTCCCAAATATGTTGCTAGAAGACTTCCAATTTCACACCCAAAAATTCTAGCAATCCTGTTTTGTCTTACCAAAGGTGTATTAAGAAAGAAAGCAACCTTCTCAAAAGTTTCCAAAATGTATATTTTTCATCTACAAATTATTGATGAGTTATCATATTAAGAATTGAAGCTGGTCTAATTCCATCTATTTTACCTTCATTTGTAGTAGATGAAATAGTCCTATCCAAAGTTTCAACCATGATTTTAAAAAAATAAGGATAAATAGGATAACCTTACCTTAATCCCCTTGAATTTTTAAAATATCCAACAACAACCCCATTGATGATAACTGAAAATATTGTTTTCGTAATACATTCCTTGATTAGGTCAATCCATTGTGCATGAAAGCCAAAATTTTCCAAAACTTTTACAAGAAAACTCCATGAAACTCTATCATACACTTTGTTAATATCCAATTTCAACAACATCCCTACTTTATTACTTTTATCAATTGAATGAATAACCTCATGTATAGTTATGATGCCATCCAAAATTTGTCTACCCATCACAAATCCCCCTTGCTGTGAATCAATAATAAAAGGTAAAATATACTTCAACCTATTTGCAATCACCTTAGTAATAATATTATATAAAGTATTACAAAGACTGATTGGTCTAAAGTCTTTAAAAACCTTAGCCCCAACAATTTTAGGAATCAAAACCAAAAAAGTAGAATTAACATCCCTTGGTATAAGATTGGATTTCTGAACCTCCATCACTACACTAATGACATCAGATCCCAAAATTTTCCAAAATATTTGATAGAAGGTAACTTGAAACCCATTAGGACTCGAGGCCTTTTCCCCACCCATTCCAAAAATTACCTCTTTAATTTCCTCCTCCTTGAAAGGACTGATCAAGTAGTTATTATGCTCCTTAGTAACAAGAGTTGGAATATTATGGAGTGAACTCATTGCCTCTTCATAAATCATTTTCTCTTTTCCAATCAGATCATTGAAGAAATGGACAGCTTCATTTCTAATCTCCATGATATTATCTATGACTCTATCATCTTCCATATAAATTTCTCTAATCTTATTACAACTCCTATGCTTCAAAACTGAAGTATGGAAGAAAATAAAATCAACAAGGTAAGGGTGTGATCAATAAAAGCAAAGTACATAAAAGTAAATAGAATAAAAAATCATAGTGGGACTTCCATGTGATCAAATCAGCCATTAAGACATAACTGAATAATGATAGTGTGGTTGTCATTCATTAAGCTTTTGAATTAGTGGAAAATAAGACTAATCGTGTTGAGGAATATTACATTATTTAGTACATGCTAATGTACCCCCATGGTACCTTCATGGTACAATTTTAAATATGTAATAGATTAGGGTTGAGTCTATAGTTTAGAAGTGTGATTTATATTTCCCCTTTCATGTAAGTGTTAATGTGTAGGAAATGCACAAGTGTCATGTAATAGTGCAATATGCAGGAAATGCATGTGACATGTAAGTTAGATGTTAAGTTTATATTGAGAGAATGTGCACAAGTGTCATGTATCCACGTATGCAAATATGTAATATGGGTATGTGCACAAGTATCTTAGATTATGAGTGCATGTATAAGAGTAAGAGTCATGTAGATTTGTGCAAGTGTTGTAGAGTCAAGTGTCCATCTAGTATGCAAGTGGTAAGATGATAAGCCAAGAGTCATGAGACTTGTCATATGGAGAGCAATGGTCAAGTACTTGAAGATTCATATTACTATGGCTATATTATGGAGATAATGAAGATCCAATATTCATATCATTGTCTGATTGTAAGAGGAAGGAAGTAATAAAGCTTGTATACAAATTTTTAAGTAATTAATATTGTAAGTTTTCTTTATGCACAGTTCATAAATAATTTAGGCTATTATATTCATATTTGATTATATAAATGAATGTTTATTTCAATATTATATAGGCCTTGATATACATATTAATTTTCTCATATATTATTCTACTCATATTATTATTTTGACATTTAATATTGTGGCTATTTTATATTGGGACCTATGATATTTTGTGGTAGTAAGGCTTAAAAATCTAATAGTGGTATCCGAGCTACCACCAAAATCTATCCATTTTTTATAGAGTTTATTGAGCCACCATTATTAATTAAATTTTTCCACTTTTGATAAAGTTGATTTAGAGTCTGTCCACTTTGAAGGCATCACAGGTTTGGAATCTATTTTTTTAAAGGTATTATTAAGTAGAAAAGGCTGGGGTCTTTCCACTTGGTCGAAGGAAAACCAGTGAAGACTAGGACTCAAATATATTGAAGAAAAAGGGTCAACTTAGAAGAAAAGTTGGACATTGATAGAGAATAATCCAACTTAGAGAAAAATTGGATATTCAATATTAAAGATTGCTGATTGAAGATTGAGGTATAATAAATTCAAGAGATAGTTGATCATTAAGGGATTTACAGTGCTATCCAAACATTGATATTGGGTTCTCTAGTAAGGAGAAGAATCATATTGAATTCTTAGGTGCGATCTATGACATTGAAGATTGTATCTTAGGAGGATGAGAAGCTTCCTACAAAATATAAAGAAGAATTAAATATTCCATAGAATAATAGAATAGAGAAGATAAGCAAAGTAGAGAAGAAGCAAAATAGAAGATAAGTAAAGCAGAGGATAAGTAAAGCAAAATATAAGCAAAGCATAGAGAGTAAAGCTTTCTAAAGCTATTTGAAGAAATAAAATATTCACTACATTAGTGAAAAGTATAAGAAATTATTATTTTATCTAAGGTAAGCACCATCAAATATTATAGTGCTAATATTCATTGAAATGTTGCTCCCAAGTCAAGTGCATATTAAAATAAGGATCAAGCATAAAAAACAAAAGAGTCAGTGTTAAGTGAAAATATAGAAGCACTAATAGCATACATCCATAAGCCAAGTACAGAGAGTAGAAGAAAACTCACAAGGAGCATTTGGATACCAATAAAGAGATACGAAGCATAAATCTCACATTAAGATGCAATCATTTTCTAGTGAAGTAAATTGCTCACTAAAGGAGAAGTGGATAATAGAAGATCCTGTGGACATCAAACTATGATACGAGCACTAGGTAGAGATCTAAGCATCAACAAGAGGCCTGAGCACTAGCTAGAGACCTAAGCACCAATGAGTCACAAGAGCACCAACAAGTGACTAGAGCACCAATGAGTGACCAGAGCACCAATGAGTGACTTGAGCGTCAACATAAGTAAAGAAAGAGGGAGACCTATAACCAAATAATGAACAATATAAAGGTGAAGAGACAAGAAGACTACCATATATCCTAGTGAAGAAAAGCATATAGTGAAGTGACGACAAACTAGTGTGTAGCTAAGCCAAACAAAGACTAGTGAAGAGATAAGAAAACAAGGTGGAGACTAGCGAAGAGGCAAGGAAATAAGCAAATGCATAATGATTGAGAATGATAATGTTGCTTATAATAGTAATGTATTCTAGAAATATTAGCTTACAAATGTAACTTATTTAGGAAACACAAATGATATTATTACTAATAGCTAATGTAATGCCAAGTGACTTTAGGGTTAAGCTTGGTGTGTTAGAACAAGTGTTTGCTTAAATTGGAGGGCAATAAAGTTAGTGTAGTGCATCCAATGAATGTTAAGTACAATTAATGAATGTTATGGCATTGAGTAAATGCTAGTGCATCTAGTGAACGAATTGAAGTGCAAGCCAACTAAGGATAAAAGGAAGGTTAGTTATAATTAAGTTTTTAATTGCTTTTATTTTTAAGGTTAAGGAGTGATAAGATGATTATAACTTTAGAAGGTGATTCAAATTTAATTAGTAGGATTTATAAGAATTAGTTATAATTATAAGTTTTTGATTTTTTTGAAAAGAGTGGAGTGATAAGGATATCTACATTAATTGTTTTAAAGTTTAATCAACATTAGAAGAAATTTGAAGTTTTTTTAGATAGAATATTTATTTTCGCAAGTTTTTCAATTTTAGAAAAAATTGAAATTGAAAAATATATTAGAAGTTTTTTTCTTCAAATTTTGCAAATTTAATTTGGAGTTAAATGTTAGAGTATATTTTAATTTTACTAGGATAGTATGTGTTCCAAGATATTCTTGTTATCATTTTTTTCTTATCCTGGTTTGTTAATTCTAAAGGGTTGTGATCCATTTCGTTATACCTACCTCATGATCTATGGCTCATATCGCACCTCTTGTTGAACGGTGGATATTCACCCCTTCTCATTTTTGTTATGATTGGATGGTTGATATTATACACCCTTGCCTATTTAAGCAAGGCTTCTCCATTGAGTAATACAATCATATTTAGAGCTTATTCTTTCGTGTTTTATTGTGATGCTTTTCAATATTCTTTGATCTTGGGCTTGGAATGTTATTTTGTGTTAGCTAACATTCCTTTCATGGTATCAGAGTGTTGAGATTGTTGAAAGCATCCATTGAAATATTTTACATGTTTTTCCCATCTTTGAACATGAAAGAGGAAGCTCGTTTGGATCTGCTTTAGGACACCGTTCGTGCATGAGATCTGCTAGATTTACCGCTATGCATTGTATTTCTTCATATCTACTCTTGTTGATTTGATTTGTGATTCTGAGGGATATATTTGAGCATCGTGAGGACGTCAAGAACAAAGAACGAATTCTAGTTGAGATATATTTTGTGCGGCTCCTACGATCATTGTAACACTATTTTTTGGGCTAATTTCCACTGTCAACACAATTTTTAAGGCCTGATTTCACAAAATTCAATCATTTTTGTAATAAAACATGTTTTTGATATCTAAAACGTGATTTGAATGGCTAAAACATGATTTTGATAGCTAAAAATAGCGTTTTTGATGGCTAAATCATGATTTCAACGAGCGAATTTTCAACAAATTTCAACTTTTTTAATGGATGGATTTCAATTTTTCTATGGATGGATTTAGATTTAACGGTAGATGCAATTTTCCAGTGGAAGGGTTTAAAATTTTCTGGCAGACGGAATTTAATTTTTTGATGGATGGATTTTTTTCTCGATGAACGGATTTTGATTTTTTGGTAGACGAATTTTTATTTTTCGACAGATGGGTTTCAACATTCCAGACCTCATGTTTGGTGGGTCTTTATATTTAATCAAATTTAAAATTTTCAACGAACGAATTTCAATTTCTCGACGGACAGATTTCAATTTTACAGCAAATGAATTTCAATTTTACGGCAAATGAGTTTCAATTTTTAGGTGGACGAATTTTGATTTTCCAGTAGACAAATTTCCATTTTTTGATGGATGAATTTTTGTTTTTCGGTGGACAGATTTCAATTTTTCAACGAGCGGATTTCTAGTTTTTGGTGGATGAATTATGATTTTTTGGTAGATGGGTTTCAGCATTATGGACCTCAAGTTTGGTGGGTCTTTATATTTAATCATTTTTTATTAAATATTTGTTGTTCAAAGTTTTAATGGTGTCCAAATTAAATATTTGAGCCTCTTTCTAATTAATTGCATAATCAGAGCATTCAAAGTCTATTTTCAAAACCGTAACAAGCGTTGGATTTGTCTTCCTGAGTCAGATCTCTTCAACTCAGCACTCCATCTGTTTGAAGGTCATTTTTTTTGGCATCTAAAGTATTTTTTGGCATCAAGTTTTGGAGCTTTGGAGGTTTTTTTCAAATATTGAAGTATTTTTACTTCATATCTTGTTCATTTTTCATCCGTTTTCGATGGAACCTATTCTTTGTATAAAAATATAATTATAAGTCTTATTTATAAAGTTATTTTTTGTAGGATATCTCTTATTATATTAAGACAATAAAATCTTTTTGGGTGAAGGGTTGGTATTTGTTGTTGGTGCAAATTTTTGCACCCTTTATGTTGTTTGGCTTCCTTTCTTGTGGTGTTTGCAAGATGAATTCGTTATCTTTAATTGAGCCCTCTCACACCATATAATTATCACACATGGAAACCACACATGCTAAAACTCCTTTCACAAAAAGGTCTATTACATCTTCTTGAAGAGAAAAAACTTGTTTTCACAAAAAATATGAGGTCTTTGTTCAAAACAAAAAAATGAATGAAGCAAGGGGCTTCATTAACACACATGTCAATGAGAGTCTTTGGTTTCACTTAGATGGTTGTATAACTCCTTTTCAATGTTGGGAAAAATTAGAGAAGTTATTTGGCAAAGTTGATCACATAAGGTCTATGCAACTTGATGCGAAACTCACAACTTTATCTCCTAATTATTTCCCACCATTGTTGACTATCTCACAAAATTCAAAGAGCTCTTGACATAGTTTAAGGGAAGTGGTAAAACTAAAACTGAATAAGAATGTATGTATCTCATTTTGTGAAAGTTAAGAGGGCCATTTAAAATCTTTACCTCGACCATTCTCTCTACCATGCATGCTCTTGGTGCAAACTTCAAATGTCCCACTTTAGAAGAGTTTTGTGATAGACTTACTCATGAAGAAATCAAACTTTCCACTCTTGAGTCTCCCACCTCTTTGTATAAAGCTTTAGTAGCATCAAATTCTAAAGGAAAATGCAAGCCCAAACCTAAGCCTATAAGCACTTCATCTCCTTCACAATCAAGTCCTAAACCAAAAGAATCCAAATCCAAACCTAAAGAGTCTTCCAAGAAAAATGATGTCTAATGTCAGTTGTACCTATTGTGGGGGAAATGGTCATTCAACGACCAAATGTTGGAAGAAGTTGCATGACTTAGAGGATGCCATGAAGAAACACAAAATTGATGTTCCCATAGAACATGGTAAGGCTTTGAATATCCAAGGAAGATATTCTATATCTTGTTCAGATAATTGGGTTTTGGATTTTGGTGCTTCACACCACATGACTTATTCTAAGGAGTCTTTTACATCTCTTTGTTTGAGTTCAACCTCCAAAATTGAAGTTGGAGACTCATATTTTATTCCTATCAAAGGAAAAGGTGATATTTTGTTAGATGGTGGTCACATCAATGATGTTCTCTATGTTCCAAACATTACCACCAATATTTTTTCTATCTATCAAATTTTTAACTCTGGGATGGGAAATATTGTTTTGTTCACACCACAAGGAGCTGAAATTAGAAGTTTGTTGGAACCACATTCATTGATTGCATAGGGAATTGTTGATCATAGAGTGAGACTATATAATTTTGAGGATTTTGATGATACTTATTTAGGTACTTGCTTAGTTTCTCATGAAAATTTTGAGAGCAAACTTTGGCATGAGAGATTTGGACATCTCAATTACAAGTGTTTAAGGGAGTTGAGCAATCATGATATGGTTGTTGGTTTACCAAAGGTTTCATGTATTGATGGTGTGTATCTTGGTTGTGCAATTGGGAAACAAAACCAAGACTCATTTTCCAAAGGTAAGTCACATAGAGCATCTTCACCCTTGGAGCTTGTACAGAGTGATTTGATGGTCTTCCCACATGCCTCTTTCAAAGGAGCTAAATATGCGTTAAAATTTTATAGATGATTTCTTGAGGTGTACTTGGCTATATTTTCTCAAGTACAAGAGTTATGTTTAGTCCCATTTTAAAGTCTTTAATGCTTTGGTCGAGAAACATGATTCTTGTTACATTAAAAAGCTTCACACAGATAATGGGGGGGAGTATTTTAGTAAAGAATTTTTAGATTTCCTTATGGCACATGGTATTTTTCATCAACATTCTATCCCTCACACACCATAGAAAATAACAAAACCTTGAAAGAGATGACTAATTTCATGATGCACTCTAGGGATTTGCCACATATCTTTTGGGTTGAAGTAGTTAACAGTAAAAATTACATTCAGAATCACACACCCCACAGGTTACTTGAGCATATGAATCTAGAGGAGGCTTGGTATGGAACTAAGCCTAATGTATCATTTTTTAGAGTTTTTGGAAGCTATGCTTGGGCCTATATTCTAAATAAAAAATGAAAGGATTTGGATAGGAAGAGCAAGCAACTCATTTTTGTTGGCTATTACGAGGACATGAAGGCTTATTGACTTCTTGATCCTGATAAACATGATATTGTTTTATGAACACATGTTTAGTTCGATAAGAATCTTCTTCCTCATGATTCTTCTCTTCCTACTTCATCTTCTTCTTCTTCTTCTTCACTAGATAATCCTCATAATACTTCCATTGTTGATCAGATTGAGGAATATCTTGATGAAGAACCTATTGTTGAGGATCCTACACCAACTATCACCATGCCTAGATGGGCATGTACCACAATTGAGGAGGCAACAAATTTCATTTAGGATCTTCCACCTTCCAAACATGATCATGCACATTCTATAGGTACTGGTATTGTTTGTCAATTATTTTGAAGTGATCCACAATATTTTTATAGGCTCATGGGATACAAGAGTGGGATGATGCTATGGTAGATGAGTATTCTTCTTTGATGAAGAATCACACTTGGGATATTGTTCCTCTTCCTAAGGAAAGAAATTTGGTTTGTTGTAAGTGGATTTATTGAACCAAATATGCAGTATATGGGTTCATTGAAAAGTACAAAGCACGTCTTTTGGCTAAGGGCTTTTCACAGGTTGAAGATATTGATTACTCTAAGACATTTTCTCTTATCACCAAGATGGATTCATTTGAGCTTGTACTTGTTATCAGATGGATGTGAATAGTGCATTCTTGCATGGATATTTGCAGGAAGATATTTATCTGGAGCAACCTTCTGGTTTTGTTTAGGATTCTTCTCTTGTTTATCAACTACGGAGATCACTCTATGGTCTCAAACAGACTCCTTAGGCTTGGTATGAGAACCCAAAGACAGGGCCAAGAAAAAAGAGAAATATCCCAAAGAAAGGGCGACACAGGCGGAGGCATCTGGTTTGGAGAAAAAAAAAAGATGCGAAAGTGAGAGAAAAAGGTAGTTGAATTGACAACTCTGCAACATCCCCTCTTTCAGTACTGGTATTGCTTAGTCACCCACAAGGAGGTAGATCTATTGCACTTAGAAATTGAATAAGCGCATAGGGAATATTTGACCATGAATTTGCTATCAGCTATCTACCATTCACATCTATATTTTTACACATGCACACTGGTACATCACTGCTCAAAATTCATAAAGGCAGTTTCACTCTTCTATGACGTCCAGTCAAGAACAATTCGGAATGCTTAGACACTGTCATTGTTTACCATTATGGTTGACTCCATTCGAGAAACTTTTTCTTATGGGAAGAAACACTCACCCGAGTTCATTCCAAGAAAAATACACACAGATGAAGAGGGTGAAAGATACCAATCAACACCGGAGATACAATGTTTTGCAAGGGAACAACTATGGAATGTCATAGCTGTAGGCAAATTTTCCCTATTTCTGAGACCCCTTAATAAGTTCACAAGCCCTAAAATTTTCTCTATTATGGCATACGTATCAGGTCTTCCAATAGACGAATGGGTGTATGACTGGCAGGTTTCGATAGCGCAATCAGTATTGGAAAATGAAATTTATTTTCCTTCTAAGGTAAGGCCAGGTGCTATTCCAGTCTTTTATGACTAGGAAATGTTTTTAGTGTGGTAATTGAATGGATGTTTAGCTCATGCTCGACGTGTTGACCCTAAGGATGAACAATTTCAACTCTCCTCTCTGCTATTTTGGTATTTCTTCTAGCATATGCATGAAAACTTCCCCAGCATAGAAAAAAATCAGACTGATGAAAATGACAACCTTGCACCAGTCTACCTCTGGATGAACAACCTATACAGAAGCGAGTCTTACTACATTTTCAATCAGGTTTTCCTCAGGCCAGCTCTAAAGATAGTATACGAACAGTGTGAGTGGGTCCCAATGGAGTTAAGGTACCAGTTGATAGATGAACAGTTGGGGGACACTTTTTTGCTCACCTAGGGCCTAGTAATTAGAGTCTATGGGTTTACATAAAAGCCTTTTCTATTGCCCTATTACACCACTCCCTATGTTTTCTCCTTAGATGTTTCCCGATAGCTTGACCAAACCAATGAATAATACAAAAAAGGTCAGGGTATGAGGATGGTAGTCTATACTCCTTTCAAGTTTGGGGGCTTTTAGATAACCCAGTGTGGTCAGAACGTTGTTCTGACGATAACACTTTCTGACTACAGACTGGTTGAGCTTCCCCACCATTGGAAATGGGACCCACACGACATTATTCAGCAGAACCTCCATGTCAAATCTTTTCACTCTTGCCCCAATCATGATATGGAGTGCCAGTGTAACAATCTATTGCGTCTGGTGTTGGCAATTTGAGTTATTTTGTGTTGTCATTGATGTCACATGTATCATTGATGTCACATGGATCACATTGAGTTTTGATGGAAAAAGCACTTCATAAATAATAATTTATGATATTTTGGAGAGCATGGATGTATACAGGGTTTTGTGGCACAAGAGGCATATAATATTTAATATTTAAATATTATATTAATGGTTTTTATTAAAACCAATGGTAAAGGTTTTTATTAAAACCAATGATAAGGGTTTTTAATAAAACCAATGGTAAAGGTTTTTATTAAAACAAATGATAAGGGTTTTTATTAAAACCAATGGTATGTTAAAATATTATTATTGTTATAATGTGCACTATGCCTATAATTGACAGGTTGACATTTGTCTTCTGCCACTTGTCCCTGTCTTCAATTTGAGTTGGAGTGGTGTCTTCTAAAAGACACTTGGAGTGGAGCTTATGACACTTGTCATATCTCCCTCCTAAGATTGATGCTTATATATTGTAATATAACTTGTAAATAAAGTGTGCCTTATTTTTCAGTCCTATCATTTGGTATCAGAGTGGTGAGATCCACCTATGGGGACTGGTTTGAGTATGGAGTCAGGGAGTATGCTCTTCACTCATTGAGTGGATCAAAAACCAAAAACTCCATAGAGGAAAATCCTCGCCATCCAAGGACATACCTCTTTCCAAATTTTTAGGGTCTCTATGTTGAAGTTATGGAGTTGGTCATCCCGATTGTAGAGGGATATGCACACTATGAGAGTTGAAGGATTGTTTCACGCTCAGGAGCTACGGTCACCGTGCACAGATCACCTGAAGTCTTCCATTTTTAGACCTATTTTGTCTCTTTCAGATCTAAAGGTTGTCAAAGTGAGATTTTTTAAATCAGATTAGGTGTTATATATTTTGGTGGTGTGGATGCTTTGGAGGGAGATAATCTAGAAGAGAAAGAAAATTATTTTTTTTAAATTATCTGCATCATCTGTATTTCTAAGATCGTATTCATGTTACTGGTTGTTTTAGATTATACCCATGTTTTACTTTAGAGTTCGCTATTAACACATGCTAATATTGTTGTACGAGAGCTAAGATCTCCAAATTTGATGCCAACATTGTGAGAACATCCGCGATCTCCTACGCACATGTTTCTGAAGATTCCCTTAGTTTGCAGCAGATGAGATATTCCATGCATACAAAGAGAGTACAGAGCAATAATTTTATTACATGGGATATGGCATTGACCATTTTTTGTTAGAACTTGATGAAAAGTTCAAACATAGTATCTTGTTGTCTAAAAAATCACTAGGCAACTGTATCCATTATTGGAGGTGTTTTGCTTTCAGTTTATAACTGAAGCCCTGTGATCCATGAGCAGCTTTTCAAGCTCTAGGATTATTTTTTCATTAAAAACATTTCACACG
Source organism: Wollemia nobilis (assembly GCA_028583015.1). Taxonomy (NCBI): domain Eukaryota; kingdom Viridiplantae; phylum Streptophyta; class Pinopsida; order Araucariales; family Araucariaceae; genus Wollemia; species Wollemia nobilis. Next base: position 12,294,564 of record JAQPPZ010001106.1, read on the forward strand.
TGATTGATATTAATTGACAAAGTTTGGTTCGATAACAAACGCCCCCTCCCCCACATGACATTTTAAAGGTTTTAAATTAAAATTTCATTTTCTTCAGGTTCATGTTAAAGGTGATTTTTTTATCGATGTTAAATCCGCTATGGAGGGGAGTCGTCACCATCGAAGAACAGTTTTGAGTGACGTGATATCTCACATCGTCTGCTCGTAGTGGTGCTTCCAGTTCTTGTTATCTCTCATCTTCCAAATACAGCATAGACCTGCAATCTCGTAAATATATCTCATTATTTTGCAACTGAGGGTCTGTCGAAGGTTTTTCGCTTGAGGAGCAAGGATGTACGAAGATGGCGGAGTTGAAGTTGGAAGCGGCAGTGGCAAACTAGCCCTACACTCAACGACCACCGATGGTGGTGATCTCGTTCCAGTTGAAACTCTTGCCACGTGGAAAGCACCTGTCATCCACGACAACGGGTAGTGAAGGTTTTGATTTGGGAGAAATCTTTTTTAAATTTGAAATTTAAACTTAAATATTGCAAGGCAACAATACTAATTTAGGTATATGCTTTATGAGATTCTAAGAATTATTTTTTCGTTCTTATATGCTCATAAGTACACTTGGAATATTGGTAGCAAATTTTTGTAAAACCCTGAACTTAAGCAATATATTCCAGAGTAGCACTCGTATGGGTGACCACTTGGGAAGTCCTGGAGCTGCACACATTTTTAAGTGTCATTGTTTTTACCTTTTTTAAGCATCAAATTGTATCCGACTATAGGCTTATTTATAGTCGTTGGAAAGCGATTTTTGAGAGGAATCTATTGGTGTGATTATTTTTTAGTTTTGAGGTCATTTACTCAACTAAATTTTAAATTGAAGTTCTCATTGTAAAAAAGAGTGCATTTTCGATTGCATCCGACACTCTTGAACAAAAATTTTGGCAAACTTGTAAGAGGCACAATTCTAAGTCTTTGGGGGGACTTTAGGCCAAGTTATTCATTCACTTTGGCAATATTGGGGGTAATTTTATCCTTGAAGGCATTGAACTTGTATCATTTTTTAGGTACATTTGGGGCTAATTTTTTAGCCAAGTTTCCAATACAAATCATCCTATCAAGGGGTGATTTAGGGCCCCTTGTCCCTTGTCGATGGATTCATTTTGTGGCACTCTCTTGGCCACTTGGTGTTTGTTGCTTGCATCTTCTATTTGGGCTTTGTCTACATTTTATGCTTGCTATTACCCTTACATGACCTTGGGTTTTATAATTGTAATCAAGTGTAGTTCCATTGCATACACACTTGACACTAAGCCATATACAAGCAAGCAAACACATACAAGCATCTTCTCATAAAGCAATAAGACATTGACACATCTATTGTAACAATTCTAAAAGAAGCAAGCAAGCATCACATTTTTATAACCACCTATGTTCCACGTATCAATCTGCTCATATACCTATAGTCTCCCTCACGTAAGGGCAGGTTATTGAGTAGTTTGGTATAAAGGTCTGGTAGGTTATTCCCTTTAGAATTGCCTATGTTCCACGTATCAACTACTCAAATGCTTATAGTCTCCCTCACGTAAGGGCGGCTATATTTAGAAGTTTGGTATAAAGGTCTAGAAAAATTATAATTCTTACCCTCTTTGAATAGAAAAAGGCACTTGTGTTCAACTTAACCCTCCCACTGTTGGAATCACTTGAAGATTCAAAGTGGAAAAACTAGGCGAACCCTCCTCTGGATATTCAGTGGTGTACCCTAGATTTTTTTGAGGGCTCTAATTTGGCATTTTTCATTCTTACTTCATCCTTTGTTGATCTCCCTTTTCTTTTAATCCTTTTCTAAATCATGGCTACTACAAATCTATTAAGTGGACTTACAAAGAAACTTGAAGGAGCACAAACTTTTACAAATTGGAAGTATGATATGGAATCAATATTAATGATGAATGACATGTGGGACTTTGTGAAATATAGGCAGGCTAATGAAGACCCACTAACTGCACCTACAGACCCTAAAGAAAAAGCACAATTTGAGAAGAATTCTAATATAGCTTTAAGTCTAATCAAGCTAGCTACAGGAATTCAATGTAGAGAAATTGTAAGGGCTACAAAAACACCTAAACAAGCATGGGATGCTCTCAATAGATTGTTTGATAGGCCAAGTCAAGATAATATTTTATATCTCAAACAAAAATTGCACAATCTATGTTTGAAAGGCTCACTTACCGATTATCTTATGGAAGTGAATTCTATTAAGAATGATTTCTTAGCTGCTGGTAAGAACTTAGATGATAATGAGTTAATTCCAATAATGTTGCATGGTATTCCTTCAAAGTTTCACTCCTATGCTACCATGTTAGACTTGAGTGGTAAAACAATGAATTCCACACTTGACGATATTGAGATCCTACTTAAGAAACATGAGCAAGCCCTAATCAAAGATGAATAATTTGAAGCCACATTAGCAGATTTTGCCACCAAGGCAACTTTATAGCCTAAAAAAATAAGGGTCAAAATCAGCACAATCAAAATTAAAGAGGTAGACAGCATCAGAGATACGCACAGTACTAGTAGTAGCCAAATCAATAGTACCAGCAGCAACCACATCAGCAACAGTACCAACAACAACCAAATCAGCAGTACCAGCAACAGCCAAGATGCCAAACAAGACCTCAAGGAGGTCAAAACAACAATCAACAAGGGTGTGAATATTGTGGAAAATAGAATCATAATGTTTCTAATTGCTATAAAAGGAAAAGAGAACAGGGAGAACCACAAATTAATAATCTGAACACATTGTATGCAACCAACCAAGTTAATGTTGAAGATAAAGAATGTTGGTATATTGATTCTGGAGCAACAAAGCACATGATAAGAAGGCAAGATTGGTTGACCAAGGTTCAACATACATCAAATCAATTCATTACTTTTGGTGATGAAAGTGCTCTACCCATTGAAGGTGTTGGGGAGGTACCACTTACTTTGCATGATGGTAATAATATTCCCACAACATATGTTTTGTATGTGCCTGGTCTTAAAAGGAGTCTTCTTTCTATTGTACAACTTATAGATAAGGGCTATAATGTCTATTTTGAAAAAGACAAATGCTACATTAAGGAACCCAATGGCAATGTCAAGGCCATGGGAGTGAAAAAGGATGGTGTTTACTACCTCCTTACAAAATCTGTAACACAAACATCTTTGCATACAACAACTACTTTCTCTTTGGAGTACATGTGGCATGAAATATTGGGACATTTAAATTTTAATAATCTTCAAATGATGGCTACAAAAGGATTAGTTAAAGGACTTCCACATCTTAAGGAGTCAAAATGTTTTTGTGAGCCATGTGTAATAGCCAAACACCATAAGCAACCATTTGAAATAGGAAAGGCATGGAGAGCCAATAGACCTTTGCAATTGGTTCATTCAGACATTTGTGGGCCAATGTTTGTTCAATCTTATACTGGGGATAAACACTACATCACTTTAATTTATGATTATAGCAGAAAGGTATGGATCTACCTAATTCAATATAAGTTGCAAGCCCTTGATAAGTTCAAAGAATTCATAACACTTTTTGAAAGAGAAAGTGGCTATCAAATCTCCACCTTAAGATCAGATAATGGTGGAGAATATGTCTCCAATGAATTCTTTAATTTTTGTAAGTATCATGGGATAAGGAGGCAATTCACAACCCCTTATACCCCGTAACAAAATGGAGTTGCTGAGAGGATGAATCAAATAATCACAAATAGGGCAAAATCAATGTTACATGTTGCTATATTACCTAACTCATTTTGGGGAGAAGTTGTTCTTACTATTGCATACTTGACTAATAGGTCATACACAAAGGCCTTACATGAAAGAACACCTGAATAAGCATGGAGTGGAAGGACGCCCTATGTGGGCCATTTGAGAATCTTTGGATGTGATGCCTATGCTCATATTCCTCATAAGAAAAGGAAGAGGTTTGATGATAAGAGCCAAAAATGCATCTTTGTTGGCTATAGTGATAGTTCCAATGCATACAAATTATATGAACCTATTTCCAAGAAAATCATTTTATCTAGGTATGTTACCTTTCATGAGTATCCCCCATCTAATCCTCCTAAGGCCCCCACTTTAGAAATAACTAATGAAATAGTTGCTCCATTCATGCATACAATATCATCTAGTCCTTCTCCTTCACTCATAAATCAAAAACTTCATCCACAAGAAGAACTTCCTACAAATGATCCACGTCCTCCATCTCCTCCTCCTAATGATCAAGTAACATCATCCAATCCTTTACCCAAGTGGGTTCAAGCCACAATAGATGAAGCCCAAAATCATTTGCCCACCTATACAGGTAAAAGGCCTTCAGCCCTAAGACACCACATGAATTATACCCTAATGGCCAAAGTCCTTAGCCAACCTGAACCTTCTAATGTCAAAGAAGCACTTGGTGATCCTAAATGGGTTCATGCCATGGATCAAGAATTAGGTTCCATTGAAAAAATCACACTTGGGAGCTAGTTGATTTACCCAAAGGAAAATATACCATTGGCACAAAATGGGTATACAAAGCAAAATATAAAGCAGATGGCTCACTAGATCGCTACAAGGCTCGCCTAGTAGCTCAAGGCTATAAGCAACAAGAGGGAATTGATTATGAGGATACCTTTGCTCCTATGGCTAAGATGACTACAATCAAGATAGTTATTGCTATGGCAGCTCAAAAACATTGGCCAATATATCAAATGAATGTCAAAAGTGCATTTCTCAATGGTCATTTGAAGGAGTAAGTGTATGTAAAACAACCACCAGGGTACATAGTTGAAGGTCAAAAAAACAAAGTCCTTAGATTAAAGAAAGCTCTATATGGGTTGAAGCAAGCACCTCAAGCTTGGTATGCAAATATTGACTCCTATTTTCTCAACCTTGGTTTCACTAGATTTGTAGCAGAATCTACTCTCTATGTGAAACATTGGAGGAACCGCATCATTTTGGTTACATTGTATGTGGATGATCTTCTCATTACAGGTGATGACATAGAATGAATAAGGTTGATCAAGGAGGACTTATGCAAGAACTTTGAGATGACAGATTTAGGCCTTCTCCACTATTGCTTAGGAATATAGGTATGGCAACAACTTGGTAAGATTTTTATCTCACAGGCTAAGTACATTCAGTCTATTTTGGAGAGGTTTCACATGGAGGGGCCCTCTCTAAATCCCATGGAAACTAGATTGAAATTGGTAAATAATGATTAAGAAGAAAGGGTTGATGGTACACTTTATAGGCAAACTGGTTGGAAGTTTGATCTACTTAACTTCAACTAGACCAGATATTTGCTATTCAATTGGCCTTATTTCCAGATTCATGTAGGATCCTAAGAAGAGCCATTGGATAGCAGCTAAGAGGATTGTGAGATTCCTAAAGGCCACACCTCATCATGGCCTTATGTATAAATCAAGTGATAATTATTCTTTGATTGGATACATAGATTTAGATTGGGCCAGTTGTCCTAAAACTAGAAGATATACATCAGGTTATTACTTTCAATTAGGCCAAGGCTCTATTTCATGGAGCACAAAGAAGCAGAACACAGTTTCACTATCTTCAACAGAAGCAGAATATAGAGCAGCAGTTGAGGCAACTAAGGAGGCAATATGGTTGAGGTAATTAATTAAGGATATTGGGTTATTCATACATGGTCCAACATATATATATATTGTGATAATCAAAGTACCATCAAGATGACCAAGAATCAAGTTTTCCATGCTAGAACAAAGCACATTGAGATCCATCATCACTTCATTAGAGAAATGGCCCAAGAATACATTATACACATGGAGTATGTACCAACTCAATATCAAGTAGCAGACATCTTCACCAAGTCACTTGGGAAAGACAAGTTTTCTCAGTTTAGCAATTTGCTATATCTATGTAAAAAAAGTCAACATTAAGGGGGAATGTTATCTAATGTTGACTTATCTTTTTAGGATAGTGCACATTAAGGAAGAATGTTAGAATATTATTATTGTTATAATGTGCACTATGCCTATAATTGACAGGTTGACATTTGTCTTCTGCCACTTGTCCCTGTCTTCAATTTGAGTTGGAGTGGTGTCTTCTGAAAGACACTTGGAGTGGAGCTTATGACACTTGTCATATCTCCCTCCTAAGCTTGATGCTTATATATTGTAAGATAACTTGTAAATAAAGTGTGCCTTATTTTTCAGTCCTATCATGAGAAAGGTTTTTATTTAAACCAATGGAAAGGGTTTTTATTAAAACCATTGGAAAGGGTTTTTCATTAAAACCACTATGCTAAGACTTCTCCAAATAATGATGGATGAAAAGGTTTTTCAAATAAAACCTAGGTGCAAAAAGTTTCATGGCAAAATTCAAAAGAATGAAGGAGATATCCCAATTCAAAGTTAAGAGGTGAATTATTAAATTCTTATTTAATAATTCTAAGGTCTAAAGTTGAATTTTATTATTCGTCGACGTGCAATGGTTGGGGAGATTAATAAAATCCGTCGATGTCATTCGAAGGCATGGAGGTGCATATAAATAAAAGGTAAAACCTTTGTTTATAAGAGATTGGGAATATTGCGCATGAGTGAGAATCGTCGAAAGGGGAGCAATGAAGAAATAAAGAAAAATAATTTTTATTTGAGAGCAAGGTCAAGGAGACAACATGGGAAAGTGACGTCATGTAGGAGCCTATAGCGTAGTTGGTAGTGCACGAACTTTGCACAAGGTAGGTTCGTTGTTCGAATCCCGCTAGGGGCAAAGTGTTTTGCTAAGGAAGGCAATTTGAGTTTTCAGATTTGAGCACAGGCAAAGTTGGGTGTTTGGGATTAAATCCCAATGTGGGCTGATGCCCACGTGGTAAGCACTTCACAATGCTAAGTGAGAGGAACAGAGTTCGACTCCCGCAAAGGTGTGAAGGCGCATTGTTTTTGGCAAGGCATTAACGATTTCGAAGATGGTGAAGGCACATTAATTTTGGCAAAGGCATTTATTTCATAAAAAGGTATTTATCTCTAGCGCATGGTAATATTTGATATTGCCAAAGTTTTGGTGCATTGAAAATCATTTCTATTATAACTAGGGAGTTATAAGGTATTTAGTAAAAATAAATGATTATTGTATGTGCTTAGGGAGTTATAAGGTGTGAAGTTAAATATTTGTGATTGTTGTATGTGGAGTTATAAGGTGTGGAATTAAAAATAAAAGCATAGGTGTTTGTTGTATGTATTAATAAAAATTAGGGAGTCATAAGGTTGAAAAGTGTTGAACTTGTTATATGTTCTAGTGCATGATTTAATTATGAAATTAAACTAGGAACTTGAGACCTAGTTAATTGCTACCTTGAGTTAGAAGACATGCACATGAGTTAGGGTTTGAAGTTGAAGACAAATTGCTTGATTATGTGCCTTGGCTATTAAGAAGAAGTGGATGGATTAGAAAATCAATTTTGTGGATAAAATTGATGCTTGAGTTCATTATTGCTTTAGTGGAGTTCATTGAGAGTATTGCCATTATTGAGGAGGTTTTTGCCATTGCTTGAGGAGATTATTGTTGGTTACTTGTTGAGTACATTGCCACTATTTGAGACCATTGAGGAGATCATTTGCTAGTCACTTGTGGATACATTTATCTTTCATTTGAGGAGATCATTGTTGGCTATTTGAGAGCTCTTTGCTTGAGGGAGTTGTGCTTGTTTCTTGAGAGCTTATTGACATTGCATGAGGAAGATATTATTGAGAACCTATTGCTATCACTTGTGGAGATTGTCCTTGGTTGGTTAAAGTCCTCATTGTTATTGCTTGGAGAGGTTTTCATTAGAGAGCTCATTTGCCATATATTTGAGAGTTCATTGTTGAGCATTGTTATCATCCATTTGAGAGAGTATTTGTCATACATGGTTGAGTTCATTGTTGAGCATTGTTATCATCCATTTGAGAGAGTATTTGTCATACATTGTTGAGATCATTGTGGATCATTGTTGTCATCCATTGAAGAGTACATTGCCATTCATTGTTGAGTTCATCATTGAGCCTTACCTTCATTGATTTGTGGATGAGATTTGAGTGCTACTTGAGCATGATTGATTGAGCCTTTGAGAAGGCTTTTGGGACAAAATTTTGGATAGATTTGAGGCAGATTTTGTGCATGATTGAGTGAGCCTTTGAGAAGGCTTTTGGGATAGATTTGTGGACAGATTTGGGACAACATTTGAGCAGGATTGTTTGAGCCTTTTTGTGAAGGCCTTGAGTACATATTTGGGACAACATTTGAGCAGGATTGTTTGAGCCTTGTGAGAAGGCATTGAGGTAGATTTGTGAGCAGTGAAAGAGATAGAACAGAAATAGAAAAATATACCAACACCAGTTGCCTAGTGAGTAGATCAAATCAATAGATTACCTAGCTAAGCAGATCAGTGGATTGCCTAGTTGAGAAGATCAGTGGATTGCCTAGTTGAGCAGATCAATGGATAGCCTAGCTGAGTAGATCAGTGGATAGCCTAGCTGAGCAGATCAATGGATAGCCTAGCTGAGCAGATCAGTGGAGCCCACCTGAGAAGATCAGGATAGCCTAGCTTTGAGAAGATCAAAGTAATCATTTGTATTGGGATAAGGATCCCTATTTCTTTATAAAATATTATAAGGAGATTATCTTGTGGACTACCCCACATTGGGGGAACCACGTTAAATCTTGTGTCTCAATTGTGTGTGGTGATTTGTGCACTTGCTTACTATTGCTATCTATGTCATTAATGCACACTGCTATATTTGGTTATTGCAATTAAGGATACTAATTGATATTGGTTTGGAAAGAAAGTAAAAGTGGGTGCTATACTATTCACCCCCCTCTCAATATAAGCTTGTGTTCTTCAATTGGTATCAGAGTGGGTTCCTTCGAAAAGACTAACAAGCTTGAAGGTAGATTCTACTAGGTTATAGGATGGACAAATGGTATATTGATAGTGGGTGCTCTAGTCATATGATTGGGTATAAGGATAAATTCATTTCTCTAAGAGGGAACAATAGTGGATCAGTGAGATTTGGTGATAATGCTTCAACTAAAATCAAAGGGAGAGGAACCTTAAGTTTGGATGATGGAAAGACTACTACACAGGGTGTACTCTATGTTGAGGGTCTAAAACACAATCTACTGAGTGTAAGTCAGCTTTGTGATCGAGGGTACATAGTTACTTTTTCCTCTACAGGATGCAAAATCAGGGAAACAAAAATAGGGAAGCTTGTTGCAAATGCAGAAAGAACCAATAACAATCTCTACATGCTCAGCGAAATAAAAAGAGAAAAATGTCTTCTATCTCGAGAAGAAGAAAGTTGGTTATGGCATAAAAGGTTGTGTCATTTGAACTTCGACAACATAGTAAGGATAAGCAACAAACAAATTGTCAGAGATCTACCGAAGATAAAAAGACCTTCAAATACAATTTGTGCATAGTGTCAGTATGGAAAGCAGACAAGATCAAGTTTCAAGGTAAAAGAATATTCCTCTTCCAAGGTTTTAGAATTGATTCATACTGATTTATGTGGTCCTATGAGAACCAAAATCCTGCAAGGTGAAAGCTACTTCATGTTGTTCATAGATGATTATTCCAGAATGACTTGGGTTGTTTTTCTGAAAGAGAAATCAGAGGCATTTGAACATTTCAAAGTATTCAAAGAAATGGTAGAAAATGAAATAGGAAAGAAGATCAAGTGTTTGCGATCAGATAGAGGAGGGGAATTCATCTCTACAGAATTCATTGAGTTTTATGTAGAACATGGAATCAGAAAAGAATACTCAGTAGCAAGGACTCCTCAGCAAAATGGAGTAGTAGAAAGAAAGAATAGAACTCTTGAGAATATGGCCAGAGCAATGCTAAATGAATCAAGAATCTCAGATGGGTTTTGGAAGGAAGCAATCAGTACAACAATCTATGTTATGAATAGAGCTCAAGTTAGAACGAAGCAACATAAGACTCCATATGAGTTTTGGAAAGGAAGACCTCCCACGGTAAACTACTTCAAAATTTTTGGAAGTAAATGCTATATCAAAAGAGAGGATAAGGACTTGGGCAAGTTTGATCCTAGATGCGATGAAGGTATTTTTCTTGGATACTCTACAAAGAGTAAGGCCTACAGATGCTACAATAAAAGAACACACACCATGGTGGAAAGTATAAATGTCAGAGTTGATGAAAGAACAAGAATAAATGAGCCATCTTAGGAAGATATTCTTGAAGAAGAAGAAAGTTGTCAGGAAGAAATGGGTGAAGATTCAGATGAAGAAGATTTGCAGAATATACCTTCCAAAACTTCATCAAGATATATTCAAAAAAATCATCCAGAGGACTTGATCATTGGCAGCCCTGATGTAAGATGGACAAGAAGAGGAATCATAGGCTCAACAGAACAAGCAAATGTTTCACTACTATCCAAGATAGAACCAAAGGATTTCAGAGAGGCAGAAAGTGATGTATGTTGGATTAAAGCAATGAAGGAAGAACTAGATCAGATTGAAAAAAGTAAGACTTGGGAATTAGTTCCACGTCCAAAAGGAAAAAATGTAATTGGTACTAAATGGGTCTACAGGAACAAACTGAATGAAGATGGTCAAGTCATCAGAAACAAGGCAATATTGGTGTGTAAAGGATATGCACAAGTAGAAGGAATTGATTTTGATGAGACCTTTGCACCGGTTGCAATATTGGAAGCTATACGAATGTTTCTGGCACTTTCAAGCTACAAGAATTTCAAAGTATATCAAATGGATGTCAAATCAACATTTCTAAATGGTCACTTAGAAGAAGAAGTTTACATTGAACAACCAGATGGGTTTAATCAAGCAGATAAGCCAGATTATGTATGCAGATTGAAAAAGGCTCTTTATGGCTTAAAGCAAGCTCCCAGAGCATGGTATTCAAGACTGGATAAATATCTTCGAGAGCAAGGTTTCAGAAAGGGAATAGTTGATAGCAATATGTATATTAAAAATAAGGGAAATGATTTGATGATTGTGGAAGTTTATGTGGATGATATTATCTTTGGGGGTAGCAATGACAAAATGTGTCAAGAATTTGCAAGAAACATGACTAATGAGTTTGAAATGTCTATGCTTGGTGAATTAACCTTTTTTCTTGGACTACAGATTTCACAATTAGAAGAAGGGATATTTCTTTCACAAACAAAGTATATAAAAGAGATGTTGAAGAAATTCAAAATGGAAGATAGTAAGCCGAGTTAGCACTCCAATGGTTACAGGGTGCAAATTAAGCAAAGATGATGAATCTCCTGATGCAAATCAAACTCTATACAGATCTATGATTGGTAGCCTATTATATGTTACAGCCACAAGACCAGATATAATACAGGCAGTTGGTTTAGTGGGAAGATTTCAAGCAGCTCCAAAAGAATCACATGTGACAACAGTGAAAAGAATACTCAGATATCTCAAAGGAACAATGGAGTATGGTCTATGGTATCCTAGAAGCAGTAAGTTCACTCTCACAACATACACAGATGCAGATTGGGCAGGAAATATTGATGATAGAAAAAGCACAAGCGGAGGAGCATTCTTTCTTGGTGATTGCCTAGTTTCTTGGCTAAGCAAGAAACAACCATCAGTGTCACTTTCCACAATAGAGGCAGAATATATTGCAGCGGCAACATGTTGTTCACAGGTGTTATGGATGAAACAGACTCTCAAATATTTTAGTATAGAACATGATCATCCCATTCCTATTATGTGTGATAATACTAGTGCTATAAGTATCTCAAAGAATCCAGTAATGCATGCTAGAACAAAGCACATTCCAATCAAGTATCACTTTTTAAGAGAGCAGGTTACAGAGCAACAAGTAAGATTGGAATATGTTCCTACAAAATATCAGATTGCAGACATATTTACAAAACCATTACCAAGAGAAACATTTGAGCATTTGAGAGAATAATTGGGAGTAAAAGTACTCCCACCCCAAAATTAATCACCTCAAGAGAGAAGGTGGTGGGGGGCTAAGCTTAAGAGTCATATCTTTTAGCCCCATAGGTGTCCCTTTTGCCATTGATGTCAAAGGGGGAGAGATTTGAGTAAGGGGGAGAGCATTGAGTTAGGGGGAGCAACCTCCAAAGAGAGCATTGAGATAGGGGGAGCAGCCTCCATAGAGAGTATTGAGTCAGGGGGAGCACCTTTGATTCTCAGAGATGGTTTTTGCAGTGATTGTGGTGATTTGCATTAGAGGTGTTGCCATCAATGACAAAGGGGGAGATTGTTGGCAATTTGAGTTATTTTGTGTTGTCATTGATGTCACATGGATCATTGATGTCACATGGATCACATTGAGTTTTGGTGGCAAAAGCACTTCATAAATAATCATTTATGATATTTTGGAGAGCATGGATGTATACAGGGTTTTGTGGCACAAGAGGCATATAATATTTAATTTTTAAATATTATATTAATGGTTTTTATTAAAACCAATGGTAAAGGTTTTTATTAAAACCAATGGCAAGGGTTTTTATTAAAACCAATGGTAAAGGTTTTTATTTAAACCAATGGAAAGGGTTTTTATTAAAACCATTGGAAAGGGTTTTTCATTAAAACCACTATGCTAAGACTTCTCCAAATAATGATGGATGAAAAGGTTTTTCAAATAAAACCTAGGTGCAAAAAGTTTCATGGCAAAATTCAAAAGAATGAAGGAGATATCCCAATTCAAAGTTAAGAGGTGAATTATTAAATTCTTATTTAATAATTCTAAGGTCTAAAGTTGAATTTTATTATTCGTCGATGTGCAATGGTTGGGGAGATTAATAAAATCTGTCGATGTCATTCGAAGGCATGGAGGTGCATATAAATAAAAGGTAAAACCTTTGTTTATAAGAGATTGGGAATATTGCGCATGAGTGAGAATCGTCGAAAGGGGAGCAACGAAGAAATAAAGAAAAATAATTTTTGTTTGAGAGCAAGGTCAAGGAGACAGCATGGGAAAGTGACGTCACGTAGGAGCCTATAGCGTAGTTGGTAGTGCACGAACTTTGCACAAGGCAGGTTCGTTGTTCGAATCCCGCCAGGGGCAAAGTGTTTTGCTAAGGAAGGCAATTTGAGTTTTCAGATTTGAGCATAGGCAAAGTTGGGTGTTTGGGATTAAATCCCAACATGGGCTGATGCCCATGTGGTAAGCGCTTCACAGTGCTAAGTGAGAGGAACAGAGTTCGACTCCCGCAAAGGTGTGAAGGTGCATTGTTTTTGGCAAGGCATTAACGATTTCGAAGATGGTGAAGGCACATTAATTTTGGCAAAGGCATTATTAATTTATTTTGTAAAAAGGTATTTATCTCTAGCGCATGGTAATATTTGATATTGCCAAAGTTTTGGTGCATTGAAAATCATTTCTATTATAACTAGGGAGTTATAAGGTATTTAGTAAAAATAAATGATTGTTGTATGTGCTTAGGGAGTTATAAGGTTTGAAGTTAAATATTTGTGATTGTTGTATGTGGAGTTATAAGGTGTGGAATTAAAAATAAAAGCATAGGTGTTTGTTGTATGTATTAATAAAATTAGGGAGTCATAAGGTTGGAAAGTGTTGAACTTGTTATATGTTCTAGTGCATGATTTAATTATGAAATTAAACTAGGAACTTGAGACCTAGTTAATTGCTACCTTGAGTTAGAAGACATGCACATGAGTTAGGGTTTGAAGTTGAAGACAAATTGCTTGATTATGTGCCTTGGCTATTAAGAAGAAGTGGATGGATTAGAAAATCAATTTTGTGGATAAAATTGATGCTTGAGTTCATTATTGCTTTAGTGGAGTTCATTGAGAGTATTGCCATTATTGAGGAGGTTTTTGCCATTGCTTGAGGAGATTATTGTTGGTTACTTGTTGAGTACATTGCCACTATTTGAGACCATTGAGGAGATCATTTGCTAGTCACTTGTGGATACATTTGTCTTTCATTTGAGGAGATCATTGTTGGCTATTTGAGAGCTCTTTGCTTGAGGGAGTTGTGCTTGTTTCTTGAGAGCTTATTGACATTGCATGAGGAAGATATTATTGAGAACCTATTGCTATCACTTGTGGAGATTGTCCTTGGTTGGTTAAAGTCCTCATTGTTATTGCTTGGAGAGGTTTTCATTAGAGAGCTCATTTGCCATATATTTGAGAGTTCATTGTTGAGCATTGTTATCATCCATTTGAGAGAGTATTTGTCATACATTGTTGAGTTCATTGTTGAGCATTGTTATCATCCATTTGAGAGAGTATTTGTCATACATTGTTGAGATCATTGTGGATCATTGTTGTCATCCATTGAAGAGTACATTGCCATTCATTATTGAGTTCATCATTGAGCCTTGCCTTCATTGATTTATGGATGATATTTGAGTGCTACTTGAGCATGATTGATTGAGCCTTTGAGAAGGCTTTTGGGATAGAATTTATGGATAGATTTGAGGCAAATTTTGTGCATGATTGAGTGAGCCTTTGAGAAGGCTTTTGGGATAGATTTGGGACAACATTTGAGCAGGATTGTTTGAGCCTTTTTGTGAAGGCCTTGAGTATAGATTTGGGACAACATTTGAGCAGGATTGTTTGAGCCTTTTTGTGAAGGCCTTGAGTACAGATTTGGGACAACATTTGAGCAGGATTGTTTGAGCCTTGTGAGAAGGCATTGAGGTAGATTTGTGAGTAGTGAAAGAGATAGAACAGAAATAGAAAAACATACCAACACCAATTGCCTAGTTGAGCAGATTAGTGAAGAGCCCACCTGAGCAGATCAAGATTGCCTAGCTGAGTAGATCAGTGGATAGCCCACCTGAGTAGATCAGGATTGCCTAGCTGAGCAGATCAGTGGATAGCCTAGCTGAGCAGATCAATGGATAGCCTAGCTGAGCAGATCAGTGGATAGCCTAGCTGAGCAGATCAGTGGAGCCCACCTGAGCAGATCAGGATAGCCTAGCTTTGAGTAGATCAAAGTAATCATTTGTATTGGGATAAGGATCCCTATTTCTTTGTGAAATATTATAAGGAGATTATCTTGTGGACTACCCCACATTGGGGGAACCACGTTAAATCTTGTGTCTCAATTGTGTGTGGTGATTTGTGCACTTGCTTACTATTGCTATCTATGTCATTAATGCACATTGCTATATTTGGTTATTGCAATTAAGGACACTAATTGATATTGGTTTGGAAAGAAAGTAAAAAGTGGGTGCTATATTGTTCACCCCCCTCTCAGTATAAGCTTGTGTTCTTCATCTAGAGCTAGAATGGCATGTGGATAAGATGACACCTTTGCCCCCATGGTTGGATTTTTACACTATGGAGACTGAGTACAATCTAGTTGTCAATCAAGAATAGAGACTGTCTAGAGCTATTATCGCCAAGATGAAGGTCAAGCACCCAGATTGGACAGATCATAAAATCCAACAATGGTGGATCATGAGGGTCCACAATGATAAGACGTCCTCGAATGGCACGTTGGAAATTGATGACAAATTCTCATCCCATTATAATAAAAATATCAATACTTATCAGTCTTTCTCATACGCTGATATAGTACCCCCTAGCGGATGCAACCTCGAAGAAGTGGATGACTTATAGCATCCAAGGCAAGTACTGGGTAAAGGAAAGGCTATTTTGGGCACATCATTATATAATGAAGAGAAGATATCAGTGTCCCCACATATGAAAAACACTCTCTTAAAGATAAATTTAGAGACCCCCTTTTTATCACTAGTTGCAAAAAGATCGTGCACTGGTACTCAGAAGCCCTTCGGATCAATTTTCCATGCTGCTTCTAAGCCTGTCCAAGAGGTCTCTACTAAAATGAAGGCAACCTCGACTAAAATAACTATGGCCATGGGGATTGAGAATCAAGAGGGTGGAAATGAAGAGAACCTCCCCACACATGAGGAACGAGCAAATGAAGACATTGAACAAGAAAGCATTCAGGTGCCAGATGTAAAAGCAAACATGGCAAAGAATGCGAAAGAGAAGGAGAAAATATCGAATACATATTCTATGACCCCCTGACCATGGAGACTTAAGGTATGCATTTATCTCTTTTCTATTCTTTCTTCCTCATTCCCATTGTTATATTTTTCTAACCCCTGTGTGTGCTTTTTCTTTATCTTGGAAATACTATTATTTCTCCAGCCCCAATGGTCCCTATATCAAGTTTACTTCCATTGTCTGAGTCCACTCTTTCCAGTTCTTCAACCGTCTCAATACTATCTCTCCCTTCATCTAGAATATTAATGTCCTATGTTGGAGCACCCAATACGTTTGCAAACCCTTCTTCTTTAGCTTCCCCATTTCTAGTTCATCTCAACACATCACTGATATCTTCAATACTAGGGAACTTGATCAGCTTTCAACCCCCTCCCATTCTGTTGGTTTCTTGACACACCAACCCACCATCTCTACTATAGCTAGCCTTTGAGGGTGAGAGCAGTCACTTCCCCTTCATATTCCCAAGAAATAACGAGTTTTGAATCTGGTCTCCCCCTTATCCCCTTTACTCCAGTTCTCGAGATTGGAGTCCAGGAACCATTGGAGTCTGAGCTAGAAGCAGCCCAATAGTTCATAGTCACGTAGAGCATCTGTAGATCTCGTACCAACATGATGCACTACTTGCAATATCGAAAGAATAAAGAGTTGCAAGCCCTGGCACAAGCTCAAAAGGCTTTCATAATTGATCCTGATACAATGAAGCTGCACACCATTAAGAAAATACCACTGGTGCAGAAACCTTTGGGACAGATAACCCCACAGGATTATGTTATTCGCCACATTGAGAAAGATGTTGCCAAGATGGACACTACTCAAAAAATAAGCAATGTAGAAGTTGGTATGGGATCCATTTATGCGCATGGTGAGTACTACAAGGGATGCTTTTTCAGGGCACAGTTCAAAATTAATGAGCTTGAAGAAGCCCTGGCTATGTCAAAGTGACAAAATGAGGCATTAGAAACATGATACAAAAAATGAGTTAAGGACCTAGAACCTGATATCCAAGAATTAAAATATAAGCTTCAAGAATTTGAAGATGAGAGCGAACAATCATCCAAATTGCACACTCATCACATCAGAGAAATTTCCAAAGCGAATCAAGAAATACAAACGCTCACTGTCCAAAGGAACAAATTATAGGCTTAGTTTTCTGAGAAAAATAAATAGCCTATCCTTCCTTCCAAAGAGCACCTCAGTGAGACACACCTAGACTTCCTGTAGGATTTCTTGACAAAAGCAGTGAAGGGGATTACCGTCTTGACATTCTTCAAGGAAGCACATGAGGTGATGGTTTTTGGTAGATATATATTGGATTCTGCTTAGGTGGATGTTAACTATTAGTTGGATCTAGCCACCCAGATCCAAAAGATCGAGGATGTTCCTATTCACCTCCCCCCTATGAGCGACTTACCTCAGTCCTTGAGGATGGCAAAAACCACTTTGCAATATTTCTTCACCAAGGTAGAATTGGCAAAGAAAGCCCGCCTGCTCTTAGATTTCCTTATGCAGGAGCATGAAATATCATTGTAATATTTTCATGCCTTGGTTAAAATTGGCATCCCAAGGTTTACAGATCCAGAAGGCCCTATTCCATCATTCAAGGAGTTGGAACCCTTGTGGACCACTTTTGTGGATGACACCTCGAACATCGATGCTTTGGAAGTCTCCAGTTCTAATGCTCAGGTGATCCTCCTCATGGCCAAGTATATCCAAATTCAATCTTGCTTGACCGAGTTTGACAAGTTGCTGGAATTTGCTGATGTCAAGCGCATTGAAAAATTATGTTGCCTGATCCAAGAGCTAGAAAGGTAGTCAACTTTTCCTTTGGAGAGATGGGTCAATGCTTCAACAGTATATAAGCATGTTTTCAAAATTTCACTGAAACAATATATCCCTCAACCATACAGGCATAATGAAGAAAATGGAACTGATAGTGCTATTGATTCAAAAACTAGAGATACAGGTTTAGAGGGTGAGGATACAGATAGTGAGGACAGATCAAAATCTAAATATTTCGGGAGTTCGGATGAAGAAGGCAACAACAACGATAAGAAATAAGAAGGGCAACAAGAAGACTCTAAGAATAAGGAAGACTCTGATGCCCAAGGATGAAGGTTGGGATCTCTACATTGAGGTAGGATCAATGCCACGCAAGCCGCCATATGTGTTGCCATTTTTTACACAATATTATTATTTTTTGTTTCACATACAGATGGGAATCATTCATTGTAAAACTTCTCTTTTTTCCATTTAAAAATGGTTAAAGTGTTGTTATGTCATTATGCTTCTACCAGCCGCCTCTTCCATAAAATTTGTATGCAGTGCATTGTTTGGTTTCCTACCTTCTCTGTATTTATTCTACGTTGTTGTATCTTTTCTGATATGTTGCATGTAAAATTGTAAATGTTTTAGCATGGGCAATCCTCTCATAAATACTTTCTTGGTGCTTGGAAAATCCTTCTTTCCATATGAATGTAATTCTCTTTTCTTTTCTTTGTCTTAGATAAGTTGTCCTTTTAAAAGAGGAAATGTTTTTCGACAGCGCCAAGCGACCAAAGGTTGAAAGTTAATAAAATGGCTAAGTATAAAAGGCCATGACAAAAGCGCTCCACAAGGGAGCGCTTTTAGAGAAAGCGCTCCACAAGGGAGCGCTTTAATAGGAAGCGCTCCACAAGGGAGCACTTTTAGAGAAAACACTCCACAAGGGAGTGCTTCTTCACACTAAGCATAAGAACCAATAAGAAAATCAAGAAAAGAACGTCATTCTATTCAACATTTTTTTCCATCGCTCCCAAGCTTCACTCTAGACCGTATGATTATAGATCATTACCAGAATCTTTTGGCTTCAATGTCAAGTTACCTGTAAACCCGGATTGACTATTTCAGGTCATTTACCAAAACCTTCTGTTTTCAATGCTAACTTATCAATAAAGCTAAAGTTTATTGTTTTTGGTTGTTACCAGAATTAAATCCACTCGTCATGGGAGCGGTTAGGTATTAATGTTTTAAAAGGCAGATTTCTTCTATAAAAGCCAATTTCTTCTCTGTAACTATGATGGATAACTTTTGCTAGAAAAGTAGTTGTGTACTTGAAATATGCTTCCAAAATAAAGGCTTTTGGCTTCGGTTCAAATTCTCTATCTCAGTGTATGACTTATATTCTGTTATTGCTATTAAATTAGTGTTTTTATCATACAATTTAATTATGTTTTTTGGATTTTGTTGTTGATAGAATACTAATCCCTGGAATACTTGTTGGATTTTACATAGTTTTGAGGATTTTATATTGGTTTCTGTTAAAATTCATTGCTTTGATTGTTGTTGGTTCAAGTATCTAAGTTGTCTATCGTGCTTTCGGTCCATCACCTCGAATTTTTGGCCTGTGTCCATTTCCCATTCCTTTTCGTAATTTCCCATTCCTTTTAGTATTCTTTCTATCCCTTATCTCCAATCCCCCATTTTATTTTTGAAACCATCCCTACTGGAGATTTCCATGGAGGACATTCCTTTCCTTCAAGCATTCAATGCTTGGCAGTGGGCCTAGGGCATTGTAGACTTAGAACACTTACATCTAGGCTGGTTCGATTGCCAACAGGAACTCACACAAAGGATAGACGGGCATGGACCACTCCACCAAAACCATGTTAGCAAATAGATGATTTAAACCATCACATAAACCAATTAAAAAGAAATAAAATACTACCCCTACCATGCAAAGTGGTAGGCAGGACCAACGCCAACACAAAACCAACCATAGAAATTCGCACCAGTGTAGGACACGTGAGCCCTTTCTGCCAATCACAAGAACTTACTTAGATTAGAATATATCACCATTGATTGAAGATGGAATCGAGGGTTGTAAAGGATAATGAGAAAACATAGTTTTTTAACTTTGCCATGTCAGTCATAGAAGGAAGAAATCGTTGATGCGTGTCCTTTTCATTAGCCAATCCAACGATAGGACATGGATCCATGATGCTTGTCGTCGATTGAAACATATCAACAAACAACATTTTGTTAATCTAAAACTTCTATCCATCATTAATATTAGGGCAAAATTCCTTACTATTGATGAGATAGTTGAAACACATCTGTCGTCAGATAAAATTAATCAATGTTGCAAGCAGCCATGCAGAAGAGAACCAACCCTAATTTCTCATGAATTGATCATCAAATGCAAAAATAATTCTTTGAAATATTGCTTGAGTGAATTTTTTTCTAGTTTTTTGATGAAAATGGTCGAAATCGTTCGATTCGCGGACGATAGCCTTAGGATTCAAAAAATTGTGCAAATAAAGGATAATTTCATCGAGAACGTAGGAAGGTGGCGAGATCACAGTGAAAGCGACAGGTAAACTCTCATTGTTTTCTTTAACATAAAATCATTCCTAGGACTTTATGCACATAAAATATAAACCCTCATTTTGTTTTGTACATAAGATAAAAAAGAACAATAAAGACACAGAAATATGCAGAAGAATTAGGATGAATTTTAAAAGGGTTTTTCAAATTTTTTTCTAAAAAATGGTAGAAGAACTAGGATAGAATCTATGATGATTTTTCGAAAAAAAAAATTAGAAAAATAGTATAAGAACTAGGATAAATTTATGAGTTTATTTTCAAAATTAATTTTTAAAAATTTTTGGTAACTTTGGAATGAAAAAAAAGAAGAAAAAAAATAGTTCAAATTTTATTTTGTTTTTCCTACAGATAATAAGGGCTCTACTAATTTATGAAGTAAAATTTTGTTTTCAAATAATTGCAGGGTTCCTAGTTTTAATTATATTAAAATTCTCCTTTCTACCCCTTTTAAAGGAAAATCCCTAACTATCACCATGCCTCGCCCCATATTTAAAAAATGTAGCGAATCATATTCAATTGAAACTCAGAATTCTAGCGACTCTGTAGTCGAGCTCTTCCAAAATTCCCGGTGGTGGGAAGCTTTAACTAAGTTTAAAGGCCATGATTTAGGGGTGGCTAGACATTTCATTTTAAACTGTAATCCTGACACGATGTCTCCTTGTGTTGGAGGACTCTAGTTAGACTTAAACCCTAGCTTAATATATGAGGTGTTAGGTTTACCTGAAGTTGGTCTACCCTACTATAAAAACCCGTCCAAAAGCATCGCTCAGCTAGTAAAAAAGTTTGGAGAAAAATGCACAATCATTAGAGACAAAGAGGGATGGATAAAATGAGTCTCTACTTCTACACTTCCCCTCCTATGGCAAGAAGCAACTGTCATCATCATCAAATTTTTCACCTTAGAACGACACATGTCTATCTGTGTTGCTTATCACATTTGTATGTTAATGAACCTAAAATTCTCAAAAAATAGTGATTGTGTCATTAATTTACCCTATTTCCTGTTTCAATCACTAAAATCTACTGTTTTACGAGTTAAACCTAGAGGCCCTCAAGAAAAACTAAGATTGCATTTAATTGCACATCACAGTATGATTAAACTAATAGTTTTGAAAAAAGCCCATGAAGTAAAATTGTCTTGGAATCGGATAGTAAATGAATCTAACTTACCTAAATGTTTAGAATCCATCGAATTCGAGGAGGAA
Source organism: Wollemia nobilis (assembly GCA_028583015.1). Taxonomy (NCBI): domain Eukaryota; kingdom Viridiplantae; phylum Streptophyta; class Pinopsida; order Araucariales; family Araucariaceae; genus Wollemia; species Wollemia nobilis. Next base: position 12,316,154 of record JAQPPZ010001106.1, read on the forward strand.
CACTCGACAAAAGAGGGAAATGACTCTAATAGTCAAGAAGAAGAGCCTGACAGTCAGAAATGAAAATGTTGGCCTGTGAGAAACAGTAACAAACCTAGCCGAACGTTACACATAAGAAGAAGACTATAATTTTTTTTGAAAAAGAGGATGCACTAGGGCATGAATTCGAATTACCTACAACTGATTCTACTATAGAAATCTTGGCCCACCTTCGTACACAAAATACTATTTTACAGATGATTATTGATAAATTACGAGAAGATTTTACAAAGCACTCCAAACTAATCCAGCAAGCCCTTACTGTGCAGATAGAACTGATTAAGCAGTCTTCAGTGGATAAGGTGACGAGACCCATGGACTCTATCAACCGACCACCACCTGCAAAAATTTCCTCACATAAAAGCTTCACTTCTAGTAAAAATCCTAAAAAATCTGTGAACTTCAGTAAAAAGGTATACATCAATAAACCACTTGAATTTTCGAAGATCCTCGAGGAAGAGAATTCTTAGTAGATTCTTAGCTTTACTTAACAGAATCAACCAAAGAAATCGGATATTCCCACCAAGGTAGGAACAACATCAAGGGATATTGTCTTGGATGTCGGGATGCCTCCGAAAATCAATGTAGTGATAAACGATGTTGTCGCATCTATTGAGGAACTTCATCCTTCCCAGACAAAGGATGTAGAGCAGAAATAAAATTCTCATGAGGTTGAGCACATCAAGATGATCATGGTGGAAACACTGGTTGGAGAAAAGAAGGCTAAAGAATAGGTACAACGAGTAAAACGAGAACGTAGATTACCACAGCCAAGACAACGATTATCTCAGATTTCTTCTCGACAAACACAAGTTGGATAAACTGAAAACTATTGTTTTATTATTATTCAAAATTATTTTTAATATATTATCAGTATGATTTTTGTATGGTGTTTCATTTATATTTCTTATGATGACATACGTAAAAATTTCTTTTGATATATTATGATATTATTTTTGTATAAATGTTATTTGATATGTTTATATGATATTGCAAAAAATTGATTAGGAAAATGATGTTATTTTATATATGTGAAATTGTGGAGAGATTGTGAGAATTGATGACAATTGATTTATGAAAATAGTCAGGAACAGTAATGACATTTTCATGATTTTTATTGGAACAAAGATTCTAATTTGTTACTTGCTGATATATTCTGTACAAATATCTGATTCTCAATTTTTGTGCATTTTGATATATTCTGATAGTATGTTGGCAGGTATCTTATGTATTTCTGGACAGTGTTTATTTTCCCTATTTTTGTAAAATCTTAGCATCAATGATTCAGTTCTGGATCTCATGTTTGCTATCTGATAATGATTTTGATATTCATATTGTTCTGTTTATGAAATACAAATGTATTTAGAACCTTCAGTTATTTGTAAAATTTTGAATGATAAACATCTGATGCATGTATGAGACTGTCATATTATGTTTATCTTATCTTCCCGTATGCATGAGGACATGCATAGATTTCAATATGGGGGGGAAATGATGAGATATTATTTGATACATTTTTATAATAGAATTGTTTCATTCTTATGATTATATGGTGATTATAATATGTTTTATGTGAATTATTATTGTATATTCTAGCAAATATGTTGAATGTAGTAATCTAACAAATGTGTTTGATTTATGCAAAATTTGTTCGAGTCTTGAGTAAAAATGCAGGAAAAGTGTTGATGAATGATGCAAGGATCATAAAGCTTTGTAAGTATGCCTCATATGAGAAGAAGATGAACATAAGGACCACGGATAAAGTAAATCTAGAGCACGGTAATGATAGTAGCTGACCTCTATTACAGAAGACAGTTACAGAAGCATGTTACAAAAGTATGTTACCAAAGCATGTTACAAAAGGTAAATACTGAAGTAAGTTACCAAAGAATTTTTACCAGTATTTATTGAAGGATGAATAAAATCCGTTAACTTGCATAGCATGCCATATCAGTGACAGCACGACGTATTCACATAACAACAAACATTTCTAATCAGCAAAGTATTTCATTTATCACATATTATCCGCAAGAATATTTCGGTTGATAAAGTCGTTATTGCTTTATTTAATAAATTTTGTAATCAGACTATTATGAGAATTCTTAGATATGGACGTAAGATTTTTGTGCATTTTCCTGGAATAAAGGACATATGGTTATATTGTATATCTTGCAAAATGTTAAATTTAGTGTTTTTGTTAAGTAATCTTATGTATTGCCACTTGGACCATTCAGGATGTTTATCGAGTCCAAGAAGGAATAGGAATTGTATTAGTTTAGATTATTTTGGTTAGTACATAGTTATCACATCATAAGTCCACAAACTCCACATGGCAAAATACGTGGAAGAGTTTATTCAGAATTGTACAAGTCATCATATATTACATAGGAGACCTTTGAAAAGGTCTGGCAAGCTAATGGAGAAAATATCTAATTTGTGACTATTACTAATGTAATCTTCTGGATACAATTTTGAAATCTGGATGTGCAACCATGTACGTTTGAATTTCTAGTAATAAAGCAACAACAGTTTCTTCAAAATATGGTAATTGTGTCAATTAATTTCTTTATGCTTTGCTTGCCTTGGTAACTTCCCTTTCTTTTATTTTTCCTACAATCATGAAATAATTAGCATTAGATTCATTTAATGAAATAGATTACTGAAGTTAAAGTAAAGAGAAAATAGGAAAAGAGGTTAACACTAACCTTTCAGAGGTAGGGTCCACTCTGAAAGGTTAGTCCCTAAATATTTCCCCCCCCGGTAAATAGAGTTAGAATGTAGAATAAGTTTTAAAGCATAAACTTAATTAAATTGCATAATAAATAATTATGAATTATACTATGCATCATTAAATCATACGTGGATCCACACATATTCATATAGATTAAATTATAACTTGCATTTTGTTTTCATTTATGTGCAATCTAACTTTCATTTGCAAACACCTGAAACTAAAAGAAATCTAAACTAAGCTTAGTATTGATCCCTATGGTATAATCTATAATGGATTGCTATTCTTTAAATCTAACCTTTATTGCCCTCGGATTGACAAATTTAAATGTAAGCTACTACATCCGATCATGATTTTAGGAGAATACCAAATGGCAACTCACTAGATAGTAGTGTATTTTTAGTGGCTCTAGATCATTCAGCACCAAACCACCCTCAGAACCAAAGGTTGCTGGTAGGTGGATTGGAAATAAGAGAAAATATAGGGAACAATGCAGTTTCCTCAATAGATTCAAATAGTTCATCCACAACAACATTGAAAATCATCCTGAATATAGACGACTCCTCAAAAGTAACTTCACCATTGATTAGGCATACTCGACGACATGGAAAATCACTAGAAAAAAGTAAAGCAAGGAAATTACAACAGAACTTGACTTCTAGTAGCGCATATCAGATAAGTCAAGAGGAAGCAATCAAGATTTTATGGCGAGACGTCAAGGAAGTAATAGAATGATCAAAGTATGTTGGATGGTTAGAAAACTCAAGTGAGGATGATAACCAACCTCGAGATCCTGACATACCACACACCAGTCCTAACCAAGACCATCAGAGATAAAGAGATAAAATTCGTAGCCAACGAGCAGGGGTTATATTCCTTGAAACTATACAAGTGATTGAAGATGATGAGTCTCTAATACTATAAGATGAGTACTATGAAGGAGTAAATTAAAATATGATACCTGAATGGCCAAAACCACAAGGATGGAGAACACCATATGCAGACACTATGAGATGCCCAACGGAACACGAAGAAGTGGCTAGATATCGTATGGTGGCTCTCGATTTGCAATAACATCGAAGAGAAGTGAAAATATTACAACAACGAGTCTAAGAAATATTTGAATGGCCAATGAATATGGTAGGAGAGGGAAATGACTCAAGTATGGACTCAACATTCTCGAATGAGTACCAAGAAGTCCTGACTCATTGTGAACTGCAACGACACTTTGAGGAAATGAGATGGCAAAGGTGATTGATAAGGGTTGATAGGAGATTGATAATCTTGCACCAAATAATACCTACAAATCTACAATACCCACCAAAAACGCACGCACAACTAATACACCAGGTCCAAAATAGAGATAACTTGGGCAATCCTAGGAGTTCGTTAGGACTTTTAAGATTGCCTGACCAAGGGATAAGCATGGTTTACCTCCATCCTGGTAACTTGAAAGGAATAAATTCCCCTTCAGCTACCCATAGGTCGACTAGTCCTTGGATTGGGCTGCAAGGACATATAAGGATATAGTCCAAACCAACCCATAAGTATGTGCTCTTAAGAATAGACCTCTGAGTCTGCCTCAACGAGCTTGTGGGAATCGAAGATATCACCAAGAATGATTGAGGGATCGATCGAATCTCGAGTATTTTGGAGTATGGTAGCCCCACACTAGGGAGATTCAACTGGTAAGAGGAAGAGGATAAGTCACACAAACTAATGGAATATAGGGACCCTAAAATAGGAATTCCTACCAAGAATGAGTAGACCAAGGACGGGCAGTCATCCGTCATCAGATCGATAGACTTTGAGGTCGAGGCTATGGAATGGGAAGGTTCTATCGTAACATTGGACAGAGGGAAAAATCAACCTTCCAATGATCAAGCGACCAACCATCAAGAACAAGAGAGAATGGTGGTCCACTATCTTGATGATTGTGTGATAACTCAACAAGGATACGGGAGCATGGAATGAATTCATAAACAAGAAGAATCAACTCGTCTGGACGTTGGTAGCAACCATCTAAATGATGCAACCACACGACTAGATGGACAAGACTATATAGCAATAAAGTAGTCATCTTGTAGATGTCTGGCAAGAAAATAATTGTTTGGTAGAAGAAGCAAGATGGGATACCATCACAAGAAGCAAACATCTAGGAGAAACTAGTCAGATGTCTAGATATGAATCATGTCATCAGTCGACAGAAGAGTAACAACCATATTGGTAAGTTATTCCATGAAGATCGAGAAGATACAACAAACAGTCTTAGACGAAAAATCCTCGAAGCCAAAATAATTATCGTAATCATCAACAGATAGAGGAACAAGAAAATGATGATGGTTTCAGCAGTTTCAAAACTGGAAGTCATCACCAGGAAGATAGTGCATCAGATACCCTACAAGTACACATCAGAATTATCGTGCACTTCACTCGACAATGTTAAAATTACAAGACACAGTTTTGAAAAATAATAAATAAAAAATAAATACAAAATACAAAATTAAGAAAAAAATAAAAATAGAGAAAAATATAAAATAGCAAACAATTGAAATAAGGTAAAATACGTTAGACATCTTGTCTATGTAGAACTCGTGATATAGCGAGCATGCAAATGACTAAGAGTTAGGTGGTAGTTGAATAAGTAGTTATCAGGGCAGCAACATTCTTATAAATTGGAAGCATTGGGTATTGTTTGTTTCATTGATTTTCAATTTATGCAAGAGTGCAGAAGAAGAAGAGATAAAGTTGGGTGACAGACACATCAAGGATTCATGCAAGATAAAGCATAAGATATCATTTACATTGGCAGTTGCAAGCTTCGTGGAGAATTTTATTTTTTTAGTGCAAGTGTAGAATCCTACCTTCATAAAAGCACTTAACCCAGTCTTGGAGGAAGCCCAATCGTTTAATCACATTGTAACTGTATGAAGGTAGAAGCGTTTGACAAAAAGGAGAGGTAAGTTTTTAGTTGTATGATCAAATACATCATCTGGGAGGGAGATGTCTAGTCAATAGGTCTTGATATCTAACCATCCAGCTCAGACAACAAACCAATCACCTCAGACGTCTAGCCACCCAACCTAGATGGCCAGTCATCTATCTCAGACATCAGCTCATACAACTGACTAGCCATAATATTTAGATGTCTAGCCATTATAGTTTGATGTCTAAGCAAAAGTAGTCATCTAAAGATGAGATGTATAGTAATATTCAGCCATCTGAAGTGCAGGAGACGTCTAGACAAGAGAGTATGAGCCATCAAAATCCTGGACAATATTCAAGGCAATTCAAAAGACGTGAGTCCATTATGGCAAAAAGACTTCATAATTAACAAAAAATGATGCACGAACAAGTATCGAGCCCAGACAAGCAGTAGACTCGAGCAGAACGAGAAGTGAAAGTGCAAGAAAAAGTCCAACTAAGCAACAAAGAGCTAGTTTCGATTGAGGAAATCATATGGACTTGCCCTATAGGTGAGTTTTACCAACAACAGTGGAAAGCAACACTATCAAAGAGTATTGTAAAGAAGAATATGTTGGCAGTCAGAGTATGTTTCATTCTACAGATATCCATTTTTGACAAGGAATTTTCAAGACGTATCTGGTGTAGATGCTACAGATATATAACCCAGATCAGCATACCAATAGGATACAGATTGTTGATCGAACCATAGAAGTGGACTTTTCTTTTGATGCATTCAAGATAACTTTTAGACTCCCCATGAAGGGTAAACCAATAATCAATGAATAGGGAGATCCCAAGAAGACTTAGCAGTTGATATTGGGAGTTACTAACCTCACAGATGAGGCAATGGAAAATATGTTAGCAAATCATGGTGGCAGAGGAGTAAAATAGTCCCAACTAAAGAATAATGAGTTGCAATGCATCATGAACGTTATAATGGTTAGGCTATCAAGGGAACAACGAAGTTTAGACCTTCCTATCTAGTTGATTCCATACTTGATCTAGATATAACAGGGTGTACAATATGATTGGGCAACTAATTTAGAAATTTGTATTCAAAATTTTCTAATGCGAACAACAATTTTTTTTTTTATGGCATTTCATGCCATAAGATTACTTTTGAAAGCAGTTACAAAGGTATAAGTGTCAATTCTAGACTTTGATTTACCTTAGCAGACTAGATTTGGCCCCAACTATTTTGCAATGGAGGCATGCCAAACTACAGGTAAAGAAGTCGACACCAGTGAAGAAGTAGCGGGTGAAACAAATCTCTCACAAGCTATCACGATAGAATAAGATAGTCATCAATTCATAAGGGGAGGATACATTAGCACCTATGGCTGAGGTGAAGCAACCTAAAAAGCAATTCACTACACACAAACCAAAAAGGAAGAGGAGGAAATTTGAATCTCCACCCCCTTAATCTATTCAAGATTCGATGTAAGGGATTACTATGGAGCAGATTGCTCGTAGTAAAGTGGTAGCTCAAATACTGGTGCAATAGATGACAGTACCCTAGGAAAAGTTCAGCTTTGATATTCCTCAGACCTTTCAGAATACTATAGTAGGAACGAGTGTTGGGAATATAGGACCTAGGGACTATTTGATAGAATCTCAGGTTTGGGCTCAGAGAACAATACTAGATCTATTTATTCCACTTGTAGTTACAACAACTTCCTTTGCAACTTATTTGCAAGTTGTGTCCTTTGCGGATATTATCGCAGCCAAATAATCCATAACAATAATACCCACAAAGATTTTGATGGAACAATCAACAAAATAGAGAAATTTGTACCTTCTTTGAATACAACCAATCTAGCACATGGGACAGAGCAACATTCCATCACAGTAGATGAGGTAGTCTTGTTGGAATAGGAGACTAATATAGAAGAGGGAGAGCAACTACAAATAAACATGTCTCAACAGGTGGTTGGAACAGAAGATGACAACAGTCAGGTTGTAGTAACAGAGGGTAAGGCAACCAAAAATACCATTGATCTCTTTGGAAAAGGGAAGGATACAATATAGGAGGAGGAACAGGAGGAATAAGAGGAATGAACTCAATATGCATGGTCTAAATATTTTCTAGTACAACTACCCAATCTAATGGATCCTTCAAATGATATGGACAAGCGAGCAGTGGAATGTTTTACAAAATTGAAAAAATAATGGAAATTTTGTAGTTGCAATTTAATATAGCTTGTGTTGGCCAATGGAATAAGTGGCAGTCTATGGTGAAATAAGAATTGAACAAATTAGTAAAATGGGCCACACAAGGTCTTGGTGAGTAGATATTTCTAACATGTATCAGAATCAGCCTTGGATAATGCCCATCGCACACTTGTCAACAATGGAGGGAGTTGAAAATTTTGATTAATAAGATGCCAACCCTCTACTTGGAGTTAGGACAGGTGTACGTTTGTGGCCACAACACTAATTCCTCTTCCCAATCATTCGTAGAGCAAGGATCACGGGTGAAGTTACCACCTGAATTACTGCCTATGTATAGATTGTATAACTTCTTAGCCCACTTGATATGTTTGCTAGCAAAAGGTATTATGTACTTGCATTTAGCTAAGCAAATGGTGGTCAGTGAATTGCAAGAGGCACAAGGAAATGTGCGATGCAAAGATAAAACACTTGAAGAATGGAAGGATCGTATGGAGGCTATCATTCAAGAGATCCAAAATTCATCACGGGAATTGGAGAGCCTTAAAACTCAGTTAGAAGATAAGACACAACAAATTACCACTCTAGAAAAGAAGTTGTCAGAGCAAAAGTAGGATAAATAATTACTAGTCAAACAAATTGAAGTATTAGAAGCTCAAAAAAATAAGAGTGAGCTATCCTGGTAGAATGAGAGAAGCCAGCATGAAGAGACTTACCAAAAACAATTAGCGGTGGTACAGGAAGAACTACAACAAGCACAACAATGGGAGGTAACTTTGAAACAAGAAATGACATCAAAGGTTTCATCTTCATCCACAATTTTAGTTCCACAGTTGAAAGAAAAAATCATACAATGAGAGACTAAACTATTGAACAAAATTGAGGAAACAAAAAATCATGCCAATGCCCTAGGAGTTGAATGGGGTAAATACTTCAATTATGCCAAGCAACTTAAGACTGATAACGAGGCTCTACAAATTTAGTTGGATGAAACATTACCAGCTATGAATCACAAAGATGCTGAGACTCCTCAGAGTGAGCACAAAAATTCATTGAGGACATCAACTTCTTCAAAGGGGAGGATAGATGTAGATAATAGTTCTAAGCAAAAATAAACTATGAGGTTGTTTGACATAAATGTCCTACAAAGATCTACAATTTTGATTGTGTATAGCAATTTTGATAATGTATGAATCATGAAAATGATAATGTAAAATCAGCCAATCAAATGAATATGGCTTGATTAATAAGTATGCACTAAAGGACAAACACAATCATCTTTGTGTTAAGATGTTTGGATTAGTTAGACGTCTAGATTAGAAATCTAGCCTAACTAATCAGACGTCTAGTTTTTGTGTTAGAAATTTGGAACCATTAGTCAGGTAGTAAATGCAAGTGTTAAGACTAATAGGCTATTGGGATGGTTGAGATAGGTTGGTTGCACTAACTACCCGATCTTACCTATAAATAACCCTTATTTTATTTTGTAATCTATCCATACTTTTCTATAATGTAAAGATGTTGTGCAACAACTATTAGTCTTGAATGTGTGTTGTACGAGATTGCATCTATGTTGTAGTGTTGTGTTGCAGGTATTGATCATAGTTTGGTATGAGAGCATGTATTATTGTATGTTTTTTCTTGTTGCAGGGCATGTTGATGACTATGAGGACTGGAGAAGGAATGATTGATGGAAGACATCTAGAACCTAAAAGATCAACCCTTGTACATGCCATTCTAGCCATCTGGTTTCATCAAAAACTATTCAACCATCCGTCCTTAACGTCCAGTCGATCAACCAACCCAAACATCTAGCCGTCTAGCCTAGAAATTTAGTTGTCCAGACATCTAGTCCAAACGTCCAACTGTCCAGTCCTGATGCCTAGCCATATAGCTAGTTGCCCAATCCAAATGTCTAGTACAAATGTCTAGCCCAAACGTTTGGCCATTCACCCTTGACGTTGAACCCATACATCTAGTCGTTTGTCTTAGACATCTAGACTGTATGTCTCAGACATCTACTATTCGAAGCATCTGTCAATACTTGTTGACTCAACCTGTAGGATATGATGATTGGTGTACCTTGACCTATCATCTTCTCCTAGTTTATCGGCATTCCCTCATCTTGGGAAGTTACTTACTCTTGTCTACATAACCTTATAACTCCCAAGAAATGAAAGCATATTATAGTGGGAATAAATTTTACCTTATATCATTCAATAATTGGCACTGATTTTTGTTGTATAAGTGTTGCAATATTGATGTCGTTGCTTTGGTTGTTTCCTCCAATAGTATTGCTTGGAACCTTTGTGGCATTTGATATTCCAAATGTGGCACCTTTAGTATCTCCCTTTGATCTTCCTTGACCAAAGCATTGAAGGCTCTTCCATCTTGCTTCCACATTTTCGCTCGGTCCTGTATGCATAGACCTTGAATGTAAACGTTTGTTGAATGTCTTGGTCACTAATGCTCTTAAAATGGAGGAGAATCTTATGTTGAGTGCCAAGTGGCATGTTCATTTTCTTTTTGAGTGCTTGAGAAGTAGGTGTTATAAAACACTTATTTATCTCTTTTGAGTAACGTATGGATGTTACGTTCTTCAATGGAGCACTTAAATTCTCTTTGAACAAGTATTTCTCATATACGCATTGTTATTTATCTCTTTTGATGATGAATATGAGTGTTTGCATGAGGAGCATTAGGGTATTGCCTCAAGTGATAAATATCACTTTCTCCTTATGCATGGACGTATTCTATAATGTTTCTTCAATGTATCCTTTGGAGGTCCTTTAAACCCTATAATAGTCCCATCTCCATTTTCATTCAATAGCTCTTGCTTGTGGAGTGTTTTGCAGCTGGATTGAGGAATGGATGATTTGGAGGCTTGAGCACCGATTTTGAGCTTTCAAGATATGAACTTTGAAACACTCCAATGGTGCTTTAATTCTTCCTCTTTTCTCAGTTGTTATACATCCTCATTTTTTAGACAACATTTCTCTTGATTATAACATTGTTTCTCCCTTTGACTTTTGTCTTGTCTCTTGCAGGTTCGATCGTCCAATATGAGGGGAGTATGAGCCCTTAGAGTGGCTCATTTTTTGTGCTTGGAAATACACTAGTGTTTGACCACCTTCGAATGGTTTTTTCCAATAGATGTTGTGCCTTTGAGACACCTTCAAATCTACCTTCTTTCCCTATATAAACCAGATTAGGATAGTGCAATGCAATGTAATATATCTATGTACAAAATAGCCTTTAATGCACCTTCTTTTGCACCCTTTTTTTAGGTCTGAATTTTTGGTTTTGCAGCAGAATTTTGAGTGCAATATAGGGGTTTCGAGGTTTTCTCTTTGATTAAACACCTTCCTATTTTTTCTTGGATATTTTACAAATGAACCCAAGCTTTTAACCACTTGATAGAAGCTCTCCTTTTGCTATATTTTTCTGTACTATTTCTTTGTAGAAAACTTATTGAGCTTTGAATTTGAGACTCACCAAGTCTCAATTTGAGGCTTCCTTTGCTGATATTTGGTGGATACTTTCTTCTCCAATGCTTGGAGGATTTTGGATTCCTCGGGCCACTCAATGTTGTATATTTTTGTGCACTAATAATGTCTTTAGACACTTTGTCAAATTCTAATTTTGTGCCTTTCTCAAGAACATAAACAATAATCTTTTGAGAGCAATAGAATAGTGCAAATGAATCTAGTAATGTTTTACTATTAATGCATGAACAATTTAACCTTATCACTCCAATTAACTCTAAAAAATAATGCACTTAATCAATTTACTGCAACTAATCAAGAATAATCTGAAATGAATCTTCATAAAATATTCTACTATTTCCTTACAAACAAAGTTGTAGGAACTAGTCTTCTTTTGCTTTCTAAATTAGATGATAGGTAGTTGATAGATAGTTGTAATGCAAAAATCTAATCAACTCCTAATGTGTAAATTAACCTTAAAAGGAATTGTTTTCTTTTAGCACTTTTGAAGACTGTAATCCAATGTTTCTTATTGCAACTTTAATCCAAAATAAGGTGCTTTAATAAATTTGATAAATAATCCAATTAATGAATCTACTTGCATCAATAGTTGCATACTTTTTTTAAGATTTTGTAGCTCTTATGCCGCTTATGTGGAGGATATAAATCTTGTTACTTTCTGTAGACTATCCTAAAAAGCTCCTTAACCAAAATATGGTCTCAAACTTTCCTTCATGAGCCTGGGATTTGGTGGCTTGTTCTCCTTTTAAAGTCTCCTCCTTTTGTTGTATATTTGAAGAAGTCTTTGTCTCTGAAATGATGCCTTCTTGCTATGAGAGGTCATCTTAAAATCTCTTGGATATTGTGGGCTTCTCTTGTCTTCAAGTCTTCTTGTCAAATTATGACTTCAAGCAAGATCTCCTTCTCAAGATTATAAATATCTTGAAGTCCCCATTGGATTATTCTTCTGGGATTTGGAACTCCTTGCCAAATTATTCTTCTCTTGGGCTTGGTGTCAGATGGTGAAAATTGGACCAAGTTGTTCACTATCAAGGGCTTCTCCTTGATAGTGTATTTATTCAATGAGTTCTTCTCTGATGATTTCTTAAGTAAGGCTCTCCAAGCCTTTTACTGGATGCTCTTTGTGACCTCCCCAAGATCTTTGACCTTATAACTTCTTTTGGTATTCCTTGATACCTTTTCTTAAACCTTCTACTCCTAGAAGTTTTGGTGGTGAGATCTTCTTCTGGATATTCACCGGCAGGACTCTCCTGGTCCTTCTTCTTCCAAGACTAGAAGTTCTTAAATGAGATCTCCTCTTGATCTCTTTGCCTTCAGTTTTGCTTCAGGCATTGGATGTAGTCTAAAGAAGATACTCTTACTAAATATATTGTAGGAAGCTTCCCGACTCACTGAATTTTATTTCCCTGCAACAAAGTATTAGTACTAAAATCTTAATCTCCTTTTGAATCAGATACTCTCTTTTGGAGTCTTCTTTAGGATCAAGGCTTTTGTGGTCTTTTTCAATATCAAGGCTTTTGTGGCCTTTTTCAATATCAAGGCTTCTATGGCCTTTTTCAATATCAAGGCTTTTGTAGCCTTTTCTTCAATATCAAATCTTTAATGGCCTTTTTCAGGATCAAGGCTATTATGGCTTTTTTTTCTTCTGGATTAAGGCTACTATGGCCTTTTCTTTTGGATCAAGGCTACTATGGACTTTTCTTATTGATCAAGGCTACTATGGAATTTTCTTCTTCTGTGAAGTTCTCAATTTAGTAATGGAGATCTCCAGTCTCCAGAATTCACCACAAATATTCTCCAAAAGTCTTCTTTTGCAATATTATTTTCTTGAATAATGAACTAATCTCTGCACTATGGAGGTACGTTGACCTTCGGGCAATGAAGTTGAAGTCTCCTAGATTTTTGTTGTAGGAGTCCCAATATTCTAAGAATTATTTTTCTGCAACAAAAGAAAATTTGGGCAATAGTTAAGAAATTCCATATATCATGAATTATCTCCAATAGTTGATTTGTCAATCTAGTGGATTTAATATTGAGTTCTAGTCTTCATGAGTTTTTTTTGCAACTTTGTGGAAATACTCTAGGCAAATGCAATCTCAGTATTTCTAGAATTGATATTTCTTTCAATCCTCACTTGTGGCTCTCCCTAATTCTACCACAGTGATTCTTCTGAGAGTTTTATCAGTGACTGATCTCGCAACGCATCAGTTTGACAAAAAACTCATACTCAATGATGATGGTGGTTTTCTTGTGGCTAGATCCACCATAGCTTTGATACCACTATTATATTTTGATACATAATGCAATGGGAGATAGCAATCACAAGATTCAAAAATAATATGAAAGAAATTAAATCTACGAGATGATTGAAATATGCTTAAATAGAAATGATGGAAATGAATACAATGTAGCTATGGAGGAAATGGAAACTCCATGAATAATGCTACTAGACTACATTGCATCCATATCCAATATGGGTGACTATCTCTTCTATGCTCTCCTATGATCTTTTATGCTATCCTAGGTTATATCTGCTCTATTACAATGAGGTCTTTATATAGGAAGATAATTTCCTTGGCCAACACTCTATCTATCTGTGCAAGGGATAACTTGCACATTGATACTTGTGCATTTATTACATTGCATGAAGAAACTAGGTAACATCTCCCTAAAGTAATCTAATGTCCTAATTATGTACATAAGAAGGTACATTTACATGACCCAAATGATGTAATATAATCATTTTCTAACAAATAATCCAACATTGTTATTGACCCCCATAGTGCCAACATTACTTGCACCATTTGTTATACCCGCATAGCCTACTCCTAAACCTAAAGAATTAGCCAACATGCAAGAAGTACTAATAGCATAATATAACTTGACCAATAAGGTAACTACCATGAAAAGAAGAGATGCTAGAAGGAATTTTCAGCCTTGGAAATTTCCCTACATGACAAAAGACTAAGGGGTCTCCTCAAGTAGTGTCGATAGAAAGCCAAATGTTGTATATAGCAACCAAGAGGAGGGACCTTCTAATTCATCATCAAAAGCAAATTATTGGTGCTCATACTACAATGATAAACATAATGAAAACACTTATATGGTCTACTAGCACCAAGCACATAAAATGATAAAAAAAAAAAGACCCAAAAAGGTCGAGTTAATATGATGTGGGAAACATGTTAAAATATACTAATTCAAGACTCCCTAGAGGAAGAATCTATATTAGTCTTGACTTGGTCTGACAATAATACCTTATAGGTAGATCCTATTAAGTTGGACCCATTCAAGGTCCTATCTCAATAGATGAAACAACCAAAGAAAGAACCACCCAATCTGCTCAAATAAAAAAGTAGCCTCCAATAGAGCATCCCAAAGAGCAATATAAGCCAGTATAGGCAAAGGAAGCTAAAACCTAGGAATAAGCTAGGGATAAACTCTGGTATCCTTTAATGACCAAGCGATAAAGGATTGAAGTAACTTAGAAATACTGAAAGAGATTGAATGAACCAAAAAAGAGAGATAAGAAGCAACCAAAATCTTCAGGCTTCAATATTATAGAAGAGCTAAAGAAAACTCCATCTAAAGCAAGCATGTATGATTCCTTGATGATTTTGAGATAGATAAACCTTATCCAAGCATCACTAAAATCCACTCATCATCAAGGCCAATCTCATACAAAGTTGAATTTAGCTCAAGAAAAACCATTGTCAAGAATGGAAAAAATAGACTACCCCCTTTTTACATATCCCAATACATTAAATGATGGATCGTGCACAACTGCATGGTGGACTTAGGAGCAACAATGATGGTAATGCCTAAAGCAGTCTATAAAGATATGAGGATGGAGTATACCTAGTCTATTCATGGAGTGTTGTAGCTAGATGGTCCTTCGATAAAAACTCTTTTGAGAAAGGAAAGATATACCCATGGTCCTATATTAGATGCCACAATTAATTGTTATGCAAGAGGTTTTCATGGTGGATCTGGAACCATACTTTGGCATGTGCATTTATTAAGAGTTTACAACTAATATGGGTGGATACCTATCTCTAGACTACTTACACATGGAAATTCCTAACAAGGATAGGAAGGTGAAGATATATGTAGAAAATCCCACCTCATATCATATAAAAATAATTGAAGAGGATGAGGATTGTGTTAACATAGTCAGTGATGAAGTTGACCTGGAGGGAGCAATCATATATGAACTATAGACTGAAGACGATTTTTCACTTAGAGATTTTAATGCTATTATTGAAACAAGGATAAACACTTATTCCATCATAAAATAAAAATATAAAAGGCTTCCAACATTGTCAAATAAAGAGCTTCAACTGATGGCTTTTGAAGTTTTAATATCAATATGAAACTCATAGGATAAATTCCACAAGATCAAATATAAGATAGCCACAATATAGTAAGATCAAAATAATGATGTAAGTAGAATAATATGAGCCAATTAATATGTAAATAAAGGCTTATAATATATCAAATAACATTCACTAATATGCAACAATATGAATGTAAAATAGCCTGAATCATACATGTACAAAGCATGTAGCACAACTTACAATATTAATTGCTCAAATGTATGCAAACTTTATTACTTCTCTTTCTCTTACAAATACAACACTTGACTCTCACACTTGATAATAGGATATTGGATCTTCTATGCTATATTTGCTATGCTCTCTATGGAGTACTATATAGCCTTTGTAGAATGACTCTTTGGGTACTTGAATCTTCCTTTCCTTATGCCAAGTCTCATGACTCTTGGCTTCTCTACTTAACACTTGCATACACATAACTCTATCTTGTATGCACACCTAGACATGACTCTTCACTTTACACACTCTAATATAAGGACACTTGTGCACACTCACATATAAGAAACTTGTGCACATATACTCACATTACACTTGTACACTTATGTGACACTTGTGCATTTCTTGCACATACACACTTATATAAAATGTGCACTTCTTGCACATGATATTTGACCCTAATCTATTATTTACAAGATGTACCATGAAGATACCATGGGGGTACATTAGCATGTACTATATAATGTAATACTCTCCAAAATTGACAAATAAAAATAAGGAGGCTATATTTTTATGGAGCTAAATGCAAAAATGGTGTTGGAGCAGGACTAGTGCTTATTTCTCCCTCTGAAGGAGTTCAAAAATTTTCATAATGGTTAACTTGGATCTACACTAATAATGTGGTAGAATATGAAGCTCCTTACTTGGGATTGTGAGAGGCAAAGAAATTGGGAGTTAAATTGATGATCTATAGTGAATTTGAATTGGTAGTAAACTAAGGTACAAAAAAATGCAGCAACAAGCAATATTATCTAAAAGCCTATCAGAATAGAGTCTACGACCTATCAGAAATATTTGAACCTTGAACATAAAATCAATTCCTCGAGAGAAAAATGCATAAGCTGATGCACTAGCCTCTCACAAGGCAAACTTTTTTTCCAGCATCTGACACATGGAAGAATTCACAATCTATCAAGCTTGCTTTCAAGCTCTCTATGCTAGATAAGGAAACCTTTTGGTAGGTATTTTATGATGATAACCAGATAGTGGGCTTCCTAATTTAAGAGGTAACCTATACAAACATGACTAAAGAGATGCTCAAGAGCATAAATGAAGATAATTTTATTCAGCTGAAGAACAATCACATCCTGAAGGGATTGATCACTCTTGAGAGTCTTTTTTATAGTAGTGACTGGCCAATTGACCAAAACATGAATATTGACAAGAAAGAATTCAGATAGGTTCAATTTAAACCTAGGAAAAACCTAAAAGTTGGATTACAATGTTTTGAGCAAGAAGTTCAATAACTTCTTACATTGTGCAGAAAATTCAACGACATCATAGCATGGAATTATGATGATTTAAAATTTTATAATAGGGACACTATCCAACACACTATTCAAATGTTACATAATGCTAAGCTATTCTGAAAAAGCAAAGGTTGATAAATCCCAAGATAGAATCCCTAACGAAACAAGAGTTGCTAAAGTTGATCAATGTGAATATTATTTACCCAATCAAACACTCTACATGGGTAGCTAATTTGATACATGCTAGAAAAAGAATGACAATATGCACCTCTATGTGGATTTCAAAAATTTGAACAAATCATCCTTGAAGGATCATTACTCTTTGCCTCATATTTACCAAATTATGTATTCAATTGCTAGGATATAAAGGTTTTCCTTTATGGATTCTTCAATTTCAATCAGGTCCAGGTAACAGATGAAGACCAGCACAAGACTGTGTTCACCACAAAGTAAGGAATATTTGCTTATCAAATGATGCCATTTGGACTTTCTAATGCTGGAGCCACCTTTCAAAGGATCATGAACTTAGCTTTTGGAGAATTGGTAAATAGAACTATATTAATTTATTTGTATGATATGATGGTTTTCTCACATAAAATAAACACACCTAGATCATCTTTGGCTTGTATTCTAGAAGCGTAGAGATTTTGGGGTATCATTGAACCCAAAGAAATCAATTTTTGTTTTCCATAAGGACAATTTGTTGGGGCACATAGTGTTGAAAGAAGCTTAGCCATTGGCCCTAATAAGGTAAAAGAAATATTAGTGCTCCTAATTCCACAAATCAAGAAAGGTTTACAATATTTTTTTGGGCATATTAATTTTATTTATAAATTTGTTTTTGAATTTTCTCAAATAGTAAAGTTGATAATAAATATGCTAAAGAAAAATACAACTTTCACATGGCCTCAAGCAAGAATGGAAGCTTTCAAAAATATCAATTAAGCTATAACCAGATCTCCAGTACTTGCCAACCTATATTATCAAAAGGATTCCATTCTCTATGTATATGGTGCTAAAGAAATCTATGCAACTGTACTTACTCAAAAGGACAGAGATCATAATGAGTGACCTATAGCCTTCCTAAGTTAGAAATTGCACAATTATGAAGATCACTATTATTTCATCAAAAAATAGGTATTTGCTCTCATGAAATCCTTGAAAAAGTTAGGGCATTGTGTTTCATAGAGCAATATTGTGGTGTATGTTGTACATCTAGATGTCTAAAATTTTATTATGCAAGGAAATCTAGATGAAAAAAAAACTAGTTGGATTACTAAGATTCAAGAATATGATATAGAAATACAGCCCCACCAAGCTGATAAGAGGAATATACCCATGTGAACACTTAGTTAATTCTATAGATCCAAAGATAAATGTGCTAATTGAAGAGCCTAAAGAAGTACAAGCAACATATAGCTAGATGGAATAAAGTAGTTGGATTGATCAATTAATCCATTTTCTTTAGACTGATAAGTGTTTGGATGTGTTTACAGCTTCTTAGAGGTGAAGGTATAGACTACATGCTATAAACTATACCATAATTTATGGTATTCTGTATCAAAATAATTTTGATGGAGTGCTTATATGATGTATACATTTGGATAATGCAAGGGAAGTATTGGATGAATTCCATTCAGGCTTATTAGGTGGACATTACTCTTGTTAGACTACAATGGCTAAAATTCTATAGGCTGGATATTATTGGCCTACTCTATTTGTGGATGCTTTCAAAGTTGCTAAGTCATGTGACAAGTGTTTGAGGTTTGTTGAAATAATAAAGTGTCTAACATTACCCTTTCAACAAATTATTGTAGAGGAACCTTTTCAACAATGGGGGCTTGATTTTATCGGGGTAATATATCCACACTCAGCTACTAGGAACTAATTCATTGTAACTATAACAAACTACTTTACTAGATAGTTTGAAGCAAAAGTTACTAGGCATGTTGATCGTGATACGATTATCAAGTTTTTGGAAAGAATAATCACCAGGTTTGGAATCCTGACAATGATAGTCTTAGATAACAATTCAACTTTCATAGGTGCTAATATCATAATTTTTTCTCACAAATATGGTATATATTGGAAAAATTCTTCCAATTATTATCCACAATGTAATGGGCTAGCTAAATCCATCAATAAGAATCTAATGAAAATAATCAAAGGAAACATTGGGGATAATCTAAAAAGTTGGCATTTAATGCTTAATCAAACACTATGGGAAGATAGAATCATAGTTAAAAAAGCTTTGAAAACCACTCTATATTCTTTGGTCTATGGAAAAGAAGTTGTATTAT
This sequence comes from Wollemia nobilis, assembly GCA_028583015.1. Lineage (NCBI taxonomy): Eukaryota > Viridiplantae > Streptophyta > Pinopsida > Araucariales > Araucariaceae > Wollemia > Wollemia nobilis. Next base: position 12,335,726 of record JAQPPZ010001106.1, read on the forward strand.
TGCAACATTTAAAATTGTAAGCCATGAGAATTATAGATCAAATGGAGTTAGAAAATGCAAAACCAATTGCAAGAAGAATGGTAGAGTTGCTTCTACTTGAAGAGAAAAGAAAGAAAACATACAATTGATTCTAACAACATCAAGTGGTGGTTAAAATATGGTTTGATAAGAAAACCTTCCCAAAGCTATTTAAGGTTGGTGACTTGGTTTTAAAGTGGGACAAAAATAGAACTAAAATAGGATTCCATGAAAATATGGATTCATTATGGTCTGGACCTTACCTAATCCCAAGAAGGTATGAATTAAATGCATACAAGTTGACAAATATGGACAACCACCTTTTGCCAATTTTAATAAACGACCACTATTTAAAGCATTATGCTTAGAAATGTGTGCCCTAAGATGTATATATGTAAATGGCAACACATGTAAATATAAAAGTAGTGGCCATGATAGTTTTGAGTAGCCAAAAGTTGATTGGTTGAAACATAAGCTTGGAAGTCGCTAAATTTTGAAAATTCTAGAAATTTTTTTGGCTAAGAATTGAGGTGGTATTTAAAGTGGCATGCATTCCAAGCACTTAAAAGAATTGTCAATTTCAAGAAAATATTTTGTAGTAAAGTTGAGCATGCAAAATATTTGATATTAATGTAGCAACAACTAATCTCCATGATGGCTTCACACTATAAAAGTAGGGTTGTGAATATTTAATGCATGATAGATCAGTTAGGCATTTGAGTAGTAGAGCATTTCAAAGTTGCATAGTTATTTTACATAAAACTGCAAAAGCGCTACATTTTTGCATGTATCTACATTTTCCACTAAATCTCCCTAGCTCAATAACTATGGCATGAGGGAGTTCCAAGACCATGAAGGAGCTCCAATAAGGGACCAACAAGTACAAAAGACCATGAAGGAGCTCCAAGATCGATTGAGCCAAATTTCATGACCCTTTAATCATAGTCAAGTTGAAGCTCAAAAGTTTTAGAGATGGAGCAGAGGAAAAATGAAGAAAAATCTTATAAAAAAGGATTGAAATAGTTGCATGGAACTCTCTTATGTCTGCTTATATGCCTAGATTCATCTACCCTTGCCTTGAGTTGGTCAAAGTGATTTTAAAAAATTATAACCAAGAGTCCAAAATGGTATGCACTACAATAGGGCAAAATTTAGTCGATATCACACTTGATGCAAACATCGAGGTTTTTGTAGTGAGAGTAAATCCCAAAGTAATTGATATTGAGGAGAAAAGTAGGCATTGTAAAAGATATAATGTTAAAATTTTGTTAAATAAGTGAGCAAGGAAACCTATGAATGATTTTCCAGAGTAGTCAATTGAGCTCGATGAAGAACACAAGCTTATACTAAGAGGGGGGTGAGCAATATAGCGCCCACTTTTTCCTTTCTTTCCAAACCAATATCAATTAGTGTTCTCAATTGCAATAACCAAATATAGCAGTGTGCATTAATAACATAGGTAGCAATAGTAAGCAAGTGCACAAATCATCACACACAATTGAGACACAATATTTAACGTGGTTCTCCTAATGTGGGGTAGTCCACGAGATATTTTTCTTATAATATTTCACAAAGAAATAGGGATCCTTATCCCAATACAGATTATTACTTTGATCTGCTCAAATCTAGGTTATCCTAATCTACTCAGGTGGGCTCCACTGATCTGCTCAGCTAGGCTCTCCACTAATATTCTTAGCTAGGCTATCCATTGATCTACTCAGCTAGGCTCTCCACTGATCTGCTCAGCTAGGCTATCCACTGATTTGCTTAGCTAGGCTATCCACTAATCTTATCAGCTAGGCTATCCACTGATCTACTTAGCTAGGCAACTGGTGTTTATGTGTTTTCTATTTTTGTCTTATCTCTTTCACTGCTCACAAATCTACCTCAATGCCTTCTCATAAGGCTCAAACAATCCTGCTCAAAAGTTGTCCCAAATCTGTTCTCAAAGCCTTCACAAAAGGCTCAAAAAATCTTGCTCAAATGTTATCCCAAATATATTCTCAAAGCCTTCACAAAAGGCTCAACCAATGACTCTCAAGTAGCACTCAAATCTCAACCACAAATCAACGAAGGCAAGGCTCAATGATGAACTCAACAATGGATAACAAATGAATGATGATAATACTCAACAATGTGCTCAACAATGAATGGCAATGTACTCTTCAATTGATGACAACAATGATCCACAATGATCTCAACAATGTATGACAAATGATCTCTCAAATGGATGACAACAATGCTCAATAATGTACTCTCAAATGGATAACAACAATGCTCAACAATGTACTCTCAAATGTATGGCAAATGAGCTCTCTAATGAAAACCTCTCCAAGAAATAACAATGAGGACTTCAACCAACCAAGTACAATCTCCACAAGTGATAGCAATAGGTTCTCAATAATATTTTCCTCATGCAATATCAATAAGCTCTCAAGAAACAAGCACAACTCCCTCAAGCAAAGAGCTCTCAAATAGCCAACAATGATCTCCTCAAAATGAAAGACAAATGTATCCACAAGTGACTAGAAAATGATCTCCTCAATGGTATCAACTAATGGCAATGTACTCAATAAGTAACCAACAATATGCTTCTCAAGGCAATAGCAAAGATCTCCTCAATAATGGCAATACTCTCAATGAACTCCACTAAAGCAATCATGAAACTCAAGCATCAATTTTATCCATAAAATTGATTTTCTAATCCATCCACTTCCTCTCAATAGCCAAGGCACATAATCAAACAATTTGTCTTCAACTTCAAACCCTAACTCATGTGCATGTCTTCTAACTCAAGGTGGCAATTAACTAGGTCTCAAGTTCCTAGTTTAATTTCATAATTAAATCATGCACTAGGACATATAACAAGTTCAACACTTTTCAACCTTATGACTCCCTAATTTCATTAACACATACAACAAGCATCTATGTTTTTGTTTTTAATTCCACACATTATAACTCCACATACAACAATCACAAATATTTATTTCCAGACCTTATATCTCCCTAATCACACACAACAATAACAAATATTTAATTCTACACCTTATAACTCCCTAAACACATTAACACATACAACAAGCATTTATTTCCCTAAACTCCTTATGACTCCCTAGTTATCACAGAAATAATTTTAATGCACTAAAACTTTGGTAATAACAAATATTACCATGCCCTGGAGATAAATACCTTTATATGAAATTCATTGCCTTTGTAACCTTTGAAATCGTCTTTGCCAAAATGCCTTGCCAAAATTAATGCACCTTCACACCTTCACGGGAGTCAAACTCCATTCCTCTTGCTTAGCGCTGTGAAGTGCTTACCATGTGGGTGCTAGCCCATGTTGGGATTTTAATCCCAAACACCCAACTTTAACCTGCACTCAAATATGAAAAACTTAAGTTGCCTTCCTTAGCAAAACACTTTACCCCTGGCGGGATTCGAATAGCGAACCTGCCTTGTGCAAATTTTGTGCGCTACCAACTGCACTATAGGCTCTTGTGTGACATCACTTTCCCACGTTTTTTACTTGACCTTTCTCTCAAATCAAAATTTATTTATCCTTCTTTCTTTGTTGCTCCCCTTTCAACGACTCTCTCTCATGCACTATGTCTAGTCTTTCATAATCAAATATTTTTACCTTTTATTTATATGCACATCCATGCCTTCGAATGACATCGGCGAATCTTTATTTATCTCCCCAACCTTTGCATGTCGACGGATAATATAATACAACCTTAGACCTTAGAATTATTAAATAAAAATTTAATAATTCACCTTTTAACTTTGAATTGGGATATCTCCTTCATTCTTTTGAATTTCGTCATGAAATTTTTTGCACCTAGGTTTTATTGGAAAACCTTTTCATCCATCATAATTTGGAGAAGTCTTAGCATAGTGGTTTTAATGAAAAACCCTTTCCAATGGTTTTAATGAAAACCCTTTTCGTTGGTTTTAATAAAAAACCCTTCCGTTGGTTTTAATAAAAGCCCTTGCCATTGGTTTTAATAAAAACCTTTACCATTGGTTTTAATAAAAACCATTAATATAATATTTAAAAAATTAAATATTATATGCCTCTTGTGCCACAAAACCCTGTAAATATCCATGCTCTCCAAAATATCATAAATGATTATTTATGAAGTGCTTTTGCCACCAAAACTCAATGTGCTCTATGTGACATCAATGACAACACAAAATAACTGCCAATAATCTCCCCCTTTGTCATTGATGGCAACACCTCTAATGCAAATCACCACAATCACTGCAAAAACAATTTATGAAAATCAAAGCTACTCCCCCTGACTCAATAATATCTATGGAGGTTGCTCCCTCTATATCAATGTTCTCTTTGGAGGCTACTCCCCCTAACTCAATGCTCTCCCCCTTACTCAAATCTCTCCCCCTTTGACATCAATAGAAAAATGGACACCTATGGGGCTAAAAGATATGACTCTTAAGCTTAGCCCCCCTACCACCTTCTCTCTTGAGGTGATTAATTTTGTGGTGGGAGTACATTTACTCCCATATTACATTGTTCCTTTCCTTTGTCAACTTCCTTCCACATCTTTCTAGTCTCCTTTTCTTGATAAGTTACTTGATCTTCTTGCCTTGAACCTGTTTGACCTTCTTGCCTTGAACCTGTTTGGAATTGAGTCCTACACCATCTTGCAATATGTCCAAAGTTATTGCAATTAAATCACTTGATATTGTAGCCTTTGGATGGTGCCCATATCCTGAATTCTTTCTTGAAATCATTTCCATATTCATTCCTTTCTTGAACCTTGTATTGTGAAGCTTTGTTTCCATAATCATTTTGACCATGACCTCTGAATTGTGCAGCTCTATAATCAAAACCATATTGCTCATTTCCTTTGCACTGAGAATCTCTATGACCAATCCTATTGCATAATAAGCAATGTCCCTGAAAACCATACCTTCTTCCTTTGAAGTTCCTTCTAGAAAAATAAAACTTCTTTGATCCATAGACCCTGCAGTGTATAGACCTATGACAAAATACATTACAAGAAAAAAAATGTCCTTGAAAATCCCTTTGTTCATGCCTTGGTTCCTCATACCTTTCTTGACCATTATCCTTGTGATCATGTTTGACTTGTGCATTGTATCCTTGATCCTTCTTTGTGGTATCCAAATCTTCTTCCTTAACTTCTTCCTTGCTTTCTTCTTCAAGAATTTCTTTGCCTCTTGAACTTGATTCACCTATCTCAAAACAATATCCAAACTAGATATTTGGAGCCATAGGAGCTTTGGAACTTTCTTCATGAATCTTAGGTGCTTCCTTGCTTTCATATTTTAGAACTTCCTTTCCTTTTGAGTGTGAATTTTCTTGGAAATGAGATACAACCTTAAAATATGTTTCCACTCCTTTTTGAACCTTTTCATCTAATGTGTCATGTCTTGCCATCATTACCCTTAGTTCTACATTCATCCTTTCCTCTATCCTTTTTTCATTTTGAAGCTCATCTATTAGATCACTGATTGTCTGAAGTCGTTCTTCTCTGATTTTGACATCTGTTTGAATCTTGTTTTCAAGATTCCTAATTTCTTATTTTAGCCTTTTGACTTAAGAATTCAAACATGGAAAAATAATGAAACTCCTCTCTCAGTAGTTGACTAGATCCCCTTGATTAGGGGAACTAATTCATATCTAGAGTTTAATAGACTATTTCTTGGGCCTGTACTAGCTTGCATTTATGGCAGATTCTATGGTTAACTCCTAAAGATATGGATAAGTTGTGTGGTAAGAAACATGAGTTGGAAGATTGTATTTTTTGCAAAGTGATACTATTATCAGAGTTTATAGTTTCCTTGGAAATCCATACCTTCTTCCTTATTACATGACCAACTAGGTTTTTTCCATGGAGTTATGCTGACAAGTTGACAAAGTAGACAACTTTGGATCTGGGTGTAAAATGGAGATCCTAAAAATATAAGCACATATGGGCATCATGCAGTAGCAGAGAGTCTATAGGTGATAGGTCATGAAGGGCAAGCAAAGCATAGAGCAAGAGCAAAAATAGTCTACGCAACATAACATGTAGAAAATATTGTTTACCCCAAAAAAAATTGGTAGGGACAAGCCTTAGCCTGGTATAAGCTAACATCTCCAATACAAGTGATCCAATTAGAAAAATAAAAGAATCTCCAAGTAGCCAATATAAGGATATTTCAAAGAAAGACAAAGCACAATAGTTGTCTATGAAAGCTCAATGGACAAATGCAAAAATTTAGGAGTTTAACACCACAACTGAGAAGAAACACTTGAAAGCATAAGGATTAAGTATGGCTTCTATCCCAACTTTTATATCTAAAAATCCGCCACCGCCTTTGCAATACCCTCCATAGAAATACCCTTTGCCATCCTCACCTCCAAGAGAGGTCTTGCTTCCTCAAAATCCATTGTAAAGCATAAATTTTGCTTCCCCATCATAATAAAGTTGACAAACTCCCAAAATCCCACACCCTCATACTTGTGTAAGTGCTAGCATTTTATCTTTGAAATCTCGTCTAGCATCATTGTATTTTTTCCAATATTCCATTGCTACTTCCCCTATGTCTAGTCATAAACTTCCAAAAGCCTTATCTATAATACAATAGGTTAAAGAAAATGTCCAAAAATGGGCACATGAATAATCACCTCATGAGGAGAAGAAGAGGGCAGTTCCCTAGATATATGATTTTGTAGATCCAACTATCAAAGGTGGGTCAAAGCAATCACTATCTCAAAGGTCAACAAGCCTGCTTTAGATATGACAATAACAAATTATGACATCAAGATACAAAGGTATGACATCTCAAAGATTCTAAGGGAGGATATAGTTAGAGCTATTTACACTGAAGTAGACACACTGTACCTCCAAGAAAATCAAGTGCTAGTAAAATATATAGTTGCAAAGAATAAATTTGATAGCCTGGAGTAGAGATTGAAGGAGGAAACAAAAAATAAGGCTTTGAAACAAGAAGTCAAAAACAAAAGAGTGGCTAAAAGTAAAGGCATGCCACTAGATTCAAACTTAGAGAATTTAGAAGGAGACTCAAGGACAAAAGAGTGCTTAGCTTGTGATTTAGATGTGGGGGCAGGCAAGAAGAAGGCAGGTAGAAAAAAAGCAGAGTCAAGAAATGCAAAGGCTAAAGAGGATATTAAGAATGGAAGTCAAAAGTGCATAAACAAGATGCCTCTTGCCAAGGATAAGTCTTCCTCCAAATGAATATTTTGGCATGGAATGTGAGGGGACTAGGAACCCCTCAAAAACTAAAAATCCTTAAAAATAGGATCTTATAGGTAAAACCGTGGATAGTATGCATTTAAGAGACTAAGTTAGAAGCAGACAGAGCTGAGATAATTGCAATATTGATGTGGAAATATTGTAACTTACTGAAGATTGATGCTTGCGGATAGTCAGGGGGTCTTTTCCTCTTATGGTCCAAAGAACATGTATAGGTAAAAGAGAGTAAAATAGACCTGAATTGGATAAAAATCAGCTTTGAGTTAGCAAATGATCCTAAATTTTATGTGCTTTATAATGTGTATGGCCCTAATTTAGCGGCAACCAAGTTACTATGTTGGAACTCCATGTGGAGTGAAATCAAACAAGATAACAATCAAAATGTTATCATTGGAGGAGACTTAAATACTGTATTGGATCTTGAAGATAAGGAAGAGGGAGTCTTCTCACAATATCACATTAGAAGTTTAATAAAATATGGTATGGATGAGTTCAATTTGGTAGATTTGCGCCCCAAAAAAGGTTGGTTTACTTGGACAAATAGAAGAATTGGGAGAGAGGCAATATCAGAGAGGTTGGATTGATTTTTAATCTCAGAGGAGTTGTTTTATTACAATAAGATGATAGAAACAAGAACCTTAAGGGGAACTCACTTGGATCATTGGCCAGTGCTTCTTTAGGCAAATCAAGTCATAATTGCAAAGAATATTCCCTTCAAGTTCAACCCCACTTGGATTGAACACCCAAAATTTTTAGAAAAAATTAAGAGGTGGTGGTAGGAAGGTGAATCGGAACATGGAACAACCATGTATAGATTTCACAAAAAACTACTATGGATAAAGTTGAAGCTAAAAGAATGGGCAAAAGAGACACACAAAAGAAAGGAAAAGGAAAAAGAAACTTTGAACAGAGAACTTGAGGAAATTCATAAAACAATATTGGAGGAAGGGAATAAGGAAGAGTTGTCTTACAGAGAACAAAAGTTACTAACAAAGTTGGAAAAATTTCAGGATCAAGAAGAAGAGCTATACCGACTTAAATCAAGGATGATCTAGTTACAAAAGGGAGATCAAGAAACAAGTTTTTTCCACAAGTCCATACTCCAAAGAAGAAATCATAACTACATAAAAAGTATTCAGAGGGAGGATGGAAATACAGTGATAGACTTGGAAGACATCAAATCAGAGGCTCTTAATTTTTTTTGGAAATCTTTTACAAGAAGAACCAGTTGACATGACTCTAGCTCAAGAGGAAGCCCTAAAATACATAGACAAGGTGGTTAACGAAGAGCAAAACAGAGAGTTAACAAAGGAGATCTCAATGGAAGAGTTGTGGACCATAGTCAAAGGTATCAAAAAGGACAAGGCCCCTGGTCCAGATGGGTTCCAAGTCAATTTTTACACAAGTTATTGGGAAATTTTAAAAAGAGATTTATTGGAAGTGGTAGAAGAAGCAAGAAAATCGGGTAAGATCCTCAAGGCCATTAACTCCACTTTTTTGGCAGTTATTCCAAAAGATAGAGATGCATCTTGCTTCTCTAGATTCATACCGATATCTCTTTGTAACACAAGTTATAAAATTATAGCAAATATAATGGCAAATAGATTGAAGTGCATTCTTCCAAATCTGATTTCAAAGGAGCAGGGAGCCTTTGTTATAGGCAAACAAATTTTTGATAATATAATTTTGACTCAGGAAGCATTGCATTCAATTAAACATGGAAAGAAAAAGTCAATGGTATTAAAACTGGATATGGCCAATGCTTATGACCGAGTTAACCAGATATTTATTCTCAAAATTTTACAAAAATATGGGTTCAGTGAGAATTGGATCAAGTGGATCCATGCATGTATAAATAGTCCCTAGTTTTTTGTCCTTATAAATGGTGGTCCAACAAGTTTTTTTGGATCTAGTAGAGGGATTAGACAAGGATGCCCACTATCCCCATATTTATTTGCATTGGTGGCTAACTCTCTTAGCAAAATTATCAAAGCCAAAGCAGAGGAAGGGCTTTTAGAAGGGGTAAAAATATCCTCAAAGGTCAGATCTATCAATCATACTCTCTATGTTGATGATACTCTTATGATGGGCAAGGCTTCCATTGCTAATGCCAAAGCTTGCAAGGAGATCCTTAACGTGTTTCTAATGGCCTCAAGAGGCAAGATGAACTATGAAAAATGCCATGTATTTTTTTATAACAACAACATTAGGATCCAAAATAAAATTTGAAGAGTATTGAATTTCCAATTGGGAAACACCAAAGGAAGTTTTAGGTACCTAGGAGTCCCAATATCCTCCAATGTCACCAAATATGTAGATTGGGATTTCTTGCTAAAGAAGATAAGCAACAAAACAGATTCTTGGACTTCTTCATTCCTAAATCTGGTTGGGAGAACCACATTGCTCAAATCAGTGTCATCCTCTTTACCTATATTTTGGTCTTCTTTGATGGTTGCCCCAAAATCGGTGATGCAAGAAGTAGAAAAAAATGAGAAATTTTCTCTAGAAAGGAGGGAAAGATGGATCGAACAAATTACCTTTGGTAAAGTGGTCCATAATTTGTTATCCTAAAAATGAAGGTGGATTAGGTATTAAAAATCCATACCTTATGGCCAAAGCCCTAGCAACAAAATTGGTGTGGTGGATGCTTCAGAATGCAAACAGTCTCTGGGTTCAGGTCCTGTTGAGCAAGTATGGTGCGAGGTGTCCTTCAAAAAACCTGTTATTCAAAGTGAATCCTTGTAGAAAAGGAACAAAAATTTGGGGACACATTCTAGAAGGTCTAGAACTATTTAAAGCAAATTGTTCTTGGGCAATCAGGGAGGGAGAGATAGATGCTTTCTCTAATTCCTTTTCTAGAAAATTTCCAATAGTGCAACATAGAGATCTGGCTCAAATTATTAAAGGTTTAAGGAATAGAGGCTACAACAGAGTTAAAGACCTCATAAGGGTTGCACTGCTTGACACAAATCCTTAGAGTTGGAAAACAATTGAAGAACTAAATATTCCCACCCACCTCCATCATATTTACATGGAATTATTAATATTATTAAAAGATAGACCTGTGTTTTTAAGGAAAGGTAAAGATGTTGTTAGATGGGTTGAAAAGGATAGGTTGGTGGCATATACTGTTAAGAGAGGGTACTCTGCCCTGTTAGCTCAACAAATGGGAGGACAATTAGTAGGCTTTAAAAAGGCTACAAGGTTGGTTTGGAGTTCTGTTACCACTCCAAAATCTAAGTTCTTTGCTTGGTTGTTGATCAGACAGGCAATTCTAGTTGGAGAAAATAGACAAAAAAGAGGATACATTGGGCCAAAAATCTTCTACCTTTGCAAAGAAAATAATGAAACATGTATCCATGTGTTTATTCACTGTCCATTCATAAAAATTTTGTGGTCTAACTATGCAAACTTGTGCAGCAAAGACATCAATGTTGCTTTGACCGAACAATCAATAGAAGGTTTCATGGTTATATGGAATAGTGTGGTGATCAATGACAAATGTAATGAGGTCATCCAAAGTGTATGGATATTGCTTCTAATAAATACATTTTGGAACGTTTGGCTCTGTAGGAACAAGGTCTATTTTAACAATGAAACAGTCACAACTGAAGGAACTTGGAAGAAAATTTTGAGAGTTGTGGAGGAACAATTTAGAGCCCAAAAAGAAGCATGGTAGCTTCCAAGGATTCTTGGAACCAATCCGAACTCATAATTCTAAAGATGCTAGATCTAGACAAGGATAAGTTGACTAGAAAAATCACAGAACCAATTGCAGTTGAGAAGATACATCTTGACAAAGGAAAAACACGTGTTTTTTGATGGAGCTTCCAAAGGAAATCTAGGGCAGGTGGGTGCAGGAGGTAGAATTATTTGGTTCTACCCAACAAAAAGAAAAATATTATTCAAAGAAGGATTAGGCTGCAACACAAATAATATTGTAGAATTCATAGGTCTAATTCGGGGACTGAGAATTGCTATTCAATTTGAGTTGAAGGATGTGGTTATAAGAGGTGATTCTTTGTTGGTTGTCAACATCATGAAATAGTTATGGTCTCCACAGGATGAGTTAATAAATGACTCTTATGAGGAGGCAAAAGAGCTATTGGAAAAATTCCAGAGATGGGAAATTGTCCATATTCCAAGAAGTCTGAATTTTGAAGCAAACAAACAGGCTAATGAAGGAGTGAGATTGAACAATGAACAATTCACAATGATCTAGGTTTCAGAATGAATGCTTTGTAGTGCTTGTTTTTTCATGTAGGGTGTGAGAATTAATTTTCTCTCCGGATTGCTTTGTACATGTATTTTTCCATCAATAGAAATCTCAATTTTTTGTTTAGAAAAATGGAGCATAAAGCTCTATCTAACTTCACCTAGATGTTCTTATTTCCTACTCATTCATAGAATTTAAAATATTGGCCATTCCTCCTATTTTCTCTTCTGGATTGAGGGCAATATCAAACTCCCCTATTATCAACCATTTATTGTTCTCTATCCTATTACCGAAATCAAGCAACTCTTCCCATAATTCCTTTATGAGGCTTCTCAAGTTGGGAGCATAGACATTAGTAACAATGCCTCTTGTATTAAAAGCTAAGTGTCTAAGCTTCACTGAGATAAATATACTATACTGAGCTAACAAAGTACCCTCAGTAACCTCTAGATTCCAAAAACCTCTTAACCTCCCACAATGCCTACTGTTGCAACTAAAAACATTCTATTATTATTCCAACAAAAAGCCCTATTTTTCTCTAAGTCCTTAACTGAAATTTGTGTTTCTTAGAGGAGAAAAACATGTGGGTGATGACATCTAAGCATATTATGAAGAACCCTTCTCTTACTAGGAGCATTCAAGTCCTTGATATTCCAAGAAAGGATCTTCACATATGCGCCTTTCAAGAGGACTTAACCCGTCATGATTTTAGATTCATTAGTGTTTGTTTAGTCTTCTTTTGTTACTATAAATAGCTAATAAAATACCTTTCTCCTTTGGTCCCTCTTTTTCAACATGCAAAGGTAAGGAAGAAGAAATAAACCTAAGATTTGATTCATTTACCTCTTTAGTCGAAGAATCTACCAAGACAAGGTCTATTACTCAGTCATCAACTACTTCCTCCTCATTCTCTAGTGCATCATACTTCACCTCTACCTTGTTTTCTTCCAGCTAAGGAGCCTCCACAACTCTCAAGTTCTCTTATGGAGATTCCATAAGGACTTTTGGGTCTTGATCTCTAGAAATCCTAGAGCTTGACTACCCTTGATCTCCCATCTAGGAAGGGTCACCCCTCTCTAATTTCCTTGCTCAACCATCTCACTAGGAGACATTCCATAGGACTCCCGAGCCAGATGACACAATAAACACTACGATGAAAGGGTAAGTTCTCAATATCGACTTCTTGGACATGCACTTCCAACTTTAAATATAGGGTAATGCATTTCAAAAACATTATTTACGAGTTCACCTTAATACATAACCTAGCATATACTGCCAATAATTCTGGTTAAACTATAATTTCAACTTTTTTTCTATTCTCAAAATAACCTAAGGTATGTAAGTTTATAAAATAAAAATATAAAAACCTATAAATTTAACTCTCTTTTTTTCCATTTTCAAAATAATCTTTAGGGCGGATTGGTTTACTTAGAGATTAAACGTTAACAATTACATATAACTTGAATAGATTTATAAACCAAAACGTTAAAATTCTTTAAAAAAAAAATTACAATTTAAATTTAAACAAAATATAATTATACAATATGCTTTAACAATCTTAAATCTTAAAATTTAAGATATAATACTCTTTAAATTTGTCAATACTATCTAAAAACACATTTAGATTTAACTATACATGTCAATTAAAATCATGTAGCTAACATAATTACACGGCATAAATATTTTTATCAATAGCTTTTATCTTTTCATTTTTGGTATCATTTTATTTCCATTCTTTGTCCACGATAGCTACGAGTGTGCACCTATCCATTAACAGAGTATAATTATAGCAATTCAATGCCATTGTGCATTCATGCACCTCGTGCGATTTATTTATACATATAAATTTCATTTAGGAAAATACAGTTTTGATATTTTTTTTATAGATTAAGTTGGGTATAGGCCGCCTTCCCTACTCGAATTTTAGATCTCGGTTAAGAAAACCCGTATTCTTGTCAAGAAACAGTTTTAATGGTTTAATTTGACTTTTCAAAGTTTTAAAGTTGACCGTCAAATTTTAAACCTCCCTGACATTCTCTATATTTTAGTTTTTACAACCGTTTATTTTTCATGGTCAAAAATGTAAGTTGACCTTAAAAACAAATGAATATGATGCAGTTGCCATGAATCCGATGGCTTAGATGAAGTCTTTTCTTTTGAAATGGCACATGCCTTATATCAATGGTATATTTTGACGAATTAACTCTTAGTTAAGATGAATCTATTTCTAATGAGCATACACAAGGGTTTCATATATGAGGAACCTTTTATATATAACATATCCAACATGTGAGAGGAGAAATTTGAATCTTAAATGTTAAAATTTTTATTAATAGTAATTTATTTTATTTTTATAATATAAATAAAAAATAAAATTATATATATATATATATATATATATATATATATATATATATATATATATATATATTTTAAGTGAAAAACCCTTTGCGGGGTCGCCTTGGTCTGAGAGACCACGAACAGGGGTTCTATACCATCAAAGTCATTCGGGAGTCGCACCCGACCTTGCCCGCACCAACATTATCAATTGGATTTTGGATACCCAATTCAGCTTTTTGGTAGGGTGGAGATTTGAACCTGAGACTCTTGGAGGATTTCCCTCTCTTCTCCAACTCACCTACAACACCTGGATAAATAAAATATTTATTTAAATATTGATTAATATATTTTAAATTTTTATAAAAAATAAATTTAAATCATAAAATAAATATAAATAATTAGTTATATTTTTATTTAAAAATAAAAATAATAAAACGAACAATTCAACAGGTAATAGATTTCAAATTATGCTGATAATGTTTTTTTCATTTTATAAAGAGCATAACTTCGATTAAAAACAATCCACTAATAAAGACTTGAATACTACCAATAAACTTTTTCCTTTTTAAATAGAATTTAACTTATATTTATTCTTACATTATATATATTTAAAATAAAAATAATAATTTTAATATAACGTCGATAGTCAGAGTTAGCGCGGGGTACCACCGGTGTTGAGAGCCTTCTTGAGCAAGAAACTTGATTGAAAGATGCCAGCGTCTTTCCAAGTCCAAGAGGTCATCACGGGGGACCGGATACCGGAGGTAGACGGTTGCTAGGGGTTGCGTCCACTTACAGTAGACGGTTCCGAGGGAGTGTAGGTACCAGACGTCGGTGCGGAGGGGTTACTGCCGTTCGGCCTGATGCATCTTAAAGCGTTTCCATTGTATCGGGGAGGCTCCGGAAGCCATAGCATGTCCTCAAGTCTAAGCTCTCTAGCTCTTTCAAGTTACCAACGTTGTCCGGAAGGCTTTCCAACCTGCGGCACCCTGCCAATTTCAACGATTTCAGCTGTAATAGGTTGCCAATTGTGCTCGGAAGTTTCTGCAGAAACTGGCATCTTGATAAGTTCAAACGTTGCAGACGTGAGAGGTTTCCCATTGTGTCGGAAAGTTGTTCCAGAAGGTAACATCTGGACAAATTCAAGTGTGCAACTGCCCCAGGTTGCCAATTGTGTCAGGAAGCCCCTTCAAGATTTTACACATAGACAAGTCCAAATACTGCAATTATGACAGGTTTCCAAAGGCATCAGCAACGTTCTTCAATCCACATCCACACAATTTCAAGGACCGCAGTTGTGAGAAGTTACCAAAAGACCCGGGAAGGTTCTCCAATATTTTATACTGAGATAAGTTTAAGTCTTGCAGCTGTGACAGGTTGCCGATGGTCTCGGCAACGTTTAGCAAACTACACCTAGATAAATCAAAGGATTGCAGCTGCGATAGATTTTCAAAAGAGTCAGGGAGGATCTCGAAATCTTTACATTGAGACATGTCTAAGTTCTTCAGCTGTGACAGGCTGCTGATTGCCTTTGAAAGTTTTGCTGACTTTGAGCTGTAGCAACCAGAAATGTGTAGGGTTTCAAGGTTTGTCAGTCTATCAAAACCCTCGCCAATGTTATTAAGATTTTCACACCAAGACAAGTCCAGGAATTGCAGTTGTGACATGTCGCCAAGCGTGCGAGGAAGGTCCTGCAATTTGTTGCACATGCGCAAGTTTAAATATTGAAGCTGTGAAAGGTTGCCAATGGTTTTGGGAAGTCTGCTTAAGCTGTAGCAGTTAGACAAGTTCAAGGATTGCAGCTGAGACAGGACACCAATGGCCTTGGGAAGTCTTCTCAAACCCCAGCAGTTTGACAAATGTAAGGACTGCAAATGTGACAGTTCACAAACAGTGTTGGGAAGCCTCTGAAGATCTATGCAATGCCCTAACTGCAAAATCCTTAGCTGAGTATTGTTGCCAAAAAAAAAAAACTAAAGCTCTGTTCCCTCTTCCAATAACAAAAGAACTTGTACATGTTCATCCCCTCCATTTTTGCCGCAAACGAACAATTATCCAACCTTAGCCATATTAAATTCGGAGCCAGCTTTCCTATGTCGTCTTCTATTGTTGTAGATTTCAAATGGAGGTACCGGAGATCAGGTGCATATGACAAATTGATCTTTTCCGGACTGTATACCTTGTGAGCTTATATTTATTCGTAAAAAAATATGTTTCAAATATTCGTGGAAAAAAATAAGGCACTCTTGTCCTAATTTTAGGGTTTTTCTATCTTTGGAGCTCGTTGAAAGGTGTGTATCTTTTAAGGTTTAGAGTAAAGAATTGGGACAATCATTGCCATCCGAGGACAAGCCCAACTCTCCAATGGAGAAGCATTTGGGTACAGAAAAATAGTTTGCATGGGATGTGAGGTTTTTATTATGGACGAAACTCCTTTCCTCAATGTTCTTGAATCTCAAGTTCCTTTGATTTCCCTTGGAAACCTTGCAAACAATTCCATAGAGAAGCTTGTAAATTCAACAAAAGGAGCTTTCTAGAGGGTTGCACCATTGACCCGTCAAACCCTAATCCAACAACACCACAACCACATGCAGAGCAAGGTAAACCCCTTTCAGTTGTTCTTCCCTATTCAATTGTTGAAGTAGCTAATGATTTGTCTAAACGTATTGTCATTTTATTTTTTTTATTGGGGATACCACTTGAAGCTGAATTTCTCAAATGGGTTAGGGGGGTTTGGAAAAATAGAAGATGGATAGTTGAGGCTATTCGAGGGTTGGGAAGGGGGTACATAGGAGTCTCCATTACAAATCCCAGACATGCCAAAAAAGCCCTCCAATACAGAACTTGGGTTATTTGCGAGCAAACTTGTTATTTGCAAAGTTGGTCTTTGGATTTTCATCCAGACGGCCTCTCTAGGGGAAAATACCCTTTTTGGATAGAGTTGCCCTTTTTATCTCTTTCATGTTGTCCCTTTCTCAATAAAATTGTTGCTCTTCTTGGTAAGGTTTTATGGTCTCACCCTATTTAGAGAGTGCACCCTCTATATATATATATATATATATATATATATATATATATATATATATATAATTAGAAAAAATATATCTAATTAGAGAGTGCACCCTCGTATTTGTGTAGAAATGGATAGTTCCAAGTTGTTGGCCCCCTCACTTGAACTCAATGGGCCAGGTTTCCATGTTAGTCAACCTCTTATCTACCTAAAATTACCTAATGTGTGTTTTTACTGTAGAGAAGTTGGACACTTGATTAGAAATTATCCAAAAAAAATAGCTAAAAAGAAACAAATGGAAGCCACTGCTAAAAAATATTGTAGAAAAAATCCCAACTAATGGCCCTCATATGGAAGCTGCAACTAAAAATTTAGTCGAGAAATTCCCTATCGATGGCCCTCAACACCCCCATGTTCCCAAAAAACCTTATCCTTCTTAGGTTGTTCCCCCAATAACCCTCTTGCCTCTTCCACTACTCAGACTAAATCCTCGGATAATCCTGTTAATCCATAAGCCCCCCCAAATTCAGCCACGAGTCTTGAGTTAGCTCTCGTTCCTTCATCACAACTCTTGAAAGATAATCTTATGACAGATGGGTGGAGAATGGTAGGCAAGCAACAATTTTGATCAACCCCCCAAAATCACTCCATCCATATAGAGGAAAAAACCCTCTGTTAAAGATCTTGCTAGATCCTTCTCTCAAGTTGTTTAAAATAAGGGAACTCAACAAACCCATTTTGGACAACACACAATTGTTGCCAATCAGTGAAAATATATTCCAATCTCTAATTCATGAGGTCGAGCAGCATCTAAATCTCCCCTCATGAATTTAAATCTTCTATCTTGGAATGTTATGGGGCTCTCCTTCCCTTACCATAAGTTTTAAGTTCAAAAAGTAGTTGTTGAAAATCATATTTTTGTTCTTTTCCTTTAAATATTGAAAGTCACTCATCACACTCTCACCCATTGTATGGACATCATTGGTGGTGGATATGCATTCACCTTTACTACTCATATTAATGGTAAAGGAGGTGTTGCATTTTCCATAGCCAAGTCTCTTTGTTATGTTATTCTAGACCATGGTAAAGATCCCGCCCACTGTTGTGTGTGGGTTAGATTGGACCTCAACTCTTAGGTTATTGGATTTTCTTCTATTTATACTCCTATTAACCCTCCCAGTCGTATAGCCCTCTAGGAATGGTTAGTTATTTCTCTTCCTTTTGTAGAATGGATCCTTGGAGGAGGCTTTAATATGATTGAGAATCCTAGTGACAAAAGTTGGATTGGCAGTAAAACCCTTTATAATGCTGAATTTGGTAGTTGCTTGTTTTGTCATAATCATTTAGGTGTGCATGACCATCTCTTTGGTAAAGGCTCCTCTCATAGAGATAATTGGTTTACGTGGTCTAACTATCGTCAAGGTTCTACTAAGAAGCTTGTTTGTTTGGACATATTTTATTTCAATAAATATTTCCCGAATAAATTCTCCATCCACGAGCAAGTTTGTGTCTTTTCTCACACGACTTTGTCTGATCACATTCCTATATTATCTTCTATCCAAAATTTCTCTCCCTTAATTCCATGTCATTTCCTTTCAAATTAAATGTGTCCCACCTTGACCATCTTGCCTGCTGCCACCTCGTAGAGCATGTCTGAAATAGATTTTCGAGACCAACTGGTATTACTGGTTAGATCAAATGGTTTGAAACAACTATTTCCAATACAATTTCATCCCTTAGATGGTATGGGTGCTCTATTTCTAGGAGGAAGAAGATTCAAGAGAGTCGTCTTCATAAAGAGATGATATTCTCACAATGACACTGAGAGGGGGGGTGAATCAGTGTAACTATTTAAAACTTGAATCTGCAACTCTTAAAACTTAAAAATGCAAGCTTAAAAATAGATAAAGCAAGTATAACACAAGAGCATCACACAACACAAGATTTAACGAGGTTCACCGATGTGGCTACTCCTCAAATAATGACTGTTTGGACTACAATCCAAATCCAGTCTTTGCAAGGATTCAATCTTTACAAATAGTTTACCAGCACCCACTGGAAGGAGCACCAACCCCTGATTTTTCTGCTGCAACAGATAGGAGCACCAACCCCTTTTACCAAGCACCAACTTGGATTTCTATTTTAAAAAAAATTGACATAAAAATGCCTTCTCTTTTGCAAGACCCTCACTGGTCTATAGCTCATACAAATCAATCTCATAGAAGCATAAAGAGAATTGTTAGAAACTCAATATCTTCTATCACAGTCTAAAACCTCTCTTCTGATTTTTCAAGAAAAATACATACAGGTTTTAGTTCTTTTTCTGTACTTCATGCAACACTCTTACTCAACCTTTTCTTTTTGTTTTTCACAAATAACCACGGTTGCAGTAACCTTACTTACTACGCCTGTTCGATTCTTATACTTGACTTCCTCGAACGGCTCTTTTTGAAACGGCTCAAATTTTCCCTCCAATTTTCCATGCATTCTCGGCTACGATCAATCTGTCAAACCCTCTCTGACGCGTTCCGCCTTTTAGCCACTTTCTTTCTGACTTATTCTGACATTCTTCTCTGCACATTCACGACATTTTTCGACAACTTTTTTGCGTATCCTGACACCTTTTTCTCGTATCCTGACAGCCTTTCTGCGTATCTCAGCGTTCTGTTCTTCTTTCTTCTCTTTTGAATTCTGTGCTACCACTTTCTTCTACGTGCGACTGTCATTTCTTGATATACGCAACCTGTTAATGAATTTCTCTGTAATCATGATTCTCGGTATCCACCCCTGTAACAGCTGTTCTGACTAGAAAAGACTGTTCTTGTAACTGCCACCTGTAACTGCAAGTCTAACTCTAGTTAATTTGGCTGCATGAATTTTCTCTAAGCTTTCTCGACACCTGTCACTCGATAACTGTAGATATGACTCCAGTTAACTCTTATGTAATTTAAGATTTTACTTTGCGCTATTTTGACACCTGTCACTGTGCATGCTTCTGCAGCTTTTTCCCGCCAAACTGTTACCTGTCGCGATATCGTGACATTTCTACTCAGTTGACTTATTCTGGACTGTTGACCGTGAAAACCCGACTTGTCGCGATATCATGACGTTTTCTGCCTTCTAGACCTTATCTCGGCATGCACCCATGAAAATGAGACATGTCACGAAATCGCGACGCTTTTGCTGCATCGAGCACTTTTCTGTCTCCTAGCCGCAAAAATGAGACATGTCACGAAATCACGACGCTTTCGCTGCATCGAGCTCATTTCTGTCTCCTAGCCACGAAAATGAGACATGTCACGAAATCGTGACGCTTTCCTTTTCCAGAGCACATTTACTCTTTCTCCTAGCAAATGAGACATGTCGTGAAATCGCGACGCTTTTGCTTTCCTGCACTCTCCTTCGCTTGCCCCCGTGAAAATGGTACATGTCATGAAATCGTGACACTTTGGGCTTCCGTACACTTTTCTCCACAAAATCGGAACATGTCGCGAAATCGCGACGCTTTTCTGCCTTAGTTTCTTTGTTTCGCGCCCATAAAAATGCAGACATGTCGCGAAATCGCGACATCTTTTGCGTCCGTACATTTTTCCCTTCATGCACCAGCGAAATCAAGACATGTAGCGAAATCGCTACAACTTTGTGCCTTGCATTTCAAACTTGTAGCGAAATCGCTACACCTTTGCGCCTTGCATTTCGAACTTGTAGCGAAATCGCTACACTTTCTTGACTTAGTGCTTTTTCTTTGCTTTTGCCAGCGAAACTCCGACATGTAGCGAAATCGCTACACTTTTGTTGCCGTACATTCTCTCTCTTCTTCGGGTCACGAAACCCGACGTGTCGCGATATCGCGACACTTTTTGCCCTTAGTGCTTTTCTTTCGAAACTGTCGCGATATCGCGACACTTTCTCATGCACTTTCTCTTCTCTATTTTGTCACGAAATCATGACATTTTCAGCACTTTCTTTTCTCTCCTCATTTTTGTCGCGAAATCGTGACATTTTCTCATGCACTTTCTCTCTCCTCATTTTTGTCATGAAATCATGACATTTTCAGCTACGCTTTCTCTCTCCTCATTTTTGTCACGAAATCATGACATTTTCGGCTGCGCTTTCTCTCTCCTCATTTTTGTCGTGAAATCGCGATAGAAAACATGTCGCGATATCGCGATAGTTTTCTTACTTGTCTTTTTTTGCAAATTTTTGAATCTGGGCCACTTCTTTCTTCTTGGAAATTCATTGTACTTGTTCTGATCGACCTCTCGAATCGCATCATATCGTATCAATTTGTCTGTGTTGACAACAATGACAATACTTTTGCAATGCTTTTGCTGCACCTTGCTCAACAATCTCCCCCTTTGGAATTGTTGGCAACACACTGCAACCTTGCTCAATTTCTTCTCCCCCTTTGCCAATAATACCAAAGGGCTGCTGCAGACTCCCCCTGAGTCTATGCACAACATTCTCAGGCATAAATAATTTTAATGCTCCCCTGAGAATGTGTTCCTCATAGCTAGTCAGTGCTTGGGTAGTGTGACTACTCCCAACTTCTTCCGAAGGTACTCAAAAACTTCCTTGGGCAATGGTTTTGTGAATATGTCTGCGACTTGCTCTGTAGTTGGAACAAACTCCAATTTGACCTCTCCTTCTGCAACTTTATCTTTCAAAAAATGATACCGGATTGCAATATGTTTGGTGCGGGAATGCATGACCGGATTCTTTGAGATGTTGATTGCACTAGTGTTATCACATTTAACTGAAATGGGCTCATTGAAGTGAATACCAAGGTCTTTTAGTGTTTGTCTCATCCATAATATCTGTGTACAGCATGTTGTTGCTGCAATGTATTCAGCCTCTGCTGTGGATAGAGAGACTGATTCTTGCTTCTTGTTGTGCCATGCTACCAGTTTATCTCCAAGATAAAATGCTCCTCCACTGGTACTTTTTCTGTCATCAATACATCCTGCCCAATCTGCATCAGAATATGCAAAAAGAGTGAAGTCTTTTCCTTTTGGATACCATAGTCCATATTCCATAGTCCCCTTGAGGTACCTAAAAATCCTTTTCACAGCTGTCACATGAGTCTCTTTGGGACTAGCCTGAAATCTTGCAACCATGCAAACTGCCTGTAAGATATCCGGTCTGGTGGCTATCAAATACAGAAGGCTCCCAATCATAGATCTGTACATTGTTTGATCAACATCTAGAGATTTATCATCCTTGCTCAACTTGCAGCCTGTTGTCATGGGGGTGCTAACAGGCTTACTATCCTCCATAGTGAACTTTTTCAGCATTTCTTTCACATATTTAACTTGAGAAATAAAAATGCCCTTTTCAGTTTGATTGACTTGCAGTCCTAGGAAATATGAAAGTTCACCAATCATAGACATTTCAAACTCTTTCTGCATTTTATTTGCTATGTCTTTGCAGGATTCATCATTGCTGCTCCCAAATATTATATCATCTACATAAACAACAAGGACAATGAAATTGCCATTTTCAGTTTTGATATATAAATTGCTATCCACCATACCTTTCTTGAATCCTTGCTTAGTGAGATAGCTGTCCAATCTTGCATACCAAGCTCTAGGTGCTTGTTTCAAGCCATACAATGCTTTCTTCAACTTGCAAACAAAGTTAGGATTATCACAGAGTTGAAAGCCATCAGGTTGTTCAATATACACTTCTTCTTCAAGATTTCCATTTAGAAATGCTGATTTCACATCCATCTGATAAACTTTGAAATTCCTATGAACTCGCTAAAGCCAAAAATAGTCTTATTGCTTCAAGTCCGGCCACCGGTGCAAAGGTCTCTTCAAAATCAATCCCCTCAACTTGAGCATATCCTTTACTGGACCAATCTTGCTTTATTCCTCACAACCCGTCCGTCTTCATTCAGCTTTGTTTCGAAATATCCATTTAGTACCGATTATGTTTTTATTTTCAGGCCTTGGTACTAATTCCCAGGTTTTGTTTTTCTCAATTTGATCTAGTTCTTCATTAACTGCCTCCATCCAGCTTTCATCTGTACTTGCTTCAATGATATTTTTGGGCTCAATGCTGGATAACAGAGAGTAGTTGTTTACTATTCTTCTTCTTGTTTGAATACCAATTGTGGGGTCCCCAATAATCTGCTCTCTAGGATGATTTTTCTGCCAGCTGCCTGTTTTGGATTTCCTGTTTTCTTCTCTTTCCAAATCATCTGAATCTGATTTCTGTCTCTCTTCCTTTTCTTGATCTTCATCTTCTTCAATAAATTCTTCATAAGTTGGGTAGTTTTCATTATGGCTGATTTCTTGTTTCCTACCTTCATCAACCTTAACATCCGCACTCTCCACAATTTTCTTAAGTCTTTTGTTGTAGCATGTGTAGGCTTTGCTTTTTGTTGAGTACCCAAGAAAGATACCTTCATCAGCTCTATCTTCGAATTTGCCAAGATTGGCTTCAGTCCGTTTAATGTAACACTTGTTGCCGAACACTTTGAAGTATTTTGCTGTAGCCTTTTTGCCAAACCACAGTTCATAAGGTGTTTTGCTTTCATGCGGCCTCAACATGCACCTATTCTGGATGTAAACTGCAGTATGAACTGCCTCTTTCCAAAATCTGTCAGCAATTCTGCTCTCTGTCAACATGGTCCGTGCCATTTCCTGCACAGTTCTGTTCTTCCTTTCTACTACTCCATTCTGCTGAGGTGTTCTTGCTGCCAAAAACTGTCTTCTTATTCCGTGTTTTTCACAGTATTCTGCAAACTCATCTGAAATAAACTCTCCTCCTCTATCTGATCTCAAACATTTAATTCTTTTTCCAGATTGATTCTCAACAAGATTTTTGAAAGTTTTAAACATCTCAAAGGCTTCTGATTTAAGTTTCAGAAAGAGTACCCATGTCATTCTGGAAAAGTCATCTATACACAGCATAAAATATTTGTAGCCATTTATGCTTTCCGTTCTCATGGGTCCACATAAATCTGTGTGAATTAGTTCTAAAGGCTTGCTTGTAAAGTACTCTTTTGCTTTGAAAGTAGATCTGGTTTGCTTCCCCTTTTGGCATGATTCACAAATGTTGTTTGAAGGTTTACCAATAGTGGGTATGTCTCTTACTGCTCTTTTTGTGCTGATTTTTACCAGATTATCAAAGCTTATGTGACCGAGTCTCTTGTGCCACAACCAATTTTCTTCTTCCTGTCCAACCAAGCAAGCTCCTTCTGAAGTCTCCGAGAGAGTATACAGATTTCCAGAGGTTCTCAGTCCAGTGGCTATTAACTTTCCATTTTTTGTCTTTCTTACTTCACAACCCTCCTTGAAAATTACTTCATGACCTCTGTCACAAATTTGACTTACACTCAGTAAGTTATGCTTCAGACCCACCACAAAAAGAACTTCCTTAGAGTTGATTTTTCCGTCACTTAACTTAACTGATCCTTTACCCACTATCTTGGCTCCATCATTGTTTCTGAATTTTACAGAACCACCTTCGTATGTCTGTAGCTTATCAAACTTTTGTTTGTCTCCTGTCATATGACTGGAGCATCCACTGTCCAGAATCCAAGGTGCAGATTTACTCTGGGCTTTGAGAGCTGTTTGAACGATTAGGGATTCCTTGTCTTTCTTAGGTTGCTCCTTTTCTTTCCACTGAGATTTGACAGCAGATCTGGTCACTTGTTTTACCTTCTCCCTTTCATTGGCTTGTGACAGTTTTTCGAGAAATTTTCTGTTTTGTTTTAATCCAGTTGATTGATACTTTCTTTCCTGGTATTTATTTCCTGCAAAAGAGCTACGACAATTTCTTGCAATATGTCCGAAGTTATGACAGTTATAGCATTCTACAACATAATCTATCAAAGGTGAAAAAATATTTCTACTAGTAAAATTTCTTTGTTCTACATTATATCTACAACTTGAGATTTTATGACCATATGCATTGCATTTAAAACAATAACCGGAAAAGGAACGAGTGTACCTAGGTAATGGTTGTTGCCATGTTGTAGTAGGAGCCATGGGTCTTCTTCTTCTTTGATATGTGACTTTGGTGAATCCATCATTTGCAGTACTCCTTTCAAGCTTGGCCTTATTGTTTTCTTTTGCATGATACGATTTATCTTGATCAACCCTGATCTTGTCTTTATTCTTTATTGGTTCTACAGTTATAGCCTTTGAGTCTTTTGAGGATTATCCTTCATCAAAGCCCAAACCAAATTTGATGCCTGTAGGCCTTTGATTATTTAACATTTTATTCAGCTTTGCAGAACTGTCTTCAAATTTATGATGACAGCTCAATTTCCGATTCATCTCTTCTAGCTGCATCCTTAATCTAACTATGTCTTCTTCTAGCTTATTACACTCATCTATTTTCATGGTAAGCTGTGCTTCAAAATCTTTAGACTTTTTCTTAAGTTCTTCAGTTTGTACTTTCAAACTGATTATTAATTCGCTAGCATCCTCAAATTTTCTTGAAATCTTTTTATTCTTTTTCCTTTCTGCACTTAACTCTTCAAGTGCAGCAACCAACTCACCTTCCAGATCTACCTCAGCCTCATCCTCTAATTTTTCCTCACACTCCTGGGTTTCCTCTGTTCTTTCTTCTTCAAAAGCCATGAACAAGGCTTCACCAGCTTTCTTCTTCCGAGTCCTCATCGGAACCTGTCTTCGAAGAGTCGGCATTCTTGGAAATGAAACTTTTCTTCTTGAAGTTCCTTTTTCTAAAATGTGGTTTCTTCTTCCGGACATTTCTTTCTTGGTGTGTCCCTTCATCACTTTTGTTTTTCTCATTCATTGGGCATTTTGCTCGCAAAGTGCCCGATGCCTCCACAGTTAAAGCACTTGAACGGTAGCTTACCTCTCGTACTTTCCTTTTCCCTTTACTAGTTTCCTAACAAAGTTTGCTTCAGTTTCATCTGGAGATTCTTCTTCCTCGGATTCTTGTTTAGATTTTATATTTTTCTGTGCTTGAAAAGCCGCTTCTCTGTCTGAGGGCTTAGTTTGTCCAATTCTCATTTCATATGTTGTTAAGGAACCATGCATTTCATCCATACTAAAAAAATTTAAATCTTTAGCTTCTTCTATGGCAGAAACTTTTGCATCAAATATTTTATGGAGTGTTCTTAGTACCTTTTTCACAACAACTGCATCTTCCATCTCCTCGCCGAGTCCTCTTATTGCATTAATGATTCCATTTACTCTCAGCATATAGGCCTCTATGTTCTCATCATCAGTCATCTTTAATGCTTCGAACTGGGCTCGATGTGTTTGCAGCTTGGCTTCCTTGATCTTGCCATCTCCTTCATGAATGCTCTGCAGTTTGTCCCATATATCTTTTGCTGATTTACAGTTCATGATCCTTATCAACTCACTGTCTACTAATCCACACATAATAGCATTCTTAGCTTTAGAGTTGTTCTCAAACTTTTTCTTCTCAGCCGCATCAGATGGAGGAGCAGAGGGTATTGTGTATCCATTTTCAACAGATTCCCAAATGTCATATCCCAATGCACATAGATATGTCTGCATCCTGAGTCTCCAGAAAGAGTAATTTGTTCCATCGAACAAAGGAGCTTTGTTGGAAGAAAATCCTTCACCGTCGGCCATTGTGTATCTTCCAAGATCACCTTAGCTGATTAAGCTTGATCAGGTACCTTGCTCTGATACCAATTGATATTCTCACAATGACACTGAGAGGGGGGGTGAATCAGTGTAACTATTTAAAACTTGAATCTGCAACTCTTAAAACTTAAAAATGCAAGCTTAAAAATAGATAAAGCAAGTATAACACAAGAGCATCACACAACACAAGATTTAACGAGGTTCACCGATGTGGCTACTCCTCAAATAATGACTGTTTGGACTACAATCCAAATCCAGTCTTTGCAAGGATTCAATATTTACAAATAGTTTACCAAAGACCCACCGGAAGGAGCACCAACCCCCGATTTTTCTCGTCGCAACAGATAGGAGCACCAACCCCTTTTACCAAGCACCAACTTGGATTTCTATTTTAAAAAAAAATTGACATAAAAATGCCTTCTCTTTTGCAAGACCCTCACCGGTCTATAGCTCATACAAATCAATCTCATTGAAGCATAAAGAGAATTGTTAGAAACTCAATATCTTCTATCACAGTCTAAAACCTCTCTTCTAATTTTTCAAGAAAAATACATACAGGTTTTAGTTCTTTTGCTGTACTTCATGCAGCACTCTTACTCAACCTTTTCTTTTTGTTTTTCACAAATAACCACGGTTGCAGTAACCTTACTTACTACGCCTGTTCGATTCTTATACTTGACTTCCTCGAACGGCTCTTTTTGAAACGGCTCAAATTTTCCCTCCAATTTTCCATGCATTCTCGGCTACGATCAATCTGTCAAACCCTCTCTGACGCGTTCTGCCTTTTAGCCGCTTTCTTTCTGACTTATTCTGACATTCTTCTCTGCACATTCTGACAACCTTTTTTGATAGCCTTTTTCTGCGTATCCTGACACCTTTTTGCGTATCCTGACAGCCTTTTTGCGTATCTCGGCGTTCTGTTCTTCTTTCTTCTCTTTTGAATTTTGTGCTACCACTTTCTTCTGCGCGTGACTGTCATTTCTTGATATACGCAACCTGTTAATGAATTTCTCTGTAATCGTGATTCTCGGTATCCACCCCTGTAACAGCTGTTCTGACTAGAAAAGACTGTTCTTGTAACTGCCACCTGTAACTGCAAGTCTAACTCTAGTTAATTTGGCTGCATGAATTTTCTCTAAGCTTTCTCGACACCTGTCACTCGATAACTGCAGATATGACTCCAGTTAACTCTTATGTAACTGGCTGTAAGATTTTACTTTGCGCTATTTTGACACCTGTCACTGTGCATGCTTCTGCGGCTTTTTCCCGCCAAACTGTTACCTGTCGCGATATCGTGACATTTCTACTCAGTTGACTTATTCTGGACTGTTGACCGTGAAAACCCGACTTGTCACGATATCGCGACGTTTTCTGCCTTCTAGACCTTATCTCGGCATGCACCCGCGAAAATGAGACATGTCGCGAAATCGCGACGCTTTTCGTGTTGCATCGAGCACTTTTCTGTCTCCTAGCCGCAAAAATGAGACATGTCACGCCCCCATCAAGCTCATTTCTGTCTCCTAGCCGCGAAAATGAGACATGTCGCGAAATCGCGACGCTTTCGCTGCATCGAGCTCATTTCTGTCTCCTAGCCGCGAAAATGAGACATGTCGCGAAATCGTGACGCTTTTCGCTTTCCTGCACTCTCCTTCGCTTGCCCCGAAAATGGTACATGTCGCAAAATCGTGACACTTTGGGCTTCCGTACACTTTTCTCCGCAAGCCTCAGCAAAATCGGAACATGTCACGAAATCGTGACGCTTTTCTTCCTTAGCGTTGTTCTTTGTTTTTCGCACGAAAATGCAACATGTCACGAAATCGTGACATCTTTTGCGTCCGTACATTTTTCCCTTCATGCACCAGCGAAATCAAGACATGTAGCGAAATCGCTACAACTTTGTGCCTTGCATTTCGAACTTGTAGCGAAATCGCTACACCTTTGTGCCTTGCATTTCGAACTTGTAGCGAAATCGCTACACTTTCTTGACTTAGTGCTTTTTCTTTGCTTTTGCCAGCGAAACTCCGACATGTAGCGAAATCGCTACACTTTTGTTGCCGTACATTCTCTCTCTTCTTCGGGTCACGAAAACCCGACGTGTCGCGATATCGCGACACTTTTTGCCCTTAGTGCTTTTCTTTCGAAACTGTCGCGATATCGCGACACTTTCTCATGCACTTTCTCTCTCCTCTTTTTGTCACGAAATCGTGACATTTTCAGCCTTGTGCTTTCTCTCTCCTCATATTTGTCATGAAATCGTGACATATTCGGCTGTGCTTTCTCTCTCCTCATTTTTGTCGTGAAATCGTGACATTTTTGGCTGCGCTTTCTCTCTCCTCATTTTTGTCGCGAAATCGTGACATTTTTGGCTGTGCTTTCTCTCTCCTCGTTTTTGTCGCGAAATCGCGACAGAAAACATGTCGCGATATCGCGACAGTTTTCTTACTTGTCTTTTTCTGCAAATTTTTGAATCTGGGCCACTTCTTTCTTCTTGGAAATTCACTGTACTTGTTCTGACTGACCTCTGAACTGCATCAATCGCATCAATCTGTCTGTGTTGACAACAATGACAATACTTTTGCAATGCTTTTGCTGCACCTTGCTCAACAAGAGATCTCTCATATTCGTTCAATGCTTATGAAATATCCTACTAACACTGTTGTTCAATGCGACCTAGCTAATGTTGAAAATTAGGCTAGAGTTTATGAGTCTTACCATGCTAGAGGGGTGCATGCTAGATCTCAATTCAATTGAATCTCCTAGGAAGACAAGAGAACTATTTTTTTTTTAACTATCTCAGACATAAGAATATTTTGGAAAGGATCACTGAGTTGGAGGACCCTTTAGGTCATTCTCTTTTTGAATCTAAAGAGATCATGAATATTTGTATAGCTCATTTCTCTCAACTTTTTACAATGGAGCCAAGGGATGACATCGAATGTATCTTAATGGAATATGTGTAGGAATATATTCCCTCCCTTGTAGACCCCATTATTCGGGATCAACTTGAATATGTTCTTTCTGTGAACGATTTGTAAATTGCTCTTTTTCTATGAAGAATGATAAAGCTCTTGGCTTGGATGGTCTTCTAATGGAGTTTTATAAAAAAAATTGGCATATTCTTTCCTCTGATCTTCATCATGTTTACTTAGAAGCGCTCCATAACAATTCCCTTGAAGCTTTTATCAATGCAGGGTTGATCAAGTTAATTCCTAAAGGTACGACTCACAATCAAATCTTCGATTGGAGACCTATTACCCTCGTCAATGTTTCGTACAAGATCATAGCTAAAGTTATAGCTTTAAAAATCAAAACTATTGCTCAAGTGATTGTTCGCCCAGAACAATCTACTTTTCTTAAAGGTCGTTATATTTTAGATAATATTATGATGGCCTGGGAAACTTCGTAATGGGCTATTGACTCCAATCAAGATCCCCTCTTGGTTAAGTTAGATTTTGATAAAGCTTATGATAGAATCAGATAGGATTTTATTCTTAGTATACTTTCTTGGCTTGGTTTTGGTCCAAAATTTTGTAATTAAATTGGGATGCTCTTTGGTGATGCTTCAACATGTGTTTAGGTTAATGGGGCTCTTTCCCCCTCCTTCCCTCTTCAACGGTCTATCAATCATGATTGTCCTCTTGCTCATTTTTTGTATGCGCTAGTTGTCGATGCTCTAGGGTACCTTCTTCACAAGGCTCATTTTGATGGCCTCATTCAAGGTATTAAGCTTATTGGGAATAAATGTGTGCTTAACTCTCATTTTGCTGATGATTCCCTTATTTTTATTCAAAATACCCAACAAGAGGTGGAAACGGCTAAAGAGATTGTTCAACTGTTTTATGATGTCTTTGGCTCTCGTATCAACGACTCTAAAACTGAAGTCTTCTATACATCTTCCTCTCCTCGTGGATGCAACTCTTCGACTCAATGGAAGATCATACCTCATGGAATGATTGTTCATTATTTGGGAATTCCCTTTGGGATTAATATATCTCCTAAGGATATGTGGAATTGGGTTATAGAAAGACTTCAAAAAAATTAATGCTTGGCTAGCTTAAATTTTTTTTTTAGCTGGAAGAATTCAAGTTGCAAATAAAATTATAGCAACCTCTCATGTTTATTACTCCTCTTGTTGGATGACCTCCAAGGTAGCCTATAACAAGTTAACTTAGGTCATTCATAAATTTTTATGGACCAAATGGGATGGGGAGGTGGGAATGACAACCATCTCATGGAAAATTTGTACTCAACCTAAGGCTTTAGGAGGTCTAGGCATCATTGATCCTCTTACCTAGAGCAAAATTTTGGCTACAAAATGGGTTGCTAGAGCCATCACTAGTGATGAAAATTGGAAACACCTATTTTGTTACAAAATCTCTCTAGCTACTCACAAAGATAAATGGAAAGAAACCCCATGGGAGGATAAGGTCCTTAATGCACCTTACTTTATGGTTAAAGGATCTATTCCAGTTACCCAAAACTAGAAAGCTTGGTAATCAATTTCTCATTTATTGGCTTGGAAGTTTGACTCCTTGAGACATGGTGTGAGCATCAATCTAAACAATCTTTGGTGGAATAAACATATCCTCCTTAATGATAAAACTTTAGCTTTATGCAATGTTATCCAAGGTCTAATGTTTCTGAAGAAAAATATTAATAGAATTCGAGATATTTGGGATCCATGTAGCTGCTCAATTCTTACCTGGAACCAGATGTGCAATTATTACTTCCTTCCCTCTAGGTTCAAATAGTCTTATGGCTTCCATCCCTTGTGAGGTCCTTATCAAGTTGGGAACAATTGCCCATAATATATGGAATGACTGGAGATGACTTAATGGTCATAGAATCTCTTCCATTACTTCTAGTTGGATATACAAAAATCTTTTGTGTCGTCCTTCTTTAGACTCTAAGCTCAATGTCAAGTGGCAAGTGAGTTTTACCAATGCCTAATGGCAATCTCTTACTACTCAAATTTGGAAAGTTCCTATTTAATCCAAAACTCAACTTCTTGGATGGTGAATTTTGCATCAAAAAATTCCAATTTCTCTAAGCCTGGCTTTGATTTTACACATTTCCCCTCAATGCAATTTTTGTAATGCTTTAGAAACTCTAATTCACTTGTTTTGGTTTTGTGACATGGCTAAACAATTTTGGGATGTCTTCTACACTTTTTTTTTTCCCTCTTTCACTAGATCTTGAAAGCTTTATTTGCTTGGTTTTTCTCAGTTGGATAAATACCCCAAACTCTGGGATGTTTGTAGACTCATCCTTCTCAAGCACATTTGGAAGTGAAGATGCAAAAAGGTGTTTATTGGTTCTGCTCCTCAATGGGATGTAGTTTTAATAGATTTGACCTTTGATCTTTTGTTACATGTGGGATGCATTCATTTCCAAGTCTATGGAACTTCCATCACACCACAAGATGTTATTGACTGACTTCATCAACTTTCTCATATAGTTTAGGATCTTCAAAAGGTCCAACAAAAAACAAAAAGGAAGGTAATTAAAAATGGTGAGCAAGTTTAGGATTTGATTACTTCTATTTCTTCTCTGAAGACTTCAAAAGATATCACAGAAAACATGCCCAAAACAAGCTCTCCTTCAGACGAGTGTTGATATCTAATGTATTGCAACAAGATATAGCTATAGTTTTTTTTGTTGCTATTAACTTATATTTGTATGTATATTCAGTTATGGATACTTTACTCTTAACCATCTCATTTGGTTTTTAAGCTAATAAAAATGTTAACACCATAATACTGTAATGTTTAAGTTAATAAATTAATATAATCTATTTTTTTTTTTTAAATAAAAAATTTATATACCAAAATTCACAAGAATAACTTTCTTCTTTAGACTTTTCACCCAATGCTTTAGGAGCCCGGTCAAATACCGTGGATGCGTTTTTATGGTAGGGGTTTTGTTTGGATGAAGTTACAATGACTTTCTCAAAGGGTTACGGCGAGACATGAGCCTTGGGTATCAGATAAATCCACATGTGTAGTTGGTACGGGCTCATGTACATAGGACTTGCGTACATTATCTCTGTAATTTTATTTTATTTTTTAACACAGAATCACCGTTTAAAAAGTCTTCAAACGCGTAAGCCTACGGGGCTTGTTGACTTTCTTATGGTGATGTTCACCTACACGGCCCTCATTCAATGGAGATCATCTTTGTGACTAGAGGAAATAGTTGTGGCAGGATTTGACAGCATCAACCGTGCGTCATAAACCCCTACCTCTAAGATTGTTGCTGTGTGTGGGGATATATGTCGTGTTTCCTTTGATTCTTCTACATTTTGTTTTATTATTTTAAATTTTTTTTTGAAGTTTTTTGTTTTTTTTAATGCATGTTCTTTTGACAGAGCTTGGTTGAACATTATTGTTGCTATTTTTTAGAACTCTACTATTTTTTGACAGGTTTTTTTATTCTTCTATTGATGCATTAATTTGTTTTCCTATAACTGCTTTTTGTTTTTCCTTGGACTTTTGCTCCTTAACTTACAAATATGTTGTGTTTCCTTTCATTCTTCTACATTTTGTTTTGCTTAAACCCTTTAAATATAACTTGAGTAAATTTATAGACCAAAACTTTAAAATTTAAAAAAAAAATCTATAATTTAAGTTCGAACAAGATAAAATTATACATTAATACTGATATCTAAAGATATAGTTATAGTCTTTTTTGTTGATATTAGTTTCTATTCTTATGTATATTTAATTGAATGCTTTACTCCTAATCCACTAACATCAAAATATTTTAATATTTCAATTAATAAAATAATATAATCTAATTTTTTATAAATAATAAAACGAACAGCTTCGTCCCATACCATCAATTCAACAGATAATAGTTTTCAAATTATGCTGATAATGTTTTTCTTAAGGAAAATAACTTCCATTAAAAACAATCCACTAATAAATACTTCACTGTAGCAATAAATTTTTTTCTTTTAAATCAAATTTGATTTATATTTATTCTTACTCAATATATTTAAAATAAAAAATAATTTAAAATAAAAAATAATTTTAACCCCTTCCATAGTCACAGTTAGCGCGGGGTACCATCGGTGTTGAGAGCCTTCTTGAGCAAGAAACTTGTTTGAAAGATGCCAGCGTCTTTCCAAGTCCAAGAGGTCATCACGGGGGACCGGATACCGGCGGTAGACGGTTGAGAGTGGTTGCGTCCACTTACAGTAGACAGTTCCGAGGGAGAGGGAGTATAGGTACAAGACGTCGGTTCTGAGGGGTTACCGCCGTTCGGCCTGATGCGGTTAAAGCATCTTAGTGCTGAAAGCGTTTCCATTGTATCGGGGAGGCTCCGGAAGCCATAGCATGTCCTCAAGTCTAAGCTCTCTAGCTCTGTCAAGTTCCCAACGTTGTCCGGAAGGCTTTCCAAGCTGCTGCACCCTGCCAATTTCAACGATTTCAGCTGTAATAGGTTGCCAATTGTGCTCGGAAGTTTCTCCAGAAACTGGCATCTTGATAAGTCCAATCTGTGCAGACGTGAGAGGTTTCCCATTGTGTCGGGAAGTCGTTCCAGAAGGTAACATCTGGACAAATTCAAAGTGTGCAACTGCCCCAGGTTGCCAATTGTGTCAGGAAGCCCCTTCAAGAATTTACACATAGACAAGTCCAAATACTGCAACTGTGACAGGTTTCCAATGGCATCAGCAACGTTCTCCAATCCACACCCACACAAGTTCAAGGACCGCAGTTGTGAGAGGTTACCAAAAGACTCGGGAAGGTTCTCCAACCTTTTACACTTAGATAAGTTTAAGTCTTGCAGCTGTGACAGGTTGCCGATGGTCTCGGCAACGTTTAGCAAACTACACCTAGATAAATCAAAGGATTGCAGCTGCAATAGATTTCCAAAAGAGTCAGGGAGGATCTCGAAATCTTTACATTGAGACATGTCTAAGTTCTTCAGCTGTGACAGGCTGCTAATTGCCTTTGAAAGTTTTGCTGACTTTGAGCTGTAGCAACCAGAAATGTGTAGGGTTTCAAGGTTTGTCAGTCTATCAAAACCCTCACCAATGTTATTAAGATTTTCACACCAAGACAAGTCCAGGAATTGCAGTTGTGACATGTGGCCAAGTGTGCGAGGAAGGTCCTGCAATTTGTTGCACATGCGCAAGTTTAAATATTGAAGCTGTGAAAGGTTGCCAATGGTTTTGGGAAGTCTGCTTAAGCTGTAGCAGTTAGACAAGTTCAAGGATTGCAGCTGAGACAGGTCACCAATGGCCTTGGGAAGTCTCCTCAACCCCCAGCAGTTTGACAAATCTAAGGACTGCAAATGTGACAGTTCACAAACAGTGTTGGGAAGCCTCTGAAGATCTATGCAATGCCCTAACTGCAAAATCCTTAGCTGAGTATTGTTGCCAAAAAAACTAAAGCTCTGTTTCCTCTTCCAATAACAAAAGGACTTGTATATGTTCAAGCCCTCCATTTTTGCCGCAAACGAACAATGATCCAACCTTAGCCATATTAAATTCGGAGCTAGCTTTCCTATGTCGTCTTCTGTTGTTGTAGCTTTCAAATGGAGATACCGAAGATCAGGTGCATGTGACAAATTGATCTTTTCCGGATTGTATCCCCTGTGAGCGAAGGCAACACTAAGACCAGAAATGTTCCTGCCGTGACTTTTGCTACTGTCGCATAGGCTCCTTACGTCAGCAGCCTCCCATAGTCTGGTACGCTTATTTTCCTTTTCAGCAATCTTTCTTCCCATGCCCCGCACATGGCCGTGCATATCAAATGCACCTTTATCGTTAATCTTTATTAGCAACTTCATTGACAGATTATTGATAGCAGTGCTTACATTACTATACAAAGATCTCCACAAGACCATAGGATACCTCTTGTCTTCTCCTATGAAGAAGCAGGCGATGTCCAAAAATATTTCCTTTTCTTCGGGACTAAGAGCACTATAACTGATATTGAAGTTTCTGAAAATGGCTTCATTGCTAGCGATGTTGTTGGCAGTTTCTTTCCAGCATTCCTTGTCACTGTAATTCTTCTTATCAGACAAGAAGGCTCCAATCACTTCCAACGAATGAGGATGCCCATGACAAGCCTCAACTACCATTTCCAGAACATCTTTATACCCCTTGTCAGGAGATGCTCTTTGGAAAACATGCCAAGTAAACAACTGGAGAGCTTCTTTTCTCTTCAACCCATTCAACTCGTGGACAAGTTCGGATGAAACCCGAGCAATGTTCAGAATGTGTCGGTCTCTTGAAACGATTATAATTCTGCTACCAGGGCCCAACCAATCTCCAGCCAGAGCTTCCAATTGTACACGATCATCCACATCGTCAACAATGACAAGGGCACGGACTCTTCCCAAACGATCTCTCATTAAAGACTTGCCATGATCAATGCTGCGCACTTCCCCGCTGTATTCTGCTAAATCTTTTAAAATTGTTTTCTGCAATTTTACAAGGCCGGTAATTCTTTCAGCGGTAGATCGTACATTAAACAAAAATGACGACTTCTCAAAGCGACGATAAACCTCGTTGTACACAGCCTTGGCCATGGTAGTTTTGCCAATACCATTTATACCCAAAATTCCAACTCTAATCACTGAGTCGACTGAGTTGAGATTTAAATCTCTAATAACAGCCTCCTTTGCCTTTCCAAGCCCCACGGGGTATTTAGCAACATCTAGGGGAACACTGTCCAACGTGTTAATTACATCACTGGTCACCTTTCTGACAAGCTGCCCTTCGAATCTGGACATGACCATGTTAGTAAAAAACAGTCCCCAAGTCAACAGTGAACTAAAAATGTACTACAAAGGTAAGGAGAAAGATTAATTACCCGGACGTTGTTTCCATAGACCAGCCCGAGCGAGAACAGATTTGATGAAGAGCTAGCTTCCACCTTGCAATCTCCTCTGTTTTGTGTCGATCTAAATGGCTATAATGCTTTTTGAATGCCTCCGCGTATGGACTGGAGTCGTTTTGAGGGTATCGAACCTGGGTTGGTTCTACATCGTAAAAGAGCGGAATAATCAAGCCTGAGGAGCTGTGCATCAAGGTGGCCTCCCTGAGACACCAAGTTGAGCTTGCATAGCCTTTGGAAAAAATGGGAATGCATATGCCACTGCTCTTAATCGCTTGTTCCAAGCTCAAATCGATGATCTCCCCCTTCTTTAATCTGTGGCTGTCCAAGAAGACATGAACTCCTGCTGCAGAAAGGGATTCGTGCAGATGATCCACCAGGGTCTTTCTCACATCTTTTCCGCGGAAGCTCAGAAACACATGAAATCTGTTATTGCTTAGGGATGGGATTTTTGTAACAGGAGGCATATAATGGGTGAAACTCTCCATCATCACAGTTCGGCCAAACTATGAGAGTGGGAATTGTCAGAAAAATTAAGTGTTTCCATGTCTGCGCAGCTGTTATGTCAGACAAAATAAGAGTTTCCATGTCTGTGCATCTGTTCTGATCACTGTTGACCATTATGAAGCCGGAAGGTGAAAGGAAGGCCAAACTATAAGAGGTGGAATTGTCAGAGAAATTAAGGGTTTCCAGGTCTGCGCATCTGTTCTTATCACTGTCGACCATTACGAAGCCGGAAGTTGAAAGGAAGGCCAAACCACGAGAAGGGGAATTGTCAGAGAAATTAAGAGTTTCCGTGTCTACGCGGCCAAACTATGAGAAGTGGGAATTGTCAGAGAAATTAAGAGTTTCTGTGTCTGCGCATCATAAATATCTATCTTCAGTACTTCATTTAGACTATTTTATGTTTATTAATAATATCTAAAATCGAAACCTAAATTTCCTCTTAATAAATACAAAATTTTTACTAATCTAGTTAACCTGCTCATCTGCTCTAACCTAACCTTCGGAAAACTGCTCATCTGCTCTCTGTTGGCCATTATGAAGCCGGAGGTTGAAAGGAAGGCCAAACTATGAGAGGGGGGAATTGTCAGAGAAATTAAGATTTTCCATGTCTGCGCATCTGATGGACCATTATGAAACGGGAAGTTGAAAGGAAAGCTTCACCGGTACGTATGATGTGATGGACCATTATGAAACGGGAAGTTGAAAGGAAAGCTTCGCAACTCGCTTTTTTCAAGGCTCCCATGTGATGTGGGCCATCATGCAATTATTTTAAAATTTCCAAGAGCCTTGGCTTCCTTCTCATTTGGTGTCCCAAACTTTTATTTGGATTGTTTGCTTTTATTTTAAATGTGTTTTGTACGAGTGATTTATAGTTATTATTATAGGGTAGTTTATATAATAGATTAAAAATAAAAAAATTGAAACAATTTTATATTAAGTTGGTTTGGATTTTTAGATTGTGTTTAAGATGATTATAAATAAATTGTATTTCTTTTATAATTCAAACTCAATATAAGATATTAATATTATATACAAGATAAAGATACATAACAAAATAATACATAATAAGTTATAGACGAACTAAACAAAAAAATTCAAATAATAATGATTTTGTAGGTGATTATGAATACTATCATGGACACAATCAATTAATTCACAATTATGATATGTTATGTCAGGTTCCACATGTAGCTTAATAAACAAATCTAATGATAATTGACAAAACAATCTTTGATACTAACTATAAAAAATTGCATGAAGCTCATCAATATTCATTGATAAATTAGAGTCCTATAACTCTTAGAGGACCATACCTCTTAAGTTGTTATGAACCTCATATAACATCACGATTTTTATATTTGCTTGGAGACATTCAATTCACCTATTACACTTCTTACCTACAAGTTCTAGCCAAGCCAACCAAAATCACAAATTCTTAAGATTTTGGCATACCAAATCCTCAAGGTTAAATTATCCTTCATACCCACCACTACCTTCTTTGATCTTATTCCTTACCCTAATCGACCCAAAATTCAATGGCATTAAGGAGGATCAACCATCACTACATGAAGTACCCGAATGACAAATCCTTAAGATTTTGGTAAACCAAATCGTTAGGGTTAAATTATTCTTCATACCCATCACTACCGTCTTTGACCCCATTCCTCACCCTAAATGACCCAAAATTCAATGGAATCAAGGAGGAGCAACCACCACTACACAAAGTAACTTGGCTTTAGAAAGATAAGGAATAATGACTAACTTGCCTATAAGGGCTCTTAACCCTCTACCCTAGTGACGCCGCAACACTTATTGGCTACATCCCATAGGAAGTCAAGTAACCCATTGAAAGCTCCATGAAAGCTTCCCCAATAGAGATCATGAAGCTTCATCTTGTGTTTTTCTCTTTCTTTTTAATAAATATGAAGAGTTCCTTGGAGGGCTGCTCCATTAATAACACTTGTAAAATGGGTTGTGTTCTAGTACTCATAACACCATTGCATGT
Organism: Wollemia nobilis; assembly: GCA_028583015.1. Classification (NCBI taxonomy): domain Eukaryota; kingdom Viridiplantae; phylum Streptophyta; class Pinopsida; order Araucariales; family Araucariaceae; genus Wollemia; species Wollemia nobilis. The sequence continues at coordinate 12,374,516 of JAQPPZ010001106.1, forward strand.
TATGATGCTTTTAGACACCAAGTTAAAATTAGGTTCAAGATGTGTTCACTCCTAGACTAGAGTGGCTTCACTAATATTAAACTTGATCCTTTATTTACTATGCACTTTTGGAACTAAAGTCTTATGATCACTTTGTTAAAAATCAAATAAAAAAATGACATATTTTCAAGTATTCCCATTTGCTTGCTTCATGACTGGTACCACTTTTAAGAGTGTATCCACTCTATTCTCCATCCCATGGAGCAATTAGAGCAAAATAAAATTGAGAATACCATAGGGTATGGTTGTAAAATAAGATTTTGTCACTTCACATTGTGACAAGACGTCATTATTCCAAACTATATAGACATTTATTCTTAACATGACAACTTGGCCACATACACATAATCTAATTTTATGAGCCTTGAGACAGTCTCCTATACCCCTTTTATGAAACATGTGAGTATCTAATATCATTACATAAAATTTGATATACTATTGTAGGTCAATTATGTAATGCATAATCTAATGGGACTTTGGTTCTTTGGTGTTATATTTAGGTTATATGTAATCATAACACTAAGAAGTTCTTCAATGTTCATAGCACTTGAGGGAAATCCAATTCATTCTCTACCCCATTCCAACTACTTAGGCATCTATTTTCATTAATATTGTAAGCATGTTGTCTCAAGCATCCATGTTATAAGAACATAAGTCAAAATGCATGCAAGAAGTCTATAAGAGGTCTATGTGTAATTGACATGTGATAGGATAATTAAGATAATTATATCCTCAAATATTTTTTCATAAGAATGCAATGAGCCAAAGGATGCAACTATTTTTATACCTACCAACATTAGGATCTAGAAAATTCATCCCAGCCCCACTTGTCTCAATCTTACTTCCTCATCTCAATTTGCCACTTCATTAATCTCTAGAATACAATACAATCCTAATTATAGAATTATGCTTCTTTATATCTAAATTAATTATATTGAATAATTATGATTAGTTATAACCTAAAAATATGTTGTGGATTTGTAAATATACAAATTTTTAAAGCAAAATATTAAAATAAAACTAAAAGCAAATAACAGTAAAAAATAAATATAATTTAAATTTATTGGGTGGCTAATAGATATGGTTTCAAACATTGTGTACAAGGATTAGGAAGGAAGATACAAATGATTTTTTTTTTTTTTTACAAGTATACATGACATTGATTCTAGGAGGTAGTTGAGCAAAAAGATAACAACAATGATTATTTCGAGGGGAGCCAAGGATAAGCTGATTTGGAAGTTGAATAACTCAAGAGAATACACAACAAGAAGTGGATATAATATAAAGCACCAACAAAATAGGAATATCACAAGAATATGGAGAGATATTTGGGATAGCTCGAGCATTCCTAAAGTCAAAATGTTTGTTTGGCTAGTAGGTCATAGAAGAAATTTATCCTAGGATAACCTTATGAAAAGGGGTTTTCATGGTCCCTCACAATGTGTTCTTTGTAAAAAGGAGGAGAGTATAGACCATCTCTTGGGACACTACTCAATAGTCTAGAAACTATGGCAATGGATTCTTAATATGTTTAGTAAGTTCACGTTGATGAATGAAAAATTTGAAGGATGGTTAAAGCAATGATAGAACACTTTAAAAGTGAGTCTTTACAGACAATTTGGGATATATCAAAATATACAATACTTTAGATTGTATGGCTAGAAAGGAATGGAGGAATATTTAAAGGAAAGAAAAATATTTTAAAGGTAATGAAAAGGAAGATTTGTTTAGCCATAGAGGAGTCCAAACCAACCTTATAAACTCATCCAATCCCTAATATGGAAGTAGAGAGCCTTGACAGATGGAGTCAAGTCATCAAATGTAATTATGATATTGGATACAGGAGAAACAAAAGGAATATAAAGAATATAAAGTGGAAAACACTAGATGTGGAGTTGGTCAAATTGAATTTTGATGGAGCATCTAAAGGAAATCCAAGACCAATAGGAGGAGAAGGAATAATTAGAAATAATAAAGGAAAGATTTTGTCTCATTACGCTTTCAATAGTGGATTTAAGACAAATAATGAAGTTGAAGCTTGGGAGAATTTGGAGGGGTTAAAAACATGTAAATAAATGAAATGGAACATATTATGGATGGAAGACGATTCACTAATAGTAATAAATGCAATTTTGAGGAAAGCAAAGGCCCTATAAAACATACAAGATATAATTATGGAAATACAATGCCTTGCTATAAAGTTTGAATAAATTAGGTTTACACATACGTTAAGAGAAGAAAACAAATGTGCAGATAGGCTAGCCAATAGAGAGGTTTTAATTGAGGACCTTGAAGTTAACTTCTCTTTTCCATGGTTAGAGGAAGCAATAAGTTTAGTTGAAGTTGACAAGAAAATGTTGATTGCCTTAATCAAATAATGATTAAGATTTACTTTAATGTTTTCCATTGGTAATATTTATTTTATTTTATAACATTAATGTGTTTTCATATAAGTTATTTATTACAAATTTTATGGTTGGACTTATGCTTCAGGAAGGAAACTAGCAATCCAAGTCTAGTAAAGTGGACTATGCTAGTACGATGTTTTGAAAATATTATTATACTAAGATGCAATGCATAAACAGTAGAGGTGGATTTTTGGTATTGTGAAGGCTACTGTAGGAAAATGCCGAAGGATGCTAAATTTTAGAATATTTGTATTCACATAGAAATTTTAAGAAGATCTAGAAAATGAAAATCAAGAATTTAAATATTTTATGAAAAATGAGGCAGGTATCTAGCTATAACAATCATTTAACATGATAATTGAATCTTTTTATAAACTCTCAATCTCTAAACGAGAGTTATGATTTATCAAGTGTGGGGTGCCCTAGTGCAACCCCTTGTTCTCTAGCAAAATAAGAAAAAACTTAGTGGTCAATAGTAATGTTAAGTGTAATATATACTTATGATTGCAATTCGCTTAATATTATTTTTTGATTATTTCAATTTTAGTTTGTAATTAAATATATTTGGGTGTGCAAGATAAGTTTCAAGTAAAATATTGATAAAATTTACATTATGTGAAGTCAGTTAAAGTCTACAAATGAAACTTTTTTTCATAAGTCCAAAATTCTCAAAATGCATAACAATTTTTTTTTTTAATTTCCCAGAAATGAAAATATTGTTCTCTATAGATCTTAAGATTTCAATTGCTTCACATCCCATAAATATCATTTCCAGAAAACCTATCAAATCTATGATTAGTTTCAACTTTTCGAGGTACTCATTACTCGAGACACTTGATGCGTATTGGCTCTTGTGGCATATTCTTCTCATGTTTTTCTTAAACCCTGTGCCATTTATCCCTGCCACTGCTTACAGTTTTAGCCCCATTGTCCCAAATTTCATTGTTTATTTTGCTATCCACTTGAAGTGCTTCTTCTCGATCTTCTCCCATAATTTTCTCCTATTCCACGTGCTACCTTTTCATCCTCGCCAGTCACCTTACTCCTTTTTGGTTCATTTACCTCTTCGCTTCCGTTCCATGATCTTGTCCTTTCCCACTTTTTGCCATTACCCAAGCCCTCGGCGTCCGATTTCCTCTGTGATTTTTCTAAAGATGCTAAGTTTCATCACCTAATAGGTCAAGCTTCACAAGGTGTGGCACACCTTTCTATTTCTACGAGGGATGATAATTGTTGGAACCTTAAGTTGCATAAGGAATGCTAGTATGTTCTTTGTGATTCGGTAATTTTACTTTTCCCTAGAATTTTCTTAGTCACGAGGAGTAGGAATAGATGGTTCTAGAATTTTATTTTTTCATCAATTGTTTACAAAACCCTCCATGCGAACGAATCTTACACCAATTATGTTAGTTTTTCTTGACTCAGAGAGCTCTCTGCTATCCCTGATTACCTATTTCAGTTTCTTTTCATCATGTGCTTCATGGAGCCATAGACGCTCAATGTCAAACCGGTGGTAGAAGCTATCCTTAGTGCTAGAGGATTCATGTCGTTCCTAAAGAGATTTTTAGGTTGGGACTAGAATATCAACTTGGCCTTTATGTCCACATGGGAGAAGGACATTGTCATCATTCATGATGTTGATTTCTAGGTGGATGTCAACATTCTAGCCGAGGTTACAGGGCAACCACCAGTGGGAAGAACAATGCACAGAGACAAGCACAACTAGGACATTGAACTTAACCAATTTGAGATAAAATCTCCTATGAGGAGGATTGTCAAGCCGAGGATGGTTTGTGATGACTTACCCACTCCTTGGAAAGAGGTGATGAAGCCTGTTATGGAATACATAACAATGGATGACCCTGGTTCTCAACTTAGGAGCTTCCATATTTTGTTTGTGAACCACTTCAGGGAGGTCAAGCCGCTAAACATTCCTGAATTCCTTTACTTGTCAATGGATTACTCCATCACATCAACACGTTCGATAGGGTTATGCATAAGGGGTAGGCCCCAAAATGTATTTATAAAAATTTAGCGAATCAGTTTTGAAATCTAGGCAAATAGTGTCCAAATGCATGTAAAAGATTCACTATTATTAGGGGTAATGTTGGAAATTTAAACTTAAAATGGTCAAATTATTATAAAATTGAGGTGAATGGAACCCACACAACTTTTGGGTGACCTTCAAGGTCATCTACTTGAGCAAGTAGAAGGTGATTTTCTTATTCCTTCCAAAATACTTTAGGTCTATGTAATAAAGATGCCACACAAACTCAATAGTGAACATTTAGTTGGGTACATGTATAGTCAAATCGAAGGACATGACTAAAAATCCACAAAGACAAGTGAAGAATTGGGTCCTCACCGAGTAGAAGTCTCTTCTCAACCAATACCTGGAGCTTATAAATTATTATGCTTCATCAAACAACCTTGATTCCTTCCCTTTAAATTTCTCCATGATAGTTTCATACACCTCTTCATAGAAGTAGTAGGAGGTCTTGCTCACTTCTTAGAGGGGTATGTTTGTGAATTAAATGATTGAAAGGGATTGGTCATTGGTTCCTAATTGGTCTATCTGCAAGGTTGGGAGCCAATCATTCTTTTGATACAAAATGAGCCAAACCAAGTAGGAGGTATAGTTGAACTTCTTTTCCTCATTAAAAAATTTGAGCTAACTATCCATTTGATCTATAATGTACTTGGCATATTTTATCATCTATGAGTGGCTAGGGTATATTTGTACAACATAAAGTAGAGCAATGTGCTCCTCATAGAGAGTCAAGTTATTTATTTCCCCAAAAACTATGCTATGTCGAACAACACCATATACACATCCTCCTCAAACAAGTCCAACTCCAGTGGGATACTAAAATTATATTACAAGTTGGGGTTCTTTTGGTATGGGATTAAGAAATCCTACAAATAGATGTGTGTCTATAGTAGAAATCCTTTTGGATTTTTAGGTTGTAAGAAACCCACATAGTTCAATCATCAACTACCTTAGGAATTCTTATTATGACTCACTCTATCCTTAATCCATTGTGGGAGTCTAAATTTTTTGGTTAAAGGCTCATATCTCTCCATTATAATTTCCACCAACTTTAGGAAGACCCACACTTGAGGTACTAGTTTTAGGCAAACCTTGATGATCATAGGAGGAGAAAGAAGGAGAAATAAAATAGGGATTTTTTCAAGAAGAAAAATAATCAAAATGGGGTTTATAGGAGGAGGGAGATAATTGCCACAATAATAGTTTTAATATATATATATATATATATATATTTGCATACTCTTTAAATGGATTCATTGCTTCTAGATCAAATAGAGGTGCTTCCCATTCATAGAAATAGATAACGTTTTTCATCCATGTTGGCAAGTTTATAGGCATTTGGGACTACGATGTTTAGAATTTGATAAGGCCCACTCTAGAAGTCAAACTTTTCGTGTTCTACTAGTCTTCCCTAGTATTCATACCACTTGAGTACGAGGTCTCATTCTTTGTATTCCATGTTTGTGGATCTTTTGTTAAACTATATTTTAACAATAATCTAATATTGCACTATCCTTTTGAAGGTCTTTTATTTTTTCTCTTCTAGGGCCGATAATGCATTCAATCTTGATTGTGTGGGCTTGATGTATGTATCTTCTAATTCAATTTGTTGTGACATTTAGACGGAAGGAAGCTCTAAATTAATTGGTAGCACAATCTCCTTGCCATAGACTAACTTGTACGAGGATGATCTAGTGGATATTTTTGGTGTCACTCTATCTACCCATAATGCTTTACAAAGCTTGGTATGCTAGTCCATTTATGATTTGGAAATGGTTCTTTTCAAGATTCTTGTTGGTTGATTCAACCAAACCATTTCCTTGGAGATAGTAATTAGAAGATATTGAGTAGGAAACCATATTCAATGGCAAACTTCATCATCTTGCCCCCATTGAAATAGGTGGTATTATCTGTGATTATGGTTGTTGGTGCCCCAAATCTAGTGATGATATCTTCTATCCATTGAACCACTATTTCTTGATTTTAGCCACTTTGGCTAGGAATAATTCAACCATGTGGTGAAATAATTTGTTGCAATAAGGATTTATCCATTATACATTGATTTTTCCTATGAATTCTAATCTTGATTGTTAGAATGGTTTATTCACAATGAGGGGTTTTAGGGGCATTACAGACCTTATCTTTCTCCTTTTGAACATGTAGTAGGATTTACAATCTTTGACCCATTGATAGTGATTGACAAAGATGGTAGACCCATAATATCCAACCCTTAGGATCTTGTGAGCTATGGTGGGCATGGAGTAATTCCTCTTTCTTCTATACAACACAACAAAACATCATCATATTATTTTCTAAGATATCATCAAGCCAATGTTATTGTGACATATTTACCTAAATTAAGTCCTCTCTTTAGCTGTTAATCCTTTTGGTACTTGTCTTATGGTCATATATCTATGTTATTCATAGATCCAACCAAATTTTTTATCCACATGTATCTCTTCTACCCTAGAAATATTATCTTTAATGGATATCATTGTTAGGCTTTCATATAAAGCTCTTCCCTTGATGAGATTAATGCGTTTGATATCTATGTAAAATTATTAAATTTTATTGATCCACTTGGCCCTCTTTTCTCTTAACTCACCATGAATCATAGTATATTGAATGTCGATATGTACCACAAAGATAGTGGTCATGCTCTAATATAGATAATACCTTAACTTCTTAAGAGCTTTTATGATGGAAAACACTTATTTTTCGATAAGGGTTTATCTTTCTTCATAGTTATGGGGGGCTTGGCTCATGAACACGATGGGATGTTTCACATGTTCCTCATTCTTTTAGATTAGGACAATAAAGATGCTTTCATTTGTACCAAACACATATAACCTAAAATATTTGGAGAAATATGGATCGATCAAGACTAGGACTCTAATGATGGTATCTTTAACATCTTAAAAAGCTTTCTTTACCTTATTTTTCCATTCTATGGAGACTTCCTTCTTTAACATTTTGGTTATAGGCCTAACCATTTGTGTGAAGTTCGTGATAAATTTAGTGATAAACTAGATTTGACCTAGGAATTACCTAATATCTTTGACCGATAAGGGAAATGGTAGATCTTGGATGAATTTTATTTGGTCAAGATCTATGTATAAAACTTTTTTTGATACCATATAATCTAGCATTTTTCCTTCTTGGACCATAAAAATATACTTCTTAGAATTAAGTGAGATACCAAATTCTCTACTACCTTGGAATATCAACTTAAGATGTTCTATGTGCTTGCTTCTATATTTGAAAAATATTGTTAAATCATCAAGGTATATGAGAATTGTCTCACATAAAAATCTGATGAAAGCTATGTCCATATGCCTTTGGAAGGTTGTCCTTGTGTTTGATAGACCAAATGTCATTCTTTGACATTAGAATTTTCTCTATTTGGTGGTGAAGGTTGTATTATGTTGATCTTGTCCTTAATCCAAATCTGATTATACCTTGATAAAACATGATTATACCTTGAGAATCCATCAAGGAGAGACAACATCTATGACCCACCTACCTTCTATAAAAAAATGATATATGGCAAGAAAGGGATAGTGATCCTTTAACGAAGTTTGTTTTAGGTTCTTAAATTTGACACACAACCTTATATAGCTATTTTTATTATGTACAAAAACAAAATTGGTAACCCAAGTGGAGTTCTTGATTGGAAATATTATCTGGGCTTGTGAGAGCTTCAAGAATGTCTTTTTATCACTTACTCAATTTTAGGGTCCATTGGTTGCTACTTGTATCTGAATGGTCTAGCATCAAGATCTAGCTCAATAATTTTTCATTTGTAGGTCTTAAGATCTTTATATAACCATACAATAATGTCTCCATACTTTCCACAGCTATTTTAAAAGGTCCATTTCTTCCTAAGTTTAATCTTTCTTCAGTAGTAGGTTCTTTCCTTCATCCACTTCAATAGGATGATACAAGGAGGATTTCACTTTGAGGCTTGTCTTCCTTATACTATCATCTAGATTAAATAGATTTTATAGAGTTATAAGACCCTGGTTAGTAGATAGTCTAAGAATGTCTGATGGATCCAACATTTTCTATGGGATCATGCCTATCATTACATGGAAGACACCATGCCATATCTACTTTTGAATTGGTGTTAACCATATGGTTGTGAGTTTGATTTGTTCCTTAGCACGTTGCTAATGCACCTAATATTTCATGAGTTATAGAGTCCTCTAGGTTTACCAATTTTATGGTTGTTTCCATTATTGCCTTATAACATCATTTTTTATTTACCAATATTTTAATCACCTCCACCATCTCAATCATTCAAAATTATTATTTGACTCATTATTTGAGTTGGATGGAGTAGGAAGGAATGGAAGTTGTGATTTAAAGGATATAATGGATGATGTGATCTAGCTAAGATGAGTAATTATATAGGGTGACACAAAAGGATTAGTGATAAAATTTAGCTGGGGTTTAGGAGTGGGCAAAATGATGGGCATGGAATTGAGTATAGGTATATTATGGGTAATTTTAGCTATGTAGAACATTGGTGGAGTAGGGGTTAGTTTCCCTAATTTAATGATAACATCTCCCCTAGTGGCCTCTTCAAAATCTACAACTAGTGTATGATGGTTAGCATTACATACCATTCACTAAGGTTAAATTATAAACCTTGGATGTAATATGGTAATGCCTATTCTTTGCTTGGCCTAATATTTTTGAGGGTCAAATTTAAGATTATAAAAAATATACAATAAAAATACATATATTTGATTGAGGGTGGGTTTGAATTGTGTTTAATCAAAATAAAATAGAGTAACCATTTCCCATGCTACCAAATCTCTGCATAAATAGTTCTATGATTGATGCCCAAGTCATAACTATATTATTTGGTAATCCCCTATACCATAAAGTAGTTTTATCATGAAGATATTAAATTAGCAAATACACCATTATGTCATCCTCTTGGATGTGTTAGATAGATTTGAGATTTGATATTTTACTAAGATGATCTAGTGTCATATTATTATCATTCCCATTGAAGGTAGCCAATGCTTTCATAACTACTAGAGGAATGGAAGAATAAGCCACTAAGTTTAATGATCCTTGGTAGGTCTAATAAGGAAGTTGGTTTTATAGCTTAGGAGGTGCTAAAGGATTATTTTATTGAAGGGGAGGTTTACCATATTATTGATATGATGATAGGTAAGGGTAGATCATGTGACCATGAGGTGGATATTGAGGATAATAAGGTAAGAGATATTGAGGTAGTGGATTTTGATAAATCTACTATTGATTTAGAGGTAGCTACATATTTTATTATGGAGAAGCGTAATGTAGACCTAGTTGTAGAATTTGCTAATTTTGAGGAGGTGGACCTTGCATATTCTATTGTGCTTAGTTGGTTAGGAGTGTTAGTACCTAGATGTTTTGATGGAACACCTACAACTCCATTTATCCAACTAGTGTTTGAGTGTTTTAAGCAAGGTTTTGGTTTATCTTTAAGCCTGAAGATCCTACATTGGGAGTGGTAGACTAACTTAGAGGAATGTTAGACATATTTGGAAAACTATATCTAGGTGGAATTTGTGTCAAAGAAGCATTAGGAGGAACATTTTATGCATTAGAGGTAGATGATGGGTTATTAGCATAGTATTGGCTTGCAAAGAGTGGGTTTTTTGTGAGATTATTCAAATTAATAGGTATACCATAAAGAGGGTTAGCATGTGCTAAGGTTTGATTTGTATTGGACCAAGTTTGATTAGTAAGAGTAGAAGAATAACTCATATGTTATCCCAAGTAAGGAATTTGTGGGGGTATGAAGTCTTGAATGATTGGCAATGGGGATTTTTACTTCTAACAAGATAGGATTATACATTAGAATATATTCAAAATAATCTTCTAGATGCATCCATGTGGTGGTTTATTCCTTTACTTTTCTTTCATGTTTCTTCAATGGTAGCAAAAATGTTTGTCGATAGATGTTCTTTCATTATTTTTTAAGTCTTCGATTGTGTATTCATAAGATTGCATATATGGATATACAAGGATAGAATTTTAAGGTCAAAATTTGTAAAATTAAAAAAATATGCCTATGGAGTAATTCATTTGCAAAAGGAAGTGATTCACTCACAAGTTAGAGTGATTTGCTTGTAAAAATAAGTGATTCGCTTACAATTTGGAGTAATTTGCTAATAAAAAATGACTTGGAAGAATTTTAGTTGTGGAGTATATAGCATGTAAAATGGAGTGATTTTTTTACAATTTTGAGTGATTCACTTGCAAATTAAGAATTTGGAAAAAGTTTGGTAAGGGACTCAAGTGGATTGCTTAAAGAAAATTATCTCAAAACTGGAGTAAATCACTTTCTTGTGAGGGAGGAAGGAAGAATATTATCTTTCCTAGTGAATCACTTATTATATTTGCAAGGAATAACTCATTGGATATAACTTGGAGATATTTTATTATTTTTGGAGCAAATCATTTGTTGATTTTGCTTTTTGGTAGAGTCACTTAGAACCTAAGTGCTTGTTTCCTATGATATATGTATATACAAAGTTAAATTCATATTTTGATGATGTCTTAATGCTATTGGAGTTATTGTATTTGTAATATTCTAAAATTTTGGAGTTCATGTGAGAGTCACCATTCACAAAGCACCTACAAAAGTCAAGTATAAATAATAAAAATGATGAATTTCAAAGTTAGTTTGAGATTGGAACTGATAAATCAAGTCATTGGTCTTGATAAATTGCTTTGAATTCAACTTGTGAAAGTGTAGAAATTTTAGATCAAATTGCTTATACAAAGGAGCAAATCACATCCAATTTGGAAGGAATCACTCATTTAATTGACTTAGAACTTTTTTCAGGTAGTTTACTCAAAATGGAGTGAATTGCTTTAATTTTAGTGCAAATCGCTTCCTCAAATTGTACTTGGTGAATTTTTTCTCAATTTTGAGCTAATTATTTCATACATCAAGGTATTAAGTTGAATTTGAGAGTAATGGGGGTTCATCCCACCAGGCATACCAAAAACTATGTTGAACTAGGGAATTGTCCTCACTTCTAATTTATATTTATATCCTGATTCTAGTTTCAACAAAGTTGGAAAGGATTTCCAATAAATTCTCTTAATCTTTGGATTTAGCTTCACTCCCAAATTTTCCTCTTGAAATATTCCTATGCTAACCTACACTAACTTGTATTGAAAGTAAAGCATGAAAATAATAAATGCAAGAAAATTTAAGGGTGCAAGTGATTCAAAATAAATATGGGTTTAAATTTTAGTGAGGGAACTATGTGATTAATCAACACATGATAAGTCAAATAACATCAATGTCCATCCATTTATTAGATTATGAAATTGATAAGTGAATGACAAGATGGGCTAAAAGGGCTATGCCACAATTGTCATGCACTTAACAAACCAGGAAAGTAGTGCCATTGATGGAATGCATAAGGACTTGCCAATTTCTTACAATCTCATAATATCAAAGCACAATGTGGGTTTCATAGAGTGTAGCTCTAAATTATCATGATAAAAAAATGAATACAATGGGGGACCTAGGACCCTATTTATAGTAAATATTTACCCTTAAGTTACATAGGGCAAGAAGCAATTAATTGTAGTAACAATGATGATTTGGGTGCATATTTAACAAAATGATGCATCACCAAATACTACATACCTCTAAGTATGACTCTAATCAACCTAGAAGGCTTCCAAAATAACTTAGTGTGCCACTACATGCCAAATTATTTCTTTTCAAAAGATTTACCTTATGACCCACATCTCCAAATTTACCTCTACAACATTTTGATCAATTCACTCCACTTAGAAAATGAATTGCTCACTTATGTGAGTGAATCACTCACATCTACAAATGAAATGATACCTATTCTTGAGAAAATTACTCTCTAGAACCAATCAATAACTTTTTCTAGTGAATCACTCCTTATAGCCAATCGATCTCTTTTATAAGTGAATCAATACTTATACCGCACTAAGAGAAATTTTGCAAAGATTTTGTGAGGTATTCATTTTTCTATTTCTCTTCCATATGCTCCTTCAAAATTTGCAAATCCCAAGGTAGTGTTGAGGTACTATACATATCAAACTTCCTTTTCTATCAAAGATATTCTTCTCTTAAACCACTACTTTTCCTCTATCAAATCCTTGATACCATTTTCATTAAGACATAGAATCTACCTTGGCCAGTTACATTATTAAATTTAAATTTTGCTAAGATGAAGATCAACACCATGATTAGCTAAATTATTTTCCACCCCCATTCCTTATCTATAAATAGCTAGTATTCCTATTGCCTCCATCAATAATTGATTAATATAAGATATAATTTTATTATTATTTTAATCTTCACATCTATTTTTCTTGACAAAACTAAATTACAATATATGAGTCCATATAAATTGAAATATTCTTCCATATTTTTTGGTGGTAATATTTATCCCTATAAAAAATTCCTTAGCATATGCATAGTTTTTAGTTGAATTTCTATTGTTTCTAAGCATGTGAGGAAATTGTTTCCTTTATTACTCAAAAAAGACCACATTTGCTCAAGTGTTCCATTTGGAAGCAACATCAAAATTAAGTTTGATAAATAAAACTTTTGGATATTTCCATCTTACTATAGATGATTTCCTCTATTGCATTGGTCGCTTTGCAAAGGATTAGGGTATTTTTATGAAAAACATCTCATCTTTTAGGAGCCATATCTTTGCAAAGGGTTATTTGATCCAGTTGATTCTTGGACCAACTTGTGCATAATTTGAATAGCTTGAAAATGAGTTGTCATATGAAGTAATATGAGGAATATTGGAGATACGACCCTGTAAAGTCAACCATATGGAACAAGGCAGTGATAATTTTTCAAGTCACAAAAAATAAAATTGCAAATATTTGTTAGCTAGGGTTAGGATGATTGAAAGAGCAATGAAAGGTTAGGACTTCAGTGAGGCAAGACATTCTATCTGAACATAGAATTTTTTAGCTAAGTTTTTTCTCCCTTCTTTATCTTAGAAGTTTTGCATGCAAATTATTATAATTTTTTTATCAAATATTATAATTGCTATAGGACATTCTGATAAATTTCAATAGATTTTGAGTTTTAGTTTCCTTTCCATTGACCAATTTATAGTTAAATCTTTAGAATCATATCTAGTGGTAGAGGTTAGTGAGCACACCTCATAGAGATCCTTGTTGCTCCAAGATAGGGCCATTTTTGGTAAATTTAATGGGTATTGGCTAGGGGCTTCAGCCTTGAGAAAATGGATTGATAGGAGTTGGAATTCTCTAGGAATTATTATATCCTTTCTTCATAAAGGTTTCTTCCTAGCCATTTTTTTTTCTAGGGAAGAAAGAGAAAATATACTAAAATGGGGTCCTTGGTTTATGGGAAGAGCAGGACTCTTCCTTACTCGCTCGTATGAAGGTTTTTCACCTAAAAATGTAAATCTATCTCTAGTTCTAGTCTGGGTTAGGATGTTTGGGTTCCCCATTAAATTTTTGGAAATAGATACCTTCAAGGCAATAAGAAAAACTCTAGGATAATTCCTTGAGATTTTAGATACTACAAAATATGGATTCTTGGCTATTTATGCTTGGATATTGGTCATGATTGATATAAGTAAAGCTTTATTAGAATCAATCATTCTTAAGTATGGGGATAACATGTGGACCCAAAACATAGATTATAAAAAATATATTGTATATGTAGAATATGTCATGAGGTGGGGAATATTGAGAGATCACGCCCTAAGAAGAACCCAACAAAATCATTTGTAGAAAACCATAAGAGAAACTTACAAATGGTTATGGATGAAGATGGTTTTCAACTTCCAAAAAATAGATCTAGAAAAATAAAAGAAAAAAAATAGTGGAGATCAGTAAGGAAGGATATTGGAATAAATACCAACTCTTTTGAGCCTTTTGTTAGCTTTTGAAGCTTAATACTTATGATAACTTTCACCAAAATATCAATAATAAAGTTGCAATGTGATATATATATATATATAAAATAATGGCAAGATTCTAGAAGTATAAAACTCATAATTAACTTCAACAATCACTCATAAACTTACCATTAACATATGCTCACAAAAATGGTACAATAGCTCTGAAAGTATCAAGTAATATCCTGTTATGTCACACCATGTCACATCACCTCACATATACACATACACTACATATATAATGTAATGTGACTCTTCATATGGAGCACTCTTGGCTTTCATTCTTCTAGAGACTCTTCCACTTCCTATGCTATGGACACATGTGCACATGGATAACTGTGCACATTTACAATACCAAAATACTTTTCACACTTTAATAATACTTGTACACTTATTACATTGCATAAAATAAATCATAACTTATAATCTAGAACACTCTTCCTAATATAAGGATGTACCCAAGGTGGTACATTAGCATGTACCAAATAATGTAATATATTCCAACACCCCCTGTATTACATTATTTGGTTATTGAATACTTTAGTCTTCATTATGGTCTTCTTCCTTTTGTTGAGCTTGTCCTCTTCTCTTCTGTTTTCTTCATTCTGCTCCTTGTTTGTATTATGATCAAGCAAATGATTAGTATATTTATAAAATGTTATTGAAATAGCTTTAACTTTATGTTCTTCTGTAGTCTCTTCTAATTCTTGCATTTCTTATATCTCTTGAACTAAGTGTTAATTTTTATTTCCTTCTCGATATTGCAGTTGGAGTGGATTGTATTGGCATTGGACCTGTTGTTGAGGTGGTCTATATTGATTTTGATATTCTCTTGATTGAAACAATCTATTTGATTACTTTCCTAATTTTGTTTGGTTTTATTGGTACTGATTTCCTTGGATTGATCTATATTAACTTGTGCTATGACATCTTCTCTTGCAAATTTGATAATATATATCATTCCACTTGGTTTTGTTATTCGAGAATGTAGCGATATTTCCTTGTTGATTATATTTTGAGACTAATGCATTGTTAGTAATTTCATATTTGATTGAATTCTCCACTTCATATTCTTGTAGTATATTAACCAATTCATAAAATGATGTATCCTTACTCAAGATTTGTAAAGATGTAACCAAGTGCTTGTAACTTTTAGGAAGTGCTCTCAGAATTACTTGAACAAGAAATTTGTCTTCTATATTTTTCCCTAGACTTAATAACTTTCCCTTTATATTTGCCAGTTTTCTTAAAAATAACTTTATACTTTCACCGTTGTTAACCTTTAGATAATGTAACTGAGTCTAAATATTTCAAATGGTGGATTTATTCTTTTGTTCAAATATTTTAAATAGAGTAATGCTTTTGTAGAGGTTGATGTTGAACTAATATATGGTTGTATTTCATCTGTAATTACAAAATTTATGATCATGAGTGCTTTTGCTTCATCTTCTTCATATTTTTTAATCTCCCTAGCATCTTCAGTAGGTTTAGGTTTTGCTCCTTTAACTATCTCCCAAAGTTTTTCTACTATCAATATAGATCTCACTTTATTTTTCCATGAGGTATAATTAGGACCCTTAAGTAATTGAGATTCTGAAAGAAAGAATTTATGAGTTGTCATGATTAACCTTTGTAGACTTCCTTATAGCTCCCTAATATTTGAGTAGTAAATAAAAAATAATTTCGAATGCAATTTCAAAATAACTTCTTCTAAATTTCTTAATATAATGTTGGTGTTGAATACCTTATAACTCCAAACTTAGAAATTTAGAAATTCCATAAAAGAATATTTGCAAATTTTATAAACTAAAATTGATGTCAAAAACCTTATTACTCCATTCTATTTAAATTACAAATATTCTAATTTTTTTGTAAATTTAAATAATCAAATTACAAAACTTTTAGTTTAGTCCTTCAATTCCTTTAAACCAATTTTCAATCCTCCACAAAACCTTTAAATAACACTAATATTATTTCTAAGGTTTCAAATTTTAATTCTTATCCCTCCAAAGTATATAAGTTCACTTTTATCCTTAGAAAATAATAAGTGTATATATTCCTTATATCTCCTATTCTGAATGTGCATAAATAAACTTTGAATAAAATGAATTACCTTAACTTTAACCATGGTAATTCCCTCTAGTCAACAATGGTTGACTATCTCTTGATAGGTGCTCCCCCTTTTATGAAACCTTTGCTATACTTTGGGTTTCCTTGGAAAATATTCTACCTTCTCCTTCTGATTGGCCAAGTGCATACGAATATTTCATAGGTGCTCTACAATGTATTCATCCTTTGACTATTTGAATCCCTACATGGCTTGAATTCTCTTCCTTTCAATACCAAATGACGCTTCTCTTCTTATTCCCACTTAACCTTTAATTAATGGCTCCACTCATACATCCTTCTATTTCCTGTGCATCTCTCCAAAAATATTTTGTTGACTCCTCTATCTTGAGCCTTTTTAAAACATTCTCTCCTTGGAACGGGTGCTAGAAACTCTTGACCTTCCACCTTATATGTGCCACATGGCACTTAATCTCTTCCACTACTCTTAATTCGTCTACCTTATTCTCTTGAAATATTTCCTTGCATGGGTGAACAATATTATGATGTTGGACGTTACTTCAAGAAAATTTTAATACCTCATTTTACCTTGGTACCTATTTGACATTTGAAGCTTATCCTTATCTCTTCTTACACGTGTATTTTACATGCAATGTGTCCACCAGCACTTGTAACTTTTCTTGAACCCTAATCCTTCTATCTTCTATGTACTCTCTTGCATTATTATGAAAAAATGTATTCACTTGCACTTCATGGGTGAAAATATATGGCTTGCTCAATAATTTTGATGGTGGTGCTCCTTTCTAGGGTCGTGGAGCTTTCTTTGAATAATGCTAGTGCTTCTTAGTGGTGGTGCTTCTCCCTTATAGTACTACAGTGGTGCTCCTTAGTGGTGGATCTCCTTTGAGTGATAGTAGCTCTTCTACGATGATTCTTCTTTGTGTAGTGGTGACTCACCCTTGAATAGTGGTAGCTTTTTCCTGGCACTTTTCTACACCAACCGAATGCTCTTACTCCTCCTTTGGATTATGGCTATCTAGTGTCTTTAAACACTGATAAATTATGCCTTGTTTTTAAACCTTGATTGGTCTTTAATTTACTCAAGCAAATGCTTTTATTTTATTTTCTTTCACTTTAATAAATATTCATTCTTATGAATTATAAAACAATATTTAATAATAAGGTTATACTCTTATTATTTATCCTTTTCAAATAAATCTTACTTATATTCTTTTTGTTTCAATTTTGTATATTTAATATGTAAATGCTATTAACACCTTTTGCTTGAAGACTCATTTTTAACTTTCTCCTTCAATAAGGCTAATATGGTGTTCTCAAATACTTAATGTAAATCATATTTAAATTCTCAAATAATGAAATTATGTTTCACCAATACTGCATACCTTTCTGGTCTCCTTTTTTCTAGTTTTTTGGTGATTTAATTCACCCCTTATTGTAATCTCAAGTTTGTAAGTTTTGTACCTTTGTTCTCTTTCATAAAACTTACCAAATTTGTAGCTCTAATTACTTCTCAAATTTCTACTAGTTTGTTGCCTAATAACTCTTCCCAAATCTGCCCCGAAGTTCTCCAAAATCGTAGCTCTTTATCTTCTTCTAATGCTGTCCACAAAACCTGATTTTATGGCTCCAAATTTCCTCTGAAACCTTTGTCTTGAAAATCTATAACTTGCAGCTAATAATGCTGTCCAAATGCTGTAAAATTTTTTCCAACTTCTTCAATCAACTCCTCCTTTGTTTCGTTGTCCAAAACTTACAACAAGTATATCCAAAATATCACCTTCTTTCGCTGTCTTAACCTTCTTCAACATCCTATTCAAGGGCACTCCAAAATCTGCCCAAAATTTTCCAAATATATAGCTCAATACCTTCTTAAATTTAGTATCCTTAAACCCTTCAATTTATCCTTAAAAAATCTGCAAACTTCTCCTAAAAATTCAGCCTTCAAAAATATTATGGTTGTCCTTAAATTTTCCAAAATTATGGGCTCTTCAATATTCTCTTCTCCTACAATATTCTTGTCGAATTCAGACTTTAAATTCAATCTCCTTCATTGTATTCCTTCTCAAGAATTTTAATGTCATGAGGTCTTCAAAAACTTTCTCCAAAATTTGGCAAACTTCTTGCCAAAATATTATTTCTCTTGGGTTTGTTGTCGTATGATGACAATTGTCCCAAATCCTTCTTATCAAAAACTTCTCCTTGCTTGTAATCTCCTATCACGAACATTCTCCAAATATCCAATGGTTACTTCTTCAACTCTACAAAGTTACTCCTCCTTGCTTGCAATCTCCTGTCATGAACCTTCTTCAAATATCCTTCAACGATCACTTTCATAGTAAGGCTTTCTCTAGCCTTATTCCTCTTCTCTAAATTCTCTTGAGACCACTTCTCTTAGGTCTTCTAATTCTACAACTCTTCAAATCCTCTTCTTAAAAATTTAATGAGACCTTTCCTTGGTCTCTTCAATATTCCAACTATGGAAATTCTACAATGAGATCACTTTCCTAGATCTTCTAAATTTGTTGCTTCTCAATTCTGCAATAGGACCTTTCCTTAGTCCACCTCTATCTCCAATATTTAATCTTCAATATTCCAAATCTAGAAGCTCTTCAATATGACCACTTTTGGGTCTCTTCAAATCTCCAATCTACAAACTTCAAACTTCAACCTTCAATATTCAATCCTCTATGGGAACCTCCTATGCGAGTCTCCTCAATTTGTAGTCTTTAATCTGCAATCTTCAATCTTCAATCTTCAATCTTCCAAATCTGAAATTTCACTACACCAAAAAAGGGCTTTAATGATGGCTAAAATAAGGCAGTTTTTTACGGTGGTAAAAAACCACCCTAATAGACCGTAAGAGGGTGGTTTAAAACTACCCTCTTAGGGTAACCGTCCTCTTAGGGGTCACCCTAAAATGGCAATTTTAAACCGCCCTCTTAGGGATAAGAGGGTGATTTTAAATCACCCTCTTAGGGCACCTTAAGAGAGGGTGGTTTAAAAATTCTCTCTTAGCCCATATCACTTTAATTAAAAATAAATAAATAAAGAACACCCTAAGGGTGGTTTACAACTACCCTCTTAGCCCATATCACTTAAAAAAAATAAAGAACACATGCAAAAAAATCAAGTGTCTTCTCTTGGAAAGGATGCGTGGGAAATTCGACGAAAGTTGTAAGTGCATATTTCTCTACGGATAGAAGTGTGTTGCTCTAGTAGAGCCAAAAATAGATACAAGTATTCTAGCAGTATTCTCTTCTTATGTGCATGATTGATATTTCCCTGGTCTCAAACCATGGTCGTTAAAGCTTGTAATGGTGGTGTTGGTGTTTGTGTTGATTAATTATGTGAGGCACAAGGAGAGATTATGAAAGCTATAAAATATTGAGACATGTTTGAGTGGTTGATTTCAATGACAAGGCAACTTCACAAGGATCTATAGTTGATGTACAATGAATTCAATACCAGCAAGCTGACCAGGGAAGAGTTGGATGCGATGGGAGTGCACTATGAATGGTCCTTTGCACAAATGGGTTTGGTTACCACCATTGGATCTAGGGTTACCCCCATTGTCACTCTCCATGCAGATATGGATGCTCTTCCTATATAGGTATGTATTCCATCCATGTTAGCTTTTGAGGATGTGCAGTGAGAGAGATCTATCACAGGTCCTAATAAAATGCAAAAAATATGAAAGAAAGTAATTTTGTAATATGACTAAAATATACTATAAATATAAAGTGGTAAAATAGAATGCAATATGGAGGTGATGGTCACTCCATTAATAGAATCTAAAGAACTACATTGTACTCCATATAGGAGTTCTACCACTATCTACTACACTCTGATATAATGTACTTGATATGCTTGATATGAACTATCACTATGAGGCCCCTTATATAGGAAGATAGATTCCTTTGCTAACACTCTATCTAGTTGTACAAGGGGACACCTTGCACATTACAACTTGTGCATTTATTACATTGCTTGAAGTAAGTAGCTAACTTCATTCTAAAGTAATCTCCTACTCTAACTATGTACCAAAGGTGGTACATTTACATGAGCCAAATGATGTAATATGCTCTATGTCTAACACCCACCTATATTACATTATTTTGGTGTTGAAGATTTCAATATTAAATATGGATATTTGTCCTTGGATGCTTTTTGGTTTGATTAGGTTCTTTCATCAATTGAATTTTGCACTCGAATTCTCCTCTATCTGGTTCATCTTCTTCTTCTTCTTTAACTTTCCTTTTAAATATGGTTTTTGCACTCTTATAGGTGGTAGTACTACTGCTTGACTCCAACAAATATGTTTCTCCTTCTTTGTCCTTACTCTGTACATAAGTCTCCGAACAACCTCTCAAGGCATCAAGATAAGATCTTGAATTAGTAGAATTTGAAGTACCAATGTTACATGAAAACTGAACAAGATTTTCTAAATATGATTCATTCAGCTCTATCTTCTTTTTGAACAATTATATCAATCCTTTTTGTTCTACATTTTTATCCTTGTAATGTTTGTAAGTGAGTAACGCCATATACAATATGCTCGTAAAGTCTAAAGAAAGTGAGATGTCACTTTTATTATTACATATTGCTTCATTGAGACGAGATTGAAGATATCATTCCATAGTATCAAAATTATCTTCTAAGGCTTCACTATGAATTATTTTTGAAGTTAGGTCTAATTTTCCTTTAGATTTCATGAGTAGATTCATGATCCTAATTTTTATGGCACTTGCTTTTTCCTTTCTAAAGGAATTATTCCTATTAGTGTTTGTTGTATTTTTAGAAGTAGACATCCTTATAGCTCCCTAGTTTAGAATATAAAGTGCTTTTGACAGTGCTTGTATCTTATGAGATAGAATCTTCTTAAGTGGTCTACCTTATGACTTCCTAGTTAAAGTATGTGAATTTTATTTAATAAAACCTTTTTAGAGCTTAGGTTTTGTAGGCTTCCTTATGACTCTCAAATGGATTGAGTACTTGATAAATTTTGAAATATGCCTTATTATTATCAAGTCTTGTAGAAAACCTTGTCTCCCTAGTGATTTTGGATATGCTAAATGATTGATAAAGTGATTTTGAGAATAGAAGTTCAATTTTGGGTTGGTTTTGAAAAGTTCTGTGAATAGCAAAAATCAACTTCATTACACCTTATTACTGCTATTGAACTTAAGCACTTTTTATTTTGATGAGGTCTTAATGGTTGGATTTCTTTTATCCCTTTAATGTGGTTTTGAGACAAGTAAACCAATTTATTTCCAACCCTTTATAATATTTAATAAACCCTTTTTTATAGCTTTTGATATTTGATATTTAATGTTTCTAAATTCCAATATCCTACTTTGGTGTAGTATTCCTTATAACTCCCTAATTTGGAATATTCGAAAAAAATAAAATTTGCAATAATAGAAATTTAATTTTTCTAGGTAGAAATCCTTATTTCTCCTATGTTTTAATTTTATAATATCAAGCTATAATTCTCCTTTAATTTTGCTTTCAAATATGGTTGATTTCACTATAGTTTCAACCTTATATTATACCCTTATAACTCCTTTTAATGAAAACAAATTATAATAAGGTAAATTCTTACCTTTATAATGTTGCAAACCTCTATGTACTCGATGCTAAATTCAGATATAGATGACAAAAATCTTTAGTATTCCTCTTGGCCGTTATGACCAATGGTAAGCTTTGTATTCTCCAACGTATGGGTGTATATGAGATCGACAAACTTTAATGCTTGTCTTGAACTTCTATAACAGACGATGGTTGATTTTTGATTCTCTTTTGACTGTAATATTTGGATAGTGGACACCTCAAGTCTATCTTCTTTGACTACCTTGACCAAGAGCTTTAAATGCTCTTCTCCTTTCTTATACGCTGCAACTCCTTACTGCTATGAATGCACTTCCTTCCTTAGTCTCAGGCACATTAAAAAGGAAGAGGATTTGTTGAATATGACAACTGTCACGATAGTTTTATTTCAATGCTCGAAGAAGACACTTGAAATTTGCTGGAGGATAGATGTTACAATATTTATGTGAGTGTTTGTATGCCTTGGTTACAAGTATCACCTCTTATCTAACATAACCGATGTAACACTTCCTTTCACGCATGCAAGCTTGAGAATTATTTTGAGCTCTCATTAGGGTTTCTTCAATGGTGACAAGTGGCACCTTTTATATTTTGTATAAACCTTCCTCTTCAACGTATTCTTGCGATCTTCCTCAATGCATTATTTCCAACTCATATTTTTTTGTATTTTCTCCTCAATGCTTCGATGACGCTTGGTATGTGAGTTGGTTCCAGCTGGAATAATGAGCACTGCTATAATGGATATGAGCTAATATTATGAGCAACACTACTCCCATGGTGTTTTTAATGCTCCTTATGGACGTACATCTAGCTCTTGGGTATTAATTTCTCTATGCTTGGATTTTATCATGATTTCAAGATGCTTATAATTATGCCTTTGTAGATGATAGCTTCTTCTTGTGCTATACTATGTATGATGTGCAGGTTGCTTATTGTGGCTATCCAAACTGTGGATGATTTGAGCTCATTAAACATACTTTTTACCTTTTTCGGATAGTGCTTCTCAATGACCGCTTGGAGATGTTTCTGTTGGAAATATGAGCAAGATTTATTGTCATTGATGTCAAGAGTCAGTTTCAGTGAGCAATGCAAAAGGAAGGATGTCAAGGGTTAGTTTCAGTATTTAGTGCAAAAGAAAGATTGCTTCTAGGCCTAAAGAAAAATAATATTATAATATTCCTATTATAATATTCAAGGTGATCATATGAGGTCTAAAGAGCAAAAGGAAGGCCCAAGAAAAATAATATTATAATTTTGCATTATAATATTAAAGGTCTAAGGTTAAGACCTAAAGATTTAAATTAATTATAAATTAATTATAATAATTTCATTATAAATTAATTTATAACTTAATTTAATTAACTTTAAAGTTATTAAATTAATTATAAATTAATTATAATAAATTATAAATTAGTTTATGATTTAATTTAATTAAATAACCCTAAGGTTAGGGTTACAAGGGTAAACGTGTAAGTTAAATGGCACCAACGTTGACTAAACTTCTCATCCACCAATGTGCCAAGGAGGACAACACATTGGTATAAATACCATGTGCTTTGGAAGACCCAAAGTTACCTTTGATCGAATCTTTGAGTGTGTATGCACAAATTTGTGAACTGCGTGGAAGAAAAATATGTTTTTTATTTACGTGGTAGTCATCGAAGGCATAAGAGGGAGGAGGCTTGGAGCCTCATAGCCAACCATGGCGGTTGGGCCAACGATAGGCGGCTGTGTGCTTAGGGTGCTAATAGGCGGGAAGTCTCGTGATCAAAACCCGATGACTACGTTTTGGTAGAGGTTCACGTTTTGGTTTTGGTGCCAAGATGAAGCAATAAAGTGCACAAGGGGATTTTTGCTTCTACGGTGAGCGCCTAGCTCATGTGGCACGTGGGCCACAACTAGGGTGTTGTGGAGGCGCAAGCGAGGGAGTTCGAATCCCGTCGAAGGCAAAGGTATTTAATTTTTGGAAAATTAAATTGCTTCTAAGGTTTAAGGTGGCATGATTAGTTTTTGTTGAAAGGGAGTTATAAGGTTTTAAGGAATAATTATTTTATTGTGATTTTTGATAAAGTGATTTGAGATAGGAGTTATAAGGTAGAAAAATGAAATTATATTTTTGTTGGGATAAGCTATGATGTGTTAAATTCTTTGAGAAAAGAGTTAAGGGTTCATAAAGAAAATTATTGTGATTATTTTCTTTAAACAAATTGTTGGTTTATATTTTTAAGTGTGGAGATTATAAGGTGTAATAGAGATTTATTGCTATGTATGGTGAAATATTGTGAGAGATCAATTGGGTGAGTTTTTGAGAAGATATTGCTACCTGACCTTTGAGATTGGCAAAGAGTTGATTGTGATTGAGAAATGTGGTTGAGGTCAAATATTCTACAAACAAAAGGTAAGGGCACATTATCCTTGAGAGTGATTGTTGAAAGTTGTGAATGCTAAGTTGGAGTGAAAAGGATTGTTTGATAAGCATTGTTGAGTTTGGTTTTTTGGAATGAAAGTTGATACTAGAAACTTTGTTTGATAAGCATTGTTGGAAATATTGAGTAAGCTTTCATATGCTTGACTAGGGTTTGTGAAAGAACATGAGTATCATTGTTATGTAAAGTTGTGAACTATCTTGAACTAGGGTTTGTGAAATATCATGAGTATCATTGTTATGTGAGGTTTGTTTGATAAGCATTGTTGACTAAGCTTTCATTTAGTGATTGGTTGAGTGGAGTTGATTGAGCTTAGTTGGTTGGAAGTGTTGGAGTGATAGTTCAAGTTCTGTGAAACAAATTATTTCATATTCTGATTTGATTTGGAAGAGATATTGAAAGTGATTAAGTGGTTGTGAGTGTGAAACATATTGAATCTCTAACCATTCTCCATATGTTTTTGTGGTTGAAAAAGAGATATTAAAAGTGATTGAGCATTGTTGTGAGTATGAAGCATATTGAGTCTCTAACCATTCTATATATATTTTTGTGAGATTAAAGCAAGATTCTGTGTGAAGCTTGTTTGTGTGATTGAAGACATTTTCTATAACAAAGTGAGTTGAGTTGAGTAAGCTTTTGTGGAAGCTTGCAATCAGATTGGATAAGTTCTAGTGAGAACTTGTTGAGCAGATTTGAGGTAAGTCTTGGTGAAGACTTGTTGAGCAAATTTGAGGTAAGTCTTGGTGAAGACTTGTTGAGCATATTTTAGGTAAGTCTTGGTGAAGACTTGTTGAGCAGATTGGACAAGTTCTAGTGAGGAATTGTGAGCAGATTGGACAAGTTCTAGTGAGGACTTGTTGAGTAGATTGGACAAGTTCTAGTGAGGACATGTTGAGCATATTTAAGGTAAGTCTCGGTTAAGACTTGTTGAGCAGATTGGACAAGTTCTAAGGAGGACTTGCTAGACAAATTTAAGACAAGTCTTTGAGAAGATTTGTCAGTAGAGTTGATTGATTGATTTGTTCAAACCTTAAGTTAAGGTTTCAGGAAGATCTAGAAGAGTTTATTTGTGATTGAGTCAAGCTTTGTGTTAAGTCTTGAGGACAAATTTAATGATAGAGTTTGGTGCATATTTGAAGACAGGTTTGTGCTAGACTAGAGACAGATATTGAGCATATTTGTGCTAGACTGAAGGACTATGTTTACTACATATTTGAGGACAAATATTAAGAATATTTGTGCTAGATCGAAGGACTATGTTTATTGCAGATCATAGATAAATATTAAGGAGATTTGTGCTAGACCAAAGGATTCTGTTTAGTACAAATTTGAGATAGAGCTAACAACAAGCTTTGGTGGTGATAGAGCAGAAGATAATAGTCTCTAGTGGATAGAATTCCATTAGCCAAGGTAGTGAGGATAAATATCTTCTAAGTGAGTACAGAACCTTCAGTGGAGAGAGATTCACAATCTAGTGTAATGGAGGTAGTAGTATTCTAGAGGATCACCAACCAGAGTAGAGGAGAAGGAATTATCCTATGGATAGAGATCCATGAACCAGCTTAGGGGATTGGTGTCTCTCGTGGATAGATATCCATGAATTTGATTAGGATATTGGTGTCTCCTTTGGATAGAGGTCCATAAACATTGTAATAGCGAAAGGATTCCCAAGATATTTTTTGAGAAAATTTTAGTGAAATATTTTCTCTATGGAGTAGCCCACATTGGGTGAACCATGTTAAATTGGTGTATCTATTGTGTGTGGTGATTTATGCATTTCTTTGATTACTGCTATTGATATTGCCATTGATATATTGCATAATATTGTTTGAGAAAGAAAAGTAAAAAGTGGTCTTATACTGTTCACCCCCCCTCTCAGTATCAGCTTGTGTTCTTCAATTGGTATCAATTTGGGTTTCATCGAAAGAGCTTAACAGTTTGAAGGAAAATATTACAAGAAAATATATGGATTCTTAGAATGGATCATCAAGGAATTCATCACCACTGTTCAATGGGAACAATTATGCACTATGGAGCACAAGGATGAAGTTTCATCTAATGGCACTTGGAAATGAAATATGGAAAGCAGTTGAGAATGGATACATACCACCAGCAACTCCACCTACAGATAAATATGGTAAGCTTGTACATTATTACAATTCAAAGGTAATGAATGGAATTTTGAGGGGTTTACGTGAAATAGAGTTTATAAAGGTTTTGCATTACACATCAGCAAAGGAAATTTGGGATAATTTGCAAGGCATATATGAAGGAGATAAAAAGGTCAAAAGAGCAAAGTTGCAAAATTTCAAGAGAGCATTTGAAGACCTAAAGATGAAGGATGAGGAAAAAATTACGGCATATCTACTTCATGTGGATGAGGTTGTTAACTCCATGCAAGGACTTGGGCTTAAGGTTGAGGAAACATATGTTTGTGATAATATTTTAAGGTCACTTCCAAAAAGGTTTAGTGAAAAGATTTCAGCTATAGAAGAGGTAAAATATATTGAAATTTTAACAAGGGATGAATTACATGGCATTATCACAACTTTTGAGATGAGAATAAAAGATGAACCTATTTTCTAAAAGGAAGCAACCTTCAAAGTTACTAAGAAGACAAAGGGTAAGAAGTCAGATTCAAGTAGTGAGTCATCCAATGATGAAGAAGAAAATTATGGTAGAAGGAACAAAGACTCAAGAAAATATAAAGGTACGAAATCAGTTAGATGTTTCAATTGTGGAAAATATGGTCACTATGCATCTGATTGTCTAGAGGATGGAAAAAATGATGATGAAGAAATAAATGATTTTAAGAACAAGGAAACATGAAAACATAGGTACTAAAAGAAAAACAGGGATGGACAAGGCAAGCAACGAAAGAAGTTTTTCCAAAGGCATAAGAAGAATTTCTATGCAGACAAGGTAGGCAAGAGCTCAAGTGATAGTGATGAAAGTTCCTCAGATAATGATAAATATGAAGTACTATTTCTAGCAAAAGAAAAAGATGATGTTAGAAAAAGGTCACCAGTGATTCTCAAGTGTTTTAGATGTGGTAACTTTGGTCATATTAAAGATAGTTGTACAAGGAATGGATTCAGTTTCATTGAAGATGAATATGAAGATACACTTGAAGGACCGGAAGAAAGTCTTCTTATGGAAATAGAAGAAGAAGGAAATACTTCTAGTAGAAATAAATCAGAAAGGAATGAATATGATCCCAAAGGAAAACAAATAGAGGAAGAATCGAAGAAGGAAGAAGTTGATCTTGAGGGTGAGCTTATTCATGACCTTGATGCATTAAAGGAGGTAAGAAATGAAAACTCAAAACTCAAGCTTAAATTTCAAGAATGTGATGAAGAGAAAGGAAAAATTATAGAGGATCTAACCAACTCAATAGCTACGATAAGAAGATTCAAAGAGAAGTTAGAAGCAAATTTTTTGGAATGTGAAATATTAGAGCATGAGGTAGCTTCACTAATGAAGGAAGTAAAAGAGTCTAAGGAAAAGTTACACATATTTAGGAGAAGCTCAAAGAACTTGAATAATATTATCAAGGTACAAAGATCTTCATCAACCAAAACAGGACTTGGTTTTGAACAAGTACAAAGAAAATAAGGAGAGGAGTCAATATCAAGCTCTGAAGAAGAAGAAGCTTCAGAAGAAGAGAGTGTAAGAGAGAGTGAGAATTATAAGGATGAGTTGGAAAATAGAAATTTCAACAAGGAAAGGAATTGTGACCACCAAAATGGCCTCACACCTATGCTTCCTACTGCGTAAACGAAACAAGAGATACAAAAGAATGCATTGCAAAATTGACAACAAATGAGAAATAAGAACACTTTTATTCCATTAAAGAATCCAATTTCGGTTACAAATATGTCCCTCTTAGGGATACCATTTTGATACTCTTATTAGAGTACGAAAAGCATATGAAATCCCTCTCAAGGGCAAATGTGAGTTTCAAGCCATTTGGGGTGACACGAACTGCTCTAGGGTGGAGTTGACCCTCTTCTTCATGTTGAGGAAGGAATTGGATGGTTGAATCTCCTTTGAATTTGCTTTCCTACGATAAAGAAACAACACAAAAGCATTAATAGCATAGACAACCTCTCATGATGAGGCTCTTTTAAGGATATAAACATGAAAATTCCATAACACTAATGAAATCAAGAAAGTGAACAAATCATGTTAGACTTATGCAAAACTCATAAAGATTGTTTGAAACATAGAAACAAAACATACTGCTAGCTACCTATTGAATCAATTGCATGAAATAATGCATGGAAACAAGAGATTAGTACAAAATTGCCTAAATTGCCATAATGAGAATAACTTGCATGGATCCCTAATTATACCGGTCAGTGTCTCTAAATTACTAAGTAAACCATTGAAATGCTTAATCTAGTCTAATGAAGCACAATGCAAAAGAGACAATAAGAAGATCTATCACTTGCTGCAAACTGTATCTCAAATGAGCAGTTTGCATTGTACACAGTGACTGTCAGTCATGATGAGCAATCAAGTAGATTTGCCCTCCAAATCAAGGCTTTTGGGTTTGATATTCCTTGTCCAATTGATGATCAAGGGTTGCCTTGGTGTCTTCTAACTTGATTGGTGATTTAATTGCACAGTTGGGCCTTCATTTTCCTGAATTTGTGTTTCTTGGCATTATAGCTACTTAGGGCATCCATTGCATTAATTGACATGATGCTTGATTAGTTAACAAGTAGATAGCAACCAAAATCCCTCTCAATGCGCTCAAGTAAGTCCATAATCTGACAGGGCTTCGCTGCTATAATATCTAATGCACTCTCTAATAGTTTACCCTAATTTTGAGGGGTACTTATAGGACTACCCAAGGGCTAGGGGTGGCTTCATGGAGAAGCCAAGATCAAGAAGAGGTGGTTGGGATAGTTGGATTAGAATTTTCCATCCTTCAACTACCTTCTTCTAGAAAAAATGGCCGTTCAAACCAATTTGGATCAGATGAAGGCCAATTGAACTTTAGTTCCAAACCACAGGTCACAGCTGCGGCCTAGCCTATGAATCACAGGTGTCAACAGTGGTTCAACCTACATACTGTAGGTATCAACTACGGTTCAGACTGATTAGACCAAGGAGCCCAAATTGAGTGGTTAGAACCATTGCTCTATCTTGGAGTCCATCCAAGATCTTCCATATGGTCTTGTAGCATGTCCCATATGAGTTGTTTCCATCGACATGACATGTTTTAGGTGTCTACAAATGCACCTTTTGAGATGTGTTGTGAGATCAAAAAATGTTGAGCAAAATTAGACCTAAAACGATGTCGAGGGTTGCATGATGATAATTGATATGATAAATATTAGATGCCCCAAGTCTTGTAAAAGGATGCACATCTTAGAATCATTGCTTCCAACTGGGTGAAAGGTTTAAATTTTAAGAGCTTGTACCTATCTCATCTCATTCAGTGCAGTTGTGTATTCCATAGGTATATTCTGACCCATAGATCCGAAAGGTGGAGAACAACAAGCAAAACTATCATAGTTGCTATTTACCCCAAGCAAAGGGGTAAGCTTATGATAGCTATTGACAATGATTTGTAAGACGAACACAATTTTGACAAGATCAAGGGATCTACGATTTTAGGGATCTTCTATTGATTTTGATTATGATTATGATATTATGACTACCCCCTCAAGCAATGAGTCAATGAGGGTAATGATAATGAATAAAGTGACGAGGTTGCTTGAACAAAATGAATGATCTGAACAAACTTAGATTTGAGCTTTTGATTACTTGGCTAGGCCTATTTTAGGTTATGATTGCAATTGTTAATAGTAATTGCACATTTCTATCCCATGGAGCAATCAAGCTGCAATAGCCTTCTTAGAAAATCAAAATGATATAATTCCAATTATATTAATGTTGAATCAAGTTATCGATGATCTGCTGAAATAGATGTCATAGTAGAAATGACATGAAATGCCTCCTTCCTGTGGAGCGGTCTAGCCTTGAAGGACTTCTTCAGGATTGAAAAGAAGCATATCATATCAGTGATGACAATTTTGCCCCAAATGTCCTTATGGTTATTTACTCATCTCGTCAGATTCCATGGAGCGTCAGTCATTGCAACCACCAAGTGTCTAGAGTAAATAATTGAATACAAGGTGCATATGGATTTTTAATATTTTATATTTTTTATTAATTTGAATTGTTAATTGATCTTGGTGCTTGAAAATCACCAAATTTGTTAAATTGAATTATCTTATCGAGATTATGATCCATTAGGAATCATTAATTTACCATTTAAGACATTCCCATGGTGGGATTTTAGCGCATTTAATGCTAGTTGTGAATCGCATGCATGGGCTGCAGCTAAAAATTTCAAATTTGGGAACCGTAGCTCAGACCTGCGATCGAAAAACCCTAATTTTGGGACCACGATTATCATATACGGTCCAACAAAATTAGGAAAAGGTATATAAATTTTTCCCATTTGAAAATTTCATTATAATTCCTTGAAAGCAATTACAACTAGAGAGATCTGAGAGGTGAGGAAGTATTTTCGATACAAGACGCTGCTAAAACCACTTTCGATGACCTCACACACATCTCAATGGCAAACCCGGTGTAACCTTTATCCATCAGAGGGATCGGTGCAATAAAGGTAACTCAAAACTGAGTCCTCGCACTCCTTATAAGTTTAAAATGAACCACATTAAGAAATGAGTTCAATTAACCTCACTAAATTGCTGGCAAAAAACCTCACACTAGTTTAGGCTAGATTAGGTTTAATTTTTGTGGGTGCCATGTTTGGAAGTGACCCAAAAAAGGTCACGTTCCTAGACCGTAGCTGGAAGATGCGGTTCCCAATTGACATATTGGGAACCGCAGCTGTCAGCCACGATAGGATTCAAATCGCAATGATAAAATTTTGATCGCATGCGGACCGCAGATTTGATCCGCGGTTCCACACTTTAAATTTCAAAATTTTTGATTTTTTTTTAGGGTTTTAGCAACTTTTTAGATTTTTTGTCATTTTTAAGGTTGATTTTTATCTATTTTTATTTATTATTAGTCATAATTTTCTTATACATTTTTGCTCTATAGAAATTGACCTCTAGAGCCAGGGAGCTAGATATCCTTTTCACCCTTTGTAGAGAGCTCACTGACCTGGAGCGACAGTGGTTCGGTGTGGTTGGCTTCAACTATGTGCTTGATCTGTCCACAATCAGGGTAGAGCAAGCGTACATGACTGCATTGGTCCGATGCTAGAATGCACAAACCAAAACATTTCACCTGCTCACAGGTAAAATGACTATTACACTAGAGGACGTCTATCGGATCTTCAGGATCCCAAATGATGACGTGCCCATCACCTCCACTCCTTTCACCAGTAAGGAGGACATTTTTGATGATATTTTTGGTGAACACAGTGAGGATGCCCAGGGTAGGACTGATCATGGGGGTATCCAAATTGGATATTGGTAGGAGAAGGGCATCTTCTCCATCTGAGAGGTCTTCTTTATGCATCTGGTCATTCAAATTGTCCTTCCAGACTCCTCGAGTGTGAGGATCCCTTGGAACCTCCTGGCCATTGTTAGGAGAGTTACTCAAAGTTTGATGCGGTGGTTGCTGATCTTAGCCTAGGGGAGCACACTATTGGTGCACTTGTACCATGAGTTGCATCAAATTACCTAGAGGAGTCAGGTAGGCATTAGCTACATCCTACTACTTCAGATCTAGGGCTGACAACACATACAGATCGAGTGGTCGACAGACTTGTCGCTCATCATCACTACTATTCCTGTCACACACCAGTGCTATATGACATACTGGCCCTATGAGGAGGAGGGGTTCTGGAGTAGGTCCCACACTGGGGACATGGACCATTATATTGCTATATTTGTACGACTCTGGGTGGATGACATAGAGTGGTGCTCGTACATTGATTGTCCTGCGTAGCCGAAGGTTGGTGATCAACTATGCCAGGCTAGGAGGGATAGGTGGTTACTCAACCACAAGGCTGAGATCCGTGAGTATTAGTACTACTCATGGGTCCTGTGGTATTTTGGGATTATACAAGATATTTTTGCATTGCCTACTATCTATAGGAGCCTAGTTCTGGAAAGAGATCTATAGTGGATCGAGCCGACACCACTAGGGGATGAGGCAGATGATTTCTAGGAGTCAAGAATGGCTAGGGTTGGCACCACCTTAGCATATGATACTTGGTGGTCCATTCTATAGTGGTAGGGAGAGGGGCCCCTCGACCAGATAGATGATGACATCGAGGCTGATCTAGATGGGCGTAATATGTGCCAGTAAACCAAGGGCGAATGGGGTATAGAGGCTACTGTAGGGGAGGCTCCTCCAATTGAGGTGGAGGATGTATCAGAGTAGGGTGAGGTACCTACAAACAGTGAGATGGGGCAACTAAGGATCTTTAGATCCAGGTTGGGAGGCTATAGACTCAACTACTACATAGGGATACCACTATCGCCATGAAATAGGTGAAGCTCGTGCATGGAAAGTGATAATGTCACAGCTATGAGGAGGAGAGGCCTCTCCTCAAGGTACAACTCACTACAGTGGATACAAAGATCAAGAGGCTCACTAGAGAGTGCGACTTGGCATAGGCACAACTAGCTACTATCATCACTAAGTGGGATCTATTCAGGGTATTGAGAGGAGATCCCTCATCTACACAAGTTGTTATGGCACCTCCTACAAAACCACCATCTTCATTTCTAGGGGGTTGTGAGCCCATGGCCAAGATCAGGTGGTTCACTTCCATCATAGAGGAGGGTAATACTATACAGAATGTGAGGGTAGCTCGCATATCTCAGTTGGAGGGCCACATCAAGCTGATAGGTGGGGAGATTCTAGAGGATACTTATTCTACAGGGATCCACAGGAGCATCTCCAAGACCAGGACCAAGGATACAGGAAATTCTTCTACCAGCTCGAGCCATAGGTCCCACTGAACAAAGAGAATATTCCTTATCTAATTGATGATAACGGGTTGCCTTGGTGTCCTCTGACTGGATTGGTAGTTGAATTGCATAGTTGGGGTGTTATAGCTCCTTAGGGCATCCATGGCACTAATTGACATGATGCTTGATTAGTTAACAAGTGGATAGCAAACAAAATCCCTCTCAATGCACTCAAGTAAGTCCATAATCCGACAGGGCTTCGCTGCTCTAATATCTAATGCACTCTTTGATATTTTACCCTAATTTTGAGAGGTACTTATAGGACTACCCAAGGGCTAGGAGTGGCTTCATGGAGAAGCCAAGATCAAGAAGAGGTGGTTGGGATAGTTGGATTGGAATCTTTCAACCTTCAAATACCTTCTTCTAGAACAAATGGCCATTAAAACCAATTTGGCTTAGATGAAGCCCAACTGAACTTCAGTTCCAGACCACAGGTCATAGCTTTGGCCTAGCCTGTGAACCGCAGGTGTCAAAAATGGTTCAGACTATAGAATGTAGGTTTCAACTACAATTCATACTGATTAGGCCAAGAAGCCTAAATTGAGTGGTTAAAACCACTACTGTATCTTGGAGTCCATCCAAGATATTCCATATGGTCTTGTATCATGTCCCATATGAGTATTTGCCATCAACATAATGTGTTTTAGGTGTGTACAGGAACAATGAACAAATGAGGAACAGATGGAACAAGAACCAACACAGGGTAAAAGAAAGTAAGAGATCAATGGGGTCAAGATAAGGTAGTTTCAATGGAAGATGCTTCTCATGTCACAGGTTTGGGCACAAGGCTACAAAGTGCAGGACACATGAAATACAAGAATATGAAAATCTCAAAAATAGGCAGCTTTCTCAAGGGTATTGCTACACTTGTAATCAGTTTGGGCACAAGGCAGTAAATTGTAGGGTTCATGACAAGAATGGATATGGCTTCACCAAGAGAAATCCCAAGATATTTGCACCTCAAATAAATAACAATATTAAGTGTTATAAGTGCAATAATAATGGGCATAAAAAAAAGTGGTGTAGAGTAGAAATTCCAAAGACAAATAGGAAAAGAAATAGTCAGAGGAATCATAAGGATTAGTTGATGAAGAAAGTGGACAAAGGTAAAGATCAATTCTTGTTGGGAGTAGAAATACTTACACCCCAGAATTAACCACCTCAAGAGGAGGTGGGGGATGGGCTAAGCTAAGAGTCTCATTCTTAGCCCAGAGCCCAAAAGGTGACCCTTTGCCATTGATGTCAAAGGGGGAGAGATTTGAGTTAGGGGGAGAGCATTCAGCCAGGGGAGCAGTTTCCCAAGGGGAGCAGAATAGAAAGAGGTAAAGAAAATGGTAAAAAGTAAATGGGTTTCCATTAATGAAAAAGGGAGAGATTGTTAAAAATATGAGCAAGATTTTTTGTCATTTATGTTAAGAGTCAGTTTCAGTAAGCAATGCAAAAGGAAGGATGTCAAGCGTCAGTTTCAGTGAGCAGTGCAAAAGGAAGGATGTCAAGAGTCAGTTTTAGTTTTCAATGCAAAAGAAAGATTGCTTCTAGGCCTAAGGAAAAATAATATTATAATATTCCTTTTATAATATTCAAGGTGGTCAGATGAGGTCTAAAGAGCAAAAGGAAGACCCAAGAAAAATAACATTATAATCTTGCATTATAATATTAAACTTCTAAGGTTAAGACATAGATTTAAATTAATTATAATAATTTCATTATAAATTAATTATAATAATTTCATTATAAATTAATTTATAACTTAATTTAATTAACTTTAAAGTTATTAAATTAATTATAATAAATTATAAATTAGTTTATGATTTAATTTAATTAAATAACCCCAAGGTTAGGGTTACAACGACAAGCGTCTAAGTTAAATGGCATCGACGTCGACTAAACTTCTCATCCGTTGACATACCAAGGAGGATAGCACATTGGTATAAATACCATGTGCTTTGGAAGACCCAAAGTTACCTTTGATCGAATCTTTGAGTGTGCATGCAAAAATTTGTGAACTGCATGGAAGAAAAAGACAACATTTTTTTTTTGTGGCAGTCATCGAAGGCATAAGAGGGAGGAGGCTTAGAGCCTCATATCCAACCATGGAAGTTGGGCTAATGACATGTGGTTGTGTGCTTAGGGTGCTAACAGGTGGGAAGTCTCACGATCAAAACCCGACGACTACATTTTGGTAGAGGTTCGCATTTTGGTTTTGGTACCAAGACGAAGCAATAAAGCGCATCAGGCACTTTTTGCTTCTAAGGTGAGCACCTAGATCATGTGGCATGTGGGCCATGGCTAGGGTGCTGTGGAGGCACAAGTGGGGGAGTTTGAATCCCGTCGAAGGCAAAGACATTTAATTTTTAGAAAATTATATTGTTTCTAAGATTCAAGGTGGCATGATTAGTTTTTGTTGAAAGGGAGTTATAAGCTTTTAAGGAATAATTATTTTATTGTGATTTTTGATAAAGTTATTTGAGATAGGAGTTATAAGGTAGAAAAATGAAATTATATTTTTGTTGGGATAAGCTATGATGTGTTAAATTCTTTGAGAAAAGAGTTAAGGGTTCATAAAGAAAATTATTGTGATTATTTTATTTAAACAAATTGTTGGATTATATTTTGAAGTGTGGAGATTATAAGGTGTAATAGATATTTATTACTATGTATGGTGAAATATTGTGAGAGATCAATTGAGTGAAATTTGAGAAGATATTGCTACCTAACCTTTGAGATTGACAAAGAGTTTATTGTGATTGATATAGGTGGTTGAGGTCAAATCTTCTTCAAACAAAAGGTAAGGGCACATTATCCTTGAGAATGATTGTTGGATGTTGTGAATGCTAAGTTGTACTGAAAAGGATTGTTTGATAAGAATTGTTGAGTTTGGTTTCTAGAATGAAAGTTGATACCAAAAACCTTGTTTGATAAGCATTGTTGGAAATATTGAGTTGGCTTTCATATGCTTGACTAGGTTTTGTAAAAGAACATGAGTATCATTGTTATGTGAAGTTGTGAACTATCTTGAACTAGGGTTTGTGAAAGATCATGAGTATCATTATTATGTGAGGTTTGTTTGATAAGAAAACTTCAAAATATGGAATTTCTAAGTGACTCAGTTCCAATCAGAGGTTTTGCTTTTTGGAAAGCAATTCTCAATTGTAAGGAAATTATCAAAAAAGGTTTAATATGGGTTTTAAGCAATAGTGAGAGGATAAATTGCTGGAATGACAGGTGGGCTAAGGAAGAACCATTGATGCAATATCCTAAATTATCCCGAATCAGAGATATCATAGAAGAACTCATTGGTAGAAAAGTCTCCGATTATATGGTTGAGGATAGAGGTAGAATGAAGTGGAAAAAAATAAGGATTTAGGGATTTCAAGCGGAATCAAATGATATTTGTAAAATTCTCAAGCAACAGTTTATTCCCATGAGACCCAAGGGAGATCAAGTGGCCTGGGATCCTATAGAAAATGAGCAGTTCACTGTTAAATCAGTTTACAAGCTTCTGCTTGATGACGAGGATTTTGTCCTCCAAAAGGACTTAGTTTGGATCAAAAAATTCATTCCAAAAATTGCAGTCTTTTCATGGCTGGTTATCCAAGGAAGAATTCTAACCATTGATAATATGATGCGTAAAGGTATTTGTATCACTAATCAATGTTATCTGTGCACGACTAATTAGGAGACCATTTATCACATTTTCCTTGAGTGCCCTTTTTTCTTGATTGTCCTAAGTGGGGTTTTTAGGCCTTCAATATTTCTTGGGTTAAACTAGCCATCATACTTGATTTGTTCGTCAAGAGGCCTTGCCCTTTTTCAAGACAAAGACTTAGATACATGTGGAAAATTGGTCTCAATCACTATATTTGGCAGGTTTGGTTAGAAAGGAACCATAGAGTCTTTAATGAGTCTATCCATGATCATCAAACTATCATTGCCAGGATCCTATCCTTTGCCAAAAAGAATGTGAACCTTATCCCTTTTGATAGCCATAAACCTCATCTACAGGAGATCACGATTGCTCAATATTTAAGCTTAACCTTGTTAGATGAGTCTGTGCTTAGGGTAGTCAACCCTAGAGCCAATGTTAAGTGGTCCCTACCTCCTACGGGTTGGTTTAAGATTAATTTTGATGGAGTGGCTAAGGAAAATCTTGGAAGAGTAGGCACTGATGGCATTGTGCGAGATCATAATGGGAATATGATGCTTGCATTTTCCGAATATTTGGGAACAAGGACGAACAATGAAGTTGAAGCTAGAGCTATGTGGAGAGGCCTTCAAATGACTCAAGACTTAGAAGGCAATTTGATCGTAGAAGGAGACTCTATGCATGTTATAAATCTCCTCAATAATTGAAAAACACCTCCTTGGAGTATTAAAACAATTGTTGAAGAGGCTATGATCCTTTTCCAGGGAAGACAAGACATAAAATTCCAACATGTATTTCGGGAAGCTAACAAAGTTGTTGATAAGCTGGCCAATTTGGGTGTCGATGGTGACATAATTTTCAAATGGAAACACGATGTCCCAAGCGAAGTAGAGGAGCTTATTCAACAAGAATGCCAAGAATGATAGTCAAATTTACCAACAAGGAAGGCACTGTAAGTTCGAAGGCTATGGGTATTTTCATCTCTTTTTGAAATGGACTCACAATAAAAATTATCCGAGCTGTCAGTCTTGGTGGATGCTGCTTGGAAATACCACAAAGACTAATGGGGATAGTAACATATCAGATAACATGGCTCCTAGTTGTCTTAGTAATTTGAGGTTGGTTGATAATCACAGGGCAGGAAAGAAGTGACAATATAAGACTTCGAACCAGAGCCACGTGGACCACCAGATAGCCATTGCCATAAATCTAGCCAGCAGGTTCACTTCTCCAATGCTGATTGGCCAAGACAATATATGGTCCCAAAGCATGTCATATACATAAGAAATCAATTACCAAAGAATTATTAAGAGTAACTGTCAATACAGAGCTTGTGGGAGTTTTTTCAGTACTCTGCTATGTGTGTCTATAGCTTTTTGTTTCTCCACTATTTCAAGGAAGGGATTTGTGTCTGTTTATTTTTTTGTAATTATGATGCAAGTGTGTTTTCTTGGGGTATACCCAAAATGTTGTATGGGAAGTTTCTTTTTGATAACAGGCTATGTGCCTTACCATATGTAATGGCTTTGGCGGCATGTAGATTTTACATATATATGATCCTTAGTAAGGACATGGTCATCAACAACCCTGGGCTGATTTTTGTAAAAGGTTTTGGGTCAACCTGTAAAACCCGATATTAATGCTATAGTATCTTATCTACCTAAAAAAAAGCCCCCAAAAAAAAAGGAAGGGCCATTCTTTGGGGATTGGGGGGGGGGGGGGGGGGGGGGGGGAGAGGGGGGTTGTGGTTTGGGTTGGGGTGGGGGGTGGGGTTGTTTTTCATTGAGTGATTGGTTGAGTGGAGTTGATTGAGCTTAGTTGATTGGAAGTGTTGGAGTGATAGTTCAAGTTCTATGAAACAAATTGTTCCATATTCTGATTTGATTTGGAAGAGAGATTGAAAGTGATTGAGTGGTTGTGAGTGTGAAACATATTGAGTCTCTAACCATTCTCCATATGTTTCTATGGTTGAACAAGAGAGATTAAAAGTGATTGAGCATTATTGTGAGTGTGAAGCATATTGAGTCTCTAACCATTCTCTGTATGTTTATGTGAGATTAAAACAAGATTCTGTGTGAAGCTTGTTTGTGTGATTGAAGAGGTTTTTTGTAGTAGAGTGAGTTGAGTTGAGTAAGGTTTTGTGGAAGCTTAAAATCAGATTGGACAAGTTCTAGTGAGGACTTGTTGAGTAGATTTGAGGTAAGTCTTGGTGAAGACTTGTTGAGAATATTTGAGGTAAGTCTTGGTGAAGACTTGTTGAGAAGATTGGACAAGTTCTAGTGAGGACTTGTTGAGCATATTGGACAAGTTCTAGTGAGGACTTGTTGAGCAGATTTGAGGTAAGTCTTGGTGAAGACTTGTTGAGCAGATTGGACAAGTTCTAGGAAGGACTTGTTGGACATATTTGAGGCAAGTCTTTGAGAAGACTTGAGAGCAGAGTTGATTGATTGATTTGTTCAAACCTTGAGTTAAGGTTTGGGGCAGATCTAGAAGAGTTGATTTGTGATTGAGTCAAGCTTTGTGTTAAGGCTTGAGGATAAATTTGAGGATAGAGTTTGGTGCAGATTTGAGGATAAGTTTATACCAAACCAGAGATAGATATTGAGAAGATTTGTGCTAGACTGAAGGACTATGTTTAGTGTAGATTTGAGGATAGATATTGATAAGATTTATGATAGACCAAAGGACTATGTTTAGTGTAGATTAGAGATAGAGATTGAGCAGATTTGTGCTAGATCGAAGGACTATGTTTAGTGCAGATTTGAGACAGAGTTGATAGTAAGCTTTGGAGGTGATAGAGTAGAGGACAGTAGTCTCCAGTGGATAGAGATCCATTAGCCAGGGTAGTGAGGACATAGATCTTCTGAGTGAGGATAGAGTCTTCAATGGAGAGAGATCCACAAGCTAGTGTAGTGGAGGTAGTAGTCTTCTAGAGGATCACCAACTAGAGCAGAGGAGAAGGAGTTCTCCTATGGATAGAGATCCACAAACTAGCTGAGGGGATTGGTGTCTCTTGTGGATAGAGATCCATAAACTTGATTAGGGGATTGGTGTCTCCTTTGGACAGAGGTCCATAAATATTGTAATAGGGAAAGGATTCCCAAGATATTTGTTGAGAAAATTTTAGTGAAATATTTTCTCCGTGGAGTAGCCCACATTGGGTGAACCACATTAAATTGGTGTCTCTATTGTGTGTGGTGATTTATGCATTGCTTTGATTACTGCTTTTGATATTGCCATTGATATATTGCATAATATTATTTGGGAAAGAAAAGTAAAAAGTGGTCTTATACTGTTCACCCCCCCTCTTAGTATAAGCTTGTGTTCTTCAATTGGTATCAGAGCGGGTTCCTTCAAAAGAGTTTAACAACTTGAAGGAAAATCTTACAAGAACACAAATGGATTCTCAAAATGGATCATCAGGGAATTCAACACCATTGTTCGATGGGAACAATTATGCACTATGGAGCACAAGGATGAAGTTTCATCTAATGGCACTTGGAAATGAAATATGGGAAGCAGTTGAGAATGGATACATACCACCAAGCAACTCCACCTACTAGATAAATATGGTAAGCTTCTACATCATTACAATTCAAAGGCAATGAATGGAATTTTGAGAGGTTTGCATGAAACAGAGTTTATAAAGGTTATGCATTGCAAGGCATATATGAAGGAGATAAAAAGGTCAAAAGGGCAAAGTTGCAAAATTTCAAGAGAGCATTTGAAGACCTAAATATGAAGGATGAGGAAAACATTACGGCATATCTACTTCGTGTGGATGAGGTTGTTAACTCCATGCAAGGACTTGGGCTTAAGGTTGAGGAAACAAATGTTTGTGATAAGATTTTAAGGTCACTTCCAAAAAGGTTTAG
Source organism: Wollemia nobilis (assembly GCA_028583015.1). Classification (NCBI taxonomy): domain Eukaryota; kingdom Viridiplantae; phylum Streptophyta; class Pinopsida; order Araucariales; family Araucariaceae; genus Wollemia; species Wollemia nobilis. The sequence continues at coordinate 12,415,586 of JAQPPZ010001106.1, forward strand.
TGAAAATATTTCAGCTATAGAAGAGGCAAAAGATATTGAACTTTTGACAAGGGATGAATTACATGGCATTCTCACAACTTTTGAGATGAGAATAAAAGAGGAACCTATTCCCAGCAGGAAGCAACCTTCAAAGTTACTAAGAAGACAAAGGGTAAGAAGTCAGATTCAAGCAATGAGTCATCCAGTGATGAAGAAGCAAATTATGGCAGAAGGAACAAGGAATCAAGAAAATATAAAGGTACAAAATCAGTTAGATGTTTCAATTGTGGAAAATATGGTCACTATGCATCTGATTATCCAGAGGCTGGAAATAGCAATGATGAAGAAAAATAGGATCATAAGAACAGGGAAACAGGAAAACATAGGTACCAAAAGAAAAGCAGGGATGGACAAGGCAAGCAAGGAAAGAAGTTTTTCCAAAGGCATAAGAAGAGTTTCTATGTAGACAAGGTAGGTAAGAGTTCAAGTGATAGTGATGAAAGTTCCTCAGATAATGATAAATATGAAGTACTATTTCTAGAAAAAGAAAAATATGATGTTAGAAAAAGGGCACCAATGATTCTCAAGTATTTTAGATGTGGTAACTTTGGTCATCTTGAAGATAGTTGTACAAGGAATGGATTCAATTTCAGTGATGATGAATATGAAGATACACTTGAAGGACCAGAAGAAATATCTTCTTATGGCAATAGAAGAAGGAAATACTTCTAGTGGAAATAAATCAGAAAGGAATGAAGATGATCCCAAAGGCAAACAAATAGAGGAAGAATCAGAGAAAGGAGAAGTTGATCTTGAGGGTGAGCTTATTCATGCCCTTGATGCATTAAGGGAGGTAAGAAAGCAAAACTCAAAACTCAAGCTTAAATTTCAAGAATGTGATGAAGAGAAAGGAAATATTATAGAGGATCTAACCAACTCAATAGCTAAGACAAGAAGATTCAAAGAGAAGTTAGAAGCAAAGGTTTTAGAATGTGAAAGGTTAGAGCATGAGGTAGCTTCACTAAGGAAGGAAGTAAAAGAGTCTAAGGACAAGTTACACAAGTTTGGGAGAAGCTCAAAGAACTTGGATAAGATTATCAAGGTACAAAGATCTTCATCAAACAAAATAGGTCTTGGTTTTGAATAGGTACAAAGAAAACAAGGAGAGGAGTCAATCTCAAGCTTCGAAGAAGAAGAAGCTTTAGAAGAAGAGAGTGTAAGAGAGAGTGATACTTTTGAGGATGAGTTGGACAATAGAAAGTTCAACAAGGAAAGGAACAATGCACAAATGAGGAACAGATGGAACATGAACCAACACAGGGTAAAAGAGACTAAGAGACCAATGGGGTCAAGGCAAGGTAGTTTCAATGGATGATGCTTCTCATGTCACAGGTTTGGGCACAAGGCTACACAATGCAGGACACATGAAAGATAGGAATATGGGAATTTTAGAAACAAGCAAATTTTTCAAGGGTATTGCTACTCTTGTAATCAGTTTGGGCACAAGGCAATGAATTGCAAGGTTCATGATAGGAATGGATATGGCTTCACCAAGAGAAACCCCAAGATATTTGCACCTCCAAGGAATAACAACATTAAGTGTTATAAGTGCAATAATTATGGGCATACAACAAAGTGGTGTAGAGCAAAAATTCCAGAGACAAGCAAGAACAGGAATAGTCAGAGAGATCAGAAGGATCAATTGAGGAAGAAAGTGGACAAAGGTAAAGATCAATGCATGCTGGGAGTAGAAATACTCCCACCCTAGAATTAACCACCTCAAGAGGAGGTGGGGGAGGGGCTAAGCTAAGAGTCTCATTCTTAGCCCCGAGCCCCAAAGGTGACCCTTTGCCATTGATGACAAAGGGGGAGAGATTTGAGTTAGGGGGAGAGCATTCAATTAGGGGGAGCAGTTTCTCAAGGGGAGCAGAATAGAAAGAGGTAAAGGAAATGGTAAAAGGTAAATGGGTTGCCATCAATGACAAAGGGGGAGATTGTTGGAAATATGAGCAAGATTTGTTGTCATTGATGTCAAGAGTCAATTTCAGTGAGCAGTGCAAAAGGAAGGATGTCAAGAGTCAGTTTAAGTAATCAGTGCAAGAGAAAGATTGCTTCTAGGCCTAAGGAAAAATAATATTATAATATTCCTATTATAATATTCAAGGTGGTCAGATAAGGTCTAAAGAGCAATAGGAAGGCCCAAGAAAAATAATATTATAATATTGTATTATAATATTAAAGGTCTAAGGTTAAGACCTAAAGATTTAAATTAATTATAATAATTTCATTATAAATTAATTTATAACTTAATTTAATTAACTTTAAAGTTATTAAATTAATTATAATAAATTATAAATTAGTTTATATTTAATTTAATTAAATAACCCAAAGGTTAGGGTTACAAGGGCAACTAAATTAAATGGTGTCGACATCAACTAAAATTCTCATCCATCGATGTGCCAAGGAGGAGAACACATTGGTATAAATACCATGTGCTTTGGAAAACCCAAAGTCACCTTTGATCGAATATTTGAGTGTGCATGCAAAAATTTACGAACTGCATGGAAGAAGAGGACAAGTTTTTTGTTTACATGGCAGTCATCGAAGGCATAAGAGGGAGGAGGCTTGGAGCCTCATAGCCAACCATGGTGGTTGGGCTAATGACATGCAGCTGTGTGCTTAGGGTGCTAATAAGTGGGAAGTCTCACGATCAAAAATCGATGTTTGTGTTTGGTAGAGATTCACGTTTTTGGTTTTGGTGCCAAGGCAAAGCAATAAAGTGCATGAGGCACTTCTTGCTTCTAAGGTGAGCGCCTAGCTCACGTGGCAAGTGGGCCATGACTAGGGCACTATGGAGGCACAAGGGGGAGTTTGAATCCCATCGAAGGCAAAGGTATTTAATTTTTGCAAAATTAAATTGCTTCTAAGGTTTAAGGTGGCATGATTAATTTTTATTGAAAGGGAGTTATAAGGTTTTAAGGAATAATTATTTTATTGTGATTTTTGATAAAGTGAAGTGAGATAGGATTTATAAGGTAGAAAAAGGAAATTATATTTTAATTGTTGGGATAAGCTATGATGTATTAAATAATTTGAGAAAAGAGATAAGTGTTATAAAGAAAATTATTGTGATTATTTTTTTTAAACAAATTTTTGGCTTGTATTTTGAAGTGTGGAGATTATAAGGTGTAATTGAGATTTAATGTTATGTAATGGTGAAATATTTTGAGGGATTATTTGAATGAATTTTTGAGAAGATTTTGCTACCTAACCTTTGAGATTGGCAAAGAGAGTTGATTGTGATTGAGACAGGTGTTTGAGGTCAAATCTTCTTCAAACAAAAGGTAAGGGCACATCTTCCTTGTGAGTGAAATATTGTTGGATGTTGTGAATGCTAAGTTGGAGTGAAAAGGATTGTTTGATAAGCATTGTTGAGTTTAAGTGTGGGTTTTCTAGAATGAAAGTTGATACTAGAAACCTTGTTTGATAAGCATTGTTGGAAATATTGAGTAAGCTTTCATATGCTTGACTAGGGTTTGTGAAAGAACATGAGTATCATTGTTATGTGAAGTTGTGAACTATCTTGAACTAGGGTTTGTGAAAGATCATGAGTATCATTGTTATGTGAGGTTTGTTTGATAAGCATTGTTGACTAAGCTTTCATTGAGTGATTGGTTGAGTGGAGTTGATTGAGCTTAGTTGATTGGAAGTGTTGGAGTGATAGTTCAAGTTCTATGAAACAAATTGTTCCATATTCTGATTTGATTTGGAAGAGAGATTGAAAGTGATTGAGTGGTTGTGAGTGTGAAACATATTGAGTCTCTAACCATTCTCCATATGTTTTTATGGTTGAACAAGAGATATTAAAAGTGATTGAGCATTGTTGTGAGTGTGAAGCATATTGAGTCTCTAACCATTCTCTATATGTTTCTGTGAGATTAAAACAATATTTTGTGTGAAGCTTGTTTGTGTGATTGAAGAGGTTTTCTGTGATAGATTGAGTTGAGTTGAGTAAGATTTTGTGGAAGCTTACAATCATATTGGACAAGTTCTAGTGAGGACTTGTTGAGCAATTTGAGGTAAGTCTTAGTGAAGACTTGTTGAGCAGATTTGAGGTAAGTCTTAGTGAAGACTTGTTGAGCAGATTGGACAAGTTCTAGTGAGGACTTGTTGAGAAGATTGGACAAGTTCTAGTGAGGACTTGTTGAGAAGATTTGAGGTAAGTCTTGGTGAAGACTTGTTGAGTAGATTGGACAAGTTCTAGAGAGGACTTGTTGGATATATTTGAGGTAAGTCTTTGAGAAGACTTGTGAGCAGAGTTGATTGATTGATTTGTTCAAACCTTGAGTTAAGGTTTGAGGTAGATCTAGTAGAGTTGATTTGTGATTGAGTCAAGATTTGTGTTAAGGCTTGAGGATAGATTTGAGGATAAAGTTTGATGTAGATTTGAGGATAGGTTTATGCTATACCAGAGATAGATATTGAGAATATTTATGCTAGATCGAAGGACTATGTTTAGTGTAGATTTAAGATAGATATTGAGAAGATTTGTTCTAGAATAAAGGACTATGTTTAGTGTAGATCAGAGATAGATATTGAGCAGATTTGTGCTAGACCGAAGGACTATGTTTAGTGCAAATTTGAGATAGAGTTGAGAGTAAGATTTGGAGGTGATAGAGCAGAGGATAGTAGTCTCCAGTGGATAGAGATCCATTAGCTAGGGTAGTGAGGACAGAGATCTTCTGAGTGAGGACAGAGTCTTCAGTGGAGAGAGATCCACAAGCCAGTGCAGTGGAGGTAGTAGTCTTCTAGAGGATCACCAACCAGAGCAGAGGAGAAGGAGTTCTCCTATGGATAGAGATCCATGAACCAACTAAGGGGATTGGTGTCTCCTATGGATAGAGATCCATAAAATTGATTAGGGGATTGGTGTCTCCTTTGGACAGAGGTCCATAAACATTGTAATAGGGAAAGGATTCCCAAGAGATTTGTTGAGAAAATTTTAGTGAAATATTTTCTCCGTGGAGTAGCCCACATTGGGTGAACCATATTAAATTGGTGTCTCTATTGTGTGTGGTGATTTGTGCATTGCTTTGATTACTACTATTGATATTGCCATTGATATATTGCATAATATTGTTTGAGAAAGAAAAGTAAAAAGTGGTCTTATACTGTTCACCCCCCTCTCAGTATAAGCTTGTGTTCTTCAATTGGTATCAGAGTGGGTTCCTTCGAAAGAGTTTAACAACTTGAAGGAAAAGCTTACAAGAACACAGATGGATTCTCAGAATGGATCATCAGGGAATTCAGCACCATTGTTCGATGGGAACAATTATGCACTATGGAGCACAAGGATGAAGTTTCATCTAATGGCACTTGGAAATGAAATATGGGAAGCAGTTGAGAATGGATACATACCACCAACAACTCCACCTACAGATAAATATGGTAAGCTTCTACATCATTACAATTCAAAGGCAATGAATGGAATTTTGAGAGGTTTGCATGAAACAGATTTTATAAAGGTTATGCATTGCACATCAACAAAGGAAATTTGGGATAAGTTGCAAGGCATATATGAAGGAGATAAAAATATCAAAAGGGTAAAGTTGCAAAATTTCAAGAGAGCATTTGAAGACCTAAAGATGAAGGATGAGGAAAAAATTATGGCATATCTACTTCATGTGGATGAGGTTGTTAACTCCATGCAAGGACTTGGGCTTAAGGTTGAGGAAATAGATGTTTGTGATAAGATTTTAAGGTCACTTCCAAAAAGGTTTAGTGAAAATATTTCAGCTATAGAAGAGGTAAAAGATATTGAACTTTTGACAAGGGATGAATTACATGGCATTCTCATAGATTTTGAGATGAGAATAAAAGAGGAACCTATTCCCTAGAAGGAAGCAACCTTCAAAGTTACTAAGAAGACAAAGGGTAAGAAGTCAAATTCAAGCAATGAGTCATCCAGTGATGAAGAAGCAAATTATGGCAGAAGGAACAAGGACTCAAGAAAATATAAAGGTACGAAATCAGTTAGATGTTTCAATTGTGGAAAATATGGTCACTATGCATCTGATTGTCCAGAGGCTGGAAATAGCAATGATGAAGAAAAATAGGATCATAAGAACAGGGAAACAGGAAAACACAGGTACCAAAAGAAAAGCAGGGATGGACAAGGCAAGCAAGGAAATAAGTTTTTCCAAAGGCATAAGAAGAGTTTCTATGCAGACAAGGCAGGTAAGAGCTCAAGTGATAGTGATGAAAGTTCCTCAAATAATGATAAATATGAAGTACTATTTCTAGCAAAAGAAAAAAATGATGTTAGAAAAAGGGCACAAATGATTCTCAAGTGTTTTAGATGTGGTAACTTTGGTCATCTTGAAGATAGTTGTACAAGGAATGGATTCAATTTTAGTGATGATGAATATGAAGATACACTTGAAGGACTAGAAGAAAGTCTTCTTATGGCAATAGAAGAAGAAGGAAATACTTCTAGTGGAAATAAATCAGAAAGGAATGAAGATGATCCCAAAGGCAAACAAATAGAGGAAGAATCAGAGAAAGGAGAAGTTGATCTTGAGGGTGAGCTTATTCATGCCCTTGATGCATTAAGGGAGGTAAGAAAGCAAAACTCAAAACTCAAGCTTAAATTTCAAGAATGTGATGAAGAGAAAGGAAATCTTATAGAGGATCTAACCAACTCAATAGCTAAGACAAGAAGATTCAAAGAGAAGTTAGAAGCAAAGGTTTTAGAATGTGAAAGGTTAGAGCATGAGGTAGCTTCACTAAGGAAGGAAGTAAAAGAGTCTAAGGACAAGTTACATAGGTTTGGGAGAAGCTCAAAGAACTTGGATAAGATTATCAAGGTACAAAGATCTTCATCAAACAAATAGTCTTGGTTTTGAACAAGTACAAAGAAAACAAGGAGAGGAGTCAATCTCAAGCTCCGAAGAAGAAGAAGCTTCAGAAGAAGAGAGTGTAAGAGAGAGTGAGACTTCTGAGGATGAGTTGGACAATAAAAAGTTCAATAAGGAAAGGAACAATGCACAAATGAGGAACAAATGGAACAAGAACCAACATAGGGTAGAAGAGACTAAGAGACCAATGGGGTCAAGGCAAGGTAGTTTCAATGGATGATGCTTCTCATGTCATAGGTTTGGGCACAAGGCTACATAGTGTAGGACACATGAAAGATAGGAATATGGGAATTTTAGAAACAGGTAGCTTTTTCAAGGGTATTGCTACTCTTGTAATCAATTTGGTCACAAGGTAGTAAATTGCAGGGTTCATGACAGGAATGGATATGGCTTCACCAGGAGAAACCCTAAGATATTTGCACCTCCAAGGAATAAAAACATTAAGTGTTATAAGTGCAATAATTATGGGCATACAACAAAGTGGTGTAGAGAAAAAATTCTAGAGACAAGCAGGAACAAGAATAGTCAGAGGAATCAAAAGGATCGATTGAGGAAGAAAGTGGACAAAGGTAAAGATCAGTGCATGCTGGGAGTAGAAATACTCCCACCCCAGAATTAACCACCTCAAGAGGAGGTGGGGGAGGGGCTAAGCTAAGAGTCTCATTCTTAGCCTCGAGCCCCAAAGGTGACCCTTTGCCATTGATGACAAAGGGGGAGAGATTTGAGTTAGGGGGAGAGCATTCAGTCAGGGGGAGCAGAATAGAAAGAGGTAAAGAAAATGGTAAAAGGTAAATGGGTTGCCATCAATGACAAAGGGGGATATTGTTGGAAATATGAGCAAGATTTGTTGTCATTGATGTCAAGAGTCAGTTTCAGTATTCAGTGCAAGAGAAAGATTGCTTCTAGGCCTAAGGAAAAATAATATTATAATATTCAAGGTGGTCAGATGAGGTCTAAAGAGCAAAAGGAAGGCCCAAGAAAAATAATATTATAATATTGTATTATAATATTAAAGGTCTAAGGTTAAGACCTAAAGATTTAAATTAATTATAATAATTTCATTATAAATTAATTTATAACTTAATTTAATTAACTTTAAAGTTATTAAATTAATTATAATAAATTAAAATAGTTTATGATTAATTAATAAACCAAGGTTAGGGTTACAAGGGATAATTAAATCAATTAATTCTCATTGTGAGCAAGGAGACATGGTATAAATACCAATGAAACCAAATACTTATAAAAAGAAAAAGTGAACAAAAAAAAAAATATTAAGGTAAAAATAAAAACTAAAAATTTAAAAAATTATAAATTAGTTTATGATTTAATTTAATTAAATAACCCTAAGGTTAGGGTTACAAGGGCAAGCGACTAAGTTAAATGGCACCGACGTTGACTAAACTTCTCATCCATTGATGTGCCAAAGAGGAAAACACATTGGTATAAATACCATGTGCTTTGGAAGACCCAAAGTTACCTTTGATCGAATATTTGAGTGTGCATGCAAAAATTTATGAACTGCATGGAAGAAGAGGACAAGGTTTTTTTATGTGGCGGTCATCGAAGGCATAAGAGGGAGGAGGCTTGGAGCCTCATAGCCAACCATGGTGGTTGGGCTAACGGTAGGTGGCTGTGTGCTTAGGGCACTAACAGGTAGGAGGTCCTATGATCGAAACTCGATGGTTGCATTTTGGTAGAGGTTCATATTTTGGTTTTTGTGCCAATATGAAGCAATAAAGCGCACAAGGTATTTTTGCTTCTAAGGTGAGCGCCTAACTCACGTGGCATGTGGGCCACGACTAGGGTGCTATGGAGGAATAAGCGAGGAAATTTCAATCCCATCGAAGGCAAAGGTATTTAATTTTTGGAAAATTAAATTGCTTCTAAGGTTTAAGGTGGCATGATTAGTTTTTGTTGAAAGGGAGTTATAAGGTTTTAAGGAATAATTATTTTATTGTGATTTTTGATAAAGTGATTTGAGATAGGAGTTATAAGGTAGAAAAAGGAAATTATATATTTTTTGGGATAAGCTATGATGTGTTAAATTATTTGAGAAAAGAGATAAGGGTTCATAAAGAAAATTATTGTGATTATTTTCTTTAAACAAATTGTTGGCTTATATTTTGAAGTGTGGAGATTATAAGGTGTAATTGAGATTTATTGCTATGTATGGTGAAATATTTTGAGAGATCAATTGAGTGAATTTTTGAGAAGATATTGCTACCTAACCTTTGAGATTGGCAAAGAGAGTTGATTGTGATTGAGACAAGTGTTTGAGGTCAAATCTTCTTCAAACAAAAGGTAAGGGCACATCTTCCTTGAGAGTGATTGTTGGATGTTGTGAATGCTAAGTTGGAGTGAAAAGGATTGTTTGATAAGCATTGTTGAGTTTGGGATTTTCTGGAATGAAATTTGATACTAGAAACCTTGTTTGATAAGCATTGTTGGAAATATTGAGTAAGCTTTCATATGATTGACTAGGTTTTGTAAAAGAACATGAATATCATTGTTATGTGAAGTTGTGAACTATCTTGAACTAGGGTTTGTGAAAGATCATGAGTATCATTGTTATGTGAGGTTTGTTTGATAAACATTGTTGACTAAGCTTTCATTGAGTGATTGGTTGAGTGGAGTTGATTGAGCTTAGTTGATTGGAAGTGTTGGAGTGATAGTTCAAGTTCTGTGAAACAAATTGTTCCATATTATGATTTGATTTGGAAGAGAGATTGAAAGTGATTGAGTGGTTGTGAGTGTGAAACATATTGAGTCTCTAACCATTCTCTATATATTTTTATGGTTGAAAAAGAGAGATTAAAAGTGATTGAGTATTGTTGTGAGTGTGAAGCATATTGAGTCTCTAACCATTCTCTATATGTTTCTGTGAGATTAAAACAATATTCTGTGTGAAGCTTGTTTGTGTGATTGAAGAGGTTTTCTATAATAGAGTGAGTTGAGTTGAGTAATATTTTGTGGAAGCTTACAATTAGATTGGACAAGTTCTAGTGAGGACTTGTTGAGCAGATTTGAGGTAAGTCTTGGTGAAGACTTGTTGAGAATATTTGAGGTAAGTCTTGGTGAAGACTTGTTGAGCAGATTGGACAAGTTCTAGTGAGGACTTGTTGAGCAGATTGGACAAGTTCTAGTGAGGACTTGTTGAGCATATTTGAGGTAAGTCTTGGTGAAGACTTGTTGAGAAGATTGGACAAGTTCTAGGGAGGACTTGTTGGATAGATTTGAGATAAGTATTTGAGAAGACTTGTGAGCAGAGTTGATTGATTGATTTGTTCAAACCTTGAGTTAAGGTTTGGGGCAGATCTAGCAGAGTTGATTTGTGATTGAGTCAAGCTTTGTGTTAAGGCTTGAGGATAGATTTGAGGATAGAGTTTGGTGTAGATTTGAGGATAGGTTTGTGCCAGACCAGAGACAAAGATTGAGAAGATTTGTGCTAGATCGAAGGACTGTGTTTAGTGCAGATCAAGGATAGATATTGAGAAGATTTGTGCTAGACCAAAGGACTATGTTTAGTGTAGATCAGAGATAGATATTGAGAATATTTGTGCTAGACCGAAGGACTGTGTTTAGTGTAGATTTGAGATAGATCTGAGAGCAAGCTTTGGAGGTGATAGAGCAGAGGATAGTAGTCTCCAGTGGATAGAGATCCATTAGCCAGGGTAGTGAGGATAGAGATCTTCTGAGTGAGGATAGAGTCTTCAGTGGAGAGAGATCCACAAGCCAGTGTAGTGGAGGCAGTAGTCTTCTAGAGGATCACCAACAATAAAGCACACAATGCATTTTTTTCTTCTAAGGTGAGTGCCTAGATCACATGGCATGTGGGCCATGGCTAGGGTGCTGTAGAGGCACAAGAGGGGGAGTTTGAATCCCGTCAAAGGCAAAGGTATTTAAGTTTTAGAAAATTAAATTGCTTCTAAGATTCAAGGTGGAATGCTTAGTTTTTGTTGAAATGGAGTTATAAGCTTTTAAGGAATAATTATTTTATTGTGATTTTTGATAAAGTGATTTGAGATAGGAGTTATAAGGTAGAAAAAGGAAATTATATTTTTGTTGGGATAAGCTATGATGTGTTAAATTCTTTGAGAAAAGAGTTAAGGGTTCATAAAGAAAATTATTGTGATTATTTTATTTAAACAAATTGTTGGCTTATATTTTGAAGTGTGGAGATTATAAGGTGTAATAGAGATTTATTGCTATGTATGGTGAAATATTGTGAGAGATCAATTGAGTGAATTTTTGAGAAGATATTGCTACCTAACCTTTGAGATTGACAAAGAGTTGATTGTGATTGAGATAGGTGGTTGAGGTCAAATATTCTTCAAACAAAAGGTAAGGGCACATTATCCTTGAGAGTGATTGTTGGATGTTGTGAATACTAAGTTGGAGTGAAAAGGATTTTTTGATAAGCATTATTGAGTTTGGTTTTCTAGAATGAAAGTTGATACCAAAAATATTTTTTGATAAGCATTGTTGAAAATATTGAGTTGGCTTTCATATGCGTGACTAGGGTTTGTGTAAGACCACGAGTATCATTATTATATGAAGTTGTGAACTATCTTGAACTAGGGTTTCTGAAATATCATGAGTATCATTATTATGTGAGGTTTGTTTGATAAGCACTATTAACTAAGATTTCATTTAGTGATTGGTTGAGTGGAGTTGATTGAGCTTATTTGGTTGGAAGTGTTGGAGTGATAGTTCAAGTTATGTGAAACAAATTTTTCCATATTCTGATTTGATTTGGAAGAGAGATTGAAAGTGATTGAGTGGTTGTGAGTGTGAAACATGTTGAGTCTCTAACCATTCTCCATATGTTTCCATGGTTTAACAAGAGAGATTAAAAGTGATTGAGCATTGTTGTGAGTATGAAGCATATTGAGTCTCTAACCATTCTCTATATGTTTCTGTGAGATTAAAACAAGATTTTGTGTGAATCTTATTTGTGTGATTGAACATGTTTTCTGTAATAGAGTGAGTTGAGTTGAGTAAGCTTTTGTGGAAGCGTACAATAAGATTGGAAAATTTCTAGTGAGGTCTTATTGATAAGATTTGAGGTAAGTATTGGTGAAAACTTGTTGAGCAAGTTTGAGGTAAGTCTTGGTGAAGACTTCTTGAGCAGATTGGACAAGTTCTAGTGAGGGCTTGTTGAGTAGATTGGACAAGTTCTAATGATAACTTGTTGAGCAGATTTGAGGTAAGTCTTGGTGAAGACTTGTTGAGAAGATTGGACAAGTTCTAGGGAGGACTTGTTGGATATATTTTAGATAAGTATTTAATAAGACTAATGAGCAGAGTTGATTGTTTGGTTTGCTCAAACCTTGAGTTAAGGTTTGAGGTAGATCTAGCAGAGTTGATTTATGAGTGAGTCAAGCTTAGTGTTAAGGCTTGAGGATAAATTTGAGGACAAAGTTTGGTGTATATTTGAGGATATGTTTGTCCCAGACTAGAGACAAATATTGAGCAAATTTGTGTTAGATCGAAGGACCGTGTTTAGTGCAAATTCGAGGATAGATATTGAGAAGATTTATGCTAGACCAAAGGACTATGTTTAGTGCAGATCATAGATAGATATTAAGAAGATTTGTGCTAGATTGAAGGTCTGTGTTTAGTATAGATTTAAGACAGAGCTAAGAGCAAACTTTGGAGATGATAGAGTAGAGGATAGTAGTCTCCAGTGGATAGAGATCCATTAGCTAGGGTAGTGAGGATAGAGATCTTCTGAGTGAGGACATAGTCTTAAGTGGAGAGAGATCCATAAGCCAGTGCAGTAGAGGCATTAGTCTTCTAGAGGATCACCAACAAGAGCACAGGAGAAGGAGTTCTCCTATGGATAGAGATCCACAAACTAGCTTAGGGGATTGGTGTCTCATGTGGATAGAGATCCATGAAATTGATTAGGATATTGGTGTCTCCTTTGGAAAAAGGTCCATAAACATTGTAATAGAGAAAGTATTCCCAAGATATTTGCTAAGAAAATTTTAGTGAAATATTTTCTCCGTGGAGTAGCCCATATTGGGTGAACCATGTTAAATTGGTGTCTCTATTGTGTGTGGTGATTTGTGCATTGATTTGATTACTGTTGTTGATATTGCCATTGATATATTTCATAATATTGTTTGGAAAATAAAAGTAAAAAATGGTCTTATATTTTTCACCCCCTCTTAGTATAAGCTTATGTTCTTTAGTTTCTTCCTTATTAAGAATGTGTCTTTATGACACTTAGACCTTGTTATTTTTCATACGTAGGATAGAATATTATGGTGCAAGATAATGTAAATAAAATTATAAATATAATACCTTCCTTTTGGACCTCATTTTGCACTCTTTTTTGCTGGTTTAAATGGCGGTTTTCTTATAGGCAAGGGCTAATTTGACATTGTCTCCTTTGCTAGACAACTCTCTTCTTTGCTTGGTTACTTTGGTAATAAACCTAAGCTAATAACCACGTATATAGAAGCTTTTGTAGAAGTAATTTCTACACCATTATTTTTGTAAATAGCCCTTAGTACACCTCAAATCTGAGACTCACCAAGTATCGATTTGTAGTTTCTTTTATTGATTTTGATGGTGGATTTCTTCTCCACTCCTTGGAGGAAGCTGATCTGATTTTGGTGGCTTCTTTGTACCATGAAATGTTGTAGGTTCTATGCACCAAATAGTGTCTCTAAACAATTTTATAATCTGTTGGTTTTTTGCCTTTGATCTTTAACAATCAACAAACACAAACTAACCCTTTTGAGAGTAACTAGTTAAATATAAACTAGTATAGTACTAATGGACTAATAATGCACTTTAATGATAACAATAATTTCGCCTTATTGCTCCTGTAAATAAACTCTCACAATAATTTCACATGCACTTAACAATATCTAGAACTTTTAAGAGTAATATGCAATGAACCCTTAATGAATAATCTACAATTTTCACTACAATCAATATTGTAGGATGTAGTCTTATTGCTTTCTAGATAGATAATAGGTAGGTGATAATTTTATTTCTTTTTAAATATATCCAAATCCTATTTAACGTGCAAATATATATTTAAAATAAACTCTCATTTTTGCACTTTCTTGAAGACTAAAATATAATCCATTTTTCTTTGCAACTCTAATATAAATACGGTGCTTAGTAGAATTTGATAATGAACCCTTATTTGAAGTTCAACTAATTGCACCCAAGTTGATTACCTTTTAATGGATTCTGTAGTAGATGTAGATCTTGATGTTTTGACTCACCAAGTTGTTGCCTTGTAATGGATGAATTCACAGTTTCTTGTTGGCTGTCCAAAATAACTTCTTGCTTCACTAAACTGTGGTCTTGAATCTTCTGTCTTGAGCCTAGGGTTTTGTGGCTTGATACTTCCAGTGATATTCTATTTTCTATTGTAGATTTAGATAACTCTTATATCTGAACTATACCTTCTTTATGTAAGAGGCAATATCCAAATATCTTAGATTTGGTAGGCTTCTTTTGTCTAAATTCTTCTTCAATATTCTTGTTGAATTTTGAATTCAAATAGGATCTTCTTCTTCTCAATTTCTAAATATATTGAGGTCTTCACTGGATTCTTATTTAGTATTTGACACTCTTTTCCAAATTATTCTTCTTTTGGAATTGTTGTTGGATGACGATAATTATCCCAAGTCCTTCACTATCAGGGGCTTCTCCTTGGTAGTGGATTTCTCCAATGAGTTCTCCTAGGAACTCTTTTGATGATGCTTCTATGAGCTCTACAACAAGGATCTCCAAGACTTCTTCTTTTCCTCCTTGAGACCTCTCCAAGGTCTTCTATCTTGCAACTTCTTTGGTCTTCCAAATGAGACCTTTTATTCAACCTTCTACTTCTAAAAATATTGGTGATGAGATATTCTTGGATCTTTGAAATCTGCTACTTCTTTAATCAAGAATAGGACATTGTTAGTCCCTCTCTATCTCTTCCAATATTGGAAGGTTTCTAATAAGACCTACTTCGAATCTCTTTAGCTTCTTCTGAAAGAAGTATTTAATCAATAAAGGAGATCACCAATATCCTATTTCATGGACTTTTCTCTGGAGTCTTCTCCTAAATCAGGAACTCTTCTTCTGAATAAAATATCTTCTTTGAAGTCTTATTTAGAATTAAGGCTTATATAAACTTCTTATTTTGTATCAAGGCTTCTTTGACATTTTATTTTTTGTCAAGGCTTTTGTGGCATTTTAATATACAATGTGAAGTTTTTAAATCTTGCAATGGAGATCTCCAATCTCCTAAATTCACCACGACTCTTATCCTAGAGTCTTTTTTACAACAAAGAACTAATATCTTCACAAGGAAAAGACAGAATTTTAGGCAACGAAGGTTAAATCCTTCGCTATCTATTTTAGGAAGTGTCCCAACTTCTGAGAGTTAATTTTATGCAACAAAAACTATAGAAAATAGTTAACATTAAAAAATCGAGATCCTTAAATAGGCTTCACTAATTGATCTGTCAAACTAGTGGAATGAATACTCAGTCCTAGTCTTCACGAGTTTTTCTACAACTCTGTGGAAAGACTCTAGCCAGATGTAATATAAAAATTTCTATAACTAAGATTTATTTTAGTTCTCACTTGTGACTCTCCCTATTCCTATTGACCTAGTAGACTTCTCTTATGATGAATTTTGTAAGTGGTTGTGCACAATGGTGAGTATGGTTTACAAAAGTGCAAAGAGGAACTATGATGGATGTAGGTCATCCTATTCCTATCTCGATTCATTGTGGATTTGATACCACTGTTAGCTTTTAAGTATATACACAGTGGGATAGATCTATCACGGGTCCTAATAAAATGTAGAAAATATGAAAGAAAGTAATTCTACAATATGACTAAAATATACTATAAATAGAAAGTGGTAAAAATACAATGTAGTATGGAGGTGATGGTCACTCCATTAATATAATCTAAAGAACTACATTATACTCCATACAAAATTTCTACCACTATACACTACACTCTGATATAATGTACTTGATATGCTTGATATGAACTATCACTATGAGGCCCTTTATATAGGAAGATAGATTCCTTGGCCAACACTCTACCTAGTTGTACAAGGGGACACCTTGCACATTACAACTTGCATATTGACACTTGTGCATTTATTACATTGATTGAATTAAGTAGTTAAATTCCTCCTAAAGTAATCTCCTACTCTAAATATTTACCAAAGATGGTACATTTACATGACCCAAATGATGTAATATACTCTAAATATAATAATCCCACAAAAAAAAAGCATGCATGCATTTAAATGAATATATATTGGTCCATGAAAAATATTTTTATGTAAGAGTTGTATGCATTCATATTGTGATGTTCGAAGGTTATTATTACATTAATACATATAGGATTTGTGTGCATTCATTCTAAAATATTTTAGAATATATTTAATATTGCTATGTGCAAGTTAATAGTTGAGGGGTATTCTGAATTTGATATTTTGATTTAAGAAAAAAGTAGTTTTGAAAAGAGTTATCTACATACCCACGCCAAATAATGAATAATAGTGTGGGCATCTTGTACATGGTCTTGTGTGATTGTGATTATGCCGATGATTCATATTTGAATCCCTTATTTTTGGATAATAGATACCTTGTTGAACAGAGTTGTATTCTGAGCACTCTCTAATTATTTACCAATACAAAAAAGGGGAGATTATGGTCTTATACATTTATATTCTCCATTAGATTCTATTTTGTTGTAAAATTGTTTGGAATGTATATCTGAGCATGTCCATTCCAAGTTACAAGTGCCATGCTATTGCTATCCTTTATTGTTGGGTTACTCCTTCCCTCTAGAGTCTAGTCTTGTGGACTAAGGTCAAAAAATAATACCCATATCTCTGGCTGGTTGTAAGACATTAGAGCAAAAACTAAAATGCTCCACTCAAAATATCTTCCAAGATAGTTGTCTTGGCAGAGTGGCTAGTGTTGTGATATAAAGGATTTGAATCTCTTCAATATTTCACAACCATTCTATGTATACGTGTAATATAAAATATATTTTCTTGACATAGTGACCAATAAGGTGTTTATTATGAAAGAAAGGGTTTAAATCCTCTCAAATTTCCATAGCCCTGTAATATAAAATATATTTGTATAATTTATTCTTGGGATGGTTTATGAAGGTGAGGTATAACATCTGATACTATGAAACACCTCTTCTAGTCCAATAGACAAAGGCTTACTAAACATGGGATTGGATCAATTTATCCCACATAGAAGCACAAATACTGTGAGAATAGGGTTGTGTTGTTTTAAAATAATCGTGAGTGCAAATTGCCATGAAAGTAGTGTTGTGTTGTTCTAGCTTAAGAGAATGGTGTGTCCTTATGTTCCCTCCAATTATTTTGTTTAATTGAAGTCCAAATTACTTTTAAATCTATTTTTGTTAGAATAGTTTCAAATAACACACTTGATAAAGTAAGAAAAGGTAACCTGTTATGTCTTTGTGACAAAGAAGGTGCTTTGTGGAGTGAGAAAAGGTACCCTGTTATATCTCTATGACAAAGATACTTGGTGGAATGAGAAAAGGTACCCTGTTATGAGAAAATTGTATTTGTAGTATCTTCTCTTAAGTGGTGCTAGAAATTATTTTCAAAGTTTAGAAATGCAAAGACAATCTGATGATGCTACGCTTCTCGTAAATGCTTACTCATGTTTTGCTCTCACATTTGATTCCATATTTTATAGGCATGGATTCATCAGCCTAACATAGTCCAATATTACACTCAGGTAAGCACATACACACAATATATACTCTAAAAAATTTAAGTCATTTTGTTTTTTTTGGTTGAAAAAATTATACAAACTTGATGTGTTGTACTGTGTGTTTAAGTTTACAAATGCTTTGAAATTCAGGGAAATCATTTTGTTCTATTTTTGCTTGAATCTGCAAATTTTATGGTACTAAAAATGTTTGGATAACTTATTCTCATTAATTTTACAATATGCAAACTCTAAGGAATTGGAAATATTACTCATTAGTTCTCTTTATTGCTCAATTCAACAAATAATGTGATATTAAAAATATGTGGACAAACCCCTTTTAAATTGGGTATGTCCCTTCATGATTCATCCTGGGAGTGTCTCTGCATTGCTCACCCTAACTAGGAAGCATTCAACCCTAACTTGGTGGGTTTTATTTATAGAAACAGGGCTATGCAAAACCTATTTTAATTTGAAAACTAGCACTGATGTTTCAATACAGTTCTCTTTGCCCAGTTTGTATCAAAGAAAGTATTTAGTTTGTTAAAACTTAGTTGTTTAGTTTTTTAGTTTCAGTAACCAGCCTGTGGAGAGAAAATATCCTAGAGTCACATCAGTGTATATTTTTTTAATAAGAGTAAGGCTAGACTTTTTTAGAATGTGCCCAACTGCACCAAGACTCTATTTTTGAAAGGATCTTTAATTCTTTTAAATTCTCAATTTCTAGATACTAGATAAGTAAAATATAAACCACATAGCAGAGTGATTAGCCTGTTGAATGTATTGATGCACATTCTGGTCTTTGCTTACTACATTGTAGATAATTATAACACTTAAAACTATTTTTGGTAGGCAAGAAAACTGTTTTGAGGATTCCAAAATGTTTCTTGTTCTAGAAAAATTCAAAACCCAAACAAGTTCCAAAAGGTTTTCTGCTCTATAAATTTCTAGAACTTGATGAGATCACTTGAAATATTTTTGAAATATTCTCTTCAAGAAATAAATAAATATTTCAAGGCAGATTCTAGCCATTTTCCAAATGTTTATAGAGGTTTGGGGCAATGGAATTCATATTTCCACAACCAGTACCATTTTGAGGAGATCTAGAAAGTTTTTGATAGTTTCTATGTGATCCTATTGTTTCACCATTTGCTATCAATTTCTTATTTGTTTTCATTTTTCTAAACCCTTAAAATTTCCATCATCTCTAGACATTGCCAAATTTTAAGCATTCATTTCATGTTATTGGTTGAATGTATAGTAAAATTATTCTATATATCACATCTATTTGGTTTTTATTTTTATTCTAGAAAATGGTGTTTAGATTCGAGTTGTTGTACATGATTGGATTATCGATGAATTTTGTACAATTGCAAGGGGGTCTAGTCATTACCATACCTATTTTTGCAATAGTCATTGCTATTATCTTGCCATTTGATCACAATACTTGTTATTTGGTCACAAGATCAATATCCATGAGTGAATTCTTTTCAAACATGATATATACCCCTTAGACTGATTTAAATTGTGTTTGGATAATTACCATGGCATCAAAACTCCATATTTTTTAGTTTGATATGGCTGTTCTTGATATTAAAAATTTTAAACCATGATTTTGCGCTTGATCTAACATTTATTTCTTGTGATATCCTTGGAGATTTTAGGCATATGACCCATGCACAAAAATATACTCTGAAATATACTTCAATCAACCTGAAGTATATAAAGCAGTTCATGCCAATATTATAGACATTCCATATAGGTGGAAAACATGTAGGTTTGATAGTTTTAGATGGTTATTTCTTAGAAATCTTGGGTCATGATTAATTTTAGATTCTGGAAGATTATATATTTGATCCAAAATTTAGGGATTTCCATTTAAAAGAAAAAATGTGCTAATACATATATGAGCTTGTATGTAATGATGATTTTGTTTCTGCACATAGTGTCACACTAAAAAATTACTAGAATGATTCTCCCAAATCAATGCTTCCTATTTATAAGTAGCTCCTTGAATGTGGTGTTAGAATTTTTGTATTTAGGTTAAATCACTACTCTCTCTTATTCAAAAATACAATATCATCAGTTGCCTTAATAAGATATTTATAAATAATAGCTATTTTTGTGTAGCATATCTCTATTTTATTCCCATCATACATAGGTATAAATACCATCCTTGATACTATAATATTCATAGTAAATCATTTTAAGTGTGACCAAAAATAACATGCTCCTTGATGGCAATGAAATTTGGCTATTATGATCTAATTCATAGAATTTGATGAGAGTGATGTGTGTCAGATTTTGATACAACATGCAATGGGATATAGAATTCACAAGATGTAAAATAATAAGAAAGAAAGTAAATCTACGAGATGACTAAAATATACCATAAATAGAAATGATGAAAATGAGTACAATAGTAGCTATGGAAGAAATGAACACTCCATGATACAAGCTACTGCTCAATGAATGAGCTTTGAGCTTATAGCTCACACACACTACACTGTTGTGTATCCTACCATACTGTAATCCTACACTACTATGTTATCTATTCTATATCTATGGCCCTTTATATAGGAAGATAAGTTCCTTGACCTACACTCTACCTAGTTGTATAAGTGGATACATTGCACATTACAACTTGCACATTGACACTTGAGCATTTATTACATTGCATGAAGTAACTAGATAAATTCGCCCTAATGTAATCTAATGTCCTAAGTATGTACCAAGGAAGGTACATTTACATGACCCAAATAATGTAATATAAGCTATTTATAACACCCCCTGTATTACAATATTTGAATATTAAAGACTTTAGTATTCAATGTGGATCTTCCTCTTGAAAATGATCTTTGGCTTCTTCAGGTTCATCATCACTATCTTCTATACAATCACCTTTATTGGTATCTTTGCAAATATCTTCATTTGGTTATGAATGTTGGTGGATGAGTAGAGCATGGTGCACTTGTCCTCTCATCTTCTTGATTTTGATTCTTCTATGCTTGGCTCTGTGTTGTACTAGTTATTCATTTTCATCAACATGTTCCTTTGAAAAATATGACAGTATCATTTTGAAACATCACATTATCTTGTGATATTTCCATTGATTGATTCTATTGCATTTATTTCATCTTGATTCATTATGAGACATGTATTGATTCCATCCATATATCCAAAGTAGATCATATAGTTATCTTCTACCAAATTGCTTACAAAAATGAGATTGAATGTTAATCTAAGAACAAATAATATTTTTTGTAGTAGAATATTTGGAAACGATTTGCTAGATGTTACACATCCATATCCATGTATAGGATAAGTTTGGTTATCTGTAATTCTTAGTATGTAGTATTTAGTATCTTTGAGATATTCAAACCATTACATATTTCCTATCATAAGATGACTGGCTCCTAAGTCAATATACCACATATTTTCATTTTTTGTAGACTGGTTTTTGTTGGAACAAATTCCACATTCATTATATGATATTTTTTTTCTATTTGAGAAAATAGAAGAAATGAGATATGATCTTCTATGCAGTCTACATTATGACTCCTTATTCAGATATATGATCCCTGATAGAAGTATATAAACTTAATTTGATAAAACCTTTATTAATCCTTGGTTTTTTAGGCTTCCTTATGTCACCCTAGTAATGAGAGTATATACTCTTGAGGAAATTTAGGTTTTTTAGAAAGCTTATATATTGCAACTTGATAATTTTGATAAATGTTGATATTACCAAGTTTTGTAGAATTCTTTATGACTCTCTAGTATGTTTTGGAAAAGATATAAAGTTCTTTTATAAATTTTAGTTCAATTTTGATTGATTTTTTAAAGTTTTGTAAATAATAAAATAAACTTCTATTATCCTTATTGCTCCTATTGAACTAAGAAGTTTTCCCATATTTAAAGAGGTTTTAATGTTTGATATTTTATCTCGATTTGAGAAGATTTGAGATAGGTAAATATTATAAATTTCCAACCTTTAAAATGTTTTAAATAAACCTCTTATAATGGCCCTTTGAAATTTTATTTTAATTTTTCTAATTTCTAATAAATCAATTTGATGTAGTAGACCTTATGACTCCAAAATTTGGAAAATTAGAAAATATAATAATATTTTCAAAGTATTAAATAGTTCAACCTAAGTAGAAGGCCTTATATCTCCTAGGTTAGCTTGCAAATATTATTTTGATTTTTTGTAAGTTATCTCCTATGTCTTTTTCTTTCACAACCTTAAAATTTATCCTTGATTTTATAACCTTATATATCCTATGTTTGAAAGTAATATTAATGAGATAATTTACTTACCTTAGCTCCTTGCCTTCACACTTGAATAGTGTTGGTTTTGACTAAGTATAACAGTCCTCTTACATGCCCTTTCTGTGGCACTTGAGTTGATGAATCCGGATGGGCCAAGTGTGGTATGCGTTGAGTTATAATTTTTCCCAATTGTAAAATCACCATCATAGTCAGGGTATTATTAGAAAACCCTCTCTTGCAAAGAAATTCAGAATTTCTCCAAGGTTCTTGCTTACTTAAGTATTTAAAATGTGCTTGATTGTTTGTAAAAATATGAAAATGTGTTGAAATACCTTAGAGGTGCAAGTAACTGTTAATAAGGGGATTGTGGTTTAGTATTGATTTGATTTGCAATAATTTTGTTGCTCATGTGATTGTTAAAATATGTATTTATTGATCTACTATCTACTTTGAAATAATGATTCCAGAACGATGATTTAATTCATTTTATCTCAAATTATTTAAGTATATTTTATCTTCTTTTTTTAAGCTTTGTTTGAGCATGAAATAAAATGACTAAATATAACTTTGAAATGTGAATCCCGAAACGGTGATTTAATTCATTTTATCTTGCTTTGTTAATGAATTTTATCTTGCTTTGTTAAACAAATTAATAAAACTTGTGGAGTGCAAGAATTTGTTTTGGAACCTTGAGCAATGCCTTAATTAAATGTGTCCAAATAATTTAACATGTTAGCCTAAAGAAACAAAATTATTTGGATGCTCTAATTACTTCAAAACCCCAAATTTTAATGCAAAAATATGTAACCCTTCTAGGGTTTTGAGTGCTTGATGGAACTTAAAGAAAATAAGAATGAAATAAATAACAATAAAATCTAGGGTTAGAGAAAGGAAAAAAATGAAAAATATGAAATAATATAAAACTAAGTGTGGAAAAGTGATCAAAGAGAGCTACTGTAAATGAATTTCTCTTATTATGTAGAAAATATCATGGATATTAAAAAAAATTAGGTTAGACCTGCATCCACACAATCTAAATCTAGTTAAGTGCAAGATTCTGAGGAATAAAAGCATGCATTAAAAACATTAAATGATGCTACCATATCCATGCATAAAACATCATCAAATGAACTCAATACATGAATACGAATGATGTGCAATAAAACAAGTTTGTATTCAAAACCTTTAGTATGCAAATAAGGTGACAAGAATTATTTTGTAGTAGCTTGAAAAGCCTTCCAATCCTTTCCACGCCCTCTTGTTCCAAAAAAATTCCAACCCTTTTTCTTGCACTTGCATGTCCTTTTAAAATTTTCCCAAAAAATCTTTGTTTGTTTTTCCTTATTTGGATCGAAATGTTCTCCCTTCCATGCAAATACTTCTCCTTTGATTTTTATTTCCCTTATTTTGCTTTGTTTCATAATATTTTTTTCTTTGTTAACCACCGCATCCACCACCTATTCACGTATGTCTTCAATAATGCCCCTTTTCTTTATGATGCGCTTTTACCATAACGTAAATATTGGGTGTATGGTCTTTGTAATATTATATACCCCACAAAGGTCGTCATAAATTTTGAGGATGACCCATCATTAAAACAAAACCCAGATACATGGCATCCCTATAAATACTTGGGAGCCACTAGAAGATGTAGGTTTTCATTTTATTTTAATACCTCTTCTTCAATGCATGAACATGCCTCGATCACTATGACCCCCAAGAATTTGACTCATTTCATTAATGTCTCCTCCATTCCATTGGCAATCGTGAGCATAAAACTATTATAACTTGAATACTGGATAACATGTGCGTGAAGCCATGAATGCATTTTTATTTTGTACTTGCTCTAACATGAGGCGTTCATAGTATCCAGTCGAGCACTAGATCATTCTTACGATTTGAAGCTAAATAATGGTGGGAGAGACCGACCATTAGGGAAGCGAGTGTTATGATCTCTTAATGTATCAATGCAGGAGTGTAGGTAATATTCAACAGTTGTGCGATGAATATTAAGAAAATATTTCAATAACCTGCATACCACAATGATTGCTTCTATAGGCAGCCACTTTTGGAAAACCTTGTGCCAAGTATGAGTCTTTATGTGACGACGAATTTGTAGTTAGGATTCATGCATTTTAACCTTTCCCTAATGGGTATCTCCAACCTTGATGCTCTCAATTAGTTTATTTCAAACCATTTTCTCCTAGAAACAAAGGTCATCTAAATAATAGCTCAGCTATCACATAGCCCATTGACCAGATATCGATGTCATAGTCTAATCGGTATCCCTATCATGTAGGAGGTTGCATCCATAGACAACGACCAACATTGACAGAGACTTCACATCAGTGAGAGATAACTGGTTTTCTTCCTTGTGCTATGACTAAAAAATTACTAAATATTTGGAAAATACATAAGAATTAATGACTTCAACCTAGGAAGGTTCCTCATGATGATCCTATAGGTAAAACCATTACGGTAATAGAGCAAACCTGCAGGGAGAAATATGTACTCTGGAAATGGTCGAGTCACTTGTCCAAGCAATTCCTGTGAGAAATATGATGGCAATAACCCAACTATTTGGTCTCTCTTTTATTCTTATGACATATGGCATGACCCATTTTCAATAACCTTCATTATGGTGACATTCTCTTATATTTTAGTTTTGGGCATGAGTGGTCTCGTCTTTGAAGAACTTGCATGATGATTGCTCACTTTTATTCATTGTTAGATATGGTCTGAATGACCTTCACATGTGAGTTGATGCTGACCTACAAGGAATCCCCTCATCAAGAATTCAAAACCCTCTCTACCATGAAAAATCATATCCTCAACCTCCCGGGGCCTCTAACACTATGACCATTATGCGATAGCTGACTTTGATACGCTGATAGTGAGGCAGTAGGATATTCCTTGCCTCTCTATCCTCTAGAGAATTAGTGTAAGGATCAGGGCTAGTTTTATCTCTTACCTCGAATATCGTCCTATCCCTCTTCATCAACAATTGTGTGCATCCATGTCACCGTGCAGTCCCGTCCACATCCGACCTGATATACTTCTCATATGTCTCCAAAAAGAAAAGAAAAAAATATTTTCTTTATGATAGGATATATGTACACATTTTGAAAATAATTTAGAACTATATAAATATTAAAATCATATATTATTTAAAAAACTCATAAAACAACAAACTAAACATTAAGATCATATTAGAATATTTTTACATATTCATCATTATAACAAACTATTATTGATTTATTGTAAGCATTAGTAAACTAATATTTTGTGGATAAAGAGATATACCAACCTCACATCAACTCTCCCATCATCATATATAATATAATGTATAACCAAGATCCATATCCATGGATAATTTATCAAAATTTACCCTTTAACTTATTTATTAAATGTTGAGGAATTTGACCAATTGCGTTGTTGAGAAAGACTTTTCCTACAAGAATTGGATTTTAGGCATATTTATAATTCAACTGGAAAATTTTGAAACTTTGTTATCCCCATTATGGTAAACCCTTGTACTACATTGATTTCTTTATGACATCATAAACTTCAATTCCATCACAAACCAAAACCGAACCTTTACCTTGCAAGCATATCTTGCCATAAATGAATCAATGTAACACTCAATTCAAACAAAAGGAGATAGTTCTCTCAAAATTTTAAGTGGGTCCCCAAAACTGGGGTGTGTTGTGCGATAGTCACAAAAAATGATGACTCTGCTGGGAAATGCTCTCGAGCATTTCGGATGAAGAACCTGATCTGAAACCAAGCAAACCAAAGATCGGAAAAATAAAACTACTTAACAACATCCATATAAAATGGGGTAAAAAAATTCAAATGAAAATAGATGAACTATTTGCCTCTGCTCAGAGTATGAAATGTGATTCATTTTGCTGAAACAATCCAGATTCCATCATTTGTTTTGCATTTAGGATATAGAATGTCACTCATTAAAAATGTGCCTCTACATTGCTCCACTACCATCCAAGCATCTATAGCCCCGGTGGAGATGACCTTGATCTCTTATAGAACTTGCTCTACTGTCAACCAGGCATCTATAGCCCTAGTAGAGATTATCTGAATCACCCAGGCATGATATTTATTTTACATATTTCTCTCTTTTTTTCTTTTACTAAGCATTTAATTGCTTTGTAAAATTTTGTATGCCAACTTGGCTAGAGACCACTTGAGGTTAAATATGGAGTGTATTAAGTTTTTGCCTTAATTTGCAAACCAAAATGACTTTACCCTTCAAGATTTTAAAGAATACCCTTTATTTAATGATGTACATGTGGAGATTCAACAAAATGTTTCATTGATCCACCATCCACCATCTTAGTCCAAAATCTAAGAATGATTACTAACTAATTTCATTTTATTTTCCTGAATTACACCTAATTCTAAACTAGGCAATCCAACCTTCATGACAAAGAAACACTATCAACAA
This sequence comes from Wollemia nobilis, assembly GCA_028583015.1. Classification (NCBI taxonomy): domain Eukaryota; kingdom Viridiplantae; phylum Streptophyta; class Pinopsida; order Araucariales; family Araucariaceae; genus Wollemia; species Wollemia nobilis. The sequence continues at coordinate 12,441,961 of JAQPPZ010001106.1, forward strand.
AAAAACCAGGAGTTAATAGCTATCACCAAACACTACCTCAATTGGAGGAATCAACCCAAAGTGCAACACTAAAAAATAAACCTAATGCAAACTGACACAAAAGAAAATAGCAAAATCTTGCAAAACAAGATATTATGTACAAAATCGCCACACAAAGAAAAAGCTAAACGCAAAATCATGAAAAATAAAAAAATATATACAATAATATACAAGCATGATACAAATGATGCAAGAATTCAATTGTTTCATGGGTGAAAATAATGCTTGAGAAACTTCCCATTAACAGGTAAATGAATGTCCTCCCCACTCAAAGTTTTCAATCAAAAAGTATTTTCTCAAATAATTTTTACAATATGATAAGGGCCAAGCCAAAGATAGTCAAATTTATTATGCTCACCCTTTTTCTCATGTGCCTTATCCCATAATAAAACCAAATTAGAGATCCTAAATATCTTAATCTTAGCTCGTTTGTCAAACCACATTTTAACAATATCCTGATGTCTATTAAAATGAAGTAAAACATCCTCTCATTTTTTATCTAAATGCATAAGGTGAGTAAGACGAGCTTCAATTTTATTATTTGTTTCAAGGTATTCCTTCATGAATTGTAAAGTTTGTAATTTATGATTTGAAGGAAAAATTGGATCCTGACCATACACTAAATGATAGGGCGATGTTCGTATGGATTCTTTAATTCTTATTCTATCTGCTCATGATGCAAATTTCAATTTATTATGCCAATCTCAAGGATTATGTTCAAGAAATTTCGTAATAATTGACAACTAGTTCTTATTAGATGATTCGGCTAAGCCATTACCTTGTGGATAATAATTAGAAGAAAATTTGAGGCTCACCTTCTTGTCATATGCCCATTCTATAAAACAAAGTGAATTAAAAGCAGGATAATTATCACAAACAACTGAATATGGTATTCCAGAACCTAGTCACAATGTGTTCTTCCAAAAATTGAATGACAATGTCAGTAGTGCAATTCTTAGTGGGAATAAATTCTGTTCATATAGTGCAATAATTAGAGGTGGATGGGAAGCTGAATAATTACGGTTTATGACCCCTACAAAATCTACGCCCCACTAATCAAAAGGTCTCATATCAATTACATGTTGTAATCGCATAGATGTGTCTCTCTCTATTAACAAAAAGCTAACAAGTATGGCAAGCACGTACATGGGAATGGACATATTTAAACATGTGTGGCCAATATTAACTAGATCTCAATATCTGTCATAGCATTTGCAAAACCATACCCCATCCCATACTTACCATGAAACTCGTGTAATATGTGAGTGGCTTCTTCCTTGTTCAAGGAACAAAGAAAAATTCCTTCCTGGTTTTTCCTATACAACACAGTAGCGTTAATCATAAAGTTCACAAAATTTAAGGGAAGAGATCTTATTTGCATGGAATTAAAATATGAAGGATACTTACCATTCAAAAGGAAATAAACAATGTCAATATACCATTCATCTTGCATGACATCCTTTACATTACATTATTGAAAATAAATTTGATGGTCAATCTCTGCAAGTGCTTTTGTCAAGTCTTGTCCTCGAACTAGCTTTATTGGATGGATCTCAAGATAAAAATCCTGTAAGGTAGACATCCACTTTCCTCATTTTTTGCCTAGTTCATTCTGCATCAACATGGTTTTTACAACAAGGTCAGGTACAATGGCAAAAAATCTACTATGCAAAATGTAATACCTAATATTTTTGATAGTTTTAAATAAGGCATACACTTGTTTATCCAAAATGGTATATCTTAATAGTGCATCTTTCAAATTTGAAATCATAAAGACAATAGGATTTTCAAAATTACCTTCAATTTTCTAAGTTAGCACACTAGCAAATGAATGATCAAATGCAAAAGTATAGATGAAGAATGGTTTCTTGTAATCAAGACTTACCAAAATAGGTGCATTAGAAATGACATATTTAACACTCTTAAAGGTAGTACTAGCCTCACATGTCCAACTAATATTAACATAATTTTGTAACATATCATTCAATGGTTTAACAATTTCAAAAAATATAGAGATGAATTTCCTAACAAAATTATTTTTTCCAAAGAATGATCTAAGCTCTTTATTACTACCTGGGAAAGGAATGTTTTGGATTACCTCTATCCTAGCAGGATCTATAGAAATGCCATGTTTTGATATTACATATCCTAAAAAAATTTATCCAATTAATCCAAAGAGGTATTTTTTTGGATTAAGAGAGATTCCATGCTCTCTACATCTCTGAAGTACTTTCCTCAAATGAGTAATATGATCTTCTCGATTCTTTGAGAAAAAAGGGATATCATATACATAAATGACTATGCATTTACCAATGAGGTCTCTAAAAGCATAGTCCATGGCACGTTAAAATGTATCACTTACATTAAGCAAACCAAAAGGCATTCTCTTGTAAGAAAATGTTCCCCATTTAGTAGTAAATGCAGTCTTCATTCTATCACATGGATCAATAAGAATATGATTATATCCAGAATATCCATCAAGAAAGGACATAATTTTAGATCCATTAACTATTTGTAAAATGTGATCGATAGAAGGAAGAGGGTAGTTATATTTCTACAAAGCTTTATTAAGGTTCTTGAAATCAATGCTTAACAAAATCTCTCCAGTTTTCTTTCGAACAGGAACTATGTTTGCAACCCATGTGGAATGTCAGATAGGAAATATAATTTTTGCATATAATAGATTTTTAACTTCCTTCTCTATGAGAGGTTATAGCACAAGGTTGAATAGTCATTATTTCTGTCTAAATGACTTAGAATCAGGTTTCAAAGGAATAGTATGCATGATAATGTTTTGATTGTAAGTTTTTAGATCCTCACAATTCCATGCAATACAATCCATATAATATTTAAGTGCGTGTATTATTCCTTATTTTTCATGATGTATACATGCCTTACCAATAAGTACGTTATGTGGATCTTCGTTATTTCCAATATTAACTACATCATATGCATAATTTGGAGGTGAGATTTTGTCACACCTTTTGCTTTGGTAGTCAATATAATTTTTTTCAAGTGAGACAATACCTTTTGTGATAGCATTAGTTCTCTTCATTAGCTCATCTTCTTCAACTTCATCCTCTTGTAACTGTTGGTCTTCATCAATCACCTGATTTTAAAAAATACCTAAGTTAGTTACAAAGTCAAAGATGTGTCTGTCACCTTCAAATACTAAATTTTTTTAACATTGTTAGGTATAGAAGGACAATAAACCAATTCTATTGAATTTTTTTTTTAAATTTTCTTTTATTGATTGCCAAAGAATTTGCAACACGATTACTCTTTCTTGAAATCATAGAAATATTAAAGGCTTCAAATTCATCTATTAAGTCTCTAACTCTATTTCTGTAGTGAATTAGCCTTTCATCATGACACGTGTATTGCCCCTTCACTTGCCTAACAAATAACGCTGAATCCCCTAAAACTTTCAAATATTTAATGTTCTTATTTAGTGCTAATTGTAATCCAAAAAGTAATGCTTCATACTCTACTGCATTGCAAGTACATGAGAATTGTAATCTAAATACAATGAGAGAAGACTTACATTTAGGGCTAATGAGTTCAAACCCAACTCCACTACCCTGTTTGGATTTAGATCCATAAAACTTAAGTATCCAAACAAGATGATAATCATTAAGTGGGTCACAAGATAGAATTTCAACATTAGATTTATTTTTAACCAACTTGGTATCCAATGTGTAAACACCCAATTCAAACTCATTATAAGGGGTTTCAATTGTTCTATTATACTCCATGATCAACTATTTGAGTCTAGGCTCTCTTTCAATTTAGATTTGATTGGCTAGCCCTTTCCAAGGTAACCACATATGTGAACAGTCCATGGCCATATAGCCATTCAAGTTTCTGTTCCAATCCTTGGCTAATAACATACCAACTTGTCAGGAATGTCAACAACATGAATTTCAACATACTACTGAATTCTAGGCTCTGATGTAATCTAAATATGAATGTTATTAAGCATGCTTACCACATTCATATTTGATCTGTCTAATTGTACCATCATTCTATTTTAAGGAGTGGGTTTTAAACCCTAACCTTTGACAAGTAACATAAGGCATTACATTACCTAACGTGCTTGAATCTACTAGGCAGTTGTATAAATTCTTTCCTGCAATTCTGATTGTTAGAAGGAAGGGAGAAACCTATCCTTTCTCCTTTCGCAATACCAAATGTGACTTTATAGTTTTCCTAGCATTATTTTTTCTTGGTTGACCAAGTGCCTTAATCAAGGCATATTTTTGGTTTTTCAACTGCACAACTTCAAACAAAGTGATGTTGGATTTTGTTTTCTTTAGATCTTCAATGATGTTGTAAGTAGTTTTGTCAATATTTTGCATCTTTTGAGATGGTTTGGGTGACTCAATATGAGATGGAGGTGGAGGGTTGTTGTTTGCCTTAGTATTTGGTGGAATAACGAGATTATTTGGAGGAGTAGGGTATTTGGGATCTTACTCTTACTCCTCAACTGGTAGTTGTAATTTCCCTTTTTAAATTACCTAAAGGTCTAAACTTCTTCTTCTATGGGATCATCCTACTCCTCTTATGGATTAAAATTTTCAAAAACTAAAGCATTTCCCTTACATTTGCTTGAACTAGCTTGATGAGAAGAGTCCTCATTAGGTACTAATTCCAAATCATCCATATCTTGTTACAAAATATCTAATATTACCTTAAACTTTGGGTATTCATTTTCATTGTGCTATTTAGTGGAATGCATCCTACACCACTTGTTCATAGTCAAATCTAAAATATTAACAATTGTATGAGATTGACTAGAACTAGTAGATGCATTATTTTGATTAGCAATCAGACTAGGTACACTCCCATTGTTTGGTCGTGTGTTCCATTGTTTCCTCTACAAATTATAGTTTCTTTTTTATTGTGATTTTGTGGGTCCTGCTTTTGTAAATGAACCATATCACTACTTAGATTTTGAACCAACCTCAATAGGTCCTTTACCTCTAAATTAGGCTCATTAGCTTGAATAGTAGTAGTGGTAGTATTGGTTGGATTTCCAAAACCTGGAATGTTCTGATTTGGTACCACATTTTGATTTTGCACGATGCCTTGAGTTTGAAAATTTAGATTTTGAAATGGATTCAAAATCTGTATGGGTGTTGGATTTAAGAATGTAGGCAAGGCCCGAATATTTGTTTCTATGACTCTATGGGTGGAAAATTGATTTTCTAAGAGTAATGGAGTGGTCGAATTGGCGAGTGTAGTCAGATAAGTGAATGTGGAAGGATAAGCGGGCATGGTAGGGTAAAACTGATTATAGGGAAAAATATTAAAAATTGGAGTCTACTATGACAACGCTTGGTTTATCATTGGTATTTTATTGCATGCTCTAGGTTGTCCTACTATAGGTAACTATCCTATCCCATAACCCTGTGGTATCAACTACTGCTCGACAGTCATGGCCTTCGTGTATGCTAAAGCAAGAGTAGTGACAAAAGGGTTTCTCCTAACAAACATGTAGGTCATGGGATCTAATGCCTTGAAGTATATATGAATGGAAATATCGACAATAATAGCATAGGGAGCAGTTAGTCTCGAATAGAGTTTTTGAAATCTCATATTGAACACTCTTAATGACTCATTGGGTTCCCTCCTGCAAGAAGCATATTGATGATATATTATGGTAGGATCTAAGGGTAACCTAAATTGATTCACAAAAGCAGTTTCTAATTGGACCCAAAACATAATGGAGTTGTCAGGTGGAGTGATGTACAGTCATATGCCAAGTCATCTAGGGTCAAAGGATACATTCTACAAGCAACATATTCATGTTCCAATTGCAATTTGACTAAGGTGTCTTTAAAAGCTTGAATGTGTTCCTCTACTAATCTAGTACCATCATGTTTATATTTGGGTAAGAATCTCTATGTTCTTGGGTATATCATAGGCATATCCACCAATTTTAAAGGGGTTACTATGCCCTCCCATCCAAGCAACATTTGTAACCATTGTATTTGGTGGTGGTGTGACTAAAGGAAAAACAAGAAGAACATGAAAAATAGGTGGTTCAACTAAAACCCCACTAGGTGGAATAACAATTGCTTCACTCTTGGATCTTCTATGTCTTTGAGTAGGATATAGGCTTTGGAAAATGTTATCTTCTGTAGCCCTAGATATAGTAATGATACCCTTAGGTTCCATATTAACAATGACAACAACAAGTGTTTGTTAACAATGCATCAATTAAACCATAACAATAAGAAATATTCTCAATTTGTAAAAGGTTAGCATTAATACAACATCCATTAAAGAAATTTTCAATCAATGAATATGATCACCTATCAAAAAAATCTCGTTAGTCAAAACTAATACCTTCAAATAGGTCCTCTTTCTAGCACCAATTTTGTTGAGTGATAGTTTTTCCCAATTGTAAAATGACCATAACAGTCAGGGTATTATTAGAAAATCCTCTATTTCAAATAAATTCAGAATTTCTCCAAGGTTATTGCTTACTTAAGTGTTTAAAATGTGCTTTATTATTTGTGAAAGTATGAAAATATGCTGAAATTCCTTAGAGTTACAAGAAACTATTCACAAGAGGCCTGTGGTTTATTATTGATTTGATTTGCAATAATTTTGTTGCTCTTGTGATTGTAAAAAATGTGTATTTATTGATCCACTATCTACTTTGAAATAATAATTATAAAATGGTGATTTAATTCATTTTATCTCAAATTGTTTAATTAAATTTTATCTTCTTCTTATGACACATGGTGTGACCCATATTCAATAACTTTTGTTATGGTGACCTTCTCTTACATTTTAATTTTGGGCATGAGTGATCTCATCTTTGAAGAACTTGCACGATGATTGTTCACTTTTTTTCATTATTAGATATGGTTTGAATGACCTTCACGTGTGAGTTGATGCTGGCCTATGAGGAATCCCCTCGTCAAGAATCTAAAACTATCTTCGCTATAAAGAATTGTACCCTCAACTTCCCGGGGCCTCTAACACTATGACCATTATACGATTGTTGACTTGGATACATTGTGTAGACACCAAAATCCAGCCACTTGTAAGTCATCTATACCTTCCTGTTAGCCACGTGTCAGTCATCCACCTTCCCGCCATTATTTGGCCCAAATCCACACCTTCCCGCCATTATTTGGCCCAATTTCACCTTTCCCGCCATTTTTCATTCCCAAATTTATTTAAATTAATATTTATATATATATTTTAATATTTTAATATATTTTAATATATATATAAAGATACTTTAAGTGATTTAATCTGAGCCGTCCATCCTTCATTTAATCTCATCCGTCCATCCATCTTAATCCGTTTCACAACCTAGATTTATTCTCTACCCTTGGATCCACTTTAATCTTAGCCACACGTTCAAAGTGTCGTTAAAACCCTAAAGTGTGCCCTAAGAGTAGATTATAAATTGAGTCACCTTGATGGCTCAAGCCCTATCTCTTTTACTATCTCTCTTTTGTTATCTATCGCTATCTATCTCTTCTTCAGCTAAACCTACCCATCCATCGCCGTCCCTTTTTCGTCGCATCCATCGCCGCATCCGTCGCCAACTTCGCCGCCATCCCTTCTGCAAAATTCTACAGAATCCCCCATTCTTGTCGCAAGTGCCCGCGGGCATTTACCCGCAGCCACAGACGCAGACCGACGTCTGCAACCCCGATCCAGAAGCACGCGGGCGTTCAGCGATCGCACCAGGGCGCCTTCCGCAGCCGATTTGACAGTTACATCACTTCCAGGTGCCGCCTGGTCTCGCCGCGTTAACAGAAAAAGAGGTATAGATTCTAAAGCAAGTAATATTTTTATGTATTAATCCGCCGTTAGATTCTGCATTCTATTTATTTCATTTCTAGGGTTTTAGACTATTTTTTGAGGGCTCACACAGTGGAGCCCTCTTACTAGTTTCTAACCTTTTTGTAGTTTTAATGTGTGCGGGATTTTAATGGCAGATTTGATTGGATGATAGCATTGCTTAAGCTGGAGTGGTCCGAGCCAAAGGATACAACGAAGCCCACTCATTCGTTGAGGTTAAAGATGCATTCTTCGAAGACGCCACCATATTGTGCTAGCTAGGGTTTCAGAGAACCCTAGCACAAATTGTAATCTTGTATCACGAAAAGGGTTACAAGCCCTGTTGTACTCAAAAGGAGTTTCTAAACTCCATTGATTAATAAAAATCGTTTGTTTTGTACAACTGTGTTCTGCATTACTTTTTATCGTGATTTCTTTATCTTTTGTTTGGCGTTGTATCTTTAATCTACAAATGGCGATCACGGTGGGACCCCCTAGGGTTTCATGTTTTTAATACTTGCTTTACTGATCTATTCCTGTTTTTGTTTTATTTTGCAGGTTCCGAAAATCGTGAAATTCGTTGTTCCAGCGAACTAGGGTTTCTGAGGAGTTTGCAAAAACGCAGCAGACGCAGAGCGGCGTCTGGAAGTCCAATCCGAAACGCAGAGGTGCGTTTCAGCCTGCGCAGACTCCCTTGGGCGTTTGAAGGCAGTTTTACAGAAAAAGCGTAGGCTTCCAAGTAAGTGCTGTACTTTTTACGTTTTTGGTTTTTCTGCCGTATTCTGTTTCTTTTTTTAGATCATTGCTTTAAAATGAACAAAAACTAAGTAATCTGGAAAAGAACAGTTATTTTTAGTTACATTTTTTTTTTTACATTGCATTATTGGTTGCATAAAAAAAAAATAATAATTTGCATACCTAGCTGCATATTAGAATAGCTACGAATTATCTGTTTTAGTTATCTAAGTAGGACTATTGATTGGATGTCAATAGTACTCCTGCCATTGGGTGATTCCAGGCAGAGAAGTGGACGAACCTTCCGGTTGCTCCTTTGATATCTGATATCATTGGTAGGCAGGGGGTTTTAAACGGTGTACTCCACTTCTTCAGAGGAAATGGCATATTTTCAGTGGCCTCTTGCTTAGATCATTAGAACTTTTGATTTATAGCTTTGTATGTATACATTAGACAACTAAAACACTTAAAATAAAATTCACTGCATTTCATATTGCATTTAAAACAGTAATATCTGGATTTCATCACCAGGTATTGCTTGAAGTTTAGTGACGGTGGAATTCATCTCCATCCATTAAACTTCTGCCTTAGACACCATAGGTCACCCCCGAGCAAACTTGCTGGATTTCATCACCAGTAAGAATCTCGTTGTCCTTTCCTAGCCATAGTTTTTACCTTTTTTGTGAATAATTCAAGATTAGATCACATGCAAAACTCATAAACCGGACACTTAAAATTTACTACAGATTAAGATCAGAAAATAATTAATTAACCGCAGGTAAGACATATTGGTTGAAACCTAGGTTGTGATCTGTTTTCTGATAATTTCTTTAGTGTAAATTTATCATTTAAGTTTTGCATTCTTCTTTTCTGAATTTGTTTAGATTTATTGCGTTATGGTCTTAACAAGGAATCAATCTAAAGTGTTAAATCTAAATAATCAAATGAATAATTCACGGAACATCCCCACCACCAACATGACCACTTATCCTAGTGAATTTCAGGCAGGTTCGCCTGCAGGTCTTTCACGTCCTTCTACCGTCTATCGCATGGCCATGCCCATGGAGGAAGACAATTCCTGTCATATTACCCACATTGATATGGCCCAAGTGCAAACTCACTTAAGAGATGGCACTGGTTATGTCCTTGAGCCAATCCAAGATTCCCCTATGCAAGATTCTATTTTTCAGCAGGATATTGCATCAACCATACCCGCTGGTTTCACTCAGGTCTACACTAACCCTTTTTTTGAGGCTAATGTTGTATCTGCTCAGTCGGCTTCATCTCCAACATCTTCCCAGATGCTCAATTGTCCTCCTTTGGAGACAAATGTAGTGTCTTCCCGACCACTTTCTCCTCCATTTACCCGGGTGTACACCAATTCTCTCTATGAGGCTGGTGGAACCTCCTCTAGCCATGACCAATTTCAACCCTCTTCTTCCCAAACCATTTATGGTTTCACCCTACCTGGGGCACAGTCTACTGTTTCTTCCCAGGTACCGCCTACTTCAGCCACCTTCATTGCCCCTGCTACGCAGTCTCCTGTGACTACCATGGCAGCCTGCCCTCCACCTTCATCCAATCATCCCACCTCCCTTGGGTTAGAGATTAATAAGGTTAGGGAGTACCTCGACAAGTTGCTTCAACAACAACAGCAACAAAATGCCCAACCACCTGTCGTAGTAAATCCTACACCCCAACCAATTTCTACCCAGCCAACTTTTCTTAGCTCAGGCCCCACCTGGGTACCCCAATCTTCGGTGGTGTCCATTCCTACCCCACCTTTCTCCCAACCCAATCCAGTTCATCATTCACCCCAATCACCTTCTTTTCAGTATCATCCATACCAACAACTTGTCCATTCCACACCGCCTAATCCAGGCAATTTCATCCCATCTCATCATTTTTCCACTCCTCCATTGCATCATCATAATCATCAAACGAATCAAAATTTTCATGAAGATTCTCGACTCCATGCTATGCAACAACAGATTGACAACCTTATGCTCAACATGCCCGGCTCATCTAGTCGGAAACCTACGCTAAGGTCGTTGATCAATCAACCAATTCATCCTTCGGTACCTTCACCGCCATATCCGACTGATTTCACATTACCGAAGTTTGACAAATTTCGAGGAACTGAGGATCCTCATGAACATGTGAGCTCATTCATGCATGCCCGCTTTAGAATCCAAAATAATGACGCTCTTATGCTCAGAAATTTTCCTCAGACATTAGGAGGAGATGTTGTACAATGGTACAATCATTTACCTCACCATAGCATTTATGCTTACGAGCAATTGATTAATCTATTTTTAGAACGATTCTCCCTAAATGTACAAAGGAAAGTTTCATTGTCCGACTTATACAAGCTCAAGCAACATGACGATGAGACTGTTTATGACTTTGGAAACCGTTGGAGGGCTATCATTAATAAACTGCCATTCTCCCTACCAATGGAGGAGTTAACCAAAATGTTCACCCAGAGTTGTCTAAAACCTATCTCTTGGTTACTCCAATTACAACAATACAGGACTTTTGAAGAGGCTTTGGCCCAAGCAAGTATCATAGAAGACATTAAAGTCCAAGAGGGTGTTTTAAAACCCCGTAGAAAAGAATGGCAACAAAAGGGCCAACAACGAAATAATAATTATGGCCAAAACAAACAAGCACGGGCTAGTACAACCTCAAATGTTAACCAAGTTAATCAAGTGGTGGCGAGCTCGACCCGTAATGGCTCAACAACAACAAGTAATGCAAAGTCAACCGCAACCAATTGCTTATCATGCGGTACCCGCCCCTCCTCAACCAGCTCACAATACTGGGCCAACCATGGAAACTCGACCTTGGCAAACAAATCGTCCCAAGCGACAATTCACACCTTTAGATGAACCATATGCGGTCATATTCAACAAGTTATATAGCACAAATTAGTTAACTTTACCGAGTTTAAACCTTTAGAACCATCTAGAAGGGGAAAGTATTACAAGGAGTACCTATTTTGTCCTTATCATAGGCAAAATGGGCACGATATCAATAATTGTACAGATTTCAAACATGTGATCCAAGATCTTATTGAGATTGGAGCCATTAAATTGGATAGCCCCTTAGCCCAACAAAATCAAAATCTTGGTGTATTTCAAACACCCCTTCCACATCGGGAGGAAGCTCCAACAACTTCGGGGGGAGTAACTCAGGTAACTCCTCCTAATCAAGTCAACCATGTACAACAATACCAAGGTTTTGTGGGTACTATTAACGTAGTAACCCGGGGTCAAAGGGCGAACCAACCAAATCAGGCTGAACCACAACCACCTGTACAAACCCCCAGTCCACCTCAGGTAACAGTGACCCAACGACGTGCTAGTACTTCTCAACAACCGCTAAATCATTCTACTCAACGCCAACGACCCATCATGTCATTGAGTAGCCGATTAACTACCAGTTTAAAAATGGCTTCTGCCAAGTTATCGATCTATGACCTCATTCAACAATCTCCCCCGCATAGAGAGGCATTAATGGAAATATTAAAGTCAATCGAGCTTCAAACTCAAGATACTAATGCCTTCAACAACTTTGTGGGGAGTATTCAAACATGCATGGAGCCCTCCATCACTTTCTATGATTTTGAAATCAAACCTATGTCAACAGAAAGTATAGATCCTCCACTGCATATCATGGCCAAGATCGATCACAAGCCATTCAAGAGAGTCTTAATTGACACCGGTTCCTCAATCAATATCATTACAACATCGGCGTTGAGTCATCTAAAGCTGTCGCCATCCCTTATCACAAAGTCGACTTTTACTCTTAAAGCATTCAATGATGCTTTATCTTCCACGGTTGGCACGGTTATCTTGCCCATTGAGGTAGGGGCCCGAACTTTGCATACCTTGTTTCACATCTTGGAAGGGTCCATGGCATACAATGTATTGCTTGGACGGCCTTGGCTTAGGGAGATGAGATGTGTCCCTTCTATACTGCATCAATGTCTGAAGTATGTATATGAGGGACAGGTTCATTGTGTACCTGCTGACATTGAACCCTTCAAACATTGCAACTATGTCTCAAATCCTTATGAGATTGTGTTGCCATCCACTCATCTTTTCTTGACCCCATCTACTTCTTCTATACCATCTTCTTCTAAAGCTCCCATTCCTGAGGAGCTACCCATCATATCGCAACCATCTTCCTCTTCCGCTATTCCATCTCATTCACCACTTTCTTCATCTCCTAATCTTCCTTCTTCTTCATCAGTGACCACATGCACATGTGGCCATGACCAATCATCTCTTTCCACGTCATTACCCCATTCTTCTACACCTTCTTCAACATCACCTATTATTCCTCCATCTTCCCAACCATCACCAGTGATGTTTCACAAGTTAGTGAAGCATCAACCCAACCAAATCCTTCCAATTCTTCTATCCCACATTCTTCTATTCCATCATCTAGTCTTTGGTGAGTATGCCATTCAAGATGTCCACATCACACCGTTCAATGTGCAAACAGTTAAAGATTTTGGTCGTCCACATGACCAACATTTATCCATTGGATCGGTTTATAACATGGGTTCTATGCCAAATTCCATTAATTTTGTATATGGGGGAATAGAGTCATCTTCTAGTCCTACCACCATACTAGAACCTAAGCATCCAGTCCCTGCCAATATCGAAAGGATGGAGGGTTTTCCCTCTCGCTATTTCCACAGACATAATTGGCAGCAATTTGGCCTAGGTCGCTACGAGCAAGGAGTAACTGAACGCATCGATATGCCATATCAGAGACCCATTGAGCGTTTTGGTCTGGGCTACCAACCACTTCCATCCCTTTCTTCTTTTGAACGAGCTTTTCAAAGCATTAATCTTAATTCAGAAGAAGAAATCCTCCACCCCGACGAATCCGAAGATGAAGCCTATGAAGAATTTGACGTCATGTCAAATGGTGATGAATCTGAAGAAGAGTCGGCGCCCATTGTTCCCCTCATTGAACAAGACAAGTTTTATCTCCAATTGTTCCCTCTCCAAGAAGCCATCTTTCGCTTGTTTCTTCCACAAGAACGAGGTGAACCACCCCCTCCGCCACATCCATAAGCCATAATCCAAACCTGTATTATATGTATATACTAAAATAGTGGTTTTCACCACTACAAAAAAAAAAAAAACTCAAAAAAAAAAAAAAAAAAACTCAAAAACTATGTTGTTTTGCATCTCAGGTCTTCCGAGGTCTTCACCGGTTTTCCCTTCCATTCCGCCCATCCTTTCTTCCATAAGTCGACAATGAATTTCGAAGACTTATTCACCCCGCTCCATAATCCATATGATCCGGATAAGCCTAAGAAATGTGTCTTTGGTGTTACCTCAGGCAAACTCCTAGGTTTTATTATCTCTAAACGAGGTATTGAGGTGGACCCAAACAAGGTCAAAGCCATTATGGAAATGTGTCCCCCAACTAATTTGAAGGAGTTGCGTAGTTTACAAGGAAAGATTAATTCAATCCGTCGCTTTATTGCACAACTTTCGGATAAATGTAGGCCATTTTGCCACCTACTACAAAAGGGGGTACAATTTTCATGGACAGATGAGTGTCAGAAAGCCTTTGATGACATCAAGCGGTACTTAGCGTCTCTGCCAGTCTTAGCTCCGCCTCGTCGAGATCCCTTCCTTGCGAATTTCTTTGCAGGAATTTATCGATGATGATACTGCTAGACAAGCACGTCTTGATCAACTCACACTCATAGATGAAAAACGAATCAATGCTTTAGAGCATTTGCGAGTTTATCAAGACCGATTGAAACGTGCTTACAATGCCAAAGTTCATCTAAGAGAATTTCAAGTAGGAGATCTTGTCCTTAAAGAGAATCAACAAAACACCAATGCATTGCCGCATCTTCGAGATAAATTCGTGGCTAATTGGTTAGGTCCATATATGGTCACCGAAAGAGTGGGTAATGGAACTTATAGACTTGCCAGTTTAGAGGGAGAGGAAGAACCCGAACCACTTAATGTTATACACTTGAGGGCATTCTACGCATAGTTTGAATTTTATATGTACATATATACATGGCTTGTACAAAAAAAAAAAAAAAAAACAAATAAAATAAAAAGAATTTGCATTTCATTGTTAGTTGCATACATCTCATTCAAAAACATTGCATTTCATGTGCATACATCTCATTGAAAACCATAACATTTCATTTCCAGCCATAGTTGCATATCATGTTAGAGACCATTCTATCTTTTGGATATAAAATTTGGTCAAGCAAAAGTCATGTTGCCTTAATCAGGGGCACCGTCATAAAATCCATCAAACCGAATTGTCATTCGTACACCCATTTTCCATTTGCACATATTTACATTGCCAAAATGTTTTCGAGTCACTCAGACCATTCCTAGTGTTTTAAGCAAACTTTGAAATGCATGTCAAAGTTCTCTAGGGCCATATCACAAATTACACTAAATAAAATCTTGAGTATTGGGAAATGATTTCAAAAGCGGTCTTGAACCTATCACATTTTCACATCTTAAAAACATCTTGTGTCAAAGAGAGATAACACCATCCTTGGGTTGTGCCTTGAAGTGAAAAGGGTAATCCTCGTTTGTCCTATCATGCAAACATAGTCCATAAAACAGTGGTTCTTACCACTATCACAAGCAATCACAAAATATAAATATAAATAGAGTAGTAAGGATAGGGTAAAATTCTCATCATACTTCGGTTGAGAATCCGATTCCCCAAAGCTCTAAGGAGATGAACATTTTTCACACACCACTGATCCCAAATAAGTTGTAAGGATCGTACTACTTGTCCAGTCGGACGGATAGGTAGTCATCCCCAAGGCTTACAAAGGTCAAAAACAACATGGACTATGGAGTTAACCTTCACCGGGGCTATAGACGCTTGGCTGGCGAGTGGAGTATACTCATTGCGTGGCGACATGTCTCTCCTCAAAAAGAGACCTCTGAATGCTCATACGGACAAACTAGCTTCGGGGTCTTCTCCATAACAGGGTTACCTAATTTATGCAAGATGAGGTTAATGAACACACTTGCACACACACAAGTTTTTGATTGCCTAGAGTCACTACCATGCTTCTGATTTGGTTAATGAACTCGCATGCACACACATTTGGTCCTAGTTGAATTAGGCAGTGTTAGTAAGTTTGTTTGATACCACTAGCATGTTTGAGTCTTTGTAAAACAGTCTTCCTCCATATCTTCTTCCATATCGTCCTCCATATCTTCTTCCATATTCATGTCATTCCATACGTCATCCATTCACAAGCCACCAAGTTCGGTGCCCCCGATTAAACAATTATGATAACGGTTGGCTAAATCTAACTATCTAAAAGTATGAGTGCTTCTTAGTGCATATTTCATTACTTAGTCTGCATAATCATCCAGTAGATTTACATATCATTTACTTAGTCTTGCATTAATCATCCATAGATTTGTATGTTATATACTTAGTCTCGCATTAATCATCTATAAGTTTGCATTCCATTCCATCACATATGCATCAAAAACATTAAAACATATAAAAACATGCATCACAAAAACATAGGCATTCACACAAAAGAGAGTAAAACACCAAATAAATAAAAGCCATGTATATATATATGTATAAAGGACAAACCGTACGAGGAATGCCAAAAGGCTACAATATACAATAGAGCACCAAGGCTCATAAAGAGTGCATCTAAGCACTAAGCTAACCATCAAAAGAGGACCCCCGAGACCTAGTAGGAGCCCTAGACCTAGTGGTGTGCCTAGACTCACTACGCCTAGAGACAGAGGAGGATGGAGGATCGGGCAACACAATGTGATGCCTAAACAATGTGTCCTCCAGCGCCTCAATGTAACGAGTCCTAGACCTAAGCCTAGCTATGTCTATCCCGTACCGTCGCTCCCGCTCCGCCATAGCTCTACCTAGAGTCTCGTCACCCCTTCCCTGGCACCCTTCGCTCCATCCAATCCGCATAACTGGGCCATCCTCTCCTCCCGAAACTAACGGGGCATCCGCTCTAGCCGCTATCTGTCAGAGCCGAACTACCACTCGTCCCGGCCAACCAGCAAATGCAGACCGGCGTTTGGTGTCAGTATTGAATAAAGGAACAAAACTTGCAAAATTGAAGCTTACCTCCTTCAAATTTCATCAAATTCAATTCATCCATTCTTCTTATCATAATAAAACATTTTGTGAAGGTTACAACAGTTTTGGACACAAATTTTGTCATTTCGCTCAAAAAGCGCATCATTCATCATTGTTTTACAAATTGGGTTAAAAATATTCAAAACCTTCACAAAATTAACCACATTCATCAATTCTTCTGATCTATCGTCAATTTCATTCATTCTTCTTTCATCATGCATATTTTTGCCAAATCAAATTAAAGTAAACCTCGTATCTAGTGGTATATTCTATCACCTTGGCGATTGCAGCGATTTGAATCCATGCAATTCGATAAGAGGATTAAACCACCATAAGGACACCTACCATTTATCATAATCAACTATTTCACTGTTTGAAAATTGGAAATCAATTTTGGATATTCTACTTTTCAAGTGACCTCATACCAAGATTAATTTGCTCAACGGTTGTCATTGATGGCCTAGTTCATGGGGCCTTAAACATGGACAATCTTTAATATCATCATTATTTTGAGTCTTGCTAGAGATTGAGGCTACCTAGGTTGATTGGTTCCGACCCGAGGAATTATCCATACGGTCACTAGGAGCATCTCTGAGTTCTGGACTCTTTTCATGCATCTTTCATCTCTCCATATCAATGGCGCCAACAAGGCAATTTCATTAACGAGTATGGACTCACACACGGGAGTTGGGGCATCCGTTATCAATTTCTAATTTTCCTATAGTGGAATTCATCTTACATGATCATGGAACTTACAATTTGGCAAAAATCCCTTTATAACCGTTGGGGCAGAAAACGGTCCATCTTTCACATCACTCATATCGTCTTCAATCATATTCTTTTCTGGTTTGTACACCAACCCCTTTCCTGTTGGGACATAAACAGATGGTTCATACACCAACCCCTTTTTTCACCGTTGGGGCAAAAACGGTTCATTTTCTTCCAAATTTCTTCCAATTGGCTTGTGAGAACCATTCTCGCTCGCCAATTGAGGGGGTAAGCTGATAAAATTTTAAATGTTCTTTTATTCTTTGGTCTTCAAAGTTGTGCTTTAGTCTTGAGAGAGAGTTGCGTCTGATCCAGCTTTTCGGGTGTCTTAAGTTTTTGTGCTGCATTGTGTCTTCACACAAAGCGACTCAAAAGGGGCATCTGTAGACACCAAAATCCAGCCACTTGTAAGTCATCTATACCTTCCTGTTAGCCACGTGTCAGTCATCCACCTTCCCGCCATTATTTGGCCCAAATCCACACCTTCCCGCCATTATTTGGCCCAATTTCACCTTTCCCGCCATTTTTCATTCCCAAATTTATTTAAATTAATATTTATATATATATTTTAATATTTTAATATATATATATAAAGATACTTTAAGTGATTTAATCTGAGCCGTCCATCCTTCATTTAATCTCATCCGTCCATCCATCTTAATCCGTTTCACAACCTAGATTTATTCTCTACCCTTGGATCCACTTTAATCTTAGCCACACGTTCAAAGTGTCGTTAAAACCCTAAAGTGTGCCCTAAGAGTAGATTATAAATTGAGTCACCTTGATGGCTCAAGCCCTATCTCTTTTACTATCTCTCTTTTGTTATCTATCGCTATCTATCTCTTCTTCAGCTAAACCTACCCATCCATCGCCGTCCCTTTTTCGTCGCATCCATCGCCGCATCCGTCGCCAACTTCGCCGCCATCCCTTCTGCAGCATTATGCAGAATCCCCCATTCTTGTCGCAAGTGCCCGCGGGCGTTTACCCATAGCCACAGACGCAGACCGACGTCTGCAACCCCGATCTAGAAGCACGCGGGCGTTCAGCGATCGCACCAGGGCGCCTTCCACAGTCGATTTGATAGTTACATCACTTCCAGGTGCCGCCTGGTCTCGCCGCGTTAACAAAAAAAGAGGTATAGATTCTAAAGCAAGTAATATTTTTATGTATTAATCCGCCGTTAGATTCTGCATTCTATTTATTTCATTTCTAGGGTTTTAGACTATTTTTTGAGGGCTCACACAGTGGAGCCCTCTTACTAGTTTCTAACCTTTTTGTAGTTTTAATGTGTGCAGGATTTTAATGGCAGATTTGATTGGATGATAGCAGCTGCTTAAGCTGGAGTGGTCCGAGCCAAAGGATACAACGAAGCCCACTCATTCTGTTGAGGTTAAGGATACATTCTTCGGAGACGCCACCATATTGTGCCAGCTAGGGTTTCGGAGAACCCTAGCACAAATTGTAATCTTGTATCACGAAAAGGGTTACAGGCCCTGTTGTACTCAAAAGGAGTTTCTAAACTCCATTGATTAATAAAAATCGTTTGTTTTGTACAACTGTGTTCTGCATTACTTTTTATCGTGATTTCTTTATCTTTTGTTTGGCGTTGTATCTTTAATCTACACATTGATAGCGAGGCAATAGGATATTCCTTGCCTCTTTAACCTCTAGCAAATGAGTGGATTAGGGCTAGTTTTATCTCTTGCCTTGAAGATCGCACTGTCCCTCTTCGTCAATGATTGTGTGCGTCCATGTCATCATGCGGGCCTGTCTGTGATAAACTTCTCACATGGCTCCAAAAAGAAAAAAAATTGTTTTCTTTATGATTGGACCTGTGTAAACATTTTGAAAATCATTTAGAAAAATATAAATATTAAAATTATATATTATTTAAAAACTCATAAAAATACAAACTAAACATTAAGATCATATTAGAATGTTTTTACATATTCATTATTATAACAAACTAATATTGATCTATTGTAAGAATTAGTAAACTAATATTTTGTGGAGAAAGAGATTTACCAACATCACATCAACTGTCACATCATCATATATAATATAAAGTATAACCAAACTCCATATCCATGGATAATTTATCAAAAATTTGAAATTTTCCCTTTAGCTTCTTTATTAAATGTTGAGGATGACCAATTGCACTTTTGAGAATGACCTTTCCTACAAGACTTGGATTTTAGGCATATTTATAATTCAACCAAATTTTTTTGAAACTTCATTATCCCCATTGTGGTAAATCCTTGGATCACATTGATTTCTTGATGACATCATAAAAGACAATTCCACCACCTTGCAAGGATATCTCACCATAAAAAAATCAATGGAACACTCAATGCAAACAAAAGGATATATTTCTCTCAAAATTTCAAGTGGATTCCCAAAATTGGGGTGTGTTGTACGATAGTCACAACAGTATGGCTAAGTAAGAAATGACTAGGATTGTTCTTCGATGCTGGAGAGTATGATGTTGGTAATCTGTCCCTCTTCTATGTAGCTTTAAATGCTCCTTGCTCCCTTTTTTCCATGCTACGCTATAACTGGTTTGAATGCGATATTTTCTCATTTATTTTTACTGCAATTTACTCTCCTCTTCATCCTATTCTTGCTTCAAAATTAGACTACATTTATTGGAGGTCAATTTTGGCCAAGTATCTTTTCCATTTCTTGAGAGTGCTTTCACTTGTGTAACACCAATATCTTCTTATAATACTTCTGCAGTGCATGTTACACCTTTGTAACGCATGAGAATTTGCTATAGTGCTTGTAACTCATATTTTATGGTCTCTTGAGCGTTAGGAAATGAGAGGTGCTAGAGAATATTATGCCAAGTGGCATTAAGTCTTCTTGCATGATATTTTTGATATAACACCTTCAATAAGGGGATTGTAACTCCTTTGATTATATTCCTCCTTAGCTTACTTTATTTTCTTGGGCAACAAGCAACCTATTCTTCTGAAAGTGGTTTCATGAGGCATATTGGAGCTTTGATCGTGGATGATAGTGCTTCCTTTTGTGGATGTTACTCTCAATGTAGCATTTGTCCTTCTATTTTTTCTTCTTGCCTTCAATGTGCTCCCTATTATGCTGCATGTTTGCCTTGGTAGGAGTGGAAGCTTGATGCTCTTTCTTCATGGATGAGCTCTCTTCTATCTACGTAAATAAGATTCTTCTTTTTGTCTTCACAAATTTCCTTGATAAGCTTACTTTGGTTTACGTAAATCACTTTGATGAGCTTCCTTTGTCTTGTAGGTTCATTCGTGGAGAGTATGCCCTTTCAATGGTTTAAGAGTGCTAATATTTTGGCCCTTCTTTGGTTGGATTTTCCTGTACTTGTTGTGCCTTTTGAGGCACCTTCAAATCTGCTCCTTTCCCTGCATATGATGTATTGTAGAAGTGCAATACCATGTAACCTTTACATGTATATAAAACCTTTTTTATTGCACCTTTTATTCTACTCTTTTGCAAGCATGAGATTTTTGATTTTGTAGCAAATTTTATGAGTGCATTATGAGGATTTTGAGGATGTCTCTCTGGATAGACTTCATACCCTCTTTGCTTGGATATTTGATGGTGAATCCAAACCTTGTAAATGCTATAAAATAGAAGTTTTATTTTAGTTGCACTAACCCCTTTTGTGCTTTGGATTTGAGAATCGCCAAGTCTCAATATTTGAATCTTATTTGTGGTTAGATTTTCTGTGCTTGTACTAACCAATTTTGATGGCTTCTATTGGCCACTAAGATTTGCAGGTTTTTGTGATTTAAAAGTTTCTTTAGACACCTGATGCAAATTAGATTTTGTGCCTTTTTAATGCATAGAACTAATTTCTTTTGAGAGTAATAATAGTGCAAATGAATCTAACAAATTCTACTTTTTAATGCACTAACACATTACACCTTATCACTCCAATATAATCTAAAGAAAATGCACTTAATCAATTCACTGCAACTAATCAAGAATAATTTGAAATAAACCTTCAAATATTCTGTTAATTCACTACAATTAGTATTGTAGAATTCAATCTTCTTTTCACTTTCCAAAATAGATGATAGGTAGTTGATGGATAATTAATATTTGGAATCTAATCAACTCCTAGTGTGCAAATGAACCTCTAAAAGAAATATTTTTATTTTGCACTTCTGAAGACTAATTTAGGTTACAACTTTAATTTGTATTAAGGTGCTTTAAAAAATCTAAAAAGTAATCCAATTAATGAATCTACTTGCACCAATAGTTGCTTACCTTTTTCATAAAGATTTTGTAGCTTCTTTTTCACTTTGTAGAGGATGTAGATTTTGGTGTCTTAGATCACCAAGTTGCTACCTTGAGTAAGATATTGCAACTCTTTATAGACTATTTCGAATAGCTCCTTCTTCACCAAACTGTAGTCTCTAACTTTATTTCACGAACCTAATATTTGGTAATTTTGTTCTCCTCATGTGGTCTCCTCCTTATGTTGTATATTTGGAGAAGTTTGTGCCTTTGAAGTAGTGTAATATTGATATGGGAGGCAATATTAATCTTCTAGTTCTAGCCAGCTTCTTCTATCTTCAAGTATTATTATCAAATTCTGACTTCAAGCAAGATCTTCTTCTCAAGATTATGAATATCTTGAGGTCTTCATTGGATTCTTATTCTGCTCAGATTTGGCTCTCCTTGCCAAATTCTCCTCCTTTTGGTGTTGTTGTTGGATGGTGATAATTGTACCAAGTCCTTCACTATTAGGGGCTTCTCCTTGGTAGTGGACTTCTCTAGTGAGTTCTTCTTTGATGATTTATTCAGCAAGGCTCTCCTAGCCTTTTGATGGATGCTCTTCGAGACCTTACCAAGGTCTTTGATCTTGTAGCTTATTCTGGTCTTCCTTGAGACCTTATCTTCAACCTTCTACTTATGGAAGTGTTGGTGGTGAGTTCTTCTCCCGGATCTCTAATTCTACTACTTCTGGATTTGAGGACTCTCCTAGTCCTTCTTCTTCCTTTTCTAGAAGTTCTTAAATGAGATCTCCTCTTGATCTCTTTTGCTTTAGGTGATGGATTGATTCTGAAGAGGCTACTCTTCCTAAATTTCTTGTAGGAAGCTTTCCTAATTTATTGGATCTCCTTTACATGCAACAAAAATATTAGTACTAAAATCTACTTCTGAATTAAGTACTCTCTTCTGGAGTCTTCTTCAGGATAAAGGCATCTATGGCCTATTTTAGTATCAAGGTTTTTGTGGCCTTTTCTTTAATATCAAGGCTTCTATGGCATTTTCTTCAATATTAAGGCTTCTATGGCATTTTATTCCAGATCAAGGCTTCTATGGCATTTTCTAGGCATATGTGACATTTTCTTCTTGATCAAGGCTTCTATGGCCTTTTCTCCTGAATCAAGGCTTCTATGGCATTTTCTCCTAAATCAAGGCTTCTATGGCCTTTTTTATTTTTGTGAAGATCTTCAATCTAGCAATGTAGATTTCCTGTCTCTTGACTTTACCATGATTATTTTCTAAAAATTTCTTTTGAAGTATTCTCCTTTTTGAAACAACTAATATATGCACTATGAAGGCACTACGACATTTGGGTAATGAAGTTGAGGTCTCTTAGCTTTTTATTGTAGGAGGTTTCCCAATAATCTAAGAATTAATTCTCTACAATAAAATAAAATTAGGTAAATATTTCTAGATCTCTTAGATGAGATTCACTAGTTGTTTCATCAAACTTGTGGATCAAATGCTGAGTTCTAGTCTTCACGAGTTTTTTTGCAACTCTGTGGAAAGACTCTAGCCATATGCAATCTCAGAATTCCTGAAACTGAGATTTCATTTAGTCCTCACTTATGGCTCTCCCTAATTCTATCACCTAGAATATTCTAAGAAATTTTGATAGTGATTGTTCCAATGGTGCATTAGGTTGACAAAAAACTCAGGGTCAATGATAATGTGATTTTCCTATTGATCTATTGTAGCTTTGATCTACCGTATCTCTGATACCACTATTAGCTTTTGATACAACATGCAATGGGAGATAACATTCACAAGATGTAGAATAATAAGAAAGAAAGTAAATATGCGAGATGACTAAAATATGCTATAAATAGAAATGACAAAAATGAGTACAATAGTAGCTATGGAGGAAATAAACACTCCATGATACAAGCTACTACTCAATGAATGAGCTTTGAGCTTATAGCTCACACACACTACACTACTATCTATCCTACCCTACTGTAATCCTACACTACTATGTTATCTCTTCTATATCTATGGCCATTTATATAGGAAGATAAGTTCCTTGGCCAACACTCTACCTAGTTGTACAAGTGGACACCTTACACATTACAACTTGCACATTGATACTTGTGCATTTATTACATTGTATGAAGTAACTAGATAACTTCCCCCTAAATTAATCTAATGTCCTAAGTATGTACCAAGGAAGGTACATTTACATGACCCAAATAATGTAATATAAGCTATTTGGTCACAGGATCAATATCCATGAGTGAATTCTTTTCAAGCATGATATAGGCCCCTTAGCCTAATTTAAATTATGCTTGGATAATTACCATGGCATAAAAACTCCATATTTTTTAGTTTGATATGGTTGTTATTGAGGTCCGAGGTGTAGACCAATTGGTTCATCCAAACCCCACAAGGGGGCAGAGGTCCAAGGTTCAAATCTCGGGCCTTGTCGAACTGAACGCTTGTCCCTTTCCTAGTGCTTTCAACGGCATAAAAGGTTTAAAATGATTGTGGCATGGTGGTTATAGGGGCAGACTGTGCAAAGATCTATGTGGCGGCTTCTGGGGCGGACAACATAGAATACTATGGCGGCCATAAAAAGCTGGACAGCCTACCCGAATTTGTGGCGACTACCGATTCCACCATGTAAATTCAAAAAAAAAAAAAAAAAAAAAAAAAAAATATATATATATATATATATATATATATATATATGGTTGTTCTTGATATTAATAATTATAAACCATGATTTTACACTTGATCTGATATTTATGTCTTATGACAATCTTGGAGATTTTAGGCATATGACCCATGCACAGCAAGATACTCTGAAATATACTTCAATCAATCTGAAGTATATAAAGCACTTCATGCCAATATTACAGGCATTCCATATAGGTGGAAAACATGCAGGTTTGATAGTTTTAGATGGTTCTTTCTCTGATATCTTAGGTCATGATTAATTTTAGATTCTGGAAGATTATATTTAATTCAAATATATTCAAATCTTTGATCCAAAATTTGGGGCTTTCCATTTAAAAGAAAAAATGTGCTAATACATATATGAGCTTGTATGTAATTATGATTTTGTTTCTGCACACAATGGCACACTAAAAATTTACTGTAAGGATTATCCCAAATCAATGCTTCCCATTTATAAGGAGCTCCTTGAAGGTGGTGTTAGAATTTAGGTATTCAAGTTAAATCACTACTCTCTCTTATTCAAAAATACAATATCATCGGTTGCCTTAATAAGATATTTATAAATAATAGCTATTTATTTGTAGCATAGCTCTACTTTATTCCCATCATACATAGGTATATATTCGATCCTTGATACTCTAAGATTTATAGTAAATTATTTTAAGTGTGACTAGAAATAACATGCTCCTTGATGGCAATGAAAGTTAACTATTATGATATAATTCATAGAATTTTATGAGAGTGATGTGTATGTTCCTATCTAGAAAATCTAACCTCATTCAATTATTTGTGGAGATTGAGGTTGAGCCTCACTAGGATGTTGTAGTAGAAAAACCAATAAACTAACATAATGACTGTAAAAATTATCTAGGTTTATTTGTAGGTTTTCTAAGCATATCATGTGGAGCAAATAGATATTACACATCCCTGTAGGAAGTTCATAGAGTCAAGGTAGCTATTTTGAACTTAACATGTGTGTGACATATTATTGAGGTGAGCAGCGAGATTTGCATTGTTGCATATAATTGGAGGCTATTGTGTGTGCAAGTACATAACTTGGTTTATCTGTGATGTCATTGCAGTGGCTGCTTTTAATGCAATTAAATTTTTTTACCATTTCAACTTAGGGTGGGAGAATGATCCATGTTTTCCACATGGAGAGGCATAGAATGGGATGAAGCCAATGATGTCTTCTATATGTAAGTAACTAAATAGATAGTGGAAATGATTTAAAAACTTGAGAAATTCTAGATTTTATTGTTGGATAGAATCACAATTGAAGAGAACAATCATTTAATAATAATTAATAATCAAAAACTTGAGAGGACAATGTACAATCACCAGTGACTAAAGGGAACAATAATTCATTTTATATGGACCTCTCGAACATGAACTTGGCAAGTCCAATTGCTATCAGATTTGGAGACCTTCTAGATCTTCAAAATTTATATGTAAATCTCAACCCTTGATAAATAATAGTATAGAGTATGAGGATCATTTATAATATTTTTAACATTGAAATCTTCAAATTCATTTAAGCCACTTAATCAGTTAGCCTTAAGTGTTTCTACTACAGGGATAACTCACTCACTGGACAAATCAAGAACTTTGATGCTCTAGATCAACTGCAAAATTTGTAAGAGATCACTTTTTGATGGGATCTAAATAGAAATTAGAGTGTACATGTGAGCAAGCGTAGTACTAGGAATCAGTGGTCTGTGTGCCCTGATGGGTTTCTTAAGTGATAATTTGGCCAGCATTTGGCTCAGTCCATTCTCCAATAGAATTTGTAATGTCCTTGTTGTTAGATTTTAATACAATATATAAAGGGATATAGCATTCAAAAGATGCAAAATAATAAGAAAGAAAGTAAATCAGTGAGATGAATGAAATATGCTATAAATGGAAATGATGAAAATGAGTACAATAGTAGCTATGGAGGAAATGAACTCTCCATGATACAAGCTATTGCTTGATGAATGAGCTTTGAGATTATAGCTCTCACACACTACACTAATGTCTATCCTACTCTACTATAATCCTACACTAATGTATTATCTCTTCTATATCTATGGCCCGTTATATAGGAAGATAAGTTCCTTGGCCAACACTCTACCTAGTTGTACAAGTGGACACCTTGCACATTGACACTTGTGCATTTATTACATTGCATGAAGTAACTAGATAACTTCCCCCTAAAGTAATCTAATGTCCTAAGTATGTACAAAAGTACATTTATATGATCCAAATAATGTAATATAAGCTATTTATAACAAGCCCTGTATTACAATATTGGGTATTGAAGACTTTAATATTCAATGTGGATCTTCCTCTTGAATCAAGAATTTTGATTCTTCTTATTTGATTTCTATAACCTGTTCAAGCAAGCTGTTAGTATCTTAAAAACCTCTCATTCTTGCTGAAAGAGCTTTGATCTTGGTCCTTCTATAGTTGCTTTAGTCTTCAGATGATACACAAATAGGTTGAAGTTGTAGGTTCTTCTTTTAGTTGACCTTGCACTGTATTCCTCCTTCATTGGATTCATCTCCTTATTCTTCCTTAGATTTACCTTTGAATTCGGTCTCTTCTTTTTCATAGGTGGTTGTGCTGCTACTTGGTTCTTGTATGGAAGATTCTTCTTTCTTATCTTCAATATGTATAGATGCTTCTGAACAACCACTTAGGGCATCATGATAAGATCTTGAGTTAGTAGAAGTTGAAGTGTCAATTTTGCATGAGGATTGAAAACCTTTTCTAGATAGTTTTACCATATTTTTGAGTAGTTCTATCAATCCCTTTTGTTCTACATTTTCATTCTTGAAGTATTTATATGTGATTAATGCCATATATAATATGCTCACAAGATCTAAGGTACATGTAATACCACTTTCTCCATTGCCAATAGCTTCATTGAGACGAGTTTGAAGATAGCATTCCATAGTGTCAAAGTTATCTTCTAAGGCTTCACTATGGATTATTTTAGAAGTTAGATCTATCATTCTTTCCAGATTCAAGAGTAGATTCATGATCCCAAATTTTATGGCATTGAATTTTTCCTTATTGATATTTGTAGTGTTTTGGAAGGTAGACATCCTTATGGCTCCCTATTAGGATATATGATCCCTAATAGAAGTATATAAGCTTGATTTGATAAAACCTTTATTAATCCTTGGTTTGGCAGGCTTCCTTATATCTCCCTAGTAATGAGAGTAATTCTCTTGAGGTTTTTTAGGTTTTGTAGAAAGCTTATATATTGCAACTTGATAATTTTGATAAATGATGATATTACCAAGTTTTGTAGAATGTCTTATGACTCCCTAGTATGTTTTGGATAAGATATAAAGTGCTTTTGTAAATTTTAGTTCAATTTTAGTTGATTTTGTAAAGTTTTGTAAATTACAAAATCAACTTATATTATCCTTATTGCTCCTATTGAACTAAGCACTTTTACCAAATTCAAAAAGGTTTTAATGTTGGACCTTTTGTATCAATTTGAGAAGATTTGAGACAAGTAAATATTATAAATTTCCAACATTTAATTTTTTTTAATAAACCTCTTATAATGGCCCTTTGAAATTTGATTTTAATTTTTGTAATTTCCAATAAATCAGTTTGATGTAGTAGGTCTTATGACTCCCAAATTTGGAAAATTAGAAAATATAATAATATTTGCAAAGTATTAAATAGTTCAACCTAAGTAGAAGGCCTTATATCTCCAAGGTTAGCTTGCAAATATTATTTTAATTTTTTGTAAGTTATCTCCTATGTCTTTTGCTTTCACAACCCTAAAAATTTATCCTTGATTTTATAACCTTATATCTCCTATGTTTGAAAGCAATATTAATGAGATAATTTACTTACCTTAGCTCCTTGTATTCACACTTGAATAACATTGGTTTTGATTGAGTATAACAGTCCTCTTATGTACCCTTTCTGTGGTGCTTGAGTTGACAAATCCAGATGGGCCAAGTGTGGTATGGTTGAATGAGAAATAACTAGGATTGATATTCGATGTTGGAGAGTATGATGCTGGTAATCTATCCTTCTTCTATGGAGCTTTAAATTCTCCTTGCTTCCTTTCTTGCATGTTGTGCTAGAACTGGTTTGACTGTGATATTTCCTCCTTTTGATTGCAATTTGATCTCCTCTTCACCATACTCTTGCTTTGAAATTAGACTAAATTTATTGGAGGTCAAGGGTGGCTATCTTTTCTATTTCTTGAGAGCACTGTCACTTGTATAATGCCAATATATTCTTGTAATGCTTCTACGGTGCACATTAAACCTTTGTAACGTATGATAATTTTCTCCAAAAATTGTAACTCCCCTTCAATTATCTCTTGAGCATTAGGAAATGAGAGGTGCTAGAGAATATTATGCCAAGTGGTATTCAGTATTCTTGCATGAGGCTTTTGACGTAACACCTTCAAGAAGGATATTATAACTACTTCGATTATCTTCCTCCTTAGCTTGCTTTATTTTCTTGGGTAGAAAGCAATCTATTCTTCTACAAGTGGCTTTGTGATGCATCTTGGAGCTTCGATCGTGGATGATAGTGCTTCCTTTTGTGGATGTTACTATCAACTTAGCATCTATCCTATTTTTCTTATTGCCTTGAATATACTCACTATTATGCTGCATGTTCACCTTGGTAGGAGTAGAATATTGATGCTCTTTCTTTGTGGATGAGCTCTCTTCTATCTACGTAAATAAGCTTCTTCTTTTTGTCTTCATAAATGTCCTTGATAAGCTTGCTTTGATTTATGTAAATCACTTTGATGAGCTTCATTTTTCTTACAGGTTCATCCACGGAGAGTATGCCCTTTTGATGGTTGAATAGCATTAATATTTCAGCCCTTATTTGAATTGCTTTTCCTATACCTGTTTTACCTTTGAGGCACCTTCAAATCTACTCCTTTCCCTACATATGATTTATTGTAGAAGTGCAATACCATGTAACATTTACATGTATATAAAACTTTTTTTTATTGCACCTTTTCATGCACTCTTTTGTAGGCTTGAGATTCTAATTTTGTAGAAAATTTTATGAGTGCATTATGAAGGTTTTGAGGATGTCTCTTTGTATAGACTCCTTACCCTCTTTTCTTGGATATTTGATGGGGAATCCAAGCCTTGTAAATGCTGTAAAATAGAAGCTTTATTTTAGTTGCACTAATCCCTTTTGTGCTTTGGATTTAAGACTCACCAAGTCTCAATATTTGAAGTTTATTTTTGGTTAGCTTTTCTTTGATTATACTAACCAATTTCTATGGCTTCTATTGGCCACTAAGAGTTGCAATTTTTTATGCTTTAAGAGTGTCTTTAGACACTTGATGCAAACTAGATTTTGTACTTTTTTTTAATGCATAAAACTAGTTTATTTTGAGAGTAATAATAGTGCAAATAAATCTAACAAATTACACCTTATCACTCCAATCTACTCTCAAGAAAATGCACTTAATAAATTCATTGCAACTAATCAAGAATAATTTTAAATGAACCCTACAAATTCACTACAATTAGTATTGTAGGATTCAATATTTTTTTTTCTTTTCAAAGTAGATAATAGGTAGTTGATAGATAATTAATATTTGGAATCTAATCAACTCCTAGTGTGCAAATGAACCTCTAAAAGAAATATTTTTATTTTGCACTTCTGAAGACTGTAATTTAGATTGCAACTTTAATCTAGATTAAGGTACTTTAACAAATCTAAAAAGTAAGTCAATTAATGAATCTACTTGCACCAATAGTTGCTTACCTTTTTTTGAAAGCTTTTGTAGCTTCTTTGCCACTTATGTAGAGGATTTATATCTTGGTGTCTTAGATCACCAAGTTGCTGCCTTAAGTAAGATCTTGTAGCTCTTTATAGATTATTTCAAACAACTCATTATTCACCAAACTGTAGTCTCAAACATTATTTCACGAACCTAAGATTTGGTGACTTTGTTCTCCTCTTGTGGTATCCTCCTTATGCCATAGATTCGAAGAAGTCTATTTCTATGAAGAATTATCCTCTTGATACGGGAGGCAATATTCAATCTTCTAGTTCTGGCCAGCTTCTTCTGTCTTCAAGTCTTCTTGTCAAATTTTGAATTCAAGCATGATCTTCTTCTCAAGATTCTGAATTCAAGCAGAATCTTCTTCTCAAGATTTTGAATATATTGAGGTCTTCACTATATTATTCTTCTACTCAAATTTTGTACTCCTTGCCAAATTATACTCCTCTTGGGCTTGTTATCGGATGGTAACAATTATCCCAAGTCCTTCACTATCATGAGGTTATCCTTTTTAGTGGGCTTCTCTAGTGAGTTATTTTTAGCAAGTCTCTCCTAGCCTTTTAATGGATGCTCATCAAGACCTCACCAAGGTATTTGATATTTCAACTTATTTTGGTCTTCCTTTAGACCTTATCTTCAACCTTCTACTTTTGGAAGTGTTGGTGGTGAGATATTCTCCTGGATCTCTGATTCTGTTGCTTTTGGATTCAAGCAGGACTTTCCTAGTCCTTCTTCTTCTTCCTTGTCTGGGAGTTCTTCAATGAGATTTTCTCATGATATCTTTTGCTTCAGGTACTGGATTGATTATGAAGAGGCTACTCTTCCTAATTTTCTTATAGGAAGCTTTCTTGACTTACTGGATCTCCTTTACCTACAACAAAAATATTAGTACTAAAATCTACTGAATTAAGTACTCTCTTATGGAGTCTTCTTCAGGATAAAGGCATCTATGGCCTATTTTAGTATCAAGGCTTATGTGGCCTTTTTGAAGTATTCTATGGAATTTTATTTAATAACTAGGCTTTTTGTGGTATTTTCTTCAATATTAAGGCTTCTATAGCCTTTTATTCTAGATCAAGGCTTCTATGGCCTTTTTATTTTTATGAAGTTCTTCACTCTAGAAATGGAGATATCCTATCTCCTAACTTCACCATGATTCTTTTCCATAAGTTTCTTCTAAAGTATTCTCCTTTCTGCAACAATTAATATTTGCACTATGAAGGCACTTTGACCTTCAGCCAATGAAGTTGAGATCTCCTAGCTTTTTGTTGTAGTAGGTGTCCCAATAATCTGAGAATTAATTCTCTACAATAAAATAAACTTCAAGTAAATATTTCCAGACCTCTTAGATGAGCTTCACTAGTTGTTTCATCAAACTAGTGGATCAAACACTGAGTCCTAGTCTTCATGAGATTTTTTGCAACTCTGTGGAAAGACTCTATCCATATGCAATCTCAGTATTTTTGAAACTGAGATTTCATTCAGTCCTCATTTGTGGCTCTCGCTAATTATATCACCTAGAATATTTTAAGAAATTTTGACAGTAACTAGTCCAATGGTTCATCATAATGATAAAAAAATTAGGGTCAATGATAATGGTGATTTTTCTATTGATCTACCGTAGCTCTGATACCACTATTAGCTTTTGATACAATATGCAATGGTCGATAAAATTCACAAGATGCGGAATAATAAGAAAGAAAGTAAATCTATGAGATGACTGAAATATGCTATAAATAGAAATGATAAAAATGAGTACAATAGTAGCTATGGAGGAAATGAACACTCCATGATACAAGCTACTACTCAATTACTGAGCTCTAAGCTTATAGCTCACACACACTACACTACTGTCTATCCTACCCTACTTTAATCCTACACTACTATATTATCTCTTTTATATCTATGGCCCTTTATATAGGAAGATAAGTTCCTTGGCCAACACTCTACCTAGTTGTACAAGTGGACACCTTACACATTACAACTTGCACATTGACACTTGTGCATTTATTACATTGCATGAAGTAACTAGATAACTTCCCCTTAAATTAATCTAATGTCCTAAGTATGTACCAAGGAAGGTACATTTACATTCCCTAAATAATGTAATATAAGCTATTTCTAACACTCGTGGTTAATCAAGTCACACATAGCACTGGTTGGGCTGAAGTTGTAAAACTGGTTGGGCTTATGTGACATTCACACTTCCAAATTACTGGGAGATGTGAAAACTAGTAAATGGTCCTTTGTATAACACATAGAAGCCAAGATTAGGTGCAGTGTATGTAAATAGTCAATATTGATGTAGGTCCAAGGGAATTTTGATTGAATAAATTCCCCAAGGTTGCAGCCCCTAGCTAAAGGTAAAGGTTACATTGTGATTGTGCAAACTCTTCTATGCAATTAAGTATGTTGTAATTTGTTCGCTGATTGATTTGTTGACCTTTATTTTGGCATGTTCACAAGATTAATTGATGCAAATGATCGATGTGGCTCAATATCTAATTACTTTCTATTTTATTCTGTAGGTTTGCATTGGTGCCAAGAGTGAGCAACAATCAAAGCTAGCAACAAGAAAAATAAGAGTTGAACCTATAGCCTTTTCTCAAATATGGGTTCAATGAACTTAATGATAATATCATGTCACTTGTTCTGGCATATAGTAATGATGATGTTGTATTTGATTCCAGTTACATTTGAATATTTCTCTGTAATACATCCCAAATTTATTTCAATTAATGCTCAAGTTTGGAGATTCAAAAAGTTGTTTTTATACCTGGTCTGATTTTGCATTGGTCAGGTGTATTTCTAAATTTTGTATATTCAAATATAGCAATATTATATTCTTGTATATTTGATAGAGATTTCTGATACGAGGAGTATTTTTTCAATAGTATGCTAGAATTATCCAAAAGCTAGGATTTCTTGTGCAGTTCAAGGTATCATGCCTGTGAAACATTTGATCTGCTAGTATCAGTAATAGAATCATTTGATTTTTTTTTGTTGAAAGTGACTTATATGATATTTATTAAATTTTTGGGGTCTAATTTTGCTGAGCTATAGGACTTTAAGATCCAGAATATTGTGAGATCCTGTGATGTCAAATTTCCAATAAGGCTGGAAGGACTTGCATATTCCCATGGTGCTTTCTCAAGTGTATGTTGTTTATACAATTGTTAGCAAGTTTGGAACCCACTAGGTGTTACATAGTTATTTTGATATTTCATATTTATTTCTGCAGTATGAGCCAGAATTGTTTCCAGGATTGATTTATCGAATGAAACAACGTAAGATTGTTTTGCTCATATTTGTGTCTAGAAAGATCGTCCTTACTGGAGCAAAGGTGCATATTCCACATTCTATCATATATTTTGTTTCCTGTGCTTTTAGAAATTTTCTTTATTATTTAGGAGCCAGTGAGATATAAAGCTTAAATTTTTCATTCATGTAGGTAAGGGATGAGACATATACAGCTTTTGAGAACATATATCCAGTTTTGACAGAATTCAAAAAGGTCCAACAATGGTGAGTTCCAAACATATTTAAATTTTAGGAATATGGCATATTATCTTAGACATTTATATATATAGCTCTCTTTGTTTATTTGGAGTGGTGTGAATATCAGTGTCACTGACTAGAAGTTACCTTTTTTTGTCTATAGACATGTCATATTTTATCTTAGACTGAGCTTGCGCATGGATCATGGATATGGAGATAGTTGTTGGCAACAACCCTGACCTGTTGAATGTGATCACCTAAATTTATTGGTTTCTAATTTATAGAGGCCTTAGGCCACTTATAATTCCAAGAATTAGAGAATATGTAGCAGATAGCATGTGCCCATTGTATATTTTGGCTTGTCCCAGACTTGTTCTATCCAATATTGCATCAAATGGATTCATTTTGTTTCTTCCTCTACTTTGATGGGCAAATATCTCCTGCATTGTGTACTTTACCTCAAAAATAATTACTGATGCTTGCTATACTACTTGTAATGGTCCCTATTGAAGATGATATTATACATCCCCCCTGCTCCCTTACTCTTCAATCTTAAAAATTGGAGCAAGACTATATCGACAAAGATGACAAGTAGTGTGGGAAAACAACTACATATATATGCAATCAGAATGAAAAGCACGACCGTATTTGGTACAAGGATATCCAATAATGTTAGATTGCAAAATTTACACAAATTTATATTAAATATTAGAAATTCTAGATTGATCCAGAGTTTATATAGACTGTCATAGTGTGCTCTTACTGCAAGTTGCAAATGAAGCCTACCAACTCTACTTATCGTTGGCATTATGTGATTCACTATTTTAAATGGCATCGATGCATGGAACATTT
Organism: Wollemia nobilis; assembly: GCA_028583015.1. NCBI lineage: Eukaryota > Viridiplantae > Streptophyta > Pinopsida > Araucariales > Araucariaceae > Wollemia > Wollemia nobilis. The sequence continues at coordinate 12,476,534 of JAQPPZ010001106.1, forward strand.
ATTGGGTTACTAGAGTTCGAGGTGGATAAAGAGGTAGGAGGAGGTCCTTGAAGTTATGTTTATCTACTAGTGGCTTTACAATGGATGATTCTTTATGCATCAACTACAGTGGCAATGATAGGAAGCTCCACATTTTGATGTTTATATGGCTTACCCATGACCACATTGGTCTCTATGTAGAGCTATCTATAAGACTCCTTACACATGGCTATATTTGTGTCTTGTTTCTTTCCACTCCTCTCAACAATGATAAGATCAAACCTCTCTTGGTAGGTGAAGTGCAGTTCATGGAGCTAAAATTGTCATTCGTTGAAGGGCTGCTCGTGGGAAAAAAATACAGTGGATCTCTGAATACATCTCATGCTACTTTTTGATAAAGTTATGGATGAATTGGAAAAGTTATTCAAACATATCCTCCATTAAAATTGATCAGAGTGCATTCTATTGGACTTTTTCCAATGGTGGAATCCAAAAGCTGCTACCAAATTAGGAATATCCATTGTATTTTTCCATATGTTTGGCACCACATTTTATAGCTATGTCATCCTTCTGGCCAAAAGGGCCAAGGTAGAAATCACAACCCAAGATATGAAGAAACCTCCTCCAAATTATACATCGTCAATAATCTCATGGAAGAGTTTCAAGGTGGAGGGTTGCTACAGAGCACACGATTCCACTAATATAAGTTATCTAAAGTGCGACCTTAGATGCTACGAAGGATATTATACAATAGCCAATGAGATTTGATATATATATATATATATATATATATATATATATATATATATATATATATATATATATATTTAAAAGGTCACCCTAATATGGCGGTTTTAAACCACCCTCTTAGGGATTTTTATATTTTTTTAAAGTCACCTTTATATATATATATTTTAAAGTTATTCTAAGAGGGCAGTTTAAAACAGTTCTTGTAGCATAAGAGGGAAATTTTACACCACCCTATTAGGCTATGAGGGTGGTTTTAAACCACCCTATTAGACCCTAAGAGGGTGGTTTTTTGAGGTGCTTTTTAGCCACCATTGTATGGGTGCATACTTTTAACAATACCCTCATAGATGGCGGTTGAATAATTCCCATTAAAGGCCTTTAAGGATGGTTAAAAATTGTTGTTAAAGATCTATTTTGATGTAGTATTTCTTCAATTTGACCTTTTCTATCTCTAGTATTCAATATTCTATGAGGAGTTCCTTCTTGATTATCCTCAATATTCAATCTCCAATGGTGCCTTTTTCTTGGATCTCCTCAATCTTCAATGTCTACTTTTCTACAACAAATAACTAATCCCTACACGAGGAATGCCCATAGGATTTTAGCCAAGGAAGGTGAAATTCTTCTCTATCTATTGTAGGAAGCTTCCCAAATTCTAAGATTTAATTTTTTGCAACAAGAAACTTATATAGTAGTAACTGAATGTATTAAAATCTTTAGAATTCTAAAATGAATAAACTTCACTAGTTATTCTCTAAACTAGTGGAAAGAATTATGTGTTGAGTCCTAGTCTTCACGAGTTCTCCCTCAACCCTATGGAAATACTCTAGACAATCTGTAATCTATAGTCTTCTTCAGTCTACCAATTTCTCCAATAGGACCTCCTTCTTGGGTCTCTCAATATCCTCAATATCAAGGTCTATCTTCAAGACCTAAAATCTCCTTCTATTCCAAATTTGTTCTTGGAACAAGTAAATATTGAAACTTCTCTAGTTTTCCTTTCCAGAGGTAATATCCTTAACTTCACTGGTTTCTCCTTCACCAATAAAAATATCCTTTGTAACTTTAGAACACGTGCAAGTCAAAACCTTGTTGTGGCTCTAATACCACAATTAGCTTTTGAAGCTTAATGCTTAAGATAAAATTCACCAAAATATCAATAATAAAGTTACAATATAATATATATAATAATAGCAATATTCTAGAAGTATATAAATTAGAAATAACTTCAACAATCACTCATAAAATTACCATTAATAAATTCTCACGAAAATGGTACAATAGCTTAAATTAATATTCTATCATGTCACACCATGTCACATCACCTCACATATACACATACACTACATATATAATGTAATGTGACTCTGCATATGGAGCACTCTTGGCCTTCACTCTTCTAGAGACTCTTCCACTTCCTATTCTATGGACACATGTGTACATGGACAACTATGCACATTTAGAATACCAAAATACTTTGCATACTAATAATACTTGTGCACTTATCACGTTTTGCATAAAGTAAATCATAACTTCTAATATAGAATACTTTTTATAATCTAAGGATATACCCAAGGTGGTACATTAGCATGTGCCAAATAATGTAATATATACCAACACCTTTAGCCTATGAAGAAAAAGTAGATCAAAACATAGAGGACATAGTACAACATGTTCAACATATTTTCAAGGAATCATCTATTCAGTATGATCTTCATTTAAGGAATAACATTCTTGATGAACATAAGGAATGTATCTCATTAGATTTTAAATCCTCTCTTGAAGTACCATGCACCATTTAGGAGAAAAAATTGGTAAAGAAAATACAATTTTAGAAGTTAATACCTCTACCATTAATAAGGAAATACCAAAAAATGAGTAGGACAAGTCAAAAGCTTTTGTAGTAGAGCTAGGAGAGGATAAATATGATGATTTTTTTTGTGAAAGAATATTAATAAATAGAATAATAATACCTAATCCTAATACAGGAAAGGAAAAAGAGGAAAACCCTCAAATTATAAAGCAAGATCTAGGGAAGCAAGAGCAAACATAGAGAAAGGAACACAAACTAAGTTGGTTGAACTTATCTTTACCAAAAAAAAATGATATTGATAATACGTAGGCAAGGCCAATAGCCCCTAATGAGACATGATTATAATATCATGAAATATAAAGGGTGATAATACCCCCTCAAAGTAGAGGTTTATCTGAGACCTATGTTTAAGTAATAAGCTTGATAGTCTTTGTATACAAAAAACTAAAATGATAAAAGAAGTTTCAAAAAATATGAAAGAAACATGGGGAATATGTGAATGGGATGCTATGAATTTTGAAGGAGTGATAGGACAAATTTTAACTTGTTGAAATCCTTCTATAACATCCTATGTAACCATTCATAAAACTAGGCATTGGATAGCCTCTTTAGTCACTTACTAGTTTGTAGATATTCATTTCATCCTTATCAATGTCTATGGACCTACAACTCAGTCAACTAGATTAGAATTTTAGAGTGGGATTTAAGCCTTCATGAGAAGTAAAGACCAAGAAACCTGATTCATGACCATAGGGGATTTTAATACCATAACCAAGCTGGATGAAAAATTTGGGGGAATTAGGAAATTAACCCAAAGTATGAGAGATTTCTCAACTTTTATTCAAAAAAATAGTCTATGGGAGGTTTTGTTTAAATAATACAACTATGCATGGACCAATAATAGGAGAGTCTAGAACCTAATAGAAAATAATTAGATAGATGCATACTCTTAGATCATTGTCTAGATGAAGGAACTTGTGCTAAAATTAATACCTTAACAAGGATTGGTTCAGATGACTAGCCAATAAGAGTTAAAATGGTGGTAAGTGAATTAAAAAATATTATATTTTAAATATGAGTAGATGTGGGAAGACCATACTAATTTTTTTGATATGATATCATACACATGGAATTATTTAGGAAATGGTGGGTTGCATGCTCTTCCAAAATAAATTAAATCTATGACATCTAGATTGAAAGAATGGAACAAGAACACTTTTGGAAATATTTTTGAGAAGAAAGAAGAACTAAAATATGAACTTTCAAAATTCTAAAAAGGTGATCATAATAATACAATATCAGAGGAAATAGAGTTGCTTAGTGAATATCATAATATTTTTAGTAATGAAGAGAAATTATGGAGATTAAAATCAAGACAAACTTGGTTAAAAGAAGATAATAATACAAATTTTTTTTATAGGATGACTATAGTACAAAGATCAACATTCAGAATTAGTAGAATTAAATCAATATAAGTCATTTGGATTGAAGATCAGAGTGAAATTAGAAAAGAAGAAAAGTCTTTTTATCAAAAAATTCTAGGATAAGAGGAGACTAAAGTTCTTAATGATAAACTTATTCAAGATGTACCTTTAGTGAATGAAGACAATAGGAAACTAATGGAGCCTATTACTCTACAAGAAGTTCATTTATCTCTTTTCTTTTTTAATAAGGATAAATCCCCAGGTCCAAATGGGCTCTCTATAAATTTTTACCAACATAGTTGGGATATAGTGAAGGATTCTTTATTGGTGGCAATGGAATAGTCTAGGATAAAATAATACATACCTTATTAAATAAATGCAACATATCTTACCATTATTCCAAAAAGAAGGATGTTGAATTGTTTGATTCTTTTAGACCCATAAGCCTATGTAATATGGCATATAATATTATCTCCAAAGTGATGGTGAATCGATTAAGACCATTGTTAGACAAAATTATTTCAAAAGAGCAAGGAGGATTTGTGAAAGGGAGACAAATTTTGGATGGGATCATAGTAGCTCGTGAAGTTATACATTCAATAACTTTAAGAAAAGAGAAAGCAATGATCTTAAATATTGATATGAGTAAAGCCTATGATAGGGTTAAATGGGATTTTATTTTTAGATTTTTAGAAAAAACTAGGTTTGGGAAGAAATGGGTTAGATGAAATAAAACTTATGTCTCTACGGTTTCTTATTCAGTGTTGGTCAATGGGTTACTAACAAAATAGTTCAAAGCCAAGAGAGGCCTTAGACAAGGAGATCCTCTATATCCTTATTTGTTCATTATTATGGTAGAGGTTTTGAGTAGAAACTTAAATAAGACTTACAAAGATGTGCTTATAAGTGGACTTAATATTAGTAATAACATCGACAACATCACCCATCAATAGTTTGTAGATGATACACCCTTTTTTGGAAGGGCAAGGATAAATGAAGTCATAGCTTTGAACAAATTTTTAAAGGAATACGAAAGAGCATTAAGGCAAAAAATTAATAGGAAAAAATCCAAAATTTACTTCCTTAACACTCCAGTTAATATCAAAGCAAGAATTTACAGGCTACTTCAAATGGAGGAGGTAAATTTAGCAAACAATTATCTAGGGATGCCTTTATTTGAGGGGAGAATGAGGATGGAATTATGGAATCCAATTATAATTAAAGTTCAAAATAAAATTCTAGCTTGGAAAGGTAGATGGTTATCATTAGTAGGGAGAGTGCAATTAATTAAGTGTCTTATAGGCCATTCCAAAATATTATATGTCATTGTATACTATGCCAAAATCAGTTGAAAAAAGTTTAATATTTATTATGTGATTCTTTTTATAGTCAAGTTTACATGATAAAAGGAAATTTCCTTTGGTGAAATGGATCAAGGTATGTGATGATAAAAATATGGGAGGTCTTGGTTTAAGAGTTCTTGCAAATGCAAACTTAGCTCTCAAGGGAGAAGTAATCTAGATATTGTACAAAGAGAGTCCAAGAAAATGACCCAAGTTCAATATTTACTGCACTCTCTCTACCAAATGGTTCTACTCTTTGATTAAAGGTTTAAGATGGGTGGTGCGAAATGGATAAAATTTTTCTATTTGGATGGATGCTTGGTGTGATAAAAAACCACGCAATTTAGATCCAATTTTGAAAACTTGGATGAGATTGCTCCAAGATAAATATGGTGATAAGGTTTCAAACATTTTGTACAAGGATCAGGAAAGAAGATACAAATGGAAAGAATAGTTTTTTACAAGTATACACGACATTGATGCTAGGAGGCAATTGAGTAGAAAGATAAAAATTATGATTATTTCAAGGGGAGCCAAGGATTAATTAACTTGGAAGTTGAATAGCTCAGGAGAATACACAACAAGAAGTGGATATAATGTAAAGCACCAACACAATAGTAATATCACTAGAATATGGAGAGATATTTGAGATAACCCAAGTATTTCTAAAGATAAAATGCTTGTTTGGCTAGTAGGTCATAGAAGCTTTTTATCCTAGGATAAACTTATGAAAAGGGGTTTTCACAACCCCTCTCAATGTGTTCTTTATAAAAAGGAGGAGGAGAGTATAGACCATCTCTTGGGACATTGCTCAATAGTGTGGAAACTATGGTAATGGATTCTTAGTATGTTTGGTAAATTCATGGTGATGAAAAGTAGAATTACAGATTGGTTAAAGCAATGGTACAACACTTATAGAAGTGAGGCTTTACAAAAAATATGGGATATATCAAAATATACAATACTTTAAACTATATGGCTATAAAGGAGTGAAAGAATATTTAAATGAAAGGAAAGAAGTTTAGAATTAATGAAAAGGAAGATATGTTTAGCCATAGAGAAGTCTAAACCAACCCTATCAACTCACCCAATCCCTAATTTGGAAGTAGTAATTAAATGGAATTATGATGTTGGTTACAAGAGAAGAAAAAATAAGGCAAAGAATATAAAGTAGAAACCACCATATGTGGAGTGGCTTAAACTGAATTTTGATGGAGCATCTAAAGGAAATCCAAGACCAATAGGAGCTAGAGGAATAATTAGAAATAATAGAGGAGAGATTTTATCTCATTACACTTTCAATAGTGTATTTAAGACAATAATGAAGCTGAAGCTTGGATGGATTTAGAAGGGTTAAAAATATGCAAACAAATAAAATGGAACAAAATATAGATGTAAGGTGATTCTCTCATAGTAATAAATGCAATTTTGTAGAAATAAAAGGCTCCATGGAACATACAAGAGATAATTATGAAAATTCAAGATCTTGATAAAGAGTTTGAATAAATCAGGTTTACACATACATTAAGGGAAGGAAAAATATATGTATATATGCTAGCCAATAGAGGGGTTTTGATTGAGAATCATGAAGTTAAATTATTTTTTCCATGGTTAGAGGAAGCAGTAAGTTTAGCTAAAGCTGACAAGAAATTGTTGACTGCTTGAATCAAATAATGATTAAGTTTTACTTTAATATTTTTCATTCGTAATATCTACTTTATTTTACAACAATATTGTGTTTTCATCTAAAATATTTATTATCATTTTTGTGGCTACACTTGTGTTTCAAGAAGGAAACTAGCAATCCAGATTTGGTAAAGCGGACTATGATAATGCAATGTTTTGAAAATATTACTCTACTAAGATGTAATTCATAGATAGTAGAGGTGAAGTTTGGTATTATGAAGGATGCTATAGAAATTTTTTAATAAGGATGCTGAATTTTGGAATATTTGTATTCATATAGAAAATTGAAAAGATCTAGAAAATGAAAATAAAGAATTCAAATATTTTATGTAAAATGATGTAGATTTCTAGCTATAACATCTCAATTGAGATGAGAAGTGTATCTATTTATAAAATCTCAAGCTCTAAATAAGAGAGTTGTAATTTATCAAGGGTAGGGGACCCAAGTACAACCCCTTATTATCTAGCCAAAAAAATTGTACTATAGATGAACTTGAATCCCTTATGCTATCTCCATTATCACACATGACCCTTGCATGTCTATTTAAATCCTATAACCAAGAATATTGGAACTTGGATATGATTTTTGAGATTTATTTTTGAAAAGTAGGATATTTATTCCAAAAGCCATAGATTCTAGCAAGTAATGGTAGGATAAGTCCTATACACTTTAAATATTTATTTTTGTAACAATGAATCTAATCTTTTATCAACTCTTCCCATGTTGATGAAACAACCCAATTTATTCTCTTTTTTTTAAGTGTGCCTAAATGGTGTAAGTTAAGGAACAATGAAGAATTAGATGATTTGATGTTTTTATCTCCTCCATATGTAAAGTATGTCTAAATTGTTTTTGGTCTCATATTCTTTGTAAATTGTCACCCATAAGAATTTTGCTTTGGATTGCTAACCAAAGGAATGTTGAGGCCTTATGGTGGGCCTTAAGTGTTGGACATTTTGAGTCCTTAAGTCAAATTTGTCATTGATGTCAAGAAATGAAGTCATAATTAAATGTCAAGGAAATTGTCAAGAAACAAAGTTGTCAAGAGTTGTTATTGATCTCCAAAAATAAGCCACTGATGATGTCAAAGGTCAAGAGGAATAAAGCAGAGGTTAAAGGCAAAAGGGCTCCATAATATTTTTTATTATGTGGAAGCATAAGTTAAAATATTTTTCATAAAAACCCAAGGAAGACTATTGCAAAGCTAAAATAAGGTTTAATATTTATTTAATAAAATATTTAAATTCAAAGTGAATTTAAATTTAATTATTTATACCAAGGTGTACAATGGAATATGGTCTTAATAAAACCAAAGGGTTTTTAAGAATTAATTTATAAAATTTAAATTCAAATGAATTTAAATATTTTATAAATTAATAAGCTCCAAAGGAAATTCGAGGGCCGACGTCTAATAAGGTTGGAGGTAATTTGAGCGTCGACGTATAATAAGGTTGGAGGTAATTCGAGCACCAACGTGTTTACATAAAGGAGGGAAAGGACTATATAAACCATGCCCTAAGAGGTATTTTAATTATCATTGCTCGAACGTTTTAATGTATGCAAATTTGAATTGAAGAGCTCATGCGAAAAAGGGAAGCAAATCCTGTGTTTTATATGCTAGAGAATAAGGAAAAAAATGAAAGCACTACAAAATTGGGAGCCATCTGGGTAGTTGGTCAAAGTGTTTGAGGTGCCAAGTGACCTGCATTCGAAATGTGGCAGCAACAAATTCTAGTGTTTGCGTTGGTGTTGGAAGCACCAAGGGAACGGTGCATGTTTTGCTTGTCAAAGAGGGGAGGTTTATTGAGCACGTGGTGCTCTCCACTCCCCAAGAAAGAACCTATCTTGTGATATAGTTGGATCCATGGCTAGGGCTTTGGGTGAAGGCTGCATTGTGAGTTTGATTCCCACCAAGGCCAAGGTAATAAAATTTGTGATTATTTTTTTATATTGCCTAAATTTGACATGAGGTCTTTAGGGAGTTAAAAGGGTTGCTTAAAAGATTTTTATTTTGATAATTGATCTTTTGAAATTTGGAGGAATGAGGTGCTTGCTTTAATTTTAAATAAAGTGTTGGTGTCACATTGAGTTGTTGAATTTATAAAAGGATAAAGGGAACTTATAAGCATTGAGTTATTTTTAAAAGAAGAGTGCATTGAATATTATTTTAGTTGGGGAGATCATAAGGTGTAAGCAGTATATTAATTTTTGTAAATGTTGATTAATGATTTCTTAAAGGTGGAGTGATAAGGTGTATATTTATCTTGATACTTACATTGTATTTTGAGGAAGATTATTATCTAATAATTTCTTTGAGCTTGGAAAAAGAGTGTTTATGTTTTTGAAATAAAGAGTTGCTGTTAAAACCTTGTTCTATAAGAATTTTTGTTGAAGTCATTGGTAGTGTGAAGAACTTGAACTAAGGATTGAGTATCATTGCTATGTGAAGATTATTTTATAAGTATTGTTGTTGAAGTGAGTTTTTGAGCAAAGAACTTAAACTAGAGTTTGAAAAGAACATGAGTATCATTGTTATGTGAGATTTGATGTTGAGAATTATTGGAAACATTTTGAGTTGAGTGATCATAAGCTTGGACTAGGGTTTGTAAGCAAGGGTTGTTTCATTGAGTGTTTGGTTGAGTAAAGTTGGTTGAACTTGTTGGTCATCAAATCTGCCTAGGAAAGGATTTTGGGTAAATGTATGCGCCCTAGACCTGGACCAACATTGAAAGGCCAAAGGGAAGAGATGCCCCTCATGCCAATATTCGGAGAAAGGCTAGCTCCTATGCTAAACTACTTTGGTGTTTTGAGATAAGGGTGCAGGAAATGGATAAACAGAGTAAGGGTTAGAGAAATAAATAAAAAGGGGTAAGGGAAGAGAGATCGGTGATTTTAAGTGGGAGAGAACAGGAAGCACGATCACTCACTAACAACTTGAATAGCAGTAAGGAACACCAAGAATAAATAAAAGAAATGCCATATTAACCTTCCTATGTATTCTCTGGGCAAGCTCACAAGGATTCTCCTTCTCCATTTCATCAAAATTAAGGGTTTAGAGTAAAGACGATTAGGAAAAGTGAATGTAATAGAAACCACAACCCACCAGGCAGCATAAAAGAAAACCAATATAGCATTTTTCCTCTCCTATGTATCCTTCAGGCGAGTTTCAGGGTGCAGTCCCCAATCGCACATCGGATTTAGGATTTAGAGTCTCAGTATACAAATGAAGAAAGACAAAAGAATCAAGCATAGAAGGCAACATAAAAGAAAGGAATTGAGCCCAAAGCTCTTTAGTATTAATCGTAGGACATCAAGTTACAGTAGCTTTCTAGCAGATAGTTCCCCCCTTTCTTACATTACAATGCCTGGGTTTTTATAGAGGACCCGACCCTCTAAGTCATTATTACGTAGAATGGTGAAGTATACTATTGAGATTTGAGAAGTCGGGTCCTCGCGACCCTCGTGACTGAGCTTTCAAATCCATTACCAGAACTAGCAACTGTGATCGAGTCAACCACGAACATATGCATTGATGAGTCATCTGAGTGTCCTTGGTTTTTGGGTGCAATTCTTGAGTGGCCACCATGCTTGCCGAGCTCTCCTTCAAGGACTGAAACTTTGCTTCCAATTGCCAAAAAATGAGCAACGAGCTTACTGGGCAAGTAAAAATGCATTTATGACTTGATCGTCTTGGGAAAATACCCGACTTGGAGCGCATGCCCCTTTTGAGTCGCGAAAAAGCAACATGTCGCGACATCGCGACATTTCTATGTCTTCAGTTTGGTTCCTCTTCTTGCATCACAAAAATATGACATGTCATGAAATCACGACATTTCTATGTCTTTGTATTATTTTGTTGCTTTCGATCGTGAAAATGCGACATGTCACGATATCGTGACGCTTTATCTTTCTTGCGCTTTCTCCTCGTTTTTGGTCATGAAAATGCGACATGTCGTGATATCGTGACACTTTTCCTTCTTGCGATTTCTCCTCGCTGTCGGCCATGAAAATTCGACATGTCACGATATCGTGACACTTTTCCTTCTTGTGCCTTCTCCTCGCTGTCGGTCATGAAAATGCGACATGTCACGATATCGCGACACTTTTTCCTTCCTACGCCTTTTCCTTGCTGTCGACCGCAAAAATGCGACATGTCGCGATATCGCGACACCTTTTGTCTTCTGCTCTTCCTCCTTGCTTTCAGTCATGAAAATGTGACATGTCACGATATCGCAACAATTTTTCCTTCCTGCACCTTTTCCTTGCTGTTGGCCGCAAACATGCGACATGTCGTGATATCACGACACTTTTTCCTTTTTGCGCTTCTTGTCACTCTGAGTCACGAAAATGCGACATGTCACGATATCACGACACTTTTCTTCTTTTGGTCTTCCTCTTTGCTTTGGGCTGCAAAAATGCGACATGTCACGATATCGCGACACTTTTATCCTTCTTGCGCTTCTTGTTGCTTTGAGCCACGAAAATGTGACACGTCACGATATCACGACACTTTTCATTTCTTGCACTTTCTTGTCGCTCTGAGCCATCGAAATGTGACATGTTGCGATATCGCGACACTTTTTCCTTCTTGCGCTTCTTGTCGCTCTAAGCCGTGAAAATGCGACATGTCGCGATATCGTGACATTTTTCTTCTTTTGGTCTTCCTCTTTGCTTGGGGCCGCAAAAATGCAACATGTTGCGATATCGCGACACTTTTATTTCTTGCTCCCACTTGTCGCTCTTGACCGCAAAAATGCAACATGTCATGATATCACGAAACCTTTTCTTTCTGGCTCCTTCTTGTCACTCTGAGCCACAAAAATGCAACATGTCACGATATCACGACACCTTTTCTTTCTGGCTCCTTGCCCCTATCAGCTATGAAAATGCAACATGTCATGATATCGTGACACTTTTTCCTTGGCGAAGCTATCTTCTTTGGCCTGTTTGGCAACGAAGCTCTTCTTCTTCATTCTGTGTACAAGGGGGTGGCAGGGAAAGCCAAAATTGCTGCAACACTTACAACAAAAAGAAATACTTTTGCAAAAGGAAAGACTATACAAAATTTTGATTTTGATTTTGATTTTTTCTACCCCTTGTGCAATGTGACAAAATTGTCAACATTCTTGGCGGCTCGCGGGGCATTTAGCTTGTCTGAATGCATATATCCCAAGCCTTTATCTATTAGGCAACAAAGTCATTCCCATTGTTCTCTTCTCTAACCATCCACTGACAACATATTTTTTTTTTTGTTTGTGCCTAAGCTCCTAAGCAACACTTAGTGCTTTTGGCACTTATTTACTAGCCGGGCTATGTACAGTATTTACACAAAATTTTGTGCCATGATTGGCATGCCGCCACCATAAATCCAGCTTTGGGTGCCTATCCGATGAACCTGTAATGTTCGAACCAGATCTGATTGAACTTCAGTTGATCTTTGAAGTCTGGCTGGCCTCTTCCAAAAGTTGTCCATGTTGCAAACAGGAAGCAACGTAGTGAGTTGTCGCTCCTACCAGTACTTGTACTATTGATGAAATATGTGGTGAAGAAGTTCGCTGCATGAGGGGCCTCTTGGGGTACTGGTCGTAGTGGGGGCTGAAACCAGTACCAAAATACCAAAGAATTTACTAACTGTGGGCTAGGTACAGGTTCTTCCATCCTCCTGATGTGGTAACAGGGTTCCTCCGGCAAAGAGTAATATTCCAAGATCTCTTCAGGTTTAGCTTGATGAGACATGCTTAATGGATTCTGGCTGAGTACTTGTGTGCCATCCCGTGGGACACAAAAAGGGTACAAAAATATGCCCTCTTCATTCTTAGGCTCTACCACTTGAGCCTGTTCTTCTCCTTGGCCCATCTTCTGATGGAGACTGCAAGCAACCATATTGTTCATTGTTGGGGCAAATATTGCATATTACAATCATTGGACTTGGAAGAAATTTACCTCTTGAGCTCCAAACGACTGCATTTCAGGTCTCTCCTCAGTATGAGGAATCTACCATGGTGAATACTGTGCAAGATAGACAAGAGCAGCCAATATTGGAGAAAGTGATGGAGTTTACCCACACTGCCACTTTCTAGATAGGAGCAGGAGCTACTCTGCTTGTACTGCTTCCTCAAATATTTTATGAAATATTCATTCACTTTATTGCAGTAAGATGAGGCCCATGCCCGGGTGAAGAGCCCAAAAATAGATGAGGTGGGCTTGGGCGGGCATCGGTTGGATCTCCCTTAGAATTCTCTTCCAAATTCTGCAGAATCAGACATTAAAGTCCGTGATGCTCTCCAGAGGTGCTTTCATGATGGTGAAGAGGTACATCAAAAGCTATAAGGGATCCTGAGAGCCATCAAATGTTTTGAATAGCGCTCTGGCTAAGTCATCCCATGAGAAGATGTTTTTACGCCCGAGCAGTCTGTACCACTGCAACGCCCTTCCTTCCAAAGATAGAACCAAAAGTCTGATCATGACATCCTCATGGATTATGTCATGGAGGGGCGCTAAAGCAACAACATCTTCAAGGTGCTCTCAAGCCATTCCCTTAGTGCCATTGTATTTCATCACTATCTTCAAGGCACTTTTAGGAATTTTATGGTAACTTTGGAGATTTAGAGGGCCACGATCATCCCAGCTGGGATAGCATACCCTATCCATTATAGCAATGGCCTGCAGATATCATAGTTCTCACCACTAAGTCAGAGTCACCAGGTGAACATAATTTTCTCTTCTTGTGAGGTCAAGGCTACTCACCGAACCTTGATTCCTTCGAGGTATCTTCTTTTAGATTTAAAAGGCACCTACGATCAAGAAATTTGGATCTTCAACTCAATCAAAGTCCCCAGGTGATTTTTCTAGATGGAGGCAATCCAGAGATTCACCAAACTTGGGCTTCCTTTAAAATATGGGGACTTTTAGCATGAAGGCATAGGTTTATGTACCGATCTCTATGACTTAAAGATTTTTGGGTTGAACAGAGTCGCTAGATGCTAAGAGTATTTTGGTAATGAAAGAATTGGTTCTCACTACCATTAGTCAGGTGAGACTGACCGGGTCACACCAGGAACTGGTTAGAAATATCGGCCTCGATGAAGATGGGTTTGAGATTTGTGCTTAAAATATGGGACCTTGGTCCCATCGGGTGTGCCAAAAACTATTGGTAATCAAATTTGCCTAGGAAAGGATTTTGGGTAAATGTATGCACCCTAGACCTGGACCAACATTGAAAGGCCGAAGGGAAGAGATGCCCCTCGTGCCAATCTTCAAAGAAAGGTCGGCTCCTATGCTAAACTACTTTGGTGTTTTGAGATAAGGGTGCAGGAAAGGGATAAACAGAGTAAGGGTTAGAGAAAGAAATAAAAAGGGGTAAGGGAAGAGAGATCGATGATTTAAAGTGGGAGAGAATAGGAAGCACGATCACTAACTAAAAACTTGAATAGCAGCAAGGAAAACCAAGAATAAATGAAAGAAAAACCATATTAACCTTCCTATGTATCCTCTGGGTGAGCTCACAACGATTCTCCTTCTCCCTTTCATCAAAATTTAGGGTTCAGAGTAAAGACGATTAGGAAAAGTGAATGTAACAAAAACCACAACCCACCAGGCAGCATAAAAGAAAACCAATATAGCATTTTTCCTCTCCTATGTATCCTTTAGGCAAGTTTCAAGGTGCAGTCCCATATCACACATTGGATTTAGGATTCAGAGTCTCAGTATACAAATGAAGAAAGAAAAAAGAATCAAGCACAAAAGGCAGGATAAAATAAAGGAATTGAGCCCAAAGCTCTTTAGTATTAATCGCAGGACATCAAGTTACAACAACTTTCTAGCAGATAGTTCCCCCCTTTCTTACATTACAATGCCTAGGTTTTTATAGAGGACCCGACCCTCTGAGTCATTATTACATAGAATGGCAAAGTATACTCTTGAGATCTAAGAAGTCGGCTCCTCGTGGCCCTCATGACTAAGCTTTCAAATCCATTACCAAAACTGGCAACTGTGACTGAGTCAATCGTGGACATATGCATTGATGAGTTGTCTGAGTGTCCTTGGTTTTTGGGTGCAATGCTTGAGTGGCCACCATGCTTATCGAGCTCTCCTTTAGGGACTGACACTTCACTTCCAATTGCCAAAAAATGAGCAGCAAGCTTACCAGGCAAGTAAAAATGTATTTATGATTTGATCGTCTCAAGAAAATACTCGGCTTGGAGCGTGTGCCCCTTTTGAGTTGTGAAAAAGCAACATGTCACGATATCACAACATTTCTATGTATTCAGTTTGGTTCCTCTTCTTGCATCGCAAAAATATGACATGTCATGAAATCATGATATTTCTATGTCTTTGTCTTCTTTTGTTGCTCTCGGTTGCAAAAATGTGACATGTCGCAATATCACGACGCTTTATCTTTCTTGCGCTTTATCCTTGCTGTCAGTTGTGAAAATGCGACATGTCACGATATCACGACACTTTTCCTTCTTGTGCTTTCTCCTTGTTGTCGACCATGAAAATGTGACATGTCGCAATATCGCGACACTTTTCCTTCTTGCGCTTTCTCATCGCTGTTGGTCATGAAAATGTGACATGTCGTGATATCGTGAAATTTTTTTCCTTCCTACACCTTTTCCTTGCTGTCGGCCACAAAAATACGACATGTCACGATATCATGACACCTTTTGTCTTCTGCTCTTCCTCCTTGCTTTCGATCGCAAAAATTTGACATGTCGCGATATCGTGACACTTTTTCCTTCTTGTGCCTTTTCCTTACTGTCGATCGCAAAAATGCGACATGTCACGATATCGCGACACTTTTTCCTTTTTGCGCTTCTTGTCGCTCTGAGCCATGAAAATGTGACATGTCACGATATCGCGACACTTTTCTTCTTTTGGTCTTCCTCTTTTCTTGGGGCTACAAAAATGCGACATGTTGCGATATCACGACACTTTTCTCCTTCTTGCGCTTCTTGTCGCTCTGAGCCGCGAAAATGTGACACGTCACGATATCGCGACACTTTTCCTTTCTTGCACTTTCTTGTCGCTCTGAGCCACAAAAATGCAACATGTCGTGATATCGTGACACTTTTTCCTTCTTGCACTTCTTGTCTCTCTGAGCCGCTAAAATGCGACATGTCACGATATCGCGACACTTTTCTTCTTTTGGTATTCCTCTTTGCTTGGGGCCGCAAAAATGCAACATGTCGCGATATCACGACACTTTTCTTTCTTTCTCCCACTTGTCACTCTCAGCCGCAAAAATGCAACATGTCACGATATCGTGACACCTTTTCTTTCTGGCTCCTTCTTGTCCTTCTGAGCCGTAAAAATGCAACATGTCGCGATATCGCGACACATTTTCTTTCTGGCTCCTTCTTGTCACTCTCGACCACAAAAATGCAACATGTCACGATATCGCGACACTTTTTCCTTGGCGAATCTATCTTCTTTGGATTTTCTAGTAGCAAAGCTCTTCTTCATTCTGTGTACAAGGGGGTGGCAGGGAAAGCCAAAATTGCTGCAACACTTAACAAAAAGAAATACTTTTGAAAAAGGAAAGACTATACAACATTTTGATTTTTATTTTATTTTTTTCTACCCCTTGTGCAATGTGACAAAATTATCAACAGAACCTAGTCAAGTTGGTATGTGAAATGATTGTTCAAATTTCCATTAAACAAACTATTCTATATTCTAAGTTGAGTCGAGAAAGTGATTGAGCATTGAGTTGTATTTGAAGCATATTGACTCTCTAACAATTCTCCATATGTTTCGAAGAGAGTGATTGAAAGAAATTGAGCATTGTGATTAGTATAGAGCATATTGAGTCTCTAAAAATTCTCTTTATGTTTTTGTGATATTGGACAAGTTCTGAGTGGACTTGTTGAGCAAATTGGACAAGTTTTGAGTGGACTTATTGATCAGATTTGAGCAAGTTTTGAGTGGACTTGTTGAGAAGATTTGAGCAAGTTCTGTATGGACTTGTTGAGAATATTTGAGCAATTATTGTGTGGACTTTTTGAGTAGATTTGAGGTAAGTTATAGAGAGAACTTGTGGAGCATATTGCGCAAGTTCTAGAGAGGACTTGTGGAGCAGATTGAGAAAGTTCTAGAGAGGACTTGTAGAGAATATTTGAGAAAGTTCTAGAGAGGACTTATGGAGTAGATTTGAGCAAGTTCTAGAGAGGACTTACAGACAGATTAGTGTGAGTTTTTGTGGAAGCTTACAAGATAGATTTGAGATTATTATTTGAGAAGACTTGAGAGTAGATTTGATTGATTTGTTCAAACCATAAGTTAAGATTTAGGATAGATCCAACAAAATTGAGACAAGACTTGAGTTAAGTCTTGAGGACAAAAATCAAGGATAAATTTGTGCTAGACTGAACGGCTATGTTTAGTGTAGATTTGAGAGCAGATTTTGGTGCAGATTTGAGGATAGGTTTGTGCCATACCAGAGACAGAGATAGAGTAGATTTATTCTAGATTGAAGGATTGTGTTTAGTACATATTTGATATAGAGCTTTAGAGGTGATAGAGAAGAGAAGATAATAGCCTCCAATTAATAGAGATACATTAGATAGGGCAGTGAGGATAGGTCTTCTGAGTGGGGACAAGAGTCTTCAGTGGAGAGAGATCCACAAGCCAATGTAGTGGAGGTAGTAGTCTTCTATAGGGTCACCAACCAGAGTAGAGGAGAAGGAGTTCTCCTGTGGATAGATATCCATAAACTTGATTTAGGGGATTGGTGTCTCCTTTGGACAGAGGTCCATAAATATTGTAATAGGGAAAGGATTCCCAAGAGATTGATTGAGAAGATTTTAGTGAAATATTTTCTCTGTGGATTAGCCCACATTGGGTGAACCACGTAAATTATGGTGTCTCTATTTTATGTGGTGATTTGTGCATTGCTTTGAAAACTGCTATTAATATTGCTATCTATACATTTCATAATATTGTTTAGGAATGAAAAGTATAAATTGGACTTATACTATTCACCCCCCTCTTAGTATAAGCTTATGTCCTTCAATTGGTATCAGAGTAGGTTCCTTCAGAAGAGTTTAATAGTTTGAAGAAAAATCTAACAAGAACACAATGTATTCTAAGAATGTGTCCTCAGATAATTTAGCAGCAGTATTTTATGGAATTAACTATATGTATTGGAGTATGAGAATTAATATCTACCTGATGGCACTTGGCAATGAAATTTGGGAAGCAGTTGAATTTGGATATGATCCATTAATTAATCCTCCTATAGATAAGGAAGGTAAGCTCCTACATTATTACAATTCAAAATCAATGAATGCACTTTTGAGAGGTTTGCATAGAACAGATTCTATGAAAGTTATGCATTATCAAACTACAGAAGACATGTGGGATAAATTGTAAAATAAATATGAAGGAGATAAATGTGTCAAGAAAGTAAAGATACGAAATATCAAAGGAAAATTTGAAGAGTTAAGAATGAAGGATGAGGAAAAAATTAGTACTTATCTACTTCAAATTTATGAGGTTGTTAATGCTATGCAAGGACTTGGAATGAAGATTGATGAATCAGATGTTTGTGATAAATTTTTAAGAAATCTCCCAAACAGATTCAATGAAAATGTTTTTGCTATAGAAGTGTAAATGGATGGTGATACTTTGACAAGAGATATGTTGCTTGGTATTCTTACAACACATGAGATAAGAATTAAAGATCCTATTCCCCATAAGGGAGTAGCATTCAAAGCAATCAAGAAGACTAAGGGTAAGAAGTCAGAATAAAGCAATGAGTCATCTAGTGATGAAGAAGCAAATTATGGTAGAAGGAATAAGGATTCAAAAATATCTAGAGATACAAGATCTGTTAAATGTTTCAATTGTGGAAAGTTTGGTTATTATGCAACTAACTGTCAAGAAGCTAATAATAACAATGGTGAAGAAAAACAAGATCATAGGAACAAAGAATCAGATAAATATAGGTAGCAAGAGCAAGGTAAGGATAAAAAAAACATATAAGGAAAGAAGTTTTTTCAAATGCGGATAATGCAAGTAAGTACTCAAGTGATAGTGATGCTATATTTTCAGACAATGATAGAGATGAAGTTCTTTTTATGATTGAAGAAAAATAACAAGTTAAGAAAAGGACTCAAGTAATTCTCAAATGTTTGAGATGTGGTAAATTTGGACATCTTGAAGATGATTGTACAAGGGATGGCTATAGTTTTAGTGATGATGAATATGAGGATGCACTTGAAGGACCAAATGAAAACCTTGTAATGGAATTAGAAGAAGTAGGTGATCCTATAGAATACAAGCCAAAAAAAAAATATATATGTGGACAAAGGCAAACAAATAAAGGAATATTCATAAAAGTATGGATATGATCTCAAAGGAGAACTTATTTATGTCCTTGAAACGATAAATAAGGTAAGAAAACAACACTCTAAACTTGAAATTTAGTTTCAAGAATATGATGAAGAGAGAAGATTGCTTATAGAGGATTTAGAAAAATCAAAGGCTAAGGCAAAAAGGTTCAAGGATACATTAGAAGCAAAGATCTTAGAATGTGAAAAGTTAGCATAAGAAGTATCACTACTAAGAAAATATTTGGAAGAATCCAAAGTCAAGCTAAAAGGATTCAAAAATAGCTCAAAGAACTTGGATAAGTTCATTAAGATACAAAAGCCTACATCAAGCAAAATAGGTCTTGGATTTGGACAGGATCAAAAGAAATGGGAAGGAGAGTCAACCTCAAGTTTTGGAGAAGAAGAAACTTCAGATGAAGATACTTCAGAAGAAGAAAGTGTAAAAGAAAGAGAGACATCTAAGGATGAGTTGGACAATAGAGAGTTCAACAAGAACATGAATAATGCACAAATAAGATATAGATGGAACAACAATCGAAATAGGTCAAGAGAGACTAAGAGACCATTGAGGTCAAGACATGGAAACTTCAATGGAATATGCTTTTCATGTCATAGGTTTGGGTACATGGCTTCATAGTGCAAGACACAGGAAAGACAAGAATATGGGAACAAACAACTTTTCCATGGGTATTGTTACTCATGTAATCAATTTGGTCACAAGGCAATGAATTGCAAGGTTCATGACAGAAGAAGGTATGGCTTTACTAGGAGAAATCCTAAAAAATTTGAACCTTCAAGGAATAATAACATTAAGTGTTACAAGTACAATAATGATGGTCACACAACAAAGTGGTGTAGAAAAAAAATTCTAGAATCAAGCATGAACATGAACAGGAATAGGAACATGAATATGAATAGGAACAGGAACAAGAATATGGATATGAACAAGAATAGGAATAGGAACATGAATATGAACAAGAATAGGAACAAGAACTTGGATATGAACAGGAACAAGGATATAGACATGAACAAGAACATGGACATGGAAAGAAACATTTAGAGGAATCAGAAGGATCGGATAAGAAGGAAAGAGGATAAAGGTAAAGAACAGTGTTTTCTTGGAGTAGAAATACTCCCACTCTTGAATTAACCACCTCACAAGAATGTGGGGTAGGGGCTAATATAAGAGGCTCATTCTTAGCCCCAACCCCCAAAGGTGACCCTTTGCTATTGATGTCAAAGTGGGAGAGATTTGAGTAAGGTGGAGAGATTTGGTATTTGAGAGAGCATTGAGCTAGGGGGGCAATGTCCTAGGAGGAGCAAAACAAAAGAAAAGACAAGTTTTTGGTAAAATGAATTTGGGTTTCCATCAATGACAAAGGGGGAGATTGTTGGACATTTTGAGTCCTTAAGTCAAAGTTATCATTGATGTCAAGACATGAAGTCATCATTAAATGTCAAGGAAATTGTTAAGAAACAAAGTTGTCAAGAGTTGTTATTGATCTCCAAAAATAAGCCACTAATGATGTCAAAGGTCAAGAGGAATAAAACATAGGTTAAAGGCAAAAGGGCTCCATAATATTTTTTATTATGTGGAAGAAAAAGTTAAAAGGTTTTTCATAAAAATCCAAGGAAGACTATTGCAAAGCTAAAATAAGGTTTAATATTTATTTAATAAAATATTTAAATTCAAAGTGAATTTAAATTTTATTATTTATACCAAGGTGTACAATGGAAGATGATCTTAATAAAACCAAAGGGTTTTAAAGAATTAATTTATAAAATTTAAATTCAAATGAATTTAAATATTTTATAAATTAATAAGCTCCAAAGGAAATTCGAGCGCCGAAATATAATAAGGTTGGAGGCAATTCGAGCATCGATGTGTTTGCATAAAGGATGGAAAGGACTATATAAACCATGCCTTAAGAGGTATTTTAATTATCCTTGCTCGAACATTTTAATGTATGCAAATTTGAATTGAAGAGTTCATGCGAAAAAGGAAAATGAATCCTGTGTTTTATGTGCCAGACAATAAGGACAAAAATAAAAGTGCTAAAAAATTGGGAGCCATATGGGCAGCGTGGCCTAGTGGCAAGGATGCATGGGTCAAAGTGTTTGAGGCACCAAGTGACCTACGTTCGAAATGTGGCAGCGGTGAATATAATGTTTGCATTGGTGTTGAAAGTGCCAATGGAACAATGCACATTTTGCTTGGTAAAGCAGGGAGGTGTATTGAGCACGTGGTGCTCTCCACTCCCCAAGCAAGCACCCAGATTGCAAGACAGTTGGAGCCACGATTAGGGTGTTGGGTGAAGGCTGCATTGTGAGTTCGATTCCCACCAAGGCCAAGGTAATACAAATTGTGATTATTTTTTTATATTGCCTAATGTTGACATGAGCTCTTAGGGAGTTAAAAGGGTTGCTTAAAAGTTTTTTATTTTGATTATTGATCTTTTGAAATTTGGAGGAATAAGGTGTTTGCTTTATTTTTAAATAAAGTGTTGGTGTCACATTGAGTTGTTGAATTTATAAAAGGATAAAGGAAACTTCTAAGCATTGAGTTATTTTTAAAACAAGAGTGCATTGAATATTATTTTAGTTGGGGAGATGATAATGTGTAAGTGGTATATTAATTTTTGTAAATGTTTATGAATGATTTCTTAAAGGTGGAGTGATAAGGTGTATATTTGTCTTGATACTTACATTGTATTTTGAGGAAGATTATTATCTAATAATTTCTTTGAGCTTGGCAAAAGAGTGTTTATGTTTATGGCAGATTTATGAGATTCCTCCATCATCAAGAAAAAGGTATGAGCACATTATTCCTTAGTTAAATTCATTGGTTGGTTTTCTAGAAAATAAGTTTGGAGTGAAAAGGGCTTTATTAGGGTTTCCTATTGAATGAGTTGAGTTAATGCTTCAAGGTTTTATGGAATAAAGAGTTGTTTTTAAAACCTTGTTCTATAATCATTGTTGTTGAAGTCATTGGTAGTGTGAAGAACTTGAAGTAAGGATTGAGTATCATTGCTATGTGAAGATTTTTTTATAAGCATTGTTGTTGAAGTGAGTTGTTGAGAAAAGAACTTAAACTAGAGATTGAAAAGAACATGAATATCATTGTTATGTGAGATTTGTTGTTGAGCATTGTTGGAAACATTTTGAGTTGAGTGATTATAAGCTTGGACTAGGGTTTGTAAGCAAGGGTTGTTTCATTGAGTGTTTGGTTGAGTAAATTTGGTTGAACCTAGTCAAGTTGGTATGTGAAGTGATAGTTCAAAGTTCCATAAAACAAAATATTCTATATTCTAAGTCGAGAAAGTGATTGAGCATTGGTTGTATTTGAAGCATATTGAGTCTAACAATTCTCCTTATTTTTCTAAGAGAGTGATTGAAAGAAATTGAACATTGTGATTAGTATAGAGCGTATTGAATCTCTAATAATTCTCTTTATGTTTCTATGAGATTGGACAAGTTTTGAGTGGACTTGTTGATCATATTGGACAAGTTTTGAGTGGACTTGTTAAGCAGATTTGAGCAAGTTCTGAGTGGACTTGTTGAGCAGATTTGACCAAGTTCTGTGTGGACTTGTTGAGAAGATTTGAGCAAGTTCTATGTGGACTTGTTGAGTAGATTTAAGGCAAGTTCTAGAGAGGACTTGTGGAGTAGATTGAGCAAGTTCTAGAGACGACTTGTGGAGCATATTGAGCAAGTTCTAGAGAGGAATTGTAGAGCAAATTTAAGAAATTTCTAGAGAGGATTTGTGGAGCAGATTTGAGCAAGTTCTAGAGAGGACTTGTGGATAGATTAGTGTGAGATTTTGTGGAAGCTTACAAGATATATTTGAGACAAGTATTTGAGAAGACTTGAGAGTAGAATTGATTTATTTGTTCAAACCTTGAGTGAAGATTTAGGGTAGATCCAACAAAATTGAGACAAGCCTTGAGTTAAGGCTTAAGGATAAAAATCAAGGATAGATTTGTGCTATACTGAAGGACTGTGTTTAGTGCATATTTGAGAGCATATTTTGGTGCAAATTTGAGAATAGGTTTGTGCCAGACCAAAGACAAAAATAGAGTAGATTTGTGCTATATCGAAGGATTGTGTTTAGTACAAATTTGAGATAGAGCTATGGAGGTGATAGAGCAGAGAGGATAGTAGTATCTAGTGGATAGAGATCGATTAGCTAGGGCAGTGAGGATGAGTCTTTTGAGTGGGGACACAAGTATTCAGTGGAGAGAGATCCACAAGCCAGTGTAGTGGAGGCAGTAGTCTTCTAGAGGATCACTAGCTAGAGCAGAGGATAAGGAGTTCTCCTATGGATAGATATCCATGAAATTTATTTAGGGGATTGGTGTCTCCTTTGGATAGAGGTCCATAAACATTGTAATAGGGAAAGTATTCCCAAGAGATCGATTGAGAAGATTTTAGTGAAATATTTTCTCTGTGGATTAGCTCAAATTGGGTGAACCACGTAAATTATGGTGTCTCTATTTTGTGTGGTGATTTGTGCATTACTTTGATTAATGTTGTTAATATTGCTATCTATACATTACATAATATTGTTTGGGAAATAAAAGTAAAAAGTGGCCTTATACTGTTCACCCCCCTTCTCAGTATAAGCTTGTGTTCTTCATTAAGTTACCAAACATTCTTCCAAGAGAAATTATTTGGAGTAGGAAATTCTGATTGATCTAAATCCTTATATCCTAGCTTGATTAAGTATCCGTCATCATTAAATATATTCTAACCAACTCATTTATTCATAAAAATGGATAAAGAGAACTATTGAAGCATATTTTGGAGTTTATTTGCTACTTATTTGAGGTCCTCTTCCTCAAATAAATTAATAATATAAATTCTAGAACTAGAATTGTTGGTCACACAAATACTTTTTTTTTTTAATTTTTAAACCTCTATAACCAAAGAGGTCCAAGATAATTGTTTCTATTTTGTATGAAAATTAAGATTATAAGGATTCAACCAACCATAATATCAAATAAATATAAAATCATCCTTACTAACTATTTGTAAGAAAAAGGGGTTATCTCATACAATTACATAAATTAATACAAGATATACCAAAATACTCAAATCAAGACAATAAAGCTATAATTATGCAATTAGAGATGAAACTATCCTAATTCAAGTAGAAATTAAATTGGATCGTTTAAAAAGTTATACTATATGACAATTTTCTATAAAAGCAAAAGCTAGGGCTAATCCTAATGCAATAAAAATAATATACTTGATGCCTAAGGCATCAAGGATCATTCCATTCACAATATAATCACAATGAGATACTCATTTCTATTCTACCCTAATTTGCAATGTCACCATAGTAAGGAAAAATATATCACACCTAGACTATATACAGAGGGTATGACATACCTAGAAAACCAGTCCTCGAGTGGTAATGATTGACCTTTGCCTATATATCCTAGTAGAGAATATTGACTTTTATGGAAGACAACAAACCAATAGTCAATGGATTTGGTTATACTTTCATGGGCAAGGGAGAGAGAAAGAGAGCTAAATAGAATCATGTGTCACAACAACAAGAGGGTAAGTGCTACAAGTAATGTTAGCAGTAATGAGGAGCAAATGAGTGAATGATGATTAAATGAGAAAACAAAATGGGTACTTCTAGTGGATGAAAAAAAATTTCCTTTTGAGATTAACAATCAAAGTTTAATAAATCCCACCTTTTATTTAAAGTTTTAAAATTTAAATTTAAAAGGTTAAACTTTTAAATTTTCATTTAAATATCTATTTAAAATATTTAAAGGATTCTAACATAAAATGGGGAAAAGTGACAAATGGCATCATGGGAAAGGGGAAAATATTCATGGAAGGAAAATGGCTATAAGAAGATTATGTAAGTTACAAACAAAGACTTTAGAAGGGAATAAAAACCTTTTGCCAACTGGCTCATCGTCATCCTACCAAAGGACTTAACAAAGTTAGCCCACCCCTATCTCATATATAGAAAGACACGACTCTTCACCATCTACAAATTCAATTGTTAGTGCTCTTTTTACAAATACATATTGCCCCTCCCTAGGGATTATAGGAAACACTACAAGGGATAGCCACTCACGAGTCTTTAGGAAAAAAGAAAAAGAGAAATATACAATATCCAAAGCATCAAAAATAAAAATTCTATGCTATATGAAGAAAATATAAAATACTTGTTAATTTAGAGTCTATTGTTTATGCAAAATGCATTTTTTTAAAAAACAATATAAAAATGCAAAAACACATACCCAAAAACATAAAATTAGAGGGAGAATACTTGATACTTACCTATATTTTCCCTTGAAAATTTTATTTGGAGGAAATTTATTTTTACTTGGCGTGGGCAATTTGAAAGTAATTTACTTGTAAAAATGACCAAATTGTTAAAAAAAACTAATTGTATGCAAAATAAGCAAGAAGTGCAAATGCAAGTCTGAATTGAGCTAAACCCCTAGAAGCACTATCCCTAAAAAAATCAGCAAAATATTACATAGAAACCATTTTTATATTAAAATATCTAGAAATATATGATGATGGTACTTAGTGCCCTATGTACTATATAATACCACATGTACCATATTTTTAGATATATATGATATTATTTGGCAGAATATGATTTATGTAGAATTCAATGACTTATCTACTATATTTAGGGCACATACTTATGATTTTTATAATATTTGATGATATGCCAATTCTAGGTTTTTGCTTGCATGTATGATTGGAGTACCATTTAGTGACATGCATTTTATATTTTTGAGAAAGCATTTATAATTTGAGTAGCATTTAGTGATGTGCTTCATGATTTCTTAGAGTATGGATAATTTGAATAACATTTAAGGATGTTCTCAACATAGACCTCCTCCCTCCACTATTGGTCATGCATGACATTATCCTATATCCATACATACTCCTATAGTAGGCAAACTACATGTAGTATTTGACAAGTGCCAAGTACTAACAAATATACTCATCATTACAGTGAGGTGGACCATGAGAATCCAACTTATGACATGCATAAATGCAAGCATATGTCTTTCAATCCTAAAAGATACCACTAGGTAGGCATAAATGAATACTATGGCAGCCAATCATGTCTACCCACTATTGTGGGACAACCCAAGGGAATCCAACTTATGCCATGAATGATATGAAAATATATGTCTCTAAGGGAAATGATGGATGTGTTGTTCAAAAAGGCATGTACACCATGACATGGGAGAAGAAACAAAGAATCAAGATCAAGTGATCTAGATATATGTCACAACTTGCCTAAGCTAGGTAAATACCATAGAAGTTAAAGTCATCATGCCCCTACTACAATAGTTCACACACAATAATATCTAGTTAAGCACATTGTTCAACAAGGCACACTTGCCACTACGATGGGAAAATATATAAATAAGTTAATATAAATGGGCTAGATACATGCTATAAAACATCCCATGAGAGGGATATCCCATGGAAGTAAAAGTCACCCTACCTCTACTACAATAGGTCATACACCACCATATCCAACCAAGAACATTATTTAACAAGGCATGTTTGTCACTATAGTAGGAGAAGGTAGAAAGAAGTGAATAAATGTGGGTGAGATACATAATACAACATGATCTAGGGGAGGTATATCCCATTGAAATAAAATTCACCATGCCCCTACTATAATGGGGATCACTCATTACAATATTTGGTCAAGTATAATTTAATAATGCATGCTTACCACTATAGTAGGATACCAAAAATATTTGGATAATTGAATGGTGTATTACATGAAATTTTTTAAGGAATTTTACCTTGGTGTTCTAACCACATACCATATAGGATATGGCAAGGGTTGAACAAAGGTGGTTACGTTATGGCACTTAAAGCAAGGTACTGGCACAAACAATAGGGAAGACCTTGAAGATGTCATGGTGCTCCTTATTGGTAAGAACAACATCATGATGAAGTAGCAATAAATGCCAACAAAAAGTGGATAAAAAACACCAAGCAAAAAACAAAATAGAATGCAAACCACACAATAAGAACAAGCAAAGGCAAAATTAGACCAAAACTAGAAGAAAATAGCTAAAACACTAAGACTATCAAGATCATTGCTTAAATTTATGATCTCAATTAGGAGAGATAAAACAACACAAATATAACAAGATGTGCCAAACTAAAGGATGTATAGGACTAACATTCAAAAATAGAAATTCAAATTAGTCAAAGTGAAAAACAAGGCATCAAAGTCAATAGGTAAACCAAGAAAAATATAGACTGTACAAATGGGTCAAAAGAGGGCTACATATAAAAGCATTTGACATGCATGGAATTGGTGAATTCATTCAACTTATCTGCATTAATTTTTTGTAATGTTATCACTACAAACCCAAACAACCCTTTGAAAATATATGGACCAAGTTATTTTTATATAAACTTGTCCTTGTGCTTCTTATACACATTATCAAGTTTAAGGATAAGATCCCCTACTTTGAAATCATAATGGAAAATTTTATTATTATATTTATTGGCAACATGACTCTTATAGGATTTATTATGATTAAGAGCATGTATATGCCTCTCATTAAGAGTAGTAAGTTTGATAAGATGGGATTCCTGATACTTTTGATGGTACTCATCATGACTCAAAAAATTCTTTTAAATATTATTCAAAGAAGGCAATTCAATTTCAAATAACAAGACAACTTCAATAGCATAGAAAAAAGGGGTTTCCCTTGTGGACATTCAAATACTAGTATGGTACACCCATAATGTGGGATATAAATTAGAGATAATATTTCTTTGATTCCTTATATTTTTCAAAATCTTAACCAAAATTTTATTTCTAGATTTAGCCTGATCATTTCCTTATGGATAATAAGGCATGGAAAAATGATGCTAAATCCCTAACTAAGAAGTTAATTCCTCCATTAATTTATTTTTAAAAGGAGTTGCATTATCTAAAATAAGGGTAGATGGGACACCAAAGTGGTACATAGTCTAATTAAAAAATATTTGGAGATAGTAAGGGTTGTTTATTTGTTAACAATATATCCTCTACCAATTTAGTATAATATTCTATGGCTATGATAATAAACTTAATACCATATGAGAACATAAAAGAAATAGGTCCTAAAAGGTTAAGGCCCCAAGTGGAAAAATCTAAAGATACTCAATTTCATGGAGAACATGGGCAAGGGCATAAATTTTAGATTTATGGAATTGACATATATCATAGCAATTGACATACGTATTAACTTTAGCTTCCATTTTTGGCCAGAACTAACCCATTCTTAACAATCTACAAGCTATGGAATCACCACTAAAGTGTCCTCCACATTCATCACTATGGATATCAAAGAGAGATTTGAGCATCTCAACTTCTATAAGACATCATAAAAGAACACCATTAGGATTATGGTGGTACAAAACCTTATTGAGGAGATCATATCAAAATGCTCTCTTATGGACATAATCCTACTACTTATTTTTTATAGGTTGTTAGTTGATTATCAAAGAAGCATAAAATATCACCATACCAAGGATAATCATGAGGTATTTGACAATAAATAACATTGACCTTGATTGTATCCACATCCATTGGGCTATTGGTGACATAAGTTAGAGGTTCATCATAATTTTTTACCACAAGATTAGATTTGTTAATGTTTACATGTATGAATTTACAAGCCAAAGTAGCTAGAGACTTAGCCTCAAAATTTTACCCCTTAGGGAATGACTAATGGAAAATGAATCAAAAGCATTAGTTATATTTGTAGCAATGTGATGGTATGACACACAAATTGGGGAGCTTTAATAACATTCTCACCAAAGATCTGCCAAACCATAAATTAATAAATGTCCTAACACTCTGATGGAAAAGAAATCAGAAGCATTGATTACATTTGTATCCATTTAATGGTAAGGGTTCAAATGGGGAGCTTTGATAGCATATTCATCAAATATATAGCATATCATAATTTGGTAGTCTCCTAACACTCTAATGTATTTAACATTCATACATTGGAAAATTAGGAGTCCTAAAATTAAAGCACCATACTCCCCAACATTATTAATACTACTAGAAAATCTAGGTGGAAATCCATAGGAACAATTAGGTCAATTAAAGACTTGATAAAGATGCCAGCTCTTGCTCCAAATCATTATTTTCTCCTTCTAAGTGAAGAATCAAAATATTATGGTAAATTTCCTAATCAAAATATTCAAAATAGGAATATTTATCAACTTTAGCTTTGTAGCACCCTAAAATTGGTGCAGTTAAACCATCATTAAAAAGTAGAAATTTGAATTTTAACCCCAAAACCTCCTGTTAACCGCTTACCTCATTTTTTGTGCCATTTTTAGAAGTTGTTGTGACCGTTGGACGATATCGTCGTCGATCTGATGATATCATCCCAAATCGGATGAATTCATCTGGAATAGAATGTCCAGATGATTTCGTCCCAAAATCAAATTTTTGCAATTAGCTTTTGTTCCAACGACCTCTCCAACTTGGGCAGAAGCGTGCCTGCATGGTTGGAGATTCTCACGTTGAGGATCTCCTAGATTGGGATGATCCCCAACCTCCTAACCTCCCCCTAATCTTATATAAACTGGTATTTTTCTAGTTTATCCCCCTGACTCCCTGACTCCCTCCCTAATCTCCCATCATTCGCACTTGTGTTTTCAAGTTTTGTTGCAATATTTCACTATGTTTCAATCGAAGGTAGCTCGGATCATCGCAAGCGATTCAACTATAATTCTAGACGATCCTGTCAAGATCGGTGATGATCTTGTACGATTACAGATGATCCAATCTGCAATTTAGCTTGGGGCAATCAGAGCCCTGAGTTTGCATTCTCTATCTCAATTTCCTTATTTATTGGTGCATTAGATTAACTTACTTCTATTTTGCATCTTGGAGTTCACCTCATTTGGTATAATTGCATGATAAAATTCAAAATAAGTTTCCAAAATAGTGCATTTCATTTAATTTGATATCTATATTTATCATTCAAACATCTATACTCTTATTTCTATAATTTTGCATCATTCTAGCAATCGTATTTTTGGTTTTTGGTGTCTGTTTTCTTAATTGCAGGTTTCTGACGAATTTTCCTGATGAATTCGTCAAGTCGTTGATGATATTGGATGATATCGGATGATCTCCTATGATTTGGGATGATTATGTACAAATACATGATCATGTCATATCCGAGATGATCTGGACTCCTACAAGCTTCAGAATATTCATTAGACATCAGAAATCAGTTGTACCCTTCTCCATTTTATATATTCTCTGTATTCAATCACATTAGGATTCATTTATGTCTTCTATCTTCATATAAATCAGAATCTTCATATAGAATAGCTTAGCTTCATTTTGGCCAACCTAGGAATCTGAATGATTGAACATAAAACGAACAAATAAAACCTATTCTCAACCTAGGCATGGAAACTACCACTCAAAGTTTCTTGGTGAACCCCACCATCTGTCAAAAATTCACCTTTATATCCCTCCCATGAGAGGCATGACCTTCAAAGGGCCTCTCCGTTTGAGGTATTGTTCCATCATTTTCTCACCCCCCTTTCGGGTATGGATCCTTTAGCCTGAAGGCAAGGGTGCAAAAAATTTAGGCAATACATTTTGGTGAACCCGACGTGAAACTAAAAATACCTTTTGAAAACAATCCAACAAAAAAAAAACACATTATTAAGAACATCTAGAATCATTAGAAAACTGTTAAATTTGCATATCATACTTAGATGGTAGATTATAATAGAAGACGAGCTGTCTTCATAAATGTTGAAAATCAATTAATAGCCATAGAGATTACTTCTGTGCTTAGATTACCTCAAACATATAGAGCCCAACCTTTGTGGGATGAAGTTGATAGGAGATCGGGGATTATTGAATCTAGATCTGCAAAACTTAGGCAAATTAAGAGGTTTGTCCTAGATAGAATCCTGGATCCTGATCAGGTGACTTTGTAGCATGAACTTCAAAGAACTTGCCATAGGTGGTTAACTGATAAAAGAGCACTTGTATCTTCTGAATTATACACCTTTGAGGAATACCTTGAGAACATAGTTGTAGTACATAAATTTCTATCTCATGTAGAGGATCAAGAAGTCGTTCTTATGGATAGAAAGAGATGGAATAGAGTTCCTAGAGCTATTTTGTATCGAGAGTATTGCCATGAACTTTATTTTTACATGTCAAAGTTTGAAATAGATCACATTACCATAGCACACTTTGTCAATTTCTTGAAAAACAACTTCCAATTTGAAGATGAGCATTTCATGACTATTGATGAACTTGACCCTATCAATGATATCCATAAACTATTCATAGAAATCTAAGTGATTCTTTCTACTATTGTTTCTTACAACTAGCATGTTTTTTGTTATTTTTATTCTCGCAAAATAATAATATAATAAAATCACAAAAAAAAAAAAACAAAACAAAAATAACAAAACATTTCCTTTAAAATATTATAGTAGGTATATAGTTAAAATATATACCTCTCAACCCTATCGCATATATATATATAAAGTATATATATTTTCTAAAACCTAAGTTTAGCACAATGCCTAGACTTAGGAAAGGAAAACAAACCAAAGAAGATGAAGATTGGTTAGGAAGACCATTAACTGACCAAAATGTCCCTCCTGAGGACCAAGTTCAGGAAGAAGAAACCCTAGACCAGTAAGAAGAAGAGCTTGCTGTAGGAAATGAATAAGAAGAAACTTTTAGATAGGAAGGATCCTCATCCCCTAAAATGTCTCTGGGAGGAGCTATCACTTTTGAGAACATGGAACAATTCTGGAAGTTCATTAACACTAATATGGGTGTTTTTAATAGAGCAGCCCATATGGACAAGGATCGAATTAGTGAAACTCAAGCAACTCTAGAAGAAGTATTTTAAACACACACTAATCCCTTGTACTTTATTGAACAAGAGAGTGATCAAGTTGGACCATCCAATTTGGATATAGTAGCTGCGATCCAGAGCATGCAACAATAGCAGGTTACCCAACAATCTAAAGTGCCTGTTAACAAGCCTAGAGTCATTCCCACACAAAAGAAACCATCATTTACTGCTCTATTTTGCCAAGCTCTTGATCAACATGCCTTAAATCAACAAAAACCCAAAACAAAACCGAACACCAATTACCAACAATCTAAGGTACAACATAATACTATTACAAATCTCCTTCATAATACTCTTCCTACCAACACTTTGCATAATAGAAATATAACATCTAACCCTTGTGTCACACCATCATACACTCATAGATCCCATACCTATGTGCCATATAACCAATATGGTGGGCAAACTAGCAATCTAGAAGCCGTGGTAAAACAGTTAGTTTCCCGCATGGACCAAATAGATCCCTATCGTCCCTCGTACAATTATCGAGAGATGTGTAGTCAACCTTTAGATCCTATATTCATAGCATAGCCGTATCCTAAATATTTTCCTATGCCTGTTCTTCTCATATATAAAGGAACCGAAGATCCCATAGAGCATCTTCGTATGTTTAGGATAGCATGTCATGATATATCACATGATGACTTGTTATTACTAAAAATTTTCTCAAAAATCTTGGGAGGAATGGCATTAGAGTGGTATTATCAATTAACCACTAATTATTTGAGGAATTTTGAAGAAACTGCCAAGTCTTTTGTTCATCAATTTAGTGCCTACATCGAAAGAGATGTGACCATTAAAGATTTGTATAACTTAAAACAAGGCAAAGATGAATGCTTTGCTGATTTTATAGCTAGGTGGAGACAGTTGATAGGAAAATTGCACTTTGTGTTACCTTATAGGGAGATGTTGGACATCTTTATTAATAATTTTCAAGAGCAACTATCGTACGAATTATCAACTGCTACTTTGACCACCTTTGATCAGGCTATAGACTTAGCTCGAAGAGTGGAAGATGCTCTCATTAGGAGAGGCCAACTTAAAAAGAGAGACGATGAGAAAACATCCAAAAATCAATATAAGAATAAACAAGTTGTGGGTGATGGAGTAATCGATAGCAAAAATATTGCTAATGTTAATGTTGAGAAGACAACAGAGAAGTTTGTACTGAAACCTCCTGATAGACCTCCTCAAGAATTTACTAGGTTAAATCAACCTTTATCAACTATTCTACCATAATTATTAGAACGAGGTTTGATTCAATTACCAAATATTTGGGAACCTGATCCAACTATACCCAGATACAGAGTAGATTTACACTATGACTTCCATAGAGGACCTAGACACACTACCAACTCTTGTAAAATATTAAAACATAAAATATAGGACTTGATTGATAACAATGAGATGGAGGTGCAAGCCTTTCAACCTAAGCAAAATCCTCCTAATAATGTTTAAAATAACACCCCACAAAACCAGAATCAGAATGCCAATCAGTCATTGGACATATTTCAACATCCCTTACCAAAACATGGTAAGGAGGTGGCTAATCAAATTGAACATCATAATGTCCCTCCTTCTGCCCGATATGTAGGAACTATTAGTGGGCATTTACCTGTTCATGATGTAGAAATATTTGACACAACTTTACCCATGGTTACAACCAGACCTCTATATAATATTTAGATACCCGATCTTAGTGATACAGAATATGCTACTGAGAGTGATATAAAAATCACATCAAATCAATAGAATAGTTCTAAAGATGAATCAAATCCTATTCACCCTATCACAAGTCATATGGTTCCAGAAGATCCATTTCCAAGAAGAGTCACTACTAGACCATCATCTCACCGATTACTTTCTAATGAGCTAGCTATAAACGCTAGACCAAGACCCATTCATCATCCATAGAATAATATTGTGGGTACCATTGGAGATGTTACTAGACAACAGGCTCAAAATTCTCAACAAGATCAAATTCAGAATGGTGGATCAGCTCCACTTGTTTTGAAGGTTCCTAATAAAGGGAATCATTCACCTAATGTTCAACCTAAACATCCTTATATTATTAATGAACAATTGTCAAATATTATAGCTAGAATTTCTCTCTTGGACCTTTTAATATCTTATCCTACCCATAGATATGAATTAATGCTCACATTAAGTCAGATGATGGTACCACAAGACATTCAACCTGAAGCCATGGCCGATATTATAATAACTCGTGAAGTTGATTGTATTGACTTTTGAGATAGAGACATACCACAACATAGTTTACATAAAGATAATCCTTTGTATATTACTACCTTAATTGGATATGTAGCAGTCAAACGAGTTTTGATTGATAATGGTTCATCTTTAAATATCTACACTTTTGACTTCTACAAAAGATTTGGGTTTAGAAGTGATGAAATAAAAAGAACTAATATGATCATAAAATCTTTCAATAACGAAACACAATAAACGTGTGGAGTTATTACCTTTCCATTGCAGGTTGGTCCAAGAACCTTGGATATGACTATGTTTATTGTACATTGCCCTGCATCGTACAATATACTCTTGGGTCGTCCTTGGATCAATGCGATGCAAGTTGTTACCTCAACTTTACATCAATGTGTTAAGTTCAAATTTAAGAATCAGTTGGTTACCATTCATGGTGATCCAAGACCCTTTGATATGTGTGCTTTGGTAGAACCTATTGGAGTTCAATTTTACCCCGCTCTATCATCCACACATCCTAATTCTCATTATCCATCTAAACGTGTGAAACTCACACCCACAATGTCATCTACTTCTTCTCCATCAGTTGCACCTCCACATATAGCTCAACCATCTTTTGAACAAACCGCATTAGGACCTAAGAAAGATCCTAATACCACAACCAATGTCTCTTGTTCTACTCCTATAACTTCCATACCTTTAATAGACCCATCTATCAACACCTCTACACCGTATACATCCACGAAATTCATATTTTTTGCATCGAAATACGTAGGGAATGTTCCTTCTACCTCTTATGTTCTTACTGACAAGCTCTTACCCGATCTATCTAAAATTCTTATATCAGAAGAAACAAATGCTTCTATGCAAGATTCCCTTATTTTAAATAATTTGCCACCATATCCTCGTACCTTGGGCCTCCCACAGCCTATGGGAAGCATTTACCAAGTCAGGAGCTGTGCCTTTATTTATAAGGGATGTAGAATACCCAGAAACATCATAACTCATTATGATGGATATGCTCGATGTTATTTTACTAATGAGTATATTAAAACCAAACCTATAATGTTTAAATTGAGATATAAAGGGAAAGGTTTGGGACCTTTCCAAAATGGTATGAAAGAACCTTTTGAGGTAGAAGCGTGGCCCACATGATGTGGTGTGGGCCTATTTTCTAGTAAGGGTCAGCCATTCCCATTTGATTATGATGACCATCTTATATGTTACCAAGATTATTTAGATGAACGTGATGCTTTGGGTTTTAACGAATAAGATATTCACATGTAATATGCTATCTATAGCTTATCCTGAGATGATCACTAAATCCGACGATGAGTTGGAGGGAGATATCTTTCACGATGTCTCCATTGAGGAATTATTACATAATGGATTTTATTTTGATGACTCTGAATAACACAAGCTTATACTGAGAGGGGGGGGGGTGAACAGTATAAGACCTCTTTTTACTTTTTCCTTTATACTTCAAAATAGTAAAGCAATATACCCAAAGCAATATCAAAGCAATGCACAATATCATCCACAAAGTGACACCAATTTTAACGTGGTTCACCCAGAATGGTTGGGCTACGTCCACAAAACTTTTCTCTAAAAGTTATCTCAAAGTTCTTTGGGAATCCTTCCCAATTACAATGTTTATGAGCCTCGGCCCAAAGGAGATACCTTCCCCCAATCAGAATTTATGAGCCTCTGCTCAAAGGAGATACCTTCCCCTCAATCTAAATTTATGAGCCTCTGCTCAAAGGAGATACCTTCCCCTCAATCTAAATTTATGAGCCTCTGCTCAAAGGAGATACCTTCCCCTCTGCTCTGGAAATGATCCCTCAGAAGATCAACTGCCTCTACCTCTTGCCAGCACGTGGAACTCCTTTCCACCGAAGACCTCCTATCCTCAATGCTTAGCCTAAGAGACCTCTGCCTTCTATGATCACGTCCACAATAGCTCAGCAACCTATACCAAACACAGTCAATCGGTCTAGTACAAGTCTTCCTCTATCTGTCAGATCTGTCCAACACTTGAACAAATCAATCCTCTACACACAAGCCTTCTCAAAGACTTGCCAAATCTATCCTCAGGTTCTTCTCAAAGAACCAAGTGCTCCTCTATCCTCAAGTTCTCTGATAGAACTATCAAAACTCAGCTCACAAGTCCTCTGCTAGGACCTGTCCAAATCTGCTCACAAGTCCCCATCGAAACCTGTCAAAATCTCACAAGTCCCCACCAGAACCAGTCCAAAACCTCTCACAAGTCCCCACCAGAACCTGTCCAAAACCTGCTCACAAGTCCCCACCGGAACCTATCCAAAACCTGCTCACAAGTCCCCACCGGAACCTGTCCAAAACCTGCTCACAAGTCCCCACCGGAACCTGTCCAAAACCTCAGCAAGCTCACCAAGAAAAACTTTCTTAGTAGGAAATCACAAGGTGAATTGTTAGAGACCCAATGTGATTTGTCAAACTCATAGAAGCATAAAGAGAATTGTTAGAGACTCAATATGTTCTATACTCAACTCCCAATCTCAAAACTCAACTCAAATCAACTCAACTCAAACTCAATCTCAAATCTAAAACTCAACTCAAACTCAATCTCAAATCTGAAAAACTCAACTCAAACTCAATCTCAAATCTGAAAACTCAACTCAAACTCAATCTCAAATCTGAAAAACTCAACTCAAACTCAATCTCAAATCTGAAAACTCAACTCAATATCTGAAATGGATAGGATAGAATGCTTTCTTTCAAGAACATGAAACTCCAACAATTGCCAACTATGCAAAGAATCACATAACAATGATACTCATGTTCTTTTCACCATCAATTAGGGCTTCAACAACAATGCTCATCAAACAAGGTTCAATCAACACCATTCAGCTCAAAACACAACCTTGAAGCATTTCACAATCAACATTAGAAAAGGAAACAAGTAGAACTCCTTTTCTCTCCAATATTGTTTGAACAAAAGCATCCACCAACTCAACTCACAATAGCACACACAACTTTTCAAATCATCAATAAAGGAGTAAGCTCAACACTTTAACCAAGTAAAGAATAGCTTGATTATTACCAATTTAATGAAAGCAAATATCAATCTCAAAGCTGCCCACTTAAGGTTTCACAACTTCACACAAGAAGCAATTGACCTTAAAACATCATGCTTTCATTTCCATAAACAACCAAAAGCACTCTCAACATTACAAGAAATATTTAACCCTTATACACCTTATTTCTCCCTTATAGTCTTATCACAAATAAAATTTATCTCTCATAAGAATGCAATAAGAAATTTCAACAACATCTTCAAAAAGAATCTTTTATCAAAATACAAACAAGCTTTAAACTCCTTATAACTCCTAAGCTGTTTTTCCCTCTAACAAACTTCCTCCATCCGCAAAAACACTTAGCAAAAATTAATTTCGAAAATACCTTAGCCAACATCAAAAATCGCTATGGAGAAATTTGCGCATGAATTCTAACACCACCCGCTACGTCCACTTCACGACGAAAAACCCTTTCGCGATATTCGAACGCGGAACCTCCCATTCGGGTAGCGCGCCAACAACCTAGCCGCTACCGGTGCGCCAAAGGCACCCGGTGAGGTTTAAACCTCACGTTGTTAACCTTGATCCTTCTACGCCAGGGATAAAATGAAACCACAGTCCCTTCCTTTCCTCTGCTATGACACGATGACAATAAACTTTATGATGGATTCGACAAACGGCGAGTGCAGACAAACGAACAACGGATCCACGAAAATCAATGAAGACACAGACGAATTTACAACGAGCAACTCCTTTCAAAATTTGGATGGGATAAATCTTTGTTTTCATCGAGGGAGATTTATATGCAATTTACCATAAGCTCTTTGACGTCGACGAGGAGTTTAACACGTCGACGGAGGTCTTGGCTAGCGCCCACAATCTTAAAACATTTGCGCCATGGATTAGGAGAACCCATTGCAAATAATAATTTATTTATTTAAAAATAATTAAATGGAACCTTAACAAGGTTTTTAATTATTTAAATAAATACTTCCTCCTGGACCCAAATGCATTAAACCAATGCATCCACCTGTAATCTCTAAACCTGCCAACTTGGGGTTTGCAAAAGACCTTTGAAACTGTCATGTCGTAACCTTCATCAAAACAAATTATTTGACATCAAATCAAATTCCTTCAAGAGCTTCTTGACATCAATGACAACTTATACACTTGAGCAAAGGCAATGTACCCAAAGTACCCAAAATTGCCAACAATCTCCCCCTTTGTCATTGATGGCAAACCTTTACTGAAAACACTTCTCAAGAGCCAAAACTGAAACCAACTGTGCTAACAACTGAGAAACTGTGCCCACAACTGAGAATCTTCCTTTGAAGTTTTGCTCCCCCTGACTTGAAGCTTTCCTCTTCACTTTGAAGCTCTCCCCCTTACTCATATCTCTCCCCCTTTGTCATCAATGGCAAAGGGCCACCTTTGGGGCTCGGGACTAAGAATGAGCCTCTTAGCTTAGTCCCTCCCCCACCTCCTGATGAGGTGATTAATTCTGGGGTGGGAGTAAAACTCCCATTAGGCACTGATCATCATCAGCGTCTATAACTTCCTTGTCGGGCCTTCTCTTGAACTCTTTGTCCATATTCCTTTTCCTATTCTTGTTCTTGTTCTCATCCCTGTTCTTGTCCATGCCTTGATCCTTGGACCTGATCATGCCACTTTTTCTGTTCCTGTATTCTAGAATTTTAGCTCTACATTGTCTGATTATGTGACCTTCATTGTTGCACTTGAAACACTTGACGATGTTGTTTCTCTGAGGTAAACCTGATCTTTGAATCCACCTGTTCTGACCAAACCTGTTCTGGCCAAACCTGTTCTGACCAAACCTGTTCTGACCAAACCTATTTTGATCAAACCTGTTCTTGTTATTTACCTTGCAATAGACTGCCTTGTGCCCAAACTATTTACAAGAGTAGCAATACCCTTGAAAGAAACTAGCACTTCTAAAATTGTCATTTACCTTCTTCACTTGAGCCATGCAATGTGAAGCCATGTGACCAAACCTGTGACAAGCAAAACATCTGCCTTGAAACTTTCCTTTATTTGACCTCTTGGGTCCTGAAAACTTCTTCTTCTCATTCTGAATTCTATTTTCTATTTCTGTGCATCTATCATTCAAGGACTCCTTTTCTGAAGTACTTTCCTCATCAGAACTCTCTTCCTTTTGGAGTCTCTTACTAGACTCTCCAACTTGTTCCTTGTGTGGCTTAACAAAACCAAGGCCTATTTTATCTGTTGTCTTTCTTTGACCTTTGATGAGTGACTTAACCTTTTTGGAGCTATCTTGAAACACTGTAAAGCTTATCCTTGTACTCTTTAGTTTCCTCTTTCAAAGAAGCCATTTTCTGTTCTAACTCACTATACTCAAGAACCTTAGACTCTAACTCATCCTTGAGTTCTTGTGTCTTAGCTATAGAGAAGTCAAGACTTTCTATAAGATCATCTCTCTCCATACAACATTCATCTAACTTATCCTTGAGTCTAGCATTCTTCTTTCTTTCCTTTTTCAAAGCACTAAGAGCACTAATAAGTTCACTTTCAAGACTCCTTTATTTGATTGCCTTTTGAATCATCAAAGCCTTTTTCAGATTTCTTATCACTAGAGGTGCTACCCTTTTCAAAAACCATACATGCATCTTCCTTATAGTTTTCTGAAGCATCCTCATACATACTAGAAACCAAATCATTATTTGTGCAATCATCCTCAAGGTGACCAAAATTTCCACATCTAAGACATTTCATGATAATGAATCTATGTTTCGGTTCTTCCTCTTTTTACGATATGAACAACATCTCATTTTCATTATCACTTGAAGAACTTTCACTATCACTACTAGAACACTTACTTGCTTTGTCTAGGTAGAAACTCTTCTTGTGCTTGTGAGAATACCTCTTTCCTTGATTGTTGTGCTCATCTTTGATCTTCCTGTGATGCTTGTGCTTTTGAGAATCCTTGCTCTTAGAATCCTGTTTATCTTCATCACTTTCATTCTTGGGAACAGTACAAGTTAGTAGCATAATGACCAAACTTTCCACAATTGAAACATCTTATATTTTTCATACTTTTGTGTTTTCTAGAGAACTTGCCTTTCTTGTTGTAATATGCCTCTTCATCACTAGAAGACTCATCACTATCTTGAAGTTGTTTACCCTTGGATTCCTTGGTAGCCTTGAAATCTGCCTCTTTCTTGACATCAACCTTCACTTGAGTTCTCAACTCAAATGCTGCAAGTATACTATGGAGCTCATCCTTTTTCAACTTATCCAAATCTTTAGCTTCCTCAATAGCAGAAATATTTTCACTAAATCTATTAGGAAGAGATCTTAAAATCTTATCACAAACATCATTTTCAGCAAGCTCAAGACCTAAGTCTTTCATGGAGTTAACAACCTCATCCATACGAAGCATGTAGTCACTAATATTTTCATCATCATTCATCTTGAGTTGTTCAAACATACCTTTGAAGTGTCTCAACTTGGCTTTTTTGACATTTGTATCACCTGTATGAACCACCTTCAACTGTTTCCACATTTCACTAGCTGTCTTGCAGTGAATCACTTTGGTGAGATCTGCTTTCTGTAAGCCTTTTAGGATTGCATTCATTGCTTTTGAATTGCTGTGATGTAGGAGCCTTTCTTCTTTAGTATTAGGACCATGTACAAGAATAGTGTACTCATCTTCAATCACTTCCCATACCTCATTACCAAGTGCCATTAGATGAACCTTCATCCTTGCACTCCAAAGACCAAAATCTGACCCATCAAGAATAGGTGCTGCATTACTACTTGAATGATCCATTGTGTTCTTTACTAGCTTTTCCTTCAAGTTGTTAAACTTTTCGAAGGCACCTGCTCTGATACCAATTGAAGAACACAAGCTTATACTGAGAGGGGGGTGAACAGTATAAGACCTCTTTTTACTTTTTCCTTTATACTTCAAAATAGTAAAGCAATATACCCAAAGCAATATCAAAGCAATGCATAATATCATCCACAAAGTGACACCAATTTTAACGTGGTTCACCCAGAATGGTTGGGCTACGTCCACAAAACTTTTCTCTAAAAGTTATCTCAAAGTTCTTTGGGAATCCTTCCCAATTACAATGTTTATGAGCCTCGGCCCAAAGGAGATACCTTCCCCCAATCAGAATTTATGAGCCTCTGCTCAAAGGAGATACCTTCCCCTCAATCTAAATTTATGAGCCTCTGCTCAAAGGAGATACCTTCCCCTCAATCTAAATTTATGAGCCTCTGCTCAAAGGAGATACCTTCCCTCAACCTCTCAAAGGAGATACCTTCCCCTCTACTCTAGAAATGATCCCTCAGAAGATCAACTACCTCTACCTCTTGCCAGCACGTGGAACTCCTTTCCACCGAAGACCTCCTATCCTCAATGCTTAGCCTAAGAGACCTCTGCCTTCTATGATCATGTCCATAGTAGCTCAACAACCTATACCAAACATAGTCAGTCGGTCTAGTACAAGTCTTCCTCTATCTGTTAGATCTGTCCAACACTTGAACAAATCAATCCTCTACACACAAGCCTTCTCAAAGACTTGCCAAATCTATCCTCAGGTTCTTCTCAAAGAACCAGTGCTCCTCTATCCTCAAGTTCTCTGATAGAACTATCAAAACTCAGCTCACAAGTCCTCTGCTAGGACCTGTCCAAATCTGCTCACAAGTCCCCACCGAAACCTATCCAAAACTACTCACAAGTCCCCACCGAAACCTGTCCAAAACCTGCTCACAAGTCCCCATCGAAACCTATCCAAAACCTGCTCACAAGTCCCCACCAGAACCTATCCAAAACCTGCTCACAAGTCCCCATCGAAACCTGTCCAAAACCTGCTCACAAGTCCCCACCGAAACCTGTCCAAAACCTCAGCAAGCTCACCAAGAAAAACTTTCTTAGTAGGAAATCACAAGGTGAATTGTTAGAGACCCAATGTGATTTGTCAAACTCATAGAAGCATAAAGAGAATTGTTAGAGACTCAATATGTTCTATACTCAACTCCCAATCTCAAAACTCAACTCAAATCAACTCAACTCAAACTCAATCTCAAATCTAAAAACTCAACTCAAACTCAATCTCAAATCTAAAAACTCAACTCAAACTCAATCTCAAATCTGAAAACTCAACTCAAACTCAATCTCAAATCTAAAAACTCAACTCAAACTCAATCTCAAATC
Organism: Wollemia nobilis; assembly: GCA_028583015.1. Classification (NCBI taxonomy): domain Eukaryota; kingdom Viridiplantae; phylum Streptophyta; class Pinopsida; order Araucariales; family Araucariaceae; genus Wollemia; species Wollemia nobilis. The sequence continues at coordinate 12,519,279 of JAQPPZ010001106.1, forward strand.
TGAAAACTCAACTCAATATCTGAAATGGATAGGATAGAATGCTTTCTTTCAAGAACATGAAACTCCAACAATTGCCAACTATGCAAAGAATCACATAACAATGATACTCATGTTCTTTTCACCATCAATTAGGGCTTCAACAACAATGCTCATCAAACAAGGTTCAATCAACACCATTCAGCTCAAAACACAACCTTGAAGCATTTCACAATCAACATTAGAAAAGGAAACAAGTAGAACTCCTTTTCTCTCCAATATTGTTTGAACAAAAGCATCCACCAACTCAACTCACAATAGCACACACAACTTTTCAAATCATCAATAAAGGAGTAAGCTCAACACTTTAACCAAGTAAAGAATAGCTTGATTATTACCAATTTAATGAAAGCAAATATCAATCTCAAAGCTGCCCACTTAAGGTTTCACAACTTCACACAAGAAGCAATTGACCTTAAAACATCATGCTTTCATTTCCATAAACAACCAAAAGCACTCTCAACATTACAAGAAAAAATTTAACCCTTATACACCTTATTTCTCCCTTATAGTCTTATCACAAATAAAATTTATCTCTCATAAGAATGCAATAAGAAATTTCAACAACATCTTCAAAAAGAATCTTTTATCAAAATACAAACAAGCTTTAAACTCCTTATAACTCCTAAGCTGTTTTTCCCTCTAACAAACTTCCTCCATCCGCAAAAACACTTAGCAAAAATTAATTTCGAAAATACCTTAGCCAACATCAAAAATCGCTATGGAGAAATTTGCGCATGAATTCTAACACCACCTGCTGCGTCCACTTCACGAAGAAAAACCCTTTCGCGATATTCGAACGCGGAACCTCCCGTTCGGGTAGCGCGCCAACAACCTAGCCGCTACCGGTGCGCCAAAGGCACCCGGTGAGGTTTAAACCTCACGTTGTTAACCTTGATCCTTCTATGCACAGGGATAAAATGAAACCACAGTCCCTTCCTTTCCTCTATCGTGACACGACGACAATAAACTTTACGATGGATTCGACAAACGGCGAGTGCAGACAAACGAACAACGGATCCACGAAAATCAGCGAAGACACAGATGAATTTACAGCGAGCAACTCCTTTCAAAATTTGGATGGGATCAATCTTTGTTTTCATCGAGGGAGATTTATATGCAATTTACCATAAGCTCTTTGACGTCGGCGAGGAGTTTAACACGTCGACGGAGGTCTTGGCTAGCGCCCACAATCTTAAAACATTTGCGCCATGGATTAGGAGAACCCATTGCAAATAATAATTTATTTATTTAAAAATAATTAAATGGAACCTTAACAAGGTTTTTAATTATTTAAATAAATACTTCCTCCTGGACCCAAATGCATTAAACCAATGCATCCACCGGTAATCTCTAAACCTGCCAACTTGGGGTTTGCAAAAGACCTTTGAAAGTGTCATGTCGTAACCTTCATCAAAACAAATTATTTGACATCAAATCAAATTCCTTCAAGAGCTTCTTGACATCAATGACAACTTATACACTTGAGCAAAGGCAATGTACCCAAAGTACCCAAAATTGCCAAGAGACTCTATACCTAGTATAGCCCAGCTTGAGGCCACGAGTCCTCAAGACTAATTATCCAAGCTAACCTTGGAAGAATTACAAGAATTAGGTGTTTCACCTGCCCCACCTAATTTTGAGAGAGATCTACACATGGAAGTAGAAAATGTCATAAAAATTAACATTGGAACCAGCAATAACCCTCACATAATCAACATTGGATCAGAATTGAGTCAAGAAAAATAGGATAAATACATTGCATTTCTTAAAGAATATGAAGGTGTTTTTGCTTGGACATATGAAGATATGCCAGGTTTAGACCCTTCTGTAGTTATGCATCACCTAGTAGTGCATCCAGATGCTAAACCTGTTAAGCAAAAGCTTAGAAAAATGCATCCTAAAGTGGCCTTACTAGTCAAAGGGGAGTTAGAAAAACTCCTGAATGTTATTTTTATACAAGCCATTGGCTATGCTGAATGGATCTCGAATATAGTTCCAGTCACTAAGAAAGAAGCTACTAAGATTAGGGTTTGTATGGACTTTAGAGATATTAATGCTGCATGCCCTAAAGACGATTTTCCCCTTCCCAATATGGATCAGATCATTGATTTTACTACTGGGAGTGGAATGATATCCTTAATGGATGGATTTTTTGGTTATAACCAGATCGGGATAGCTCCTGAAGATCAGGCTAAAATAGCCTTTATTACCCCTTGGGGGACTTTCTATTGGAAAGTGATGCCATTCGGTTTGAAGAATGCAGGTGCAACCTATCAATGAGCCATGACTTATATCTTTCGTGATATGATGCATGATATACTACATGATTATGTAGATGACATTATAGCTCATTCTACTGAAGAAGATGACCATTTAGATGACTTGAGAAAAGTATTTGATTAGTTAAGGGAATATCTTATCCGATTGAGCCAAATGTATATTCGAAGTCAAGTCAGGTAAATTATTGGGGGTTATAGTTTCTTTACGTGGCATCAAAATTGACCCTCTCAAGATTACGGCTATCACTGATATGCCTACACCTACAAATATATCTGAATTACGGAGTCTACAAGGTAAGCTTCAAGCTATCCATCGCTTTATCAATAAGCTAGCGGATAAAACTAGACCTTTTCTTAAGCTTCTTAAGTAGGATGTCTCTTTCCATTGGGACGACGAATGTAAGGAAGCATTTGAACTCCTCAAACAATATCTTCTCAACCCACCTATAATTTCACTACCTAAACCTGATCGCCCATTTATCTTGTATATTTTTGCTTCATATTTTGCTTTAGGAGCTATGTTAGCTCAACTTGATGATGAGAAAAGAGAGCGTGCTAATTATTACATTAGCAGAACATTAATTAGTTATGAAAACCACTACACAACATTAGAGAAGTTATGTCTAGTAGTCGTATTTTCTACATAGAAACTACACCATTATATGCTTAGTCAAAAAACATATGTTATTGCTAAATCCGATCCTTTGTAGCATCTCATGAGTCAACCTTATTTGTCTAGTCGCACATCGAAGTGGTTTCTTGCTCTAAGCGAGTTTGAACTCACATTTATAGGACAAAAGTCTGTTAAGGGCCAAATCATAGCAGATCAATTAGTTGTTGCACCCTTAGAGTCCACCCATCCCATCGTCATTAAGTTTCCTAACGAATGCCTTAACCTAGAGGTGGATCATTCAGAGCAATGGTCCCTATACTTTGACGGAGCTCGATGCATGAGTGGGGCTGGTGTAGGTATTATTTTAATATCTCCACAAAAACATCTCATACCTCTATCCTTTAAATTAACGTTTGCCTGTACGAACACTGTTGAATATGAGGCTCTAATCCTTGGATTACGAGCCACCCTGACATTGAAAATTAAAAATCTATTAGTTTTCAATGATTCTCAACTTGTTATAAATCAAATTAACAATGTTTATCAGACCAAAGATGATAAATTGCACCCATATAAAGCATATGTATTACAATTAATATCTTTATTTAATCAAGTTACCTTGGAAGCTATTCCTAGAACTAGCAATCGTGCGGCTGACGCTATGGCTACAACTACATATCTTTTACCCTTGGAGTTAGATGACGAATATGCTACCATAATTATTTGTCGACTCCAGGAACCCGCTTCAACTAAATCATGCTTGGAACATTTGGACGTGTTTCTAATCAACGAAACTATTCCTGAACTTTGGTACACTGAAATCCTCAATTTTCTTCAAAATGGTACCTTTCTTGAAGGTTTTAATAGAAACCAGTGTCGGTTATTATGTAGACGAGCAAGTCGCTTCATAATAATTGAAAATATGTTATATAGGAGATCTTTTGAAGGTATCCTCTTGAGATGTTTGAATCTGGAAGAGTTTAGATCAGCTTTGAGTGAAGCCCATGATGGATCTTGTGGGGGACACTTTAGTGGTAGCGCCATTGCTAAGAAGCTCCTTAGGATAGCATATTTTTGGCCTACCATGGAGAATGATGCACATGATTATGTGCATCATTATGACAAGTGCCAAAAACATGTTGACCTTGTCCATGTGCTTGCACAAGAATTACAGGCTATTTCATCTCCTTGGCCCTTTTCAAAATGGGGCTTAGACATCATCAAAAAAATCAATCCTGTGTCATCTGATGGACACAAATTCATCATAACCGCCATCGAGTATTTTACGAAGTGGGTCAAAGCTATGCCCTTAGTTTATTGCACTGGAACGCAAGTTTCCAAGTTTATTCTTAATTAAATTATTTGTAGGTTCGGAATTCTTGCAAATCTCATCTCGAATAATGAAACTTGTTTCAAAAACAAATATGTAAAGAAACTATGTCAAAAATATAAAATTCAACATCGTTGGTCCACTCCCTATAATCCTCAGGGTAATGGCCAAGCAGAAGCATATAATAAAACATTAATTAAAATCCTCAAGATACTGGTCAATAAATGCACATTCAATTATATCCTGCTTTGTGGGATTATCGAACTAGCATTCGTACTCCCACGGGCACTTCACCTTTTGTTTTGGTTTATGGCGTTGAAGTTGTTTTTCCCTTTGAACTAGAAGTTCCTTCTTTGGCTCTGCTACTTCAAGATACTAAAGTAGAATATGAATATCATGCTGGAAGATTTAGTCAGCTAGAACTCCTAGATGAGAAGCACATTAATGCTTTGGAGCATATTCGTGCCTACCAGAATAAGCTCAAATGAGCATATCTAAAGAAAGTTCATAATCGATCCTTTGAGATCGACGACCTCGTCTTAAAAGAAAATAAAAAAAATACTAATGCAACTAAAGACCTTAAAGGCAAATTTGAGCCTAACTGGCTTGGGCCATATATTATCACTACTAAATTTGGATTGGGAGCATACAGATTAGCTACCTTAGATGGTAAATATCTTAAATAACCTATGAAAATTATGCATCTTAAGCGCTATTATGCATTAATCTGGTAATTTCGTCATTGTATATATTATACATATTATTTCATATTAGTAATTAATATAAAAATTTCAACAACAGTAATATTATGTATTCTCTCCATTCATAAATTAAAAATCAAAATATAAAAAAATCAAAATCATCAAAATCCTCAAAAACATCTTCTATTTTGCACTTGTCAATTCTTGAAGTATTGCAGTTATATTTTTAGTTATTTTGGATAAATTAGCATTTATTTGGAATCCCTCACTTTCACACTCACATGAATAAATATCTTGATCTTATTTGGTATGATTATTAATCTCTCTTATATCGAAGCCCACAGTTGAATTAAATAAAGTTTTGAGCATAGAGAACTGATCTTGTTATTTACTTGAACCAAGTACACCTTTCCACATTAAAATGATTTCATTTCAAATTCAAAATGATGCTACATAGTACAAGTGGTCTCTTGAGTGAAAAGTTTCCCCTGCTATCCTATCATGCACATGGTCTAGAATCTTTGAGAATTGACAAAAGGACAAGCTCACCCTTGCCCAAAATAAAAATCCCTTGCTCTACAACCAATCTGAGCAAGTATCCCTAGTATAGGAAGAAAAAGAAAAAGAAAAATAAAAACAAGAAAAATCATAAGAAAAAGAGGAATTATTCAGAAGCATTATTGCAGTATCATTTTGTACCATCTCAGCAATATTTCAGCATTATCTCAGTTTCAAGCAAATACAAAAAAAAAATAATAGAAAAAGAAAAGAAAAGAAAAAGCAAAAAGCAATAAAATTCCCTTCTACCCTTTGAAAGAAAATAAGGGTGAATGAGCTTGAATCCCTAGAATTCTCAATTATTCAAAAACTATGAGGTAAGCCCCATAATAGGTGGTTTGTGCCCAACCTTCTTGGCCTTGGGTAATTCCTTTTTGCGTGGTGACATGTCTGTCACATTAGCGACCTTCTTTTGTACAAACCTATGTCCGCTTATGGATCAACTAGCTCTTGATGACCCGACTTACATAGTAGTCTGGTACAGTTACATGCATATAAATCATGGTCAACAAACACTCAGTTGGTTAATTCAAATTACTTGTATCAAATTATCTTGCTCAAAATTGGTAAATGAACATTACAATTGCACACACATTTGTGTTTGAGAGATTTTGTATCATTATGATAGATCAAGATCGGAAATGAACTCACGTATGCACACGAGGTTCCTTATAAATCTAAATTTTGTCTTTGAAATAATTTAAAATATTTATTCAAATCTTTTGGAATAATTTGATTTTCTTACTTGAGAATATCTGCTTAGCATAAAATCAATTAAATACATTTTATTCACAAATCCAAAATTTTCTTGCAAAACATGTTCACAAATCTAGCAATAAAGTCACATTTATATATTTTTGACTTTCGTGACGATGGTATAGTTCCTAAACCTAAAATTGGAATTTTATGCCTAGTGCAAGTCCTCATTTTTATATTTTCAGTTTATCTCAAAATCAAAAATCAACTATGCAATAGAGCTATTATATCAATTTCTTCTTTGGATTTCGCGATGATGGTATAAGTCTATCCCTAAAATTCTATGCCTAGTTCAAACCATTGTTCTAATTTTGTTTCTCATTTATTTAATCCATAAAAGCATGTGGCTTAAATCATTATGTTACACAATTGTGCTTTAAAAAGAACGAAAACTTTTCTATTTCATTTCATTATGTCAACATTCATTTTTGCGACGATGGTATAATTCCTAGGGAATTGTTCAAATTTATATCATACTTAGGAATTTTATGCCTAGAAAAAATCATATTTTTAATATTTCATGCATAATATTTTCATGGAAATCTGAAAACAAATCATCACTATCATCATTTTCATCATCACAACACAAAGTCTTAAGAAATTCTCTTAAGCACCCTTTTTCTTTTAGCAATATTTCTCTCATACTGGGATTAGCTTGATGACCTAGGGAGCGACGAATCCATGAAATGGTCATGTAACAATGACAATGTCCTTTGAAATTATTGTTAGAAGACACTTTATTTTCATCAAAACACACCACAACAACCAGTTTGTTTACATCAGATTATTTCATTTAATTTTATAGCATGACATAAAATTATAATATTTTCAATGACATAATTACATGAATAGTCAATCAACAATTAAAATATTAAAGCATCATAAAACATATGCACAAGTCATATCATAAAAAGAACATCATATATATCAAGAAGTATATACATCATATCAAAACGGATTGGTATGCCACAATCTATACCCTGGCATACTCAATCATCTCAAAAATAGTCTATGTACAATGTGCATCTAGCCTCGAGAAGACCTCGAGCTCTCAGCCTCATATCCTCTCTCACCCTAAGGTGGAGGAGGTGTTCCCATCGAAGCCCGTCCTATGTCATGGGTCATCGACATCGATTGTGATGATGTCCTTGATGACCCCATCCTGATCGGCTTCGCAATGCTGGCTAGAAACTATATCCTCTGGCTCTCTGGAACCAACTGGTAGTACACTCCATGATAAAATGCTGTCTAACCAATCTACCATGCCAGCTCCAAAATGTTCACCCCTCCGCTCTAAGCCCTGAGTCGTATAGCCTCATCCTGTAGAGTCTACACCTGAGCTCGTAGATGGGCATTCTCCGTCCTAAGAGATGCCATCTCGCTGCTCTCCCCCACCTCGACACCCTTGCCCCTATCAGGTGATGGTGGCATAGCCCTCTACTAAGGAGGGAGTCTATCTCTACTATCCTCTCTCCTTTCCTCCATCCTCTTTGGCTGTTGCTGTCTCTCCAGAGCCTATGGTGCTCTCCGACATCTCTCCTAAGGAGGCCATCGCTAATCCCTCCCTTAGTGACCCCTCGTTGCATCGATGGTAGCCTACCATCACCTCTCCATCCATTGCATTACAACGTGCATCGGACCCTATGCCCTCATCATCCGAGGAGGGCGGATGCCTACATACCAGGCATCATATCCATCTGCTACCCCTGCATCATCCACATCCACTGGCTAAATGGGGGCATCATCAGCATCTTGACTCTAGAACCTCTGCATGTTTGGAGCTTCACTCAGTGTGGTACTATCCCACACAGTTTGGGAGTACTCATAATCCCCAAGAATAGGAATCCCCTATTGTAGATCGAAATGCCTCAAAACTCGGTCATAGCGATGGAGCTCTACCTCTCCCCACTCTGTCCTCAACCATATGACTCACCTGATGCGAACCAACTCCTATCCATCCTATACCCACCTTGGATGCTCTCTCCATGGTCTCCAAGCGATCCGATCTAAGGTGAGGTCATCCAACAACCTTCGAGATGTCAGTAGATCTATCCACCACTGTGACCCTCTTTAGAGCCACCAGTAGAAAACCCGAGGTCTCTCCCAATCAACTCCTATTAGTGGAAGCCCTACCGACCTTCGCACTGTAATGTGCTCCCAACACAAAACCTATAGAAGCGATGTCAGCACCAGACATCGACCCCCCTTGTATATGACCCCATAAAGGATCCTATACAAGTGGCACAGTACAAAGCTGCCCCAAGAAAACCTGTATTCATGGTCTCTCATGTCACAGACCACATATGACAGTAGCCATGGTAATCTGCATCCACTCTGGTGGCATAGAAGAAGGCCACCCACCACCCCTACCAAAACCTGGGTCAACCGAGACACCCTAGGCATCCACCTCAATGCCTTGATGTTCACTCCATCCTTCTCCAGGGCAAAGCTCGGGTCCATGCACAATCTCATCATGGCATGGCCCTGATTGGTCGAAGGCATCATGAATCGATCGTGTATGGGGATCCTCAAGATCCTCCATACATCCTCTAGAGTGGGAGTCATCTCCCCTGTTGATAGCTGAAAGCAAGACGACTTTGGATACCATATCTCTGCTAGGGCTATCAGTAGCCCCATGTCTTTAGGAATGTGTGGCATCTTTGCCACATGCTGTAGTCCTACCTCTGCAAATCTATTTTGCTTGGCCTGATCGAGCACGGCCAAATCATCTCTTAGACCTCCGTATTTCCACTCCCGACTCTTTAACAATCCCCTCTGCAAAATAAGCAATAAAACAACAAAAATCGTTAGTACATAATCATAAAAAAAAAAATCAATGAATATCAAAGATTGATATTGCCCATTATTGGACAATATCGTACCAAATTGAGATAAATCATCCTTAATAGGATTGCCCCTTATTGGACAGGATCGCCCAACAAGGGACAAAATCGTCTCACTTCTTCAGTTTGGGGATCACCCCTTATTGGAAGGGATCGCCCATATTTCTCTGATTTCATCCCTAGACAAAATCGACAATATAGAGACAATTTCGTTGTCGGCCTAAAAATGGCCGAAACGCCCAAAAAAATTAAAATTCAAGTCAAAAAATTAAGTAAATCAAGTTAAAAACACAGTAAAACTAGGTTTAGATCCTTACCTACAACCCGCATCGGATCTCTATCGATCTATGTGTCATCTCCACCATTTTGCCTGCAGAGCTCTAAAACAGTGAAAGTAAATAGTAAATCTGAATTAAGGTTTTACCCTATTTTTCTTATTTTTATTCAAAAAAAAAAAATGACAGTTTTTTAATTTTTGCTTTTCTGCGCTTTTACCTCAAACATTCAATTTGAGTAAAAAATCGGATGGGGCACCATAGTAGACAGTTGTATGATTCGACCTAGAATCATCGTCTAAAAAATGGAATAAATTTTTGCTTTCTCGTAAAGTGTGAAGAACTCGTCTTTAATGCATTTTTTTTGGAAAATTTTCTAAAAAGGGGGCAAAATGTAGCACCCTAAAATTGGCGCAGTTAAACCATCAGTAAAAAGTAGAAATTTGAATTTTAACCCCAAAACTGCCCGTTAACCGCTTACCTCATTTTTTACGCCATTTTTAGAAGTTTTTGTGACCGTTGGATGATATCGTCGTTGACATGATGATATCGTCGTCGATCTGACAATATCATCCCAAATCAGATGAATTCATCTGGAACGGAACATCTAGACGATTTCGTCCCAAAACCAAATTTTTGCAATTAGCTTTTGTTCCAGCGACCTCTCCAACTTGGGCAGAAGCATGTTTGCACAGTTGGAGATTCTCACATTGAGGATCTCCCAAATTGGGATGATCCCCAACCTCCTAACCTCCCCCTAATCCTATATAAAATGGGATTTTTCTAGTTTATCCCCCTGACTCCCTGACTCCCTACCTGATCTTCCATCGTTCGCACTTGTGTTTTCAAGTTTTGTTGTAGGATTTCACTATGTTTCAGTTGGAGGTAGCTCGGATCATCGTAGGTGATTCAACTATAATTCTAGACGATCCTATCAAGATCGGTGATGATATTGTACGATTACAGATGATCCAGTCTGCAATTCAGCTTGGGGCAATCAGAGCCCTGAGTTTGCATTCTCTATCTCATTTTCCTTATTTATTGGTGCATTAGATTAACTTACTTCTATTTTGCATCTTGGAGTTCACCTCATTTAGTATAATTGCATGATAAAATTCAAAATAAGTTTCCAAAATAGTGCATCTCATTTAATTTGATATCTAGATTTATCATTTTGCATCATTATGGCAATCATATTTTTGGTTTTTGGTGTCTGTTTTCTTAATTGCAAGTTTCTGACGAATTCGTCAGGTCGCTGACAATTTTGGATGATCTCGAATGATCTCCTATGATTTGGGATGATTCTGTACAAATACAGATGATCCTATCATATCCGGGATGATCTGGACTCCTACAAGCTTCAGAATCTTCATCAGACATCAGAAATCAGGTGTACCCTTCTCCATTTTATATATTCTCTATATTCAATAACATTAGGATTCATTTATGTCTTTTGTCTTCATATAAATCAGAATATTCATATAGAATAGCTTAGCTTCATTTTGGAAAACCTAGGAATCTGAATGATTGAACATAAAACGAACAAATCAAACCTATTATCAACCTAGGCGTGGAAACTGCCACTTAAAGTTTCCTGGTGAACCCCACCAATTCACCTTTATACCCATTCCCTGAGAGGTGCAACCTTCAAAGGGCCTCTCCGTCCAAGGTATTGTTCCATCCTTTTCTCACCCCCCTTTCGGGTACGGATCCTTTATCCTTAAGGCAAGGGTGCAAAAAATTTGGGTGATACAAGCTTTAACCTTAGCTTCATAATACCTCTTGGCTACCTTACAAGACTCTAAAAGATCATTTTATTGCTCAATAATATCATAATGGATAGACTACTAAACAAGACCAGAGATAATAGAGGAAGAAAATATGACAAAAGCATGAGATGTATTACCATCATATATCCTCATCATATAATGCCTCCTTTAAAGGCTATTGTACTGCGTCAAGAGCTACCACCAATTGATCAACAATTTCCTAAGCTTTCATAGCCTATTATGTGATAATATAAAGATCAAATTCTTGCACCATAGTAATCCATTTTCCTAATTAGTTTTCACTAAGGATGTAGGTTTTTGTAGCAAGTGTCTTAGAGGGTTAGTTATAATGACCACATAAGTTTTTTGATACAACATATAATGTCTTAGTTTTCCACATGTAAAGTAGATGACTAGATAGCATTTATCCATGAAAGTGTACTAAATTTATACTGGAAGCATTATTAAACTAATGTAATAGATAACAAACTCCTTATTTTTATCATCTTATTGAGTAAGGAGCACTTCCAAGGAAACATAAGTAGTTGATGTGTACAAAATGAATGATTTATATAGGTTGGATGGGCAAAGACTTGGGGTATGTAAAATAAATTTCTTGATGTCAAGAAAGTCCTCATTACAACTTTCATCCCATTTGAATTCAATATATTTTTTAAGCAAATGTTTTAGTGGATAAGCCTTAAAATCTAACTCAAGTATAAATATCCTAATGGCTTCAAGCTTCCCCAAGAAGGATTAGATATATTTAATAGTTTGAGGGGGAGACATAGCATCAGTGACTTTGAACTTATCATGATCGATATCTATACCCCTATGAGATACCATGAATCCTAATAACCTGATATTAGTAACATTAAACATACATTTCTTAGGATTATTTCTACCATTATAGTGATATAATTTCTTTAATATGACATGAAGGTTAGTTGGGTGGGCATCCCATATCTTAAACTTAACCAAAATATCATCCACATAAGATTCCACTATATTTCCAATCAAGTCACGAAACATGGTTTTCATATCTCGTTAATAAGTTGCTCTAGCATTTTTTAATCCAAATGGCATGAAAATATAGCAAAATGTATGCTAGGGCATAGTAAAAGTTGTTTTAGTTTGATCCTCAAGGGCAATATGGATTTTATTATACCTTGAATAGCCATCCATGAGGGATAATATTTCATACCCTAGAGTAGAATTGACAATAACATTAATAAAGGGCAAAGGAAAGTTATCCTTAGGAAAATATAGGTTAATGTTTTTAAAATTAGACTAAATTTGGATAACATTATTTTATTTCTTCTTCACAAGCACAATGTTAGATATCCATCTTGAATAGTCAATAGGTCTTATGAAAATTGATATCTAACAAATTTTGGATTTCAATTTTGAAAATGTTTGGAATGAGAAGAGATAAACCTCCATTGCCTTTTTCAAATGTGAGGGGTGATGCGTAGTCGTTATACCATCATTAATTCTCAATGAATCTGTCAATCCAGGGCAGTGTACAAGGCTATCTGCGGGAGAAGAAGTGAAACAGCTATAACTTAGGTCAATCTAGGGCAACAAGTCTTTATTGGTGGAACCGGTTTTGTGGGGGTTTTGGAACATTCCTATCTCTAAATTGCATGAATTAAATCTTAATCTAAGTTGCAGAATTGGAAACTAATCACTAACTGCAGAAATGAAGTCCTAATTACAATTGCGAGAATGAGACCTAATTATATTGCGGAATTAACGGTTGCGAGAATTGAAAGTCAGATCCTAATTGCGAGAAAGGAAATCTAATTACTTTTGCAGTAATGAAAGTCTAGATCTAATGTGGAAATAAAAACTATCAAAATTCTGTAACGAGAAGGTTGTCAATCTTAATTCAGATTTTGACAGCAAAACATAAAAATGCAGGAAATTGCTGAAAAATAGTAAATTATGGAAAT